>CM019066.1:89934051-92551551 GCA_009667805.1 Leptobrachium leishanense
AGATGTGAGTGTGCAGGCTGTCGAGTGTCAGAGTTTTGGCAGTTAGGGAGTAAGAGTGCAGGCTGTTGAGTGTCAGAGTGCTGGCAGTTAGATGTGAGTGTGGTAGCTGTAAGGTATGAGTGTGCTGGCAGTTAGGTGTGAGCGTTTTAGGTGTGAGTGTGCTGGCAGCAGTTAGGTGTGAGTGTGCTGGCAGTTAGGTGTGAGTGTGCTGGCAGTTAGGTGTGAGTGTGCTGGCAGTTAGGTGTGAGTGTGCTGGCAGTTAGATGTGAGTGTGCTGGCAGTTAGGTGTGAGTGTGCTGGCAGTTAGATGTGAGTGTGCTGGCAGTTAGGTGTGTGTGTGCTGGCAGTTAGGTGTGAGTGTGCTGGCAGTTAGGTGTGAGTGTGCTGGCAGTTAGGTGTGAGTGTGCTGGCAGTTAGATGTGAGTGTGCTGGCAGTTAGGTGTGTGTGTGCTGGCAGTTAGGTGTGAGTGTGCTGGCAGTTAGGTGTGAGTGTGCTGGCAGTTAGATGTGAGTGTGCTGGCAGTTAGATGTGAGTGTGCTGGCAGTTAGATGTGAGTGTGCTGGCAGTTAGGTGTGTGTGTGCTGGCAGTTAGGTGTGAGTGTGCTGGCAGTAGGTGTGAGTGTGCTGGCAGTTAGATGTGAGTGTGCAGGTTGTTGAGTGTCAGAGTGCTGGCAGTAAGGTGTGAGTGTGCTGGCAGTTAGTCTGGGCTGATGTGTTCTGGCTGCAGGAATCCTGGTGAATATGTAACCGAGGTGTCAGAGTAATTGTTCCATTTACACATATTAGCCAGATCAAAGGGCTCTATTTCTCCATTTACCTCTGCGGGGACCTGGCCATTGTGATGCGGGAGATAGTGCTCAGGGAGGGGGAGAGGGAGGGGGAGGGGGAGCTTGAGGGGACACAAAATGAAGGGAGGGGGGAGAGAGAGAGGAAACTTTACAGAGTCTGAAAGATTAGTTTTAGACATCAATAGGAAACCGCAGGAGTTCCCAATTCGGATTTAGTGAAGGGCTTGGAGGAAACACAAACTCTCTGATTTCCTCTAAAAGTGATATTAACTATAACTCCCAGCAGCATCATCTGACCCCCCCCCCCTCACCTGGCCAGGGCATGACAAGAAAGAATAAATGACTTCTCATTAACCCATTCATTGCTCCCCCGTGGCCGTGAAAGGGTGCCCAGTGAAATGATATACTTCCTTCAAAATATACAAACTTATTTCAGCTGTTTTGGGAGCTTTCATAATAATTCAATTGCAACAGAAACATTTGTCCTACAGTAAATTAGAAACAGAAGTCTGGTATTTGCCATTCAAACTCTAAAGAGCCTCACTCTAAGAACACGAAGGGAAAACTATATATGCATGAATATATAATCTTTATGCTCTATATAATATACATAAAATATATGTAATCTATTATGCTCTAAATGGTACACACACATACACACATATGTATGCTCTATTTTTACAATATAGATTATCTTTATATAATATATATATATATATATTATGCTCTATACGATATATAAATATACAAAGTGTATTTAAAATATAATCTCTTATGCTCTATTCAATATATAATTTAAATATAATATATATTTTTATGCTCTATATAATATGTATATAATCTCTATATAATATATATATAATATTTTATTCTCGATCTAACATATGTAATCTCTATAAAATATGTATATAATCTTCCTATAATATATATAATATTTTACGCTTTATATAACATATATAATATTTATATTGTATGCTCTATGTAATATTTAATCTCTACATAACCTACGTATTCTTTGATGCTCAATATATTATAACATATAATCTCTATATATATTACATATATAATCTTTTTGCTCTATATAACATAAATAATCTCTATCTGTTTAATCTCTATAAAATATAATATAAAAGTCGATGCTCTATATTTATGCATAAGTTATATATATAGATATTACACACATATATTTATATAAATAATCTTTTATATTTTATGAAATATATTTTATATTTTCTCTCCATAATAAACACAATCTTTCATGCTTTATATATGAAATGAGGGGTTACTTGCATTGTTTGCTTCTTTTTACAGTTTTCACTTTCTGAATTTATGCGTGTTGAGTAATGTTACAGTGGGATATTTGAAGTTGAATATTTTAATCATAGAATAAACCAAACTCACTTTTTGGCCCCTGTTTGTTTTCCTTGTTTAATGTTTCTTTACATTTTGTGTTCTTTTTATTTACCGGTTTACTAAATGTAGCTACTGTGCAGATAAGTCAAAACCTAGAGAGGGGGTAACAAAGAGGGGTGGAGGGTGAGAATACATATATATATATATATATATTGTATCCAGGGAGGAATAATAGAGACGGAAAGTGAAATGAAACAATAACACGATGTAGAGGTTGTTCGAGAGAGATACTAAATAAAAAGATATAAAAAGACAAAGCAAAACAAGGGGGGAAAAGAGAGGAGGGGATAAAGGGTGAGAAGGAGCAGGAGGATAATAGAGAGATATAGAACAAGAGAGGGAAAGAAATAGGTCTATTCAGAGAAAGGTGAAAAACAGGAGAACTGGCAGTGGCAGGAGAAGAGAACAATCTAGACCAAATAGCCGATTTGGAAAGTGAGATAAATGGGAGGATTTTTCTGGTCTGGCTATTTTGACCTAGCATTTTCACTTCTCCAGTAATTCTCCTGAGTTTCACCTTTCTCTGAATAGACCTGAAATTGTGATGTCATACAGTTAGAGTGAGGAAAGAAAGAGAAAATGGGAAAGACAATTTACAGGGCTATTCAGAGAAAGGTGAAACTCTGGAGAACTTTTGGAGAAGTGAAAATTCTAGGACCAAATAGCCAAACCAGAAAAATTCTCCCATTAATCTCACTTTCCAAACCAGCTAATTTGACCTAGAATTTTCACTTCTCCAAAAGTTCTCCAGAGTTTCACCTTTCTCTGAATAATCCTCATAGTGTTAAGAAAGAGAGGGAGAGAGAGTTTAGGTGACAAGGTAAATGTAGGAGAGAGAGTGGGAGGAGAAAAGGAGAAAAATAGTGAGAAAGAAAGCGGATGAGAGAAGAGAGAGAATGTGTGAGAGAGATAAAGGAGAGAGGGAATTGGAGAGAGAAAAAGTGAGGGAGAGAAAGAAAGAGGGGAAGAGAGAGTTTAGGTGACAAGGTAAATGTAGGAGAGAGAGTGGGAGGAGAAAAGGAGAAAAATAGTGAGAAAGAAAGCGGATGAGAGGAGAGAGAGAATGTGTGAGAGAGATAAAGGAGAGAGGGAATTGGAGAGAGAAAAAGTGAGGGAGAGAAAGAAAGAGGGGAAGAGAGGGAGGGAGTGATAAAAAGAGAAAAATAGTGAGAAAGAAAGAAAGTGGAAGAGACAAGAGGGGAGAGAGAATGTGTGAGAGAGATAAAGAAAGAGGAAAAAAAAGGAGAGAGGAATATGGAGAGAGAAAAAGCGAGGGAGAGAGAAAGAAATAATGAAAGAGAGAGAGAAATGAGAAGAGATAAAGAGAAAGGGACATGAAAAAAGAGAGAAGAGAAAGAGGAAATGAGATAGAAAGAAAGAGGAAAAGAAAAAGGAGAAAGGGAAATGAAAAAGGAGAATGATAGAGAGAAAGAAAAACGAAAAGAAAAAGGAGAAAGGGATATGAAAAAGGAGAATGATAGAGAGAAAAAAAGAGGAAAAGAAAAAGGAGAAAGGGAAATGATAGAAAGAGGAGAAAGAGGGAGGAAGCGAATTGAAAAAGGAGAAATATATGGGGAGAAGGAAAGCGAGTGAAAGCGAGAAAGAGAGTGAGTGTGGCACTTGCTGTATTTAAGAGCACAGATGGGCACTGGTACTCCTGGAATCACTGGTTGTTACCCAGAAAGTCAGGCAGGGGGAGCAGACAGCACTCAGCTCAATGTGTAGTCTGTGTGTAGTGTGAGTGACAGTCCATTCTAAGGCTGCTTTATGATGAGTGCTGAGTGGACGTGTTGCTGGGGCTCAAAACAGGCACCAGAGGGGACAGAAAGTACCAAAATGAGCTGGTCAAACATTTGTACAACTTTTCCATGGATGACAAAGGAGCCTCTCCACACACAATCTACACTTGGAGATGAACTTGTGGGACAAAGGGAGGAGAGTCCATTGAAACTCACACTTTAGCTGTGGCCAGACAAAGCTCCAGCTCGAAGCAGCTTGGAGGGGACAAAGGGGGGCCTGCCTTTCTTTTTTCTAATTCCTGGAGAAAAGAGTGAGAAAGCAGCTTCACAAAGGCCCCAGAAAAGACATTATGGGCTTGCAATGAGGGATGAATAATTCAATAGCCACTGCTACTCACAGTTTTATGGACTCTTCAACTGTGGAGAAAAGGGACATTTTCACCTACAAAATGTGAGCAGCCCCCTATGGTTTGCATAGGGAAGGGGGGGGGGGGTATTTCTCTTAACCCTTGGGATGCCAGAAGGTAGTTTCAAGAATTCAGATTTTCTATTGAAATCTACAAGCTAAATATCCTTTATTCTGACAAAGCAAACTTTGCAATCCTACATGGCACATGTCAAAATGTTACACACACACATACACACACACACACACACAGACACACACAGACACACACATACACACACACACACAGACACACACATACACACACATACACACACACACACACAGACACACACAGACACACACACACACACACTCTTTGCCTCCTTCCACCTTCACTCAGAGTCTGCTGTAACCGATAGCCGTGAAGTTACAAACTTGGATCACACGTTTTATAGTAACATTATTTCATTTAGTTGAACCAGAAGAATTTAGGATTGGCAATAAATTTATAAATAATCAATATAGATTAAAAGGAAATAACCAAAAAATACCCATACTCAGAAAAGACCTTGTAAACAATACTGACAGGAGACACTTGCATTTAGTACATTACAATGTTATGCTACATATATGCACGTGTTTTTCTGTAATAATGTATATAAATACACTTCAGTTACATATCTATCTATACTTAGACATAGATAAAACGTTATATTATTAATATTAGACATTTTTATATACAAAGAACTTAATATTACTATCAGTACAGCTGGTGCATTTGTTTAAGTCAACTCGCCTATATATTTATTTATTTATAAAGTATTTTAGCAGGAAGGATACATTGAGATTTCTCTCATTTTCAAGTATGTCCTGGGTTTGGTATGTATAAATACACACATAGCATAAAACACCCAATGATACAAACTCACATGCAGTGTACACACACACACACACACTTTACTGACAACACAGACACTCACATATTTATTTTGGCTTGGTGTATGTTATTATTCCCCACATTGACATATACAACATGCAGTGCAAAGACAGTCAGAAACACACACATATACATAGCCAATAGACACTTACACACACACATACACACACACATCCATATATTGTACATACAAGTCCATGCACACACATAAATACATCCACATCCTTACACACACAGAACATCCACATAGTACATGTATACACACACACACACACACACACATCCATATATTGTACATACAAGTCCATGCACACACATAAATGCATCCACATCCTTACACACACAGAACATCCACATAGTACATGTATACACACAAACACACACACACATCCCCTCAGAACTGGCTGCAGAACAAATGGAGATCATTACAGGCAGAGCAATAGAACTGCTTGTTCCTGGTTTTGATTTTAATCCAAACTGCAGAGAGATCTTTCTAAAGTCTGAATAATAAGTGCCACCAGCTTTGCTGGAAAACCTTAAAATGTTTTAATTTTCCTGTATTTCCCCCTCTCTCTCCAATGCACAATATTAACCCTTGTAGTCTCAGCTATGCCTTCCCACGATTAACTCATCAAACCCTTGACTTCAGCACACAGAGCCCTGGGTGGGGACCCTTTCCTTGGCTTGGGTAAGCATTCCCTGGGTCTTGGGGATAATTCCCTGGGTCTTGGGGATAATTCCCTGGGTTTTGGCGATACTGCTGGAGGATTTGGTGCCTTCTGGAGATATTCAGGAAGTGATTTATCTCCTGGCAGGGCAACATTCCCACAATCAGTTCAGTTATTAGCTTTTAAACACCATCCACCTCCCACTGAGTGGCTGAAAGTATATGGATCTTTACAATTTATTGCAGGGTCATGGATTGGGATGATAAATCCTGGTTAGGCATGGTCCTGTCAGGTCAGATTTAAGGGAATATAATGCAATGCTGCTTGATATATAATAACTGATCCATATTGCTCTAGCCATACCAAACCTGACAGTTCACTGTCTAGGGACTTAATCACTAACAGGGTTATTCAGAGAGAGGTGAAAACAAGGCAAATGACTGGAGAACTGAAAATTCTAGGCCAATTTGGAAAGTGAGATAAATGGGAGAATTTTTCTGGTTTGGCTATTTTAACCTAGAATTTTCACTTCTCCAGTCATTCTCCTGGTTTTCACCACTCTCTGAATAACCCTGTATATAGTGATATTAAGGTGGAGAATTCAGAAATTGCATTATTCGTAAATTATATGAAAACTATAAAATCCTCAATACACAATAAATAGTTCTTGCAGAAAAAAAAAGAGAATTTATTTTTTATGTGTGTATTTTGTAATTGTACACAATGGTCCCTGGTATCCTGTGGGAACCTTGAATCTCATTAGATGCCTAGAGTCTCCCTCAGGGATCTAGATCAGGCCCCCCTAGGCACTAGCTTTACGAAGCTCTTGCTAAAGACTCCAATTGACTGTTTGTCTCTGGACCATTTCTTGCTCCATAGGTGATAATTAAACAGTAATCCTCTTGCAGAAGACTTATTTATTAATCCTGCCCCTGGTTATTAATCATTTGTAACTTTTTAATATTCTTTGATATAAATGTATCTATAAGAGACAGGTGTGCGCATGAGTGTTTGTCCTTAACAATGCACATGGATACAAAGTAACCTGACAATAACATGGCATGCAATGTCAACATGGAGCATAATACAGGCTAACATCTAAACTAGACGTTTACATTTGGATGCCAGTGCACAGTTCAGTAGATAAAACCCTTACATAATATATCATATAGTAAACACATTGTTTACAAATATGATACAACATAAAGTCACTGTATTGGCATCTTCTTTCTATCATGGATTAATACTTATAGATTGATAAAACTGCAGACCCCAGGCTGGTATTAAGTTAATAGCTACCCTGCAGGGGGCATCTTTTATTAGTGTCCCTAATTAAAGGGCCACTGAGGTCACTGTTCCCATAGGGGACCTGCTTTCCCATACAGTAACTGGGAAGACCTGTTTTCCTCCTGTGTTCCTCTTTGAACAAGAATTGGGTCCTCTAAATATTTCTGTGGCTGCTCAGTGTGACATTTACAGCCCCTGTGAGGGTATTATGGAGCTGCCAGCTGAATGGTCCTCTCTGTTCCCCCATGCAGAGTAAAAGTGGTCCCTCAGGCAGCATCACAATGCATTTGGCCCTGGTCAGCTGCTCTGCCCCCATAGGCCTTGTGCAAACTCTCCCCAAACTCAGACTTCATGTAGGCAGATTAAACTGGATCCTTTCTTCCTTCTTCACTTTCATGTTCTGCTATACCCTCCCTCTCTGGCCTCAGGCAAACATTTGTGAAATTTCTGCAACCTCGCTTTATTTTTATTTTTTCAAATTCATTTTTTAACCTCTTTCCTCCCATGTGGGGTTTATTCACTAAACAGTGAATTGTGGCCTGAATATCGACAATGAGGCATAAATAGCTTTTTTTATGGGGGGGGTTTACTTACAGAGATTTTGGTTATTTTTTTTACCAGAATGCTCAATGTAACTTTAAAAACACCATTCAGTGAATATGCCCCTTAAGGATCCCTTTGCACTATATATAGAGGTAAAATGCATTTCCTTAATTAATATGAAAAAGGGGAGGTCAATCTCTTGGAATGATGGGGGTGCTGATGGGTGACCCTAATATAGACAAATACTCTCGAAAGCTTGTCTTTTCAATGTAATGTTAGTCCAATAAAGAAAGGTATCACTATGTACTGTTCTACTCCTGATTTTGGCATCTGGACTAACATGGCCTATCTAATCTATCTAATTATTATTATTATTGCCATTGTTTATATAGCGCCAACAGTTTCCGCAGCGCTTTACAAAAACCAAAGGGAACAAGATACAGATAAACGGACATAGAATGGAAACACTAGCAGGGTTATTCAAAGAGAGGTGAAAAGCAGGAGAATGACTGGAGAATGGAAAATTCTAGGTCAAAATATCCAAACCAGAAAAATTCTCCTATTTATCTCACTTTCCAAATTGGCTATTTTGATCTCCCATTTTCCATTCTCCAGTCATTCTCCTGCTTTTCACCGCTCTCTGAATAACCCTGTAGGTGTAGAGGGCCCTGCTCATTCATAGGAGCTTACAGTCTAGAGGATCTATTTATTATTATTATTATTGTCACCATTTATATAGCGCCAACAGCTTCCGCAGTGCTTTACAATAACCAAAGGGAACGAGATTAATGGACACAAGAGGTGCAGAGGGCCCTGCTCATAGGAGCTTACTATCTATCTATCTATCTATCTATCTATCTATCTATCTATCTATCTATCTATCAGAAAGATATGTGCCAGCTGGAAAACAATTAATTTAGAATTTCTGGGTTTGAGTATTTATTTAAAGTATTGAGAGAGAGAATGAAAAAAAACCACTGATGGATGACAGAAGTCAAACAAAAGTTCAAAAGCTACAATGTCCTTTGATAGGGACATTTTTGGCTGTTGTGGTCATAGGATGGGGGCACACGACTGTCAGCTCAGAGCTTAAATATTTACATGCAATATGACAGTCAGCCATTGTTCCTGGTCCTGGGAGGTGCTAAGAAGTCTGAGGAGGGAGACAGCTATCACGAAATAAGTCATCATAGGAAGAAGTCCCCACAACAATAAAATACCCTTAGTTACATTGTATTTCAAGATTTATTTATAAAGGATTTTACCAGGAAGGATACATTGAGATTTCTCTCGGTTTTAAGTATGTCCTGGGTTCAAGAACATTGAATTGTTACAGTAGGTCCAGAAATACAAAGTAATAAATGCACAACAGCCATTCTGGTGTCAGTGTGTCATGCACATTATTACCCCCTATTAACATCCAAACCAACAGCAATTTATACATATATCAAAAGGTACTATAATATAAAGATATCTGATGTATTTTTAAATAATAGTAAGTCAATGATGTAGTTACATTTTTCTATACTCACTAATCACTTATACGTCAATAGAAAAATAAATACTTTAATAGAAATACTAATAGTGATTATAATTTAAATTGATTGTATCTTATATCAGAATTTAATAAAAAATACCCTTTCAGTCTTTCAAATTACAGAGGGAAGGTCTAATGATAGAATGAACCTACTTTATAACTTTTAAGTAAAGCATATGCATATAATTATGAATTTTGCACAATTGATATAGGAAAGAATTCATACTGTGGATATATATATATATTAAAGATCGTAATTGTAGAAAACATTTACATAACTCATTCATATCTAATTCATAGAACTGCGTAGATCACAGAGCTCACATGCTACATTCCTCATATGCAGCAAGGAACACTGGGTAAGGCATGCAAATGATGTTTACAGTTTCCACCTTTTTGCAACCTGGGTCTGTTTTACACAGAACCCTCCTTGCCAGTGCAATGCCATTCTTGATGGCTTTTTAGCAAAGGTCAGGTTATATTTATATATATGTAGATCACCAGAGTATAGCAGTACGTAGTGATACTTTTTCATTGGACTATTGTTACATAGAAAAGACAAGCTTTCAAGAATATAACTCTCTTCCTCAGGTCTTGAAGCTATACTGAGCAAAATCATGGAATAGAACAATAAAGAGCTATATCTGGGCCTATGATCTGTCCTCTCTGTTTACCTTACTTGGCCATAGGAATCCACTATTATTGTTTATGGCACCCCCTCCTTCTGCATGGCTCTTTATTGTTCTACTCCATGATTTTTCTCAGTATAGCTTCAAGACCTGAAGAAGAGAGGTTATACTCTCGAAAGCTTGTTTTTGAAATGTAACATTAGTCCAATAAAAATAGTATCACTACCACTGCTATACTCTGGTGATTTTAGCATCTGGACTAACACGGTTTATAAAATCTACACTATATACATAATTGCTGTGATGTGCAAGTGGCTTCTGCAATAATAAACAACAGTATATATATATATATATATATATATATCCATAGAACACACATGTTATATTGTGACTGCCAGTGGACCTTTCAGGTTTTGATTACATGTTTTGCCCCATTTGATGCAGTAGTCACGTGTGTCACATTTATATTATGTAGTGCATGCCATCTGGAGGTTGGAAAATGAGAAAAATATAGTCCAATGTGATCCCCAAGACATACTTGGATATAATTGCTTCTTATCAAAATGCCAGCATGTTTTATCTGATTCTATTCTGCTCATGAGTTAAATGTTGCACTAGTTCTAAATCACCCCCATAGAGGGAGACCCTGCACACACTATTCAGAGCAGGCTGTGGTCATTTCACACTGGTGATGGCTAAGCATTCATCATTTCACTGCTTGTAATCATCCCATTCATTGTGAGGTGCCAGGCATCCCAGTGTAAATTGTTGGGAAATGATGAGTTAGTCATGATAATTGTGTTTCTTGCAAATAGAAAAAAAATGGGAGAAAAATGTATTACTGCCTGAACTCCTCCTGTCTACATGCACATTGTCACTACAAAGGCTCAGTGTGGCAGGATCCCCATTCATTCTCATCTGTGCAAACTGCTCAAACATCAGTTTAAAGGAATTTTACTCCTGTGTCAGTGTGGGAGAACCCACACCCCATTGTCTCCATTGTTAACTCCAAAATCCTAAATGGCATGCAACCTCTCCCCTGTGTCTATGGCATGTGCTCTGTCAGTGCCATAAGCTCATTCTTCTCTGTTAGTACCCAGTCCTGTGTGTGCCATAAATCCATTCTCCCCTGTTGGTACCCAATGCTTCTTGTGCCATAAACCCATTCCACTGTATCACTGCCCAGTGCACCTAAACCCAATGTCCCCTGTTAGTGCCCACTGGTCTGTGGGCCATAAACCCTTTCGTCTGTGTTAATACCCAGTGCTCAACCTGCCACAAAACCATTGCCCAGTGTTAGTACTTAGTGCTTTGTGTCATTACCCTACTCCGTTCTGCTGGTGCCCAGTGCTCTGTGAGGCATAAACCCAGTACCCTGTGTTAGTGCCCAGTGCTCTGTATGGCATAAACCCATTACCCTGTGTTAGTGCCCAGTGCTTTGTATGGCATAAACCCATTACCCTGTGTTAGTACCCAGTGCTTTGTATGGCATAAACCCATTACCCTGTGTTAGTGCCCAGTGCTCTGTGTGCTATAAACCTGTTCAAATCTGTTGGTGCCCAGTGCTATCTGTGGCACAAACACATTCTCCTGTGTTGGTACACAGTGCTATGTATGGCATGAACTATTTTCCTGGTGTTTACAAACCATGAAACCATTCCTTTCTGTTAGTGCCTAGTGCTCTGTGTGGCGTAAAACCCAGTGGTCAAGTCGTGGAGGAACGCATGGGAATTCAGTTCTTCAACTATTGTCACAGAAAGAACGGAGTTCCTATTGGTCCCATTCACTAGAAAGCTTTTATTCAGGTGTTCAAACATATGTATCCTTATAAAGTCACAATAAATATAGGATTTATCTTATACTTTCATCAAAATCCATATACATGTATATAAAATCAGATTTGGGTGTGCGTTCGTGTTAAGTTCGAGACGATAATTGCTAATTGGGGGGACAGAAATCTTGGTGAGCTCCCACACTTATTAACATGCCACCTGGTAAAAACCCATTCTATTTTGTCAGTGCCCAGTGCTCTGTGTGGCACAAACTTTCCTGTATACAGTGGCTTTGTAGTATTCTCTAGTCACTGTATGTTTATAAACTCCTGTCCAGTTTGTGTTTTTATCTTTTAGAGTGAGAGCTTTATCTCCAGTACTTTGAACTCTAAGGCCTACTCCTTGTTTGTAACAATGGTGAAGGTTTAATGTGGACTTGTACCCATACCGCCTCCCCTCTGTCATTGGCTAAAGCTGTTGGTGGACATCCTTCCTTCCTAGGGCTGAAGCATGATGCCAAGCTGCATCGCCCTCTCTGCTTCATTCAAAAATAATCCATTATTAATGATTGTATGATAATTACCAGGACTAACGTGCAGCGCTGCATTAATCTTTTTACTAATTCAACTGATACCAACCCATGCTATCAAACCCTGTAATCTTGATACCGTGCTCTGGAGTCAGTGGAGGAGGTTACTAGTAATGAACAAGTGCCCTGCATGATTTTGTTTTCTCAGTTTATACTGGTTCAGTGAACAGGGAGGAAACATAACCCCTGAAATCATGAATTAACCTCTTCACTACCAAGTGATTTTCCAAAAAAACATTGTCAGAAACCAGTGTTTTTTGTAAGATAATTTTTAATTAATTATACAGTAACACAGTCATTACTGTAAATAACCCATTTGGCCAGTAGATGGCAACATCTACTGCCAAATTGAGTTACAGAGGTTTGAGCAGCAGGTCTATTTTTTTCTCTCCCTGCATCAGCTGCTGACTGCTGCTGAATGTCCAATATTTCAGAGCATTCAGCACTATGCCCAGAGGGCTAAAACTTTGGGGGCCCCTTCTGCAGCCCAAAAGTAAATGAAATTAGTTTGCAGCAAACAAGTTTCATTTGCTTTTGGGCTGCAGATCAGCAGATCGAGATATCTCGATATCGGGGCACCAGATGGTGCCTTACAAGGCAGCGATATCTTGATATCGGTAGTGAAAGGGTTAAACATTCAATTCATGAGGGTGAGACAGAAAAATTTAAATAAGGAACAGTATCCAAATTGGTTTTGCACATATGGAATGGGAGAGTTTTAATAAGCTTTATTATTTTTATAAATATATATATTTATAACTCTGGTTTTATAGTATTATGTATTGCAAGTTTCATACGATTCTGTCCAGTTGATTCTCAGGTTGTGATGTTGCCCTTTAGCCTGCGAGCTAATACCGCTTGAACCTTAAACCGGAATGCCTACTTCTGATTGTGCTCGATTCAGGTACTAATTGCTCTGTAAATACTTTGCAGTAAAGAGTTAATTTGTAGGTCATAAAAGGGTAATATTGTTCACGTGTGTAGCTTGAATGAATTGTTTCCTAATATATACCATTTTGTATTTAAATTAATGTTTTATTTATAGAATTATGTTCGATTTAAATAAAAAAAAATCCAAATTGAAATCATTCTCCAATTCCTCTATAAACCTTGTTGAGCTGCAATTGGACTGTATTTTCTAAAATTCTCCACAATTTCATATTTTTCTTTCTGGTTCCCAGTGCTCTGTCATGGTGATGAGTATTATTATTAATATTTATGAGTTTGCTTATATTTATGCTCCATGTCCCTTTGCAAGGCTAAACGTTGACATAATCTATAGCTGGAGCACATGCAATGCCTGTCAGTGGAAGGCAAAACCTGGAACACTGGAGGGGTTATTCAGAGAGAGAAGATCTGGCCCCGAAATGTCACCGAACAGGGAATTTCCTCGTACGGTGACATTTCAGGGCCATTTGTCTATTCAGAGAGCAGGCAGTTCGCCAAATTTTGGCGAAATGCCAGCAAGTACGGTGCCTGTTCAAGGGCAGAGAAATTCCCCATAGAGAAGCAATGGTTAATCTATTCAGAGAATACCGAACATCAGAGAAAATTGCTGAAGTGCCCTGCTGTTCAATGTTTTCATTCGGCAGGTTTATTCAGGTGAATCCCAAAGGTTTCAATGTTAAAAATATTCCCGTTTTTATTCAATATTTAATAAACTGTTTATTATTTTAATCTGCAGTAAAAAGTCTCTTTATTTATTGATATTTTAGGATCGTTAAGACATTTTTCGGGGTTTTTTTCGGCCAAATAATTTTTCCATTTTTTTTTAAATAGCGGTTTTCTTTTTTCTGTAACAGACCTTTTTATTATTCTTCATAGGACCTTATATGAGAAGTTTTTTTTTTCAAACAGCATTTCAATTTTGACTCTTTCATTTATTTTATTTTTTTATCCTTTTTACCCTGTTTGTCGGCTTGTCTGCTTTTTCCAGAGGCTGGTCGGCTCTGTGTTCGTCGTTTCCAACGTGTTCGGTGTGTTTTTTACAGCGGTTCCGGTGGGTTTGTGGCGGGGTTTTGGGCCTGGTCCCTGCACTCAGGAGACCCTGCATTGAATGCTGAATTCACTGCTAGGTGGCGAAATTTGATTCACCGAAGTGCGGGGAAGTGCGGGGAACAAGAGAGCATCTGAAATGTCGTTGACATTTTGGTGATCTCTCAATAACCACCTGGGTGTTTGGGATCTACTATTTTTTCACTATTCTTAAAGTCTTTCGTAAAACACCCCAAGGAAGGCTGGATATTGAAAGGCAACATTTGAGTGTCCGTGCCATTCTTTAGAGGCCTATGAATGAGCCCATTTGGGTCAGACAGCAGACAGCATTCAATGAGTCCAGTTTTCACCCAATAGACACTAGGTTAATCCTTGGCTTGTACAGGGAAGAGAACAGTAAAAAGGCAATTAAGTTGTTTTAATGGCTTATTTTAGGGATGCTTTACAGTTGTTTTACAACTAGGCATTAAAATGTGAAAAGGTTGTTTTAAATCACCCTGGCCAAATATTGATTAAGTAGTTGTTTGTTGATGGCTTTGTCACCTCTCCAAAGGCCACTGGCTTCTCCTCTTGTGTTTCTTCCACCATTGTTATTGCTTCTCAATGAGATCAAAGGCAGACCTCTTCAATGTATCTGGCTTGGAAAATCCTATTTGGCCACTAAAACCCTATTGTTGATTTTTGTTTTTTACTCATGGATGGTCTGTCTATAAACACATCTAGATTAATTACACTTTCCTTTCTAATGCTTTGCACCAGCCACGAATAACCCGCAGAATGTTTGAACTACATTTCCCATGCTGCTCCACATATGGCCAAAGTTAGGTATTCTACTCCTCAACTATAAAATTTCTTTCATTATATGAATTCATTATAAGAATTTGCATTGGCGTGCTATATTTTGTGAGTTATCAAGAAGATGCTCAAAGTTTCCATTAATTTTGAGCAATATAAATCTATATAGAAAATGAAACCAAACCAAGAGAATTTATTGCCCTTTATACCTTATATGTGAGTTGTAATTATATATTTTATTATTATTAGTATCCTATATTTATATAGCACCACAAATTCCACAGCGCTTTACAAGAGGTTGCTACAATAGAATACCACACATGGATGATATGGCCTGATTCAGGGGGATCCTGCGCCCAAGGGAACTTGCATATATGTACATATATGTCTCCAAGGGAACTTACATATATGTGCCTACCTCACAAAATACTTGTACATTCTCTATGAGATGTACAAGTATTTTGGGAAGTAGGCACATCCATATCGTTAGGTTTCTTGCCCAAGGACATTCGCTGGTGGCGTCTTCTGAGTGGGATCAGGTTGTCTTTCTATGATTGTAGATCAGCAACTGGTGGTTAGGTTGAAACTGCTTCTCGTAAAGTCAATACTTCTCCACAGTTTAATTGGACCGATGTGCTGAATGGTACTTTGACTTGCTTCACCACGGTCAAAGAGTAGAGATGTTACCACTGGACTCCACAGCCGATATTGTGTGGTAGGCAAGTATGTACCGTTAGGTGTCTTGCCCAAGGACACTTATTAGAGAGGTGCTCTGGCCAGGATTTCAACCTGGGTCTCCACGTTTATAAACCTCTACTCCATCCAGCCGGTTTATGGGATTTTTGTTATTTTAAATAAATGCTCAATAAGTTGTTCCCTTTCGATCATGTATTATTTTTTCAGCTGTGATTTAGGGGGTGAAAAAGTGAAAGAATTTGAAAATTCAGCAAAATTAGGCTCAGTCATTTCAATGATACCATAAACTGACTCTAAAAAAAAGCCACAATAACAACCTCGACTACATCAGCTTTTCAGATGTTATCGCTTAAGCGTATTCAGTTGCACAGTACCATTGTGTCACACTTAGCGTGAGTGTGAGCTTGTGCACTCACCTGACTGTCTTTGAAGAATGAATACATATTCTACGAACAGAAAAAGATTGGGCACTCAGTCTTTCAACAACAGAAGATTAATTGGAAAAATGTGGAAATGTTTCAGCCCTACATGAGCCTTTCACAAGCCAGGCTGAATAAATCTGAGGTGGTTGGAAGACTGAGTGTCGGGTCCTTTTTTGCTTCTGGACTATGTATTGTGGGAGTTATCCTCGACAAGGCTTGGTGCAGCTGTTTTCAGTGTCTCAAAGGTGATGTGCTGGTCCTTCTTTGTGTTTGAAGAGTAACATTGACTACAAACAGAAATTGCTCTGATTGTTCCTATAAGAAGGGACAGTTATAAGTAGATAGAGATTAAACTACAACATAAGTCACGTTTAGACCAGTTAAGATGTGTACATAATAAATGGAACATGGCCTTTATACATCTCTCTAGTTTTCATAAAGTCCTAGAAGTCTTTTAAGTTGAGCATTTTCACTGCTCAGGGCCAGTGCGCCACCTATAATATGCTAGTGGCCGTAACCAAAATCAAAGTGGCATGGCGCCCCTACGCATTTGCACCATGTATGTCACCATGCATGACCGGCGCAGACGTTCCATACATGCGCACCGATGTTACTGTGCATGAGCAGTGTGTCAAGTGCCTTCTGATGTGCCGGTAGGCGTCCTTCTTCCCCCCTTTGGTATGCTTCTGCTCCTGTAATGTGTTATCAGAAAGCCCTCCTCGTAGTATTTGTACTACAAGTGCAAAACTCAGTTCTAGTATACAGGGGGCATGGGAGGAATATAAATGTTTGTTGACCACATCTTTGTATTTAATAATCATTTACATTTATATTTTTTAATATCCCTACATTCCAGAATCTTTGTAAAATTATTAACCCCTTCACTATCAAGTGATTTTCTTAACTGATAGATTTTATCCCATGACCAGGGCTTGCTATTCCCTCTGTACCAATATGTCTTGTCTGTATTTCTCTGTTGCAAAGTGCAGCGTAATGTGTTGCTGCTATATAAATACAAGGTAATGGAATGGAATAAATATCCTTTGAATTGCAAACTTTATGCAAAACATGTAAAATTGAAAATCAGTTCACCAGTGAATTTTTTTTTTTCCCCTGTGAAAAAAATTGAACTTTGAGGACCATCTTTCTTTTCCAGCCTATATATGATTTTGAACAAATCACTTAAATTTATTTTACAATTTGCCAAATTTTGTTCTAAAGTCTGCAGTGCTACGGTCAATATATGCTATATTAAAAAAATCACATAAAAAGTACAATAAATAGATAAGACTTTTAAGAGTGTCTTTTAAAAGAATATTGAACCTGGCAACAAAATAGCAAAAGATATTGCTTATGTCACAGGACTGGCAGAAGCTGCAGTGAGGCCGCTTTAAAATAAACATAAATAAGGACCATTTATATGTGCGTGTCATTGCTCGGAGTTCCTGGCACTAGTGGGTGCAATGAGCATATGTTGGGTTCCTGTGGTAAGGCAAGTTATTTGATCTGTCTGACAATCTTGAATGCGCTTCTTTGTGGTATAGATGAGGGGGGTAGGAGGTTAGATGGGGGAAGTACCATTTTTATAGCTACATACTGTTTATGTAAGATAATTTTGAGGGATTTCGTTAATAATTTTTTGTTAATGACCGTGCAATGAATTGGTAGACAGCTGAAAATGTTACGTCGACATGACAATTTGCTGAGCTTCTACGTTTCTTCAGGATAAAACGTTCAATTCTCCACCAATTCGCATTTATTTGTTTTATTTATTTGTAAAGTATTTTACCAGGAAGGATACATTGAGATTTCTCTCGTTTTCAAGTATATCTTCGTGAATAACCCTTGAAGCTTTTAATGACAATGCAGTATTTTATACAGTGAATATTTATATATGATAATGTTTTAGGTGTTTATTTTTTTAACCCTTTGAATGAAATAGGTTTGAAAATGCAAAGTATTGCGGAGGTTATTCTGTGCCGCGCGTTTCAGAATAATTTCACTATGAGACGCGGCATTATGGTGCTTTATTCATCTTAAGTATATGTATGTAGAATCAGGACTGATGGCCGTACCCCTCAGCCATGCATTACATAATTAGACGTCTCTCCCACATGCTCATATTATTAGACGTTGGGCAAAAATAATAATCGCGAGGGCAAAACTTAAACTTTGCTAAATTACCATCTGCTGATTTACAAAGTACACTGGAATAATTGAATGGACGGTCTTAATGATCTCTTAGGAACACTGATGTCATTCTCAATTAGCGCTAATGAGCTGTTATTGGAAGCCCTGTGCCGTTATTAACACAAGTCTATAAGCCTGTTAAAGAAGGGACAGAAATTGTTTGAGTCTAGTGGAAGGTGACACTACATTCCATAGGAAGCAAGTACCGTTTAACCCCATCTGCCTGTACAATGCCCTAAATTGAACTGGAATTCCTGAATTTGATTGCCTTTGTGAAGTGACAGGTGCTGGTTTGGAAAGGTTTAGCAACAAGAAAATTCAAAATATATAAAACCAAACCTTACATTAATGTAATATAAAATCTACAAATATCACAATCCCTGGACAAGACTGTTTACAATTATTTGTAATATAGGCCTCGATTTAATTCCTTTGGAAAAGCCTTCTAAAATGATTACAATCAGTTAGAAAATCTTCAAATGATCTATCTAAAAAAAATAATAAAATACTCATACACCAGTGGTTCCCAACCCTGGTCCTCAAACCTCCTTACAGGCCAGGTTTGCAGGATATCTGAAGCACAGCACAGGTGATATGATTTGCTGCTCAGTGATTGCAGGATTCAGTCTGCATTTCCCCAAGGGAATCCTTGAAACCTGAAAGGTTAGGGGGGGGGACTTGTGAATTAGGCATGGGAACCACTGCCATACAGGATTATTCAAAGAGAATCGAAAAGCCACTGCACGTTCGGTGACTTTTCGCTCTCTTCAGTTCGGTTTAGATTTGGTGATCCCATTTCGGCGACCCTGCAGTGTATTCAGCAAGCACCACAGGGTCCCCAAATTGCAGGGAAAAGTCGCCACAAACACACCGAAAACTCCCCGCAAAACGAGGGCGAACGCACACCGAAACCTACAAAAACATCTGGATTAGCCCACCGAAAATGCTGGAAAAACCCAAGCAGGAGCCGATCACACGCAGCGCAGCCACCGGAAAAAGCCAACACCACAGACGAATGCAGTGAATAAATTAAAAAAACAGTATGCTTGAATGTGTGAAAAGTAAAAACGCTGTTTGCAAAGAAACTACTGAGCGAAAATGTCTGAAATTTACACAGGAGGTCCAGGGAATGATAATAAAAAGGGCTGTTCCAAAAAAAATAAGTAACGTTAAAAAAAAAAAAAAACAGAATTTTTTTAAAAAAAAAATCCCGGAAAATTCTTAACATATCCTAAAAAATCTATAAATAAACTTTACTGCAGAATATTATAATCAACGGTTTATTAGATATTGAATTAAAATGGGAATATTTTTAACATTGAAGCCTATGGGATTCGCCTGAATAAAACTGACGAATTAAACCACTGAATGGCAGGGCATTTCGGGAACCTTTCACTGCTGGTTTTTGTTCTCTGAATAGCCGAAGCATTGCTTCTCTATGGGGATCTCACTGCCCTCGAACAGCCACCGAACAGGCACCGTATGTGCAGGCAATTCGCCAAGATTTGGCGAATTGCCTGCTCTCTGGATAGCCTAATGGCCAGGAACGGTTCCCTTTCGGCAGCTATTCTGATCTCTTTGAATAACCCTGATAGTTTTTTATTGTGATTTCTGTAGATGTATCATTGTTTTCCAACCGATTGTAATCATTTGAAAATGCTTATCCAAAGGATTCAAATCAAGGTCGGCATTGCTTGTCTAAGATCTAAGGCTCACAGAACAGCCCACAAAACAATGTATTCCTGTGATAGATTGCTGAATGAAAAAATACACTACTGTAAAATGCTAAATCTGTTTTGATTGCAGTTATCAATACTTGGTGCTTAAAGCCACTTAACCTGGGAATTGTTCCCTAAGTAGTGATATTATTTAAACTGGGAAGTGAATCGATATTTTTGATGATACAATTACATGTTAATGTGTTCTATGCTGCTTCATAGCACCCCCGAGATATTATAAAATGCAGAAATCAATACTGACTTCTACACAAGTCCCATAATTGTCATTGATCCTTGTGTAAATGATCTGCTTTAGCAGGATAACAGGATATTCGGAACAGGCCTATGTTAAATATCGCTTGTGTATCTGTGCAATAATTCATGTTTGCTTAACCTTTAGGCGAAAACTAACTTAGCAAGGAGCTCTAATCTATCATATCAGACTTGTGATGCTATAACCTGCAAGCCTGGTCAATCAACTATGAATGTGTAGTCATAAAGTCTACACAACAAAGAAAATGCAAAATAAACAAACAACTTTCTATTAATCCATTAATTGCAATTCTGTGTGAGATCTCCATACAGTTCCTGAATGTAGAGCTTCAGTTTGGTTTTTGAAAGAATAGGATGACAAATATTATTTATTATCATCATTTATATAACGCCAACAGTGTCCTCAGTAACCAATGGGGAATGAGACAAAATTAGACGCAAAGATAGGAGCAGAAATAAGAGGTTTAGGAGGCCCTGCTCATACGAGCATAGAATCTAGACCAGGGCTCAAAATTTCAAGTCCCAAGCTACTAACCAGGTCATAAGAGTTACTCGCCACCAGTTACTCCACCTAACCCCTGCACAGCCCTTAACTCTGCCCCTAAACACACACCCTTAAATTATCTTATGGAATTACACTGTTAAAGGTTTTATTAGAATAAAGTTACAAAAATAACATTAATACCCAGACATCAGACCCCAGATACATGTATACCCAAACATCAGACCTCAGTGTGAGCAGAGCGAGGAGGCATGGAAGCTCCTCTCCACCCCCCTGCCAGTGACAGAGACAAGCTTGGTCAGGTTAGGCAGCTGTTCCCTGCCACCATGCAGCCTGGGGAAGGGGGGGGCTGCACAGTGGCAATGCTGGAATAAGCAGCACGAAATAAATTATTGTGCTGCCTGCGCGTGCATTTCCACCCGCTCTCACTTAATTTCCACTCGCCAAATGCTAGTAGGCAAGTGGAAATTTTGAGCCCTGATCTAGACGCAGGTGTCTCAAACAATGCCCCCCCCCAATGTTTCTGATCTACAACTCCCACGATTCTCTGCTTATTTATTACATTCAAAGAATTCTGGGAATTGTAGGCAACAAATATCAGGGGGGCGGAGTTTGAGATCCCGGATATAGAGGATATACTTGGAATTGTAGCAATTCAGCATTTTGTTAAGAAGGCAAATTTACCAAACATATTTCAGCTACTGGGTCTGATATTAACCAGTACTTCAGTAAAGTCAGCATTTGTCAATAAATCTTAGCACAATAGTAGATATATATTTCTACAGGTGCAGAGGAGAATAAAAAGGGGAGAATTGTATCTCAAATGTTTTGTTGGTTGTAAACTTGGCTTGCTTGTACTATTATGCGATTTGAGATTGGGTTACAGGGGAAAATAATCACAGCCAACCTAAACAGCCGATGCATCAGTGTTGGTTTTCAGGATTCTGAGATTTCTGGCTTGAAGGTTGCTTGTTCTTTAATGGTATTTTTCTATAACCTGTTTAAAAAGCTCTTGCTAAATATTTGCACTTTGACTATCAAAGAATTTGGTATACAAAATTTATGGAAACCCTTGCAGGGCAAGCATGCAAGTTTGCCGTTTTATTGATGATGATGAACACATTCCTTCACATGCTCGGAGCTAATGCCATTTAAGCCTCAGATTTATTTGCCATGCCGTATTTTTTCATTAGCCCCATAGTAGGTAAAATTAAAGGAACACTAAAATAGAAAATTACCCCACTCCCTCTTTGTGCCTTAAATAATTGGGCAAATGCTACTGACAGTGCCCGGCCAAAATTTTTATTCTATCTTACTATTCTAGTTGTAAATACTCACTTTATTTTCCTTTGCACATGCTGTTCCTCCTCTTCAGCTCAGGCCTTACGAAATGTGGAAGTCCCTGTAGGTTCTAACCAGTGCTTTTTTTCTGGAAAAATAGGTGGGGGTACTCTCACGTCCGGGGAAAATCTGATTATTATGACTATTTTCATGTCCTAATAAACAATAGTTGTAGTTCACTTAAAGGAAGACACTATAAAAGGGAACCATATTTTTTAATACTGTGTTCCTTTAAATGAACTACAACTATTGTTGTAACCCAATGGGGGTTATCCACTAAGTGCTTCTGTTGCAAGAAAAATCTGTATTGCAGGGCAGTTAGCTGGGTTTTTTTTCAACGATGGCACGGAGTGGATAATCCCCTAGCATTTGTGAGCACCACAGCAATGCAACTCAGTTTTGCTGAGTATGTATGGACTCCACAGCAATAAAACTCACAGTAATGCACAGTGTGTATGAGCTCCACAGCAATGAAACTCACAGTTTTGCTGAGTATGTATGAACTCAGCAGCAATAAAACTCACAGGAATGCGCAGTGTGTATGAGCTCCACAGCAATGAAACTCACAGTAATGCACAGTGTGTATGAGCTCCACAGCAATGACACTCACAGTAATGCGTAGTGTGTTTGAGCTCCACAGCAATAAAACTCTCTACCGCCTTTCAGTGCTAGCTCCTCTGATCACACCACTTGCCTGAGAATCCGCAGCTCTGTTAGATAGGTGTAAGCATGCTGCACCCCCCTCCCCATGCTGTTCAAAGTTTCAGCGGCTGCAGAGAGAGGGGGAGCAGCCCTCCCCTGTCACTTACTGGGGAAGGGGGGTTATCAGTCCCTACATACACTCCTGACAATCGGAAGCATTCAGGAGCAACATGAGCTGCCGAGTGCTTCCGATTCTCTGTCTGCCACTGCAGGAGCAGGGAGGAGCACCATGCTCTCTCCTGTTAGTTCTGGCTGGTGGTGAGGTGCCAGTACTGAGTGGGGAGGTGCCGGTACTGAGTATCCCCGAGTACCCCCTGAAAAAAATCCCTGGTTCTAACACAATTTGCATAGCGCAACACAAATTGAGTAATATTTGGAAATTTTGTACGAAAGTTTCGCCGCGCCTGTTCAGAAAGATGGATTGGTGCCGCTTGCACCTGCACAGCACCAATACTCGGCTGCCATTTCTCATAGTGCTGACTACTGTGAGCATTCGGGGACAGGATGATATCAGCATGCAGAGCACGCTGACATCATTGGTGATTCATTTGGTGACCATCAGGCTGGATATTTAAATCCTGTCTGCCTGGTAACAGCTGTGTGGATGGAGGAAACTCCTCTGCTTCACACAGCTTCTCCAGAGGGATGTGGAGAAAGGGAGAGGGGATCTACTCCTCTGACAAATCTAAAAGGTTAAAGTTGTCAGAGTGAGTAGGGTGTCCCTGTTGCCAGATAGATTACTAAACAACTGTGTTACCATCAGTCATTTTCAAAAAAGTGCTAGGTAACAATTGTTACGATTGTCTGTGCAATGCTAATAGCCAACCAGGTGAATTTTTCCTTACGAGGGACTGTCACTTCCCCTGAAGTAATACTATTGCATCGAGAATATAAACTACCTATACCTTTTTTATTTCAACCTCTTTTCTTTTAAATCAAGAATAAAGATTAGATGAATGAGGTCGCATTTCTGTTCAGTCAAGGCAAAAACAGGGTGAGCTATTATAATTGTGTAGATGCATCCATTCAGCCTGGGTTTGGTCCCTCATTTTATCCCTCCTATACATTATATATTCTCTCCTCCTCCCATCCAGAGCTGTCAAAAAGGAAACGGTATTACTCTATTTTTACAATATACATCAACAGATACAACATAAAGCTACATTACTGGAAAAATATATGTTATGATAGTAGTCATAGAGTGAGTTTCCCAAACTTTATTTTCTCACTGATGACAGATAGTGGACTTTCTTCAGTGTATTACAACTTCCTCTCATATAATTCTAGGCAGGAAGAGAGACTACATGATGTATAGGAGGACTCAAAGGCAGGATTAGGCCTATGCAGGAGGTCAGACACAATTCTACTCACTTTAAAAGAAAACTGAGGGCCCTATTCTGTTCCTCACGTTAAGATGGGGACACTAAAGGGGAATACCTGCACCTGTAGGTGTCTCCGTAGTGTCCCCATTTTAACATGAGATTCTGGCGCAGGCGCTACTTAAGCACCTTGCTCCTTTACCATGAGTCACCCTCAGGGATACTCGTAGTAGTGCTTCCGCTACCTTGGACTCCATGAATGGTTGCTTTGCCAGGCCAAAAGCCCTGCACAATCTCGTCACACGAGATCTCGCAGTGCTGCGGGATGAACGATTTGTCTCCAGTCTCACTCTGCTCCCGGCGTGATGCAGTGGATCAGGCCACTGTTCTTGCCACGGGATGAGACGTGAGTATGGATTTATTGGGGGTGGGGGGTTTAGCAGGTGCAAAATTGTAATCAGTTAGCACCACCTTCTAGGTGACGGTACGGTTTTTGTTAACCCATCGTGCGGTAATTGGCGCTAGCACTTTGTAATATCTTACTTATCCTAATGCTAATTACTGATTGCAATCCCTATGTTAATTATAGGGTGCGAAAGTACAGTAAGCACATGCAAGAAGCGCACTCACCGATGTGCTAACGGATTTTTAGGAGGTTTAGCGTCAGGAAGGTAATCTGGGTGGCATGCGTTAAAGTCACTTATCCTGACGTCGATGCTTACTCACCCGAACGCTACAGTTATCGTTCACTAGGGAATAGGCCCCTGAGTTTTTATGCTTGCTGTGATAGTATGATTTCGGGGGGGGAAGTGACAGTTCTTTAATCCTGAGTGTACAAATTAATCTCTGTCTGCTAACAATACACACATTTTTGATTGATTGCTGATGGTACACATCATAACCAAAAACAAAGATGTGGAATTGTAAGATCATCTCCTATTCTTCACAATTAAAACTCTCCTACCATGTATTACAGACCCAACTCCTTAGCTCATAAACCATGTGTGACCTAGTCATGTTTCAGTCCTTTTCTTTGCTAGAGCAACGTCAGGAATTTGCTTCTATGACCCAGGATGTCAGATCAGAGATCAGAGAAGCCAAGTGCCTATAAAACCAATAAGTCGCCTACTGATGACCGAGTCGCACGCAGGGAGACAATAAATACTCAAAAATATACAACACATAACTGTGGAATAATATATATATTTATTATATATACAGGCCACAGCTAAAACTCCACACAATATACCCACCACCACGACATAAAAATTTCCATAACAGAATAATACAATAACCCAGTGCTGAAAGAGGACTCCACACAACCACCACACACCTCCAAACCAACCAAGCACAAAAACCTCCCAACTCCCAACCATCTGACCAAAATTAGCCTAAATAAAAGGAACCCCAACCCAGCACTGCCTACAAGCCCCCGCCGTGACAAAAGGAGCCCAACAAAACTAATACTCTAACTAAAAAACCAACCCAACCCGTAACTAAATAAAAAAGGGTGGGAGGGTGGGGATTTTTCCAGCTCTACCTCAGGAGAAAAAGGTGCGCAGAGCCTCTCCACACGCGCCTTAAGTACCCTCCTGGGGACTCCTCCCACACCTCTCCCGCTCAAAACTCCACACGCGCTGTAACACTTCTAGAAAAATCCTCCCTGCGTCCTGGCATCAGAGGCAACTTAAGGGCCCTACGCCTTAGGTGTTTCAGGCCTTCATAACAGGCAAGATAGTTTTATAAAATCATGCACTAAGAAATCTCTCTTTTCAGCTTTTACTGTCTTAAGATCTTGCTATTCATATATTTAACATTACAAAAATTAAATTACTGATTTAAAACACACAATATTCATTTAAGTTTCAGTACTGTTTCATAGAAATCGAAGTTTCAGTGAGATATTGTGCCCTATAATGGCACATCTATTGCTAGAGGTACTGTGAGGCAAGGCAGACTCCCAGCTCCCTCGCAGAAATGAAGTGGTTGCAGAACAAAGAATTTGCTGGATTCAAACATACCACATCCACAATTAAATCCCTACACCCTGATTAAAAGAAAGATGTTGCTATTAACTTGCTCCGTTTGTGCAGTTTAATGGGAATGGAGGAAAATTAGTCTTGACATAAACCATTCATTGTGACTCAGTTGGATAAAAACAAGGCCTAATTGGACTTTATGATATATGTTTAAATATGTTACCCTAGGAACAAGCTGTACTCAGAGATGGGATCTGTTTGTGGGGCACCTCCTCTGTTTTCTTTACTTTCAAAGTAACAGTGGCTAAAAAATTGTACAGTTAGGGTAATCATAGTATGTATATTGTCTGTCTGTCTGTCTCTGTTGTTTTGCTGGGCAGGATGTAGACCGCATACTAGAACAACACTCATGGGACTTGTACGTACTCAGGATGCATTTTATTCTAAGTGGATCAATGTTTCAGCTCAACAGGTTAACGTTGTAAGGAATGTCCTTGTGAACATGTGTACGTTGATCCAACGGGCTGACACACTTTAGATAAAATTCACCCATATTGTACATTAGTCCCTTGGGTGCCGTTTGTCTATGTGACTGTGAGAGGTGATGTAACAGCTACTAACTATCCACTTATATATTGTATATTACAGTACATTGCAAGTATATAGGACTTCGGAACATTCAAATCCTGTTCATTTTATTAAGTCTAAAATAGTCATAAATATATATACCGTATTTTTTGCTCCATAAGACGCACTTTTCTCCCCCCAAAAAGTGGGGGGAAAAGTGGGTGCGTCTTATGGAGCGAATGATGATATGCCTCAGCTCACCTGCTGCTGCTGCCGCGTTCGTCTCCCTCTGAGCGTGCGTCCGGCGGCAAGGAGCTTGGGCACTCGCCTGGGGGAGTCATGTGACCGCGATCTAGCGAGATCGCGGTCACGTGGCTCCCCCAGGCGAGTGCCCAAGCTTCCTGCCGCCAGACGCACGCTCAGAGGGATACGAACGCGGCGGCGGCAGGTGAGCTGAGGCATATCCATGAGCTGCTGGGGCATATCCATGTGTGTGCTGGGGCATATCCATGTGTGAGCTGGGGCATATCCATGTGTGAGCTGGGGCATATCCATGAGCTGGGGCATATCCATGAGCTGGGGCATATCCATATGTGAGCTGGGGCAAATCCATGTGTGAGCTGGCATATCCATGAGCTGGGGCATATCCATGTGTGAGCTGGCATATCCATGAGCTGGGGCATATCCATGAGCTGGGGGCATATCCATCCATGAGCTGGGGGCATTATCCATGTGTGAGCTGGGGCAAATCCATGAGCTGGGGCAGTATATCCATGAGCTGGAGCAAATCCATGAGCTGGGGCAGTATATCCATGAGCTGGGGCATATCCATGTGTGAGCTGGGGCAAATCCATGAGCTGGGGCAAATCCATGAGCTGGGGCATATCCATGAGCTGGGGCAAATCCATGAGCTGGGGCAAATCCATGTGTGAGCTGGGGCATTATCCATGTGTGAGCTGGGGCAAATCCATGAGCTGGGGCAAATCCATGAGCTGGGGCATATCCATGAGCTGGGGCAAATCCATGAGCTGGGGACATATCCATGTGTGAGCTGGAGCAAATCCATGTGTGAGCTGGGGCATTATCCATGTGCTGGGGCATTATCCATGAGCTGGGGGACAGTATCCATGAGCTGGGGGACAGTATCCATGAGCTGGGGCAGTATATCCATGAGAGGAGCTGGGGCAATATCCATTATTACACTATTTGATTCAGAATATTTATTTTCCTGTTTTCCTCCTCTAAAAACTAGGTGCGTCTTATGGTCAGGTGCGTCTTATCGAGCGAAAAATACGTATATATAATTCTGTATTCCTATAAAGTGAAAAAGGCTCTTGCCCGTTTAGTTTAACCTTTCTCAAATCAGTTTCTGCTGATGACCTTAGACTTTTGACTTCATAAAGGGAAAACTTTTACAGTTTGTCATTCTTAAATACTCATT
Source organism: Leptobrachium leishanense (assembly GCA_009667805.1). NCBI lineage: Eukaryota > Metazoa > Chordata > Amphibia > Anura > Megophryidae > Leptobrachium > Leptobrachium leishanense. The sequence goes on from CM019066.1 coordinate 89,962,283, forward strand.
TGACAGAAACCTTTGTCTTTTTAAGCTCTTTAATGTTGACTCCTTGATGAGTATTTAAAGACTTGCCTCTGGTGGAAAATATCTTGTGACTTCTATTGCTGTAAACCAGTGATTCCCAAGCCTGGTCCTCAAGTACCTCTAACAGGCCAGGTTTTAAGGATTACCTTGGGAAAACGCAGACTGAATCCTGAAATCACTTGAGAAGCAAATCATATCACCTGTGCTGTGCTTCACATATTTGGCAAACCTGGCCTGTTAGGGGTCTCGAGGACCAGGGGTGAGAACCACTGCTATAAAATCAGAATCATCATTTACATAAATCACAACGTATAAGTGTGTTTTTGTGTACATCACCTCTTCTGCAGTGTTTTATTATATTCATATTTGAACCTATTAATGACAACATGACTCTAAAGCTCCTTATGGACTGTGATGCAAAACTGAGATGTATATAGACTAGGCCAGGGCTCACAATTTCAAGTCCCAAGCTTCTAACCAGGCCATAAGAGTTACTCGCCACCAGTTGCTCCACCCTTTATCCCTACCCAGCCCTTAACTCTGCCCCTAAACACACACCCTTAAATTATCTTATGAAATTACACTGTTAAAGGTTTTAATTAGAATAAAGTTACAAAAATAACATTTATACCCAGACATCAGACCCCAGATACATGTATACACAGACTTCAGACCCCGGTGTGAGCAGAGCGAGGAGGCAGGGAAGCTCCTCTCCACCCCTTCTGCCAGTGACAGAGACGAGCTGGGTCAGGTTAGGCAGCTGATCCCTGCCACCTTGCAGCCTGGGGAAGGGGGGGGGGGCTTCACGGTGGCACCGCTGGAATACGCAGCACAAAATAATTTATTGTGCTGCCTCCGTGTGCATTTTCACTCACCCTCACTTAATTTCCACTCGCCAAATGCTAATAGACGAGTGGAAATTTTGAGCCCTGGACTAGGCCATCCTTTGCAAGATGGGATGTCCTGATGATTTGATACCCATGTGTGTGCCACTTATACAGCACAGCATATTTTTTAATATACTTCTTTACCCCCATATTGGTGGTTGTACAGTTTGTTGAATCAATTATGAAGAGGATGTTGGAGTCTCCAAATTGTTGTCTAGTCTGCTGAACCCTTGATGCCAATTGCCATTGACTTTATTTTGTTTAAAGACTTTGGAAGTGTACATGGCTCGCCACTCCATGGCAATATTCAATTCCTAGGTTAAAATTTACTTTTTTTTACTGTTATTAATGTTTGAGGTGAAGTACTGAATGTCTCTGTGTGACTGTATCTGCAGTGAATAAATGGAAGCGATTGTTAAGAAATATTTTGTTCCTTTAAATGCAAAAAATGATCGGTAATTGTTGTGTCCCCTCAAGCAGTGAAACATTTCCACGGACCAATTCTTTTACCTTTTTTTATAAATTGCTTTTACAAACAATTATCCTCACTAATTTTAGTTTACGGAGACATTCAATCTGCAGTAGCAATAAATAGGCAAAAATAAGAGGAAAACTATTAGCATCTGAAAATTAGAAACAGCAAAGGGACCCAACTGTGAACCTGCACATGTTCAACCTGAAGACACTGCGTTTTCTTACTGTAAAAACCTCACTTAAAAGGATTTTGCATAATTTTGCTTTGCCTTTCTATTTAGTATTATCCTGTTCAATAAAAAGGACTAAAAATATGTGGATGACATGCTCATCTTACACGAGTACATTTGCTGCACATGTCAATGGAAAATATAGCTTCATCTGTATTTTTGGATTAACAATTGTTCCTAGTCTGGCAAATATTTAATGGAAAGTACCAATATGCTTTAGTCATAAAAATCAATAAATTGGTCTTTTTGATTCCTTCTCAGGGCTTTGCATTGGAAGTGCCACTGGTTTTCATTGCTACATTTTGTTACAACTGGTCCAAATGGAACAAGATAATATATTGCATAGCTTAAACCAGTGTTTCCCAATCCTGTCCTCAACTCCCCCCTAACAAGCCAGATTTTAAGGATTACCTTGATTGAATCCTGCAATCACTGAGCAGCAAATCATATCACCTATGCTGTGCATCACATATGTGGCAATCCTGGCCTGTAAGTGGGGTGTGAGGGCCAAGGTTGGGAACCAATGGTTAAAAAAAATGCATCGACTCATTCCCGTAGATTTATCCTTAAAAAATTCCAACATTTTCCTCAGTTCCAAAAGATTGGAATGAGATTTTAAATAAAATAAATAACTAATTAGATACAATTGTTAGGGAAGAAGAGCACAGAGCAGTGTTCCTAAAATGGAAAAATCACTATGGGAACCAATGTATCCAGTAAGAACAGGACATTGGTTTACACGGTCTCTGAGACACTATTAGGTGTTTAATCTCACATGTTTCCTTATGACTATTTTTTGCATTTCGGAATAGGTATCTGTGATCAGGAGTATAAAAAATATGTGTTTTACAACTGTTAATATGAGTTATTCTTTAACCCTGTGTTAACCGGCTGGGTGGAGTAGAGGTAACATCACTGCTCTGCGTGGAGAGAGCCTGTGGAGACATGGGTTCGATCCCAGCGAGTAAGTGTCCTTTGGCAAGACACCTAACGGTACATACTCACCACCCAGGACATACTTGAAAACAAGAGAAATCTCAATGTATCCTTCCTGGTAAAATCCTTTCTCAAAAAAAATGTTTGCATGATCATAGCACTGTCATGCATGGTTTTAAATCAAAACAAATTAACAGTTGTAAAACACATATTTTTTATACTCATGATCACAGACACTTATTCCGAAATGCAAAAAAAAGAGTCATAAGGAAATGTATGAGATTAAACACATTAAATAGTGTCTCAGAGACCGTGTAAACCAATGTCCTGTTCTTACTGGATACATTGTTTCCCATAGTAATTTTTCCATTTTAGGAAAAATAAATATACATATATATATATATATATATATATATATATGAGATTTGAGTGTATATTTGCATCACATTTGAAATAACTTTAATTAACTACGGGACATGATTTTTGTTGAGTTCCGACACTTATTTTTGTAGGACTTGACCCCTGATAAACACTAAATCACCTCAAATACTGACTGGATGGAGTAGCGGTAACATCACTGCTCTATAACTGTGGAGACACAGGTTCGAATTCTGGCAAGAGCACTCTCCAGTAAGTGTCCTTGGGCAAGACACCCAATGGTACAGGCTCGCCACCCAGGACATACTTGAAAACAAGAGAAATCTCAATGTATCTTTACTGGTAAAATACTTTCTTAAATAATATATATATATATTCATGAAAAATGAGAGATATTTATGTCAGTAGAAATATAGTTTGGAAGTAAAGTTTCTATATACACCAAATGCAGTTTCGCAACCTATTGCTGGGGTTTCATTGCTTTGCAGCCTCCTCCAATTTGTTGCCCTAGGCCCAGGCCTAGTTGGTCTAAGCAATATTACTCCCTTAAAATGATTTGATCATCAAGGACTCATAAGAAAGTTACACCTTCAATGAGAGCAGTGTCTACGAAATAATAACTCAATAAGAATGCAACAGACAATAAGTGTTAGCTAAGAAACAGAAACTAAGAGCTAGGAAGATAATAGCACGGGCGGCAGGGGGTTGATGACGACAGAGTATAAAGGATAGAGAGAGGAGACCATACGCTCAATGATTTGTACTTATTACATAACAAAAGTCTGTTGCTTTATCATGTTATCATTCATTTAATAAAAATTAGCTACAATAACAGCATCAGTTTTTAAAGCTTGCAAAGTCTGGAGGATTTTCTTTCACAATGGACATGAATACTGTTCTGAAATACAAACAGTCAAAGGATAACTTTAGTTCTGAAAGGGAAACCTGGAGTGGCTAATTGAATAAGCCTGGGTCCCCTTAATATGTCATGGTGAGTGCAGTGAACGTATCATAATTAGGCTTACAGAGAGCCATTCCAACAATCTGCTTCCATTCTCCTGAGCCATTGTCCGCATCTCGGCAAATAGCCAGAGGACAAAGGGGATTCAAGTGCTGACAAAACATGAAAGAGGGAAAAGATTTAGCTGCTTTTATCAAAGAAACTGAGAAGGACTTTGTTTGTGTAAATAACGCAGAGTAACTGGACGGCCTTGCATTTAAGCAATGCTGTTTTCATTACAATTAATTCTTGACATGCTGGAAGTGGTCCAGAAAGATGGAGTTCTACCACAACTTTCATTTGCAAATTAAAAACAGTTGGCCAAATGAAAGGCTGTATCAAGAGGGCTTAACCCTTTTATCAGTGGGTATCACAAACTTGGCATTCTACCGAGACAGGGCAGCTTAGAGGGCCTAGAGGAACAGAAGATGACGCGTTAGAGGCTGCTCATCATAAGCCGTCATCTGTGGTGAGTTCGCTCTTCTAGGACATCAGAACGCTGATCATAATTTGACAGCTACTTTGGGATTGCTAACAGAAACTGACAGATGGGTGAAAGGAGAAATCTGTTACAGTAGTATACTTTGGGAACAATTAGGAAAATATTAACAAGAGGACTTCTGAGAGAAGAGAAGGCCCAGGACCATTTTGCCCAGCAGATTTCCACCTAACCTGTAGAGTAAATTGTGCAATTGATGGATTCAAATACAGTGAAATTTTAATTTGTCATTAAAGTCCCTGTTTCAGAACAGCAGGTGATGTCCACAACCAACCATACAATGATATTTTAATAGACAACCTTCTTGTGTTCTATGAAGCAGATAAGTGGCACTGTTGTCAATAAAGAATAAATCAAGGCCAGGCTGTCTATAAATTTTGTGCATCTCATCTTTAATCAAAAGATTAGGGGCTGAAAATACTTCACAACATATCAGTTTAATGGTTATATGACATTAAAGTACTTAAAAAGTCTCTTTAAGTTCAATGAAATGTGCCACGTGTTCTTTGCTCTACAAGTGAGATGCTAAAACTAAATTCTAAGAACAATAGCAATTTATTACCATGGATATAGCCTCTTCCTACATATTAACAAATGCTCAAAAACCTACGTTTTTAATGAACAACCAAAAGAGACCCATATTAGTGTTTGAAAACTTTATTGCCATTTGTCTATAGTCTTGAGACAACGAACTGGAAAACCGTTTTGGATATTTATTATTATTATCCATTATTTATATAGCGCCACAAATTCCGCAACGCTTTACAAGATCAGTGGACAAGGAGTTGCTACAGTAGAGTACCACTGGTTCACTGATGATCTTATTCAGGGGGACCGTGTTCCCAAGGGAGCTTACAATCTATGAGATGTACAAGCATTTTGTGAGGTAGGCGCATCCATATCGTTAGGTGTTTTGCCCAAGGATACTCGCTGGTGGAATCTTCTGAGTAGTATTGAGTCGTCTTTCCAAGATTGTAGAGCAGCGACCTGGTGATTAGGTTGAACCCGCTTGTCGTAAAGTCAAGACTTCTTCACAGTTGTATTGGAGTGAAGTGCTAAGGCTGGGGTCAGACGAGCGTAGTGTTCACGTCCGAGATTGCGCCTAAAAGTACGTCCGTGATAGCATGAAAGAAAGCCCATCGGAGCCCCTTACACGAAGTATGTCCGCACTGAACTGCGGACGCAAAACTGCCGCGGCCCACGGACGCAAGGCAGGCAAGAACGTACAACTCCTAGAACGGCCGCACAAAGTGCGCTGCGTCTGCAACGTCCGCATAGCTTTGTGTGTGAGTGATGGAACGTGGTCATACGGACTGCATTTATACGTCCAGCATTTTTCACGGACAAAATGGTTTTGCTTTTTATTTTATTTTCTCTCCTACATCTGTCAAAATATACGTAAGTGATAAACGGACTGTGTGGCCACTACTGCGTCTTCCGTACTGACGTCCATCCGTGTACACGGACGTACAGTCCGTAGAAATCACGCTCGTCTGACCCTAGCCTAAATGGAATTTTGACTTGCTTCTCCAAGGTCAAAGGGTAGAGATGTTACCATTGGACTCCACAGGTGATATTGTGTGGTTGGCAGGTATGTACTGTTAGGTGTCTTGGGACACTTACAGGATCAAACCTGGGTCTCCAAGGTTCTAGAGCAGTGATGTTTCCTCTACTCCATCCAGCCGGTACATAAAAATAATAATGCATCCGAAAATGATAAATAATTATATATACATATTCTGTTTATTTATAATCTTGTTCACAAATATGATCAGTTAAATATTTGAGGTATTATTATTAATATTAATAATAATAGTACAAGAGCAGAGAGTTTACTTCAATTATGCTTTTCTTTTTCTTCCAATCTAGTGGTCCTCAATATCTCTTATGAGATTTATTTATGTGCCCACATTCGTCCTTGAATTTGTCTGACTAATTCTTGGAAAGTAATGCCTTGCTTGATTTATAAGCTCAGTTGAAATCTTATAAGCAGATGCTGAGAAACTTGTGCAGTGTTAGATCTACTAAAGCTTTGGTTGTGTTTGGACATTTGGGAAGGCTGACCGTCCGCACACTCAAAACTTCAGTCCACAAAAGGGAAAGGTTTTAGGCTGAGAAGGCATTCATTCTATTCCAAACAGGCTATTGAGCCTAGGACGCCGCGCATTTTTATGACTGTTTAATGTAGTCCCTAAGTCAAATAATCATTATTGTGTTGAATAAAACATGTCTGTGTTTTTATAGCTGCTGCTCTGAGAGATTTTAAGATTAGTGCAATGCCGCTTTCTCCTCCAAACTCCGTAGGTAACAATGTACCAAAAAGTTCTTCGTCTTGTCCATATTTTTTTTGTACCATTTTGCTATATAAATATCTAACTGTGTTTGAATAACACCAGACCCCCCCCCAAAACATTTATTTACTAGGGCTTCAAGTTGGATCAAACAGACACAATGAAAAAGCACATTTCATTCTGAATAGAGTCTTTTGCATGTTATAAAAGCCTATTCAGTCTGAAACGTTGTCTTTATTGTCACTTCATGCTCTGAAGTCCAACCGGTCAATAGTTTTTGTGCCTTTCTTTCAGATGAGAACTTTTGTAAGTTGGTACTTTTTTTTGAATAGGTCTTTATAGAGAATGATTCTCATTGGGTTTTTTCTCCTCTTGTACGTTAAGTGCAAGAGAAATGACTTCTTAAATCACTGTAAAAGTTCCACAAAAGATAAAGATTTTTCCGATGTATATAGAGGAATTTGATTATCAGAGAAGTTGAATATATTCAATACTGCGGGAGCTTTACACACTTCCACTTCTGAGCTGGAGTGTTGTGTATCAGGCACAATGGGAAATAATCGATGCATATCATTTTAGACCCTATAAGTTGTGAGTCATGTAACAAGGAATGATAAATATTTTTTGAAAAATGCCAGATTAATCACTTTCAGTCAGTAACATCTGTAGAGTCAAAAATATTATTAATATTAGTAGTCGTTTAATTTTACTAATGTTAAATGTTACTTATATGATGGGACGTAACTTTTCTCCACCCCACTAAGTTCTAATAACTTACTCAAGGGGTCCTGAATGTATGTCAGTGCCAGGTTCTGAGTTTCAGCAAACTTGGCCCCCCAGATATTTTGGAACTACATCTCCCACAGTACTCAACCACTCCTGAGGTTGGCAGAGCCTTGTGGGAAATGCAGTTCCAAAACATGTGGAGGGCCAAGGTTGCTTACCCTTGGCCAGAATGGTAGCACTCGACAATCGCAATGAGAAAATTACTTTTGAGAACTAGAAAAAACGACCCAAGAGCTCTGAGACGTACACATGCAGATAATATCTCCTAGGGCGTAGTAGTCCTAGGGCGTAGTAGTTGACTTTCCCAGTTTGTATTCCATGCAAAACATTTACTGTTTGTTAGTCTGATTTCAGGACAATACACTACAGTAACATAAACAGTTTGGTCATTATGGATAAATTGACGTGTTGCTATGCCAAAGGCTGTTACTGGACCTATTTGCCAAGAATATTTCACTCTCCAAACTGGTAAATAACATAAAGTGAGGAATAGCACTTGGCCAATTGAGCCAGGAGAGGCAGAAAACTGGCAGCTTTGTTATATAACTGGAAGTCATGCGTAGCCTTAGCTTGGATTCCTGGCTGGAGATACCGTGAGCAGTTGCGGTTATCCTACGGGTCTTTCCGTTCTAGGTTCTCACTCGATTAATGTTTGGGAGCCTTATTCTCATCCATCTGCTAGGTCACCTGAGTTTTCATTCATTTGTTGGATGTATGACTTCTCTGTTAAATGACACCAGTTTGTAGCGCAAGAACATCCAAACTTCATTCCACTGCTGCTTGTTGATGGTCTATCAGCCTGTTGTTAAAGGAGCCCATGGTCAGGGGCGTAACTACCAGGGGTGCAGAGAGTGCCACTGCAACCAGACCCCTGAGTTCAGGGGGGCCCCACACACAGCCAGCCGTGGCCTCACCTGGGCGGCTTGGCAAGAGCCAGGGCCTCACCTATGATTTGCTCATACACAGCACACATTACTGTGAGTTTTATTGCTGTGGAGCTCTGAGAAATACATAGCGCACATTACAATAAAATTGGGATGGACTGAAGTGGTCGTAGTGGACCTGGAAAAAATGGGAGACTGATTATCTGGAGTCGACATTGTGGACCTGGAGGAGTTCAGTGCATTGGGATGACGGGTGGGATATAAATATTTTTGCTAAGGGTGGGGGGCCTTCATGGATTCCCGCACCTGGGTTCTGAGGTTTCTAGTTACACCTCTGCCCATGGTCTCAAGGCTGGAGTGCATACCTATGCTGTAACGCAGTGGTACCCAACCCTAGTTCTCAAATATCCCTACCAGGCCAGGTTTGCCAGATATCTGAAGCAAAGCACAGGTGATATTATTTGCTGCTCCGTGATTCAGTCTGCATTTCCCCACGATAATCCTTAAAGTCTGGTCTGTTAGGGCGACTTGAGGACCAGGGTTGGGAACCACTGCTATAAAGGATAAAATAAAATAAAAATGACATAACAGTTATCTTAACATTCCTTCTATTGGAAACATGACTCAATATTCATAAATTCATCAAATGTTATTTTCTAATAGTATTCAGTGGCTTTATTGTATGTTGTCCATATCTAGGACTTGAGGGTAAAGGAATAGACCTCTATTTAAGAAATCCGAATCAATTTATATCATTATGTCCTTCCTCATACTCTACTAATTAAAAGCAACATAAACAAATGTCAAAGTGATGGGGAAGCTAGGACATTACTGGTTAGTGTATACGTTAATTATGTGCTAAATAGATAAAATTACATGTTAGAGCAATAGCAGGGGGACAATAAAGGAGATGAGTCTTTTGAGACTTCGCTGGCCTGATTTCCACATGTAAAGAATGACACTGTATTGGTAGAGAGAGAGATGGGAAAATCACTGCTTAACTAAGGCTTCCCACTGCTACGGGACATTTATTTTACTTACTCCTGCAGGGCCTTAATTTGCTTAATTCCATTCCTCGGTTAAAAAAAATAGCAATGCAACACCATGGCGAATTATTTAGCATACACGTACCTACAGAGGTTAATTTTCACCCGTTTGTCTTGTTTTGTAGTTTGACTTCTAAAGTCCTTTTTTTTTTTTCTTCTTATCACGCACAAGGACCATGATATATTCAGATGATCAAACCCGTGTATTCATTCGCTCATAAACGCATAAGAGGACTCTTGGAGAATTTAATCTTTTTTTATATTAGTCCAGCTTTTGTTAATGAACACGTGACTTATTTTTCATTACAAAAATGACCTTTTCAAATGCCAGGCTTCATGCGAATTTCATGGCATGGAATACACGCTTGCTGTGCCTGATCTCTAGGCGTGAATTTAAAGCTCCCCCCCCAGTCGGTTCTCATAAAACTTCTCCCTAAAACTTTGCAATATGGATACTGCCATAACATATTTAGGCTTTATATAAAAAAAAAAACATAAGTTATTTTAAATGAAGAAATAAAAAGGCTATTATCAAAGATTTAAAATCTTTATTTATACTTAGCAAATAAATAAATAAATATGTACAAAGCGCGCCAATCTGTCATAAAATTCTACTATAGAATTAGAATAGCATTTGTATAAATAAAAATCAGTTTATAGCATGACCCTCTGACATACCTTCTGGTCTTTTCTTGCAGTAGTCAAGGGTTAATGTTCAACATGGATCTAACAGGTTGCAGTGCTTCAAAGAGCACAGGAAAGGGTTAAAAAAAATGACTGTTTATAGACTGTCACTGACATACAGGAAGAATTATGTAAAATAAAGTAGTATTGCTCGTTAGTAATAAAGTCAAATCTTTGTAAATATGATTTGCTGTCACTGTGGCCCTCTGTATATTTGAATTAAACGCCCTTTTAGATTAAATTGCAGAAGGAGTAGTAAGATGACTTTTAACCCTTTCAAGCTCATGACATGAAAATTGCAAAATAAAAGTAAAATCTTTATATAAATCTATATCTAAATACATGGAACATGCTACGTAATTTGAGCATTTGCAGGGGTTTCAATCTGAAAATGTGGTTTCAGATTGAAAACACTGGGCCTGAAATGTTAGACAAGAAATATAGGTAACATCACTGCTCTATAACCGTGGAGACCGTGGAGACACAGGTTAGAATCCCGGCAAGAGCACATCTCCAGTAAGTGTCCTTGGGCAAGACCCCTAACGGTACATACTCGCCACCCAGGACATACTTGAAAACGAGAGAAATCTCAATGTATCCTTCCTGGTAAAATACTTTCTCAAAAAAAAACAACTTTAAAATAAGCTCTACATCTCCTACTGTCATCTTGGGCTTGGAGCCACCAACGACTCCTGCCAGGACGATGAAAGATGGATGAAAGAATATAGAGTTATTCTCACAGTGATACAACAAAGAAAACTCAACATGTACAACCACTGTCAATGAAAAAAAAGTAGTGAACTGAAGATGGTGAAATTTGTGAATGTGTGCATCAGTATTCCCAACAGATGTTTGAAGTGGGGCAGCAAGTCTTTTACTTCTCAAAGGGCCCATCATCAGATCATAACAGAATCAAGGGAATCAACCACTTTATGCGGTGCTATCTACAAAGGTAGACTAAAATTTAAAAACAAATCATTCTATTTGAATATGGAAAATATTATGCTATAGATACACATGTGCACGCACTCTCCAAAACATTCATGATCAAATACTTTCATACACTAGATATACATATAGTTTTTTTTGATAAAGTATTGGGGTCAAGAAGGAATTTTTTCCCAGTGTGTTGCATATTGGCGAGCGCTTCAGATTGGGTTTTTTGCCTTCTTTTGGATCAACAGCAGTAGGTGATGTGTGAAAGGCTGAACCCTATGGACGCGTGTCTTTTTTCAGCTTATGTAACTGTGTATTTTGCAAGGAATGATACATTGAGATTTCTCTCCTTTTCAAGTATGCCCTGGGTAGGCAAGTATGTACTGCTAAGTGTCTTGCCCAAGGACAGTTACTGGAGAGGTGCTCTAGCCAGGATTTGAACCTGTGTCTCCACGGTTATAGAGCAGTGATGTTACCTTTACTCCACCCAGCCAACATGTAAAACGTCTGTTTCTAGTAGATACAATATCTAGACATACACCTAAAGGCTTATTCCAGGACATACTTGAAAACGAGAGAAATCTAAATGTATCCTTCCTGGTAAAATCCTTTATAAATTAATAAATGAATATCCACTAAAAGCAAATCCAAAATCAAATAAATAAAATATAGCATATCGAAGAGGAAACAGTTTTAGCCAGCAAATTAAAATGCTAAATTATGAAGAATAAATCTGTGAGCAATAACCGGGCATAAGACATGTGGAATTTGCAAAGTGGTTGGCTTACTCCAGACAGAATATCAATTGTTGTTTGTTTTAATTCTAGCTTATATGTTCCGGGGCGGATGTAAATACAGTAATGTTGTTTCAGTGGTTCGCTTTGTGTTGTTTTTTCATTTTGTTTCCTTGTTTACTCTTGTTTGTTTGAACTAATCATCTCTTACCACCCCAAAAAAAGTCCTTTCTTTTTTTTTGTATTTTTCATTGGGTCCAGCCTTTCCTTCAATGAAGCTTTTAACAGTAGTGTTCGCTGAAGCATTAAAACGTGCTTATCTGCAAGTGAATGGAAGGGCTTTGTTTCAATAAGGCCTCTTTCTCTTTTGCCACTCGCATTGTGACCCTTTGGTATCAATTCAAAGGCCAATTAAAGAATGCGCCCATCTTTGAAGTGAAGCATTGAGGGCGCAGAGAGGGATGAACCTGGCTCTCTGATGGACTGTGCTCATTCAACGTGCCTTTTCAAGGCAGCTTCTTGAGCCTCCGAAGAAGAATGAAGCAGGGGAAGGTCAAGTAGAAAAAAGGACCAAAGAAACAGCCCCTATTTGTTCCAAGTATTAGGCGAGCAAACTGCAAATAGCAACAAAATGAAACTGTTTATGGTGTAGCCAGACACAGACTTGTCAATCATGTAATGTGAACGACATTAGACGCACCACGGCTCTAGTCTACCGAGCTACCTAATTATCTTGGGAAAGCCACAAGCTGGAATTAATTGTATTGTACGTCTCGCTGCCTAGAAAAGGTGATAAATATGCACTGCTTTATAATTATACCCCGGGACGCTCAGTGTAAGATGGACCGAGTTGGAAAAGAGAGGCTTTGAATACCCGATGGCGCTCATGGAGAATTCCTTCAGTTGATATGTCAGAATAGAGAAACTTTATTTAAACTAAATGCAAAATCCCCAAAACAACTACCAATGGAAAATCCATTATTTATCTACGAATTCACTCATTTGCATCATTAAACCCTATGAGCGTGCCTCGTTTTTAAGCAAATTAATAAAAGACATTGTGAAACATTAAAGCAATATTATACTTTTCATAATGTAACAATTTAGTGATGAAAAAATATTGATTTTGTTTATGTTTAAATTAAATATCCTATTGATTGAAAATACCTGAAACTGAAATTAATAATAAATAAGGAAGTCGTTTCAGAGTTTAGGTCATGAAAAGATCCACAATTATAATGAATTTAAAATAAAAAGAAGTTAGAATTTAGAGCTCAATCAAAACTTTATCTTTTTAATTTTATTAAAGAAACTTACATTTTTTACTTCTTCAATATCGGAGATTATAGATTGCTGGAAATTAATTACCAGCTCAGCAGATCTTTGATCAGTTTAGATTCAGTTTAGGAATCACTCGAGTTTGCTTGATTAGTTCAACTTAAAACAATCGAGATTGTAATTATAACACATAAAGGTATTGCTTTCTCACAAGGAGTTGCAAACCAAGTTGTAAAATCTAGGCTCAACATGAAATGATCTCCAATTCAGATATTTTCCCACCCTGGGGCATGATTTAATTTGGTCTGATGGTGGAAATTGGGGACCTTTTCGAGGTGGATTTTCAGCCATTTTTTGGTATCAGGGAATTAAATACAGCCTTACATAGTTACTTAGGCTGAAAAAAAACATGTGTCCATCAGGTTCAGCCTTTCACACATCACCACCGGGTGTTAATCCAAAAGAAAGGCAAAAAAACCCAGTCTGAAGCGCTCGCCAATGTGCAACACACTGGGAAAAATCCCTTCTTGACCCCAGAATGGCATCGGATTTCTCCTTGGATCAAGAAGCTTTTACCCACATATTAAATATTATAACCCTTAATATTATGTTTTTGCAGGAAGTCATTCAGTTGTTGTTTAAAAGTCTGTACAGTCTCTGACCCAACCACCTCAACAGGCAGAGAATTCCACAGCTTTATTGTTCTCACTGTAAAATAACCCTTCCTTTAAATGTTCCTATGCTATGATTCGCAAAAAAATTTTTGATCAAATATTGGCTCTTGCAGCAATCGTTTCCAATGGAAATACTGGCTATATCGATTGAAGTCAAGTTTATTAGTATGCAGATTTCCAAAAAAATTTGAATGCTAAAAGGTGTTGAATAATGGATTTTCAAGCAGAAAAATATAAGGAATAAGACTGAATTATTTTTTAAACATTGGATATTTGTAATAGTCAATTTTAAAGGCAAAAATTTGTATGATACTAGCCAAAAATAAGATTTTTTTAGCCATTTTACCTTTTTTTTTTTTTAACCGGTGACATTTTTCGAATATATTCTCCAGCCGAATCTGTTAGAATTTTTTTTAAATTAACAGAAACAGCCTATAGAATTAAATCAACCCTTGATTAATTGAGCCTAAAATTTACAGTGCAATTCTTTGTCTATTAGTATATAAAATATAGCATTTTATTAAGTTTATTAAAGCAAACATAAAAGCCACACCTCCCAATGAATAAAATTTAAGATATTGGCTTTTAGGCTAGGGTCAGACGAACGCAGTGCGAACGCTCGTGCAGCCGCACTTTATCACGCCCGTAGTAGCAGCAAATGACGGCCAATGACGGGCAATACACGAAGTACTGCCGCACGAAAGTTCGGCCAGACAACGCAAGCTGCAAACAAACGCATTTTTTCGAGAACGTGAAACCGCTAGTACTGACGTACAGAAAGCGCTGCGTCCGCTAGCGGCGTGTGTGCGTGATTAGGAGACGTCAGACGCTGCTAATGTCCGGCCAACATAACGTCCAGACATAAAAAGTGTTTTATTGATGATCCGTACAAAATCACGGACGAAAATGCACATCATATGACAGCTATCGCGTATTCCGTGAAAAAATATGTCCATTCGTTCGAACGCACTTTTTCACGGACGACGCGAAAAATGCGTTTGTCTGACCCTAGCCTTAGAGTCTCTTTTGGTGCAACTAATATATATGCGGTGGCTGCCTTAATGTGCTTTCCCATGGCGTATGAAATTTCAACTGTAGCCTCTCTGTGCATGGTTACGATAATGTATATGTATGTAAAGTTCCTATTACTTGAAATACAGTTAACAAGCCGCTCTGTACCCCTCAGACAGATAACTGATCATAATATGCTTGTGACGTACTCTGGATTAAGAAAGCTTTATGAAAACCATATTCACGTCATTAAACAAATATAATAGTTTTTGTTCTGCGTTGGCGGATGTATTGGCCCATGTGACAAGTGGAGCACCTGCATGAAAACAAATATGCTTCCTATAGAGATACTCTGTCCATTCAGCTCAGGCAACACTCAAAGTGTACACTATTGAATTTAAATTCTTTGTATTCCACCATAGAAAAGTCAGCAACGAAGAGAAATCAGATCCCAAAATCCTTTTATACAATGAAAAGGGTCAACACATACAGAATAACTATATCCATCAGTAATGCAGGTCCAGTGAGTTTAAAAGCTATTTAAAAAAATGGCGTTAGTTCCAGTACATTACTTGTAGGACACATAGAACTGGAGATTGAATTGCAAGGGGATTTTTTATTCATCACTCTCATGTCTAATTCCATTTGTTCGGTCTTGATGGTTGGGATCATTGTTAAAGGGATATAGTCGCAGAATAAAAAGAGTAGGTATTGCAAAGACCAATTCAAAGTGAATTGTTGTCTAGGATGATAAAGGAACAACAGCGGGGCCAAGGCTGCCAACGGAAATCTTGGGGCTCCTTACTGAACCACTGGTAAGGACCCTCCAAACAACCATATGAACAATACCAGTTGCCCCCTTCAAACCAACCCCGATTTGACCCTGCAGACAAATCGGTAGGCACACACACTCCCATTCCCCACAGCCCTCAAAACAGTGGTCCCCATGCTATCCAGACTCCAAGACCGGTCTCCTCCACCTTACTTTCCCTGCAGTCACCCCCATTTCCCTGTCCCCTCCTAGAAGTCAGTCCGATTCCTCCTCCCTTCCCCTGTTCTGCCGGAGAAGCATGCAGCCTCCTTCTACTTCTGGTGTCCCACTGCCTTCACACAGGAAATTACATGCAAGGGGGACATTGTGAAGCAGCACTTCCTCCAAGAAACTCTGGATTCCAGCTCAGACACCGTGTTTCAACTGTGGATGATACTGCCACAGGAGACATCATACAATGGGTTGACAATTGTGGAGGGGGCCCCAGGTCCCCTGGAGCCACCAGACCCATAAACATTTCATTAACTGTCACCCCCTGATGATGGACCTTCCTGGGGCAAAACCTGAAAACCAAAGGAATGTTCCCATTGTCTCTACTATTGCTAATCTCATACCTACTTGCCATCTTGGTGCTTAGGGCCAATTTCACTTTTAATAATGACATGTTAAAGATAGTAGCTACTGCATGGATGAAAACAAATGAAATAGTTGTGTACCTTAAGGGATTTTGCTGTAAAGTAGAAAAATTAGGTCAGTTCCTATAAAAACTGCAAAACTTTGCCAGATAATAAACAGTTATACTTTTTCTTTCTTCTTATGTTTGAGATAGGCAGATGTTTAATATTGACTTCATTAAAATAAAATGAGCGCAATTTTCTGTCCACCATCCTACAGGCACCAAAAATATCACGATCTCTTGTGATATATAGAATCATATATGGATTTGTATAATATGATTTATATGTGTTTCGCTGATGGTGGCTGCAGAATTTGACTAACAAACATAATTTAATAAAATATTGAAGTAAACTTTTTCAATTTTGAGGCTTTACCTACAACATAAATTCTATAATTTACGACTGGTATCGGTTGTTATTGTCTTAATACAATCAAGAAAATCAATGTGAATCAATAATCTTGAAAACACGATAGATAGGCAGATTTATTCATTTTTACTTTGAAAGTCAACAATTTAGTATTACGCTAAGAAACATGGTTTCAGCAAACTCAAAAGCATGTTTCTATTTGCCAAGAATTGTGCATTAGGTTGACACCACCATCACATAACACACTGATGTCATTCAACAATATGGTTTAGCAAGCTGCCTGTGGCTTTGTCTCCACCAGAAAAGCTCAAAGGTTTTGTAACATCACATAATAAAATTAGAAATGACTAGATACCAAATCTTACCTTATTCAAAATGGTCGTCAATTTCTAGAAGTGTAAATCTTACAAAGTCATCAAAATGTATTTATTTCATAACTAATAATAATTTCTTAAACCATTTTTAATGCGAAAGAACAAAAAGACTCTCTTTTTAAAGTCTCAGTCACATTTTTAAAGCTGTAGAGTCTGTGCTGTAACTCTTCAAAGACTCAAAATCGAGTAAAAATAAATCTTGAGATTCTGACATGACAAGAATGGAATCAATAATGGGCGTTGGGCTCTCTGTTGCCAGCTGGGCTAGAAATGCAAGCAAAGAAATAATGCATTGTGTAGTTTGGTTCCTTTTTTAGGTAGCAGAAAGGGTTAATGCGTTATTCACTTCATGCAAAGGAATCGTGCAAGTGAGAGGTCAGAGGTTCTTACAGCCATGCCAAAGTGCATTGGGAGATGTATATTAAATGCATGTCAGCTTCTGGATTGAGAAAGTGAAGCAGTAGTCTATTAAAAGGGACAAGGCATCTTAAGATGCCTGATCACTGAGCTGGGGGTCAAAGTTTACCTTTGGGTCAGTAACACATTCATAGTTCAATTGTTGCACTGTTTAAGATCTTTTTAAAGTAGACTCCTACTGAATGAGTCGCAAAACCGCCGAAATACTCATCCTGATTTAAAGTCGAGAAGAAAAGGTGATCTGAATAAAAGAAACATCTAAAGAAGTCTGGGAATAGAATAGCAAATAACAACATAAACTTAAACTCTAAAAGAGGTTATTCACTTATTGGCAAATTGGTGTGGAACCCCAAATTTTAGGCCAAAATAACTGGTTTACTATTTTTTTTCCCACTCTTCCATACTTCTTCTATACTCAGATACTTCGGCCAAAATTGTCAGATTCACTTATTATTCTCCACCAATTCAATGCATAACCCGGAAACCAGCTTTGCAAATCTTTTACAGTTATTATTGTGGTTTTTGTGTACATATCAGTAGTGTGGCATAATTTGCCTAAATGTATGGTATATATTATAGTACTGTTAGAGCTGTAGAAATTGTTGGTGATATATAAATAATTACAACTGGATGGTCCCAGAGCGTGCAAGCCCTGGCATGCAGTCACATTTCCTATTTTTTGTTTTATATCTTTATGTCCAACTGATCCTCCAAGTTGAGCACCTGTAGTCTCAAATTTGCTTCCAAGCAGTAGACATGTGCATGGCCCAAATTTTTGTTTCGTTCAGTTTCGGATTCTTTCGTTACGGTTTGTTTTAGTTTCAGATTGATTCGTTAAGGTATTTTGGACTGATTCATTAGCTGGTGCAGGTGTGATCTATAGACCCCCTGGACAAGTAGAAGAGTTAGATAATCTGCTGTTTGAGGAAATAGCCAAAATGACAATGAAGGGGGAAGTTATTATCATGGGGGACTTTAATCTTCCTGATGTGAACTGGAAAACCAAAATAGCTGGGTGCACCAGGAGTACAAATATTCTAAACTCCTTACTGGGATTATCTCTAACACAAGTAGTTGAGGAGCCGACCCGTAAAGAGGCCATATTGGATTTAATACTCACAAATGGAGGTTTGGTATCGGACGTTGTTGTAGGTGAAAATTTGGGATCTAGTGATCACCAGTCAGTGTGGTTTAATATAAGAACAGGGATGGAGCCGCACCACACAAAAACAAAAGTTTTAGACTTTAAAAAACTGATTTTTCTAAAATGAGATTTTGTGTGAAGGAGTCATTATCAGACTGGAGGAGTTTAAAGGGAGTCCAGGAGAAATGGGATTATTTAAAGGAAGCATTATTGAAGGCCACAGGAAATTGCATTCGGCTTGTTAGCAAAAACAAAAAAGGGAAGAAACCACTGTGGTACTCTGCAGAAGTGGCCAAAATAGTGAAGAACAAAAAGATAGCATTCAATAATTATAAAAAAAACTCAGAGTGAAGAAGATAGGCAAACCTATAAAATTAGGCAGAAAGAGGCAAAGCAATTTATAAGAGCTTCCAAAGCACACGCAGAAGAGAAAATAGCTCAGTCAGTAAAAAAGGGAGATTTTTTTTTTTAGATACATAAACGAGAAAAGAAAAGTAAAACAAGGATTAGTTAGATTAAAAACAAAGGAAGGAAGGTATGTAGAAGAGGATAAAAGTCTCGCTGACTGCCTCAATGAATATTTTTGTTCAGTCTTTGTAGAAGAAAAGGAAGGAAAGGGACCTCAGTTAGGAGAGAACACTAAAGAGACATTTACATATGAGTTTACAGAGGAGGAGGTTCTACAGCAGCTGTCTAAAGTAAAGACAAATAAGTCAATGGGGCCTGATGGGATCCACCCTAAATTATTAAAAGAGCTCAGTGATGTAATAGAAAAACCGTTAACAGATTTATTTAACCAATCCTTGTTAACGGGAATCGTCCCAGAAGACTGGAAATTAGCAAATGTTGTGCCCATTTACAAGAAGGGTAGTAGGGAGGAATCGGGGAACTATAGGCCAGTTAGTCTTACGTCAGTAGTGGGGAAATTAATGGAAACCATGTTAAAGGAAAGGATTGTTGAACATCTAAAAACACATAGATTACAGGATCAGAAACAACATGGGTTTATCTCAGGGAGATCATGCCAAACGAATCTTATTGATTTTTTTGATTGGGTAACAAAAATAATAGACACAGGTGGTGCAGTAGACATTGCTTATTTAGATTTCAGTAAGGCTTTTGATACTGTTCCGCAAAGAAGGCTTATCAATAAATTGCAATCTTTGAGCTTGGATTCCAATATTGTTGAATGGATTAGGCAGTGGCTGAGTGACAGACAACAGAGGGTTGTGGTAAATGGAGTTTATTCGGCGCAAGGTCTTGTTACCAGTGGGGTACCTCAGGGGTCAGTACTTGGACCCATTCTCTTTAATATTTTTATTAGTGATATTGCAGAAGGTATTAATGGAAAAGTATGTCTTTTTGCTGATGACACAAAGATTTGCAACAGGGTTGACGTTCCTGGAGGGATCAGCCAAATGACAAATGATTTAGGTAAACTAAAAAAATGGTCGGAGTTGTGGCAATTGAGTTTATGTGGATAAGTGCAAGATAATGCACCTGGGACGTAAAAACCCAAGGGCTGAATATAGAATATTTGATACAGTCCTAACCTCAACATCTGAGGAAAGGGGTTTAGGGGTCATTATTTCAGAGGATCTAAGGGTAAGTAGTCAATGTAATAGAGCAGCAGGAAATGCTAGCAGAATGCTTGGTTGTGTAGGGAGAGGTATTAGCAGTAGGAAAAGGGAAGTGCTCATGCCACTGTACAGAGCACTGGTGAGACCTCACTTGGAGTACTGTGTGCAGTACTGGAGACCGTATCTCCAGAAGGATATAGACATCTTAGAGAGAGTTCAGAGAAGGGCTACTAAAATGGTGTACGGCTTGAAGGAGAAAAGTTACCAGGAAAGGCTTAATGATCTTAACATGTACAGCTTGGAAAAAAGACGAGACAGAGGAGATATGATAGAAACATTTAAATACGTAAAGGGAATCCACAAGGTAGAGAAAGGGAGTATATTTAAAAGGAAACAAAATAGCAAAACAAGAGGACATAGTCTTAGATTAGAGGGGCAAAGGTTTAAAAGTAACATCAGGAAGCATTATTTTACTGAGAGGGTGGTGGATACATGGAACAGTCTTCCAGTAGAAGTGGTAGAGGCCAAAACAGTAATTGAATTTAAGCAGGCATGGGATAGGCATAAGGATAAGGCTATCCTAAACAAAAGTTAAATCCAGGTAAAGTATCCATGTAATTGGGCAGACTAGATGGGCCGAAAGGTTCTTATCTGCCGACATTTTTCTATGTTTCTATGTTTCTATGTTTCTAATTTGGACAATCTGTATTTCGTTTTCGGATCGATTCGTTTTTCATTTTTATTAGTTATTTTGTGTTTCGGATCCATTCGTATTTCATTTTTATTACCAATTTCGTATTTTATAATGATTCAAAACAAAAAGAAAAAGATACGGGGGACCCTTTCCTTGCTGCTGAAACCTATTCAGCACCATGGAGAGCAGAAATTAACCCTTTGCTGGGATATAAGCTGTGCCCTTTGAGATGCCCAATGCCCATTAACCCCTGACTGGGATATAAACTGTGCCCAGTGAGATGCCATTAACCCATTGCTTTGTTTTGAATTGCATTGATTTTTTTTCATCTCCGATCAATTTCGTTTAGTTTTTTCATTGTTATTGTGATTCGTTTTATTGGACCGATTTGGAATTTCAGATTGCGGATTTTCATTTTTGGAAATGCTTCCGAAAACTAAAATTGGTGGATTTTCATCCGAATTTCAATTCGGATGAAATGAAACGCACATGTCTACCAAGCAGTCTCATCCCAACTCTTCATCCATTTATTTATTTATTTATTTATAAAGTATTTTACCAGGAAGGAGGATACATTGAGATTTCTCTCGTTTTCAAGTATATCCTGGGTTCAAGAACATTGAAGTTTTACAGTTACAGAAATACAAAGTAATACAATGCAAGATATTAAAAAACCCCCACAAATATACAGATTAACAGAAAATAAATATGTAGGAAATATAGTCACTATGTTACATGTTTACAGGTGCATTTTGTATTGAGGTATGTTAGTAAGGAACTCTTGAGTGACTTAAGACTGGGGGAAGATTTGATGGTGTCTGGGAGGTTATTCCATAATTGTGGTGCTCTGTAGGAAAATGAGGACCGAGCCACTGTCTTTTCATCATTTCAGGATGATTTAGTACTAACTACTACTGAGTTGAGTTGCCATAGAGTGCAAATCCCAGGATACAATCAAAAACCTTTAAAATTGCATTATTCTCAAGCCTCTTTACATATTTTAGCATTATATTCTGAAAATACTTTAAAGATTAACATTGAATTTAAAAAAACAAATTGGTTGCATCATCAACACTTGGACACTTTCTTCCAGTGTTATCTATGGAATGTTGAGTACTTCATGTTAATGCTAAAAGTCTACTGACAAAGCTCACGGATATCTGAGCTTTGCATCATCCTTTTATTTTTGTTAGCCACAAAATTCTAGACCTGTTTTATGATTTATGAAGAGCTCAAAGACACCGAAGATGCCCGGGACGCATTGCTTCCTAGAAGCTGTTTTCTCCAATGAGGACGGTGGGGTTAAGTGGCGTTGTCGCCGAGTACATTAAATAGCTGGAAGATGGACTCTTCTTGTGTAAGACAGTGTTTTGGGGGCAGCTGTACAATTTGCCTTCTCGAGTCGAGTAATTTCTTTTAACAAAATGTTAAGCACAGATGGGACTGTGCCTGTCACTTCCCCATTATTGTGTCTGCAGCTGTTGGTCCTCAATGCACTGTTTTATGTATTCAGACAGTTACTTAGTGGAGACTCTCTGAAAGCAAGGGCCGGCCTCTAATCGCCAAATAAAATGGCCATTTGTCTCTTCTTCCTATTGTTTTGTTTTGGTAACACATGTCACAAGCTCAATTACCCAGTTCATTAACAGCTCCCACTGGACATGATGATGATGAGGGAGTCCTAATAAGGTGGCTGGTTATGCCATATAGTGAAGAATATGTTCTCTCTCTACAACTGTAAACAAAAGTTTGGGCTGGTCTTAGAATTTAATGAACTAAACGTTTCACTGTTTAACTTCAACCCTTTTGGCATATCCATTGTTTTAGCATCCCCCTCCCTTACCTCCTCCAACAGATTGCATGGCAGACCTCTCTCATCCCAGAGAAAGACTAATAAGTGGAAAAAAGAAAAACAAAGATTAACAAAATAATTAAATAAACAAAATGAAAGATGGAGCCAATCCTGTACATGTGTTTTACTTGTGCTTTTTTCCCCCCTTTTTTTGTTTTTAAGAAAGTGTCTTTTAGACTTTTCTAATTAATTGTTCAAGGGACTGGAATTCAACCAAATTTCTGGTGTATTATGTTTTTGTTTTATTTTCCGTACAGACGTCTGACTAGGCTATGTTGTGGAGCAATTCCTTTTGTAGGCATGATTGCATTATGTTTTTCGTGATGACATTAATTATCAGTTACGCTAAACGGAAAAAAAATCGTGCTCTTAGGAGTTATTTACTGAGATATGAACTGGAGGAAAATCATATAAGAAACTGCAAATATTAGGCTAAAATAGGTGAAATTTAACAAGGAATAATACTATTATTTTGGCCTTAAACCAGAGTTTCTCTGGTCATCAGCTCACGTCTCAGTGATTTACACACTGTATACACACTGTATATTTCCGTGCATATTTTTTCTATATTTTCCCTCGCCTTCCTAGCCAGGAAAAAAAAAAAAAGAAGAGAACTTCCCGATAGTTCATTAAATATATATATAACAATGTTGGATTTTCACGATTTCACGCCGTTTCACAGTGAAATAATATTTTCACGGCTCGGGATTTCCATGAAATCTGTTGCCACCGTGAAAAACAGACAGAACCATGGTTATTTGTGCGGATGGGATCAATGGAGGTTTCCAAGAAAAAAAAGGAGTTTGCACTTAAAGAGGCAAAGAAAAAACCAGGAGCAGAAGAACACTGACTTCTGATCATTCATAAATATTTGCCGAGCAGCCTTTAGTAACATAATAGCAGTGAAAGGGACTTCAGAGTTTGCACCTCAGCAGGGGGTGTAAGCTTTTCTGAGCATTTGTGGTTGAAGTTATGTGCAGTTGTGGAGGTACACATAGCATTTTAGTACAACTTTGCAATCTTTTTTTTTTTTACCGAAGAATCAATATTCTTGGCAAGTATCGGTTTACTAATGGAACCTGTTTATAAATTTGCTCAGAGAAATTCTATATTTGATTCTCTCAGTGCTCTTTGTTAATATTTTTACAATCTTATTATGGAGCCATGACAAGTCACAAATTAAATCTTCTAATGGAACAATGGACATGCGCAAGCAAACAATGCTACCCCTCACCATGACACTGAATTGGTTAATTTGTATTAGATTAAATTAAATAAAATATAAAAAAGATTAAAGATTCATATATCAGTGCAGGAAAGAACATGTTTACTTCGTTCATAGTTATCTTGAAAACAAAATGATATATATGTGTGTATATGCAGATATATAGATATATTAAATTATATATTATATAGATATTTATTATTATATAACAGTATTTTGTGAACATATATTATATGTTATATATATATATATATATATATACAAGGGTTGTGGTGGAGGACAAAAATATATATATTGCGTATATATATATACGCAAAGTTTTGTATAATTGTTGAAGCAATAATAATAAAAAAACATATATATATATATGTAGACATATTAATTAGTAATTTAGACACTATTTAACTTTGAGGTAAATTTCATCTCTTTGCACAAACTGATAAAAAAAACCTAAAAATAATTTCTCATTACATACAAAAACATCTGATAAGCTTTGTACATATTCTGAATGGTAAAAACTTCCAATATCTGGATCTATCCCTGAGCTTTATACAAATGCTTAAAATCTGAAAACATAGGTAATTATTTTCCATAATAAATACTTATTTTTTACTAGTCACAAGTGAATCAGAGCTATGAATTGTCTAACAAAAAAATTGAATCCATGTTTATTAACATTATTAATTTATTAACATTATAATATTATTATAATAAGAATAATTAATTATAATAATTATAATAAGAAAACATTTTTTTTTGTAATAAATTTGACAGCTCGCATCTGTCCGAACGTTTTCTTAAGATCTAAACCTACTGTTTTTTTCATTAGAAAAATTTACTGAAAAGCTTCTCCTTAAATAATAATAATTTTTTTAACTAAAAACAGAAATGCATGGGAGTTGTGGGCATTTTTAGGTTATTTATCGGGAACTGTGAACTATCTGTTTTTATTTCTATATATTGATTAATTACGTGAAATTTATTGTATTACAGGTGTTATCCCTGAATTAATTTTACTACTAAATAGGATATCTTAGCAATTAATGAAAGCAAAATCCATAACTAACTAGATGGTATGCCGGAGAGGTGTTTAGAGTGTGTTTTACCGTGTACTGAACGTGGATCTTTCTGGCTTGGAGCGGGACATTATGTGATTATGGTTAATCACATGTCGCAATTTCCTTGCATGCCAATATTAATTTCTCTCGGAGAGTTAATGTCCATCGATGTTTATAGTGCTTGAGGGAATACACTCCACATTTCTACAGAGCGTGTGCGTGGTGTGTTTAGACAGATGGAAGCTGTTGCTTTAGATGAAATTTTGGAAGAGCCCTTCATAACTGAGATAAATTGTAGAGCTCCATTTTGATTCTACGGGAAAAGAGGATGAGACTTGTGGCCTAGTCCTGTGTCAAATATTCTTTGCACACTATTTTTCTTCATTTAGTGCTAAGGGGCAAAGGAGGCTTGTCATAGAGTGGAATACAGGGTGGGGGTTAAAACTCCAGGTGCTAAATGCTCTGGAGTGGAGGGTCTTGGATTAACCCCTACTGTGAGCTCATTTCACACCCTCCTCCTCAACCTCCTAACCAAAAAGAAACCTTCCATTCTCTCCCCCTCCTTTTCCACTTCGTCTTCTTTGTGTATCCTACTCCCTGCCAGGCAGGTGTCAGAGCCCTGAATGCTGGTATAGAGTCTGTTAATGGATACCACAGATGGAGCGTGGAAATTGGTAGAAAAGGCCCCAGCCACAGGCCATTTCTCGGGCGCCCCAACAAAGACAACCAAATAAGTCAACATAAAAAAAAAAGAAAAAACGAAAGACCATAAAGACAGGGAGTCATTTACTCAAGGGCCGTGTGAGGAGTAATGCCCTATGCAACTGAAGTTGTGATGTGTATCAGAGATTTTTGTGTGGATTTTGACACATCATCAACAAACATGGCTGCTCCTATTACTCTGATTACCAGTTAATATACCGACTTGCCACGCTGTGCTGCATTGTGTAAAATAGATTGATAGATGCAAAGACTTTTATTTTATTGGGATTTCAGTTATGTTATTTTTATTATATGGAAGGTCACAAGCAACGGTCCCAACAATTAGTGTTGAGTTGAAGAGTTTACGTCGCGTCGGCCATTTTTATGCAAAAGTTCACTTTGGGAGTTGTCCCAACAGTCAGGATGATTTATTGATGACATGGGTTGTTGGTATCTCCTTGGCACAGCTGAATATTGTTAATAACTGGAGAACTTACAATTTGGGTTGAGCAACTCCCTGCTTTTTGACTATGCATTGACGTCAACAAAGCTTCTTGTCTGATGTTCCTGTACGCACAGCATGCCTAAAGAAAAGTAAACATTAAAAATAAATTAATTATACCTTTTTAAAAAAAGATACTTAATTGATTTTAAAGTGAATATAAATCATCAACACCAGATGGAGTGATTTTTATACTATTTTTCTACCTACATATAGACAATCTCTTGTAACAGCTCTACGTGAAGACAACACGAATAAACAAAACAACCGATATTCGTCTTCTAATGCCTGCTTGTTCTGGTTTTTATTGCAGGTCAAGTGCTTTAAAATATATGCATATGTAAAGGCCAAGAATGTCAATGTTTGCAATACATACTCCAGTGACGACTGGAAGCTCAGGACGCATGCAAAGGTTGCCCCATAGAGTGGGAGGTGATAATGTCATAGAGCCTGCGTTTTCCTCAAAAGGAACTCCCTATTAGATGATACCCTAAGACATTTCAGATATAGTTGTATGAGTATTTAAAGTGGGCAGATAAATGAAAACACCGTATTCGCCATGTGGTTATCTGACATCAAATTCTTGGCTACCATATCAAAAAAAAATCCAAAACATACTTTAAAGGTTGTGAGTTCAAGTCGAACCTTCCTTGCATTTAAATCACTTCGATGTGGCAATGATGGAGTTACAGAACCTCCCCCTACACCAAAGGTTTGCATTTGCTTCAGGTTAGTCAAGATTCCTAGCCTTTTTGACGTCCGCAGCTGCACATTTGGATAATCTGCGCAACTAACCATTTCGCTGCCGGAGAGGTTCTACGCCACGGGGAGGGCGTTTAGGAAAGGGTTAAGTAATGGTTACAAAAAGAAAAAAAATAGATTCAGAAAAAGGGATTTTGCTAACAATGAGATCAAGGACAGAAGAGTTATCTAAAGCCGGTCCTACCGGATTACAAAGTCCAGCCTTTTTAAGAATAAGTGGCAGCATCACCCTGGCTGTGAAGTTTAATTAAAAGAAGTTCCAGAATTAGAAGGCGCTTCCATGTCCCATACCCCCTCGTGACCTGGTCGGCTGCCTCGGGAAATATTTCTTTTTAGAAAGTGTTTTGCCCGGGATTGCAGCTCGGTGTCATCAAGAGCCGGTCACATGAGGAGCTGTAATTGAATGCATCCCGGGTGGAGTAAAAATAGATTAATCTGTGGCTAAATAAAGGAGAACTGAGAATCATTCACAGTTTAATGATTGCTCCGAAGACATACAAGGCTTCATTTCAAGTGGTAAACAGGCCATTACAAGAAGTCATAAAACCATCCGTACTTAAACATAAACATCGGTTTCAAAGGAACCTTTCTCTTTTTCTTACATTGTGCATTGAGCTCCTCGGAATCCTTTTATGTACACTCGTGTGCTGAAAATGAGTACTCTTTTTGAGTCTTTTAACTTAAAAAAGGCCCCAAATGCAAACCATCAGAGACCTATGTACAAAGGACTGTCTGCAAAATCCACAGGATTTGTGGACTAGCTTTGGGAGCGGTGAAGAATATCTTTACTAGCATTTATCTAAAGTCCAAGACAAGCAGAATCACCAGTAGATACATCAGTACGAGCAAGATGTCATTATGCTCCTGAACTCTAGTTTTCAAACAAAAACTCTTGGATTGAGTTATGAAAAGATACAAAAAAAATTAAAAGAAAACTGAATATTTTTTATATATGTAGTGAATGATTATTACTACTAATATACTGAGCACTTGCTTTACAGTTGATACCGTAATTAGATCACCAGATTTACCAAAGCATGAACCTTCAAATACGAGATGAGCTACACAAACGGGGTTGTTTGTCCAAGGGGTTGTATGTGACAAGGACAATAATGTATATTTCTGTTTATTTACTTGATAAGTGGTTAGTTGTTTTCTGCAAACAATGTACTGGGACAGCATAATCAGATTATCTTTTGAACTGGAAAACCTGTCTAAAACCTTACAAAAAAAAACCATCATCATGCTGAGAAACTTGATATATTTGCTGGTAAAAGGTGACATCTGACAGATCCATGCAATGTTTGATTATTAGAAAAATTAAATTTTGAAATATCCCTAGATCCGTATACAACAAACCCCTGGAATGCTATTATCGTTCAGTTTATTGAAAATAGTCATTATTTGAAGGTTTCTTGTGCAAGCGAGTTTCCTTTGATTGATACAGCCGGCTTAGTAACAAGATTAGAGATAATTAATAATCCTAGCAAGCCGAGGGTATTCAAGCTTGGAAAATAACATGAATTGATTGTGATGTGTCTTGTTACACTTTAGAGCTAGATGCACTTGAGAAATCTCCTGTGGGATTGACAGGGTGATGTAATATATGCTGGGAAGATATGGGTACATTTGAAAAGATGAATAATAACTCATGAATTGTAGAGCAACCATCACCAGGCCAAATATGGTCTCTAGTGCCTGTTTTATAGCAGAGAGCCAGACCCTTAGATGTTATTTACTGTCCACTGGGCTTTACTACAGACGTTTTAGTTTGTTTTGTAAATTTGTGCATATGGTCATTCACGAGTTGAAGAAAAATCTTGTCTTTGTTTCCCAGGGTCTGGAAGACACTGTTGGCTCTTGGCATTGTATCATTAAAAAGCTTTCAGCATCATTTCCCTAGGATAAGTACAACACATCATTTTATTTCTGAGACACATTAAAACACCACATTTTATCTTCGGGACACAATACAGCACAGCATTATATCCCAGGGGGCAAATTAGAAAATATTATTTCATTCTTTGGAACCATTAGGACACTGTGGGCCCTATTACATTCATAACGCTAACGTTAGTGCTCACTTGTGTGAGTGTTAACGTTAGCTCTGGTGGCCCTAGCCAGGGCGAACTATATTACAATCTGAACGCTAATGGGTTAAAGAAAAAGCTAGCGATTCGGATCTTGCACCATTTAGCACAAGCTTACTGTACTTTGCGCTCCCTATACTTAACATGGGGAGTGCAAAGAGTTATTTAGCGTTAGGATTACAAAGTCCTAACGCTACTTACCGTCCTGCTGCAGTTACTGAAAAGTTAACCACAGCTAGGACCGGGTGCTAACTGATTCCACTTCAGTCATCCCCAGCTGAAACCCCCCTCCCAAAATCACATACTCACCTCTCATCCCCTGGCAGGAACGGCTGTCCAATCTGCTTTTTCTTGTCACCGGGAGCAGAAATAGACTGGGGGAAAAAGTCCTCCAGTCTCCCTCTGCGAATCACTATGCCGACCTGCCAGATTTCGTGAGGCGAGATCCTGCAGGTAATGTGACCGGCATCGGAAGCCTCAATGGAGTCCTATGGATTCCATGGAAGGGACCCTGAGGCTTATCGCTGCGTTACGGTGAAGGCTGCTGGATTAGCGCCTGTCCCGTAATATCACACTAAAACGGGGATGCTAAGGAGAAACCTGCAGGCTCAGGTTTTTCTCTTTAGCGTCCCCGTTTTAGCGTCAGGATTGTAATATAGCCCTGTATCTTTAATCTGGAAAGAAATACAAACGAGGCAGGGGACAATACAGGATGCAATATGATAATAAAATCAAATTAAGCAGATAATTATGACCTATGTTGGGTTAAACAAATATTGAAAGTATTGGCATCTGAAAAGTTTGAACTTTATGAGTTTTGGACTAAATGTGTCAATGCTTCAGCTCTGCGGCAATGTTCTACAGGTAGAGAAATCATCTTCATCGACACAATGGCTTCGTGGACCTGGTTTTACAAACTTAAATTTGTATTCGGTTGCTATGCTCTTTTTAAAAACATGTAACTAGTGTGATTTTTGATGTTGTCACATAAAATAGATTACAGGAACCCATGAATATGTCCTGTTAATTGCTCACATTAGTATGCTGCAAAATAACACTTTTTTTAACAAATGAATTAAATTAATCCTCTGGTTTGTGGATTACAGTATCTAGAGTTTGTGTTCCAGGTCTGGGTTGTCCACTTAAGGGCCCTAAGGCTCGGGTCAGACGAGCGCAGTGTTCACGTCCATGTTGCCACACATTTTAACGTCCGTCGTAGCATACATTTATGATTAGAGACCCACACACGAAGTACGTTCGCACAGAAGTTCGGATGCACAACGTACACGGCAAACGGACGCAAGTTAGGCAAGAAAGTAAAACCGCTAGAACGGACGTGTGGAGTGCGCCACATCTGCAACGTCTGCATAGCTTTGTGTGTGAGTGATGGAACGTAGTCAGATCGACTGCATTTTTGACGGACAAAATGGTTTATCATATTAATTTTATTTCCCATCTACATCAGTCAAAAAAGACGTCGGTCACAAAAACGGACTGTGTGGCCACTACCTTGTCGTCAGTCAGAAAGTACGTTGGTTGTGCACGGACGCACAGTCCCCACAGAATGCGTTCGTCTGACTCTAGCCTAAATTTATAGATTTCAGTAACAGGCCTGTCATGTTTCTTTTTTTCCATTGTCCTCTATAATGTATTCCATAATAGCTCAATCACTTATCATTAAATATAAGGCAAGAGAGGATGATCAATAGCAGAAATCCAGGTGTCCCAAATAGTTAGAGCATTACTAATCTTTGACGTCAATGTAGTAATATGACATTAGTGCTATATCTAGTTGATATTTTTCTTTAAATGTGCTAATTAGTTGACTGGCACCAAGAGGAAAGAGCAAGATCCTAAAAATGTTTACTTCTTGTACTGGTTGAATAATATAAGGCTGATATAGACCTATGTATACTTGTGATAGCTGGTCGACTTCAATAGAACTCTGTTTCTTACAGCTCCTTCATCCCCTCAGTCCGAGGAAGGTTCTGACATCGACTCTGAACCAGACCTTCCCTTGAAGAGGAAGCAGAGAAGGAGCAGGACAACTTTCACTGCAGAACAACTAGAGGAGCTCGAGAGGGCATTCGAGAGAACCCACTACCCTGATATTTATACTCGGGAGGAACTAGCTCAGAGAGCCAAGCTGACTGAGGCTCGTGTGCAGGTAATGCTCAGTTTTCCTCTGCTCTATCTGTATTACAGACCATCGTGTGATTACGCTGTACTAAAAAACAACAGAAAACCACGTTTCTATTCAATGTAGACTTCCATAGGAACACATGCTCAGAATGTGCATTCCAACATGGTTCTTCATGAACATAGCTATAAAAACCCATATGTACGTACAAGCAGCTGTATCATATTTATTTGTTGTCCTTTAGGATAAAAGGTTCATATTTCACTGGCCCATCCACTTTAATCTTGTTTCCTATATGTGCTGGTGATCACATGAGATGCCATGAAAAAGGCCGGCAATGGGAAAGATAAGTTGAAGGCCAACGTTTGAACAATAAGGAATGACCCCGACCTGTCCTTCAGTAACTCTACTTCAAAATTCCAACTTTATTTCCTTTTGCACTGTAATTTATTGCATAAAGATGGAGCAGGGGAAGAGGGGAAATAGGGTAAAAAAAATTCCCATAATGCGGAGAAAGATAATAAATGCTGCTGTGCTTCCAAAGCATATATTTTTGTAAGTCAATGACCCATACCAGGCAAATGCAGGAGCCTTTCCCCAGCTGTTGTAATGTGTCTTTAACCCTCTGACTTCACAACATTCTTTGTGGCTTCTTCAGATCCTTAGGGACTCATAACCTGTCACACTATTACGATGATCTACAGCCTAACAAATTCCCCTGAACATCTAACATATGGGTCTTTTACTAAGCACAGCATGGAGCGGCATATCATTGTCAATCAGAGAAGAACCCGTTTGCTGCTTTAAAGGGTGCGCAGTGCATCGTATTACAGCAAGCGCCAAAAGAGTTAAATCGCTCACCAATGGCGTAAGATGTTTTTTAAGTTGCCACTTTCCATAAAGATCCCAAAACCAGAACTCTATTGCTCCCAAGTTGCCTGTGACTCGAGCCAAATTACTGAGGACAAAATAAAAAATACAAAATCAATATTGCTCTGCCCAAAATGATCAATGTCAGCCTTTCCAGTCATCTATGTATCTGTATAACAAGATACAGAAGGAAGTGACACATGCATTGCAAGTAAAGGATAAATTGGGTTACTGTGTTTTTTTTCCAATGTTAAGCAAAACCTTGCTGTTCAGCCAATTTCACACTGTGATCTCAGAGAAATAACTCTCAAATCACTTTAAGACATCCTATTTCCATGACCGGTACCTGTGGTACCAGTGCTTATATTTGTTAGATGCCAGACAGAACAATTACAACTGCCTGTAAATCCACAGTCTACTACATCTGATTAGTAGCAAAAAAGGTGATAGGAGGATATACATACTCAACTTGGTGGTAGTACTGAAGTAAACTCCCATGAGATGGTCCAGCGCACAGAAATATCAGATACACACAGAGACTTCGGCACCTAGTAGTTGTACAGATGTACATGGGAACAAATCCGATGTGGAACATCGCTTTTCCTCACCACAATCAGGAATGATGAAATCAATCCAATAAAATTAAATAAAATGTTTTATTGTAAATAAAATATATCATAGAATAAGGATAAAAGCCTGATGCGTTTCGTCTATTGCTAGACTTTTTCAAGGGCAATGGTAATATAAAATCAGTCAAAAATCATATCTTGAAAAAGTCTAGCAATAGACGAAATGCTTCGGGCTTTTATCATTATTCCATGATGTGTTTTATTTACGATAAAACATTTTATTTTATTGGATTGTTTTCATCATTCCTGATTGTGGTGACGAAGGAAAAGCGGTGTTCCACATCGGGTTGGTTCCCATGTACGTCTGTAAAACTACTAGGTGCTGAAGTCTCCGTGTGTATCTGATACTACATCTGATTATTTTGCGTATTTCTTTATAACCCTGGGAGGATCTGGAGTTTCCAGGTTGTATGAGCATTTTCTGTATCATTGTAAAATGTCAACTAAGTAACAGGCACGGCAAAATCAAATGTCCCTTTTACTTTTTTCTTATATAACCAAATGGTGATATAGAACAGTAAGTAAAATGCACAATTTATCATATTTTCCAAAATATTCAAGATTCCTGTCTATAGTTTTCTTTGTGACATGTGTTTACCAGTTAATACTACAGCATAGCGAATAGGTTATAGATGATTAAAGGTCAATTAAGATCTTTGAAATACTTTGGTAGATGAAAATAACCCATAGCTGTTATTAATGCTTTAGAAACCCCACATGTGCACATTAATAGCTTTACGTACATATTTACAAGTCGTTTCATCATGTGTCTTTTAGGTGTGGTTTAGCAATCGCCGTGCCAGGTGGAGGAAGCAAGCAGGAGCTAATCAACTCATGGCATTCAACCATCTCATCCCAGGGGCATTTCCACCGACAGCAATGCCAGCTCTGCCAACCTACCAGTTGACAGAGTCCTCTTACCAGCCTACTTCCATACCACAAGGTACTTACTGACAGACAGAACAACAATAAATCCTACTGGCTTGAAGCCAACTTTGCCATTAAACCCAACTTCCGTCACAGCCACACTCACTTGTGCCAGAAGCTACTTAGCAACTCTACATGCACATTATCAGGTGCAAAACATTCCAGTTTGTTGAAATGTATATTTATATAGTCAAGACATCCAGTGGGTCTTTGTCTGCATCTGTATGCGTGGTAAAACCAGCCGGCTGTTTGGTATATAGCTTCATGGGAGTTTTGACACAGTCGCCCATGTTTTTTTTGAGAAAGGATTTACCAGGAAAGATACATTGAGATTTCTCTCGTTTTCAAGTATGTCCTGGGTGGCGAGTATGTACCGTTAGGTGTCTTTGCCAAGGACACTTACTGGAGAGGTGCTCTTGCTGGGATCGAAACCATGTCTCCACAGGCTCTCTCCACGCAGAGCAGTGATGTTACCTCTACTCCACCCAGCCGGTGGAGTATAAATTACTTCAAGTAATGCCATTTGTCACCTTATATGTTTCTACTTGGGTGCTGGAGACAATCTGCTTCTTGGTTTGTGTCTACATGTAATCATGGCATAAACAACTACTTGATATGCATCTACACTTGATCTAGTATCAGTCGGCTTCTTTCCATGCCTCTTTAAGTACGCTAGGCACAGACACCATCTTGGAAAATGTGTTTTTGACTAGGTCATCCTCTCGGTAACTATGTACATGTGCACTTTAGATAGCCAAACTCTCTTTCGAAATGTCTTAGACATAACCAGTCTTTTAGCACATTTTATTTTTCATTTCCTGCCTCTTGGTATATATGTATAATATGTACCTGTTACAGTAACTGTATAAGGCTGTTGTTTGTGTGTATGTTTACAAATGTACTAGGCTCATGGTATGTGTCTACATGTATGTCTGACAAAACCATAAATTGGTACATATATACGTACATGAGCCAGCTCCACAGACTGTATAAATATGGAAAAACTGGACAACTCCAATCTCTATAAGTTCATAGGCACATTGAAGAGCTCATCTATTTTGTATATACTGCACCAGCCAGGGTTCCGACCGTGTAGGGTCACCAGTCTTAACGTGGACAACAGAAAGAGGAGATGGACCGGTTATACAAGGCTTTGAAAAACCGGGCAACTCCTATCTCTATAAGTTCAAAGACACATAGAAGAGCTCATCTATTTTGTATATACTGCACCAGCCAGGGTTCCGACAGTGTAGGGTCACCAGTCTTAACGTGGACAACAGAAAGAGGAGATGGACTGGTTATACAAGGCTTTGAAAAACCGGGCAACTCCTATCTCTATAAGTTCAAAGACACATAGAAGAGCACATCTATTTTGTATATACTGCACCAGCCAGGATTTCAACATTGTAGGATCACCAACCCCAACGTGAATAACAGAAGGAGGAGATGGACCAGTTGTACAAAGCTTGGCTGTAGCCAGGGCTTTACTGTAAGAGCACCAACATTTCGGGCCAACACTCAGTACCTTTCTCAAGCCAGTCTTGTGAAAGGTTCTGAGTTTTGGACTGAAATATTGCTGCTCCTACAATAAAGCTCCTGCTGAGGCCAAGACTTGTGTGACCCTTCCTTCTCCTCCTTCTGTCCTCTTATCTCTATAAGCATCATTCGTGGACTGTCACCTAGCATGTTTTCTCATAAGCCAGCAACAAAGCCATCCTATCAAATCAAATCAAATCAAATCAAAATAAGCTTTATTGGCAGGACCAAATACATTTTAGCATTGCCAAAGCATATGGGGAGGAGGGGGGGTAGTGGGACATATATATGGGCGGGAATGGGCAAGTCCATGGACATTATCAGGGGTAAGGGATAATGTGAAGGGGGATGGGGACAAGTCCGTGTTGGGGATTTATAAGTCCAGGATCTCTCATGTTCCTCTCAGTCTGTGACATTCTGCTACGTATTGGGCAGATATTTTCACCGCCGGCTCCTCTTCTCCCAGTATGATGTGGAGTTTCCTCGTCTCTTCTATAGAGGTGAAGTCTGGGATGAGAGCGGAGAGTCTCTGGAAGTGAGTTTCCCTCAGTGCTGAGTATCCATCTCTTGTAAACATGGAATCACATACCAAGAGAATGCCTGTAGTTACACGTGACACAAATACAGGGGTTCTCTAGTTTTGTGATTCCATGTTTTTCAGATTTTCAGTACACGTCTAGACATCTGCACACACGCTTTTTCATTCTGAGGTCTCTGCATGTACTTGTTGAGTATTTTTATCCTGCTTACTGTTATCAATAAAATAGCAGTGTCCTCTGGGAAGAGCATTTGGTATAAATCTGTGAACATTGAATCTATCGCAGCAGAGACGGCGGTAATGAAGCCCGAAAGTGAATAACATTTTTGGCAGATGGATAGGAAAAAAAAAAGAAGGATATAAGAAAAAGAAAAAAAAATAAGACTAGCATATATATAAAATCAAAAGGGCACAATAGTTTTGAGACCCACAGAGGGTGATTGACTGCTTTTATATTTCGTATATTATTATTTTTAGTCTGGGTGATATTAAATTTCGTAACTTTTTTTTCTTGGCCTCCATCAATTTGTTATGGGAGGCGCTCCCTAAGTCTTATTATCTTTTAACTCTTGTTAAAAAAAAAAGAATAAAATTTTGTTAATGAGACACAGATTGGCTAGAATCAAACAAGCAAGAAAGGGAGATTGAGGAAATTTGCTGGAACCTAGTGGTCAAGTGTACATGGCTGCCTGGGTTAACTCTTTGCGAGCGGGATACATATGAGTGAATTATTAAAGATTAAGGAGAAGTATGAGGTAATTGTAGGGGTTAACTCATTCTTTCTCTTTCCAGCTGTGTCGGATCCAAGCAATACTGTTCACCGACCCCAACCTCTCCCTCCAAGCAGTCTTCACCAAAGCAGCCTTCCTTCCAATTCCGATAGCAGCTCGGCCTATTGCCTGACCAGCGGCCGCCATGGATTTTCCAGCTACACAGACAGCTTTGTGCCCCCATCTGGGCCTTCCAACCCTATGAACCCCGCCATTGGCAACGGCCTTTCACCTCAGGTCAGTGGCGTGTTTTCATTCCTTTAGCTGAGCGCCAGAACCGAACAGGCTAAGCACCCCAGGCAAAGAAGTCTAGAAATTGCCAAATTCGAACCATAAAGCCTCCTTTATACGAGCCACATGATTTCGTTTTGCAGATTTCCTTCCCCGTCTTTTTTTTCTTTTTGCTTTTCCAACCCCCGCACTGGCTACTTCAAAAGCTATGGCTGGTAGGCTGTCTTTCAAGTGTTATTTTCCCCCCTCCTCTGAAATAACACGGACATTTCTCCATTTGAAAAACTGACAGTGGCCACGAGGCATATAATGTGAACAGTGTAAAGGCTGGTGTCCTACCAACACAAGTTCATGTGTGCGTATCCGAACATTACCAGCCAATACTGGTTGATTAATCTTATAAAAAAAAAAGGTGAAAAAACTAAATTCTGTTGTCCAATGGAACTAGTCACATCCCATGTAATATTACATATTTTTAAAATATTTCCTTAATATGTATAAATAAATTCTATTTATAAAATGTACAGACACATATTTTATGTATATTTTTTATAGTTTTGAATTTGTGATATGCTTTGGTAAGTTCGTAAGGTTGTTTCTAGAAAGGTTATTTTTTAAAAATTAAAGATTTAAGAGAAGTTGTTTTAATAAGAGGAAATGGGGTGTTTGGTTTTTCTCAGATTGTAGAACTATGTTCCTCAGTCCTTAAAGCAAGAATGCTTGTGTTGGACCTACATTTCCCACACGGCTCTGTCAACCTAATAAATGGTTGAGTATCATGGGAGATGTAGTTTCAAAACATCTAGGAGGTCCGAGGCTGAGCACCCCTGCCTTACGGTATATATTTGCGTTGAGTTGTTCCTCGATATTACGTGTCCATACATTGAATAAATAACAGCACTGCAATAAAGTAGAACAAATACTCTACACTGTACAGACTCAAGTTGTTCTGGGTCAAGTATCAAGAAGAGAGGCAATGGTTAGTGCTACATTTGTACAACCTCTCCCAATAAGGTGGTCTTTGTGCATATCTCTTGTCAGTATTGAGACAACTTGTGATGCATTTTTCAATACTTTTCGACCACGTTGACAGAATTCTAAGACTGATAAATGCAGCGTGTTCAGATAATTTTTTTACTGGTATTATCAATGGGTCACCCCATGTGAAGGAATGTACGGGAGCTGTTTTCAAGTTTCACCTTGCCGTCAGTTATTACGTCACTCCTGAAAATTGTAACCTGGAAAGAGTTTTTAGAGATTTCAAAGAAGCGGTGTTGCATTGCGTAACACTCGGTATGCTTCATGAGATGTGCCATCATTGTCGGCGAGCGCCTGGGAGGTTTTGCTGAGAATTCATAACCGGGAGGAAACTTGGCATTAGTAAAATTACCATATGCCACGGGAATATGCACAATTCTTAAAAGTATAATTATTCTGTTAATTTTCATTTAAAGGATGGGGGATGTTTTTGGGTGTTCCAGGAAAATAAATTGACTTGGTAATTGAGTGTCAAAAGGTTGGTTGAATTTTGTACGGTCGACATCTGCCTGAGGTTGACTTGACATTGTTAATGCGAGCCTTAACACAGAGTCTTTTTTTATTTTATTATATCACAGGCAATCATATTCAGGTGGCTAATAGTTTCACAGGACGGCGTGCAATCTATAATTAAAATCAGATTTCTTTGTGGGGCTAAGTGGGGGCATCTTCACAGATATGTATCCTACCCAAACACATCTTCCTCTCGGCAGTGAGAGGAAACAGAGGGATATTCAGAATGACATAAATGAAAAGTGAAAAGACAATTATACTCAATTACACACTCATCAGCCCAGGCTCTAGCAGTGAGAGGGCATCTTAATAGGCAGAAAATGAGATTTTAATGGCACAAAGGGGAGCCAAAATAACGACTCACGTCTCTTCTCTGTCCTCAACGAGAAGTTTGCATCTTGAGACGGACACAGCTACTCTGCCAGACAGTGATAAATCTGTGAAAATATACAGTTCAAAGGCTTTTTTTGAGTTAAAAAGGGTGAACAGTAAAATATAGTGAAATAAACATTATTGCCCACAGGCACAGAAGAAAAAACTCTCATAAAACCTTCTTCTAGCAGTAAGCGTAATTAACTTTCAGTACTTTCTATTGCACATTAGCGGGAAGTCAAAACTTCCCAGCGTTTAATCATCTGTGGGACTTAATGACTAAAATTCATCCCTCAGATTTCATTTTTTTAAAAATATGTTTTACAGTTTTACAAGATAGAACCCATGAAGAATTTATTGAAGTTCTCAGTTGTGTTGAACGACTGAAACCTATCATGCTTAGGCATTTAATACTCATTTACGGAGAAAATAAATAAGGGGAATTGAAGTGTAAATTTCAGAAGGACGGCAAAGCTAAAATTCATCAATATTGGCTTTTTCCACTTTTCAGGGGTTTAGTTTTTGATTTTCAGAAAATTGTCATTGTATAGAAATTATTATTATACAGTCAAATATTGAATCTCTAGATGTTAATGAACTGTAATTCGTATAAATCCTTTTAGCCATTACTATCCTAGGTGTATGGGAGTCAACGTCATCCAACAACTAGAGGCAGGGCCGGTGCTTCCACTAGGCAAGCTAGGCAACCACCTAGGGCGCACTGCCTACCTAGGGGCACAGCCGTCACAAACCCGGGTTCCATTATTGTACCCCTTCCTCATTGTTTGCTTG
This sequence comes from Leptobrachium leishanense, assembly GCA_009667805.1. Classification (NCBI taxonomy): domain Eukaryota; kingdom Metazoa; phylum Chordata; class Amphibia; order Anura; family Megophryidae; genus Leptobrachium; species Leptobrachium leishanense. Next base: position 90,001,603 of record CM019066.1, read on the forward strand.
AGTAGCCGGCAGTGGCGGCTCACAAAGCAGACCCCCCACTAGCAGCGTAAAAGGTGGGTGTCTTCTGGTGATGCGCAAGTGCCACCAGATGACATGTGGGCTCCACAAAAGGCAGATGAAAGAAAAAAAGAGGCAGAAGAAAGACACGAAAGAAAGGGAGAAAGAAAAAAGAGGCGCAGGGGAAAGAAAGAGAATATAGGCAGAGGAAAGAAAGAAAGGCAGAGGGAAAAAAAGGCACAGACCTTTCCCAGGCCCAACCAGCGGAGGGTTAAGATGGGCACCAAACGACTGTGTGCTGCCCCCATGCACAGTGTATGTCCTCCCTGCAGTGTGTGCCCCTCTGCGCGCACAGTGTGTGTGTGTGTTCTCCCCCACATTTCAAAAGTAGACAATTTTTTTTGGGGGGGGGCAAGTAGCTGGTCTTGCCTAGGGCGCAAAATAGTCTCGCACCGGCCCTGACTAGCGGTCCAGTGTTTGAACATCTCTCCACTCAGAAAGTAATACAGATAGCAAGCTCCAACTATATATAGCAAGATACTTTAAAATCAGCTTCCACTAAATCCTCTTTTAACAGTTATATGCATGTGATAAATCAAGCAGAACAAAGGGAAGAAATAAGCAGATGACAGAGCCAAAACCCGTTATAAATATCCCACTGTCCCACTGCGTCCATTTCCAAATGTTTGATTTTTGACCATATGTTTGTTGTGAGGAGACGCTCAATGTGCTGAGTTTGGGAACTTCTTAATAACGAGTTAAAATGAAATACAATCAATAAATTCCAAGCATAACCACCTGTAGAGGTCATTAAAGCAATAAAGTATTTGTGATCGCTCTGGTTTACTCATCAGCATATGGTGGCTGTAGGGCCGCGAGGAGGCATCGTAGAGATGCCTTGACTCCTTCAAAGAAGGGAATTTCTATTAATTCTTGAAGACACTAGGAACACGTACATTAATATATTCAACATATATTTTTGTCATTTTATGCTCATGGATATGCAACTCAGATGAAATTGGCTCCTACATCTCAGTCTTTTGGGGCTCTATTACATTCTCTGCGCAAATTCATACGCGCAGCACAATTTTTTTTGCGCGCAGCGTTAAACGTTAACGCGTGTAAATTAACACTGGTATTACGATCCGAGCGCATTTTTTCATCCGTCTGAAAATATCGCGCGTAAAAAATAAGTGTGAAAATGAACGCAAATTAACGAGGCGTGCAGAAATCGGTGGGCACACAATTCAGCCAATCAGAATTAAGAGCCACAATTGTCTCCCGTTCAGTTTTTGCACCTGCCAAAATCAATCTGAGTATATATGCTGCAGCAATAAACAAAACAAGAACAACCACTCAATTTTATTGTTTGGGTATGTGTATACTGTGCTGTATTTTATTTTTTCGTGCTGGTGTATTTTGTTTCGGCCAGAACGTTCAGATTTGCAGTTACCACCAGCTTTTAAAAGACGTTAAAATTATGCGTGCAAACGTCGTTCGTAAAAAGTTGCGCATCGATTGTAATACCAGCCGCGTACCAGCGCACAAACGCATTTGCGCTCGCAATGTTAAGTATGGGATGCGCGCAAGAACTTTTGCTCCCGCAGGGTTCGCGTAGGGTAACTCGCGTTAGACATTAACGCGCATTTTGTGCGTGAACGTCGTCATTTGATGTTCAGCGAGAAGGGTTTTACCCTTCGCGTTAATCCATTTTTGCGCGAAGAATGTAATAGTATTTAGATGATTTAAAGCGTTCCCTTAAAGAAATTCTTTGATTCGTTGGCTTCATTAGACGTGGGACATCAGAAGAATCAGGATTAATGAATTAAATTGTTTATATTGCTTGAACAACTCATAATTTGTTTATGTCTGCACAGATAAGAATACATAAACTATAAATTCATCAAAGTGGATACATTTGTTTACTTAATCTGGAGATTTGTAATGAGTCCAGCCAGCAGTACTGTTTTTACTGGAATGGCATGTAGACAAGTGCATAATATAGGAAAAAGTTTCTTTAAAGGGGTTATTCAGAGAGCACCGAATTGGCGATGGAATTGCACTGAATGGTGAATTTCCCGGTAGGGTTCAATATCATGGCCATTCAGCTATTCAAAAAAGCTGGCGATTTGCCAAATATTAGCAAAATGCGAGGACCTTCGGCGGCAGTGAAATCCCCATTCATAAATTATGGTTAATCTATTCAGCGAACACCAAACAACAGGGGAAAGTTGTCGAAATGCCCTGGTTTTCAGTGGTTTGCGAATCTCATAGTTTTCAGTGGAAAAAAAATGCCCCACTTTTCTTAAATATTTATTCAACCGTTTATTCTTTTCATTTGCAGCAAAAAGTCTCTTTATTTATTTTTTAGAATTTTTTAGATATTTTTCAGGATTTTTTTGTGGAATTTGTGATTCCGATTTTTTTATGGCTTTTTTTAATATTATTCTATAACAGACCTTTTTATTGTTATTCATATGACCTTATAAATTATTTCTAGACATATTCATGAGCTAGTTTTTTTTATAACACGTTTTAAAAGTTTTGTGGTTTTTTTGCCCCTGTTTGGCAGCTGGTTGGCTTTTTACAGTGGCTGGTCAGCGATCTGTTCGGCGAGTCTTCAGTGGTTTGAGGATCGATTCGACAGTCTGTTCAACATTTTTTCAAATCGATTCTGCAGTTTTCTGGTGGTTTTTCGAATCGATTCAGCAGTTTTGTGGCGATTTGATGATGCGCTCAGCAGGTCGATTCGGTGCACTTCGGGGACCTGCGTTGAATTCTAAATTCACCACAGGGTCGGCGAATGTAACTAATCGAAGTGCCTCAAATGAGAGAGCACCGAAATGTCGTCACAGCGACACAGCTTCTACAAGTTTTATTGCTGGGACTGAACATTTATGAGTATCCCGTGTAATATGTCTCCTTATAAATCCTTTACATAAATCCTTTTGAACACCTGTCTATTCAGTGATAAAAAACAAAATGCCTTCAGCTCCAAAAATATATATTTTTATTGTCTTTTTAGGATATATGTTAAAGAAATCTTCACTTTCATCCATTTTTGCCAATTGTAACTGTTATAACAGTAGGAAAAGGGAAGTGCTCATGCCACTGTACAGAGCACTGGTGAGACCTCACTTGGAGTACTGTGTGCAGTACTGGAGACCGTATCTCCAGAAGGATATAGACATCTTAGAGAGAGTTCAGAGAAGGGCTACTAAAATGGTGTACGGCTTGAAGGAGAAAAGTTACCAGGAAAGGCTTAATGATCTTAACATGTACAGCTTGGAAAAAAGACGAGACAGAGGAGATATGATAGAAACATTTAAATACGTAAAGGGAATCCACAAGGTAGAGGAAGGGAGTATATTTAAACGGAACCAAAGTAGCAAAACAAGAGGACATAGTCTTAGATTAGAGGGGCAAAGGTTTAAAAGTAACATCAGGAAGCATTATTTTACTGAGAGGGTGGTGGATACATGGAACAGCCTTCCAGTAGAAGTGGAAGAGGCCAAAACAGTAATTGAATTTAAGCAAGCATGGGATAGGCATAAGGCTATCCTAAACAAAAGATAAATCCAGGTAAAGTATCCATGTAATTGGGCAGACTAGATGGGCCGAAAGGTTCTTATCTGCCGACACTTTCTATGTTTCTATGTTTCTATGTAAAGCTCTAATTAGCTCTTGAGTTCTGTCGACCCCAAAAACCTACTGACATAAGCTCCTGAGTTTTGCAGAAATTAGCCAACCCTCTATATTAAAGTGTAGAGCTCAAAGTAGGGCCTCATACATCTATGGACTTGACATCAGGGCCAGATTAACATAGGGGCTGATGGTGCAGCAGCTCCAGGCCCATGCCCCAGACTAGGCCCAGAGAAAGGATAACTATGACTGCATTGATGGGCATTTAGACCCTTGTATCTCCAACTCCATAGTAGCTACAGGGTCATGTAAGTCATCACTGGAAAGGCCAGAGCATGGCCTTTCCAATGATATCAAATATGACCAGGTTTCATGTAACAATAAAAATTAAATAATAAATATTTTTCTTTCTAACACAGCAATATTTTTCACTTTTCAATTATAAAGTGAAAATTGATGCTGCACTAACTCACCGTCACATTTCTCATGTCACCAACAAGTGTGGTGGTGATGGCACAATCCGTTATTCTGAATTGTTACATCAAAAACCTAAACCGCCGCACTGCAGCGAAGAGCACTGGGGGAGTTTGGAACACTGCATCACTAATCTTTACACTGCACAAGGTCAAGTGAGGCGTCATTGGACAGATCAGAGTCTGGCCTTTGCATTGATACCAAACGTGACCATGTAAAATCTAAAAGAAAACAAAATCAACTTTTTTTATTTATTTATTTTTAGTTCCAAACGATGGCATTTTCTATTTGTCACGTATAAAATGAGCAATACCACTGCCATTACTCACCTTCTCATTTCCCATGCTGGGAGCAAGGTCAGTGTTTAATACATAGTCATATTATTCACAAAACACCATCCTCCAAAACACAAGGGAACTATTTCATTTTTTTTTAATTTTTGGTTAAAATTGTGCATTTTTCCAGAAAAATACAGTAACACGTTCCCATTTCAAATTTTTTTTAACAAGAATTCCCTGTAGAATATATAACCAAAAATATTTAGATGATAAAATGTGAAAAAATTATTTTACACGCTGTAAATGATTGAAATCTGAATGAGAAATGAATCACACAGTATCTGCCTGGTTCGATATACCCGTATATGCACTATTAAATAACCAAAAATATGTTTTCATTTTACAAAATTAAAAAAAAGCCACCAAAAGCTTCAGCTCCAGGCCCATAGAGATCTTAATCCGACCCTGCTTGACATACCTACATATTTATTTTCTGTGTTAATCTGTATATTTGTGTTATTTTTATATCTTGCATTTATTACTTTGTATTTCTGTAACGACTGTAAAATTTCAATGTTCTTGAACCCAGGACATACTTTAAAACGAGAGAAATCTCATTGTATCCTTCCTGGTAAAATACTTTGTAAATAAATTAATTAATTAATTAATTTTGATCAGGGGTCAGCAACTTAGCCCTCCAGATTTTTTGGAACTACATCTCCCATGTTTCTCTGCTACTCATTAGGTTGGAAGGACCTCATAGGGAATGTAGTTCTAAAACCTTTGGAGGGCTTAGGCTAGGGTCAGACGAGCACAGTATTAACGTGCGTTTAGCCGCACTTAATCACGGCCGTGCTAGCAGCAATTGACGTCCAATGCGGGCAGCATACGAAGAACGGCCGCACGAAAGTGCGGCCGCGCAACGCAAGTGGCAAACGAACGCATTTTATCGAGAACGTCAAACCGCTACTACTGACGTACAGAGTGCGCTGCGTCCGCTAGAGCGTGTGTGCGTGATTGGGAGACGTAAGACGCTGCTAATGTCCAGCCAACATAACGTCCAGACGCAAAAAGTGTTTTATTGATGATCCGTACAAAATCACCGACGAAAATGCGCATCGTATGACCGCTATCGCGTATTCTGTGAAAAAATACGTCCATTCGTTCGAACGCACTTTTTCACAGACAACGCGAAAAATGCGTTAGTCTGACCCTAGCCTAAGGTTGCAGACCCTTGTTTTAGAATTGGCGTGTCATCGTGAATCAGAAGACCAGATGGGCTCCTCTGTGCCGATAATATTACTTAACCAGAAATCACACCGCATTGCGTGGAGATAACTGTTATCATTGATTAGTGGCTCATTCCATGGTTAACATGGGATGATGAGAAAATTATAAGAAGACTAAAGGTGATCTCACTGTTTCAGCAATAATTAGACGGAGTGAACTAGTATGAATAATAAGTGAAATAGGTTTGACCTCATGTTATACAAAGTGTTCTTCCAAATTGCAATGTGATAACAGTAGGCCCCATTTTATTATTATCCATTTGTTTGTATTGTGCCAACATATTCAGGGGTTAAAATAATTTATGGTGGTACATACGAAATGAGTTAGAGAGGGCCCTGCGACCTAAAGAATTTACATTCAGGGGTTAATATAAGACGGCGTGAGTGTGGGACACAGAAATTGGTAAAGTTGGAGGCAGGGTTAATGTTTGGTTTTTCTTGGTGCTAATAAGCCATAGCCGAAAAAATAATCCTACATTCTTCCCATGCAATCTCTGTCATAACACGTTCTGGCCTTCCAGAAATGTCAGGTCCCTCGATAAACTATTTCTTTCCCTTTTGTGTCTGCCCGGCCTCTATTTCCATTTAAACAAGGGTTTCACTGCTGTCAGGAACCTCAAATGAACTTAAGGTCTTCCATTCAGGAGCAAGATCCATATAGGCCGCATCATTGGTGCCCAATGTCACTTCACTACATGGATTACTGTTTAGTGTCAACCCTTAGTATCATTATAAGCAGGTCTGGATTTACAACTAGGCAGAGTAATCATGTGCCTACAGGCACCTACCACAAGGGGGCGCCTTGCTTTGTAAAAAACAAGGTTTTGTTTTTTTACCATTTACAATCATTTAGACCACTGTATCTCTGGTAGCCTAAGGACTATAGGGACATATGAGGTACCATTGGAAAGGCGAGATTATGTCCTTTCCAGTAATGCCAAATATGAACAGGTTAGATTTATGTAAAAATAAAATAACATTTTCAAATTTTTTTCTAACTCCGCACTATTATTCAGTTTACAATTATAAAGTGACCAGTGATGCTGTGCTAACTCACCTCCTTTCCCACACTGCCAGCAAGTGTGGAGCTGATGATGCAACAAAATGTTTCATCGACAGCCTAGACCGTGGCACTGCAGTGAGGAGAGACAGGGGGACTTTGGAATTCCCTGTTCTACGGCAGAGGCAATACATGCTTTTACATATAAAACAAACAATGCCACTGCACTAACTCAACTTAGGCAACAGATTCTGCTCCTTGTTTTCATTTGAGCACAGAAAGAAACTCAGTTTTTTTATGTTTTATTATTTATTTTTTTTAGTTTGCCCCAAAACAAAAATTTTAATAGCCATTTCGGCATGTTTCTTCTTTTATTTTTCTTTTAGGGATGGGGGGAGGGGGCTCCACATTTCTGTGCCTACAGGCTCCTGAGATGTAAATCCGGCCCTGATTATAAGGGCAGATGGACATTCGAGCTAAAAGAAGACTACGCGGGTTATTTTTTAACGGGATAGTAGAAATCTGTGGCTTCAAAACACTATGCAGAAAAAGCTCATGACTAGCAGGTTGATACAGCCCTAATTTAAATATATTTGAGCCGCAAATGCAGACCTATAATACTTATTAACACACTCGTGTGTTTAGTGTGTCCATGTACATATATATATTATTTTTAATTCCTTTGAATGTCACAAATTGTTAAATCTTCTGAGACTTATTTTCAGTTGGATATATGATTGCATATTTACAACACCCAACCTCAAAAATCATTTAGATGCACTTAAACAAAATTAAAAAAAAATATGAGATTCCTTAAGAGACAGATAGTCAAAGTCTCCTGCACGCCTGCTCACGTTCCTGATGCATTATTTCCATATTATTAGGAAGAGTAAATCACAAATCATGGGGATGCGTGCTCCAAATTAAGTACATACGATGGAGATATCCATTATCATTTTACAAGGGATATAAACTGCCAGCGCATGATTCATGCCCGTGTGAACATGGCCGTGGAATCTGGAGGCGCTCTGTGCGGCAGCAATAGTAAAGAGCAGGTGGCACCATTTTTCTTAGAACAGGGGATGTGAGCGGCATCTGTTTCGCATCACAATAGAGCAGCTCTCTGGACATCTTCAGGTCATGTCCAGCTTCCTGTGGAGAGAGCTTCTGTAAATTACACGCTACACATGTGTTAGGGTCAAACATGAACAGAGCACAAACACCGCTAGCAGCCACTTAAAATTAACTCCTTTCCCACTTCAAAACACAAACACTTAATAAAAAGAAACGATTTCCCATGAGATATTACAAGGATCTACAGAGTGTACGCAGATTTTTGTTTACTGTAGACTTGTTGCACCCTGAAAAGAAGTCATTTCTATACGCCCAGTTTAAAAAAATATATATATTACTTTCTGAAGCAATGTGTATAAAAAAATAATATATATATATTCTTTCAGGGTTATTCAGAGAAAGGTGAAACTCTGGAGAACTTTTGGAGAAGTGAAAATTCTAGGTCGAAAATAGCTAAACCAGAAATAGTCGCCCATTTATCTCACTTTCAAAATCAGCTATTTTGACCTAGAATTTTCACTTCTCTCAAAGTATAACCCTGTTAGTGTTTTTCAGGATACTAACAGGTCTATTCACTACAGGTGACTGTGAAACTTAGGAGAATTGTCAGGAGAAGAGAACAATTTAGATCAAATAACCGATTTGGAAACTGAGATAAATGGGAGAATTTTTCTGGTTTGGTGATTTTGACCTGGATTTTTCTCTTCTCCTGCCAATTCTCCTAAATTCACCTTTTATTGAATAGACCTGATAGTTTATTGGTGAAGACTATTGGTGAGGAAGCCTAATTCATAAAGAATATAGAATACTCTGTACATCAAAGTTCTAAAAAATGGTTTGATCACTGTTGCATACCTATGTAGTTTATTAAACAGTATAGGAATAAATCTTCCTTTTGAACTTCATTACGTTTCTTGTTCTTACCTTTATCTTGTTAGTGCTCAAAAATACTTTGGTATCACAGCGGCATTGATCTACTGTAAAATGTAACCTACCGTATATTGGGAACATTAATTATTTTGTATAAAATTTAGTATTTTGGGGGAAAAAAAAGCATTTTCTGATTGGATAAATAAATGTTCAAGTGCTTGTTTCAAACATGAAGGACAGAATACAATATAAAAAAATGCAAAAACTAGAATCAATATAGTACTGGCTGGGCGGAGTAGAGGTAACATCGCTGTTCTATAACTGTGGAGACACGGGTTCAAATCCCATTAAGAGCACCTCTCCATTAAGTGTCCTTGGGCAAGACACCTAACGGTATATACTCGCCACCCAGGACATACTTGAAAACTAGAGAAATCTCAATATCCTTCCTGGTAAAATACTTTCTCAAAAAAAAATTGTTGTTGTAAAGTCAGGATTAGGGATGAGCTGTTCGGGTTCGGACGGTTCGGAGTTCGACCCGAACTTTGGCAGTTCGAAAGTTCGCGAATTTCGAACTTTTTGGGCGTGTTCGTTTCGGGTTCGAAAAAAAAAAGAAATTTTGAAAAAAGTATAGAAAATGCTTAAAAAAATACTAAAAAATCTAGAAATAAAGAGACTCTTTACTGCAGAATATTATAAGCAACGGTTTATTAGATATTGAATTAAAAACTAATGTGTACGTGGAAAGATTATCAACTCTAAATGACCTCTGTTCACAAACAGGCATAACACCAGGTGTTTTTAGTCTGGTAATCAATTTGATACATTGTACAATATACTGAGGGTGGGGTGGTGTCTGCTTCTGATTGAGATTTGAGAATTAATTTCCCTAAAACATCCTAATATGCTGCATTAAGGCTAGGGTCAGACGAAAGCATTTTTCCCCGCGAACGTGAAAAAGTGCGTCCGAACGCATTGACGGATTTTTTCACGGAATGCGCAAGAACGGTCAGACGACGCGCATTTTCGGGCGTGATTTTGTACGGATCGTCAATAAAACTCTTTTTGCGTCTGGACGTTATGTAGGCTGGACATTAGCAGTGTCTGACATCTCCTAATCACACAAACACGCCGCTATGCCGCAGCTGCGCACTCAGTACGTCAGTACTAGCGGTTCAGCGTTCTCAGAAAAATGCGTTCAAATTCCACTTGCGTTGCGCGGCCGGACTTTTGTGCGGCCGTACATCGTATATTGGCCGTCATTGCCCGTCATCTGCTGCTAGTGCGGCCGTAATTATGTGCGTCAGAACGCACGTTAAAAGTGCGCTGGACTGACCCCAGCCTTAACTGGTGTTTGAAAAAAATCTAAAGCAATGTTATTTTTCACCTCGGGATTAAACATTCACAGGGTTATTCAGAGAGCGGTGAAAAGCAGAAGGATAACTGGAGAAGTGAAAATTCTAGGTCAAAATAACCAAACCAGAAAAATTCTCCCATTTATCTTACTTTCCAAATTGGCTATTTGGTCTAGATTGTTCTCTTCTCTTGCCAGTTCTCCTGGCTTTCACCTCTCTCTCAGGATTGTTCAGAGAAAGGTGAAAACCAGGAGAATGGCAGGAAAAGAGAACAATCTGGACCAAATAGCCGATTTGGAAAGTGAGATAAGGCTAGGGTCAGACTAACGCGTTTTTCGCAGCGACTGTCAAAAAGTGCGTCCGAATGCATTGCCGTATTTTTTCACGGATTGCGCGAAAACGGTCATACGATGCGCATTTTTGTGCGTGATTTTTTACGGATCCAAACCAGGAAACTTTGGGTGTCTGGACGTTATGTTGGCCGGACATGAGCAGGGTCTGACGTCTCCAAATCACGCACACACGCCACTAGTGGACGCAGCGCACTCTGTACGTCCGTACTAGCGGTTCTGCGTTGTCGAAAAAATGCGTTCATTTTCCACTTACGTTGTGCAGCTGGACTTTCGTGCGACCGTACTTTGTATATTGGCCGTCATTGCCCGTCATTTGCTGCTAGTGTGGCCGTGATTAAGTGCGCCTAAACGCACGTTAAAAATTCGCTAGTCTGACCCTAGCCTAAATGGGAGAATTTTTCTGGTTTGGCTATTTTGACCTAGAATTTTCCATTCTCCAGTCATTCTCCTGCTCTTCACCGCTCTCTGAATAACCCTGACAGGGTTATTCAGAGAAAGGTGAAACTCAGGAGAATGACTGGAGAATGGAAAATTCTAGGTCAAAATAGCCAAACCAGAAAAATTCTCCCATTTATCTCACTTTCCAAATCGGATTTTTGGTCTAGAAGTTTCCATTCTCCTGCTTTTCACCGCCAAAAAATCAGTAAACTTTTTCTGCGTGTCCGAAAATGTCTCCTCTTTTCATACAGACTGCCGCCCCAAGCAGTTGTTTATGGATAGATTAAAGGAAAAGCATTTACCGTCATTTGAAATGTAATTTTTTGGTTTTTACATATTTCTATACATCCTAGAAATCCGCCACTTCACGGGCAGGTTATGGGGACCTCCTAGGCACGATATTTGAAGGAATTTTTCATTTTTATTTTTAACCCTTATTTCATGGAAAACTCACTGTCCCTTTAAAAACTTTTTTTTAAAACTTTTTGTCCTTGTTTCCTGTCCCCCAGGGCACTACCCGGACCCCCATACACCTTTTATGGCAAATATGTAGCATATATGCCCTCTTGGAGGGCACTCCAAAAAACCGAATTTTCAGCCCCATTGACTTTCATGGGGGTTCGGGTTCGAGTTCGGTCCCGAACAAATGGGAAGTTCGGGTTCGGGCTCGAACCGAACTCGGGGAGTGTTCGTCTCATCCCTAGTCAGGATGCTACAAGAGCATCTGTAGCATTTTACAATTGTGTTAGTCAGCCTTACTTTATTACCAATCCAGAATGGGACAAGTTCATTGTGTTCTATTGGAAACAGCACAAGTCGGGTGCCAGAGCTAAATCATTGCCATATTGGTATGGAGGAGGTAATAAGATTAAAGCGAGTCATTATTATCGACCTATCACAAGCCAGAAGTGGTGTTCATTCCAAAATATTGACATTGTGTCCTTAATGGGGAAGACATGCTCAAGGCTCAGCTTCTTCAAACACTCTCAGCCCGTTCCCATACAGAGAAACCAGAGCTGCGCTTGAACAGGAAATGCTGCTAAGTAGATACTCACCAGTTTTGCAAAAGGGATTAGACTGAGGTGACCGTGCCCTTTCCTTAGCTCCGTGTTCAGGTGAAAAGGTCAATGCTCAAAAAACTAGCGTGGACTCCAAGCCTTGGGCTACTTCCCTTTTTAGCTTTCAAACAGACAAAAGCAGGAAAATCAAATTATTGAGATGTTAATTGAGTGCAGGTAGATTCCTGGAGCATTTTTGGACATTTTATCCAATAAAGCAGATTACTGAATACTCTGACACGTATACACTTCCTCTGTACAAGGAAACCTGAAGGACGCGAGTAACACGTTAGACTGCAAATAATTCTGAAACTGACCATAAAATATACTTTTTTTCATAGAAAGCTAACAGTTTCTCCTTCCTGTAGATCAATAAAAATACATATACCTTTTTTTTAATGCAAATTTATGATGGGGCACCTTTCTATCCATCCTGAATTCCTGTGCAGCCACTTTAAACGGATAACTCTCCGATTCTACTATGATCAAACAGATTCGCTGTATGCTAGATATGGCAGTGTAAGAAGAATGGAGGGAATTATTTGCAGGTGGCAATAACAAATTGAAATATATAGTACAGTTACATACTGTTACTGTACTTACTGTATGTGAGACTTTTGGCCACGTGCAGTTATTTTGTTTAAAGTATATTTACCATTAAGACTTTATTCCGCACTCTTCTTGAATTCTTCTTCTTATATGTTTGACTTCTCATCATGTAACAGATGGGAGAAAAGCAATTACTGTGGTTTTTAATGTGCTCATGGTGTCCTCTCTTTACCCTAGGTAATGGGCCTCCTGACTAACCATGGTGGTGTGCCTCATCAGCCTCAGACAGATTACGCCCTGTCTCCTTTAACTGGAGGTCTGGAGCCCACCACTGCTGTGTCGGCAAGCTGCAGCCAGAGACTAGAACACATGAAGAGTTTGGATAGTCTATCGACATCTCAGTCTTATTGTCCACCAACCTACAGTACAACGGGATATAGCATGGAATCTATGACAGGATACCAGTATGGACAGTACGGACAGAGTGAGTAACAATTTTATTAGCTAGGATGGCTTTTTTTAGTGCTATTTTGGAGACGATACTTAGTAAAATGGGAAAATTCCAACCAAAAATTTATTTTTAACTTCAATTTGTTTCAAAACAACTCTAACAAATTAAGATTTGGGAAAATGTCACCAAATTTGCATTAATATACATAAGCATTTATACAATGAGAGAAATTAACCAAATGTTAATTTATAGACAATACTAGGGTAGAAGACGTAACGTCACTGCTCTGTGTGGAGAGAGCCTGTGGAGTCATGGGTTCGATCCTGATGAGCACCTCTCCAGTAAGTGTCCTTGGGCAAGACACCAAACGGTACATACTCGCCACCCAGGACATACTTGAAAATGAGAGAAATCTAAGGCTAGGGTCAGACGAGCGCAGTGTTAACGTCCGTGTTGCCGCACATAAGTACGTCCGTGATAGCATACAATTGTGTTAAATGAAGCCCCACACACGAAGTACGTCCGCTGCAAACGGACGCAGGTTAGGCAAGAACGTAATACTGCTAGAACGGACGTGCGGAGTGCGCCACGTCCACAACGTCCGCATAGCTTTGTGTGTGAGTGATGGAGCGTGGTCAGATGGACTGCATTTATACGTCCAGCATTTTTGACGGACAGAATGTTTTTTCATTGTAATTTATTTTCCCTGCTACATCAGTCAAAAAATCCGTCAGTGAAAAAAACGGACTGTGTGGCCACTACCTTGTCGTCAGTCAGAAAGTACGTCCGTACTGCACGGACGCACAGTCCGTACAAAATGCGCTCATCTGACCCTAGCCTAAATGTAGCCTTCCTGGTAAAAAACTTTCTCAAAAAAATAAAAAAAAGGGTGCTTACGAGGAAACATACAATACATATGTGCTCAGGCAGGACAGAGGCTGAAAGTTCAAGGAGACATTCTAGATCACGTGCGTCTGGATAATTCCCCCTCCTTCCGATTTTGAGCTATAGTATCGCTATTGCCATTGATGTGTCGTTCTATTTTCAAGGGCAGCGACTTGACTTTTTATCTGATAAACCCAGAACACAAGAAAACGTTGTGGCTTCCAATGGAAGCTTGATGACTCTCTTTTTCTCACTGAGTCTCTTTTGTCTCCGGTACTCGTTGATTGTTCTCTCCAAAACATCTGTTGCATAATTATTTTCTTAAGTGATGTCAAAGACATCTTGAGGTGATTATGTGCCGAGACATGAGACCTGACCGCCATTAGGTAAAACAGAAGGTTTTTGCCCGACATGCAATAACTACGGGCATGCCCCGTATTAAAAACACATGTCTTTAATCAAGTCTGCTCAAGAGTCATTAATGTATAGGGTCCCAGATTATGAAAAGTTTGTCAAACTTGTCCAAGGAATAAAAATATTAGACTTATTCTTTGATAGCCCAGTATTACATATGACAGTGTCAACCTATGGTTCAGGTTGACCCTTGAAGTGGTCTTAATTCTTTCTAAATGTTGTTTTTTCCCCCCTTCTGTTTCTTTTTTTTGCAGGTGCGTTTCATTATCTGAAGCCAGACATTGCATAAAAGGAACTCCTCCACGAGTGGTGGTATTCTCAGAAGTTTGGATAGGATGGAAAATTCTTATCAATTCATGGACACATATGGGTCCCAACACAGACACAAAATGAGCAATGTTGGACATTTCTTCTTGACTATGCTGGAAGAAGAATATGTTTCAAGGAAGATTCTTGAGAAGCAGATGGATGTTTAGAACAGCACTGGAAGTACAGTGTTTTCCTTTTGCTGAACGGACATATCTGACTCCAGGGACTGAGAAAGCATTCGTAATACAGAAGTCACACGTCGTTTACAGTCCAACAAAGCTCTGACTCAATCTTATAAACTTCTTCGTTGCCCGTGTCCCGCACCATGTTTTCACACAAAGAAGATCAAAGAACAGGCTATAAACATTACTGCATATTGGAAAAAGATTCCTCACGATCCTGAGGCCCATCCGAAGCTCAGCTATTCATTTCAGGAACCACTAGAAACCAAGGGATCTTTCCTGCGTTGCATGTGTCCATGAGAAAGTTGCAAAATGAGGGATATGGGTTTCTTTGTTCCAGTTTGTTCCACGTCGGGTTAAAATTATGCATTTTGGCTCATTTGGCTTAATCACTGGTATCTGAACCTTGGTATTTCCACTCATGTTGGACTATAAGTTGAAAATTGGACATCTCTGGACAGAATAAATTACATTCCATTTTTTTTCATTTATTGGATGAGAAAGTAGAATATCCAGTAGAAATGCTTACCTAGACATAATTCTATGGATAAGAGATGTGATCACCCAATATTTAGGTTACCATCAAATTTCAATGGTGTGGATAGAGATATAGTTGAGCGAGAAATACCCAACGCTAAATTTGTACGCAAAATTTTTATTAATCTTGTGAATGTTAATCAAAGTGCAATACCACACCTCCTCGCGACTTTGGAAAAATTCCTTATTGGCAATGCCTGTAAAGACAGTGATTTGTATTCTTTTCGTTATCTTTGTTGTCATTTTTTCTTGAGTTTAGTTTAGATATTTTTTGTTCTGTAAAATAAAGTTATTTTCCATTAAGTACAAAATACATTCCAGCATTTTGTCAGTCGGTTTTACATGCTGACAGTTTATCCTGAAATTATTGGTTCTGAGGCTACTTTGTAAGGCATTTTTACGCTAATATAGCCTGTTAATGTTTTGGAGTTTCCTAATGATCTATGATTTATTTATGACAGATATAGTTCTCTTTGTAAAATTTGATTCAGCTCCTAATCAGGCTTAGGTAAGTTATATATAATACATGGTGATCGACACATTTCCTACACAAAGTAGTGGTATCTCTTGGAATAGCTTGCCCTAGTATTACCACCTTAACTCTTGGACTGGTGCACAAAAGAAACGCACGAGGATTCCTCCAGCTATGGAAATGATGAAATTGCTTACTGTATTATGTAAGACAGTGGGATATTATAGTCTGTGTTATTTATTTCTTCATTTTGTTGAGAAAAAAATGCAAGGTAGGGCACAAAGTACATTCCTTTAAGAAAAATGGGTAATAATTTAGGGTTTTTAGGTAAAGATAGTTAGTTCAGAGATCAGACTTTCGTCTTACAGGTGATGGAAGAAGTTCATTTTTATGTGTGTGTAGCCGGTTCTGCTGGCAACAGATGCTGCAATATGTTTCATGTAAAAAGTGCAGTAAATATTTACTATTTATAATAAATAAACAGGTATAAATACGTTCAAGGTAAACTCGTTTTGTTTGTCTTTTGTTCATTGTTTTGCGAGTCCCGGTGTTCTACATTCAACAAACATACAAAACAAGAAGATGAAATAATAGATAAAATGATATTGCAAATATTAAAAAGGAGTGTAGGCAAGCTCATACAGGCGATATGGAACGGGAGACTAGTTATATTGTTAAATGAAAATATTTATCCTTGAGTTTTCTGTAATAAAGAATTTAAAGGAGCGACCTGACCATCCTTTGGTAATAGAACTCAAATTAGTCACTTGTAGCTGTAAGGTTCCGTGAGTTCAATGGTTGAAGGCCACTCCAGCCAACATGACCATTTAATCTAAATGGACATTGTGAGCTGAGTGTCCTTCCCCTCTCCCTTGTGTTTCCTGGCAGGCTGTGATAGTCTTCTACGGAGGAGGACTTTCCTGTCCACGGAAGACTGTCATTAAGGTCTTGCTGAACAGACTTCCTGTTTCGTAGTCATGCAAACTAGTGAATTGCTGAATGGCCAATGCCTGTCTGTGCGGGTGCATTAAGTGACATCTGATTGCCTGAGCGCCCAAGTGAGTGTCCACTCCATTGGCAGGGTCAACCGAAGGAAGAAGCAGACCTGTCAAAGGGAAAAGCAGCAGATAGTGAGGAAGTGAGTTTTAAACAACATTGAAAGGCCAAACTAAAGGGTGTTGGGTATTAAGAGGCGTTAATATTTAACCCTTTCAGAGTGTCACTTTAATACACAGATAGTTATGGTGAGTTATCACCGAGCTGAAATATGAAATATCTAATGCTCACTTCATGAGATCCAACCATGCTTAAAAAATTAAATGACAAGTGATTTTGCTGACTACCCAACAACCTGTGTTTCACAAGTGTTCCAATGCAGTGGTTTCCAACACTGGTTCTCAAGTTCCCTTAACAGGCCAGGTTTGTCATATATCTGAAGCACAGCACAGGTGATATGATTTGCTGCTCAGTGATTGCAGGATTCAGTCTGCATTTCCCATATCTATTTCTTAACCCTGCCCTGTTGATGGTCCCTAAAGTTAGGGTTGGTAAACTGTGTTCTCATGTGTTTCTGAGTTTTATGAATTCACAAGTCACCAGCAGCTGTTAGATTACATACTTTCACGGTATATCCAAAATTAGGATCTTTCCTAAATTTATTTGGGATTCAAAGTTGTTACGGCCATTGTAAGCTTAGAATTTTGCAGAGTTTGTGAATTCTGGAGATGATTATTTTCAAGTATCATTAGTTTGGACTTATTCATTTGTAAATAGATCGCTCTGTGAAATAATACAAATAGAAATTAAATGGTTCTCCAGTTTTGTTAAGAAAACCCCTTAGGGAAAATAATACATATACGTATATATATATATATATATGTATGTAGAGGTAAGTTGTTGAGCGGGTCAAACATAAATTGCAAGCAACATTGAGAGGAATAAACACCACTTTGCGCGCCTACTGTAATACCTGTGCAAAATGTAATACCTACCATTTACTGTCAGTGGAACTTCATTTTTGTCACAAGACCATGTTACTATTGTACTTCAATTACACCCTCAATAAAAATGGTCAATTACATAAAACCCAACACTTTGCAATAGATTGATCCCAAGTTCTGAATGTGAATGTCACTTCCAGAAACAAATAGTTTCTTATTTAAGTGATTAACTTTAAATGGCCTTTATGTTAATAAGCACTAAGGCTTTATGAAGCATAAAGGAATTCTGCAATCAGAAAAAGCCAGAAAATAAGTTAAAGTAATGTTACACCTCATCCACTGCCACATCACCCCATTCTCTGCTCATTGACAGGTCATTCGGTGGGGTCCATCCACAGAGACTACTGGTGCAGCTCTCTGCACCCCCTCCCTCCCCCCAAAAAATAGGATGATAGGGTTCCATTTCTTATTTACCAATTATTCCTGTTGAAGGACTGTCTTGAGGGATGGCTCTCTGCTAGAAGATTCCCCCCCCCTACAATTTACCTCACATATGTGGAGTATGGACATTGTTTGGTTGGGAATAACTCCCCTTTTCCAATTATATTTGTCTGAAAATAATGCTGACCAATATAAAGTGAGTCATTCTCTGTCAAACATGTCCCTTAGATCAGTGGATCCCAACTGCAGTCCTCAAGTCTCCCTAACAGGCCAGGTTTGCCAGATATCTGAAGCACAGCACAGGTGATATGATTTGCTGCTCAGTGATTGCAGGATTCAGTCTGCATTTCTCCAAGGTAATCCTTAAAATCTGGACTGTTAGGGGACTTGAGGACCGTGGTTGGGAACCAATGCCTTAGATTGTAAATTCAGTAGATGTCTGGCTGAGCACGTGTATAAGTGCTGTATTAGCAGGACAATAATCCTACGGGCAGTGCCATCGGTTCGTTATGTGCTATTATTTATTATGTCTCATGTTCGTGATTCTCCATTGTAAAGTACTGCAGAATCTGTTAGTGCTATATAAATACTGTTACTGTTTTGCCCATTGCAGGTTCACATTAAGTCTCCCATTCACTCTTCATTAAGGGCAAGTAGGCAAAGTCACTCCTTAAAAGAAGGAAAGAGAACTCTCCCGTTCATTGGCCAAAGGGGACTAAATAATTTTATTATGTTTGAGATGGCTGGTGAAAAGTTAGGGCTTTGGTGGTGAGGTAGACCTTTAATGGGTTAATTGGAAATATATAGTCTACACTAAGGCAGGTAAATAAATAGAAGCCTGCTTATTTCTTGTTATGCTGCCAGACTAAGCATTACTTCCTGCATGCTCCTCAGGACGCCCATGTTTATGGCAAAACGCGTCGAGTGGTGGAGTGCTTACTCCCATGCAGATTGTGTTTTGATTTTATTATTTTTTTAGTCTCTGTAGCTTGGTGTTACTCTTGGGGTGGGTTGGCTCTAAACTGGTAGTGCTCCCAGCATTGATTTTGGGCCTCAACCTTGACTTTATCTATTGTAATTTCACTTGCCACTAATTCCGTTGGGAACTCTCTCTATAGCAGCTTCTCTCAGTCCTATTATGCAGACCCACGCAGGTCCGTTTCTTCACTGTGATAGGAGTTGACAGAATTTAGGCTGTTTGTATCCCCTAGGAGAGACTTATCTAGTACCCTATGTGGCATTTATTACGCTGACTGGAGCCACAGAGACTTTGTATCCTTTCCTGGGTTCATCTTTCTGTTGTTCTGGTTTTGTTAGTTTCCAATAAAAATTAAGTTTTACTTTTACGCTCTTATCTCAGTCAATCAATATCCTTTGTTCTATCCATTAAGGGGTTAATACTGGCTCTGAAGTGGTTATTTTTGACCCTGAGAGAGTAAATTTATCAGCAGCAGGGGTATTTGGCTAGGCAATTAGGGTGACTGTGTTATGAACTACAGTGGCAAGAAAAAGTATGTGAACCCTTTGAGATTATGTGGAGTTTTGCATGAATTGGTCATAAAATGTGCTCTGATCTTCATCTAAGTCACAACAATTTGAAAAACACAGTCTGCTTAAAATAATACAACCCAAACATTATTAGGGTTATTCAAAGAGATCCGAATTGCTTGGGAAAGGTAACCGAACGCTGAAAATCAGCGTTCGGTTACCTTTCCTGGCCATTCGGCTATCCAGAGAGCAGGCAATTCTCCAAATCCTAGCAAATTGCCTGAACATACGGTGCCTGTTCGGTGCCTGTTCGAGGGCAGTGAAATCCCCATGAAAAAGCACTGCTTCGGCTATTTAGAGAACACAAACCAGCAGTGAAAGGTTCCCAAAATGCCCTGCCATTCGGTGGTTTAATTCGGCAAATTTATTCAGGAGAATCCCATAGGGTTCAATGTTAAAAATATTCCCGTTTTAATTCAATATCTAATAAACTGCTCATTATAAAATTCTGCAGTAAAGAGTCTCTTTATTTATAGATTTTTTAGGATATTTTAAGCATTTTTCTTAATTTTTTTTCTTCAAAAGTCCGATTTTTTTTTTTTAAGTCTTCTTCTTTTTTCTGTAACAGCCCTCTTTATTATCATTCCCTGGACCTCATATGTAAATTTCAGACATTTTCGCTCAGTAGTTTCTTTGCAAACAGCGTTTCACTTTCACACATTCATACAAACTGTTTTGCTAATTTATTCACTGCCTCTTCTGGTGTTTCGAAGGCTGTGATCGGCTCCTGTTTGGGTTTTTCTGTGGTTTTTGGCAGGTTAATCCAGATGTTTTTGAGGGTTTTCAGCGTGCATTCGCTTGGTTTTGCGGTGAGTTTTCGTCGGGTTTGCGGCAGCTTTTCCCTGCAATTCGGGGACCCTGTGGTGCTTGCTGAATACACCGCAGGGTCACCGAAATGGGATCGGCAAAACAAACCGAATTGAAGAGAACGAAAAGTCACCGAACGTGCGGTGACTTTTCGAATCTCTTTGAATAACCCTGTATATGTTTTCATGTGTTTATTGAACATAACGTGTAAACATTCACAGTGGAGGGTGGAAAATGTATGTGAACCTTTGGACTTAATAACTGGTTGACCCTCCTTTGGCAGCAATAACCTCAACCAAACGTTTCCTGTAGTTGCAGATCAGACCTGCACAACGATCTGGAGTAATTTTGGACCACTCCTCTTCACAAAACTGTTTCAGTGTAGCAATATTCTTGGGATGTCTGGTGTGGATCGCTCTCTTAAGGTCATGCCACAGCATTTCAATCGGGTTGAGGTCAGGACTCTGACTGGGCCACTCCAGAAGGCCTATTTTGTTTTGTTGAAGCCATTCTTTTGTTCAATTACTTGTATGCTTTGGGTCATTGTCCTGTTGCATCACCCATCCTCTGCGGAGCTTCAGTTGGCGGACAGATGGTATTATGTTTTCCTGCAAAATGTCTTGATAAACTCTAGAATTCATTTTTCCATCAATGACAAAAATCCGTCCAGGCCCTGAGGCAGCAAAGCAGCCCCAAACCATGATGCTCCCTCCACCATGTTTTACAGTGGGGATGAGGTTTTGATGTTGGTGTGCTGTGCCTTTTTTTCTCCACACATAGTGTTGTGTGTTTTTTCCAAACAACTCAATTTTAGTTTCATCTGTCCACAGAATATTTTGCCAGTAGTGCTGTGGAACATCCAGGTGCTCTTTTGTAAACTTCAAACATGCTGCAGTATTCTTTTTGGACAGCAATGGCTTCCTCCGTGATGTCCTCCCATGTACTCCATTCTTGTTGGATGTTTTTCTTATTGTGGATGTGTCAACAAAAATGTAAGCATGTGCCAGAGATTTCTGTAAGTCTTTAGCTGACACTCTAGGATTCTTCTTTACCTCATTAAGCATTCTGCGCTGTGCTCTTGCAGTCATCTTTACAGGACGACCACGCCTAGGGAGAGTAGCAACAACTACTCAGAAACTCAGAAACTGAACTTTCTCCATTTGTAGACAGTCTGTCTTACCATGGACACATGAACATCAAGGCTTTTGGAGATACTTTTGTAACCCTTTCCAGCTTCATGCAAGTCAACAATTCTTGATCGTTGGTCTTCTGAGAGCTCTTTTCTGCGAGGTATGGTTCACATCAGGCAGTGCTTCTTGAAACCAGTAAACCCAAAACTGGTGTGTGTTTTTAAAGGGCAGGACAGCTTTCAGCAGCACATCCAATAATATCACACTGATTGGACTCAAGGTTGGCTCACTCCTGGATCCAATTAGCTCTTGGAGAAGTCATTAGGCTAAGGGTTCACATACTTTTTCCACCCTGCACTGTGAATGTTTACGTGTAATGTTCAATAAACACATGAAAACATATAATGTTTGTGTTGTATTATTTTAAGCAGACTGTGTTTTTCAAATTGTTGTGACTTAGACGAAGATCAGAGCACATTTCATGACCAATTCATGCAAAACTCCACGTAATCCCGTAGGGTTCACATACGTTTTCTTGCCACTGTAGAATACAACAATTGTGCTAGTTGAGGAATTTGTATATGAGTGTGAAATGTGCCCGTTTGGGAAAAGGTGTATTCTTGTGTATATATAGATTATATATAGTTCCCCTGTCTGATGCGCTCAGTTTTCTATGACGAGCATTTTGTTGCACAGATGGTGGATTTGCATCGAAATAATTGTTTTTAACCTGTTTTAAAAAATTCTTTAACATCTAAAAGCAGGACTACATTTTTAATGAAATATTACTATTGACAAGTGAAATAAATCTGTATTTTGTATCCCTTTAACTGCATAAAATCACAGCGGCTATAAATCTCAGAAACCTTTAGAAAGTATGCATACATGAGTCCATCGTAAGTAAATTTTTTTGTACATATACTTCAGTATCTCTGGTCAACCTAAAGTTTAAAGGATGTTACGCCACATGTGGGAAAGCTTGCCTGTACATCCAAAACCTCTCCAACTGACTGCCATGCGAATAGACCAAACTATGTGAACTTTGCCAAAGCAGTATCATCTGGAAACTATATTAAACCCTGTACAACAAATGACATGTCAGGATTGTCATGATAACAAGGGATTAGCCTAACCCCAGGCTTGGAGGGGTAAACATGCTTCCAAGTAAGTATAGTAATGGTAGATGTTTTACTTGAGTAACGATGGAATCATTTCAACGAGATACACACTTAGAGAGTCAAATCAGTAATGACATTTAAACAATGGCTTTTTGTGTCTTCAATTGCTCAGCAATCAAAAGAAATAATGATTGACCTTATTAGACTTCCTCATCAGCAACCTAGTTTTATATTTTTTGTATGAAAATGAACTTTCAGGCAGTACATTATACCTACTCAATAAATATTAACGGATCATCTAATAATCAAAGAACAAAATATTAAATGATTTGCACTACCATGTCCGTTTTTGTAAGATATTGTGGCAGTAAAGGGTCTATTCACTAAGCACCGAAAGTGCATGCAATTTTAGCTCTACGTCTCGCACCCATTTAGCCGCATTTGAGTGATTCGATTTGCCAAAAAATACGATGAATTCACTATTTAGCGAATGGTCACTGTATATTGCTGAAATTGGATTCGCCGAAGCAGTAATCGGATTTCGATGAATATCGCTGAAGTGTACCGATAACCTCTGAATGGCTCTGAATTGTGCCGAATTAGCATCGCCGAATTCCACCTAATTGCAAAAAAAAGGGTAAGACTCCAATTCTCCTATTCTCTAATATGAGTATAAATCAATAAAATGTGTCCAAATAATAAAAAAGTCCATCAAAAAAGAATAAAATGGTTCCCACCCCCTAATAGATGCTACCATGAGAGTCTGGTGCTCCTTGACGCTCGGAGCAGGCCTTGCTCCTTTTCCCTCCCCGCTGATGCCCTTATAATAGTTACCAGCCTTCTCTAGAACCTTGTCCCCGACATCACCAGAGGGTCAGCCTATTCCACCCCGCCCCAAACATTTTCTGGACGAGACCGGCCCTATTGCTTGTGACCGCCTGCCCATACAACATGCAGGCTCCTTTCTTGCCCGCTTTCACCTGCATCGACTTATACAATCCTTAAGATACCTCGCGCCCCTCCAAGACTACACCAGACCGCTTACTCAGTTTGAGACGCTAGTGGAGAGAAACAGATACCCATCGCACTGCCTCTCCTTGATGTATGACATGTTACAATCACTGTCTACCCTGTCCTCTACCTCATGCACCAGCTGGGAACGTGAGCTGAACCACAAGTTTGAGGACCACCAGTGGTGCGTGGTTTGCTCTCTAGCTCACTCCAGCTCCACTGTGGTCAGGGTTCAAGAGTCTAATTACAAAGTATTAACTAGATGGCACAAAACACCACAAGTCCTGAGCCATTACACTGACCCAGGGACCAGCAAGTGTTGGAGATGTGGTGCCCCCAACGCCTTACCGCTACACATCTGGTCCGAATTTTGCCGTACCATCCATGGTTGTCTTTCCGAGGTTGCGGAACCCTCACCCCCGTTCACCCCGGAACTGTGGTGGAATCACTCAGAGGTCGAACCTGAGATATTTCGCAAATCGATTGCCATTCTCCTCTTAAACGTCGCTCGTCTAGTCATACCCATGTTCTGGCGCAAGCCCACTCCGCCACCCACTGCGGTCTGGATGCAGGAACTAGAAAACATTCACTCTGCAGAGGAACGAGTCCAACTGACCCGAGGTAAAACTGTGGAACACTACCGATCTTGGTACTATTGGTTAACAGCATGCCTACCCCACATAGGCCGGGATGCTCCCCGGCCTTAGATGGCCCCTACTTTTAATTTAAAGCCTCCAGGTGACCGTCTGATATTCGTGCCCCGCGGACCCTTTTCTAAAATACCCAACGCCACACTCTGTGAAACGCTTTTACTGTATTACTTGACACTGTACTATGCACTGCTTCCTAACTTGTATACTCAGATTACTTTACAATAAAGCACAATATGTAAAAAAATAAAAAAAGAATAAAATGGTCCATTATAAAATAAAAAGTCTTTTTAGAAAAAAAGAAAAACAAAAATGTCGTCTAAAAAATACAAAAAGGTGTTCTAAAATAATAAATAAAAAGGGTTTTTGCTGAAAATGAAAAGAATAAACAGTGTTTAAATAAAAAAAAATTTAAAAAGATTTTACGTTTTTGCATTCAATCATATGGGATTCGCCTGCTTAAACCTGTTGAACTGAAACACTGAAAATCAGGGCATTTTGCCAGAATTTTGATGCAGTTCGGCGTTCTGTGAATAGAAGATACAATAGTCTTCTAAGGGGCAATTTTTGCGCTGCCGCTTTGTGGCAAACTGCGTCGAATTGCACCGTAGTTTGTTGTCAACTCGCCAGTATTTGGCGAATTGACAGCTTAGTGAATTGACGAATTGGCCAAAAATAACACCGTACGGTGCAATTTGGGGCCAATTCGGATGTTAGTGAATAAACTCTTATGACATTAATTCAATTGACTCCTCTCCTCCTTAATCCCAGCTGTCCCTGGGGTTTCTGACAGTCCTGCAAAGCCTAACTCTCCTCTGCACTGAAGGCTGACAGTCAGTTCCCTCTGGACAGCCTTCCCAGGTTTCCATAAATTTCAGTCAAACTGAGATTAATCATCCAAAGCCTCTCAATATGTTTGCATTGAGAATCATCTTATTGACTGCATGCGGCGATCTTTGGAGGGATGGAGATTGCGGCTTCCTCGGAATGAGAGGTGAGTACCGGATTTAATGGGGGGATTTTCACAGAATGCTACTGTAGCGCTCACTCCCGGAGGAGCCGCTGAATTTAACCTCGGGTCAGTCTCCCCGCACTAGGGAATAAATATACACCAGCACTGTTGTGGATTTTATAAGTTATATAGTGTACTGGTCTCAAATAAACTGGCATATATAAAGCAGCACGGTATACATATATATTTACCGGAATTCGTAATGCGAGAAACGCACAGCGGAAAAGAAAAAGGAATTTTAAGCCCTTCATTGCTGGAGTGTGAGTCCCGTACAGGTTGTGTCCCAAGAAGGTGTGCGTATATGCGTGTGTTGGTACCCGGGTACTAGATTCAACTGGCCAGTGAATGATTTCAATGTGTCTTCGACTAGTCACATTGGGGCCCTGTAGATTTAGACAAACTGCAGCGTGCTTTATTATTGTACTGTGGCCTGGAAGGCCTCTCACCCATTCGCCAGATACTCTGCACTCTGCTCGACCCAGGACGTCTCTCCGCTTGATTTGGCTGGGACTCTGTGCCACCGGATCCGCTTGTCTTGCTTTTCCGTCTCTGCCACAAGATGCTCAGTTCACTGCCTGCACTCCCATTAGATCATCGCGTTCTCCTAACTCGGGGTCCAATCTGCAGCACTGTATCTGTGTAAAACCTCTCAGAGGTGGATTACTAGGTCTCTGGCAAGTAACTGAAGCCGATCTCCAGCGTCCGCAAGGCAGCACCTGCGCTCCAGCCTGGTCACAATCGCTCCTTGTCTCACGTGCGTCTTGCTCTGTTCACCCCTTGGCGCGCACTGGCTCTCCTCCGCACGAAGGTGCGGATGTGTCTCGGTTCTCCCCACCCACTTCCTGTCCCTGCCCCAAAACATGCTGGAAAACGTAGTCCAAAAGTGTCCAGTATTGGTTTACATTGCGCTCGGCTCCCCCTGGTGGCCAGAAACGAGTAATTACAGCAGCAGAATTAAACCAGCGCTACACTACCTTATTGTGCAAATGCAAAATCACTTAACACCAGCTTTGAGGAGACGGTATTTCTCAGTGAAAAATGTCTCCCAGGTGGAAGCGCAGAATAGCTTGCGCTTCCATGTGGAGGTGAAAATGAATGTCTCCTATACTAAATATGTACTAAAGATGTACCGAGTGAGAATAGGAGATGTTAATGTACAGTACCGTCGCACAGGGAATTGCTACATTTGAGCTTATGCCCAGTTTATGGCAAGAATGGAATAGCGATGCCCATCAATAACTACAGGAGGCGTTATATATGTTACATCTCCTGTAGTTATCTTATCGACAACTATGGAATAGGGCCCTGTGTCTTCAAATTCTTTGGGATACTCTGGACATCCCATATCAACAGTCTGATGATGTAGAAGGCTCTACTGTACTAGAAAGCAATATATGTAATTATATTTCGCACTATACTGACACTAGACTTTTACAACTTCACTATTACCACCACAAGATAAAGATTTTTATCTTTTTGCCAATGACATACAGGTTTATTCACTAAAGGTGAAACTCAGGAGAATTGGCAGGAGAAGAGAACAATCTAGACCTAATAGCCGAATTGGAAAGTGAGATAAATGGGAGAATTTTTCTGGTTTGGCTATTTTGACCTAGAATGTTCACTTCTCCTGCCAGTTCTCCAGAAGGGGTTATTCAGAGAGCACCAAAATGTTGCCAACATTTTGCCGCAAACCCGCCGCAATCCTGCCGAAAACCCACCTTAAACCCACCATAACCGCTGTAAAAAACACACCGAACACGCCGGAAAAAGCCGACAAGCTGACGAACTTGGTAAAAACAAAAAAGTATGCTTGAAAGTTTAAAAATTGAAACGCTGTTTGCAAAAACACTACTGAACGAAAATGTCTGGAATTTACATATAAGATCCAATGAACGATAATAAAAAGGTTTGTTAAAAGAAAAAGGAAAAAACTATTTAAAAAAGAAATGGAAAATTTATTTTGCTGA
The DNA here is from genome assembly GCA_009667805.1 of Leptobrachium leishanense. Taxonomy (NCBI): domain Eukaryota; kingdom Metazoa; phylum Chordata; class Amphibia; order Anura; family Megophryidae; genus Leptobrachium; species Leptobrachium leishanense. Next base: position 90,028,857 of record CM019066.1, read on the forward strand.
AAAAATTCCCAAAAATGCCTACAAAATCCAAAAAAATCTAGAAGTAAAGAGACTTTTTGCTGCGCAATAAAATATTAAATGGTTTATTAGATATTGAATTAAAACGGGAATATTTTTAACATTGAATTCTATGAGATTCGCCTTAATAAACCTGCCGAATGAAAACACCCAACAGTAGGACACTTTGGCAACTTTTAGGCTCGGGTCAGACGAGCGTAGTGTTCACGTCCGTGATTGCGCCTAAAAGTACGTCCGTGATAGCATGACAGGAAGCCCATTGGAGCCTGACACATGAAGTACATCCGCACTGAACTGCGGACTCACAACGGCCGCGGCCCACGGACGCAAGGCAGGCAAGAACGTACAACCGCTAGAACGGCCGCACAAAGTGCGCTGCGTCCGCAATGTCTGCATAGCTTTGTGTGTGAGTGATGGAACGTGGTCAGACGGACTGCATTTATACGTCCAGCATTTTTCACGGACAAAATGGTTTTGCTTTTTAATTTATTTTCCCTCCTACATCCGTAAAAATATACGTCAGTGAATAAACGGACTGTGTGGCCACTACTGCGTCTTCAGTACTGACGTACATCCGTTTGCACGGACGTACAGTCCGTAGAAATCACGCTCGTCTGACCCTAGCCTTAACTGTTCGGTGTTCTCTGAATAGATTAACCATTGTTTCTGTATGGGGATTTCACAACCGTCGAACAGGCACCGTACTTGCAGGGGGGGGGGGTTCGCCAAAATTTGGCGAACTGCCTCCCTCTGAATAGCCATATGGCCACAAAATGTCCCCGTATGCTGAATTTCGGCGTCTGGTTACATTTCGGGGCCAGATTGGCTCTCTCTGAATAACCCCTATAGTTTCACCTTTAGTGGAAAGACTTGATAATAATGCTTAACACTTTGAAATCACCAATTTGCTGTTTCCACCTGGGAATTTTGTGTGAGTGATTTTTTTAAGGAATCTCCTTTACTATTCTACAAAACATCTGCACAGTTTTATAGACATTGCCTTTTCTCAGACACCTGTGGCTGTTTTATGCATTTCTTTATAACCTCAGCAAAAAAACAAATGCCCTATCAATTTCAACTGCTTTTATTTCCAGCAAACTTAACACGTATTTGCTATAAAAAGTAAATATTTGTATGAGCATAAAAAGATTCACCAACTGAGACATAAACTGAATAGGTTTCATATATACAGTATGTGATGAACAGAAATGGAATAAAGAGTCAGGCTAATACAGACAGTGTAAGCACTGATAGAGGTTTTAGATGTTCCTGGCAGGGCCGGATTTATAACTAGGCAGAGTAGGCATGTGCCTACAGGCGCCTGCCACAAGGCAGCTCCTAGCTTTGTAAAAAAAATATATATATTTTTTTTTTACAATTTACAATATCATTTAGACCACTGTATCTCTGGAACCCTAAGGACTAGAGAGACATCTGAGGTATCACAGGAATGGTTAGTTTATGGTCTTTCCAGTGATATCAAATATAACCAGGTTAGATTTATGTAAAAATAAACTTTTATTTTCCTCTTTTGGTTTTCTAACTCAGCACTATTATTCAGTTTACAATTAAAAAGTAAACAGTGATGATGCACTAACTCACCTTCTCATTTCCCACACTGCCAGCAAGTGTGGAGGTGAGCGTGCAACGCATTGTTTCATTAAAAACCTAGACTGCGGCACTGCAGTGAGGAGACGCAGGGGGACTTTGGAACCTGCATCTCTGAATTGAATAGTACACCACAAAAGGTTAAGTGAGGAGTCATTGGAAAGGTCAGAGTCTGGTCTTTACTATGATACCAGACATGAGCATGTAATGTGTAAAAAATAAAAAACTGAAAGAAGGAAATGCAAAAATATATTTTTTTCCACTGTTCTCCGGCAGAGTCAATATATGCTTTTATATATAAAGGAAACAATGTCACTGCACTAACTGAACCAAGGCAACAGATTCTGCCCATTCTTCTGATTTGACGCAGAGAGAAACTGTTTTTCATTTTTGTAAATGTATTTTTTCACTCTAAAAAAGGCATTTTGGCATGTTTCCTTTTTTTTCTTTGGGGGAGGTAAGGGAGCTTCACATTTCTGTGCCTACAGACTCCTGAGATGCAAATAAGGCCCTGGTTCCTGGTGTAACTCTAGAAATTGTTGTTGATGCCCTGTTTCAGTGTCGTAGGTGTGATGGTCAGATACAGTCAGGTCCAGAAATATTGGGACATCGACACAATTCTAACATCTTTGGCTCTATACACCACCACAATGGAGTTGGAATGAAATAAACACAATGTGCTTTAACTGCAGACTGTCAGCTTTAATTTGAGGGTATGTACATCCAACTCAGGTGAATGGTGTAGGACTTACAGCAGTTTGCAGATGTGCCTCCCACTTGTTAAGGGACCAAAGGTAATGGGACAGAATAATAATCATAAATCAAACTTTCCCTTCTTAACCCCTTAGTGACCGGGCGGTTTTACACAAATCCGTCTTTTAGTGACCGCTGCTGTTTTTACGTTTCTGCGCTGTTAGTGTTTAGGACAATTTTTCCTCTTACTCGTTTATTCGACCCACACATATTATACACCCTTTTTCCCGCCATTAAATGGACTTTCTAGAAATACCATTATTTCCATCATATCGAATAATTTACTATAAAAAAAAATATGAAATATGAGGAAAAAAATGGTAAAAACACACTTTTCGTAATTTAATCCCCAAAATCTACAACCACCCAAAAAGACCCCAGCTAAATAGGTTCAAAATTTTGTCCCGAGACTAGAAATACCCAATTTTAACATGCGTTTGCTTTTTAACCCCTTCACTGCTGAGACAGTTCACCTATGTGCGCTGCGCTCATTCTGACCATTTTGTGCTAATTATTTTTAGATGACAGCCTAGGTCCTATTTAATTAAACTCCCCCCAGACAAAAAAAACTTTTAAAAAAAAAAACATTTTTTTATTTTATTAATTTTTTTTATTATTTTTTTTCTTATTTATTTATTTATTTATTTTTTTTTTAAAACCAAACCTGGTCATGTTTGGTATCATTTGAAAGGCCATAATCAGGCCTTTTAAATGATGGCAAATATGACCATCCAGCTGCCATGGATCGGGAGATAAAGGGATCCTTAGGATCCCCTTATCTCTACATGGCAGCTAGAGGGTTAACTGGCCCACTGACATCCTCACACATATGGTGAGGTTGTCAGTGGGTGGGGGGGGGACCTGGAGGCTTGGCTGACATCCAAGATGTCAGCCCCCCTCCAGGTTTGAATCGCGTTTTGGCGCCAATTGGCGCCGAAAAGCGATCCGGCGGCGAAACTGTTAATAGCATACACCGCTGGAAAGGGGAGGCTCTCCCCTCTCCAGCGGTGCAAACGGCATCTCCCTAGCTTCAATGGTTGGGGAGATAGAGGGCTCCGAAGGAGCCCCCCCCTCCCCTCCATTGAAACACATGGGGGCACCTTCTGATGACGTCACCACGCAGCGTGGCGACGTCATCAGCCTCGCCTGCCCATGTAAATCACATGGGCAGGCTTCCTCCCTGCCAGATCGCCATGGGATCCGACGAGGGAGGTGAGTATCGGGCGGGAGGGGGATTTGGCGCCGCTGACGTACCCTGTATGTCCGCAGGTCTAAGGGAGACCCGAGTACAGGACGTACAGGGTACGTCAGAGGTCCTTAAGGGGTTAATATTTGGTTGCAAATCCTTTGCAGTCAATCACAGCCTGAAGTCTGGAACGCATATACATCACCAGACGCTGGGTTTCATCCCTGGTGATGTTCTGACAGGCCTCTACTGCAACTGTCTTCAGTTCCTGCTTGTTCTTGGGGCATTTTCTCTTCAGTTTTGTCTTCAGCAAGTGAAATGCATGCTCAATGGGATTCAGGTCAGGTGATTGACTTGGCCATTGCATAACATTCCACTTCTGTCCCTTCAAAAACTCTTTGGTTGCTTTTGCAGTATGCTTTGAGTCATTGTCCATCTGCACTGTGAAGCGCCGTCCAATGAGTTCTGCAGCATTTGGCTGAATGTGAGCAGATAATATTGCCCGAAACACTTCAGAATTCATCCTGCTGCTTGTCAGCAGTCACATCATCAATAAATACAAGAGAACCAGTTCCATTGGCAGCCATACATGCCCACACCATGACACTACCACCACCATGCTTCACTGATGAGGTGGTATGCTTAGGATCATGAGCAGTTCCTTTCCTTCTCCATACTCGTCTCTTCCCATCACTCTGGTACAAGTTGATCTTGATCTCATCTGTCCATAGGATCTTGTTCCAGAACTGTGAATGCTTTGTTAGGTGTTGTTTGGCAAACTCTAATCTGGCCTTCCTGTTTTTGAGGCTCACCATTGGTTTACTTTTTGTGGTGAACCCTCTGTATTCTCTTGATTGTTGACTTTGACACACATACACCTACCTCCTGGAGAGTGTTCTTGATCTGGCCAACTGTTGTGAAGGGTGTTTTCTTCATCAGGGAAAAATTCTTCGGTCAATCACCACTGTTGTTTTCCGTGGCCTCCCGGTTCTTTTGGTGTTGCTGAGCTCACCGGTGCGTTCCTTCTTTTTGAGAATGTTCCAAACAGTTGTTTTGGCCATGCCTAATGTTCTTGCTATCTCTCTGATGGGTTTGTTTTGTTTCTTCAGCCTAATGATGGCTTGCTTCACTGATAGTGACAGCTCTTTGGATCTCATCCAAGAGAGTTGACAGCAACAGATACCAAATGCAAATAGCACACTTGAAATGAACTCTGGGCCTTTTATCTGCACATTGTAATTGGGGTAATGAGGGAATATCACACACCAGCCATGGAACAGCTGAGAAGCCAATTGTCCCATTACCTTTGGTCTCTGAACAAGTTGGAGGCACATCTGCAAACTGCTGTAAGTCCTACACCGTTCACTTGAGTTGGATGTACATAGCCTCAAATTAAAGCTGACAGTCTGCAGTTAAAGCACATTGTGTTTGCTTCATTCCAACTCCATTGTAGTGGTGTATAGAGCCAAAGATGTTAGAATTGTGTCGATGTCCCAATATTTCTAGACCTGACTGTATACCGTTCCTGCGCAGGTGTTGTTAAACATGGTCAGTCACTGAGAGCACAACCACCTATCCTTCCTGTCTCCCAGTAGTGCTTTCTTAGGCATTGCATATTATGAATGCTGCGGTCTATTGGCCGCATCTGCAGTACTCATACTTGGTTGCTGCAAGCCTATGGTACATTCATGCAGGTAAGATGGAATCCAAGGCGACTTTCTTTGGTTGGTTTTCTGAGACAGTAGAAAGGTCTTTTTGGCAATCTATGTTATTTTAACTGTGAGCTTAATTGCCTACCGTCTTTAAACTGTTAGGGCTAAATTCCCTTCATAACGCTAAAATGGGGTGCTAATGGAGACAACCTGCGCCACAAGGTTTCCCCGTAGCGTCCCCATTTTAGCGTCTGATTCTGTGCAGGCGCTAAAAAAAGAAATTACAGTACTTTTTTCTTACACAATGCCTATCTATTTTATGAGAAGTAATTCTTTTTCATATTGATCTCTAGTGCAGATATCACAGACTTGTTTCAAAGGGTTATTCAATAAGTGCCGAACCTGCCACCAAATTGCACCAAATAGTGAATTTCAACATACGGTGCAATTTCGTGGCCGTTCGGCACTTCAGACAGCTGTCAATTCGCCAAGTATTGGCGAATTACCAGCAAAATATGGTGCAGTTCGCCGCAATTCGGCGGCTGTGAAATTGTCTCATAGAGAATCAATGGTTAATCTATTCAGCGAACTGCACTGAAGTGTCAGCGAAATGCCCAGATTTTCGGTGGTTCGACAGGCTTAAACAGGTGAATCCCTTAGGATTCAATGTAAAATAATATTAGCATTTTTATTATTTTTTTTATAAAACCATTTATTCTTTTCATTTGCAGCAAAAAGCCTTTTTATTTATTTATTTTTTAGGTATAATTTTGGATTTGTAGCTGAAATTTTTTTTTTATATTTAAATTTTTTTATTTTGTAAATAAATCAGTAGCTGAAATTTTTGATTCCCATTTTTTAATGGTGTTTTTTTTATTCTGTAACAGACTATTTTATTATTTTTCATAGGACCCTTTTATTTTATTATTTCCATGCATTTCTATTGTTCTAAACGCCTTTTAGAGAATAGATGTTTTTTTTTTCTTTATCCCCAGTTCGGCAGCATTTGGTGGCTATTCAGCTTTCTTCCCGGCGTTCAGCGGATCATCGGCGGTCTTCAGCAGCGTTCGGCCGGCTGATCGGCGACGTTCACTGACATTTCGGTGGTCTTTGAATAACGCCTAATTTATTATAAATATAGACACGAGTGCAGTGTCAGTGTCTTTTTTATAAACGCTATCTTAAAAAGGGGTTGTGTATCTGAAATGTATTTATGTACGTGTATGTGTGTGCGAGAAAGGCAAAAAAATAAATAAAAAATATAATCACCTTATTTCCTAAGAACAAGTGTTTTTCATTTTATCGACTTCCCAAAAGGGGTGCAGTGTGGATACCATCAGACAATCTATTACATTTTTCCAGCCAACGGCAATAATCCAATAAAGCACAGGAATGTAAGCTGAAATTCAGAGAACGTATTCATGTGAACCATAGCCCCGTAAGATCTGGAAATTACATGCACAGTTATTATGTATACAGATCGTATTAGAGATACTGCATCAGCCTGAATAGTAAGTAAACTATTATTATCATTCCCTGTGATGCAAACAAATCTAATACACTGCAATGCTGCTTTATTTATGTTTCATAATACCAGGTTATGTGATATAGAAGCAATTTGTTATCAGTTGTTATTCTAAAAACATAAAGACTTCTGTTATGCCTTTGCTCTTTTCAGAGTTAATTCAGGTTTGGTTTAACCCTATGTACTTTAATATTATCCAAAATCCACCAAACTTTTTATGCTTTCAAGAAATTGACATTCTGTTGGTTTCTATGTGAAAAGGTGGAATTCATTAAAAACGAGGCCCTGCCTTGTCTTGTTTGTATTGTGCTTATATGCTCTTTAACATCAATTTATCCAGCATCTCTATGTCAAGAATAGCTTGTAGGCATCTGTGTCGTGCGTCACTTTGAACATGGGGTACATGGGCCTAGGGATGTATTTGGGAGGTGCAGGCCTGATGTTCTACATTATTTCCATGCCCTCTCTTATGTTGAAATCACCCTGTGCCTGTAGGGTGCAGGGTGTTTGTGTAATCTGTGTTATGTATGTGTAGCGCTGTGTTAAAAATCTTGCTGTGGAAGTACCTATTTTTGGCCACAAGATGGAGACTATCGCGATCAGAGATACTGGACATTGGGACTACAATGCCCGGCATGCTTTGCAAGAAGACAGGAAGTGGGTGGGAACTGGAGACTTACATCCTCTGCCTCGTGGAGAAAGTTCCAGAGCGCGCCAGGGAAGGAAAGAGAACAGACGCATGTAAGAGATCACGAGAGGGCCTAGGCCAGAGATCAAGAGAGACCTGTTAATCCAGAGAGGATCACCTAATCTGAAGAGAAGGAGATCCACCGGAATCCAGACATTGCTGCAGACCGGAGGAATCGAACGGAGAGCAGGCGGTGAGCTGGATGAGCTGTGTGGAGTCAGACAACGGATCCGGCCGCTAGTATTCCCAGTCAGAATCGGGTGTAGAGACGTCCTGGGTCAGTGGAGCTTAAAGAAATCGTCGGATGGGTGAGAGGCCTCCAAGGCTGTTTTATGATTAAAGGACGCTCTGCTGTTTTCTTTTTAAAGTCCACAGGGCCCCAACTGACTAGTCGAAGACCTTCCTTTAATAAACTCACTGGCCAGTTGAACAGTACCCGGGTACCACACACATATATACACCTTTCACATTTTGGGACTTAACTTGTGCAGGACTCATTTCCTTCTATGAATCGGAACAAGGGGTTAAAAGATAAAGATACGCTCCGAATATATTTTTCTCTTTTCCGCTGCGCGTTTACCGTAATACGAAGGGATTGTATGTTTGGGGTTTTGCTACGTGTCCCCTTTTTCTGAACTATCGGGAAATTGCATTGCTTTTATGTTCGGTTGCGAATATTTTATTTTCCGAAATACGAAGCCTCGTGTTTCGTTTCTTTTCCGCTGCGCGTTTACCGTGATACGAAAATACTGTAATAATACTTGTGAATACCGTATTTCAACATCTGCTCAAATATTTTAGTAAACTATATAAATGATAAAAACTCACAACTGTGTTGGAGTATATTTATTCCCTAGTGCGGGGAGACTGACCCGTGGTTCATTTTCAGCGGCTCCTCCGGGAGTGAGCGCTACACGTGGGGGCTCGTTTCCGGGATCCAGTCTCTGGAAAAACCGCATCTAAAGGGTTAAATATGGATCCAGACACTGTTGCCGAGTGGTGTGGGGAGCACAGTAGCCAGTCAGAATGTTGTATAGTTATGGATATTCCAGCAGACACTTGGGCTGAAGATCAGATTCGCCAGGCCGTGGCCACGCTAGCACCAGATCATCGGGGGTTAATACTGGACATTGAAAAAAACCCAGATACTTCTCACATGTATGTTCTTCTCGAATGGAGAAAGGGTGTTCCGCCATGTTTTCAGGGCACGAGCGTGAAACTGGCCGAAGAGATGGAAGTCCAACTAATTAAGCCAAGTACGCCACGTGGCGAATCCGCAAGTGTTTCCGTGCCTAGTCCGTTGGCCATGATAGGGCCTGAATTTATCGTGGCTATTGGAGATCTACTGGCTAAATGTCAGAAAACAAGCCCTCCTCACACTAACTTCGGTTATCGACGGTTAAGAAATTTTACAGGAAACGTACCAACTCCGGCGGGAGAAGAAACCTTTGAAGAATGGGTGGAACAGGCGATGCAGGCTCTGGATGAGTGGGATGTCCCTGAGGCCCAGAAAAAGCAAAGGATCACCGAGAGCTTAAAGGGACCTGCGTCAGAAGCGGTGAGAAACCTAAAACTGAGTAGAAAAGATTGTACTGCTTTGGATTATTTAAACGTTCTTGAAGAAGTTTTTGGGCGAACTGAAAAGGCGGCCGAATTGGTGTATCAGTACGAACACACCTATCAGAGAAGAGGTGAAAGGATGACCGAGTACATGAGGCGCCTGGATAAGATTCTACACCAGATACTCCTGAAGAAAGGGGCCGAACCAGCCGAAATAGATAAGATCCGAATAAAACAGATCCTGAGGGGCTCTCAACCTCTAGATCCAGTGATGATGCAGCTGAGAAGCAGAGCAGGTAACCAAGAGTTAAAGTACCTGGAACTGATCCGAGTTGTACGAGAGGAAGAGGCTTTACTAGAAGAGAAATCTTTCAGGCGGGGGGAAAGGGCTTATGCACAACCTGTGAGACATAACGACGGTCTGCAACCTGAAAGCGACTCTCTAGATACCTATGGATCTGACGAGGACGAACAAGAACATCTAGTTGTTTTTAAATCTACAGAGAAGGCTGCCAAAGAGTCGAACCTCCCTGAATGGGGTGCATTGTCCAAAACCGTCAAGAAAGTTCAGGAAGCTCAAGTTGAATTGCAACGAGCGCATGCGGAACTGTGCCGGGTATTGATGAAGGTGACGGAGATGCAGGCAGAAATGCAGAAATTCCTCACAGGTATGCAGACGACGGGAGTTGCTGTGGCGTCTGGTCCAAATCCTTTAACCAAATCTCAACCAGCAACTACGTCTCCGCTCTCTAAGAAGAGATGTTTCGGGTGTGGAGAAATGGGCCATTTCCGCGCACAGTGCAAAGGCCGAAAGCCTGAGAAGGATAGAGTCAAGGGACTGTTGGAAGCCCTGGAAGGACTGTTATCTACCTCACCGGCGGGAAACGCTAGAGGGCACCAGTAAAGGAGCAACCTGAGTCCGAGGGTTGAACCCCGCTCCAGAAACCAAGCAAAGACTAAGAGGGCGAGAAGGCCCAAAGCCGAGCCAACTGTAGAGCCTGCCAGGACTGAAAGAGTCACTCCCTTAGCATCCGGGTCTACGTCATGGGGAGGCAATGCACGCCAAAAACCTGCACGGGCCAAGAAAAAGGCCAGGGTACAGCAAACTGGGTCTAAGCGTCCGGATACCGCCACAAAATTTCCCGACCAACTGATAGGTCCTTCTCCTATTGTGCCAATCCAAGTGGAAGGAGTCTACACCAAAGCCCTGTTGGATTCAGGGGCTCAAGTGACATTGATCTACAGAGACTTCTATGAGAACACTTAAAGCACATTCCTTTGCAAGAATTGAAGGATTTGGAAATATGGGGTATCGGCACTGAGAAACTCCCTTATGACGGGTACCTGCAGGTGAAGTTGGAGATCGGATCTGAAGTCATTGGGCAGTCTGGGGGTTGTGATGCATTGGCTATTGTGTGTCCTCGACCCTCGGGTGCGAACAGAAGCTCCCTGATAGTGGGGACGAATACTGACCTAGTGCGGCGTCTCCTGACGCCTATCGTGTTGGAAGAAGGTTCAACTCAAGGAGTACACCCAATGTTACGTCCGGTCTATCAGAGGATGGTCGAAGAACGAAAGGCACCTGCCGAGGTGGGAAGACTGTGGAGACTGGGTGGAACGGAGAAGGTTCTGCAAGCAGGAGAAGTAGCGAGTTTCTGGGCTTCAGTCAAGTTGAATGGATCGCAACCAGGCCCCTATGTGGTGCTGGGAACCGATTTTGATCATGGGAGTGAAACCGGAGTCGAAGTAATTCCTGAGATAATCTCCACCAAAGCTCTGAAGAGAACACGAGGAAGAGTCTCGGTCAGCGTATGCAATGTGACGGATTCTCCAGTAGTCCTTAAAGCACGAATGCCTATCGGGCAAGTAGAGTCTGCTACACCCCTCTCTACCGATTCAGGAGGGGGAGTGGGTAAAGAGATTCCAGATGAAAGATTCTACCCCAAAGACGCTCCCATTTCATTTGAGTGGAAGAAACGTCTTCAGTCTCAAGTCCTAAAGTGGAAGGAATTGTTCTCGAAAGATGAGTTCGATGTGGGCCTAGCTAAGAGTACTGAGCACCGCATTCGGTTACAAGAAGACAAGCCGTTTCGTGAAAGATCAAGGCGAGTTCCGCTGGGAGACTTGGATGATCTGCGAGAGCAACTGAATGAATTGCAAAGAACCAAGGTGATTCAAGAGTCCAGGAGTCCGTATGCATCTCCATAGTGTTGGTCCGGAAGAAAAATGGTTCTGTCCGCTTATGTATAGACTACCGCACATTGAACCGGAGAACCATCCCCGATCAATATGCCACTCCTCGGATAGAAGATGCCCTACAGTGTTTGTCTGGAGCCAAGTGGTTTAGTGTACTAGACCTGCGAAGCGGGTATCACCAGATACCGATGCATCCTGAAGATAGGGAGAAAACTGCGTTCATCTGTCCACTGGGGTTCTTTGAATTCAACAGGATGCCTCAAGGCCTTACGGGGGCTCCAGCCACGTTCCAACGGTTGATGGAGAAGACAGTCGGGGATATGAATCTAATCGAAGTATTGGTGTACCTGGATGACATAATTGTGTTTGGGAAGACTCTGGAAGAACATGAGCAACGTTTGGAGAAGGTCTTGAAGAGGCTCCATGAAGAGGGGCTGAAACTGTCTCTAGAGAAATGCCAATTCTGTCTACCGTCTGTTACGTATTTGGGACATGTGGTCTCAGCAGAAGGTGTTTCAACAGACCCTCGGAAGTTGGAGGCCGTAGCTTCTTGGCCTAGACCCCGAAACGTCACTGAGCTTAGATCTTTCTTGGGATTCTGTTCATACTATCGAAGATTTGTGGGAGGATTCGCGAAAATAGCTCAACCACTGAACAAACTCCTGCAGAAGGAAACCACAGAAGAAGGCTGCAAGGTCTCTGACAAAAACCCGTCAGCTCCGGGGCCAAGGAAAGCTCGAGAGTCTATACAAGGTGAATGGACTAGTCAATGCGAAGGAGCTTTCGTAAAGCTGAAAGAGAGCCTAACCCGAGCTCCTGTTTTGGCCTATGCGGACCCTCACAAGCCGTATGAACTACATGTGGATGCCAGCCGAGAAGGTCTGGGAGGAGTCCTATATCAGGAGTATGGTGGATTGCTGAGGCCTGCGGCGTACGTGAGCCGGAGCCTTGCACCTTCAGAGAAGAACTATCCGACTCACAAGCTGGAGTTCCTAGCCTTGAAGTGGGCAGTGGTGGACAAGTTGAAAGACTATCTGTATGGAGCTGAGTTCGTGATCAAGACGGATAACAATCCTCTTACCTACATCCTTACTACCGCAAAATTGGACGCAACGGGACATCGGTGGTTGGCCGCTCTGTCAGGGTTTCGGTTCAGCCTGAAGTATCGCCCTGGGGTGAATAATCGAGATGCTGATGCGTTATCGAGAAGACCCTACACTACAGAATGGACTCAGTTGACTCCCGACGGGGTGCAAGCTTTGTGTCAAGGAACAGAGCGCCGGGTCAAAGGAGGGATTGAAGCAGAGGCCATAGGAGTTATGGCTGCGGCTGTTCCTGAGTTCTACTGTAACCCTACGCAGTTAAGGGATGAAAGTTTACCTACCTTTTCGAGACAGGACCTGAAAGTGGATCAGGCCAGAGACCCTTTAATTGCCTTGACCATAAAGGCCCTGACTGCAAACCAGCGAGAGATTTTGTTAACCAACTCCCCGAGTGGAGCCAGGTTGGTCTACAAAGAATGGGGCGGTTAAAGATGCTGGATGGGGTGGTCTACCGAAGGGGCCCCTCAGGTAACGCTGAAGAGATTCAACAGTTATTCCTCCCCACTAAACATAGGGAGAGTGTGCTGCGATCACTACATGATGAGCATGGACATTTGGGTGCAGAAAGAACTTTTAAACTGGTGCGAGATAGGTTCTATTGGCCTTGCATGAGGGCTGAAGTGGAAAGTTATTGTCATTCCTGTCTGAGGTGTATTCAGAGAAAGACTCTACCGACCCGAACTGCTCCAATGAGCCATCTGCAGAGCCAGGGACCCATGGATTTGGTGTGCATTGACTTCTTGTGCTTAGAGCCGGATGCTAGTGGGCAAGGGAACATTCTAATAGTGACTGATCATTTCACTCGTTACGCCCAAGCTTTTTCCACGAAAGATCAACGCGCTCCGACTGTAGCCAAGGTGTTGATGGAAAAGTTCTTTGTTCACTACGGACTACCAAGGAGGATACACTCTGATCAGGGTAGAGACTTTGAAAGCAGACTGGTGGGGCAGTTGTTAGAGCTGTTGGGAATCCAAAAGACCCGAACCACACCATATCACCCTCAAGGTGATGCTCAGCCTGAAAGGTTTAATCGCACACTGCTAAACATGCTGGGGACCTTGTCGAATGTGGAGAAGCAGAGTTGGAGTCGACACATAGCTACTCTGGTGCACGCGTATAACAGTACGGAGAGCGATGCAACTGGATACTCACCGTACCGTCTTATGTTCGGAAGAGAGGCTCGACTGCCGGTTGATTTGGCATTTGGGTTATCTCTAGACCAGACGTCAGTAGCTTCCCATAGAAACTACGTGGATAGACGTCGAAAGAATTTGGCTTCTGCATTTGAACAGGCCCGGTTGACCTCGGGAAACAGGGAGCAAAGAAACAAAAGGAACTATGACTTGAAGGTCCGAATACAAGATCTACAACCCGGTGATAGGGTCCTATTGAAGAACTTGGGTGCTGCTGCGAGACACAAGTTGGCGGATAGGTGGAGTTCCCAGGTTTACATTGTCTGCAAACAACTGCCAGGTCTACCAGTGTATCAGATTCGCCCGGATGTAAAGGCTGGGCCTCTCAAGAACTGGCACCGGAATCATTTGTTACCTTTGAGAGAGGCTGTGAGAATGCCAGTTAGGGACGAACCGCCTCTGCCGAATCCGCCTGTTCCACGTCTGCCCCCTGTTACTCGGTCTCAACAGACCTGAGTTGCCGAAGAGAGCGAAAGGGACAGTGAAGAAGAGAGTTATTGTCTAGACTGGATGCGCTCACCGGAACCTGAGGAGGTTGTCGCTGTTCCTGAGCGGTGGGAGAGTAATTTGAGGCCTGAAGCTCCTGAATTTCTGCTAGAAATCCCTGAGGCTCTTGAAGTTCAGCTGGAAGTCCCTGAGGCTGTTGGGATCCCGGTAGCTCCGGAAGTTGAAGCTTATTCTGGCGATTATAGTTCTATGCCTTCGCTGGAGGGATCATACTCTGAAGAAACGTCTGCTCCAGTGATCGAGAGAAGGATTGAGCCAACACCTATAGTACTTCCACCTGAAGAGGAACTGATTGAGCCAGAACCAAAACGCTCTGTTCGACCGCCCCAACGACTCACCTACGACTCACCAGGACATAGCACGGAAGAGGCCATCACCACAGTACGGAGGTTGCCCGAAGTGTCTGCTATGCTAGCTGAGGTAGCTCAAAATATGAGTCAACTTGAGGAAGTGTTATTAACTCACTATATGTATGCTGCTGAACCTGTGCATGTTATGTAAACTGTATTCAAAATTGTGGAAATGTATGTAACTGTTGTACCTCCTTGGAGAGACCCAAGAGTTCTAGGAGGGGGAGAGTGTAGCGCTGTGTTAAAAATCTTGCTGTGGCAGTACCTATTTTTGGCCACAAGATGGAGACTATCGCGATCAGAGATACTGGACATTGGGACTACAATGCCCGGCATGCTTTGCAAGAAGACAGGAAGTGGGTGGGAACTGGAGACTTACATCCTCTGCCTCGTGGAGAAAGTTCCAGAGCGCGCCAGGGAAGGAAAGAGAACAGACGCATGTAAGAGATCACGAGAGGGCCTAGGCCAGAGATCAAGAGAGACCTGTTAATCCAGAGAGGATCACCTAATCTGAAGAGAAGGAGATCCACCGGAATCCAGACATTGCTGCAGACCGGAGGAATCGAACGGAGAGCAGGCGGTGAGCTGGATGAGCTGTGTGGAGTCAGACAACGGATCCGGCCGCTAGTATTCCCAGTCAGAATCGGGTGGAGAGACGTCCTGGGTCAGTGGAGCTTAAAGAAATCGTCGGATGGGTGAGAGGCCTCCAAGGCTGTTTTATGATTAAAGGACGCTCTGCTGTTTTCTTTTTAAAGTCCAAAGGGCCCCAACTGACTAGTCGAAGACCTTCCTTTAATAAACTCACTGGCCAGTTGAACAGTACCCGGGTACCGCACACACATATACACCTTTCACATTTTGGGACTTAACTTATGCAGGACTCATTTCCTTCTACGAATCGGAACAAGGGGTTAAAAGATAAAGATACGTTCCGAATATATTTTTCTCTTTTCCGCTGCGCGTTTACCGTAATACGAAGGGATTGTATGTTTGGGGTTTTGCTACGTGTCCCCTTTTTCTGAACTATCGGGAAATTGCATTGCTTTTATGTTCGGTTGCGAATATTTTATTTTCCGAAATACGAAGCCTCGTGTTTCGTTTCTTTTCCGCTGCGCGTTTTACCGTGATACGAAAATACTGTAATAATACTTGTGAATACCGTATTTCAACATCTGCTCAAATATTTTAGTAAACTATATAAATGATAAAAACTCACAACTGTGTTGGAGTATATTTATTCCCTAGTGCGGGGAGACTGACCCGTGGTTCATTTTCAGCGGCTCCTCCGGGAGTGAGCGCTACATATGAATAATGTTATTTCTATCGTTATGGTCTATGTGTATCTGTTGCTATCTGCTGATGGGATTACTGGATGGGTTACCTTAGAATTTTCCAGCATCCCCTCTCAGGAATGTGGTATTATCTGTTGTATGTTTGAGTGGTCTTTTGTTGATCTGCCTTGTCAGGCAAGGTGTAATTCTCCATTGGTCTCTAGGTCCACTTGCCACTGTTTAACTCAATAAAGGTGTTCAGTGATTGCTGTTCTAAAACTCCCAGACCTAAGTGTCATCTTATTTCTGGAGGAAGCTAGCAAGGCTCTTTATATGTAACGATCCTTAATCTTCGTCTAAGGACCTGTGAAAGGCACGAAAGCCTGCTGGTGAGAGAACGGGGGTCCGGCAAGGAAGCAGCGTTAACAGATGTGACCCAGTTGGGGTACGGAGATCTGTTACAACTTTCAAAACCCCTTCAAAACCCAATGAAAACCTCTGACATGTCCATTCATGAAGTGAAGCATTAGCAGTTTCAGATATTTTAGAAGATATTCTCTTTGTCAGGACAGACTACTACAAGAGTATAAGAAGCAGCAACTCTACTCAGTGGACCTGATACCACCCAAGATGTAAAACTACCGTCTCAAGCCAATATTCCAACCCAGCTGCAAGCTTTGTAGTCCATTAATGTATTTTAAAGGCCACTATACTTTGTTAGAATAGATACTACTACTAGTAGAAGTATACTAGTGTGATAATTACTACTGATAGTTTAACTGGGACAATTAGGATTCATTAGGATATCTGAAAAAGATTACAATTAGTGTGCATAGCAAAATCCCTAACCCTAATCGGGGAGAAAGCAGAAATAGAAGCCCTCACCTTAAAACTAACCCTAATCTGAAAACAAGTAGAAATAGTAACCCTTACTCAAAATCTAACCCTGTCTCTAAAACACTCTAAGGCCTCATTCACACGATACACTTTTGTTTTATTATTTTTGCGTATGTGCACATATATCCGCACACATACACGCCTAATAAAAAAGTAGTTTTTTTTACATCCCTCGCATCGAGTGTGGCTCGGGGTTAACTTTCAGTGTTGAAAGCGTTAACTCCGAGCCACACTCGGGCTACCGCTGCATACATTACCTGTCCCTGCGCTCCCTCGCTGATCCCCGCTGTCTCCTCCGGCAATCGCAGAGTTTTACTTCTTGGTTCTCTTCACGCGAGAAGAGAACCATGAAGTTAAACTATGCGATTGCCAGAGGAGACAGCGGGGATCAGCGAGGGAGTGCAGGGACAGGTAATGTATGCAGCGGCAGCCCGAGTGTGGCTCGGAGTTAACGCTTTAAACTCTGAAAGTTAACCCCGAGCCACACTCGATGCGAGGGATGTAAAAAAAACTACTTTTTTATTAGGCGTGTATGTGTGCGGATATATGTGCACATACGCAAAAATAATAAAACAAAAGTGTATCGTGTGAATGAGGCCTTAGAGTGTTTTAGAGATGAGCTGGGGCATATCCATGAGCTGGGGCAGTATCCATGAGCTGGGGCAAATCCATGAGCTGGGGGGCAAATCCATGAGCTGGGGGCAAATCCATGAGCTGGGGCAAATCCATGAACTGCTGGGGCATATCCATGAGCTGCTGGGGCATATCCATGAGCTGCTGGGGCAGTATCCATGAGCTGGGGCAGTATATCCATGAGCTGGGGCAGTATCCATGAGCTGGGGCATTATCCATGTGCTGGGGCATTATCCATGAGCTGGGGCAATATCAATGAGAGGAGCTGGGGGCATAGCCATGAGAGGAGCTGGGGGCATAGCCATGAGAGGAGCTGGGGCAAAATCCATGAGAGGAGCTGGGGCAGTATATCCATGAGAGGAGCTGGGGCAGTATATCCATGAGAGGAGCTGGGGGCATAGCCATGAGAGGAGCTGGGGCAAAATCCATGAGAGGAACTGGGGCAATATCCATGAGAGCTGGGGCATTATCCATGTGTGCTGGGGGCAGTATCCATGTGTGCTTGGGGCAGTATCCATGTGTGTTGGGGGCATATCCATGAGAGCTGGGGCAATATCCATGTGTGAGCTGGTCTGGGGCAATATATCCATGTGTGAGCTGAGGCGCAATATATATCCATATGTGAGCTGAGGCGCAATATATCCATGGGTGAGCTGAGGCGCAATATATCCATGGGTGAGCTGGGACAATATATATCCATGGGTGAGCTGCTGGGGGCAATATATAATTGTGAACTGGGGCAATATATCCATATGTGAGCTGGGGGCAATATATATCCATGGATGAGCTGCTGGGGGCAATATATCCAGAGCTGCCGGGGGCAATATATATCCATGTGTGCTTTCACTGCCTTCGAACAGGCATCGTACTTGCTGGCAGTTGGCAAAAAGTTGTGTGAGCATATGAGAGAGCTCCACAGCAATAAACCTCACAGTAATGTGCGCTGTGTGTATGAGCATTCAGTGTTATTTGGGAGTACTGATTTAGGAGTAAGAGTAGTTAAAAAAAATCCGTAAAACTCGGGGGGGGGGGGTGATACCATAAGTTACAGCACCGGGTGACACCAACCCTAGTGACGCCACTGCTTTCAGCACTGAAAGTTAACCCCGAGCCACACTCGGGTACACCATGGGGGTTAAACTTGGTAAAGTACGCGTGTATACGCATGCATATACGCGTATACAAGTGTAAACACGTGCAAAAACTGAGAAATACGCTGCCGGGACGCAGCTCGGTTTCATTCTGTTTTTGCGCGCGTTTACGGAATACAAATATACGGCTCCATATGCTGCTATGAGTATGGAGCCATTTATTAGCATATGTTCCATATAGTACAATACGCATGTACGCGCTTATAGGCGCATACGTGC
The DNA here is from genome assembly GCA_009667805.1 of Leptobrachium leishanense. NCBI lineage: Eukaryota > Metazoa > Chordata > Amphibia > Anura > Megophryidae > Leptobrachium > Leptobrachium leishanense. The sequence goes on from CM019066.1 coordinate 90,047,367, forward strand.
GTATCAGTGGGAATGAGGCCTAACTCGTACCGGCTAGGTGGAGTAGAGATAACATAACTGCTCTATAACCGTGGAGACACAAGTTCAAATCCCGGCCAGAGCACCTCTCCAATAAGTGTCCTTAGGCATGACACCTAATGGCACATACTCGCCACCCAGGACATACTTGAAAATTAGAGAAATCTCAATGTATCCTTCCTGGTAAAATACTTTCTCAAAAAAAACCCCAAACAAGTCTAAAGAAATCTGACCTAACCCTAGCTAACTTCTGGTGTGGGGTGTGGAGGAACTAAAGAGGGGGTATAGAAGGAGGGTAGGAGTATAGAAGGATTATAAGGGGTATAGGGAATATAGAAACATAGAAACATAGAAAAAATGTCGGCAGATAAGAACCTTCGGCCCATCTAGTCTGCCCAATTACATGGATACTTAACCTGGATTTATCTTTTGTTTAGGATAGCCTTATGCCTATCCCATGCCTGCTTAAATTCAATTACTGTTTTGGCCTCTACCACTTCTACTGGAAGACTGTATAGGAATACATTTCATGCCTCTGAATTTTCTCAAATGGTTGATAACGGATCAGTCTGATATTTTTAGGTCAGTCCGATTATCACATTTCCAAATCCGAAATATTTAGATTCCAAATTTCTGAATTGGACCATAACACAATCAAATGAGAATATGAAACAAAATGATATTCAATCTGAATTGGACCAAAGTGTTTGCACATGTCTAATATTCCCAGTTGGGGAAAACATTGAAATTGTTCTTGCTATAGAAAGTTCTCTCAATAGAAAATAGCCAAATTTGATCTCTATGGAAGAGTAATGGTGGTCGCCTACTGATGTTTCATTTTCTTACTCTAGATAGCCAAAGATCACTGTACTTGCAACACCAGTGTCTTTTACCGCTGGTTGTTGGTGTTGCAATGGTGCTTAGGCTAGGGTCAAACGAACGCATTATTCACAGCGACCGTCAAAAAGTGCGTCCGAACGCATTGACGTATTTTTTCACGGAATGCACGAAAACGGTAAGACGACGCGCATTTTCGTGCGTGATTTTTTACGGATCGTGAATAAAACACTTTTTGCGTCTGGATGTTATTTAGGCTGGACCTTAGCAGCGTCTGACATCTCCTAATCACGCACACACGCCGGTATGCCACCGCAGCGCACTCTGTACGTCAGTATTAGCGGTTCTGCGTTTTCGAAAAAAAATGCGTTCATTTTCCACTTGCGTTGCGCGGCCTGACTTTCTTGCGGCCGTACTTCGTATATTGGCTGTCATTGCCCGTCATTTGCTGCTACTGCGGCCGTGATTAAGTGCGCCTAAACGCACGTTAAAAATGCGCTAGTCTGACCCTAGCCTAAGTGAGTAACATCTTATAAATATGGAAATACATTTCTCTTCTTATAAAGAGGTTCAGAGAAATCTCTCAAAGTTAAAATTATCAACTTCTAAACTCAAAATGTTCAAAGAAGCAAAAAAAAAATATGTAAATTGCCCAATGTCCCCTTTATACTATGCACATAAATAATATAAGCGTTCTGTATGCAGGATGTTCTTTTTTTCAGACAAAATTATACTTAACACAAATACGATAATGTGCAGGAAAATATTTAGCTACATTTGTGTCTTTGAAGTCTGCTGTGTGTGGGCAAAGAAACCCAACTACACATAAATGAACTGGATGTCTGCATGGCAGTTATGTTGGTAAAAGCATTTGTTTTAGAATAAAAGAGATGAAAACAGCTTTTAAATCCTTACATAATCTGCGCACGGAGAAATGTTTTTTTCCTCTTGATGCCTGATTTTTCTCAAGTTTATTGCACAGAATTACATTTGGCATCTCCTGTGTTATACACAGGCCTATAGACACTGTATTCGAATTCACAACATTAAAATGCCAAGCATATTTTCCATCATTTTCTTTTATTTTTCACATTTCCATGGCAAGTGGATATGTGATCTGGCTAATTTAGCCACTGTAATTATAATCTTCCTACTCCAAATAAAAAGAATTACAGAATACAAAAACCCTTTTCTGTTTGAATTTCTGTATTTTTTTTGGAAAAAATAACAACATGTTCACAAAAATTTGTTTTTTTTTTACATTTTTTGCTTGTGTGCGATATGTGTTTCCTAACTGATTTATATTTAAGTCTTCCTTGAGTTACTTTATGTAATGAATCTAGAAGGTATAAAATGTGTGAGATGAGAGATTTGTAAACTGGCATATTTTAATAGCGTTCATGTTCCAAATTAAATTCCACTATTTGTTCTCAGCCTTAAATGAGTTATTCGTCTTTAAAAAAGTGTCAGTAGATTTTTCCCTCCCGACATAAAGGCTAATGTCAGATGACCGCAGTCTGAGCGCACTCTGCGTGCGTGCATAACGGACGAACGTACTGATGGAAGATACTGTAGACACCACACGGTCCGTTTTTTTTAACGAATGTAGAAAAAAAGGGAAATATGGGAAACAAAATTAATTAAAATTAAATGACAGGTACAGTCAGCCAGACCAAAAACCTTCTGAGCGTCAACGTGATGAACGTTGCAAATGCGCTGTGTCTGACGTCGCCTCATCACGCACACAGGCTGCTACACGATCGTGGCAGACTCTGGGCGTCCGTAGTTGCGCTTTTACATTGAGGCCTAAATGGAGCCTGTTGCCACCTGCGTGATGCGTGCGCACTTCGGTGCGCACATACTTCGTGTGTTGGTCTTTATTGATCACAAATCAATGCTACGATGGACGTTAAACTGTGCGGTGACACGGATGTGATGACTGCGTTCGTCTGACGCTAGCCATAAACGTGCTCTTCTTTTCAGTGCCCCTAATTATGTTCCTGAGTAGACTAATAGTGTACAATAGAGCAGGCCTCAAAATTTCCACTTGCCTGCTCGCATTTGGCGAGTGGAAATTACATGAGGGCGAGTGGAAATGCAGAGGCAGGCAGGGCAGGATAGGGGTTAGGTGGGCAACTAGTGGCGAGTAACTCTTAGGCTAGGGTCAGACTAGCGCGCTTTAAACGTGCGTTCTGGCGCACTTAATTACGGCCGCACTAGCAGCAAATGACGGGCAATGAGTAATTTTTCCCATCAAGGTGATTTCTCAGACTAATTTCTATCACCCATACTTAGCCTCCTATGCTTAATATGACTGCACTGTAACTTGTCAGCGTGTGTGTGTGTTTATATATATATATATATATATATATATATAATTTTTTCGTATATATTTATAGGATATATGTATTAAGTGTGTGTGTGTGTAACATATTCTAGTTTTGTATATACTTATAGGATACATGTATTAAGTGTGTGTGTGTGTGTGTTTCTCCATATGTATTCAGTCCTGTGCTGGTAGACCTAATTGCTACTCTGAGAAAAATATGCATACATATATACAATGTATTCAGTATGTGTAGCTAGGCACATTTGACACTGCTCAATTAACCTTAGAACCATTTGTTCTTATCTATTCCCCCCCCCGTTCTGAACCACTGAGTTTACGAATTTTATTGCACCCCAAACCCCTTCTGATCTTATGTGTCTTTTTTTTTTTTTTTTTTTTTATTTATTTCTCTCTCAGCAAGCATTCTTACGTCGCTTCCCCACCCATCAGACCCAGGCAGCAACTCACTCTGGTTTCTCCTGGACTTTGTTCCCACCCTACCCTCCCCTCACCCACCCACCCCACAGTTTTCATTTGATTTATACCCTCCTATCACACTCCTTACACAGCTGCAATACATTCCCTCATTAAATCCCTGCTTTCTCTACTCTCGCCCACCCAACTACTCTCACCCCTACCTTTCTCTATAATGTATATACCACTACTACTTCTCTTTTCTCTCGCCTCCCTTCTCTCCAAAGCTACCCTCGCCCTCTATACACCTTTCCAATTGCCCCAGGATGGAAATCAAGTCCCTATACACCCCAGCCTACTTGGTTCTTCTAACCTGTCAGCAGAGTGCGTGTGAGTGTGGAGAGTACTAAAGTCCAGCCCTCCTACCCCACACAGAGATTTAATACTGTGCAATTACAGTATCACCAAAAGAAAACTCTGTCCAAATTTCTATTCATTCTGCTACTTTCCCTGGCAAACGATGTGGAATCTAACCCTGGTCCTATAGGTGACACAACCTTTAGTCTCCCCACTAAAAAAGGCCTCTCATTCGTGCACTGTAACATCCGAAGTTTACTCCCTAAATTGGATGAGCTTCAGGCTTGGTGCTGCTATTACAAACCCAAGTCCTTGTGCTCACAGAGTCGTGGTTAACCCAAAAGTACCAGACTCTGCCATATCAATACAGGGGTATTCATGTTATAGAAAAGACAGAGCAAAGAGAGGAGGGGGAATTGTTATTTATGTTGAGGAGTCCATAAAGTTCACCCCCTTACAGACTTCTAGCTCTCCTGTCACCTTTGATTTCCTCTCTGGTATAATTGAGATCCCATTCAGTAAATCAATCATTGTTGCCGGGTTGTATCGTCACCGAGCTCTCCAGTGCACTCCCTCTCTGACATATCTCAAATCCTTAATAACCTACTTGCCCAAAACCAAAAAAGTGAACTGCTGGTCCTCGGCGATTTTAATACAGATTGGCTAAATCCTAAAAACAATAAACACTGCACACTATTTAAAACTTTGCAGCTAACTCAATTAATCTCCTCCCCCACTCGCATTAATATGAAAAGCCCTAACCATACCTTGCTGGACTGGATTCTCTCCTCATCTCCTGATAGAATACAGGAGGCAGGCGTTCTTGCTAATAGCTTTAGTGACCATTGTCTAGTGTATTGCGTGCGCAAAATAAAGGCCTTGAAATCTCCCCCAAAGGTAATAACCACCAGGTCTTTCAAGAAATTTATTCTTGAATCCTTCCTAAGTGATCTCATACAGCTCCCCTGGTACAGGCTAAACCTAATCCCAGACCTAGACTGTGCAGTTGAATACTTTCAGTCTGAGCTCCTGCAAGTCTGGAATTCCCATGCCCCGCTGCGTAAAGTGCGAGTAAAAGGGGCCCATCTCCCCTGGGTTACAGCTGACCTCACGCATATGTACCAGTTTAGAGACTCTCCTGTGGTCAAAGTTCAAGAGTACTGGATCCATGAACGATCACTGTGAATACCGAAAATGCCGGAATGAATGCACAAAAGAAACAAAAATGGCTAAAGCCCAATACTTCAATGAAAATTTAAACAATAACATATCAAACCCCAGAAATTTTTGGAAAATCATAAGTAACATACAAGCACCCCCAGCACTCCCAACCAGCTGCTTTAAAAGTAAACAACCAAACTGTACAACACCCCCTAGATGTAGCAAATGCTTTTAATAATTATTTTGTTGGATGCGCCACCACCCCCTCATTGCTAAGCTAGGAAATGAAACGCAATCAGAAAGGCGCACGAAGGTCAGGACCCACCAACAGTGCAAAAACCCATAACCCAGACCTATTCAGTTTTAGGCCTGTGCCTGTCAGTGCCATCACTAAACTTCTCCGTAACCAAAAAATGAAATACCAGTCTGGACCTGATCAAATCCCAGCAATGCTGCTGAAAATCAGTGCACCAGCAATTGCTAAACCTGTCGCAACCCTGATTAATGAATCACTGGCAACTGGATACATACCCATACTCTGGAAGACTGCAAGGGTGGTACCTATCCATAAGAGTGGAGACAATACTTTGGTATCCAACTACCGCCCAATATCACTGCTCCCTGTAATGTCAAAAATTCTGGAAAAATGTGTCTACACTCAATTACGTGATTATTATCAGTATCAGAACTATTTAACCCCAGATCAATCAGGCTTTCGTCCAAACCATTCAACTACAACTGCCCTTTTAAAAGTTTGTAATGATATCCAAGCGGGCATGGAACAAGGAAATCTAACTGGAGCCATCTTCCTTGACTTTGCCAAGGCTTTTGACACAGTAGACCATGGCATCCTATTACAAAAACTTAAAAACTCTGGTATTGGTGATAGTACGTTAACCTGGTTCCAATCATATGTGTCTGACAGGTCTCAATTTGTGTCCATTTCTGACAGCACTTCCCTTCCCTCCCAGTCACGTGCGGTGTACCCCAAGGCTCGATACTTGGCCCCCTGCTATTCACAATATTCATAAACGATCTGCCCAATGTCTGCAAAGCTTCAACTGTACACATGTACGCAGACGACACGGTAATCTATACCAGCAAACCAAATCTCCCGCAGCTGGAGGCCGTGCTGCAAGAAGAATTCACAGGGGTAGAAAAGTGGATAGCAAATAACAAACTTTTTCTAAATACTGACAAAACGGTTACAATGCTCTTTGGAACAAAACCTAAACTACACAAATTGCAAACACCCCATCTATGTGTTGGGACAAAATCAAACGGCACACTGACCACAGTCACCTCTCTCAAATACCTAGGTATGTGGTTAGACCCTAATCTATCTTTTGGCCCCCACATCAAAAACTCTCATCTAAACTTTACCCCAAACTAGGTGCCCTGTACAGAAACAAATCCTGCCTGAGCCCCGCGGTAAGAAAGCAGATTGTACAACAAATGCTTATGCCAGCCATTGAATACGGAGATGTAGTGTATGCAGCCGCCCCGCAAACACACCTCCAGAAACTTACTACATTGTATAACTCATTCTGTCGCTTTGTGCTACAATGTAACTACATGACCCACCATTGTGACATGTTAAAGAACTAAACTGGCCATCGCTGGACTCTAGACGCACCCTTCACCTTTCCAACCTGGTGTTTAAGAGCTTTTCTGGGAAGCTACCACCCTACCTGAATATGCTGCTCCCCCAGCAGTTCCCTCATCCTATAACCTCAGATCCAGGACCAGCACCTTACTTGCAATACCGCAATACAAAAAGAAAATGGCTCGATCCGCATTTTCCTACAGAGCACCGCAAATATGGAATAACCTCCCAGACGCCGTCAAATCTTCCCCCAGTCTAAAGTCCCTTAAGAGCTCCCTATTAGCATACCTCAATACAAAATGCACCTGTAAACATGTAACATAATGACTACATTTCCTCCATATTTATTTTTCTGTTAATCTGTATATTGGGTCCTGTGTTAATATCTTGCATTTTACTATTTTGTATTTCTGTAACCACTCAATGTTCTCGAACCCAGGACATACTTGAAAACGAGAGAAATCTCAATGTATCCTTCCTGGTAAAATCCTTTATAAATAAATAAAATAAATAAATAAAATGACGGCCAATATACGAAGTACGGTCGCACGAAAGTCCGGCCGCGCAACGCAAGTGGAAAATGAACGCATTTTTTCGAGAACGTCAAACCGCTAGTACGGTCGTACAGAGTGCGCTGCGTCCGCTAGCGGCGTGTGTGCGTGATTTTGAGATGTCAGACACTGCTAATGTCCGGCCAACATAACGTCCAGATGCAAAAAGTGTTTTATTGATGATCCGTACAAAATCACGAACGCAAATGCGCATCGTATGACCGCTATCGCGTACTCCATGAAAAAATGCGTCCATTCGTTCGAACGCACTTTTTCACAGACAACGCGAAAATGCGTTCGTCTGACCCTAGCCTTAAGGCTTGGCTAGTAGCTTGGGACTTGAAATTTTGAGCCCTGTAATAGAGGGTACACTAGCTCAAGCTGCTATTCCAACCGAGCTGCCAACTTTGCTTGCAGCAGGTTACTGAACTAATTGTTGCCCATATTTTGTTGCTTGCGGACAGAGGATGTGTCGCAATGCTCTGCCTTCTGCATTAAGGGGTCAGAGGTAAGTCGGGGAATTTTAAAACCACTTAAATTTGTGTAAAATGATTCTGCTGTTGCAAAATTACTTAACTGAAATTTAAACAGTTCTATAAGTTTATACTTACCCCTGATCCAGGCGTGCTGAGGGTAGTGCGATCCGCCACGTCCTCTGTTTGCATGCAACAGAACACTGGGAACAAATAGAACGGTCGTGCATGGCTCCATGGACTCCTATGGATTCCAAGAGCCAAAATGAAGGCCGCTGCCACTGCAGGTGTTGAGTTGACCAGCGGCTCAAATGTATTTAAGGCTGAATCAGAGGCGTAACTAGAAACCTCAGGGCCCAGGTGCGTGAATCCATGAAGGGGCCCCCCCTCACTGCCCCCATGCACTGGACCCCTCCTGGTCGACAATGTTGACTTCAGACAAACGGTGTCCCATTTTTTTCCAGGTCCACTACGACCACTTTAGTCTATCCCATTTTTAAGGTAATGTGCACCATGTATATCTCAGAGCTCCATAGCAATAAAACTCACAGTAATGTGCGTGTGTATGAGTGAATCATAGGTGAGGCCCTGGCCCTTGCCAAGCTGCCCAAGTGAGGCCACGGCCAGCTATGTGTGGGGGTCCCCTGAACTCAGGGGCCTGGTAGTAGTTGCACTCTCTGCACCCCTGGTAGCTACGACCCTGGGCTGAATAGAGTTGTTAATGGAGAACTGCAAATAGAAATGGCTGCGCAGAGCTATAAATAAAGGGCCTGATCACAGCCTGGGTGTAAAAGGTGAGACGCGAATGGAAAATGTTTGTGTCTACTGTTTTCCATTTGCAGCTCCCCTTTAACGCCGTATTATGACCAGTGGCGTAGCGAGGGTTGTCAGCGCCCGGGGCCAGCCAAGAATTGTGCGCCCCCCCCACCTGTGGACACATTATCGATATTGCCCCAGCTCTCACATGGATATTGCCCCAGCTCACACATGGATTTGCCCCACCTCATGGATTTGCCCCAGCTCATGGATTTGCCCCCAGCACATGGATTTGCCCCCCAGCTCATGGATTTGCCCCAGCACATGGATTTGCCCCCCAGCACATGGATTTGCCCCAGCTCATGGATTTGCCCCAGCACATGGATTTGCCCCAGCACATGGATATGCCCCAGCTCATGGATTTGCCCCAGCACATGGATTTGCCCCAGCACATGGATTTGCCCCAGCACATGGATATGCCCCAGCTCATGGATTTGCCCCAGCACATGGATATGCCCCAGCTCATGGATTTGCCCCAGCACATGGATATGCCCCAGCTCATGGATTTGCCCCAGCTCATGGATTTGCCCCAGCACATGGATTTGCCCCCCAGCACATGGATTTGCCCCCAGAATATGGATTTGCCCCAGCTCATGGATTTGCCCCAGCACATGGATTTGCCCCAGCTCATGGATTTGCCCCAGCACATGGATTTGCCCCCAGCACATGGATTTGCCCCAGCACATGGATATGCCCCAGCTCATGGATTTGCCCCACCACATGGATATGCCCCAGCTCATGGATTTGCCCCAGCACATGGATTTGCCCCAGCACATGGATATGCCCCAGCTCATAGATTTGCCCCAGCTCATGGATTTGCCCCAGCACATGGATTTGCCCCAGCACATGGATTTGCCCCAGCTCATGGATTTGCCCCAGCACATGGATATGCCCCAGCTCATGGATTTGCCCCAGCACATGGATATGCCCCAGCTCATGGATTTGCCCCAGCTCATGGATTTGCCCCAGCACATGGATTTTCCCCAACACATGGATTTGCCCCCCAGCACATGAATTTGCCCCCAGCACATGGATTTGCCCCAGCACATGGATATGCCCCAGCTCATGGATTTGCCCCAGCACATGGATATGCCCCAGCTCATGGATTTGCCCCAGCACATGGATTTGCCCCAGCACATGGATATGCCCCAGCTCATGGATTTGCCCCAGCTCATGGATATGCCCCAGCTCTCACCTGGATATTGCCCCAGCTCCCGGGCAGCGGGAGTGCCTGCCGGCTGCCCGGTCCTGAACAGCGTGCAAGTCCGTCCTGTTGAAGGGGAGGCAGCTGCGTGCATGCGCAGGTCACGCGGTCCGCCAGTCAGGTGGTACAGAGACTCAGTAGCACCTGATTAGCCGGACCACGTGACCTGCGCCTGCATGCAGCCGCCTCCCCTTCAACAGGACGGACTCACTGTTTAGGACCGGGCAGCCGGCAGGCACTCCCGCTGCCCGGCATCTGGGTCCCCTCAACCAGCGGGCCCTTGGGCGGCGCCCGAGAGCCCGGCGGGTCAGTCGGGCCACAAGTTTTAGGGGCGCATAATTTCAAAAGAAATGATGCGCCCCTAACAAAACTGCGCCCGGGGCCTCGGCCCCCCTGCCCCCCCACGCTACGCCACTGATTATGACCAAGTTGCTTTGCCAGAGGCTAGAATCATAATACCGATGAGCCGTAACAAGGTAACACCAGTAGTGCTTAGTGCCGCTTGCTCTCGGACAGGAGGCGGAGGAATACATGGAGGAACACTGGGAGCTACTTGTTCCCGGTGTTCTTATATCCGTGGCGCGAGGAGCGGCGGCCCGTATCACTCTCGCAACCGAGGGATCTGAGGTGAATTTGGGATTTTTGGGTGGGTTTAGTTTTGTGTGTAAAGTGATTGTGCAGAAGCGCAACCACTTAACACCAGGGTCAGAAAAGCATTATACTTTTCAGAATAATGTCAGACGCATTTTAAGAATGAGCAGGTTGGAATAGCTCACTCTTCATTTGCTGGGGCCACATTAGCGTCTCCCATACAAATTGTAAAAACACTAATGTAGAGTAACCTGGCGTACAGCAATCGAGCAGTTAAGTTGTACGGCTCGAGCGCTGTGTTTAACGACCAGTATGTGATCTGCCCCAAGGATTTTACTTGGAAATTACAATCTCTGGAAGGAACATTTGATTACTGCTGAATTACTACTAAAAAGAAATCCACTCGTGAAGTCAAAGAGTTAGGGCTATATTACAATCTTCCCTCAAAAAACGCTCGTGCAAAGCGTGAATTTTTGCGCCAAGCGTTAAACGTTTACGCGTGCAAATCACCACTGGAATTACAATCCTTGCGCATTTTTTCATCCGTCAATCAATAACGCGTGTAAACTGGATGCGCCCAAATGCTCGCTCAGTACCGTCACGCGCAGAAATCAGTGTGCGGACTGTTTTTTTCACGCTATTCAGCCAATCAGAATTAAGAACCACAATTATCTCACGTTAAGTTTTTGCGCCTGTCAAAGTCAATCTGAGCATGTATGCTGCAGCAATAATAAATGCACACACAACTTCTCCATTTTATTGGTTTGGTATGCGTAGAATGTGGTATGAGTAGAATGTATTTGCTGCATTTTTTTTGGGCTGGTGTATTTGGGTTCGGCCAGGTCGTTCAGATTTGCCATTAACACCAGCTTTTAGGAGTTGCTAAAATTATGCACGCAAAGGCTGTGCATTACAAACTGTGCATAGATTGTAATACCATCCGCGTACCAGCGCACATTCGCGTTTGCGCTCACAATGTTAAGTATAGGACGCGTGACATATAGTAAGCTCGCGTAGGTTCACCCGCGGTAGACGATAACGCACTTTTGTTGTGCTATGTAATACGGCATTCGGCGCACAGGGTTTTACCCCTCGCGTTAATGTTTTGTTGCGCCGGGCAAACATTTGCGCGAAGATTGTAATTTAGCCCTTAGAGTCACGAAAACCTGGTGAGTAATAAACAGTTCATCAATAAATCTGATATGCAGGTAAAATGTTTAATTTATTTTGAATTTTTTTGTATTTATTATGTATTTGGAATCATCCCCAACAAAGTTATGACTAATCATAAAAGATATATAACATATTAAAAGATACATGTATAATGACCCTGGAAGGGAAGAGGTTAACGCTTCTTGATTTCTGCTTCAGTTCTTTTATTAGCGTTTTAAAGATTCTCTTCCATACTCTGAGACTGGCCCCAAGGATAACGTTTCACGTTCCCTTTTTCATCTTTGTTTTGCTTGGAAACTGTAATCGGAAAAGACAGGGCAGTGATATGGATACAGCACATATGAAAGAGTCATCATCTCTTGCGGTTCATAGGTCAATTTTTAAAGCAACAGGGCTGATAAGTAGGTAAAATCCTGACTGGTCCATGTACCTTTCACATCAAAGTCATTCTTTTGACCGGTGTTGGAATCAGAGCCACAAGCAGCTGTTTCTCTCATTCATCCAGGGGCTTCGCTTTCCTTTCTTATCCAGGAGAGATAAGGTTTCACCTCTTTGTATGACAATAAGTGGAGTTCAGGATTTTCCTGAACTCTGCTGTGATCATTTAATGGTCGAGACATAAAACAACTTGACCCTTGGTCATTGTTACAGAAGGTGCAGGACAATTCCCACTTGTTACCAGTGCTCCTAAGATTTCCTTATCTCTAAGAAATACAGGTTTCTGGAAGACTGATTGCCCCTCAGGTCCCATTGTTTGCTGACAGTTAAGTTACAACAACATAAACAACATCTATGGGACCACATCTATGAAGGCGGAAATCAGACACCTTCAAGACCGTACTAGCATGCTGTAGCAACGAAACGTAGAAAAGGCACACCGCAATAGAGATCAACGCGTAAATTATTTTACATTGCAGACAGAAGAAAGTAGAATTGCAATATGTGAATCCCTTGGATATGACAGTAAATTTATTTTAATAAAAACAAGGCCCCACGAACATTACTTGTGATTTATGAGTACAGAGATAGACATATCACTTCATCGATTACAGCATGGGAATTTCTTCTAAAATATTGTATGTAACGAAGGCTTGATCTCTGTACCGTACACCCCGCCACATCCATGATTAATTAATTTACTATATATACTATCCTTTGGAGAGCTGTGTAAGGGAACCCTTACTTTTATTTAAACGGAATTATTGAAAAATAAAGTCCAGATTATCTAAAGACCAGCAGAAGAGCAGAGTCCAGGGTTTGTATTGTCTACATTCATGTCAGGATCACCACGCTCTGGCCCCTGTCACTCACGCTACCCTGCAGATTCCAAGACCCTTGCATGAACAATTCATCTTCCTGATTCTACCGTCCTGGCCCTGTATCCACACCTGCCCTTCATCATCCCTGATCAGCCCTGCATATAAGGGAGTCCTGCCCCCTACCCAGAACTTCCACATTGAAGTTACTAACTGCAAAGACCTGTGTACTGAAGCTCCCTGAAACCGCCCAACCATCTCCTGAACTCTCTACTCCAGACCCCAAGGACTTCCTGCCATAATCTGGACTCTCATTCCTACACTTACCGGTAACCCTCCCATCCTGCTCCCCCTCTGCCAGCCTTGCCGTGTACCGAACCCCTGCTATACCACCGACTATTCTCTGCCAGCCTTGCCGTGTACCGAACCCCTGCTATACCACCGACTATTCTCTGCCAGACTCGCTGCACCTAGAAACCAGGTTACCCAAGAAGCTTCTTCTGAGGAATCAGACCAGGAGACCCCTACGGAGAGTGCCGAACCGGAGTTTGACCCTGAAATGCCCATGGAGCAGGAACCCATGGACGATGAGCCAGCCATGCCAATGGAGATTGAGCCTGGCCTACACCACATGGCTGGTGTTGCCAGAGATCCCAAATCCAGCCCGCTACCTCCATGCTGCATATATGTCTCACCATGTCCTTCTGATAACTCTGAGTCAGAAGAGGAAGCTGCTGGTGCTGGTTTTGACTTAGTCAGGCAGACTGCACGCCGCACCCAGGGACCCCCAGGTCAGCATAAGGGGTATGTTGGCGTTGCGGGATCTGTTTGTCGCCCAGCTGGAGTGACTCACCGTACCACTGTACCTTACTATCTCATGGAGACAGGCTACAGAACTCCAGCTGTCAAGACCATCCCGCATGTACCTTACCCACGATCTGCCTTCATTGGTGCCCTCTTCATGTCACCCACTGTCGTTCAGTTGCCTGCTAAACCCAAACCTCAGGAGCTGGAGGCTCACCCATATGTCATTGAATCGGAGGTTGAGCAAAAGCCCGAGGTCGCAGATTCTCCAGCCGTTGCTGCCCTGCACGTCGCAGATTCTCCAGCCGTTGCTGCCCTGCACGTCGCAGATTCTCCAGCCGTTGCTGCCCTGCACGTCGCAGATTCTCCAGCCGTTGCTGCCCTGCACGTCGCAGATTCTCCAGCCGTTGCTGCCCTGCACGTCGCAGATTCTCCAGCCGTTGCTGCCCTGCACGTCGCAGATTCTCCAGCCGTTGCTGCCCTGCACGTCGCAGATTCTCCAGCCGTTGCTGCCCTGCACGTCGCAGATTCTCCAGCCGTTGCTGCCCTGCACGTCGCAGATTCTCCAGCCGTTGCTGCCCTGCACGTCGCAGATTCTCCAGCCGTTGCTGCCCTGCACGTCGCAGATTCTCCAGCCGTTGCTGCCCTGCACGTCGCAGATTCTCCAGCCGTTGCTGCCCTGCACGTCGCAGATTCTCCAGCCGTTGCTGCCCTGCACGTCGCAGATTCTCCAGCCGTTGCTGCCCTGCACGTCGCAGATTCTCCAGCCGTTGCTGCCCTGCACGTCGCAGATTCTCCAGCCGTTGCTGCCCTGCACGTCGCAGATTCTCCAGCCGTTGCTGCCCTGCACGTCGCAGATTCTCCAGCCGTTGCTGCCTGCACGTCGCAGATTCTCCAGCCGTTGCTGCCCTGCACGTCGCAGATTCTCCAGCCGTTGCTGCCCTGCACGTCGCAGATTCTCCAGCCGTTGCTGCCCTGCACGTCGCAGATTCTCCAGCCGTTGCTGCCCTGCACGTCGCAGATTCTCCAGCCGTTGCTGCCCTGCACGTCGCAGATTCTCCAGCCGTTGCTGCCCTGCACGTCGCAGATTCTCCAGCCGTTGCTGCCCTGCACGTCGCAGATTCTCCAGCCGTTGCTGCCCTGCACGTCGCAGATTCTCCAGCCGTTGCTGCCCTGCACGTCGCAGATTCTCCAGCCGTTGCTGCCCTGCACGTCGCAGATTCTCCAGCCGTTGCTGCCCTGCACGTCGCAGATTCTCCAGCCGTTGCTGCCCTGCACGTCGCAGATTCTCCAGCCGTTGCTGCCCTGCACGTCGCAGATTCTCCAGCCGTTGCTGCCCTGCACGTCGCAGATTCTCCAGCCGTTGCTGCCCTGCACGTCGCAGATTCTCCAGCCGTTGCTGCCCTGCACGTCGCAGATTCTCCAGCCGTTGCTGCCCTGCACGTCGCAGATTCTCCAGCCGTTGCTGCCCTGCACGTCGCAGATTCTCCAGCCGTTGCTGCCCTGCACGTCGCAGATTCTCCAGCCGTTGCTGCCCTGCACGTCGCAGATTCTCCAGCCGTTGCTGCCCTGCACGTCGCAGATTCTCCAGCCGTTGCTGCCCTGCACGTCGCAGATTCTCCAGCCGTTGCTGCCCTGCACGTCGCAGATTCTCCAGCCGTTGCTGCCCTGCACGTCGCAGATTCTCCAGCCGTTGCTGCCCTGCACGTCGCAGATTCTCCAGCCGTTGCTGCCCTGCACGTCGCAGATTCTCCAGCCGTTGCTGCCCTGCACGTCGCAGATTCTCCAGCCGTTGCTGCCCTGCAACGTCGCAGATTCTCCAGCCGTTGCTGCCCTGCACGTCGCAGATTCTCCAGCCGTTGCTGCCCTGCACGTCGCAGATTCTCCAGCCGTTGCTGCCCTGCACGTCGCAGATTCTCCAGCCGTTGCTGCGCCGAGGTCCAGGTCCAAGAGCCGTGCTGTACCCAGGTCCAGACTGCTGCCACCAAGACAGCATTTGTGGACACTGATACCACTGCAGCTACCCTGCCAACTCCTGGTAAAGCCAGTCCGTCTAGTGAAGTCCTGGTACTTGTCTCTGCCATGGCAGCCCAGGTGAATACCCTTACCCATACCATACAGGACATTCAGCTGAACCACCTGTTCCTGCAGTCTCAGGTACAGGCTGCATTAACCCATAGACCTTTTACTACTCCCAATCTGGTTGCCACCAGCAATCCCAAACATCTGGACGACCCCAAACCCACAGTGCCCGATAGCACATCAGATATGGATCCCACGATACCCTACAGTGTACAAGGTATCATGATGCGCCGAACAGAACCCCTGACGTCGCTGCCCTGCAACCCGCAGAATCCCAGGACGTCGCTGCCCTGCAACCTGCAGGATCTCCTGAGGTCGCTGCAAGCATCCAGCAGGATCTCCTGAGGTCGCTGCCAAGCATCCAGCAGGATCTCCTGAGGTCGATGCCAAGCATCCAGCAGGATCTCCTGAGGTCGCTGCCAAGCATCCAGCAGGATCTCCTGAGGTCGCTGCCAAGCATCCAGCAGGATCTCCTGAGGTCTCGTCGCCACGGGGCCGTCGCCGTCACCGTAAGGCCAAGTCATTCATCGCCGCCGCAGAGTCGTGCAGTGCCACGGACGCCGCCGCAGAGTCGTGCAGTGCCACGGACGCCGCCGCAGAGTCGTGCAGTGCCACGGACGCCGCCGCAGAGTCGTGCAGTGCCACGGACGCCGCCGCAGAGTCGTGCAGTGCCACGGACGCCGCCAAGGGCGCTGCTCCTCGTCAAGGGCGCTGCCCCTCCGCTCCTCGTCAAGGGCGCTGCCCCACTGTACCCAGCTGTTGCCGTGGAGACCCCCATCTCCGCTACCCATTGTTGGCAGTTTCCCGCTCTAGCCGTGCCAAGGAGGGTTTGGGGGTTCTCCAAGGTTGACTCTCCCATCCCTCACAGCCGCAAGTTTGGACTTTATGCTGGTCAACCAAGCCAAGATGCTGCACATCTTGGCACCATTGACGCCACCCCGGACAACGCCATCCCTACACGGTGCAGGGGTTCATGATGGACTCTTCCACTGCCCATTGGTTGACTTTTGGCCGCCCGGAGGTCGGCTCCTAGGGTGGGAGTGATGTCAGGATCACCACGCTCTGGCCCCTGTCACTCACGCTACCCTGCAGATTCCAAGACCCTTGCATGAACAATTCATCTTCCTGATTCTACCGTCCTGGCCCTGTATCCACACCTGCCCTTCATCATCCCTGATCAGCCCTGCATATAAGGGAGTCCTGCCCCCTACCCAGAACTTCCACATTGAAGTTACTAACTGCAAAGACCTGTGTACTGAAGCTCCCTGAAACCGCCCAACCATCTCCTGAACTCTCTACTCCAGACCCCAAGGACTTCCTGCCATAATCTGGACTCTCATTCCTACACTTACCGGTAACCCTCCCATCCTGCTCCCCCTCTGCCAGCCTTGCCGTGTACCGAACCCCTGCTATACCGACTATTCTCTGCCAGCCTTGCCATGTACCGAACCCCTGCTATACCACCGACTATTCTCTGCCAGCCTTGCCGTGTACCGAACCCCCTTGCTGAACCCTGACGACTCTATTACCTGTATCCTATATGATTTCATACCACAGTGTTTATGTGTAATAAACACTTCTTTTGTTTATTCTAAAACCTGTCTTGATCACTGCATCTTGGGCTCACAACCTCAACCTGCTACACAACCCGCAGTTAAACGTGACAATTCAGGGGCATCGGGAATAGTGATATCATGATTTATTGAAAGTTATGTATAGTCAGAGGAATCCCCACAGAAAATGGTAAATGGTTAAAAGAAAACTTGAGAAAGATATCACAAGGGTTTATTCAGAGAGAGGCGAACTGGCCTCAATGTCACCGAACAGGGAATTTCCCCGTACGGTGTCATTTCGCGGCCATTCGGCTATTCAGAGAGCAGGCAGTTTGCCAAATTTTGCAAGTACGGTGCCTGCTCGAACGCAGTGAGAGTCTAAGGCTAGGGTCAGACGAGCGTGATTTCTACGGACTGTACGTCCGTGCACACGGACGTACGTCAGTACTGAAGACGCAGTAGTGGCCACACAGTCCGTTTTTTTCACTGACGTATATTTTGACGGATGTAGGAGGGAAAATAAATTAAAAAGCAAAACCATTTTGTCCGTGAAAAATGCTGGACGTATAAATGCAGTCCGTCTGACCACGTTCCATCACTCACACACAAAGCTATGAGGACGTTGCGGACGCAGCGCACTTTGTGTGGCCGTTCTAGCGGTTGTACGTTCTTGCCTGCCTTGCGTCCGTGGGCCGCGGCCGTTGTGCGTCCGCAGTTCAGTGCGGACGTACTTCATGTAACGGGCTCCGATGGGCTTCCTGTCATGCTATCACGGACGTACTTTTAGGCGCAATCACGGACGTGAACACTACGCTCGTCTGACAGCAGCCTTAAGAAGCAATGGTTAATCTATTCAGAGAACACCGAACAACAGTGAAAAGTGGCCGAAGTGTCCTGCTGTTTGGTGTTTTCATTTGGCAGGTTTATTCAGGCTTCAATGTTAAAAATATTCCTGCTTTAAAAGTCGATATCTAATAAACTGTTTATACTTTTAATCTGCAGTAAAAAATCTTTGTATTTATTGATTTTTTTAGGATCTTATAGGCATTTTTCGAGATTTTTTCAGCAAATTTTTCCCCCGTTTTTTAAAAAGACTTTTTTCTTTTTTCTGTAACAGACCTTTTTATTATCATTCATAGGACCTCATATGTAAATTCCAGGCATTTTTGTTCAGTAGTTTTTTTGCAAACAGCGTTTCAATTTTGACACTTTCAATCGTATTGTTTTTTGTGTTTTTTTTATCCTGTTTGTCAGCTTGTCGGCTTTTTCCGGTGGCTGCTCTGCGCTGTGATCGGCAGCTTGTCGGCTTTTTCCGGTGTGTTCGGCATGTTTTTTGCGGTGATTCTGGCGGGTTTTTGGCGTGTGTTCGGCGGGTGTGCACCTACTTTATTGAATAGGTAAATCAAATAAGAATAGCTTCAAGCAATGATATTGCCAATGTTTGAAGCAAACATTAAAGTGATTTTTTATTTAAACAACAGCAATTCTGTAGTTTGACTAAGCGTCTGTAATTTCACTTTAAACAATAGCAACTATTTAGTTTTTATATGCACGGTGCATTTTAATGACTCTACCATAAATAAACATTTATGTCATAATGCTTGGAGTGTAAAAAACATAATTGTTTGTGTTTGTGATTTGTATTTCACTGACAGTGAACATACTGTTCATACACACTGGTAACAAATGCCCGTTTCCAATGATCCAGCCATCCCTACCTGAATATAATGGTGTGAGCTTGGAGAATACGGTAATATACAGCGTTGACAATTCTTATATTTGTAAACATTTAAAGGGTTATACAGTTTTTTGTAAATTAAAAAACCCTTAATAAATCTGGGGCCCTGTTCTGACTGAGATAATTTGGTTAAGGTGTGAGCTGCCCACTGTAGTTTTACGCTTCCTATACTTTGTGTAAGAGGTGCTAAAGAGTAGGCAGCTGGAGAATAACAAGTGATTCAATGGCTGCAAGTAAATACCGGGATGTCAGCCGTTCCCAATTAATACAATTGCATGTCACTCACAATAGAGCCTGTATGGGGAGCCGCTAATGGGTAACGACTCCTTTTCAATTTGTACATTAGCAACTTCCTATTACTGATTCAGACAGAATAGGACACAGACTGGTTTATGTAGTATAGAAGAAGACAGAAGTCTATTCTGTAAATGAACACACACACTGTCATGGATTGCACTGCCTCCACCGCAGGAACACTCAGGTTGCTGCTGCACCGCCTTCACTCACCTTGGGAACACCTGTCCTGCCGTGTCAATCTCCAGGCATGATTACATCTCCACTGCTAACAACCACAGATGCGGCCAATCTACCACTGCATTGCTCTATTCAAGGGTGGAGCTCCCATCAGGCCTTGCTTCTTCATGATATACATTGGCTGTAAACTACCATAAGCCTGATTTTGTTTCCTGATCTCCTGCATTCCTGGACTCCTACCTACTGTGCCCCTGCATCTCTGGACTCCTGCGTACAGTGCCTGTGCATCTCTTGACTGATACCTACTATGCCCCTGCATCCCTGTACTCCTGCCTACAGTGCCCCTGGATCTCTGGACTCCTACCTGTATCCCCTGTCTCCTTTAACTCCGGTCTCCTGTATCCAGTGATTCCTACAATTCTTCAGCCGGTCCTTTTCCTGTCACATCTGTCTCATGCCTCCTGTCAGTTCCAATTATGTTACCGCCTGTGTCTAGTCTCTCGTTTTCCTTGTCTCTTTCCTTCCTGTCTCCCTCAGTCAGCCCTTTGTGGCCTTGCCCTTCATCAGTACCTTCAGCCATACCGTTGATGATTTATATTGATAAATCCCCTATTGTACTTCATTTCGCTGTCTCTACCTGTATATCACTGAATATTGGGCTCATATCTACATACTGTACCTTTGCCCCCCCACACCAAACATCTCACACACACACACAAACACAAATTTTTTCAAAGATTTATAAAGAATCATGTTAGTAGATAGAATATTCCCCTAAATGATGATTCACGGGAGAAAATTAAAAGATTACTACAGCTTTAGAAGCTGAATATTTGATTTTAGTGGGTTGGATATAGACATTGGTAAACACACTATTCATCCTTTAATTTCCATATGTCACACTTCAGTAAATACAGCGCAAATACTTGATCAGTAGGAGGATGTCGATGACGATAGAAACCAAGGTCAGTGTTGAAGCAGAAGGTGAATGCGGAGCCCACATTAACTCAGGATGTTCAGATATTCCTTGCACAATATAAAGTGGTGTACAGTGCAATTTCATGTAAATTGTGAATTATACCTTTTTTTTTTCTATTTCAAATGGATATTTTGTAGGGTTACATTGTACCCTAAATATATTCTATCAACTCCAGCATGCTTCTCTTTAAAGCTTTGTAAAGTCTTGCCAAGTTATGACATTTCTTTTACTTTTAATTTTGTTTTAATCTTATCAGCATCCTCTTGGGGAATATAGCACTTCTGTGTACTGGGGTCTGTGCCTTTAGGGGTGATATAGTAAAGATAGAATGAGGGACTGTATACCAACATTGTTACCAACTGTATACCAACAACCAGAGGTGTTGTATGGAGTTACTAAGTTTACAGTAGCTCTGGTTACATTTACACCAGGTTGGAATAAGGCCCAAAGTACGCGGCCTCAGTTTGCCTCTGCCCGATGGACACCATGGTCAATTTGTACCTTGCTGTCCCAAATTAATTTTAATCATGCTAAACTTATTTAAATCGAAGAATGGTCAACAGACAACACTGTTACATGTTTGGAAGATAAGATATTACAGAGGGGCTGTCAGAGGAAGTTGACCAGTTGATTTTCGTGCTGCCTGCAGTCATGGTGAGGAGTGCAAGCCATCATGACAACGCGCTACACACATTGAGCTTGAGCAGACTGCAATTTAAAAAGACACAGCAGAGGACCGTGACAGACTTACACCCGGTACCTACCCACTCTGCGCTCCTCATCCTGACTCCTTGTATGGTGTTGAATGATAACAAAAACAATATGGGTTATTCAGAGAGAGAGCTGATCTGGCCCTGAAATGTCACCGGACAGGGAATATTCCTGTACAGGGACATTTCGGGGCCATTCGGCTATTCAGAAAGCAGGCAGTCCACTAAATTTTGGCGAACTGCCATCAAGTACGGTGTCTGTTCGAAGGCAGTGAAATCTCCCATAGAGAAGCAATGGTTAACCCCTTCACTGCTGTGCCATTTCACCTCTGTGTGCTGAGCTAATTTTTGCCGCTTTTGCTCATCATGTTTAAACGTGATTTGAAGCCACGTTTTATTATACGACACAGACAAATTATATATCCTTTTAGTCGACAGACTCGGCAGATTCACAAAATATAATTATTATATGTATACTAGGGATGAGCTGTTCGGGTTCGGACGGTTCGGAGTTCGACCCAAACTTTGGCAGTTCGAAAGTTCGCGAATTTTGAACTTTTTGGGTGTGTTCGGTTCGAGTTCGAAAAAAATAATAAATTTTGAAAAAAGTATAGAAAATGCTTAAAAAAATACTAAAAAATCTAGAAATAAAGAGACTCTTTACTGCAGAATATTATAAGCAACGGTTTATTAGATATTGAATTAAAAACTAATGTGTACGTGGAAAGATTACCAACTCTAAATGACCTCTGTTCACAAACGGGCATAACACCAGGTGTTTTTAGTCTGGTAATCAATTTGATACATTGTACACCATACTGAGGGTGGGGTGGTGTCTGCTTCTGATTGAGATTTGAGAATTAATTTCCGTAAAACATCCTAATATGCTGCATTTAACCCTTTTGCTGCTGAGGCTTTTCACACCTCTGTGCTGAGGTCATTTTTACCGCTTTCGCTCATCATGTTTAACCGCGTTTTGTAGCCATATTTTGATATATGATCCAGACATATTATATATCGTTCTTTCTGGCAGACTTGGCAGATTCATAATATGTCATTATTATATGTATACGTTATGTCATGTCTCTATATTATAACAAAAATGCAATAAAATTTGAATTTTCAATAATTTATTACGTGTAAAGTGTTTTTTTTCACATTTTAACATGCGATCGTTTGCGGTTATATTTTGTATGGGGTGCGCTTGTTAAAAAAATTAGAAATGGGGTCTCGTTACATTTTTTTTGGGGAAAATTTTGCTTTTTTTAACAAACACACCGCATACAAAAATCGTTAGTGCAGCATTATTGTTCACATTATAATTGAAATGGGAACAATATTGCTGCATTAACAAAACAAAAAAAAAAAAACTTTTTTTTTTTTTAGAATTTTGTTTTTTTAAATATATATATTTTTATTTATTTTTTAATTTTTTTTTTAAAACATTTTTCATGCTCATATTTGGTATCCTTGGAAAGGCCATGCTCTGGCCGATCCAACGATATCAAACATTAACCCCTAGCTGCCACAGATCGGGAGATAGGGGGTTCATTGGAACCCCCTATCTCCACCATTGGTGGCAGCTAGGGGTTAACTCCAGGACTGGCGTCATCATGCTATGCACGATGACGCCAATCCTCAGGGGGAGTTCCTGGAGGCTTGGCCGACATCCAAGATGTCGGCCAGCTCCAGGAGAGCATCACGATCCGGCGCTTTTCAGCGCCGATTCGTGATCCGGCTCCCCAGGGGTTAATCACAGTCACCGTTTGGAAGGGCAGGCTGTGCCCTTCCAAACAGTGCCTGGATTAACCCTCTGCCCCTCGGCGATTGGGAGGGAGAGAGGTCTGAAGGACCTCCCCCCTCCCTTTCAGGCGCTTCCTCTGCACATGTGGGGGGGGGGCGCCTGAATTAGATGTCATTGCGCCGCCACGATGACATCTAATTGCTCCGCCGGGGTCCCGGAGTGCTGGGCTGACACCCAAGATGTCAGCCTGCACCGGGGGGCGCAGCAATCCGCCGGAATCCGGCGGATTGCTGCCTCCTGTGCTATGGACGCGCTCAGCGCATCCATAGCACAGGAGAACCACTTGGCTGGACGTGCTGAGCGTGTCCATAGCAGCCAAGTGGTTAACTGGTGTTTGAAAAAAATTCAAAATAACATCTAAGGCTAGGGTCAGATGAGCGCATTTTGTACGGACTGTGCGTCCGTGCAGTACGGACGTACTTACTGACTGACAACAAGGTAGTGGCCAAACAGTCAGTTTTTTTCACTGACGTATTTTTTGACTGATGTAGAAGGGAAAATAAATTAAAATGAAAAAACATTCTGTCCGTCAAAAATGCTGGAGGCATAGGCGACTCTACAGGGGGGCAAGGGGGGGCAATTGCCCCCTAGGTTATTCCTTGCCCCCCCATGTGCCCCCCCACCAAAAATCAGCATCCAGCTTCCCACACTTATTCGGACCGCTGTATCTCCGTCCCTGTGCATCGTACATGCACGATCTAGGTGTCATTGGAAAGGGCAGATTCTGGCCTTTCCAATGATATCCAACATGTCCATATTCAGTGTGAATTGAAAGTCATAAAACATTAAATAATAACGGGCACTTAAACATTTTCACAGGGTTGAAATGGCTCAGCAGTGAAGTGGTTAATGTTCAGACTATACATTACATTGTGTATTATTTTAGTTTTTGCCTTGGTTTAGTTGGATATTAAGGGTTAATGGGTAGGCTTCATCCCTCACAGTATACATTTTATTTTTTCCTTGAGTTATGGCATTGTAGGGGTTAATGGGTTGGCTACATGCCTCACAGTGTATTCATTTCATGTTTTACCTTGATTAATGGCAATTTAGGGGTTAATGGGTAGCCTAAATGCCACATTGTTTATTATTTTTATTGTATTTCCCTGGGTTTATGGCATTTTAGGGGTTATTATGGAAGTTAGAATCTAAAGAGTCTAATCATCGTTAGATCCTCTGCTTTTCGTCACATTTCGTGGAATTCATTTCGCCAAAAATATAGTGAATTCCTATTTAGCGAATGGTCATTGTAATTTGCTAAAAGTAGTGTCGCTGAAGCAGCAATCAGACATTCAGCGAAAACTGCCGAATTGCTGCAAATAAAATATTGAATTTAAGTATCAGGTTAGTACAACAAAAAGGCATCATTGCATCACATTACTCTGGGGTTTTGGAATCTTATTTATATATAATTATTTAGGGCACTATTACCTGGTGTGAGTTAACCCTTAGAAACATAGAAAATGTCGGCAGATAAGTACCTGTCGGCCCATCTAGCCCTTGCGTCGGCATGGTTTTGCGTTAGCGCCAGTATAATCGAGTCTAGCGCCTGACCAACAGATCGTTTGCCTCTCGCTACAAACAGGAAAAATCACTTAGTGCGTTGCTATTAGCGATTTGTACCTCGAGCTTACTGTACTTTCCGGGAGCACTAGAGATCTCCAGCGCTTTTGCAGCTAGCAGATCACTTGGTGCCAGAGCTAATTTTTTGAGAGGTGCTAATTGCATCATTTTACCAACTGCTCAACCCTGGTGCCAACTCCAAAAAAACAGAAAAACCAGATCCTCACCCAAAATTAACAGACAATGTAAAGGAATGCAGCACAGGTGTTCTCTTGGCCCCATACACCATAACAATGGATCTGGTCCGTATTGTCGTTGCTGTTGCAGTGATCTCTATTATGATATACATAAATACAGAAAAAATGGCGTCGCGCCCATACTCACCGGAGCGGCAGCAACTGCCAGGAGTAACAGCCCAGTTAATGTATAAAACATAACAAGGAAAAAAGGTGTCATCTGCGCTCGTTTCTATGTGTTCCATGTACAACAAAACTGAGGTTTTTGTTTGTTTCAATGGCCATTGCAACGTAAGCTCACTCGCCACTTCACGGCACCTCTTTACAGAGTGGGTACCTAACATGTACCAAAAGGCCGCTCTACTGAGCAGCTCCAAGCCCCTCCTGCTGCTTTTCAGCCAAGGAGAGGCAGAGATGGTGGGTTTTATTTATACACGCACCAAACACTTCCCATTTGGGATTAAAAACAAAAACATGGAAAGTGGCGAGTGAGCTTACGTTGCAATGGCCATTGAAACAAACAAAAACCTCAGTTTTGTTGTACATGCAACACATAGAAACGAGCGCAGATGACACCTTTTTTCCTTGTTATGTTCTATTATGATATAGATGTATCCTTTATCCACATATATCCTAATTCTAATATATTGCCTAATTTTAAACATTTTATGCTGGCGGTTATTCATAGTATGGAAGCGATTGATTATTAGGGTGACTGTGTGGACCATGTTTAAATTTTTCCTTTAGTGATGGTGTTTTAGCTCACACCAGGTGATAGGGCCCTTAGTTTTATTCAGTGGTATGATTTAATAGTGAAAATAATTAGTGCCCCCCCAGTTTTGACTGCGGTATCCTATGTGCCCCCCCTAAATATTGTTCCTAGAGTCGCCACTGGCTGGAGGTATAAATGCAGTCCATCTGACCTCGTTTCATCACTCACATACAAAGCTACACGGACGTTGCGGACGTGGCGCACTCCGCACATCTGTTCTAGCAGTATTACGCTCTTGCCTAACCTGCGTCCGTTTGCTGCGTCCACCATGCATCCGCACTTCCGTGCGGACGTACTTCGTGTGTGGGGCTCCATTGGTCAGAATGCTATGCTGCCACGGACGTACAAATGTGCGGCAACACGGACGTGATAACTGCGCTCGTCTGACCCCAGCCTTAAGCAATGTTATTTTTCACCTCGGGATTAAACATTCACAGGGTTATTCAGAGAGCAGTGAAAAAGCAGGAGAATAACTGGAGAAGTGAAAATTCTAGGTCAAAATAGCCAAACCAGAAAAATTCTCCCATTTAACTCACTTTCCAAATCGGCTATTTGGTCTAGAATTTTCCATTCTCCAGTCATTGTCCTGCTTTTCACCTCCAAAAAATCAGTAAACTTTTTCTGCGTGTCTGAAAATGTCTCCTCTTTTCATACAGACTGCCGCCCCAAGCAGTTGTTTATGGATAGATTAAAGGAAAAGCATTTACTGTCATTTGAAATGTCATTTTTTGGTTTTTACATATTTCTATACATCCTAGAAATCCGCCACTTCACGGGCAGATTATGGGGACCTCCTAGGCACGATATTTGAAGGAATTTTTTGTTTTTATTTTTAACCCTTATTTCATGGAAAACTCACTGTCCCTTTAAAAACGTTTTTTTTTTACTTTTTGTCCTTGTTTCCTGTCCCCCAGGGCACTACCCAGACCCCCATACACTTTTTATGGCAAATATCTAGCATATATGCCCTCTTGGAGGGCACTCTAAAAACCGAATTTTCAGCCCCATTGACTTGTATGGAGTTCGAGTTCGGGTTCGGGTTCGGATCCGAACATTTGAAAAGTTCGGGTTCGGCTTCGAACCGAACTCGGGGAGTGTTCGGCTCATCCCTAATGTATACGTCATGTCCTTCCTGAATATTCTAACCAAAAATTATATAAAAATAAAATTTTCAATTACATACATCGTGTAAAGTGATTTTTTTTTTTTACATTTTATCATCCGAACATTTGTGGTTATATATTCTTTGGAGAGGGCTTGTTAAAAAAATTAGAAATGGGAACTCGTTACTTTTTTTTTCTAGGAAATTACATGATTTTTATCTAAAATCCAAAAAATAAAATTCGTTAGTGAAGCAGCATTGTTCACATTATTATTAACCCTTTCGCTGCAGAGGACGCGCTCAGTGCGTCCACCCGCAGGTAGGGTTGCATGCGGAGGACGCGCTGAGTGCGTCCTCCCTTTGCGGCCAGTGATCGGCCGGATTCCGGCCGATCGCTGTGCCCCCCCGGTGCGGGCTGACATCCTCGATGTCAGCCCAGCACCCGGGACCGCCGCCGGCACCATTAGATGTCATTGCGGCGGCGCGATGACATCTAATTCAGGCACCCCCCGCGTGTGTGGAGGAGGTGCCTGAAAGGGAGGGGGGAGGTCCTTCGGACCTCTCTCCCTCCCGATTTCCCAGGGTGCACACGGTTAATCCAGGCACCGTTTGGAAGGGCACAGCCTGCCCTTCCAAATGGTGGCTGTCATTAATCCCTGGGGAGCCGGATCACGATTCGGCACTGAAAAGCGCCGGATCATGATCCTCTCCCGGAGCTGGCCGACATCTTGGATGTCGGCCAAGCCTCCGGGAACTCCCCCTGAGAATTTATAAAAATTAAAAAATTAAAAATAAAAATAAAAAAATATTAAAAAAAAAATTATAAAAAAAATAAACAAGTTTTTTTTTTTTTGTTTTGTTAACCCTTTCGCTGCTGAGGCTTTTCCCGCCTCTGTGCTGAGGTCATTTTTACCGGTTTTGCTCATCATGTTTAAACGTGTTTTGAAGGCTTATTTTAGTATATTACCCAGACATATTATATATCGTTCTTTCCGTCAGACTCGGTAGATTCATAATATGTCATTATTATATGTATACGTTATGTCATGTCTGTATATTATAACAAAAAATGCAATAAAATATGTATTTTCAATAATTTACAACGTGTAAAGTGTTTTTTTCACATTTTAACATGCGAGCAATTGCGTTTATATTTTGTATGGGGTGCGCTTGTTAATAAAATTAGAGATGGGGTCTCGTTACATTTTTTTTTGGGGAAAATTACGCGATTTTTAACAAACGCACTGCATACAAAAATCGTTAGTGCAGCATCATTGTTCACATTATAATTGAAATGGGAACAATATTGCTGCATTAACGAACCAAAAAAAAGAAAAAAAAATGTTTTTTTTTTTTTTTTATAATTTTTTTTTAAATATATTTTTATTTTTAATTTTAATTTTAATTTTTTTTAAAAACTTTTTTCACTTTCATGTTTGGTATCGTTGGAACGGCCATGCTCTGGCCGATCCAACCATACCAAACATTAACCCCTAACTGCCACGGATCGGGAGATAGGGAGTTCCAATGAACTCCCTATCTCCACCGTTGGTGGCAGTTAGGGGTTAACTCTAGGACTGGCGTCATCGTGCTACGCACGATGACACCAGTTCTCAGGGGGAGTTCCCGGAGGCTTGGCCGACATCCAAGATGTCGGCCAGCTCTGGGAAAGGATCGCGAACCGGCGCTTTTCAGCGCCGATTCGCGATCCAGCTCCCCAGGGGTTAATGCCAGGCACCATTTGGAAGGGCAGGCTGTGCCCTTCCAAATGGTGCCTGGGTTAACCCCCGCAACGCCGCCGATCGGGAGGGAGAGAGGTCCAAAGGACCTCCCCCCTCCCTTTCAGGCGCCTCCTCCGCACATGCGGGGGGGGGGGGCGCCTGAATTAGGTGTCATCGCGCTGCCGCGATGACACCTAATTCCGGCGGCTGCGGTTCCGGATGCCGGGCTGACATTGAGGATGTCAGCCCGCACCGGGGGGGCCAGCGATCGGCCGGAACCCGGCCGAACGCTGACCCCAATGGGAGGACGCGCTCAGCGCGTCCTCCGCACAGCAGCGGTAATGCGGAGGACGCGCTGAGCGCGTCCTCCGCATTGAAGTGGTTAATGCAGCAATATTGTTCCCATTTCAATTATAATGTGAACAATGATGCTGCACTAACGATTTTTGCATGTGGTGCGTTTGTTAAAAATAGCGAAATTTTCCCCCAAAAAAAATGTAACGAATCCCCATTTCTAATTTTTTTAACAAGCGCACCCCATAGAAAATATAACCGCAAACCATCGCAAGTTAAAATGTGAAAAAAAAACACTTTACACATTGTAAATTATTGAAAATTCAAATTTTATTGCATTTTGTGTTATAATATACAGACAGGACATGACGTATATATATAATAATGACATATTATGAATCTGCTGAGTCTGCCAGAAAGAACGATATATAATATGTCTGGGTCATATACTAAAATAAGGCTTCAAAACGCGTTTAAACATGATGAGCGAAACCGGTAAAAATGACCTCAGCACAGAGGTGTGAAAAGCCTCGGCAGCGAAAGGGTTAATATGGGAGCATATTGCTGCATTAATAAAAAAACACACACGAAAAAAGACGTTTTTATTTTTTAAATTTTCCTTTATTTTTATTATTTTTTGATTCGTTATTATTATTATTTTTTTTGCTACTGTAAACATGCTCTGGCCCTTCCAATGAAAGGAAACATGCCCCACCTAGCCGCCATCGATCTGGAGATATGGGGGTTCAAATGAACCACCTCTCTCCACCATAGGATTTCCTTAGGAAATCCCCGGGCATCTAGTGGTTTCCCGGCTATCTGATGTCATTGCAAGATTGTTAAGATTGTAATAGGGCCCCTAGTCACTTAAGAGATCTCTATTAACATACCTCGATACAGAATGCACCTGTTAACATGTAACACAATGAGTATATTTCCTACATATTTACTTTCTGTGTTAATCTGTATATTTGTGTTTCGTTTTTAACATCTTGCATTTATTACTTTGTATTTCTGTAACGACTGTAAAATTTCAATGTTCTTGAACCCAGGAGATACTTGAAAACAAAAGAAATCTCAATGTATCCTTCCTGATAAAATACTTTGCAAATAAATAAATAAACAAACAAATAAATAAACAAATAAATAAATAAATCCTTGTCCCGTGTATATTTTACTAAGATATATCACATAGACCACTTCCCAATTCTCACGCTTCATGGTGCGAAGAATCAATATCTATACATTATGGACAGAAGCAGTGGTGTATTTAGGTTTTGTGCTGCCCTAGGCCTGACTAAACTCGTGCACCCCTAATTTAAATTTGACGCACCCCTTCCTGTCAAGGGCACACCTCTTCCTGGTTAATCCCCACCCTTCCTCTTTAAGCTCCACCTTTTCCTCTTAGAGCTCCGCCTTTTCCTCTCTTTATATTAAAAGTGGATACCAAGTGCCTACTTGTATATTTTGTATACCATTTCAAATGTATCTATTGAGATAAAGAAAATTATGAAATGTTTAAATTCAAGTATTTTTACAAAGAACAGCCACGCATGTCAAGTAAACGGGATCACAGCCGCTCTAATTGGTGGAACAATAAAATCCACAGAAACGTGCACTGCATATGAGCGTATCACAGAGCTGCATAGCAATAAAACCCACAGAAATGGGCACTGTGTATGAGCATATCAGAGCTGCAAAGCAATAAAACCCACAGAAATGTGCAGTGTGTATGAGCATATCACAGAACTGCACAGCAATAAAACTCACAGTAATGTGCAGTGTGTATGAGCGTATCCCAGAGCTCCAGGGCAATAAAACTCACAGTAATATGCAGTGTGTATCACAGAATCCACAGTAATAAAACTCCCAGCAATGCAATGTGCGGTGTGTATGAGTGCATCAGAATTCACAGCAATAAAACTCCCAGCAATGCAATGTGCGGTGTGTATGAGTGCATCAGAATCCACTGCAATAAAACTCCCAGCAATGCAATGTGTGGTGTGTGTCAGCGTATCAGAAACCACAGCAATAAAACTCCCAGCAATGCAATGTGCGGTGTGTGTATGATTGCATCAGAATCCACTGCAATAAAACTCCCAGCAATGCAATGTGTGTTGGTGTGCAGCGTATCAGAATCCACAGCAATAAAACTCCCAGCAATGCAATGTGCGGTGTGTATGAGTGCATCAGAATCCACTGCAATAAAACTCCCAGCAATGCAATGTGTGGTGTGTGTTCAGCGTATCAGAATCCACAGCAATAAAACTCCCAGCAATGCAATGTGCGGTGTGTATGGTGCATCAGAATCCACTGCAATAGAACTCCCAGCAATGCAATGTGTGTTGTGTGTCAGCGTATCAGAATCCACAGCAATAAAACTCCCAGCAATGCAATGTGCGGTGTGTATGAGTGCATCAGAATCCACTGCAATAAAACTCCCAGCAATGCAATGTGTGGTGTGTGTCAGCGTATCAGAATCCACAGCAATAAAACTCCCAGCAATGTAATGTGCGGTGTGTATGATTGCATCAGAATCCACTGCAATAAAACCCCCAGCAATGCAATGTGCGGTGTGTATGATTGCATCAGAATCCACAGCAATAAAACTCCAAGCAATGCAATGTGCGGTGTGTATGAGTGCATCAGAATCCACTGCAATAAAACTCCCAGCAGTGCAATGTATGGTGTGTATGAGTGCATCAGAATCCACTGCAATAAAACTCCCAGCAATGCAATGTGCGGTGTGTATGAGTGCATCAGAATCCACTGCAATAAAACTCCCAGCAATGCAATGTGTGTTGTGTGTCAGCGTATCAGAATCCACAGCAATAAAACTCCCAGCAATGCAATGTGCGGTGTGTATGAGTGCATCAGAATCCACTGCAATAAAACTCCCAGCAGTGCAATGTGTGGTGTGTATGAGTGCATCAGAATCCACTGCAATAAAACTCCCAGCAAACCGAGTGTATATGAGCACACAGCAATGATATTATTCTATATTTACCGGCCTCTGTCCGCGGTAGGGCTGTGTGCAGAGTCAGCAGGTACTGTGTACAGACTCAGCAGGAGGTCCCTCCAGGCCACGTTAGGATCACGGCTGTGCCTGTGCGTGGAGCCATCTTGTCAGCAGTGGGGTGCCACTGCCAGAGGGTGCACCGTGGCTTTGATTCCCTTCCCGATGGGTGTTCAGTCCAGAATAGAGTGACAGTCCATCTTAACGAAAGGGCGGGCAGCTGCGTGCATGCGTGTCACGTGGTTCAGCCAGTCAGGTGGTACTGAGACTCAGTACCACCTGACTGGCCGGACCGAGTGTGACCTGCACGCAAGCAGCCTCACCAGGAGCCAGGCAGCTCAATGACAAATTTCTATCACTGCAGTGCTGGTTAAGGAAAGGTCCACTTTAAACAGCAGTAAGCAGACAGGGCTTCATATTCTGCTGAAACCCCCCCCCCTTTACCTGCCGTTTACTGTCATCTTCTCTCTCTGGACACAAATTACATCCCCCTCCCCTCTCCTAGAGCTGCTGCGGGGCAGGGGAGGAGCTATGGAGGGAGGAGAGGGGGATTTTTATTCTATTCGATTTTATTCCGTATGCAAACGCCATGCTCCGCTGCTCGTTGTTTGAGAACACAGCTCAAAGCTGACACCACAGTGACAGTGGCACCTCCTAGTACCCCCTAATGACACCCCAATAATCACTGGTACCTGGGGCGGCCCGCCCTCCGCCACTCCTCTAAGTACACCACTGCTCTGGTGATATGCTCACACACAAGTTTGGCGAACTGCCAGCAAGTACGGTGCTGTTTGAAGGCAGTGCAAATCCCCATAGAGAAGTAATGGTTAATCTATTCAGAGAACACCAAACAGCAGAGAAATGTCAGTGAAATGCCCTGATGTTCAGTGGTTTCAATCAGCAGGTTTATTCAGGCGAACCCCATAGGTTTCAATGTTAAAAATATTCCCGTTTTTTATGCAATACCTAATAAACCATTTATTATTTTAATCTGCAGTAAAAAGTCTTTATTTATTTATTGATTTTTTTTGTACCTTTTAGTGATTTTTCAGAATTTTTTGGGCTAAATTCCCCCCTTTTTTTTAATAGCGGTTCTCCTTTTTCTGTAACAGAACTTTTTATTATCAATCATAGGATCTTATATGTAAATTCCAGACATTTTCGTTCAGTAGTTTTTTGAAAACAGCAGCCATGGGTTTGCGGTGGCAGCATACAGCGGCCGACTCCATGCACTTGGGTACCCTGCGGTGAATGGTGAATTCACTGCAGGGCTGGGAAATTTTATTCCCCGAAGTGCAGGGAACTACAGAACACCAAAATGTTGGCGTCATTTCGGTGCTCTGTGAGTAACCCAATTAGTGGTGAGGTTTTTTGTTGCCCCCTGGAAAGTGAAAGCCTAGGCCTTGCCTACCCAGGACATACTTGAAAATTAGTGACATCTCAATGTTTCCTTCCTGGTAAAATAGTTTGCAAAAGTAAAAAAAAAAAAAAAAAAAATTTTTTTTTTTTAGGGGTGGGGCCACCCAGCGGGCCTCCGCCCCCTGGAAAGTGCCGCCCTAGGCCTGGGCCTTGTTGGCCTAGGCCAAGATACACCAGTGGACAGAAGGGACATGTTCTTTGAGGTGTGTCACTATCTTTATCGAGGATTACAGGGTGAGTATGCTTCTGGCAAATGTGTTGGTAGTTCTTGTTCTTTCAGCGTGGAACAAGTTTTGTAGCTGGAAGTAAACTCGTGCTACTAAAAGAGAAAAGTACAACAATGGGGATCATGAACTGATGTGGGGTAAAGGAGGGTTGTCAAAACAGAGATATAATGAAAGAGCAGTGAAGGTAAGGTAATATCTAGGAATGGACTGGGTAAAGGTGGTCAAGGTCAAGAAATGGGGACAGAAACAGCGCGTGGCTGACATAGAATTAAAATCATTGGCCACTTATCTATTTTGAAAGAATAGCACGGACGGAAGAGGGTAAAGAAAAGCAATGAGCGAGTTATGCAGGTAGAGTTACAAGTTATTATTTATTCTGTTATTATTAATTTAATTGATGTTTATATTAATATGGTTATTACTAGTTATTATGTCGTATTGCATAAGTCAGACAGGAACCTTAGAAGCAAAAGAGAATAGGCATATTGAATTGTAGTAAGGCATGAACTACAAGATTACCCTTTGTAAAATAAATAAATAGGTGTCATGATGTAAGGTTGATTTTTCTTTTGCTGAAAATGTCCCAAAAATCTTTGCAAAGCTTGGTTGTACATGGTTGGAAATATACTGTAAATATGTTCTTGGTGCTAGTTATACTCATGAATGCAACCACTGCGCAAGCTAATGTAATCCAATCATGTACTTTCATGATTCCCTATGAGAAAGCCTTTCTCTGTTATACTTTTTAAAGAAATATTAGAACCAAGGAATTACTATAACATGAGCACCAACAAGACGACACAGGACATAAAATTATTTATTAAAAAAAATGGCAAATAAACAGTATCGTTACTTGATAAGAAGACATCAAGAATACCATAATGATATTACAATGTGTCAAAAAAATCATAGACACAAGAGACCTAAATACAATATGTGTGATTTAAGCCAGTATTTCCCAACTCTGGGCCTTATTCCCTAGCTAACACTAAACTGGGGATGCCAATAGGGAAAACCTGCGCCTGCAGGTTTCCCCGCAGCGCCCCCATATCAGGCCCTGTTCACACTGTGTGATTTATCGCTCGGATTTTGCAGCGATATTGCGGCAAAATCCGCGGGATGTCACGCTATGTAGCTTCTCCAATGCATTTCAATGGAGCTGTTCACATCTTGCTGCACGATGTCGCATGTCGCGCGTCGCTGTAGCATGTAGCTGGTACATGACCCTTTTTTTGCGATTTCGGATTTTGCGATTTGCATTGGTGGTGGTTTGCAAAATTGCGCGACATCGCGCAACATCACACGACATTATCGCGTGCCGTCGCAAATATGAAAATCGCGCGATTTTCATGTTGCACAGCGTGTTATATTTCGGAGGCAGGTGCTACCTTCGCACCTTGACCCGGAATGAATCGCAAATCCTACTCATGCAAGAGAAACTCATCCTTAGGAATTATAATAAGGGGAACAAAACAAAGTGGATCAATTGGAACAAAAAGAAAACCAAAGTCCAGAACAAAGTAGTCAGTCACATAGCCAATAAGACCGGTGTCTGCAGTCTTAACCCGCTAGGGATGCTAAGAAAGGAAAAATTTGTATTTGCTAATTTCCCCTTTGCATCCTGGTTTCACCAGTGGATTACCGGGCAGGTGCTGAGTCCAGCAGCCTGCCCTGTAGTGGCCGCTAGGCTTGCGGATGTTCGGCACACCGCTAAAGCGCCGTGCCGAGGATCCCCTCCATGGAGTCCATAGGAGTCCATGGAGGCTTCTGCTTCCGGGTCAAATGACCGTCAGGATCTTGCCTCTCATGAAATCCTGCAGGTCGGCGGAGTGATCGCAGAGGGAGACTGGGGAACTTTTTCTTCCGGTTTCACTCTGCTCACGGTGGCCAGAAGTGGCGGATCGGGCTGTTGTTCTCCTTGCGGGATGAGAGGTGAGTATTTGTTTTTTAAGGGGCTTTACCAGCTGAGGTTATCTGATTCTGCATAAGTTAGCAGCTGCTCAGAACTGTTGTTAACATTATTGAGTTAGTTTAGCAACAGCTCTTAGTAACTAGCGTTAGGACCAAGTGATCCTAGTTAATCTCTGCTTGAACTTTGCGCTCCCCATGTTAAGTATAGGTAAAGCAAAGTACAATAAGCTCGCGGTACAAACCGCTAATATCATTTCGCTTACATTTTTTTTAACCCGTTAGTGAATCAGAGGTGATCTGTGCAGAGCGCTATCACCTCTTTTAAGCTAATACTAACATGAGCGCTAGCATTAGCTTGAGTGAGGTGATAAGGACCTAGATATTTTGGAATTGCATACCCATGATGCACGGCCACCTATTAGGTTGCACGTGGGAAATGTAGTTCTAAAACACCTGGAGGGCCGAGGTTGCTGTCTCCTGCTTTATTACATGGTAGTGACTTGCCAGTTAGTACATACAGTATATTACATATTCTTGTAGAGGAAGTATGCAGTGTCAGATGTCAAGATGTCCAACAGCCTTACAAAGCACATCGAGGGCATTGATACATTTGTAGGAGGTCACATTGACGACATCTAAATTTCAAGGACTCTGCGGTAGAAGATGTGGATTTAAAGGTGATGTAGACTTCTTTAGTAAAATAAATTATATTTTTCTTCTTAAATTTGGATTTTACACATATAATGATACAGTAGAATGAAAAGAAAGTCAAGTCTAGCAATAAAGCTGTTAGCTGTGGGCATATCTTTTGGGAACTCTGTTATCACTTCACAAAGAGTCTGTGCAGCACTTACACAAAATTCCTTACCAAAAGAGGCAACACTCAACATTCTGTCTTCATTTTCCTCCGTTATCTACATGCACACAAAATAACCGGCAACATGAACGCCAGTCATCTTGCTTCCATTATATCCAAATGTGTCCTTCAATCCCTGGAAAAGGCAACAGAAAAAGGGAAAAACGAAACGCAGTCGGAGCCTGATGACAATTCCTATTTCTTCATACTATTTGTCATGCTGTTTTATTCCTTCCTTGCTTTGACTGTCTTCTTTGGCTACATGCGCTCAAAGAAAGAGGTCCAGAAGAAAGATCCCTATGAAGAGTTTATCGAAGGAAAAGATCAGAAGAAAAAATGGGAAGAATCACAGAGACCTGAGAAACTTGAAAAGTTTGATTTTGAGGAGGAAAGCATCCCCTAACAAACATTGCGTACCCCAAAAACAAACTGGAAATGAATAACATCATGGAGTGTTTCTACACCTGTGGATTTATACATGTGAATGAAAGAAATACGTTTTATCAGGCACCTTCTCTCCACTGAACGCCATGTCAACTCGATCAGGAATATGTAAGGAATCTGGGAATGAGGTAATATTTTGAAACTGATTGTTAACATCAAAGGAACATTCCGAAAATCAGGGAAAAGAATGCTAACATTCTGTATTGAGGAGCAGTCTGTGATCGTGTCTTCTATACACGTACCTCAATGTGAAGAACCTTTATTCTACTTGCATGTATCCATATATTTTATTATACACGTGTCTGCGTGCTGGTATCCTTCCATAGCATGATGGAACACAAACCGTAAACCGAATCTAGTGATGGGACGTTGGAGGACATCAGAATCAAAAAAAAACACTTTTATTTAGGACATTTCTACTGCAATAATCAACAGAACTGGACATCTACTGGACAGATCATTTTCCTTCTACAAACCTTAAAACGTTATAGTCATGTGTGCAGCTAATATAGCTATAACATGATTACATAATTGTATTTGTTTTGCACAAACCAGAAATGACACTTCAGTTATTCTTGTACATAGAGATTGTTTTGATTCATGCTTCTCACATTTACTTATATATTCTTTGCCTGACAGTAATAAGTTTAACGACAATAACTTTATGGCTATATGGTAATTCGTTTATTAAATTGCACAATTTTAATGAGTAAATCTGAAGATACTTAAGCATAACAAGTAATAGGGAAATTACCAAATGCAATATTCTGAGTATATAATTATACATTGTTATTGTAGTGACATGTCGTTTAAACATTTTATGGAATTTGTTTGCATGAGGAGTTTTTTGCATATCGATGGAGAACACTAACAGAGTTATCACGAGTATTCAGGTCACATGTTGAAGTGCTGTCATTATATATTTTAGCAGTAATGTTTCTTTCTTTTGTTTATTACCTATTTGGATCCAAAGCCTCACAGTATATATGTAGGCAGGAAACTATACCGGATTAGAATGTATTAATTTTCCTGAAAATACTTTGGGCACTATTACAGTCATCGCGCAAAAATGTGCGCATGCGCAAAAGCGCATTAACGCGAGGGGCAAAACCCTTTGCGCTGAACGTCGTATTACGACGTTCGCGCATACGATGCGCGTTAACGTCTAACGCGTGTGACCCTGCGCGAACGCAAGTTCGTGCGCGCATCCCATACTTAACATTGTGAGCGCAAATGCGTTTGTGCGCTGGTACGCGGATGGTATTACAATCAATGCGCAACTTTTACGAACGATGTTTGTGCGCATAATTTTAACGTCTTTGAAAAGCTGGTGGTAATGGCAAATCTGAACGTTCTAGCCGAAACGAAATACACCAGCACGAAAGAAAAAATACAGCACAGTATAGTTACACATTCTACACATACCCAAACAATAAAATAGAGAGGTTGTGCGTGTTTTTATTATTGCTGGAGCATATATACACAGATTGATTTTGACAGGTGCTAAAACTGAACGGGAGACAATTGTGGTTCTTAATTCTGATTGCCCACCGATTTCTGCACACAACGTTAATGCGCGTGTGATTTTGCGCGCAATATTTTTTGACGGATGAAATAATGTGCTCGGATCGAAATACCTGCGTTAATTTACGCGCGTTGACGTTTAACGCTGTGCGCAAAAAAAGATGCGCTGCGCGTACAAATTTGCGCGGAGAATGTAATACAGCCCTTTGAAAATTCAGAAAGTGCCATACGGCAAAATGTGCCAGCGTTTTGCGAAAGAACAGTCCAAACAACGGCAGGAGAAGTTTCACAGTGAAGTATCTCCTGCTGCTGTTTGGATCTTTCTATGTGAAAGCATTTGCCATCGTTGCAATACTAACGAATGTTGCTGGTGTTTACAATATCAAGAAAAAAAACAATGAATTTTCGTACAACTCCCTAAGCCTTTCTCTAACCCCTTCACTGCCTACAAACTTTGTTTGCTCCATACGAGCTCCATAATGTGACACAAAGGTTTTAGCAACTTGACCAAGACAACCAAGGTGCTGAAACAGTTTGTACAGCGGCAACGCTGCTCTAAACTGTGTTTAAAACACAAATCCTTGGCTGATCTGCCATGGAGCCCCAGCTTTACTGTCCTGTTAAGGCCAGCAAATGAAAACATCTGCCTGTCAAAGAGGACTTCTATATTAAAAAATACAATGAGAATTTTCCAAAGGATTTATTTTACTGTATAATTCATGAAAACAGATTTTCCAAAGATCAACTAGTTCAAGGTTTATGGAAAATGATTTGGTAGTGAAGGGGTTTGCTGTGTGTCATAAGCACATGCAGGTAACACAATTACAAATATCCAGTTATTAAATACCAATAAAGCTGATTAATTTAAGATATTACAGGTGGGAAAATTCATTTGAGATGTGGCATGACACATTCACTCATTAATTCGTTCTCAGCATATACTTGAGCAGCTCCTTTCTCTGTAGGTTGCAACCAATTTTACACAAATGCAAAATAACCTACAGATCATGATGAGGGGTGTAATTAGTTCACTGACTTTCCATCAGTAGTATGTTAGCTTTCTCATGAAGGACAGTAAACCGTTGCGCCATAATTACTTTAATACTTGGTTTGCACAAACATCACATGGGAATCAATCAAAAAATGCTGTCTCAAGAGAACATATCTACGCAAGACCGACCTTAGGGAGGGGTGAGCTGGGTATGGGACCAGGTCCCCTGGAGCCTCCAGAATCCCCAGGAAAACATTTTTGCTGGTGGTCCATTACCTTGGCAGCTGGAAAGAAGTGAGTGTATTTCCTAGTGTAGACCTCTCTCCGCGGAGAAGTGCAAAAGAGGGAAGGCACTTTACATTTCATGTAGCCTCCGATGTGCGAGAGGAGGCATTGGGTGCATTATGTAGAACACATAACTCATAACGTTTGCCCTCATACAGGAGATGTATTCACTACATCAGCAGTGATTATCTTTGGCCAACCAGGGGCTTTATCACTTCAATCAAACTGGCGTCAGCGTTACCGCTATTTTAAAGGAGGTCATAGCACTGCGGCCAGATCACCTTCAAATCACTAACAGGTTAAAAACCCGTTAGCACTCGTTAATTTGCGATTCGTAACGCGAGTTTACTGTACTTTGCGCTCCCTATACTTAACATGGGGAGCGCAAAGTGCAAGCACAGATTAACTAGCATTAGGATCACTTGGCCCTAACGTTTGTTACTAAGAGCTGGTGATAACGAAAAAGTTACCACCAGCTCAGAGGTGTAGGTAATGGATTGCACTGCTGCAGAAGCCGTTACCTGCAGTTCAAACCCCTCCACAAATCACATACTCACCTCTCATCCCACGGCAAGATGGGCGGCCCGATCTGCTGCTTCTGGCTGCCGGGAGCAGAGGGAGAATGAGGAAGAAAGTCCCCTGTCTCCCTCTGCGATCACTCTGCCGAACAGCAGGATCGCGCGAGAGGTGAGATCCTGCCTGTCATGTGACCCGACAGCACGATCCTCCATGGAGTCCTATGGATGCCATGGAAGGGATGCTGGGGATGGCGCTGTAGTGCTGCCCCCAGCATCCTCGAGCCTAGCGATCGCAGGGCAGGTGCCGAGTCCAGCAGCCTGCCCCTTAGTGATCTTTTGGGGAAACCGAGACGCTAAGGGGAAATTAGCGAACACCAATTTTGCCCCCTTAGCCTCCCGGTTTTAGTGAGTGCCCCAGATGTTTTTGAATTCTGTTGACCAAATGAGTGGTTACTTATCATGGGAGAAGTATTTCCTTAACATCTGGAGGGCCAGGATTGAGTATCCCAAGCAATAGATAACACACTTCCCAAACCTAGTGGGTCAGCAACCTCCAAGGAAAACAATAGGTTGGGCAGGACCTGCCACTGCCAGTCTCCAAAGACCCATATTTAAATCAAAAGATATACTGTGAACTCACCTATGATTATTTTTTTCACTTCGCTCCTCATTAAATGTGCTAAAAATAATAACTTCCTCCTGCAGTCAATAGCGGCGATTGGTCACTGGGAAGGGAGGAAGGCCAGAGGAGTTCCAGAAGACTGTGGGGCCCGACGCCAGGATGGCATAGGATGCCATGCAGTGTTAAGAGGGTAATGCTACTTCATTTATATATTAAATTAAAAATATTCCCCATACCATTATAGCCAAGCTCTCTCAAATTTTCCCACAGAGTGGTTCCTACTGGAACAGCGACGGGGGATTTAGCCAATCCATGATCTCTCCAAATCTCAAACCAAGGTACTCTTAGGACTCTTAGATAAGCCTCGCTACTAACCCCAGGGGAGGTCAATTAACCATGAAATGATATTGCTAAGTCATGCTACTACCCAGACATTTCTTCAGGCTTTCTCTTGTTTGTAAAGGTTGTTTATACGTTGTGTTTTCTCTTTTTTGAAAATACATTTTTATTAGTTTTCATAACAGAAACACATAGAAAAATCAAAACACATGGGGGAGGGGTAAAGGGCTTATTTTGGGGTTCACAGCGGAGGAAAATCACAGCATAGACTTCAACACAGCGATAACCTATGACACGCAAAGTTCATATGCTGGCCAAAAGGCCATTCGTCGCTGTATGGTAGTTAGAGTCCGCACGCTTTATAAATCCTATGGATATCCCAGAGTTGCCAAGGGTCTGATTTAGGAGGACGTAATCCATCCGACATCGTAATCTTGGAATCTAACGCACGATATTGGTCCAGAAGGTCTATTATTTGTTTCTGAGTTGGAACCGTCCGATTCTTCCAGTTTCTTGCCGATAACAGTGCCGTCGTGGAAATCAGGATAAACAGCATTCACAAGTGGGGTCTCGGGAGTTTAATCATGCCTAACAACAAAACTTCGGGGGCAAATGGAATCTGCGATCCCAAGATTTCAGTTGCAATCAACGAAATGTCTCTCTACAGCAGAGCTATCTTGGAGCAATGCCAACATATTCCCTGCAATTCGGCGTGATTCGGCGATCGTAGTTTGCCAACCCTGCAGTGTATTCAGCAAGCACCACAGGGCCGCCGTACTGCAGGGAAACCCCCCGCAAACTCGACGAACACTCACCGAAACCCGCAGAAACAGCTTGATTAACCCTGCAGAACATGTTGGAGAAACCGACTAGCCGGCGATCACAGCGCATAGCAGCCACTGGAAAAAGCTGACAAGCAGACGAACGAGGTGAAAAAAAACAATACGCTTGAAAGTTTGAAATGCTGTTTACAAAAAACTACTAAACGAAAATGTCTAGAATTTACATATAAGATCCAATGAATGATAATAAAAAGGTCTGTTACAGAAAAAAGACAGACAATTTAAGAAAATAAACGGTTTATTAGATATTGTATAAAAACGGGAATATTTTTAACATTGAAGCCTATGGGATTCGCCTGAATAAACCTGACGAATTACACCAACCAACAGCAGGGCATTTCGGCAACTTTTCCCTGCTGTTTGGTGTTCTCTGATTAGACTAAGCATTGCTTCTCTATGGGGATTTCACTGCCCTCGAACAGGCACCGAACAGACACCGTATGTGCAGGCAATTCACCAACATTTGGCGAACTGCCTGCACTGTGAATAGCCGAATGGCCAGGAAAGGTAACCGAATGCTGAATTTCAGTGTTCGGCTACCTTTCAGCCACAATACGGATGTCTTTGAATAACCCTCTAAGTAATGTTGCTTCATTTATTTTATAGTCTCCCATAACAGGGTTTAAAAGTGATAATACATTTTGGGCCCTGTTCCATGGTAGCCGGTAAAAAAGGGAGCCAGTAAGTGATAAAAGTATTGAGCTGATTTCCCTTACCAGCTTCCTTTTACCTTAGCTCTTCCAATGCAGTCGCTGCATTGGCCTCTGGCATTGGCTCCTGTAAACCATAGAACTTTATGGAGCCCAATGTGACCCTACCGTAAGCTCTGCATCAGCTTGCTCTAGCAGTAAGCCGAAACAAAATGCTGAGGGACACTGGAAACTATTTGTTTCATGTCTTCCGCTGCTTACGACGAGAGGAAGTGTTGGATTACACGACCCTTTCCACTGTGGAATCAAAGGTAAGTTTTACTGTGTTAAGTGATTTTGCAAAAGTAAAATCACTTAATATCATGTTCCGGCAGAAGATATTTCTTTGAGAAATATCATCTGCAAAGGAGAAAAATGAGCTACCTTGGAATAAAGCATTTGTCTCCACCTGGGCACAAATCAATGGCTTCTGTACAAAGAATATAAAATATAGTGGCCGTTAATTAAAAGTAAGGAGCAGCAATGACAACAGAGAACTGTCAGTCCTCTCATCCCCTTATGGTGGCTCATGGTGCATTTCTAATAGCCAGGGAGCAGGAAAGCATGTGAGGGACATGTTTTTTAGAATCTCTTTGCCGCCACCATCCTCGGAAATACCACACAGTCCCCCTCAAAACAATGTGATAAACTTTTAAAAATAACTTTGGTACAAACAAATGCCTGGATAATCCATCCATGACCCATCCTGAACTGTGTGTGATAAAATGCTATTGTATCACAAGCTTATCTAAATATTCTTCTAATCATAACTGCTTCGGAGTGGTTTAGGCATAAGGAAGGCATCAACAAAGACAGAAAGATTTATGTTTTACTGTTCACAGGTTTTTGTGGGTAAAACAAATCTATGAATTTCTTATAAAACAATAACTCTGGCACATGGTCTTATTTTTCCTGTGCTTGCCATCAATTTTAAAACTAAGTGTCTGTTTACATTAAAATTATATTCTTTTCCTGTTAAAATGCCTCCTAAGAAATCAAATATGAACATGAGCGCATTTAAATATGATCTATCTCATATTAAATTGAGTGTCTCACTACAGATAGCGGTGAGTTACAGCAGCAGAGGCACCTGGACTAGGAGTTGGAATAACACATGTAGCATCAAAGAGATATACAGGGTTATTCAGAGAGAGGTGAAAAGCAGGAGAATGACTGGAGAATGGAAAATTCTAGGTCAAATAGCGGATTTGGAAAGTGAGATAAATGGGAGAATTTTTCTGGTTTGGCTATTTTGACCTCGAATTTTCACTTCTCCGGTCATTCTCCTGCTTTTCACCTCTCTCTGAATAACCCTGATACAGTTTAAAAGAATATACTGTTTTAGTCAAGCTTAATGGGACACTCTACCCATGCTGACCACTTTATTGTTTTATAGATAGTGGTCAGGATGTGTGGAGAGCCACCCTCCTACCCACAGGTGCCCCGATCTGGAGACAGTGCTGGGTGAAGTGAAGTTTCCTCCACCCCACTCAGCGTCACCAGCAGCTGGTGGTTTTGAACTAGGGATGAGCTGTTCGGTTCGATATGTTAGGAGTTCGATTCGAACATCGCCCGTTCGGATGTTCGCGAACTACGAACATTTCCGCGTGTTCGCCGCA
This sequence comes from Leptobrachium leishanense, assembly GCA_009667805.1. Classification (NCBI taxonomy): domain Eukaryota; kingdom Metazoa; phylum Chordata; class Amphibia; order Anura; family Megophryidae; genus Leptobrachium; species Leptobrachium leishanense. The sequence continues at coordinate 90,091,287 of CM019066.1, forward strand.
TGTTCGCCCACAATGCACCACAATGGACCACAATGCACTTTTTCCACTGGCCTGAAGCTTGTAATTGGCTACAGCCTGCACCTGACCACAGTTTAGGTACAAGACAGGTGCAAGACTATGCCAATCACGGCTCAGAGTCCTGATTGGGCAAATTTTGCCCAATCATGGGCTCACAGAGCTAAGTCCCGCAGCACACTATATAAGGCGTCCCTTGCAGTCCCAGCACGTGTTTTTGAGAGGAGACTGTTGTGTTAGTGTGTGTTCGCACTGCCACCAACTATTTTGTGGGTCTCATTTCTACAAAATATCTGGGAATTGTTGTAATCTTTGTGTTCTCACTGCCAGCAGCAATTGTGGGGGTCTCACTTCTAGAAGATATCTGGGAATTGTGGTAATCTGTGTGTTCTCACTGCCACCAACTATTTTGGGGGTCTCATTTCTACAAAATATCTGGGAATTGTTGTAATCTTTGTGTTCTCACTGCCAGCAGCAATTGTGGGGGTCTCACTTCTAGAAGATATCTGGGAATTGTGGTAATCTGTGTGTTCTCACTGCAACCAACAATTTTGGGGGTCAGTCATTTCTACAAAATATCTGGGAATTGTTGTAATCTTTGTGTTCTCACTGCCAGCAGCAATTTTGGGGGTCTCACTTCTAGACAATATCTGGGAATTGTGGTAATCCATGTGTTCCCACTGCCACCAACTATTTTGGGGGTCAGTCATTTCTACAAAATATCTGGGAATTGTTGTAATCTTTGTGTTCTCACTGCCAGCAACAATTGTGCTATTTTGGGGGTCAGTCACTTCTAGAAGATATCTGGGAATTGTTGTAATCTGTGTGTTCTCACTGCCACTCATCAGGGGGTCTCACTGATTTATAGGAGGTTTCTGGGAATTGTAATCCGTGTCTTATCACTGCCAGCTATCAGGGGGTCCCACATACTTCTATCAGATTTCTGTGAATTGTAATCTGTGTCTTGTCACACTGACACCCATCAGGGGGGCTCACTGATTTATAGGAGGTTCCGGGGAATTGTAATTTGTGTCTTGTCACTGCCACCCATCAGGGGGTCTCACTGAGTTATAGGAGATTCCTGGGAATTGCAATCTGTGTCTTGTCACTGCCACCCATCAGGGGGCTCACTGATTTATAGGAGGTTCCTGGGAATTGTAATTTGTGTCTTGTCACTGCCACCCATCAGGGGGTCTCACTGATTTATAGGAGGTTTCTGGGAATTTTAATCTGTGTCTTGTCACTGGCTGCCAGCTATCAGGGTGTCTCACTGAGTTATACCAGAGCTCTAGAAATCTTTAATCTTTATACCAGAGTTGAATCAGAGTTCTGCATATCTCCAATTTTTATAACAGAGTTGAATCAGAGTTCTGTATATCTTTAATCTATATATCACTCACCATGTCAGAAAGACCAAAAAGGACAGGCAGACGCTCCCAGACACAGATAAGAGGGCAAGCAGCCTCTGTGTCGGGAGGCTGTGCCTCTGGTCGTCGTGGATGTGGTGCATCCTCTGCAGGGGCACGCTTGTCCTTTCTAACTGGTGCTGGCCGTCTTAAGCAGCAGCAACATACAGAGGATTTGGTGGATTGGCTAACCAGGCCATCCTCATCCTCCCAGTCCTCTGCCAGCCAGGCTTGTAGTGGTTTACAGTCCACCTCAGCTGCAAAATCATCTAATGCAGCCTCCATGTCCACAGCTACTCCTGCCGTAGCCTCACTATCACACACGAAGGAGTCAGCTGAATTGTTTGACTACAATGACAGTGACCTGCTGCTTGAGGATGCGCAGCAACTACAGTGCTCTGATTCAATCTCTGAGGTTGAGGAAGGGAGTATAATCAACCTAGAGGAAGGGGGTGCCAGTGATGACACACAAATAACTGGCACTCATGTTGCCCCAGCAGCTGCAGCATACTGCCAAGTTGGCTCCAGTGACGAGGTGATAGGGGGTGATGACAATGATGACGAGGTCACTGACTCCACCTAGGTGCCTGATCGAACAGAGGAGTCAAGTGAGGAGCAGGAGGCACAACAAACACGAGGCACAACGTCCTCTATGACCTACCGTAGCTAGTCCAAGGCATCAGATGTCAGAGCTGCTCAGGTGCAGAGCGCTGTTGTCTCAAAGCACACATCCAGGAACTCTGCTGTCTGGGAGTTCTTTAAGAAATGTGCAGCAGACTGCACCGTTGTTATTTGTAATCTATGTCAGATGAGGCTCAAGCGTGGGAAAGACACCGGACGCTTGGGTACCACGTGCTTGAGGTGACATATGACCACCTGCCACGCATCCCGTTGGCGCAACACTTTGCGTAGGTCCTCCTCACCTGTCACTACCCCCACTATATGTCCTGCCATGTCATTGACTTCAACCTCCACTGACAGGGATGATGCTACAGTAATGGATGTACCAGGTCCTTCCTCACAATGTGACAGCTTCCCATCAGCTGAAGATTTACGCAGTCAGATTACATTGCCCCAGCTGCTGCAGCGTGAGAAAAAATATAGACCCAACCATCCCAAGCACAGCGTCTAAATGCCAGCTTAGCAAAATTACTTGCATTACAGCTGCTGCCTTTCCAGCTGGTGGACTCTGCTTTCTTCCGTGAATTTGCTGAATGTGCTGTACCACAGTGGCAGGTTCCAAAACGCCATTTGTTTTCATGGAAGGCCATTCCAGCACTATACCAGCACGTGGAAGACAATGTTATGGAGTCATTGGGAAAGGCAGTCAGCAGCAAGGTGCATGTGACTTTAGACACGTGGTGCAGCAAGCATGGACAGGGGCATTACATTTCCTTCACGACACACTGGGTAACTCTGATTGCAGCTGGGAAGGATCCAAGATGGGGCTTTGTGCTTGAGCTTGTTCATCCACCACGCCTCCAGAAAGCTGCTTGTATGAGGTCTGTCTGCTCCACCACCACCTCTCCCTCTTCCTCCTCCTCCTCCTCTTTCTCTGTCTCTGGCGAAGTGGCAGTTAAACCGACGTGTGACAGGGGCTATGCAATGGCTCAAGCAAAAAGATGCCATACTGTGCTTCAGCTGGTTTGTTTAGGGCACAGGAGCCACACCAGGCCAGAAATTCTGTCAGCTCTGCAGGGGCAGTTGCAGAGATGGTTAACACCACGCCAGCTTCAGCTGGGAATGGTCGTCTGTGATAATGGCAGCAATCTTCTCTTCGCCCTAAGCTAGGGTAAGTTGACGCATGTACCATGCGTAGCACACATCCTAAATCTGGTGGTACAGCGTTTCCTAACCAGGTACCCAGGGCTGGCAGAGCTTCTCAGCCAGGCCAGAAAAGTCTGCAGCCACTTCAGGCGGTCATTCCCAGCAAGTGTTCGCCTGGCAGAAATTCAAAGAGAATTCCACCTTCTACAAACCGTCTGATCTGTGACATGCCCACCAGGTGGAACTCGACATTAGCAATGCTGCAGCATCTGCACAAGCAGCAGAGGGCCATCAACGAGTACCTGTGTGAGTATGGCACAAGGACAGGTTCAGGTCAACTTGGTTCCCCCCCGCAGTGCCTGATGATCAAGGATGCATGCACTGTACTGTCACCATTTGAGGAGGCAACGAGGATGGTGAGCAGGGACAGTGCATGTATCAGTGACACAATTCCTTTAGTGTTCCTGCTGGAGCGCACTCTGTGGGGAATTATAGATGTGGCACTAGAGGCAGAGCAGCAGGAGGAAGAGGAGGCCTTCCCTAGCTCTCAAGGCCCCAGTCTTTCCGCAGACAGCATTCCTGCAGGTCCTCCTCAGATCAGACAGGAGGAGGATGAGGAGGAGGAATATTAAAGTAGTGGGGGCATTGAAGGTGGGGATTCCTCAAGGGAGGTTTTTGTGTGCCCAGAAACCCAAGGACTAGTACGTGGCTGGGAGGAGAAAGTGCACAATGGGGTCATCCTCATAGACCAGGAAGACTCGGAAGCTAATGCCACATCCAACCTATGCTGCATGGGCTCCCTTATTCTGCAAAGCCTGGTAAAGGACCCCAGGATTCGTGCTATGAAGGAGAGGGTTCATTACTGGTTGGCAAGCCTTCTTGATCCACGATACAAGGGAGGACAGGATGAAAAAACTTGAGGACGGTCTAAAGCGACACTTGTGTAACACCTTTACAGGCACTGGTAGGTTACTAAGTGATGACACAGGTGTTTCTGAGGCTGCGGTTGATCAGAGGAAGAGCGGTGAAAGGGGCCGTTTGACTGATGCCTTTTCCAATTTTTTTAGTCCACGACACCCAGGGACATCAAATGTAGGCACCCATTGCCAGCGTCTTCACCATATGGTGCAGGACTACCTAGGGGCAAGGGCAGACCTGGATACCTTTCCAGCAGACGATCCACTGGCTTACTGGGTGTTGAGATTGGATCACTGGGCAGAACTTAGCCAATATGCTATGCAGCTACTAGGTTGCCCTTCATCCAGCATGCTTTCTGAAAGCACGTTCAGTGCCGCTGGAGGTTTTGTCACAGACAAAAGAATGCGTCTGTCCACCGACTCTGTAGACCAGCTGACATTTATAAAAATGAATCAGTCCTGGATCAGCAGCTATCAATCCCCTGATGCTGACGTAACGGAATAGATTGGGGATCTCTTCTGCATTCACAAAACCTCCACCACTACACTCTTCCACAATACCGCAAAGGGGTTACGGTGTGTAGGCACTTGCTGCCACCAAAGGCACAATATATGGGTGCACTGCCACTGACGCCTATATTACCAGATTTATATCATTTTAATATTGGACCGCAGGGTCCAACTCTGCACTCTTCCACAATACCACAGAGGGGTTACTTACGGTGTGAAGGCACTTGCTGCTACCAAAGGCACAATATTTGGGTGCACTGACGCCTGTACCAGATTCGTATAATTTTAATATTGGACCGCAGGGTCCAACCCTGCACTCTTCCACAATACCACAGAGGGGTTACGGTGTGATGGCACTGTTGCCGACACTAAAGGCCCAATTTTAAAGCACCTATTGTTACTTTCATCCAAAGCCTGCATAAGTTTCACTATAATTTAGCCAAAAAATCACTAAACTTGTTCTGCGTGTCCTAAAATGTCTCCTCTTTTCATACAGACTGCTGTCCCAAGCAGTTGTTTATGAATAGATTAAAGGAAAACCGTTTACCGTCATTTGAAATGTAATTTTTTTGTTTTTAAATGTTTTTATACATCCTACAAATCCGCCACTTCACGGGCAGGTTATGGGGACCTCCTAGGCACGATATTAGAAGGAATTTTTTGTTTTTAATTTTAACCCTTATTTCATGGAAAACTCACTGTTCCTTTAAAAACGTTTTTTTTAAACTTTTTGTCCTTGTTTCCTGTCCCCGAGGGCACTACATACATACACCTTTTATGGCAAATATCTTGCATATATGCCCTCTTGGAGGCCACTCTAAAAATCAAACTTTCGAGTCCCATTGACTTGCATTGAGTTTGGTTCGTGTTCGAACTCGAACTTTTGAAATCGTTCGAGTTCGAATGCGAACCGAACACAGGGATGTTCGGCTCATCCCTATTTTGATCTTCCTGGCAGCTGGTCATCAGATTGGTTACTAGTGACTTCACCACGCAGAGAGTGTGTCGATGTCACCCTCTCTGAAAACCACCCGTTGTAGCGAGCCGATGGATCGCATGTATGCAGCTCCACCTCCACCTCTCTGCGCTGGCGCAACAGAACCTGTGTATGTAAAGTGCGCTAGTCCCGTAGCGGTGTGCAATTTGTGGTTCCTACGCTACGCAAGTTGCATAGCAGCGGAAATTGGGGTGGAAAAAGCATCAGGGACTTTTAGGTTCAGGAGTTCCTGAGCTGAAGAGGAAAAGTTGCGCACATGGAAGGGCAAAAGTTGAATAAAATCTCCTAATAATGAAAAAAATGTTTGGGCGGAAGCTGTCCGCAGCATCTACGCAATTATTTTAGGGCCGAAAAAAGGGAACTCTATCTTCAATAGACTATCCCTTTAAGTATCTCCTCTTTATAAAAACACTATAAGGGTAATCCACAATGTCTGGATGGTCACAGTTATTGTAAAAAATGGGGAAAATAAATCACTGTTGAAACTAAAGTGAACCGCGTCAACTAGTATTGGCTGGGTGGAGTAGGTGTAACATCACTGCTCTATAACTGTGGAGACTGTGTGCAGACACAGGTTCGAATCCCGGCAACAGCACCTCTCCAGTAAGTGTCCTTGGGCAAGACAACTAATGGTACATACTCACCACACAGGACATACTTGAAAACAAGAGAAATCTGTATTCTTCTTGGTAAAATACTTAAAAAAACCCAAAAAAACTCAGAAATGGAAAATTCTTCAAATAACGGCGAACAACAGTACCAAAGTTATCCTTATGTGAAAAGCAAAAACGGCGACCTTTCTAAATTTTCAGCACCGGTAAACATGCTTTGTTGAGTTTAATGGAATGTTATCCATATAGAGTGAGTAAAAACAGACAGCAGCACTAGTGGCCTGCCCTATGGTATGTTCCTGCTCAGGTTTCAAAAGGTTTTAGCTCAATGGTGCCAGTACAGAGAATTATCATCTGCAAAGAAGACAGCTATTACCCAGAAAGGGCGACCTGAACTGAAATGCCAAGGACGTCTTCTCTGCACTGGAGATACAGAGCCACCCAATGATCCGTATACCTACCATAGAAACTACAGTGAAAACAATGGTAGAAAACAACACTACACAACAATGACTGAAACACCGGGGGAATCCATGGAAAATCTACGCTTAATAACTATGGCAAAAACTACAGTGGAAACCCCATTGACACCAACTTTGAGAACTACACTAAGGAATGTTGGGAGAAACTAAGGTGGAAAGAACGGTGAAAAGTATAGCAAACTATGGTGGCACTTCTCTAAATAGTGAAGTCACCGTAGTGTCGACATTCTTGCTCCACCAGGCTACGCCAAAGGTACATCACAATACATTGAATGAAAGAACAGTGGGTTAGTGAATAATGCCTTATGTTAAAAGAAATTGAGTCAAATAGATGTTATTAAAATCTGTGTATATATTTCCTATATGCTATTTTGTGTTTGGTCATTACCTGCTAAATGTAATCATTTTTGATAGAGCTAGAGTTCAAACAGATTTTCTTCGTACAATGTGTCCTCAAGGAAAATTTTTTGTTTTCAAATACTGTTTTTCATAATGTCAGTAGAGCCTTTATTTCCAAGCTGCTATAAACTGGTGTTCCAAAAATACTAAACCTGCTGCTGATCAAAAGTGACAGAAATCTAATCTGTTCCGAACCTGAAACCAAACGTCTATAAAATAAAAAATTCCAGTACACTAAACGTTTGGCATTTTTAATCCTTTAAACTACAGATAAAACATTTGCCAAGATTCTCTTAACGGTCGCTATGGTCGTGACGGGAGTCGTTCATGTTGCAAGGAGAAGGTCGAAATTCTCTATGCATCCCATATTCCTAATGTATGAGCTAATCGGTATTGGGCATGACTGCCAGGAAGAAAGCCAGCCGGGGTGGTCGCGCTAGACCCTATAGCACAACACTCACTGTCAGAGTTTGGATGTCGCATGCACAATCTCACAGCTAGGAAACCACTATTACTTATGTTACATATATTAAATTCACTTGTATGCCGTTGCTAACATTTAGAGCAGTATTACATTCTGCCCTCTAAAACGGGGACTCTAAGGAAGAAAACCTGTGCCTGCAGGTTTCTCCTTAGCATCCCCGTTTTAGCTCCATATTACAGGGCATGCGCTGATTCAGCAGCCTACCCCATAATGCAGAACTAAGCCTGAGGATACTCGAGGCAGAGCTAAGCACCACCGCGAGCATCCCCTCCATGGAGTCCATAGTACTTCATTGAGGTTTCGACTGCCAGTCACATGACCTGCAGGATCTCGCCTCTCGTGAGATCCTGCTGGTCAGCGGAGTGATCATGGAGGGAGACTGGGGACTTTTTCCCCAGTCCCACTCTGCTCCAGACAGCCAGAAGAGGTGGATCAAGCTGCCTTTCTCGCTGCAGGATAAGAGGTGAGTATTAGATATATGCAATTTGTTTTGTTCTGAATCAATATTCGGACGACATTCACCATTTTCGTATTTCGGGAGCATTTTCGAAAACGAAATATCGACCATCCAAAAATTTTGGATCGATTCGATTCGGTGATTAGGATCATTTCGGCAATTCGGATCATTTTGACGATTCGGATCAGTTGGTTTTTCATTTTGTTATGAGTTATTTAGTTTTTTACTGCTTATTTAAGAATGGCAAGTAGATTACTACCAATAGAATGAAAGTTTCTTTAATTATTTATTATTTTAGGATTTTTTAGGCATTTTTTGGGTGAAATTTTAGGCTTCCTAATTTTTTTTACAGAAACAAGGCTTTTTAACCCATTGGTTTCGATGTAGCATATGAATCCACTTCCATATGGGAAGTGCCTCTCTGCAGTATAATTAATGCAGCATATGTATCCGCAGACTCCCGGCAGCACTTCTCTGCAGTATAATTAATGCAGCATATGAATCCGCACACTGCTAGGCAGCACCTCTCTGGAGATCGATTCATTGATTTGGAACGATTCATTTTTTGATAAGTTAGTTTTTCGTTTTTTATGAGGTATAATTAATGCAGCATATGAATCCACAGGGTTTGGGTCGAAATCCCTACAACCAGGTTCCCTAATGACAAAATCCTGACGGCCAACTTCCCTACACAGACAACTCCCTGACGGCCAACTTCCCTACACAGACAACTCCCTGACGTGCAACTTCCAGACATCCAAAATCCTAGCGACTAACACTAACCCTACTCCCCAATCCCCCTAAGTCTAGCCCTAACCCTAACCCCCTAAACCTAGCCCTAACCCCCTAAACCTAGCCCTAACCCCAACCCCCTAAACCTAGCCCTAACCCCTAAACCTAGCCCTCACCCCCTAAACCTAACCCTACTCCCTAACCCCTAAACCTAGCCCTAACCCCCTAAATATAGCCCTAACCCTAAACCTAGCCCTAACCCCAACCCCCTAAACCTAGTCCTAACCCCTAAACCTAGCCCTCACCCCTAAACCTAACCCTACTCCCTAACCCCCTAAACCTAGCCCTAACCCCCTAAATCTAGCCCTAACCCTAACCCTAGCCCTAACCCCAACCCCCTAAACCTAGTCCTAAACCCTAAACCTAACCCTAACCCCCTAAACCTAGCCCTAACCCCCTAAACCTAACCCTAACCCCCTAAATCTAGCCCTAACCCCCTAAACCTAGCCCTAATCCCCCTAAACCTAGCCCTAACCCCAACCCCCTAAACATAGCCGTAACCCCCCTAAACCTAGCCCTAACCCCAACCACCTAACCCTACTCCCTAACCCCCTAAACTTAGCCCTAACCCCCTAAATATAGCCCTAACCCTAACCCCCTAAACCTAGCCCTAACCCCAACCCCCTAAACCTAGTCCTAACCCCTAAACCTAGCCCTCACCCCCTAAACCTAACCCTACTCCCTAACCCCCTAAACCTAGCCCTAACCCCCCTAAATCTAGCCCTAACCCTAACCCCCTAAACCTAGCCCTAACCCCAACCCCCTAAACCTAGTCCTAACCCCTAAACCTAACCCTAACCCCCTAAACCTAGCCCTAACCCCCTAAACCTAACCCTAACCCCCTAAATCTAGCCCTAACCCTAACCCTTTAAACCTAGCCCTAACCCCTAAACCTAGCCCTAGCACTTAACCCCCTAAACCTAGCCATAACCCATATCCCTAAACATAGCCCTAACCCCCCTAAACCTAGCCCTAACCCCCCTAAAGCTAGGGTTAGGGTGTTAGTTTTAGGGTTAGCCAATGGATTCTGGAAGTTGGCCGTGTAGGGAAGTTGGGATGTCCGGCACTTGTCCTGCCTGGAAGTTGGCCGTCGGGATGTTGGCATTAGGGAACCTGTCTGTAGGGATTTTGTCCGGCACCCGAATCCACACACTGCTGGGAAGTGCCTCTCTGCAGTATAATTAATGCAGCATATGAATCCGCACACTCCGGGCAGCACCTCTCTGCAGATCGATTCATTGATTCGGATAGATAAATTTTTTGTTCAGTTAGTTTTTAATTTTTTTGAGTTCTAATTAATGCAGCATATGAATCCACACACAGGGCCGGCGCTAGACTATTTTGCGCCCTAGGCAGGACAAGCTACTTGCACCCCCCCACACTGTGCACCGGCACACTCACACTGCAGGGGGGGACCCACACTGTGCACGGGTCACACACGGGCATTCGGTGCCCATCTTACCCCTCCACTGGTCAGGCCCTGGGGTTCGGTCTGTGCCTCTTTCTTTCCTCTGCCTCTTTCATTCTTTCCTCTGTACCTCTTTTTCCACCTTTTCTTTCATCTGCCTCTTTCTTTCATGCCTTTCTTTCTCTCTCCTGTGCCTTTCTCTTCTGTGACCTTTCTTTCATCTGCCTCTGGTGGTGCCTGCACATCATCTGGTGGCGCCTGCGTGACACCATAAGACTCCCACCTTCTGCGCCACTAGTGGAGGTTTGCGAGCTGCCACTGCCGGCCACACGAGCCGCACAGGAGGAACAGGTACAATAATGAAACCCAGGTTGGGGCAGGCTGCACCCCTAGGTGTCAGTGCGCCCTAGACGGTTGCCTAGCTTGCCTAGTGGGAGCACCGGCCCTGTTCACACACTGTTGTTTAGTTCCCGGCAGTGTGCGGATTCATATGCTGCATTAATTATACAACTTAGGTGTTGAAAAATGACATGTGCTGTGTGTATGACTTGTTCGTGATGCATCTACCTGTTGTGCTTTCATCAATTTTTCTTTCCTTGCGTGTCTCCTCCTCAGTTACAGACACGGGATCCCTGTCACTGCTGATATGCTGATAAGTATAATGTAAGTGTTCTATGGACTTTATTCAGTTTTCCCACAGTATTAATCAGGTCTTGGATCTTGACATTCGCTAGAGTGTAGTGCGTTTGCCCAGATATGGGTTCGACCACACAGTTGAGGCTTGAACGTTGGAGTTGGCATTGTAGCCATTTTTTGTGTGCATGTGTTTCTGCAGTTTCACATTTTTGTGTGTTTGCTAATGTGATAGAGACATTTAGGTTTATTCTGCACTTTATTTGTCTTTTCTGTGCAGCACTAGCCTAATTTCCTATGGGGTAGGTGCACATTAACTCTTACTCATATGGAGTGCAGTTTCCTATGCTAATACTAGTGAGGAGAGTGTGGCTTTGCTGGATAGGCACAAGTCATACAGGGTTATTCAGAGAGAGGTGAAAACCAGGAGAATGAACAATCTAGACCAAATAGCCGTTTTGGAATGTGAGATAAATGGGAGAAATTTTCTGGTTTGGCTATTTTGACCTAGAATTTTCACTTCTCCAGTCATTCTCCTGGTTTTCACCTCTCTCTGAATAACCCTGATAGTAAATTTGGGGTTTTTGCACCAGTGATCAATCTGCAAAAACTCTCAGCTCTCCTAGTTTTGAAGTTCTGAGGAATGGTGAATATAGACCATTGCCCTGGGAAGTGGACTTTATCTCACTATACCACTTCTAAGTTATTTTCTTGGTCATATTTCTGTAAAAAAGATTCTAGTGAAACCATAATGCAATTTGTGATTTTATTTGTTTTGAAATCATCTATTACTTCACCAACGTTTTTCATATGGAAGCTTTCCAAGGTATAGATACACTCAATAAACACAGTCAAAATATTCTCAACTAGCGATTTAACAAATCACACCAATAAAAGTTTTAAGGCTTTAAAAGTAGTTAGAAAACATGTCAGTTGGTATTATAGTTGTATAAAACATTCAAAACTTTGTGACTTGAATAAAATACAATACTGTAGGCTTAATTTTTTTTTATATTAACGGCCAAAATACTGAGAATCTAAATTTTCCATTAAACATGGTTCAACTACACCCTGAATATACACTATTTACTGCAAAGCCAAGCTGCATTATGATAGATCTGTGGATATGCTCGCTTTATATTGCAATTTTTACCTTTCAGCTGAATCAAAAGTGGATAAAAATCCCAATCAAGCTGATAATAGCGGCTCCCTAATGGATAGTCCATGAGTCGCTAATCATTAGCTGCTCGCTGTTATCTACTCTATACCAACCAATCCGTGGTGTTAGGAGCTCCAGTCGGAATATTTGGCAGACGCTGAGCAATCCTGTCAGTGGCGCATTGTGCCGCCTCTCAGAATATTTTCGGAGTCCATAGGACGCCATGGACACCAGTGCAAGGTTGTGTGAGTGGGATCACACTTCAAATGCGGTCACACAGAAGAACATTGGGAACTGTATTTTTCTAAAGGGTTATTCAAAGAGCTCTGAATTTTATGGGAAATTTCAGTGCTCTTTCGATTGGCACAGTTCGTGTGTGTTTTGGCGAATTCATTTCGCCAACCCTGAGGTGAATTCACTATTCACCACAGGATCCCCAAAGAGCACTGAACAAGAAGTCACCGAAGACCGCCGAACACTGCTTAACTGATTGCCAAATGCCGCCGAACTTAATGCTGAACACCGCCAGGGACCTCTGAGCAGCCTGCCGACCACCGCCGAAGTCCGCCAAACTGACCACCAAATTGCAGAAAAAAAAAAAAAAACAGAACTCTGCTATTTTTTAAAAAACTTTTTTAACAATGAAAATGTGTGGAAGTAACAAAAAAGGTCCTATAACAATAATAAAAATAATAACAAAAATTAAAAAAAAAGCCATTAAAAAAAAAATGGGAATTAAAAATTTGGCCTACAAAAATCCAGAAAAATACCCAAAAAATTCTAAAAAGTAAATTAATATAAAGGTTTTTTTCTGAAATTGAAAAAAACCAAACGGTTGAATAAGAAAATAGTAAAAATGATATTTTTTAACATTGAATCCTATGGGATTCGCCTGTTGAAACCTGTCGAACTGAAACACCGAAAATCTTGGCATTTCACCAGCATTTCGGTGCAGTTTAGCGTTTGTCTGAATAGATTAACCATTACTTCTGTATGGGAAATTTCACTGCCGTAGAAGAGTGCCAAATTGCAGCGAACTGTGGCGAACTGCACTGTATTTAACTGACAATTCGCCAGTATTTGGTAAATTGACAGTTTAGTGAATAGACGAACCATACTGTGAAATTCCCCGTTCAGTGCACTTCGGTGTCAAGTTTGACGTTTATTGAATAACCGTTCTAGTTTTCTGCTGCTTGTGGCCAGAGGAAGTGGCAGATCGCACAGTCCTCTGTACCATGGGATCAGAGATAAGTCTGGATTTTTTTTATCTAATTATTTTAAAGTGCTAAGTGATTTTGCAAAATTGTTCAGGTTTGGCTTGTAATAAAGTTGGCAGCCATACTTCCCACCATTCTATAACATAACATAATGCATCACTGGAAGGTGAGTTAATTTAAAAGTACGTGCATGCTAATAATGCAGTTTGTGTGAGAGTGCAAATAATATTATGTCATTAGGATAAGTAATAAAACAAACTATAACGCCTTCAAAATTTAATTGTTGGCTGACCAGAGCTATGACCTCAGAGACCTTCAGGCATTACGTTATTTTGGGTCCATTGAAAACAAATAAACCGTGCTGCACACTGAGCTTATTCTATCATTTACATCATGTCTGATCATGAGATCTGCAGCCAACATATATTTCTTTGTAATTTTCAATCTATAGTGTGCCTATTAATACAGACCCATTCGGTGCTCAGGGCAGATATTCCGTTTGCTTTTATAGGGGACGTTTCATGATTCCTACAGGCACCACCACTAGTCAGTAAACTCTCTATATTATGCACATTTTGATCTTAGAACGGACAGATCTTCCCTTTCTTCTTGGAGTACTCTTGCCGTTACTTAGCTGCCACAGAGCTTTCTTTTTTCAGACAGTGGCAACTCGTTCATATGACTCAAACAACACATGACTATTTAGTAAATAGAGAGCATTTTACCCCAGACAAACGCTGACTTGCATGTCTCCAAATTGAATCTTCTTTACAATCAAGTCATAACAATCCATTTTTTATATTAAAAAGCCAGTGTATTTTAATATGTGTATTTAATTGCACATTAAATGATTAACATCATTTTATACATCTCTATACTTATTTCATGCACGAAAACATGCCAAAATATACGTTTTTTCTTTTTATCATTTAAATTGAGTAGTCCCCTAGAAAAAGGGATCATAATTTATTTGAAGTCTGACAAGGTTTCCTAATACAATTATATACTGCAAATATGTTAATAAGGTTCACAAAAAATGAACACGAAATAATTTATTAAAATCCGAAATAAAATTGACTATATTGAAGCATTTGTAACCTTCTGTCATTCTACTTAGAATGAATTATTATTTGCAGGGTCCACTAAAAAAACAAAACATTCAGGGTTATTCAAAGAGATTCGAAAAGTCACCGCACGTTCGGTGACTTTTCGTTCTCTTCAATTCGGTTCCTTTTGCCGATCCCATTTCGGTGACCCTGCGGTGTATTCAGCAAGCACCACAGGGTCCCCGAATTGCAGGGAAAAGTCACCGCAAACCTGACGAAAACTAACCGCAAAACCCACCGAATTCACGCCGAAAACAAGCAAAAACATCTGGATTATCCTTCGAAAAACCCGAGCAGGAGCCGATCACACGCAGCGAAGCAGCCGAACAGGAGCCGAATCACACACAGCCGAAGCAGCTGTGACACAGAGGAGGCAGTGAATAAATTAGCAAAACCGTTTGTATGAATCTGTGAAAATGAAACGTTGTTTGCAAAGAAACTACTGAGCGAAAATGTCTGAAATTTACACAGGAGGTCCAGGGAATGATAATAAAGAGGGCTGTTACAGAAAAAATAAGTAAACTTAAAATAAAAAAAATAAAAAAAATCGGACTTTTACAAAAAAAAAAATTAAGAAAAATGCTTAAAGTATCCTAAAAAATCTATAAATAAAGAGACTCTTTACTGCAGAATTTTATAATGAACGGTTTATTAGATATTGAATTAAAACAGGAATATTTTTAACATTGAAGCCTATGGGATTCTCCTGAATAAACCTGCTGAATTAAACCTGCGAATGGCAGGGCATTAGGGGAACCTTTCACTGCTGGTTTGTGTTCTCTGAATAGCCGAAGCAGTGCTTTTCATGGGGATTTCACTGCCCTCGAACAGGCACCGTATGTGCAGGCAATTCGCCAGGATTTGGCGAATTGCCTGATCTCTGGATAGCCAAATGGCCAGGAAAGGTAACCGAACGCTGATTTTCAGCGTTCGGTTACCTTTCTCAAGCAATTCGGAGCTCTTTGAATAACCCTGATTGTGTTACTTACATAGGAAATGTAACAAACACCCAAAATCAACTTATCGCTTATGCTACCATAGGAGGCAATGGATGTCATTACCAAAATTGTGTCCAGGAGTTTAAAATCAATAAAACCCAAAGAATCATTTGAGTTCTTACCCTCAAACGTAATTTTAACACAACAGTTCGGCTTGTATTTGCTTTTCTTAACTTTACTGCATTTCTCACAGGATTCATACAGGGTTATCCAAAGAGATCCGAATTGCTTGAGAAAGGTAACCAAACGCTGAAAATCAGCGTTCGGTTACCTTTCCTGGCCATTCGGCTATCCAGAGAGCAGGCAATTCGCCAAATCCTGGCGAATTGCCTGAACATACGGTGCCTATTCGGTCCCTGTTTGAGGGCAGTGAAATCCCCATGAAAAAGCACTACTTCGGCTATTCAGAGAACACAAACCAGCAGTGAAAGGTTGAATTCGGTGGTTTCATTCGGCAAGTTTATTCAGGAGAATCCCATAGGCTTCAATGTTAAAAATATTCCCGTTTTAATTCAATATCTAATAAACCGTTCATTATAAAATTCTACAGCAAAAAGTCTCTTTATTTATAGATTTTTTAGGATACTTTAAGCATTTTTCAGATTTTTTTTGATTTTTTTTAAAAGTCCGATTTTTTTAATTTATTTTTTTCAGTTTACTTATTTTTTTTGTAACAGCCCTCTTTATTATCATTCCCTGGACCTCCTGTGAAAATTTCAGACATTTTCGCTCAGTAGTTTCTTTGCAAACAGCGTTTCATTTTCCCAGATTCATACAAATGGTTTTGCTAATTTATTCACTGCCTCCTCTACGTCACAGCTGCTTCGGCTCTGTGTGATTCGGCTCCTGTTCGGCTTCTTCGAAGGTTAATCCAGATGTTTTTGCTTGTTTTCAGCGTGCATTCGGTTAGTTTTCGTCAGGTTTGCGGCAGCTTTTCCCTGCAATTCGGGGACCCTGTGGTGTTTGCTGAATACACCGCAGGGTCACCGAAATGCAATCGGCAAAAGGAACCGAATTGAAGAGAACGAAAAGTCACCGAACGTGCGGTGACTTTTCGAATCTCTTTGGATAACCCTGATAGTATTATGAACAAAATAAAAATATGTCATAATAACCACCCCTCCTGTCATGTCACTTGACCACCAACACTTACAGAGTTATTCAGAGAGCGTGAAAAGCAGGAGAATGACTGGAGAATGAAAAATTCTAGGTCATAATAGCCGATTTGGAAAGTGAGATGAAAGGGAGAATTTTTCTGGTTTGGCTATTTTGACCTAGAATTTTTCATTCTCCAGTCATTCTCCTGCTTTTCACGCTCTCTGAATAACCCTGTTAGATGGGCAGAGTATATAGAGTCCTCTTCATTGCCCCTTCCCTATCTCTTTTGCTGCTAATTACGTAAATCAAATAATTGTCTTTTATTGCCTTCTTCTTTTTCCATGATTATACTTTGTCCCTTAAATGAATGATCAATGTTGATTTTTGGGCTCCATGACCACAATCGCTATGCCAATGTCTCTAAAAATACTATTGCTTTCACTCCTTCGCTTTCACCTTAATATTGTTGTCTATCTCTGCCCTTTTATTGCAGCCATACCCTTCGTTCTTCCAGAGTCATTGTCACACTCAATTTGAGCCTGTTTCTTCACAAGAGTCGGTGGTCCTGTGAAACTTTTGCTGCCAATTCCATTTTAGATGTTTTTTTTGCTCTACATGATTTTGTAGTGTATGGTGGTGCAAGAAAAAGTCTTGGCAGTTTTGCTCTCTCCCTCCAACACAATTACTGTTTTTCCGTAGTGCTATTAACATCCCAGTGACATGTTCTCCATCCTTTAATTTGCTGACTAAACCGCATTTTATTTATCAAGAATACCATTCATCTATCCATTGCTACAGCTGTGACATCTGCTATGAATTGAGTTCCAGTCTCCTTAGCAAAACCACCTTGGCCATTAGAACTGCCAAACCACTTAAGACAGAGGATTCTAGGCCTGAGAAAGACCATAACTACGGAGGCTCCTACAGTTCTCAATCTGAAATGGAAATTCCTCCATTGGAATACACATACAAAAATTATTCGGAAAAAACTAAAAATCGTTCCACATGAGGGACTTCATATACCGGTTTCTTACAGATGGTGAGCATACATCTCCCATGAGAGCCCTTTCCTGTCTAATGACTAATGTGACACAGACCTGAAAAAAGGTTAAATGCTCTGATAATCATTCTGGGTCAGTTCACGATTTCGAATTTGTCCCTGAGGAAGATGACACAGTGATTTCTGTCAATGCTTCTTCCGATGAAGGTGTCCCAAAGGTCAACCCCCACTAACATGAAAATAAAATCTTTGCTCCTTCCATCCATTGTCCACAAGGTGTTCCCCTTTTGAAGCAGAAACCATATCTTACACGCAGTATTCTGATTGGGTACCGAAGGAACACATTTCAAAATACCCCAACTTAAGGGTTCAACACTTGTTAGAAAGAGCAGCTAGAAACAAACTTTGGGTGGAATGCCTGCGCCTCTCTACTAAGGACAAGGCATGCATAACCCCTATTTTTTCCAATCACTGTAGAAATTAAATAAAATGGACTAATTCTTGCATTTTTTGTGAACTGTCAATTTCATGGCTTGGCTGTTTGATACATAAATAGTCTGGGAGGTCCTTGATCAAACGCTTTAGTTGACATAGCAAAACAGTTTTGGACTTTTTGCTTCCAAAATGAACTTGGTATTCAAGTTTAATTCCTACAGGGATTGGCTAATACAGAAGCAGACTTTATGTTTAGACATCTGCAGGCCTTCAGTAGCTGTTGTTGTCTACAATTGTTATTTTTTTATGGCTTTATTCTCTATGAAGACAATATTGAAACCACGCTGAGGACCCACTCACCAGTATACTCCATGCGAAAGATTACACTATCAAATATTTATTTATTTATTTGCAAAGTATTTTACCAGGAAGGATACATTGAGATTTCTCTTGTTTTCAAGTATGTCCTGGGTTCAAAAACATTAAAATGTTACAGTTGTTACAGAAATACAAAGTAATAAAATGCAAGATATAAAAATAACAAAACACAAATATACAGATTAACACAGAAAATAAATATGTAGGAAATATTACATTCCGTATATATCCGAGGTATATTAATAGGGGGCTCTTGAGGGACTTAAGACTGGGGCAAGATATGATGGTGTCTAGGAGGTTATTCCATAATTGCGGTGCTCTGAAGGAAAATGAGGATAGAGCCACTTTCTTTTTGTATTGTGGTATTGTAAGTAAGGTGCTGGTCCTGGATCGGAGGTTATAGGATGAGGGAACTGCTGGGGGAAGCAGTCTATTCAGGTAGGGTGGTAGTTTCCAAGAAAAACTCTTAAACCCCCAGGTTGGAAAGGTGAAGAATGCGTCTAGATTCCAGCGACGGCCAGTTTAGTTCTTTTAGCATGTCACAATGGTGGGTCATGTAGTTACATTGTAGCACAAAGCGGCAGAATGAGTTATACAATGTAGTAAACGTATGAAGTTGCGCTTGCGGGGCCACTGAATACACTACATCTCCGTATTCAATGGCTGGCATAAGCATTTGTTGCACAATCTGCTTTCTTACCGCGGGGCTCAGGCAGGATTTGTTTCTGTACAGGGCACCTAGTTTGGGGTAAAGTTTAGATGAGAGTTTTTCTATGTGGGGGCCAAAAGATAGATTTGGGTCTAACTACATACCTAGATATTTGAGAGAAGTGACTGTGGTCCGCATGCCATTTGATTTTGTCTTGACACATAGATGGGGAGTTTGTAATTTGTGTAGTTTAGGTGCTGTTCCAAGTAGCATTGTGACAGTTTTGTCAGTATTAAGAAAAAGTTTGTTATCTTTGATCCATTTTTCTACCTCTGTGAATTGCTCTTGCAGCACTGCCTCCAGCTGCGGGAGATTTGGTTTGCTGGTATAGATTACAGTGTCGTCTGCGTACATGTGTACAGTTGAGGCTTTGCAGACGTTGGGCAGATCGTTTATGAATATCGTGAATAGCAGGGGGCCGAGTATTGACCCTTGGGGTATACCGCACGTGATTGGGAGGGGGAGGGAAGCGCTGTCAGAAATGGACACATATTGCGATCGGTCGGATACATATGATTGAAACCAGGTTAGCGTGCGATCACCAATACCGGAGTTTTTAAGATTTTGTAACAGGATGCCATGGTCTACTGTGTCAAAGGTCATGGCAAAATCAAGGAAGATGGTACCAGTTAGGTTTCCTTGTTCCATGCCCGCTTGGATATCTTTGCAAACTTTTAAAAGGTCGGTTTAAAAGGGCAGAAAGTCGGCTTGATCTGGGGTTAAATAGTTTGAGCCTCTGAGTCTCGTGTTAAAATATTTTCCTAATGTAATGAAGTAAAGTCATAACTTGAACAAAGTGTAATCGTTAAATATTTCCCACCTTTTTCCCCTATTTTCTCTTATTTTAGTAGGTAAGAAAAAAAAAGACTTTAACTGAAAAATCTTTAGTTAATAGATTGTTACTGGAATAGAATGACAGCCATGTAACTATTTAGCTCAATTTTTTGCTCTTAATGTATTTCTATCATTTCAGTTTAATGATGGAGTGGATTTACACTTATCAGATTGAAAAACATCAATAGAAGCTGAACTTTGAAGCAATCTTCTCTTCACAATTCTTCACAGTCAAAAGATCTAGAGAATGGAGTTTTTATAATCAATTTTCATTGATCAATTAGTGTCATGCCACCAGCCTGGAAACCCAAGGGATACCCTGGAATCCCTTGTTTGTACCTATCCATGCCGGATCTTACCCTTGTCTGGTCCATCTCTCATCTTCATTCGATCCAGGCCTTTGCAGTAACCTGCCATGTCTCCTTCCATCTGACCTACAGAGCACTGTCCCACTCCCTATTTAAGGGCGGTACACCATCCTAGAAGTGCTCTTTGAGTCTCCAGCGTGGTATTAGTACTGCTGCTCCTAAGCTTGGTTCCTGCCTTGCCTAGCCTTTGTGTGTCCAGCCTGGTAATTGTCTCGCCCAACCCGTCTGTATCCAACCTGGTTCCTGCCTCTCCCAGCCTTTGTGTGGCCAGTCTGGTTCCTGTCTCGAGCAACCTCTGTCTGTCCAGTATGTTCCTGCTCGGCCCAACTTCAGTGTCTCCAGCCTGGTTCTGGCCTTGCCCATCTGCAAAGCGGATCCTTATCTACATTCTAGACCAGGGGTCTCAAACTCTGGTCCCCCTGATGTTTCTGAACTACAACTCCCATGATTCCCCGGCCATCTATTGCATTCAAAGCATTCTGGGACTTGTAGGCAAAAACATCTGGGGGGCCTTGAGTTTCAGGTCCCTGCTCTAGACCATCCCAGGTCCAGCATTGTGCCTTCCTTCCTTGCCCAGCTGCACAGTGGATCCTAAATCTAGATCTAGACTCTACTCCATAATAGGATGTGTGCTGTGCAATAAACTTTCACCCATGCCAAACCTGTCTCTGTGTAACCTTGCCTGAATGGTTTGCTATATCTCGCCCTAGGGGTCCCATGGCTCTTGCTGGGTGCCACCCTGACTATTAGAATCCTGTTTGTCTTTCGACAGTGACAACTGATTGCATGAGAGGATTATGGGTTTCAAGTACACATCTATTTTGGATCTTTGAAAGAGGAAGGGGTTCAATAAGAAGGACCTTATATACAGTGGCGTAGCGTGGGGGGGGGGGGCTGGGGGGCCGTGGCCCCGGGCGCAGTTTTGTTAGGGGCGCATTCGCGCCCCTAAAACTGGCCCGCGGGTTGAGGGGACCCAGAAGATGCCGGGCAGCGGGAGTGCCTCCCCGCCGCCCGGTCCTGAACAGTCCGTCCTGTTCTTGAAGGGGATGCGGCTGCGTGCAGGCGCAGCCGGTCACGTGGTCTGGCTAATCAGGTGGTACTGAGTCTCTGTACCACCTGACTGGCCGGACCGCGTGACCTGCGCACGCACGCAGCCGCATCCCCTTCAAGAACAGGACGGACTGTTCAGGACCGGGCAGCGGGGAGGCACTCCCGCTGCCCGGCATCTGGGTCCCCTCAACCCCTGCCGGAGCAATATCCAGGTGAGAGCTGGGGCAAATACATGTGTAAACTGGGGGGCAAATCCATGAGCTGGGGCAAATCCATGTGAGAGCTGGGGGGCAAATCCATGTGAGAGCTGGGGCAAATCCATGTGTGAGCTGGGGGCAAATACATGTGAGAGCTGGGGCAAATCCATGTGTGAGCTGGGGGGCAAATACATGTGAGAGCTGGGGCAAATCCATGTGTGAGCTGGGGCAATATCCATGTGAGAGCTGGGGCAAATCCCATGAGCTGGGGCAAATCCATGTGTGAGCTGGGGGGCAAATACATGTGAGAGCTGGGGCAAATCCATGTGTGAGCTGGGGCAATATCCATGTGTGAGCTGGGGCAATATCCATGTGAGAGCTGGGGCAAATCCCATGAGCTGGGGCAAATCCATGTGTGAGCTGGGGCAAATCCATGTGTGAGCTGGGGCAAATCCATGTGTGAGCTGGGGCATATCCATGTGTGAGCTGGGGCAAATCCATGTGAGAGCTGGGGCAAATCCATGTGTGAGCTGGGGCAAATCCATGTGTGAGCTGGGGAAAATCCATGTGAGAGCTGGGGCAAATCCATGTGTGAGCTGGGGCAAATCCATGTGTGAGCTGGGGCAAATCCATGTGAGAGCTGGGGCAAATCCCATGAGCTGGGGCAATATCCATGTGAGAGCTGGGGCAATATCCATGTGAGAGCTGGGGCAATATCCATGTGTGAGCTGGGGCAATATCCATGTGTGAGCTGGGGCAATATCCATGTGAGAGCTGGGGCAATATCCATGTGTGAGCTGGGGCAATATCCATGTGTGAGCTGGGGCAATATCCATGTGAGAGCTGGGGGCAATATCAATAACGTGTCCACAGGTTGGGGGGGGGCGCACAATTCTTGGCTGGCCCCGGGCGCTGACAACCCACGCTACGCCACTGCTTATATACTACCCCTTCAGGATTGGTGGTAAAGTGCCATAGGATTAGGGATGATTGATATATCATTTCCATTTTTTGTACAGTTAACACCTTCACTGCTGACGACGTGTGGGACACGTCCTCAGTTACTCCCGCTGTATGCTGAGGACATGTCCCACACGTCATCAGCTTTGCGGGACCCCCGGCGGAGATGCTCACCTCTCAGTCCGGGGTCCTGCGGCGGTCTGACTTCGGCGTCCTCAGACGCTGAAGTTAAGACCCGCCTGACGTCAATGACGTCACCGCACCATGCCGGGAGGTCGCCTGGAAGGGAGGGGGGATCCGTTCGGATCCCTCTCCCTCCCGATCGAGAGGTCCTACAAAAAAAAGCCAGGCACCGCTTAAAAGGGGAGAGTCTCCCCTTTTAAGCAGTGCCTGGTTTTAACCCCTTAGGCACCAGGTCGCACTTCAGCGCCTTGCAGCGCCGAAGTTCGGCTTAGCTCCGGTGGGGGCCGCCATCTTGGATGGCAGCTCCACCCCTCGGTCCCCCCTCGCTGCCTGACGTCATCACGCATAGCGTGATGATGTCAGATAGCCGGGGAACCCCTAGCTGCCCGGGGATTTCCCAAGGAAATCCCCTAGTGGAGATAGGGGGTTTGTTTGAACCCCAATATCTCCAGAACCGGAGCTAGGGGGTCATGGAGGGTGTCATTCGAAAGGCCTGAGCATGATACCCAACATGACCAGGTATAAAGTAAATAAATAATATTAAAAAAAATAAAAACATGTTTTTTTTGGTGTGTTGTTTTTATTAATGCAGCAATATTGTTCACATTTCAATTGTAATGTGAACAATGATGCTGCACTAATGATTTTTTTCTATGGCGTGCGTTTGCTAAAAATCATGTAATTCGCCCCAAAAAATGTAACGAGTCCCCATTTCTAATTTCTGTACAAGCGCACCCCATAGAAAATGTAACCGCAAATGTTCATGTGATAAAATGTGAAAAAAAACACTTTAGACGCTGCAGATGATTAAAAATTCAAATTGTATATTATAATAAAAAATGCAATACAGACAGGACATGACATATACATATAAAAATTATATATTATGAATCTGCCGAGCCTGCCGTAAAGAGCGATATATAATATGTCTGGGTCGTATAATAAAATGTGGCTTCAAATCGCGTTTAAACATGATGAGCGAAAGCGGTAAAAACGAGCTCAGCACACAGCGGTGAAATGCCTCAGCAGTGAAAGGGTTAATATGGGTGCAGTGAGGAACGTTAAAAAAAGCTAAATATTAGAATTAGAAAAGCAAGTATTTGCTTCTGAGTCTTTAGTACAATTTCGACTTTCCTTCATTACTTTAGGAAAATCTTGTATTGTTTAGTGCTCTAAAAATCTTTGTCGAAATCCAATATTTATGACAATATCCAACACTTTATAATCTTCTATACATTTGCAACTTGAATCAGGAAAACACCAAATAATTATATGTTCTCATCTGAAAGCACAAAAAAAGCGTGCAGCATTCTGATTATTTGGATTGCTAAGTAGGTTGTCATGAAACATTTACAACTCAGGGTTCTAACACTTCACACAGAGGGACATTAATTCATTTGCCCGAGGTCAATGAAAAATTACAGCAAACGCTGAACACATGACTTTGCGATTGTACTTGTTGAGATGTAATCTAATTTTACCTTGAGCTGGGATATCCTTCTTCATAAGCAAGTGTCTGACCTGCACCTCTTCGACCCATAATAATCCGTTTTTTTTTATCTCCCTTTAGGGGGTTTGAGTTCCTGCACATCCAGTCTGTCTCTTAGCTGTCCACATATCAATCGTAAGGTACTGGGGAAAATTAAAGGCATGAATGTTTGAGATTAAGGGTGTGATGAATATCAAATTTACATTTTTGGCTAACTTAATAGTTGGAAAGGTATTTGGCTGAAGGACTTGATTAGTGATAGAATGGGTACAGCATCTCTATTTGAAATGGTTTGAATCTTCCTGTCAGTTCTTTTGACCTCGGGCAAGACAGTTTATCTTTGTACCTCAAGCGACAAAATCACATTGAATGTGTGGCGTTATGCGAGGAATTCCACGTTCCAACTAACAGGGTTATTCAGAGAAAGGTGAAACTCTGGAGAACTTTTGGAGAAGTGAAAATTCTAGGTCAAAATAGCAGATTTGGAAAGTGAGATAAATGGGAGAATTTTTCTGGTTTGGATATTTTGACCTAGAATTTTCACTTCTCCAAAGGTTCTCCAGAGTTTCACCTTTCTCTGAATAGCCCTGTAAGTCCACTTGTTGCTTCAACCCACATAAATGTCTTCTTAAGAATAAAAATAGGGCAGACTGGTTATAGATTGCACCGATCCTGGAACATGTTTACTGGTGCTCGATTTTGCATTTGTTTCTCTTTAAAACTATTATGTACGGAATAAACTATAAAACAAGAAATAAAAAGAAATTTGATTCCTGCCCATACACCTAATTTTTTCCTTTGCTGTTTACATGCTATGTCATATTTGGAAACTATTATCAGGGTTATTCAGAAACAGCTGAACTGGCCCTGAAATTGCACCGAACAGGGAATTTCCCCATAAGGTGCAATTTCAGGGCCATTGGGCTATTCAAAAGCAGGCAGTTTGTCAAATTTTGGCGAATTGCCAGCAATATACAGTGTCTGTTCGACAGCAGTGAAATCCCCCCTAGAGAAGCAATGACTTGACTAATCTATTCACAGAACACCGAACAGCAGAGAAATGTCAGTGAAACACTCTGATGCTCAATGTTTTCATTCAGCAGGTTTATTCAGGCGAATCCCATAGTTTTCAATGTTAAAAATATTCCTGTTTTTATTCAATATCTAATAAACCGTTTATTCTTTTAATTTGCAGCAAAAGGTCCCTTCATTTTAATTTTTTTTGTAATTTTCAGGCATTTTTTCAGCAATTTTTTTTACCTTTATTTTTAAAATAGTGCTTTTTTTTCTGTAACAGACCATTTTATTATTTTTCATAGGACCTTATATATGTTAATTCTAGACATTTTCGTCCAGTAGTTTTTTTGCAAACAACGTTTCACATTTTGAAACTTCCAATCTTTTTTTTTTTTAACCCCATTCGTTGGCTTCTTCCGGTCTACGCTGTGTTCAGCGGATCGTCGCCTTTTTTTGCACGTGTTCGGCAGGTTTGCGGTGGATCGCCGGGTTTGCTTGGCAGGTTGTCTGTGGCATTTCGGATCAATCAGATTTTTCGGATCGTATAGGTGGTTTATCGTCAGGGTTTTAAGCAGATTTTTGGCGATTTTTCGGCAGATTTTCAGATCCGTCCCCTGCCCTTCGGGGACTCTGTCGTGAATGCTGAATTCACCGCAGGGTCGGCGAATTGAACTTGCGAAATGAGGTGAACGATAGAGCCCCAAAATATCTTTGACATTTCGATACTCTCTGAATTACCACCTTATAACTATAAGGTTGCATATAAGGGAGGCAGAATCTTTAAATAAAAACTATTAGATCGCGATACAATCTGTCCAATAAAAACAGAATTCTGGAAGCATGATACAGAACGCATTGAGTAGAGTTATAAATTTGAGGAAAATACACAAGAAGTGCTCAATACCCACAAAGTATAGAGTGTCAAGGCTAACTAACTAGAGCAAAATATGAGAATGTAGAGAGTCTCTTTTAGGCTGGGGTCAGACGAACGCAGTGCGAACGCGCGTGTAGCCGCACTTTATCACGGCCGTAGTAGCAGCAAATGACGGCCAATGACAGGCAATATACGAAGTACGGCCGCACGAAAGTGCGGCCACACAACGCAAGCGGCAACAAATGCATTTTTTTGAGAACGTCAAACCGCTAGTACTGATGTACAGAGTGCGCTGTGTCCGCTAGCGGCATGTGTGCGTGATTAGATGTCAGACACTGCTAATGTCCGGCCAACATAACGTCCAGACGCAAAAAGGGTTTTATTGATGATCCGTACAAAATCACGGACGCAAATGCGCATCGTATGACTGTTATCGCGTATTCCGTGAAAAAGTACGTCCATTCGTTCGAACGCACTTTTTCACGGACAACGCGAAACATGCGTTCGTCTGACCCTAGCCTAAGTTTTTATTATTTTGTATTTCTGTAACCACTCAATGTTCTCGAACCCAGGACATACTTGAAAACGAGAGAAATCTCAATGTATCCTTCCTGGTAAAATCCTTTATAAATAAATAAAAAATAAATAAGTGTGTATCAGATAAGTGCCACATTCGTGCTTGTTTCCCTTCCACATTGTCAGTAGATTAAGATCCCCCAATAAGAGGGTAAGTAGAGGTGGGTTTAGCACAAAATTTGACTGGTAGTTCATGTTTAAGGAAAGATGAATTCACTAGGTCCCTGCTTCAGTACCTAAATGGAAGTGGAATAACTGATTTTTTTTTTAGTCATTTTGGCATTCTAGTATGTTGACTGATATTGTATTTCAAGCCACAGTAACCATTTAAAGATCATTCTGACAGCCCCCACTACAAAACCCCGCTGGATCAGAAGCCATCTCATAATTACACATGCATTCTTCCAATGCAGGATGCATATACCAGAGGCGGTTGAACCGGTTTTCTGCAGACAGCTTTGACATCCTGTGACTTGCTGAGTTGGGAACTGCAGCAACTTGGCCAGCTTATAGGGTGGCTCCCTCAGGGGAGCAAGAAGACATTATCAAGCTTTCTACACCCAGATGCAAGACTCATTAAAGTTGTCCCAGACTTCACCTCTTGTAGCTGTCGGTTCTATTTGTTTGGCTTTGTGTTTTTTTTCTCTCCCGAGATAATCCTACTTAGAGATAAATTGTTTGGCACTCCTTTCTGAACTTTGCAACGCATGCCGGATTTCATCAAAAGATAAAAATAAGGAACACTGTGTTTCAACAAGACATTCACACCTGACTTTTACTGCAGTACTAGATCTTGTGTACATGCCTGTTTTATAACCATGAGACAGATTTGTGGTACAATTTGTATGTGAGGTGAAAAAAATAAACATTTTGCCAAAACACAGTCTGAGCCAATCTTCCACATCAAGCAAGTGTTGTTGAACATAGGATTCACATTGGGTTCCTCAAGTAAAATAGGCCAATGGCGTCACCTCCCCATTCCCATTCTGTTTGGGTGAGGAGCTGCAGAAGAATGGTCCAATGTAATGGCAAGTCAGTTCCACTAAACCTTCATGGATATTAAACTTTGGGAGAGAAATACTTGTGGCCATCGGAGGCGATATGGGTTTCAGTAAAGGAACAAAGTGCTTTAGGTATGAATATGTCTGATTGGCATCTACATGAGGAGTGTAGGTATGGGTTGAGAGCATTACAGAGGCATATTGCTATAGTATTGCAATGGCAGGAGAGTTTATTAATTCTAAATATGTACCTTGATGTAAAATGGAATTAAAAATAGAAATTTCTTTCATCTGATCCTAGGGTTGCCAGATCAGTCATGTTTTCCTGGACATATATTACTACTTCAAGGAGAGGGAGAGCACAGGGAGGATGCTGCCCTGCGGTATGTATAATTCATATGCCGCAGGAGGGAAATGTGTTATGTAATCAGGTCAGGTCATCTGGGATTCCACGTTGAAGTCTTACATGCAGCACATGGATTCTACATGCAGGGTTATAGTTTTTGTGCACAGCCCATCAGCAGGGCTGCTGTAAGAAATTTTGTGGCCCCTTACTGACCCATTGATCAGGACCCCCCTTCCATCACTCAGCTGCACATGCATCCCTGGTGGTCCAGCAAGGGGATAAAACATGTTCCCTGGTGGGAGGGAATTAGTCTGAACCTCTACCTGGTGCAGACCATACTAATTGCTCCCTGAATGAGAAGTCCAAGTCCTCATACTATCTCCAGATGCCACATCCCATTAGGAAATTTGTTAGTATCTTGTTGTACTACGGGCCCCTGGAGCCACTGGGCCCATGAACACATCATGGGCTGTCATCCACTAATGGCTGCCCTGGTCATCAGCCTAAATAAAATATATTTGTCCAGGGAATCATAGATACTCTGGCAACCCTATTTGATCCTCTCTGTACACCCATATACATCTGCTTTCCTTGATATGCCAAGGCGAGTAATATCTCTTGTATAAATATGACAATTTAGGCTAGGGTCAGATGAGCGCATTTTGTACGGACTGTGCGTCCGTGCAGTACGGACGTACTTTCTGGCTGACGACAAGGTAGTGGCCACACAGTCCGTTTTTTTCACTGACGTATTTTTTGACTGATGTAACAGGGAAAATAAATTACAATGAAAAACCATTCTGTCCGTCAAAAATGCTGGACGTATAAATGCAGTCCGACTGACCTTGTTGCATCACTCACACACAAAGCTATGCGGACGTTGTGGACGTGGCGCACTCTGCACGTCCGTTCTAGCAGTATTACGTTCTTGCCTAACCTGCGTCCGTTTGTAGCGTCCGTCAGCCCCTGCACTTCTGTGCGGACGTACTTCGTGTGTGGGGCTCCATTTAACACAATTGTATGCTATCACGGACGTACTTATGTGCGGCAACACGGACGTGAACACTGCGCTCGTCTGACCCCAGCCTTAGTCGATAAAACATCATGAACCTGTCCACAATTTGGATTTTTTCAGATAGAAATAGGCTGAAGATGTAAGATAAATCCCCTCACTAAGGCTAGGGTCAGACCAGCGCACTTTTAACGTGCGTTCTGGCGCACATAATTACAGCCGCACTAGCAGCAGATGACGGGCAATAACGGCCAATATACGATGTACGGCCGCACAAAAGTCCGGCCGTGCAACGCAAGTGGAATTTGAACGCATTTTTCTGAGAACGCTGAACCGCTAGTACTGACGTACTGAGTGCGCAGCTGCGGCATAGCGGCGTGTGTGCGTGATTAGGAGATGTCAGACACTGCTAATGTCCAGCCAACATAACGTCCAGACGCAAAAAGAGTTTTATTGACGATCCGTACAAAATCACGCCGGAAAATGCGCGTCGTCTGACCATTTTTGCGCATTCCGTGAAAAAATACGTCAATGCGTTCGGACGCACTTTTTCACGTTCGCGGGGAAAAATGCTTTCGTCTGACCCTAGCCTAAAGATCACAAGTGATTGGAACAGGAAAGTCTTCATGACAGTGGAGAGGCTATAAGTGGGTATCATTTAAACGTACAAAGAAGTAAATATAAAGGTCAGCTTCTCCAGAGCCTTTTGACCATTTGTGAAAGTAGAGCTGCACTTCGGGATCAGTTACACAGCTGACTCCTGGACATCTTGATTGACTGCTATTTGATTCAACTGCAGATTAATCACCGGCTTAAATGATTCAGTCATTCGGGTAATGTTTTTATTGTGGGGAACCAGGGAACCAAAATGTCAATCAACAATCTAAACCTCTCTAACTCATGATTTGAAGACCAAATGGTCATGGTGAGGCTAACACACACTTAATGAGTTTCTCATCCACTCCAACCATTGCAATCATTGGCTTTGGTTCAACATATGCTGGAATTCTCTATAGGGAGACAAACATCAGATGAAACAATGGTCACCGAGGTAGTCCCATACTGATTTGTGTTGGAAAAAAAGGGAGTCTGGTCACTCCAACAGTGAAATAGGGGCAGCGTTTATTGGATAAACATAGGTGGCACTGGCAATATTTCGGCTTCGAATGGTCTATGTCAAGTAAATACCAATCCCCACAGCAGCAAATCATATCACATGTGCTGTGCCTCACATATCTTGCAAACCTGGCCTGTTAGTGGGGATCGGAGTTGAGAAACTCTAGTATAAGGGTTAGAAAGGATAAGAACCAAATTAAAAAAAACCGCTACAATCACCAGTCTCTAAAAAGAAATTAAAGAACTCTAACACCACTACCAGCTAATCAGTCAACTCATTAATGTTTTTTCTGAAGGTCAATCAATGATGAGACTCCAATATTGCCATTTAGGTGATCAATATGTATGGGGAAAAACAAATATGTTTTCTTGTCAGAATGACCATTTGGAATGTTATTGTGAAATTCGTATGTGTTGACTCATTTTCCTTTAAAGTGAATGCGTCAGGATGTCTCATCCTTGAGTCAGAATTTATTCTCCACCTTAGGGTATTGCAGTTTAAGTTATTGTTGTACTTTCCTGTATATTTCTTTATGTGAAATGTGTCAGTTTGTATCCAAAACAGCATTCTATAGGTGTGAAGATTACAAAGATTTTTTGTTGTTGTGAGAAGCAAAAGTAACTTGAATGAGGCGTTTTTGGTGTAAGAGAATACACACAACTCTGGGACTTTAGTAACAGAACAACTTCACTTTGCTTCCGGACTTAACTAGCTTTGAAGTACAGCATTCTAAGTAAACATATGAATAAAAGATGTTGTTACAAACCACAATACTCATACAGTTGAATGTCTGCATTTTTTGTAAAGCTTTGGTCCTTAGTGCCTTCCTTACACTTTTGTTTTGTTGCTGTCATTCACTGAAACCCATTTATCAGGACAGAATCTGGGTATGTGACTAGGACAATTATCATTCCTGAAATACCAGTGCCAGCTCTATGAAATATGAATCTCAGGGGATATTTGTGTGTGTGAACACATTTAGGAAAAGGAAACAATCTTTTTTTTAAAATAAAAAACACACATCTAATGATTATTTCATGACTGGGGAGCAATAAAAATGTATTGAAGCATCCGTTTTGAATCAGCTCAAATTGAAGCTCAAATAACGGGAAAGTAAAACATTTAAAAGGTATATTATAGCATTAAATGAGATGGGGAGACCATTAGCCCCCCTCTGCATGCGCTCCCATTTTAACCCTTTAGTTTTGTTTACAAACGCATCTGAAATCAGTGCCAGAGCTCCTCCAGCTGTGACATGCTCTGGCCAGTCCAATCGCATTTATTTATTTATAAAGGATTTTACCAGGAAGGATACATTGAGATTTCTCTAGTTTTCAAGTATGTCTTGGGTTCAAGAACAAGAGCATTGAGAGCCAGTGGTGGGACCTAGGTCCCAAAATCCAGAAGTCCCGGAACCTGCACTCAGCAACCACTGTAGGGCAGGCCACTTATGTTGTTGCCTGTACTCACGACTCTCATAAACGTTTTCACTGCATTTGGAGAACTGAATAAGCATTCTGAGAGAAATCTGCCGGAAGGGAAAAAAAAGGGGCCAAGGAGATCAGAGCAGCTTGACCACGCAAATAACAAAGCGGTCACACTACTTGAAATATCCTTTTAATGTATTTCAAGGTAGAACATAAATTGTTTAAGAATTTTATATAATTAATTAATATATACACTTTAATGTGCAACCAGCCAATAAAATATATTAAATAAATATGCTTAAAACAATATTATTTCATACAGTAATAGCAGGACCTGAAAAAATGTCTCTCTCCATCAACCCATGAATAGTAGAGTGAAGGTCAATTATCTGGATCAGCTGGGCCACTGGCTTCCTGCCTGCTTCTTCTCCATTCCGTCATGAAGAATGGAAAATAAATTAATTCACTCTTATGGGTATCCTCTGAACTCCCACTTAGAAGTTGGTCCTTTGCATTGACACCATATACATTGATTTTGATTCGAAATGAAATTTTATTGATATAAATAACCCAGGTATAGGTTATGAGTGTTTGCAATAATGTCATGTTTATGAAATATTAATTCGATATTCTGTGGGACATCAGACTTTGGAGTGAATGGGCACCAATTCTGAATACGCTCCTATACACTGCTCTGTGTAATACTAATGGTTAATAGTAGGCTCTTAGGCTGGGGTCAGACGAGCGTGATTTCTACGGGCTGTACGTCCGTGCAGTACGGACATCGTCAGTACGGATGACGCAGTAGTGGTCACACAGTCCGTTTTTTCACTGAAGTTATTTTTGACGGATGTAGGAGGGAAAAATAAATTACAATGAAAAAACATTCTGTCCGTCAAAAATGCTGGACGTATAAATGCAGTCCGTCTGACCATGCTCCATCACTCACACACAAAGCTATGCAGACGTTGTGGACGTGGCGCACTCCGCACGTCCGTTCTAGCAGTATTACGTTCTTGCCTAACCTGCGTCCGTTTGCCGCGGCCGTTGTGCGTCCGCAGTTCAGTGCGGACGTACTTCATGTGTCAGGCTCCAATGGACTTTCTTTCATGCTATCACGGACGTACTTTTAGGCGCAATCACGGACGTGAACACTACGCTCGTCTGACACCAGCCTTATATTTACAGTTCTCTAATACATGATATTTGACAATTTTTAATTATCAGATTTTGGTCAACCCTTTCACACATTCCTCCCTACTGACATATTGCAATTATTAAATAAGACACACACACATGTATGTATATATATATATCTATAAGGGTTGTGGTGGAGGACAAAAAAATGAGATAAAAAGCCTCCACACTATAATAAGTATGTTTATTATTGCAGAAGCCACTTGCACATCACAGCAATTCGATGAATTGCATCCCAGAGCTCATGTACCCCATTACCCATATGCAGCAAGGAATTCTGGGTAGTATATGCAAATGACATCTGTCTCACTTTTCTGCACCCTGGGTCTGTTATTACACAGAACCCTAAAATCCATGCTATGCCACACTGTGGCTTTCTAGCAGAGATAAGGTTTATGCAACTGGTCAAAGCCACTCCTAGGACAGCGCTGTTTTGGGTTTGTTGGACCCTCATCAGCAGGAGCTAGGCATGATGACCAGTTGCAGTGGATGCTTGGGACCCGTAGGCAAATCAGTATCTGCAAGGGTTGTAGTGGAGGACAAAAAGTGAGATAAAAGGCCTCCACACTATAATAAGTGTGTTTATTATTGCAGAAGCCACCTGCACATCACAGCAATTCGATGAATTGCATCCCAGAGCTCCTGTGCCACATTCCCCATATGCAGCAAGGAATTCTGGATGCATAAAAGTGAGACAGATGTCATTTGCATATCCTACCCAGAATTCCTTGCTGCATATGGGGAATGTGGTACAGGAGCTCTGGGATGCAATTCATCGAATTGCTGTGATGTGCAAGTGGCTTCTGCAATAATAAACACACATACATACATACATACATAATAAATTTATTCATCACCCTTTTTACACCAGAAGAAACAAATACATACAAAATAAATTTAATTTAATTCTAAACAAATTTAAATAATTTTATTTATAATTTTTTTCAGCAACTTTTACAGCTAATTGCTATTTTGCTCCTGTTTCTGATGTTGTTTATGGTGTAATTTTCAAACACTCCCAATTGAAATATATGGTAATATAATCCCCTTGTATTCAAAGCTATACCTGGTTATTCAGAGAGCGGTGAAAAGCAGGAGAATGACTGGAGAATGGAAAACTCTAGATCAAAATAGCCGATTTGGAAAGTGAGATGAAAGGGAGAATTTATCTGGTTTGGCTATTTTGAAATAGGATTTTTCATTCTCCAGTCATTCTCCTGCTTTTCACTGCTCTCTGAATAACCCTGATAGTGTGTGGAGTGGAGACTCCAAATCTGGTTCAAGTAATGAAATTTGTGAAAGGTCTGTACAAACTTGTTGCTGTGCATAAAACTCTATGCTCCCTCTCTCTGTTCAGCTATCAGTCGATTATTTATTTTTTAGATTCCACTTGTGCCACTGCTTTAATTTTAAGGTTAAGGTCGGTGACATTTCGGTGCTCTCTCGTTCCCTGCACTTTGGGGAATCAAAAGTTCCCCACCCTGCGGTGAATTCAGCATTCACGCAGGATCCCTTGAGTGCAGGGAAAAGCCGCTGAAAACCTGCTGCAATCCCGAACGCCCTCCGAAAACCCACCGAAAACCGTCCGGAACAGCTGCAATAAACACGCCTAACATGCTGGAAAATGCCGACGAGCCACCGATCACAGCGCAGACCAGCCACCGGAAAAAGCCAACAAGCTGACGAACGGGGTAAAAAAATGCTTGAAAGTGTCAAAATTGAAAAACTACTGAATGAAAATGCCCGGAATTTACATATAAGGTCCTTTGAATGGTAATAAAAAGGTCTGTTACAGAAAAAAGAAAAAAAAGTTCACCAAAAAAATCACGAAAAATGCCTAAAATCCTAATTTAAAAAAAAGAAAAAGAAATTTTTACTGCAGATAAAAAGATTAAACGGTTTATTAGATATTGAATAACAACAGGAATATTTTTAACATTGAAGCCTATGGGATTCCCCTGAATAAACCTGACGAATGAAACCACCGAACAGCAGGACACTTCAACTTTTCACTGCTGTTCAGTGTCTCTGAATAGATTGACCATTGCTTCTCTACGGGGGATTTCACTGTCTTCGAGCAGGCACCGTACTTGCAGGCAGTTTACCAAAATTTGGCGAATTGCCTGCTCTCTGAATAGCCGAATGGCCCCGAAATGGCACCGTATGGGGAAATTCCTTGTTCGGTGACATTTCAGCTCTCTGAATAACCCCTTTTGTCTACATAAAAATGTGACTCTTAAGAACCAAGCTACCTGAATCATTTATAAACTTTTAAATGGAAATGTTCAATTCTTTACTTAATACAACCCAAACAAAGATAGTTGTGTGAATCAATTGTATCAGTTTGATTTGGGTATAAAGGGGTGGGGGCGATATAGGATAGAGGTATTATAGGAATATTCTGGTGTATAATTAAATGCTTTCGCTCTTCATTCTACCTACTTTTCATAAAAGCCTTGGAAAAGCATCTTCAGCTGAAAATCAGTTCTCCCATAGGTTAAGCCAGCCGAGCTATGTCAGCATCACTCCGGAGTAAAATCCTTACAGGGTTTTGATACAAGGTGACAAAAGGTGAAATAATTTAAATAGATGGCTTTGTGGGTTATGCATTGACCTTTCACCCCTGAGAAGCATTTTTTGGTTGGATTCCACTATCTAATGATACATTCAACCTGGTTATTTGCTAAAACATAAACTGTTGAAAAGTCACATAAATGATCAAGATACCGGCTGGGTGGAGTAGTACCGGCTGGGTGGAGTAGTACCGGCTGGGTGGAGTAGTACCGGCTGGGTGGAGTAGTACCGGCTGGGTGGAGTAGAGGTAACAGCACTGCTCTGCGTGGAGCAAGCCTGTGGAGTCATGGGTTCGATTCCAGCAAGAGCGCTTCTCCAGTAAGTGTCCTTGGGCAAGACACCTAATGGTACATACTCACCACCCATGACACACTTGAAAACAAGAGAAATCTCAATGTATCCTTCCTGGTAAAATCCTTTCTAAAAAAAAACCCAAAAGATGAATAATCTGAGTTGGGAAAATTATCGACAGCAGCTAGATTTTGCAGTTCTGGCAAATAATCAGCCATATCCTGCCATCTGGTATTGATATTGATATATTGATATACCCAAGGTTTTTGTGCTTGCGTGTGTTAATGATACGTATCACTTCAAAAGGTTTCATTAAGAATTCATTAGCTAAAGAAAAAGGATGGGAACATGCTCATTAGTCATATTACTCTGGGTGTGTTATTTTAAGAAATAGTAAATGCCCAGTTACAGCACGTTTTGTAAACAAATACATCATGTCCCATTCATAAATGTATAGTGAAAAAAAACCATAGTAAGATTATGAAAATATTCAGCACAGGCAACAGAAATATCATCCATCAATCTATCTAAGAGAATCAGCTGCTGATTTCTTCCGATCCCCACTTTCTCGAAATTATTTCATTTTATGATCTATCAGGGTTATTCAGAGAGAGGTGAAAATCAGGAGAATGACTGGAGAAGTGAAAATTCTAGGTCAAAATAGCCGATTTGGAAAGTGAGATGAATGGGGGAATATTTCTGGTTTGGCTATTTTGACCTAGAATTTTCCATTCTTCAGTCATTCTCCTACTTTTCACCGCTCTCTGAATAACCCTGATAGTTCTGGACGTGCTGGAGTAGAGGTAACATCACTGCTCTATAACCGTGGAGAGAGACTGTGGAGACACAGGTTCGATCCTGGCAAGAGCACCTCTCCAGTAAGTGTCCTTGGGCAAGACACCTAACGGTACATACTCGCCACCCAGGACATACTTGAAAACGAGAGAAATCTCAATGTATCCTTCCTGGTAAAATCCTTTCTCAAAAAAAAATTTGGAAAGTGAGCTAAATGGGAGAATTTTTCTGGTTTGGATATTTTGACCTAGAATTTTCCAGTCATTCTCCTGCTTTTCACCTCTCTCTGAATAACCCTGTAAATGTTTTGCTTTTTTCCCCTATATATTTATAACACTTTTCATTTTGATTCTCTGTGTTTTAAAGTAATTTTACAGTTTTTTCTTATTTGTGTCATTTTCCCCCTTACTTTTAGCAAGTTACAGTTACAAGTATTTATAAAGCGCCAACAAGTTCTGTAGCGCTGTATAATGGGAGAGACAAAATAACAAATATGCATACACATTACACACACTGAACAGTACTTTTTTTTATATATATATTTTTATTGTTGGATCAGTGCAAGGAGACCAAGAACAACATACAATACATGAGTCATAATGAACAGTACAAAACAAAACAGCGATATCCGGCATTTAGCGATGAATCAGTACAATAAACAGATCGAGGTAACGGTGGAAATGGGGCCCTGGAAACCAGAAAACATAGAAACATAGAAAAATGTCGGCAGATAAGAACCTTTCGGCCCATCTAGTCTGCCCAATTACATGGATACTTGAAAAATATCAATTAGCCAAAAGCTAAGCTTCACCCAACTCAGCGTGGTCTAGTATCCATAGCAGCTAGTAGAGAAGGGTTGCATGGACAATTCGGGGTGTCCAGGGGCGTAGAGGCAAGGAAGCGAGCCAATGAATGATCGGGGGTTCATGGGGGGCTCGGCAGGGAACCTCGTAGCATTTGCAGGGAGTACCAGGGAGCACAGAAAAATACATTACGTAGTGAAGTCTTAGTATCGGCCGGGAGGATTCGGATAAAGGGGGACCAATTAAGAACGAACATCTGGGTCTAGTGTTCCTGGTGCATAGAAGCTTCAGTCCAGTCGGCCAGGAATATAGAGTAGATTATATCGTACACCATGTGGAATGCGGGAGGGGAAGTGGAGATCCACTGGGACAAAATAGCTTTTTTGTCAGTCGCGGCCAGAAGGCCGAGTCAGGACTGGTGACATTTAGAGAAGGGTCAAGGTATGAGGGGAACTGGCAGATTAAAAATGGCTCAGTTCGGATGAAAGGGACCTCTAGTCGAAGGACTGATGAGCTCAATCGCCACATTGTGTCCCAAAACAATTGAATAAAGGGACAGGACTAATGGCAGTGTTGTAAATCGGCCATTGAGAATTAGTGCCGGCTGGGTGGAGTAGAGGTAACATCACTGCTCTATAACTGTGGAGAGAGACTGTGGAGACACAGGTTCGATCCCGGCAGGAACACCTCTCTGGTAAGTGTCCTTGGGCAAGACACTTAACGGCACATACTCGCCACCCAGGACATACTTGAAAATGAGAGAAATCTCAATGTATCCTTCCTGGTAAAATTGACATTTCAAACATTTAGCATTAGGTAAGAGCCCAGCGTGAGCCATTCTATCGGGCGCCATATAGGCTCGGTGGAGTATTCTATAGAACATGTCCCAATAGTTGGCAGAGGGGTGAACGTACCTGGATACCAAAGGGGGAAAAGGTCAGGAAAACTAGCGTTCCATCGGGAGATAGCAATCCAGGGTATCTTGGTGGGCAGCGAAAGTTGCAGGACCGCGTAAATGTAGGAGGTCGGGGGGGGGAGAGGAGTGTACGAGTAGTTGCGTATCTAAGGGTTTAGCCAAGTCAGTGGGGACAGGAGGTGCAACTGAGCGAGATGAACAGTACTTTTTAAAAAAAAATAGATTGTGGGGGCTTCACCCTCCTGACCTAAACCATTGAGCGTCACCTACCAGCTATGTTTCTGCCACAACTCCGGTATCTGCCTGCGATCTGCTTTATTTTTGAGGTGTTTCAGGGCTGATTTTTGTAATCTGAGGTCAGGAAGGAGCGGTCAGTGGACTTTTCTATTAAATAGGAATAACGCACTATAAATAGGATGCAAATTAGGAAAATGCTTGATTAAACATCCTAGACTGATTTAGATCAACTGCACGATTTCCCTTTAAGAGCCTCTGCTCTGTTAGGCTGGCGGCGCACTAGCAAACATTTTGCGTCCGTCTGACCGTACTGTTTGCTGTCCGCCGTAGCTTTATAAAGGAGTCAATTAAACACACCACACGTAGCCCCTGCGCACTTGTTCACAGACGGGCAAAGAATAAAGCCACGGACGCAAAAATAACATCGACGTGAAAAAGCTAAACGGACGCAGAAACAATGCTGCCATGTATTTTCCTAGGGTGTGGAGACGTCAGACATTTACGGACGCACTTTATGCAGTACTCACAATATCTCCCGTGAAAAAGTGCGTCCGTAATGGACGCAGTACAGTATGCTCGTGTGCCGGCTGCATAAGTAGTTCTCTTTATTATTTGCATTTTCTGCACTGAAGAAGGAGATCACCATCTAGTGGTCAAGTTGGATAGAACACATACATACAAAAATAAAATCTGTTTATATCCGTGTTTCGCAAACCTGTCCTCAGGACCCATGCACTAAGGCTGGTGTCAGACGAGCGTTTTTATGAGCGGATAGAACGTCTGTGAGAGTGGACGTTCCTTCCACTCTGATGCCCGTCTGACACCCATCTGGAAACCTCGCTGAGCGCAGTTAGCATGTTCAGCGCTGCAAGGCTCGATCCTCCTATGGCGAACGCGCGTCGTAGCGTTTCGACAGGGACACGGACACAGCACTCCTGCTGTAGCGTGCGCAATTCATGTGTGCGCTACAACCTGTGGCCAGCCCCGTTGCAGCGTTTTGACCCTGGGAGGCACGTTAGTACAGGCACACATACAGGGTTATTCAGAGAGAGGTGAATACCAAGAGAATGACTGGAGAAGTGAAAATTCTAGGTCAAAATAGCCGATTTGGATAAATGGGAGAATTTTTCTGATTTGACTATTTTGACCTAGAATTTTCACTTCTCCAGTCATTCTCCTGGTTTTCACCTCTCTCTGAATAACCCTGATAGGTCTGAATTTAAGGTATCACCTTGGGAAATGCAGACTGAAACCTGCAATCACTGAGCAGCAAGTCCTATCACCTGTGCTGTGCTTCTGGAAGCCTGAAGGTCCTGAGGACAGGTTTGGGAAATATCGGTTTAGATGAAATATCAGAAAATAGAAACTATATTTTAAAAAAGATACAACACATAAATCTCTATAACGACATTACGGTACACTGAGTCTAGAAACACCTGTAGCATAAAGGGGATAAACCCTCACCCACCTATATACACACGTTCACTGTAAGGCTAAGGTCAGACGAAAGCAGTTTTAACGTGCGTTTAACTGCACTAAATCACGGCCGTGCTAGCAGCAAATGACGTCCAATGCCGGGCTGCATATGAAGCGCAACGCAAGTGGCAAACGAACGCATTTTTTCGAGAACGTCAGACCGCTAGTACTGACGTACAGAGTGCGCTGCGTCCGCATAGCGGCGTGTTTGCGTGATTGGGAGACGTCAGACGCTGCTAATGTACGGCTAACATAACGTCCAGACACAAAAAGTGTTTTATTGATGATCCGTACAAAATCACGGACGAAAATGCGCATCGTATGACCGCTATCGAGTATTCCGTGAAAAAATGCGTCCATTCATTCGAACGCACTGTTTCACGGACAACGCGAAAGATGCGTTAGTCTGACCCTAGCCTAAGGCTAGGGTCAGACGAAAGCATTTTCCCCCGCGA
Source organism: Leptobrachium leishanense (assembly GCA_009667805.1). Taxonomy (NCBI): domain Eukaryota; kingdom Metazoa; phylum Chordata; class Amphibia; order Anura; family Megophryidae; genus Leptobrachium; species Leptobrachium leishanense. The sequence continues at coordinate 90,131,460 of CM019066.1, forward strand.
ATGTGAAAAAGTGCGTCCGAACGCATTGACGTATTTTTTCACGGAATGCGCAAAAACGGTCAGACAACGCGCATTTTCGGGCGTGATTTTGTACGGATCGTCAATAAAACTCTTTTTGCGTCTGGACGTTATGTAGGCTGGACATTAGCAGCGTCTGACATCTCCTAATCGCGCAAACACGCCGCTATGCCGCAGCTGCGCACTCAGTACGTCAGTACTAGCGGTTCAGCTTTCTCAGAAAAATGCGTTCAAATTCCACTTGCGTTGCACGGCCAGACTTTTGTGCGGCCGTACATCGTATATTGGCCGTCATTGCCCGTCATCTGCTGCTAGTGCGGCCGTAATTATGTGCGTCAGAACGCACGTTAAAAGTGCGCTGGTCTGACCCCAGCCTTATAGGACTGTGTTCAAGAAAACGTAATGATATCATATAATATAAAATATAACCTATAGCCTTTATTATGATACCTAAGGCTGGGGTCAGACCAGCGCACTTTAAACGCGCGTTCTGGCGCACATAATCACGGCCGCACTAGCAGCAAATGACGGGCAATGACGGCCAATATACGAAGTACGGTCGCACGAAAGTCCGGCCGCGCAACGCAAGTGGAAAACGAACGCATTTTTTCGAGCACGCCGAACCGCTAGTACGGGCGTACAGATTGCGCAGCTGCGGCATAGCGGCGTGTTTGCGTGATTAGGAGACGTCAGACGCTGCACATGTGCGGCCTATATAACGTCCAGACGAAAAAAGTGTCCTGTGGTGGCTGTTGTTGTACCTGGCAATTGCAGAAGATGGCTGGTGTGGATATTGATGTGGAGCGTCTGATAGCGGCAGTGGCGGAGCATCCCGAGATTTGGGACACGGCTTGTGACCTCTACAAGGACAAACTGAGAAAGGCCAGCGCATGGGTTGCAGTCTCGAGGGAGGTGTACCTGGACTATGATACGTGGTCTGACAGAGAGCAGAAGCTACAGAGTGAGTACATGATTATTTAATTCATAATCACATGTAAATTGCATGTACAATAAAAGTAAAGGCAAACATAATAGGTGCCGTCACATGTTAAATGCTCCCCAGCTGCCAGGGCACCTGACCTGCATCACTAGTAAAATAATTAGACAGAGCATCGCGAAACCTGTTGCTGTGTCTATTCACAGCTATTATGTCATGGTTTGCATATTCATCCAGACCCGTAACTGTGAGGGTATCAGCGAAATTAAAACCATCCCTCGCACGAACATAATTATGTAGGATGCAACAGCATTTCACTATATCCACACAGAAGTCCACATTTACATCAAGCGGTCTATGAAAAATCCTCCACTTGTTGGTCAGTATGCCAAAGCTACACTCCACATACCGTCTCGCCCGCGACAGCCTGTAATTAAACACCCGCTTCCTCACAGTCAGGTGTGTCCCTGAGTAGGGCCGTAGGAGATGTGTGGATAGGCCGAATGCTTCGTCACCCACAAAGGCATAGGGGACTACCACGTCACTGCCAGGCAATGGTGCGGGTCTGGGTATGTGCAGGGTCCCACTCTCGAGCTCATCCCACAGTGTAGAGTTCCTGAACAGTGTGGAGTCAGAGTCTTTGCCGTATGATCCGACATCCACCTACACAAAATCATAGTTGGCATCTGCCACCGCCAGCAGGCCAATGGAAAAGAAATGTTTATAATTTTGATACAGTGAGCCACTGTGCAGTGGCTTCACTATGCGGACATGTTTGCCATCCACGGCTCCAAGGCAATTGGGGAAGTTGGCTCTCCCCCAAAATCCTGCTGCAATTGCTACCCATGCCTCGTCCGTGGGTGTTGGTAAACATTGCTTCTTCATGGTTTCCCATATTGTTTGGCACACCTTGCGGACGATCTCACCAGCTGTTGATCTGCCAATGCGGAAGTTGTAATGCAGATCCTTCAAACTGCATCCACTAGCAAGATACCTGGAAAATATGAAGTAAATGTGTGTTATGATCACATCATATGAACCGAACCTAATGTCACTCTCATTATGTTTTGCAGCACATGAAATTAGCAACAAGTGGCGCACTATCAGGGACAACTACACCCGGGTCCTGAAGAAGGAAGCGGCAGCTGCGCGCTCTGGAGCTGGGGCAAGGAGGAAGGTGCACAGCTATCTATACGCCGAACAATTGTCGTTCCTCAGGAGGACCCAGGAGCCAAGGCCAACTGCGAGCAGCATTGACCAGCCATCCACCTCTGGGTCACAGGAGCAACACCTGCCGGCAGGGGGTTCTGCCAGCTGGCAGGAGGAGGTTGACCAGGGTGGCACGGACTCGCAGGTGGAGGGGGAGGTGGAGACCGGACCGGTGCCAGCTGCAGCACCGAGAGACAGCACCAGACCGGCTCACAACAGGAGGAGGGGACCGCCTAGCGACTTCGAGCAGGCCATGGTCAGGTTCATGGGGTCGCACAATCCACAACCTCCACGCTGCACCATCACTGACAGTGAGGACATGTCCTTTGTCCATTCCTGTCAATCCCTGCTGGACCAGATGACCCCGGCGCAGAAGGTGGAGTACCGCCGCAGATCCCTGGACCTCATCCATGAGATCCTGTCCCGTCCAGAACAGGCTGCGGTCTACTATGGTGCGGTGCCACAACGCCATCAGGCCACTGGTGATGCCAGCCACAGCCAGGCGCCACCCACCCATGTCCCATGTTGCTGGGCCTCCCCCAGAGTCTGGCTACCGCCGCGGATCCACACATGGTCCTCATGAGCCAGATGCTCCTCTGTACCAGGATTTGTGAGGTGTCTTGTCTGTTTTATGTTTTTGGTTGACATGCTGTTCCTGTTGTCACTGTTATGTTTTGTCCTTCATGTTATTTTCTTTTGTATATATGTTACAAATATGTAATTCATTTATTTTCTTGTTTATTACAATATATTTCTATTTACATACATTCTTGTCAGTGTCAGAGGTTTTTTGGACGTGTCTTGGAATGTGATGCCTGCGTGTGGGTGGGTATGAATGTGTTTGTGTACATGTCACTACAGACCGACAATAGGGGCTCTGCACACCGAGCACATGTCTGCTGACTGGCAGCGAAGTCATGCATACAGGTGTTTGGAAGTACTTACCGCAAAGTGATGACCAGCATCTCCTCCGGTGGTATGGCATCCCTCATGTTGGTGTCCCTCTTGGTCAGCGGCTCCCGTAACTGTGACAACAGTTCATCGAATGAGGGGATGGACATCCGCATGTAGTTGAAAAACTTCACGGGGTCCCTCTCTCGCAGTGGCCTGTACAGCGTCACAAAGTGGCCATGAGTGTGTCTGGCAGCGTTGATGGGATGAACCCATGTTCGCCGTTGTCTTTTGTGCTGGAGGTACAGGTAGCCCGTTGCAGCAAACACAAACACCTGCAGTGCATCCATCTTGGTGAAACGCCACCATCCACGAAATGGCTTTTTATACCCCTTCACCTTAATTTTTGATTCACCTATTGATTTGGTAAATTAGATTACGCGTTTAATTGCAGATCCGTAAAAAATCACGCCCGAAAATGCGCATCGTATGACCGTTTTCGCGCACTCCGTGAAAAAATACGTCACTTCGTTCGGACGCACTTTTTTACGTTCGGGTATAAAAATGCTTTCGTTTGACCCTAGCCTAAAACCATAGAAAACAAAATATATCCTCACAAATAATACATATAAACAAAAAACCACAAGAAATCAACACAATAAAACCTTAAAACAAGTCCACCATAACTACCACTCTATATAATGAACACTCCTATAAACATATAAGCTATCAAAAATAGAATCGGAACCTTCACATATATGGGATTTTTAGGATCCTTTTAGCAGCAAATGCACATCAGAAACACACTTAGATATAGTTATAAACACTTAAAAAATGTAGTAGAGCTTAAAAAGAATATACAGGGTTATTCAGAGAGCGGTGAAAAGCAGGAGAATGACTGGAGAATGGAAAATTCTAGGTCAAAATAGCCGATTTGGAAAGTGAGATGAATGGGGGAATATTTCTGGTTTGGCTATTTTGACCTAGAATTTTCCATTCTTCAGTCATTCTCCTACTTTTCACCGCTCTCTGAATAACCCTGATAGTTCTGGACGTGCTGGAGTAGAGGTAACATCACTGCTCTATAACCGTGGAGAGAGACTGTGGAGACACAGGTTCGATCCTGGCAAGAGCACCTCTCCAGTAAGTGTCCTTGGGCAAGACACCTAACGGTACATACTCGCCACCCAGGACATACTTGAAAACGAGAGAAATCTCAATGTATCCTTCCTGGTAAAATCCTTTCTCAAAAAAAAAAAAAAAGTGCCAAGGGTCCAAAAATTTTACAGGTAGTCCACAAACAATAAACAGCACTAATCTACTCTGCTCACAAAAACTAGCGACATGGTGAATGTTGCACTACCAGGTCGTGTCCAACATTTATTTTATTTATTTATAAAGTATTTTACCAGGAAGGATACATTGAGATTTGTCTCGTTTTCAAGTATGTCCTGAGTTCAAGAACAATGAGTTGTTACAGAAATACAAAGTAGTAAAATGCAAGATATTAACACAAACCAAATATACAGATTAACAGAAAATAAATATGTAGGAAATATAGTCACTATGTTACATGTTTAAAGGCGCATTCTGTATCCATGTAACATGATACGCCACTGTTTACACAGAAGCGTTTCATCCCTCCCACAGGGACGTCTTCAACTGCACTGAAACAAAATAAAAAGTGCATTTTGTATTTATTTAGGGCTAAATTACAATCTTCGCGTTAAAACGATTGCGCAACGCGTGAATTTGTGCGTTAAACGTTTACGTGCATAAATCACCACTGGAAATACAATCCCCACATGTTTTTTCATCCGATCAATAACGCGCGTAAACTGGACACGCACAAATGCTCGCGCAGTACCGTTGCTTGCAGAAATCAGTGTGCGGACTGTTTTTTTTCACACGACTTAGCCAATCTCACACCACAATTATCTCACGTTAAGTTTTTGCGCCTGCCACAGTTGATCTGAGCATATATGCTGCAGCAATAATAAATGCACACGCACAACTTCTCCATTTTATTGGTTTGGTATGTGTAGAATGTGTAACTATACTTTGCTGCGTTTTTTTAATTTGGGTTCAGCCAGGTCGTTCAGATTTGCCATTAACACCAGCTTTTAGGAGTTGCTAAAATTATGTGCGCAAAGGCTATGCGTTAAATTCTGCGCATAGATTGTAATACCATCCGCGTACCAGCGCACAAACGCATTTGTGCTCACAATGTATAAGTATAGGACGTGCGACGAACAGTAAGCGTACAGCGTTCGCGCAGGTTCACCTGCGGTAGACGATTACGTGCGTTAGTTGCACTGACAATGTAATACGCGTACGGCGCAAAGGGTTTTACCCCCTCGCGCTAATGTTTTTTTGCGGTGGCGCAAACGTTCCCGCGAAGATTGTAATTAGCCCTTATATTTTAGATCACCCAGTAATTCTACACCAAGACTGACATCATTGATAATAAGGAAAATTTCTTTCCAACGAATCCTGTTAGGGGCTCTAGGACACGAAGTGAAGATACTGGGGCCTCATGCTGCCCCTCCACACTTCTGTAACCTTCTCAGCTTTTTTAAGGGTTTTCATGACATCACCATCTATTTCCACAATGATGTCACCAGTTATCTGGTGTTTCCTCAGTGAGGCTGACAGCCTACAGACTGCCTTGTCAGTGGAGAAGACATCATTAACCATAAGATTTGGAGGATAAATAAATGTGGAGGAGGTTGTATGGGAAAGGTCACCCTCATTCCAGAGTGAATACATGCATTTCCCAGGCATCCTCTCCACTCAAGTGGTTAATTGTAACTAAACTAATAACATTTTAGGGAAGAACAGGTGGTTATAAATGGGTTTTAGGGCCTCTAGGCATTAAAAATATAGATATAGAGGTTGTTATGACTTGCCCATTTTCGTATGAGTCTGTGTTGCAGTGCATACGTTTTAGGCTAGGGTCAGACGAAGGCATTTTTAACGTGCGTTTAGCCGCACGAAATCACGGCCGTGCTAGCAGCAAATGACGTCCAATGCCGGGGAACACACGAAGTACGGCCGCACGAAAGTTCGTCCGCGCAACGCAAGTGGCAAACAAACGCATTTTTTATAGAACGTCAAACCGCTACTACTGACGTACAGAGTGCGCTGCGTCCGCATAGCGGCATGTGTGTGTGATTAGGAGACGTCAGACGCTGCTAATGTCCGGCTAACATAACGTCCAGACACAAAAAGTGTTTTATTGATGATCCGTACAAAATCACAGACGAAAGGGCGCATCGTATGACCGCTATCGCGTATTCCGGGAAAAAATACGTACGTTTGTTCGAACGCACTTTTTCACGGACAACGTGAAAAATGCGTTCGTCTGACCCTAGCCTTAGATGATGACGTGCGTAATTATGCACTGCATCTTCTCCTCTGCACTTGCTCCTGGCATGGGATATGAGGATAATTTTTTTTTATTTTTACGCGTTACATGGTCAGACTCATGGCATTCCCAAGCACACCTCACTTATAAAAAAAGAAACAGATGCCACTCTAAAGCCATTTTCTCAGCATTGCTGGGTGGCCTTTGTTTCTACTTTTCTTCTGACCTTGCGCGATGACATCAGTGCATGAGGGCACTCCCACAGTGGGGTCTGAGGTCCTGCCTGCTGAGGATGATCGTACAGATCAGAATTAGATCTGTTCCCACTGTCGAGAAGAGACAACTCACTGGACACAATACAAGGAGAAACATGATGACAAATTGTTCGCATGTGTAGGTGTTAATGTCATCTACTACATATAATGTCGACAATTACTAAAAGAAAGTGATGTAACAAAATTGGTAGTAGAAAACTGATAAATAACTACACTGACAATGATCTGAGCATAATATGGTTTACTTTACTATGATTTTATCTTAAAAAAATAAATATAATAATAATATAATAACAACAACAATAATATTAATAATTATTCTGCTTCCCTAAACAAAGCTGTGAGGCGTGGATGCTTTAGACTAGCTGAAGTCTGTATTTGACCAGTACTCACACGATGAAGTTCAGCAGATAGCTTCAACTAAGCAAAACTGACACGTAGAAACTAAAGATGAATCCAGTTGAAGAGTTTAATGATCAGACTGACACTCTTGTTAGTATACAGATAATGCAGGTAAAAAGTCATTAATTTTGTCCAGCAGTGAGCACAGAATGGCTGCTATGTAACCAGGAAGTAACTGACACTGAGCAAAGGGGGTGAACTAGCTGAATGCAGCAAGCTAAGGAAGCCCAGCAGGGACAAAATAGCTGTGAAATCCATAGCATGTAAGCAGCAAAGGCAGATTCAACACAAAACAGAAAAAATATAAAATAAATCATGGGGCATGACAATAATAAAAATTTCCATTATAAAAATTGGCCACTGCCTTATTCCGTCCCAGTCCAGGCCTGTGCACTGTCAAGCAGCACTCAGAAGTGCTACATTCCAGGAAAAAAAAAAAAACATTGTGGTTATGGAATGCCTTCATATATCTATATTTTTTAAGTTACGGCATGTATTGAGTATATGTGAAAAAAAAGACTTTGATTGTCAGTCCAAAAAACAAATGGCGATCAGTCTAGGTCTTATTGTTAAAAGTATCGCGGACTTCCAAATCCTTTAATTTGTTTTTCTAGCTAGATGTGGCAGCATATCATAACTGACTGCAAACACCAGAGCTTGATCTAATTAGCCCTTAGTAAGTACATCTATCACCAGCTTGGATTAGGTAACTGCCCTCTGGATGTTTTGCTATAACAGAGCCTTCTCATAGTCCTGAGGGAGTTTACTTGATTCAGAGAAAGCATAACAGTTCAGCCTGGGATAAAAATTAAAAATGAACGAGTGAAAACATACATTTAATTTGTATTTTACTCATTATTTTTATTATTATCAATTTAGCTTTGAAATGCAAAATGTTTTTATTTTTCCATCTGAAGCTGAAATAAAATAATAATACCGCTGCTGTAATAATAATGTAAACATAATTGTAATACACTGACACAAATATAACTAATTGAAAATAACATTAATATTAGGCTTTCCGTATCATTTTTAATTTAAAAACAAACTTTTAATCTTTCGTTTTCAGCAAAAAGCCTTTTTATGTTTTTTATTTTTGGAACACCTTTTTTTTTGTATTTTTTTAGATGAATTTTTTGTGTCCCAAATATTTTATAAGGCGTTTCTTAATATTTATTATGTAACAGACCTTTCTAATATTTTTTAAAGGACCTTTTTTTTAATTAAGGCTGGGGTCAGACGAGCGTAGTGTTCACGTCCGTGATTGCGCCTAAAAGTACGTCCGTGATAGCATGACAGGAAGCCCATCGGAGCTCGACACACGAAGTACGTCCGCACTGAACTGCGGACACACAACGGCCGCGGCCCCCGGACGCAAGGCAGGCAAGAACGTACAACTCCTAGAACGGCCGCACAAAGTGCGCTGCGTCCGCAACGTCCGCATAGCTTTGTGTGTAAGTGATGGAACGTGGTCAGACGGTTATACGTCCAGTATTTTTCACGGACAAAATGGTTTTGCTTTTTATTTTATTTTCTCTCCTACATCCGTCAAAATATACGTCAGTGAATAAACAGACTGTGTGGCCACTACTGCGTCTTCCGTACTGACGTACGTCCGTGTGCACGGACGTACAGTCCGTAGAATTCACGCTCGTCTGACCCTAGCCTAATTGCCAACATTTGAATGCATTTTATTGGTTCAACCCCTTACCGCTGGGCGGTACTATTCATTTTATAGTTGTAAAGAAAACAATAATGCTGTTAGATAAAAAAAAATTGTTTATTTTATTTATTTGTTATTTTATTTTTACATAAAGCTGGTCCTAGTTAGTATCATCTGAAAGGACATACTCTGACCTTTCCAATGATACATTATATGTCCTTCTAGCCTGGAGGGCTCCAGAAAAACAGTGGTCTAAATCAGTGGTTCTCAACCTGTGGACCCTCAGGACCCACAACTGTCCTTGGTCATTAAGTCGCGACCCAAAAATAATTGAATTTCTGAAACATTATAATTTATACCACAAAACAACGTGTGAAATATTCTACAATGTTTGCACTTTTTAAAAAATTGTGTAAACAAAGAGGGATTCTTTCCAAAATGGATAGTGCAGTGATCACAAAACTAGTGAAAAACGAAAGGGCTTTTGAGGCAAAAACCCAATAAAATAAACTGTAATTGAAACATATGAAATTAATTAGAACTTAAGGGAAAACTGGGGATGCGTCTTGCTCTTGATAAGTGTCTCAAAGTCTGGGGTGATGGCAGACAAAACAACTCTAAATTAAATCACTACTGAATGAATAATCACATACTGTATTATAAAAAACGTAGCAAACTCCTCTGCTTCGCGCTCCCCCACCATCTGTCTCTGCACACATTATTTTTCGCAGCAGCCTGCCCTGCCTGAGCCTACGCAATTTGCGTAGCTGAACGCTACACTAATCGCAAAAGCTTAAGCTGGCCAAGAGATTCAGAAGGCTGCAACATGCGTCTGGCACTGCCTACTTCCTGAACCTATGCTCTTCAGTGCCTCAGAGACACTGAAGAGCAATGGAATGGCTTGGACCAATGGGAAAGCAGCATTGGTCCAAGCCAGTCAAAAAACCCCTCCATGAGAGGCTGGCCTACATACAGTAAATATACTTTGCTTCACTGAGATGTGCATTGTGCACAGTGGCTCCTAGTGTTGGAAGTACAGAGCGTGCCACCAGTCACTGAGTCCCACCCCACACCTTCCCATTACAGATTCTTTCCCCCTCCCACCTTGCCATTACAGAGTATCTTGATGCAGCGGGTCCCAGGTGGCGCCTAGGAACATTCAGAGGTAGCAGCGCTGCCTGGGACCCACTGCCGTAGGTAAGATGCATCAGCGGGTCCCAGGCATTAGAGAGGCCTGGGGGCACTTGCCCCGCGACCCAGTCCGCCCCTGGTCGCGACCCACTTTTGGGTCGTGACCCACCACTTGAGAAACACTGGTCTAAATGATAGCAATTTTTTTTTATAGAGCAAAGCGCCCCCTTGTGGCAGGCACCGGTAGGCACATGCCTACTGCACTATCCATTTTGGAAAGAATCCCTCTTTGTTTACACAATTTTTTAAAAAGTGCAAACATTTTTAACATGTCAAAGACTGAGCTCCTACTTATTCCTCCCTCTAATGCCGCCCCACCTCCTGACTTCTCGATCACGGTGGAGGGTATCACCATCTCCCCATCAAACCAAGTTCGCTGTCTTGGAGTTACACTTGACTCTGCTCTTTCCTTCATCCCCCACATCAAGTCTCTTTCCTCCTCCTGCCGATACCAACTGCGTAATATCTACAGAATTCGGCCATTTCTTACCGCTGTCGCCACAAAACAACTCATACACGCCCTGGTAATCTCCCGACTCGACTATTGCAATAATCTCTTATCTGGCCTCCCTCTGTCCCACCTCTCCCCCCTACAATCCATCCTGAACGCCTCCGCCAGGCTAATTCACCTCACCCGCCGCTCTGTCTCTGCCGCTCCCCATCCACTGCAGAATTAAGTTCAAAATCCTTATCCTTACCTACAAAACCCTCACTAACTCGGCGCCCCACTACCTGTCCTCACTAATCACCAAATACACCCCAGCCCGCTCCCTAAGGTCAAACAGTGACCTGCGCCTAGCTTCTCCCCGCATCACCTCTTCCCATGATAGACTGCAGGATTTCTCACGCGCAGCCCCCACTCTCTGGAACGCTCTCCCTCGTACTGTCAGACTTTCCCCTAACTTCTCTTCCTTCAAACGCTCCCTTAAAACATTCCTATTTAGGGAAGCCTACCACCCAACTCACTGATGCAACCATCAATCACTCTCACCTTAAAGTCCTCTCCTCCTGTTTCCAACCCCAACCCTCCCAGATTGTGAGTTCCTACGGGAATAGGGCCCTCATCTCCTCCTGTACTGTTTGTCAAATGTTGTTCAATGTATTGTAACCCTGTCTATACTGTGCTTATTGTACAGCGCTGCGGAATATGCTGGCGCTTTATAAATAAAGAATAATAATAATAATAATACTCTGCCTAAATATAAATTCGGCCCTGGACACAAGCGAGGCGTGCTATACTGCCCCTCGGTGTTGAGTCCCATCCCTCGTGGAGACGGCTTAGTACGCCCCACAGCGTAAAAGGGTTAAACACCTATTAGGAGAATAGGAAAGTTCCGCTGGGTGCAACTTGGATGCTTTTTGGTGCCCTTCGGCGATGTTCTCCAACTTTTTCATGAGGTTTCGGCGACTCCATTTTCAGCACACTACTGTGACCATCCGGTGAATAGCGAATTCACCATGCGCTCAGCAAAATGGAATAGCCGAACTGCACCGAAGTGAAATGCACTGAAATTTCAGTTCTTAGTGGATCGACCCTTTAATGCACACTTGTACTGCCTAGGTGCATCTTTGCTGCTATGTCCGATCAGGGGTGAATTGCTTTTAAAGATGAATGTGATCTCTAATCCCTTGAAATATATTGCAGGTTGTACTAACATCTGTGGCTGGGAAAGTATTTGAGGGGTTACTAAGGGATAATATTCAGGAATTTATTGGGAGGTATAATGTTATTGGCAAAAATCAGCATGGTTTCATGAAACACAGATCATGTCAGACTAACCTAATTACGTTCTATGAGGAAGTAAGTAGAAGTATAGATCAGGGGGTCGCAGTGGATGTGATTTACTTAGATTTTGCCAAAGCTTTCGACACAGTTCCACACAAAAGGTTACTATTTAAATTAAGAAAAATTGGTCTAGATGAAAATACTTGTTCTTGGATAGAAAACTGGCTAAAAGATAGGGTACAGAGAGTGGTCATAAATGGTACATTTTCAAGATGGACACCAGTGGTAAGCGGTGTCCCTCAGGGGTCTGTTATAGGACCAATACTATTCAATTTATTTATAAATGACCTTGAGATAGGCATTGAAAGTCATGTATCAGTGTTTGCAGATGACACAAAACTAGGAAAAGTAATACAATGTGAGCAGGATGTTACTTCGCTGCAGAGGGATTTAGATAGATTGGGGACTGGGCACTTAAATGGCAGATGAATTATAATCTAGATAAATGCAAAGTTATGCACTTTGGAGTGAAGAACACACAAGTAATTTATACCCTAAATGGTACGGAGTTAGGGAAATCCAAGCAGGAGAAGGATTTGGGAATAATCATAGACTTCAAACTAAGTAACAATGTGCAATGTCAAACAGCAGCCGCCAAGGCCAGCAAAGTATTGGCATGCATTAAAAGGGGAGTTCACTCACGGGATGAAAACATAATTTTGCCTCTGTATAAATCAATGGTCAGGCCGCACCTTGAATATGCCGTGCAATTTTGGGCACCGGTCTTAAAAAAAGATATTATAGCGCTAGAAAAAGTGCAGAGACGGGCAACTAAATTAATAAGGGTACTTGAAAAAAGTTTGCAGAAAGACAGGAGTAAGGGTGTCCGTTAACACCCTCTAAAGTATAGAGTAATTGTACAGCTGCAGCTGAGTATTGACTCCCTCTCACAGCATCAAGGATGAGACGGTAAATAATTCGCAGGAAGACAAAGTAATACAATACCAGCGCTGCTTGAATAGGGTCCACTCGTGACACCCAGTTTATTTCCAGTGAGGACAGGAAAATACACAACACAGACGTTTCGGGGTCACAGCCCCTTCCTCAGTGCGTAGTGCCCTAACCCTTAACAGACAAAACCCATATATATATACAAACACATAACAGGTAGGACAGCCAGACCTCCCCTCAGCAGGTGAAAAAAATCTCCACAGATAATTAAGACAAAATGGTTTCACAATACTCTTACCAATTTTCCATGTGTGTATGTATTGAAAACGGCGATAGCGGGCGCCATTGCGCATGCGCAAAACAGCCAGATTAGCACGCAGGACCGGAAGAGCCTGCGGTGAGCTGGCAGGAAGTAACCAGGAGCAGGAGAGAGAAATGGCCACACAGCGGCCATATTTATAGTTTTTTTCTATTAATGATGATCACAGGGCGGAATACACTCCAACTATCCATCCTGGTCACACTGAAAACACTGACAGGGTTAGAAAGGCTAAAGATAGCCAGGTCTGAAAAATACAAAAATAAGCCACACAAATATACAACAACCTAAACCAATGTGAAAAATAAGATGTGAATATGTATACAAAGTGTATAAAAATATATAAAAATAAAACACTGGGAAATAAATATAAAAATGACAGGCTCAGCATTTCACGTTAATTGTTAACTCTAAGTCATAAAAAATGACACCTTCCAGGTATTCATTAAACTGTATATATTGGCAAACATATAACCATCTATACAAATAAGGAGAAGAATTAATTTAATTATTTTGCACCAAAAACAATATAGCTCACCCTTTATCATCAGATGCCTCGGGATGAAAATCAGAGAAACCAGTGCCACTCAAGTTTCTCATTAAGACCATGAGGGGCCACTGTGTCTAACCGATACATCCATCGCACTTCTTTTTGAAGCAATATTCGATCTCTATCGCCACCCCTCATTAGTGGGGAAACTTTTTCCAATATTTGATAACGTAACTGGGAGACATTATGTCTCTTTTCCCTGAAGTGTCTTGCGACAGGGGATAGAGATTCGGAATTCCGGATAGATGTTTTGTGTTCAGATATCCTATCTTTAAAGGGTCTAATGGTTTTACCCACATAGCCCAATCCACAGGGGCATTTTAATAGATAAACAACAAAATCGGACTGGCATGTAAAGAATCCTTTCAATTTAATGCTCTCTCCTGTACGTGGGTGCGTGCAGACATTTCCTTTCAGGATCCCATTACAGTGGTTACACTGTAGACATGGATATGTACCGTATGTAGGGGTGGACAAAAAAGTCTGTCTCGCTCTCGATTGAGTGTCCGCTCTAACGACAAGATCTCGTATGTTTTTATTCCTTCGCATAGCAAAGACAGGGGCATTGGGAAATAAAAGCCCAATGTCACTGTCACTCTGCAGAATATGCCAATTAGATAAAATGATCCTTTTAATATCTCGGGATAACGGTGAAAATGTACTTACAAAAGGAACCCTCTCAAGTTTCCTTTTTGGTCTATCCTGTAATAAATCATCCCTATCGACATTAGAGATTTTAAGCTGGGCTTGATTGAGTACCCGTCTACTGTAGCCCTTCTCTCGAAATTTGGTTCTGAGCCCTTGTAGTCTAGAATCCAATTTAGTTTCATCGCTCACTATATGTTTCACCCTCAGCATCTGGCTAAAAGGAATAGAAACTTTCTGCCCGCGGGGGTGATAACTTGAGAAATTCAATAAACTATTAGTGTCAGTAGGCTTAATATAAAGATCAGTGGCGATATGGTCGCCTACCCTATAGACCTGCACATCCAAAAAATGTACAGACTGTATATCAAACTCCATAGAAAAAATGATATTGGGATTCCTAGTATTGAGATACTGTGCAAATTCATTCAACTCACACGAGAGGCCCATCCAAATCAAAAAACAATCGTCGATATAACGAAACCACTTGGAGATCTTGTCACTAAAGGGATTATTCTGCCAAATATAGGACTCTTCAAATGTAGTCATATACAGATTAGCGTAAGAGGGTGCCATATTCGCACCCATGGTAGTCCCTTTAACCTGTTCATAAAAGATAGATTGATATCGAAAATAATTTTTCTTAAGGACTATCTCCAGTAGAGCCATCAAAAAATCAATCAAATTCCTCGAGATGGTAGAGCACAGAAGATGTTGTCGAATAGAGCGGAGACCCTCATTGTGAGGAATGGAGGTGTAGAGGCTACCAATGTCAAGGAAACTAGAATGGATTCAGCAGGTAATACAACATTACTCAATTTGAGCAAAAAATCTTTAGTATCGCGTACATACGATAAAGCCTTAGGTACAAGGGGCTGTAAAAATTGATCAATAAAGATAGCCAAAGGTTGAAAAACAGAATTAGTACCGGCGACAATAGGACGCCCTGGTGGCGGGAATATCCCTTTGTGGATTTTTGGCAGTGTGTAAAAGACTGGTATCATCGGAAATTTAATACGCAAAAATTTGCCAATTTTGGCAGAAATTATTCTTTCCTCAAGTGCCAATGTAACAACGTTATCAATAATCCTAGAAATCTGTTGAGTGGGATTAGTTTTCATAACCTTATAGTTACTCCTATCCATTAGCTGCCTCATCACTCCGCATGGTAGTCACTGGTATCCTGCACCACTATCAAGCCACCCTTATCGGCAGGCTTGACTGTGAGCAAGGTATTTTTGCTGATCTCTGTAAGTGCCTGTCTTTCACTTCTGGTCAAGTTATTTTTAGAAGGTAATTTATTCCAGGGTAATCCCTCAATTCCCTGTTTAACGACATTCATAAATGTAGTAGAAGATGAATTTAAAACCATTGGAAAAAATTGACTTTTAGGTCTACACACCTCAAGGGAAAAACTATCTGTTTCTGGTCCCGAGGCATCTGAACTGGGATCATCGCCTGTTTCTTGTAATGGTATTTGTCGCTGGTGTTGAGGGTCTAAAAAAGATTTTAAGGTTAATACGTCTAAAAAATTTTTGCAAATCAACTTGTGTAGAAAACTTATCAGTTTTCCCTGAAACAGAAAAGTTCAAGCCTTTACTGAGTGCCTTGATTTGTATAGGCGTAAGGTTGGTTTTGGACAAATTTAATACCCCTTCTCTGGTCTCTTTTCTTTCTCTTTCGTGTCCTTGACTTTGACTTTGCTCCGGGTCGCTGGTTGTTTGTTGGAGGGTCCCGGATCCCCTCCCTCCTCTCTTCCTACTCCTAAAAAAGGAACCTGATGTCCCGAAGTGGATACAGAACTGTCACTTCCTGATGTAGCTGAGGTAGTACCACCAGCCAATGTTCTCGCAGGGTAATCCTGTGCATGCCTCGATCTCCTTTGTTGTTTAATGGTAGTTCTCCATGAATATACACGATTATATTGATAGTCCAATGTATCCCTCCTGAATTTCCCCACTAATGAGGGGTGGCGATAGAGATCGAATATTGCTTCAAAAAGAAGTGCGATGGATGTATCGGTTAGACACAGTGGCCCCTCATGGTCTTAATGAGAAACTTGAGTGGCACTGGTTTCTCTGACTTTCATCCCGAGGCATCTGATGATAAAGGGTGAGCTATATTGTTTTTGGTGCAAAATAATTAAATTAATTCTTCTCCTTTATTTGTATAGATGGTTATATGTTTGCCAATATATACAGTTTAATGAATACCTGGAAGGTGTCATTTTTTATGACCTTAGAGTTAACAATTAACGTGAAATGCTGAGCCAGTCATTTTTATATTTATTTCCCAGTGTTTTATTTTTATATATTTTTATACACTTTGTATACATATTCACATGTTATTTTTCACATTGGTTTAGGTTGTTGTATATTTGTGTGGCTTATTTTTGTATTTTTCAGACCTGGCTATCTTTAGCCTTTCTAACCCTGTCAGTGTTTTCAGTGTGACCAGGATGGATAGTTGGAGTGTATTCCGCCCTGTGATCATCATTAATAGAAAAAACTACAAATATGGCCGCCGTGTGGCCATTTCTTTCTCCTGATCCTGAGGCCTGTTCAATACCTCAGCCGCTGCAAGTGCTAAGTTAGCAACTTGCATTGAACGCCGTTCAACCGCTCAGCGCTCAGCAGTGCTAACCTAGCACTTGCAGCGACCCGAGGAGATGCTTCGTGTGAGGTATTAAAGATGGCCGCCGCATGAAGCCAGTAACAATGCCCTACAGCAAGATGGCCGCCGCCTCAAAGCAAGTAATAATTCCCTACAGCAATGTTAATTTTGAGGTTTTGTTCACCAAAGCACAAAATATTTATTTATTATTTCCCCCTGCACATAGACATATATTACAGTTCAATTTATATATTGTTTCAGAAGTAAACATAACGTTTATTCATTAAAAACTATCATTTGTGGTGTGTGCGTACCAAACGGAATTGTGCTGACTGCTTCTCTTTATTATTTTTGTCCGAGTGATCCGAAAAACAATCAGAATTTTTCATTAAGAAATCGTCGGCCATTTTGGATTCAAAATTCGCATCCAAAGGGTTCAACGACACTGCTGCAGCAAACTGAATTGCTGCGCTGCAGCAATTCAGCAGCTGCTGAGGTATTGAACAGGCCTCTGGTTACTTCCTGCCAGTTCACCGCAGGCTCTTCCGGTCCTGCGGGCTAATCTGGCTGTTTTGCGCATGCGCAATGGCGCCCGCTATCGCCGTTTTCAATACATACACACATGGAAAATCGGTAAGAGTATTGTGAAACCATTTTGTCCTAATTATCTGTGGAGATTTTTTTCACCTGCTGAGGGGAGGTCTGGCTGTCCTACCTGTTATGTGTTTGTATATATATATGGGTTTTGTCTGTTAAGGGTTAGGGCACTACGCACTGAGGAAGGGGCTGTGACCCCGAAACGTCTGTGTTGTGTATTTTCCTGTCCTCACTGGAAATAAACTGGGTGTCACGAGTGGACCCTATTCAAGCAGCGCTGGTATTGTATTACTTTGTCCTCCTGTGAATTATTTACCGTCTCATCCTTGATGCTGTGAGAGGGAGTCAATACTCAGCTGCAGCTGCACAATTATTTTATACTCTAGAGGGTGTTAACGGACACCCGTACTCCTGCTTCTCTGCAAACTTTGTTCAAGTATATAATTCTGGGGTCTGCTGGATACATATAATTCTGTGTACATATAACTCTGAGTTCTGCTGTGTACATATAATTCTGGGGTCTGCTGGATATATATAATTCTGGGGTCTGCTGAATACATATACTTCTGAGGTCTGCTGTATATATAATTCTGGGGTCTGCTGTATATATAATTCTGGGGTCTGCTGGGTATATTTAATTCTGGGGTCTGCTGGATACATATAATTCAGGGGTCTGTGCTGGATATATAATTCTGGGGGTCTGTGCTGTATATATAATTCTGGGGTCTGTGTCTGGTACATATAATTCTGGGGTCTGTGCTGGATATATATAATTCTGGGGTCTGTGCTGGATATATATCTGTTGGGTCTGTGCCTGGTTATACATGATTCTGGGGGGTATATATACATCCTTTTTTTCTGCTTCAGGTAATGGGGGTTGTGGAATTCTTGGGTAAGTTACCTCACTTTTTTCCCCAGGACTTGAACTCTGTGAAATTCTGCAGCAAGGGTAATGACTCACTACGTGGGGCGCTGAATCGTGACAGGGTGTAAATGAAATTGCAAAAGAAAGTTATTTCAGCTTGTTTTCAGTTCATATGCGCTTAGAATGTAGTGCAAATGTGAGATTATTACTCCTACATCTGTGAGATTTAAATTTAGTGTATATTAGGGTTGCCAGATCGGCCATGTTTTCATTGGCATATATTAGTATTTCATGCAGAGCGGAGCACAGGGAAAAGGGCTGCCCTGCAACATGTATAATCCATATGCTGCAGGAAGGAAATTAAGGAAGGTCACTTTGGATTCCTCTTATTATTATTATTATTAATCTTTATTTATAAAACGCCTCCAGCATATTCCGCAGCGCTGTACAATAGGCACAGTATAGACAGGGTTACAATAAATTGAACAACATTTTGACAAACCAGTACAGGAGTAAACGAGGACCCTATTCACGTGGGAACTCACAATCTAAAAGGGTTGGGGGTGGAAACAGGAGGAATGGCCTGCAAGGTGAGAGTGAGGACTGCAAGGTGAGAGTGATGGACTGGTTGCGTCAGTGAGTCAGGTGGTAGGCTTCCCTAAACAGGAAAGTCTTAAAGGGATATGCATGTCTATAAAAAAATAAATTAATTGACATTTAAACACTTTTATACCTATAGACAAACTAGAATAAATCAATAAAAGTTTTAAAAATGTGTAAATAATGTTTATTTTCTTGCTTTAAACTTTGTCATTTCATCTTCTCTGGCGACGCCCCTCAGCTAGGGGTGTTTCTTCAGCTCATACTTCCTGAATATTCCCCGTCTCCTCCCCGCCCACTACTCCGCCCACTATTGCACCCATCAAAGCTTCACATGAACTACATTTCTTGCTCCATCTTGCCACAGCCCCCATGCACCCCACTACTTCACATACTCCGCTATTACTCTCACCTAGTGTGTCACCCCTCTCCTCTTAGATTGTAAGCTCTTTGGCAGGGTCCTCTTTCCTACTGGTCTGTGTGTTTAATTTGTATGGACATTTATTATTCTGCCTCTCCCATTGTACAGCACTACGGAACTTGCTAGCTCTTTATAAATACCTGTGACTGTATGGACTAACACAAGCTGTGCAGCTCAGGACCTCAGACTGGGGAAACCGAGGATCTGAATATTAACTAACATCTCTGCAGCTGTAAAAGCAAAACACACTCACTCTCGCTCACACACTCACCCGCTGACTCGCTCACACTCTCGCTTTCTCCCACACAGACTCACTCACCCACTGACACGCTCACTTGCGCTCTTTCAAGATTTACATGCTCACTGTCTCACTCAAAGTCCCTCACACCGGCGCTCACTCTCACTCTTTCTTGTGCTGTCTGTCTCTTGTGCGCATCTCTCACTGTGCTTTCTCTTCTTTTTCTTGCTGTTTCTCTCTTTACCGTTTCTTGCGGTGTCTCTGTGCTTTTCTTTGTTGTACCTCTCTCTGCTGCCTCTTTTCCTCCCTGTGTGTATGGATTTCTTTCCTTCTCTGTCTTTGCAGTAGCTGGGGGTGAAAGTTCAGCCCTGCCCTCCCCTCAGCTCACAGTGCAGGAGGAAGGAGGAGCAACTCAGTCGCACATGCTCAGTGCATTTTTTAGCTATACCTAGGTATAGGCACTGATTGGTTAGCTTAAAATGCCTCCTGAGGTGGGCGTGGAAAACAGCAAGAAAAGAGAAGCAGGTAAATATGAAAAAATATCATATTTACTTGCTTTTGTTGCACTGAATCCATGATATATATATACCATTTGTGCCATAGGGTTACCCCACAATTTTAAACATCTGATTCAGTATCAATCCTTTCTGGGTTGGAAATCTGTCCATCTGTCAATTCACTTCCTGTATACACAGTGTTGTAGTGAATATATATATATATTACTCTCACAGACAGGGCCGGATTAAGATCTCTATGGGCCTGGAGCTGAAGATTTTGGTGGCTTTTTTGGAATTTAGTGAAATGAAAACATATTTTAGGTTATTTAAATAGTGCAGATACGGGTGTATCTAACCAGGCAGTTACTGTGTGAGGAAATGTCCATTCAGATTTCAAACATTTATAGTGTGTAAAATTATTCCCATTTTATCATCCAAACCTTTGTGGATATATATTCTATAGGGCAGGGCTTGACAAAGTTGCTTTGAATCTAGGAGCCAGCTACAAAAGTTAGGAGCCAGGTTTTTCTTCAGTCTAACAAGGCTTTACTTTCAACAGCTAAAGATACATTGATTTTTAAAAAAAAAAGTTTCAAGACATAGTACCGATATTCTTTTTTTACCCCTCAGGTACTCACCGATACGTTTATTTGCTGTGCAGCTCTGTTATACGCTCACACACATCGCACATTACTGTATAACCGCTGCACAGCAATAACACTCACCCTCATACACACTGCACATTACCGTGGAGCTCTGGGATACAGTAATGTGCACTGTGTGAGGGTATCCCAGAGTTCCATGGTAATGTGCACAGTGTATCCCAGAGCTCCACGGTCAGGGCCGGCCCAAGCCACTGTGCTGCCTGGAGCGAAGGATGAATTACTGCCCCCCACCCCCCAAAAAACATGGTGTGTATGAGCACATGGTGGTATGTATCACAGATCGCCACATATCACGGCCTACTGTCCCACACATCCACATACCGTCACACACACTTTCACATACACACTTACAAACTTCCACAGTCACACACATGCAGTCACACACACATACACACATAACACAGCCGGTAACGGGGAGACGCAGAGGATTAATGACTCCGGAGGGCACAGAGTTACTGTCAATTATATTTCACAGCGTGTTCCTTTAAATAGGAAGCGCCTCACTGAAGGTATGAAAGAAATTAGGAAAATGCTTGTTTTTTCACCATGATTTAATAATTCAGGGAACACTGGGGAAGGGGGGGGGTAAAAGCCATAAAGCGGCATTAAAAGACGCGGCGTCCCAGTCATTTCTGTAATTCCCCCATCAAACCCTAGCAGCTCCATACTAAACCCCGCCCCGCAGTTTAGAAAGGTAAAAATTAGATTTATTTTAGCAAAGTCACCCAGGCCTTGCCAGGCCAGTGAAATGCAGATCCCCCAGCTATTAACAACTAACTACAGCTCCCATAATGCTGTGCAGGCTGTAAGGGAGCTGCAGATAGTCTTCAATCGGCAGCTCCCTCAGGACTCTGGGATAGGTTTTCTGTCCAGGCCTTCCCTCAACCAGGACAGAGGAGCTGGTAGTGCTTTATGGGGGCAGCAACATGTCCCTGTGAGGAGGGATGGGCGGGAGGGGAACCTCCATAACACACACGGGGGGGGGGCCACAGAGTCTCCTGTATGAAATGAAGCCAGGCCTACCTTCTCAGCAGCCTCATGGTTCCCCGGGATTCATTTAAAGGCGCGCGATTGCCTACGTCATCAGAGCAGTGCCGCGCATGTCACGTGACAGGCTCTAAACGCCGCGTTCCATCTCTCAGGCACTCTGCACTGCAGGAGAGACCACAGCCAGGCTGCATCACTGGTAAAACTTAAGCTGATGACCTCCATGCCTGCTGAAAGGGGTGGGCGCCGGCCTGCTGAAAGGGGCAGTCACATGCTGGAGGGGCCGGCGCTAGGGATGTGTGTTTCGGGTTTCGGAATTTTCACGAAATTTCCCGATTCGTGTTTTCGGATGCGGCCGATTTTCCGAAAATTTTTAGATCCGAAAATGGCAGATCCGAAAAGTTTTCCGAGCCAAAACGAAATATTTTCGGAATTATCGAATGGACTTGAAATGTGTCAAATCGAAATTTATTTTTGCTCTATTCATGATTTCGGTTCCATTCGTGATTTCGGTTCCATTTCGGTGATTCTGGAAATCGTATATTTAACTATTATCGGTTATATCGCTGATTCTGTAAATTTTGTATTTGTAAATGCGTATCACTTGTTTCTTGTGGCATTCGGGTCAGTTTAGCGTTTTTTAAATCATTTTGTTCATTTTTTTTGTTCTTTGGCTTTCATACCATTTTAATATGATTAAATAAAGTTGTGAAATGTATATTCAATTATTCATAAGAAAAAAAGGATCTTTATTTAATAAAAAAAAACATGATAGAATCGCCAGAATTATCGTAGACACTTTAAAACGAGGAGAACAGAAGTTCTGAAAAAACGAAAATTTCCGAAATTTCCGAAAAGTCGATACAAAAAACGAGCAAAAGTGACACGAAAATACGAAAAATGGTCGCTATTCCGAAAAAAAAATGTACACGAAAACGAACCGAACTGAACCGAATCAAAACAGAAATCGGTCGAAACGAGCCGAATCGAAAAGTTTAAACATCCGAACAAATCGAACCGAAAAAAAATCGGTGCTCAAGCCTAGCAGGCACGGCTTGGTTTTCAACAGAACACTGTCCTGCAGCCGTGTCCAGGCTGGCGGGCTTTGCAAGAGCAGCAAAATGCTGCCCCTGACAAAGTGCTGCCTGGAGCGGCTGTTCCACCCAGCTCCATGGAAGGGCCGGCCCTGTCCACGGTAATGTGTGCAGTGTATCCCAGAGCTCCACAGTGTGCGCACAGTTTATCCCAGAGCTCCACAGTGTGCACGCAGTGTATCCCAGAGCTCCAGTGTGCGCGCACAGTATATCCCAGAGCTGCACAGTGTGCGCGTGCAGTGTATCCCAGAGCTCCACAGTGTGCTCGCACAGTGTATCCCAGAGCTCCACAGTGTATCCCAGAGCTCCACAGTGTGCGCACACAGTGTATCCCAGAGCTCCACAGTGTGCATGCAGTGTATCCCAGAGCTCCACAGTGTGCACGCAGTGTATCCCAGAGCTACACAGTGTGCGCGCACAGTGTATCCCAGAGCTCCACAGTGTGCGCGCACAGTGTATCCCAGAGCTCCACAGTGTGCGTGCACAGTGTATACCAGAGTGCCACAGTGTATCCCAGAGCTCCAGTGTGTGCACAGTGTATCCCAGTGCTCCACAGTGTGTGCGCACAGTGTATCCCAGAGCTCCAGTGTGGGCGCACAGTGTGTGCGCACAGTGTGTGCACAGTGTATCCCAGAGCTCCACAGTGTGTGTGCAGTGTATCCCAGAGCTCCACAGTGTGTGCGCACAGTGTGTGCGCACAGTGTATCCCAGAGCTCCAGTGTGTGTGCACAGTGTATCCCAGAGCTCCACAGTGTGTGTGCACAGTGTATCCCAGAGCTCCAGTGTGTGTGCACAGTGTATCCCAGAGCTCTACAGTGTGTGTGCACAGTGTATCCCAGAGCTCTACAGTGTGTGTGCACAGTGAATCCCAGAGCTCCAGTGTGTGTCCAAGAGCCAGTACCTGCAGTCAGTCCCCTGACTGGGTTCTCCAGTGCTGGCTGCCCGGTGCCCCCTTCCTCTCCATTGGTTTGGCTCACGCTGGGGTGTCCAGGGTCCGCGGGGGTGGAGTGTGAAGGGACACCGCCTGGTCCCAGCACAGTACGCTCCTTGGCCAGCACTTGGCGCATGTATGCCGCTTCCCGCACTAAGCTGCGGCTCCCTCATAGTCTGTCACTGCCACACGTGCAGCAGCAGGAGCTGGAGGATGACCTGTAGGAGGCGAGCATCCGCAGAACAGAGAGGATGCGAGGAGAGCGTCGTCAGCACTGGGGAGAGAATCCCTGCGACACTCTACTCACATCCGGTCTGTTCTGCGCATGCTCACCTCCCACAGGTCATCCTCCAGCTCCGTGCCGGATGTGACGGACTGCATGGGAGCTGCAGCTTGGCGTGGGAAGAAGAGCCTGACAAACCCTGGGCGCCAGGACAGCATTTCTTGTCACCATGGCGACCTTGCGCCTGGGGTTTATCGAGCCCTGCTATTGGGACCTTTGTCAAAAAATGTGAAATGGGAACCTGTTACTGCATTTTTCTGAAAAAAATATACAATTTTAACAAAAAATTAACTGTTTCCCTTGTGTTTTGGGGGATGGTGTTTTATGAATAATATGATGATGTATAAAACCTTGCTCCCAGTGTGAGAAATGGCCTTGCTCTCAGTGTGAGAGATTAAAAGGTAAGTAATTGCAGTGGTATTGCTCATTTTATAAGTGACAAATGGACAATGCCATCGCTTTAGAACAAAAAAAAGGTTTTTTTTTTTCTTTTAGGTTGTACATGGTCACGTTTGGTATCAATGCAAAGACCAGACTCTAATCTGTCCAATGATGCCTTACTTGTCCTTGTGAGGTGTAAAGATTAGTAACACAGGGTTCCAAAGCCCCTCCCCCGTGCTCTTCTCTGCAGTGGGACGGTTTAGGCTTTTGATGTAACAGTTCATAAACACGGATTGTGCCATCACCTCCACACTTGTTGGTAACATGAGACATGTGATGGTGACTTAGTGCAGCATAATTGTTCACTTTATAAATGAAAAGTGAACAATATTGCTGTGTTAGAATGAAAAGGAAAAAATAAGAAATATTTATTTTATGTTTGTTACATAAAGCCTGGTCATGTTTGGTATCATTAGAAAGGCCATGCTCTCAAATAACCATGTAGCTGCTATGGAGTCGGAGATATATAGGTCTAAATGCCCATCAATGCAGACATAGTTCTCCTTTCTCTGGGCCTATTCTGGGGCATGGGCCTGGAGCTCCTGCTCCATCAGCCCCTATGTTAATCTGGCCCTGCTCACAGATAATAATAATAAAGCTGGTAACAAGAGCTGCTAAGGTTTAACGGCTCCCTATTACCACCTCAGCTGAGTTGGAATAGGGCTTGTCCCGGAAACATTTGGGAGTTCCTGTACTTTTATTTAGGACTTAACCCCTGATAGTATGGGATGACGGTCTGGTTCCAAAAGGGCCATAACAAGTGATTATGAAAAGTGTATAAAGCCTTCAGAAGCAGTGAGATGTATAATCAACAGGTAGAGGTCTGTTAGGAGCCCCTTTAAGTGTAATGACCGTTCTCCGACCAGGAGAAGAATTGAAAGGAATATGGTATAAGGATATTAATTCATTCAATAATGTCAATTATTTTATCTTGGCATTTTGAACAGTGCTTACTAAAATATGTCTGTTCTTGTTTTATTAGCCAATTATGAGGAATATATGGTGGTAATTGCGGAATTTGACTCGAGTGCATACATATTGGCTCCAGTGTTTTTGTAATTATAGCCTGTAAAGATAAAACATAATTACAGTTGGAGAATAATACATTTTATTATTTTTTATCTACCTAAGGCATTTTTATTTAACTAGGGCAATTCATAAAGATCAAAAAGGGAACCGTGGCAGGATAGACTCGATGACAGTTTATTGGTTCAAGAGGTTGAACTTCTTGCTCAATTTTATCTGGATTATTACAGATGCACAAATACTATCCTGAATCTGTGATACAATCTATTGAAATCACTGATAATCAATAGTTACATTTTCATCACATCACAATTTATTCTGACAGTAATCTGCTAAATGGCCGTGTTTATCTTCGTTATAATCTAGTATAATACATGAATATTGATTATAGCCAGTACGAGATGCCAGTTTATGACACAACATTAAGATATATTTATTAATAGATTCAATACTGTATATAATTTTAACAAAAACAGATTATTCAACCCAGGGGTCAAATTGTAAAAAAATGACAAATGACAAAATAGCCAAACCAGAAAAATTCTCCCATTTATCTCACTTTCCAAATCGGCTATTTTGACCTAGAATTTTCCCTTCTCCAGTCATTCTCCTGCTTTTCATCTCTCTCTGAATAACCCTGCTTATGATAAATCAAATATTTATTGTGACTGAACAGGGAAACATTTGATTTAAACATCTTAATTCAAGCTGTGTTGGACCAATGGGAACTCTGTTCCTTCTGAAAAAAGAGCAGTGGACCTCTGATTCAATCCACTCCCTCCCAGTTGTGATTTTAAAAAATTCAGATGTCATTTTGGAATGCAAAGTAACACAATCAGAGGCATAAATCCTTACTTATCCTCGTGGAAAATTCTAGGTCAAAATAGCCAAACCAGAAAAATTCTCCCATTTAGGCTAGGGTCAGACTAGCAAATTTTTAACATGCGTTTAGGCGCACTTAATCACGGCCGCACTAGCAGCAAATGACGGGCAATGACAGCCAATATACGAAGTACGGTCGCACGAAAGTCTGGCTGCGCAACGCAAGTGGAAAATGAACGCATTTTTTCGAGAACACAGAACCGCTAGTACGGACGTACAGAGTGCGCTGCGTCCACTGGCGGCGTGTGTGCGTGATTTGGAGACGTCAGACCCTGCTCATGTCCGGCCAACATAACGTCCAGACACAAAAAGTTTCCTGGTTTGGATCCGTAAAAAATCACGCACAAAAATGCGCATCGTATGACCGTTTTCGCGCATTCGGTGAAAAAATACGGCAATGCGTTCGGACGCATTTTCGGTCGCTGTGAAAAATGCGTTAGTCTGACCCTAGCCTTATCTCACTTTCCAAATCGGCTATTTGGTCCAGATTGTTCTCTTTTCCTGCCATTCTCCTGGTTTTCACCTTTCTCTGAACAACCCTGAGAGAGAGGTGAAAGCCAGGAGAACTGGCAGGAGAAGAGAACAATCTAGACCAAATTGCCAATTTGGAAAGTGAGTTAAATGGGAGAATTTTTCTGGTTTGGCTATTTTGACCTAGAATTTTCACTTCTCCAATTATTCTCCTGCTTTTCACCGCTCTCTGAATAACCCTGTGAATGTTTAATCCCGAGGTGAAAAATAACATTGCTTAAGGCTGGGGTCAGACGAGCGCAGTTATCACGTCCGTGTTGCCGCACATTTGTCCGTGGCAGCATAGCATTTTGACCAATGGAGCCCCACACACGAAGTACGTCCGCACGGAAGTGCAGATGCATGGCAGACGCAGCAAACGGATGCAGGTTAGGCAAGAACGTAATACTGCTAGAACGGACGTGCGGAGTGCGCCACGTCCGCAAGGTCCGTGTCGCTTTGTATGTGAGTGATGAAACGAGGTCAGATGGACTGCATTTATACGTCCAGCATTTTTGATGGACAGAATGTTTTTTCATTTTAATTTATTTTCCCTGCTACATCAGTCAAAAAATACGTCAGTGAAAAAAACGGACTGTTTGGCCACTACCTTGTTGTCAGTCAGTAAGTACGTCTGTACTGCACGGACGCACAGTCCGTACAAAATGCGCTCATCTGACCCTAGCCTTAGATGTTATTTTGAATTTTTTTCAAACACCAGTTAACCACTTGGCTGCTATGGATGCGCTCAGCGCGTCCAGCCAAGTGGTTCTCCTGTGCTATGGACGCGCTGAGCGCGTCCATGCACAGGAGGCAGCAATCCGCCGGATTCCGGCGGATTGCTGCGCCCCCCGGTGCGGGCTGACATCTTGGATGTCAGCCCAGCACTCCGGGACCCCGGCGGAGCAATTAGATGTCATCGCGGCGGCGATGTCCCGCAGCACACTATATAATTTCAGAGGAGATTGTTGTCTGTTGTTACTGCCGGTCTGCCACGCTACTGGGGGGGTCTGGGGGGGGTCTCATTTCTACAAAATATCAGGGAATTGATATGTGTGTCTTGTCACTGTGCCAGCAAGTTTTTTTGGGGTCACTAATTTCTTTAAAACATTTGTGAATTGAGGTGATCTTCTGTGTCTTGTCACACAGCCAGCAAGTTTTTTTGGGGCTCACTAATTTCTTTAAAACATTTGTGAATTGAGGTGATGTGTGTCTTGTCACACAGCCAGTACCACGCAGTATTTTGGGGCTCACTAATTTCTTTAAAACATTTGTGAATTGAGGTGATCTTCTGTGTCTTGTCACACAGCCAGTACCACGCAGTATTTTGGGGCTCACTAATTTCTTTAAAACATTTGTGAATTGAGGTGATCTTCTGTGTCTTGTCACACAGCCAGTACCACGCAGTATTTTTGGGGTCACTAATTTCTACAAAATATTTGGGAATTGTTATAATATGTGTGTTCTCACTGGCTGCCACCCATCAAGGGGTCTCACTGATTTATAGGAGGTTTCACTGCCACCCATCAAAGGGTCTCACTGGTTTATAAGAGGTTTCACTGCCACCCATCAAAGGGTCTCACTGATTTATAGGAGATTTCACTGCCACCCATCAAAGGGTCTCACTGGTTTATAAGAGGTTTCACTGCCACCCATCAAAGGGTCTCACTGATTTATAGGAGGTTTCACTGCCACCCATCAAAGGGTCTCATTGATTTATAGGAGGTTTCACAGCCACCCATCAAAGGGTCTCACTGATTTATAGGAGGTTTCACTGCCACCCATCAAAGGGTCTCACTGATTTATAAGAGGTTTCACTGCCACCCATCAAAGGGTCTCACTGATTTATAGGAGGTTTCACTGCTGCCCATCAAGGGGTCTCACTGCATTTTAGGAGGTTTCTCCGAATTGTAATCTGTGTCTTGTCACTGTTACCAGCTATCAGGGGGTCCTATCAGGGGGTCTCACTGACTTGTAGCAGATTTCTGCGAATCGTAGTTTGTGTCTTGTCACTGGCAGCCATCAGGGGGTCTCAATGATTTATAGGAGGTTTCTGCGAATTGTAATCTGTGTCTTGTCACTGGCTGCCAGCTATCAGGGTGTCTCACTGAGTTATACCAGAGTTCTGTAAATCTTTAATCTTTATACCAGAGTTGAATCAGAGTTCTGTATATATTTAATCTATATATCACTCACCATGTCTGGAAGAACAAAAAGGACAGGCCGACGCTCCCAGACACAGATAAGAGGGCAAGCAGCCTCTGTGTCGGGAGGCTGTGCCTCTGGTCGTGGTGGACGGGGTGCATCCTCTGCAGGGGCACGCTTGTCCTTTATAACTGGTGCTGGCCGTCTTCTTAACCTGCAGCAACATACAGAGGATTTGGTGGATTGGCTAGCCAGGCCATCCTCATCCTCCAAGTCCTCTGACAGCCAGGCTTGTAGTGCTTTACAGTCCACCTCAGCTGCCAAAGCATCTAATGCAGCCTCCATGTCCACAGCTACTCCTGCCGTAGCCTCGCTATCACACACAGAGGAGTCAGCTGAATTGTTTGACTACAATGACAGTGACATGCTGCTTGAGGATGCTCAGCAACTACAGTGCTCTGATTCAATCTCTGAGGTTGAGCAAGGGAGTATAATCAACCTAGAGGAAGGGGGTGACAGTGATGACACACAAATAACTGGCACTCATGTTGCCCCAGCAGCTGCAGCATACTGCCAAGTTGGCTCCAGTGACGAGGAGATAGGGGGTGAAGATGACATTGATGATGAGGTCACTGACTCCACCTGGGTGCCAGATCGAACTGAGGAATCAAGGGAGGAGGAGGCACAGCAAACACGAGGCACAACATCCTCTGTGACCAACCGTAGCACTAGCCAGTCCAAGGCATCAGATGTCAGAGCTGCTCCAGTGCAGAGCGCTGTTGTCTCAAAGAACACATGCAGGAACTCTGCTGTCTGGGAATTCTTTAAGAAATGTGCAGCAGACCCCACCGTTGCTATTTGTAATCTATGTCAGAGGAGGCTGAAGCGTGGGATAAACACCGGACACTTGGGTACCACGTGCTTGAGGCGACATATGACCACCCGCCATGCATCCCGTTGGCGCAAAACTTTGCGTAGGTCCTCCTCATCTGTCTCTACCCCCACTGTATGTCCTGCCATGTCATTGCCTACAACCTCCACTGACAGGGATGATGCTACAGTAATGGATGTACCAGGTCCTTCCTCATAATGTGACATCCTCCCAGCAGCTGAAGATTTACGCAGTCAGATTACGTTGCCGCAGCTGCTGCAGTGTAAGAAAAAATATAGTCCCAACCATCCCCATGCACAGCGTCTAAATGCCAGCTTAGCAAAATTACTCGCATTGCAGCTGCTGCCTTTCTAGCTGGTGGACTCTGCCCTTCTTTCCATGAATTTGCTGAATGTGCTGTACCACAGTGGCAGGTTCCAAAACGCCATTACTTTTCACGCAAGGCCATTCCAGCACTATACCAGCACGTGGAAGACAATGTTATCTAGTCATTGGGAAAGGCAGTCAGCAACAAGGTGCATGTGACTTTAGACACGTGGTCCAGCAAGCATGGACAGGGTCATTACATTTCCTTCACGGCACACTGGGTAACTCTGATTGCAGCTGGGAGGGATCCAAGACGGGGCTCTGTGCTGGAGCTTGTTCATCCACCATGCCTCCAGAAAGCTGCTTGTATGAGGTCTGTCTGCTCCACCACCACCACCTCTCCCTCTTCCTCCTCCTTCTCTGTCTCTGGCGAAGTGGCAGTTAAACCGACGCCTGACAGGGTCTACGCAATGGCTCAAGCAAAACGATGCCATACTGTGCTTGAGCTGGTTTGTTTAGGGGTCAGGAGCCACACCAGGCCAGAAATTCTGTCAGCTCTGCAGGGCCAGGTGCAGAGATGGTTAACACCACGCCAGCTTGAGCTGGGAATGATCGTCTGTGATAATGGCAGAAACCTTCTCTCCACCCTACGCAAGGGTAAATTGATGCATGTACCATGCCTAGCACACGTCCTAAATCTAGTGGTACAGCGTTTTCTAACCAAGTACCCAGGGCTGCCAGAGCTTCTCAGCCAGGCCAGAAAAGTCTGCAGCCACTTCAGACGGTCATTCCCAGCAAGCGTTCGCCTGGCAGAAATTCAAAGAGAATTCCACCTTCCCACAAACCGTCTGATCTGTGACATGCCCACCAGGTGGAACTCGACATTAGCAATGCTGCAGCGTCTGCACAAGCAGCAGAGGGCCATCAACGAGTACCTGTGTGAGTATGGCACAAGGACAGGTTCAGGTCAACTTGTTTTTTTTTTCCCCCGCAGTGGCTGATGATCAAGGATGCATGCACTGTACTGTCACCATTTGAGGAGGCAACGAGGATGGTAAGCAGGGACAGTGCATGCATCCGTGACACAATTCCTTTAGTGTTCCTGCTGGAGCACACTCTGCGGGGAATTATAGCTGTGGCTCTAGAGGCAGAGCAGCAGGAGGAAGAGGAGGCCTTCCCTAGCTCTCAAGGCCCCAGTCTTTCCGCAGACAGCATTCCAGCGGGTCCTACTCAGATCAGACAGGAGGAGGAAGAGGAGGAATATTTAAGTAGTGGGGGCATTGAAGGTGGGGATTCCTCAAGAGAGGGTTTCCTGTGCCCAGAAACAGAAGGGCTAGTGCGTGGCTGGGAGGAGGAAGTGCACGATACAGTCATCCTCATTGACCAGGAAGACTCGGAAGCTAATGCCACCTCCAACCTACACTGAATGGGCTCCCTAATAATGCAAAGCCTGCTAAAGGACCCCAGGATTCGTGCTATCAAGGAGAGGGATCATTACTGGTTGGCAACCCTTCTTGATCCACGATACAAGGGTAAAGTTGCAGAGCTCATCTTGCCCGCACAGAGGGAGCACAGGATGAAAAAACTTGAGGACGCTCTAAAGCGACACTTGTGTAACACCTTTCCAGGCACTGGTAGATTACCAAGTGCTGACACAAGTGCTTCGGAGGCTGCGGATGATCAGAGGAATAGTGGTGAAGGCCAGGGCCGCTTGACTGATGCATTTCTTAAATTTTTTTAGTCCACGACGCCCAGGGACGTCAAATGTAGGCACCCATTGCCAGCATCTTCACCATATGGTGCAGGACTACCTAGGGGCAAGGACAGACCTGGATACCTTTCCAGCAGATGATCCACTGGCTTACTGGGTGTTGAGATTGGATCACTGGCCAGAACTTAGCCAATATGCTATGCAGCTACTAGGTTGCCCTTCATCCAGCATGCTTTCTGAAAGGATGTTCAGTGCCGCTGGAGGTTTTGTCACAGACTAAAGAGTGCGTCTGTCCACCGACTCTGTAGACCGGCTGACCTTTATAAAAATGAATCAGTCCTGGATCAGCAGCTATCAACCCCCTGATGCTGACGTAATGGAATAGATCGGGGATGTCTTCTGCATTCACAAAACCTCCAGCACTGAACTCTTCCACAATACCACAAAAGGGTTACGGTGTGAATGCACTTGCTGCCATGAAAGGCGCAATATTTGGCTGCACTGACGCCTGTGCCAGATTTATATCATCATTTTAATTTTTTGAACCGCAGGGTCCAACCCTGCACTCTTCTACAATACCAAAAAAGGGTTACGGTGTGAAGGCACTAGCTGCCATGAAAGGCAGAATATCTGGGTGCACTGACGCCTTGACCAGAATCATATCTTTTTATTATAGGACCACATGGTCCACCCCTGCATTCTTCCACAATACTACAGAGGGGTTACTGTATGATGATACTTGCTGGCCTGGCAGTCTTGCACCAAAGGCAGAATATCTGGGTGCACTGAGGCCTTAACCAGATGCATATCTTTTTAATATAGGACCGCAAGGTTCACCCCTGCATTCTTCCACAATACCACAGAGGGGTTACTGTATGATAGTACTTGCAGGCCTAGCACCAAAAGCACAATATTTGGGTGCACTGCCACTGACGCCTGTATCAGATTCATATCCTCAAAGGGGTTATGGTGTGACGGCACTGTTGGGGACGCTAAAGGACCAATTTTGAAGCAGCTATTGTTACTTTCATCCAAAGCCTGCATAAGTTTCACAATAATTTAGCCCAAAAAAATCAGTAAACGTTTTCTGCGTGTCCGAAAATGTCTCCTCTTTTCATACAGACTGCCGCCCCAAGCAGTTGTTTATGGATAGATTAAAGGAAAAGCATTTACCGTCATTTGAAACATCATTTTTTTGTTTTTAAGTGTTTCTATACATCCTACAAATCCGCCACTTCTCGGGCAGGTTATGGGGACCTCCTAGGCACGATATTTGAAGGAATTTTTCGTTTTTATTTTTAACCCTTATTTCATGGAAAACTCACTGTCCCTTTAAAAACGTATTTTTTTAAACTTTTTGTCCTTGTTTCCTATCCCCCAGGGCACTACCCGGACCCCCATACACCTTTTATGGCAAATATGGAGGGCACTCTTGGAGGGCACTCTAAAAACCGAATTTTCAGCCCCATTGACTTGCATGGGATTCTGGTTCGGGTTCGGACCCGAACATTTGGAAAAATTCGGGTTCGGGCCCGAATCGAACTCGGGGGGTGTTCGGCTCATCCCTACTGTACAATGGGAACAGTGGGGAGCTCTTGAATGACTTAAGACGGGAGGAAGATTTGATGGCGTCTGGGAGGTTATGTCGTAATTGTGGTGCTCTGTAGGAAAATGAGCAATCGAGACACTTTCTTTTTGTATTGTGGTATTGCAAGTAAGGTGCTGGTCCTGGATCGGAGGTTATAGGATGAGGAAACTGCTAGGTGAAGCAGTCTATTCAGACGGGGTGGTAGCTTCCCTGAAAATCTCTTAAACACCAGGTTGGAAAGGTGAAGAGTTAGTCTAGATTCCAGCGACAGCCAGATTAGATTATAGCCCTCCACCCACATCTGTCCGGCGGACAGTGTCCGCGTGTATACAGACTCATACTGGGCTCATACCTGCAAGGCCAGTCCCCCCCCGGCACTGCACCTGACACAAACAGACACATGTGATTTGGTTTGGCCCGTTTCAGAAATTGTCCAAATGCACGGTAATTCAGCAGTTTGGATCAATCCAAATCCCAGGTTGTCGATATTCAAACCAAATTGACTCGGACTAAAAAAATCCGAATTGACTGGAAATTTTCTGTTTGTTGCAAACAAATTCAGTTTGCTATTGGCCTCCAGAAGATGCCTCCAAAGTTTTAGCCCTAAGGAGCTAAAACTGGTTACAATCAGCTAGGAAATGCCCTGGCATATTGGGTATTCCCCCTCCCGTCACGGAGACATGGGCTGCAGTTCTAGCTGCAGTAACTCTATTTGACCAGTAGATGGTGACATCCGCTTGCCAAATAGTTTATTACAGTAAGTAATACTTAGGGGGAATATTCCCAAATATTTTTTACTGTATAAGTAAAATGATTTTCAATAAATACACTGGCTCCTGGCAGTAGATTTTTGGAAAATCACTTGTAGTGAAGGGGTTAAAACCGAACCTATTCAGATTAATTTGGAATTTTACGTTTTATTAAAAAACAACGACAGCATATACGTATATCTTTTACAGAACTTCAGCTCCCTCAGGAATTATAATGTATCATCTTTGTTATGTATTATCTCCTTGTTCACACATCTTGTACGGTATCTTGTACACGCTGCAAAATATATTGGTGCTATATAAATAAAGTATTATAATAGTAAGTAAATGCATGAGCTGTCTGAGGTGTTACTTGAAATCACAGTGTATTTAGCTTAGATCTATTGGGTCATAATCGCTTATTTGTTATTGAATTCAGTGTAGTTATTTGCTGTAGGCTAGTATGTTGTATACAGTATTTTGTACTTGTTATCTAGCTACGTGTGCATATTTCAAACATTTATCTATTTGTCTTCAGGTCAAAGCAGCATTGGTTCATCTACTCTGAATTCCATTTAAATGTGAGTATGCATATCCTTACAACAAATTATATTGCACTATCATTGTTTCATGTTTATTTTCGCAGCATTACTTTTAAATAACTTGTTATGGGATTTAATGGTTTGCACTAGACGTATAACAGCTTTTATTTTGTACTTGCCACCCAAGCCAAAATTTTCCAGCCCTCCTCTGTAAGCTCTACATTTGACATCTATTGCACCATATAAATAAACAGAAAGTATATTCGGGATTCCGGTTCCTACTGATACTGGAGGAGAATGGCCTGTGTTCCCATATGGATTACATTGTATCAGCTGGTGTGTGTTGATAGAACGGTGGTTTTCATTTCATTGGATGGGGCATGGAAAATTGCTAAATAAACGTGATAGCAGGGAAGTTATAGTGATATCCAAGTTCCATCTCCAGTGCATTCGCTGACGTGCTCTTTAAAAAAGGTTAATTTGTCATAGCACAAAATAGTTATTAAGGTTAATACACTGATAACTAGATATACCATGATTGAATTGCAAAGCTCTGTACAGACTGGAAGGCTTTAAGTTATGTTTTTGTAAATTATGTAAAGGAGCTTACACCGAGACCTCACCTCCTTCCTTCTTGACCCAAGCATTAGTGGCCTGTGCATTTGTTGTATGAACACATTTAGACGCTGGTCTATTAAAGCCACGGCTTTCTAGATCCTTATCCACTGGATCGGACATCGTGAAGAATAATCCTTGTATGTGTATGGGTGACCCAGTTGGAAATATTACTCCATGACACATCGAGACCCCAGTATTTAGAAACATAGAAACTTTTAAACCTTTGCCCCTCTAATCTAAGACTATGTCCTCTTGTTTTGCTACTTTGTTTCCTTTTAAATATACTCCCTTCCTCTACCTTGTGGATTCCCTTTACGTATTTAAATGTTTCTATCATATCTCCTCTGTCTCGTCTTAATGTGTCACTGGATAACATACAAGGTAACACAGATCATTAAATATCTGTGGCATGTCCTTCAGAGATTTTCAGAAAGTCTTTGTGAGCTCTTTAGTATTTGTATTCCATGTTGAATCACTCCAGCTGTAAGATTTCTTGATCTGGGCTCAACAAAAAAAAAGTCAATTAATTTATGGATACCTACAGGGTTATTCAAAGAGCGCCGATCTGGCCCCAAAAGGTAACCGAACAGTATAATTCAGCGTACGGTCACCTTTCCTGGCCATTCGGCTATTCAGAGAGCAGGCAGTTCGACAAATCTTGGCAAATTGCCTGGATATACGGTGCCTGTTCGTTGCCTGTTCAAGGGCAGTGAAATCCCCACGGAGGAGCAATGCTTCATTTATTCAGAGAACACAAACAGCAGGGAAAAGTTGCTGAAATGCCCTGCTATTCGATGGTCTCATTCAACAGATTTATTCAGACGAATCCGATAGGCTTCAATGTTATCAATATTCCCGTTTTAACTCAATATCTGATAAATCGTTTAATATTATATTCTGCAGTAAAAAGTCTCTTTATTTATAGATTATTTAGGATCTTTTTTTGACAATTTATTTTTCCGTTTTTTTTTTTTTAAATCGTCTTTTCTTTTTTACTGTAACTGCCCTTTTTATTATCATTCATTGGATCTTAAATGTAAATTCCAGGCATTCAGTAGTTTTTTTTGCAAACAGCGTTTCAAATTTCAAACTTTCAAGGGCACAGTTTTTTTTTTTCACCTCATTCGTCTGCGTGTCAGGTCAGGGAGATCATGCCAAACGAATCTTATTGATTTTTTTGATTGGGTAACAAAAATAATAGACACAGGTGGTGCAGTAG
Source organism: Leptobrachium leishanense (assembly GCA_009667805.1). NCBI lineage: Eukaryota > Metazoa > Chordata > Amphibia > Anura > Megophryidae > Leptobrachium > Leptobrachium leishanense. The sequence continues at coordinate 90,168,024 of CM019066.1, forward strand.
ACATTGCTTATTTAGATTTCAGTAAGGCTTTTGATACTGTTCCGCATAGAAGGCTTATCAATAAATTGCAATCTTTGAGCTTGGATTCCAATATTGTTGAATGGATTAGGCAGTGGCTGAGTGACAGGCAACAGAGGGTTGTGGTAAATGGAGTTTATTCGGCGCAAGGTCTTGTTACCAGTGGGGTACCTCAGGGGTCAGTACTTGGACCCATTCTCTTTAATATTTTTATTAGTGATATTGCAGAAGGTATTAATGGAAAAGTATGTCTTTTTGCTGTTGACACAAAGATTTGCAACAGGGTTGACGTTCCTGGAGGGATCAGCCAAATGACAAATGATTTAGGTAAACTAAAAAAATGGTCGGAGTTGTGGCAATTGAGTTTTAATGTGGATAAGTGCAAGATAATGCACCTGGGACGTAAAAACCCAAGGGCTGAATATAGAACATTTGATACAGTCCTAACCTCAACATCTGAGGAAAGGGATTTAGGGGTTATTATTTCAGAGGATCTAAGGGTAAGTAGTCAATGTAATAGAGCAACAGGAAATGCTAGCAGAATGCTTGGTTGTGTAGGGAGAGGTATTAGCAGTAGGAAAAGGGAAGTGCTCATGCCACTGTACAGAGCACTGGTGAGACCTCACTTGGAGTACTGTGTGCAGTACTGGAGACCGTATCTCCAGAAGGATATAGACATCTCAGAGAGAGTTCAGAGAAGGGCTACTAAAATGGTGCACGGCTTGAAGGCGAAAAGTTACCAGGAAAGACTTAATGATCTTAACATGTACAGCTTGGAAAAAAGACGAGACAGAGGAGATATGATAGAAACATTTAAATATGTAAAGGGAAACCACAAGGTAGAGGAAGGGAGTATATTTAAAAGGAAACAAAGTAGCAAAACAAGAGGACATAGTCTTAGATTAGAGGGGCAAAGGTTTAAAAGTAACATCAGGAAGCATTATTTTACTGAGAGGGTGGTGGATACATGGAACAGCCTTCCAGTTGAAGTGGTAGAGGCCAAAACAGTAATTGAATTTAAGCAAGCATGGGATAGGCATAAGGCTATCCTAAACAAAAGATAAATCCAGGTAAAGTATCCATGTAATTGGGCAGACTAGATGGGCCGAAAGGTTTTTATCTGCCAACATTTCCTATGTTTCTATGTTTTGCAGTGAGTGTTTGTTGGGATTGCGGCAGGTTTTCCCTGCAGTACGGCGGCCCTGTGGTGCTTGCTGAATACACCGCAGGGTCGGCGAATTAGGATCGCCAAATATCGCCGAATTGCAGCGAACGAAAAGTCACCGAACGTGCAGTGACTTTTCGCTTCTCTTTGAATAACCCTGCTAATTTTTTTTAAATGTTCAGTTGCTGTTAGTATCCATAGTTTGCCATTGGAAGATTTCTAACTATTATCAATGTGTTTTTGCTGATGTTTGGTCTGTAAGAAACGTACAATTAAAATAATTACACAATAAGTGAACGCACCAAAATACAACTGAACTAATTTCCATAACACAGCACAAAATAAATATTCTACACTTCATATTATAAATGAAGGTATTCAGAATATATTTAGTTTTTTTTTTTAACTGGAGCATTGTTTCCAGGTCGTCTATGGATATATTGTGGTAGTGTTTACCTACAATTTTCATATAATGTAGCTATAATGAGGGAGTCAAGGGAGGCAGTATCAGATTAAGGAATAGACAATTAGAAGTCAGTTTACAACACATACAAATAAAGAAAAGACAGTTATTGTCACTATCGTAAAAATGCAAAATAGAATTACCAAGCAAATAGTTTACTGTAGCCAGGGGAAAATAACTCTGAGACCGTCAAGTAAAATTTAATTAAAAAAAGATTCTAAATGGAATACTGGATTAACATATACAGTAGTTAGTTGTACCCAACTACTAATACTGGATACACTACTACAGTGGTGTAACCAGAGTTATGGGCGCCCGGGGCAGAAATTTTGTTCACCCCCCCCCTCATTATATAAACATCCACTCTGGTTATAAGCAGGCCCGCACTGGGACAAAATATAGGCCCGGGCATTTTGGACTGAGCAGCCCACATTTTGTTTTTCTACACACTGCACATTACTGTGCGTTTTATTTCTGTGGAGCTCTGTGATACGCTCATACACACCCCACATTACTGTGGAGCTCTGTAAAAACCCAAACAACACTGCACATTATGGGGGTGTCACAGAGCTCCACAGTAATGTGCAGTGTGTATGAGGGTGTCAGAGCTCCACAGTAATAAAACTCAATGTTATGTACCGATATCAATTTATTCAACGCCCAAGCATATCCATTCATTTCCCCCCAGCATATCCATTCATCCCCCCCAGCATATCCATTCATTCATTCATACATTCCGCTCCCAGCATATCAATTCATTCACTCATTCATTCCAGCTCCCAGCATATCAATTCATTCACTCATTCATTCCAGCTCCCAGCATATCAATTCATTCATTCATTCCCCCAGCATATCAATTAATTAATTCATTCCCCCAGCATATCAATTCATTCATTCATTTCCACCCAGCATATCCATTCATTCATTCATTTCCCCCCCAGCATAACCATTCATTCATTAATTTACCCCCAGCATATCAATTCATTCATTCATTTCCCCAGCATATCAATTCATTCATTCATTTCTCCCCAGCATAACAATTAATTCATTCATTTCTGCCCCCAGCATATCCATTTTATTAATTTCCCCAAGCATATTAGGGATGTGCGTTTCGGGTTTTGGAATTTCGGAATTTTCACGAAATTTCCCGATTCGTGTCTTCGGATTCGACCGATTTTCCGAATCGGATCGGACCCGAAAACCGACAGATCCGAAAAGTTTTCCAAGCCGAAACGAAAATTTTTCGGAGTTTTCGAATGGACTTGAAATGTGTCAAATCGAAATTTATTTTCGCTCTATTCATGATTTCGGTTCCATTCGTGATTTCGGTTCCATTTCGGTAATTCTGGACATCGTATATTTAACTATTATCGGTTATATCGCTGATTCTGTAAATTTTGTATTTGTAAATGCGTATCACTTGTTTCTTGTTTCCAATGATCCGATAATTCTGTCGATACGATAATACCGCACACAGGCGTGAAGGGAAGCCGTGAAATGCCTCAGCAGCGAAAGGGTTAATTTTTTTTGTCTGTTTTAAATCATTTTATTTGTTGGTTTTTTTTTTCGTTTCAGATCATTTTGATCAACTATTTTTCCGTTTTAAAACCTTTTGTTCTGGTTTTTATTTTTAAAGTCAGACCATTCGGGTCAGTTTAGCGTTTTTTAAATCGTTTTGTTAATTTTTTTTGTTCCTTGGCTTTCATACCATTTTTTTAATGTGATTAAATAAAGTTGTGAAATGTATATTCAGAAGAAAAAAAGGATCTTTATTTAATAAAAAAAAACCACGATAGAATCGCCAGAATTATCCTATAGACAGAATGAATTATCGGATCCGAAAAACAAACCAAAAATTTATTATAAAAAAATATATAAAGTATAAAAAAAGTAAACCATAGTAGTTTACGTCAAAACGAATAGAGTTAGACACTTTGAAACGAGGAGAACAGACGATCTGAAAAAAACGAAAATTTCTGAAATCACGAAAAAGTCGATACAAAAAACGAGCAAAGTGACCCGAAAACACGAAAAATGGTCGATATTCCGAAAAAAAATGTACACGAAAAACCAGCCGAACCGAACCGAATGGAAACAGAAATCGGTCGAAACGAGCTGAATCGAAAATTTTAAACATCCGAACAAATCGAACCGAATCGAACCGAAAAAAAAATCGGTGCACAAGTCTAAAGAATATCAATTCATTCATTCATTTCTTCCCAGCATACCAATTAATTCACTAATTTTTGCCCCCAGCATATCCATTCATTTCTGCCCCCAGCATATCCATTTAATTAATTTCCCCAGCATATCAATTCATTCATTAATTTCTCCCCAGCATACCAATTAATTCATTAATTTCTCCCCCTAGCATACCAATTAAATTCATTAATTTCTACCCCAGCATACCAATTAATTAATTTCTACCCCAGCATACCAATTAATTAATTTCTCCCCAGCATATCAATTAATTTCTTCCCCCAGCATATCAATTAATTTCTCCCCAGTTTACCAATTCATTCATTTCTCCCCCAGCATACCAATTAATTCATTAATTTCTCCCCCTAGCATACCAATTCATTCACTAATTTCTCCCCAGCATACCAATTAATTATTTTCTCCCCAGCATATCAATTAATTTCTCCCCAGCATATCAATAAATTTCTCCACCCCTCAGCATATCAATTAATTGATTAAGGACCCTCCATGTATAAATTTATAACCCCCATGCCCCCATGTATAAATCTATAACCCCCAGGCCCCCATGTATTAATTTATAGCCCCGAGGCCCCCATATATTAATTTATAACCACCCAGGCGCACGTGTATTAATTTATAACCCCCAGGCTCCCCATGTATTAATGTATAACCCCTATGTATTAATTTATAACCCCCCAGGCCCCCATGTATTAATGTATAACCCCTATGTATTAATTTATAGCCCCCAGGCCCCCATGTATTAATGTATAACCCCCCCAGGCCCCCCATGTATTAATTTATAACCCCAAGGCCCCCATTTATTAATTTTTTTTTTTTTTTTTTTTTTTTTTATCTTTCAATTTTTTATTTAGCAAAAAAGTTAACAGAACAGAAACAAATATGACAAATAAGAGTGGTAGACAGCAAGGGTTCGCAAAAGGTAACACTCCTACAAGTGGGGATAGGGTAGGACACTCCAACTTTCTTCAGGGTGCAGTACCAGGGAGGTAGTTATGTCAGCAGGTAATCAGTGGATGGGACATCAGGACAGGGAGAGAGAAGAAGAGAAAAAAAAAAAAAAAGGGGGAAAGATGGTGGATCGCCCATGTAAGCGGCTTTCCCGGCGCACTCCAAGAACCCCGCAAGGACTGGAGGCCGTGGAAGAGGCCACAGGGCCGGTGAGCTAGGGCCAGAGGAGGTAGTCAGAGCCATGGTATCCACCTCCAACGGCTCGCCCAGCTCAATCCAGTGACCCGCACACCTAAAATAAAATTGAGAAAAAAAAAAAAAAAAAGGGGGGGATAGTCCCAGTCCACCACAGAAAAGCCACATCTCCAGAAAGTAGCCAAAATCCGCCAAAGAGTGTCCAACACGGGGACGCACGATGTCAAATATAGTCAGCAGGGCGTAAAAACAAAAAATAAAAACAGCAATCATCAAAAGAGTCAGCATGTCAGCAGAGGCATCACGGTGGGGGTTGTCAGAGATGGGAAATAGGGGACAATAACAATGGATCAGCAGCTAGAAAGGTGAGGCGATCAGGCCAGGAAGAGTCAGCCAGTGTCCCATAAGAAAGCGAGGCACGGAGTCCCCTCAGAGAAAACCTCCAGCAGGGACACATCACATCTCTGGGCTGGGATGCATTCCACAGCAGCAGTGAATCCATCCCCCGACTTCCCCGTCCACCGCCGTCCCTCTAGCAGGTACATCCCGTCTGGTTCCAGCAGCTCCTCCAGTGGCTGAGCAGCCGATATAAGTGCGCCTCCTGGAACACCATACGCAGCGCTCTGGTGCCCCACGCTCGTCGAGGTATTCAGGCCGTCTCCCAGCAACTCCAGAGGAGACAACCCAGTCCCCACAGTAACGGTCGGCATCCGCAAGCCTACAATGCTGGGTTCCTGAAGTCGCCCCTCCGCTACATCACCTTCCATCAGCCGTGGGGTATCATCCGGAACACCCCGCAGGACATCGAGGTAGCGGCGCAGGTCTCCCCGGGTTAGCGGCTGGTCATCACCGGAGGACCCCATCAGGGAGAGCAGGTAGGCATCCAACCTCTGCAGCGCAGCACACAGAGTCCGGGGGGAGGGAGGGGGCCGTGTCAAACGATGTGTCGGGGGGTCCCTCCGCTGGACAAAGCATCACCCCCATCATCACCTCCAGAGTCATGCGGGAAGGCAGCAAAGAAGACGTGGAGGACTGCACCACACTCGAGTTAGGCGTCGAAAATGGCCGCCGGCCGTAGGCCCAAAACCACGCAATCACTTCAAATGGCCCCCAGACGGAGCGAGATGGCTCAGAAACAAGTCAGCAGGTTGCCAGGCATGCACCCCAACAGGATATACTCAGCAGGCGACAGCGGGTCGCAAGGGTCAGCGTAAAATAGTTAGAATCTCGGGAGCACATCCAGAGTGCGACCTCGCTGTTCAACAGTCAGCTCCGCCTCCATTTATTAATTTATAACCACCCAGGCGCACGTGTATTAATTTATAACCCCCAGGCTCCCCATGTATTAATGTATAACCCCTATGTATTAATTTATAACTCCCCAGGCCCCCCTGTATTAATTTATAACTCCCCAGGCCCCCATGTATTAATTTATAACCCCCATGTATTAATTTATAGCCCCCAGGCCCCCATGTATTAATTTATAACCCCATGTATTAATTTATAGCCCCCAGGCCCCCCATGTATTAATTTATAACCCCCAAGCCCCCATGTATTAATTTATAACCCCAATGTATTAATTTATAGCCCCCAGGCCCCCATGTATAAATTTATAACCCTCCAGGCCCCCATGTATTAATTTAAAGCCCCCAGGTATTAATTTATAGCCCCTATGTATTAATTTATAGCCCCCAGGTATTAATTTATAGCCCCCCCATGTATTAATTGATAACCCCCCTGGCCCCCCAAGTACCTGCTGAAACAGAGGAATCGAGGAGACGCCTGGCATCGGAGGGATGTTCCAGCACTCCCACTAGAAATCGCTGGCTGCACAAACATCTAGTGCCCGAGTTGTAGGCACTTCAAAACGTGAGTGACATTCCAACTATTTTCCTCACTTGAATATTTACAGGCTATACTATGTTCATTTATTTTATTTGAGGTGTCTTTACTGGAAGTTGGAAAAACATTTTGTCTCATCTCTCAACTCCCCTCTAGAAAGGACTCAGAAGGAAGCGCAGACCCCACCACTTAAATCACACCCCCAAGTACCTCATTTGCATTATTCTCTTCTTTTCTGGTGCGCGCCGTGCGGTGGCTGTCCATGCTGAGGGGGCAGGTTTAACACCGCTCCCCTCACTCTCTATTGGAATGGACAGCCACCATGAGACATCTTTCATGATCACGCTGCGCTGAGAGCAAGCGCGCAGCATGATGAATCCCAGTGACAGCGGCTGGCGGAGGGACACATGCAGTGGCATAATAACTGGGGGGGCTGCCCCCCGGTTGTTACGCCACTGCACTACTAACACCGCTAGTTTTCTTTGACTCTATCAGAAATACAACTAGCTAACTCCTTCTAGTCCGAGAGCCAATACCTATTGGATCAGTTTTTAGGGTATTAGAAACAAACAAAGTTTATTGATGGGGCCCTACTTTAAAAATAAAAAAAATTGAAAAAATAGAATCCATAGGCTGAAGATAGAATAAGCCTAGTCGAGCAGATGGGCCCCTCTTCCAAGAATTTTCCTTAAAACTATATTATGGTAATCTTGCAAGCTTTTTAGTTTAAGAAAAATATCGGTAAAGATAAAATAAAAATAAAAAAGACTGCCTTGGAATGACACTGCCACTGTCCCTTTAAGGGTAGACTCGAATCGCAAATGCGTACTCGCGTTTACTCTCGGCTTCCCTGACATGCGGAGGGCAGAGCAAAGAAACGCCAGGACACGCTGAATCCAGTGGTGTATTTAGGTTTTGTGCTGCCCTAGGCCTGACTAAACTCGTGCACCCCCTAATTTAAATTTGAGGCACCCCTTCCTGTCAAGGGCACACCTCTTCCTGGTTAATCCCCACCCTTCCTTTTTAAGCTCCACCTTTTCCTCTTAGAGCTCCGCCTTTTCCTCACTTTATATTAAAAGTGGATACCAAGTGCCTACTTGTATATTTTGTGTACCATTTCAAATGTAACTATTGAGATAAATAAAATTATGAAATATTTCAATTCAAGCATTTTTACAAAGAACAGCCACGCATGTCAAGTATACTGGATCACAGCCGCTCTAATTGGTTGAACAATAAAATCCACAGAAACGTGCACTGCATATGAGTGTATCACAGAGCTGCACAGCAATAAAACCCACAGAAATGGGCACTGTGTATGAGCATATCAGAACTGCACAGCAATAAAACTCACAGTAATGTGAAGTGTGTATGAGCGTATCCCAGAGCTCCAGGGCAATAAAACTCACAGTAATATGCAGTGTGTATCACAGAATCCACAGCAATAAAACTCCCAGCAATGCAATGTGCAGTGTGTATGAGTGTATCAGAATCCACAGCAATAAAACTCCCAGCAATGCAATGTGTGGTGTGTGTGTCAGCGTATCAGAATCCACAGCAATAAAACTCCCAGCAATGCAATGTGCGGTGTGTATGAGTGCATCAGAATCCACTGCAATAGGACTCCCAGCAAACCGAGTGAATATGAGCACACAGCAATTATTTATTCTATATTTACTGGCCTCCGTCCACGGTAGGGCTGTGTGCAGAGTCAGCAGGGACTGTGTACGGACTCAGCAGGAGGTCCCTCCAGGCCATGTTAGAATCACGGCTGTGCCTGTGCGTGGAGCCATCTTGTCAGCAGTGGGGTGCCACTGCCAGAGGGTGCACCATGGCTTTGATTCCCTTCCCGGTGGGTGTTCAGTCCAGAATAGAGTGAGAGTCCGTGTTAACGAAAGGGCGGGCAGCTGCGTGCGTGTCACGTGGTTCAGCCAGTCAGGTGGTACTGAGACTCAGTACCACCTGACTGGCCGGACCGCTTGACCTGCACGCACGCAGCCTCACCAGGAGCCAGGCAGCTCAATGACAAATTTCTATCACTGCAGTGCTGGTTAAGGAAAGGTCCACTTTAAACAGCAGTAAGCAGACAGGGCTTCATATTCTGCTGATACCCCCCTTTACCTGCCTTTTACTGTCATCTTCTCTCTCTGCACACAAATCACATCCCCCTCCCCTCTCCTAGAGCTGCTGCAGGGCAGGGGAGGAGCTATGGAGGGAGGAGAGGGGGATTTTTATTCTATTCGATTTTATTCTGTATGCAAACGCCCTGCTCCGCTGCTCATTGTTTGAGAACACTGCTCAAAGCTGACACACAGTGACAGTGGCACCTCCTAGTACCCCCTAATGACACCCAAATAATCACTGGTACCTGGGGCGGCCCGCCCTCCGCCACTCCCCTAAGTACACCACTGCTCTGTGATATGCTCACACACAAGTTTGGCGAACTGCCAGCAAGTACGGTGCTGTTTGAAGGCATTGCAAATCCCCATAGAGAAGTAATGGTTAATCTATTCAGAGAACACCAAACAGCAGAGAAATGGCAGTGAAATGCCCTGATGTTCAGTGGTTTCAATCAGCAGGTTTATTCAGGTGAACCCCATAGGTTTCAATGTTAAAAATATTCCCGTTTTTATGCAATATCTAATTAACCAGGGCTCAAAATTTCAAGTCCTGAGCTACTAGCCAGGCCTTAAGAGTTACTCGCCACCAGTTGCTCCACCTACCCTGTCCTTACCTCCGCCCCTAAAAGTACCCTCTTAAATTATGAAATGACACTGTTGACTGTTTTATTCAGAATAAAGTTATAAAAAGAACATTAATATGCAGACATCAGATCCCAGATACATGTATACCCAGAGACATCAGACCCCAGTATGAGCAGAGCGAGAAGGCAGGGAAGCTCCCCTCCATCCCCTCCCTGCCAGTGACAGAGACAAGCTTGGTCAGGGAAGGCAGCTGCTCTCCACCACTGTGTAGCCTGGGGGGGATAACTCATTGCAGAAGGCAAAGGGGTCTTTGGACTGCTGTATCTTTGCTGGAATGTGATCAGAATTTATAACTGAAAAGGTTTAATTGTTCAATGCAATTGACCAAAATAAGGGATAGATATGTAAAGGGCTTACATGCAGTACTTTTTTCTAGAAAAAAGGTGGGTGTTCTCACCTCGAAGCGTCATGAAGCACCACACTCCGAGCCGAAAATGAAAAGATGGGGTATGGTGGCATGCAGCCAATGAATGGAGCTAGGGCTTGGCCACGACGTTGTGTTGCCTGGGCCCAAGGATGAAATGCTGCTGCCCCCTCAAACTATGTCCACCAAAACATGCCCATGCTTATCACAGAGCTCCACAGTAAAACTGACAGACTGAATGACACTAAGAAATGGACACACAGGTACACTGGCAAAGTAACACAGATGCAGAAAGACACATATGGGGAATTTCCCTGTCACTGAACAGCACCGTATTTGCTGGCAATTCGCCAACATTTGGCGAACTGTCAGCTTTTGAATAGCAGAATGGCAATGAAATCCACTGTTTGGTGCAATTCGGTGGCCCGATTGGCTCTCTGTGACTAACGTGGCAGATATTGACAAAGGCACAGAGAATAATAAAGATACACACATTGGACCAGGAATAGTGATTACATTAAAACTGACATAAAGGACACTAAAGACAGGTGTGTGTGTGTGTGTTTTATGGGGAGTATCTGTTTGATGTGGGACTTGTGTTAGTATCTGGGGGCTGCTTGTGATATAGAAGGTGGAAGATTGTAACGGGATGGGATGAAATTAAATTCCCTCTTCATGGCCATTTTTATTTTCACTTTTCCAGCAAGATCACAACAATTTCACCACGTTTTTATCAAAGATCCCAGCTTCCCTAAAAAAGAAAACCATTGCCTGGTCACTCACTTGGTGCTGCAGCACTGAATACTGCAGCGCTGCCCAGAAGATAAGCAGGTGACTGAGTTCACAGCATACCTGAGCTGTCCAGTATTGAAAGAGTTAAGTTTTCAGAGTCTCTGCTTGCTTTGAATAAGGAGGCTGCAGGCAGATGCCTTAGCATCTCCTGTGTCTTATCTTCAGTAACGTTTATGGCAGGTCAGCCAGGATACCCCCCCCCCCACACACACACACACAGAATTTATGTGCCACCCTGTGCAGCTTCTGCCTGCAAACCAGCATTTCCATCCTCCCAGAGAAGTTTGTCTAGGCAAACGTCCGATATGTCGTGGAGGCTCCTGTCTTCAGCAGTGGAGAGACAGGGTAAACGGGGAGCTCTAAGAAACGTTCGAGGGCCCGTTTGAGATTCTATCACTCCTGAATCCCTGCATCAAGCTCTGTGGCTCCGCTCACATCATATATTGTGATAAGATCTCCACCCCGCTGACACTGGCAGATGCTGGGAGCGGCTGCCTTCCCTGACCCAGCGCGTCTGATTCTTCAACCAGCGGCTGGACTTAAAAAGAAAAAAAAACACTCCGCAGACAGCACCAAATGATTTATTGTGCTGCCTGGGGGGGCGGCACTTCTACTCGCCGTCACTGAATTTTCACTCGCAGAATGCGAGCAGGCGAGTGCAAATTTTGACCTCTGTAATAAACCATTTATTATTTTAATCTGCAGTAAAAAGTCTTTATTGATTTTTTTTTTTAGTACCTTTTTAGTAATTTTTAAGCAAAATTTTCCCCCTTTTTTTTAATAGCGGTTTTTCTTTTTTCTGTAACAACAGAACTTTTTATTATCAATCATAGGATCTTATATGTAAATTCCAGACATTTTCGTTCCGTAGTTCTTTTGAAAACAGCAGGCCACGGGTTTGCGGTGGCAACATTCAGCGGCCGACTCCATGCACTTTGGGGACCCTGTGGTGAATGGTGAATTCACTGCAGGGTGGGAAAATTTTATTCCCCGAAGTGCAGGGAACTACAGAACACCAAAATGTTGGCGTCATTTCGATGCTCTGTGAGTTACCCATTTAGTGGTGAGGTTTTTTGCTGCCCCCTGGAAAGTGAAAGCCTAGGCCTTGTCTACCCAGGACATACTTGAAAATTTGTGAAATCTCAATGTATCCGTCCTGGCAAAATACTTTGCAAAAGTAAAAAGGGGTGGGGCCACCAGTGCGGGCCGCCGCCCCCTGGAAAGTGCCGGCCTAGGCCAAAATACACCACTGGCTGAATCCTCTGGGCCCGCGAGGCGGTCCAGGTGCCCTTAGTCCTCCGCATTGCCGGGAGACGCAGTGGCATCCCTTGGGGACTAGAAGCCAGAGGGCGATCACATAGGACCCTGAGGCCATGCCAGACACCCGCATCGACCTGCATCGCACCCCAATGAGTAGGATGTCGTGACAGCACATGGAGAATATTCAGGAATGTTGCTGCTCTCCATGATGGGACCTGCCGTCCAGCAATGACCTAGCAAATAGTGATGGGCCGAACACCTCAGTGTTCGGTTTGAACGCAAACACCCGAACGGCTGAAAAGTTTGAACTCGAAAGTAATGCAAGTCAATGGGGGTCAAACTTCTGAAAATAAAAGTGCCCTCCAAGAGGGCATATATGCAAGATATTGGCCATAAAAGGTGTATGGGGGTCCAGGTACTGCCCTGGGGGACAGGAAACAATTAATTTTTTAAAAAAAACAAATTTTTAACCCTTTCACTGCTGAGTGCTGAGCCATTTCACCGCTGTGCGCTGAGCTAATTTTAACCACTTTTGCTCATGCTTAAACGCGATTTGAAGCCATGGGAAATGTTTGACCAACAATGAGTGGGAAATGTTTGACCAACAAGGAGTGGGAAATGTTTGACCAACAAGGAGTGGGAAATGTTTGACCAACAAGGAGTGGGAAATGTTTATGGATCCCATAGGGTTCAATGTTAAAAATATTCCCGTTTTAATACAATATCTAATAAACCGTTTATTATTATATTTTCAGTAAAGAGTCTCTTTATTTAAAAAAATTTTAGGATCTTTTAAGCATTTTTTTGATTTTTTTTTTCTTGAACTTTCCGCGAACGTCCCGAAAAGTTCGAAGTTCGCGAACTTTCGAACAGCCGATGTTCGAATCGAACTTAGAACCGATTCGAACCGGCAGCCCATCCCTACTACCAAAGACACCAAGAGTAGGGATGAGCGTTCGGTTTGGATCTGTTCGTAGTTCGATTCGAACATCGCCCGTTCGGCTGGTCGTCGAAATCCAAATATTTCCGCGTGTTCGCCGCATGTTCACCCACAATGCACCACAATGGACCACAATGCACTTTTCCACTGGCCTGAAGCTTGTAATTGGCTACAGTCTTGCACCTGACCTCAGGTCAGGCGCAATACAGGTGCAAGACTATGCCAATCACGGCTCAGAGTCCTGATTGGGCAAATTTTGCCCAATCATGGGCTCACAGAGCTAAGTCCCGCAGCACACTATATAAGGGTTTCCTGCCTGCAGCCCCAGCGTGTGTGTTTGCAGGAGTGAATCAGAGAGGAGAGGAGATTGTTCTGTCAGGGTGTATCAGTGACGTTGTAGGAGATTTCTGGGAATTAGAATCTGTGTTGGCACTGCCAGGCTATTAGGGACAGTGTGTTTCAGTGAGTTGTAGGAGATTTCTGGGAATTTGAATCTGTCTTGGCACTGCAAGGCTATCAGGGACAGTGTATATCAGTGAGTTCTACCAGAGTTCAGCAAATTTGAATCTGTCTTGGCAGAGGCGGCTCTAGACTTGCTGAGGCCTTAGGCAAAGGCAAGATATGAGGCCCCTATTAAACACAGGACCATAGCTGAGGCCATATGCAAAGGTAGTGACATAACCTAGCAAGGCCATTTATATCAATAATAACTGTGATTTAAAACAGAAGCAAAGAATCTTATTTACAGGGAGCAATTTCTAACATTGATTATATTTTACAGAGTTATTGCTTATTGCAATGCAACTCTGTCATACACAGAGGACACCCTGAACATATGGAGGGCTCCAAAAAGAGGATCATTCTACAAAGACGGGCAAAGTAGTTTGGGTCCAAAATAGGGATTACACACACACTAACAGTAAATTATATTTTACAAGAGATTGCATTTCATACACAACTATACAGTTCTAAAGAAACACTTATACAGACCATGGGCCCTATCACCTCCTTAACACTAGTGCACACATAAATGAAGGTTAGCGCTAGGTTAAAAGAGGTGATAGCGCATTGGGATGTGATACGAGCGTAACGCTAACGTGTTAAAAAATCCATTAGCGCATCGGTATTAGTGCTTTTTAGTGCCAGCTTACTGTACTTTGAGCTCCCTATACTTAACATGGAGAGCACAAAGTGTAAGCAGAGAGTAATTAGTGTTAGGATCACATAGCTAGATCACAAAGCTAATTACTCACCCCTGCAGCTAACTGACAAGTTGGCACCAGCTCAAACTGGTGCTAAGTGATTGTGCTTCTGCGGGATCGGCTATCACCAGCTGAACCCCCCCAAAAATCAGATACTCACGGCGGGAACGATGGCCCAATCCAGCACTTCTGGCCACCGGGACCAGAATGAGACAAATAGTCCCCAGTCTCCCTCCATGATCTCTCCGTGGCCATGCACAATCTCGTGGCCTGGATCAACTCACCCTGGAGCTCCCCAGCAGGCTCTAGGCCTTTAAGGCATGGCTGTCTGTAAAGGTCTAGAGCTGCTGGGGAACCCCAGGGTGAGTTGTTCCTGTAAATGCAGATTCAGTCAAAGTTAGATAGGACCTGTCAACGATGGGGTACATTGGCGTTTGTCACCAGCTTAAGCAAACTACGATCATACTTTGTGAACTGAATCCCCATCATTTATTCCCTCAGTCAGGTTTTAGGAACATTTTTAAAACTGTGCTTTTTTTGCCACAGAAAATTATGGAAGAAGGTGGTCATTGATATGGAGTGCTCTTTCCTGGTGTTAAAAAAAATAAATATATATATATGTAGCGCTCACTCCCGGAGGAGCCGCTGAAAATGAACCACGGGTCAGTCTCCCCGCACTAGGGAATAAATATACTCCAACACAGTTGTGAGTTCTGTCATTTAAATAGTTTACTAAAATCTTGAGCAAATGTTAAAGCACGGTATTCACAAGTATTATTACAGTATTTTCGTATCACGGTAAAACGCGCAGCGGAAAAGAAACGAAACACGAGGCTTCGTATTTCGGAAAATAAAATATTCGCGACCAAACATAAAAGAATGCAATTTCACGATAGTTCAGAAAAAGGGACACGTAGCAAACCCCAAACATACAATCCCTTCGTATTACGGCAAACGCGCAGCGGAAAAAAAGAGGAAAAATATATTCGGAACGTATCTTTATCTTTAACCCCTGTTCCGATTCGTAACAAATTGAGTCCTGCACAGGTTAAGTCCCAGAATGTAAAAAAGGTGTATATGTATGTGTGTGGTACCCGGGTACTGTTCAACTGGCCAGTGAATTTACATGAAGGAAAGTCTTCGACTAGTCAGTTGGGGCCCTGTGGACTTTAAAGAGAAAACAGCAGCTTGACCTTTAATCACAAACAGCCTTGGAGGCCTCTCACCCATCCGACGCAGGCTTTAGGCTCCGCTGACCCAGGACGTCTCTCCTCCGGATTTTGACTGGGGATACTAGCGGCCGGATCCGTTGTCTGACTTCATGCAGCTTGTCCAGCTCACCGCCTGCTCTCCGTTCGATTCCGCCGGTCTGCAGCAATGTCTGAGCTCTGGCAAGTCTCCTTCTCCTCAGATTGAGTGACCCAGACAGGAATAACAGGTCTCCCTCGGGCTTTGGCCTAGGTTCTCTCACGATCTCCTCAGTGCGTCTGCTTTCTCCTGTTCCCTGGCGCGCTCTGGAACTTTCTCCACGAGGCAGAGGATGTAAGTCTCCAGTCCCCACCCACTTCCTGTCTTCTTGCAAAGCATGCCGGGCATTGTAGTCCCAATATCCAGTATCTCTGATCGCGATAGTCTCCATCTTGTGGCCAAAAATAGGTACTGCCACAGCACGATTTTACCACAGCGCTACATATATATCAACAGTAGATGGGGAACGAAGAACTGAGCACCATGTCAGTTAACATGGACTACAATACAATTTAAGCTGAGAGTGAGGATTGAAAGTGTTATATATATATATATGTATTCCACCACACTTACAGGGAACATACAAAACTATTTCAGGACAACAAAGGGGATGGTTAAAAACATTTGTGCTGCTCAGATCAATGGCGTTGCAGGGGTTAATGACCACAGGGTATGAAAACTGTCCTTTCCAGCATATGTTGTAATATAGCAGGAAAGTCTGCTCCTGGACACAGGAGACCCCTCACACATTACAGCTTACACTGGAGGGAGGCTGCTGGCGGAGGGGGGGGTCTATGTAGGGGGGTGCTGAGATATGAGAGTTGACAGTGCAAAGAGCAGATAGTTTGTCACCTGGCAGGCTGGTGGAATGGAATCTCTGCTCCTCACTCAGCAGCATGTGGGACAAGAGGACAGGATGCCATGTTCCTGCTGCTGTGTATCAACCTGCAGCTTCTGGAGCTCATCAGCAGCTGAGTGCAGCCACTCACTGGGGGCTGTGTGTGCACTGCTAATCTGACAGTGCAGGAGAAGGGACTGGGAGGAGTAACTCTGGCAGCATCAGCTTCTTTCACTGCCTGGAGCTGCTGACATAAGCTTGACCAGTGAGTCTGAGGTCACTGTGGGGGAAAGCAACCTTGCAAGGCCCCAGGGAGGGTGAGGCCTTAGGCGGCCGCCTTAACTGCCTAATTGGAGAGCCGCCTCTGTTTCTTGGCACAGCCTGTTATCAGTGTGTATCAGTGAGTTATATCACAGTTCAGCAAATTAGAATCTGTCTTCTGCATTCCCAAAACCTCCACCACTGCATTCTTCCACAATACCACAAAGGGGTTACGGTGTGAAGGTACTTGCTGCCAGCAAAGGTAAAATATTTGGGTGCACTGCCACTGATGCCTATACCAGATTCATATCAATTTAATATTCGACCACAGGGTCCAACCTTGAACTCTTCCACAATACCACAGAGGGGTTACGGTGTGACGGCACTGTTGCCGACACTAAAGGCCCAATTTTAAAGCACCTATTGTTACTTTCATCCAAAGCGTGCATAAGTTTCACCATAATTTAGCCAAAAAAAATCACTAAACTTGTTCTGCGTGTCCTAAAATTCTCCTCTTTTCATACAGGCTGCCGCCCCAAGCAGTTGTTTATGAATAGATTAAAGGAAAACCATTTACCAAGAAATGTAATTTTTTTGTTTTTAAATGTTTCTATACATCCTACAAATCCACCACTTCACGGGCACGTTATGGGGACCTCCTAGGCACGATATTTGAAGGAATTTTTTTTGTTTTTTTTAATAATAAAGTTTTATTGGTTTTCATCAAACATACATAGTGAGATATTAACATTCAATAGTATAGTTGTACATATAATTAGGATGACCTTATTTTGTTACAAATAGAGTTAAGTGATGTGCTTAACAGAGGGGGGAGAGAGGGAAGAGGAGGGGTGGGAAGAGGATGAGGATAAATAAAATAAAAAAATAAATAAATTATAAAAAAGGGGGGGTTCAGTAAATAACCAACATTGCATACAGTAGAAATGAGTAACGCAGTTTGTGGATTCTCAGGTGTCGACACATAATGCTTCTATGAGTGTCAGGGTATCAGGAGAATAACTCATCACTTGGGCTGTCTGCAATTTCAAGGTTTCACATTTTCCCGGTTCACGTATTTTCCTATTTAGCCCACTCCTCCACCCGACTTCTCAGCAGTAGGTATGGCCACCGGAGTGTAGCCTCGCGATCTCGTGGCCCGAAAATCTAACCACCAATACCACGTGACGAAATATTTGCCGTATTTATTGTCCATGGAGAGAACATCTCCTCCATTTCGCGGACACCCTCGACCGCTTGTATCCATTCCCAAACCGTTGGGGGTGTGGTCGAGCGCCATCTTCGAGGGATCAAAGACTTAGCAACATTGAACAATTGTATAGCTAAAGAGTTCCTATATGTGAGTGTCGAGATAGGGACCAAGTGAAAAAGTATGACTTCAAGGGAAGGACATAAGTTCAATCCTGTGATTTCATTAACGATCGAGAATATAGATTCCCAGTATGAACGTATCAATGGGCATTCCCACCAGATGTGCACAAATGTGCCCGGTGATGCTTGACAGCGCCAACAGGTCTTGTCAGCGGAGGGATAAATTTTATGCAGACGTGTAGGTGTCAGGTACCAACGGATAAGAAGCTTGTAGTGTGTCTGTTGGATGTGTAGGCTCCTAGAAGCATGTGCAGCAGTCTGGAAAATCAAGCCCCAATCCTCTTCGGAAATTTTGTTACCCATGTCTCTGTCCCATGTCCCTGCATATAAGGGAAGACCCGGTGTGGAAGCATCCAGCAAGGAGCCATACATTCTAGACAACATGTGTGGTAGTTGCGGATCTGTCACACAAAGCGTTTCAAATGGTGATTTATCCGTCTGTAATGTCAGCGGGGTCCCTAGCGACTGAATAAAATGTGTGAGTTGGCGGTAGCGGTAATGGGTCAAAGGTGTGATTGTGTCAGGTCTCAGCAGATTCGTTATTGGGCGCGGTTCATTCTTTACTAGACACGTCGCTAAAGGGAGATAAGGTCCGTCAAGGTCCAGTGGCAAAAAGTGATGTGACATTCCCTCCGGAAAGTTCGGATTAAATGTTACCGGTGTGAGTGGAGATGGATGTGTGTGGAGAGAACAAGTGACGTCCTCAATGTCCTCCACTTACGAAGTATCGGAGTCACTATCGGGTGAGGCGAGGTCAGTAATTTAGCGATTGGTATGGTCTGCCAGGGAAGTGTGGTTATGGGGACTGTCAGGGATCTCTGTGCTAATGGAACCCATAATTTGTGCGGGGGGGGACATGCTCCAGTCACTTAAGTTAAGAAAAAGTGCAGCCGTGTGATATAATTCTATGTGGGGCAAACCGAGACCTCCTCTATTTCGGTGTTGTGTCATGTCGGCGTATGAAACTCAGGGTCGGGTGTTATGCCAAATAAATTCAAGGAAGCGGGTTCGTAGCAGGGCAAAGAACTGGGGGGGCACTCCAATCGGTACTGTCTGAAAGATGTGTAAAAGTCTGGGAAGAACGTTCATTTTCAGAATATTTATTCTACCGAGCCAGCTTCCATGTTTATGAGGAAGTTTCCAGCCTCGCAGATCTTGTGATATTGTCCGTAGCAACGGTTCATAATTTGTAGCATAAAGTTGGTTTAGATTACTAGGTAGTGAAACTCCCAAGTAACGTATCGAGCCACGAGGCCATTTAAAGGGATAGGCTTTTTCTATGGCCCTCTTTTGGTGTGCAGTGACTCCCACTCCCAGAACCTCACATTTAGAGAGGTTGATCTTAAAGTTAGACAGTTTTCCATATGTATCCAGTTCCGTCATAAGGTGTTCTAGAGAGACTAAGGGTTTAGTTAGGGATAGAAGAATATCATCGGCGAATGCTGCTACTTTGTATTGGTGTAGGGGTAATGAATGGCCATGAATGTGGGGATGGTCCCTGATTCTCTGCAGGAGAGGCTCTAATGTAAGGATGAATAACAAGGGTGACAACGGACAGCCTTGTCGGGTGCCATTCCTTATATCTAGGTCAGGGGAGTAGGTGCCATTAACCCTTAAGGAGGCCTTCGGTGTACTATAAAGATTCCTTTTCCAGGTCAGCCATTTTGGTCCGAAACCCAAAAATTATAATGTTTCCAAGAGAAAAGACCAGTCCACTCTATCAAAGGCCTTTTCGGCATCTATTGATAGGAAGACCGTTGGCATGTGGGAGGAGATTGCAAGGTGAATAAGGTTAATGGCCCTGATCGTGTTGTCCCGTGCCTCACGAGTAGGGACGAATCCAGTTTGATCCGGGTGGATCAAGCCGGGTATAAAGGGGTTTAATCTTGTCGCCATCATTTTAGTCATGATTTTTACGTCAACGTTTAATAGCGTGATGGGCCTATAGTTAGTTACTGAGGTGTGATCCCTTTCTGGTTTGGGAATTAATGCTATGTGGGCACGGAGGGTAGCCTGTTCCAGGGAGGTAGAGCCATCCAGAGAATTGAGCATTGCAAGAAATCTAGGGCCCAGTAGGGAGCCAAATGTCTTGTAATATGCCACTGAGAACCCATCCGGACCTGGGCTTTTGCCCGCTTTCATTGTGCACAGTGCTATTGAGAACTCCTCTATCGTGAACGGTGCGTCCAGTGCTGATGCCGAGTCAGGGGGTAAAACAGAGTGAAGGGAGTCTTTCAGGTAGGAGCGGATATCACTCTACAGGGGTGGGGAATCTCTTAATTGGTAAAGTGATGCAAAGTATTTATGAAATGCCTCAGAGATGTTTTTAGTGAGGTAATGTTCCCTGCCGTCCCTGTCTCGTATTTTAGGGATGTAAGTAGCTTGGCGACGTTGCTTTAGGGCGTTTGCTAAAAGTCGGCCACATTTGTTGCCTTGAGTGTAATATGTTTGTTTAGTTAGCAGCATTGATTTAAAGGCTTGTTGGGATAGTAGGGAGTTTAGATGTGCTCTTTGTTCTGTTAGGTCCTTGAAAATGTCGAGGGATTGAACCGATTTGTGTGCAGTCTCCAAGTCATGTATACGTTGAAGGACTGTGTCTAGGGTCTTCCTATGTTCCCTTTTGCGTTGTGCACCAATCTGAATAAGATGTCCTCTTACAACACATTTATGTGCCTCCCACAAGGTCGGTAAGGGAATGTCTGGGGTGGAGTTTTCTTCAAAATACTGTGCGATTGTGTCCTGCAGGTTCTGTCGAATCACCACATCCCGGAGTAGCGATTCATTCAAGCGCCACGTGCGGTGTGGAGGTGGAATGGATTGAATATCCACCCACATCATCACTGGGGCATGGTCCGACCAGGTAATCGGGGCTATTTTAACTTTTGTCAGGTAGTGTAGTTGGTGGTGTGGGATTAGAAATGTGTCCAGTCTGGAGTATGAGTGGGCTACTGCTGAGTAGAAAGTGTAGTCTCTTACGGTAGGGTTTAGGGCTCTCCATCCATCCACTAATTGGTGCTTATGGAGAAGGTGTAAAAATCTTCCGCGCAACGAGTCGTCCACAGAAGGGGTCGGGTGGACCCCCTCTCTGGAGGAGTCGAGAGAAACGTTAAAGTCTCCTCCACAAATTAAAATTCCTTCCCTGAAGTTATCCAGTTTAGACAGAATAGATCGAAGTTCAGTGCATTGGCCTCTATTCGGTAGGTATATATTAGCTAGAGTGATCTTCTGGTTACCCAGTGTGCCTTTAATGAACAAAAATCTACCATTAGCGTCTTGTTGTTGATGTATTACAGTAAAGGGTATGTGACGAGCAAGCAGTATCGCTACTTGCTTTAGATGCTTCGTAATTACTGTAAAAGCTTTGTGAGTAAAAGCGGGAGCTCAGTGAAGGAGCAGCATCTGCCCTGAAGTGTGTCTCCTGCAAGAAGACTATATCCCCACCCTGTCTATGGAGATCAGTGAGAGCTTTGCGTCGTTTCTGGGGTAAATTTAAGCCGCGTACATTCAGTGAAATAAACCGTATTTTGGTCATAATACAAGTAACATTAATTAATGGATACTAAACTAATTCAAACAATACGTGGAAAATAGCAACGTGGGACAGGAGTACCTTCTAAGATTAATAGTGATCTGTCACAGCAATCTGTCCGCAGAAATAATACAATAATGTCTTAAGCTAATAACAAAAACACTTATATGAATACTCATGATATAAAACAGTTGGTCGGTGTAAAACCGGTGATAGAACAACCAATCGTCCTGGTTTTAAGGTTTGCTTCCCAACTAACTCGTCGGTGGGAGCAAAAAGTCACCGCGACTTGGGGGGGAGTGTAAGTCAATTGACCGAGATCAAAAAGTGGTCAAAAGGTTAAGTCGTCAAAAGTGAAAGAGAGATGGCACGGAATAGGAAGTAAAAATATAGTTAGGTCCAGTGGGGGAGATCCTTTGAGGTAAGCGGCTAGGTATATGTGTTAAAGTCCCGCCACAAATCATCCAGAGGAGAGAAGACGATACTTGGAGGAGGGTGTATCAATGAAGAAGTGAAGTACTCTAACGTTCTGGAGGACCTGTGTATCATCAGGTCCAGAACTAGAGCCTGACCCACTTGATCCTTGCTCCATAGTGCCCTCGGAGTGAGGTCTTATGACGGATGGATCTAAAGCATTCCAGGGCACGAATTATGGATTTGAGTGAAGAAGTCGTCGTCTTGTTTCGTTTTCTGTGGGGGAGCAAGTCCGATGGTAAACAAAGGTGAGTTTATTTTAGGGGTTGCGTTGTGGGTGTAGATAGTTGTGATCTTGGCACCCCGCGCCCCCTTTTTGATGGTGTCTGCCATCGCGGGTGTTGAGGTTGAGTTGGTGGTGGTGTCATGTCTAAAGAGGCGCCGCCATACCAGTCCAGGATAGCTATGTCCTCCATAGCAAGTGCTTTCAGAAGAGGGGGTAGGTCAGCAGCACACCCGATGGTATAATGTACTCCCTCCACGCTCACTAGTAAAGGAAATGGGTATCCCCAACGGTACCTGCTCTGCCGCTCCCGGAGCGCCTCTGTTACCGGTTTCAGTAGTCTCCTTGCTTGAAGTGTGGTCCAGGACAGATCTGGATATAGCTGTAGGATGTTACCATGGGGGTCCCTAATCTCTTGTCTGCGTGCTGCTTGCAGGATTTCTTCCTTTTGCCTATGATAATGCAAGCGGCAGATGACGTCCCGGGGCATAGTATTCTGTGTTCCCTTCGGCTTCAAAGCACGGTGAGCTCTGTCAAAGTGTACTGGAGCGTCTGGAGGTTTCCCCATTATTTTATTAAAAATGATCCTCAGTATCTCCATAAGATGTTCGCCCCCTTCCGGGGGTTCTGGGAGGCCTCTGAGTCTCAGATTATTACGTCTTCCCCTATTATCCTGATCATCCAGAGCCCTATGTATACGTTGTATATAGGTATTATGTGCTTCCAGACCTGATTCCAAACGGGTCATACGATCTTCCATCACGTCGCGGTCCTCCTCCAGCTGTAGTACTCTAGACCCCACCTGATGTATATCAGCAACCAACTCCTCTATGCGAGCGGAGAACGAGGCTTCCAATTGCCCCAGCATTTTTTCCAGGTCACCTTTCGTGGGTAGGTTGCGGAGGATGTCTCATGTCATCATGCGGTTCCACGCTACTTGCGGGGGAGGATTCCTGGGACACACCCGTGGTCGGTGCCATCTTAGGGCCTCGTGGAGTGCCTCCAGCTGCTGGTTTCTCTGCGAAATAATGAGCAATACCTTCGGGTTTCGCCGTTCCTTGTGGATCCTTCAGTCTTTGAGATGATTGAGCACGCTTCTTGTGGGTCATGATATCTTCCTTCCAGTCGGATTTCCCCTTATTGAGCCAGGACTCTGTTATGCGGCAATCGATTCCATCAGCAGTCAGGCCCTCGCTAAATCTTGAAAAAATTTAAAGGGTGCAGGTAGATCACCGTAGGCAATCAAGAAAAATTTAAAGACAATGTATGTCGTGAAAGATTTATGGGAAAAATGGGGAAAGAAAAAAAAAAAACCCTAATAGGAAAAATAAAAGGAGTAAGTAGTGGACACGCGAGAGATCACTTAAAAAATTTGATTATAAAAATTAGGAAGAGGTAGAGTGCCAAGGGCAGTCCGAAAAATTTGAATTCCTAAAAAAGGGCAAAAAATTTAGAAAAATTTATGGAGAGATAATAAGGGACAATGATCCCACGAGGGATCACCAGAAAAATTGTCGGAACTAATGAAAAATTAGGCTGCAGCCAATATAAATTGAGCTTCTGATCTGTCTCAAAAAATTAAGGAAGTAGTGGGCACGTAAATAGCCACGAGAAAAATTCAAGTTCGGAGGTAATATGTATACTCCAATTGGTACAGGGTTCGCTGCAGTGAATTGTATGCAAAACAGGAGGATCTGCGGCCTCTACAAGGACCCCGATCTTTGCCTGCAGTAGGACGTCTGCGATTCAGAGGGGAGGAATAAAGGGGGTGAGTTTGCGCAGCGGGTGATGCACTGATCCTCCGTCTGTATCTCAGGCCGTCCGAGTATGATTCCGGCCAGTTGTTGGGGTGTTCGCAGGTCAGGGCTGAGAGTCAGAGGGCCCCTACTCAAGGATGATTAGGTCCCACCCACGTTCCACCCACGTGCTTGCCGCTGCTTCCACCGGAGCAATTCGGGAGCACCCGACGAAGCCCAGGCAGCCACAGTGGTACGTGGAATACTTCTACCCTCCTCCAGCAGCCGGGGGGGGTCAGGTACTGCGGCACTCGTTCCTGCTCGGCGTGAGAATGGGCCAATCAGCCGTTCGATATCGCGGAACTGTGCGTCTAGCTGCTTTCCGGCCACCTTCGGGAGTGCCGGGGGGGGGGGAGGACTGAATAGAGCCAGTACTCGCCGGAGATATCGTCCGCGGTATTGAGGGCCCAGCAGTGTAAGGGACAATCCGCCCGGCTCCTAGGAGTGGGCCGCAAGATGGCCGCCGAACAGCTATAGTCCGGTCGGAGATGTGGGGATCTTCACAGTCTCGTACTTCCCCTGCCTCTAAAATATCCACTGTTGCCCGGAATACTCAGCTTTCAGTCTGAGGAGGGCTCGCAGAGATTTGAGCCGTTAAACAGCCGTTTTCACCCAATTACAGGCCGTGCGGTGTTGAGCTCCACAGAATGGCCGCTCAAATTTTTCGTTTATATTCTTAACCTTTATTTCATGGAAAACTCACTGTTCTTTTAAAAAAAAATTTTTTTTAAACTTTCTGTCCTTGTTTCCTGTCCCCCAGGGCACTAAAAAACCCCATACACCTTTTATGGCAAATATCTTACATATATGCCCTCTTGGAGGGCACTCTAAAAATCAAACGCTCGGGTCCCATTGACTTACATTGAGTTCGGATCGTGTTCAAGTTCGAACTCGGACTTTGAAATTGTTCGAATTCGAAGTCGAACCGAACACGGGGGAGTTCGGCTCATCCCTAACCAAGAGCACAGCGGGCAATTCAGACTTAGGAAAGATCCCAAGGGTAACCGCAACCGCATCTATAAAACTGTACAAAGTGTAAAAGGTTTTCTTCATGTTTGCACTCTCATAAAGACACTGGACAAGATGCCTTTAACTGAATGGCAGAACTTTACATACTATATGGCATCATTATGTATAGGCTTAGAGAGAGGTAGAAAAGTGGACTACAGATAACAAACTTTTTCTAAATACTGACAAAACTGTTACAATGCTCTTTGGAACAGCACCTAAACTACATAAATTGCAAAATCCCCATTTATGTGTCAGGACAAAATCAAATGGCACGCTGACCACAGTCACTTCTCTCAAATATCTAAGTATGTGGCTAGACCCAAATCTATCCTTTGGCCCCCACATCAAAAAACTCATCTAAATTCTACCTCAAACTAGGTGCCCTGTACAGAAACAAATCCTGCCTGAGCCCAGCATTAACCTCCCTGGCGGTATTCCCGAGTGTGACTCGGGGTTAAATTTCACTACCACGAACGGTAACCCCGAGCCACTCGGGCTGGATGTTTACTCACCTCCTCCTGGCTCCCTCGCTGTCCCCGCAGTGTGATCGCAGCGAGCTGCTTCCTGGATGGCTCCCTGCGAGTCACATGATGCAGGGGGGCTGGACCGCAGCAAATTTCATTCATTATACTCACTGAATACAAATGGAAATGTTTATGAATGGCCACTAGGTGGCAGTACAGGATAAGAAATAGACCATACATCGTCTCACCCTTGTTCTCAGACAGATTTCAGTGGTTTTTGTTGTATTTTATTGAATATCATTTATTTGCATTATTTTGGATAATTATTTTTGGGATAATAAATCATTATTTCGTGTTACAAACTTTATCGGCCTCCGTGTATTTACTATTTTTTTTAATTAATTAATTTATAAAGGCTTTTACCAGTAAGAACTCTTGATTGCACGGATTTCAGTGCGTGATTCCTAATTATTAGAGGCTAACTATGTACAAAAACACGTTTCCTTTAAAAAAAAATTGATACGCTTTTAGACACAAAATTTCGAAAAAATTAGACCGCCAGGGAGGTTAAGAAAGCAGATTGTACAACAAATGCTTATGCCAGCTATTGAATACGGAGATGTAGTGTATGCAGCTGCAACGCAAACACACCTTCTTAAACTTACTACATTGCAGAGGCGTAACTAAACCTCAGGGCCCCGGTGCAAGAATCCATGAAGGGGCCCCACTCGTCGGCTGTGGGGAGGGGCCGAGGCGGGCCATTGAAGTCAGTGGGGCGTACCAGTATGCCCCGTGCCTTCAAGACCAACCTTCCACGCGGGCCCCAGATATCAGACCCCCAGATATCAGACCCCCAGATATCAGACCCCCAGGTATCAGACCCCCAGAATCGGGCCCCAGATATCAGACCCCCAGTATCAGGCCCCCAGATATCAGACCCCCAGTATCGGGCCCCCAGATATCAGACCCCCAGTATCGGGCCCCAGATATCAGACCCCCAGTATTGGGCCCCCAGATATCAGACCCCCAGTATCAGGCCCCCAGATATCAGACCCCCAGTATCGGGCCCCAGATATCAGACCCCCAGTATCGGGCCCCAGATATCAGACCCCCAGTATCAGGCCCCAGATATCAGACCCCCAGTATCGGGCCCCAGATATCAGACCCCCAGTATTGGGCCCCAGATATCAGACCCCAGTAATTAGACAGCCAGTATCAGACCCCAGTACTTAGACAGCCAGTATCAGACCCCAGTAATTAGCCAGTATCAGACCCCCAGTAATTAACCATCCAGTATCAGACACCAGTAATTAACCAGCCAGTATCAGAACCCCAGTAATTAACCAGCCAGTATCAGACCCGAGTAATTAGCCAGTATCAGACCCCATTAATTAGCCAGTATCAGAACCCCAATAATTAGCCAGTATCAGATTCCCAGTAATTAGCCAGGATCAGACCCCAGTAATTAGCCAGGATCAGACCCCAGTAATTAGCCAGCCAGTATCAGACCCACAGTAATTAGCCAGCCAGTATCAGACCCCAGTAATTAGCCAGTATCAGACCCCCAGTAATTAGTCAGCCAGTATCAGAACCCCAGTAATTAGCCACCCTCTGCTCACTCACACACACACAAACAACCCACCCCAGCTTATTACATACTTACCATAGGTAAGTATGGACTCCACTCTCTCCACTTCCCCTCCCTGCACGTGCTGGACACTTCCAACACAGCAGGGGAGGCTCTGCTTTGCATGGCTGTGGAGGGGAAGTGGCGGGCCAGCACGTTCCCATGTGAGCAGCTGTCCACTTCCTCCTCCTTCACTTCCACCGGCAGGGCCTTTACTTCTGGCGCAGCGTGTGGGAGTTTTTTGATTTCAAAAGCTGACGATCAAACGGGAGACCAGGTGCCTGACCCCTGCCTAGACTGTGGGGCAAGCAGGGCTAGTCCGGGCCCCCCACCCATCCGGTTGTGGCCCGGGT
This sequence comes from Leptobrachium leishanense, assembly GCA_009667805.1. Taxonomy (NCBI): domain Eukaryota; kingdom Metazoa; phylum Chordata; class Amphibia; order Anura; family Megophryidae; genus Leptobrachium; species Leptobrachium leishanense. Next base: position 90,195,411 of record CM019066.1, read on the forward strand.
GCAGTGGCACCCGCTGCACCCCTGGTAGTTACGCCCCTGCTACATTGTATAACTCATTCTGCCACTTTGTGCTGCAATGTAACTAAACGACCCACCATTGTGACATGTTAAAAGAACTATACTGGCCATCGCTGGAATCTAGACGCACCCTTCACTTTTCCAACCTGATGTTTAAGAGCTTTTCTGGGAAGTTACCACCCTACCTGAATAGGCTGCTTCCCCCAGCAGTTCCCACATACTATAACCTCCGATCCAGGACCTGCACCTTACTTACAATAACACAATACAAAAAGAAAGTGGCTCAATCCTCATTTTCCTACAGAGCACCGCAATTATGGATTAACCTCACAGACGCCATCAAATTTTCCCCCAGTCTAAAGTCCCTTAAGAGATCTCTATTAACATACCTTGATACAGAATGCACCTGTAAACATAGTGAATATATTTATTGTCTGTTAATCTATATATTTGTGCTGTTTTTTTAATATCTTGCATTTTATTACTTTTTATTTCTGTAACGACTGTAACAATTCAATGTTCTTGAACCCAGGACATACTTGAAAATAAGAGAAATCTCAATGTATCCTTTCTGGTAAAATACTTTATAAATAAATAAATAAATGTACACTCCGCACAGAGGAACACAACTGATCTGTAGGGCTGGGCTGCCATCCAGAGGAAAAAGAAAACATTACAGTGCTTTAATCCAAACTTAAACTGGAATCAACACTTTACAACATTCCAGCAAGGTTTATGGTACATAAAGATTTGCTCTTTCCAGTATTTCAGGCTTAAATTGTACAAATATACAAGGTCAAGGATTAGTGTAATATCAATAACAATAGATCGTACAAGGATTATATATATAATAACTCGCGTGAATGAAAATGCCCATGGTCCGTAGAGAGGGTCAAATAAAGGGGACAAACGTGAACCCTTAATTGAGACCACAAGGAGAATGAGAATTCAGCCGATATATCCAGTATGCCTCCCGTTGTAATAATCTTACATCCAAAATCCCTTTTCGAGGCCCCAATTTAACTTGTTCCAGTCCCAGGAACCTGAAATTGTCAAGCGTACAAATCTGACATTGTTGAAAATGTCTAGATACAGGTGTATCTTTACGTAATTTAATCGTTCTAATGTGTTCAAGAATACAAACTTTGTTACTTACGAAATATGGTGACTTCCTGTAATATAAAAATAGTATGAACACCCTTTTTCTGTGGCAGGATAAAGTTACAATTGGGTGGTTTATTATGTTGGGACTTGTGAAAACTTTACATTAGGAGGTGTCTGGTTTCAAGATGCTCTGGCCTGAATGTCAAATCACTGGGAAGAAGGTTGTATCTACAACATGACCTAAAAAGTGTACCCTCACAAAATCAGAGCAGATCAGAGAAGATCATCCTGCATTGACAGAGCAGAGAGTTCAAACCCCAAAGCACTGGAAGGCTGTGAATGACGACTAAAGAGAGGAGGGTGTAGTCCTCTCTGTAGTGTAATATACTGTGTGTAATATATATACACACACAAAGTTTAGTTTGAAAAGTGGCAGTTTAGTTAAGTGGCAGCTTGGAGTTGATTTTCAGGAGTTGCGGGACTGGAGGTAGGAACTGCAAGGTTCTCATTTTACAACGGCTAGACACACTGCTATATTATGCTTTCTCTCACGCTTCTACTTTTCACTTCCACATTTCTCCTTAAATGGAACTCCTGCCCCTCTACCACCAACCCCTACACTATCTGCATCTCTCCCTCCCTCCTCTCTTCCCACATGATGGCCTCACATGAGCTCCTTTGGTTCCTCAGAACATGGTCTCCCTCCAACTCTCGTGCTGTCAATCACTCCCACTCACACAAATCCCATTCCCACCTTCTCTTTCTCACCCTCCTGCTGTTACTCTATGCAGGTGACATATCCCCTAACCCTGGCCCCACAACACATCCAATACTTCCCTCTCATCCTATCTCCATCGCACATAAATCAACTCCCTGCGAGCCCAGCAACCTCCTTCCCATAAACCCTCAGCGCCTGTCCTCTTTCTCCTGCGCCCTCTGGAACGCTCGGTCTGTGTGCAACAAACTCACAGCCATCCATGACCTCTTCCTTTAAAACTCCTTCAACCTCCTAGCTTTAACTGAAACCTGGCTAACTCCATCTGACACGGCCTCCGTTGCTGCTCTCTCACATAGCGGTCTACACTTGAGCCATACCCCCAGACCAGGTGAGAGAAATGGTGGCGGTGTCGGAATCCTGCTCTCTCCCACCTGCACCTACCAGCATCTCCCTCCACCCCCATCTCTCTCCTTCTCCTCCTCCTTTGAAACAAACTGCATCTGCCTGTTCTCTCCCCTGGCTCTCAGGGTGGCAGTCATCTACCACCCACCGGGACCAACCTCCCAGTTCTTTGACCACTTTGCTACCTGGCTTTCTCACTTCCTGTCTTCTAGTCTTCCATGCCTAATTCTCGGGGACTTCAACATTCCCATTGACGATCCTTCCGCCCCTGCTGCCTCCAAACTTCTTTCACTCACGTCTTCCCTTGGACTCACGCAATCCTCCCTACCCACCGCGATGGGCACGCTATTGACCTTGTCTTTTCCAACCTCTGCTCCATTTCTGGGTTCACCTGTCGCCCTTTCCCCATCTCTGACCACCACCTTCTCTCTTTCAACCTATCTGGACTTCCTAAACACCCTGCTCCCCCTCCCCACACACACACTCGCAGAAATCTACATGCCATGGATCCCCATCAATTCTCCAATCTACTTCACCACCTCCCTCACACCTCATCCTTCACCTGCCCTGATGCTGCCACTAATCACTACAACACCACACTTATCTCTGCCCTAGACACGCATGCTCCTCTTCGACTCTGTAAGGCCCCACGCTGCCAGCTTCAGCCCTGGCACACCCTCCAGACACGCTACCTGCAAAGATGCTCCCGCACTGCAGAGCGTGCCTGGAGGAAATCCCGCTCTGAAGCTGACTTTGTTCACTTCAAGTTCATTCTCCGGTCATACACCTCTGCCCTTCACTTGGCCAAACAATCCATCTTCTCATCTCTTATATCTACGCTGTCCTCTAACCCTAAATGGCTCTGGTCCACCTTCAACACCTTCCTCTACCCACCCGTACCTCCCCCCTCAGCTGCCTTCAGCGCTCAAGACCTGGCAGATTTCTTCCTCAGTAAAACTCTAACTATCAGAAGCAACATCCCAACACAAGATAGTTATCTGCCACCTCCACTCCCAGAGGTCCCCTCTGCCACCCTCTGCCGCTTCCTCCCAGCCACTGATGAGGAAGTCAATTACTTATTGTCCTCCTCACATCTCACCACGTGCCCGCTCGACCCCATTCCCTCACATCTAATTCCTCCCCTCTGCTCCTTCCTCACCCCTGCTCTCACACACATCTTCAACCTATCTCTCTCCACCGTCTCCTTCCCATCCGCCTTCAAACACGCGCTAGTTACCCCTTTACTAAAGAAACCATCCCTCGATCCCAACTCTCCATCCAACTACCGTCCTGTATCCCTGCTTCCGTTCACATCTAAGCTCTTAGAAAAATTAGTCTTCAACCGCCTCTCCCTCTTCCTGTAATCCAATTCCCTACTTGACTGTCACGTACCCCCGTTCCGGCGGCGCCTGGCAGCAGCGTCCTCGCTGCTCGCTGGCCAGGCGCCGAGTAAATAGCGCCGGTCGCTTCCGCACACGTGGGACGCCGGGAGGCGGGGCCTCGCGTGATGACGCGGACCCGTCGGGTTTAAAACCCAGCTTCTCCACTATGCCAGTGCCCTGACGTGGTAGTTACTTCCCGCAGAGCTCTTGTGCGTTTCTGGCTAAGAATTATTCTGTGTATCGACCCCTGGCATTGGCAAAACGACTATTCTGTGTATCGACCCCTGGCATTGGCAAAACGACTATTCTGTGTATCGACCCCTGGCATTGGCAAAACGACTATTCTGTGTATCGACCCCTGGCATTGGCAAAACGACTATTCTGTGTATTTGACCCCTGGCTTTGGCGAACGAACCATTCCGTGTATTGACCCCTGGCATTCGCAAGCGACCATTCTGTGTCTCGACCCCTGGCATTTTGTATCACTCCTCTATTTGGTGCGGAGGTCAGTCTGTGTGGCACCCTAGGCACATCAGACCACCCCTTGTATTTTGTATGTGCTCTGTACTACCATCCTAGCAATCTGTCTAGACGTGCCGACCACTCTAAGGATCGGAAGGGTAGAGAGTGTCCTGTCTCAAGGGACTACTAGTCAGAGAGTAGAGGGATTCGTGACGTCTCTTTTTGTATGTGCTCTGTACTGCCATCCTAGTAGTCTGTCTAGACGTGCCGACCACTCTAAGGATCGGAAGGTTAGAGAGAGACCTGCGTATAGGGACCAACACTATAGTAATCAGGGGGATCCGTGACATTGACCCCCTGCAATCTGGCTTCCGTCCCCTACACTCAACTGAAACTGCCCTCACCAAAGTCACCAACGACCTCCTAACTGCTAAAAAACACGGCCACTATTCTATGCTCATCCTGCTTGACCTCTCGGCTGCTTTTGACACTGTTGACCACCCCCTCCTCCTGCAGACCCTCAGCTCTCTTGGTCTCTGTGACACTGCACTCGCTTGGGTTGACTCCTATTTATCAAACAGGTCCTTCTCTGTGTCCTTTGCTGGTAACTCCTCCTCTTCATTGCCTCTATCTGTTGGTGTACCTCAAGGCTCTGTCCTTGGTCCTCTGCTCTTTTCCATCTACACCTCCTCCCTGGGCAAAATCATTAACAGCTTTGGCTTTAATTACCACCTCTATGCTGATGACACTCAGATCTACCTCTCTACCCCTGATCTCTCTCCCCCTGTCCTTTCCAAAGTCAGTGACTGTTTATCTGGCATCTCCTCCTGGATGGCCTCCCACCACCTAAAGATCAACATGTCTAAGACTGAGCTCCTACTAATTCCTCCCTCTAATGCCTCCCCACCTCCTGACTTCTCTATCACGGTGGAGGGTATCACCATCTCCCCATCAAACCAAGTTCGCTGTCTTGGAGTTACACTTGACTCTGCTCTTTCCTTCATACCCCACATCCAGTCTCTTTCCTCCTCCTGCCGCTACCAATTGCGTAATATTTCCAGAATTCGGTCATTTCTTACCGCTGTCACCACAAAACAACTCATAAACGCCCTGGTAATCTCCCGACTTGACTATTGCAATAATCTCTTATCTGGCCTTCTTCTCTTCCGCCTCTCCCCCCTACAATCCATCCTGAACGCCTCTGCCAGGCTAATCCACCTCACCTGCCACTCTGTCTCTGCCGCTCCCCTCTGCGAGTCCCTTCACTGGCTCCCCATCCACTACAGAATTAAGTTCAAAATCCTTATCCTTACCTACAAAACCCTCACTAACTCGGCTCCCCACTACCTGTCCTCACTAATCACCAAATACACCCCAGCCCGCTCCCTAAGGTCAAACAGCGACCTGCGCCTAGCGTCTCCCTGCATCACCTCTTCCCATGATAGACTGCAGGACTTCTCACGCGCAGCCCCCATCCACTGGAAGGCTCTCCCTTGTACTGTCAGACTTTCCCCTAACTTCTCTTCCTTCAAACTCTCCCTTAAAACATTCCTATTTAGGGAAGCCTACCACCCAACACACTGACGCAACCATCAATCACTCTCACCTTGCAGTCCTCTCCTCCTGTTTCCAACCCCAACCCCTCTAGATTGTGAGTTCCTATGGGAATAGGGCCCTCATCTCCTACTGTACTGTTTGTCAAATGTTGTTCAATGTATTGTAACCCTGTCTATACTGTGCCTATTGTACAGCGCTGCAGAATATGCTGGCGCTTTATAAATAAATAATAATAAAAAGAGTTTGGATTGGATTTTGTTTTCATATTTGAAGGACGGTGTTGATGAGAAAGTCAAGTAATGAATTCTGGTTCAATACTCTGCTTAATGTACACAAGTTGGGGGGATAAGAAGAGATGTCCAACATAGATTCAATGACACCTCTTTTTAAGAATGTTTTAACATAGAAACATAGAAAATGTCAGCAGATAAGAACCTTTCGGCCCATCTAGTCTGCACAATTACATGGATAATTACCTGGATTTATCTTTTGTTTAGGATAGCCTTATGCCTATCCCATGCCTGCTTAAATTCAATTACTGTTTTGGCCTCTACCACTTCTACTGGAGGGCTATTCCATGTATCAACCACCCTCTCAGTAAAATAATGCTTCCTGATGTTACTTTTAAACCTTTGCCCCTCTAATCTAAGACTATGTCCTCTTGTTTTGCTACTTTGTTTCCTTTTAAATATACTCCCTTCCTCTACCTTGTGGATTCCCTTTACGTATTTAAATGTTTCTATCACATCTCCTCTGTCTCGTCTTTTTTCCAAGCTGTACATGTTAAGAACATTAAGTCTTTCCTGGTAACTTTTCTCCTTCAAGCCGTACACCATTTTAGTAGCCCTTCTCTGAACTCTCTCTAAGATATCTATATCCTTCTGGAGATACGGTCTCCAGTACTGCACACAGTACTCCAAGTGAGGTCTCACCAGTGCTCTGTACAGTGGCATGAGCACTTCCCTTTTCCTACTGCTAATACCTCTCCCTACACAACCAAGCATTCTGCTAGCATTTCCTGCTGCTCTATTACATTGACTACTTACCCTTAGATCCTCTGCAATAATAACCCCTAAATCCCTTTCCTCAGATGTTGAGGTTAGGACTGTATCAAATATTCTAAATTCAGCCCTTGGGTTTTTACGTCCCAGGTGCATTATCTTGCACTTATCCACATTAAAACTCAATTGCCACAGCTCTGACCATTTTTTTAGTTTACCTAAATCATTTGTCATTTGGCTGATCCCTCCAGGAACGTCAACCCTGTTGCAAATCTTTGTGTCATCAGCAAAATGACATACAGTTGTGTTCAAAATTATTCAACCCCCAATGCTGTAAAGGGTTTTAGGGAATTTAGTGTACATTTGTAATTGTATTCAGAATGAAATCCTACAAGGACTTTTTAAAGAACCATATGCAACTAAAATGACATCAATTGGTTTTGTAAAACAGTAGTAAATGTTTCTTTTGTGAATTCTTCATTGACACAATTATTCAACCCCTTAAAGACTACCACTCTGAAGAACAGAGGTTCATTCAAGTGTTTTCAATCAGGTATTGAAAACACCTGTGGATGTCACGGAGCAGCAATAAAGCATAATAAGCACCAATTAGGCAGCTTTAAAATGACTGTGATACTCAGCTCCTTCTAGACATTTACCGGTGTGGTTACAAACATGGTGAAGTCAAGAGAATGATCCAGGAAGACAAGAGAAGAGGTGATTACTCTTCACAGGAAGGGCAGTGGCTATAAGAAGATTGCAAAGATGTTAAACATACCAAGAGAGACCATAGGAAGCATCATTCGCAAATTCAAGGCAAAGGGCACTGTTGAAACGCTACCTGGTCGTGGCAGAAAGAAGATGCTGGCTTCGACTGCTGTGCGCTACCTGAAGCGTAGAGTGGAGAAAAGTCTCCGTGTGACTGCTGAGGAACTGAGAAAAGATTTGTCAGATGTGGGTACTGAAGTTTCAGCTCAGACAATACGGCGCACACTGCGTAATGAAGGCCTCCATGCCAGAACTCCCAGGCGCACCCCCTTGCTGTCTCCAAAGAATAAGAAGAGTCGACTGCAGTATGCCAAAAGTCATGTGGACAAACCACAGAAGTTTTGGGATAGTGTTCTGTGGACTGATGAAACAAAATTAGAACTGTTTGGGCCCATGGATCAACGCTATGTTTTCAAGGAGGAAGAACAAGGCCTATGAAGAAAAGAACACCTTGCCTACTGTGAAGCATGGCGGGGGTCAATCATGCTTTGGGCTGTTTTGCTTCTGCAGGTACAGGGAAGCTTCAGCGTGTGCAAGGTACCATGAATTCTCTTCAGTACCAGGAGATATTGGATGACAATGTGATGCAGTCCGTCACAAACCTGAGGCTTGGGAGACGTTGGACCTTTCAACAGGACAATGATCCCAAGCATACCTCCAAGTCCACTAGAGCATGGTTGCAGATTAAAGGCTGGAACATTTTGGAGTGGCCATCGCAGTCACCTGACTTAAATCCGATTGAGAACCTCTTGTGGGACTTAAAGAAATCAGTTGCAGTGCGCAAGCCTAAGAATGTGACTGACCTGGAGGCTTTTGCCCATGACGAATGGGTGAAGATACCCGTAGATCGCTGCAAGACACTTGTGTCAAGCTATGCTTCACGTTTAAAAGCTGTTATAACTGTAAAAGGATGTTGTACTAAGTACTAAGATTGAATGTCACTTGGGGGTTGAATAAAACTGATAATGATGTTAGCACAGAAAAGACCTTTGTGGTTATTTCATTATAAATGTTATGTTATATTTGCCTAACCTACACGTGCCTCTTTGATTTAATTGTAAGCAAGATGACTGAATGATCAAAATCAATGTCAAACTGGCCAAAACACTCAATTTCAGTGGGGGTTGAATAATTTTGAACACAACTGTACTTTACCATTAATACCTTCTGCAATATCACTAATAAAAATATTAAAGAGAATGGGTCCAAGTACTGACCCCTGATGTACCCCACTGGTAACAAGACCTTGCACCGAATAAACTCCATTTACCACAACCCTCTGTTGCCTGTCACTCAGCCACTGCCTAATCCATTCAACAATATTGGAATCCAAGCTCAAAGATTGCAATTTATTGATAAGCCTTCTATGGGAACAGTATCAAAAGCCTTACTGAAATCCAAATAAGCAATGTCTACTGCACCACCTTTGTCTATTATTTTTGTTACCCAATCCAAAAAATAAGTAAGATTAGTTTGGCATGATCTCCCTGAGGTAAACCCATGTTGTTTCTGATCCTGTAATCTATGTGTTTTTAGATGTTCAACAATCCTTTCCTTTAACATGATTTCCATTAATTTCCCCACTACTGACGTAAGACTAACTGGCCTTATAGTTCCCCGATTCCTCCCTACTACCCTTCTTGTAAATGGGCACAACATTTGCTAATTTCCAGTCTTCTGGGACGACTCCCATTAACAAGGATTGGTTAAATAAATCTGTTAACTGTTTTGCTATTACACCACTGAGCTCTTTTAATAACTTAGGGTGGATCCCATCAGGCCTCATTGACTTATTTGTCTTTAATTTAGACAGCTGCTGTAGAACCTCCTCCTCTGTAAACTCATATGTAAATGTCACTTTAGTGTTTCCTCCTAACTGAGTTCCCTTTCCTTCCTTTTCTTCTGCAAAGACTGAACAAAAATATTCATTTAGGCAGTCAGCGAGACTTTTATCCTCTTCTACATACCTTCCTTCCTTTGTTTTTAATCTAACTAATCCTTGTTTTACTTTTCTTTTCTCGTTTATGTATCTAAAAAATGTTTTGTCCCCCTTTTTTACTGACTGAGCTATTTTCTCTTCTGCGTGTGCTTTGGAAGCTCTTATAAATTGCTTTGTCTCTTTCTGCCTAATCTTATAGGTTTGCCTATCTTCTTCACTCTGAGTTTTTTTATAATTATTGAATGCTATCTTTTTGTTCTTCACTATTTTGGTCACTTCTGTAGAGTACCACAGTGGTTTCTTCCCTTTTTTGTTTTTGCTAACAAGCCGAATGCAATTGCCTGTGGCCTTCAATAATGCCTCCTTTAAATAATCCCATTTCTCCTGGGCTCCCTTTAAACTCCTCCAGTCTGATAATGACTCATTCACACAAAATCTCATTTTAGAACAATCTGTTTTCTTAAAGTCTAAAACTTTTGTTTTTGTGTGGTTCTTATATTCTTATATGTTCTTATATTAAACCACACTGACTGGTGATCACTAGATCCCAAATTTTCACCTACAACAACGTCTGATACCAAACCTTCATTTGTGTGTATTAAATCCAATATGGCCTCTTTACGGGTCGGCTCCTCAACTACTTGTGTTAGAGATAATCCCAGTAGGAGTTTAGAACATTTGTACTCCTGGTGCACCCAGCTATTTTGGTTTTCTAGTTAAATTTAGGAAGATTAAAGTCCCCCATGATAATACCTTCCCCCTTTATTATCATTTTGGCTATTTCCTCAAACAGCAGATTTTAAAAAGAATATGAACTATCCAATAGGGATGTGCACCGATATTTTTTTTTTTTTTCGGTTCGGCTCTTTCGGGTTTTTAAAATTTTCGTTTCGGATCGTTTTGTTTCGGCTCGTTTTTTCATATCGACTTTTTTTCGTGATATCGGAAATTTTCAGTCTTTTTGGATCGTCTGTTCTCTTAGTTTCAAAGGGTCTATTCGTTTCGACTTAGATGAATGGTATTTCGGTCGATACGGTAGTTCTGCTGATTCTAACTTTTTTTTATGAAAGATCCTTTTTTCTTATAAATATGCGTTGCACAACTTTATTTAATCATATTAAAATGGTATGAAAAAAAATGAACTAAACGATTTAAAAAACGCAAAAATACTGACCCAAATGGTCTGACTTTAAAAATAAAAACCAGAACAAAATGTTTTAAAACGGAAAAAACGCTGAACAAAACTATCTGAAACGAAAAAAAAAAAGACAGAACAAAATAAATGATTTAAAACTAAAAAAATAAATTAATTAATGCAGCATATAAATCTGAGCACCTCTACAGAATAATGCAGCATATGATTCCACAGACTGCTGGGCAGAACCTCTACAGTATAATTATTGCAGTATATGAATCCTCACACTGCCGGGCAGCACCTCTTACAGTATAATAATGTAGCATATGATTCTGCACACTGCCAGGCAGCACCTCTACAGTATAATTACTGCAGCATATGAATCCGCACACTGCTGGGCAGCACCTCTACAGTATAATTAATGCAGCATATGATTCTGCACACTGCCGGGCAGCACCTCTACAGTATAATAATGCAGCATATGATTCCGCACACTGCCGGGCAGCACCTCTACAGTATAATTAATGCAGCATATGAATCCACACACTGCCAGACAGCACCTCTACAGTATAATAATGCAGAATACCCAGCCACCAGGCACATCTCCCTAGATCCCACCATATGGCAGCTCACCTTTTAACTTTTGCTAAGCTGGCCATCGTTTTTTCTGCCAATGCTCGGGGCTGCCATCTTCCCTCATGGCTGCCCCTGTGCTCCGACCGCAGCCAGTGCCCTCTCAATGCCCTCCACAACACCCACCAGGAAAATGTCAAGGCCAGATGAACCCACCAGATGAACCCCACAAACGCCACGGAGAGTACGGACGCCTCGAATGCTGCCTCCAGATGCCATCTTGGCTCACCTACACCCAGCCATCTTGGGCCTTCCTCTGCCCACCTAATCACGTCCCAACAACCTCCCCGGCGGCATATCCGGAACAACAAACCCCTCTGTAGAAGCTGACCTCGATCTGAGAGCCACAGGAAGCAGGCCCTCCTCCCTTGAGCCAGCCATTGTCTATGCTCGTCGCCAGGTTGGGCTCAGGCTCAGCTGCACTGGGGGCCGTGACTGGTGCTCGCTCCTCTACTGCAGTCCTGTTCTGGCGCTGGGACCAGGAGATCAACCGGAGTCGCCTCTAACGACAGCCCCTGCGCCACAGCATGAGCCCGCAGCTGAGCCATCATGTTCACGACCTCTTCCACGCCAGCAGACATTCTAATTTTTTTTCGGTAATTGCAGGTGCCACGCAACTTGCCAGGAACATAAATTTTTCAAGGAACAGAAATTTTTTGATACCGTATATCAGCAGTGCAGGAAGGATCAAAAGAGGTAAGACCATTCCCATCTCACTCTTATACGACACCTTCATTATTTACAATTATCATATATCCTCACTCTATCAGGCCACCTAACAGCCCACTTCCAGACCAGCAGTCATGCGCCCCCTTCCTAATTGGTCCGGGGGGCACCCACAAACAAACAAACAAACAAAACGTTCACAAATGTTTTTTCAGTGATATAAAAAATATTTTACTGTGTTTGCAAAAAATACATAACATGGATGGATTATTTTTCAAGTGTTTTTATAGTTTGCAGTATTTTTTATCAATTGGAAGCTTCACAGGCAGTTTGCTTAGGTTAAAACAGACAAAGCTTTTGCAACTTTGAAGCAATCACAATACACTTGATAACAATCAAATTGATAGAATGTAGAATGAAATATTTCATTTGTTTGTCAAATAAGAAAAACCTATAACCTACATGGAGATTTCCAACAGCGGCAATCACAATCCATCAATCAAAGGAAAAATTGCTCAGAGCTGTTAAAGGGCCACTACCACCAAAAATGAAGAGCACTATTACATACTGCCTGCTAAAACGGGGACATTTAGGTGAAAAACCTGCACCTGGGTTTCCCTTAGCGTCCAGGTTTTAGCTCCATATTACGGGACAGGCGCTGATTCAGCAGCCTGCGCCGATTATCCCCTAATGAAGCCCATATGTTTCCATGGAGGCTTGTGGTGTCGGGTCACGTGACTTGCAAGATCTTGCGAGATCGTCAGGGCCGTGGAGGGATCGCAGAGGGAGACCGGGAACTATTTGCCCCAGTCTCACTCTGTTCCCGGCAGCCAGAAGCATCGGATCAGACCGCCGTTCTTGCTGCGAGATGAGAGGTGAGTATTATCAGAATTTTAGTCTCCGGTCAGACGAGCGCACTTTTTGCGTCCGTCTGACCGCACTGTTTGCTGTCCATCGTAGTTTTTCAAAGGAGTCAATAGAGAACAACACACGAAGCACGTGCACACGCGGGCAGCGCATGCTGCAATGGATGCCAAAATGGCATTGACGTGAAAAAAGCTAGACGGACGTTGAGAAACCCCTGCATACAGCTTTTTTTTTCTTTTTCTCAACATCAGTGAAAACTAACTGGTAAAATGTAACCACAATCTCATACGTTATAAAGTGCATCCATTATTGTGCGCAATCAGTGCGCTCGTCTGACCCCAGCCGTAGGAGGATTTCAACTGGTGCTGACTGATTCTATAGACGTGGAATCATTTAGCACCAGCTTCTAGGTGTGGGTAACTTTTCAGTAATCGCAGCAGGGCATAATTAGCATTAGGACTTTATGAAATTGCCTTTCTGAGTGGCTAAAATAGTTAAGAAATTGCACAGTACGGTGCAATTCGTTGTCAAATTCTGCTCTCTTTGAATAACCCCTTTATTTTTGCATGCATACCACTGCAGAGCAATAGGTGTCTTAAAAGTTAAATGCAAAGCTCCTGGATATGCACAATAAATTCCAAACACCAATCAAAGCGTTTGAAAAGGTGCAGAACTGATTTACTTGTATTACTACATATAAATCAGATAACTGAACAGGAATAAATGATTTACCAGTGCATGGACATCGTTGAAATCAAGAGAAATCTCAATGTATCCTTCCTGGTAAAATACTTTGCAAATAAATAAATAAATATGTATGTACACAAGGGTTAAATCTGGTAAATCTCTATGTCTAGATGAATTTAGCTGCTGTTGTGGTTTCTTTTGTATTGTTTGAATATGTTTGGTGTGCTCTCCTCCTGTTTTGTTGTATATCATGTCTTGAGTAGGGATGAGCAGTTCGGGTTCGGACGGTTCGGAGTTCGGCCCGAACTTTGGCAGTTCGAAAGTTCGCGAACTTCGAACTTTTTGGGTGTGTTCGGTTCGAGTTCGAAAAAAAAAGAAATTTTGAAAAAAGTATAGAAAATGCTTAAAAAAATACTAAAAAATACTAAAAAATCTAGAAATAAAGAGACTCTTTACTGCAGAATATTATAAGCAACGGTTTATTAGATATTGAATTAAAAACTAATGTGTACGTGGAAAGATTATCAACTCTAAATGACCTCTGTTCACAAACGGGCATAACACCAGGTGTTTTTAGTCTGGTAATCAATTTGATACATTGTACACTATACTGAGGGGGTGGGATGGTGTCTGCTTCCAATTGAGATTTGAGAATTAATTTCCCTCCTAAAACATCCTAATATGCTGCATTTAACTGGTGTTTGAAAAAAATTCAAAATAACATCTAAAGCAATGTTATTTTTCACCTCGGGATTAAACATTCACAGGGTTATTCAGAGAGCGGTGAAAAGCAGGAGAATAACTGGAGAAGTGAAAATTCTAGGTCAAAATAGCCAAACCAGAAAAATTCTCCCATTTAACTCACTTTCCAAATTGGCTATTTGGTCTAGATTGGCAGGAAAAGAGAACAATCTGGACCAAATAGCCGATTTGGAAAGTGAGATAAGGCTAGGGTCAGACTAACGCATTTTTCGCAGCGACCGTCAAAAAGTGTGTCCGAACGCATTGCCATATTTTTTCACGGAATGCGCGAAAACGGTCATACGATGCGCATTTTTGTGCGTGATTTTTTACGGATCCAAACCAGGAAACTTTGGGTGTCTGGACGTTATGTTGGCCGGACATGAGCAGGGTCTGACGTCTCCAAATCACGCACACACGCCGCTAGTGGACGCAGCGCACTCTGTACGTCCGTACTAGCGGTTCTGCGTTCTCGAAAAAATGCGTTAATTTTCCACTTGCGTTGCGCAGCCGGACTTTCGTGCGACCGTACTTCGTATATTGGCCATCATTGCCCGCCATTTGCTGCTAGTGCGGCCGTGATTAAGTGCGCCTAAACGCACATTAAAAATTCGCTAGTCTGACCCTAGCCTAAATGGGAGAATTTTTCTGGTTTGCCTATTTTGACCTAGAATTTTCCATTCTCCAGTCATTCTCCTACTCTTCACCGCTCTCTGAATAACCCTGACAGGGTTATTCAGAGAAAGGTGAAACTCTCCCATTTATCTCACTTTCCAAATCGGCTATTTGGTCTAGAATTTTCCATTCTCCAGTCATTCTCCTGCTTTTAACCGCCAAAAAATCAGTAAACTTTTTCTGCGTGTCCGAAAATGTCTCTTTTCATAGAGACTGCCGCCCCAAGCAGTTGTTTATGGATAGATTAAAGGAAAAGCATTTACCGTCATTTGAAATGTCATTTTTTGGTTTTTACGTATTTCTACACATCCTAGAAATCCACCACTTCACGGGCAGGTTATGGGGACCTCCTAGGCACGATATTTGAAGGAATTTTTCGTTTTTATTTTTAACCCTTATTTCATGGAAAACTCACTGTCCCTTTAAAAACGTTTTTTTTTTAACTTTTTGTCCTTGTTTCCTGTCCCCCAGGGCACTACCCGGACCCCCATACACCTTTTATGGCAAATATCTAGCATATATGCCCTCTTGGAGGGCACTCTAAAAACCGAATTTTCAGCCCCATTGACTTGTATTGAGTTCGAGTTCGGGTTCGGATCCGAACATTTGGAAAGTTCGGGTTCGGCTCCAAACCGAACTCGGCGAGTGTTCGGCTCATCCCTAGTCTTGAGATGCACCCGCACTGAAAGCGTACCCTGAAAATAAGACCTATTGTGTATTTTTGAACAAAATATAAGACCTACAACGAAAATAGTAGTAGGGCAACTTGAAGAGCCACGGGAGAGAATCAGTGATGGCGGCAGAGGAGGGAGCAGAGCCTCATAAGGCTGCGATCACACGAGCGTTCTTTGAGCAGAAGGAACATCCGTGATAGTGGACTACCTGCCACTCTGATGCCCGGGTGGCCATCTAGCTGAGTTACTGCGCTTAGTGCTAAAAAGCGCAATCCACCTATGGAGGATCGCGCTTTGTAGCCCTGTCTGTGTAGCTTTTTGACGGGGAGGCTGAAATTGCATCCGTTGGTAGTGCGCGCAATTTGTGCACATGCTACACTGTGTGGTCCTCCCCGTCCAGCCTTCACAAAGCTGCAACGGACGCAGGTAAATGCGGTCACACGGACGCACTCAGTACGCTTGTGTGACCGCAGCCTTAGCTGATGCTTCCTCTAGTGCCGGTTCCTGTCACTGGCGGAGTGATACCAGACGTACACTGCCAAAAAAAACCACCAACACCAAAAAAAAAAATCATAAGACCTAACCCGGAAATAGGACTATCAGAGTTATTCAAAGAGCTCCGAATTGCAGGTGATTTTCAGCGTTCGGTTACATTTCCTGGCCATTCGACTATTCAGAGAGCAGGCAATTCGCCAAATGTTGGCAAATTGCCTGCACATACGGTGCCTGTTCGGTGCCTGTTCGAGGGCAGTGAAATCCCCATAGCTTCGTCTATTCAGAGAACAAAAACCAGCAGTGAAAAATTGCTGAAATGCCCTGCCATTCGGTGGTTTAATTCGACAGGTTTATTCAGGCGAATTCCATAGGCTTCAATGTTAAAAATATTCACGTTTTAATTCAATATCTAACAAACTGTTAATTATAATAATGAAATCAGTAACCTGGATCGGCGCAAATACTGCTCTCTGGGGTCCTGGAGTCTCGTATAGTTATATAATAAAGAGAGAGACAATAATAGTGCAACACTGTTATATACAATGTACTATGAATGTATGTGGTGTAGACCCCACTTACAAGTGTAGAGCCGTACACTGGCTCTAAGTGGGTCCAGACATGCGGGTAATTGTCTTCAATTTCTTAGGTGACCCCCACCTTACAGCAAAGTTTTTCCTTTTTCTTTATCCGAAGTTTAAGCGGTAGAAAGGAAAACAGGAAGAGAAATCCTTGTGTAGATCCACAAATTAAGGTCACAATATTATGTACAGTTGGAGTTGTACTCACATTCTGTGGAGCTCACATAGCTCATGGATATATGCCCATATAGCTGGACTGATGAAGCCGCTACTTGATGCGGCGAAACGCGTTCTGGTGGTGATTTTAACTATATTTTAAATAAATTTTATTATTTTTTTCATCTCCTATCCTGATTCCTGCTTCATTGATTCCTGCAAACATCGGTGGTTTTTCTTCTGGGTTTTTCTCCTACCAAAAAAACCTATGGGCATATATCCATGAGCTATGTGAGCTCCACAGAATGTGAGTACAACTCCAACTGTACATAATATTGTGACCTTAATTTGTGGATCTACACAAGGATTTCTCTTCCTGTTTTCCTTTCTACCGCTTAAACTTCGGATAAAGAAAAAGGAAAAACTTTGCTGTAAGGTGGGGGTCACCTAAGAAATTGAAGACAATTACCCGCATGTCTGGACCCACTTAGAGCCAGTGTACGGCTCTACACTTGTAAGTGGGGTCTACACCACATACATTCATAGTACATTGTATATAACAGTGTTGTACTATTATTGTCTCTCTCTTTATTATATAACTATACGAGACTCCAGGACCCCAGAGAGCAGTATTTGCGCCGATCCAGGTTACTGATTTCATTATTGTGTGCAATGGTATAGGGGAAACCACTATATCCTGAGATTGGCTATCTGGGCACCCTGGTGGTGGATGCATGTTGTGTGGCGCTGCACCATTCGTTGTTTATATTGTTAATTATAATATTCTGCAGTAAAAAGTCTCTTTATTTATTGATTTTTTTAGGATCTTATAAGCATTTTTGGGATATTTTTTTAAAAAAAAATTCCGATGTTTTTTTTTTAAAAAAATGTAAACGTTTTTTTTAAAAAAATGTAAACGTTTTTTTCTTTTTTCTGTAACAGCCCTTTCTATTATCATTCATTGGACCTCATATGTAAATTTCAGACATTTTCGCTCAGTAGTTTGTTTGCAAACAGCGTTTCACTTTTCAAACATTCAAGCGTACTGTTTTGTTTTTTTTCACTCCATTCATCTGCGGTGTCGGTTGTTCCGGCAGCTGCTCTGTGCTCTGATCAGCTTCTACTCGGGTTTCTCCGGCGTCTTCGCTGAGGTTGATCCAGATGTTTTTGCGGGTTTCGGTGTGCATTCGTCTGGGATTTGCGTTGAGTGTTCGGCAGGTTTTCGCTGGCTTTTCCCTGCACTACGACGGCCCTGTGGTGCTTGCTGAATACACTGCAGGGTCGCCGAAATGGGATCGTCGAATCAAGCCTATTTGAAGAGAACGAAAAGTCACCGAACGTGCGGTGACTTTTCGATTCTCTTTGAATAACCCTGCTAGTGTGTTTTTTGGGGGCCAAAAAAATATAAGACCAGTGTCTTATTTTCGGGGAAACACGGTAGGTGTTTCTCCCATGGTGCTACGCTCTTTGAGTCACTCCCAGTGTGTTTCTCTGTTATCCTGCTGCTTGCAAACGCCTCTGTTTTGTTGGTATATTTTGTTCTGCTTTAATTTTGCCTTTGTATTTGTTTTTGTTTATTTCAGCACCTTTCTTTTACCGTTCTATGTGGATTTCTGTACCGACCTCCGCTAGTACTCCGGACTATTCTCTGTGCCTTTCTCTGTGCTGTTTCTATGTAGATTCTCAGTGTACTGACCTGGCTATAGTATTTGGATTCTGGTGCACAGAACAAGTATATTTTACATGGAGGAGCATTACCAATTCACTAGTGTGGTAGAAATCAGACACTAGGACTTATTATTTTCTGTGTTTTAGCTCTTGGCATGTGATGGTTTTAGCAGCCCTATGTGATGTCCTCAGATATGCATCATAAACATGTCTTCCTGAATCCCTTCAGCAATATCTGAGCATCTCGTCAAATGATGCATAGTGAATATATATGCCATTGTCTGCAAAAGGAAGTTCCCTTTCCTTGTTTAGCCACCAGATGGCAACATCTGTATTGTCTGCAAGACCTTTGTACAGTCACTTTCCTGCATTTACCTCTAGAGGGCAATATAGTCCAATGAATGTGCCAGTATTTTACTTTCACTCCTTTAAAGATGTTTTTAAAATATTTTACATTGAGGATGTGATGGCATGCTTTTATGATTTATTTCTTAATCCCTTTAGGTAAGGGATCTCTTACTCTGCCCCCCCCCACCCCACGGATGTTTCTGAACTACAACTCTCTTGACTCCTTGGCTATCTAGTGCATTCAAAGAATTCTGGGAACTGTAGGCATCCATATCTGTGGGGCCAGATTTTGAGATTCCTGCATTTAGATGTACAATATCTGGCAATTTCATGGATTAGCACTCCCATTATGTATAGAGGTGTTGCTTTTTCCTGCCAGAGTTTGATTATCTCTGACAAGCGCAGGACTGTAGTGATGGGATTATTTATGCCTGTGCGATATAAGATGTAAATACGACTACTTTACTTACAATAAAACCAGAAAACAAACTTTAGTTTGTCATAAAGTGTTGCAAACTGTAAAATGTTGCTGAATTGAGGCGGAAATGATGGCACAATTACCAGAGATGATCGCGATAGAATCAGGATCCCGCTAGCAGACATTAGCAGGTTTATTCAAAGAGAAATTCAACGTTAAATTTTTTGGCCATTCGGCTATTCAGAGAGCAGGCAGTTCACCAAATGTTTGCCAATTGCCAGCACATACGGTGCCTGTTCCGTGCCTGTACGAGGGCAGTGAAATCCCATAGAGAAGCAATGCTTTCGGCTATTCAGAGAACAGCAGGGAAAAGTTGCCAAAATGCCCTGCTGTTCGATGGTTTCATTCGGCATTATTATTCAGGAGAATCCCATAGGCTTCAATGTTAAAAATACTCCCGTTTTAATTCAATATCTAATAAACCGTTTAATATTATATTCTGCAGTAAAGTGTCTTTATTTATAGATTTTTTTAGGATCTTTTAGGCATATTTTGGTATTTTTTTTTCAAATTTTTTTTCCGCTTTTTTTTCAAATCGTCTTTTCTTTTTACTGTAGCTGCCCTTTTTATTATCATTCATTGGATCTTATATGTAAATTCCAGGCATTTTCGTTCAGCAGTTTTTTTGCAAACAATGTTTCAAATTTCAAACTTTCAAGCATACTGTTTTTTTTTTCACCTCATTCGTCTGCATGTCGGGTTTTCCGGCGGCTGCTCTGCACTGTGATCGGCGGCTAGTCGGGTTTGTTCGGTGTGGTTACTACAGCTGTTTTTGCGGCTTTCGGTGAGTGTTCGGTGAGTGTTCGGTGGGTTTTGCAGTGAGTGTTCGTCGGGTTTGCGGCGGGTTTTCCCTGCAGCACGGCGGCCCTGTGCTGCTCGCTGAATACACCGCAGGGTCGGCGAACTAGGATCACCGAATTGCGCCGAATTGCAGGGAACGAAAAGTCACCCAATGTGTGGTGACTTTTCAATTCTCTTTGAATAACCCGGTCAGGGGTGGACTGAGAACTAATGGGGCCCCCGGGCAATAGGAGTTCGTGGGGCCACTTGTGCCACGCCCACAGTAGGACACACCCATACAAAACCCCACCCATACAACGCGCAACCTACATGCACATTGTTATGTTAAAGAATTTATTTATTCACACAATTTTCAAACTAATAATTTTAACGTGTTAATTAAATCCACTCAGGCCCCCTCGAATTGGGGAATCCATTGTGCCCACTCCAGACTTACAAATTGCCACTGCTCTGCTACGGTAGCCATCACACACTCATGGCAGCTACGGCCGTGGCAGAGAAGGTCCCTGTGGCACACGTGGGAAACTGCTGAATACCTTTCAGGTTTAAAAGATACTGTACATTACTGACACACCTGTACACACTGCAAAATACAGAGCTCCACAGCAATTAAACTCCCAGTAATGTGCGGTGTGTATGAGCATATCACAGAGCTCCACAGCAATAACACTCACAGTAAACGCTGGTGTGTATGAGCAGGCACATAATACACATCAATATAACTCACAGTAAACGCTGGGGTGTATGGGCAGGCACATAATCCACAGCAATGTAACTCACAGGACACGCTGTGGTGTATGAGCAGGCACAGAATCCACAGCAATATAACTCACAGGACACACTGGGGTGTATGAGTAGGCACAGAATCCACAGCAATGTAACTCACAGGACACACTGGAGTGTATGAGCAGATACATAATCCACAGCATTGGAACTCACAGGACATGCTGGGGTGTATGAGCAGACACATAATCCACAGCAATGTAACTCACAGGACATGCTGGGGTGTACGAGCAGGCACATAATCCACAGCAATATATAACCTGGATCGGCGCAAATGATGCTTTCTGGGGTCTTGGGATCTCGCATATATAAGGAGAAAATAGACAATAATAGTGCAATACAGTATGCTTTAGATGTAATTATATTACACAGTTGATTTCCCACTCACAAGTGTAGAGCCCAATCACTGGCTCTGAGTGGGTCAAGACATGCGGGTATATTGCCTTCCAACTTCTCAGGTTGCCCCCACCTTGTCTAAGATGTTCTGTCCAAGGCCGTACAATGGAAGACAGAAGAGAGAAAAAGCTCCTTGTGCAGATCTGCGAGGTCTACAGTATAATACACTAGAGGTTTGTACTCACATTTTGACTCTAGGATAGGCGCTCATGGTTTTTTTTAGTTTTAAGGAAACCCAAAGGAAAACCACCTAGGATCCAGAGAATGGCACAACTTCAACAGGAACAGAGATTAAAACAAAAAATTTATTTAAAACAAATATGCTCCAGAACGCGTTTCGCCGCATAAAAATCACGGCTTCATCAGCTGGTCATAATCCACAGCAATCGAACTGACAGGACACGCTGGGGTGTATGAGCAGACACAGAATCCACAGCATTGTAACTCACAGGACACGTTGGGGTGTATGAGCAGGCACAGAATCTACAGCAATGTAACTCACAGGACACAATGGGGTGTATGAGCAGGCATAGAATCCACAGCAATGTAATTTACAGGACACGCTAGGGTGTATGAGCAGACACATAATCCACAGCAATATAACTCACAGGACAAGCTGGGGTGTATCAGCAGATTCATAATCCACAGCAATGTAACTCGCAGGATACGCTGGGGCGTATGAGCATATACATAATCCACAGCAATGTAACTCACAGGAAGCACATTTTTTTTAATATTTACCACAATGTAGAGGTTTGGGGCCCGACCTGGGTATCCTAGGTGTCCTCCTCCTGTCTCCCAGTGTAGAGAGGACGCAGGCTGGGCTGCATTGAATAATCCATGTGCTTGCCCTCCTCTTCTGCTGCTGCGGGCAGTGCACTACATGCAGCACGTGAGGAAAGGGGGTGGAGTCATTTCAGGGTGCCGGGTTCTTTTGAATGTTGGAGATATGCAGTGTGAGTGAGTGACTGCGGCTGTGCTGATGCGTGCCGTAGCCGCTCTGCCTCACTGAGGGACACGCACAGTTCAGTGCCGCTGTGTGGGTAGACAGCTCCGGATTCAGACTCTGAGAGTCTCAAACCGGAACTGCAAGATTGTGAAACTGGCGGCAGGGCACACTGGGGGCCCACTGAGCCAGCCAAAACTGGGCACCCTACTGACCCGCGGGCCCTCGGGCGGTACCCGAGTGCCCGATGGGTCAGTCCGCCCCTGAACCCTGTAGGAGTTGTTAAGGGATAGGGTGGCATAGTGACTGCGGCTCCGCTGATGCGTGCCGCAGCCGCTCGGCCTCACTGAGGGACAGGCACAGTTCAGTGCCACTATGTGGGTAGACAGCTCCAGTTTCAGACTGAGAGTCTGAAACCGGAGCTGCGAGATTGTGAAACTGGCGTCAGGGCACACTGGGGGCCCACTGAGCCAGCCAAAACCGGGCACCCGCTGGCCCTCGGGCAGACCACCTCTGAACCCTGTAGGAGTTGTTAAGGAATAGGGTGGCTTAGGAAGTAAAGGGCATTAAGCTTAAGACAAGGGACAGCAACCATGGCCCTCCAGATGTTTTGAAACTACACCTCCCATGATGCTGAGGTACCCATTATATTGTCTGAGCCTCATGAGACATGTGGTTCTAAAATATTTGGAGGACAGAGTTTTCTCAGGATAGAGGATTATAAGATTGGCTAGAGAGTCTTAAAGAAAAAGGAGTTGGGTGGTTTTTGACTTTAACCCTACAGAGTCTCAGACCGAATCGACATTACATTTCATAACTTCGGGACCGTCTTCTTAAAAATGACTAATATGGTGCTAAAAAATTCCAACAGACAGTGGGAAGGTGGGAGAGCTGGGCCTTGACGTTAATGGTACCTGTTGGTCAATCATTACAGGATGCACCACCCAGCACACCCAACCAGCCATCACATGTTTGTGTAGGTGTAACATCGGCAACTGCCAAGTCCTTGTCATTCAGCACATCAGCTATCCTTAGATCACCTAGGCAAGGCTTTGGCGATTCCTGCTACAGTATTTCATGCGGTATATAAATATATATAAGCCAATAATTACAGTCTCTGATATTATACAGTATAATTACCCAGGCAGCATATATTATTTCGATATTATTTAAAAATGACAAGTCCTTGCAGCTTCTTTTTTTTATTACTGTGGTAATTTTATTGTGGAGTCTACAGAGGAAGTATATAAAGAGTGGATGAAGTAATAAATGTTTCACCTTAATAATAAAAGATAAATAGCAGAATGAGGGGGTGTTGCTAGTACGGAGTTTGGCAGACTTGTGTCTCCCATACAGGAGACTGTGATAAATAAATGAGTAATTATACCTGTCTATTGGTGACCATGAAAATCTCAGTGAATCAGAATCCAGATACTGATATATATATATTTTAATTCTTTATTTTGGGAGTTTAATCTGCATGTCATCAATATTTGTAATATATTATAGAATAGATAAGACATGTCACAAGATAAGCAAGCAAGGTATATGCAATGGCAGTCAGGTAACATGCAGTCACATCAGACAGCTGAACACAAATAAAATGCATAGGGCAACAGTCTATCAATTAGAAAAAAAAAATACGGAACAGGGGGCATAGAAAGTAAAAAGAAATCAAAGAAAGTGTGGGGGAGGGGACTTCATCCCATGTCCGGGATCAAGGGCTGTCATCAAAATTCTTCGGCCACCCATCCCTCAGCTGCCCATTCCAGTAAATTAATTAAAAATAAAACATTTGATTTTGGTGAGATATATATTGTTTTTGTAATGTTGACCTGAAGCTATAAAGTTTTTAAAAAAAGTAAAACATTTAGCCTCCTCTTCTGTTTACCAGATTTACAGGGAGTGGGCTAAATCCCTGGGCGTCCAGCAAGGGAATAAAGGTGTTCCCTGGTGGGTGAGCACTCGGCATGGACCTCTACTTGGTGCAGAGCATGCTAATTGCATCCCTCAGTGATGAGTCAAGGTGCTCTTACTGGCCCCAGAAGCAGTGGGTCACAAGAACAATTTTTGGTATCTTGGTCCGTCAGTCCTTGTTGGTGCTTAGACAAGCTGCACAGAGCTTGGCAAGGGCCAGGGCCACTTGGAGCCATCAGGCCCCTGAACAAGTTGTGGACTGTCACCGCCTTAATGGCAGCCATGCCAGGAACCAATGGGGAATTAAAGCATCCAACTCCCGAGGCAGCACACACAGGAGGCTGACAGTCAGCCATTCCGTTGATCAGCAGGGCAAACAGTGAGCCAAGTCAGAACCATTAAGTGGAAAACTAGCCCTAGACCTCTATCAATAGAGATATCAGCTCTCGCCAGCATGATGGAGTCCCAGAAGACTAGCAGGTCCATTCAAAGAAAGGTGAAATTCAGGAGAATGACTGGAGAAGTGAAAATTCTAGGTCAAAATAGTCAAACCAGAAAAATTCTCCCATTTATCTTGCTTTCCAAATTGGCTATTCGGTCTAGATTGCTCTCTTCTCCTGCTAATTCTCCTGAGTTTCACCTTTCTCTGAATAACCCTGATAGTGATCTCCTCCACAGCAGTATTGCTGAAACTCAGCAGCCGATAAGCCACACAATGTTGCAGAAACTGTGGCAGGTAGGATCTCTGTACTGCTGGATGTCTCTGTATTAGACTCAGTAGGATAGATTGGAGCTAGCCCCTCTGGTCCGGGTGGCTTCAGCCTTCTAAAAGCAGCTTTGGAGCCATGACTCACCGCCTCAATTCTCCACATTCTTCAGCCACAACACCCTGTCGGTTACTATAGACAGCTCAAACCTGAACCAGACCACCTTTCTAAGATCTGTCAGATTCCCCTTTTGTGCAATGCCACCGGGAAACCAACAAGCTTTCCCGATACACCAACCTGCCTGCAGAGGATTCCTTGTCTGTCTGCGGCTTGATACAACACAGCCCCAGAGCCTCCAGGCCGACCATCCTTCCAAGCGTTAATCACAATTGATGAAATTAAACTGTTATTATAATCGTTTTTCTAAAATACTTTCTGCTTTGTAACATTAATGTGCGGTGATTTAGAGGTCAATTAAATAATTTCATCAATAAACACTGAAATAAGATGCTCTGCAAAATGAATCTGAATCCAAATGGTTCCATTTGGATGAAATTGAATATTTCCACTAGGTGGCGATAATGAAGCACGCAATGATTTGCACAGTAAGTGAATGTATTGACATAAAATGGTTAATTTAAAATTATGTTTCAGACTATCACGGAGAATATGTTGAAAGAAACTCGTTTGATTAAATTCCGTGCTCCTTTATGTATCCCTTTCATGTTACAGAAAATGTAGTGTAAATAAAGTCTTTAAGGACAGAACACCGAATTGGAGCTGCTCTCCTGGAGTTAAAGCAAAAAAAAAATAATAGATAGATAAATAAAAAGAACAAAGAGATGTTTAGGGAGGGTGAATATTGTTTAGGCACATTAACTGAATTGGGATATGTACATGAAAATCTCCCAGGCTACAAGCCCCATGCACTCCCTGCATACTCCTGTATCCCGGGTACATTAATCTAGACATATAGCTGTCATGGCTAAAACACTACAGGAGCAATTATAGAAGCATGGCAGACCACATAAATACTCCAAGAACATGTATTGCATAAGAGATCACATAGCACAGCTTGTATTTTATTTCCACTGCGCTTACCACATCAATGACTTGGAAAAAAAATAATTGTTGCTACTGTATCTGCATGTATTTAGCCGTAGTTTATGGTTTTGGGAGCAGGAAGAAATATCATAACTAATAACAGGTTTTGTTTTGCTGAAATTATCAAGAAAAGAGCACGCAGCTCTACAGGAGGCTTGAGAATGTTGTCTTGTATTAGAATTCTTGCGTTCCGCCGTTGCGGCTTACTTCATAGTCATTTGTCCTCAATAAGATTGGTCTTGCAGACGGAGATACAGTTACTCATGCAACCCTCGTTCTGAATATTACAAGAATGGGTTGAAGTGACTGATCGTTTTATGCTGCTCGATGTTTGAATATGTGCTTGGTTCTTGGTCGTAATATGGCCAACTCATGCATTACACTGTAGAATAGCATCATTCGTGAAGGTCATAGCAGATAGTGAAATTGGGCACATGTCAAGGGTAAAATCCTAAAAAAAGAAGTGAGAAAACTCCCCAAGATTTCTGTTCCCCAATTAGCAATTATTATCTCGCACGTACCTCAAACAAACACTCTCAAATCTGATATTTAGGTATATATGTAGATTTTAGCAAAAATATAGGAAAAATCCATTACTCATTGTGACTTAACATGGAAAGAGATGATTGAAGACATGAATAGAAGCTTTATAGTGTATGGGACCAATGGGAACTCAGTTCCCTCTGCAAATAGTGCAGGAACGGTGTCCCCATGCATCCCCCCTTGACATAACCCCTAATATATGTACAGTTACAGTTGCAAGTTTTTATAAAGCGCTAACATGTTCCGTAGCGCTGTACAATGGGAGAGACCGAATAACAAACATACAAGTTAAACACAGAGCAGCAGGAGAGACCCTGCTCGAGTTTACAATCTAAGAGGAAAAGGATGACACATTAGGTGAGGATAGATTGAGAATATGAAGTAGTGGAGTGCATGGTGGGGCTGAATGGGATGATGGAGTAAGAAATGAACAATGGGGGATTATGGAGTGAGCCAATAGGCTTCTTTTGAAGTAATGTTTTCAGAAACTTCTTGAAGAACTGGAAGCGAGGAGAGTCTAATGTTGTGGGGAAGGGAGCTCCATAGAGAGGGTGCAGCTCGGGAGAAGTCCTGAAGGTGAGAGTTGGGGTGCTGGTACGAGGAGGCCATAACGTCTGATCATTGGCAGAGCAAAGTGGTTGGGACAGGATGTACCTGTTTAATAAGGGAGGAGATGTAGGCAGGGGCGCGGTTATGGAGAGCTTTGAATGTGAGCACCAATAATTTGAATTGGATTCTAAAGGAAACAGGGAGCCAGTGCAGAGATTGACAAAGGGGTGAGGTGCGAGAGGTGAGGTGTATGAGCCTGGCACATCATTCATAACAGACTGCAAAGGAAGAATCTGGGACCTCTTAAGGCCAGAGAGAAGGAGGTTACAGTAGTCAAGGTGGGAGATAATAAGCTTGCATGAGCATTTTAGCAGAGTCCTGAAGTTGAACTTGATGAATAGGACAGGCAGATATTTGTAATGAGTGCAGTTGAAACATAAGATTCAGGTCAACAGAAAGGGGCATTAATTGCTGCATAGCTCAGTTAGAAGGTCATGGCTGGCAATATGCAAGCAAAATAAACAGATAACCAGTACATACTTAAATATCACACTATTTTATTCAGTGTATTCTATGTGTATATGTATTATTTTGCTTGTTAAATGAACTCTCTAGATAAAATCAAAAAGGAAAAGAGATATCAGAGGGGCTAATTATTAACCTCTCTTGATTCCCACCCTGCCCCCTCTTTGTTTTTAGCCTACACTACTGTGTGTAACATGCTGCACTTCAAGCAGCACAATCTTCCCTGGGGCTCTTCCACCTTGGCACCGTTGGTGTTTGGCCTGCAAGCAGCCAATCAATGCAGAATCACTGACAGGCAATGCTGATTCTGCAGGTTCATTAACAATAGTGATGAATTTGCCTGAACATAATGCTCCCAAAATATCTGTCTGTGTCCAGTGGATGCTGACTGACAGCCTTCAGGATAGCGGAAAGACCACATTTTGTCACGACGGCCAGGGAGAGTCGTGAAGGTTTGGAGGGCATGTTTTTAGAAGGATACTTGGGTTAAAATAGGAGAGTGGAAGCAGTGGAGTTGAACATTAATCCGTCCTGACCCTCCTAGCATTACACCTCCCAGGTTAACCCTTCACTGAGGTATAATATATGTGACAGAACCGTTCTCTTCCGTCTGTCCTGGCTCTCCAGACACTCCTTCGTTGCGGTCAGCCCGGCTACTGGGAGCGCTGTCCTCAGCGCCTCGAGCAGCTTGACCCGCCTGCTTCTGTTCCTCTGCCCTGGAGCCGTTAGGAATTTCCAGAAGGCGGCTCGGTACCTTCTGAGGGTGATAGTGTAGTGTAGCATCGCTGAATGAAACACCAGACGCGGCTGTATGTTCCAACAGGATCCTCTCTCTCTGAGCTTGAGAGTTCTCTGACTTTTTAATGAACAAAACGCCACCATTTATGCTGAAGTCCAACAGTCATAATTTGCATAAAATGACGCACCTCGTCCTACCCATAATAATTACATTATGTCAGTTCTTTAAAACATTCTTTACATTCTTTAGCCTTCAACTCACACAACATTTGTATAATCCATTGTTCTAACACATCAGATTAAACACACACTATCACAGATCCCTTGAATTAAACATGCAGCTAGATAATGGGAAAAGCCCTGGTGCATAAATTACACAGCAGTAAAGCTTGTTTACTGTATACACATAAACACATTTACCTACAGGAATATAAGTATTTTTAAAACTAAAGTTACACCATTTTACACTAAACTAATTTAAACTAAAACCAAACGATGCAAAATATTTAAAAACACACGATATAAATGAACATAAAGTCTCTTGGGGTTTGAAGCATGGAGCATAAATAGAGAAAAAATGTGGCGGGACAGGCGCTTCTTCACACTGACAGGGATGTCCTCACTTAAATGACAGTTCTCCCCTCTGTTGGATGAGTGTAAACCTCAAACAGAACAGAAAACAAAAATAATGGTGCAGTATGTCAAGGCAGTATACTATTAAAATAAAGATAAGAGGATTGCACTCACATGTGTGGTGTCTTAGTATCCGACACCAGATGTTTATAGCGGCTGGCAGAATTATGGAGAAACGCCAGACTTCCTTGGTGGTGCTCCAACGTCTGTGGTGGTCCTCCAATCTTTGGTACTCCAAGAGCCTTGATGTTGTTTCAGTATCCGTTCCCCTGATCCTCAGCAGCGGTGTAGATCACAATCATGTGGGGTACAGCAGCCAGGAAACAGGAAGAATAGGGACAGCAAGCAAGGTATAATGGGATTTATTGGTATAAAATAATTAAAATAATCTTGGTACATCCAAACGCGTTTCGCGTATGAAGCCGCTTCTCAGTAGATGTCCTAGACATCTACTGAGGAAGCGGCTTCATACCGCGAAACGCGTTTGGATGTACCAAGATTATTTTAATTATTTTATACAATAAATCCCATTATACCTTGCTTGCTGTCCCTATTCTTCCTGTTTCCTGGCTGCTGTACCCCACATGATTGTGATCTACACCGCTGCTGAGGATCAGGGGAACGGATACTGAAACAACATCAAGGCTCTTGGAGTACCCAAAGATTGAGGACCCCACAGACGTTGGAGCACCATCAAGGGAAGTCTGGCGTTCCTTCCATAATTCTGCCAGCCGCTATAAACATCTGGTGTCGGATACTAAGACACCACACCATGTGAGTGCAATCCTCTTATCTTTATTTTAATAGTATACTGCCTTGACATACTGCACCATTATTTTTGTTTTCTGTTCTGTTTGAGGTTTACACTCATCCAACAGAGGGGAGAACTGTCATTTAAGTGAGGACATCCCTGTCCGTGTGAAGGAAGCGCCTGTCCCGCCACATTTTTTCTCTATTTATGCTTCTAACTGGGTTCTAGGGATAAGCCCGAGTGAACAGACAAGCTGCTGATTTACTGTGAGAAATATTCACAATTTACGGTTTTATTGCTGCCTTTTTTTTTTTCTGCTCTTAAAGGTCTTGAGGGGTTAATTAACCCTCAACACATGAACAATTGTGAAAGGAACCACTAGGTGGCGCCCAGAACACAGATTCTTCTGTTTTGAAGCATGGAGCGTTACATCAGCTCCATGACATATGTCCCCCCTTCTAGAACGGCAGGGCAAGCTTAGATCCCAAACAGATCTCTTGCCACTGACGAGACTTCTCACCTTGTCCTTTTTTTTCTGCGCCATCCTCAAAGTTCCAGGGTGCTGGCGCACAAGCATCACCAGTGGGGTCCGACGGTCGCCACAGGGTATGCCTGGGTGTGGGTCCATAGTCTGTCGGGAGGAGGCGAGCCACCAGGCTTCTCTACTTGTCCTCGTAAACTAGCCCGCTGTCCGAGGGGTGCTCCAGCGCCGGGTGCCCCGTTGGTGCAGTTGGTGGCAGGTATCCCCTCCTGGGGAAGGGTTCTGTCGTCAGGGAGGGGTACCGCCTGTACCACCTCCAGGGGTATCATGCACCCGGGAAAAACGCGGGCCACTGGCACGCGTCGCGAGCGCTCTGGTCAGCTGCTGGAAAAAGTAGTGGCTGTAGGAGGCCTCCAGGCCAAAGGGTTGGAAAAGTGGGCAGAGTTGACAATGGCTCTGCCCCGTAGCCAGCGCTTCTGCTGGAGAAGGGTCTCTGGGCGGGAGGATGGCTTCCTCCCTCTCCGGGGAAACCAAGTGCTGCGGGAAAGTCAACCCGGGGGTATCAGCCATTGGCTCCTCGGGGAAGGCGGTGGAGAGTGGGCAGAGGCCAGTGCGCTCTGCCCCATGGCCAACTCTTCTGCTGGGTAGGGGTCTCCTTGTGGGCGGAGGGCATCTTCCATAATGCAGGGGGCCAGGGGGGGTGTGGAAACAAGCCCAAGGGGATCCTCGGGGGGATCCGGGGAAACAAGCAAGGGCTGTGGGCAAAGCAGCCCGGGTAGATCATCCATCTGCGCTTCGGGGCAGGCTGTAGAGGGTGGGCAGAGGCCAGCGGCGCTCTGCCCTGGGGCCAGCTCTTCTGCTGGGAAAGCGGGTGCCAGACCAAAATCCAGCGGGGTGGAAGGGGTCAGCGGCTGCGGGATAAGCAGCCCAGGGGAATCATCTTCCTGCTCCTCGGGGCAGGATGGGGCGGGTGGGCAGAGGCCAGCGGCGCTCTGCCCCGTTGCCAGGGCTTCTGCTGGGTACAGGTTGCTTTGTGGGAGGATGGCTTCTTCCATCTCCAGGGGGATCAAAGGTTGCAGGCAAACCAGCCCGGGGGGAACATCTGTCTGCTCCTCATGGCAGACTGTGGAGAGTGGGCAGAGGCCAGCGACGCTCTGCCCCGTGGCCAGCTCTTCTGCTGGGTAGGGGGTCTCCTTGTGGGAGGAGGGCATTCTCCATAATGAAGGAGGTCAGGGGCTGTGTGGAAACAAGCCCAGGGGGATCCTCGGGTGGATCCAGGGAAATAATCAAGGATGGTGGGCAGAGGGCCTCAGCGC
This sequence comes from Leptobrachium leishanense, assembly GCA_009667805.1. Taxonomy (NCBI): domain Eukaryota; kingdom Metazoa; phylum Chordata; class Amphibia; order Anura; family Megophryidae; genus Leptobrachium; species Leptobrachium leishanense. The sequence goes on from CM019066.1 coordinate 90,226,753, forward strand.
TCTGTCCGGCTGCCAGTATTTCCGTTGAGGAAATTGCCACTGGCGCCGGGTCTTTTCGGGGGAGCATGGGGTCCTCCATCTCCGGGGAAATCAAGGGCTGGGGGAAGACAAGTCCGGGGGAACATCTGTCTGCTCCTCATGGCAGAATGTGGAGGGTGGGCAGAGGCCAAGGGTGTTCTGCCCCGATGCCAGCGCTTCTGCTGGGTACGTGACGGGGAACCCTATCTCAGGCTCCAATTCCTCCGCCGACCAGTCCCAGGCCATGGGACTCAAGCCTAACTGTGGGGCTCCGTTAAACAGTTGCTTGTAGGCCTTCTCAAGCTCGCATTCCTGTTGGGCCAGGAGCTCCAGTTCATCGAGGTCCACCTCGTCCCAGTCGGCTGGGCCCTCCATCCGAAGATCCATGATCTGATCCAGACGCCACTCTGTATCTTCTCCAAACTCAGGGTCGTTGGCCATCCTCTCATACAGTGGCCCTGTGCCGCCATAGTCGAGGCCTATGGTGGGCATGGCGTGGGTTTTGCTGGGCATCAGTGGGACCATCAGCCACTGGAAGGCCCGGTAGCTGGCATCCAGTGCAATCTCTCGTTGCACCAAGTGGTGGAGCTCTGCCTCCCACCCCTCTGAGGGTCGTCCTTCCAGGAAGGCCTCTGGGGCCCTATCCTGTGCCTGGTAGATGGCCGATTCAGAGGGGATCTCGGTACCTTGGTGGTACTGTCCATGTACCAGGCCTCGTACCAGAGGCCTCGGCGAATCTCATCCCGCCGTTCGAACTTCAGGCGGTCTGTTGCGGATCCTGGATAGAGATCGCTGCTCTCCTGCAGTCTTCTCTGGAACTCCGCTTTCGCCTTCTTAATGGTGCAGATATCATCGTCGAGCCAGTCACTGGGGGGGTGTAGCTTCCTTGACGGAAATTCCAGGCAAGCTGTAAATCTCCTCCCAAGTATCGCTGGGGAGTGCGGGTTCCTCCCATGAAGCTCCAGACAAGCTGTAAGTCCCCATAAAAGGATCGCTGGGGGGTGTAGATTCCCTGGACGAAGCTCCAGGCGTGCTGTCAACCTCAACCCAGGGCTCTACGGGGTAGGTTTCAGGGGTGGGGTATTCTGTCCATGTCGCTTGGAGCTCGGCCAACCGCTGCTGGTGTTGGCGCTCCTTTTCTCGCTCCTCATCTTCTTGGAGGTCCGTCATGAGTTGTACAACTGCGGCTTCGAAGGGGGTGGTGCCGCATATCTCTAATATTGCTCGAACTTTCTTTCGGAGGGGATCTTCAGTGGCCGGAGTCGGGGTTGGGGTTCTTACCATTCGCTGGTCCATCCTTGTAAGCTCCTTGACCAGGGCTTTCTTGTTTTTGGTGCCGGCGATTCCTCCACGGCACTCTAATATGTCTCTCAGCGTGTCCCTCTTGTAGTTGGCATAGCTGGCCATTCTGCGTTTTTTCTGAGGTTGGAGAGCTTATCCTCACCGCTTGCCACCAGTGTGACAGAACCGTTCTCTTACGTCTGTCCTGGCTCTCCAGACACCCCTTCGTTGCGGTCAGCCCGGCTACTGGGAGCTCTGTCCTCAGCGCCTCGAGCAGCTTGACCCGCCTGCTTCTGTTCCTCTGCCTTGGAGCCGTTAGGAATTTCCAGAAGGCGGCTCGGTACCTTCTGAGGGTGATAGTGTAGTGTAGCGTCACTGAATGAAACACCAAACGCGGCTGTATGTTCCAACAGGATCCTCTCTCTCTGAGCTTGAGAGTTCTCTGACTTTTTAATGAACAAAACACCACCATTTATGCTGAAGTCCAAAAGTCATAATTTGCATAAAATGACGCACCTCGTCCTACCCATACTAATTACATTATGTCAGTTATTTACAATAAACATTCTTTAGCCTTCAGCTCACACAACATTTGTATAATCCATTGTTCTAACACATCAGATTAAACACACACTATCACAGATCCCTTTTGCTTGTTTACTGTATACACAAAAACAGATTTACCTACAGGAATATAAGTATTTTTAAAACTAAAGTTACGCCATTTTACACTAAACTAATTTAAACTAAAACCAAACGATGTAAAATATTTAAAAACACACGATATAAATGAACATAAAGTCTCTTGGGGTTTGAAGCATGGAGCGTTACATCAGCTCCATGACAATATACTTAACCTTTATTCCAGCGCTGGGCTCCCTCAGTGATGGATCGTACAGATGTCAGGTGGCAGGAGGAAAGCTAGATGCTGGAGTGAGCCTCCACACAATCTAATAGCTCTCAGTGTGAGTGCATTGTGAGATATTGGTTGGAAAAATAGGTTAGACGTTTCTCAGCACTTTTGGCAACATGTCTGATGAGCGAAATAGAATTGCTCGTTATTCCAGCTCAAGTGCAGGTCTGCATGTACTATATGTAAGGTATGTCAAAATCAGGTACTCCATTAAAATAAACCAGGTACCCCATAAACATACACTAATAAATGTTACATTATGAAGTAAACTAATGGAATTTCTATTAAACCACCAGTAGATGGCAGCAGAGTGAAAAGCCTGAATGATGAGCACGTGTTTATCTAAGATGCTTCCTGAGAGAGGGAACCAAAATGCAGATCTTCTGTTTCTGGTAGGAACCAAATATTCAAGTACAAATCCTACCAGAACTGAAGTCATGCTTTATATCATTGCAGGTAAGAGGGAGCATATCCAGGGTTATAAACAGGACAAAGGGGATTTAATTCACATCCCTGTGATTAGAAAAGGCTGCTGGGAATTAGATTAGACAGTATACAAATGTCAGTGGGTTGTGCAGATGTGTCATAGCTCACCAGCATACAGGGAATGTGATGACAATAGGATCTCATGTTATACTGTATTAATTGTATTGCACCATTAGCCTACTATAATATAGATTGAGTAATCATATATATGTACATGTTTAATTGTTTATTATTTTCTATAAGGACGTTATTCCTGCATAGGTGAATGTTACTGTATATAATGAAATGTATATTAATGTATAAGGAACCATATATTCAAGTACAATCCTACCAGAACTGAAGTCATGCTTTGTATCATTGCAGAAAATGTTAAATAAAAGTACTTCTGGTTTCACCCAGCCTGCTCCCTTCCCACATTGGAATTACTGCCCATACTTTCAACATATTTATTTTATTTATTTATTTATAAAGGATTTTACCAGGAAGGATACATTGAGATTTCTCTCGTTTTCAAGTATGTCCTGGGTTCAAGTACATTGAAGTGTTACATTTACAGAAATACAAAGTAATACAATGTAAGATATTAACAACACAAATATACAGATTAACAGAAAATAAATATGTAGGAAATATAGTCACTAGGTTACATGTTTACAGGTGCATTCTGTATTGAGGTATGTTAATTGGGAAATTTTGAGTGACTTAAGACTGGTGGAAGATTTGATGGTGTCTGGGAGGTTATTCCATAATTGTGGTGCTCTGTAGGAAAATGAGGACCGAGCCACTGTCTTTTTGTATTGTGGTATTGCAAGTAAGGTGCTGGTCCTGGATCGGAGGTTATAGGATGAGGGAGCTGCTGGGGGAAGCAGTCTATTCAGGTAGGGTGGCAGCTTCCCAGAGATGCTCTTAAACACCAGGCTGGAAAGGTGAAGGGTGCGTCTGGATTCTAGCGATGGCCAGTTTAGCTGTTTTAACATGTCACAATGGTGGGTCATGTAGTTACATTGTAGCGCAAAGCGGCAGAATGAGTTATACAGTGTAGTAAGTTTATGAAGGTGTGTTTGCGGGGCGGCTGCATACACTACATCTCCGTAATCAATAGCCGGCATAAGCATTTGCTGTACAATCTGCTTTCTTACCGCGGGACTCAGGCAGGATTTGTTTCTGTACAGGGCACCTAGTTTGGGGTAAAGTTTAGATGAGAGTTTTTCGATGTGGGGGACAAAGGATAGATTAGGGTCCAACCACATACCTAGATATTTGAGAGAAGTGATTGTGGTCAGTGTGCCATTTGATATTGTCCCAACACATAGATGGGGATTTTGCAATTTGTGTAGTTTAGGTGCTGTTCCAAAGAGCATCGTTACAGTTTTGTCAGTATTTAAAAAAAGTTTGTTGTTTTTGATCCACTTTTCTACCTCTGTGAATTGTTCTTGCAGCACGGCCTCCAGCTGCGGGAGATTTGGTTTGCTGGTATAGATCACAACATATGTGCAACATATACAAAGTACATAACCAGCGGTATGAACATGCAAAGGTCGAACGGTAACAGATGTTGCCATTTGACTCGGAATAGCAAGCAGTGTGGTAACAATTGCTTGAGACTCCAACAGTTACAATGTCTAAACAATCATTTCTTTTCCTAAAGAGGTTATTCAGAAAGCAATGAAATTTCAGAGCTTTGCACTTCGGTGCCGAACTCCGCCAAACTGCAGAAATATAAAAAAAAATTGAACTCTCCTGTTCTCCTAATAGATGTTTAAACCGATAAAAGTGTATTAAAATGTGGCTAATTAATAAAAATAGTCCCTTAAAAAACAAAGGTCTGTCACAGAATAAAATAAAAAAAATACCTTTTAAAAAATTGGGAATCAAAAATTTTGTCTAAAAATACAAAAAGATGTTCTAAAAAATAATAGACATTTTGCTGAAAATGAAAAGCATAAACTTTTTTAAAATTTAAAATGTTATTTTTTTACTTTGAAACCAATGGGATTCATCTGTTTAAACCTGTTGAACTGAATCACCTGAAAATCAGGTCCTTTCATTGACACTTCGGTGCAGTTTGATGTTCTCTAAATAGATTAATCGTTACTTCTCTGTGGGACAATTTCACTGCCGCCAAAGATCACCAAACTGAGGCGAACTGCACCGTATTTCACCGTCAATTCGCCAGTATTTTGTGAATTGACAGTTTAGCGAATAGACAAAATGCCACGAAATTGCACTGTACGGTGAAATTCACTGTTCGGTGCAATTCGGTGGCAGGTTTGCCTCTCTTTGAATAACCCCATCAGAAAATAGAATCCTAGACCTGCTACAAGTTTATTCCTTTGCATATGTTTTGTAACCAGGATAAATTGAGACATTTCTTCCAATGAGCTACTGAAGGTCTAAAATTTATACATTAAACAGGGTGAGCCAAGTTCAGAATATAAAGGCAAAGTAATCCACTTAGAAGTTCTGCAAAACTGCAAAATGCTTTATTTATAACACCCTTTCTGTATTCTGTCTTTCAATAGGTTTTTGCTTCAAGTACAAACAGTTTCTTGAAAGCTAGTGTCCTTTATTTTATATTGAATTTTTTTTATGTGTCACTAGCCTAGCAAGGACTTTGCAAAATCAAAGCAGATAATATCTAAAGCAACATCAATGTCAGGATTTATTCCTGTCTGCAAAAAAACATTAAAGGAGGCCAAACAAAACTCCACTTTGACAACGAGCAGTATATAAAGCCGCACAAAGCTAAGGGCAGTATAAGGTACTTCAGATTGCTCTTTAATAGCATTCTACTTTTGCTTTACCAGCGTCCTGTACCTTTGTCATGGCATGGAAATCTTAGTTCAAAATTTTGGGCCTTATTCCCTAGTGAGTGCTAACTGTAGTGTTCGGGTGAGTAAGCATTAACGTCAGGATAAGTGACTTTAGCGCATGCCCCTCATATTACCTTCATAATGCTAACAGGTAACAAAAAATCTGCTACCGCATTGGTGATTTACCAGGAAGGATACATTGAGATTTCTCTTGTTTTCAAGTATGTCCTGGGTGACGAGTATGTACCGTTAGGTGTCTTGCCAAGGTCACTTACTGGAGAGGTGCTCTGGCCGGGATTCAAACCTGTGTCTCCACAGTTATAGAGCAGTGATGTTACCTCTACTCCATCCAGCTGGTACAGCTGCACAATCAGTAATTAGCGTTAGGATAAGTAAAGGTATTACAAAGTTCTAGCGCTAATTACTGCACCAATGCGGTAACTGAGTTTTTAGCTACACCTAAAATCTGATGCTAACTGATTCCGCTTTTGCAGAGTTAGTAAATACCAGCTACCCCCCATATATCAGATACTTGCCTCTCGTCCTGCAGTGAGAACAGCAGCCTGATCCGCTGCTTATGGCCGCCGGGAGCAGACTGAGACTCCAAGCGAGATCGCACAGGGTTCATTTTACGGTAGCGCAACCCTCCATGGAGTCCTATTGTTGCATGCTGACCATGTCCATCCCTTTATGACCGCAGTGTACCCATATTCTGATGGCTACTTCCAGCAGGATAATGCACCATGTCACAAAGCTCAAATCATCTCAAACTGGTTTCTTGAACGTGACAATGAATTCACTGTACTCCAATGGCTTCCACAGTCACCACATCTCAATCCCATAGAGCACCTTTGCGATGTGGTGGAACAGGAGAATCGCAGCATGAATGTGCAACCGACAAATCTGCAGCGACTGCGTGATGCTATCAAGTCAATAAGGACCAAAATCTGTGAGGAATGAATCCAACACCTTGTTGAATCTATGCCACAAAGAATTAAGGCAGTCCTGAAGGCAAAAGGGGGTTAAACCCGGTACTAGCCAAGTGTACCTAATAATGAAGTGGCCGGTGAGTGTATATGTTTCCTGTTTCTGAGTTATTATTAAGTAGAGGATACTTATCTACACAGTGGAGTGGGTACCTCACAAATAGATATTACACTGAGTGGAGGCACTGCGTCAGAACAAGATGTGTCGATCTCCCAACTATGGTGGAGGCTCAGAACCCGGGTCAGCATCAAAAGTGTAAATGCTGCCCACTATGACCTGGCTCCAGAGAAAAAAGTGTTATATTTATAATATTGATTACATTTACATGGCACATTACACAAACCTTACATATTAATAAGTATGTGGCTATGTGTCAGATACATTATACCACTAATGAAATAAAAGTGCTGTTCATGCTGTGATTTGTATTATATCACAAGAGTAGTCCTTATTTACTCAGTTGTACATTGACAAATTACATTGGAACTGACTAGACAAGGTCCTGGGGTTTAAGCTAGTCACATCCGCGTATTATAAAAATACTGTCAACGTTTTTTTTAAAAAGAAAAGTCAATTTTTTTCCCAGCACATTTATGATTAGATATGATCTGTCTGAAAATGAATGCGCCCTCACACCATTTTCAAAAACAATTTTCACTGTTTGATTTGTGACGGCTATTTCTTTCTTTTTGCAGGCGTTTCAGAGAAGATGCCTTTTATTAGGGATTATTTCCATTCCGAGCCTGTACATTTTTATAGCATGTTTATGTCTTAACTCTTTGGGTTAGATTCCAAGCCTGGAGTAGACGTACCAGGGCCATTAATATCTGTGGAGTTCAGTTTACCAGGGTTCTGGTTAAGAATAAGATTACACCTGACTTGGAATCTAGCCTTCTGTCTATCTGTTACAAGGTAACACCCCATCTTTGTGTGGAAGCTATAATAGCAACACAACATGTCATGTGAAGTACAGATGATTGGTTTTGTCCAGGCCACTGTGCACACTATATGCAGGAGCACATTAGTTACTTGCAGGGACAAAGTGGCCTACCTTTTTAACTGGTGTTCAGGTGGTTGGTGCTCAAGGAGGTGGGGGACCTAATTCTATGCTACACACTTGTCATTCAAGTTGCACTCCTGCATGCTCACTCCATCCATCTGATGCAACACTTGCCTCTTTCAAATAGTACAGTTTGTTTTAGTGTGACAAAATGTTGCATTTCTGTATCCTCATAATTCCGGGTCTTCCCAGCCACTCATTGCACATTGTCTCGATCTGCAGATCTACAGCCCCAAACAAATGAAAATAGTTTGCTGCAAACTAATTTCATTTGCTTTTGAGCTGCAGAAGGTGCCACCAAAGTTTTAGCTGTGTGGGCATAATGCTTTCAGCAGCCGATGCAGGGAAAAAAAGAAAATAGACCTGAAACTGCAGTAACTCAATTTGGCAGTAGATGGCGCCATCCACTGGCCAAAATAGGTAATTTACAGTAAGAAATACAATGGGTATATACTCAAATAGTTCTTATTGTATAATTAATTTAAATGATTTTACAAAAACACTGGTTTCTGATAATGTTTTCTTTTGGAACATCACTTGGTAGTGAAGGGGTCAAGCAGTTAAAGTATTTCTTTTTTAATTTTTGCGCATTACATAAATGCAGGACTTGTTAACTGGAGAAACCTATGTATAACTGGCAGGGCTGTCACTGCCTGTATTTACTCTCACAGGTTGAAGTCACAGAATCCAGCCTTATTATGCGATGCCAAACTGGAAAGCTTCAGAAATTCTCCTGGTTGTTTTTAGAATAAGGAACGTGTTATATACTCAACATGCTCCGCTTTCTAATTCTCTTGCTGGTTAAAATCATGGGAATGTGTTGATATACCCCCCCCCCAACCTGGCAAGCACTGTTACAGTCCATTGGCCATTAAGCAAAACATTTCCCAGAATCGCTGGCTGTTTTTACTACGGTACTTGGGGACGATATTGCAAAGGTAAATATTTGCACAGAACTGTGACTGTTTTCTGGTTTCCCAAAGTATGAGATGTCCCACCAGATAAATAATTTAGAGTTTTAACTCCCGGCAGCAGCCCAGAGCTGCTCTGGTTACAGCCTTTATCATTTCTCAGCCTTCTTTGATAATCCATATCTGTCTTGTGCAATTATTTTCATTGCCCGACCAGGCGAGGATAAAAAACGCAACGTGCCTCTCCCAGGGAAACTCCATTATCATCCAGGGGTCACGTGACAGCACCACAGCCAATCAGAGAGCAGCCGAGCAGTCCGCAGGGCCATCTCCGTAAGAGCAGAAAATGAAGTTGTTACCAGACAGAAAACTGCAGTCCTGGTTTCTTATGAATATTTGAAAGAGTAACTAAAAACAGCTCAGTGAACTTTAAGCAGCTGTGACAGCTGAAACAGCCTTGGAAACCACTATATCTTGAGGAGCGGAAATCCTCTGCAAGCTAAATATGCTCCACGATGGAAGGAAATATCCTTGCAATGGCTCCGTCACAAAATAGAAAAGATAACAAATTACATTGTGTTTGATGTGCTTGTGGTGTTAAACTACAGTCATTCCCACACTGGGCTGTATGTGTGAAGTGGCCCACCAGGGCCTTGTGCAGCCGATTGGAGGAAGGGTGGCAGCATCTTTTCCTAATGTCATTTGTTTTAAAGGTCCAATATATTTCAGGTGTATAACAGAGCCGCAAAGATATATAACTCAATAAAGCTCTAAACCAGTGGTCAGCAACCTTGGCTCTCCAAATGTTTTGGAACTACATTTCCTTTGATGCTTAGCCACTCATTAGGTTGAGTCTCATGGGAAATGTTTTTCAAACCATCTGGAGGGCCAAGGTTGCCGATCCCAACTCTAAACTATAATAAATGCTGTGCAAAACATAGGATATTATTCCACCTAGAATCGGTATAAACCCGGAGGGATTGGAGAAAAGACCTAAAACCAGAAGGATTAAACCTCTATTTTGGAACTAAGAAACAAGGACTAAAAGGGACTCACTTGGACAAAAATCCAAGGAAGTGAGCTGGGTTAGGCTAATGTCAGACGAACGCAGTCTGAGCACACTCTGTGTCCGTGCACAACGAACAGACGTTCTGACGGAAGATACTGTAGACACCACACAGTGCGTTTTTTATGACGGACGTAGAAAAAATTAATATGAAAAAGGATATGAAAATGCATTTTGTGCGTCAAGGTGCTGGATGTTGCAAATGCGCTGCGTCTGACATCTCATCACTCACACAGAACGCTACGCGTACGTGGTGGATGTGGCGCACTCTGCGTGTCCGTGTTAGCGGTTTTATGTTCTTGCCTAACTTGCATCCGTTTGCCACGTGCATTGTGCGTGCGCAGTTCGTTGCGGATGCACTTACTGGGTCATACAAAGAGATCCGAATGGCTGCCGAAAGGGAAATTACCTTTCCTGGCCATTCGGCTATTCAGAGAGCTGGCAATTCCTATGCTCCTCTAAGACAACTGACTGATTTGACCTTATGTCCGTACCTAATACAGAGTTAAGCCTCTGCCCCTTGACCTAGCCCCCTCCCCTTCTTTTTCCAGTGGCTCGGCTTGTCCTTTGTTCAAGCTGAGCCCTGGTTAAATTAACCCCCGCCGAGCTGGCCTTGAGTCCACTCATGGTCACTTCCGCCTTAGGGCTCCAGGCCTTTATGAGTTGCCCACTGCTGCTTTGTCGCTCGGCCCAATGAATTCACACTCACACATTTAACTTATTTCAAATCTTGGATATTTTATTGCAGGCCACAGCATAACCCCATGTAAACAATAACAGTGCTGTAACAGATGAATACACATATCCATATACATAACCGATCTCACTCCTGACCTAAATTCTCAACTATCTAACTGTTAAACTCCACCTTTTTCCCAGCACTGTCTCGTACCACTGTCACAAGTTCATTCGAATAACCCCTTATGAATGAGCTTCCCCATCCAGAAGAATAAGGCCTGCTCAATTCCATTTTGAAAACCCATATTAAGAATATTGGACCCCACATCCCTGAGGTGCACCCCATCTGAGCGAAGATACCGGGAGGCATCGTCCCCCTCCAGGAGGAGATGTCGTATGACCAGTCCCGACAACAGCCTTACAAAGGTCGCCATCAAGCTGTTAATCCTTGACCTGCACCGCTGCAACGCCACTCGGTCCCGCGCTTGCCTCCAGACACGCCGAGTAATCATCTCCGACCATACCACCACCGTCTGTGGCAACCAGCTCCGTAGCTGGCGCAAGTCTGCCCTCATTCCGTGCTGCAGCCGACCTTGCGGCACTTGCCCCAAATCATTGCCTCCCATGTGAACCACCAGCACGTGAGGCACCACACTATTCCGTAGGGCTCTCACCACCAAGGGCAAGAAACCCTCCCACCGAAGCCCACGTAATCCAAACCACTGGAGCTGTGCCACCTCCACCGGGAAACCCAGCTGTGAACCGGTCATTCTCAAGCGAGCCCGTCTCTCCGCCCAGTAGACATAAGAATGTCCGGCGATCCACACGAATGGAGAATACCCTGTAAACAAAAATGGTTAGTATTGCCATATGCACAGCCATACATAGCAACCCTCCCCGCCTCCTGTTCCCAATTCCATCATTACACTGCAAGCCCCCACTGATGTAGCTTCGCCATCTCCCTGGCAAGCGTCACCCCATGACGTATCTTCGCCTTATACACAGCAAGTGTCTCCCATAGCCGTAGCTTCACTGTATACACAGCAAGCGTCACCCACTGCCGTAGCTTCACCGCATACGCAGCAAGCGTAACCCATAGCTTCACCATATACACAGCAAGTGTCGCCCATAGCCGTAGCTCCACCGTATACACAGCAAGCGTCACCCACTGCCGTAGCTTCACCGTATACACAGCAAGTGTCACCCACTGCCGTAGCTTCACCGCATACACAGCAAGCGTCACCCACCACTGTAGCTTCACCGTATACACAGCAAGCGTCACCCACAGCCGTAGCTTCACCGCATCCATGGCAAGCATTAATTATTTATGTATTTATTTATTGTTATTTTTTATTATTTAATTATTTATTTTTTATTTCGTACTCCATGGCTCACTCCCCTGTGCTTCAATCCCCCTCCAGCTGCCCGATCCCGTCACACCAGCAATTGTGGCCACACATATCCTTGATAATATTTTGAGTTCCACCGACCTAACCTCTGTATTGCCCCCCTCAAAACCGAGACGCGAGGCTTCCGTTGCTGCTCCGATTCTGAAAGAATGGGACCCGAAAACTCTCGGGTCCCGCCCTAAAGTCGTCAGCCGTCTCTTAAAGATAGCGATAAACTGATATTGCGATAATGCCAAGCCGTCGCCATGGCACATAAAGGCACGACCGGAAGGTGAATGGACTCTAACAAATGCCTCCACATTCCCCGCAAATTGCTTTATCCTGAGCTCTGAACAAGGTAATTCTCCGTCCGGTCCCAGCCTGGTCCATCTTCTCCTGCTCCTGGCCACAAAGTGAAAGCTCTGACCCCCTCTGCCTGGCTTTAATGCCCTACCTGCCGACCCCTCCCTCGACCCACCCCGCGGCCAGATCCTTTGGTTCACGCTGCGAGGTTAACCCTTTCCAAGCCAGCAGCTTCCCGGAGCCCTCAAGGCTCTTCCGCCTAATTGCTACAGGCCGCAATGAGTTGCCCACTGCTGCTTGTCGCTCGGCATATTAATTCACACCCGCACATTTCATTTCATTCTAAACGTGGATATTTATTACAGGCCACAGTATAATCCAATGTAAACAATAACAGTGCTGTAACAATTGTAGTACACCCATATCTGTAAACATAACCATACAATTATCTGTAAACATATCTTTAATCAAACAATATTAATCAAAACCCCCAATCTTAACTCTTGAAATGTTAACCACGCCCCTTTACCCCCAGCACTGCCTCCCACCCCTGCGTACCAAGCTCATTCGCATAAACCCTTATGAATGAGCTTTCCCATCAATAAAAAACAAGGCCTGTTCAATACCTTCTTCTAAACTCAAGTTTAGCATGTTCGACCCCTCATCCGTGAGGTGGACCCCATCCGCCCGAAGAAACCTGAAACCATCGTCCTCCTCCAGCAAGAGATGCCGGATCACCACTCTTAACAGCTGCCATACAAAGCACGCTATCACTCGGTTTATCCTTGACCTGGATCTTTGCATCGCCGCCACATCCCGCGTGTGTCTTATGACCATTCTTGACAGCTGCCGTACAAGCACTCCATCGCTCTGTTCATCTGCAAACTGGACCTTTGGTTTGCCACCAGATCCCCCGTGCCTCCAGACATGCCGGGATATCCTACCAGACCACACTTACAAGGAAGCAATGCCTTATGACCATTCCTGACAGCTGCCGTACAAGCACGCCATCGATCTGCTCCTCTGAAAACTGGACCTTTGATTTGCCACCAGATCCCCCGTGCCTCCAGACACGCCGGGGTATCATCCCAGCCCACACCTACAAGGAAGAGATGCCTTATGACCATTCCTGATAGCTGCCGTACAAGCTGCCATCGCTCTGTTCATCTGCAAACTGGACCTTTGATTTGCCACTAGATCCCCCGTGCCTCCAGACACGCCGGGGGTATTCTCTCAGACCACACCTACAAGGAGAAGATGTCTCTTGACCATTCCTGACAGCTGCCGTACAAAGCATACTCGCCACCCAGGACATACTTAAAAACGAGAGAAATCTCAATGTATCCTTCCTGATAAAATCCTCAAAAAAAAAAAATCCTGGCGAATTGCCTGCACATATGGTACCTGTTCGGTGCCTGTTCGAAGGCAGTGAATACCCATAAAGAAGCAATGCTTCGTCTATTCAGAGAGCAAAAAACAGCAGTGAAAAGTTGCCAAATTGCCCTGCCATTCGGTGGTTTAATCGGCAGGTTTATTCAGGCGAATCCCATAGGCTTCAATGTTAAAAATATTCCTGTTTTAATTCAATATCTAATAAACCGTTCATTATAATATTCTGCAGTAAAGAGTCTCTTTATTTATAGAACCCCGGCGGCTCTGCGTCATCACGCTGCGCCCTGCCCCCTGATCACTCACAGCTGTGTCGGGTGCCGCCGGAGCTCCTGGCATTCGGCCAGCTGGCGGCACCATGCGTCCGGAGCCCCCCGATCACCATCCGGGGCCCTGGTTGTCACAATATTACAACCCAAACGCAAACGGGTTAAGTAACCAAATTTGTAGGAAGAATAATTAATGCAGCATATGAATCCTCACACTGCCGGGCAGCACCTTAAGGCCCGGTTCACACCTAAGCGCTTTACAGCGCGTTCCTGTAACGCATAAACAGGGAAATCCCATTATTTGCTATGGGACCCGTTCATACCTGGGTGTTTTACAGCGCGCAGGAACGCGCTGTAAAACGTCCTACGCCCAAAGAAGTATGGGAGCTTCTTTGGGGCGTATTGCAGTGCATTCACTCTGCAGTCTATGGCCGTGAACGCGCTGCAATGCGCGTTCGCATGCTTTTTACATTTGCATTATACTTGCGTAAAAAAAACGCAGGTGTGAACCCAGCCTTACAGTATAATTAATGCAGCATATGATTCCGCACACTGCCGGGCAGCACCTCTACAGTTTGTGGATCCAGGAATCAGGTGAGTATTAGAAAGAAAAAAAAGGTTTTATTTTATGTTGCTGGGGACATTTAAAAATGTCCTCAGATTTAATTTTTTTTTAAAAATGTGTCGCCTTACCTTAGCCTGGTGGTCAGTGAGGGCTCCCTGGATCCTGGTTGTGGGGAAGGGGGGTCTGCCGTGGCTCCCTCCCTGGAGTAAAAAAACAAAATCTAATTTTTTTTTCAAACTTCTGGTGAACATCCCAAAAAGTTCGAAATACACGAACTTTCGAACGGCCAATGTTTGAATCGAACTCCGAACCGATCGAACCGAACAGCTCATCCCTATTCAGCAAGCACCGCAGGGCCCCCTGTAGTGCAGGGAAAACCCACCACAAACCCACCGAACACTCACTGAACACTCGCCGAAAACACTCGCTGAACACTCGCCGAACACTCACCGAAAGCCCACAGACACCGCTGCAAAAACCCCGCCGAACACACCGGAAAAACCCGACGAGCCGCCGATCACAGCGCAGATCAGCCACTGGAAAAACCTGACAAGCAGACGAATGTGGTAAAAAAACAGTATGCTTGAAAGTTTCAAAATTGAAACGCTGTTTGCAAAAAAAACTACTGAATGAAAATGTCTGGAATTTACGTATAAGATCCTATGAATGATAATAAATAGTTCTGTTACAGAAAAAAGAAAATATGATATAAAAAAAAACTGAAAAAAAATGTTGCCGAAAAAATCCTGAAAAGAGACTTTTTACAGCAGAATAAAATAATAAACGATTTATTAGATATTTGATTTAAAACGGGAATATTTTTAACATTGCAGCCTATGGGATTCGCCTGAATAAACCTGCTGAATTAAACAACCAAACAGCAGGGCATTTCGGCAACTTTTCACTGCAGTTTGGTGTTCTCTGAATAGACGAAGCATTGCTTCTCTATGAAGGATTTCACTGCCCTCGAACAGGCACTGAACAGGCACGTGCAGGCAATTTGCCAGAATTTAGCGAACTGCCTGTTCTCTGAATGGCCCCGAAATGTCCCAGTACGCTGAAATTCAGTGTCCGTTTACATTTCGGCCACATTTCGGATCTCTCTGAGTAACCCCCTATTTTTTTTTTCTGTGAGAAAGTATTTTACCAGGAAGGATACATTGAGATTTCTCTCGTTTTCAGGTATGTCCTGGGTGGCGAGTATGTACCGTTAGGTGTCTTGCCCAAGGACACTTACTGGAGAGGTGCTCTTGCTGGGATTGACTTACCGGTTCTTTTCTCTGTCACGAAATCCCCCTTATGGTTGGTAATCCTATACAGGGCTATCGATAGGATTCAGTCTGAAGCAGGAGGCAGGTACTGCCCGCCACTAACAACCACTGGATTGTTTTATTTTACTCCTGTTTGATCCTCATCCTGTAGCGCATGGGATGTATGTGATATTCTTCTAATTATGTCTCTCTAGTCTGCTACAATCGCTCCAAACTAGGCTTCAAGTCGAGCAGGAGCCCCTGGGAACATACTAATTTAGAGGGAACTTGGTTCACGTGTTGCTGATATACTGGAAAGATGCAATACCTTTCTATTCAGAGACAATTTTACAAAAATATCTATATTTAAAGATCTCTCCAGGGCTTGAGTACATTGGGACTGACAATCTCTATGTGTTTGCCCAAGGAATGGCGTTCTCATACATAAAGAAGCGCTACAGCGCCTGCAGCTTAGAGTAATCCCTTTTATTATTCTGTCATGTGTGGACACAAATCTTGGTGAGTTCCAACACTTATCTTTACAGGACTTGACTCCTGCTTGAAAATGTTTGTTATTCCATCACTTTTACACTTCAATACCAGGTGTAGGAAGTGTTAAAGTATGGCACAAGCCAAGTTGTAGTTACTATTAGACTTAAAATAACAATCAGGAGGTTTGTATTTTTTTTTAGAGAAAGTATTTTTATCAGGAAGGGTACATTGAGATTTTTCTCGTTTTCAAGTATGTCCTGGGTGGCGAGTATGTACTGTTAGGTGTCTTGCCCAAGGACACTTACTGGAGAGGTGCTCTTGCTGGGATTGAACCTGTGTCTCCACAGGCTCTCTCCCCGTAGAGCAGGGATGTTACCTCTACTCCACCCAGCCAGTACTAGTTTACAAGTGAAACTGCAACCCTTTCACTTCTGAATGGTTTTCCATAAAACCACTGTCTCCTGACAGTGGATTTATGGATAACCACAGTGTAAAAATGTACATGTACCCTTCATTTACTTATTTGACAGCCTCTGCTGACCAAAAAGTGCTACTGCAGGTATAATAATACTGCTGGAGCGCCTTGTTTCTGTGAAATAAATACAGTACATAACTCCAAACTGTTCGAACTGCTTCGGCACCCTGACTGACATGTCCAAGGTGCTGAAAATCTGGGGGTGCATTCTGGAGCCCATTTGAAAACGAACTTCATCTGCAGTAAACAAAATTAATTTGCATTGCTCCAGAATATGATTGGATCGTGTATACTTACTGTTGGGTTCCTGTAGGAACTTTCAAAGTTTGCGTATACTCAACCATGGTAGTGAAGGAGTTGGCTTGCACATATGAAGTGATCACTTGGAATAGGGGCCTAGGGACTTAAGAAATAGGCATAGGCAGCATTGAAGGGCAGAATTCTGAGCAATGAATATTCTTCAATGTTATTTACTCCGGTGGGGCCGTTACTGGTGCGAACGGTATTGTTAATCCTCAAATTTTTATTTTCTTACAGATTCGTTCTCTTTGAAATAGCATTAGGGACTAATTTGCTTTTTAATATTGCTAACAATAAGCATCTGAAGGGGACAGCCAGAACAGCAGAGCTTTTCTAGGAAGCTGCCACCCTACCTGAATAGACTGCTTCCCTCAGCAAATTCCCTCCTCCTATAACTTCCGATCCAGGACCGGCACCTTACTTGCAATACCACAATACAAAAAGAAAGTGGCTCGGTCCTCATTTTCCTTCAGAGCACCGCAATTATGGAATAACCTCCCAGACGCCATCAAATCTTCCCCCAGTCTAAAGACCCTTAAGAGTTCCCCTATTAACATACCTCAATAAGGAATGCACCTGTAAACATGTAACATAATGACTTTATTTCCTACATATTTATATTCTGTTAATATGTATATTTGTTTTGTGTTAATATCTTGCATTTTACGACTTTGTATTTCTATAACCATGTTCTTGAACCCAGGACATACTTGAAAACGAGAGAAATCTCAATGTATCCTTCCTGGTAAAATCCTTTATAAATAAATAAAATAAATAAAATCCTTGGACACGAAAGCCATTCCATTTCTTCTCAGCTATCAGTCATGCTGGGTATATACAGTGACTGTAAAGTACATGTAGGTCAAGATGTCTTTCCTTTTCTTTAAAAAAATAATAAAGGCTAATAAATATTTATTAAAGGATAGCTAGCCACATATAATGCAGATTGCTAGCAGCTGTAATGTCGAGTTGCTTTATTTTTTGGATAGTTTGGTAGTCTGTTTTAACGAAAAAAAAAACTGTTTAGCTCAGGTGTGCTCAGGCATGGCCCTCCAGATGATTTGGAACTACATCTCCCATGATACTCAGCCACTCATTAGGTTGACAGAGACTTGTGGGAAATGTAGTTCCAAGACATCTGGGGGGCCAAAGTTGAGCAGCCCAGGTTTAGCTCATAGAATGTATTATGTCACAGCAGTGTGTATTCAGGAGAACTTAACAACGGCAATTTGTCTGCGTATGCTTTATTTCCATTTGACTGTCAGCTCTTCTATTTTTATAAAGGATTTTACCAGGAAGGATACATTGAGATTTCTCTCATTTTCAAGTATGTCCTGGGTTCAAGAACATTGAATTGTTACAGTCGTTACAGAAATACAAAGTAATAAAATGCAAGATATTAAAAACCCAAATATACAGATTAACAGAAAATAAATATGTAGGAAATAGTCACTATGTTACATGTTTACAGGTCCATTCTGTATATAGTCACTATGTTACATGTTTACAGGTGCATTCTGTATATAGTCACTATGTTACATGTTTACAGGTGCATTCTGTATATAGTCATTATGTTACATATTTACAGGTGCATTCTGTATATAGTCATTATGTTACATGTTTACAGGTGCATTCTGTATATAGTCATTATGTTACATGTTTACAGGTGCATTCTGTATATAGTCATTATGTTACATGTTTACAGGTGCATTCTGTATATAATCACTATGTTACATGTTTACAGGCACATTCTGTATATAGTCATTATGTTACATATTTACAGGTGCATTCTGTATATAGTCATTATGTTACATGTTTACAGGTGCATTCTGTATATAGTCACTGTGTTACATGTTTACAGGTGCATTCTGTATATATTCACTATGTTACATGTTTACAGGTGCATTCTGTATCGAGGTATGTTAATAGATAATGATCTCCTGAGTGACTTAAGACTGGGGGAAGATTTGATAGGCTACAATGAAAAGAAGAATTTAGCTACTATATATACAACTTTCAATGTCTATCAAAATTTTGCATGTTCCCTCGTTGTATGAATACGCTGAACAATACTGAATTAATATTTTGCCACTTCCTACATTCACACACACATACCTCAGGGATAAAATAAAAACACATACTTTAGATTTTTTTTATAACCCTCGAACTACAGTAACATTACCAGAGAAAAAAAAGAATGAGAGGTGGTTGAAAATGGTCAGGAGGGATGGGCAGTTAATTCATGTTTCCTGCTACAAAGTGTGCACCTGAACAGCCTGAATTCCCAGGTAGATCAACACGCAACGACTTGTGGACTTCACCTCGTACAGTGCCACAAGCCAGCGACGGAACAATAAGGATTCTCGGTAAAGACCCGGGCTTTCAGCGGCTGAAAAGGCACATCAAAGCCTTATTTGTATAAAGAGGTTCGCTTTTCATCTTCTGCCGAATGTTATTAAAAAGTGGAAGAATAAAAGACTTATTAGTGCATGCAGCTGACAAATTATGAAGGCTTTATCTCTGCAGATAATACACTCTCACTGGCTGTGATTGTTCCATATCAGTGTTCCATTTGCTTGTACAATGTAGTCAGGTGCTCACATAAATGCTCTCAGATTAAATTACACGATCCCCTTTGTCAGACGCATTATTGTCAGCAATTACAAAGAATTTGTTATACATTTATGCGATCCATTATGCAGCACATTCTAAGCATGATATTGGTACGGGGTCATCCAGAAAGCAGGGTGGAGACGCGAAATGTACATTAGTGAAATCTACTCACTGCCTCTTTATTTCAACCACTCCCGTACGACTTGTCAATGTTTCTGCCTCTTTTCATCATGATTCACTGCTGATTGTCCATTCGTGATGTGTTCTACTATTTTCATTTTCTATTAAGTATTTGCCAGAGTAATCAATGCTTCACTAAGTACACATTCAGGCTATGAGCACATTACAGGTTTACTGATCAGCCAAAATAGTTGTTTGTTCATTATTGTTATTATTATGTTGTTCTTTTTTTTCCAACGCAGACAATTGGGCATCAGATGTAATGACTCCTTGATTGGCCTTTCATCCAGATCAGCAGAAACCGGTATTGATGACGGATAAGAGGTGGTTCTTGCATCCAATCTGTGTAGGCTTCATTCATGGTTTAATTTCCTGATCTGGACATAAGTTTGTTTTATTTTTTTGTTAATTGTTTTACTCTATTCATTTTGACAATCGGTGAAGTATAATCTACAGCTACTTTTTACTATTCCCCTAGATACTAGATATCCCTCACATGAAACCTTGTGTCAGATCTGCATATGTCATTATTATTCTTTATTTATATAGCGCCAACATATTCTGCAGTGCTGTACAATGGGCACAAGATAGACAGGGTTACAATACATTACCAACATTTTGACAAACCAGCACAGGAGGAAACGAAGGCCCTATTCCCGTGGGAACTCACAATCTGCTAGATCATTTTATGTAGCATTTTCAAAGTTGGTTTTAAATGTTCATTGCATAACCATAAAAAGCCTTACTCTAAAATGTCTCCACCCTTAAAACTTTTTAAATCTTCACTGGTTCTAATAATGCTGTAAGAGTAAGGCTGCCCTAACCTCTCCCTAACCATAATCCCCAAATGTTAAACCGGTATCCCGCATAACCCTAAACTTCAAATAACCCAGAGGCCCCCAAAAAATTACCATTGATAACCCCTAATCCTGCATCTACTTAGGCTAGGGTCAGACTAACGCATTTTTCACATCGTCCGTGAAAAAGTGCGTTCGAACGAATGGACGTATTTTTTCACGGAATACGCGATAGCGGTCATACGATGCGCATTTTTGGCCGTGATTTTGTACGGATCATCAATAAAACACTTCTTGCGTCTGGACGTTATGTTGGCCGGACATGAGCAGCGTCTGACGTCTCCTAATCACGCAAACATGCCACTAGCGGACGCATTTTTTATTATTTTAAAAAATGCAACTTTTTCAAATTGCACTACAGTTTTAAAACGCATCATTTTTGCAAGGCTACTTTGGCTGCAGTCACGAGAGGGCAACATTGCAAGAGTATACAAACACAGATAGGGACAACGAGAGAGAGACACAGATGAAGACAGAGACAGACATACAGGGTTATTCAAAGAGAATTGAAAAGTCACCGCATGTTCAGTGACTTTTCGTTCTCTTCAATTCGGGCCGATTCGGCAATCCCATTTCGGCGACCCTGCAGTGTATTCAGCAAGCACCACAGAAAAAAGCTGCTGCAAACCCAACGAAAAGTCACCGCAAAAACCCGGCGAATGCACGCCGAAACCCGCAAAAACATCTGGATGAAGACGCCGAAAAAACCCGAGCAGGACCCGACCACACGCAGCGCAGCCGCCGGAAAAACCCGACACCGCAGATGAGTGAAGTGAATAAATTAGCAAAACCATTTGCTTGAATGTTTGAAAAGTGAAACGCTGTTTGCAAAGAAACTACTGAGCGAAAATGTCTGAAATTTACATATGAGGTCCAATGAATGATAGTAAAAAGGGCTGTTACAGAAAAAATAAGTAAACTTGAAAAAAAAATCTGACTTTTTTAAAAAAAAATTAAATTCAGAAAAATGCTTAAAATATCCCCAAAAATCTATAAAGAGAATTTTTACTGCAGAATTTTATAATGAACGGTTTATTAGATATTGAATTAAAACGTGAATATTTTTAACATTGAAGCCTATGGGATTCTCCTGAATAAACCTGTCGAATTAAACCACCGAATGGCAGGGCATTTCGGGAACCTTTCACTGCCGGTTTGTGTTCTCTGAATAGCTGAAGCAGTGCTTTTTATGGGGATTTCACTGCCCTCGAACAGGCATCGTATGTGCAGGCAATTCGCCAGGATTTGGCGAATTGCCTGCTCTCTGGATAGCCGAATGGCCAAGAAAGGTAACCGAACGCTGATTTTCAGCGTTCGGTTACCTTTCTCCAGCCATTCGGATCTCTTCGAATTACCCTGAGAGTCTGACATAGAGGTAGACACAGGTAGAGAGTGAGACAGGGAGGAATACACACAGAGAAAAAGAGATACAGACACATGTAAGGGCAGATATACTGTAGACAGAGATAGAAAGTTTCAGGCAGAGAAACAGGTTCTTCAGCTTCAATTTTTTAAAACGTTCTTTAGTTACATTTTTTTATGTTTTATATCTTTTATAAGTAATGCATATTCAACAGTTTTCTAGAATGAGCGAATCATCATACTCTACAGTGAATTTGTCAATTATCTTACAAATACAGTTGTGTTCAAAATTATTCAACCCCCAATGCTGTAAAGGGTTTTAGGGAATTTAGTGTACATTTGTAATTGTATTCAGAATGAAATCCTACAAGGACTTTTTAAAGAACCATATGCAACTAAAATGACATCAATTGGTTTTGTAATACAGTAGTAAATGTTTCTTTTGTGAATTCTTCATTGACACAATTATTCAACCCCTTAAAGACTACCACTCTGAAGAACAGAGGTTCATTCAAGTGTTTTCAATCAGGTATTGAAAACACCTGTGGATGTCACGGAGCAGCAATAAAGCATAATAAGCACCAATTAGGTAGCTTTAAAATGACTGTGATACTCAGCTCCTTCTAGACATTTACTGGTGTGGTTACAAACATGGTGAAGTCAAGAGAATGGTCCAGGAAGACAAGAGAAGAGGTGATTACTCTTCACAGGAAGGGCAATGGCTATAAGAAGATTGCAAAGATGTTAAACATACCAAGAGAGACCATAGGAAGCATCATTCGCAAATTCAAGGCAAAGGGCACTGTTGAAACGCTACCTGGTCGTGGCAGAAAGAAGATGATGACTTCGACTGCTGTGCGCTACCTGAAGGTTAGAGTGGAGAAAAGTCCCCGTGTGACTGCTGAGGAACTGAGAAAAGATTTGTCAGATGTGGGTACTGAAGTTTCAGCTCAGACAATACGGCGCACACTGCGTAATGAAGGCCTCCATGCCAGAACTCCCAGGCGCACCCCCTTGCTGTCTCCAAAGAATAAGAAGAGTCGACTGCAGTATGCCAAAAGTCATGTGGACAAACCACAGAAGTTTTGGGATAGTGTTCTGTGGACTGATGAAACAAAATTAGAACTGTTTGGGCCCATGGATCAACGCTATGTTTGGAGGAGGAAGAACAAGGCCTATGAAGAAAAGAACACCTTGCCTACTGTGAAGCATGGCGGGGGGTCAATCATGCTTTGGGGCTGTTTTGCTTCTGCAGGTACAGGGAAGCTTCAGCGTGTGCAAGGTACCATGAATTCTCTTCAGTACCAGGAGATATTGGATGACAATGTGATGCAGTCCGTCACAAACCTGAGGCTTGGGAGACGTTGGACCTTTCAACAGGACAATGATCCCAAGCATACCTCCAAGTCCACTAGAGCATGGTTGCAGATTAAAGGCTGGAACATTTTGGAGTGGCCATCGCAGTCACCTGACTTAAATCCGATTGAGAACCTCTGGTGGGACTTAAAGAAAGCAGTTGCAGTGCGCAAGTCTAAGAATGTGACTGAACTGGAGGCTTTTGCCCATGACGAATGGGCGAAGATACCCGTAGATCGCTGCAAGACACTTGTGTCAAGCTATGCTTCACGTTTAAAAGCTGTTATAACTGTAAAAGGATGTTGTACTAAGATTGAATGTCACTTGGGGTTGAATAAAACTGATAATGATGTGAGCACAGAAAACACATTTGTGGTTATTTCATTATAAATGTTATGTTATATTTGTCTGACCTACACGTGCCTCTTTGATTTAATTGTAAGCAAGATGACTGAATGATCAAAATCTATGTCAAACTGGCCAAAACACTCAATTTCAGTGGGGGTTGAATAATTTTGAACACAACTGTATATATATTTAAGTAGCAATTTGTGTCTATATTCTTTTCCTTAAAGTCTCCAAGCCACGCTTATTTACATTAAGCTGTCTGGATTTGAAGACCTTTTTTTACTAATTGATCTGAAGTAGATGTATTTACAAACATAAGGAATATTTTCCTACTTGAAATATTTCATGATTATATAATATATTGCTGTAGCTTGTCTGTGCACCTTAAATACTAGATTTACGTCTCTTCAACATTGGATGACAGCTTCCATATATTAAAAAGTTTCCACTGCAGAGGGCAATTCAGCTTGTATTAAGATTCCAGGTCTTATTTGCTCAGAAATATTTCTAATTTCATGAAAACGTGTTGAGTACTTTTAGAGACCTAAAGAGGTAAAATATGTAAATTTAGGACGCCTGGGATATCTGCTGCAGAGTAATGTGATTTCTGTAGGCTTTGTAAAATTCCATTTTCCCCCAGTATTATTTTTTTCATTTTTAACATAGCTTATACTGTGACTTTATCCAGAAAGTTTTACAAGCAATCAAAATCGTGTGGTTGAAGACAAACATAAAAAGGGATAAACAATGAATAGGCAGTGGAGAAAATCAGACCGTATCGATTTATGTTGATCTGTCTTGTGCACGCAGAAAAATAATCAATAAGTAAAAAGTAAAAAAAAAATACAAAATTCAGTACTCTATTCCGACAACTCTCCGGCGGCAGCATATGTTGTTAGTATTCAGCCCCACGTCATGCAAAAACATGTCAATCCCATATACCTACGCTCAACAAACACCTAGAGGTTTCCTGTTGGCAAAATTGGCTATTAACCCCTTCACTAGTATGAAGATCAACTATACTTGATTTGAAAGACACCTGCTGGTAGCCTGATATTATTATCCTATTATTTATATAGCGCCGCAGATTGCGCAACGCTTTACAAGATCAATTTTAACAAGGGGTTGATAAATTAGTGGAGCACCACACATGATACAGTCTGATTCAGGAGGAGCCTGTTCCTTGAGAGACCGCAGCCGATGGATGTGTGCCTGCAGAACCAGTGTATGAAGAAGAAAAGAATAGAGCAAGATATGATGCCCCTTCTGCTATCGGACAAATACTGTGGGCAAATAATTACAATGTATGTCCTTCTACTGAAACTCAATGCAATTTTGCGGTATTCTTGCTTCAACACTCACTGCTCTGCGTGGAGAGAGGCTGTGGAGACACAGGTTAAAATCCCAGCAAGAGCACCTCTCCAGTAAGTGTCCTTGGGCAAGACACCTAACGGTACATACTCGCCACCCAGGACATATTTGAAAACAAGAGAAAACTCAATGTATCCTTCCTGGTAAAATACTTTCTAAAAAAAAAAAAAAAACACTCCATGAAGTCTAAGGCTAGGGTCAAACGAAAGCATTTTTACACGCGAACGTAAAAAAGTGCGTCCGAACGAATTGACGTATTTTTTCACGGAGTGCGCGAAAACGGTCATACGATGCGCATTTTTCGTGCGTGATTTTTTCGGATCTTCAATAAAACTCTTTTTGCGTCTGGACGTTATGTAGGCTGGACATTAGCAGCGTCTGACATCTCCTAATCACGCAAACACGCCGCTATGCCGCAGCTGCGCACTCTGTACGTCCGTACTAGCGGTTCGGCGTTCTCGAAAAAATGCGTTCGTTTTCCACTTGCGTTGCGCGGCCGGACTTTCGTGCGACCGTACTTCGTATATTGGCCGTCATTGCCCGTCATTTGCTGCTAGTGCGACCGTAATTATGTGCGCCAGAACGCACGTTAAAAGTGCGCTGGTCTGACCCCAGCCTTAAGGACTATGGAGTGAGTGTTGCCAGTATCACCAGTAGTTGATCTTATTACTAGCAGTATAAGAGCAGAATAAGGCTCCAGGTAAGGAGGGTCTGTAGGTTTGAAGATAGCAGCACATTGCTTGATCAAACACCTGTCAGACGTTTTCATTTCATGTAAAGGATTTACCGTATTTTTCGCTCCATAAGACGCACTTTTTCCCCCCAAAAAATGGAGGGAAATGTCTGTGCGTTTTATGGAGCGAATATTGACAACTCGCTGTGCTCCCTGACCGGTCCTGTTTGATGTTTCATTGTGTGATTAGTTGAGCTGAGGCTGAATCGTACAAGTCAGTGATCACAGCTGAACTGCACTTGACGACACCTACTCTGCCATTAAAATTTTCATACACCTTTTGGTTCAGAATATTTTTTTTCTTGTTCTCCTCCACTAAAACCTAGGTGCGACTTATGCTGAGGTGTGTCTTATAGTACGGAAAAAAATGGAATTCATTAAGAGCTTAACTTGCCACCGAATGGTGAAATTCACCATACGGTGCAATTTCGTGGCAATTCAGCTATTCAGAAATTTGGCAATTTGCCAATATTTGGTAAATACGGTGCAATTCACTTCAGATTGTTGCAATTCTGCGACCTTCGGCGGCAGTGAAATTCCCCGTAGAGAAGTAATGGTTAATCTATTCAGAGAACGGCGAACTGCAGAGAAATGTTGGGGAAATGCACAGATTTTTGGTGCTTTAGTTTGACAGGTTTAAACCGGTGAATCCCGTAGGTTTCAATGTTACAGTTACAAGTATTTATAAAGCGCCTACAAATTCCTTAGCGCTGTACAATGGGAGAGACAGAATAACAAATATACATACACGTTATGAATATATGTTACACACACAGAACAGAAGGAGGGAGGACCCTGCTCGAAAGCTTACAATCTAAGAGGAGAGGGGGAAAAAATTTAAAAACAAAATTACCATTATTATCATTTTTTATTCAACCATTTCTTCTTTTCATATGCAGCAAAAATCTATTTATTTATTTGCTTTATTTATTTTTTTACCCCCAGTTGGGCAGCCAATCGGCTTTTTTCTGCGGCGTTCGGCGGACCATACTCGGCGTTCGGCAGATCCCTTCGTTGCACTTCAGGGACCCTGTGAGCAATGCTTAATTCACCACAGGGTTGGCGAGCTGACCACGCCGAAGTGCGCCAAATGAGAGAGCAGCGAAATTTCGGTGCTCTCTGAATAACCCCTTTAGGTGAATTGGGAGGAGGAATTACTACTGCTTTTTTACTGCGCAGAAACACACAAAGTACCTGAATTTTGTACCTGCTAGTTCTTTAAGGCAATCGTATATATTTCAGGATTTTTTTGTGCATAGTTTGAATTAGTTTTGAATTGGATGGCTCTTTCGGGATTATATCTTCTCAAGATTTCAGTTTTCGCCACTGCTGTGTATTTTTTTGTTCGATGATATGCATAACAGCCTGGAATTTATCTAATAAAGGTTTGGACATTTTAATTGCATGGAGACCGGACTTCTCCCTGTTTAATTGGGCACACAGAATACTTTTTACGTGCCCTGGCATATGATTTTCTTTGCCCAAGCAGAACAGAAATGCCCCTGGTTTAATATTTGCGCACATAGTAGTATTACATACACCCTAAGCTATATTAATATGACACACATTGAGAAGACAGAGAGCAGTATTAGCTAGAGCTGTGGTTTTTATTTCCCCTGTGTACCTGCAAAAACTCCAACTCATTTTGGTCTGGAAATTTGCAATTATATTGTCACTTAGTAATACAGATTGAAAGAAGACTCGAGTTTATCACGTTCACATTTTCACACATCTGCTAGTGATCCAAAAAGAAAGACCAAAATAAGAAGCCATTTCTAATTTTGTCGCAGAATGGGTAAAAAATTTCTTTGACTTCTAAAAGGCTATCACAATTCCCTTTGAACCGATTATGTTGTGTGTGTGTGTCTTAAATCAAACCGTTTAATATATCTACAGGAGCTGCTAAAATAAAAATAACTCATGTATGTGGAGAATATTATGCCTTTATTGTGTCTGCGTGTTATTTAACTGTTCTTTCATCATTATCATTTGTTTCATTTTTACGAAAATTCTACTTCCACCATGGAGTTTTGCTTTTGAATAAAATGGTTGTGTATCTGTGTGTGCTTCATTGCGTCGGTTAATTAAAATGTAAGAGTAAAAAAGAAAACAAATTGGAAATATTTATACAATGAAATTAATCCTTAGTAGTACAGCTGCCCCGCAAACGCACCTTCAGAAACTTACTGCATTGTATAACTCATTCTGCCACTTTGTTCTACAATGTAACTACATGCCCCACCATTGTGACATGTTTAAAGAGCTATACTGGCCGTCGCTGGAGTCTAGAAGCATCCTTCACCTCTTCCACCTGGTGTTTAAGAGGTTTTCTGGGAAGCTACCACCCTACCTGAATAGGCTGCTTCACCCAGCAGTTCCCTCATCCTATAACCTCTGATCCAAGACCATCACCTTACTGGCAATACCACAATACACAAAGAAAGTGGCTCAATCCTCTTTTTCCTACAGAGCACCGCAATTATGGAATAACCTCCCAGACGCCATCAAATCTTCCCCCAGTCTAAAGCCACTTAAGAGATCTCTATTAACATACCTTGATACAGAATGCGCCTGTAAACATGTAACATAATGACTATATTTCCTACATATTTATTTTCTGCAGTTAACTGTATATTTGTAGTTTTTTTAATATCTTGCATTTTATTACTTTGTATTTTTGTAATGACTGTAACATTTCAATGTTCTTGAACCCAGAACATACTTGAAAATAAGAGAAATCTCAATGTATCCTTCCTGGTGATATACTTTGCAAATAAATAAATAAATTATTCACTATGAGTTGGACTTTTGACTACTGGACTTTTGTTGATCACTGCAGTGTACACCATGACACTTGAAGATAATTATTTCACAATAACCATTACTAATAGGTGTGACTGAAGGGTGAAATTTCATGGTTTTTCAGTAAATAAATCCCATTGGGTGGACAGGAAGCTGGTGACATAGCCCCAATTTCACCCTCTTCTAGAAGGAAGAACTGGATGATACAAAGGGCATACGTGGTCACGAGTGCTGTGAGTTATATTCACTTGAAAAGTAATAAAGTAGTACAATAAAACTTTGTGACATACTACTTTTTTTGTTGAATCCTCCAGTTTCCTCATTTAACGTCCTCTGAAATTGGCTCAATCAATAGTCTATTTCATGGTCATAACTCATATTACTTTGAAGAGCACTTCATTCCAGTGAGCGATCTCAACGCCAGTGAAGCACTAAACAGGTCAGACTTGTCATCCAGGCTCGGTTTTTGACCAAAAGGAACTCATAAATACCTTTATGTGACCAACTGCCCAATATTTCCAGTTTTAACACCATCTGTTTACAGCAAACCCACAAAGTATTGGCAATAAGGTAATTATGCCTCAAGGGGATCTGTGAATCGGAAAAAATGTCTACAGTTCCTCGACATCTGTAGAGAGCAGAACGAAGTTCATTGTGGGATGTTATTGTCAAAAGAAAAGACTGGAAAGTAAAAGTGGTTATCCTGATGACTAAGAACCATCCTGATCTTCATCAAGACTACTTTATATTATCAGATGTTTTAACACCTACGAGGCTCAAATTATATGATACAAGCATTATGATGACTAGTGTGTCCTTTTCCAACAACATTTCCACCATATCAGAGATGGTGCTACCTACCAAGATGGATGTACTTTACTTCAATAATTTTAACGGTGGGCCCCCTATAGGGTGCTGAGGTGCCTTTAGGGCAGGTATATGGATAGTTAGCAGACTTTAGCATATACTTGCAGTACAAAAATGACAGTGCAGGAATACAGACACACTGCAAGGTATATTTTGGTACTTAGGAACACAAGGAATTCCGCACACTGCAGGACAGGACTTGAAAAACATAAATGCAATACAATGTAAGACAGAACTTAATACGTGAATGCCCAATGAATGCAGCACACTGTAAATCCACACACTCCCAGCCAGGGAGATCAGACAAAGCCCTGAGAATCACTCACACCATATGGCTTCGTGGCCACATGCCTGTAGAGTGAAAATAACTGAACTAGACTCGTACAGACAAATCTAAACAGACAAGATACATACAGAAGAAGTTCCAGAAGCCAAGCCAGGTCACACACGAGTTATCAGATGCAGAAAGCACTTAGGGAGCAGACTAGAGAATAACCAAAAATCAGAGCCAAAGAGTCATACACAGATTATCAGAACTTGAACTAGAAAAAACAAGAGGAACAGGAACTAGAGGATCTCAGACTTACAGGGTTATTCAAAGAGCTCCGAATTGCTTGAGAAAGGTAACCGAACGCTGAAAATCAGCATTCGGTTACCTTTCCTGGCCATTCGGCTATCCAGAGAGCAGGCAATTCGCCAAATCCTAGCGAATTGCCTGAACATACGGTGCCTGTTCGGTGCCTGTTCGAGGGCAGTGAAAACCCCATGAAAAGCACTGCTTCGGCTAATCAGAGAACACAAACCAGCAATGAAAGGTTCCCCTAATGCCCTGCCATTCGGTGGTTTAATTCGGCAAGTTTATTCAGGAGAATCCCATAGGCTTCAATGTTAAAAATATTCCCGTTTTAATTCGATATATATGAACAGATAATAAACTGTTCATCATAAAATTCTGCAGTAAAGAGTCTCTTTATTTATAGATTTTTTAGGATATTTTAAGCATTTTTCTTAAATTTCTTTTTTTTTAAAGTCTGATTTTTTTTATTATTTTTTAAGTTTTCTTCTTTTTTCTGTAACAGCCCTCTTTATTATCATTCCCTGGACCTCATATGTAAATTTCAGACATTTTCGCTCAGTAGTTTCTTTGCAAACAGCGTTTCACTTTCACACATTCATACAAACTGTTTTGCTAATTTATTCACTGCCTCTTCTGCTGTGTGGAAGGCTGAGATCGGCTCCTGTTCGGGTTTTTCTGTGGTTTTCAGCAGGTTAATCCAGATGTTTTTGAGGGTTTTCAGCGTGCATTTGTTGGGTTTTGCGGTGAGTTTTCGTCGGGTTTGCAGCAGCTTTTCCCTTCAATTCGGGGACCCTGTGGTGCTTGCTAAATACACCGCAGGGTCACCGAAATGGGATCGGCAAAACAAACCGAATTGAAGAGAACGAAAAGTCACCGAACGTGCGATGACTTTTCGAACCTCTTTGAATAACCCTGTTAGTCTATCCTGATCCAAGGATCAAATGCCTGGTTGGCCCTATATATAGGGCTAAGCAGATCATGTGACTGCAGACCTTCAGCCCAGTGGGAATGGTCTGTAGAGCCTGAACAAGAAAACCAGACAAACTGGAAACTCCCTGCTCCCACCACCAGGGGGCAGGGTCGAGACGTAACAATAATGCTGCCCTCAGGAATGTGTGAGAAATGCAATATATTCCACTGGTTAACATATGTTTCCGAATGGAATAATAATTATCTTACTATTATGCTGTTTCGTTTTTCTGCCTAAAACACGGGAGTTTATAAAGGAAAAGCAAAATAAGTATACAATTCACAAAAACAACATGCATGTATCACACATCAAAGACACTTGAAGGAACCAAAGAGAATAACTTGTGGGTTTTGTGAAAAACAGACTCGCCTTCTGAGATATCTTCTGTCCAACTTGTTGTCGACCACTGTATACAATCCTGGAATCTTTCCTAAATGAAAAGAAGCCATAATCCACATATGTCTTGAACTGGCACTAATGACACAAGGCATCATTAAACAAAAAAAACATATTATGGATGCTATTATATATTGACCAGTAATCAGTTCACCTTTTCGTAAATCTCATGGTGATCCGAAAAAAGCAAAAATATGAAGTGATTTTTGGTGGTGCAAGAAAATGTAAAATTCCTTCATAACTCCAAAATGGCAAGCATGATTCCAATGGATCAACAATATTTGGTTGAAAAGCAACTTTTAAAAGGCGTTTGCAAAAAAACTAATGCTCGAAAATCCCTGGAAATAATATATAAGGTCCTATGAATAATAATAAAAAGGTCTTTTATAGAAAATAACAAAAGTCATTTTTAAAAGAATCGCAAAATAAAATTTTGCCGAAAAAATCCAGAAAAATGCCTAAAAAATCCAAAGAAATTAATAAATAAAGAGACTTTTTGCTGTAAATTAAAAGAATAAACGGTTGAATAAATATTTAATAAAAATGGGGGATTTTATTTATGTTGAAACCTATGGAGCCTTATTAAATGTGTTGAATAAAACCATCGAAAATAAGGGTATTTCACTGGCATTTCTCTGCTGTTAGGTGCTCCCTGAATAGATTAACCATTACGTCTCTATGGGGATTTCACTGCTGCCGAAGATCACCGTATTTCACTGGCAATTCATCAATATTTGGCAAACTGACAGCTTTTTGAATAGCCGAATGGCCACGAAATTGCACGGGGAAATTCACTGTTCGGTGCAATTCGGTAGCCAGTTCGGCTCTCTTTGAATAACCCTGACAGACTTTTTTTTAAAATACATCTACAGGACAACCTCTTAAGATAAAATAAAGTCTGTAAATATCTATATCTTTATTGGTTATCACAAAACAGCTTTATTATAATAAATTAAAAGTCTGTTTTTTAACTAAAACCTCTCTAATGTTTCACTTATAAAATACTTTTAGAATTTGTAAAAAAAAAACTTCCGTGCATGAAAATTCAGTAGTACGAGCTGTTTATCTCATTGTAGGCTTGAGCAATTTTGTTTTTTGCAGTAATATTCTCACTGCAGCTGTAATCAACCTTAAAGCACTGCAACTGCAGAGGTAAAGCACAGCAAGGGATAACTTTAGGAGCCAACACTGTGGGCTGGATTCGCTTTATTTAGCATCTTTAAAAACGCGATAGTCATGATATATCACAGCTAAATCACCTCCAGAAGATAGGGAAATACTCACGAGGTGTCGGTGTAGGCTGATGTTGAAATTGGTGATCATTCAATGTGCTGGAAACTGGGGAGAAATGACACAACAGTTTTAAAATTTTCAGTAAAAAAAAGTCAAAACGTAAGAGCTGTCCAGTTGAGTTATATTCACAGGACTATTTTGACCTGAAATTGCCAATGCTCTCATGAATTCCCCATTTCTATCCAGCTATTGCGGACTGCTGCGCTAAATGGGAATAGCTGGCACTATTTCTTGTAAAATCTATTTTTTCAGTTTTTGTAATAGTTTACATTTACTTTTACTGTGTCGTAAGTAAACTCTGCCTATTTCTCACATACTTCTATACATGGAATCTTCATTTGAACCATTAAATTGCTGAGAAACCACATCCGTTAGGTTAACAAGGCTCCTGTTTAATTGGCTTTCAAATTAAAACAAAATACCTAATTAGCGCTACACTTTGCAATGACAACGGCATCCATAATCCCTGTTATCTGGTTCTTGTGGCCAGAAAATGTAACGGTTCATTGAGAGCTGTAGCACCTTAGATGGCGTCTTTGTGGGCACCGTTAACACTTAGCAAGATTACAAACTCAACTATTACTTGTAGAAATAATTCTGTATAGGTGTACCGTATATCATGTGAAAATGCTAATCTAATGAGTGGAAAAATAATACTCTTCTATACTTATGCTAAATTCTTTCTACTGAAATAATTAACACAACCATTTAGTTGTGTCGGTAGGTGTTATTAAGTGGAAACCTCTGTTGGACACCCATAGACATCAATTTTACCCAAGGCATAAGAAGAAAATAAGGCCATTCTTCTTATTGTTTGGATACACTGGCCGTGAATTTGGTCCTACGCTCTTCTCCATATGATGTATTGAGCAAAAGGATTATTATGACTCATCTTCAACTAAGGTTGCCTTAATCTTCTTAGCAGAACCCTTCTCTCGTGAACACTAGGTCTCCTATGTACCTTACTGAGACGTTCACCTTCACTTTATTGTGCATCAATGCAGCATTTATCCCAACAGTCCCTTC
This sequence comes from Leptobrachium leishanense, assembly GCA_009667805.1. NCBI lineage: Eukaryota > Metazoa > Chordata > Amphibia > Anura > Megophryidae > Leptobrachium > Leptobrachium leishanense. The sequence continues at coordinate 90,260,148 of CM019066.1, forward strand.
ACCTAATGAAAACACTGGGAACATGTGCTCTTCTACTTGTACCATCTGAGAAACCAGACATGCTCACTTCATATGGTGACCATACCTTCTGGAGTCTTCTCACTGCTGTTTTAGAGATAGTCTTAGTCAAATATCTGGTCTGAGGAACCATGATTATTACTGGATCATTCAGATAACACAACCTAAACTGGGATTAAATAGAAAGCCATGGACACTTGGTACCTTTTGGCTATTACAGGTGCTGCTAGTGAAGAAGCAATAGTATGAAGATGATGTTGTGAGCACATTAGGCTCTTTGTATTAAACAGGTAACATCTGACGTAAACGTTCTTCAAAAATGTTGTCATTGACGAATGAACATTCCGTTATGGACCTATCTCACTCATTTTCAAATTGCTTCGTCTAGCCAAATAATAATGCCATGTGAACAGGAATCCATCATTAATGGAATCTATGCAACAAAGTGCACCTGCCATATAGAGTATATATTCAGTATTTTCTATTCCATGATGTTATATCTTGGTATGTTAGGACTTCTCTCGTCTTTTCCTCAGCCTTTCCTCCCACCGTTTTGTCTTATTGCATATACTGTATGTAACAGATCTCAGTGCCCCGACTGGGTCATATCTGTCAATGTCGCTTCCTTACTGGACCCCCATGGACCCCTTATGACTCTCATGCCTTTCCCCAGTCCTTAGCAGCAGTTTAAAGAGGGGTACACGTAGAGTGCCTCACAAGCATCCCCCAGAAATAAGACGAGTCTGTAGTTCTGAGTTCTTTCACATTTAGAATGGAACAGGTTTAATCAGGGACACACATACATTTATACAGTTGCACATGGGTCATTTACATATACAAAACCTCCCCTAGAAACCGAAACAGACAATGGGACACATTTGCTTCTTGGAATGTGAAACCTAATTAGATTAGGTAGACAGTTAAATTAAACATTATATAATATTTCTAACGAGGCAGGACAATGGTAATCAGGATGATGACAGATTACAGACAGCAGTTTTACAACCTAATCAAATATAAACAGATAACAGATTCCTGAGACAAGAGTAGGCTGGGAGGTTAATCCTATCAACAGATAACAGATACACATGGACTAGACAATAGACAAATAGACAATAGCATTCTTTCATAATCACAGATTTACGCAAACATTCTGCACATTCCATGAACTTGATCCTGACTGAACTTTATTCTAGTGACCAGCCTGGTCCATACGTAGATCTTTGAATAGTAAAGCAACCAGAAATTACGATGGTTCAGAAGCTTATAGCTGCGCTAGAATGTAAAATCTGGTGGAACTGCACAACCCTATAAAGGCAGCACAGTCCAAAGCCATACAGACTAATCAATCTATATAGAGACAATGTTCACTTGATTAAAGTAAATAACCCTTTCACTGTGGAGGACATGTGGGGAACGTCCTCATTAACTCCCGCTATATGTGGAGGATGTTCCCCACACGTCAGCCACAAGCGGATGCCCCCTCAGAGATACTCACCTCTCTGTCTGGGGTCCTACGGCGTTCTGACTTCAGCGAAGTCAGACGCTGAATTTAAACCCCTCCAGACGTCAATACGCCATGCGCGATGATGTCATTTCCAGGCGACCCCCCCCGGCAATGCCGGGAGATTGCCTGAAAGGGATGGAGGATCCATTCGGATCCCTCTCCCTCCCAATCGGGAGGGACCAGCGCCGCAAGCCAGGCACCGCTTAAAAGGGGAGAGTCTCCCCTTTTAAGCGGTGCCTGGCTTTATCCCTCAGACACCGGGTCGCGATTCGGCACCAAATCGCGGCCTAGCTCCTAGGCTCCACCTTCGGGTTCCCCCTCGCCTCCTGACGTGATTGCGCATAGCCCTGGTGGCGATAGTGGGTTCCTTTGAACCCCGATATCTCCAGAACCATGGCCATGTTCAAAGTAAAAAAAATAATAATAATAAATAAATAAATAAAAAAACATTTTTTGTGTGTGTGTTGTTTTTATTAATGCAGCAATATTGTTCATATTTCAATTATAATGTGAACAATGATGCTGCACTAATGATTTTTTTCTATGGGGTGCGTTTGCTAAAAATCACGTAATTACCCCCCAAAAAATGTAACGTGTCCCCATTTCTAATTTTTGTACAAGCGCACCCCATAGAAAATATAACCACAAACGCTCATGTGATAAAATGTGAAAAAAAAACACTTTACACACTGTAGATGATTAAAAATTCAAATTTTATTGCATTTTTGTTATAATATACAGGCAGGACATGACATATACCTATAAAAATGATATATTAGGAATCTGCTGAGTCTGACGAAAAAAAAATAAAAAAAATTCCGGGTCATATAATAAAACGTGGCTTCTAATCACGTTTAAACATGATGAGCAAAAGTGGTAAAAATGAGCTCAGCACACAGCAGTGAAATGCCTCAGCAGTGAAGGGGATAAACATAGTGGAGTCAGAAGAAAATCTTAAAATAATTTGTCTTCTAGAATCTGTCTCCTGAAAAGTGTTGCTGGATAGGCTGAAGTTAATATCTTTTCTGAAAAAAATTATATAATATTGTTAGAAGATGTTTCCGCATGGACAGTTTAGTTTAGTAGGCAATAAATGGCCATGGTATATATCTAAGCTTCCGGTAATTTAAGAAACATACCCAGTTTCTGCGGCAAATGGATCCCAACACAGCATGGCTTCAATCGTTTTCCAAGCAGGCCTTAGAAAGAGACGACTTTAATAGCGCTGCCTACTCAATGAGTGCTGTTTTATTTGTCACTGTTTAACCTTTCACTTTTCTGCATCTGCCCTAAGGAGCGATGAGGTGAAAAGGTCTGGTTTTTCACTAATGGAAAGACACAAGTGGGCCATTCATGTAAAATTTACTGCGTCATGCTGGATATTGTACACCCAGAAATTCCATAGTCTTCGTTACCTTTTATTCTCAATTACTCCTTTGATGAAGTGAGAAACAAAGGCTTGCTTTTTAAATCTGGAGACTCAATCAATCACAACTGAAGACGACGAGTTGTGTCAGACTAACAGAATGTGTTTTGAAATCATAGACTCTGAAATATAATTTATTTCAGTTTTTATACTTCAAAGGAAGACTCAAACTCAGTATAAATCAGAGATTGTACGTATTACTTGTTAATTTACAAGCATCCGTGTTCTTTAGTAAGTTTGGAACTTTGATTAATCTATGTATCTAATCAATCATCTACATATTTATCTCTGCCTATCATCCATCTAACTTGTATACTACATGACCGAAGCCAAAATATTCTGTCAAAGTGCCAATGCACTCTGCAGAAAGTGTTTGCATATGCTACAGTAAACCATGGACGGTTTGTACGTACTGTGTTTTTCACTAACTTTGTTGATCATTGCCACGTTCACTAGTGGCCCCAGCTCACAGAATACCAAACAGTAAAGGGAAACCCTATATCAGTCCTTAGAATGGCCCGGTAAACCTACTTATGCAGGGCTGTCAAACCTACGGCCCCCCAGGTTTTGAGGTCTACATTTCCCCGAATTCTTCAAATGTAATAGATGGCCAGGTAATCATGGGAGTTGTAGTTCAGAAACATCTGGTGAGCCGAAGTTTGACAGATTTTCCTAAAGGAAAAGCACAACTGAAACACGCCAGGTACATAGAAGTTAGAAAAACAAATAAACTAGCCAAGGGTTGAGAAAGGAGAAAAACACAAAAACGAGTACCATAGATACTCGAGTATAACACGACCCGAATATAACGCGATGGATACAGATTTATTATGGAAATATGAGAATACATAAGACTCGAATATAATGCGAGGAGCAAACTTTTACTGTACCGGTAACCAATTAAGATCCTTCCAGGTTCTCGCAACACAGTCAGGCTACCTTTCAGGCCAGGGTGCTCTGCTCTAGAATGATTGCAGTTGTAAGTAAGTATGAAGTCACTCACTAGCCACCCGTCTTCTTTACTAGCAATTAGATGGCCGGCGGAGGAGAGTGAGGTGAGGTGAAAGATTGGCTTAAACTGAGCGTGCCCTCTGGCCGTGATGAATCCCAACTCTTCTGAATCCGGGAGTTCCTGAAGTGTTTGCAAGCATCAGGGAGCCCGCATTCACTTCAACGAGACTACCGGAACGTCTGGGAGACTTGGGATCCAGAGCAAGGCAAGATTTTTTTTTTGTTTTTTTTACGTGATGCAGATGTCTCGAATATAATGCGACCCCTCCAATTTTAAGGTAAATTTTTGTCACCAAAATCTAGCGGTATACTCGAGTATCTACAAGCCAAGGGTTGAGATAGGAGAAATCAGCAATTTCACAACAAACCTGGTTCGGTACAAAAAAAGATACAATAGATTATAAATAAGGCGCTCTTGGATATATATAGAGCACGAAGGCATCATACTAAGCATGGAGCGTTGCTTGGTTAGCGTTGGTCTTCATGCGCCAAAACGTTCTGTAGCGATGCTGGTGTAATGATGCTTAAGATGCAGGTGCCCTAAAATGACACGTAACAGAAAGAGTATAAAGTGGATCATTGCACAAGTTAGCAGTGTCATTATTTCTATCATTATGCGTAGAAAAGAACTTAAGACGCACAGAGTCGACGTGCAGAGCAGAAAGCACAGAATGAGGCCGGCGGCCTACAGGTGAGAGTAGATTTGTGATGCCCATCTAGAAGAACATTACATACTGTTATGTCTTATCTTGATCTATGCACTGATTACATTTTTGTACTGAATTTAAGACACACTCCTTTCTAAGGTAGACATGGTAGCATTACCAATTGGAGGCTGTGCTAACTATTTAGATTACCCTGCCTCACAGTGGATATGGCCCTTGTCTGTAGGAAGTTAATTTGTATTTTTCAATACAGCTCATGCAGCAATTTAGCACACGAGAGCAGCATGAGGTGACCTGGCTTGGAAACTGCTTCCCACTCATGGAGAGAATAAGATGTTCCGCACTTGTAACTGCTGAGATAATACGGTAGCATTGCAGTATCAGAGCAATCTCTTTGTTCCAATACTCGGCATCGTGAGCTGCCGCATTCAGCACTGTGGAAAGAAAATGATGAGCGTGGTGATATCTGCAGCTTATAACATTATAGTTACCGAAGTAAACTAGAAACAAGATTCAAATTATACATTTTTATAACAATTTAGCTGGCACACACGGCACAGATAACGATCTAGGATATGCATCAAGGGTATATTAACAATATTTAATGTGAAAGTGAACATCCATGCTTCCTATTTCAGCTGGTCAGGCAACATAAATAAAAGTTAACAAGAAAAAAAGGTGTCATCTATGCTTATTCCTATAGCTCCATGAGAAACAAAACACAATCAGAGGTTTTGGTTTACTTGAATGGCCATTAAAGTGTAAGCTCACCTGCCACGTCAAGGCACCTCTGGTTAGGGGAGTCCTACCTAATGAAACCAAGCGCTGCTTTTCTAAGCAACCACATATCCTCATGCTGCTTTTCAGCTAAGAGACAAAATGGTGGGTTTTATTTATACCCTCACCAGTAACACTTCCACTTGGGGATCAAAAACAAAAACATGGAAAAGGGCAGCAACAAAAATGACCTGGCTGGGGTTACAACTAAATACAGAGGCATAACTAGAAACCTGAGGGCCCCGGTGCAAGAATCCATGAAAGGCCCCCCCTACCCCCTCCCCCCCAAAAATCTATATTTTTACATTTTTCCCTGCAATATATAAAAGATAGTATTGCCCCCAGCTCACATGGATTTATATTGCCCCCAGCTCACATGGATATATATATTGCCCCCAGCTCACATGGATTTATTGCCCCCAGCTCACAAAGATTTATTGCCCCAGCTCACATGGATATATATTGCCCCAGCTCACATGGATATATTGCCCCAGCTCACACATGGATATATATTGCCCCCAGCTCACACATGGATATAAATTGCCCCAGTTCACATGGATATATTGCCCCAGCTCACACATGGATATATTGCCCCAGCTCACATGGATATATTGCCCCAGCTCACACATGGTATATATTGCCCCAGCTCACACATGGGTATATTTGCCCCCAGCTCGCACATGGGTATATATTGCCCCCAGCTCGCACATGGGTATATTTGTCCCAGCTCACACATGGGTATATATTGCCCCAGCTCACACATGGGTATATTGCCCCCATCTCACATGGATGTATTTGCCCCCAGATCATGGATATATTTGCCCCCAGCTCATGGATATACTGCCCCCAGCTCATGGATATATTTGCCCCAGCTCGTGGATGTATTTGCCCCCAGCTCATGGATATATTTTCCCCCAGCTCATGGATATATTTGCCCCCCAGCTCATGGAGGTATTTGCCCCAGCTCATGAATATATTTGCCCCAGCTCATGGATGTATTTGTCCCCAGCTCATGGATATATTTGCTCCCAGCTCATGGTTTGTAATGGCCCCCAGCTCATGGATATATTTGCCTCCAGCTCATGGATGTATTTGCCCCCAGCTCATGGATATATTTGCCCCTGCTCATGGATGTATTTGCCCCCAGCTCATGGATGTATTTGCCCCCAGTTCATGGATGTATTTGCCCCCAGCTCATGGATATATTTGCCCCAGCTCATGGATGTATTTGCCCCCAGCTCATGGATATATTTGCCCCTGCTTATGGATGTATTTGCCCCCAGCTCATGGATGTATTTGCCCCCAGTTCATGGATGTATTTGCCCCCAGCTCATGGATATATTTGCCCCAGCTCATGGATATATTTGCCCCCAGCTCTCACCTTGCTCTGCGCTGTTCTTCTCCCTTCGAGCGCCAGCATGCAGCTTGGCCGCTCACTGGGAACCACCTGACCAGAGCAGCCGAGTTCTCGCGAGATCTTGTGCACTGGTCAGGTGGTTCCCATCCCACGCGAGCGGCCAAGCTGGAAGCTAGCGGCCGCTCGTAGGGAGAGGAACGGCCGGCGGTGCTGCTCCCAGATTCTGGCGCTGATTGCCGGAATCTGGCGGCGACGCTGAGCCCCCCTCCTGTGGCGGAATGCCAGGGCCTGGTCGCAACCGCGACCGCTGCGAGCCTGGTACTTCCGCCACTGACAAAAGTAGGGCGGCTGCAACAACCAGATGTATCCAGGCCAGTTCATGAATGGCCATTCAAGTAAACCAAAACCTCTGATTGTGGTTTTATTCACATGGAGCTATAGGAATAAGCACAGGTGACATCTTTTTTTCTTGTTATGTTTTACACATGAACTGGACTGGATACATCTGGTTGTTGCTGCCGCCCTGGTAGGGAATAGGCACAACACCGTTTTCCCTGTATGTACATCAATAAAAGTCCCAAGTAGTTTTAGTTTTAATTGGTCAAAATCGATGCAATTTCTTTTTATTTTCATAATTCTGTTTTTATTAAAGATTTTTTGACATTAATACAATGTCCAGTTTAAAATTTATACTACACAGGATCATGTTGAGCAATTGTACAAAGTCATTATTGGAACGCATAATAATCTAATCCAGTAGCATAGTTCGACACAGTATAAATAGACGTTCGACTCTGCATTTGACCCACACGCCCAAAGACAATTATACCAGACACTATGAAAAAGAAGCAGTGGCAATAAGATAAAGAGAGGAGCAAAATCAAAGTGAGGAAAGAGAAAAAAGTCTATCAGCAACAATAAAAATAAATATAAATGTCTGGAAGCAGTGAGAGTGTCCAGAAAATAGCAGAATCCCATCCTCCAAATGCTCTGTGATACGATGGCATAATATTATGAATAATGACCAATAATTTATCCATCAAGTAAGCTTCAATCAGGGGTCAAGTCGAGCAGGAATGCTTGGGAACACATGTCCCCCGCTAATATTTCTGGGGGAACGCAATTCACTTTTGGCTCACACACTAAAAGGTTTTTATTATGTTTCAATCATATATTTCCTTATTAACTCACCTGTAACATATTATATTTATTACAATTACCATAATGATTCCCAAAAACTTTTTTTTATATCCAGATCCCCAACTTCATTCATATAACCGTAAGCTAAAACACCAGTGAGTGGTCTCTCCCAGCCAGTTCTTAAATCAGAGATCGCTGGGCCTCTAGGACTGGCTTAGGAAACAATTTACCATCTGCTTCAGGAAGATTTGATGGAGAATTATGAAACAAATTAAAATATTTTGATTTGGTAAAAAAACAACCACAATACTAATGTTTTAACTTAGGAAGAGTTCAGAAATCAATATTTGGTGGAAAATCCCTGATTTTCAATCACAGCTTTAATGCGTCTTGGCATTCCCTCATTCAGGCTCCCATATTGCTGTTGAGTGGCTTTATGTCACTCCTTTTGCCAAAATTCCAGCAGCTTGGCTTTGTTTGATGACTTCTGACCATCCATCTTCCTTTTGAACACATTCCAGAGGTTTTCATTGGGCTTCAGGTCTGGAGATCGGGCAGGCCATGACAAGGTCTTGACTTGGCAGTCCTCCATCCACACCTTGATTGACCTGGCTGTGTGGCAAGGAGCATCGTCCAGCTGAAAAATACAATCCTCAGAGTTGCAGAGAATTGTCAGAGCAGAAAGAAGGAAGTTTTCTACCATGATAATCTTGAACGGGCTTGATTCATCTGTTCTTCACAATGCTTAGTCTGTCCAATTCCAGCCTTGATGGACATCACCTGGTCATCTTATAGTTAGATGGAGATCTAGAAAGTCCTACAAGCCCTACACTCACGATCCGATTTGGTGGAGAGTTAGTGATGATCTGGTGGAGCTTCAGCAAGGCTGGAAACGGGCAAATTCACCTTTGCGAAGGACACATGGTCTGGTTTCCCACTTACGGAAAAACTCAGTGTGACATCATTTCCTGTGACATCACTAAATATGAAAATTACAACATGTGTGCAAATATGTGTAATGGGACATTATGAGAAAATGTAATGTAAATACTGTGTAATACTTATGGGACTTAATATCTGCTGACAACATAATATGTGTGAAGGTAACATAATGTAGTTGGGAATAGAGCATACAGGGTCAATAATATTTGGGGTAATTGTTTGAGATCCATGTGGCTATGTCATAAGATATGTGGATAAATAATTCACATGGAGAGTCCTATAGCCAGATAAAATAATTGTATATATTTAAAAACTTCTGAAAAATCCCCTAGTGAATAATGAAAATACAGAAAGGAAAGTGATATTTAAGTATTTTCTGATGTTTTATACCTTTCCATAAATGAGAATTATCAAAAGGCATCTGTTGCCAGTTATTTGTACATCGTCCCATGACAAGGTGTCCACTATTGACGTTAAATAAACCCTAAACCCATATGTGAAGGTTTCATTTTAATGAGGACCATGTATAAACTCTCTGCACCGCGCATCTCTTGTTTATTACCGAATAGGAAATCTTCCACTGCTGCTCAGGCGGCGGTCTCTCCACTTTTGCCCCATACAGTTTAATGCTCGAGGAACCTAACAATGGAAATATGTCACAATTAAGAACTGGATATTTCTAACATCGCAGATATGCAGATATAAGCGTGAAAGGCTTGATATCTTTGAATCGTTAATCTTGTGCTTTCAATCCCAGAGAAGTTCTAGAACAGAGTTTAACATTTGTTTTATTTATTTAATTTTCTAAATATTTCTTTATCACCAGGTGCCATTCTGAAATCACACAATTACACAAAATGACACTCATTAAACAGCAGGTAGCGTAGAAGAAAGTATGCAACACAGCACATATGACAGTGTATTGAAGTCTACGTTTCTGCTTTAAATAGAGAACCTCCCAGAGGTTTGATTTTTTTTTAAACACATTGAGAGTGAAACAAACATAAAATTGAATCAGTACTAAATAGAAAAATGGGCATTTAAACATTGACGAAGACGAAATGACAAGCATAGTTATAAGAAAAGAGCCAGAGAGTGGAAATAACGCTACTGTATATCTGATAGGAGAAAGGAGCATAAAATATATACTGTATATGAGTCATGCGTTCGATCCCAACGAGCACCTCTCCAGTAAGTGTCCTTGGGCAAGACACCTTAACGGTACATACTCGCCACCTAGGACATACTTGAAAACGAGAGAAATCTCAATGTATCCTTCCTGGTAAAATCCTTTAAAAAAAAAAAAAAAATTGCAACAAATGCACTGACGCTCCAGATCAGGGCAGAGGTCACATATTCTAGATAGCTGTAGTTAACAATAGTAAATCATAAGGTGTCAACTAGACACCAGTTCTAGATTTGTGCCACCTGGATAAAATCAGAGGCTGTCAAAGAGCTTGATTTAAGTCTTATGGCCAATCCACCCCCCAAAAAAAAATCCAATCTATTAGGCTAGGGTCAGACTAACGCATTTTTCACGTTGTCCGTGAAAAAGTGCGTTCGAACGAATGGACTTATTTTTTCACGGAATACGCAATAGCGGTCATACGATGCGCAGTTTCATCCGTGATTTTGTACGGATCATCAATAAAACACTTTTTGGGTCTGGACGTTATGTTGGCCGGACATTAGCAGCGTCTGACGTCTCCCAATCACGCACACACGCCGCTAGCGGACGCAGCGCACTCTGTACGTCAGTACTAGTGGTTTCACGTTCTCGAAAAAATGCGTTTGTTTGCCGCCTGCGTTGCGCGGCCGCACTTTTGTGCGACCGTACTTCGTATATTGGCCGTCATTGCCCGGCATCTGCTGCTAGCACGGCCGTGATTATGTGCGGCTGCACGCGCGTTCGCACTGCCTCAGTCTGACCCTAGCCTTAAGGCCATGTCTTGCTTAAGCCTGTCACAACATCAATGTATCCCATCATGACAGGTCCTACTCTAAAACACCTAATGACTGCATTTATGCGATTAACTCGCTTACTGAGTTCAGAATGCTTCCTGTGTCAGGGTTGGGGATGGTACCAGGGTGGCACCGGGGGTGAGGGGAATATGAGCCCAGCGTGCAGTGGTCTGCACAGATAAACAGATGGATATGGGTAGAGGAGGGTGGATGGAGATGGTGACTAACCAGGTTAATTACAGAAGGATGATGGGAATTGCGGATATGATTGCAGGAGCCAGAAATGGGGAATAGGGAACAAGTAGCAGATCAACAGAGCAACGGTGTTCACTCTTCGTGAGCATAAGCTGTAATGAACCAGCAATGTATTAGTGTGGGGCAGAGCCCTTTATTTTGTGAGTCACGTGTGTATTGGTGTTTAACTCTTACATTGCTGGATGCTGGTTGCTGAATTCAGGTTACAGGGCAGGAGCAGAACATGAAGTGTACCACCACGGGGTGTTTCAGGATGGTGGCAGCCATGGGGCATGACATCCTGGGACTCCCAGAAATACAAGGTTAAATAGAACCAGCGGTGGAACATCTGTGGCAGGGAGGGGTGCTTTCCAGAGGGTTGTCAGCACTTTTCAAACAGAATACAACAGGTAGGAAGCACTCAGAACTTTTGCTAAGCAAAACGCGTGAGGGATCCTCGTGACAAATAGATGCAACAAACCAAGGGGCGAGCACTCCATTACAAAAACTACACCACCCCAAAGCGCTTAAAATTTAAATATATTTGTATCTCGTTGAGTTTTGATTGATTGAATTGAAAAAATTCTGACACTTTTAATGTAAAAAAAAATCCTGTTTTTCGTTAACTTTTTATTCAATTGTTTATTCTTTTCGTTTGCAACAAAAGTTTCTTTATTTATTTTTTTAGGATTTGTTCAGGCATTTTTTCAGCGAAATAGTTTTTCCAATTTCTTTAAAATGGCATTTTTTTTTCTTCTAACAGACCTTTTAATCATTATTCATAGGGCCTTATATATTATTTCCAGGCAATTTCGTGCACTAGTTTTTTGCAAACGTGTTTTAGAAGTTGCAGTGGTTTTTGCTTTTTTAACCCTGCTCGGCGGCTTGGCGGCTTTTTGCTGCGACTGGTTGACATCTATTCGGCAGGTCCACAGCTTTTTTGGAATCGATCCGGTGGTTCTGCGGCAGATTGCCGGATGCATTCGCCAGGTTTGGGGCAGTTTTTAAGATCGATTCGGTGTTTTTTCAGCTTTTTTTCCAATTGATTCGCTCAGCGACTCGTTCGCTGCACTTCGGGGACCCTGCGGTGAATGCTGAATTCACCGCAGGGTCGGCGAATCGAACTTGCCAAAGTACGGCATGAATGTCTATGACATTCGGTGCTGTCTGAATAACTCTGATAGAATTCTAAATATGGAGCTTCTGACTCAAATCATGTTTAGAGTCATTCCACACGCACACCAATACTTGTAATTTGCAAATAACTCTCTGTGTTTATTGCAGAGGTTTCCACATTATCATGCACAGCATATAACAATATCAATCCTGTGGAAAGGATCAGCTCATTACTTATAATCCAGATGGAGCCCCAACACAACTAACTCTATGAGATTAAGCTCTTCTATCAAATTCCGTGCTTCACAAAAGAGTCTGTTTACTTCATTGTCAATACAAAATTTAATTAAATGTTTTGCTATTAATGAGTTGAGTATAGATACAGAATCATTCTTATCTGCTTTCAGTTAATTGAAATGAATGTTCCCCAAGCGTCTGGTTCAAAGATAGTTTCACATTGCAGAATTTAGATACAACTTTCTATGAATATTAAACCCGTGTTAGAGAACACAAGCATAGGTGGTATCCCCTAAAGGCTCATTCACATGAAATATGGAACAAAACATGCATTTTTCCTAGAATTTCTTGAATGTAAGGAGGTTCTCAAGTCTGAATAAGTTTGCAGTGTATGCGTTCTATGTTGACCATGATGTTCATTGTGCAATAGATTTTTGTGCAATGTATGGGTTTGGGCAGATGATGCAGGTCCAAGGTTTATGTGAGGGCACCATGAGTTCTTGTATGGTACATGTGGATTTCAAAGATTGAAAACCCGATTCTTACATTGAGTTATATTAGTTAAAGTTTATTAGAAAAATGGGGACATGATCTTATCCCTCTCGCCATTTGGGTCTTCGAGAGCTATTTTAATCCTCCAAGAGCAAGTGTTTAGTCCCACCTTGAAACTGAGATCAGCTTCCTTAATATCGGGATCTCTTTTTGAGGAAGTGGGACTCAATTCTGGCCACCTTTTAAGTAGTGGCTCCTAATGCGTTTGGGATTGAGTGCAATTGGATTGGTCGAATGCCCCAGAGCTCGTGACTGTTGTGGCTACAGAAAGCTGGCAGCTGATCTGGAGCTTGGGGTTGGATTTAAAGTAAATTTCTTATTACTTCTAGAGTTAAAATGTGTGGGAGAGGGTGTGTGGAGGAGGTAAAATTTAAGGTTAATGTTGCATTTTGGCATATGCCTGTGTTTTTGTATATTGTTGTCATATGTTGCATTCTTCCCACGTGACAGTATAAGCTAAATTAACAGTATCATGCCCATTTTATTACTACAAATTTCCTAGAGTCTATGGTTCATAGGCACAGCCAAACCCTCTCACTCGGAGACAAAGTACTTTGTAATGGAGGTGACATGTACAGTCAATGACGCGGTAGAGATTATTATTCAATTTCACACTCAAGTGAGAGCAGCTCAATTTTCAAATGGTTTCTTGTACAGCTTGAGTATCTCTTATCCGAATGCTTGGGACAGAAATTCAAAATTCTCACACAAGAGCTACTGTCCCTCAAATTGCTGAAAAACGTAATGCTGGGCATGTTGGAAAGTTTCAGAACACACTTGTCATGTCCCACCTACCTAGAGATTGCAGACCATGTAAGCCTTTCATATCATTGATGTTCCCTGATGGCAGTGGCCTCTTTCAGCAGGATAATGCGCCCTGCCATACTGTAAAAATTGTTCTGGAATGGTTTGAGGAACATGACCAAGAGTTCAAGTTGTTCCATTGGCCTTCAAATTCCCCTGTTCTCAATCCGATTGAGCATCTGTGGGATGTGCTGGAACAATAAATCTGATCAAAGTAGGCCCCACCTCATAGCTTGCAGGACTTAAAAGATCTTGGTGCCAGATACCACAGGACACATTCAGAAGTCTGGTGGAGTCCATGTCTCCACACATCAAGGATGCGTGGGAATCATGAGGCAGCACAAAGTCTAAAGCCTGAGATACACTGAGCGAGTAGCGATGCACAGCGTAGCGAAGCAAACATTTTGCAGGCTTGACTTCACTCCGCTCTGCCTCGCAGCCTGTCTACACTGCATTGCATTTGCTTTTCTCCGCACTGGACAGGAATCCACTAACTAAATTAAAATGTACACGCCAAAAACTTTTATTTTCACTAAGCGCATGTTATATAGGAAAAAAGTTTCTATCGAATAAAATACATTAAATGCCAATTTAATAGGAGTAGTATAAAAAAATAAAAATAGAAAAAAAAGGTAACCCCTGATCATATATATTATAGGGACACGGAGCGCTGTGAATAGAGTAGGGAGGCATTGATACCACACACAGACATATACATAAATATCAACACGCAGACCTCATACATATATGTACCCACAAATTATATATATATATATATATATATTTACACACCCACACATACACACATTGGGGGGGGGTGGCATGTGGACAGCCTCAACTAAATGCTTAACTATATATATATTATTCTCTGCTCTGTCGGGGTCAACATTTCTTCTGGAGGGATCAGCCAAATAGGGGGGGGGGCATTTAGTTGAGGCTGTCCACATGCCACCCCCCCAAATGTGTGTGTAATATAAATATATCCAGACTTCTAAGAGAGAATATATATATCTTATCTTGCCTGCCCTTACCTTCCCCAATAAATTTGCTAAAAGTACACACAAAAAAATAAACCACTGCCTGAGACCCCCTCTACCTGGCTGTATGTATGTATATATGTATGATAAGATACATACAGCCAGGTAGAGGGGGTGGCATGTGGGCTGCGCGGGGTCTGAGGCAGTGGTTTGTTTCTTTTGTGTGTACTTTTAGCAAATTTACTGGGGAAGGTAAGGGCAGGCAAGAAATTCAACATTATGCAGTGGGGTCCCGTCGGCACCTGGCCCCAGGTCCTGCTGAGTGGTGACTATCCTATACCCGTGCTGTTGGACAGAGGCAAAGAACAGACAGAGGGAAGAGTGCGGAGAAGCGCTGTGGTAGGGATCAAAAGCACACAGTGCAGGCGCCGTGTGCTCCAGATCCTGCCCCTCCTCTCAGCGCGCCGCTCCGCCGCCGAGAAAGTTGGATTTTTCCAACTCCCGACCCGTCGCTCAGCGCCGCATCGTGACGCTGCCTGAGCGAGGAAGAGGAAAACAGTGTACACACTGAGCGCATCTCGTCACTAGGGATGAGCTGTTCGGGTTCGGATGGTTCGGAGTTCGACCCGAACTTTGGCAGTTTGAAAGTTTGCGAATTTCGAACTTTTTGGGTGTGTTCGGTTCGAGTTGGAAAAAAAAAGGAAATTTTGAAAAAAGTATAGAAAATGCTTAAAAAAACTACAAAAAAATCTAGAAATAAAGAGACTCTTTACTGCAGAATATTATAAGCAACGGTTTATTAGATATTGAATTAAAAACTAATATGTACGTGGAAAGATTATCAACTCTAAATGACCTCTGTTCACAAACGGGCATAACACCAGCAGGGTTATCCAAAGAGATTCGAAAAGTCACCGCACGTTCGGTGACTTTTCGTTCTCTTCAATTCGGTTCCTTTTGCCGATTGCATTTCGGTGACCTGCGGTGTATTCAGCAAACAGCACAGGGTCCCCGAATTGCAGGGAAAAGCTGCCGAAACCCTGACGAACACTAACGAATGCATGCTTAAAAACAAGCAAAAACATCTGGATTAACCTTCGAAAAAGCCGAACAGGAGCCGAACAGGAGCCGAACATGAGCCGAATCACACAGAGCCGAAGCAGCTGTGACGTAGAGGAGGCAGTGAATAAATTAGAAAAACCATTTGTATGAATCTGGGAAAAAGAAACGCTGTTTGCAAAGAACTACTGAGCGAAAATGTCTGAAATTTTCACAGGAGGTCCAGGGAATGATAATAAAGAGGGCTGTTACAAAAAAAATAAGTTAATTGAAAAAAAAAAAAAAAAAATCGGACTTTTTAAAAAAAATAAAAAAATCTGAAAAATGCTTAAAGTATCCTAAAAAATCTATAAATAAAGAGACTTTTTGCTGCAGAATTTTATAATGAACGGTTTATTAGATATTGAATTAAAACGGAATATTTTTAACATTGAAGCCTATGGGATTCTCCTGAATAAATTTGCCGAATGAAACCACCGAATGGCAGGGCATTAGGGGAACTCTTCACTGCTGGTTTGTGTTCTCTGAATAGCCGAAGCATTGCTTCTCTATGGGATTTCACTGCCCTCGAACAGGAACCGAACAGTCACCGTATGTGCAGGCAATTCGCCAGGATTTGGCGAATTGCCTGCTCTCTGGATAGCCGAATGGCCAGGAAAGGTAACCGAACGCTGATTTTCAGCATTCGGTTACCTTTCTCAAGCAATTCGGATCTCTTTGGATAACCCTGCAGGTGTTTTTAGTCTGGTAATCAATTTGATACATTGTACACTATACTGAGGGTGGGGTGGTGTCGGCTTCTGATTGAGATTTGAGAATTAATTTCCCTCCTAAAACATCCTAATATGTTGCATTTAACTGGTGTTTGATAAAAAATCAAAATAACATCTAAAGCAATGTTATTTTTCACCTCGGGATTGAGATTTGAGAATTAATTTCCCTAAAACATCCTAGTATGCTGCATTTAACCCTTTCGCTGCTGAGGCTTTTCACACCTCTGTGCTGAGGTCATTTTTACTGCTTTCGCGCATCATGTTTAACCGCGTTTTGTAGCCATATTTTGATATATGACCCAGACATATTATATATCGTTCTTTCATGTCTGTATATTATAACAAAAAATGCAATAAAATTAGAATTTTCAATAATTTATTATGTGTAAAGTGTTTTTTTCACATTTTAACATGCGATCGTTTGCGGTTATATTTTGTATGGGGTGCGCTTGATAAAAAAATTAGAAATGGGGTCTCGTTACATTTTTTTTGGGGAAAATTTTGCTTTTTTTAACAAACCGCATACAAAAATCGTTAGTGCAGCATTATTGTTCACATTATAATTGAAATGGAACAATATTGCTGCATTAACAAAACAAAACCAAAAAAACTTTTTTTTTTTTTTCTGAATTTTTCTTTAAATATTTTTTTTTTTTTTAAAAAAAACATTTTTCATGCTCATGTTTGGTATCCTTGGAAAGGCCATGCTCTGGTCGATCCAACGATATCAAACATTAACCCCTAGCTGCCACGGATTGTGCTATGCACAATGACGCCAGTCCTCAGGGGGAGTTCCAAGATGTCGGCCAGCTCCAGGAGAGGATCACGATCCGGTGCTTTTCAGCGCCGATTCGTGATCCGGCTCCCCAGGGGTTAGTCACAGCCACCGTTTGGAAGGGCAGGCTGTGCCCTTCCAAACGGTGCCTGGATTAACCCTCTGCCCCCGGCGATCGGGAGGGAGAGAGGTCCGAAGGACCTCCCCCCCTTCCCTTTCAGGCGCTTCCTCCGCACATGCGGGGGGGCCTGAATTAGATGTCATCGCGCCACCGCGATGACATCTAGTTGCTCCGCCCGGGTCCCGGAGTGCTGGGCTGACATCCAAGATGTCAGCCCGCACTGGGGGGCGCAGCAATCCGCTGGAATCCGGCGGATTGCTGCCTCCTGTGCATGGACGCGCTCAGCGCGTCCATAGCACAGGAGAACCACTTGGCTGGACGCGCTGAGCGCGTCCATAGCAGCCAAGTGGTTAACTGGTGTTTGAAAAAAAATCAAAATAACATCTAAAGCAATGTTATTTTTCACCTCGGGATTAAACATTCACAGGGTTATTCAGAGAGCAGTGAAAAGCAGGAGAATAACTGGAGAAGTGAAAATTCTAGGTCAAAATAGCCAAACCAGAAAAATTCTCCCATTTTTCTCTTATACTTCGTATATTGGCCATCATTGCCCGTCATTTGCTGCTAGTGCGGCCGTGATTAAGTGCGCCTAAACGCACGTTAAAAATTCGCTAGTCTGACCCTTGCCTAAATGGGAGAATTTTTCTGGTTTGGCTATTTTGACCTAGAATTTTCCATTCTCCAGTCATTCTCCTGCTCCTCACCGCTATCTGAATAACCCTGACATGGTCAAAATAGCCAAACCAGAAAAATTCTCCCATTTATCTCACTTTCCAAATCGGCTATTTGGTCTAGATTGTTCTCTTCTCTTGCCAGTTCTCCTGGCTTTCACCTCTCTCTCAAGGTTGTTCAGAGAAAGGTGAAAACCAGGAGAATGGCAGGAAAAGAGAACAATCTGGACCAAATAGCCGATTTGGAAAGTGAGATAAGGCTAGGGTCAGACTAACGCATTTTTCGCAGCGACCGTCAAAAAGTGCGTCCGAACGCATTGCCGTATTTTTTCACGGAATGCGCGAAAACGGTCATACGATGCGCATTTTTGTGCGTGATTTTTTACGGATCCAAACCAGGAAACTTTGGGTGTCTGGACGTTATGTTGGCCGGACATGAGCAGGGTCTGACGTCTCCAAATTACGCACACACGCAGCTAGTGGATGCAGCGCACTCTGTACGTCCGTACTAGCGGTTCTGCGCTCACGAAAAAATGCGTTCATTTTCCACTTGCGCTGCGCAGCCGGACTTTCGTGCGACCGTACTTCGTATATTGTCTGTCATTGCCCGTCATTTGCTGCTAGTGCAGCCGTGATTAAGTGCGCCTAAACGCACGTTAAAAATTCGCTAGTCTGACCCTAGCCTAAATGGGAGAATTTTTCTGGTTTGGCTATTTTGACCTAGAATTTTCCATTCTCCAGTCATTCTCCTGCTCTTCACCGCTCTCTGAATAACCCTGACAGGGTTATTCAGAGAAAGGTGAAACTCAGGAGAATGACTGAAGAGAAAATTCTAGGTCAAAATAGCCAAACCAGAAAAATTCTCCCATTTATCTCACTTTCCAAATCGGCTATTTGGTCTAGAATTTTCCATTCTCCAGTCATTCTCCTGCTTTTCACCGCCAAAAAATCTGTAAACTTTTTCTGCGTGTCCGAAAATGTCTCCTCTTTTCTCACAGACTGCCGCCCCAAGCAGTTGTATATGGATAGATTAAAGGAAAAGCATTTACCGTCATTTGAAATGTCATTTTTTGGTTACTACATATTTCTATACATCCTAGAAATCCGCCACTTCACGGGCAGGTTATGGGGACCTCCTAGGCACGATATTTGAAGGAATTTTTCGTTTTTATTTTTAACCCTTATTTCATGGAAAACTCACTGTCCCTTTAAAAATGATTTTTTTTTTACTTTTTGTCCTTGTTTCCTGTCCCCCAGGGCACTACCCGGACCCCCATACACCTTTTATGGCAAATTTCTAGCATATATGCCCTCTTGGAGGGCACTCTAAAAACCGAATTTTCAGCCCCATTGACTTGCATGGGGTTCGAGTTCGGGATCGGGTTCGGATACGAACATTTGGAAAGTTCGGGTTCGGCTTCGAACCGAACTCAGGGAGTGTTCGGCTCATCCCTACTCGTCGCCAGGCCAGCAAGTACTATCATACAGTAACCCCTCTGTAGTATTGTGGAAGAATTCAGGGGTGGACCCTGCGGTTCAAAAAATTAAAATGATATAAATGTGGCACAGGCGTCAGTGCAGCCAAATATTGTGCCTTTCATGGCAGCAAGTGCCTTCCCACCATAACCCTTTTGTGGTATTGTGGAAGAGTGCAGGGTTGGACCCTGCGGTTCAAAAAATTAAAATGATATAAATGTGGCACAGGCGTCAGTGCAGACAAATATTGTGCCTTTCATGGCAGCAAGTGCCTTCACACCGTAACCCTTTTGTGGTATTGTGGAAGAGTTCAGTTCAGTGCTGGAGGTTTTGTGAATGCAGAAGACATCCCCGATCTATTCCGTTACTTCAGCATCAGGGGATTGATAGCTGCTGATCCAGGACTAATTCATTTTTATAAAGGTCAGCTGGTCTACAGAGTCGGTGGACAGACACACTCTTTTGTCTGTGACAAAACCTCCAGCGGCACTGAACGTCCTTTCAGAAAGCACGCTAGATGAAGGGCAACCTAGTAGCTGCATAGCATATTGGCTAAGTTCTGGCCAGTGATCCAATCTCAACACCCAGTAAGCCAGTGGATCATCTGCTGGAAACGTATCCAGGTCTGCCCTTGCCCCTAGGTAGTCCTGCACAATATGGTGAAGACGCTGGCAATGGGTGCCTACATTTGACGTCCCTGGGCGTCGTGGACTAAAAAACTTAAAAAATGCATCAGTCAAGTGGCCCTGGCCTTCACCACTATTCCTCTGATCATCCGCAGCCTCAGAAGCACGTGTGTCATCACTTGGTAACCTACCAGTGCCTGGAAAGGTGTTACACAAGTGTCGCTTTAGAGCGTCCTCAAGTTTTTTCATCGTGTGCTCCCTCTGTGCGGGCAGGATGAGCTCTGCAACTTTACCCTTGTATGGTGGATCAAGAAGGGTTGCCAACCAGTAATGATCCCTCTCCTTGATAGCACGAATCCTGGGGTCCTTTAGCAGGCTTTGCATTATAAGGGAGCCCATGCAGCATAGGTTGGAGGTGGCATTAGCTTCCGAGTCTTCCTGGTCAATGAGGATGACCTCATCGTGCACTTCCTCCTCCCAGTCACGCACTAGCCCTTGTGTTTCTGGGCACACAAAACCCTCCCTTGAGGAATCCCCACCTTTAATGCCCCCACTACTTAAATATTCCTCCTCATCCTCCTCCTGTCTGATCTGAGTAGGACCCGCTGGAATGCTGTCTGCGGAAAGACTGGGGCCTTGAGAGCTAGGGAAGGCCTCCTCTTCCTCCCGCTGCTCTGCCTCTAGAGCCACATCTATAATTACCCACAGAGTGTGCTCCAGCAGGAACACTAAGCCACTGTGGGGGGGGAAAAAAAACAAGTTGACCTGAACCTGTCCTTGTGCCATACTCACACAGGTACTCATTGATGGCCCTCTGCTGCTTGTGCAGACGCTGCAGCATTGCTAATGTCGAGATCCACCTGGTGGGCATGTCACAGATCTGACGGTTTGTGGGAAGGTGGAATTCTCTTTGAATTTCTGCCAGGCGAACGCTTGCTGGGAATGACCGTCTGAAGTGGCTGCAGACTTTTCTGGCCTGGCTGAGAAGCTCTGCCAGCCCTGGGTACTTGGTTAGGAAACGCTGTACCACTAGATTTAGGACGTGTGCTAGGCATGGTACATGTGTCAATTTACCCTTGCATAGGGCGGAGAGAAGGTTGCTACCATTGTCACAGACGATCATTCCCAGCTGAAGATGGTGTGGTGTTAACCATCTCTGCACCTGGCCCTGCAGAGCTGACAGAATTTCTGGCCCGGTGTGGCTCCTGTCCCCTAAACAAACCAGCTCAAGCACAGTATGGCTTCTTTTTGCTTGAGCCATTGCGTAGACCCTATCAGGCGTCGGTTTAACTGCCACTTCGCCAGAGACACAGAAGGAGGAGGAGGAGGAGGAAGAGGGAGAGGTGGTGGTGGTGGAGCAGACAGACCTCATACAAGCAGCTTTCTGGAGGCGTGGTGGATGAACAAGCTCCAGCACAGAGCCCCGTCTTGGATCCCTCCCAGCTGCAATCAGAGTTACCCAGTGTGCCGTGAAGGAAATGTAATGACCCTGTCCATGCTTGCTGGACCACGTGTCTAAAGTCACATGCACCTTGCTGCTGACTGCCTTTCCCAATGACTCGATAACATTGTCTTCCACGTGCTGGTATAGTGCTGGAATGGCCTTGCGTGAAAAGTAATGGCGTTTTGGAACCTGCCACTGTGTTACAGCACATTCAGCAAATTCACGGAAGGGAGCAGAGTCCACCAGCTGGAAAGGCAGCAGCTGCAATGCGAGTAATTTTGCTAAGCTGGCATTTAGACGCTGTGCTTGGGGATGGTTGGGACTATATTTTTTCTTACGCTGCAGCAGCTGCGGCAACGTAATCTGACTGCGTAAATCTTCAGTTGATGGGATGCTGTCACATTGTGAGGAAGGAGCTGGTACATCCATTACTGTAGCATCATCCCTGTCAGTGGAGGTTGTAGCAGGCAATGACATGGCAGGACATACAGTGGGGGTAGAGACAGATGAGGAGGAGGAGGACCTACGCAAAGTTTTGTGCCAACGGGATGTGTGGCAGGAGGTCATATGTCGCCTCAAGCACGTGGTACCCAAGCATCCGGTGTCTTTCCCACGCCTGAGGCTCATCTGACATAGATTACAAATAGCAACAGTGGGGTCTGCTGCACATTTCTTAAAGAACTCCCAGACAGCAGAGTTCCTGCATGTGTGCTTTGAGACAACAGCGCTCTGCACCTGAGCAGCTCTGACATCTGATGCCTTGGACTGGCTAGTGCTACGGTTGGTCATAGAGGATGTTGTGCCTCGTGTTTGCTGTGCCTCCTCCCCCTCTTCCTCACTTGATTCCTCTGTTCGATCAGGCACCCAGGTGGAGTCAGTGACCTCATCATCATTGTCATCATCCCCTATCTCCTCGTCATTGGAGCCAACTTGGCAGTATGCTGCAGCTGCTGGGGCAACATGAGTGCCAGTTATTTGTGTGTCATCACTGGCACCCCCTTCCTCTAGGTTGATTATACTCCCTTCCTCAACCTCAGAGATTGAATCAGAGCAATGTACTTGCTGCGCATCCTCAAGCAGCATGTCACTGTCATTGTAGTAAACAATTCGGCTGACTCCTCCGTGTGTGATAGCGAGGCTACAGCAGGAGTAGCTGTGGACATGGAGGCTGCATTAGATGCTTTGGCAGCTGAGGTGGAGTGTAAAGCACTACAAGCCTGGCTGGCAGAGGACTCGGAGGATGAGGATGGCCTGGTTAGCCAATCCACCAAATCCTCTGTATGTTGCTGCTGCTTAATACGGCCAGCACTAGTTAGAAAGGACAAGCTTGCCCCTGCAGCGGATGCACCATGTCCACCACGACCAGAGGCACAGCCTCCCGACACAGGGGCTGCTTGCCCTCTTATCTGTGTCTGGGAGCGTCTGCCTGTCCTTTTTGATCTTTCAGACATGGTGAGTGATATATAGATTAAATATATACAGAACTCTGATTCAACTCTAGTATAAAGATTAAAGATTTACAGAACTCTGGTATAACTCAGTGAGACACCCTGATAGCTGGCAGCCAGTGACAAGACACAGATTACAATTCCCTCCTATAAATCAGTGTGACCCCTTGATGAGTGGCAGTGAGAAGCCACAGATTACAATTCACATAAACGTCCTTTAAATCAGTGTGACCCCCTGATGGGTGGCAGTGAGAAGACACAAATTAAAAGTCTCAGAAACCTCCTATAAATCAGTGAGACCCCCTGATGGGTGGCAGTGAGGAGACACAAATTACAATTCGCATAAATCTGATAGAAGTATGTGGGACCCCCTGATGGGTGGCAGTGAGAAGCCACAGATTACAAGTCTCAGAAATCTCCTATAAATCAGTGAGACCCCCTGATGGGTGGCAGTGAGAAGCCACAGATTACAATTCGCATAAATCTACTAGAAGTATGTGGGACCCCCTGATGGAAGGCAGTGAGAAGACACAAATTACAATTCGCATAAATCTGCTATAAGTATGTGGGACCCCCTGATGGGTGGCAGTGAGAAGCCACAGATTACAAATCTCAGAAACCTCCTATAAATCAGAGAGACCCCCTGATGGGTGGCAGCCAGTGAGAACACCCCAGGATTATAACAATTCCCAAATATTTTGTAGAAATTTGTGACCCCAAAATACTTGCTGGCAGTGACAAGACACAGATCACCTCAATTCCCAAATGTTATGTAGAAATTTGTGACCCTCAAAATACTGTGTGGTACTGGCTGTGTGACAAGACACAGATCACCTCAATTCCCAAATGTTTTGTAGAAATTTGTGACCCCCAAAATACTTGCTGGCAGTGACAAGACACAGATCACCTCAATTCACAAATGTTTTGTAGAAATTTGTGACCCCCAAAATACTTGCTGGCAGTGACAAGACACAGATCACCTCAATTCACAAATGTTTTGTAGAAATTTGTGACCCACAAAATACTGCGTGGTACTGGCTGTGTGACAAGACACAGATCACCTCAATTCCCAAATGTTTTGTAGAAATTTGTGACCCCCAAAATACTTGCTGGCAGTGACAAGAGACAGATCACCTCAATTCCCAGATATTTTGTAAAAATTAGTGACCCCCCAAAATACTGCATGGTACTGGCTGTGTGACAAGACACAGATCACCTCAATTCCCAAATGTTTTGTAGAAATTTGTGACCCCCAAAATACTTGCTGGCAGTGACAAGACACAGATCACCTCAATTCCCAAATGTTTTGTAGAAATTAGTGACCCCAAAATACTTGCTGGCAGTGACAAGAGACAGGTCACCTCAATTCCCAGATATTTTGTAAAAAATAGTGCCCCCCCCCCAAAATACTGCGTGGTACTGGCTGTGTGACAAGACACAGATCACCTCAATTCCCAAATGTTTTGTAGAAATTTGTGACCCCCAAAATACTGCCTGGTACTGGCTGTGTGACAAGACACAGATCACCTCAATTCCCAAATGTTTTGTAGAAATTAGTGACCCCAAAATGCTTGCTGGCAGTGACAAGAGACAGGTCACCTCAATTCCCAGATATTTTGTAAAAAATAGTGACCCCCCCAAAATACTGCGTGGTACTGGCTGTGTGACAAGACACAGATCACCTCAATTCCCAAATGTTTTGTAGAAATTTGTGATTCCCAAAATACTCGCTGGCAGTGACAAGTCACAGATCACCTCAATTCCCAAATGTTTTGTCGAAATTTGTGACCCCCAAAATACTTGCTGGCAGTGACAAGACACATCACCTCAATTCCCAGATATTTGGTAGAAATGAGACCCCCCCAGACCCCCCCAGTAGCGTGGCAGACCGGCAGTAAGAACACACAAAAACTATCTCCTATAAAATCTCCTCTCAAATGTGTGCAGAAGCGCTGCATGGAAACCTTATATAGTGTGCTGCGGGACTTAGTTCTGTGAGCCCATGATTGGGCAAAAAAATTTTGTAGAAATTTGTGACCCCCAAAATACTGTGTGGTACTGGCTGTGTGACAAGACACAGATCACCTCAATTCCCAAATGTTTTGTAGAAATTAGTGACCCCAAAATACTTGCTGGCAGTGACAAGACACAGATCACCTCAATTCCCAGATATTTTGTAGAAATTAGTGACCCCAAAATACTTGCTGGCAGTGACAAGAGACAGATCACCTCAATTCCCAGATATTTTGTAAAAATTAGTGACCCCCCAAAATACTGCGTGGTACTGGCTGTGTGACAAGACACAGATCACCTAAATTCCCAAATGTTTTGTAGAAATTAGTGACCCCCCAAAATACTGCTTGTACTGGCTGTGTGACAAGACACAGATCACCTCAATTCCCAAATATTTTGTAGAAATTTGTGACCCCCAAAATACTTGCTGGCAGTGACAAGACACAGATCACCTCAATTCACAAATGTTTTGTAGAAATTTGTGACCCCCAAAATACTGCGTGGTACTGGCTGTGTTACAAGACACAGATCACCTCAATTCCCAAATGTTTTGTAGAAATTTGTGACCCCCAAAATACTTGCTGGCAGTGACAAGACACAGATCACCTCAATTCCCAAATGTTTTGTAGAAATTTGTGACCCCCAAAATACTTGCTGGCAGTGACAAGACACACATCACCTCAATTCCCAGATTTTTGGTAGAAATGAGACCCCCCAGACCCCCCCCCAGTAGCGTGGCAGACCGGCAGTAAGAACACACAACAACAATCTCCTATGAAATCTCCTCTCAAATGTGTGCAGAAGCGCTGCGTGGAAACCTTATATAGTGTGCTGCAGCACTTTTGTCCAATTTGCCCAATCAGGACTCTGAGCCGTGATTGACATAGTGTTGAACCTGTTTTGCACCAGACCTGTGGTCAGGTGCAAGACTGTAGCCAATTACGAGCTTCAGGCCAGTGGGAAAGTGCATTGTGGTCCATTGTGGTGCATTGTGGTCGAACATGCGGCGAACACCCGGAAATGTTCGGAGTTCGCGAACAGAACCAACAGGCTAAGTTCGGTCCGAACTCCGAACCGTCCGAACCGAACAGCTCATCCCTAATAAGGAACACTCAACAAGTATTATTGTTTAATTTAAGTTACTTTTCCACACAGGAAATCTACTAAAGGTGACCAATAGCTTTTGTCTGAACATACTGTATGTAGGTCTACATAATACAACATGTGATCAGAAGGTAAGGGACAGGACAAAATGCAGGGGATGGAAAATTGTATATGTCTTTTCATGCCCTGTGAGGATATACAACACTTTATGAAACATAATAGTCACTTGTGGCTTGATGGTCATTTTTAGATAAATAAAAGAATCCTCTGGTGATGACAGAATACAAAATGAGTATAGGGGTTATTCAGAGAGCATTGATCTGGCCCCCGAAATAAAGATATAAGTGTATGTTTTATTGATTGATGTGTCCGTGGGTTCCACAGTTTCCCAAGGGTTATTATTCCACTGTCAAAGTGATTGTTGTCCACATAGAAACATAACGTTTGCCTGATTATGAACCCATAATTTTACACTTATGGGGTTATTCAGAGTCGAACTGGCCCCAAAATTGCATCAGACAGTGAATTTCCCCGTACAGTGCAATTTCGGGGGACATTTGACTATTCAGAAAGCAGGCAGTTTGACAAATTTTGGCAAATTGTCTGCAAAATACAGTGCTGGTCGGCGGCACTGAAATCCACATAGAGAAGCAATGGTTAATCTATTCAGAGAACACCGAACAGCAGTGAAATGTCAGTAAAATGCCCTAATGTTCGGTGGTTTCATTCGGCAGGTTTAATCAGGCGATTAGGTTTCAATGAACCAATAATAATCATGGTTCCTCAGACCAGATATTTGGCTAAGACTATAGGGGTTATTCAAAGAGCTGATCTGGCCCTGAAATGGCACTGAACAGGGAATTTCCCCGTACGGTGCAATTTCGAGGCCATTCGGCTATTCAGAGAGCAGGCAGGCAGCCAAATTTTGGAAAACTGCCAGCAAGTACAGTGCCTGTTCGAGGGCAGTGAAAAGTTGCTGAAATGCCCTGCTGTTTGGTGGTTTCCTTTGGCAGGTTTAATCAGGCGAATCCCATAGGCTTCAATGTTAAAAATATTTCCGTTTTTATTCAATATCTAATAAACCATTTATTGTTTTAATCTGCAGCAAAAAGTCCCTTTAGTCATTTTTTTATAGGATTTTTTTAGGCATTTTTCAGCACAAATTTTTCAGATTTTTTTTTAATCGCGGTTTTCTTTTTCCTGTAACAGACCTTTTTATTATTATTCATAGGATCTTATATGTAAATTCCAGACATTTTTTTTACAGTAGTTTTCTTTGCAAACAGAGTTTCGTTTTTTTTGTTTGTGCCCCATTCGTTGCTTGTCGGCTTTTTCCGGATGTGGTCGGTGGGTTTGCGACAGATCGCCAGGTACGCTCGGCGGGTTTTCTGCGATGACATTTCGGTGCTCTCTGAATAACCCTGTATGTTTAGTTTAATACAAGGCTCTTATGTAATATCCTTTTTTAACTTATTAATTAGCAAGGTGTGACCTTCATTCTTATTAAAAATGCATCTAACTGGGTGGCCATTATTTTATTAAAAAATCTCCATAAAGAAAAGTATCCCAGGTAAAACAGGAACATATGGTCACTTTAATTTACATCATAAAACTATAATTGTGTTCAGAAACAGTCCTGGGTGTTCAACATCCCCCCCCCTTCCTGGCTGTTGCACTGCAATTCCTGAGAATTATGGAAATTGTATTCTATCACCATCTGAAGGGTCAAAGTTGGGCCCGGCGCTTTAGGTGAAATAATGATAGCAAGACACGCTACCCGTTCTCATGGACCGCATAATTATAGCTTCACTTAAAAATTAGAAACATGTGCATGTAAGTATGGTAGAATTTTCCCCGAGCGAACTCGTTGTCACAAAAATTAATGATGCTAAAAAGCAGAAGACAAACTGTCCCGTTTTAGCAAATAACTATCACGTTGTCGACCTCGATCTTAAACGTACCCCCTGAGCGAGTTGATTAATGCACGTCTGGCTTTTAATAATGTTAATATCCATTTGTTTCTGTATCCTGTAAGTCAGTGGAGGATGCAAATGACGGAAGAGATTGTAAGTCATCTTCAATCTGATTTGCCACCTGCCTGGATCTTAAGGCGTGTGTGCTTAATTAATCTAATTAGTCAGACGTGCATATTAAGAGAAAATTTGCAGCCAGACTCCATAAAAAATGCATTTTTGTTCCTCTTCTTTTATACTCTAATATATATTTTTTTAACATTAGATAAATGTTATCAAGTGATGCGGAGAGGTTACTTTCCTTGCAATAAAACACAAAGATATATCTCTGCCCTTTCGCTTCTCCAGCGGCTATTCATTAACATCCTGTTGATTAGCTAATTGCTTAAGGGAATTTGGTGACACACATGGGCAAAACTAAAGTAAAACTTAAGAAGTGACAGATCTTTTATTAACAGCCTTAAGCTTTCCGAAATCCCTTTATTCTTCAACTTCAAGCATGGCGCAGCCTTCACGGTTAACCTTTAGAGCACTCGCGGCAATGACAATGCACGAAGACTTGGACTAAAAATTGTGAGCTTGATGCAGGCACTGGAGGCTTTGTTTTATGTGGTAAGAAAACTTGCATTAAATACTCATTTATAATGTTTCTAAATGTGAATCATCTCCTTGACATCTCCCCAAAATGAAACATATGTAAGATTTTCTTTATAGCACAATATAGAACAAAATGAAGAACCTCAAAAGAAACGTTCATTACGTTAAATCATTATTTTCAATGATAATTCATGTATTTTAAAATAGTTCGAGGGGAGTCTTTAAAGGACACTATTTCAGTGGAAAATATGCAAATTTGGTTCATTTGATGGAGTGAAGATGTAAATGTAGTCCAGCGGCAACAGGATGGCCTTAATGAGCCTCGTTACAGGATATCTAGGGAAACTAGGACCATTTCATGAAATGTTGGCAGCCATATTGGATTTGTTTATGTGTCACAGGCTTTCCTGTGCAAAATTAATTAACAAAGAAAAGGAAATAGGCTAAAAAACCTTACCACCAATCTTGTAGGGCAAAGGGTGGTGCGATCCTCTGGCCACATGTAGGGGGACAATGACAACTAATTGTTTCCAGTGTCCTTCTGTGGTCTCATTAGGACCTTGCATATGTGAGCTTGAACAAAGTGGCACTTCACTCCATTGAGTCCTATCCAATAGCCGATACCAATTTAAAAAACGACTGGATGACTTCCTGCAGACACAGAATATTAAGGGTTATAATATTTAATATGTAGGTAAAAGCTTCTTGATCCAAGGAGAAATCTGACGCCATTCTGGGGTCAAGAAGGAATTTTTTCCCAGTGTTGGCGAGCATTTCAGACTGGGTTTTTTGCCTTCTTTTGGATCAACAGCAGTAGGTGATGTGTGAGAGGCTGAACCCAATGGACGCATGTCTTTATTCAGCCTATGTAACTATGTAACCAATGGCGGGGCATTTGGTGCTACTTCTGTCATCTGTTTGTGGCACTCAAATATTCTGACTCAAGGCTCTACATACTGCAGCTCAGCCGGAATCAGTCAGCACCAGTGAGCCACTATTGCTTACAGCTTATGGGGTATTCCAATACTGTTTCCTTTTTACCAAGATCATGTTAGGGCCTGAAACCTGGGTCTTGAGCAGCAAATTGAAGAGGCAGTCTTTTCTTAATGAATTTTCTTTGTTTAGATGTCTAATTTTATTTTTATTTTTTAGAGGTCCAATGAGTATAACAGAACCGTAAAGAAATAATACAATAACTACATTGAGCCTCTAAACCATAATAAACGTTATAAATCACTTGGTGTAAATAAAATTCTTTCATTCTAAATTACATTTTTATTAACTTAAATATTACTGATGGTTGTGAATATGTCTTAATTTCATTTTTATGTACATGCTCATATTTATTTGGTGCAGGGGGAAGAATCAGAATGTGGAGTTCCAAGAGTAGCACCAAACACACACACCCCTTGGTTGGATTAAAAAAGGCTAATGGTAATCAAGCTCAAATTTACACGCATCCCTGTTACTGATAATGGTACAACATTATTATTGGAGCCTGTTACTTAAAATGCGGAATAGAAGGGTGTACAGGACTCATAAAGAAGAATTCACATGTACCTTTCGAAGATGCTTTGACGTTTGCCTCCTTAGCAAGAAAAAAAAAGAATGAAAATCACAATTTCATGTAAATTAAAACTAATGGCAGCTTCCATTCATTAATGCAAGTGGAGATTATTCATTTTTTTTAATGAAAGATTAATGAGGCCTTCATCAGACATTATTCTTCTGCTGAATCAATATTATTATTATTTGACAAACCAAGGGTAAGGCGAGACATATTTGTGAAACCCCTTTTTATTTAATTTGAGTCTTGTCTTTTAATACATGTCTCTTACAAACAATTACTGTATAAAGGGAAGTAAATGAAACAGATGATATTATGTCTTTTGCGAGCGCACCGTTTTTATTGTGGCCTGCAGGTCGGATTTAATATAGGCCGTATGAGCTGCAGCTCCAGGAACATGCTCTTACAGGTCTAGTGAAAAGACCGCTATTTTGACTCAACCCATCACTAACAGGGTTATTCAAAGAGCTCCGAATTGCTGGCGAAAGGTAACCGAATGCTGAAATTCTGAGTTCGGTTATCTTTCCTGGCCATTCGGCTATCTAGAGAGCAGGCAATTCGCCAAATCCTGGCGAGTTGCCTGCACATACGGTGCCTGTTCGGTGCCTGTTCGAGGGCAGTGAATTCCCCATAGAGAAGCAATGCTTCGGCTATTCAGAGAGCAAACCCCAGCAGTGAAAATTTGCCGAATTACCCTGCCACTCAGTGGTTTAATTCGGCAGGTTTATTCAGGCGAATCCCATAGGCTTCAATGTTAAAAATATTCCCGTTTTAACTCAATATCTAATAAACCGTTCATTATAATATTCTGCAGTAAAAAGTCTTTATTTTTAGATTTTTTAGGACCTTTTAGGCATTTTTGTGGATTTTTTTGCAAACATTTGTTTTCCGTTTTGTTTCTCCGTCGTCTTCGGCGGGTTAATCCAGATGTTTTTGCGGGTTTCGGTTTGCGTTCGCCCTCGTTTTGAGGTGAGATTTCGGCTGGTTTGAGGCAACTTTTCCCTGCATTATGGCAGCCCTGTGGTGCTTGCTGAATACACCGCAGGGTCGCCGAAATGTGATCGCCAAATCCCACCGAATTGAAGAGAACGAAAAGTCACCAAACGTGCGGTGACTTTTCGATTGTCTTTAAATAACCCTGTAAGACAGTGTCTTTATGGGAGGGAGAATGTGGCAGTGACACCATTGGATGCAGGTGAAGATAGGACCAGTACTGTATCATAAAGTGCCCATGCAAGCAGAGAGGTGACGAAGGCAGACTCAGACCATGTAATAAGTACAGAACACAGTGCTGAAAACAACATGCTATGTACTCAAATGCTCAATTACCAATTATCTCCATTATAGAAAAGTCAATAAGGCAACTGTAAAATTAATATTTTTGGTTTTATACCATGTAAAGTACCGGATCCCCCCAGCTAGGTCCCAGAGCACAGACTGTCAAGAACTGAGAGGCCCCAGATACTGTTCCCCATCAAATTAAGCCCTGGATAGGACATAAGTATAATTAGGGTATCATAGAGATAGAACAGTGGCCTAGAATCTCTATGACATGAAATTATTATAATGCAATAGCTGCTAAAAAAAAAAAGCCTGTTGCTCAAGAAAACCTGAACTTCAACATGACCTGTGGAAGCACAGTGGAGTCACCATTATAAATATAGGAAATGCCTGCCCACAGGTATTTATTTATTTTATTTATTTATAAAGGATTTTACCAGGAAGGATACATTGAGATTTCTCTCGTTTTCAAGTATGTCCTGGGTTCAAGAACATTGAAGTGTTACAGTTACAGAAATACAAAGTAATACAATGCAAGATATTAAAAAAACAACATGTATGAGCTGGTGTACACAACACCTATTAAGGAGTCACAGTCAAAACCCTAAAATGAAATTAGCTGATCATATTACATCAGTATGAGTGCTATCGGACTTGTTGGCAG
This sequence comes from Leptobrachium leishanense, assembly GCA_009667805.1. Taxonomy (NCBI): domain Eukaryota; kingdom Metazoa; phylum Chordata; class Amphibia; order Anura; family Megophryidae; genus Leptobrachium; species Leptobrachium leishanense. Next base: position 90,292,465 of record CM019066.1, read on the forward strand.
GGCCGGATTAACATAGGGGCAGGCCCATGCCTCAGAATAGGCCCAGAGAAAAGATAACTATGTCTTCATTTGGTCCCCTGTATCTCCAACTCCATAGATGCTACAGGGTCGGTCAAGTGAGGTATCACTGGAAAGGCCAGAGCATGGCCTTTCCAATGATATCAAATATGACCAGGTTTTAAGTAAAAATAATAAAATAAATATTTAATTTTTCTTTCAAACAGTAATATTTTTCAATTATAAAGTAAACAATGATGCTGCACTAACTAACCATCAAATTTCTTATGTAACCAAAAAGTGTGGAGGTGATGGTACAAACCATTGCTACGAATTGTTACATCAAAAACCTAAACCGCCGCACTGCAGCGAAAAGCACTGTGGGGAACTTTGGACCCCTGCGTCACTAATCTTTACAACTCACAAGGTCAAGTGAGGTGTCATTGGACAGGGCAGAGTCTGGCAGGTACCAAACCTGACCATATAAAATCTAAAAGAAATTTTTTAATTTTTTTATTTATTTTTAGTTCCAAAGCGATGGCACTGTCCATTTGTCACGTATAAAATGAGCAATGCCACTGCCATTACTCACCTTCTCATTTCACGCACTGGGAGCAAGGTCAGTGTTTTATATATAGACATATTATTTGTAAAAAAAACATGTTCCAAAACACAAGGGAAATATTTCTCTTTTTTTTTCTTGGTTAAAATTTTATATTTTCTCAGAAAAATGTAGTAACAGGTTCCCATTTCACATTTTTTTTAACAAGAATGCCCTATAGAATATATAACCACAAATTTTTGGATGATAAAATGGGGAATTTTTTTTTTACACTCTTTAAATTATTGAAATCTCAATGAAAAATGAATCACACAGTATCTGCCTGGTTAGATATACCTGTATCTGCACTATTAAATAACCAAAAATATGTTTTCATTTCACTAAATTACAAAAAAAGCCACCAAAATATTCAGCTCCAGGCCCATAGAGAACTTAATCCAGGCCTGCTTTTTGGCAAACGTTTTGTAACAGCATGCACATGGCTTTGTACGTAGTACGCTATGTGCGATTTATTTCTTGTATTTCAGGACTGGTCCATGTGAGAAATATTTGAGAAGCACTCACCAACATGCTAGGATCTGCATGCGCGAGGACTTTTCTCTTTTTTTACTTTATGTTTTATGGTATAATCAAGTGATCATATACTGGGACTTGCAGCAGCTATCTACGATCCCTTTAATTTTGTGAATTCAACCTGCGCTACTGCTACTGTTTTCCACTCCAATGCACACAGCTTTGGTGGTTGGTGGAGTCTCCCTGTCACGATGGGGAAGCCTACATACAGACTCCACCCAGGAAAACCCTAATTCAGAATGACCAGTGACAGAAAGCACAGACTAGTGCCATGATAGTCAAGAGAATGACTCGATCAAGCATTGCCGGAAATGAGATGACCGGTGGCAAGCATCGGCAGAATGAAATGATGACAGCTGCATATGGTGGGCATGTGGGACACACCCTAACAAAAGAAAATTTTAAACAACATAAATACAATGCTCTACCCAGTCATCTGTTGGTTCTCAGTTGGCCTTGATCTCTTTCAGGGCCGGCCTTGGTCAATGTATGGCTGTGGACAAATTATAGTTGTAACTCTCCCAAATAGAACACTTCTCCCAAGAGGTGCATGTCCTGAGATAGCACTACTCATACATTGCAGCTGCCTTCATGACTGGGGATATCCGATTAGTCTCCATGCCTGGCATGGCTCCTGCCTAAAGTGGTCTGCATACAAAAAAGCTCATTGACATCACATTCTGTTTTCCTTCATTAAACTGGCATTGCAGGTTCATTGTAGGTGATAAAAGAGTTGGTGTCTGTCCCTTTAATTCATACAAATGACACACAAACCCTCTGATTTCTTTGATATATCATCAGTCAACACATTATGTGAACATAAGTGAAATTTCAGGATTTCCTGGATGATGTTTTAGACTCCAGAAGGACAGAATCCCAGAAAAACAGGCAGTAAAGAAGGAAGATTTCTAAAAACTGTCAGGGTTATTCAAAGAGGTCCGAATGGCTGCCGAAAAGGTAACCAAACGCTGAAAATCAGCGTGCGGTTACCTTTCTTGGCGATTCGGCTATCCAGAGAGCAGGCAGTATGCCAAATATTGGCGAATTGCCTGCACATATCGTGCCTGTTCGGTGCCTGTTCGAGGGCAGTGAAATCCCCATAGCTTCATCTATTCAGAGAACAAAATCCAGCAGTGAAAAGTTGCCGAATTGCCCTGCCATTCGGTGGCTTCATTCGACAGGTTTATTCAGGTTTATTTCGGGATTTTGTTGCAAAAAAGTTTTCCCCGATTTTTTTAAAAAAAAATTAAAAGTTTTTTCTTTTTTCTATAACAGCCCTTTTTATTATCATTCATTGGATCTTATATGAAAATTTCAGACATTTTCGCTCAGTAGTTTGTTTGCAAACAGCGTTTCACTTTTCAAACATTGAAGCGTACTGTTTTTTTTTCACTCCATTCGTCTGCAGTGTCGGGTTTTTCTGGCGGCTGCTCTGCACTCTGATCGGCTCATGCTCTGGTTTCTCTGGCGTGTTCGCAGGGTTAATCCAGATGGTTTGCTGGTTTCGGTGTGCATTCTCCTGGGTTTTGCGCTGAGTGTTCGACAGGTTTTCGGTGGCTTTTCCCTGCACTACGACGGTCCTGTGGTGCTTGCTGAATACACCGCAGGGTCACCGAAATGGGATTGCCAAATCGCACCGAATTGAAGAGAACGAAAAGTCACCGAACGTGCGGTGACTTTTCGATTCTCTTTGAATAACCCTGTGCATTTTGAAAGAACTCATTAAGAATGGGTGGACCTCGGATGGTCATCCATGTGTCTCGCCCTAAAGTACAAGTTCAACAATTCTAACATCACCTGAATAATACAGGGGGTTATTCAGCAAATGCAGAATTTGGCCAACACTCTGAGAAAATCTGGCATTTTAAAGAAGAAGAAGCCAAACAGCTGCGGGAGAAGCTTCATTGTGAAGCTTCTTCCGCCTCTGGATGATTCTTTTCTGCAATGCCAGTATTTGCAACAAAAAAGTTGCAACAAAGATGATCAAATGACGTTCACAGTTTTGCAGTATCTAACTTGTTTTACAGGGATAACAGTGTTTTCTGCACCTGCCGTCATCTCATGATCGTTCACGAGTCTCAGCATCAATAAAACGTTCTTTCGGTTTTATGCCTTCCTTTGTACGCCAAGTGCTCCCTGGTTAAATAAATGAATAGCATCTACATAACACAGAAATTCATGATATACAACCAAATGAAAGGACTACCGACCTATTTTTCTACTTTTTTTTTTAATCATATTCACCTTAGAGGTTTAAATGCTAATGAGTTTGTGATGTGATTAGTAGCTCAATAGAGGAGAGCTTGGAAAATGTTCCTTTATTAACAATAAATGGTATTGCGATCTATCTCCTTTATGCTGCTGGGTGAGATGGGGGGGGGGCGTGTAATAGAAAGAGCTTCAGATTGCAAATAAGGTCTGTTAATGTGCTGAACGCAGCCTCTTCCCACACACCGTCTGCGATTGGCCTTGTACTCCATCTCAATATGAAAGTGTCATATATTTAAAGCACATCTGAGAGTGGGATTTTTCATTTTTGCCTTGATTTGACATTGTAGAACCTCACCCCAGCCCTCTCACCGGATGTGCCTCCTTCGTTTTGACACACATCCCTCTCCTACACCATAAAAAAAATGAATAATTAGTTAAGGAATTAGCAGAAAAGGTGTTTTTAATTAGGAGAAACTGGGAGGTATGGAGCGGAATATTTCTGATTGGGACAATGCAAATTCTACTGTAGTTTTTCTTCCCCCTCCGTGTTCCAGCAGCTGCAGGCTATTTGCCAGATATATTTGTACAATTTGTAATATATTCCCAATGAATGCACAAAGCGATTCTGTAATAATAGCCTCCGTTCAATGAGCTTCTATCAACAGAGTATACTCGTCAAACAAGTCCCGTCTGGCCTCCCAACACTGTTAGAGAGCAATTCCCATCACTCTGGGGCATCTATAGGCCAGATATACCTGTTCTTACAAATAGGAATTGCTGTTACGTGCTTATTATTTTATGATGCACCAGAACAATTTGAAAACGTGTCATTTAATTATTCATATTATTATTTTATCGTTTTTGTTTTTGTTTTGGTGAGAGATAGGGTTAACCCACCAGATCACAGAAAATCATATATTGCCTTTTTGATTCTCTAAAACTCAGTGTGTAAATATATTAAGACCTTTCACTACGAAAAGCACACATGCGTGTTTTTTGTAGTAAAATACTAAGGGAAAAACAAACAAAAATTAACACGGAAAACCCTTTCTGCGTACATTTTTATACTGGTATTTTATGGAAGATGCATTGTTAATAATCTCAATATGATCACTACAAATCCCAATAAGCAGGAGATCTCACCATTTTTATTAATCTAGTTGCATAGTTACACAGACTGAAAAATGACATGCGTCCATCGAGTTCAGCCTTTCACACATCACCTACTGCTGTTGGTCCAAAAGAAGGGAAAAAACTCAATCTGAAGCGCTCACCAAATATGCAACATACTGGGAACCACTTCCTTTTTGCCCACAGATTTCTCCCTGGATCAAGCAGCTTTTACCCACATATTAAATATTATAACCTTTAATATTATGTTTTTGCAAGAAGTCATCCAGTCGTTTAAAAGTCTGTACAGTCTCTGACCCAACCACCTCAACAGGCAGAGAATTCCACAGCTTTATTGTTCTCACTTTAAAAAAATCCCTTTTTAAGCTTTAGGCTAAAAAAGAGAAGACAAAAAAACAGGGGGATTAGGAGTCCTGGTGGAGGCGGTATATGTATGAGTGGAGATGCAGAACATCAAGCAGGTCAGAAATCACTGGTTGGCACCCAGCTCTTTAGATCCTCCAGCCGAATCAAAAGGCTCAACTGTGGGCCTGAGCTCCACGTGTATGTAAAGTCGAGGTTCTTAGATAGAACCATTGTATTCATCACATGGGTACCATAGTAAAATACTTCTTTTAACATGTGTAGCGCTGTTTAAAACTGTATTGCTGTAATTACTGGGTTCTAGCCACCAGAGGGAGACAAAAGCCATATGGACAATGCGGGACTTAAACGAACTACAATATCCATCAGGCTTTGCGGTGGAGACAGGAAGTGGGTGGGACAGGGAGGAAGGACGTAAGCAGCCTCGTGCAGAGGAGCGCCAGAGTGAGCGGAGCGACGAAAGAGAGAGGACGCAAGTGAGACTGCTCAGGATCGAGACCAGACCGGAGCGCAGACGCTACCTCTTGGGCGCTGGAGATCGGGACAGTAACTTGCGGAGGCATACCCATCATCACCGGGAGCGTACACAAGAACTTCCGTTCCAGTTGGACCCCCTGTAAGGAGACCGCGACGATCCATAGGGAGTGCAGGCGGTAGGCCGTGGTTCTTGACTCGGAGATCGGACGGGCCAGAGAGTGGATCCGGTGGCACAGAGTTCCGGATGACCAGCGGAGAGACATCCTCGACCAGACAGAGGGACAGACTGTATAACGGATGGGTGAGAGGCCTTGCAGGCCGAAGGTCCAAGTAAAATCCAGCACGCTGCATTATTGTTTCAATTCTACAGGGCCCCAACTTGACTAGTCGAAGATTGGCTTATCACATTCACTGGCCAGTTGAATACAGTACCCGGGTACCCGAATCAATACACTTACACCTTTTTGAGGCCTTACACTCCAGAACTGAGGGGGTTAATTCTTTCCTTTATCCCGCCGCGTGTTTTCCCACCACGTGCTTCCCGCATTACGAAAATCCTGTCGTTCCTATACCGAAATTGTATGATATGTGTCACTTACTGGGATCAGTAAAGTATATAATTTATAAAATCCACAACAGTGCTGGTGTATATTTATTCCCTAGTGCGGAGAGACTAACCCGAGGTTTATTCAGCGGCTCCTCCGGGAGTGAGCACTACACATGGGGGCTCGTTTCCGGGATTTTAGTCTCTAGATTAAACCGCATTTAAAGGGTTAAATATGGATCCAGACACTGCTGCCAAATGGTGTGAGGAGCAAAATAGCCAGACAGAGTTAAGCATAGTCATGGATATTCCTGCAGACACTTGGGCCGAAGATCAGATTCGCCGGGCCATGGCCGCGCTAACACCAGATCATCGGGGGTTAATCCTGGACATTAAAACGAACCCGGATACTTCTCACACATATGTTCTTTTTGAGTGGAGAAAGGGTGTTCCAGTATGTTTCAGGGCGCAAGCGTGAAGCTGACCGATGAGGTGGAAGTTCAACTGATTCAGCCAAGTGCGTCACATGGTGAATCCGCGAGTGTTCCCGCGCCCAGTCCGCTGGCCATGATCGGGCCTGAATTCATAGTGGCTATCGGAGATTTGCTGGCTAAATGTCAAAGAACAAGCCCTCCACACACTAACTTTGGTTATCGACGGTTGAGAAATTTCACAGGAAACCTATCAACTCCGGCGGGAGAAGAAACGTTTGAAGAATGGGTAGAACAGGCGATGCAGGCTTTGGATGAGTGGGACGTCCCTGAAGCGCAGAAGAAGCAGAGAATTACTGAGAGCTTAAAGGGACCTGCGTCAGAGGCTGTCATAAACCTGAAGTTGAGTAAGCAAGACTGCACTGCTTTAGATTACCTAAATGTGTTACAGGAAGTCTTTGGGCGAACGGAAAAGGCTGCCGAGCTCATGTACCAGTGTGAACATACCTACCAGAGAAAAGGTGAGAAAATTACTGAATATATGAGGCGCCTAGATAAGATTCTGCAGCAGATACTTCTTAAGAAAGGGGCCGAACCGGCCACAATAGACAAAATCAGAATGCAGCAGATATTGAGGGGTGGTCAACCTCTGGATCCTGTGATGTTGCAGCTGAGAGAACCAGAGAAGGTAACCGAGAATTGAAATATCTGGAGCTGATTCGAACTGTCAGAGAGGAAGAGGCTCTACTGGAAGAAAAATCCTTAAAGAGAGGAGAAAGAGCTTACGCACAACCCGTGAGGCATAACGAATATCTGCAAACTGAAGATGATTCGTTGGACACCTATGGATCCGAAGTGGACGGGCAAGAGCATCTGATTATTCCTATATCCACAGAGAGTGCTGCAAAAGAGTCAATCATTCCTACCCATAGTGAAATACACAAGACTGTTAAGAAGGTGCAAGAAGCTCAAGCTGAACTGAAACAGGCACACACGGACCTGCGCCGAGTACTTTTGAAGGTGGCCGAGACTCAGACCGATATGCAGAAGTTCCTTACTGATATGCGGACAACTGGAGTTGCTGTGGTGTCTGGCCAGGGTCCTTCAACCGAATCACCACAAGCAAGTGCGCCTCCATCTTCCAAGAAGAAGTGTTTCAGTTGTGGGGAAATGGGTCATTTCCGAGCACAGTGCAAAAATCAAAGGCCTGAGGTGAATAAACTGGAAGAGTTCCTAAAGGCCCTGGAAGGGCTGCTATCTACCTCACAGGCGGGAAACGCCAGAGAGCCCAAGTGAAGTAGCAAACTAGGTGCCCAATGGTTGAAAACTGCTCCAAAATGCAAGCCAGAACCGAAAGGCCGAGAGGGCCCAGAGTCTTGCCAACTGCTGAGCCTACCAGGACTGAAAGAGTTACTCTCTTAGTATCCGGTCTTATGTCATAGGGAAACAATGCACACCCAAAACCTCCATGAGTCAAGAAGAAGGCCAGGGTACAGCAAACTGGGTCTAAACCTCCAGCGGCTACGACAAAGTTTCCGGACCAGCTGATAGGTCCTTCTCCCATCGTTCCAATCCAAGTGGAGGGAGTCTACACTAAAGCTCTGTTAGACTCAGGGGCTCAAGTGACATTGATCTATCGAGACTTCTACGAGAAGCACTTGAAACACATACCTCTGCAGAAGATAAAGGATCTCGAGATCTGGGGTATCGGAACCGAGAAGCTTCCCTATGACGGATATCTACAGGTGAAGTTAGAAATTGGATCCGAAGTTATCGGACAGTCTGGAGGTTGTGATGCATTGGCCATTGTGTGTCCTCGGCCTTCAGGGGCCAACAGAAGTTCGATGATAGTGGGGATGAATACTGATCTGGTGAGACTTCTTCTGACTCCAATAGTGATGGAGGAAAGTTCTACTAGAGGGGTGCACCCGATGTTACGTCCGGTCTAACAGCGAATGGTCGAAGAACGGAGGGCACCTGCCGAAGTGGGGCGTCTGTGGAGATTGGCCAGAACAGAGAAGGTTCTACAATCAGGAGAAGTGGTGAGTTTTCCGGGCTTCAGTTAAGTTGAACAGAACACAACCGGGTCCCTATGTGGTGCTGGAAACTGATCCCAGTCATGGGAGTGAAGCCGGAGTAGAAGTAATCCCTGAGATAATCTCCACAAAAGCTCTGAAACGGACACGAGGAAGAGTCTCAGTGTGTGTAATATGCCTGATTCTCCAGTGATCCTGAAAGCACGAATGCCCATCGGGGAAGTAGCGTCCTCTACGCCTCTCTCCCTTACCGATGTAGGAGGGGGAGTGAATAAAGATATTCCTGCTGAAAGGTTCTATCCTAAAGATGCTCCCATCTCACCTGAATGGAAAAAACGTCTTCAGTCTCAGATCCTAAAATGGAGAGACTTGTTCTCAAAGGATGAGTTCGACGTGGGTTTAGCCAAGAGCACTGAACATCGCATACGACTACAAGAGGATAAGCCGTTTTGAGAAAGGTCAAGACGAGTTCTGCTGGGAGACTTGGATGATCTACGAGAACAGCTGAATGAATTACAGCGGACTAAGGTGATTCAAGAGTCCAGGAGTCCGTACGCCTCTCCAATAGTGATGGTTCGGAAGAAGCTCATTGTTCTATTCGTCTATGTATAGACTATCGCACGTTAAATCAGAGAACCATTCCGGATCAATATGCCACTCCTTGGATAGAAGATGCCTTACAGTGTTTGTCTGGAGCAAAATGGTTTAGTGTACTAGACCTGCGAAGTGGGTATCATCAGATACCTATGCATCCTGAGGACAAAGAGAAAACTGCGTTTATCTGCCCACTGGGGTTCAACAGAATGCCTCAAGGCCTTACGGGGGCTCCCACCACGTTCCAACGGTTAATGGAGAAGACAGTCGGAGACATGAACCTGATCAAAGTGTTGGTGTATCTTGATGATATTATCGTGTTCGGGAAGACTCTGGAAGAACATGAGCAGCGGTTGGAGAAGGTTTTGAAGCGTTTCCACGAAGAAGGGTTGAAACTGTCTCTGGAGAAGTGTCAATTTTGCCTACCTTCTGTTACTTACCTGGGACATGTTGTTTCAGCTGAAGGTGTTTCAACGGATCCTCGAAAGTTGGAAGCCGTAGCTTCCTGGCCTAGACCCCGAAATGTTACTGATCTTAGATATTTCCTGGGGTTCTGCTCATATTACCGAAGATTCGTAGGAGGATTTGCCAAGATAGCTCAACCCTTGAATAAGCTCCTACAGAAGGAAGATGTGGAAGAAGGCTCCAAAGCCTCTGATCAAGGTTCATCGGCTAAAGGGCAAAGGAAGGCCCGAGAACCCATTCAAGAAGAATGGACTGATCGATGTGAAGGTGCTTTTATGAAGTTGAAGGAGAGCCTAACTCGAGCTCCCGTCTTGGCTTACGCTGACCCTCATAAGCCGTACAAATTACATGTGGATGCCAGCAGAGAAGGCCTAGGGGGAGTCCTTTACCAGGAATATGGTGGATTGTTGCGGCCTGTAGCATATGTGAGCTGAAGTCTTACGCCTTCAGAGAAGAACTATCCTACCCACAAGTTGGAGTTCCTAGCCTTGAAGTGGGCGGTAGTAGACAAACTGAAAGATTATCAGTATGGGGCTGAATTCGTGATCAAGTCTGACAATAATCCTCTTACATACGTCCTTACTACTGCGAAGCTGGATGCAACGGGACGTCGGTGGTTGGCCGCTCTGTCAAGGTTTCGGTTCAGCCTGAAGTATTGCCCTGGAGTGAATAATCGAGATGCGGATGCTTTATCGACAAGGCCTTACACTACGGAATGGACTCAGCTGACTCCAGATGGGGTGCAAGCCTTATGTCAAGGGGCAGAGCGCCGAGTCAAGGGAGTGGTTGAAGCAGAAGCTATAGGAGTTATGGCTGCGGCTGTTCCAGAGTTCTATTGTAATCCTACACAGCTGAGGGATGAAAGTCTGCCTACCTTTTCAAAGCAGGACCTGAGAACCGATCAGGCTAGAGATCCTTTGATTGGGTTAACAGTGAAGGCCCTAACCACAAACAAACGGGAAATTCTACTGACAAATTCCCCAGAAGGAGTCCGATTGGTATACAAAGAGTGGGAACGGTTGAAGATGTTGGATGGGGTGGTCTACTGAAGGGGCCCCTCAAACAATGCTGAAGAGACCCAGCAGTTGTTCCTTCCCACCAAACACAGAGAGGGTGTGCTGCGGTCATTACACGATGAACATGGACATTTGGGTGCAGAGAGAACTTTTAAGCTAGTGCGAGACAGATTTTATTGGCCCTGTATGAGATCTGAAGTTGAAAGTTACTGCCATTCGTGTCTGAGGTGCATCCAGAGGAAGACCCTACCCACTCGAACTGCTCCAATGAGCCACCTGCAAAGTCAAGGACCTATGGATTTGGTGTGCATTGATTTCCTGTGCTTAGAGCCGGAGGCTAGTGGGCAGGGAAATATTCTAGTAGTGACTGATCATTTCACGCTTTATGCCCAAGCTTTCTCTACTAAAGACCAACGTGCTCCTACGGTGGCGAAGGTCCTGATGGAAAAGTTTTTTGTTCACTATGGCCTACCAAGGAGAATCCAATCGGATCAGGGCAGAGACTTCGAGAGCCGGCTTGTTGGGCAATTGCTGGAACTGCTAGGAATTCAGAAAATCCGAACTACACCATATCACCCTCAAGGTGATGCTCAGCCGGAAAGGTTTAATCGCACGCTGCTAAATATGTTGGGGACATTGTCAAGCAGAGAGAATCAGGGTTGCAGTCGTCACATCGCTACGCTGGTGCATGCGTACAACAGTACGGAGAGTGGCGTTACTGGATACTTACTGTACCGTCTCATGTTCAGAAGAGAAGCTCGACTGCCGGTTGATTTGGCGTTTGGGTTATCTCTTGATCAGCCGTCTGTGGCCTCTCATAGAAACTATGTGGATAGACTTCGGAAGAATTTGGCCTCTGCGTTTGAACAGGCCTGTTTGATTTCAGGAAGCAGAGAGCAGAGGAACAAACGAAACTATGACTTGAGAGTTTGCATACAAGATCTACAGCCGGGTGATAGAGTGTTGCTTAATTGCTTGGGTGTGGCTGCAAGACATAAACTGGTGGATAGATGGAGTTCTCAAGTCTACATTTTCTGCAAGCAACTGCCGGGTCTGCCAGTTTACCAAATCCTACCTGATGGAAAAGCTGGGCCTCTAAAAAACTGGCACCGAAACCATTTGTTGCCTCTGAGAGATGTTGTAAGAGTACCAGTCTTAGACGAACTTTCTTTGCCGAAACCGCCTGTTCCATGTTTGATTCCGGTTACTCGGTCTCAACAGACCCGGGTTGTTGAAGATAGTGAAGGAGACAGTGAGGAAGGAAGTTTTTGTCTGGACTGGGTGCGCTCGCTTGAGCCTGAAGAGGTCATCCCAGTTTCTGAACGGTGGGAAAGTAACCTGAGACCTGAGGCTCCTGAGTTCCAATTGGAAGTTTCTGAGAGTTTGGAGGTTCCTGTAGTTCCGGAAGAGGTGTCCATAGATTACAGTTCTATGCCTTCACTGGAAGGGTCACATTCTGAAGAGGTGTCTGCTCCAGTAGTGGACGAGAGAATTGAGCCCGTACCTGTGGCACTTCCACCGGAAGAGGAGACGATCGAGCCAGAGTCAAAACGCTCTATCCAACCCCCTCAGAGACTCACTTACGACTCACCTGGACATAGCACTGAAGAGGCTGTCACCACAGTGCGAAGGCTGCCCGAAGTGTCTGCTATGTTAGCTGAGGTAGTCAGGAGCATGAGTCAACTTGAGGATGTTTATCTGACCCATTCTATGTTTGCTGCTGAGCCTGTATATATTGACTAATGTAAATGTTGAAATGTCATATAAATGTTACACCTCCTTGGAGAGACCCAATAGTTCTAGGAGGGGGAGAGTGTAGCGCTGTTTAAAACTGTATTGCTGTAATTACTGGGTTCTAGCCACCAGAGGGAGACAAAAGCCATATGGACAATGCGGGACTTAAACAAACTACAATATCCATCAGGTTTTGCGGCGGAGACAGGAAGTAGGTGGGACAGGGAGGAAGGACGTAAGCAGCCTCGTGCGGAGGAGCGCCAGAGTGAGTGGAGTGACGAAAGAGAGAGGACGCAAGTGAGACTGCTCGGGATCGAGAACAGGCCGGAGTGCAGACGCTACCTGTTGGGCGCTGGAGATCAGGACAGTAACTTGCGGAGGCATACCCGTCATCACTGGGAGGCATACACAAGAACTTCCGTTACAGTTGGACCCCCTGTAAGGAGACCGCGACGATCCATAGGAGTGCAGGCGGTAGGCAGTGGTTCTTGACTCGGAGATCGGACGGGCCAGAGAGTGGATCCGGTGGCACAGAGTTCCGGATGACCAGCGGAGAGACATCCTCGACCAGACAGAGGGACAGACTGTATAACGGATGGGTGAGAGGCCTTGCAGGCCGAAAGTCCAAGTAAAATCCAGCACGCTGCATTATTGTTTCAATTCTACAGGGCCCCAACTTGACTAGTCGAAGATTGGCTAATCACATTCACTGGCCAGTTGAATACAGTACCCGGGTACCCGAATCAATACACGTACAACTTTTTGAGGCCTTACACTCCAGAACTGAGGGGGTTAATTCTTTCCTTTTTCCCACCACGTGTTTTCCCACCGCGTGTTTTCCCACCGCGTGCTTCCCGCATTACTAAAATCCTGTCGTTCCTATACCGAAATTGTATGATATCTGTCACTTTATTGGGATCAGTAAAGTATATAATTTATAAAATCCACAACAGTGCTGGTGTATATTTATTCCCTAGTGCGGAGAGACTAACCCGAGGTTTATTCAGCGGCTCCTCCGGGAGTGAGCGCTACACATGTATTAACCCCTTAAGGACCGCTGACGTACTAAGTACTACGGTAGTGTAGACACGCTGCGAGGTGGAGCGCAGTGAAGTCAAGCCTGCAAAATGTTTGCTTCTCTTCGCTTCACTACGCTATGCGTCGCTACACGCTCAGTGTGTCTCAGCCTTTATTCCTGCATCGCTAGCTTACCGAATCAGTTTGTATACTTGTTACTGACCCTGCTTGTTCTGAGGACCCGATCTGTTGCTGACTTTGCCTGCCATTTGACTATTTTCTCTGTGTATTCCCTGCCTGTTCTGTTTGCTTCCTGTTGTTACTGGTGTGCACCGATTCTCACCATATACAGTAGTGCAGTATAAGTGCCTAAACATTGCTGACCCGGTTTTGTTATAGCTGCTGATGTAACTGAATAGATCGGGGATGTCTTCTGCATTACCAAAACCTCTACCACTGCACTCTTCCACAATACCACAGAGGGGTTACTTACGGTGTGAAGGCACTTGCTGCCACCAAAGGCACAATATTTGGGTGCACTGCCGCTGACGCCTATACCAGATTCATATCCTTTTAATATTTGACCGCAGGGTCCAACCCTGCACTCTTCCACAATACCACAGGGGGTTACGGTGTGACGGCACTGTTGCCGACACTAAAGGCCCAATTTTAAAGCACCTATTGTTACTTTCATCCAAAGCCGGCATAAATTTCACCATAATTTAGCCAAAAAATCACTAAACTTGTTCTGCGTGTCAGGTTCGTGTTTATGGAGCTCAGGATGCGGGACAAGCCGTTTTTGGGGTTGAGTCTGGATGTGATAAGGTGTATGGTAAATAACGTAAAGGTTTTAGTACCTGGCTGGGTTTGGTTGAAGAGAGACGTCGTTGATGCAGGCTGAGGTTCGTTACACGGTGAAAGCAGGTGGAGAGTCGTCGTTGATACAAGCGGAGGTTCGGTACACGGTGAAAGCAGGCAGAGAGTTGTCGTTGATACAAGCTGGGGTTCGGTACACGGTGAAAGCAGGCAAAGCGTCGTCGTTGATACAAGCCGGGGTTCGGTACACGGTGAAAGCAGGCAGAGCGTCGTCGTTGATACAAGCCGGGGTTCGGTACACAGTGAAAGCAGGCAGAGCGTCGTCGTTGATACAAGCTGGGGTTCGGTACACAGTGAAAGCAGGCAGAGCGTCGTCGTTGATACAAGCCGGGGTTCGGTACACGGTGAAAACAGGTAGAGATATCTTTAGACAGGTGTGCTCAGGTAAGGGAGGTTTAAAGGGGAGGAACAGGACAACCAAGCAATGAGTCTTGGAGAGGTTGGTGTTTAAATAGGGCGCCTGTGGGAATTGGGCCAATCAGGAGAGAGGTGTACCTGGTTGCCTGGGGATACTGGGTTTTGATTGGTTACGCCATCTTGGAAAGCCACGTGGGACGCCGAGACGCGAGGAGACTGGTGCCGGAGAGCAAGCGCTGGGGAAGGACTCGGTGGCGCCGCGGGGGTGCGCAGCCGATCGAGGGGGTCCCTGGTATGGAGCGCCGATGCTGGGGCCATGGTGTTGCAGGGACAGCCCTCACTACCAGCAAGGAAGCCGCCGGGGGTCTGGAACAGCGGTGCAGGGCGGAGGTCCGGTGACCGGCAGTGGGTGAGTCAGTGGGTCCGGCGGGACCTGACAGTACCCCCTTCTTAGGACGACCCCTCTGGGGGCGTAACGGGCCAGGCTTGGAAGGGTGTAGGAAGTGGAAGGCCCGTACCCGAGAAGGGGCATGGACTTGAGTCGCGGGTTCCCATGAATTTTCCTCGGGTCCATATCCCTTCCACTGGATGAGATATTCTAATTTTTTGTAGCGAGAACGGGAATCGAGAATACGTTGGACTTCGAATTCCTCAAGACCCTCCATGGTGATTGGGTCTGGAGGAGGGGGTGAGCGCTGGGGAAAGTGGTCCTCTGTCCAGGGCTTTAGAAGGGAAACATGGAAAACCGGATGTATTTTAAACGAGGGAGGGAGTTGGAGGCGGACAGCGACAGGGGAGATGATGGAGACGATGGGATAGGGACCTATGTATTTAGGACCTAATTTCTTTGTTGGACACGACAGTTTGAGATTTTTTGTAGATAGCCATACTTTCTGTGATGGTTGATAAGCAGGGGCTGCTTTGCGATGTAGGTCGGCATATTTTTTGTAGGTGTTTTGGGATTCTAATAGGGTGTTCTTCGCGAGGATGAACCCTTGTTGTAGCTTCTGAATATGGTCGTTGACCAGAGGTAAGGGACTCTGGGGGGAGTGTCTGGAAGGACTGAGGGGTGAAACCCATAGTTAGTGTAAAAAGGGGATTGTTTGATAGAGGTGTGTATTTGGGAATTGTATGCAAATTCCGCTGTGGTGAGGAGGTCAGACCAATCGTCTTGTAGGTACGAAGTATAGCAACGTAAGTATTGTTCCAAGGTTTGGTTCGTTCTTTCGGTCTGCCCATTGGAGTGGGGGTGAAAGGCAGTGGACAGACAGACGGATATGTGTAGTAGTGTACAAAAGGCTTTCCAGAACCTTGAGGTAAATTGGGGGCCACGATCTGAGATGATGGTTTCTGGGGTGCCATGGAGCCTGAAAACATGATGAAAAAAAAGGTTGGCGGTGTCCTTGGCGGAGGGTGATCCTTGAGTAGGGATAAAGTGGGCCATTTTGGACAGTCGGTCTACTACCACCATGATAGTGGTATGTTTTCGGGACGGGGGTAGGTCGACGATGAAGTCAACGGAAACACTAGACCATGGGCGAAGCGGGACTGGTAAAGGTTGGAGGAGTCCTGTTACTTTCGTTCTAGGGACTTTACAACGGTTACAGGTGTCGCATGTCTTGACGTATTTCTGAACGTCTAGGGAGACGGAGGGCCACCAAAAATGTCGAAGGATGAGGTCTAGTGTCTTTCTGATACCTCCGTGTCCTGCTGTGGGGGCGTCGTGATTGAGGCGTAGGATTTCCAATCGTTTGGCCGGAGGTATGAACAAGCGTCCGGAGTTGTGGGGCGAGGAGGTGTCACGGTCTTGGAGGTTTTTAAGAAGGTGGGTCTGAGTGGCAAGGAAATGTCCCTGATGTAGAACGGTGTCTTCTTCGTCTGTGGATGTTGGGGTTTCGTCTGACAGGCGGGAAAGGGCGTCGGCCTTTCCGTTTTTGCTTCCTGGGCGATAAGTTATGTGAAATGAAAAACGAGAAAAAAACAGGGCCCAGCGGGCTAGCCTCGGACAGAGCCGACGTGCCGATCTTAAGTATTCTAGATTTTTATGATCTGTGAAGATGGTTGTGGGGTGAAGGGTGCCTTCCAGGAGGTGTCTCCATTCTTCGAGGGTGTTTTTTATGGCCAGGAGTTCCCTATCGCCTACGCTGTAGTTGACTTCGGCTGGTGATAGTTTGCGGGAGAAGAAAGCTACAGGGTGTAGACGATCATTGTTTTCGTCTCGCTGAGAGAGGACGGCTCCGGTGGCGATCCCTGGGCATCCACTTCCAGAGAATAGGGTTTAGAGGGATCAGGTAGCAGCAGGATGGGTGCGGTGGTGAAGCGGGTACGTAGGTTGTCGAACGCCTTTTGGGTTCCTTCGGTCCATAGGAAGGGGGTGTTCTTCTTGGTCAATTGGGTGAGAGGCTGGGCAAACCTGGAGAAGTTACGAATGAATTTGCGATAAAAATTTGCAAATCCAATAAAGCTTTGTACTTCTTTTTTTGTACGAGGGCGAGGCCATTTGGTGATGGCTTCGATTTTCCGAGGGTCCATTTCTATATGACCCGGGGTGATTATGAACCCTAGAAATTCGATTCGCGGAGTGTTGAAAATACATTTTTCGAGCTTAGCGTACAGGTTGTGGGACCGTAGGCGGGCAAGGACGGTATTAACATGTTGGTAGTGTTGTGACAAGGACTCGGAGTAGATAAGAATATCGTCCAGGTAGGCGACTACGTATACATCCAGTATATCGCGTAGGATATCGTTTATGAAGTGTTGGAAAGCAGCTGGGGCGTTTCCCCTGTTTCAGGTCTCGTATGGAGGTTTGGGCTGACTCAAACCGATATGGGTCCTCATACAAGTCGTCCAGTGCTGTGATAAAGGCTTCCCAGGATACAAGAGCGGGATCGTTGCTGGTAATGAGATGGTGAGCCCACAGTCGGGGTTCGCCTTGTAACAGCGATATCACTGTTTTGATTCTGATGTCTTCGGAGTGGTAGGTTCGGGGTTTTAGGGAAAGGAGGAGTTGACAATCCGTAAGAAACACCCGATATTTGTTCCGGTCACCGGAAAATCGGTCTGGCAAAGGCACAAGAGGTTCAGGAGCCATAGCATCAACCAAGGGTAGATGAGTTGGTAGGCTTGGGATGGGGAGGGGCGAGGTAGCGGCCATAAGGTCCGAGACCTGGTTCTGGAGTTGAGCCTGTCCGGTTTGTAGGCCTTGGACGGTCTGGTTTAGATTCCCGATCTGGCGGGACATTGTGTTGAGGGCTTCGGCTATATCCGCGAGGTCCATTCGGTAATAGGCTTGGTTGTATCTGTCAGGTTCGTGTTTATGGAGCTCAGGATGCGGGACAAGCCGTTTTTGGGGTTGAGTCTGGATGTGATAAGGTGTATGGTAAATAACGTAAAGGTTTTAGTACCTGGCTGGGTTTGGTTGAAGAGAGACGTCGTTGATGCAGGCTGAGGTTCGGTACACACGGTGAAAGCAGGTGGAGAGTCGTCGTTGATACAAGCGGAGGTTCGGTACACGGTGAAAGCAGGCAGAGAGTTGTCGTTGATACAAGCTGGGGTTCGGTACACGGTGAAAGCAGGCAAAGCGTCGTCGTTGATACAAGCCGGGGTTCGGTACACGGTGAAAGCAGGCAGAGCGTCGTCGTTGATACAAGCCGGGGTTCGGTACACAGTGAAAGCAGGCAGAGCGTCGTCGTTGATACAAGCTGGGGTTCGGTACACAGTGAAAGCAGGCAGAGCGTCGTCGTTGATACAAGCCGGGGTTCGGTACACGGTGAAAACAGGTAGAGATATCTTTAGACAGGTGTGCTCAGGTAAGGGAGGTTTAAAGGGGAGGAACAGGACAACCAAGCAATGAGTCTTGGAGAGGTTGGTGTTTAAATAGGGCGCCTGTGGGAATTGGGCCAATCAGGAGAGAGGTGTACCTGGTTGCCTGGGGATACTGGGTTTTGATTGGTTGGGGACGCCATCTTGGAAAGCCACGTGGGACGCCGAGACGCGAGGAGACTGGTGCCGGAGAGCAAGCGCTGGGGAAGGACTCGGTGGCGCCGCGGGGGTGCGCAGCCGATCGAGGGGGTCCCTGGTATGGAGCGCCGATGCTGGGGCCATGGTGTTGCAGGGACAGCCCTCACTACCAGCAAGGAAGCCGCCGGGGGTCTGGAACCGCGGTGCAGGGCGGAGGTCCGGTGACCGGCAGTGGGTGAGTCAGTGGGTCCGGCGGGACCTGACATGCGTGTCCTAAAATGTCTCCTCTTTTCATACAGACTGCCGCCCCAAGCAGTTGTTTATGAATAGATTAAAGGAAAACCATTTACCGTCATTTGAAATGTCATTTTTTTTTAAAATGTTTCTATACATCCTACAAATCCGCCACTTCATGGGCAGGTTATGGGGACCTCCTAGGCACGAAATTTGAAGGAATTTTTTGTTTTTATTCTTAACCTTTAATTCATGGAAAACTCACTGTTCCTTTAAAAAAAGTTTTTTTTTAACTTTTTGTCCTTGTTTCCTGTCCCCAGGGCACTACCCGGACCCCCATACACCTTTTATGGCAAATATCTTGCATATATGCCCTCTTGGAGGGCACTATAAAAATCGATCTTTCAGGGGGGCGTGGCTAGCCGGCAGCACTAGCGGTCGCATGGTGTGAGAGCTCCGTGAATGGCGCTCGGTTCCCTCAGTCCTGCGGCACATCCAGCGGTCCTACCAAGCCCATCTTACCTCCCTAGTGGCCCTGACACCCTTCTGCACAGAGATGGCCCCTCCGAAGGCGCAGCGGCAGCTGGAAGGACAGCGTTCGAGCAGGCTGGAGAAAGGCCGCAAAATCCAAGATGGCGGCTCCCCGACATCCGGCTCCTCTCTGTCAGGATTAGACCCGGAGGAACCATGTGCATACCACCTCTCAGAGACATCCCCAGCCTCAGAAAAGTCCATGCATGATATGCTGCAGGGTCTCCGTTCCACTCTTCAAGCTGATTTTAAAGAGGCGCTGCAGGAGCTGCGCAGGGACGTTCAAGACTTGGGTGAGCGAACTGATAACCTCGAATCTAAATCTGATGATATTTGTCTTGCTCACAACGATTTAGTGGATAGACACCAGGCCTTGCAAGCGGCCCATGAGGCCTTAGCCACGAAGGTTGCTGACTTGGAGGACCGCTCGCGCAGAAACAACGTGCGACTTCGGGGTGTCCCAGAAGCAGTGGTAGTGGTGGATTTACCAGCATATATTTTGGAGGTTTTTCAGATCTTACTCCCCTCAGCTACCCCCCAAGATTTACTCCTGGACCGTGCACATAGATTGCCCAAAGCAAAAAACCTTCCATCTGATATCCCCCGGGACGTTATTGTGAGAATTCACTTTTACCACATTAAAGAAGCTCTAATGGCGGCTGCTCGGAAGAAGCCTGCTCTGCCAGCACCGTATGATGCCCTGTTACTGTTCGCTGATCTCTCGGCGCTGACCCTGGCAAAAAGATGGGAATTTTTACCGATTACAAAGCTCCTTCGGAACCACAAAATGGCTTATAGATGGGGTTTCCCGACGAAATTGCTGGTGTGGAAAGAAGGGAGCCTTCACACCATATCTGAAGTGTCACCGGGCATGCAGCTTCTCCAAGAGTGGGGGCTAGTGCAGGAGTACACCCCACCACGGGTGGCAACACAGTCCCCAATTAAAGTATCCCCGGAATGGCACAGAGTCAGGCCAAAATGAGCCGCCGTTTTTCATATAATTTTTCTCCTACATGCAGCCTCTGGAATCTCTGGCGATGTTTTCCCCTTTCCATGAGATGACCACTCTTCTCCAATGCTCAGGAACCGAGCGCCATGTTCCCTTAATGGCTCGGCCACTGTTGTTGACTTGTTCGAGCTGTTTGTGTTTCCCTGGGGATCCAGGGATACCCCTCATTGTGGGAATTTTTTTTTTTTACCTGGCTCATTGCCATGCTTTCTTTCCCCAAGGCGTCTTACACCCCACTTTACTGCGGGCTCGCAGTGCTATTTTTGCTGTCCTCGTTATTCATGCCTTTTTCTTTTAAACATTTTTCTCTCTTCTTTTTTTTTTTGTTCTGGACTTTCTCATGGTTCACTCATGTGTTTGCGTTGGACTCCTGGAGGTCAGGGCCCATGAAGAGAGTATGGCTTGGGGTTTATCTTTTCATTATGAGCTTGTTCGTGGCTTCCCTGATGGGTTCCCCTGAATTGACGATTTTTTCATTGAACGTACGGGGTTTGAACGTCCCATTTAAGCGCCACTGCCTATTTCGAGACCTACAAAGACTTAAACCTGCAGTGGTATGTTTGCAGGAGACGCATTTTCGGTCCCAGGATGCTCCACGTCTCCGGTCCCAGATGTACCCTGATGCATACCATTCTATGTCTCCCACGAAATCTAGAGGAGTTTCCATCCTTTTTCACAGGGATTGGCTGTTTCAGTGTACATCTCAATACCAAGACAAGGAGGGGAGAATGTTGATTTTGACGGGGTCTCTTAATGGTGTCCCTGTGACGGTTGCTAACTTATATTTTCCAAATGTTAACCAAATGCAATTTATGAAAAAAGCTCATGCAGAGGTTCAATCACTTAGCTCCGGAGCTCTGTATGTATGCGGTGATTTTAATATGACCCCCAACCCGACGGTTGATAGCCAATCCACTGGAGGTCGCCCCCCCTCTCGGAAGGTGCAATCTCTGGGTAAACGTCTGACAGACTTTCTGCATACTGCAGATTTATATGATGCATGGCGAATATCTCACCCCCAAGTCAGAGATTATACCTATTATTCCCATGTCCACTCTTCGTACAGTAGGATTGATCTATGCCTCATCCATCGCACCCTGATCCCAAACCTTTTAGACGCTAGGATAGGGCCCATAACGTGGTCTGACCATGCTCCTTTAATCCTTTCCTTTCATGCCACCTTCCCTGCTAGAGGTATGGGCTCGTAGAGGTTGAACGACTCTCTCATCATTGACCCGGCTGGAAAAGATGAGACAGCATGCTTTCTGAAAGAATATTTTTCCTTGAACACTTCGGAGGAAGTGGCTATTTCGTCCGTATGGCTTGCGCATAAAGCCGTAGTACGCGGTCATTTTATTAGGCTGGGGACTTATAAGAAAAAACAAAGGGATGTTAAAATAGCAACTATCTTACAGCAGATCGATGCCCTAGAATCTCTAAATAAGACTCAGCCAACTCTGAAAGTTGCCTCTGACTTGCTTTCCTTGAGGAAAGAATTGGAACACCTGAACTTGCAGGTGATGGAACGCTTGTTACGCAAGCTCAATTACGCTTCGTATACCCAGGGGAACAAGTCGGGGAAACTACTGGCATCTAAACTAAGAGCTAAGCGTCTTCACACTAAGATCACACAAGTCGAATGCTCGAGAGGCGGACAGGTGAGGGATCCGACGCTGATTGTTTCAGAGTTTGCCCATTACTATGGATCCTTATATAATCTTGGCTCTGACCCAGCTGTTCTGTCCCCACAAAAAGAGAATATCTCTACTTTTCTAGAGGAGGCGCGCCTGCCGACCCTGTCTTCCTCTCAGCAAGTGGATTTGCTCGCCCCATTTTCGGAAGAGGAGATTAGTAAAGCAATCTGTGCTCTCCCGAAAGGTAAAGCACCAGGCCCTGATGGATTGACCAACTTATATTATCAAAAATTTGCCTCGGAACTCACACCTACCCTCACTGGTTTATTCAATCATATTAAACTAACAGGCCAAGTTCCTCTGCTTCTGGCTACTGTGATTACTCTCCCTAAACCCGGTAAACCCCCCACACACTGCGCGAATTTCCGTCCTATTTCCCTGCTTAATGTGGATATTAAGCTTTATGTGAAATTACTTGCATCCCGCATTGCGCCTCTGCTTCCTAAATTAATCCACCCAGACCAAACAGGGTTTGTACCGGGGCGACAGACTTGCGACAACACTCGCCGTCTTTTTGACATCATAGACCTAGCAAATAGATCGGATGACCCAGGGCTTCTACTTTCACTATATGCAGAAAAAGCCTTTGATCGCATGCATTGGGGTTTTTTGCATCAGGCCTTTTTGTTCCCAGCCCCATTTATTCGGAGCATTATGGCTTTGTACTCTGCCCCTTCGGCGAAAGTTTTGAGCATGGGATTTTTATCACCGATTTTTCAAATAACCAATGGTACGCGTCAAGGTTGCCCCTTATCTCCCTTAATATTTGTACTAGCCCTGGAGCCTCTAGCATCCCATATAAGATTAAACCCGCTGATCTCTGGCTTAACCACCCCTGCAGGAGAACAAAAACTAGCTTTATTCGCAGACGACATACTTCTTTACCTTTCTGACCCGGAGACCTCCCTACCCCCTCTTTTTACTCTGCTAACTAGGTACGGCCAGCTATCATATTATAAGAACAATATTAGTAAGACTCAAGCCCTTCCCTTGTATATTCCAAATTCGTCACTTCGCACTCTCCAGAATAAATATTCGTTTGACTGGCGCGCGGATTCCATTAAATACCTGGGCGTTTTCCTCTCCAAAAATAGGAGCTCCATAGTCCAACATAACTTTGTCCCTCTATTGCAGTCTATTGAGAAACAAATGCAGTCGTGGCGAACGGTGGAGCTGTCCTGGTTAGGCCGCATGGCATCTTTAAAAATGACAATCCTCCCACAGATTCTATATTACTTCCGTAACGTTCCAGTTTTCCTCCCTACCTACCTCCTGACAAGAATGCAACGGTTATTGTTTACCCACGTTTGGAAATGAAAACCCCCCAGGATTTCGGCTACTGCTGTGACTGCCCCGACCAAGCTGGGTGGTCTGGGATTTCCTGATCTCTTAAAATATCATAGAGCGTCTCTGCTAGCTCAACTGCTAGCTGCACTACACGCAGTAGAACCCCCACTGTGGTTACGCTTAGAAAATGCTGTAGTCTCCCCTAACACCATTCATGATTTTATGTGGTATGACCTCCTTCCCTGGAGCAGTGGCGTAACTAGAAACCTGAGGGCCCCGGTGCAAGAATCCATGAAGGGCCCCCCAACCCCCCCAAAAAAAGATCCATATTTTTACCTTTTTTTTTTCTGCAATATAATAAAGATAGTATTGCCCCCAACTCACATGGATATATATATTGCCCCAGCTCACATGGACATATATATTGCCCCCAGCTCACATGGACATATATTGCCCCCAGCTCAAATGGACATATATTGCCCCCAGCTCACACATGGACATATATTGCCCCCAGACCACACATGGATATATTGCCCCAGCTCACACATAGATATTTTTGCCCCAGCTCATGGAAATATTGCCCCAACACATGGATATACTGCCCCAACACATGGATACTGCCCCAGCACATGGATATACTGCCCCAGCTCTGCCCCCCAGCTCAAGGATATACTGCCCCAGCTCTGCCCCCCAGCTCCTCATGGATATACTGCCCCAGCTCTGCCCCAGCTCATGGATATACTGCCCCAGCTCTGCCCCAGCTCATGGATATACTGCCCCAGCTCTGCCCCCCAGCTCATGGATATACTGCCCCAGCTCTGCCCCCCAGCTCATGGATATACTGCCCCAGCTCTTCTCCCCCAGCTCCTCATGGATATACTGCCCCAGCTCTGCCCCAGCTCATGGATATACTGCCCCAGCTCTGCCCCAGCTCATGGATATACTGCCCCAGCTCTTCTCCCCCAGCTCCTCATGGATATACTGCCCCAGCTCTGCCCCCCAGCTCATGGATATACTGCCCCAGCTCTTCTCCCCCAGCTCCTCATGGATATACTGCCCCAGCTCTGCCCCAGCTCCTCATGGATATACTGCCCCAGCTCTGCCCCAGCTCATGGATATACTGCCCCAGCTCTGCCCCCCAGCTCCTCATCATGGAAATACTGCCCCAGCTCTGCCCCCCAGCTCCTCATCATGGATATACTGCCCCAGCTCTGCCCCCCAGCTCATGGATATACTGCCCCCAGCCCAGCTCTTACCTGCTCTGCTGGCTCCAGGCCCAGGGCAGGCTCCGCCGGCGTCTTTTCCTCCTTGGCGAGCGGCCGCTGGAAACATGCAGCTTGGCCGCTCGCCGGAAACCACCTGATCAACGCGAGGTCTCGTGCGCTGGTCAGGTGGTTTCTCTCCCACGTGAGCGGCCAAGCTGCATGTCAGCGGCCGCTCGCGTAGGGAGAGGGACGGCCAGCGCGCGGCTCCCAGATTCCGGCGCTGATTGCCGGAATCTGGCGGCGGCGCTGGGCCCCCCTCCAGTGGCGGAATGCCAGGGCCCGGTCGCAACTGCGACCGCTGCGACCCTGGTACTTCCGCCACTGCCCTGGAGCAAAATGGGAGGAATACTTCCCTCTTCCTACCTTTCAATCCTGACTTGGCGGCAGTGGGGTAGACCCTTACTTAAGCCCTTTCACCCACTCAGTTTTGCACCTCTTAGCTTTCTCAGCAGTCTATCCCCCGACTTACACCTGGCACCCTGGATACTCCAGGGAGTAACCCTTATCCAACACCTACTTACTCTAACCACTATTAAGCACTTCCCAGACTTAGTCCAGGAATATGGTATTCCTTCGAAAGAACTGTTCACCTATTTACGAATTAAGCACATCCTGCTATCCCAGAGGGTTGCAGTGATCCCTATGTTGGAGGCCACAGCCTTTCATAGGCTTTGTCTAGGAAAAAAAAGCTCAGCCAAACCGCTGTCTCTATGTTACCGAAGTATGCTATCTCCCCCTAAACTACGGAAATTACCATATATGTCGAGATGGGAAAAAGAACTGAACATGACCTTCTCGCAGGAGGACT
Organism: Leptobrachium leishanense; assembly: GCA_009667805.1. Classification (NCBI taxonomy): domain Eukaryota; kingdom Metazoa; phylum Chordata; class Amphibia; order Anura; family Megophryidae; genus Leptobrachium; species Leptobrachium leishanense. The sequence goes on from CM019066.1 coordinate 90,317,637, forward strand.
GGGCTTATGCCACGTCCTCAGTATATAAGTTATCGCGTAGTACTGGCATGCGGGAGGCGCATCTTAAATTGTTATATTGTTGGTACCTTACCCCGTCCAGATTGCAACATTTCTCAAAGGGTTCGGAACTGTGCTGGCGCTGTTCGGTGGATAAGGGTTCGCTCCTCCATATTTTCTGGTCATGCCCGAAAATTAGCCCCTATTGGGATGCGATCCGCCGGTTAATCAAATTATGCACTTCGATAGAGGTTCCCCTAAACCCTGAAACTTACCTGTTACACTTCCTCCCTACTAATATTCCATTGTCCCCTAGAGGGCTGATCTCTGCTATTTTGGGGGTTGCCAAATTAGCCCTAGCAAGTCATTGGCGGTCACCTTCTGCCCCTATCATCCCTGAAGTATTGACACGTCTTGATAATATACACATGTATGAAGAAATGTTTGCTGCAGCTCGAGATACTCTCATGTTGCACCATGATACGTGGGATGGCTGGGTGTCCTTCAGATCCTCTGGAATTGTGGTATAATGTAAAATGAACCATGTCTTTTCTTTTCTTTCTTTCCTTCTTCCTCTTCACTATTAACTTTAGGTAGTTACATAGTATAAAAATTCAAGTACTGTATTTTACTGATTGGTGCTCACCTTCATTTTCATGTTTAATTTTCATGCCGACTGGTCCTGAGTGACCCATACTGCCAATTCTATGTTACGTTACGCTTATTGCTGGTACTTAATAAAAACTTTTATATTGAAAAAAAAAAAAAAAAAAAGAACTTTCGAGTCCCATTGACTTGCATTGAGTTCGGTTTGTGTTCGAGTTCGAACTCGAACTTTTGAAATTGTTCGAGTTCGAATGCGAACCGAACACGGGGGTGTTCGGCTCATCACTACTTTACACGTTAGCAACTCCAATGAGACGAGTAAAAGCCCTGCTACCTTGTACATCTGCCTGTACTGTGGGACTTATTCCGTGATTTGGGAGTTGTGGAGAAATGATAAGGAAATTCCAAATATAAAACCATCGCTGAACGGTGCAGAAAGCTGAATTAGATAATTTTTTCCATATCAACTAATTTTATCCTAAACTGACAATTCTCCACATCTCCCGGTTTAATGTTTCTTCAACCACTACAAACTTCAGCAGCCCCTGATACAGCAGATGAAGGAACGGCAGGAGAAGCTTCCTCAATAAAGCTTCGTCTGCCATTGTTACTCCCTATTGGAATCACCAAAGTTTATTTTTATTTTTTCCATATAAAGATTTTTATTGGAGTTCACACATACAGTTGTGTTCAAAATTATTCAACCCCCACTGAAATTGAGTGTTTTGGCCAGTTTGACATTGATTTTGATCATTCAGTCATCTTGCTTACAATTAAATCAAAGAGGCACGTGTAGGTCAGACAAATATAACATAACATTTATAATGAAATAACCACAAATGTCTTTTCTGTGCTCACATCATTATCAGTTTTATTCAACCCCAAGTGACATTCAATCTTAGTACTTAGTACAACATCCTTTTACAGTTATAACAGCTTTTAAACGTGAAGCATAGCTTGACACAAGTGTCTTGCAGCGATCTACGGGTATCTTCGCCCATTCGTCATGGGCAAAAGCCTCCAGTTCAGTCACATTCTTAGGCTTGCGCACTGCAACTGCTTTCTTTAAGTCCCACCAGAGGTTCTCAATCGGATTTAAATAAGGTGACTGCGATGGCCACTCCAAAATGTTCCAGCCTTTAATCTGCAACCATGCTCTAGTGGACTTGGAGGTATGCTTGGGATCATTGTCCTGTTGAAAGGTCCAACGTCTCCCAAGCCTCAGGTTTGTGACGGATTGCATCACATTGTCAGCCAATATCTCCTGATACTGAAGAGAATTCATGGTACCTTGCACACGCTGCAGCTTCCCTGTACCTGCAGAAGCAAAACAGCCCCAAAGCATGATTGACCCCCCGCCATGCTTCACAGTAGGCAAAGTGTTCTTTTCTTCATAGGCCTTGTTCTTCCTCCTCCAAACATAGCGTTGATCCATGGGCCCAAACAGTTCTAATTTTGTTTCATCAGTCCACAGAACACTATCCCAAAACTTCTGTGGTTTGTCCACATGACTTTTGGCATTCTGCAGTCGACTCTTCTTATTCTTTGGAGACAGCAAGGGGGTGCGCCTGGGAGTTCTGGCATGAAGGCCTTCATTACGCAGTGTGCGCCATATTGTCTGAGCTGAAACTTCAGTACCCACATCTGACAAATCTTTTCTCAGTTCCGCAGCAGTCACACGGGGACTTTTCTCCACTCTACGCTTCAGGTTTCCACAGCAGTCGAAGTCAGCATCTTCTTTCTGCCACGACCAGGTAGCGTTTCAACAGTGCCCTTTGCCTTGAATTTGCGAATGATGCTTCCTATGGTCTCTCTTGATATGTTTAACATCTTTGCAATCTTCTTATAGCCATTGCCCTTCCTGTGAAGAGTAATCACCTCTTCTCTTGTCTTCCTGGACCATTCTCTTGACTTCACCATGTTTGTAACCACACCAGTAAATGTCTAGAAGGAGCTGAGTATCACAGTCATTTTAAAGCTGCCTAATTGGTGCTTATTATGCTTTATTGCTGCTCCGTGACATCCACAGGTGTTTTCAATACCTGATTGAAAACACTTGAATGAACCTCTGTTCTTCAGAGTGGTAGTCTTTAAGGGGTTGAATAATTGTGTCAATGAAGAATTCACAAAATAAACATTTACTACTGTATTACAAAACCAATTGATGTCATTTTAGTTGCATATGGTTCTTTAAAAAGTCCTTGTAGGATTTCATTCTGAATCCAATTACAAATGTACACTAAATTCCCTAAAACCCTTTACAGCATTGGGGGTTGAATAATTTTGAACACAACTGTAAATGGTACAAACATGCAAATAAAGAAAGCATCAGAAGGAAGAGACATAGATTTACAACACTGGCAATGAACAATACAATTCGAATGAATTATCGTTGAACTCTGGGAAGGGGTCGATTGTGCAGACTCCATTTTCCAATAAAAAATAAATTCCTAGACTAAAATAAAACATAAAACATACAACATGGCAGCACTACAATCTTACATATCGAGGAACCTTATATCAAAAGTCCAGAATCGACAAACACCCTCCATCCCTCCCACGTTTCATCAAGTTGGCATATAGAATTATTCGCTGTGTGGAACATTTCCTCATATTTAAAAACACTTTCGAGGGCAACCATAACCTCCCTCATAGAGGGGCAGACGGAAGAACGCCAATGTCTTGCTATAACTACAGTTGTGTTCAAAATTATTCAACCCCCAATGCTGTAAAGGGTTTTAGGGAATTTAGTGTACATTTGTAATTGTATTCAGAATGCAATCCTACAAGGAGTTGTTAAAGAACCATATGCAACTAAAATGACATCAATTGGTTTTGTAATACAGTAGTAAATGTTTCTTTTGTGAATTCTTCATTGACACAATTATTCAACCCCTTAAAGACTACCACTCTGAAGAACAGAGGTTCATTCAAGTGTTTTCAATCAGGTATTGAAAACACCTGTGGATGTCACGGAGCAGCAATAAAGCATAATAAGCACCAATTAGGCAGCTTTAAAATGACTGTGATACTCAGCTCCTTCTATACATTTACTGGTGTGGTTACAAACATGGTGAAGTCGAGAGAATGGTCCAGGAAGACAAGAGAAAAGGTGGTTACTCTTCACAGGAAGGGCAATGGCTATAAGAAGATTGCAAAGATGTTAAACATACCAACATTCGCAAATTCAAGGCAAAGGGCACTGTTGAAACGCTACCTGGTCGTGGCAGAAAGAAGATGCTGACTTCGACTGCTGTGCGCTACCTGAAGCGTAGAGTGGAGAAAAGTCCCCGTGTGACTGCTGAGGAACTGAGAAAAGATTTGTCAGATGTGGGTACTGAAGTTTCAGCTCAGACAATATGGCGCACACTGTGTAATGAATGCCTCCATGCCAGAACTCCCAGGCGCACCCCCTTGCTGTCTCAAAAGAATAAGAAGAGTCGACTGCAGTATGCCAAAAGTCATGTGGACAAACCACAGAAGTTTTGGGATAGTGTTCTGTGGACTGATGAAACAAAATTAGAACTGTTTGGGCCCATGGATCAACGCTATGTTTGGAGGAGGAAGAACAAGGCCTATGAAGAAAAGAACACCTTGCCTACTGTGAAGCATGGCGGGGGGGTCAATCATGCTTTGCTCAACAGGACAATGATCCCAAGCATACCTCCAAGTCCACTAGAGCATGGTTGCAGATTAAAGACTGGAACATTTTGGAGTGGCCATCGCAGTCACCTGACTTAAATCCGATTGAGAACCTCTGGTGGGACTTAAAGAAAGCAGTTGCAGTGCGCAAGCCTAAGAATGTGACTGAACTGGAGGCTTTTGCCCATGACGAATGGGCGAAGATACCCGTAGATCGCTGCAAGACACTTGTGTCAAGCTATGCTTCACGTTTAAAAGCTGTTATAACTGTAAAAGGATGTTGTACTAAGTACTAAGATTGAATGTCACTTGGGGGTTGAATAAAACTGATAATGATGTGAGCACAAAAAAGACATTTGTGGTTATTTCATTATAAATGTTATGTTATATTTGTCTGACCTACACGTGCCTCTTTGATTTAATTGTAAGCAAGATGACTGAATGATCAAAATCAATGTCAAACGGGCCAAAACACTCAATTTCAGTGGGGGTTGAATAATTTTGAACACAACTGTATTTTAGCTGTCCCAAGTACCATGGAAATAAACCTCCTATGGCGGGTCTGAATATTAACGGGTAAAAGATGCAAGAGGTACACTTTCGGGCAGAGTGGGAGCGTAAGCCGAGTACAATGGGAAATCAATCTACTTAACTTTCCCAATATCCCCCCAGAATAGGGCATAGCCAAAACGTATGTAATAGAGAGCCAAGGCCGGTAAGACACCTCCAACATAAGCCTAAATTCCCTGAAATATGGGCCAACCGGGAATCACCAAAGTTTATAACAAAGCTAAATGGTTTCATTTAACGGGTTATACTTTAAGCACCAGTGCTCACTGGTGTTACAAATAATCACCGGTATTGCAGTTCCTACAAGCTCCAGCTTTTCTCAAAAGCAAAATCCAAACAGCAAAAGGCGAAGCTTTACCGTGCAGGGCAAACACTGGCGTTTACTGAATAATCTAGTTTAGTGGATTACCCTGTACGTAAGGTATGTCTTTAGGTACTGACAAGTTAGTATCCCATAAAAACTGGTACAAGTATTAACCTGTTAATTAACACAAAAAACTTGAGTTGCCACATAGAGAACAAAAACCTCTATTTGACGATTCAGAGTTTTAGCCAATCATGCAATGTGGATCCTGATTTGAGCAAGATTAAAAATGATAAAAATCCCAACAGTGACCTGTGTTCTTCTGGAATCAAACTATGCACACTTAGACCAAGCCCAAGTCCCTCCGCCCCAAGCCTACTGTGACAATCATGCAAGTGGGCACCCTAGGCACTGACAAATCTGTAATATGCCATATGCAATGTCAAGCCTCATGACTATTCTCTGGCTGCCAGCTAAGCTTTGCCAGGTGGCAGTGCAGCTCTTTTAATATGTATACCCTTGTGTTTGGTAACGCTGCTTGTTTTCTTCTCTCCGTCTGTAAGACAATGCCCGGCAGTAAGAATAAACAAGAGAATAAGAGGCACTCTGTGTTTGTGTCTGTTTTACATTTCAGAGCATCCTGGGCTCTCCTCCGTAGGGCAGCCTTCTGTCTCTCTTGCATATCTTGGCTATCCAAGACACGTTGCTTGCAAAGTGGGAGTATCAGTGGGAGAAAGCAAAAAAATCGATGTGTCATTTCGTCACACTGACTTCTGTTAACTGGCACATGTTTCTGTGTGGGGTTGTGGTCTCTATATTGCAGCCTTGGCAGGTTGACACGTCCCAAGATGCCACCCAGAGGAGATGTCAATGATTCACCGGTGACAGTATTCCCTTCCCACCAAAGCAGAATACATAAAGCAAGTATTATTGTGAAGCAGGGAAATGTCACTGCTGTTATTGATTTATTTCCACTTTTTTTTGCCTGCGCAATGTTCTGGCATAGATTTTGCATGGCAATCAGGTTGTACTGAGCAATCATGGGCTACATGTAGATTTATGAGATATTGTGGTGTATCACGTGGTCTACTGAATCAACCATTCCTCAGTGCATAAAGCAATATTAACAGCTATTGCTTTAAAAGGTTTATAGAGCATCAGAACTTTATTGGAATTAAAAAATAAAATATTCCTTAAACAAAGAACGCTTCTTATTTATGTAACAGATTGTATCGAAAGGCAGCCTTGTTTGCCAACTTCAATATTCCCATCACCTGCTGAAATGAGGATATATGGTACATAGGATTAAAGATGACTTGACTCATAAATACCCTTGTCCAGGAGCTGGTATGGTAAGCACGCAGGCACTAAGAAGGACGAGCTGCTGGGAAGTATACCCTTGCATTTTCAACATAAGTCACAATTACCCAGTAGATAATATATCACTTTAAGTGTGATACCTGAGTCAAAGCACCTCTTTAAAATCTACCCACTGTCAATTGTTGTGTTTTGTGGTTGGTAAACCTTTTTATTTTACAACTTCAAATGTAATTTTGCGAGTTTACTTTTAGTTCTTAATCTGATTCCTCTTCTCATGGAGGCAGCCATCTCATATGTGTGTGAGAGTCACCCTTTTTAATAAAGCCGAGTGATTGACAGATCATATATGTGCATTCTGGAGAACTTATAGAGAGAGGGTGTTCTGATAACATAGGATAAATGTCATTTTAACTATCACAGCTCAGGTTATGTGTTTTTTTTGTTTTCCCCATCTCACTGCTTAGCTGCAGTGCAAATACATACATATATAAACATGTGTAGCGCTCACTCCCGGAGGAGCCGCTGAATTTAACCTCGGGTTAGTCTCACCGCACTAGGGAATAAATATACACCAGCACTGTTGTGGATTTTATAGATTATATACTTTACTGATCCCAATAAAGTGGCATATATAATGTGAACACGGTATATGAGCGACAGGATTTTCGTAATGCGGGAAAACAAGCGGCGGCAAAAAGGAAAGTTTAACCCCTTCGTTTCTGGAGTGTAAGTCCCGTAAAAGTAGTGTCCCAAAAAGGTGTGTGTGTGTGTTATCTCAGGTACCCGGGTACTATATTCTTACCGAAAACAATAATATCATCCAGATACACTAACACTTCGATCAGGTTCATGTCCCCGACTGTCTTCTCCATTAACCGTTGGAACGTGGCTGGCGCTCCCGTAAGGCCTTGAGGCATTCTGTTGAACTTAAAGAACCCCAGTGGGCAGATGAACGCAGTCTTCTCCTTGTCCACAGGATGCATTGGTATCTGATGATACCCACTTCGCAGGTCTAGTACACTAAACCATTTTGCTCCAGACAAACACTGTAAGGCATCTTCTATCCGAGGAGTGGCATATTGATCCGGAATGGTTCTCTGATTTAGTGTGCGATAGTCTATACAAAGACGAATAGAACCATTCTTCTTCCAATCCATCACTATTGGAGAGGCGTACAGACTCCTGGACTCTTGAATCACCTTAGTCCTTTGTAGTTCATTCAGCTGTTCTCGTAGATCATCCAAGTCTCCCAGCGGAACTCGCCTTGACCTTTCTCGAAATGGCTTATCTTCCTGTAGTCGAATGCGATGCTCAGTACTCTTAGCTAGGCCCACGTCGAACTCATCCTTCGAGAACAAGTCCCTCCATTTTAGGATCTGGGACTGAAGATGTTTCTTCCATTCAGGTGAGATGGGAGCGTCCTTAGAATAGAACCTTTCAGCTGGAATCTCTTTGTTCACTCCCCCTCTTAAATCAGTAGGGGAGAGAGGCGTAGCAGACGCTACTTGCCCGATAAGCATTCGTGCTTTCAGAATCACAGGAGAATCGGACATATTACATACACTAACTGAGACTCTTCCTCGTGTCCATTTCAAAGCTCTTGTGGAGATTATTTCAGGGATTACTTCTACTCCGGCTTCACTCCCATGATTGAAATCAGTTTCCAGTACCACATACGGACCCGGCTGTGATCCGTTCAACTTGACTGAAGCCTGGAAACTCGCCACTTCTCCTGATTGCAGAACCTTCTCTGTTCCTCCCAATCTCCACAGGCGCCCCACTTCGGCAGGTGCCTTCTGTTCTTCGACCATTCGCTGATAGACCGGACGTAACATCGGGTGTACTCCCCTGGTAGAACCTTCTTCCATTACTATAGGAGTCAGGAGACATCGCACCAGATCTGTATTCGTCCCCACTATCATAGAACTTCGGTTGGCCCCTGAAGGCCGAGGACACACAATGGCCAATGCATCACAACCTCCAGACTGTCCGATGACTTCGGATCCAATTTCTAGCTTTACCTGTAGATATCCGTCATAGGGAAGTTTCTCAGTTCCGATACCCCAGATCTCAAGGTCCTTTAATTTCTGTAGAGGTATGTGCCTCAAATGCTTCTCGTAGAAGTCTCGATAGATCAACGTCACTTGAGCCCCTGAGTCTAACAGAGCTTTAGTGTAGACTCCCTCTACTTGGATTGGAACGATGGGAGAAGGACCTATCAGCTGGTCAGAAAACTTTGTCGTAGCAGCAGGGAGTTTAGACCCAGTTCGCTGTACCCTGGCCTTCTTCTTGGCCCGTGTAGGTTTTGGGTGTGCATTGCTTCCCCATGACATGGGACCGGACACTAAGGGAGTAACTCTTTCAGTCCTGGCAGGCTCAGCAGTTGGCAAGACTTTGGGCCTTCTCTGCCGTTCGGTTCTGGTTTTAATTTTGGAGCGGTTTTCAACCATCGGGCACCTAGTTTGCTCCTTCACTTGGGCCCCCTGGTGTTTCCCGCCTGTGAGGTAGATAGCAGCCCTTCCAAGGCTTTTAGGAACTCTTCTACCCTATTTCCTGCAGGCCTTTGGCTTTTGCATTACGCTCGGAAATTACCCATTTCCCCACAGTTGAAACATCTCTTCTTTGAAGACGGAGACGCACTTGTTCGTGGTGACTCGGTTGAAGGACCCTGGCCAGACGCCATAGCAACTCCTGTTGTCTGCATATCAGTGAGGAGCTTCTGCATATCGGTCTGTGTCTCTGCCACCTTCAAAAGTACTCAGCACAGATCAGTGTGTGCTTGTTTCAGCTCAGCTTGAGCTTCTTGTACCTTCTTAACGGTTTTGTGTAACTCACTATATCCAGGGAGGGTTGGTTCCTTGGCAGTACTCTTTGTGAATATAGGAACTAACAGATGCTCTTGTCCGTCAACTTCAGATCCATAGGCGTCCAACGAATCATCTTCAGTTTGCAGATATTCGTTATGCCTTACTGGTTGTGCGTAGGCTCTTTCTCCTCTCCTTAAAGACTTTTCTTCTAGCAGAGCCTCTTCCTCTCTAACAGCTCGAATCAGCTCCAGGTATTTCAACTCTCGGTTACCTTCTCTGGTTCTCAGCTGTAGCATCACAGGATCTAGAGGTTGAGCTCCCCTCAATATCTGCTGCATTCGGATTTTATCTATTGTGGCTGGTTCGGCTCCTTTCTTAAGGAGTATCTGGTGCAGAATCTTATCTAGGCGCCTCATATATTCAGTCATTTTCTCACCTTTTCGCTGGTAGGTATGTTCATTCTGGTACATGAGCTCAGCAGCCTTTTCTGTTCGTCCAAAGACTTCCTGTAACACATTTAGGTAATCTAAAGCAGTGCAGTCTTGCTTACTCAATTTCAGGTTTCTGACAGCCTCTGACGCAGGTCCCTTTAAGCTCTCAGTGATTCTTTGCTTCTTCTGCGCTTCAGGGACGTCCCTCTCATCCAGAGCCTGCATCGCCTGTTCTACCCATTCTTTAAAGGTTTCTTCTCCTGCCGGAGTTGGTACGTTTCCTGTAAAATTCCTCAACCGTCGATAACCAAAGTTAGTGTGAGGAGGGCTTGTTCTTTGACATTTAGCCAGCAAATCTCCGATAGCCACTATGATTTCAGGCCCGATTATGGCCAGCGGACTGGGCGTGGGAACACTCGCGGGATCGCCACGTGGTGCACTTGGCTGAATCAGTTGAACTTCCACCTCATCGGTCAGCTTCACGCTCGCACCCTGAAAACACACTGGAACACCCTTTCTCCACTCAAAAAGAACATACGTGTGAGAAGTATCCGGGTTCGCTTTAATGTCCAGGATTAACCCCCGATGATCTGGTGTCAGCGCGGCCACGGCCCGGCGAATCTGATCTTCGGCCCAAGTGTCTGCAGGAATATCTATGACTATGCTTAACTCTATCTGACTACTTTGCTCGTCACACGATTTGGCAGCAGTGTCTGGATCCATAATTAACCCTTTAAATGCGGTTTTATTATAGAGACTGTAATCCTGGACGAGCCCTACGTGTAGCGCTCACTCCCGGAGGAGCCGCTGAACTTAATCTCGGGTTAGTCTCACCGCACTAGGGAATAAATATACACCAGCACTGTTGTGGATTTTATAGATTATATACTTTACTGATCCCAATAAAGTGGCATATATAATGTGAACACGGTATATGAGCGACAGGATTTTCGTAATGCAGGAAAACACGTGGCAGCAAAACGGAAAGTTTAACCCCTTCGTTTCTGGAGTGTAAGTCCCGTAAAAGTAGTGTCCCAAAAAGGGGTGTGTGTTATCTCAGGTACCCGGGTACTATATTCAACTGGCCAGTGAACGGATTGAGCAAATCTTCGACTAGTCACGTTGGGGCCCTGTAGATTTAAACAATACTGCAGCGTGCTTTGTTTCAACTTTGACTGTGGCCTGGAAGGCCACTCACCCATCCGCTAGACAATCTGTTCCGCTGTCCGATCAAGGATCTCTCTCCACTTGGTTATACTGGAACTCTGTGCCACCGGATCCGCTTCTCCCGCTTGTCTGATTTCAGTAACGAGAACTACGGCCTACCGCCTGCACTCCCAGTGGATCATCGCGGTCTCCTTACTCGGGGTCCAAACTGGAACGTTGTGTCTGCGCAAAACCTCTCAGCGATGTGTGGATAGATCTCCGCCAGCACTGTTTCTGATTCTCAGCACCTGCAAGGCAGCTCCTGCTCTCCGGCCTGGTCTTAATCTCTGGCAGTCTCACGTGCGTCTTCCACCTTTCGTCACTCGGCTCACACTGGCTCTCCTTCGCATTAGGCTGCGGATGTCCTTTGCTCTCTCCCACACACTTCCTGTCCCTGCCGCAAAGCATGATGGAAAATGTAGTCCCGTTGTGTCCAGTATACTCTACATTGCGCTTGTCTCCCTCTGGTGGCCAAACCCGAGCAATACATCAACAGAGTTTTTAACAGCGCTGCACATGTATATATATATACACACACACAAAAACGAAATTTATGTATTTATCTTGTACCTGCAGGAGGGATCACAGCACTGTAGGGAATGGTTTATAGTTGAACCTTACTGAGGATACAGCTTCAAAGATGGAGGAAGAGCAGTCCACACCATATCTAAAGAGAGTTGCAAATACTCTCTTGGGATTTTGAAAGAAGAGAGAGGGCAGCTCAGGAGGTTGGTGTTCCCTTTGGGTGCAAAGCCATAAACCCCTCCCTAAGGAAATTAGTCACGCGGCATGCCACAGCACTGGGAGGAAACAGGAAGCTCAGGGGGATTTCCTTTCAATGTTTTTTTCGAAATAAATATCTGACAGCCGTTTGGCTAACACAAAGTATAGGCAGATTTTGGAGACCATTCAATTGAGCTTGAGTTGCCCACTGATGACCATACGCCTGCAAGGACCCCTTAACCACTGCCAACTTTTTGCTGTTGTGGAATAATGTTTATTATAGGCCACAGTTTTCCATATCTTCCATATTAAAACATAACAGTAAACCAATGAGAAATAAAAGACAGTGCTATATAGATTCTCTCCTTCTCTATCTATACGTTTCCAAACCTAACCCTAACTTAACTCCATTCCCATTTTGCTTCCTTCTCACCAGCAAATTCTCCATCCTACCAAGAACCCTTCCTCAGCACTGCCTACCAACCCCCGCTGTGACACAGGGGAATAAAATGAACCCATAATCCCAAAACCCACTGAAAATTAACCCCAACACCCCAAACTAATATCAATACAGAAGGGAGGGAGGGTGGGGATGCTGCTCTCCCGGTTACCTCAGGAAAAAGGTACGCAGGGTGACTGCGCGTGCGCCTTTTGAAGCACCTCTCGGCCCCGCCCACTCACCTTCCTGCTCATACTGACTCACTTAACCTAACTCCTTGCATACTGGCCTCAGGGGCAACTCAAGGGTCCTCCACCTGAGTTGTTCCTGGCCTTCAAAAAGTGTTTTGGGCACGATTGGTGCAGTTTAATATCTCCTGATGCATTTTATATATTCCATTCATATCAAAAGGGTTGCAAAGGAAAGGTGGAAAAGGAGCCAATTACACCAGGCCGTTATACTGGCTATAGGGAGCAACTAATGCAAGAAATGGATGCAAGCCATTAAGTAATGTTAAGGAGCAGTGTCATTTACCCACCATGTTATTCTCTCTCGGAGTCCATAGGACTCATATAGAGTCACTCAGGATTGTGCAAGGGCTGACATACATAAGGACACTGGAGAAGTATTTGTATTAGTATAAATGTGATTGTATTTGTATAAACCCCAATCACACCTGCTCCCTCATTCACTTTGAATTCTCTGCTCACTCACAGATAAATATGTACTGTATATGGTAAAAGTCGAAGATGTTTTTTTGTTTTTATTATTATCATTATTATCATCGTTCTTATTTTACTTCTTTCAGTGTTGTTGGCTGCAGGAGCCAACCAGATAATATCATGCCTTAGGAGCATAAATACTGATGTGCTTCTCAATTACACTACAGCTTGAGATGTGAAGATTTTCACATCCCACTATTCATCGCAAACACGGCAAGGGGATCCTTCATCATCTCTCAGCACAATGCGTAATTACAAGCCACATCTGGGAAAACATTGTGCTGATCTCTTCCATCCTTATCTCGGTGTTTGCGATCAATGCTGCAAGACAATTCTTTCAGAGCGGGTGGAATTGCTTTTGTCTCAACTTTGACAGCTGTCAGTAAGCGTCACGCGGTCGCAACTGCATCACTCACTGCACATGTAACTTCTATCAGATATAACAGATGGCCATCGAGCGGTAGTTTAAATTAAGAGCAAAAGGAAAAACCTCTGACTCTGAGGTGTCCTAGTGACCTGAAATTAACCTCATCCAGCCCAATTGAAATATCAATGAGCTGTGGTCCCTAAATGTTCAATAAAGATGCACACAATGTTATCTCTTCCTGCAATTCTGCCTGGGATAAGTGGTGATAATTCCACACCCACATCCCATCACATTTACTTTGAGAGACTTCTATTTGAAGTACCTGCTTGGAGAGGGTTGTTAATATTAATTTCATATCCTTTTTAAATGTTTTATCACTGCTAGGTCTGGTTTGATTTTCAAATGTGAGAAGTTTAGGAATCCGACAAAAGCTGGAATTCATTGAAGCCGTTTCATTTTGCCGCTGACAGATAAAAAGGAAAAATTATGCTTCTGACGAACAATGGGATCTCAGTTCGAAGGCTTTAAGACCGCCATTGTTTTTTTAATGGGGACTGTCAGAGCAGTAATGTGTCATGTTCAAAACGGCTGATAGCAACATTAGTGTAACTTTAATGGCAAGTGCAATTTCTGGAACTAACATCTTTCGCTTTTCACCTGAGCATTATTGAATGGCATTTCAAGAGACGTGTGTAAAAAAGCTTATCTTTCTCCTTTTTTGTATTAAAAACTTTATGATGCATTGAATACGATCCTTTAAAGCAGCGCTCTCAAATTCCAGCTCCACAGATGCTTCTAAACTACAACTCCCATGATTCCCTTGAGAGTCATCAAATTCTAAGGCTGGGTTCGCACCAAAGCGTTTTACAGCGCGCTCCTGCGCGCTGTAAAACGCTCAAACAGTGACATCCCATGATTCCCTATGTGGGCATGTCACACCTGTTCGTTTCTCAGCGCACATGAACGCGCTGATAAACGGCCGACGCAAAAAGAAGTCCGGGAGCTTCTTTTCGGCATATAGCCGCGCGTTCGCGGCCATATCATAGCCGCGAACGCGCTGCAACGCACGTTCGCACGTTTTTTCGTACGCGCGAACGTGTGTAAAAAAAACGCGCTCATTGCGCGACGCTGCGCTACGCCGTGGTGTGAACTCAGCCTAAGAGTTGTAGGCCAACATCATCTGGGAAGCTAGAAATTTATGTCCTTGCTTTAAATATTGGCGAGTTGACAGCAAAATATGGTGATTTTCGGCGGCAGTGAACTCCGAAGTAATGGTTAATCTATTCAGAGAACACTGAACTGCACCGAAAAGTCAGTGAAATGCCCTGAAGACCGGTTGTTTTTCCTCGGCAGGTTTAATCAGGCGAATCCCATAGGTTTCAAAGGAAAAATTATTTCTAGTTCTATTGAATATTTATTAAACCGTTTATTTTTTGAAATAGTGACTTTTTTTTCTCTAACAGACATTTTTATTATTATTCATAGGACCTTATATGTAATTTTCAGCCATTTTCGTGCAGTAGTTTTTTGTAAACAGCTTTTAAAAGTTGCTGTGTTTTTGTTCTTTTTTTACCCCATTCAACGGATTTTTCCAATTTTATTTATTTTGAAATTATAATAAGATTAAACTACTGTAAATTTCTACATTTTTAATTAATTAATTTTTTTTACAGAAATGCTGCGATAAAGCTTCTAGATACTAGATACTATATACTGGATGGTATCTGGATGGATACTAGATAATGGATGGTGTCCTTGTAGGTATTTGTAGTGATCACAACAGGGACATGCAATCAGGGGCCGCAGGTGAGACAGGATTAAGTGGATATTAAAATAAGTGATGTAATGAAATAAAATCTGCTGATAAAAATGTTTGCATACTCACCTGCTCCCCTGCCGTCCATCTCTGCTCCGTTTTTATTTTCTTCTGAGTTCACCAGCTGTGTGTGAATCATCACACAGCAGTGGCAGCCTGCTCTTGGCCTATGTAATTTGCGTAGCTAAACGCTATGCTAATCGCGTAAACTCACGCTGGCCAAGAGAGATTCAGAAGTCTGCAGTGCTCGTCTGGTACTGCCTACTTCCTGAATCTACGCTCTTCAGTGCCTCAGAGATTCACAGAGAGCAATTGAATTGCTTAGACCAATGGAAAGTACCATTTGTCTCAAGCTATTCAAAAAACATGCAGGCCTCCCATGGATTGATTGACACAGGACAGTCATGTGTCTGTCCTCATCCGTCATGGGGGCGTGCCACAGGGCTGTGTGCCTGGAGGCAGATCCTGGGGAGCCCAGAGAGCAGCAAGAGATCCTGTGGAGCCTTGAGAGCATCCAGAGATCCTGTGGAGCCCTGAGAGCAGCAAGAGATCCTGGGGAGCCCTGAGAGCAGCAAGAGATCCTGGAGAACCCTGAGAGCAGCAAGAAATCCTGGGGAGCCTTGAGAGCAGCCAGAGATCCTGGGGGCACTGAACCCGAACCTATGTAACCTGTGTATATCTGGCTCTGATAATAGCCAGAGCCTCACCAGCCACTGACCTCACCACACGTCACTGGATCACAATGAGATTGCATGCAATGCAGTTTCAATAAAATACCAACAGAATATAACAATATGTTTGTAGGTGCATTCCAGCCTACGGAAAGTACAGTGACACTCTGAATCTTTAGGTACATGGATTTTCATCATCCTGAACCATATCCCTGTACAGCAGTTCGTGACATAGTGAACCCAGCACACTCCCTCATCTCTATCTTTTCCCTGGCAGTAGTAATGTAGCAATAAAGTTGAACTGTTTTACCATAAGAGTGGGGTTGCTCCTTCCAGTTGTTTTGCAGTCATTACAGAATGACAGGAGTGAGGATTAGTGAGGATTTTGTTTCTCTAATGGGTAAACTAAACACTAATAGAATATCAGTATAAATCTGGGTTTGGTTAATTGGTATACAAGTTCAGTTTTAAAAATAGCTAAAGGGTTAGATGGGAGGAGACAGGAATGGTTAATAGTTATCCCCTCCATCCCCACCTCCTGTTTTAACTCTAGAGTGTCTTTTCCATTCTGCATCACTTTCAGCATTTTTTTTGCTGGCCAGTGGTGGTCTTTGCCATTGGCCACATGGATGAAAGTAGTGTCAAAGTGAATAATATTGATGTTTTGTATCCCCTGTCCATTAGCACTGGCTCCTGTTCCCTGCAAAGCCCATGGTTTTGATTTGCCTGGCTACTCAGAAGACCCTACGTGCGCTGCCACCCTGACTGTGTGGTGTTACTGGAAGCAGGTTACAATGCCTTTGTCTTATCTATGAAAATTTGTGTATGAGGTTTGAGTAGAGCTCATTGTTTACAGAGACATTTGTTTTAATTGTTAACAAAACAAAGAGTTTCATGCTATATATAAGAGTTTCATGCTATATATCTAAATCAGAGCTTTTATTACCTAGTGATATGTTCCTCTCCGGTGCAGCCATAGAGATTAGCCAGTAATTTGTGTCTCTTTAAAGCTAATCAAACTCCAAATACAATGTGTATTCTGTTTAAACTGGAACTGGCTGTGCTATATCTATTGGTTTAGTTCTGCAGTATTGCTGTATCATTTCTCAATAGGGAATAAGTAGGGAATAAGCTATTGCGTGCGTGTGTTTTGTCACAAATGATTTGTCCATAAAGATCGTTTCAATCACACCATTGCGTCTGGAGTTCGGAATCTATGGGACATACGACCCTACTTGTATCCTTCCTGGTAAAATACTTTGCAAATAAATAAATACTTATTTATGTCAACATTTACCTCTTTAGAAAAATCTACCATGGTTCTGGAGATATACATTGGAAGGGGTAAGTGAAAACGTGAAGTGAGTTTCTATGTAGACTCTACAATGTGATCCCTCTATTAACACCTTCCCTGCGGAGGACGCGTGGGGCACGTCCTCATTGACTGCCTGCTATATGCGGAGGACGTTCCCAACACGTCACCCACAAGCGGGAGCCCCGGCAGAGATACTCATCTCTCTGTCCGGGGTCCTGCGGCGTTCTGGCATCAGGTAAGCCAGGCGCTGAAGATAGGCCGACCCCCGACGTCTGACGTCATCGCCCCATGCAATGCCGGGAGATCGCCTGAAAGGGAGGGGGATCCTTTTGTATCCCTCTCCCTCCCGATCGGGAGGGTTTCCAGTAAAAAAAAAAAGGCACCGCTTTGAAGGGCAGTGTCTGCCCTTTAAAGCAGTGCCTTTTTCTAACCCCTTACGTGCCAGATTGTGATCCAGCACTGTTCGGCGCCAGATTGCAATCTAGCTCCGGTGGGGGCCGTCATCTTGGATGACGGCTTCATCTCTGGGTTCCCCCTCGCCTCCTGACGTATCGCGCATAGTGTGATGATGTCAGATAGCCGGGGAACCCCTCGGTGCCCAGGGATTTCCCAAGCATGGCCTTTCGAATGATATCAAACATGACCATGTTCATAGTATAACAAAAATTAAATAATAAAAAATAATAATAATAAAAAGAATCTTGTTTTTTTGTTTTTATTAATGCAGCAATATTGTTCACATTTGAATTATAATGTGAACAATGGTGTGCACTAATGATTTTTTTGCTATGGGGGTGCGTTTGCTAAAAATCACGTAATTCCCCCCAAAAAACGTAACAAGACCCCATTTCTAATTTTTGTACAAGCGCACTCCATAGAAAATATAACCACAAACACTCGTGATAAAATGTGAAAAAAAACACTTTACACGCTGTAGATGATTAAAAATTTGAATTTTATTGCATTTTTTGTTATAATATACAGGCAGGACATGACGTATACATATAAAAATTATATATTATGAATCTGCCGAGTCTGCCGGAAAGAACGATATATAATTTGTCTGGGTCATATAATAAAATGTGACTGCAAATCTCGTTTAAACATGATGAGCAAAAGCAGTAAAAAATTAGCACACAGTGGTGAAACGCCTCAGCAGTAAAGGGGTTAATACAAATAAGCAATAAATGAGGGCCCTTTTATGATTGAGCTGGCAATAGGGAATCACTAATGGGTGAATGAACTGTTAACCCCTGGCAGCACCCTAATAGATAATGGCAGCAGTGCTAAGTGCTGCTGCTGGTAGAGTCTCCTGGAGGCCATAGGATTTCATAGAAACTTGCACGAGCTTGTGTAAACAGGGTTACATGGTGTCAGTGGAAGCAAACTGGGACTGTTTGATTGATGGATCGTGCTGGAATATGGGACCAGAGGTGAGTATAGATATTTATTATATCTTAATTTTTTGTGTTAAGTGATCTGTGCAAAATCACTTAACAGAAGCTTTAGAGAGCTGGTATTTTTTTTAAAAAAAATAACGGCTTGAGAGAAGAACAATGAGCTACCTTGAAATTGCAAATTTTTTCCTGCCTGCCCAAAATTAACGATTCTTAGAAAACGTATAGGAAACCTCCATTTCCAGTAATCTGACACAACAGCCTCGACTATTGCAATAATCTCTTATCTGGCCTCCCTCTGTCCCGCCTCTCCCCCTACAATCCATCCTGAACGCCTCCGCCAGGCTAATTCACCTCACCCGCCGCTCTGTCTCTGCCGCCCCCTCTCCGAGTCCCTTCACTGGCTCCCCATCCACTGCAGAATTAAGTTCAAAATCCTTATCCTTACCTACAAAACCCTCACTAACTCAGCGCCCCACTACCTGTCCTCACTAATCACCAAATACACCCAGCCCGCTCCCTAAGGTCAAACAGTGACCTGCGCCTAGCTTCTCCCCGCATCACCTCTTCCCATGATAGACTGCAGGATTTCTCACGCGCAGCCCCCACTCTCTGGAACGCTCTCCTCGTGCTGTCAGACTTTCCCTTAACTTCTCTTCCTTCAAACGCTCCCTGAAAACATTCCTATTTAGGGAAGCCTACCACCCAACTCACTGACGCAACCATCAATCACTCTCACCTTACAGTCCTCTCCTCTGTTTCCAACCCCAACCTCCTAGATTGTGAGTTCCTACGGGAATAGGGCCCTCATCTCCTCCTGTACTGTTTGTCAAATGTTGTTCAATGTACTGTAACCCTGTCTGTACTGTGCTTATTGTACAGCGCTGCGGAATATGCTGGCGCTTTATAAAATAATAATAATAATAATAATAATAACAGCCAAGCCGCAAGCAAAATTTGTAGATACAAAGTAGGGCCAGCACACTACCTTTAAAGAACATTGAGAGCAGGTAAAGTAAGACCTGGAGAGGCCAACTCCCACAGCAAAGTCCAAAAACAAAGACGTAAGACGGCAGGTTTATTGAAAATGATTGGCAATGATCCAGCTCTACATGAACCATTCTCCAGGTGAAGTTTGAGACTCGGCTGGAAAAGCAGGACAGCTGTTACGAGTAATGAGTTAAAGGTAATGGTTTACTCATTAACCATATCAGCTCATTTGGAGTAAGGCCCAAATTGGTTTCAGTGCTCTGTCCAGACTATGTAGTACCAATAATCATCAGCCATTAATGCCCCACTTGGTATAGCAACCTATGTAGGCAGACCTTATAGTTATCACTATAGTTGTGAAGGGAGGTTTACTGAAACTCACTGCCACCTTCACGTCTTTAGCAAAGAATTTCAGCCCCCTGGAGAAGCAGCCCCATGTCTATAATGACTCATGTTCTATTGCTGATTATTGGTGTTTGTTAACTACCTCTTTGTTCATACTGCCTGAGCTACTGCGATTATCCTGTTTCTTTGGGGCATTCTTAACTAATGAACGAAACCTACCATCCTTCTTTCCTTGCTCCTTTTCTTACATAATCAAATATCTTTTTACTGGGGTGTTCTTACCCCTACAGGGGCGTTCACAGACCTTCAGGGTTATTCAAAGTGATCCGAATTGCTGGAGAAAGGTAACCAAATGCTGAAATTCAGCGTACGGTTACCTTTCCTGGTCATTCGGCTATTCAGAGAGCAGGCAATTCGCCAAATCTTGGCGAATTGCCTGCACATACGGTGCCTGTTCGGTGCCTGTTCGAGGGCAGTGAAATCCCCATAGAGAAGCAATGCTTCGTCTATTCAGAGAACAAAATCCAGCAGTGAAAGGTTCCTGAAATGCCCTGCCATTCAGTGGTTTAATTCGGCAGATTTATTCAGGCGAATCCCATAGACTTCAATGTTAAAAATATTACCGTTTTAATTCAATATCTAATAAACCATTCATTATAATATTCTGCAGTAAAGAGTCTCTTTATTTTTAGAATTTTTTGGAATATTTTAAGCATTTTTTAAAAAAAATAATTTAAACGTATGTTCTTTTTTCTGTAACAGCCCTTTTTATTATCATTCCTTGGACCTCATGTGTAAGTTTCAGACATTTTCGCTCAGTAGTTTGTTTGCAAACAGCGTTTCACTTTTCAAACATTCAAGCGGACTGTTTTTTTTTTCCTTCACCTCCTTCATCTGCGGTGTTGGCTTTTTCCGGCGGCTGCGCTGCTTGTGATCGGCTCCTGCTCGGGTTTTTCCGGCATGTTCGGCGGGTTAAGGCCAGAGGCACACTAGGCGTTAACTTTTGCGCACTAACGCGTGTTAAAAACGACGCACACGTGCGTTAAAAATGACGAAAGAGATGGTAGACGCCAGACGATGCGTTAATTTTGACGCACGTCGTAAAAACTTGTATTTTTGAGCTGGGGGAAAAAAAAGCTGGGCTGGCATAAAAGAAATTTTAATAAAGTTGAAAACAATTATGTGTTGAAAAAAAATAAGCGTGTTGTGGTGAGGTGTTTGTTGCAAGATGGACGGGAGAGATGCAGTTCTGTTTACTCTGTTGGCATATGCGTATTCGCAGAAACTAAAGAAGAAATGGAAGTGGTGGGTTCATCCCATAAACTCCTTGAGAGACACTCATGGACATTTCCATACAAGCCACTAAGAGAGGGAGATCCGGTGAAATTTTTTAATTACCTCTGGATGTCCATAGTCTCCTTCGATGAACTGCTGGCCAGTGTAAAGAAGCCACTGACCAAGATGGGCACAAAAATGTGGGGCTCCATATCACCAGTAGAGATGCTGGTCATCACCTTATGGTAAGGAAAATGTTTGACCAAGAAGGAGTGGGAAATGTTTTATCACCAACAAGGAGTGGGAAATGTTTGATTCAGTCTCAAATACAGTAACTTATGAATCTAACAACAAAGTTTGATGCCTAAACTTTTTATAATTTTTTTTAAAAGGCAAAAGAAATGTTTTTTTATATAACTAGAAATAAGATTTCAAAACTTTTTTCAGAAAAATTAACAATAAATTGTAAATTTATAAATTTATATACTCCAGCACATCCTCGTCATATGGCACGGGTGGCGGCTGCTGATGTCCTGCAGCATACGGGACAGGCGGCGGCTGCTGATGTCCTGCAGCATACGGAACGGGCGGCAGCTGCTGATGTCCTGCAGCATACGGGACGGGCGGCAGCTGCTGATGTCCTGCAGAATACGGGACGGGCGGCGGCTGCTGATGTCCTGCAGCATACGGGACGGGTGGCAGCTGCTGATGTCCTGCTGCATAGAACAAGGGTGGGAGTTGGGGGTTCAAAATACTATATACAGGGCTCAAAATTTCAAGTCCCAAGCTACTAGCCAGACCACAAGAGTTACTCGCCACCAGTTGCCCCACCTACCCTGCCCTAAACTCTGCCCCTAAACACCCCTTCTTAAATTATCTTATGAAGTTACACTGTTAAAGGTTTTATTCAGAATAAAGTTACAAAATAATAAACATTAATACCCAGGCATCAGATACATGTATACCCAAGCACCAGACCCAGACAAGTACTATCATCCATTAAGTACAGACTCCTCTCCAACATATTTTAGGACCAA
Organism: Leptobrachium leishanense; assembly: GCA_009667805.1. Taxonomy (NCBI): domain Eukaryota; kingdom Metazoa; phylum Chordata; class Amphibia; order Anura; family Megophryidae; genus Leptobrachium; species Leptobrachium leishanense. The sequence goes on from CM019066.1 coordinate 90,339,617, forward strand.
ATTAATTTGGTGTTTATGCATCCAATATATCAAGTGGAACCTAATACTCCCATTATTCATATGCCAGGTTATCACTAGAAGTTAGAAGACCCCAAAGTCAGGTTTCCCCCTTGGATGCTTATATAGATGAATCCATTAATTTTCGTCTGCGATACTTCCATCCCCATTTTTTCTTTTTTTTGCTCCTTCTGTATCACCCGTCTCTTTATAAATAGGATTTATTTGGCATAACCTCAAATGCCTACACCACCATTTCACCAATTATGGCCTCTAGCAGGAGTTATAGTAGCGGCGCTGGTTCTGGCGTCACTTCCGGCGCGCTGACAGCTTGGCAGCTTTTTACTTTCCCTCAGTTTACACCAGGGGTGGGGAACCTTTTTTCTGCCAAGGGGCCCCCTTTAATTAATTTCTCTCCCCACTTGAATTCATTTCTCCCTCCCTTTAATTTATTTTGCCCAATTCATCTCTCTCCCCATTTATTTCATTTCTCTCTCCCCATTTATTTCATTTCTCTCCAATTATTTAATTTCTCTCTCCAATTATTTCATTTCTCTCTCCCCATTCATCTCTCTCCATTTCTCCCCCAATGCATCTTTCTTTCCATTTCATTTCATCTCCCCCAATTCTTCTTTCATTTCATCTCCCCCAATTCATCTTTCATTTCATCTCCCCCAATTCATCTTTCATTTCATCTCCCCCAATTCATCTTTCATTTCATCTCCCCTCCAATTCATCTTTCATTTCATCTCCCCCCAATTCATCTTTCATTTCATCTCCCCTCCAATTCATCTTTCATTTCATCTCCCCCAATTCATCTTTCATTTCATCTCCCCCCAATTCATCTTTCATTTCATCTCCCCCCAATTCATCTTTCATTTCTCCCCCAATTCATCTTTCATTTCTCCCCCAATTCATCTTTCATTTCATCTCCCCCAATTCATCTTTCATTTCATCTCCCCCAATTCATCTTTCATTTCATCTCCCCCAATTCATCTTTCATTTCATCTCCCCCAATTCATCTTTCATTTCATCTCCCCCCAATTCATCTTTCATTTCATCTCCCCCCAATTCATCTTTCATTTTATCTCCCCCCAATTCATCTTTCATTTCATCTCCCCCCAATTCATCTTTAATTTCTCCCCCAATTCATCTTTCATTTCTCCCCCAATTCATCTTTCATTTCATCTCCCCCAATTCATCTTTCATTTCATCTCCCCCCAATTCATCTTCATTTCATCTCCCCCCATTCATCTTTCATTTCATCTCCCCCAATTCATCTTTCATTTCATCTCTCCCCCAATTCATCTTTCATTTCATCTCCCCCCAATTCATCTCTTTCTCTCCATTTCACCCCCTGCCGATTATTTCACCCCCCTCCATTTACCTAACCTGGAGAGTAGAATGAGGGGGCGGAGATTATCCTTCACGCTGTGCCCGGAAGATAAGGGGCCCAGTGTGAAGGAGAAAGATCCAGCGTGCAGCAGGATGGTCTGGTAAAGGTGCCGCGGGTGAGTATTTGCAACCCCCCCTCCCTCCCAGGAAATGATTCCGGCCAAGTACCGTTTGCTGGAAAAAAAAAAGCAGACAGGCTGACCTGGAGAAAAAAAACAACACGGCCGCCGGCTGAAAACGCAGCTCAGGCAGCACGATAGACTTTATCATGCTGCCTGCGTGTGCAGTGTCACTCGCCAGCGCTCAATTTCCCCTCGCAAAACGCGAGTATGCGAGTGGAAATTTTGAGGGCTGCTATATATATTGTGCATGGTTTGCATCCTGAAATTAATGTTTCGATTCAGCGTCATCTGACGCACCAGAGGCATTATGGAGTTGAAGAAAGCAACATGATCGTCGTCTTCCCTATTTGCTTGTTCTGGATGCATTTGTACCTCCATAAATCTCAGGATCGCCTGCTCCAAACTAGTTCCCCTTTGGCGCCTGGAAGATGCGGTCGGAGGTGCAGCAGCCTCCGCTCCTTCCACCACAGCCTCCGCTCCTTCCACCACAGCCTCCGCTCCTTCAATCAGATCCTCCGCTCCTTCAACGAGAGCCTCTGCACCATGGCCAAGATCCTCTGCTCCTTCCACCAGATCCTCCAAGTCTCCTTCCGTTGCCTCTGTATTTATTGACAGGCTCAGTGTTGGTGGGGTGGCTCCTGGGTCCTGTGAGCAGGATGGTGTCGCATCTATGTTGCTCACAGTTTGTCTTGGCATGAGACTTTTCTTTAAAAAAGAGAGCTGCTCTTGGCCCCTGAACCGGACATTCATCGATTTTTTTTTTTTTTTTTTAAATTCTGGTTGCGGACATAGTTGTCCCGCACAGTTCGCCATTTTGCCATGACTTCTTGTACTAGAAAGCAAAAAGAATGACATAATGAATGTTATTTGGAAGTACTCATAACCAAAAACATCTAATTTTTTCTTACAGGTATCTTGCATGTGGCTGCAGTCTGCAAGATCTTCACTTCAATTTCAGGATTGGACGAGCAACAGCGGGCAAGGTGGTGCGAAAAATGTGCCAAACGATTTGGGACACCCTGAAGGAGAAATGCATCCCTACACCAATTGAAAATACATGGGCCGATATAGCGGAGGGGTTCCAAGATAGAGCCAATTTTCCTAACTGTCTTGGGGCAGTGGACGGGAAACATATCCGTGTTGTGAAGCCAGAATTGAGCGGTTCTCAATATATGAACTATAAACATTTTTTTCAATCGGACTCCTGGCAGTTGCTGATGCCAACTATAGATTCACATATGTTGAAATTGGATCATATGGAAAAGACTCTGATTCAACAGTATTTCAGAATTCAACACTCTGGCAACAAATAAGGAGCAATAGCTTAAATATTCCCAAGCCAAAGATGTTGCCTGGTACAGACATTGCTGTCCCTTTCGCTTTCATGGAGGATGAAGCTTTTGCGTTTTCAACCAATTTATTGCGACCATACGGAGAGAGACAACTAAGTGAAAAAAAAAGGAATATTTAATGATCGCCTGTCTCGAGCCAGAAGGTATGTGGAGTGCTCCTTTGGCATTCTATCCAACAAATGGCGAATTCTACATAGGCCATTAGATGTGAATGTCGATTTTGCTGTGGATATAGTAAAATGTTGTTGTGTTTTACATAATTTTATATGTGACCGTGATGGGTACAATTTTGGTGACTCCCTCAGCATTTTGGGTTTGGAAGACCATGATGACGCAGATCGTTGCCCTGTTAATAGAAGCCTCAATCGGTTCAGAGATACCTTAGCAAACTATTTCTGTACTGCCAGCGGACAAGTGCCATGGCAGCTTGGGAGAATTTAAAATGTCAAACTTTGTCCTCACTGTTTGTACATTCTTACAGAACATGTTGTTGTTAAATACTTGTAAATTGTTGTATATACAGTAGGTCATTGTAAGTAAATTTTTTCCCCACTTCTGTTAAACAAATAAAAAATTATTAAAAGGTACATACTTTTAATCCTTTTTCGGGGTCCTTCGAGGTCTCAAAGTCTGGGAAAGCCACCTTGCAAACGATGCTCCATGCTTTTGCCTTTTTATCCTTATCTTTATTATAGTCCACGTGTGCGGTGTCCCACAACACGGGGTGTTCTTGCACAGCTGCAATGAGTAGCTCCACATCCATGTTATAATAAAGTGTGGGGGAACCAACAGCAGCACTTCAAAAACAGCAGGCAAGAACAACCACACAGGCCAGCCCTTTTCACACTTGTCTCCCTCTGTCACAGCTGCTAATGCGCAGGTGCGCTCATTTGACGTTCGCACATGGCCGTTGTGCGCATGTGCAATGTATTTGACTCGCCAACATCGCGTCTATCCTAGCGCACAAGCAAGGTGCTTCCATAACAGACTTCCTGCAGCGCGCGTTATGTGTAGCGCGCGGTAAGCGTGTGTTCTGCTCTATCAGTGTTAATTATATGCGGTGACGCACGCCGGTAACGCGCGTTAGTGCACAAAAGTTAACGCCTCCGGCCTAATCCAGATGTTTTTGCGGGTTTCGGTGTGCGTTCGCCCTCGTTTTGCAGTGAGTTTTCGGTGGGTTGGCAGCGACTTTTCCCTGCATTTCGGCGGCCCTGTGGTGCTTACTGATTACACCGCAGGGTGGCCGAAATGGGATCTCCAAATCGTACCGAATTGAGGAGAACGAAAAGTCACCAAATGTGTGGTGGCTTTTCGATTCTCTTTGAATAACCCTGCTTATTTCAGGTTGTGCTCACGTGTTACATTTATTATTTACAAACTTTAAGTCATAACAAAGTGCCTATTTTCATGTTCTATATCATGAACCAAATAAGGCTAGGGTCAGACGAACGCATTTTTTGCGTCGTCTGTGAAAATGTGCGTTCGAACGAATGGACATATTTTTTCACGGAATACGCCATAGCGGTCATACGATGCGCATTTTCGTCCGTGATTTTGTACGGATCATCAATAAAACACTTCGTCTGGACGTTATGTAGGCCGGACATTAGCAGCGTCTGACGTCTCCTAATCACGCACACACGCCGCTAGCGGATGCAGCGCACTCTGTACGTCAGTACTAGCGGTTTCACGTTCTTGAAAAAATGTGTTTGTTTGCCGCTTGTGTTGCCCTGCCGAACTTTGGTGCGGCAGTACTTCGTATATTGCCCGTCACTGCACGTCATTTGCTGCTACTACGGCCGTGATAAAGTGCGGCTGCACGCGCGTTCACACTGCGCTCGTCTGACCCCAGCCTAAGTAAGACCCAGATACCTGAATGGTATTAACCGAACAGGTACACCCTTCTCCGCACGCCTATGGGTATAATCTTTATTTTATGGATGACTTCCCACCCCTGAAGTTTATACACGCAATCTGTAGCTTATAGCTGTAAATTATATACAACACAATATCAGGGGCATCACAGGTGTGAATTAGGCACAGCGTGCAGCATAATTCTGGTCCATGATTTCCATGGTTCATGACAGGGATCAGTTTTTGTCCTATCACTATTGCTAATTCACAGGTGTTCCCTGAATGAAGAAATGGGACAGGCACCCTTTAGCCCTTCACTGATTGACGATAATATTCCTGAATAATGTTGTTTGCGTCCATCACGTCTGGGATTATCTATTGCCAATGATTTGTCCCATTTTCTTTATTCGAATTATGTTTACTTTGTCACTTACTTGAAAACTACCTACACATTCCTTAGTAAAATGAGTATTTGGTTTACAGGAAGCTCTTATAATGTTTTCTTACCTTAAGAGCTCCTGCTGTGAATTCATTCAGTATTTGAAAAGAGAAACTGATGGTATTATTTTGCCTTTGTCTTGGCTGTCAACCCCCAACTGGGCCACTCAGTGCCATTGAGTACAGTGAGTCAGAGAGAGCTGTCCCATCTATCTTTGTATCGCAGGACAGTCACATAAACACGTGGAAAGTGACCAAAGCAGACAGTCACTTCCTGAAGCTCATCAATCCATCAATTGTCATTGGAACAGTGCAAGTGGGTGGGAGACAGGATGGCAGTTGAGGGCTGTGATGTTTACTTTGAGGATGCCTTAGGTTTTCAAAATAATGAGATGGGTTTGTAGTTTCACTGCAACCACAATTCCACAATATTTTTATCTTGATTTAGCCTGTCTATTGCTTGACAAGCCTCACAGGGCTGAAGGAAATACCTGGAAGCAATACAGCTATGGAAACAGAAGAGCAGAGTGAATGGTTCAGGTTGACCCCACTCTATCTGGTAAACCTAACAACTCCATAAACTTCAATAGCTCTGATATATTTACCAGAACTCTAGTTAGGTTTACACCAGGCTTGGAATCTAGTTCTTGGAGTGGAAACCCTTGTCTTGTATGCCAGTGAGGACCAATATCAGCCCTAAACTGGATTACAAGAAAAAATATACAGGTCTATTCACTAAAGGTGAAACTCAGGAGAATTGGCAGGAGAAGTAAACATTCTAGGTCAAAATAGCCAAACCAGAAAAATACTCTCGTTTAACTTTCCAAGTCGGCTATTTGGTCTATATTTTTCTCTTCTCCTGCCAATTCTCCTGAGTTTCACCTTTAAGCTAATAGACCTGATAGTTTATCCCGAGCTGAAAGACCAAGGCTGGGCAGCCTATGATAAACTTTAATGAGTTTATTCTTTGTAATTTCTTGTATGGATGATGGAATGTATAAAAATGTTACTACGACAATAACAAAATATGGTTCCGACAACAAAATGATTGTATATACAGTTGCAGAAAATTAGAACTGTAAACACATCATAGCACAACATGAGGACTTATCAAAAAATAAGAAAAATCAGCAAAATGCAGTAAACCGGTAGAGGTTTTAATAGAATAATGCCAGCAACAGCAAGTCAACAGAATATAGGACATACTTGAAGAAAATGAGAGAAAACTCAATTAGGGTCATTCAAAGAGAAACCGAATGGCTGGAGAAAGGTAACCGAACGCTGAAAATCTGCATTCGGTTACCTTTCCTGGCCATTCGGCTATCCAGAGAGCAGGCAATTTGCCAAATCCTGGTGAATTGCCTGCACATACGGTGCCTGTTCGGTGCCTGTTCGAGGACAGTGAAATCCCCATAAAAAAGCACTGCTTCGGCTATTCAGAGAACACAAACCAGCAGTGAAAGGTTCCCGAAATGCCCTGTCATTCGGTGGTTTAATTCGGCAGGTTTATTCAGGCGAATCCCAAAGGCTTCAATGTTAAAAATATTCCCGTTTTAATTCAATATCTAATAAACCGTTCATTATAAAGTGCAGTAAAGAGTCTCTTTATTTATAGATTTTTTTAGGATATTTTAAGCATTTTTCTGGATAATTTTTTTAAGTTTACTTATTTTTTCTGTAACAGCCCTTTTTATTATCACTCCTTGGATCTTATATGTAAATTTCAGACATTTTCGCTCAGTAGTTTCTTTGCAAACAGCGTTTCACTTTTCAAACATTCAAGCAAACTGTTTTTCTAATTTATTCACCTCCTTCATCTGCGGTGTCGGCTTTTACGGCGGCTTCTCTGCGTGTGATCGGCTCCTGCTCGGGTTTTTCCGGCGTTTTCGGCGGGTTAATCCAGATGTTTTTGTGGGTTTTCGGCGTGCATTCGCCGGGTTTTGCGGTTAGTTTTCGGCGGGTTAGTGGCGGCCTTTCCCTGCAATTCGGGGACCCTGTGGTTCTTGCTGAATACACCGCGGGGTCACCGAAATGGGATCGTCAAAACGAACCAAATTGAAGCGATTGAAAAGTCACCGAACGTGCAGTGACTTTTCGATTCTCTTTGAATTACCCTTAGAGTATCCTTCCTGGTAAAAAAAACTTTATAAATATCTTGCATTTTATTACTTTGTTTCTGTACCTACTGTAACAATTCAATGTTCTTGAACCCAGGACATATTTGAAAACAAGAGAAATCTCAATGTATCCTTCTTGGTAAAATACTTTATAAATAAATAAATAAATAAATAAAAATAGCTATTAAGATGTAGCTTGGTGTCAAGTCAATGGAGTCTAGAGCCTTTTGGTATATTTTTTATATTTCGTGGTATCACACAACTTATTCTGTGATTATCATTTTCCCATTTCTCCTTTTCTGGCTTTTGATTCCGTTTTCATCACGGACTGTCAATTAATTCATAATAAAAGGTTTTTTTTCTCACTATATCTGATGACACACTGCAGTCTACTGTATTTAAAAGAAAGATTTCCTCGGACAAAAATAGCCACTAAGGTTTGCGAAAGAACAGAATAATAAAAGGAATGGAGGTCAGGAAAAATGCGAGACCTTAAGCTACAACTGTGTCTATGGAAGCAGAAATATCTATGACTTTATTGTCTAATATACCTAAGCCATATGACTGCTCTTTGAATTAAATAACACACTGACCCAGCAAAGGAGAAAAAAGATGAAAGAAGCTGTGCACAATCTTTTCTGTTCCTTGAATTACTTGAATTCCATCACAAGTCTGCCTGAGATTAATATGGGTAAAAACCGACTAAAAGTAAGCAGGAGAAATAACACTTTTCTCTCTGCTATAAATACAGACTCGATCGTGGTGTCTAGGAGGGACCCTCCTGAGCCACAAAGCATTTACACTGGGTAAAAGACCCCCCCCGGGCCATGCATAAGTTAATATGGAAAAGAGACATTGAAGAAGACAGAAAACAGATTCTTCCTGTCTGTGACCCTGCATGGACAGTGATGGAGCTGCAGAGACTGGTTTGGAGTCCATCGCTGGGAATCATTATTCTGCAGGGACCAAAAGGGACATTCTTGTAGTGTTCCATTGTATCTTAAATACATACCAAACTGCATAATGATTCTCTTTAATTCTGTGAAAATGCATGCCAAATCTGTTATGCTTTACCGCTGTTACTTTCTGTTTTCCTGCCTCTTAATTCTGTAACCTAATATCAATGATCCCCTCCACCAAAGCACCAACAGATAAAATGGCTCGGTACAGCCGTGGGTGTGACAATATCAGATTTTTACTGTGACTTAACAAGGAAGCATATAATTGAGCATCAAAGAACAGCTCTACAATTTGTGAGCCTAAGGGGAAATCCCTTCCTCCTACACATGGTTGAACTAGGTGCCCAGGCGCTGCTGCTTATCTGTACTCACGGTTAAAAGCAGGAGTCAAGTCGAGCAAACATGCTTGGGAACATAGTTCCTCCATATGTTTTCAGTGGGAGCGGAGCTCACTTTTGGCCCAAGCACTGAAGAGCTTTTACTAGAGGGGTTATACAGAGAGCACCGAAATGTCACCGACCCTGCGGCGAATTCAGCATTCACGACAGGGTCCCCGAAGTGCAGTGAGCGGATCCGAAAAATTACTGAAAGTCTGCCGAAAATCCACCGAAATCCCCGCCGATAAGCCACCGATAAGCCGCCGATACGATCCGAAATTAGTATCGATTCGAAACATCGCAGAAAACCCAGTAAACGTACCCGATGATCCGCCGCAAACCTGCCAAACACATCCAATAAAACGCCGATGATCTGCCGAACAGAGTACTGACCAGCTGCTGGAAAAAGCCGACAAGCCGATGAATGGGGTAAAAGAACAAAAATAAACAACGATTGAAAGTTTCCAAATTTGAAACGCTGTTTGCAAAAAAACGTCTGGACGAAAATGTCTAGAATTAACATATAAGGTCCTATTGATAATCAAAAGGTCTGTTACAGAATAAAAACAGAATTAGAAAAAAATTGGAAAAAGAATTTTCCTGAAAAAATCCTGAAAAATCCTTAAAAAAAATTAATAAAGAGACTTTTTGATTAAACCGGATGAATGAAAGCCCCGAACAACCCCCGAACATAAGGCATTTCTCTGACATTTCTCTGCTGTTCGGTGTTCTCTGAATAGATTAAACATTGCTTCTCTATGGGGATTTCACTGCCCTCGAACAAGCATCATATTTTGCTGGCAATGCGCCATAAACTGTCTGCTCTCTGAATAGCCAAATGGCCACAAAATTGCACCATACGGGTAAATTCACTGATCATTACAATTTCAGGGCCAGATCGGCTCTCTCTGACTAACCCTGTAGGTTTCAGTCCATCGATGGTTGTTTGGAGAGCAGAGATCTTAAAGACGTCCCACACTTCTGTTTTAGGACTAGACCCCTAGTTAAAAGTTATCCTCTCTGTTCTAGAGAAGTTACACCTTAAACCAATTTCTCACTCTTTAACTATTTGTATGGCCTTGGTTTAATTTTGCATAGTACGAACCTTCCTGTCTTAATGTAAATGTAAAGAATTCCCTCAGTGTTAAAGAAAACAGATTTTTGTGAATGACAGAGCCGAGCAATTTCCCTCTCGCCGTTTTTCTGGCGCTCTCACAGTCCTTTTAACATGCTTTCCATTTTATTTGAACCTTTATGAATATTTATTATTATGTTACTATTATTTTTTTATCCTTTGGATGATATCAATGCTTGAAGAAATGGTTTCCTGGGCCTTTCCTAGTGGCAAGGATGGAATTTAAGTTCAAGGTTTCCTGTTTCAAATTTCCTGTTATTGAATTTCGTGGACTAATCAGAACAATGAGGATGAACATTCAGAAGTGTCTGGAAGTATAGCATGAGCTGCGTGGGGACTGCTCAAAGAGATACTTCAAGGAGAAACATAACTTTTTTTCATGTACTGCTAGGATCCAGTAAATAGACTCCCATGGGTGATATGAACCTTCAAGTATTTCATAAAACATGTGCCATTTTATTAATATGTTAACAAACTTCTGATTACCTCATTAAACTTATACGCTACGTTATGCGTTGCATCCCCCACTGCCCCTCTTTAGTCTGAATATAAAATGTGTCCATATTTTTTCCTTCTTGGAATGTTTGACACTTCTCGTGCTGTTTTCGTTCCCAGCAGGTGGGGGCGCTAATTTCCTATGCACTATTGATTTCTTTCAGTAGCCTCCAGCATATAAATCAAGGAGAGAAAACAAAATTTGTCTCCCTCAAATATTTTTAGTATATAAAAAGATAGTGTGGTTTATTTGTGTGGTATATACATTATGCTGTCATGTACTTCAAAAAATAATGAAACAACATTTTAAAATGTTAAAATATGTGATATATAAATATATATAACACATGGGGAGGGGTAGCATGCAACCTAAACTAAGCACTCAGTGCGGGTGCATCTCAAAACAAAGTAACACAACACACCAGGAAGAGAGCACTCCAGCCAGCAGATAAAAATAATAAAGTTTATAGATGCAGAGTACATTTACACATCCCAGCAATTCAGAGAACTGCTTAGAGAGCTCATGTGCTACATTACCCATATGCAGCAAAGAACTCTGGGTAGGACATGCAAATAGATACATAGATAAAAATCACCACAGTATAGCAGTACGTAGTGACACCTTTTCTATTTGGCCTTTACAAAGAGAAAAACAAAACACAAGCCAGAATGTTATATGACATGCATTATGATAGGGAGTTAAAAAGTCAGAGTCTACATTGAGGCCCTCCATTACGGTGTTAAAATATGTGATCATTTTTATTTTGAATGTTTTACGTTCATGGGGTCTTTAAAATTTCCTTTGAGGATTTTAATTCTGAGGTTTTGGATGGAGTGGCCTGTAAGATTAAAGTGATGTCCCACCATCACTACAATGTGTATTTTCCTGATGTATCTTGATGGAGTGTCTGTGCAGGTTCATCCTGAGATTCAGTTTAAGGTCAGTTTCCCCAATATTGCAGCCCTTTATACAGGCTGTGCACTGGATCATGTACACCACATTGGCAGAAGTGCAGAGGTACGAGCCATTGATGTTGTATGTGATGTTATTTGATACAGTCCTAACCGCAACATCTGAGGAAAGGGATTTAGGGGTTATTATTGCAGAGGATCTAAGGGTAAGTAGTCAATGTAATATAGCAGCAGGAAATGCTAGCAGAATGCTTGGTTGTGTAGGGAGAGGTATTAGCAGTAGGAAAAAGGAAGTGCTCATGCCACTGTACAGAGCACTGCTGAGACCTCACTTGGAGTACTGTGTGCAGTACTGGAGACCGTATCTCCAGAAGGATATAGACATCTTAGAGAGAGTTCAGAGAAGGGCTACTAAAATGGTGTACGGCTTGAAGGAGAAAAGTTACCAGGAAAGGCTTAATGATCTTAACATGTATAGCTTGGAAAAAAGACGAGACAGAGGAGATATGATAGAAACATTTAAATACGTAAAGGGAATCCACAAGGTAGAGGAAGGGAGTATATTTAAAAGGAAACAAAGTAGCAAAACAAGAGGACATAGTCTTAGATTAGAGGGGCAAAGGTTTAAAAGTAACATCAGGAAGCATTATTTTACTGAGAGGGTGGTGGATACATGGAACAGTCTTCCAGTTGAAGTGCTAGAGGCCAAAACAGTAATTGAATTTAAGCAGGCATGGGATAGGCATAAGGCTATCCTAAACAAAAGATAAATCCAGGTAAAGTATCCATGTAATTGGGCAGATTAGATGGGCCGAAAGGTTCTTATCTGCCGACACTTTCTATGTTTCTATTGTGCCTGGCAGTGCTGCTGTCAGATATATCTTGGCACAGTTTGCAGCGGGACTTGTTGCAGCGTTTGGTCCCATTTTGCATGTCGGTCTGTCCCTGGGTGAGTTTGCAGCGGACCAGTCTTTGCCTCAGCTTTGGGGGTTGCTTGAATGCCAGTAAGGGGGGCTGTGGAAATATTTATTTGAGCGCAGGTTCCTCTGTGACCAGTGACTGCAGATCGTAGGAACTAATTTAGGAACATATTGTTGATCTGAGATTGAGATCCCTGTTCTAGAGGATTTTACAGCTAACAAAAAGGAACTGCTTCTGGAAATGTTCTGCACTTTTCTGGATGGAGTTTGGTATTGAGGTGTATCCTGCTCGACATGTATGTAAAGCTTCAGAAGGAAAATTCAACAGAATCGCTCCAGCATAAAATCTCAGATTTCCACACAAATCTCTCGCCTTCCAGGTTCTTCTCTGCTCATTGAAAGCAGTGACTGGGTTTATTTTGGCTGCAATGTCAGAATTCTTGTGAGCTGGAGCCATGAGGCAGGGAGGCGCATACTTTATAGTGTTACTGGCGTGGACACTGATATCTGTATTTGTATTACTTTATATTCACTTTTGGAAGAAATGATTTCTGATAGCAGTTACTAGCTTCCTAGGTTACTAGGAGGTAGGTTCAATAAATAGACAATAAAATAATGTTGATGTCTGACAGAATAAAACAAATTCACATTGATATATTTCTAGATAAAACATAACGTTGCACAGAAGCACTGTTAGGTTTTGGCCAGTGGCGGACTGACCATTAGGACAACCGAGCATGCACTTTGTAATTTTTGGTGTACCCCTGTCAGTGTCTTTCAGTCAATGTGTGCCTTTCAGTGTCTGTGTGAGTTTTCTGCCTTTGTTTCTGTGTATGTATGTCAGTGTCTGTTCCCCTGGTCTTGCCTGGAAAATCTTAATATAAACCTTATACACTGCTGGGCCAAAAAGAGGTCACCACCTGGGTTTACCTAAGCAAATAGGTAAGAGCCTTCCATTGGATAATTACTGCAGTGATTAATATGTTTCAGCTGGGAAAAAAATGAGGTCATGTGACTCCCTGAATATACTGAATGAGCAGGCTTTTCACTCAATGGTTTTTGTCTTCCCTGATGGCACAGTGGACATATTCCAAGATGGCAATGCTAGGATTTATTCGTCTCAAATTGTGCTAGAGTGGTTCAGTTAGTATGAGACATAATTTACACACATGGATTGGCCACCACACAGTCCAGACCTTAACCCCATTGAGAATCTTTGGGATGTGCAGGAGAAGACTTTACACAGCGTCCGATGGTAGGAGAGGAAGATTGGTGTAGGCGCTAATGGCTAATAGAGTGATACAGTTATGTTATGCAGCCAACAGGGAAAAACACAAACTCTCGAAAAATATGTGTTAAGTTACAGTCGAAACAGGGGTGAAGGGTTCCTAGTGGCGAAATATAGGATTATGAGGTCAGCTGCTAAATCAGATGGTAAAATCTGTGCGTAGTAGAAAGCAATCCAATTTGCCCTGGTGATTAGATCAGTGACGTATGATCAAGTGCAGCCATAAACATTGTAAATGCAATAGATATAAAGTACATACAGTGCAATAGTGCAATATCCACAACTAATGTCTTGCTAGACAGTGCGAGAACTCTGTATAATATCAGTCAGATATGCACTGGTGATTAAACGATCTGCAGTGACATATGATAAAGTGCAACCTTGGGCAGTGCGAATGCAGTAAATATAAAGTGCATACAGTGCAATAGTGTAAAATCGACAACTGATGTCTTGAAAGACAGTACGTGAGCTCCGTACAATAGCTCCAAAACAGTCCAATAAGGTGCAGGAGAAATGCAGTAAATAAAGTCCAATTGGCCGGATATAAAGTTCGGTAAAGTTCCTATGAAAAATAGAAATGCATGCAAAAGGTGCTATGAAGAAAGTCAATAGCAACCATGTGGAATAAGCTGGATATTGAGCATGTCCTGGTACGGCTGTTCCTCCTTTGGTCCTAGTAAACTCCCAGTGTTCAAGGAGAGGAGAGAGGGAAAAGTATAATAGTGCAATATTGTCTGGATAAAATACGCAATATAAGTGAAAGAAACACACTTACACTTTCCAGAGCCTAAAACGTCCAGGCTCTGGGTTGAAGCACCTTAGGCCAAATAGAGGGTGGCCACTTCCCTTCGTTATGTCACCTTGGTTACCTCAAACGAGAGAAATGTAGAGACGGGACCCCTATTTTCACTTCCACCTACCTGCACACTGACTGAGGAAGGCACAGGATAGTGCCGAAACGTGTATCAACCCCCTATATCTCCTTCCCCCCTTTTTATATCCTCTTGCTTTTACCCCTTTTTTTAATCACTGTTGTAACTGTTAATAAACTGACATTTTTTATAACCCTTTAGTATCCTCCTTTATTATAATATATACTGTGAGGCTTTGGTACATCCACTTGATATATAGCAAACCCAGGCTAATCTACGACGCACCACCAGGAACCTATCCAGGAGACAAGGAAGCTGACAAAGAGGTCATGGTGCTCACCGATAAGAGGCACTACACGCCAAGCAGTTGAGCCTGGACAAGTAAGGCTCTAGGATTGGTGAGTGTGACTAATCTTTTTATTACACTGGACATCCACTGGTTTATGTTACGCTATGAGAGCGCCTTCTCTCTACATGTCTCTAGTTTGCGGTAACCAAGGTGACGTATCGAAGGGAAGTGGCCACCCTCTATTTGGCCTAATCTAATCTAATCACCAGGGCAAATTGGATTACTTTCTACTACGCACAGATTTTACCAGCTGATTTAGCAGCTGACCTCATAATCCTATATTGCGCCACTAGGAACCCTTCCCTCCTGTTTCGACTTTACACAGCGTCCGACTCTCCCATCATCAATACAAGACCTTGGTGAAAAACTAATGCAACTCTGGACAGAAATAAATGCTGTGACATTGCATGAGACTATCGAAAAGATATCACAGTGAATGCGTGCTGTAATCAGTGCAAAAAGGTACAAAAATCAAAAAAGCGTGGCTACCACGGAGTGGGCTTACCAGGGTCGTTCTTATGGCTGGGTGCTTCAAAGGGTAGAATCTGGGGTCCCATGAACATGTGCAACAAAGTAACAATGGGCAACACCAGGCGAATAGCAAAATAATCAAAGCAAAAGGCAGTCTATGGAAATATAAGAGTGTGTGACTTTTGTTTTTGGAAAAGCAGTGTATAATAATAGCTATATTGCAAGGCACCATGGGAAAGATTCGTTATTAATGGTTGCTCTGATGTGCTATGTTTGAAGTACTGTAGGAAGTCAGAACACGCATCTAGATAAACGATCAGCAATAAGGAATTTAAAGCTTGCGCTCTAATGTCTTCTAGAAAACCTCATTGAACCACTATTTATTTCACCATTCACTATTTATTACAGCAGGAATGAATGTGAGAGTGATTTAAAAAATCCTGAATTATGTTGGAGATTATGGTGTTTTCGTTATATACACAAATCTCGTGTAGTAGCGCTATCATTTCAATAAATGATACTAACATGTCCTATTTTCAGATCAAGATAAGGAAATATATAAACCATACGTCTCTTATGGAAAAAGACAGCGTGTGTTAGGATACCGTTTGTAAAAATGAGCTGAGCCTCCCAGACGTTCAAAAATGTAATTACGCTGGTGATTAAACCGTACGCCTTAATCCTGAGAGTTAATAGATTTAAAACTCCTGCACCTCTTGCCCAAAATGCGCTAATTTATATCCAAGGGCTGATTTCATTTAAAGCTGTCACTCTTAACACCCCCACGTTCACTTGGGATAACAGGCTGGATATTTTTATAGTTTACTATGGTTTCCTGTTTCTTTTCTCCCCAAGTCTTTTTAAAGGACAGGTGCTAGAATTTAACGTATCCCCGTTTCATTTACTGATGTCTCGCTGTGAATTGTGTGTGCCTGGCCTCTTGGGAGCTAATCCACCGGGACCCCACCTGACATGTTGCCAGTTACCACCTCTGATGGCTTCTGTTTGATGTGTCACTTTTTTGGGGCTCTTTGCTGCCTGTTAGTTAAATGTATCAAACAAACAAGAAATTCTTCACTATCACTTTACTCCTAGATCCACCTGTGTGGTATTTTGGAAAAAATTAAAAATTGTTTCTACCACACAGTTTAAATAAATACATTATATATCCAGTATATACACAAGTGTTAATACACATGTGGTGGGACAGCTACCACTTCTATGTATAATATAACATTGTATCTACTGTATATTTGTAATGGCATGGCTGCCACTTGACTTTATTTGTTTCATTTTTATGTAACTGTCCCTGTTATAATGTTACAAGGTTATACCTGAATTCATATGTTGCCGCTTTACTTCATACCCCTGACAAGCTCGGCTCAGGCTGGTCGATGCCCAACAAACCCTGCTTGACTTTGCCCCTGAGCACCTTTCCACCTACAGCGGTGCTTTTGGGAAGATTTGTCCATTAAAATGGGAGCCTGCTGTGGGCTGATTCCTGGGGGGGAGCTCCATCGGGAACACCACCATCTGACCTCTCTCCCTTGCTCGGGGAGTGCATCCACTCCTGTGGAGCTGTATCCTGGGTACACCCAACCAGCTGCTGGACAAGTTTCCTTCACTGCCGCTTGGTCCCCCGTCCATGGATTGAGGCTCTTTTCAGACAGGATCTTTAGGGTGACCAGAGGTGTCCTACGGTACATGGGAAGTGCCGCCACTCTGTAAGGATCACCCCAAAAACCAGCCAATCTTGGTGGCGGGACATCGGGTTACCTATAGACTGTAACCAGCGTGCCACTCTAATTGTGTGGCCAAGTGCACTCAGGCAGGAGGCAAAGGCGCATACTGGGAAACAGGGCTCGGGCCGGGGGTCCCCTCCATTGTCTTACGGAATTGGGCCTGATGTAGATGTGAGGGTGCCCAGCACTGGGATGTCTGCGGAGGGCAGGGGTTTGGAACAATAGTATTTGATCGTGTATTTTGTATAAAAGACCCTATGTTACGGGCAATAAAACACACTACCTTGTTTCGCTATACACTTTCGGCAAGTGATTGGGAAAATTACGAACAATATCTATTATCTCCTTAGTATTCCCTGGAGCAAGGAAGAAACGAACAGCGGATCTACTAGGTCTGAGTAGCAGTATTCGCTAAACTACAATCTTTTGATTTCCAAAAAAGTTAATAGTCACGAAAGAACTCTGTGCACCATATAAAACATCTTTCTGTCCTCAAGAAAACTTTTTATAGTAATTTTGACAGTTGAACTGCAACATTGTTTTAGAATGTAAGTTATTCTTCTTTCATGTTTTACAACATAAATTCTCTCATAACGCCCATCGTTGGCATACAACCACAACATACTCACACAACTCTTGCCACACACATACAACTTTAAGATTCCAACATTAAATGCCATCATACAGATTAGACACTTCTTTAGAACTCATTCAGTATCAGGTTCAATGATATGTTCCATGAATAAAACAGAACTTTGTGTAATTTGTGTAATTTCATTATCATTTTTTAATGTAATGTCATGACTCCATAAATAAAAGAACAAAAGTAGTAATTGTGTATCAATAATGTGACACCCTATGATAATTTGAATCTTTATATATTTGTTCTATATATTTTTATTGCCATTGTTTTTTATTAAGTTATTTATTATTAATTTATTATTGTTATTATTTTGAAATGGGCTGCCATAAGCTTATATACCGGTGAGAATTGTACTATATTCCAATATGACACAAAAAAATGTAACCGCGAACAGAGAAAAACATATTTTTCCATTCTGATGAATATCACCTGTAACCAAGTATTAAACAGGAAACAGAATATTTTTATTTTTCTGAGGGAACCTGAGGTGTCTGTGATTTAACACTTCCTTTATCTAAAAAAAATTGTATAAAGAAGAACAACAATAGTGCAATATTGTATGGGTTTTGCTCACAAAGGATTATTGAAAGAAACACTCACTTGGTTTAGAGTCTGAATAACAAGGCTGTAATGTGACCAGACATTCAGTCAATAGGGGTAACAGTTATCTTCCTTTACAGGTGCTTGGATCTTCCGATATGCATACAAAGAAAACCGAAAGACACATTTTATAGGGCGGTATGTTTCTACTATACATGCCATTGCCCATAGCTCTTGAGTAGGGATGAGCAGAACACTCCCTGAGTTCGGTTCGGAGCCGAACCCGAACTTCCCAAATGTTCGTATCCGAACCCGAACCCGAACCCGAGCTCGAACTCAATACAAGTCAATGGGGCTGAAAATTCGGTTTTTAGAGTGCCCTCCAAGAGGGCATATATGCTAGATATTTGCAATAAAAGGTGTATGGGGGTCCGGGTAGTGCCCTGGGGGACAGGAAACAAGGACAAAAAGTTTAAAAAAAAACATTTTTAAAGGGACAGTGAGTTTTCCATGAAATAAGGGTTAAAAATAAAAATGAATAATTCCTTCAAATATCGTGCCTAGGATGTCCCCATAGCCTGCCCGTGAAGTGGCGGATTTCTAGGATGTATAGAAATATGTAAAAACCAAAAAATTACATTTCAAATGACGGTAAATGCTTTTCCTTTAATCTATCCATAAACAACTGCTTGGGGCGGCAGTCTGTATGACAAGAGGAGACATTTTCGGACACGCAGAAAAATTTTACAGATTTTTTGGCGGTGAAAAGCTGGAGAATGACTGGAGAATGGAAAATTCTAGACCAAATAGCCGATTTGGAAAGTGAGATAAATGGGAGAATTTTTCTGGTTTGGCTATTTTGACCTAGAATTTTCTCTTCAGTCATTCTCCTGAGTTTCACCTTTCTCTGAATAACCCTGTCAGGGTTATTCAGAGAGCGGTGAAGAGCAGGAGAATGACTGGAGAATGGAAAATTCTAAGTCAAGATAGCCAAACCAGAAAAATTCTCCCATTTAGACTAGGGTCAGACTAGCGAATTTTTAACGTGCGTTTAGGCGCAATTAATCAGGCCGCACTAGCAGCAAATGACGGGTAATGACGGCCAATATACAAAGTACGGTCGCACGAAAGTCCGGCTGCGCAACGCAAGTGGAAAATGAATGCATTTTTTCGAGAACGCAGAACCGCTAGTACGGACGTACAGAGTGCGCTGCGTCCACTAGCGGCGTGTGTGCGTGATTTGGAGACGTCAGACCCTGCTCATGTCCGGCCAACATAACGTCCAGACACCCAAAGTTTCCTGGTTTGGATCCGTAAAGAAATCACGCACAAAAATGCACATCGTATGACCGTTTTTGCGCATTTGCGCCTTATCTCACTTTTCAAATTGTCTATTTGGTCCAGATTGTTCACTTTTCCTGCCATTCTACTGGTTTTCACCTTTCTCTGAACAACCCTGAGAGAGAGGTGAAAGCCAGGAGAACTGGCAGGAGAAGAGAACAATCTAGACCAAATAGCCAATTTGGAAAGTGAGTTAAATGGGAGAATATTTCTGGTTTGGCTATATTGACCTAGAATTTTCACTGCTCCAGTTATTCTCCTGCTTTTCACCGCTCTCTGAATAACCCTGTGAATGTTTAATCCCGAGGTGAAAAATAACATTGCTTTAGATGTTATTTTGAATTTTTTTCAAACACCAGTTAAATGCAGCATATTAGGAAGTTTTAGGAAGGAAATTAATTCGCAAATCTCAATCATAAGCAGACACCACCCCACCCCCTCAGTACCTCAGTATAGTGTACAATGTATTAAATTGATTACCAGACTAAAAACACCTGGTGTTATGCCCGTTTGTGAACAGAGGTCATTTAGAGTTGAGAATCTTTCCACGTATACATTAGATTTTAATTCAATATCTAATAAACCGTTGCTTATAATATTCTGCAGTAAAGAGTCTCTTTATTTCTAGATTTTTTAGTATTTTTTAAGCATTTTCTATACTTTTTTCAAATTTTTTTTTTTTTTTTTTGAACTCGACCCGAACACACCCAAAAAGTTCGAAGTTTGCAAACTTTTGAACTGCCAAAGTTCGGGCCGAACTCCGAACCGTCCGAACCCGAACAGCTCATCCCTACTCTTGAGAATGGTAAGTGTGCCAAGGAATTCACTTCTCATCTCTTGGAGCACCAAATCAAATCAAATCAAAATAAGCTTTATTGGCAGGACCAAATACATTTTAGCATTGCCAAAGCATATGGGGAGGTTATATGGGGTGGAGGGGGGTAGTGGGACATATATGGGGGCATGGGCAAGTCCATGGACATTATCAGGGGTAAGGGATAATGTGAAGTGGGATGGGGGAGAGTCCGTGTTGGGGATTTATAAGTCCGGGATCTCTCATGTTCCTCTCAGTCTGTGACATTCTGTGACGTATTGGCCAGATATTTTCACCGCCGGCTGCTCTTCTCCCAGTATGATGTGGAGTTTCCTCGTCTCTTCTATAGAGGTGAAGTCCGGGATGAGAGCAGAGAGTCTCTGGAAGTGAGTGTCCCTCAGTGCTGAGTACTTGGGGCACTGTAGGAGGAAGTGGACCTCATCTTCCAGGGCCCCCTGGTCACAATGCTGGCACAGTCTATTCTCCCTGGGCAAATCAACAAAAATATTAATTCCCATGATCTCTTGGAAAGGGTTTGATCGCCCCTGAGTACAGAGGGTCTATGGGCAATTGCACAGTAGCATCTCTCCAGGGATGGGAAACACAATGATATTAATAACAATATATTTGTGTTTTATTATATTATTGTGCTGTTTTGCAAACTGGCTTGTTTCAGATGATTGAGAATGTGTGTGTGTTAAGGAGGGTACGTTTTGTAGTAATTATGATACTAAACTACAAAATGCCCTTCAGATTACAAAAAATAAATTAATTTTCATTTAACTATTTTTGTAATAATATGACAAAATCTTGCAAATAGATAGCCAGGAACAATATAGTAGTTTTGGTATCAAAACGTTCTGCAATACCTTACAGCAAGGTTGAGTTTTATAGTGCGAAAGTGTCCCTTTTTTGAAAATCAGTAAGCCAGTTTATTTATTTACGCTGACATGAGCTAGGAATGCTAATGTGTTAAACACCCAGAAAGAGCCGCATTCTGTTTATATCACATCCTTAAGTAAATATGATTAATTATGGATAGCGTGCATTATTTAGAAGTTGCTCAAATTTTTATATAATCCAATGTATGCTTGGCTTCAAACATAAGATCTAGGGTAATCAGTCACTGAATCTTAACACGAAGTGGACAGTTCACTAAACAGTAAAGGGATATGAGATTACAACCAAATTATACAATTTTGTGAATCTGGAAATAAATTCAAATGAAAACATTTACATTTCAACCAAATTATACAATTTTGTGAATCTGGAAATAAATTCAAATGAAAACATTTACATTTTCTTATTCAGTAGTAAACTTTCCTCAATAGTTAGGTTTGAGTGTTGGGTGAACATATTATTGTGACAATAGGATAACCTAACCATCTAATCCCTACCAAAACATGTCCTTAGAATTGCAGGGTAAATCTATATACAGTTGCAAGAAAAAGTATGTGAACCCTTTGGGATTACGTGGAGTTTTGCATGAATTGGTCATAAAATGTGCTCTGATCTTCATCTAAGTCACAACAATTTGAAAAACACAGTCTGCTTAAAATAATACAACACAAACATTATATGTTTTCATGTTTTTATTGAATAGAACATGTAAACATTCACAGTGCAGGGTGGAAAAAGTATGTGAACCTTTGGACTTAATAACTGGTTGACCCTCCTTTGACAGCAATAACCTCAACCAAACGTTTCCTGTAGTTGCAGAGCAGACCTGCACAACGATCTGGAGAAATTTTGGACCACTCCTCTTCACAAAACTGTTTCAGTGTAGCAATATTCTTGGGATATCTGGTGTGAATCGCTCTCTTAAGGTCATGCCACAGCATTTCAATTGGGTTGAGGTCAGGACTCTGACTGGGCCACTCCAGAAGGCGTATTTTGTTTTGTTGAAGCCATTCTTTTGTTGAATTACTTGTATGCTTTGGGTCATTGTCCTGTTGCATCACCCATCCTCTGCGGAGCTTCAGTTGGCGGACAGATGGTCTTACGTTTTCCTGCAAAATGTCTTGATGAACTCTGGAATTCATTTTTCCATCAATGACAACAGCCCCAAACTAGGCTTGTGCAACGATTTTTTTTTCGGTTCGATTCGGTTCGATTTTTCGGACTTTGAAACTTTTCGATTCGGCTCGTTTCGACCGCTTTCTGTTTCGATTCGGCTCGGCTCGATTCGTTTTTCATGTACTTTTTTTTTTCGGAATATCGACCATTTTTTGTACTTTCGTGTCACTTAGCTCGTTTCTTGTATCGTCTTTTCGTGATTTCGGAAATTTTTTGTTTTTCGGAATTGTACATGTTTTCAGAATTTCGACCATTTTTCATATTTTCGTGTCACTTAGCTCGTTTTTTGTATCGACTTTTCGTAAGTTCGGAAATTTTCGTTTTTTCGGAAAGTCTGTTCTCGTTTCAAAGCAATAAATTTCGATTTGACACATTTCAAGTCCATTCGAAAATTCCGAAAATATTTCGTTTCGGCTCGGAAAACATTTCGGATCTGCCATTTTCGGATCTAAAAATTTTCGGAAATTCGGCCGCATCCGAAAACACGAATCGGGAAATTTCGTGAAAATTCCGAAATTCCGAAACCCGAAACGCACATCCCTACCCCAAACCATGATGCTCCCTCCGCCATGTTTTACAGTGAGGATGAGATTTTGATGTTGGTGTGCTGTGCCTTTTTTTCTCAACACATACAGGGTTATCCAAAGAGATTCGAAAAGTCACCGCACGTTCGGTGACTTTTCGTTCTCTTCAATTCGGTTCCTTTTGCCGATTGCATTTCGGTGACCCTGCGGTGTATTCAGCAAGCAGCACAGGGTCCCCGAATTGCAGGGAAAAGCTGCCGAAAACCTGACGAAAACTAACCGAATGCACGCTGAAAACAAGCAAAAACATCTGGATTAACCTTCGAAAAAGCCGAACAGGAGCCGAACAGGAGCCGAACAGGAGCCGAATCACACAGAGCGAAGCAGCTGTGACGTAGAGGAGGCAGTGAATAAATTAGAAAAACCATTTGTATGAATCTGGGAAAATGAAACGCTGTTTGCAAAGAAACTACTGAGCGAAAATGTCTGAAATTTTCACAGGAGGTCCAGGGAATGATAATAAAGAGGGCTGTTACAAAAAAAATAAGTAAACTGAAAAAAAAAATCAAAAAAAATCGGACTTTTAAAAAAATAAAAAAAAAATAAGAAAAATGCTTAAAGTATCCTAAAAAATCTATAAATAAAGAGACTTTTTGCTGCAGAATTTTATAATGTACGGTTTATTAGATATTGAATTAAAACGGGAATATTTTTAACATTGAAGCCTATGGGATTCTCCTGAATAAATTTGTCGAATTAAACCACCGAATGGCAGGGCATTTCGGGAACCTTTCACTGCTGGTTTGTGTTCTCTGAATAGACGAAGCAGTGCTTCTCTATGGGGATTTCACTGCCCTCGAACAGGCACCGAACAGGCAACGTATGTTCAGGCAATTCGCCAGGATTTGGCGAATTGCCTGCTCTCTGGATAGCCGAATGGTCAGGAAAGGTAACCGAACACTGATTTTCAGCATTCGGTTACCTTTCTCAAGCAATTCGGATCTCTTTGGATAACCCTGCTAGTGTTGTGTGTTTTTTACAAACAACTCAATTTTGGTTTCATCTGTCCACAGAATATTTTGCCAGTAGTGCTGTGGAACATCCAGGTGCTCTTTTGCAAACTTCAAACGTGCTGCAATATTCTTTTTGGACAGCAATGGCTTCCTCCATGGTGTCCTCCCATGTACTCCATTCTTGTTTAATGTTTTCCTTATTGTAGATGTGTCAACAAAAATGTTAGCATGTGCCAGAGATTTCTGTAAGTCTTTAGCTGACACTCTAGGATTCTTCTTTACCTCATTAAGAATTCTGCGCTGTGCTCTTGCAGTCATCTTTACAGGACGCCCACGCCTATGGAGAGTAGCAACAGTGCTGAACTTTCTCCATTTGTAGACAGTCTGTTTTACCGTGGACACATGAACTTCAAGGCTTTTGGAGATACTTTTGTAACCCTTTCCAGCTTCATGCAAATCAATAATTCTTGATCATAGGTCTTCTGAGAGCTCTTTTCTGTGAGGCATGGTTCACATCAGGCAGTGCTTCTTGAAACCAGTAAACCCAAAACTTGTGTGTGTTTTTAAAGGGCAGGACAGCTTTCAGCAACACATCCAATAATATCACACTGATTGGACTCAAGGTTGGCTCACTCCTGGCTCCAATTAGCTCTTGGAGAAGTCATTAGGCTAGGGGTTCACATACTTTTTCCACCCTGCACTGTGAATGTTTACATGTTATGTTCAATAAACACATGAAAACATATAGGCCCCTATTACACGCTTCGCGCAGCGCATTTCCGTGCGCGCAAATGCGCTTTTGCGCGAGGCCAAAACCATTTGCGCGGAATGTCGTATTACAACGTCCGTGCAAACGATGCGCGGTATCGTCTACCGCGATTGACCCTGCGCGAACCCAGCGCGAGCGCAAGTGCGTTCGCGCGTCTCATACTTACCATTGTCAGCGTAAATGCATTGGAGCGGATGGTATTACGATCTTCGCGCAACGTTGTACGAACGATGTTTGCGCAAAGTATCGTAACGTCTTTGAAAACCTGGTGTTAACTTACAATCTGAACATTCTGGCCGAAACTAAATGAACCTGCACAAAAACAAAAAAATACAGCACAGTACAGTTACACATTCTACACATACCCAAACAATAAAATTAATAAATTGTTTAATTTTTTATTTTTGTTGCAGCACATATACGCAGATTGACTTTGACAGGCGCAACAACCGAAACCTAGCAAATGGTGGTTCTTAATTCTGATTAGCTGAATCCCGTGAAAAAACAGTCTGCCCACCGATTCCTGCACTCAACGGTCATTTGCGCCCGGCTTTGCACGTCAGATTTGCAGTTGAAAAAAGTTGAAAGCTGAAAAACTGCGCTCGGATCATAATACCACGTTAAATTGCACGCGCTAAGGTTTTTTCTGTGAGCAAAAATAATTGCGCTGCTCGAGCGCATTTG
The DNA here is from genome assembly GCA_009667805.1 of Leptobrachium leishanense. Classification (NCBI taxonomy): domain Eukaryota; kingdom Metazoa; phylum Chordata; class Amphibia; order Anura; family Megophryidae; genus Leptobrachium; species Leptobrachium leishanense. The sequence goes on from CM019066.1 coordinate 90,364,816, forward strand.
TGCAAAGCGTGTAATAGGGGCCATAATGTTTGTGTTGTATTATTTTAAGCAGACTGTGTTTTTCAAATTGTTGTGACTTAGATGAAGATCAGAGCACATTTTATGACCAATTCATGCAAAACTCCACGTAATCCCAAAGGGTTCACATACTTTTTCTTGCCACTGTAAGTCAAATAAACAAGCCAAGGTCTGGGACAGAACAGGTACACAGAGATGATAATACAAGCCAAGGTCTGGGAAAGAGGAGGTATACAGAGATGATAATACAAGCCAAGGTCAATAACACAGTGCTCAGACAAGCCAGTATGAAGGAACAAAGAGAGCAGGAAACTGAGCCAAAGTCAAGACCAGGATGTCCAAAGCAGAAACACAACAAGAAGGCACTGAGCGGTCAGAAACCTCATCATGGTAACTTCCTGAGGAAGAGGAAGTGATATAAAGGATATTGGGCACTTCCATTGGCTGAGTGGAATGAGGTATTATAGAAATAACACGAGGGGTATATTTTTGCAGACTGACACAAATCTGAGTGAGCATCACCCGAATGATGCGACTCAAGGCTAGTGTCTTCAGAATAATGAATGTTAGGAGAAGCATCTTCAGAATGATGCACAAAGAGCCAGATGGCAGAGAAAGTGACTCCAGTAAGACGCCAATGAGTAGTAAGGTTGATAGCAAGGACATGTCTGTCATGGACAGGCATGGCACCTATATGAATGTCGCCACCTTGCAGACACTAATAGCACTGAAGTATCAAAAAAAAATCACCAATTCAAAAATTTCTCTTACATTTAGATGCTAGGAAAACAAATTGCATTTGATGTGAAAAATTATGCCCTTGTGTAATTTTTCAAAGTACCTTAGCACAGTGTTTCTCAATTCGTATCCTCAGGACCCACTGACAGGCCTGGTTTGTGGGATATCCGAAGCACAGCACAGGTGATCTAATTAGCTGCTCAGTGATTGCAGGATTCAGTCTGCATTTCCTCAAGGTGATCTACAAAATCTGGCCTGTAGTGGGTCCTGAGGACTGGAGTCGAGAAACCGTGCCTTAGCACCATACTTACTTCATTTTTCTGATGAAAATATGGTGCAGAAAAGATACTCCTTTTACAGTTAGTGTTAATGTTAGATTTAGCATTAAGATTATTAACACTATTATAATTAGTATTTGTGCCTGTTTTAAGGAGAGGTTTAGCATCAATAGAAGGAGCAGAATCTGTTGCCTAAAAATAAGCCAAAAGTGGAGCAGAATCTGTTGTTTATGGTTAATCTTAACCCTAAAAGTAACCCTATAAAAGTAACTCTAACCATAAACTTAAAACTTATGTGAGCTTTGTTTTTGCATTGTACTTAGGTCGGAAAAATGATGTGAGTATGGTGTTAAGTTGCACTGAACAAACAATGCAAGTGTGTCATTGTTTTGTATCAAATCCGGCTATTTTTCATAGCGTATAAATGTAAGGAACATTTTCAGATAGTGACTCTTGTGATGCATCATTTCTATCCAAGTCCACATGATGGTAATTTTGCGATAGTAATCCAATAGTTGGTAACCAGAGTCTGTCCTTTCTTCCTTCTTCTCTTCCTTCCTTTCTTTTAACCTGAAGTGTTTTCAGCTCAACCAGTAAATGATCCATGCAGTACACGGTAATGGAGTGGAAGAGACGAGCAGTAAAGAACACAGTCGATATGCAAAGTTATACGTCATTTTGTAACTTCCATAAATTTTCTATGGAATTTCACAATTATGAAATTCTTTATGTGGGTGGAAACAGATTTATAATTTCTCCTGCTGCATGATTTTTGCAGTGTGTTATTTTGACTTACAGTAGCTATGTTGTAGTAAATATTCTCTGCCATGCGATTGATCTATAATTTGCCAAGTATTATTGCAACCAATAACATTTTGAGTTCAAAGCTAGTTATTTTACTGGACCCATTACAAATTTCGGAGGAGACACACAGGGTTATCCAAAGAGATTCGAAAAGTCACCGCACGTTCGATGACTTTTCGTTCTCTTCAATTCGGTTCCTTTTGCCGATCCCATTTCGGTGACCCTGCGGTGTATTCAGCAAATACCACAGGGTCCCCGAATTGCAGGGAAAAGCTGCCGTAAACCCACCGAAAACGAACCGCAAAACCCACCGAATGCACACAGAAAAGCCACAAAAACATCTGGATTAACCCGTCGAAAAGCCCGAACAGGAGCCGAACAAATGCAGCCGCAGCAGCTGAGACCACAGACAGAGGGAGGTGAATAAATTAGCAAAACCGTTTGTATGAATGTGAAATTGAAACGCTGTTTGCAAAGAAACTACTGAGTGAAAATGTCTGAAATTTACACAGGAGGTCCAGGGAATGATAATAAAAAGGGCTGATACAGAAAAAATAAGTAAACTGAAAAAAAAAAAAAAAAAATCGGACTTTTAAAAAAAAAAATTAAGAAAAATGCTTAAAGTATCCTAAAAAATCTATACATAAAGAGACTCTTTACTGCAGAATTTTATAATGAATGGTTTATTAGATATTGAATTAAAACGGGAATATTTTTAACATAGAAGCCTATGGGATTCTCCTGAATAAATTTGCCGAATTAAACCACCGAATGGCAGGGCATTAGGGGAACCTTTCACTGCTGGTTTGTGTTCTCTGAATAGCCGAAGCAGTGCATTTTCATGGGGATTTCACTGCCCTCGAACAGGCACCGAACAGGCACCGTATGTTCAGGCAATTCGCTAGGATTTGGCGAATTGCCTGTTCTCTGGATAGCCGAATGGCCAAGAAAGGTAACCGAACGCTGATTTTCAGTGTTCGGTTACCTTTCTCAAGCAATTCGGATCTCTTTGGATAACCCTGACAACATTGAAAATATAAAATTGTGCCACATAGCAGAGCATGCAGCTGGTTGGAGGCTTTACTAATTTGACAACGTTATCTTAAATTTTGCAATCCCATATGCAATTCTCCAGACTCATTGTGCATGGGGGCCATAGGCTTCAGCATTGATACTGGCCCAAATAATTCATTTTTGAAGATCTCTTCTACTGATGTTGCTTCCAAATACACTGTGAGATTCAATAGAAAATATCTCAGCCAAAGACAATTTTAGGTGGAACCTGCTTCTGGGATGAAAAAACACACTCTAAAGCGCAAACGGTTACCTATAAAAAGTAGGATAGTTGTCTATCTACAAACAGAACAGTGGGTGTTATTGATCTCACTTTGTGGAAAGTTTCTTGAAACAGGATTGCATATAACACATATTTGGTGATATATATAAAAGACAGCTAACGCCTATAATAAATGTTGCATAGAAGTAGTCCAAAGTGTGCATAGCACCATATATAGTGGTGAAGGGTACTCGGTGATGTATTTTCTGAGCAGGTGAACCTTTAACTCTGGTAGGTATAATTGTCCACGTTTGGGTGTCTCTGGGATCCGTTTATCTCAAAAAGAGCGGAAAACAAAATATAGTGCAGTATTGCCCAGACAGTTCAAGCCAGTGAGTCAAAAATAAACAACCTGCTTCTGCCGTTGAGGATCTGTTCAACGAACTTGCGTGGCCTCCTATTTCACAGGTGAATCATTGCTGTTCCTACATGATTCTGCTACCTGTTCCCAGTTAAAAGGTTGACAAATTTACATAGGAATGAAATATCTGGTTAGAGTTGTGTTTCCCAAACCTGTCCTAGGGACCCTCAACAAGGCCAGGTTTTGCAGATCACCTTGGGGAAATGCAGACTGAATCCTGCAATCACTGAGCAGCAAATCCTATCGCCTTTGCTGTGCTTCAGATATCTGGCAAACCTGGCCTGTCAACAGGTCCTGAGCACAGGTTTGGGAAACACTGTGTTAGAGTGTCAATAGATTTTTTCGTTGCTTCCAATCCTTTCTTAAAATTTTCAGAGATGGCTGTAATGTGAATGTGATCATATCAAAGTCTATCAACTTGATATGGATTACACAGTCAACCCAACCAAATAGAGGGGCTGTCCACAGACACAAAACAATTTTACAAAGAAATCCAGAATGCACTTTGTTCAATTTGGATATTTTAGCATAAATCTTACAACATAAAACAGCACCTTGTTAGTAAATAAGTCCTTTAGCTGTTACAAAGGTGTCAAAGCAGTCTACTCATAGAAAGTAATGCTGGTGACTGTAGGTTATCAGGTACATGAAAGGAGAACAGAAATTATGACCAGAGATTATGGTTATCAGAGCCATTCTCCACTTTTCAGATATAATTTAATGACAACAGCCTCAATCTGGAGCTTTTAGAGATTATTATAAATAGCAATAAGGACTAAGAATAATAATGATGTAGTTTGTTTTGAAATTATTTTGAGAATCTTGTGTCTATTTTCATGTTTTAGTTCATTGTGATCGGTGTGTATTATTCTTTATTTTACACTACTTAGTAGGTATATCATTATTTCCCATGTTTTCATATGTTTGTAAGCGCTAGATAAATAGATAGACATACAATTATTGACCTGTCTATTAACATGTGTGTGTATTGACCTTATTGTGGTTGAACACTGGGAATGTGGCCCCTGCTGGGGTTCGGCCAGCTGAGTCCTCCATTAATATAATTTGCGTATGACACGCCTGACATATTGAATAATCTAGTCCCTTGCTTCAACTTGGAGCATGACCCAAAGGTTACTCTACAGGCTCTGTAAATATCAGTCATAATTAGTATGGAAAGGAAACATGATACAAAAACTGTAGAAAACACATTTTGTTCCTATTGGAGTTTTTGTATGTTTACCAGACACACCATTTAAAAATGCAGGAAGGTGATATACTATAGCAGAGGAACTGGTAATATCGAGTATATAATAATATACAGAATAATAAGCATATCTTTATTAGGGGAGTCACACAAAATATAAAATTAAACCATGCTGAGTTCAAAGCCAGCATTTAAAATTCAGTCTGATGTAGGCAAATAAGAAAAAAGGATTACTCCTGATGAAGTCCAATCGACGTAACCCGTAGAGCTTATTTTCATTCCTGCACCTCGAATGTGTATGTTGCTGCTGCCTCTTCCATTGGGATTATGTGCCTGCATTCTACTTGGTTGGTAGAACCACTGGCCTGGAGACCGAACAAGGATAGAACCCACCAACAGGTGGGATTTTGTGAGTAGCAGTCGATCCTGAGATTTCTGTAAAATGCGAGATTAACACGCTCTCTGTTATGTTTGTGACTGCTGCTGTTATTGGCATGTGCAGAGCTTCTGTCTATGAGCTTTGCTTTTTCAGCTGGGATTCTTATTGTATATACCAGTACGAAGTGTCATGAGTTACTTACTGGGTTTCCACGTTTGTTACAATTGTGTAAAAACACCACCTGGCCTAAACAAAAGTCACCACCTACCGGATATAAGCCTGAAAGATCTGGAGCTGCTTCAATTGGTCAGGTCTAGCAAAGGTTCAGCAAAGTTATGTGCCCAAAAAATGAGGTCAGCCTACTCCCTGAATTTACTGAATGAGCAGGTTTTTCCCTCAATGGATTATGCTTTCCTGATAGCACAGCGGGCATATTCCAAGATGCCAGGATTCATTGGGCTCAAATAGTGCAATAGTTATTGAGGGGGCATGAGACATCATTTTCACACATGGTTTGGCCACCACACAGTCCAGACCTTAACCCCATTGAGAATCTTTTGGATAATGTGCTGAAGAAGACTTTACGCAGTGCTGCAACTCTCCCATCCCAAATCTTAATGACAAATTAATGCAACACTGGACAGACTTAAATGTAGTGATTTTACTATTTTTACTGCTGTTTTTTGTATCACATAACAGAGGGCTGTCAAAATCAGGCCCCTCGGATGTTTCTGAACTACAACTTCCATGATTCCCAGGCCATCTATTGCATGCAAAGATTTCTGAGATTTGTAGGCATCAACATCTGGGGGCCAGGAGTTTGACAGCCCTGACATAACACTTTGTGTTGCTTCTGATTTTTAGAAGACAGAATTTTCACCAGAATAACCTACTTTTGAGATTTGTTTAGTCTTGTTTAATTTTCATTATGAGGTGGAGTTGAATCCTAATGGTTCACATTGCCCAGCAAGCATAAAGTCTGAGATACACTAAGCGCGATGCAACGCCTGTACGCGGCGTCGCGCGTCGAGACGCGCTCATTGTATCCAGATTTTTCCACCTCCCTCACTCATGCCGCGACATTGAGTGACAGGAGATGGAAAAATCCAACTTTCCCGGCGGCGGAGCGACACGCTGAGACTAGGGGCTGGATCTGCAGCACACGGCGCATGCGCCGGGTCCTGTAGGTCCCTCCCACCAGCAGTGCTCCTCGCTCATTCCTCTGTCTTCACCCAGCAGCACGGGGAGAGGAGAGCTGTCCCGCAGCACTACCCGGGCCAGGTGCCGCTGGGACCCCCCCTAAAAATGTGAATAGCCCATCACATGCCCATCACATGCCAAACGAGAAAAGAAAAGTAAAACAAGGATTAGTTAGATTAAAAACAAAGGAAGGAAGGTATGTAGAAGAGGATAAAAGTCTCGCTGACTGTCTCAATGAATATTTTTGTTCAGTCTTTGCAGAAGAAAAGGAAGGAAAGGGACCTCAGTTAGGAGGAAACACTAAAGAGACATTTACATATGAGTTTACAGAGGAGGAGGTTCTACAGCAGCTGTCTAAAGTAAAGACAAATAAGTCAATGGGGCCTGATGGGATCCACCCTAAATTATTAAAAGAGCTCAGTGATGTAATAGCAAAACCGTTAACAGATTTATTTAACCAATCCTTGTTAACGGGAGTCATCCCAGAAGACTGGAAATTAGCAAATGTTGTGCCCATTTACAAGAAGGGTAGTAGGGAGGAATCGGGGAACTATAGGCCAGTTAGTCTTACGTCAGTAGTGGGGAAATTAATGGAAACCATGTTAAAGGAAAGGATTGTTGAATATCTAAAAACACATAGATTACAGGATCAGAAACAACATGGGTTTACCTCAGGGAGATCATGCTAAACTAATCTTATTGATTTTTTTGATTGGGTAACAAAAAATAATAGACACAGGTGGTGCAGTAGACATTGCTTATTTAGATTTCAGTAAGGCTTTTGATACTGTTCCGCATAGAAGGCTTATCAATAAATTGCAATCTTTGAGCTTGGATTCCAATATTGTTGAATGGATTAGGCAGTGGCTGAGTGACAGGCAACAGAGGGTTGTGGTAAATGGAGTTTATTCGGCGCAAGGTCTTGTTACCAGTGGGGTACCTCAGGGGTCAGTACTTGGACCCATTCTCTTTAATATTTTTATTAGTGATATTGCAGAAGGTATTAATGGAAAAGTATGTCTTTTTGCTGATGACACAAAAATTTGCAACAGGGTTGACGTTCCTGGAGGGATCAGCCAAATGACAAATGATTTAGGTAAACTAAAAAAATGGTCGGAGTTGTGGCAATTGAGTTTTAATGTGGATAAGTGCAAGTTAATGCACCTGGGACGTAAAATCCCAAGGGCTGAATATAGAATATTTGATACAGTCCTAACCTCAACATCTGAGGAAAGGGATTTAGGGGTTATTATTTCAGAGGATCTAAGGGTAAGTAGTCAATGTAATAGAGCAGCAGGAAATGCTAGCAGAATGCTTGGTTGTGTAGGGAGAGGTATTAGCAGTAGGAAAAGGGAAGTGCTCATGCCACTGTACAGAGCACTGGTGAGACCTCACTTGGAGTACTGTGTGCAGTACTGGAGACCGTATCTCCAGAAGGATATAGACATCTTAGAGAGAGTTCAGAGAAGGGCTACTAAAATGGTGTACGGCTTGAAGGAGAAAAGTTACCAGGAAAGGCTTAATGATCTTAACATGTACAGCTTGGAAAAAAGACGAGACAGAGGAGATATGATAGAAACATTTAAATACGTAAAGGGAATCCACAAGGTAGAGGGAGTATATTTAAAAGGAAACAAAATAGCAAAACAACAGGACATAGTCTTAGATTAGAGGGGTAAAGGTTTAAAAGTAACATCAGGAAGCATTATTTTACTGAGAGGGTGGTGGATACATGGAACAGTCTTCCAGTAGAAGTGGTAGAGGCCAAAACAGTGATTGAATTTAAGCAGGCATGGGATAGGCATAAGGCTATCCTAAACAAAAGATAAATCCAGGTAAAGTATTCATGTAACTGGGCAGACTAGATGGGCCGAAAGGTTCTTATCTGCCGACATTTTTCTATGTTTTTCTATGTTTCTATCATTCCCCAATAAATCTGCCAAAAATACTGAAAAAAAACACTGCCTGAGTCCACCACGCAGCCCACATGCCACCCCCTATACCTGGCTGATATATATGTATATGTATATGTATGTATGAGAGAAGTCTGGCTGTATAATATATATATACATTATACAGCCAGACTTCTCATATATAATATATATATATATTATACAGCCAGACCTCTCTCATGTATATCTGGCTGTATAATATATATATATATATATATATATATATCTGGCTGTATAATTAATATATATATACATATAGTCTGATCAGAGGTCTGTGTGGGTATATATATATATATATATATATATATTTGGTACATATATGTATGAGGACTGCATGTTAATATATAAGTATTTGTGGTCTGTGTATGGAATCAATGCATCCCTACTCTATACATAGCGCTCCGTGTCACTATAATATATATCTATATATTACGGGGGTGCTATATGATTAGTTACCTTTTTTATACTATTCCTATTAAACTGGCAGTAACTTAGATGTATTTTATTTAATAACTTTTTTTTCCTACATGACATGCGCTTTGTGAAAATAAAAGGTTTCGGTGTGTACATTTTAATTTAGTTAGTGAATTTCTGTCCAGTGCGGAGAGAAGCAAATGTAATGCAGTGCAGACAGGCTGCGAGGCGGAGTGCAGTGAAGTCAAGCCTGCAAAAGGCTTGCTTCTCTTTGCTTCGCTACGCTGTGCGCCGCTACGCACTCAGTGTATCTCAGGCTTAATGGGACTATCTGTAGTTTTGTTTTAACCAGTGCTTTCTTTCTAGGGAAAAAGGTGGGGTTTTCACCATGAAGCGTCATAAAGCATCAGGCAGCGAGCAACCAATGAAAAGATGGCATATGCTCTCATGCAGCCAGTGGATAGAGGGCGTACGCCAGCATGCAGACAATGAATAGAATAGAGCCAGGGCCGGGCCACAATATTGTATTGCCTGGGTCCAAGGATGAATTGCTGCTGCCCCTCCAAACTATGCCAACTAAAACAAACGCATGCTTATCACAGAGCTCCACAGCAGTAAAACACATACAGGGTAATTCAAAGAGATTCGAAATGTTACCGCACGTTCGGTGACTTTTCGTTCTCTTCAATTCGGTTCCTTTTGCCGATCCCATTTCGGTGACCCTGCGGTGTATTCAGCAAACACCACAGGGTCCCCGAATTGCAGGGAGAAGCCGCCGCAAACCCGACGAAAACTAACCGCAAAACCCGGCGAATGCACGCCGAAAACCCCCAAAAACATCTGGATTAACTCGTCGAAGACACCGAAAAAACCTGAGCAGGAGCCGATCACACGCAGCAAAGCCTCCGGAAAAAGCTGAGACCGCAGAAGAGGCAGTGAATAAATTAGGAAACCAGTTTGCATGAATGTTTGAAAAGTGAAACGCTGTTTGCAAAGAAACTACTGAGCGAAAATGTCTGAAATTTACATATGAGGTCCAGGGAATGATAATAAAAAGGGCTGTTTCAGAAAAAAAAAAAAAAAAAAACAGACTTTTTAAAAAAAAATCCAGAAAAATGCTTAAAGTATCCTAAAAAATCTATAAATAAAGAGACTCTTTACTGCAGAATTTAATAATGACCGGTTTATTAGATATTGAATTACAACGGGAATATTTTTCTCATTGAAGCCTATGGGATTCTCCTGAATAAACCTGCCGAATTAAACCACCGGTTTCTCTGAATAGCCGAAGCAGTGTTTTTTTATGGGGATTTCAATGCCCTCGAACAGGCACCGTATGTGCAGGCAATTCGCCAGGATTTGGCGAATTGCCTGCTCTCTGGATAGCCGAATGGCAAAGAAAGGTAACTGAACGCTGATTTTCAGCGTTAGGTTACCTTTCTCCAGCCATTCGGATCTCTTTGAATAACCCTGATAGCAATGTGCGGTGTGTATGGGGATGTCGAATAGCTCCACAGCAGTAACACTAACAGTAATGTGCAGTGTGTATTAGTGTACCACAGAGCTCCATGGCAATAAAACTCACGGAAATGTGCGGTGTGTATGGGTGTATCACAGAGCTCCACAGTGCAGCACAATTGTTCACTTTAGAATTGAAAAGTGAACAAGAATGCTGCATTAGACAAAAAAAGAAAAATAATAATATTTTTTATTTATTTAGTTTTTGAGTCTTACATGAAACCTGGTCATGCTCTGACCTCTCAAGTGGTCCCTCACATGACCCCCTAGCTTCTATGGTTCCAGAGATAGAGGGGTCTAAAGGAAGTCCCATTTCTGACATCATTGCTCCATGCGCAATGATATCAGTAGGTGGGGATGTCCTGCCAGAGAAGTCTGCGATCAGCGCAACATAGGTGCCGAGCCGCAGAGCTTCAACAAAGCACTGGAGACATCCTTCGCATGCTAGTGGAGGAGCGTCAGCCCTGTAGATAGCTGCTGGTGCCAATTACCAGTATGTACCAGCAGAAAAAAGCCCTGGTTTTAACGGTTATTTGATTGCCTGGTCATATTGAAGCTGCCCATCCCACATTTTCCCATATTTAGGTTTATTGTAGTGTTGAGAAATGCCGGCTCTTCTCAAAACTATAATCCAAAATGCAAACGGTAATATTTTACTGTAAGGCTTCTCCTTTTGCTGTGTGGATTATAGTTTTTCTCAGCATCGCAATACTAGTGATTCTAGATGGCATTTGCAACATTGGCAAACACCAACAGTTAGTGGATAAAACCCTTCGTATCTCAACTGAACAGAAGTTAAGGAGCTTTCAATTGATCTTCTGGGTACAACACTAGTAGAGATGTTCGTAATCTTCAAATGTCTATGATTATTGCCTTTCTGTGATGCGTTCCCTAGATGACTGTTTCCCAACCCTAGTGTAACGGTTAGGCCCTGCTTGGGCCATCGTGGTGGCTTGGAACATGGGATGAAGCCCTTAAGGCAGGTGAGTTACTGACTGGACACAAGGATAGACTGATTTCTCCAAAACCAAGGAGCACCAAAAAACAGAACTGAATTGCCACTAAGCTCCGAAGGTTTCAAGACCGACAGACCACTTAGGACACACTCAGAAACACAAAGATACACCTGACAATCTGTGAATTGAGCAGGCTGCAGGGCAGTCAACAAAACAGACAAACTACACTAAAGAGGTCCTTATAAGCGGCCTCTGAATATATACTAGACTAAGACAGACAAGGTACATGAAACATTCAAGAATAGTCATACAGGCAGAGGTTGGAAACAGAACAGCATATACAGTACCAGGAGTGGGCAGAAGCAGTGGCGTAGCGTGGGGGGGGGGCTGGGGGGGCGGTGGCCCCGGGCGCAGTTTTTTTGGGGGCGCCAGGGGCGCCATAGTGGGCCCCCGCTGCCGGTTTCCCTGCCCTGTGCGGTCAGTGCACACAGGCAGTCAGCGGCACACTCTGGAAATGCCGCGATGGCGCCTGCACCGCCCCCTCACGTGACGTGTCACGTGAGGGGCAGCGCCAGTGCAACGTGCTTAGACTGGGCTGCAGGCACCACCGCGGCATTTACAGAGTGCGCCGCTGGCTGCCCAAGAAGAGCACGATGACCATCAAAGGACGGGAAACCAGCGGGGGCCCGCTATGATGCCCCAAACCGGCCCCCCCTACCGACCCATGGGCCCTCAAAGCCGGTGAGTTGGGGGGAGGGAGAGGGGGCAAATATATTTATGTGTGAGCTACTGGGGGCAAATATATTTATGTGTGAGCTACTGGGGGCAAATATATTCATGTGTGAGCTACTGGGGGCAAATATATTCATGTGTGAGCTACTGGGGCAAATATTCATGTCTGAGCTACTGGGGCAAATATTCATATGTGAGCTACTGGGGCAAATATTCATATGTGAGCTACTGGGGGCAAATATTTATGTGTGAGCTACTGGGGGAAAATATATCCATGTGTGAGCTACTGGGGCAAATATATCCATGTGTGAGCTGCTGAGGACAAATATATGCATGTGTGAGCTACTGGGGGCAAATATATCCACGTGTGAGCTACTGAGGGCAAATATATCCATGTGTGAGCTACTGGGGGCAAATATATCCATGTGTGAGCTACTGGGGGAAAATATATCCATGTGTAAGCTACTGGGGCAAATATATCCATGTGTGAGCTACTGAGGGCAAATATATCCATGTGTGAGCTACTGGGGGCAAATATATCCATGTGTGAGCTACTGGGGGCAAATATATTCATGTGTGAGCTACTGGGGGCAAATATATCCATGTGTGAGCTACTGGGAGCAAATATATCCATGTGTGAGCTACTGGGGGCAAATATATCCATGTGTGAGCTACTGGGGGCAAATATATCCATGTGTGAGCTACTGGGGCAAATATATCCATGTGTAAGGTACTGGGGCAAATATATCCATGTGTGAGCTACTGGGGGCAAATATATCCATGTGTGAGCTACTGGGGCAAATATATTCATGTGTGAGCTACTGGGGGCAAATATATCCATGTGTGAGCTACGGGGGCAAATATAGTCATGTGTGAGCTACTGGGGCAAATATATTCATGTGTGAGCTACTGGGGCAAATATATTGGTGTTTGAGGTACTGGGGCAAATATATTCATGTTTGAGTTACTGGGGCAAATATATTCATGTTTGAGGTACTGGGGGCATTGGGGCAAATATATTCATGTTTGAGCTGCTGGGGGCAATATATATATCCATGTGAGCTGCACATTACTGTGGGTTTTATTGCTGGGGAGCACTGTGATATGCTCATACACTCTGCACATTACATTGTATCACAGTTAAGGGGTTAAATGCCCTAATGGTGGAAGGGAATCGGGGCATGATAACGTGTCCACAGGTTGGGGGGGCGCACAATTCTTGGCTGGCCCCGGGCGCTGACAACCCACGCTACGCCACTGGGCAGAAGGGATAGTCAGGAAACACAGCCAAGGTCAAAAACAGAATACCATGAGACAGGAATGCTTTGCAGCAACACAGGGAACATGAACTAAACAGAACCACCATGAAACTCCACAAACCGTCAATGAGGCTCTGTGCTGTTGGGATATTTATAGGGAGTGGGTCTGTGTGATTGGGCCATGTGACCCCAAACCAGGAGATCACCACAGAGCCCCAGAACAGACCCAAACAGCATGGCCAAACGCAGGGGAAAAACAGACATGAAGGCCCTTCACCACCAGGGGGCACAGCCAAAACCAGGAAAAATGTAACACCTAGTCCTCAGGACCCTCTAACAGGATCACCCTGGGGAAATACAGACTGAATCCTGCAATCACTGAGCAGCAAATCATATCACCTGTGCTGTGCTTCAGATATCTGGGAAAACCTGACCTGTTAGGGGGACCTGAGGACAAGGATGGGAACCACGGCTCTAGATGACATAGTAGTAAGTCATTTTAACATCTCTCTGGTGATCCCCAACCATTTTTTTTTTTAGCGGTGAGTATGAACCTTTTCACTCCCATGGTGCAGTCTCCTTTGAACTCATTGCTCTTCTTTTGAGGTTGTCACGCATGCAGCGGAGCTATTATGAGTTGGCAGGTTGACCACTCATTAAAACTGATGTCTTCTCCTCAAACTACATCATTGCTGATTGCCCTCTGACCTGAGTCAAAGCTGTAATGTACATGTAGTAGCGCTTTGTGGCAGGCAGAGGGGGCCACTGCGTTTCAGAGAGGGCTTACTGACATTGACATAGAAACATAGAAGCATAGAAACATAGAAAAATGTCGGCAGATAAGAACCTTTCGGCCCATCTAGTCTGCCCAATTACATGGATACTTTACCTGGATTTATCTTTTGTTTAGGATAGCCTTATGCCTATCCCATGCTTGCTTAAATTCAATTACTGTTTTGGCCTCTACCACTTCAACTGGAAGGCTATTCCATGTATCCACCACCCTCTCAGTAAAATAATGCTTCCTGATGTTACTTTTAAACCTTTGCCCCTCTAATCTAAGACTATGTCCTCTTGTTTTGCTACTTTGTTTCCTTTTAAATATACTCCCTTCCTCTACCTTGTGGATTCCCTTTACGTATTTAAATGTTTCTATCATATCTCCTCTGTCTCGTCTTTTTTCCAAGCTGTACATGTTAAGATCATTAAGCCTTTCCTGGTAACTTTTCTCCTTCAAGCCATACACCATTTTAGTAGCCCTTCTCTGAACTCTCTCTAAGAGGTCTATATCCTTCTGGAGATACGGTCTCCAGTATTGCACACAGTACTCCAAGTGAGTACTGACACTACGGAGTAGAGACTTTTATGTATATTTTTATTGTGTGGGCAATGGAAAGTGATTTTTCCATAAAATCACTGTGTCCTGCCAGGAGATTCATGGAAAATCCTTTGGTAGTCATGGGGTTTAGTGGTCACAGTGGCAAGAGTTCCCTTTACAGTAATTCAGTCGGCATATGTGAGTAGTATAATGAATGCATTCAAGGAGTATTTTGTAAAGTGAAAATACCATGCTGTTTCTGTGTGTTGCGACCAAGCAGACTAACTGCACATTGTGTCTTTTGAGGTTGCTAATAAATCCAAAAACAGGATGTACAATGGCCGACTATTCTCAGTGCTCCCTAAAAATTCCATTATGTTTTTAAATAATAACCAGAAGCCAGTGTCAGTGTGAAAAATTAAGCTCCAGCGAAGTATTTTCTTACATCTGAGGGAATATTAAGCTGTTGTGTCATTAACCTACGTGTGTACTTCTTCACTTCATTATTTCTGCTTTCCCGTAGATCAATTATGCTGCTCTGTAGCCGGGGAAGATGAATGTTATGAGCGGGCTGTAAAGCAGCGCACATTAAATGCAGCGGCGTGTTCTTTTGCTGATTTATACCTCGTTCTGGGGTGTTTTACAGCACGAACTCACTAGCCTCCAAGCTCTCGCCTTTTTTTATTTTCCCGTGGTTTGCACTGTTTTAAAGGCCTGTGTTTATAATTCTTGTAAGTGGCGTAGAAACAATACATCTTCCTGCGGTTATCTGCGGGTCTAGGAATTAGGCCTATCTCTTCTTCTCTTTAAATATACTAAGTCAGAATACAATTGGTCTGAATTTGTGTACAGACACCTCTGAGTATTGATGACAGGCCTCAGAATCGACACACCCCGAGGGGTCATAAACAGCTGCATTTCCATGGAAGAGTTCTATTTCTTTGGGAAAAGAAAACAAACCCTTTTTTTTTCTCTTTATTTAATTTTAAGATACAGATAAGAAATGCTGTAGCCAGCGTTTCAACATTCATTTATAGAAGTGGTATCTTAATGTAATAGTTGTCAGTAAAGTCTTACAGTAGGATTTTTTTTAAATTAAATATAATTTGTGTGGAATAAATGTTCAGGTCATACATAGACACCTGTTATGGGTGGACGGCATTCACACTCTTCAGCGTAATATGTCTCGGGTTAATGAAATCAATTTTTTTGTTTAATTATTCAAAGCTTATTAAGAGAATTATTAATGATGCAAAATGAAAAGGATAGTTAAAGTGCTAACCCTCCCCATCAAGGTGTGTAGGAACAATATCAGAAGGCATTATCAACAGTGTGTATACACTGATCAGACACAACATTAAAACCACCTGCCTAATATCATGTAGGTCCCCCTCGTGCTGTCAAAAGAGCTCTAAGGCCGGGGGCACACTAGGCGTCTTCTTGTGCACTCTAGCGTGCGTTATGATGCACTCACCTGCGCCTGTCGCAACGTTGTGATGCTGCGGACAGAGCCAGTCACATGCATGCACCTAGAGATCATCACTGTCGATGCGCTAGGATGCGCGTCGACGGGGCCTGCAAAGCGTGATCCTCCATAGAAGGATTGCGCTTTGCAGCGCTGTGGAGGGGGGCAGGTGGGCGTCGAGTGGACGCCGGTGCACTAGCATTTTCTTTACCGCACGCTAGTGCGTTAAAGAAAATGCCTAGTAGTGTGCCCCCGGCCTAAGGCTTCGAGACACAAACTCTACAAGACCTCTGCATATGTCTTGTGGTATCTGGCACCAAGACATTAGCAGATCCTTTAAGTCTTGCAAGTTGTTCGGTGGTGCCTCCATGGATTTGATTTGATGTTCCAGCACATCCCACAGGTGCTTAATCGGATTGAGATCTATGGAATTTGGAGACCAAGGCAACACCTTGAAATCTTTGTTATGTTCCTCAAACCCTGAAAGGAGCCATTGTAATGATAAAATCGGTGTTATTCACTTCACCTGTCAGTGAAGTGTCAGTGTTGTGGCTGATCAGTGTATTCGACAATATTCATACATTCAAATACGCAATGAAGTCTAGTAAGGACATTATTTACATTTCATCAGAAAAAAAATAAAATAATGGAGGGCAGTGGCCAGATTGCAGGGAATATAAGAGGAAAGGCGAAGCAGAGACTGATGGGACAGGAGGATGATCAGAGAGAAAAAAAGAAGGGTGTGGAAGAAGAACAGATTCCATTTGATCTTATGCATGATAATGGACAACATATTGGGCTACATTACATACTTGGTGCTAACGTTAGCGCTCACCTGAGTGAGCATTGACATTAGCCGCGGTGTCTAGCTCATATTACAATCCAAACGCTAACGGGTTAAGTAACCCATTAGCGTTTGGTACCTTGCACTTTTCAGCGTGAGGTTACTGTACTTTGCACTCCCTATACTTAACATGGGGAGCGCAAAGTGTTAATCAGCATTAGGATTACAAAGTCCTAACGCTGATTAACGTCCTGTTGCGGTTAGCAAAAAGTTAACTACAGACTGGACTTGGTGCTAACGGATTTTGCTGGTGTTAGCACCAGCAGTAACCCCCCAAGAAAATTCAGATACTCACCTACTATCCCGCGGCGAGGACCGCGGCTCCGTCCGCCTCCTCCTTCCGGCGGGAGCAGGGAGAGACTGGGGGGAAAAGTCCCCCAGTCTCCCCCTGCGGATCACTACGCAAGTTGAGATCCGGCAGGTCATGTGACCGGCAGAGGGGAAACTCAATGGAGTCCTATGGACTCCATCGAGTGGATCCGCGCGGCAAAGCTTAGTGCTGCCACACGCATCCCGGGGCATAGCACCCGGTAACAATGCAGGCAGCTTTCTAAGCGCCTGCATTGTAATTTCACGCTAAAATGGGGGCGCTAGGGAGAAAACTGCGGGTGCAGTTTTTTCTCCCTAGCGTCCCCGTTTTACCACGAATAATGTAATGTAGCCCATTTTGTTTTCATCTCAACAACATTTCTGGATCTCATGAATGAATATATGAAAGATTAAAAAGGCCAATTTTGCAATGGTAAATTTTTTTAACTATTTCAAAATACCAAATAAATATTATTCTATTACTCTAAAAAAGAAAGTACCTGGTAGTGACTGAGTTAAAGGTTTCATAGGCCTACAGCTGAGGATTGTGGTGTGCCTGCTGTATCATAACCACTGCCCAATCCCTCTCATTACAAATGTTCCTATTTTCTATCCCCCCCCCCCCAATTATGCCGCTTCTCTTCCTGTTTTTGAAAAATGTAGAACCGTGGATCTCTTAATGGGCCTATTATGGGGCATGAGCTCGAAGCTGCAGCTTCATGTAATGATTTGTGGTCCAGAGAAATAAATCTGAATACAGATAAAAGGGCACACTGACAGAGCTGCAGCGCTTTTGTCTGAATTCAGATTTATATCTCTGTACCACAGATCCTTACACGGCCTTTGCAGAGCCAACTCGAGGAGAACGCATCCTTCCTACGAGGTGGACGGGGAGTCAGCTAATAAACATTCTGCTCATTTACTTTAGTTAGTGATTAAATGTTTGAGCACAAGGGCCCTGCTAATCTCCCATCTCTCATTTCAATTCCAGTGTATGACCTACCAAAGCTCGCGTGGAATATTAAACAATGATCTGAGATGACAATCTCATCAGGTAAGGGATGCAGCACAAGCCATGGAGTCCATGGTTGGAAGCTCGCAGGCAAAGGGAAGATCATATTTCCTATATGACTGTAGATTCTGCAGGGATATACATAGGAAGCCTAAACAAAGCAGAACGCAGGGGTCTTGTCCTTCAAAAAGAAGTGTGGGAACTCATAGGGGGTTATTCAGAGAGCACTGACATCTCGCTGACAATTTGGTGCTCTCCCGTTCACTGCACTTCGGGGAATTTAATTTCCCCACCCTGTGGTGAATTCAGCATTCACTGCAGGGTCCCTGGAGTGCAGGGAACAGACCCGAAAATCTGCCGTAAAATTCCCACAAAACCACCGAACGCCGTCCTAACTCCCACCGAAAAGTAGTAGAAGTATCGGATCACTCGAACCGCTGCAAAAAAACACGCCGAACACGTCCGGAAAAAGATGACAAGCCGCAGAACACAACGCAGACCAGCCGCCGGAAAAAGCCGACAAGCTGACGAATGGGGTAAAAAAAATTAAATAAATAATGAGTTAAAGTGTCAAAATTTAACAGCTGCAATCAAAAAAACTACTGAACGAAAATGTCTGGAATTAAAATATAAGGTCCTATGAATGATAATAAAAAGGTCTGTTACAGAAATAAGAAAATCGTCTATTAAAAAAAACTGTTAAAATTTGATGGAAAAATCCCGAAAAATGCCTAAAAGATCCTAAAAAAAATCAATAAATAAAGAGACTTTTTACTGCATATCTGTCATCCCGAAAAATGCCTAAAAGATCCTAAAAAAAATCAATAAATAAAGAGACTTTTTACTGCATATCTGTCATCCCAGAAGGAAGCCTCTTCTAAAGATGATGCACAATAAAGAATAGGTTTGTGCAATACAAGCAAATGATTAAAAATAATAATAGTTATAGGACACTCGTCCAGAGATAGACACACAGTATAAAAATCTAACAAGATGTTTTGCTCCTGAAGTTCACATTGACGTCACGGGGCACCCAGCACAAGGTGCATAATTTGGGGCTAGGAGCCCAAATAGCAAGGGTGCCGCTGGCTGAATAGCATACAGGACTCAGCAAAGACCAGAAAGGAAAAGCAGGAGTTAAGGGAGAAATCAAATACAAACATACACCCAGCAGCACACAAAATTTAACCCTAATTTATTTATTTATTTATAAAGTATTTTTAGCAGGAAGGATACATTGAGATTTCTCTCGTTTTCAAGTATGTCCTGGGTTCAAGAACATTAAAATGTTACAGTTGTTACAGAAATACAATGCTAATAACATGTAAGATATTAAATCTAAATTTAATATTAATCTAAATTTATTTGCAAAGAATTTTACCAGGAAGGATACATTGAGATTTCTCTCATTTTCAAGTATGTCCTGGGTTCAAGAACATTTAAATTTTTACGGTTGTTACAGAAATACAAAGTGTGGCGGAATGGAAGTCCGCCTGCGGTCCTGCTCTATCTGACCAACCCCTTTGATGGCGTCCGGCCCGACTACCGAGTGGCACGGCACTCGGCGTCTCGAGCGGCCTGGAGGATGAAATGGCGTTGGTCCGGCGTCTGGAGAGATGGTGCGGTGTTGCCTTGTGGTGATGCAGGAGACCGCTGAGTGTCTCCTGCAATAGTGATTGTAGCTCTGAAATGAAGACACCAGACGTGGCTGTATGCTTTAAAACAGTGAATTGAATTTTATGGGTTTCAACAGGGTCATTTATACAATTTCACACAAACAGATTACCAACTCCCCCACCCACACAACCAACACTGATTGGCTCCTTTCCCAGCCTCCTGTTCCCTATCAGGTCCCTTTCAGCCTTCCCATTGTACAGGGATTAGGCAGATGAGGTCTTGGAAAAGCCTCCAATCAGCTGGCTTGCTGTATCCTCTATTTTGCCCTTTCAGGCTCCCTCATTGTCCAGGGGATTAGGCAGATGAGGTCTTGGAAAAGCCTCCAATCCTCTGGCCCGCTGCATCCTCCATCTTGGGGCATGGATCCTTTGTTCTGTGAAACCATGCTGGGATGAGCAAAATGGCTACGGGGAAAAACACATACAAACGGTTTCTTTCATACTTTTACAGTCACATCATACAGGGTACATTTTCATTACATTACACCAATAAAACCACATCTAGCAATAAAATAAGAGGTCCATAGGCTCACACGCAAAACGAAAACAGGAAAAATGGTCTTTGAAAAGGGTTTAGTCTTTAGTCCTGTGGCTCGCTGAAAAGAGCTCTCATGTCCATTCCGTGACATTTCTCCCCCCTTCTAGAGTCCGACGGACACGGTTGGACCCACACGGGTCGACTCGGGGATGTCGGAGCAGTCTTTGTAGCCCATAGTCTGTGGGAAGGAGGAGAGCCACCAGGCTTCTCCATTTGTCCTTGCGGCAGTAGACTGAAGGAAAATGAGGATTGAGCCACTTTCTTTTTGTATTGTGGTATTGCAAGTAAGGTGATGGTCCTGGATCGGAGGTTATAGGAGAAGGGGACTGCTGAGGGAAGCAGCCTTTTCAGGTAGGGTGGCAGCTTCCCAGAAAAGCTCTTAAACACCAGGTTGGAAAGGTGAAGAGTGCATCTGGATTCCAGTGATGGGCAGTTTAGCTATTTTAACATGTCACAATGGTGGGTCATGTATTTACATTGTAGAACAAAGCGATAGAATGAGTTATACAATGTAGTAAGTTTTTGAAGGTGTGTTTGCGGGGCAGCTGCATACACTACATCTCCGTATTCAATAGCCAGCATAAGCATTTGTTGTACAATCTGCTTTGTTACCGCGGGCTCAGGCAGGATTTGTTTCTGTACAGGGCACCTAGTTTGGGGTAAAGTTTAGATGAGAGTTTTTTGATGTGGGGCCAAAGGATATATTTGGGTCTAACTACATACCTAGATATTTGAGAGAAGTGACTGTGGTCACAGCGTGCCATTTGATTTTGTCCTCTGACTCCTAGATGGGGCGTTTGCAATTTGTGTAGTTTAGGTGCTGTTCCAAAGAGCATTGTAACAGTAGTGTCAGTATTTAGAAAAAGTTTGTTGTGTTGATCCACTTTTCTACCTCTCTGATTTGTTCTTGTAGCACTGCTTCCAGCTGCGGGAGATTTGGTTTGCTGGTATAGATTACGGTATCATCTGCGTACATGTGTACAGTTGAGTCTTTGTAGACGTTGGACAGATCATTTATGAATATTGTGAATAGCAGGGGGCCGAGTATTGAGCCTTGGGGTACACCGCAAGTAACTGGGAGGGGGAGGGAGGAGCTGCCAGAAATGGACACATATTGCGACCGATCAGATACATATGATTGAAGCCAAGTTAGCCTGCGATCACCAATACCGGAGATTTAAGTTTTTGTAATAGAATGCCATGGTCTACTGTGTCAAAGGCCTTGGCAAAATCAAGGAAGATGGTACCAGTCCTTAGAAGGCTGATGCCATACTAAGGGTGGGAACTAGTACTGCTGGGTGAAGCAGATAAATAAATCAGAGAGTAGTACAAGAGGGGAAAAATCTAGAGAAGTTGTCATAGAACAAAAGACAGGAAAATCAGTGCAGCCACGAAAAAACAGAAAATAAAACACATTGGAGCAAGGAAGGTAAAAAGAGAAGGTAAAAACAAAATGAACAAATGGCAAGGACAAAGCAAACTAGGGAACACACAGGCAAGGGGAACAAGGAACCAAAAATAAACAAAACAATAACACCAAGGGAAAAATATAACAAAGGCAAAAAACAGGTAGAATAGACCCTATAACAGGGGACTGAAGGATGGGATTGGCTGTTTTATATTGGGATTAGGCCAGTGCCATGGGTCAGGTGGTCAAGGATCTGGCAAGCTGCAGGGAAATCATGGAGCGCAAGGTGGAGAGGGATGGACCAGACAGGGGTAAAAGCTGTCCTGGATCGGCTCACCTATAGGGCTCGGGCTGGAATCGTGACAGATAGCTAGAAGAATGGATACACTCAGAAAAAAAAGTGCACTAAATAATGCCAAGACGCAGACCAAAGATATTGCTACACATTTACCTTTTATTTAGATAATATATATATATATATATAATATTTATTTTTTTTAGAAAGGATTTTACCAGGAAGGATACATTAAGATTTCTCTCGTTTTCAAGTATGTCCTGGGTGGCGAGTATGTACCGTTAGGTGTCTTGCCCAAGGACACTTACTGGAGAGGTGCTCTTGCCAGGATTTGAACCTGTGTCTCAACAGTCTCCATGGTTATAGAGCAGTGATGTTACCTCTACTCCACCCAGCCGGTAATTATAAATATATAATTACACTCCCCTTCAAGCGCAGGCCAGTTTGTGAATGACCACTCGTTCCACTTGAAAAGCTTTGTGAAACACACAGCCCATGAGCAGATTAAACTTCTCATTTTATAACGTTTTATGCTTTTCTGCCTCTTATGTTTTTTTTCCTCCATCCTCGCTTGCTCTCGTAATGCTTTTATGATTGCTGGCACAAAACTTTACTAATCATAACACGATGCATGACAGTAGACACTGGAAATGATCTGACAAAAGCCTTGTTTGTAAATTCGCTTCCTGCTGTCTAAATGGCATTTAACGCACAATTCTGGCCAATAATTGATAAGCCCTTTAGTCCTGGGAAAAGGCAGTGCTTTAGAGATCAGTGAGTGGGTGGGTGAGAGTGCTGAGCGTTATAACCTAACCAAAGATAAAAGGACGCTAATAGCCAGGCCTTGCTTTGGAGTCTAGTCGTGGATAAACAGAAAGCTTTTGTTTTAGTACGCAAAGTATTTGCTGAAAGTATTTGGGCTTGTAGCAGAGCCATTACCCACTTTTCACTAGATAAATAAACAAAATAAGGAAAGGCAAAGCTACCAAGTACTCTAGCTTTGTCTGCCGTGGCTTGCGGTGAAAATCCGCCTTTATTTGGCCCGAATTCAAAATGTTTTACAAGCTTTCCATTCTTGTAATGCCTGTTCTCAGGTAGACTGATGCATGGTTTACATCTGTAATCTTATCGCCTGCTCTTGCTGCTATGTATACACTACAAGCTGCGCAAGAAGCAGGGTGATAGTGATGTAAGGAGAGGATGCTGAGAAGATTAATGCCGAGGCAAGCATCAGACCATCCAAAAGACGTAAATGCTACCGAACTGAGAGTCCAGCATAAATAGTACCAAAGATAACGTGTTACAAATTCATGTTTGTACGTAGAGATTTAAAAATACCTACTATATTCCATGAGCTGAATGTCAGATAATATGATACTTTTTGTTAGGTTTCAGAACACTGCAAGGCAATAAAATAGAATCAGTATTGGACTTTTCCTGCAAGGAGTGGTGGGATGTAGGTGCATGTAGGTCATCAACCACAACAAGAGACGAATAAAAACATAAAAAAATACCATGTTGCAATAGCTACAAATGGTAAAACTGCTCAATGCAAGTATAGAATATCCCAAAATTTCACCTGAAGTGCTTGAAGACTTGAAGATGGGCAAATGGGGATTATGAAGGCCAGCAAATGAATCGTGGTGGCACTAGTGAATAGGAAGAATAATTGGAGAAGGATTGGCTTTTGTTCTGACTAACCCAGTCATACGAAGGCCCTAAAATAAATAATTAATGCAAGCCATTAAGTCTTCATGGTTTACTATTACCGCCGCATTTATGAGCCAGCCACTACAGTATCAGTTCTAGTAATTTTAGGGAAACCTCTAAAGCATTGTTTCCCAAGGCTGGTCCTCAAGTCCCCTAACAGGCCAGGTTTTAAGGATTACCTTGGGGGAAATGCAGACTGAATCCTGCAATCACTGAGCAGCAAATCATATCACCTGTGCTGTGCTTTACATATCTGGCAAACCTGTCCTGTCAGTTCTCCCCTAGGACAGGGTTGGGAAACACTCCACAAAGGGATACCAGCACCTGTACAATGTGCTACTGCTGACATCCTCTCCTGAAGTTCCTAAGATGCCATGAAGATGTGAACGAGCCCTATGTGAGATTGTTTTTATGCAATCCCATAATATCGCATTTTCTTGGCAGAAAGAGATTAACCCTTTCGCTGCTGAGGCTTTTCCCGCCCCTGTGCTGAGGTCATTTTTACCGGTTTTGCTCATCATGTTTAAACGTGTTTTGAAGGCTTATTTTAGTATATGACCCAGACATATTATATATCGTTCTTTCCGTCAGACTCGGTAGATTCATAATATGTCATTATTATATGTATACGTTATGTCATGTCTGTATATTATAACAAAAAATGCAATAAAATATGTATTTTCAATAATTTACAATGTGTAAAGTGTTTTTTTTCACATTTTAACATGCGAGCAATTGCGGTTATATTTTGTATGGGGTGCACTTGTTAAAAAAATTAGAGATGGGGTCTCGTTACATTTTTTTTTGGGGAAAATTACACTATTTTTAACAAACGCACCGCATACAAAAATCGTTAGTGCAGCATCATTGTTCACATTATAATTGAAATGGGAACAATATTGCTGCATTAACAAACCAAAAAAAATAAAAAAAAAGTGTTTATTTTTTTTTTTATAATTTTTTTTAAATTTTTTTTTATTTTATTTTTTAATTTTACTTATTTTTTTACAACATTTTTCACTTTCATGTTTGGTATCGTTGGAACGGCCATGCTCTGGCCGATCCAACCATACCAAACTTTAACCCCTAACTGCCACGGATGGGGAGATAGGGAGTTCATTGGAACTCCCTATCTCCACCGTTGGTGGCAGTTAAGGGTTAAGTCCAGGACTGGCGTCATCGTGCTACGCACGATGACGCCAGTCCTCAGGGGGAGTTCCCGGAGGCTTGGCCGACATCCAAGATGTCGGCCAGCTCCGGGAAAGGATCGCGAACTGGCGATTTTCAGCGCCGATTCGCGATCCAGCTCCCCAGGGGTTAATGCCAGGCATCATTTGGAAGGGCAGGCTGTGCCCTTCCAAATGATGCCTGGGTTAACCCCCGCAGAGCCGCCGATCGGGAGGGAGAGAGGTCCGAAGGACCTCCCCCCCTCCCTTTCAGGCGCCTCCTCCGCACATGCGGGGGGGCGCCTGAATTAGGTGTCATCACGCTGCCGCGATGACACCTAATTCCGGCGGCTGTGGTCCCGGATGCGCGGCTGACATCCAGGATGTCAGCCCGCACCGGGGGGGCCAGCGATCGGCCGGAACCCGGCCGAACGCTGACCCCAATGGGAGGACGCGCTCAGCGCGTCCTCCGCGTACCAGCGGGAATGCTGAGGACGCGCTGAGCGCGTCCTCAGCATCGAAGTGGTTAAACTCTTTGTCCAGGATTGTGTGATCTTCTTTGCTGTGGGATGAGTGGTGAGTTAGAAATTTTTACTTAATTTTTTTGCTGTAACACCTATTTTTGGCAGGTGTTTTTTTTCAATACCAACTGAGGCGAGAATAACGCGCACCTTGGTATTGCTTATTATTCTCTGGCTGCCTCTAGATTTGTGCTTCCAATACAGCTCACTTGTTAATGCTAATGGCTCAAATGGAATGAGGTCCATCGGGTTCACTCTGCTTCTGCTCTGCCTCTGCTTGGTGGGACTAGGACCCAATGATTCATAGTCAAATATCGCTGGTCAAAAATAACACAATTCCTAGTTTGGTGTAAACTTATACGTTAACATCTATGGAGTTGCTAAATTTACCAGATCTCAGGATATTTTTACCCCCAGAATGTAATAGCCTAGGGAGCCCTGAGCTCTGGTTTCAGGGCTTGGAGACCTTTGGGAACTAGCCTTATCCAATGGTATCAAAGCCTTCCTGCATTGAGAGCCATTGGATTGGTTGGAGCACCCAGTACCCTGCAGTCACATGACATACTGAGCTGGAAGCTTGTCAAATCCTTCAGAGATCAGATGGAGACCAGCGCTAGATTTAGGGGAGCTTTTAATGGAAACTAAAGGTTTAAATTGGAAACTGGTGTGTGGAGGGGACCAGGGTTGGTAAATGTTTAACCCCTCCATTTCTTACCGCCTCCTGTTTTAACCTAGCGTTTCCCTTAATTGTTTGTATTTATTATGCCAATCCACCAATCAATGGTTTTAACCCAAACTGAGGAGGTCAATAAGTTCAACAAAAAAATACAAGACTATTCTCACATGATGCATACCTATTTAACTTTATACGGATTAGCATCTCTTTACCTTTATTGGGACACTCTGCAGATGTCAGGTGTATGAAATCACACCAATATCCCTTCAAGACTAGTTAAACAACCATATTCTTTCCAAAGGGGAAAATAAATGAACGCATAAAATCTTCACAGATTATGAAGTGGGTGCACTGGGCCATTTAAGAGAGCAGACTAGCTTTGCAGCCCTCTGAGGACCAAGGTTTTTTCTCTCCCAGACCACTATGTAATAGTTAAAGCTCTCGTAATTTTATGGTACGGGGCCCATGAGGTTTATCTCCAATATGATGTTATTCATAAGTAGAATAACTTGTACATAATTATTTTTTTTAGAAAGAATTTTACCAGGAAAGATACATTGAGATTTCTCTTGTTTTCAAGTATGTCCTGGGTGGCGAGTATGTACCGTTAGGTGTCTTGCCCAAGGACACTTACTGGAGAGGTGCTCTTGCTGTGATTGATTTTTTTTTTTCGTCCGTCGGCTTGACGGGTTTTTCTGGCCGCTGCTGTGTCCGGCGGATCATCAACTTTTTCTGGACAGGTTCGGCGGAATTGTGGCGGATTATCGGATTGGATCCAATGCGATCATTTATTTACTTTCTGTAGATTTTTTTTTAAATGCCACAAAAACTGCCGAAATTATCGTATTCTGAAGTGTGGGGAATGAGAAAGCAGGTGAATAACCCCTTATGTTTTTCCCAGACAACATATTTTGAAATCATGAAGAATGTGCTAATCTGTATATGTTGGATATGACCTCCACTAGTTTTTACCTGTCTCAGTTCTACTCAGCAAACCCCAGTGGGCTTTTGAGGCTGTTTTATTACGTCCTAATCCCCAGCTGTCACTAAGTACACTGACCATGTAAAACAGCTTTAATGTAACATTTGTGTACCACACAAGTGGTTAAGCACTAGATACCTGTAAGTGCATAAGATTTACAAGCATTCATACCTGGAGGGCGTCTAGATGCCTGAGAAACATAAAACAAATATTAACAATTAATAGCCCATTAAGGGCTCAATTTAAATAGGCCATTTTCAATTTGGGAGATTTAAATTAGGGCGTACCAGAATTTTGATTTCTGTTAAAAAATTTGACATGATTACCGGCACTCGTGGCGATACTTCTAAATGGGAATTTGGGTTTCAGCAATTCAATTCAAATTTATCGGTAACATAGATTCGAAAAACATATGAAATGATTAAAGAAGTTGATAAATGGCTCTTTATTCAGGGAAACAGGGAAAATCACAGTGAAATCACACTGAATATCCTCAATTTTCATATTAGTGTTGATTTAGCAATAAAACCCCAATCCTGACCCTAAAAGTTACTATAACCCTAAAGCTAAATCTAATCCTAAGAATCATCCTAACTCTAAAATAACCCTAAACCTAGCCCCAAAAAATACCCTAAGTCTGAACAACAGGGGTTACTTTTACGCTTAGGGTTACTAACATGGAGAAGATACTATTTCAAATAAAAAAAAAATTATTATAGGGTTATTCAAAGAGATCCGAATTGTGGCCGAAAGGTAACCGAACAGTGAAATTCAGTGTACGGTTACCTTTCCTGGCCATTTGGCTATTTAGAGAGCAGGCAGTTCGCCAAATGTTGGCGAATTGCCTGCACATACGTTACCTGTTCGAGGGCAGTGAATCCCCAATGCTTCGTCTATTCAGACAACAAAAATCAGCAGTGAAAAGTTGCCAAATTTCCCTGCCATTCGGTGGTTTCATTCGACAGGTTTATTCAGGTGAATCCCATAGGCTTCAATGTTAAAAATATTCCCGTTTTAATCCAATATCCAATAAACCGTTGATTATAATATTCTGCAGTAAAAAGTCTCTTTATGTATAGATTTTTTAGGGTCTTTTAGGCATTTTTCAGGATTTTTTTGCAATTTTTTTTTTCTGTTTGTTTTTTTAAATAGTTTTTTCTTTTTCTGTAACAGCCCTTTTTATTATCATTCATTGGATCTTCTATGTAAAATCCAGACATTTTTGTTCTGAAGTTTCTTTGCAAACAGCGTTTCACTTTTCAAACATTCAAGCGAACTGGTTTTTTTTCAGTCCATTCATCTGCAGTGTTGGATTTTTCCGGCGGCTGCTCTGCATTGTGATCGGTGAGTGTTCGGTGGGTTAGCATTATTAATAAATCTGGTGTTTTCCTTTAAGAAGGTATATATACTTTGCCAGAGGCGTAACTAGAAACCTCAGGGCCTAGGTGCAGGAACCATGACAGCCCCCCCCCTACCCTAGGCAAAAACTTATTTTGTCCCTACCTCTCGTCAACATGCATTAGTCCTCTCCAGGTCCACAATGTTGATTGCAGACAATCAGTGTCCCATTTTTTCCAGGTCCACTATGACCTCTTCAGTTCATCCCATTTTTAATGTAATGTGCACTATTTGTTACTCACAGAGCTCCACAGCAATAAACCTCACAGTAATGTGCGGTGTGTATGAGTGTATCACAGAGCTCCACAGAAATAAAACTAACTAACAGCAATGTGCAGTGTGTATGAGCGTAACACAGAGCTCCACAGTAATGTGCAGTGTGTATGAGTGTATCACGGAGCTTCACATCAATAAAACTCAGTAATGTGCAGTGTGTATGTATCGTATCACAGAGCTTCACAGCAATAAAACTCACAGTAATGTGCAGTGTGTATTATTATTATTATTCTTTATTTATAAAGCGCCAGCATATTCCGCAGCGCTGTACAATAAGCACAGTATAGACAGGGTTACAATACATTGAACAACATTTGACAAACAGTACAGGAGGAGATGAGGGCCCTATTCCCGTAGGAACTCACAATCTGGGAGGGTTGGGGTTGGAAACAGGAGGAGAGGACTGTAAGGTGAGAGTGATTGATGGTTGCGTCAGTGAGTTGGGTGGTAGGCTTCCCTAAATAGGAATGTTTTCAGGGAGCGTTTGAAGGAAGAGAAGTTAGGGGAAAGTCTGACAGTACGAGGGAGAGCGTTCCAGAGAGTGGGGGCTGCGCGTGAGAAATCCTGCAGTCTATCATGGGAAGAGGTGATGCGGGGAGAAGCTAGGCGCAGGTCACTGTTTGACCTTAGGGAGCGGGCTGGGGTGTATTTGGTGATTAGTGAGGACAGGTAGTGGGGAGCTGAGTTAGTGAGGCTTTTGTAGGTAAGGATAAGGATTTTGAACTTAATTCTGCAGTGGATGGGGAGCCAGTGAAGGGACTCGCAGAGGGGAGCGGCAGAGACAGAGCGGCGGGTGAGGTGAATTAGCCTGGCGGAGGCGTTCAGGATGGATTGTAGGGGGAGAGGTGGGACAGAGGGAGGCCAGATAAGAGATTATTGCAATAGTCGAGTCGGGAGATTACCAGGGCGTGTATGAGTTGTTTTGTGGCGACAGCGGTAAGAAATGGCCGAATTCTGTAAATATTACGCAGTTGATATCGGCAGGAGGAGGAAAGAGACTTGATGTGGGGGATGAAGGAAAGAGCAGAGTCAAGTGTAACTCCAAGACAGCGAACTTGGTTTGATGGGGAGATGGTGATACCCTCCACCGTGATCGAGAAGTCAGGAGGTGGGGCGGCATTAGAGGGAGGAATAAGTAGGAGCTCAGTCTTTGACATGTTGATCTTTAGGTGGTGGGAGGCCATCCAGGAGGAGATGCCAGATAAACAGTCACTGACTTTTGAAAGGACAGGGGGAGAGAGATCAGGGGTAGAGAGGTAGATCTGAGTGTCATCAGCGTAGAGGTGGTAATTAAAGCCAAAGCTGTTGATGATTTTGCCCAGGGAGGAGGTGTAGATGGAAAAGAGCAGAGGACCAAGGACAGAGCCTTGAGGTACACCAACAGATAGAGGCAATGAGGAGGAGGAGTTACCAGCAAAGGACACACAGAAGGACCTGTTGGATAAATAGGAGTCAATCCAAGCAAGTGCAGTGTCACCGAGACCCAGAGAGTTGAGGGTCTGTAGAAGGAGGGGGTGGTCAACAGTGTCAAAAGCAGCCGAGAGGTCAAGCAGGATGAGAATAGAATAGTGGCCATGTTTTTTAGCAGTTAGGAGGTCGTTGGTGACTTTGGTGAGGGCAGTTTCAGTTGAGTGTAGCGGACGGAAGCCAGATTGCAGGGGGTCAAGTAGTGAATTGGAGGACAGGAAGAGGGAGAGGCGGTTGAAGACTAGTTTTTCTAAGAGCTTAGAGGTAAAGGGAAGCAGGGATACAGGACGGTAGTTGGATGGAGAGTTGGGATCTAGGGATGGTTTCTTTAGTAAAGGGGTAACTAGCGCGTGTTTGAAGGCAGATGGAAAGGAGCCAGTGGAGAGAGATAGGTTGAAGATGTGTGTGAGAGCAGGGGTGAGGGAGGAGAGAGGGGAGGAATTAGATGTGAGGGAATGGGGTCGAGCGGGCACGTGGTGAGATGTGAGGAGGACAATAAGGAATTGACTTCCTCCTCAGTGGTTGGGAGGAAGCGGCAGAGGGTGGCAGATGGGACCTGTGGGAGTGGAGGTGGCAGATAACTATCTTGTGTTGGGATGTTGCTTCTGATAGTTAAAGTTTTACTGAGGAAGTAGTCTGCCAGCTCTTGAGCGCTGAAGGCAGCTGAGGGGGGAGGTGCAGGTGGGTAGAGGAGGGTGTTGAAGGTGGACCAGAGCCGTTTAGGGTTGGAGGACAGCGTAGATATAAGAGATGAGAAGAAGGATTGTTTGGCCAAGTGGAGGGCAGAGGTGTATGACCGGAGAATAAACTTGAAGTGAACAAAATCAGCTTCAGAGCGGGATTTCCTCCAGGCACGCTCTGCGGTGCGGGAGCATCTTTGCAGGTAGCGAGTCTGGAGGGTGTGCCAGGGCTGAAGCTGGCGGCGTGGGGCCTTACAGAGTCGAAGAGGAGCAAGAGTGTCTAGAGCAGAGATAAGCGTATGAGGTAATAACAGAGCTTTACAGCAATAAAACTCAAAGTAATGTGCAGTATGTATGAGGTAATAACAGAGCTCCACAGCAAGCAATAAAACTCACAGTAATGTGCAGTGTGTATGAGGTAATAACAGAGCTCCACAGCAATAAAACTCACAGTAATGTGCACTGTGTACGAGTGCATCACAGAGCTCGAAAGTAAAATTCACACATAAGTATAAAATAAATTTAAAAAATAATTATAGATATAAAATATAGGCAAGCCCCCAGGCCCAGGCAGGCGAGTGTGGCCACCCCCGGACTCAAGGGCCCAGGTGCGGTGGCACCCTCTGCACCCCTGGTAGTTACGCCCCTAACTTTGCAAATAAATAAATAAATATATGGCCCTGTGATTTTAGCAGCACGCTGACAATGCGCTAAAATTGCCACGAAACCGCCAGTATAAGAAAAGTGTATTTTATTGATTCAAAATATTATTTAGACTGTGTTTAATGCTCTATTCAATAATAGACCTCTCCATTGTGCCACTGCTCTGTTACCAACCACCATTTCCCACCTCTCTATCACATCCTATTGTGCTATTCCACAGACAATGTCTTGCAGCACACCTGAGGAACCATCACAACACACCATAGTTCATGGCACATTGGTTGAAAATCACTGTTATGGCTGGATCTCAAGTAAAGAAGGGTGCCACACTTTTTTGAATACTTTCTTAAACTCAAGAAGGGTGTCATGTTTTTTTTGTGATGGCTATATAAGTCTCCATTTGCCTGTTACTCCGGCAGATACTCCATGAGGCCTAGTGTCGGTCCGTGCCTTTCTAGAGGTAGAACAACACTGATAAAAGAAGGTGAAGCTAGCACATCCTTTCCAAGTTTATCTTCTCCTTCCTTTCCGTATCACTTTACACCATCCATCATTCGGCCCAGAGACAAACCATCCCACCTGCTTTCTGTGCCAGATTTGCATGGTTACTCATCTGGAGCTTAAATCCCTTATCAATGTATTGGTCACAGATTTCCTTTTAAAACGTTGAATATCTGCTGCACACAGGGCAGATTGGCTTGACCTTGTAATAGACACCTGGTACACACTGCTACGGTTTGGCTCCTTGGGAGGGTGCGAATGGACATCCGAAGTCTCAGGCAGATTTAAAGCCTTTCCTCAATGAAATATTAATGTGAATATTTATTAAGAAGTGAATTTCTGCAGAACATCTAACATTTAAAAACATTAATGTTTGAGAACTCCGGTTTACAACATTTGATTTGAACAATTTTTTTCTGGAAGGTGCAAATTTATATAATTTTCATATTTTAACTATTTCAAAATAAATATTTATTAACCCTTTCGCTGCTGAGGCATTTCCCGCCTCTGTGCTGAGGTCATTTTTACCTGTTTTGCGCATCATGTTTAAACGTGTTTTGAAGGCTTATTTTAGTATATGACTCAGACATATTATATATCGTTATTTCCGTCAGACTCGGCAGATTCATAATATGTCATTATTATATGTATACGTCATGTCCTGTCTGTATATTATAACAAAAAATGCAATAAAATATGAATTTTCAATAATTTACAATGTGTAAAGTGTTTTTTTTTCACATTTTAACATGCGAGCAATTGCGGTTATATTTTGTATGGGGTGCGCTTGTTAAAAAAATTAGAGATGGGGTCTCGTTACATTTTTTTTGGGGGAAAATGACACGATTTTTAACAAACGCACCGCATACAAAAATCGTTAGTGCAGTATCATTGTTCACATTATAATTGAAATGGGAACAATATTGCTGCATTAACGAACCAAAATAAAGAAAAAAACTTTTTTTAATTTTTTGTTAATAATTTTTTTTTTTTTTATTTTTTTTTTTAAAAACTTTTTTCATAGTCATGTTTGATATTGTTGGAACGGCCATGCTCTGGCCGATCCAACAATATCAAACATTAACCCCTAACTGCCACGGATCGGGAGATAGGGGGTTCCAATGAACCCCCTATCTCCACCATTGGTGGCAATTAGGGGTTAACTCCAGGACTGGCGTCATCGTGCTATGCAATAGATCATGCTATGCACGATGATGCCAGTCCTCAGGGGGCATTCCTGGAAGCTTGGCCGACATCCAAGATGTCGGCCAGCTCCGGGAAAGGATCACGAACCGGTGCTTTTCGGCGCCGATTCGTGATCCGGCCCCCATGGGGTTAATTCCAGGTACCGTTAGGAAGGGCAGGCTGTGCCCTTCCAAACGGTGCCTGGATTACCCCCCTGCACCACGGCGATCGGGAGGGAGAGAGGTCCGAAGGACCTCCCCCCCTCCCTTTCAGGCGCCTCCTCCGCACATGCGGGGGGGGGGGCGCCTGAATTAGATGTCATCGCGCCGCCGCGATGACATCTAATTGTGCCGGCGGCGGTTTCCAGGTGCTGGGCTGACATCGAGGATGTCAGCCCGCACCGGGGGGGCACAGCGATCGGCCGGAACCTGGCCGATCGCTGGCCCCAAAGGGAGGACGCGCTCAGCGCGTCCTCCGCAAGGAACGCAGCGAAGGGGTTAAACAGTTTATTTAAATAGAATTTTTTTTCCTATAACAGACCTTTTTATTTATTATTCATGGAACCTTCTATATTAATTCCAGGCATTTTTGTGCAGTAGTTTTTTTGCAAACAGCTTTTAAAAGTTATAGTGGGGTTTTTTTGTATTTTGTTTTTACCCAATTCGTTACCTTGTCGGCTAACTCCAGCAGCTGGTCGGCGCTCTGTTCGGCGTATCTTCGGCTTTTTTTGGATGCGTTTGGCAGTTTTGCAGCGTGTCGTGGGGTACGTTTGACTTTTTTTCGGCAGACTATTGGACCGATCTGATTTTTTTCCACGGTTTTTCTGTGCAGGGAACGAAAGAGCACTG
This sequence comes from Leptobrachium leishanense, assembly GCA_009667805.1. Lineage (NCBI taxonomy): Eukaryota > Metazoa > Chordata > Amphibia > Anura > Megophryidae > Leptobrachium > Leptobrachium leishanense. Next base: position 90,398,906 of record CM019066.1, read on the forward strand.
AAATTCCACCTCTTTGAATAACCCTGTATGTATCATATAAACATTATTCTATTTTTTCACCATAAAGTGGTTGGTAATGAAGCAGTTACGCTGGATCAGTAAGAAAAATTGTAAAATCCAGATTTTCCTGCGAGTTGACTATTTTCATTTAAAATCTCTGCAAATTCACTGGTCGGTGAAAAAAACCTCACAAAAAAATCTAAAGCAAAAAGCGAGTTTAAGGTTTCTGTAACTCTATGTAATCATCATATCGGAGATTAATCCAAATTCTATTAAAATAGTTAAATCACTGGAGCGGAATGGCTATTTAAATAATCCAATCCTTCTTTCCTAGCCAAAAAGTGTACTTTGATTTACCATCACACAAATTCAGTGTACTTAGTGATAATATCTCACTTTAAGGGAGTCATTTACTACTGGGACATTTTTTTGTGAGCTGCATCTCCTCCTATTCATAGCCAAGCCCCCACCAAACAGAAACAGAGACAGTTATTTGTAAGATATAGGTATGTGGAGTAAATTGTTAAAGTGTACCTGTTAAAATATGTTTTGCCCATTTGACAGGGCTTCCATACCAGAGTTTTTCGCTGACCTACATAATTGAAAAAGGAGATATTCCCTTGCAAAGATTCCCAGTCCCCTATGTCACCTGCGGCATGCCACATGGGGAAGGAGAGATCTGAGCAGTGAGCCGGCCCCCCACTCAATCAGTGTGCTATGTAACCACTGAGGCACTATCCTATAGGGTGGATCTCTGTTTGCAGTGGTCCTTCGCGCTATGGTATGCCGCAGCCACATGAGGTACGTTCAAGCTTTGAAAGTGAGTACCTCCATTTTTTAGTCACATAGGTCAGCAAAAAAACTATGATCCTGTGTCCTACATGACACGCAATGTGTCCCCAACCTAAAGTGAATACACTGCAGCATTAAGTCTTATTCTATACAGAAGCATTTAGGATAAAAAAAATACAGCCATGGGAAAACCAAATCGATTGGTGTCAATTTAGGAATAAAATCAACAAAGGGAATTGTAGCAGAATCCATTAAATCTGCCTCCAAAAGCCAATATGGGACAGTTACAAGTATTTATAAAGCGCCAACAAATTCCTTAGCGCTGTACAGTGGGAGGAACAGAAGAATGAGTATACATACACGTTACACACATGGAACAGAAGGAGGGAGGATCCTGCTCGAGAGTTTACAATCTAAGAGGAGAAGGGTGACCCATTAGGTAAGGGTGAATAGTGTAAGTGAAGTGACGGGTTGCAGGAGGGCTGAATGGGAAGAGGAGCAGGAAATGACAGTGGGAAGGTCATGGAGTGAGATGATAGGCTTCTCTAAAGTAATGTGTTTACAGAGACTTCTTGAAGGACTGGAGAGACGGGGAGAGTCTAACGTTGCGGGGGAGCGAATTCCATAGAAAGGGGGCAGCTCCGGTAAAGTCCTGAAGGCGAGAGTTGAGGGTGCGGGTACGAGGAACTGATAGCAACAGATCAGAACAGAACAGTATTATAAAACAGCAATCAATTTAAATTATTCCTGCTCTGAGAAGGAAATCACAAACATCGTATAGCAGATCTAATATTCAATGAATGTTCCAACACGGATCAGTTTATTTCATATCACCAAACATTGCAAATGTCAACAGTGCTCGAGAAAAGTAAAGTCATTTTAAATTGTGTGTCTCCGTAAAATACAGACCTGTCAAGTCACTCTGTTTCAAAGTGTGACAGACTATACTTAGCAATTCACATATGTTTTAACTAGTTACAAGGAAGTGAAGAAAGTATAATAAAATAAATGAAATGATAATAAAAAAACAGCTTTGCAATCTCTGGTGAGCTGTTTCCACGGTAGGAAGTGACCCAGCCAATTGGGAACGTCTCATGAATATTAGTAGGAGCTATATTATAGCGGTTACTCACAAAGTGCCAGTGTTTGCCGGTGTTGCAAACTCTGGCGACAATTGCCAGTAGTGTAGTGCAGAAATCTTGGAGAGTTCCTACACAAACAGGGTTATTCAAAGAGAATCGAAAAGTCACCGTACGTACGGTTACTTTTCGTTCCTTGAAATTCGGCGACCCTAGTTCGCCGACCCTGCGGTGTATTCAGCAAGCACCACAGGGCCGCCGTACTGCAGTGAAAACTCACCGCAAACCCACCGAACACTCACTGCAAAACCCACCGAACACTCACCGAACACTCTCCGAAACCTGCTGAAACAGCTGGATTAACCCCGCCGAACACGCCGGAGAACTCGACTAGCCGCTGATCACAGCGCAGAGCAACCGCTGGAAAAACCCAACACGCAGACAAATGAGGTGAAAAAAAACAAAAATAGTACGCTTGAAAGTTTGAAATTTGAAACACTGTTTTCAAAAAAACTACTGAACGAAATTGCCTGGAATTTACATATAAGATTCAATGAATGATAATAAAAAGGTCTGTTACAGAAAAAAGAAAATACGATTTAAAAAAAAAGGGAAAAAAAATTTGCCCAAAAAATCCCCAAAAAGCGTGCAATTTTGGTACTTTGCTTTTCGTCCTATTTAAGCACACTTCAGCGATTCCATTTTAACGAAAATAAGGTGAAGTCACTATTTAGAGAATGGTCGCTGTATTTTTGCAGAAATTGGAGTCGCCAAAGCAGTTATCGGATGTTGGTGAAAACCGCCTAATTTCGCCGATAACCGCCGAATTGAACGAATTGGCATCGTCAAACTCCACCGAACTGTAAAAAAAAAAAAAAAGAAGTCTCCTATTCTCCTAATAGGAGTTTAAATCAATAAAAATGTAAAAAAAATGTGTCTAAATAACAAAATAAAGAGCTTTGAAAAATAATAAAATAGTCTGCTACAAAATAAAAAAGTCTTTTAAAAAATACAAAAGTCTTTTAAAAAATACAAAAAAAGTTTTTTAAAAAAATCAAAAAATCAAAAGGGTTTTTGCAAAAAATAAAATGAATAAATGGTCTTTAAAAAAATAATTAAAAAGATATTACTTTTTTACATTGAAACCTATTGGATTCGCCTGTTTAAACCTGTCGAGTTGATACAGTTGTGTTCAAAATTATTCAACCCCCACTGAAATTGAGTGTTTTGGCCAGTTTGACATTGATTTTGATCATTCAGTCATCTTGCTTACAATTAAATCAAAGAGGCACGTGTAGGTCAGACAAATATAACATAACATTTATAATGAAATAACCACAAATGTCTTTTCTATGCTCACATCATTATCAGTTTTATTCAACCCCCAAGTGACATTCAATCTTAGTACTTAGTACAACATCCTTTTACAGTTATAACAGCTTTTAAACGTGAAGCATAGCTTGACACAAGTGTCTTGCAGCGATCTACGGGTATCGTCGCCCATTCGTCATTGTCAGGCCCTGGTGGCCCTGACCCCTGGACGCCCCCTTTTTGTGTATTATCCTGCATGTTCCCTGCAGATTCCAAGAGCATACCTGTTTTGACAAAGCTCCCTGATACCTCTTGCCAATTTCCTGACTTCGCTGCCAAAGACTCCAAGGACCCTCTGTTATATCACCTGGATTTTCATCGCTTCTATATACCGGTACCCTCCCATCCTGCTCTCCTTCTGCCCCCCATCTAGGACTCCCCCGTGTACCAGACCCCTTGCTGAAACCTGACCACGCTATTGTCTAAACCTTGCCTGATATTTTGTTCTCGTGTTTGTTTCACAATAAACACCCTTGTTATTTCGAATCTGCGTAGAACACTGCATATTGGGCTCACAACCCCATCTTGCTACACGAACCGCAGTCCAACCCTGACAGAATGTGGAAGTCAACAACCTGTGAGCCCGCAGTGATATACACAATGGTGGAAAACTTAAAAGATGCCTTCCTGAAGATCCAGCAGTACCTGGACTCCCTGCTTGATTATATGCAGCAAAACCCAAGGGGTACCTCATCTAAGGTGCTCGTTCCTGCTACAGAGGGAGCCAGAGGACCGCTGACCCCAGAAGAAAAGGCAAGAAGGAGGGCGCTAGACCTCTGCTTCTACTGTGGGGGTCCCTTGCATCTAATATCGGCCTGCCCACTGCGCCCACCTAAGCCAGGTACAAAAAGTTTTTCTACACCTGTTCATGCCAAGCCTGTTTGTACCAAACCTGTACCGACTGTCAAGCTCACAAAGTCTTCGTTGGGGAAACCAGTGCCTGCCCTGCAAAAACTGACCTCATCAACTGTCAAGTTACAAAAACACACACCCAAAGAAAAAACCCTATCCCAGCTTGCTCCCAGAAGAACCCAGGTAATTAGTCCTCCACAAAAGCGTGCTCCTGTTCCCAGAAGAGCGGAGTCAAGAGCTACCAGACTCTCTGTACCCAGAGACCGGGTTATTCAAGAAGCTCCTTCTGAGGGGTCAGACCACGAGACCCCTATGGAGTGCGCTGCACCGGATTCTGATCTCGAAGTGCCAATGGAGCAAGATTCCATAGATGGTGAATCAGCCATGCCTATGGAGACCGAGCCTAGCCAATACATCATGGCTGGTGTTGCCAAAAAGCCAGAACCCAGCCCTCTACCTCCTTGTTGCACATATGCCTCAAACTGAACTGTCGTTCGCAGGGAGGACCTGGAGATCTTCGAATCGGCCCTGAGACTTCGGGAAGCCGCTCCTCATGGACACACTGTGCCACTGTGTCCCTCTGAGGATGATTCGGAGTCCGAAGAAAGGGAACCAAGGGAGGAGAGGTGGCCCTCCATAAGTCCAGCCATCTATCCTTGCCGCTCGGTTGCCAACTACAGAACTCCAGCTACCACAACCATTTCGAGTGCACCATACCAGAGATCTGCCTTCATTGGTGCCCTGTTCTCCATGTCACCCACAGTTGTTCGGTTGTCTGTGAAACCGAAACCCCAAGAGCTGGAGACTCACCCATGCCTCCTGGAATTGGAGGTTGAGCAAAAGCCAAAGGTCGTTGCCCTGCATTCCGCAGGATCTCCAGAAGTTGCTGCCCTGCATCCCACAGGATCTACAGAACTCGCTACCCTGCATCTCGCAGGATCTACAGAAGTTGCTGCCCTGCATCTCGCAGGATCTACAGAAGTTGCTGCCCTGCATCTCGCAGGATCTACAGAAGTTGCTGCCCTGCATCTCGCAGGATCTACAGAAGTTGCTGCCCTGCATCTCGCAGGATCTACAGAAGTTGCTGCCCTGCATCTCGCAGGATCTACAGAAGTTGCTGCCCTGCATCTCGCAGGATCTACAGTAGTTGCTGCCCTGCATCTCGCAGGATCTACAGAAGTTGCTGCCCTGCATCTCGCAGGATCTACAGAAGTTGCTGCCCTGCATCTCGCAGGATCTACAGAAGTTGCTGCCCTGCATCTCGCAGGATCTACAGAAGTTGCTGCCCTGCATCCCACAGGTTCTCCAGTTGTCGCTGCCCTGCATCCCGCAGGTTCTCCAGTTGTCGCTGCCCTGCATCCCGCAGGTTCTCCAGTTGTCGCTGCCCTGCATCCCGCAGGTTCTCCAGTTGTCGCTGCCCTGTATCCCGCAGGTTCTCCAGTTGTCGCTGCCCTGCATCCCGCAGGTTCTCCAGTTGTCGCTGCCCTGCATCCCGCAGGTTCTCCAGTTGTCGCTGCCCTGCATCCCGCAGGTTCTCCAGTTGTCGCTGCCCTGCATCCCGCAGGTTCTCCAGTTGTCGCTGCCATGCATCCCGCAGGTTCTCCAGGCGTCGCTGCCCTGCATCCCGCAGGTTCTCCAGAGCTATCACTGCCACGGGGCCATTGACGCTGCCGTAAGGCCAAGCCGCTCACTGCCCAGCAAGAGTCGTGCAGTACCCAGGTCGCTCAAATGCCGTGCAGTACCCAGGTCGCCACCGTTGAGCCGTGCTGTACCCAGGTCGCCGCTGAGCCGTGCTGTACCCAGGTCGCCGCTGAGCCGTGCAGTACCAAGGGCGCTATTCCTCCGTGCTTTGCCAAGGACGTTGCCGTTGAGCCGTGCAGTGCCAAGGTTGTCACCAAGGGCGCTGCCCCTCCGTGCCTCGCCAAGGGCGCTGCCCCTCCGCGCCTCGCCAAGGGCGCTGCCCCACCGTGCCCAGCTGTTGCCGTGGAGACCCCCATCTCCACCACCTATTGTTGGCAGTTTCCAGCCCTAGCCGCGCCAAGGAGGGTTTGGGGGTTTGCAAAGGTTGACTCTCCCATCCCTCACAGCTGCAAGTTTGGGCTTATTTCTGGACAACCATACCAAGGGATTGCATATCTTGACACCGTGATTTCTACCCCAGCCATTGCTGCCACCGACTACCTGTGCCAGTCAGTCCCACGGACTCTATGTTCCGAAGGAACCCCTGATCATCATGACCACTATTACGCACTCCAATGGTGCAATGAATATTTGTCCCTTCATCCGCCAGTGTGACCCTGACCTGGGCCGTTCGGAGTCTGGCCCTTAGAGGGGGGGGGGCTATGTCAGGCCCTGGAGGCCCTGACCCCCGGACACCCCCTTTTTGTGTATTATCCTGCATGTCCCCTGCAGATTCCAAGACTCTTGTATGAACAATGCACCTTCCTGATTATGACGTTCTGGGCCTGGATCCACACCTGCCCTTTATCCTCCCTGATTAGCCCTGCATATAAGGGAGTCCCACCCTCAACCCTGGACTTCCACATTAAAGTTGAATTCGCTGACTGCATACCTGTTTTGACAAAGCTCCCTGATACCTCTTGTCAATTTCCTGACTTCGCTGCCAAAGACTCCAAGGACCCTCTGTTATATCACCTGGATTTTCATCGCTTCTATATACCGGTGCTCTCCTTCTGCCCCCCATCTAGGACCCCCCCCCCCCGTGTACCAGACCCCTTGCTGAAACCTGACCACGCTATTGTCTAAACCTTGCCTGATATTTCGTTCTCGTGCTTGTTTCACAATAAACACCCTTGTTATTTTGAATCTGCCTAGATCACTGCATATTGGGCTCACAACCCCATCTTGCTACACGAACCGCAGTCTAACCCTGACAGTCATGGGCAAAAGCCTCCAGTTCAGTCACATTCTTAGGCTTGCTCACTGCAACTGCTTTCTTTAAGTCCCACCAGAGGTTCTCAATCGGATTTAAGTCAGGTGACTGCGATGGCCACTCCAAAATGTTCCAGCCTCTAATCTGCAACCATGCTCTAGTGGTCTTGGAGGTATGCTTGAGATCATTGTCCTGTTGAAAGGTCCAACGTCTCCCAAGCCTCAGGTTTGTGACGGACTGCATCACATTGTCATCCAATATCTCCTGGTACTGAAGAGAATTCATGGTACCTTGCACACGCTGAAGCTTCCCTATACCTGCAGAAGCAAAACAGCCCCAAAGCATGATTGCCCCCCCCCGCCATGCTTCACAGTAGGCAAGGTGTTCTTTTCTTCATAGGCCTTGTTCTTCCTCGCCCAAACAGTTCTAATTTTGTTTCATCAGTCCACAGAACACTATTCCAAAACTTCTGTGGTTTGTCCACATGACTTTTGGCATACTGCAGTCGACTCTTCTTATTCTTTGGAGACAGCAAGGGGGTGCGCCTGGGAGTTCTGGCATGGAGGCCTTCATTACGCAGTGTGCACCGTATTGTTTGAGCTGAAACTTCAGTACCCACATCTGACAAATCTTTTCTCAGTTCCTCAGCAGTCACACGGGGACTTTTCTCCACTCTACGCTTCAGGTAGCGCACAGCAGTCAAAGTCAGCATCTTCTTTCTGCCACGACCAGGTAGCGTTTCAACAGTGACCTTTGCCTTGAATTTGCGAATGATGCTTCCTATGGTCTCTCTTGGTATGTTTAACATCTTTGCAATCTTATAGCCATTGCCCTTCCTGTGAAGAGTAATCACCTCTTCTCTTGTCTTCCTGGACCATTTTCTTGACTTCACCATGTTTGTAACCACACCAGTAAATGTCTAGAAGGAGCTGAGTATCAGTCATTTTAAAGCTGCCTAATTGGTGCTTATGCTTTATTGCTGCTCCGTGACATCCACAGTTGTTTTCAATACCTGATTGAAAACACTTGAATGAACCTCTGTTCTTCAGAGTGGTAGTCTTTAAGGGGTTGAATAATTGTGTCAATGAAGAATTCACAAAAGAAACATTTACTACTGTATTACAAAACCAATTGATGTCATTTTAGTTGCATATGGTTCTTTAAAAAGTCCTTGTAGGATTTCATTCTGAATACAATTACAAATGTACACTAAATTCCCTAAAACCCTTTACAGCATTGGGGGTTGAATAATTTTGAACACAACTGTACACCAAAAATCAGGGCATTTCGATGCAATTCGACGTTCAATGAATAGTTTTCTATGTTTCTTCTGTCTTTATTTTTCTTTTTTTTTTCACTCTGCCGCTGTCTTTCTGATCGTTTGTCTTAACACTAAAAATTGTACCGTACAATGCTGAGAGCATCCACATGAATCTATGTGACTTATATTGTTGGGCGGCCCTACGTGGCCTCTGTTGTCATTACTATATTTTTGTGCTATGTTTGCCTAATGGTACTCGATTTAAAACTTTTATATTGGAAAAAAAACTAAAAATTATAGTCTTCTATGGGACAATTTCGGTGCTGCCGAATTCCATCAAATTGTGGCAAATTGCACAGTATTTCTCTGGCAGTTCACTTGTATTTGGAAAATTCTCATTATACAGGATTATTCAAAGAGAATCAAAGTCACCACTTTTCGTTCTCCTCAATTCGGTTCGATTTGGCGATACCATTTCAGCAACCCTGTGGTGTATTCAGCAAGCACCACAGGGCCGCCGTAATGCAGGGAAAAGTTGCCGCAAACCCGCCGAACACTCACCGCAAAACCCGGCGAACGCACACCAAAACACGCAAAAACATCTGAATTAGCCCCACCGAACACGCCGGAGAAACCCGAGCATGAGCCGCACAGAGCAGCCGCCGGAAAAAGCCGGCACCGCAGACGAATGGAGTGAGGGAAAAAAAAAAAACAGTTCGCTTGAATGTTTGAAAAGTGAAACGCTGTTTGCAAAGAAACTACTGAGCGAAAATGTCTGAAATTTACATATGAGGTCCAAGGAGTGATAATAAAAAGGGCTGTTACAGAAAGAAGAAAAGTTTAAAAACATTTTTAAAAACATCGGAAAAAGGTTTTTGCAAAAAAATCCCGAAAAATGCTTAAAAGATTTTAAAAAAATCTATAAATAAAGAGACTCTTTACTGCAGAATATTATAGTGAACAGTTTATTAGATATTGAATTAAAACGGGAATATTTTTAACATTGAAGCCTATGGGATTTGCCTGAATACATCTGCTGAATTAAACCACCCAATGGCAGGGCAATTCGGCAACTTTTCACTGCTTGGTTTTGCTCTCTGAATACCCGAAGCATTGCTTCTCTATGGGGATTCAATGCCTTCGAACAGGCACCGTATGTGCAGGCAATTCGCCAGGATTTGGAGAATTGCCTGCTCTCTGGATAGCCGAATGGGCAGGAAAGGTAACCGTACGCTGAATTTCAGCGTTCGGTTCCCTTTCGGCAGCCATTCGGATCTCTTTGAATAACTCTGTATGTGAATAGACGAAATGGCCCAAAATTGAACCGAACGGTGAAATTCACAGTTTGGTGGAATTTGGGGCCAATTCGGAGGTTAGTAAATAACCCCTTTGGAATAAACTGTCACCTATTAGCATCTCACTCCTATAATGGAATAGGAGGAAATTGCCAGTCACGGATTATTAACTCACACTCTGTTCTATAGGTTTAACACCTTATTTGTCACTTTGCAGGGACATAGACAGACAATTATATAATTGGTTGGGGGTTTAATAGGGGAGGGTTCTGTAAATAATTTATGGCTCAGCGATTTCTGCTGACTTCTAAGGTGATTGCTCACGTCAAATTGGACAGAAACACATTAATCAAACCTCTATTGCTTCCACATTTTGTCACATATACATCTCCCTATCTGGCTTTGGATGAATTTGAAACGATATGTAAGCAATGCAGGGAAATATACACATGAACCCTAAATTATCCGACATGCAACATATGGGTTTGTGATGGTAAGACATGAAGGTCTATTTGTGGCTAACTTTGGCATTCCAGATGTTTTGGAAGTATTCCACAATGCCAAAATAGCCTTAAGGCTCATCATTACATACTGCGAACCACAAACATTTCACGTGGTCAAAACAGAATCACCGTACGGATTGGTAATGCAGGTTTACTAGAGTAAAGGGTCGTTTGACACTTTTTATATGTCTTAACCTTTATGGTGACAATTTATACAGCCAAGATCGAATTTAGAAAACAACAAGTGTCTTTATTAAACCAAGTGATTTCGCACAACATTTCTTACAGTGGGGATATTAATTGCAAGGGGTTTTAGAGTCTTGTAACGCATTTATAGAGCATCACAAATGAACATCAGATCTGATTCTGTAACATTTCTTAATTATAAAATTAGCCTTAAGGCTGTATAGAGTTCTTTTTGGACAGCTTGTATACACAACTCAACTCAAACGTTTACACACAGCACACTTAGAGCCAACGTATTATTTTATCAGTCTTTTAAAGAGTATTACAGGAACACTTAATTAAAAAAATGCCCCTCCTTTTACTCTTTAAAAATTATGTAGATTCAATTGATAGCATCTGCACAATTCATTTTAATCTAAGCTTTATATGACTCTATGGAGATGGAGAAAAGCTTGTGCACATTAGATACGGCCGGGGCGGTGCTCTCGCCACCGAGTGATCTGAGGTGAGTATGGAATTTTTAGGTAGGTTTAATTTGTGTGTCATGTGATTGTGCAGAAGCGCAAACACTTAACACCAGGGTCAGAAACCCTTCTTCAATCCTGAATAATGTCAGGCGCAGATGGAGAACAGGCTATTACAACCAGCTCATTCTCCATCTGTTAGGGCAACACTAGAATCTCCCATACAAAACGCTAATGTACAGTAACCCGGCACCACATTCAACCATGACTCAAGCTGAGATTGCGTTTCGGGTGGAATAGGATGAGTTTAAAATAAACACAGCCCTTACACTGTACGTCCCAAGCGCTGTGCTTTGCAGCCAGATTGTGATCTGGCCCATAGTCTATGGAGTTGCAAAGTTTACAAGAGCTCTGGATAAGTTTACACCTGGGTTGTGATTGTAATGCCCATTGATTTTAATGTTTGAGATTCAACCACAAAATATATAGAGCCCATACGGTATATTCATTTTCCTTGGGTTGTATTTGTAATGAACTATAATGACCATGGTGAAGTGCCCACTAGAATAGTGTATATGTCTCATTCGCTAAACCTTGTATACAGAGGTTCCTCTAAAACCCTTACCAGCTGAAGAAGGTTACCAGCTGAAGAAGCCTTCTGGGCGAAACGTGTTCTGGTATGTTTTGTCTAAGTATTGCTGTTTCCTGCTATCCTGATTAAAGAAGGTCATGGGGATTTCCTTATAATTCCTACGTGCTACTCTCAGAGCCAATTGGGGCTCAGAAATATGTGAGTCTTGAATCATCCTTTATATAACTCTGTCAAATACAGTATTACAACAGGGATGTGCCTGTTACGTACTTATATCTTACTGCAGGGGAAGTCTACTGAGAATAAGGATCCATCAAGGGGTGAATCGGCACCTGAAAGAATTATTTAAGACCCATAAAGAGATTTATCCCAGAGCCGGATATGGGCTCTGGAGAATGTGAGTTGGATACCCCCATTTATTTCCCTTTATTGTTGGATTGATATACTGTGCAATTTTGGCTTTTGTCTTATCTTATAGTATCGCTGAACTTATATCAACGTGCACAAAAGGGCAAACTTCAAAAGAAAGAAAAATACATCTATGGACATGTATGGTGTATAATCTCGGGAACCGGGAACTGTTCGTATACTGGCGCTACGTTGTCTGTCTACTTGTATTTGTAATGACTTCGTAACGACTAGCAGAGTGGGCTCAGAGCTACGGGAAATAAAAATAACGTTAATGATAGGTTACATATTCTTAGAGATTGATCATATGTGGACAGCCATTCCTAATACCTTTGCACAAAAGGAATCTGTTGTTCTTAAGGTCCATCAGAAATCCTTAAAGCTGTAGAAATGTTATAATTGTGTGACTTCTAGAGCTATGCTCTCCGACCTGAGGTCAATCCAAGACACCTGCGGGATTCTACTAAAACCCATTGTCTGGGAGAGCGTACAACCCACATCTGCTTCCACCAGACTACAGGATCAACTGACCCAGTTACTGTTGCCCCTTTTGACCTAGAAGAGATTCTGGCACCTGCTAAATTAGCTCTTCAGAAGGAGAAAACACAGTGTCGAAAGCAGTACACACAGACATATTACTGCCTTCCTTGCAGACAGGTCGGGATTAGAGGCTCAGCTTTAATCACAAAAATGTTTTAGGAGCTTTCAGACGAGATAAATTCCCTTCATGACACAAACAAAGTGTGTGTCATCTCCTGCGGGAAAAGTAGCCCGGTCAAAGAAGAGATTGAAGCTTTTGACCATGAAAAGACAAGTGGAAATGGCAGTCAAAGCCCCAAATGAATGCGTCGCACTTTTGAGTAATAATTCCTCAGGAATAAAGCCAGTGAAAAGATCAACAAACAGGTCAATGCATGCGTACAAATGTGTATCTAGATATCACCTTGAATTTGAACCAAAGTTTAACATTGTATGATCGTGTTTCTTCTTTTGATGGCGTAAATTAAAATGAGAAAAAAACGAAAAACACTCAAATGAAAAACAAACAAAATACAAGAAAGCATCATGATGTACATTTCCTTGGAGCAGCACAGGCAGTTCAGAATAATGTTAAGAAACATTAGGTACGTAGCATAAAAGTACAACGCTCAGCAGTTGGTCGTTAGCAGATATATTCTTAAAATATATATAATTAAATATTAAAATTCTGACTGTGGTTGCTATGGCGACAAACGGAAACACATTGTCAAAGCATCGTGCATCGCAACCCCACGCTAAGCATCATTAAACGTAGCTTGAAAACCAAAGTACCTTAATATGCTCAGCTTGGAGAGGTGGTGGGAGGCGGGAATGTGTGTTAGGGAGTGAGGGATAACATTTAAAATCTGTTCAGGGATACATTGTAATCTAGGACAGCTGCCTATCTGCGGGAAGAGAAACGGGAATGGAAACTAAATAAAGGTTGTGCAGACACAAGCAAGGAGCCCTCTGGGAGAAAGTGAGAAAGTGTTACTTTATCGAAAGGGTAATTGGTAGATTCGATTCTCAGAGGATGTAGTAGAATAATAGGAAATCTCCGACACACTGGAGATAATGATTGGAACATAGTTTTCATCTTTAATAATTTAAGGTCAGGGCATGTATAAAGAGTAAAATTTCAATTATGCAAAAAATTATATGATATAATATATATATATATATATATAGAATCCACTGATTATGTGAAGAGTGTGAAGCATCTACAAACATATAGAAGGGCACATGTGTGATTATACTGCACCAACCAGGGTTCCAACAGTCCAGAGTCACCTCACCTGCCATAATCTAGACAACAGGAGGAGGAGAAGATCGGTCACACGGGGCTTGGTTTTAACAGGAGCAGCAACATTTTGGTGCTGGACTCAGGAGGAAGGACCTAAGTGCAGGACTGGAATGTAGCTGCTCCTCTAATAAAGCTCCTGTTAAAACCAATCCCTGTGTAACCAATCCTTCTCCTCCTCCCATTATGTGAAGAATGGACAGGCTGTTGCTTAGGTTTAAAGCAAAATTGAATAAGTGTGAGTATGTGAACAATAGATGAAATGCAAATAATAGTTTGACATGTTACCTTCCAAAAACATTAACATGGCTATTCAAAGAGCTTTGAAATTTCACCTGAATTTCGGGGGCTCTTTTGTCCCCTGCACTTTGGTGAATCAAAATCCCAGACCCTGCGGTGAATTCAGCATTCACCGGAGAGTCACCGAAGTGCAAGACATCGGCCGCCGAATGCATCCGAAAAATCACCGCAAAACCGCCGCATCGATCGGAAATATCACCGTAAAACCACAGGAAAAAAAATCTGATTCTCTCTGGGGGATTTCACTTCTGCCAAAGATCACCGTGTTCCGCTGGCAATTTGCCAATATTTGGCGAATTGCCAGCTTTTGAAAAGACGAATAATCCCGATATTGCCCTGTAAGGGGCAATTCACTGTTTGGTGCCATTTCGGGGCCAGTTGGACTCTCTTTGAATAACCCTGTAAATGTAAAATTATGAGTTCATAATCAGGCAAGTGTTTTATGTTGCTATGTGGACAACAATGACAGTGGAATAATAACCCTTGGGAAACTGTGGAACCCACTGACACATCAATCAATAAAACATATATATATCTTTTACTTGATTTGTTGGAAAAATAGAGAAATTCAGTCAGTATTCTGCAAAAGAACAAAATCACAAGTGTTTGGAGTTTTTACAAACTTTGGGCAGTATTACAATTTTGGTGCTAACTTAACCAAAGCTGTTGTAAACTGAAAACCTTCACAGGCTATTATGGCTCTGGGAAGTTTACAACAGCTCTGGTTAAGTTAGCACCAACTATGTAATATGGACCATTATGTTGAGACACAAAGATAGACGTGACTTTCTCTTTATGACTACAATCCTTGAAGGGAAACCCAGCTGATGTTATGGAGCTGTAATAAAGAAATATTAAATATACAATCAACAAAATCTAAAAGAACATGAAGTGGAAAGTAAATGTAATTTTACATCTACGATAATTGTTGCTGATAGAGGACAGTCCCCGCATACAAAAGTCCAAGTGGCACAACACTCTGGTATAGGTGTATTTTATCCACTATCGAGTAGCACTGTGCTAGGCAGGTTATCTTTCCTACATAGAGGAAAAAAAGAGGGGGGTTCCTAGTGGCGCAACAATTGTGTACAACAAATCACAGTGCCGTACTTATGAACCAATAGATGCGTATAAATCCTTACGGTTCGTATAAATGCAGCTTCACTGGTGCAGATTTAGAATAAAGTGCTAATGTCACAATTGATGTGGTATAAAGTGCAACAGTATGTGCAATATAAAGTGCAACAGTTTATGCAATATTAAAGTGCAACAATGTATGCATTATTAAAGTGCAACAGTGACAACCTAGGTGCATGGAAAAAACTAGCACAGCACGTTGATAGATACTGAAGAAAAGGAGGGTAGTACAGATGTCCGCATCGGCGTTATGGTGACTGGTGCAGTCTGAGTATAGATACTTGACGTCTATTGGTGAGTATACAAAATGACCTTACACTGATTTCCCATGGAATACACACGGGAAATCAGTGTAAGGTCATTTTTGTATACTCACAATAGACGTCAAGTATCTATACTCAGACTGCACCAGTCACCATAACGCCGATGCGGACATCTGTATACCCTCCTTTTCTTCAGTATCTATCAACGTGCTGTGCTAGTTTTTCCATGCACCTAGGTTGTCACTGTTGCACTTTAATAATGCATACATTGTTGCACTTTAATATTGCATAAACTGTTGCACTTTATATTGCACATACTGTTGCACTTTATACCACATCATTGTGACATTAGCACTTTATTCTAAATCTGCACCAGTGAAGCTGCATTTATACGAACCGTAAGGATTTATACGCATCTATTGGTTCATAAGTACGGCACTGTGATTTGTTGTACACAATTGTTGCGCCACTAGGAACCCCCCTCTTTTTTTCCTCTACTGATATCTGCACACCCAATTCGAGAGTCTGTGCTATCTCCTAGACGGCAGCAAATTAACATAAGCACCCACACCTAGACAAGAGCGCCCATACCGACCTCCCTCCTTTCCATATCTTTCCTACATAGTATGACTCCTTAAGGCAGGAGTCAGAATCCTTGGCCCTCCAGATGTTTTGGAACTACACTTTCCATGGGGCTCAGTCAACCTAACAATTGGCTGAGAATCATAGAAGATTTAGTTCCGAAACGTCTGGAGGGCCAAGGTTGGTGACTCCTGCTTTAAGCAAAGCATTGGTCATAAAGACTGTAAAGAGGAATGTGTTATCTTCTCATTGATTGAGGGGTTTGTCCAGAACCAAACTTACCTTGGCACACTGTCAGGGGTGACACCTAGACACTTACCTGAACTAATTTCCTTTTCACACAGAAACACGCAGACCAAATTTCATTTCAACACTGATCGGTCCCACCCTCCCTCCCCATCCACACCCCCACCCCCACACAGGACCGGCCTCTAATTTCAGGCATCCTTTCCAGCTGTCTCCACTTCTCTCTAATTACTCTTACTAATCCCAGGCTTCTGGTCTCTCCCATGCAAGCGCTGCAATTTTTTTCTGGCCACCAGCTCCCTCTCCCCTCTGCTGGAATTAGGGAAGTGCAAGGTCCACATACTTCTGCATAATGAATGTCCCTGTCTCTTCTACTCTTTTACTCTGCATTCATCCTAAAATGGAACTCCTGCCTCTGTACCACCAACCACTCCACTATCTACATCTCTCCCTCTCGTATAAGACATTCCCATACAGGGAAGTCTGCCACCCAACTCACTAATACAGATCACTGCCACAACCAGTCCATCACTCTCACCTTGCAGTCCATCACTCTCACATTGCAGTCCTCTCCTCTTGTTTCTACCCCCAACCCTTCTAGATTGTGAGTTCCCACAGGAATAGGGCCCTCGTTTCCTCATGTATCAGTTTATCAAATATTGTTCAATGTATTGTAACCCTGTCTATATCATACCCATTATTCAGTGCTGCAGATTATGTTGGGGCTTTATAAATAAAGTATAATAATAATAATAATGAAACGGCGTGTTGACCATTACCACATTGCCAGTCAATAACATGTCTGTGACCAACATGAGGTCAGTCCTCAATATGATTCTCCTGATCAATCCTATTACTACATGCCTGCGTAACATCCTGCTAATAACTGGAGTGGAAGGTGGAACGAGAACATGTTTGATCAGGATTTATAAAAAAAAATGTATACCTTTGTTAGGCATTTAGGTAGTGTAATGTATAGATAAAACAGAAAACTCTATCAAATAAGCCAAAGTGAGTCTTGGGCATGACAGGATCACTTTAATTAAGTACTGTTTATACATATTCATAAGACCCCATTAGTCTTTTTTCTACATTCAAGCACAACAGTAAATTTAATACAGAAATCCCCCAGTGACGGCATTTTATCTTCACTTATCATGCTGGGTTCCAAGTATCAATTTGCATAGAGCAGACAATTTTATGATTTACTGATATAGTCTGCTGAGAATAATGGAAAAAATCAGCAGAGGCAAGGTGAACCATGCCGGGTTACTCAGGTGGTTCCGGGCATTTCCTTCTTATGTGTCTACTATTTAGTATGAAGCATCAAATACCTCTTCATTTCCCAGCTCCCAGAATCCCCTCTGTATTTTCTCATTTGACTCCCTCCTTTAATTCACCCTAATATACATATAGCTTCAATGCCTTAGCATGCTAATGACATCTGCTTGTGCTTAGGATCCCACGACTTATAACAATGTGCATATCATTATCCCTTTTGGTTTTCACAGCTTCCTCTGGTGTCTAGTGCTTGCTTAGAGTCCCTGGTGTTTGATTTATTTGGGTCTAGGTTTATGATCATTATACTGTATGTGTCAAGAGAAATTAATCCATTCTTTCCCATACTGCAATTCTACCCCAACATATTGAACAGATTACAATAATTTATAAAGTGGCAACATATTCCATAGCGATGTACGTGACAAAACAAACAAAAACTTAACAAATAGGTTTGACGTGTAAAGAACAATAGATCGGCCTGAATTTGAAGGTTTCATGTGCTAAACCTAGTCCTTCTGATCTTTAAAGTTTTTTTTAAAGAAATTTAAGTTGTGCCCTCCACCACAACTTAAATGAGTATTGATTCGCCCGAGGGGTTAAGCTTCAAACTGCAACTGGTCACACCTATCTCCTGCTGATGAGGGTACAATAAACCCAAAAGAGCTGTACAGGAGTGGCTGTGGCCTGTTGCATAAACATGATCTCTGCTTAAAAAAAAAAAAAAAGTTTAATAAATAGATTTTTGAGAAAAAAGAAAAACACTTCTCTGATTGAAAAACTATTAATATATTAAGAATCTCTGCATTAGGAACTGATAGGTCTCTTCGTCTTAAGAATAGATACTAGACCTCTCTGTCGAGACAAAAACATCACTTTCATGTAAAAAGTGATATTTAAAAAACATATTTTGCACATGAAAACTATTTTTCTACGGAAAAACAACCTTAAAATAATTGTTCCAAATTAACAATCACGTAAGACAGTGGTTCCCAACGGCGGTCCTCAAGTCCCCTAACAGGACAGGTTATAAAGATCACCTTGGGGAAATGCAGACTGAATCCTGCAATCACTGCAAATCATATTTTTTTTTCACATTATAACATCTGAGCAATAGCGGTTATATTTTCTATGGGGTGCGCTTGTTAAAAAAATTAGAAATTGGGTCTCGTTACATTTTGTTTTGGGGAAAATGTCGCTATTTTTAACAAACGCACCGCATACAAAAATCGTTAGTGCAGCATCATTGTTCACATTATAACTGGAATGGGAACAATATTGCTGCATGACATCTTCCATGACATCTTCCTTTCAAACTCCTTCAACCTCCTAGCTTTAACTGAAACCTGGCTAACTCCCTCAGACACGGCCTCCGTTGCTGCTCTCTCACATGGAGGTCTACACTTGAGCCATACCCCCAGACCGGGTGAGAGACATGGTGGCGGGGTCGGAATCCTGCTCTCTCCCACCTGCACCTACCAGCATCTCCCTCCACCCCCATCCCTCTCCTTCTCCTCCTTCGAGACACACTGCATCCGCCTGTTCTCTCTCTGGCTCTCAGGGTGGCAGTCATCTACCGCCCACCGGGACCAACCTCCCAGTTCTTTGACCACTTTGCTACCTGGCTTTCTCACTTCCTGTCTTCTAATCTTCCATGCCTAATTCTTGGGGACTTCAACATTCCCATTGATGATCCTTCCGCCCCTGCTGCCTCCAAACTTCTTTCACTCACGTCCTCCCTTGGACTCACACAATCCTCCCTCCTCCCTACCCACCGCGATGGTCACGCTATTGACCTTGTCTTTTCCCAACCTCTGCTCCATTTCTGAGTTCAACTGTCGCCCTTTCCCCATCTCTGACCACCACCTTCTCTCTTTCAACCTATCTGGACTTCCTAAACACCCTGCTCCCCCACCCCGCGCACACACACTCGCAGAAATCTACATGCTGTGGACCCCCATCAATTCTCCAACCTACTTCACCACCTCCCTCATACCTCATCCTTCACCTGCCCTGATGCTGCCACTAATCACTACAACACTACTCTTATCTCTGCTCTAGACACTCTTGCTCTCTTTTCGACTCTGTAAGGCCCCACGCCACCAGCTTCAGCCCTGGCACACCCTCCAGACACGCTACCTGCAAAGATGCTCCCGCACTGCAGAGCGTGCCTGGAGGAAATCCCGCTCTGAAGCTGATTTTGTTCACTTCAAGTTTATTCTCCGGTCATACACCTCTGCCTCCACTTGGCCAAACAATCCTTCTTCTCATCTCTTATATCTACGCTGTCCTCCAACCCTAAACGGCTCTGGTCCACCTTCAACACCCTCCTCTACCCACCTGCACCTCCCCCACAGCTGCCTTCAGCGCTCAAGACCTGGCAGACTACTTCCTCAGTAAAACTCTAAATATCAGAAGCAACATCCCAACACAAGATAGTTATCTGCCACCTCCACTCCCAGAGGTCCCCTCTGCCACCCTCTGTCGCTTCCTCCCAGCCACTGAGGAGGAAGTCAATTCCTTATTGTCCTCCTCACATCTCACCACATGCCCGCTCGACCCCATTCCCTCACATCTAATTCCTCCCCTCTCCTCCTCCCTCACCCCTGCTCTCACACACATCTTCAACCTATCTCTCTCCACTGGCTCCTTTCCATCCGCCTTCAAACACGCGCTAGTTACCCCTTTACTAAAGAAACCATCCCTCGATCCAACTCTCCATCCAACTACCGCCCTGTATCCCTGCTTCCCTTCACATCAAAGCTCTTAGAAAAACTAGTCTTCAACCGCCTCTCCCTCTTCCTGTCCTCCAATTCCCAATTGACCCCCTGCAATCTGGCTTCCGTCCCCTACACTCAACTGAAACTGCCCTCACCAAAGTCACCAACGACCTCCTAACTGCTAAAAACACGGCCACTATTCTATTCTCATCCTGCTCGACCTCTCAGCTGCTTTTGACACTGTTGACCACCCCCTCCTTCTACAGACCCTCAACTCTCTGGGTCTCGGTGACACAGCACTCGCTTGGGTCGAATCCTATTTATCCAACAGGTCCTTCTGTGTGTCCTTTGCTGGAAACTCCTCCTCCTCATTGCCTCTATCTGTTGGTGTACCTCAAGGCTCTGTCCTTGGTCCTCTGCTCTTTTCCATCTACACCTCCTCCCTGGGCAAAATCATCAACAGCTTTGGCTTCAATTACCACCTCTACGCTGATGACACTCAGATCTACCTCTCTACCCCTGATCTCTCTCCCCCTGTCCTTTCAAAAGTCAGTGACTGTTTATCTGGCATCTCCTCCTGGATGGCCTCCCACCACCTAAAGATCAACATGTCAAAGACTGAACTCCTACTTATTCCTCCCTCCAATGCCTCCCCACCTCCTGACTTCTCTATCACGGTGGAGGGTATCACCATTTTCCCATCAAACCAAGTTCGCTGTCTTGGAGTTACACTTGACTCTGCTCTTTCCTTCATCCCCCACATCAAGTCTCTTTCCTCCTCCTGCCGATACCAACTGCGTAATATTTCCCGAATTCGGCCATTTCTTACCGCTGTCACCACAAAACAACTCATACACGCCCTGGTAATCTCCCGACTCGACTATTGCAATAATCTCTTATCTGGCCTCCCTCTGTCCCGCCTCTCCCCCCTACAATCCATCCTGAACGCCTCCGCCAGGCTAATTCACCTCACCCGCTGCTCTGTCTCTGCCGCTCCCCTCTGCGAGTCCCTTCACTGGCTCCCCATCCACTGCAGAATTAAGTTCAAAATCCTTATCCTTACCTACAAAACCCTCACTAACTCAGCTCCCCACTACCTGTCCTCACTAATCACCAAATACACCCCGGCCCGCTCCCTAAGGTCAAACAGTGACCTGCGACTAGCTTCTCCCCGCATCACCTCTTCCCATGATAGACTGCAGGACTTCACACGCGCAGCCCCCACTCTCTGGAACGCTCTCCCTCGTACTGTCAGACTTTCCCCTAACTTCTCTTCCTTCAAACGCTCCTTTAAAACGTTCCTATTTAGGGAAGCCTACCACCCAACTCACTGACGCAACCATCAATCACTCTCACCTTACAGTCCTCTCCTCCTGTTTCCAACCCCAACCCTCCTAGATTGTGAGTTCCTACGGGAATAGGGCCCTCATCTCCTCCTGTACTGTTTGTCAAATGTTGTTCAATGTATTGTAACCCTGTCTATACTGTGCTTATTGTACAACGCTGCGGAATATGCTGGCGCTTTATAAATAAAGAATAATAATAATAAAAAGACAAAAACAAAACTTGTTTATTTATTTTTTTTAGAATTTGTTTTTAAATATTTTTTTATTTTTATTTTTAATTTTTACTTTTTTAAAAAAACTTTTTTCATGGTCATGTTCGGTATCATTGGAAAGGCCATGCTCTGGCCGATCCAACAATATCATTAACCCCTAGCTGCCATGGATCGGGAGATAGGGGGTTCATTGGAACCCCCTATCTCCACCATTGGTGGCAGCTAGGGGTTAACTCCAGGACTGGCGTCATTGTGCATAGCACGATGACGCCAGTCCTCAGGGGGAGTTCCCAGAGGCTTGGCCGACATCCAAGATGTCGGCCAGCTCCGGGAGAGGATCACGATCTGGCGCTTTTCAGCGCCGAATCGTGATCCGGCTCCCCAGGGGTTAATGACAGCCACCGTTTGGAAGGGCAGGCTGTGCCCTTCCAAACGGTGCCTGCCTTAACTTTGTGCCCCCCGGCGATCGAGAGGGAGAGAGGTCCGAAGGACCTCCCCTCCTCCCTTTCAGGCGCCTCCTCCGCACACGTGGGGGGGGCGCCTGAATTAGATGTCATTGCGCCGTCGCGATAACATCGAATGGTGCCGGCGGCGGTCCCGGGTGCTGGGCTGACATCGAGGATGTCAGCCCGCACCGGGGGGCACAGCGATCGTCCGGAATCCGGCCGATCGCTGGCCGCAAAGGGAGGACGCAGTTAGCGCGTCCTCCGCATCCAACAGTACCTGCGGGTGGACGCGCTGAGTGCGTCCTCCGCAGCGAAAGGGTTAAATTAAGTAGATATGATTCCGCTTATGAGCATGTTCTACATGGACATCTTGCTTTTCGGAGTGAATTCTCAACCATGTCTTGAATTATTGGTTGCATTTCCTCATCAAAACACAGACGGTGAGACACAGTGAGATGTAAAGAAGTGCACAGACAGGGAGAATGTGAAGGGCGTGAAGACAGAACAGTTTTTCAAGAGGAAATGCAATGTGTATGAATGAAGTCGTATTGAAGTGCACGTTTTGAGATAAAGCATTGTGGTCACTCAGCTTGGTATAGAGACACTGCCTATAATACAGATGTGGCACTACATTTGTTACTGAGCCTAATGTGTGCAGAATGGAGAAAACTCTCAGGGCACTATCAGGTGCCTGTAGCTAAAACCGGGAAGCTAAGGGGAAAAATTAGCAATCGTTAATTTCCCCTTTGCGTCCAGGTTTCACCAGCAGATCATGTGGCAGGTGCCGAGTCCAGCAGCCTGCCCCAGAGTGGCAGCTAGGCTCGCGGATGCTGGGGGAGAGTGCTAGCGCACCGTCCCAAGCATCCGTTCCGTGGAGGCTTCTTGCCTCTCGTGATATCCTGCTGGTCAGAAGAGTGATCGTGGAGAGAGACTGGGGACTTTTTTCCCCAGCCTCACTCTGCTCCCGGTGACCAGAAGCGGTGGATCGGGCCGTCGTTCTTGTTGCGGGATAAGAGGTGAGTATTTGATTTTTGGGGGGTTTTGAGCTGCTGCTAACTGAGTCTTCAGAAGTGGAGCTACACCTCTGAGCTGGTGTTAACACCCTTAGTTAGCACCAGCTCTTAGGCTAGGGTCAAACGAAAGTATTTTTACACGCGAACGTAAAAAAGTGCGTCCGAACGCATTGATGTATTTTTTCACGGAATATGCGAAAACGGTCATACGATGCGCATGTTCGTGCGTGATGTTTTACGAATCCAAACCAGGAAACTTTTTGCGTCTGGACGTTATGTTGGCCGGACACGAGCAGGGTCTGACGTCTCCAAATCACACACACACACCGTTAGCGGGCGCAGCGCACTCTGTACGTCCGTACTAGAGGTTCTGTGTTCTTGAAAAAATGCGTTCATTTTCCACTTGCATTGCGCGGCCGGACTTTCGTGCGACCGTACTTTGTATATTGGCCGTCATTGCCCGTCATTTGCTGCTAGTGCGGCTGTAATTAAGTGCGCTAGAACGCACGTTAAAAATGCGCTGGTCTGACCCCAGCCTTAACTAACGTTAGGACTTTGTTATACCAGCACTAGTTAATCTCTGTTTTCACTTTGCGCTCCCATTTTAAGTATAGGGAGCTCAAAGTACAATAAACTCATGCTAAAAATGACAAATTAACGAGCGCTAACAGTTTTTTAACACGATAGTGAATTGGAGGCGATCACTGTGGAGTGCTATGACCTTCTTTAAGCTAGCACTAACGTGAGCGCTAGCGTTAGCTTGAAGGAGGTGATAGAGCCCACAGTGCAGAGAAATACATATAAGGACCGCAGGTTATGTAGAGTTATTGAACCCTATCGTCTTATTCTTAACAAGCATGGGCATCATTTCCAGTTCACTGTATATTATGGAAGAATAATATTAACAAATCTAGTTTTTAAAAAAATGTTTTTCATCATAACATGGATTAGTGAAAATCCCATTAACCAGTTATTATCCTTAGCTGTTTTTGGACCTTGTTCCTCTTCTCATAATGATTAATTGGGGATATAACTATTGATCCTTCCTTCCCTAAATGTCCGTTTTCGCATGAAGTTCAGTTTACTCGCTAATAAAGATTTTGGTTCGTTATTGATCAGAATTGCCAGCGTAACCTCATCAACGCAGGACAAACATAATTTTGTCTCGATACTACTATCTGGTGTTTAGTGGTGGTGATAACAGGCCTCCATTAAGGGCAGGGCCTTTGTGTTATCTAAATTATAAAAGTCATGTCCGACAGTTTGACTTGACTACCTGTCCATGCAAATACCAAGAGGGGCGGCTACAATCAATACTACAGGATACTCTGTGAGCTAATTGATGGGCAAACAATAACCACTTATACATATCTTTTTCTAAACACTGGTGTCTATGCTGGACATGGATTTCCTGGCAGAAGTGATTACCATGTCCAGGTACAGAGTAGGCTATTGGAGCTGTAACTTCAGGCCCATGGTCGGAAATACAATAAAAATATATGGATACCAGTACAGACCATTGCTGGAATGAAATTCACTTGGGCTTCGGTGCATGGATTGACCGGCTCTGGCACAGGCAAAAATGTTCAGTATAACAAAAATAATGGTTCAGCACCTCTTAGGTCTTCTACCACGTCCTTTATTTAGCACAACATATGAAAACACACGGCAGAGTTTGGGTCCAACACAGGGACCCTTTTCCAGCCATAATATAATAGTGCAACACTGTAAATAAATGTTTGTTCACTATTGTATTATGGCTCGAGAGAGTTCCCTGTGTCGGACAGAAATGTTGTTCAGGTCTATTCAAAGAAAGGTGAAAACCAGGAGAATGACTGGAGAAGTGAAAATTCTAGGTCAAAATTCTCCCATTTATCTCACTTTCCAAATCGGCTTTTTGGTCTTGATTGTTCTCTTCTCCAGCCAATTCTCCTGGTTTTCACCTTTCTCTAAATGACCCTGGCTGTATGTTTTTTTTCACATTTGTTGTTCACAATGTTTTGCTAAGTACATGAAGTGGTAGAAAACCTAAGGCGTGCCAAACTATTATTATTGTCATGTTCTAAAATAGGCCTCTAGAAAAATTAAATGAATTAGTGGAAAAGAGATTAAGAAGATGGGGTGTAGGAACAAATGAATGTGAGAAGAATATGGTAGAGGTACACCAACCTCTTCAGCTACAAACCCATGAAGCCATAGGTGTGCGCACAGGGTGTGCCTGGTGTGCCCAGGCACACCCTAATGTTTGGTCAAGGATTCATCTTTGATCCCCTACATAGATATTTTGGATGTTCCTTATCTGTTTCATGATAAATTACATGAATAGTGACTGTATCTCAGCATAGACATTGGTTATGCCCATAAGTGTGTACATGGGGTGTGCCTGGTGTGCTCAAGAAGAAGATGAAGAGGTCCCTTTTCACCTCGTACATTACATTTTAGATGTCCCTGAACTGGTTCATGATGAATAACATTAAAACTGACTGTATCTCTGGTTACAGGCTCATTCTTTCTAATGAAAAATGTGCCTTTTGTGCAAAATCTTCTAAACATAAGTTTTCAGTTAACAAATGTTCTATGGGTGCGCACCCCAATGCAACAGGCTGCGCACACCAGGGCATGAAGCCCATAATCCATCAATGATTTTGTTTGATGACCTTCACCTTTGCCCCTACACTTGATTTAGAGGTAACTACTGAATCTAATAATTTTTTTCTCCATCTGACATCACATTTTACTTATACTATAACCCTTGGTAGTTGAAAAGCTTTAAAAACAATATTCCTATAAGGGATGGACTGTGTAAACCCTTGTATCTGTAGGCTGGGGTCAGACGAACGCAGTGTTAACGTCCGTGTACGTGTAGCCGCACTTTAGTACGTCCGTGATAGCAGATAATCAAGACCAATGAAGGCCCACACACGAAGTACGTCCACACGGAAGTGCGGACGCGGCAAACGGACGCAGGATAGCAAGAACGTCGAGTCGCTAAGGCTAGGGTCAAACGAACGCATTATTCACAGCGACCGTCAAAAAGTGCATCCGAACGCATCGCCGTATTTTTTCACAGAATGCGCGAAAACGGTCATGCGATGCGCATTTCTGTGCGTGATTTTTTACGGATCGTCAATAAAACACTTTTTGCGTCTGGACGTTATGTAGGCTGGACATTAGCAGCGTCTGACGTCTCCTAATCACGCACACACGCCGCTAGCGGACGCAGCGCACTCTGCACGTCAGTACTAGCGGTTCTGCGTTCTCGAAAAAATGCGTTCATTTTCCACTTGTGTTGCGCGGCCAGACTTTTGTGCGGCCGTACTTCGTATATTGGCCGTCATTGCGCGTCATTTGTTCTACTGCGGCCGTGATTAAGTGCGCCTAAACGCACGTTAAAAATGCGCTAGTCTGACCCCAGCTTAAGGCTAGGGTCAGACTAACGCATTTTTCGCATTGTCCGTGAAAAAGTGCGTTCGAACGAATGGATGTATTTTTTCACGGAATACGCGATAGCGGTCATACGATGCGCATTTGCGTCCGTGATTTTGTACGGATCATCAATAAAACCCTTTTTGCATCTGGATGTTATGTTGGCCGGACTTTTGTGCGGCCGTACATCGTATATTGGCCGTCATTGCCCGTCATCTGCTACTAGTGCGGTCGTAATTATGTGCGCCAGAACGCACGTTAAAAGTGCGCTGGTCTGACCCCAGCCTTAAGAATTTGGAAGACTCTGAAATATGGAATTTTCTGACCCTTCCAGATTTTAGTCACATTTCCCCGGATGGATTGCACTGCTCCCGATCACTGCAGCAGAGCGCAGCATACGCTGGGAGCCTCTGTACATCCCCTGTGTGTCACATGCTGCACGGAGACTCAATGGCAATGTGCAAACATGTCCATGGAAACCGGATACTCAGTTCTCCCAGTGTGTATGCATGCTGGTGCTGCAGCTGGAAGGAGATTGCAACCCCTCTGTCACTATCCACAAAATCCCCCAAAAAATCCCGAAACTTTGGGGCCCGAACATTCTGGATTAGGAATGCTTAACATGTCGATTCAGAGATATTGTATGTCTATATTAAGTGCCTCTTTATCACACCCCATCCAACATTTCAAAGCTGGACAGAAACACGTGTATTTTAGGAAACGACACTGGAGGTGACGCTACAGATGTGGCTGTTCTCAGACACTTAGGCTGGTGTCAGACGAGCGTAGTGTTCACGTCCGTGATTGCGCCTAAAAGTACGTCCGTGATAGCATGACAGGAAGCCCATCGGAGCCTGTTACACGAAGTACGTCCGCACTGAACTGCGGACGCACAACGGCCGCGGCCCACGGACGCAAGGCAGGCAAGAACGTACAACCCCTAGAACGGCCGCACAAAGTGTGCTGCGTTCGCAACGTCTGCATAGCTTTGTGTGTGAGTGATGGAACGTGGTCAGACGGACTGCATTTATACGTCCAGCATTTTTCACGGACAAATTGTTTTGCTTTTTAATTTATTTTCCCTCCTACATCCGTCAAAATATACGTCAGTGAATAAACGGACTGTGTGGCCACTACTGTGTCTTCCGTACTGACGTACGTCCGTGTGCAAGGACGCACAGTCGTAGAAATCATGCTCGTCTGACCCTAGCCTTAGACCAGCGCACTTTTAACGTGCGTTCTGGCGCACATAATTACGGCCGCACTAGCAGCAGATGACGGGCAATGACGGCCAATATACGAAGTACGGCCGCACAAAAGTCCGGCCGTGCAACGCAAGTGGAATTTTAACGCATTTTTCTGAGAACGCTGAACCGCTAGAAGTGACGTACTGAGTGCGCAGCTGCGGCATAGCGGCGTGTGTGCGTGATTAGGAGATGTCAGACGCTACTAATGTCCAGCCTACATAACGTCCAGACGCAAAAAGAGTTTTTTATTGACGATCCGTACAAAATCACGCCCGAAAATGCGCGTCGTCTGCCTGTTTTTGCGCATTCCGTGAAAAAATACGTCAATGCGTTCGGACGCACTTTTTCACGTTCGCGGGGAAAAATGCTTTCGTCTGACGATAGCCTAAAAGTGACTTCTTAACTGTAGGGTCATAGGAGTAAATTTAAAAAAATGATTTTAGCTGAAGAGCAACTTATATTTTTTACTCCAAGTGATTTCTAACAACATTTACTATCAGGGTTATTCGAAGAAGGTGAAACTCTGGAGAACTTTTGGAGAAGTGAAAATTCTAGGTCAAAATATCCGATTTGGAAAGCGAGATAAATGGGAGAATTTTTCTGGTTTGGCTATTTTGATCTAGAATTTTCACTTCTCCAAAAGTTCTCCAGAGTTTCACCTTTTACTGAATAACCCTGTATAGTTTGGAACCTCTTTGTGGTATGTTTTATTTTTTTCAGCTCTGTCACACACCCACATACAAATAATACATGGAGAAGAGGAAGGTTTGGACAGAACAATTTGAGGCTTAGTAATTCGAAACCAAAATTGGGACTGTTCTTACTAAAAAGGGACAGTCAGGAGGTATGGTTTAACCCAGTCCTAAAAAAAAAAAGAATGTCATCCCTAATCTTTTGCTATTAATTAATTCTAATAGGTAAAGTCCAGGCAATTATTCGTCTCTGTGATTTCACATCTAAGCTATGTTTCCCCTGCTTAGATTCCAGAGTTTAAAGATTAACGTGATCTTTTTCTTAATCATTACCCAAAAATATCTATTTCAGCATGTTTGGATTTGGTCTGTGGTCATAATGGTGCTATTGTCTCTCCTGGTAATGCTAATAAACAAGCCTGGAATCCAATAACTGGAGGAGACTGTTTCATATTTGTATAGTTTGTATCCTAACAAAAAGCTCAACTTAAATATCTGTCTACATTCTGAGAACGTGACTAGACCTAAACAAATATATTGTTTGCATTTTGTAGAAAAAGTATATACAGGAAATAGTCCATGTGCATTTTTCTTTTCACAATTATAAATGTTTAGTATCAGCAGGGTTATTCAAAGAAAGGTGAAACTCAGGAGAATGACTGGAGAAGTGAAAATTCTAGGTCAAAATAGCCAAACCAGAAAAATTCTCCCATTTATCTCACTTTCCAAATCGGCTATTTAGTCTAGATTGTTCTCTTCTCCAGACAATTCTCCTGGTTTTCACCTCTCTCTGAATAACCCTGTAAGAGAACGTCACTAGCATTGTATGACTGTATGTAGTGTATACTGAATAGGGGAAAAAATTCCAATGCACTTGAATTTAAGCAGGCGTCCAAAGTGGTAGCGGCCGAATTTGAGTGTCTTTATGAAGTACATGTCTTTTTTCCCACATTTTTCTCCCTGTCTTTTCCTAAAGCTACTCCACCAAATACACACTCCAGCCTCATGCAATAGCTTTCTTTGTCCTTTCTTTATCCGAGGGCATAAACCTAACCTTGTACCTTACAGACACCCCTTAGGCTGGGGTCAGACGAGCGCAGTGTTAACGTCCGTGTTGCCGCACATAAGTACGTCCGTGATAGCATATAATTGTGTTAAATGGAGCCCCACACACGAAGTACGTCCGCACAGAAGTGCGGAGGCTGACGGACGCTACAAACGGACGCAGGTTAGGCAAGAACGTAATACTGCTAGAACGGACGTGCGGAGTGCGCCACGTCCACAACGTCCGCATAGCTTTCTGTGTGAGTGATGGAACGTGGTCAGACAGACTGCATTTATACGTCCAGCATTTTTGACGGACAGAATGTTTTTTCATTGTAATTTATTTTCCCTGCTACATCAGTCAAAAAATACGTCAGTGAAAAAAACGGACTGTAAGGCCACTACCTTGTCGTTAGTCAGAAAGTACGTCCGTACTGCACGGACGCACAGTCCGTACAAAATGCGCTCATCTGACCCTAGCCTTATGGGAAGTGATGGTCCCTGTTTTGGATATATAAGTATTCCCTGCCTTTATCCAAGCCACCTGTTAGAATCTCCAAGGGTTTGTTTCATGTGAGTGTATAACAGAGCTGCACAGTGCACACTGATAAAGCAGAGAGGATGACAAGGTTCAACTGGTGGAACAATAACCCTTTTATGACAAAACCAATTAAACCTTATCCCATCTGTTTTATACATTTTATATAAAATATTTACATGTTTCTCACTAAACATAAACATTATACAATGGTGTTTTGATATTACTGGTAAGAATGTTTCAATGCTACTAGTATAATATGCTTAACACCCCTACGGCCACCTGCAAATTAGCCCATTAAGCATTTAATCAGCAGGAGAATGGAACTAGAAGGCTGTGAGCTTCACCGCCTGTATGATTTTGGGCTAGGAGTAATGGGTCCTTTCTTAGAATGAATGTATAAAGAAATTCATTTCAGTAAATAACCAGCTAACATGTGCTGAAACACTTTTCCAGGTATTCTTGAAACCAGGACATACTTGAAATGAGAGAAATCTCAATGTATCCTTCCTGGTAAAATCTTTTATAAATAAATAAATATCAGTAGGCCACAGGATAACCGATAATTAAAGTGACTAATTTTCTATCTATTACTACATTGTTTCCCCGAACATAAGACACTGGGGGTTATTCAGAGAGCACTGAAATGTCACTGACATTTCGGTGCTCTCTCACTCCACGCATTTCCCTGCACTTCGGGGAATCAAAGTTCCCCATTCAGCATTCACTGCAGGGTCTCCGGAGTGCAGGGAAAACCCGCCGAAAACCTGCCAAAATCCCACCGAAAACCCGCCGGAATCGCCGCAAAAAAAACGGTGAACACGTCAGAAAAAGCTGCCGAGCTGCCGATCACAGAATAGACTAGCCACTGGAAAAAGCCAACAAGCAGACGAACGGGGTAACTAAAAACAATATGATTCAAAGTGTCAAAATTGAAATGCTGTTTGCAAAAAAACTGCTTACCGAAAATGCCTGGAATTTAAATATAAGATCCAATGAATGATAATAAAAAGGTCTGATACAGAAAAAAGAAAAAACACTTTTTAAAAAAAAGGAAAATAAATTTTGACGAAAAAATTCCGTAAAATGCCTAAGGCTAGGGTCAAACGAAAGCATTTTTACACGCGAACGTAAAAAAGTGCGTCCGAACGAATTGACGTATTTTTTCACGGAGTGCGCGAAAACGGTCATACGATGCGCATTTTTCGTGCGTGATTTTTTCAGATCGTCAATAAAACTCTTTTTGCGTCTGGACGTTATGTAGGCTGGACATTAGCAGTGTCTGACGTCTCCTAATCACGCAAACATGCCGCTATGCCGCAGCTGCGCACTCTGTACGTCCGTACTAGCGGTTCTGCGTTCTCGAAAAAATGCATTCGTTTTCCACTTGCGTTGCGCGGCCGGACTTTCGTGCGACCGTACTTCGTATATTGGCCGTCGTTGCCCGTCATCTGCTGCTAGTGCGGCCGTAATTATGTGCGCCAGAACGCACGTTAAAAGTGCGCTGGTCTGACCCCAGCCTAAAAGATCCTAAAAAAAATCATTACATAAAGAGACTTTTTACTGCAGATTAAAAGGATAAATGGTTTATTAGATATTGGATAAAAACGGGAATATTTTTATATGGGATTCGCCTGATTAAACCTGCCGAATGAAACCACCGAACAGCACAGCACTTCGGCAACTTTTCACTGCTGTTTGATGTTCTGTGAATAGATTAACCATTGCTTCTCTATGGGAGATTTCACTGCCGTCAAACAGGCACCGCACTTGCAGGCAATTCGCCAAAATTTGGCGAACTGTCTGCTCTCTGAATAGTCTAATGGCACCGTACTGGGAAATTCCCTTTGTACGGTGACATTTCGGGGCCAGATCGTCTCTCTCTGTATAACCCCTTTGGTCTTGTTTTTGGTGCAGGTCTTATTTTCGGGAAACACGGTATATCTGCAGCTTCAGTAGTTCATATCAGAGCGTCAATATGCTGTGTCAATGTTACGTCTGGGTGAAAATACAGATTTTATCCTCACTGCTTATTTCACCTGAGTTACCCAGTTCTGTTCACAGGCCAGGATTAGAGTTAGGTATCAAAAACATGGCTGTAGGAGGCTTGTAAGGTGAGGAACTAGCAATTATAAATTGACAGCTCTGATGATATTAAGGTGAGATTAGGCTTGAAGGGTTTCCAACAAAATGTGCACAACATGATACACGATGCAAAAGATAACAGTAGCTGATGTTGGACGCCATATTTGGGTCAATGAAAAGATCAGTGCAGGGTCTTCTCCATCCAGGGAATAGTCATCACTGTCTGCTTGGGTAAATTTTAAGAGTTTTAATGCATTTTTTTGTCTGGCAATGTTAAAATAATCACTGTTATTATTATTAGTAGTATTTTTTTACTGTCACTCTCTTTGGCACAGGAAAAGAAGGTAATATCCTCCGTGACAAATCCCCGCTTAGTTTCGCATATGTTACCATATATTATGGGATCGGCGTTGGCTTCTGAATATCGAGTGGCATATGTTGTCCCCTCGTTCAGAATTCAGATCTATGTTACAGCTCTAATGGTCATAATTATACCTTTTGCTAAAAGTCTCATGCCAAATGAGAGCTGGCAATTAAAAGCCTTTCTGAACAGTTCCAGTGATTGATTTTCCTAACAAGCTTGTCCACGGCTCCTTCTGGTATGAATGGCCTCGGACAGAAAAGCATAACTTGATAGACAGATAAATAGACGCCCTGTCAAACAGTAATACTGGCATCTGAAGATCCACATTTGTAGCTGCACTTGGAAATTTCTAATTGTTACCTCTTGTTCTCAACGACAAGTCATTGGTGGTTTAAGGGTAACGCAGCTAAAGTTCAGATTAGTAAAAGTCTAAGACATGTGACTGAAAAGAAGTGTTCTTAGGACATATGAAAAAAAATCCTTCCTTTTCACATTTTTTTTCTACAAAAGTCATATAATAATAGTATAATAAAGAATATATTTATTACAATACACAGATTTTAAATAATATTTTTAAAGTATAGAATCATATTTACGGAATGATATCTTCTGCACTATTATTAAGCTCTTCTGTAACTTAATGAAATATAACATGAAATCAAAACACACATGGCAATATTACTAGGGATGTGCATGGCTGAAAATGTTGTTTTGTTTAGTTTAGTTTCGTTATCTTTTAAAATCATTTCGTTTTCGGAATTTCATAACTAATTTGGTTCGGATTTCGTTTCGTTTCATTTCAGATCGATTTGAAATTTTGAATTGATTTGAAATTTCGAATCGATTCGAATTTCATATATCAATTCGATAGTTGATATCAATTCGAATTTTGGATCACTAGATAAAACCCCAATTGATCAAATTTTGCTGTTAAAAGAAAAGCTAGGGTTAAATTTTAAGCCGTGTCACAGATTTAGTATTTGAGTCAAATTAAACAGTGAAACAAAATTAATTTGTTTCATAAAGTCCTTTGCTGACTATTACTTGTATTGTAAGTTAAGATCAATTCGATAGTTGATATCAATTCGATAGTTCATTTCAAATTCAATAGTTGATATAAATTATTCAAATTTTTCTTTTATGATGACACATTGTAAAACGAAATAAATTCGTTATATACCGTTTTGTTTAGTTTTAAATTCGTATCGTATCGATTCGTTATTCGGAAGTACTTCCGAACACGAATTATCAAATTTCGTTCCAAATTCCGAATTTTTCCGAAATGAATGCACATCTCTAAGTATTACATACTGCCCTCTAAAACGGGGACGCTAAGGAGGTAAACTGTGCCTGCAGGTTTCTCCTTACAGGGTTATTCAGAGAAGGTGACATCCAGGAGAAGAGAACAATCTAGACCAAATAGCCGATTTGGAAAGTGAGATAAATGGGCAAATTTTTCTGGTTTGGCTGTTTTGACCTAGAATTTTCACTTCTCCAGTCATTCTCCTGAGTTTCACCTTTCTTTGAATAGACCTGTTAGCGTCCCTGGTTTAGCTCCATGTTACGTGGCAGTGCTAATCCAACAGCCTGCCCTGTAATGCAGTGCTAAGCCTCAGGATGCTTGAGGCAGCGCTAAGTACCGCCGTGAGTATCCCCTCCATGGAGTCCATAGGACTCCATTGAAGCTTCGACTGCCGGTCACATGACCTGCAGGATCTCACCTCTCGCCTCAGGTCAACGGAGTGATTGCGGAGGGAGACTGTGGACTTTTTTCCCCCCAGTATCACTCTGCTCCTGGCGGCCAGAAGCAGCGGATGAAGCCAACAATCTCACCGCAGGATGAGAGGTGAGTATGTGATTTTTTTTATTTTTCAGCTGGTGCTGACTGATTCTGCAGAACCGGTATCAGTTAGCACCAGCTTCTAGCTGTGGGTAACTTTTGAGTTAACCGCAGCGGGACGTAATTAGCGTTAGGACTTTGTAATCCTAATGCTAATTAACTCTTTGAGTTCCCCATGTTAAGCATAAGAGCGCGAAGTACAGTAAACTCGCGCTGAAAAGCGCAAGCTCCAAATCATAAATGTTACCGTTCAGAATGTGATATGGTCAGCCCGCGCTAGGGCCACTTAAGCTAACGTTAACGCTCACACAGCTGAGCCCTAACGTTAGTGTTAACTATGTAATAGGGCCCAAAGAATTTTGTTTCGACCTAGGGCTCGCTTTAGTTTTATTGGTGTATATGTTTCTAAAAACGATTTTGGTGCGTTTCATTTATCGACTGATATCTTTTTCAAAATAGTGGGTGATTCATTCAAACACATTTGACCATAGCCGGAAACTGGAAAAAAAATCAGGCCTGTAAAAAGCATATTTTCGTTTGAATGCGTGACATGATAACACAAGGCTCTGAGAGATGGTATTCTCTCCATATAACATCTGAAGGCACGAAGAGTGAGCCACCTTGCAATAGTTCGCCGTTCAAGTTGAGCTGTTATTAAAGTTTAGGAGCCGTTAATGTACAGGGGCCAATTTTGAGCCACATTAAAGCTTGCGACGAAGTCAGAAAAGTGTCTCGAGTCATTAACGTCAGAATAGGGACCAAGTAATGTAATTCTAGACTACTACACAATAAAAACTACTGTACTACTTTATAACACTGAAGAATAATTGCTGTCCATCCCGTAGGAAACGTAATATATGGGTTGAGTACTTATCTACGCTTGCGTTAAGTGAGAAGAGGCAGTTGATTTTCATTTGATATATTTTGTATTATTGAGTCATAACCATTAAAAATTAATTTAATCTTGTGTTGTGCCACAACATGCTCAGTTTCTGCAATAAAGCAAAGCCGTAAACAGTTCCTTTTTTTTTTTTAACTAATACCGACTGCGATCCAGGAAACAATACTAGCCTTGAGCTTACACACAAGTTAATATCATTATTATTTTATTTTTACTATTGTATTTATTTTACTATTAAATTGTATTTATTTATGTATTGTACTCCTAAAAAATTGGTGGGGAACTGCCACTTCTGCCCCAATGGAGGAGCCTCCACTGTTGTGTGCATGAATAAGTACACAAAGGCTGAACCTGATGGGCGCATGTCTTTTTTCAGCCCATGTATGTAACTATGTAACTACACAAAACACATTCTATTCTTCCCTCTGCTGTGCATATATGATAGACCATTTCATAGACCATCTTCCCAGCTAATAAGAGGTCCCACGAGAGCCCCACTTGATATCACATATTATTAAGATTATTAACCTCCCTGGCGGTGTTCCCGAGTGTGTCTCGGGGTTAAATTTCACCGCCGAAAGCGGTAACCCCGAGACACACTCGGGCTGTATACATCACCTCTCCGTGCGCTCCCTCAATGATCTCTGCAGTCTCCTTTGGCGATCGCAGCATTTTACTTCCTGGATTCCTTCTCGCGAGGAGGAAACAAGGAAGTAATGAGGTCACAATCGCCGGAGGAGACTGCGGGGACATCGAGGGAGCGCAGGGAGAGGTGATGTATCCAGCGGCATCCCGAGTGTTGCTCGGGGTTACTGCTTCCAACATAGGAATTTAATCCCGAGCCACACTCGGGATGCCGCTAGGGGGGCAGAACAAAAAAATTGACCGCTTTTGGACAAGAAATTTCAGAATAAATAGACCGCCAGGGAGGATAATAATAATAATAATATATTATTTCTCAATGAGTAGGAATTGGACAATTAACATGATTCATGAGTCACCAATCAAGTCACTTAAAAATTTGTTGAGGCCCACATGATCGCAGACGCACTGTCTATGGTGTCTTTTTGATCTATATAAGATAAAGGAAGAATTCGGGGACCAGTTGGATGCAGTTATACTTGACTTTGCAAAGTATTTTTTAACTTGGGTGTGATGACTAAGTAACTATGCTGTATCTTTCTCTCTCCTATGCTTTATCTTTCTCTCTCTGGGCTAATCTCCTCTTCACTGGAGGTCAGTATCACTAAGTGACCAAATCAACTCATTAATAGACCAATTAGTCAATGGTCTGCCTGGGTCACTTTGCCTTTTCATTTTTTTCCCAAAGCTATTATAAATCATGGCTGTAGGGCCCTAGCCAACCCAAGTGCTTCATTTTCTTCTCTGGAGTTTCTTATCAATATTTGCACTGCTTATCAGTATGAGAGAAAACCCTTAAAATCGTCAAAATCAATCAGCTATAAGCGCCCTCACTTTAAAATGCCAGGCTGGGGCTCTCCTCCCTGATTGATTAATATGTATCCAAGGACCCCAGGAATTTCGGTGAAGGGTTACAAATCCTAAATTATACATTGGAGTTGAATGGTTGTTGTTTTATGTCTCTGCCGTATGGAGGTGTGTATGAAGAACAATGTGTGTAAGAATAACAACAACTTGTAATATGTGGGAGAAATTTGCAAAGAAAAAAACAGTTCTAACGAGGTCTAACGATGGAACAGTCACCAATGAAATTCAATGTATCTAAAATGTTTAAAAAAAAAAAACATGGGAGTTGAAAATGATATGGGATACTATCAGGGTTATTCAAAGAGATCCGAATTGTGGCCGAAAGGTAACCGAACAGTGAAATTCAGTGTACGGTTACCTTTCCTGGCCATTCGGCTATTCAGAGAGCAGGCAGTTTGCCAAATGTTGGCAATTTGACTGCACATATGGTGCTTGTTTGGTGCCTGTTCGAGGGCAGTGAATCCCCATAGAGAAGCAATGCTTTGGCTATTCAAGTACCAAAAACCAGCAGTGAAAAGTTGCCGAATTGCCCTGCTGTTCGGTGGTCTCATTCGACAGGTTTATTCAGGCGAATCCATAGGCTTCAACGTTAAAAATATTCCCGTTTTAATCCAATATCTAATAAACCATTTATTATAATACTCTGCAGTAAAAAGTCTCTTTATGTATAGTTTTTTTAGGATCTTTCAGGCATTGTTTGGGATTTTTCTGCGAAAAATGTATTCTGTTTTTTTTTTTTTAAATCGTTTTTTCTTTTTTGTAACAACCCTTTTTACTATCATTCATTGGATCTTATATGTGAATTCCAGACATTTTCACTCAGTAGTTTCTTTGCAAACAGCGTTTCGCTTTTCAAACGTTCAAGCGTACGTTTTTATTTTTAACTCAATTCGTCTGCGGTGTCGGGTTTTTCCGGCGGCTGCTCTGCGCTGTGATCTGTGGCTGCTTGGGTTTCTCCGGCATGTTCGGCGGGGTTAATCCATATTTTTTTGTGGGTAACGGTGTGCGTTCGCCGGGTTTTGCGGTGAGTGTTCGGCGGGTTTGTGGCGGCTTTTCCCTGCACTACGACGGCCCTGTGGTGCTTGCTGAATACACCGCAGGGTCGCCGAAATGGGATCACCAAATCGCACCGAATTGAAGAGATCGAAAAGTCACCGAACGTGCAGTGACTTTTCGATTCTCTTTTGCATAACCTTGTATATCAGCAACTACAATACAGTTGTGTTCAAAATTTTTCAACCCCAATGCTGTAAAGGGTTTTAGGGAATTTAGTGTACATTTGTAATTGTATTCAGAATGAAATCCTACAAGGACTTTTTAAAGAACCATATGCAACTAAAATGACATCAATTGGTTTTGTAATACAGTAGTAAATGTTTCTTTTGTGAATTCTTCATTGACACAATTATTAAACCCCTTAAAGACTACCACTCTGAAGAACAGAGGTTCATTCAAGTGTTTTCAATCAGGTATTGAAAACACCTGTGGATGTCACGGAGCAGCAATAAAGCATAATCAGCACCAATTAGGCAGCTTTAAAATGACTGTGATACTCAGCTCCTTCTAGACATTTACTGGTGTGGTTACAAACATGGTGAAGTCAAGAGAATGGTCCAGGAAGACAAGAGAAGAGGTGATTACTCTTCACAGGAAGGGCAATGGCTATAAGAAGATTGTAAAGATGTTAAACATACCAAGAGAGACCATAGGAAGCATCATTCGCAAATTCAAGGCAAAGGTCTCTATTGAAACGCTACCTGGTCGTGGCAGAAAGAAGATGCTGACTTCGACTGCTGTGCGCTACCTGAAGCGTAGAGTGGAGAAAAGTCCCCGTGTGACTGCTGAGGAACTGAGAAAAGATTTGTCAGATGTGGGTACTGAAGTTTCAGCTCAGACAATACGGCGCACACTGCGTAATGAAGGCCTCCATGCCAGAACTCCCAGGCGCACCCCCTTGCTGTCCCCAAAAAATAAGAAGAGTTGACTGCAGTATGCCAAAAGTCATGTGGACAAACCACAGAAGTTTTGGGATAGTGTTCTGTGGACTGATGAAACAAAATTAGAACTGTTTGGGCCCATGGATCAACGCTATGTTTGGAGGAGGAAGAACAAGGCCTATGAAGAAAAGAACACCTTGCCTACTGTGAAGCATGGCGGGGGGTCAATCATGCTTTGGGGCTGTTTTGCTTCTGCAGGTACAGGGAAGCTTCAGCGTGTGCAAGGTACCATGAATTCTCTTCAGTACCAGGAGATATTGGATGACAATGTGATGCAGTCCGTCACAAACCTGAGGCTTGGGAGACGTTGGACCTTTCAACAGGACAATGATCCCAAGCATACCTCCAAGTCCACTAGAGCATGGTTGCAGATTAAAGGCTGGAACATTTTGGAGTGGCCATCGCAGTCACCAGACTTAAATCCGATTGAGAACCTCTGGTGGGACTTAAAGAAAGCAGTTGCAGTGCGCAAGCCTAAGAATGTGACTGAACTGGAGGCTTTTGCCCATGACGAATGGGCGAAGATACCCGTAGATCGCTGCAAGACACTTGTGTCAAGCTATGCTTCACGTTTAAAAGCTGTTATAACTGTAAAAGGATGTTGTACTAAGTACTAAGATTGAATGTCACTTGGGGGTTGAATAAAACTGATAATGATGTGAGCACAGAAAAGACATTTGTGGTTATTTCATTATAAATGTTATGTTATATTTGTCTGACCTACACGTGCCTCTTTGATTTAATTGTAAGCAAGATGACTGAATGATCAAAATCAATGTCCAACTGGCCAAAACACTCAATTTCAGTGGGGGTTGAATAATTTTGAACACAACTGTATGTGGTGCAATGCAGGAGCAGGCATGGGAAACCCTCATGCAATGTTATATCACCCCGGTAATGTAGCATAAAATAGATAGATGGCAATTGTTGAAGGGCATGCGGATTATGGGGAATTTACATACATGTGTGGTGGTCTTGTCCTAAAATAATATACTTGTGGAGGAACACCAAGAACCTGGCTGAGAGAGTGATTCATAAAACCATACCTCTGGATCCTTGGCTTTTTCTGCTTTCTCACCCCTTCATACGGTGATTAGTAAAGAGAACCGCTTACTTATGATGATATTTTTGGCAGTGTGGATAGGAATGACAGAATGATGGTAGGCAATAGAGCCACCTATGATGGCTCAGGTATATAATATTATTGAGCGTATTAATTTAATGGATGGGCTAACAGCTGAGATACATTGTTCTTCGCCAGCGTATTCTGAAGTCTTGAAATTATGGGAGGATAAGGCCATAGATATTGAATAAACTGGCACAGGTGTAGCGCTGCTTTAAAAACACTGTATTCTGGTGCATTGAACTATTGCTGCCACCAGAGGTAGACAGAGACATTGTTAGACTATGCTGGACAAAACTGAACTACATATACCATCATCCTTTGCGTGGGGACAGGAAGGAGGTTGGTACAGGAAGAGGAAAGAGTTCAGCAGCCTCATGCAAGAGAGAGGCAGAGTGAGTGGAGCAGTGAAAGGTGGAGGACGCACGTTGGAGCTGTCAGGGATCGCAACCAGGCCGGAGTACAGACGTTGTCTTACTGGTGCTGGAGATTGGGACAGTGACCGTGTTAAGACCTACCTGCGCAGCACTGAGAGGTCTGGAGGAAAAGCTAGATCGGGCAGGACCCTGAGTTAGGAGACCGCGCTGATCGATTGGGAGTGCAGGCGGTGGAACGTTGTTCCAGTTGCGGAGATTTGGCAAGGAGTCCCAGTATACAGGGAGAAGATCTTGCAGTCAAGGCATCAAGTGCTGGACAGTTTCGTTCATCGGATTGGTGAGAGGCCTCCAGGCCGCAGTTCCAAAACAGAAACGCACGCTGCAATATTGTTTAAATTCACAGGGCCCCAACGGTGACTAGTCGAAGATTGTTTTG
This sequence comes from Leptobrachium leishanense, assembly GCA_009667805.1. NCBI lineage: Eukaryota > Metazoa > Chordata > Amphibia > Anura > Megophryidae > Leptobrachium > Leptobrachium leishanense. Next base: position 90,439,543 of record CM019066.1, read on the forward strand.
TTTCATTCACTGGCCAGTTGAATACAGTACCCGGGTACCCGAGACAACACACATACACATTTTTGAGCTATTATTCGCGGGACTTACACTCCAGAACTGAGGGGGTTAACCGTTTCTTTTGCCGCCGCGTGTTTTTCCCGCGTTACGAATTCTTGTCATTCAAATACCCTATATGCGTATTATATGCTGCTTTATTGGGATCAGTAAAGAATATAATATATAAAAGTCCACAACAGTGCTGGTGTATAGTTATTTCCTAGTGCGGTGAGACTAACTTGAGGTTTATTCAGCGGCTCCTCCGGGAGTGAGCGCTACACAGGTTTTAGGTATCAGTCTGTAAGAAATTAACTGGAAAGTGATGGTATTGAGAGAGAGAAATGGGGTAACCAGACGAAAGGGGGAGTCAAGTCTTTTTTTATGTGGTGTATGTAGTTTTTTTTGATGTTATGATGGTTAAGTTTAAATTGCAAGTAAGCGATTATGAAATTTATGTTGTATTGACTCTATAGACTCTTAATAAAGAATAAAAAGACTATATGCAAAAAACATTTGAACATATGTTAAGGAGGTGATAGGGCCCGTTGTGTTTATGTTTTTACCTTCACAGACACAATCACACTCAGATTTCTCTCATGACAAAAGTCCACTAGTTCCATTTGTTTCCATTCCAGTTGGAGTCCATAAAATATACAACATTTGGAGAACGTAAGCTAAAATGTGTGAAGGAAACCCAATGATCGGACCAAGCTATGCTGGTCACATTCGCAGCTTCTCTGAATGGCTACCTTGAGCAAACATAGGAAAGCCTGCGGAGGTGACTGTACAATGTGCATAAGAATGTGATGCAATATTAATAAAATGCTTGCTGAACTAAATAATACATTATTCATGTCAGAACATGATTTTTTTTTCTCCCCCGTTACTTTTTTTTTTTATATCCTTTCTCTGTTCATTCGGCAGCAGTATGACAGCAATGAATGATAATGGAACGGAAGCACGTCTTAATTTTCTACTAATATAAATATTCCTTTTATTTGCTCAGTAACGTGTTTGTGGCCCTTGGCAGAAGATAGACTTGATATATTGCATTTTGTTGGAATACAGCTGTTCTAGATCATTAATTTTGCTCTGTCGATGCCACTCTTAAATTCTCTGAGCGCCGCAGTGTTCCTACTTTGTCTTTGAGGGAAACTGGCATGTTTTACTGATGATAATATCCATAATGGAAACATTTAGTGGGTGAGGATCAATTATTAAAAAATAGATACATTTCCCTCTTCCTCGCCTTTTGTTTGGATATGATCAGTAAGTGGTAGGGCTAAAAGATATCCCAGTAGGCCTCCATTAACGAGGAATTGATACCTGCAGCATAATACGTTCCGTCATAGGAGAAAGACGCCAGATGTCGCCGTGAAATGGTGTAAATTGTCTGGATTTCAGCTCTGCTCCCATGCAAGGGACTGTCGACTGCACAGGTCACCTGCAGCAATGACAGCTGTCATGGATTGCTGGGGCTCAGAACGCTTACGCAACTGGAGGAAAAGAAAAAGTCGAAAGCCAGAGATTTGAAGGGAATGAGGATTGTACTTGATGCTTCTGAAGCCACAGGCAAAGCCAGAGGTGCCAAGTCATTAAAATGTCATTGTCCCCTGTAACATTGAAATGTTACCGTCAACACTAAATAATTTCATAAAACCACAGCAAGAAAGCAATCCCAACGTAGGAAGGTGACAGGAGACCGAAGAAAACAAAACACAACAAATAAATATGTCCTTGAAAAGATAGGACGACAAAATATGACAATATTGGATCTTCCTGCCATTTGGAAAATTGAATGTGTTTTTTTTTTAATAAAATCAATTTCTACTACTGAATATAAAAGAAGTATTTGGAAACAGATCAGATGAAAGCTGCTTTCTGTAAAATGAATAGATCTGTCTTCAACAATTTGTCGGCACAATTGAACATCAGAGAAGGGAAAAATAATTACCAATGAAATAAAGTCAATAAAAAATTTGACTCATTGCATGGTCACATCATGACAAAATGTCACAGAGGGTTGTACAATGATCTGATACTCTCAGCTTCACGTACCTGCACGCCAACTCCTGCCTTCAAGACTTCTTCCGAGCTGCCCCCGTCTCTCCAGTCCTTCAAGAAGTCTCTGAACACAAATTACTTTAGAGAAGCCTATCAGCTCACTCCCTAATCCCCCTGTTTATTTCCTACTGTAGCTTCCCACACAGCCCACATGCGGCCGCTGCTTCTCTATTAACCTTCACCTAGTGTGCCACCCCTATCCTCTTAGATTGCAAGCTCTTGAGCAGGATCCTCTCTCCTACTGTACTGTGTGTTGAACCTGTATGTATATTCGTTATTCTGCCTTCATTGTATAGCGCTACGGAACTTGTTAGCGCTTTATAAAAACTTGTATCTGTACAATGGATTGTGAGACCGTGCTACTGAATTGCCATAATCAGCAAAACACCTACAATTAAAACTGAAGCTGCAAGTTGTGTCTTCAGGAAAGGCAATATTGGGACATATTTCCCACAAGTACCAACTTAATAACTTATTCTAGGAGAAGTAAGTGTCTGTTGAAAATGTCAGTATAAATGTTTTCTGTATTTACTAAATACTGTAAGATATCGAACTGAAAAATATAAAATTACAAACAAAATAAGGACCTTGTTTTGAGTTGGTTAAATAAAAATGGGTAAAAACATTTTTAAGTGAGTTGTCTTGAAGGAGGGGTGAATTAAACAATGCTGACCCATCCCACCATAGTCCCTCCCCTACTTTTTGCCTCTTGCTGTAAAACTCACTTTTTCTCCCAAAATGCAGGCTCTCTGTTCTATTTTGATCTGCTGGCATCTTCCTAATGGAAGCAGCTCTGATGCCAATGCCATCCTCTTCACTTTCGACATGTGCTCAACCTGTGCGCTCTCAGCAGGTCAGATGCCTTTCAGTGCACAAACATTGAGAAGCATTGCGATTTAGTTGGTTTAACCAAGGATGTCAAGAAATCGGGATAGGATGAAGGGAAAAACTTTAACAAACATAACCAGCTGAGGTAACGTCAGTGGTTCCCAACCGCGGTCCTCAAGTCCCCCTAACGGGGCAGGTTTTAAGGATCACCTTTGGAGAAATGCAGACTGAATCCTGCAATCACTGAACAGCAAATCCTGTCACCTGTGCTGCGCTTCAGATATCTGGCAAACTTGACCTGTTAAGGGGACCTGAGGACCGGATGGGAACCACTGCGTTAAGTGATTATGGTGACTACAATGTTCCTTTAACCAGAGTGATTTAATGTTGTCCTTCTTTGATTCAAGGCACATGTTTTTGACCCACCACCTTTGGGCTGTTATTCCAAGTCAAGCAATTACAATTGTGTCAAGGTCTGTAATTATTGTGGCGCTTCACACAATTGTTCCGTTTCCATTTGCTATTCCCAAATCCAGCTATAACTTGTTTTACCGCCTGGCTGTTTTGCAGGGAAATCATGAATTTACCCATCCTTTTCTTTGCATAGGACACACAGAAGTGTCATTAGCACTAGAATAACAAAAAATCCCACATTGCTTGTTATCCTTGCTACTAGTGTAAAAAGCTGATAAAAATTAATGGACCCTATTCCCTAGTGAGGGCTAATTGTAGCATTCGGATGAGTAAGCGTTAACGTCAGGATAAGTGACTTTAACGCGTGCCACCCGTACTACCTTTCTAACGCTAAACAGTTAAAAAATCAGTTTGCGTATTGGTGATTGTGTTAGCTTGCACGAGCTTACTGTACTTTGTGCACCCTATGCTTAACACAGGGAGCGAAATCAGTAATTAGCATTAAGTTAGGTATTACAAAGTTCTAACACCAATTACCGCATCGATAAATTCACCGATTTTTTTTTTTTTTTACCAGCACCCAAAAGCTGGTGGTAACTGATACCACTTTTGCAGAATCAAATAACACCAGCTAATTCCCCCCTCCCAATAAATCAGTGACTCACCTTTCATCCCGTGGCGAGAATGGTAGCCCGATCTGCTGATTCTGGCCGCATGAAGCAGAGTGAGACTGGGGTTCCCAGTCTCCCACCATGATCACTCCAAGGCTCCGATCTCGCAGGGTTCGCGGCCCGGCAGCGCAATCCTCCATGGAGTCCTATGGACTCCAGGAGGTGATACTTGCGGCGGGGTACGAGTATAACCTAGGGTAGCGCATGGTTCCAGGGCAAGGTGCTGAAGTAGCCCCGGTATCTCACGCTAAAATGGGGACGCTATGGGGAAACTTGCAGCTCAGGTTTTCCCCGTTAGCATCCCCGTTTTAGCGTCAAGAAGGGAATAGTGCCAAATGACATCCAAATCCTGTTGTACATAGATTTTGCAAAAGTAGAAACACTTTATAATAGATTGAAAATTACAACTCTGCCTTCATGCTTATCCTTTAGATTTCACGGCAGTCCATTTGGATTTCTTGTCTTCCTCTGGTGATATTGAAAATACAGAAAGGAGAAATAGTTCTCCTGTTTCCATTCACCAGGAATTCGTATTGCTTATTCACAAGATGAGAGTCCAAGAAGTCATATGGATTGTACCACTAGTGATCATTATAACTAATAGTGGTATTAACACCAGGCACATAATGCCTAACGCTTCAAATGAAATGAGTGGCAGACACAAACACTGGAAAAAAAAAATTCAATCAGTAATTTTGGTTTGTCGGAAAATTGTGATTCAGTTTGTCTGAATTCCATTGGATATTTCATTCAGTTCATCTAAAATTTGGACACTTTTTTTTTTCATTCTGCTCAAAGCAATTTATTGCTGGTAGAGCAGTCAGTTACTACACATTTGATACATATATGAGCCTGTTCTTGTGACAAACATATTTTTGCTTACAGAGTCTGTTATATATTTTGCGAAAGGCTAGCTTGATGTTTGTTATGAAGTTCAAAATCCGCTCCATATGACTCCAAATGTCAGGGCTTAATTTGAGGGGACTCGTGGGGATCAGGATCTGGGACCTCTCTGTTTTTGACTTTCTGTGTTCCAGGACTTACAATTGTGTTCAAAATTATTCAACCCCCAATGCTGTAAAGGGTTTTAGGGAATTTAGTGTACATTTGTAATTGTATTCAGAATGAAATCCTACAAGGACTTTTTAAAGAACCATATGCAACTAAAATGACATCAATTGGTTTTGTAATACAGTAGTAAATGTTTCTTTTGTGAATTCTTCATTGACACAATTATTCAAACCCCTTAAAGACTACCACTCTGAAGAACAGAGGTTCATTCAAGTGTTTTCAATCAGGTATTGAAAACAACTGTGGATGTCACTGAGCAGCAATAAAGCATAATAAGCACCAATTAGGCAGCTTTAAAATGACTGTGATACTCAGCTCCTTCTAGACATTTACTGGTGTGGTTACAAACATGGTGAAGTCAAGAGAATGGTCCAGGAAGACAAGAGAAGAGGTGATTGCTCTTCACAGGAAGGGCAATGGCTATAAGAAGATTGCAGAGATGTTAAACATACCAAGAGAGACCATAGGAAGCATCATTCGCAAATTCAAGGCAAAGGGCACTGTTGAGACGCTACCTGGTCGTGGCAGAAAGAAGATGCTGACTTCGACTGCTGTGCGCTACCTGAAGCGTAGAGTGGAGAAAAGTCCCCGTGTGACTGCTGAGGAACTGAGAAAAGATTTGTCAGATGTGGGTACTGAAGTTTCAGCTCAGACAATACGGCGCACATTGCGTAATGAAGGCATCCATGCCAGAACTCCCAGGCGCACCCCCTTGCTGTCTCCAAAGAATAAGAAGAGTCGACTGCAGTATGCAAAAAGTCAGGTGGACAAACCACAGAAGTTTTGGGATAGTGTTCTGTGGACTGATGAAACAAAATTAGAACTGTTTGGGCCCATGGATCAACGCTATGTTGGGAGGAGGAAGAACAAGGCCTATGAAGAAAAGAACACCTTGCCTACTTTGAAGCATGGCGCGGGGTCAATCATGCTTTGGGGCTGTTTTGCTTCTGCAGGTACAGGGAAGCTTCAGCGTGTGCAAGGTACCATGAATTCTCTTCAGTACCAGGAGATATTGGATGACAATGTGATGCAGTCCGTCACAAACCTGAGGCTTGGGAGACGTTGGACCTTTCAACAGGACAATGATCCCAAGCATACCTCCAAGTCCACTAGAGCATGGTTGCAGATTAAAGGCTGGAACATTTTGGAGTGGCCATCGCATTCACCAGACTTAAATCCGATTGAGAACCTCTGGTGGGACTTAAAGAAAGCAGTTGCAGTGCGCAAGCCTAAGAATGTGACTGAACTGGAGGCTTTTGCCCATGACGAATGGGCGAAGATACCCGTAGATCGCTGCAAGACACTTGTGTCAAGCTATGCTTCACGTTTAAAAGCTGTTATAACTGTAAAAGGATGTTGTACTAAGTACTAAGATTGAATGTCACTTGGGGGTTGAATAAAACTGATAATGATGTGAGCACAGAAAAGACATTTGTGGTTATTTCATTATAAATGTTATGTTATATTTGTCTGACCTACACGTGCCTCTTTGATTTAATTGTAAGCAAGATGACTGAATGATCAAAATCAATGTCAAACTGGCCAAAACACTCAATTTCAGTGGGGGTTGAATAATTTTGAACACAACTGTATTTGGGCAGAACTGGTACATCACGATGAATAAAACCAAAAATAATAATTTTACATTATTGCCATAACATTTTTATAATGCAGATTATTAGTAAGTGGCATTAAGTACAGTACATAGCATGTTGTTTTCAGCACCGTGTTCTGTAAGCGTTCCAGGACCGGAGTCTGCCTCATCACCCCTCTGCTCACCAATGCACTTTGCGTTCTGGCTCCTTCTGATTTGCAAATTCAGCCCTGCAAAATATACTCTGTAAATGGGAATAGTGATCTTAATTTAACCCCTTCACACCCAAAATCAAACTATCTCGATTTTGCACTGTAATGCATTGAAAAGCACATATTAGCTTATCAAAGGACCATTTCCATACCCTTTAAAGCAGGATTAGTGTGTCTCCTGTGGAGAAAGAAATCCTTTGTTTTATGGCTCTCCAAGCACCCTGGAGAGACATAAAACCATATGCATATAGAGCCCCTGTCCTCACTGTAACAAAAAGTTCAATTAGATTATGGTTGCATTACAACAGACAGGGATTTGGTAGAATACAGGGAGAGCTCTGGAGTCACTCACTGCTGTATAAGGATAATATTCAAGGGGTTATAAATAATGACTGAAAATCCCTGTACAGTACAGATACAAGGTGTTCCTGTAATCTCCATACACAGGCATTATGTCACATACAGATATTATGTTTATATTCTACTGGTACTTTTTGGAAGCTGCATTGCTAATAATTTCATTATGATCATTACAAACCCCCATAAGCAGGAGATCTGAACATTTTTATTATTTTTATTTATCACAGTTACTGTATCTAACACAAAGGTCTTTTCTGTAAAGGATAAACGAATACGTGAAAAACTAAAAGTGAGCAAAGTAACATATATCTTAAAAAAACAATTTCTGTGCAAAACGTCTATTTCACCCTATATTTATTTATTTATTTTATTTATTTAACTTCACATCCCATGTGTCAAATAAATGTTATGATAAAAACTTTTTCAACAAATATCGCTTGGTAGTGAAGGGGTTAAGGATGCACACTTGGTAAGCTTAATTATTTTAAATATGTTACTCGTTCCACACAGTTTCTCTGGTGTCACCCTAAACCGAAGATGCTCTTTCAGCCATGCTTTTGTGTATCTCTGTCTTGCTGGTTCATGGTGAGGCTCTGCAGAGTCGTGAATTCATGCATCAAATTTGACACCGCATCCCACATCTATATTCCCACGCACTTAGATCTTGATGTCAGATTAAGGAAAAGCAGGAATGGGATGCACAGGTTGGAACACACTTTGTGCAATTACGGTGCTACTGAATCTCAATCAATATGAGAAAAACACACAATAATGCCGTAGCACTCGAAATGCATTTTTTATATACATGAATACAACATATTTAATTGACATCCATTGAAGATAGAAATGTTGTCCATTCATATTCCTGTATTGTGCCCTGACCTGCCACATAATAGTATTAAACACACGTTTATTTTAATATTTTCTTTTTTAAAATAATAAAATTGTGCTTAGAATTCCAGCAAATTGTCCATTTTCTTTTAGGAGCTTTGATTGCCTGTGTTGCACTAGTACAATGCATGCTGTGACCCTGTAATGGAGGTGGGTGGATGCCATCAATAGTCCATGCCTATGCTGCAGCTTCTTCTTTAATCCATTGTGCCATTGGACCCTAAGGCAGCAAGACATCCCTGAAAGGTGCCAGAGAGACTTCCTGCAGAATCCATTGTGTATGCTGAGAACTGAGCTTTAGGTAGGGTGACTTGTGTGGGATGAAGGTCACGGTGTCAGAGAACCCTACCCATAGAGTGGAAATTGTCCATATCTGGTCTCATCCTTAAAAGTATAAGCCTCGAGCCAAACCCTGGGTAATATATGAAATTCCCACCACAAAAACAAAAATGCATGGTAAGCACAAAAAATGATGTTGCAGAATTAGCAGATTTCATATAAGCAATATGTCTATTGTATGTCTGGTGAGATGTGGACAGGGTGAACTTTAAACTCTGTAGATGTTCCATTACATCTAAAGTGTTTTCCATATAATGTCTGAAAAATGCCATGGGTACGAAGAAAACCTGAAAAGCCAGACAACAAAATCAACTTTATGGGTCATTTTGGGAGAAAAAGGCAAACAAACAAAAACAGAAGTTTCCTTTCTTAGCAAACTAGTAAACTACAATGAAATATATAAATCTTAAAACTAAACATGAAATAAAGTGCATGAACATTCTGTCAGCATCGATTCATACACCTATTTCAAAGTGTTTTTATTGGCTAAACTGTGGGCACAATTACATTCATTGCGCTAAAACGGGGACACTAGGGAGAAAAAAAGGGGCAGGCAAGTTTCTCCTTTGCATCCCCGTTTTAGCGTGATATTACAATGCAGGCACTAGAAAAGCTGCCTTCATCATAAACCCTAAGCTACCCTAAGCCCCGAGATGCGCGCAGCAGCGCTAAGCGCCGCCACAAGCATCCCCTCGATAGGACTCCATCAGGCAGACCCTGCCGGTCAGATAACCTGCCGGATCTCGCCTCGCAAGATGCGGCAGGTCGGCATAGTGATCCGCAGAGGGAAACTGGGGGACTTTTCCCCCCAGTCTCTCCCTGCTCCCGGCGGTTGGAGCCGCGGTCCTTGCCGTGGGATGGAAGGTTAGTATGTGATTAATTTGGGGGTATTTTCTGCTGGTGCTGATGGATTCTGCAGCAGCGGAATCCATTGGCACCATGTCCAGGCTGTGGTTAACTTTTGGGTTAACCGCAGCTGGACAGTAATTAGCGCTAGTATTTTGTAATATTAATGCTAATTAACTCTTTGCACTCCCCGTGTTAAGCATAGGGAGCACAAAGTATAGTAAGCTCGTGCTGAAAAGCACAAGATCCCAATCGCTAACGGGTTTTTTAACCCGTTAGCGTTTGGATTGTAATATGGCTCGCCTGCGCTGGGCCACCAGGGCTAACGTTAACGCTCAAGGAGGTGAGCGCTAACGTTAGCGTGAAGAATGTAATAGGGCCCTATATTTCTTTCCTTTTTAAGTCTTTTTTTTAATGATCACTTGATACATATTAATACAGGTTTAAAACGTGTACTCTGTCCCTTTGTTTCGTTCTCAGCTCTGGGTATCCATATTTCTTGGAAGTCATAATATTTCACCTGCAGGTATGAACGCAACTTATAATAAACATGCAAATATTTTAAAAAATATAACAATAAAACAATGTAAAAGACAAGAAGGAAAGACACTCTGACCCACACAACTTCAACAAAATTACCCGCCTAATATAAGTGTACTCCATCAGAAGAATCCTAGCTGACCAGTGACCAATTCCAGTACTGATTTGTGTCAAAAGAAAGCGAATCCGGGCATTCCCACAGCAGTGAAGCTTTTATTTGATGAACATTCGTGGCAGTGGCAACGTTCCGACCAAGGATGGCCTTTGTCAACCAAAATGAAAAATAAAACCCCAAAACACCATATTAACAAATATTAAACAGCTTATATAAGGATGTAAGTGTCTTACTATTGGATAAACAGAGGATAAAGGCAATGTTTAGTGGTCCAAACTTGGAAAGTAGAAGAAGAGCTAAAAAGTACAAATAGTTTTTTTTTTCTTACACTAAATATTTTGCATGACGTTCCTCTAATATTCACCAACAGGAATAAAGTTCAGATTATTTATTATATTTGTATTATATATGTTTTAAATTGCTACGGCTACTGGTAATACATCTGGCATAAATTATTATATGTATATTCCCTAAAATGTTTAAGTATAAAAAGAAACAAAAATGTAAATAAAGAGAAGAAAAATCTATGACTAATTCATAAAAAGTACAACAAGTGTAAATGAATATCCCACCAGAAAGAAACCCAAGAAACAACACAAGAAGAAATAATAATCAGCTTATATAAGTACTTAAGGGTTTAAATATTGGATACAGAATATAGGTGATTTTAAGTGGTCCAAAATAGAAAACAAAGAGAGGAGCTAAAAATCCCAGTATAATTCATATTTCATTGGAATCATTTTCTATTTTTTTACAGTATATATTTCACATAAATTTCTTCAAATTTTCTTTGATATGAATATAGTTCAGATTGGGTTATATATAATATATACAATACCATTAATCCATTCGGCATAAATTATATTCCCTATAATGTCTAAATGTAACAGTTAATTAATAAAAAAATAAATGTATTAACTATAAGTAAACTTTAATGCATGTTATGTGATTTATTTCCCAATCATATCAACATGTTTAATAACACAGTTAATGTTTTATTTACTTACTAAATATTGCATTGAGCAAACGTGGCATTTTTTTTATGAATTGTTGTTCTCTGTAAACCAATACAATTCATAAAATACTCTGGGGCCTCAATATATTACTTATGGCTTTCTAATGGTTTCTCAGTGTACAAAGTCAGAATGAACATTAGTGTAATTGAAGACTCGACCAAAGCTCTCCAAAGAATGGGGCCTCTCTCTGGACATTAGAGCATAATAGGGATGCGTGGGTAGATGCCATCTGTAGTTGGAGGTGATGTGGTAAAGTGGAGGAAAAAACTTCAAGACATCTGCGGAGTCAAGAAGAAAAAGGTTCTCAGATATACAGGATAATGGGATTTATCTGAGAGTCATTTATCAACGACATGACACTAATGACAGAAACGACAACCATGAGGCCATAGGCGTCAACACCGCCCGCACACTGTCAATCCCGTTGGCATTGGCGCTTTGTACCTTCTGGCACCACTATTCTGTTGCTCATTACCTCCTCGGGCTAGTGCGCTTTAACAATGGTGGTCTTACCTCCTTCGCCTCGGGTTTTGCTTGGGCCTTTGTCGTTGCGCATCCAAACGTACAGTCTAAATATATTCAAGGCTTGGACAATGACTCAATAATGCGGCTTTTCTAGCAAATGCGCCAGATCAACCATATGCCGGGTGATATCATTGGGTCAAGGGTTTTAACTCGCCAAGGAGAAGGAGGAGATAGAATTTGAGGGGCCCGACGCTTATTTAATTCAATCTCCTGGTTTGGTTCTCAGGCTTTTTAGCTTGAATGACTGAATAAGAGAAAACACTGTGCTGCTAAAAACACAACATAGTAAAGTGGGTTCGCAAGGCACTTCCTGAAAAGGCAAAATGACTGAAAATGGACTCTTTCTAAAAAAAAAGCAAAAACAAAACCCTTTGGAATAGAAACAAAAATGCACAATGAGTCATATGCCTCCACTTTCCTTTGAAACAAAGTCTGCTAGTCAATGCCAGAAATCTGTTTTGTTTATATGTATCAGATTGTACGTGAGCTTAAACCCCACACTCACATATTGTATGTATATGGATTCTTAATCTAAAAGCATTGGAGCTTTCAAATGGCTTACACATACAACACAACCCTTTCTCTTATGTTTTTCAGTTGACATTTTGGCACGCCAACATTAGAAATGACAGGCATGAATTCTGGATGGTGGGAGAGATGATAAACACCTACACGTGTGTCATATAAATAAAATCTTGCCGTCCAAACTTATATTTGCTGTAGCATGTGTTCACATCGCTTACGTTTTCATCATTAGTGTTGGATGCTGGAATGTGTTATTCTCGATCAGCACAGCAGTATAAAATACAATCTTTCTTGACTGTCAATCTAGAAGGAAAACTAACAAGGTTGGTTCCTCCTTTCCTGATTTCCTGTTTGATCAAAGGAAGGCATGTCTACCTGAGAGTCAAGTACATGTATTGCATACTTGAATAAAGCAAAGTGCATGAAATACAAAATAGTCTAACCATGTGAAAACTCTATTAAACTCTATTAACTAGAACTATGATGCTGGTCCCTGTATAGAGAACCTTCTCTACCCCTCCTATCCTTGAATGGTCAGTAAGCTAACTACCTGCAGGGAACAACAACCAGCAAGGGTTAACAGACCCCAGAATAGAACAACACAGAAGGTCCTGCCAAAGTAGGCCTTGACACCAGGGATTGTTCTCAGAACAGGATGGTCAAGAATAGCCGGGTCAGTATATGAAGTGTGATTCTCACGAATAGCCGAGTCAGTACACAAAGGGTGTTTCTCATAAATAGCCAGGTCAGTACACATGGGGGGGTTCTCAGAAATAGCCAAAGAGGAAAATATAAATTTATGGATTTATTTATTTATAAAGGATTTTACCAGGAAGGATACATTGTGAATTCTCTCATTTTCAAGTATGTCCTGGGTTCAAGAACATTGAATTTTTACAGTCATTATATAAATACAAAGTAATAAATGAAGATATTAACAAACAATACAAATATACAGATTAACAAGAAAATAAATATGTAGGAAATATAGACCTTATGTTACATGTTTACAGGTGCATTCTGTATATAGTCATTATGTTACATGTTTACAGGTGCATTCTGTATATAGTCATTATGTTACATGTTTACAGGTGCATTCTGTATATAGTCATTATGTTACATGTTTACAGGTGCATTCCATATTGAGGTATGTTAATAGGGAACTCTTAAGTGACTTTAGCCTGGGGGAAGATTTGATGGCGTCTGGGAGGTTATTCCATAATTGTGGTGCTCTGTAGGAAAATGAGTAAATCACCAATATCACCAAAGCGCTGGGGAAGTAACGCCACGTTAGGGCAATGAGTCTGTCTAAGCAGATTGACTTTAAATTTGGAGGCTACGCGTCATCACGCTGCGCCCCGCCTCCCGGACACCCACGTGATTGCCGCGAACAAGCATATATATTGGCACCCGGCCAGCGAACAGCGAAGATGGCGCTGCCGGGTGCTGGGTACCCCCTGGGATCCTGAACGTGAAATGGGCACCCCCTGGACTGCTGGACGTGACAGTAGGATAGGGTAAGAGAGATAGATCTGCAATTAGCCAGTGCTGGGAGCGCGTCAACCAGCATATGCAGGGCTGCAGAAATTAGGATGACAGAAAGGCTACTAGAGATCAACAGGAATAAATAAAATAAATAAAATGCAAAATGCTTCACTCCGTTACTCTACGCGTTTCGCCGTGAAGATTGGCATCATCAGGAGTATACAGAGAGTGACATACAGACAAGCTGTGTATAGAGAAATAAGCAAGAAAAGAGGCTCCTTATATACTGCAGGGTACAAATGAGTACCTTAGAACAGGTGCAGGGAAGGGGTGGTTCCACATCTGTGGACACACCCTATTCAGTCAGTGGTATGTAAATACTGCGTGAGTAACAGATACATAGTAACATATGAATTTCACGGTCCTGAGGTCGTTAATGGTGAGAGCCGCGTCCATGAATAGCATATAGGGGTGAAAACACCATGATGGAATTAAAGTCTATAAAAGGGAGGGGGTGTATGTTTTGAGAAACTAAAGGTGACTAGAGGTGACACCCCTCCATGAGAATATGCGGCAGAAACATGAGGAAGATGTCCCTAAACTATGCGGGGAGTCCTTCTCCATGTTCACTGAGCCTGGCGTGCACATGCGTATGGTGGATGGGGCTAGAATGGCCTTACTATCATCCACACATGCGCTTAACTGGGAGGGCTGCAGCGGTACCTCCTTCAGGAATGCCGTAGCATGTTCTGCATATCATTTTGTTGGAATGTACAGTGGCAAGAAAAAGCATGTGAACCCTTTGGGATTACGTGGAGTTTTGCATGAATTGGTCATAAAATGTGCTCTGATCTTCATCTAAGTCACAACAATTTGAAAAACACAGTCTGCTTAAAATAATACAACACAAACATTATATGTTTTCATGTTTTTATTGAACAGAACATGTAAACATTCACAGTGCAGGGTGGAAAAATATGTGAACCTTTGGACTTAATTTATTTATTTATTTGAAAAGGATTTTACCAGGAAGGATACATTGAGATTTCTCTCGTTTTCAAGTATGTCCTGGGTTCATACTAATAATAATAACTGGTTGACCCTCCTTTGGCAGCAATAACGTCAACCAAAACGTTTCCTGTAGTTGCAGATCAGACCTGTACAACGATCTGGAGTAATTTTGGACTACTCCTCTTCACAAAACTGTTTCAGTGTAGCAATATTCTTGGGATGTCTGGTGTGAATCTCTCTCTTAAGGTCATGCCACAGCATTTCAATCGGGTTGAGGTCAGGACTCTGACTGGGCCACTCCAGAAGGCGTATTTTGTTTTGTTGAAGCCATTCTTTTGTTGACTTACTTGTATGCTTTAGGTCATTGTCCTGTTGCATCACCCATCCTCTGCGGAGCTTCAGTTGGTGGACAGATGGTCTTACGTTTTCCTGCAAAATGTCTTGATAAACTCTGGAATTCATTTTTCCATCAATGACAACAATCTGTCCAGGCCCTGAGGCAGCAAAGCAGCCCCAAACTATGATGGTCCCTCCGCCATGTTTTACAGTGGGGATGAGGTTTTGATGTTGGTGTGCTGTGCCTTTTTTTCTCCACACATACAGGGTTATCCAAAGAGATCCGAATTGCTTGAGAAAGGTAACCGAACGCTGAAAATCAGCGTTCGGTTACCTTTCCTGGCCATTCGGCTATCCAGAGAGCAGGCAATTCGCCAAATCCTGACGAATTGCATGCACATACGGTGCCTGTTCGGTGCCTGTTCGAGGGCAGTGAAATCCCCATGAAAAAGCACTGCTTCGGCTATTCAGAGAACACAAACCAGCAGTGAAAGGTTCCCCTAATGCCCTGCCATTCGGTGGTTTAATTCGGCAAGTTAATTCAGGAGAATCCCATAGGCTTCAATGTTAAAAATATTCCCGTTTTAATTCAATATCTAATTTAACCGTTCATTATAAAATTCTGCAGCAAAAAGTCTCTTTATTTATAGATTTTTTAGGATACTTTAAGCATTTTTCAGAGGTTTATTTTTTTTTTTTAAAAGTCCGATTTTTTTTTATTTTTTTTTAAAGTTTACTTATTTTTTCTGTAACAGCCCTTTTTATTATCATTCCCTGGACCTCATATTTAAATTTCAGAAATTTTTCGCTCAGTAGTTTCTTTGCAAACAGCGTTTCAATTTCACATTCATACAAACGGTTTTGCTAATTTATTCACCTCCCTCTGTCTGCGGTCTCAACTGCTTCGACTGCTTCGGCTGTGTGCGATCGGCTCCTGCTCGGGCTTTTTCCGTGGTTTGCGCAGGTTAATCCAGACATTTTTGAGGGTTTTCGGCGTGCATTCGGTGGGTTTTGCGGTTAGTTTTCGTCAGGTTTGCGGCAGCTTTTCCCTGCAATTCGGGGACCCTGTGGTGCTTGCTGAATACACCGCAGGGTCACCGAAATGGGATCGGCAAAAGGAACCGAATTGAAGAGAACGAAAAAGTCACCGAATGTGCGGTGACTTTTCGAATCTCTTTGAATAACCCTGATAGTGTTGTGTGTTTTTTTCCAAACAACTCAATTTTGGTTTCATCTGTCCACAGAATATTTTGCCAGTAGTGCTGTGGAACATCCAGGTGCTCTTTTGCAAACTTCAAACGTGCTGCAATATTCTTTTTGGACAGTGTTGGCTTCCTCCGTGGTGTCCTCCCATGTACTCCATTCTTGTTTAATGTTTTCCTTATTGTAGATGTGTCAACAAAAATGTTAGCATGTGCCAGAGATTTCTGTAAGTCTTTAGCTGACACTCTAGGATTCTTCTTTACCTCATTAAGCATTCTGCGCTGTGCTCTTGCAGTCATCTTTACAGGACGACCACGCCTAGGGAGAGTAGCAACAGTGCTGAACTTTCTCCATTTGTAGACAGTCTGTCTTACCGTGGACACATGAACATCAAGGCTTTTGGAGAAGCCTTTCCAGCTTCATGCAAGTCAACAATTCTTGATCGTAGGTCTTCTGAGAGCTCTTTTCTGCGAGGCATGGTTCATATCAGGCAGTGCTTCTTGAAACCAGTAAACCCAAAACTGGTGTATGTTTTTAAAGGGCAGGACAGCTTTCAGCAACACATCCAATAATATTAGATGATTGGACTCAAGGTTGGCTCACTCCTGGCTCCAATTAGCTCTTGGAGAAGTCATTAGGCTAGGGGTTCACATACTTTTTCCACCCTGCACTGTGAATGTTTACATGTTATGTTCAATAAACACATGAAAACATATAATGTTTGTGTTGTATTATTTTAAGCAGACTGTGTTTTTCAAATTGTTGTGACTTAGATGAAGATCAGAGCACATTTTATGACCAATTCATGCAAAACTCCACGTAATCCCAAAGGGTTCATATACTTTTTCTTGCCACTGTAAGATGAATTTAATAAATGGTTTATTTTAAAACTAAAATATGTGAACTTCTTTCATTCTTAAAACATTGATTACAGCTATAAAATAATCTATGGTTCCATTACTGTTTACATTCAGGAGCATTTAACACATTCTTTATAAGGCTGACTGCAGGATGCGCGTAAATCCTTGGATAGTACGCAAGCAATAAATCCAGAGCTGCAATGATGGCTCCTTTTTTTCTACATAAATCACATGTATCTATTTTTACCTTTTTGTCCTGTGTTTGTAAAGTGAGGATGTAAAAAATAAACACATATATTCACATTCTCTCGGCACTCTCTTTTTTTACACTTTATATAGGCTTTTTGGGATAAACTGGCCCAGATGTAAATGTTTCGCATTTTTTACATGGATAACTAAAATTTTTCGACTATTTGAAATACTTGCTTTTTAAAAAAAATACACCTTTGAATTAAAGAGCAGGATAGAGCTCAAAACAGCTAAGTTATCTTTGAAAACCAAAAATCTCATACTGTTGAAAACATTTTTATTTTCAACTTGTTAGGGTTTAAATTTTGCATTTTGACCATAATCTCACTGTATCTCCCTATTCAATGATTGAACCCATTATCTACAAGTCCATTACATGACTCTTTGTCCCAAGGACTGATTGGGTAATGCTATGATCGCCAGTGATGGGTACCCTAGCCAGGCGTTTCACCGAACAGTGTCATTATCGCTTCTTTTCTCTGACAGGCTGCTGTCAAACAAAGCTTTTGTTAGCTGGCCTGGAACTGTCTGTAAAATCTCAAAACCCTCCTTTCCCTTGCCTGCATCCTACTCTTCCATCATCTTTCACATTTTAATTTGCAAATTAGCCCCTATTGTGCTGTAAAACAATAGCCGAGATGAGAAGCTGAAATGCCCTTTAAAAGTCAATAGAAAACTGCAGTAAATAACATTCGGAGTTTAGATAATTACTTTCCACGATGTATTCCAGTTCTGAACACTGCAGTGAGCTGCCCTAGCACAATGTCACTTTTTTAATATAATTTTTAATATCACTCTTAGTTTCAGAAATTCATATAAAACATTTAAAGCAGCGCCACAAGCAATGATTGCTCCTGCTAATAAAAAATAATAATAATTCACCTTCGAGAGAAACCAGGAAGAGCTGGTGGTCTCTCAACCAATCGCTGGAGGCATCTTCATATCTAGACATCAAGAAAACAATATGAACAGACTGCCATTGTAATACAATCACCCTTAATGGCAGTTTTGAAGTATGCAAAAACGTCAAACAATGGTAAACAGTAAAAATATAAAAACAAAGGGGTTATTCAGAGACCACCAAAATGTCACCGACATTTCGGTGTTCTCTCGTTCCGTGCACTTCGGGGAATCAAATTTCCCCACCCTGCGGTGAATTCAGGATTCCTTGAAGTGCAGGGAATCAGCCACTGAAAACCTGACGCAAACCTGTTGCCCGCCACTGCCAACCTGCTGCACATTCGCAGCAAACCCGCCGAACATCAGCCGCAAACCCGCCAGAGGGTCACCAAATGCAACTGTCAAGCTGCCGGATGGGTAATAAAAAATAAAAATATTGTGTTGAGTCTTTATTTTATCTCCTTGCGGACTGCCGGTCATCAGTGGGTGACTTAAAGATACGGCTCTGTCCTTGGTGCTGAAATAGGTTTTAACACCAAGGACAGCAGTAACACGGGCTCTGGATCAAAAAAAAATCCCCCTGTCCTTGGTGCTGAAATATGTTTCAGCACCAAGGAGAGCGGCACCGCTGGCTTCCGGGGAAAAAAATCACCCTGTCGTTGGTGCTGAAATAGGTTTCAGCATCAAGGACAACACCTGCCGAATGCAGCCAGACTGAAGGAAAGAAAAAAAACAACGCTGTGTTTGGCAAAGACAAAAAGGTTTGTCTTTTTAACCCTTTCGCTGCTGAGGCATTTCCCGCCTCTGTGCTGAGGTCATTTTTACTGGTTTCGCTCATCATGTTTAAACGCGTTTTGAAGCCTTATTTTAGTATATTACCCAGACATATTATATATCGTTCTTTCCGTCAGACTCGGTAGATTCATAATATGTCATTATTATATGTATACGTTATGTCATGTCTGTATATTATAACAAAAAATGCAATAAAATATGTATTTTCAATAATTTACAATGTGTAAAGTGTTTTTTTTCACATTTTAACATGCGAGCAATTGCGGTTATATTTTGTATGGGGTGCGCTTGTTAAAAAAATTAGAGATGGGGTCTCGTTACATTTTTTTTGGGGAAAATTACACTATTTTTAACAAACGCACTGCATACAAAAATCGTTAGTGCAGCATCATTGTTCACATTATAATTGAAATGGGAACAATAGTTGCATTAACAAAACAAAAAAAAGAAAAAAAAAGTGTTTATTTTTTTTTTATATTTTTTTTTTTAAAAAAAAATTTATTTTTATTTTTCATTTTTATGTTTTTTTTACAACATTTTTCACAGTAGTGTTTGGTATCGTTGGAACGGCCATGCTCTGGAACATTAACCCCTAGCTGCCACGGATCGGGAGATAGGGAGTTCATTGGAACTCCCTATCTCCACAGTTGGTGGCAGTTAGGGGTTAAGTCAGGGGGAGTTCCCGGAGGCTTGGCCGACATCCAAGATGTCGGCCAGCTCCGGGAAAGGATCGCGAACCGGCGCTTTTCAGCGCCGATTCGCGATCCAGCTCCCCAGGGGTTAATGCCAGGCACCATTTGGAAGGGCAGGCTGTGCCCTTCCAAATGATGCCTGGGTTAACCCCCGCAGAGCCGCCGATCGGGAGGGAGAGAGGTCCGAAGGACCTCCCCCCTCCCTTTCAGGCGCCTCCTCCGCACATGCGGGGGGGGCGCCTGAATTAGGTGTCATCGCGCTGCCGCGATGACACCTAATTCCGGCGGCTGCGGTCCCGGATGCGCGGCTGACATCGAGGATGTCAGCCCGCACCGGGGGGGCCAGCGATCGGCCGGAACCCGGCCGAACGCTGACCCCAATGGGAGGACGCGCTCAGCGCGTCCTCCGCATACCAGCGGGAATGCTGAGGACGCGCTGAGCGTGTCCTCAGCATCGAAGTGGTTAAAATAATCGGGAATTCAAAAATTTCACCTAAAAAATACAAAAAAATACTCCAAAAATATCAATAAATAAAAAAGGCTTTTTGCAGCAAATGACAAAAATAAACGGTTGAATAAATATTTAATAAAAACAGGGAACTGTTTTAACATTGAAACCTATGGGATTCACCTGTTTAAACTTGTCAAATGAAACCACCAAAAATTAGGGGATTTCACTGACATTTTGGTGCTGTTCGGTGTTCTCTGTATAGATTAACCATTGCTTCTCTATGGGGAATTTCAGTACTGCCGGATTGCACTGATACAATAGATTCAGCACCATGGCCAATGGAAAAGGGACGTGGAGTCTAAGTGAAACGGTATGACGAATGGATTCGTAAAAACGAAAGCAATTCGTTCTTTACCACCTCGGTTCGGTTTGTTTCGTTCTGTATCGGACAAAATCGATTAGTTATTTCAGAAGTGCTTCTGAAATGCGAATCAATATAATTTCATTTGAATTACGATTCAGAACGAAATGAAATGCACATATCTTACGATTACTGGCACTTGAACAATTTAGCGTAGATATCAGCGTAAATTCCACCAATATTCTTTTCATGTTGCTCTTTGTGCCAAACCAGTTTTTTTATTCTATGTTTGTTTTGTCCTACCTATTATCCAATGCTGCAGAATATATTGCCACTTTGTAAATAATTCTAATTGATTGTGTGGCAGGAGAAGCAGTAAAGTACATAACAACAAACCGGTTCAACAAAGCAAACACAGACTAGCAAAGCATCAACCAAAACGAGTGTCCTAGTAATCGGGACATGCGAGTGGCTACATTAAATACCTAGAAAATGAGTATGAGGCACACATAAACAAACAGGTGCGCACATCCACTAGGCCCAAGATCCCTCACAGCAGACTGTGAAATGCAAACTTACAACATCAAGAGCACAGTGTGGCTTATACAGCAGGATGCACAGTAAAGCAGGTGGCATGGGTTCATGTCCCAGATGTTCCTCTGACAGCCTTCATTCTGCTATTGCCCAGCAATGGCCTATGGTCCCACATTTGGTCCATTCACAGTGTGTCTGGATGACAAAAAGCTTTCTCGGTAACTTTCAAGTGGTAAACATTTTCAGTAATTTTTATCGTCTGCTAAGGAGTTATTGGAAGGATTATGTCATGGTGCCAGCTTCCTCATAGAAATCCATAGGTGGAGCTTCTGAGGCGGAGAGATAATCAATTCAGTTAGTAACAAGTCTAATTTCCTCAATCAGAAAGTGAATACTGCAGATTAAGATTGCCAAATTAGCCATGTTATCCTTGACACATATTACTATTTCATGCCTAGGGAGGACAGGGAAAAGTGCTGCCCTGCAACCTGTATAATTCATATGCTGCAGGAAGGAAATTGAGGCAGGTCACCTGGGATTCTTTTTTTATTTCTTACCTGCAGCATAAGGATTATACATGTTGGGGTGTTATATTTTCATGCACTGCAATCTGAATGAATAAATTATGTGTCCAGGAAAACATAGCCAATCTGGAAACCTTACTGCAGATAGATTTAACACAGATACAGTCACTAAAGGGGTTATTCAAAGAGAGCTGAACTTGCCACCGAATTGCACCGTACGGTGCAATTTCGTGTCAATTCGACTATTCAAAGAGCTGCCAATTCACCAAATTTTGTATCGGCTGGGTGGAGCAGAGGCAACATCACTGCTGTGTAACAGTGGAGACACAGGTTCAAATCCCAGCAAGAGCACTTCTCCAGTACGTGTCCTTGAGCAAGACACCTAACAGTATATACTTGCCACCTGGGACATACTTAAAAATTAGAGAAATCTTAAAATTTTGGCAAATTGCCAGTGAAATACGGTGCAATTCGGCAGCAGTGAGATTCTCCATAGAGAAGCAATGGTTAATTTATTCAGTGAACACCGAACAGCAGAGAAAAGTTGGCGAAATGTCCAGATTTTCCGCGGCATCGTTCAACAGGTTTAAACGGGCGGATTATCAATCCCCTTTTAGGTCCTCAAAATGTATTGAGATTCCCAGGGAAAGGATGGTAACCGTGAAGTAGATGAGCGTAATTGGAGGTGAAATCATCAAAACAACATTAAACTTTATCGATACAAGGTTAAAAAGTACCCTCATTGGTACAAAATCTCAGTCAAATGTGGCACTATTCCGTATCACTGTGAATCCCTCGTGTGTCAGTATTATAGAATTTGTGTACAGTCGGTGTATGTAGCCAAGAATCATGTCTGGATGTTACAATTAGTGATGGGCCGAGCACCGCCGTGTGCGGTCGCATTTGAACACAAACATTTGAAAAAGTTCGAATTCGAACGCGAACACGATTCGAACTCAATGCAAGTCAATGGGACTCGAACGTTCGGTTTTTAGAGTGCCCTCCAAGAGGACATATATGCAAGATATTTGCCATAAAAGGTGTATGGGGGTCCGGGTAGTGCCCTGGGGGACAGGAAACAAGGACAAAAAGTTTAAAAAAAAAAGTTTTTAAAGGAACAGTGATTTTTCCATGACATAAAGGTTAAGAATAAAAACAAAAAATTCCTTCAAATATCGTGCCTAGGAGGTTCCCATAACCTGCCCCTGAAGTGGCGGATTTGTAGGATGTATAGAAACATTTAAAAAGAAAAAAATGACATTTCAAATGACGGTAAATGGTTTTCCTTTAATCTATTCATAAACAACTGCTCGGGGCGGCAGTCTGTATGAAGAGAGGAGACGTTTTAGGACACGCAGAACAAGTTTAGTGATTTTTTGGCTAAATTATGGCTTATGCAGGCTTTGGATGAAAGTAACAACAGGTGCATTAAAATTGCATGAGCATTAACATTTGCTGCGGCGTTCACCGCATATTTGTAACGATTCCCCAGGACAGACCTGGTAGGATCCCTGGTAACAGACCTCTAACCCTCCGATCCTTAGGATGGTTGGGACTCGGGACCACTAAACCTAACCTCTAGCAGCCACACAGGCTAGGGAGACAGCACCAACAATATACACCACAGACTGAGATCAATATATGTTTGTACAGCGCTATAGTATATGGCAGGATGGAGCGCACATCAGTAACAAGCAGCGGAATATACCAGACAGGGGCGCAGAGTGAGAGTAGTTGTTATATGTACTGCGCTACTGTATATGGTGAGAATCGGCGCACACCAGTAGCAACAGGAGGCAAACAGAACAGGCAGGAGTACACAGAGAGAATAGTCAAATGGCAGGCAAAGCCGGCAACAGATCGGGTCCTCAGAACAAGCAGGGTAAGTAACAAGTATACTTCTGAGAAGATACGCTATTAGTGTAGCGAGGAAGCCGGCTGCGCATTTTGCATCGCTCCCTCTACACTAATAGCGTATCTTCTCAGAACCTGCACACAGCGCGCCGGTGTATGCAGTGTCTAACAGAGTGGGAGACGGGAGGCTGCGCTTGTTGGTGGATCCAGGAATCAGGTAATAGAAAGAAAGAAAAAAAAGTTTTATTTTATGTTCCTTGGGACATTTAAAAATGTCCTCGGATTTTATTTTTTTTAGAAATGTGTCGACTTACCTGGCGGTCAGTCAGTGGAGGCTCCCTGGATCCTGGTTGTGGGGGGGGGTCTGCCGTGGCCGCAGGTGCAGTGGCTCCCTCCCTGCACCACCTCTCTGCCACATGCACCCGGCCTGCCTGCCCGCACAGTCGCAGCTCTGTCATCCGGCAGCCGCATACTCCTCAAGGGATCCTTGGGAGGCCCCGGCGGGCTGCCCTCTACAGTGCCTGATTAGAGGGCCTCGTCTGCCTGATGTTTTAGCAACAAGATTGTTTTATCCCATAGGCTTCAATGTTAAAAATATTTCCATTTTAATTCAATATCTAATAAACTGTTGCTTATAATATTCTGCAGTAAAGAGTCTCTTTATTTTTAGATTTTTTTTAGGATTTTTTAAGCATTTTTTTAAAAAAATTCTAAATTATTTTTTTTTTAGAACTTTTTGCGAACGGCCTGAAATGTTCGAAGTTCGCCGAACGGGCGATGTTCGAATCGAACTCACAGCACTCAGCACACAATCCGTGCCTAGTATTTACAGCCACTGTATCTCAACAAGTGGTCTCCTGTAAGAGGACCTATGGATACAAACTAGCAGGTGGAGCAAAAGATTCGGGATATCAGCAAAATGTGACCTAGACCAGATATATAATTTAAAAGACCGATGTCCGCAATGATCTTTAATAGGAGTAACAAAACCAATTGTGTATCTCTCCTTAATATGGTGGTTGCAATATACTGAAAGCCAAGCCTGGAGTGATTTCCTCTTAGTGTTCTCAAGACCCAAATAATCGCATTATTCAATGGTTCAATTCTAGGAACCCTAGAAAAACTTGCCCAGTGAGCTTCCTTAGTGGTGCTAAAGGGCCCAAAGACTCACTATGCACCCTGAGGTCTCCTTGTAGTGGGACCAATTGAAAGCATATATCGATTGAAATAGGGAACCCAAATGGCAGTCAGCGGTAATCACCACAAATTTTATGAGTAGCGCCAAAGGACCCAAAGTTTCACTGTACACCCTCAGGTCTTCTTGTTGTGGGACCGATAGAAAGCATGTATCGATCGGAATAGAGAGCCAAATGGCGGCATGCAGTAGTCACTGCGAATTTCTGTGGTCAAGAAAAGTGGATATCAGTTTAAAAAGGAAAAGAGACGCTCAACACGTGTGTCACTGCTTACAGCGAGCAGCTTCTTCAGGAGTTCATTTCATATGGCAGGTTCAGTTCTTTTAAACTGTTCTCATGTTCAGGGACCTTCCACTATTGTGTTGAGGCTCGTTACCTGTGTGGCCAATCTGTGATCGGCTTGAAATTTCTACTAATTCCTAAAGATCCTGATATTCAGTCTACCTCAGGCTATGCATCTGCCAACCGACCAATCCGAAGGAACCCCATCATTACATTATCAGACCCAAATCTCTGCTCATTTGTCTGTCAATCGAAGTGGAGGAGCCAATAGGGGCTACCCTCATTTTACGTCATGTGGTCCCATCTATGTACGTGTTAACGAACATAGATTGTTTTTCCGGCAGGCTTCTTTCCACATATGTGAAAGGTTTACCGCCTAGTTCTTCTAGTAACCGTGTTCTGCCACCCTGTCAGTGTCCCATGCCTAATTCCTAAATGCTTGATGTGCATAGAGAAAAATTGTTAGGGATCGCAACAATACACAGTATATTATATTTCTGTTTCTTAAACAGGTGAATCCCATAAGTTTCAGTATTAAAAAAATCCTTGTTTATATCTATTTTTTATTTAACCATTTATTCTTTTCATTTGCAGCGAAAAGCCTTTTTATTAATTTACTTTGTAGAATTTTTTAGCCATTTTTTAGCCATTTTTCATGAAATTTTTCTTTCAGATTTTTTTTAAATGGCAGTTTCTTTTTGTATTCTGTAACAGACCTTTTTTATTGTTATTCATAGAACCTTATACAATATTTCCATGCATTTTCATCCATTATTTTTTTTAAAACGACTTTTAAAAGTTGCTTTATTTTTTTTAAATTATTACCCCTGTTCAGCGACTGGTCGTTTTTTTTCGGCGGAGTTTGGCAGCTGCTCTGCTCCGTTCGGTGGGTTTGCGGCTGCGTTCGGTGGTTCATCAGATCAGTTTGGTGATTTTTTGGGCGTGTTCGGCGGTTATCGGATGTGGGATTCGGCGTACTTCAGGGATCCTGCGGTGAATGCTGAATTTACGAATTGACGGTTGACGAATTGAGCTCATCGAAGTGCGTCGAGAGTAAAAGCACCAAAAAATGTATCTTTCTTACCATTTGCCATTTCACATATATATTATAATTTATAAATCTACTCTTACTGTAATTCTGTGTTACAATATAAGTTCTTGCTCCATTCATTTTAAATGAATTAAACTGAAACATAGCTACCCACCCCACCCCTCCACCCTAAATTTATATTCCATACGGGTCTTAGAAATGTTTCCCATACACAGAATAAATTTGCTTATTTGCTAAATTGTGGTTGACAGTATTTCACAGCACATGATGATTAATGGACATAATAATGATAATATCAGTTTATTTTCACAGGAAAGGCACGTTTCGCTTAGTTAACATTCAAGCACAAACTGGGCTATTCGTGTTATTGTAACTCAAGTGACTGGAACTTGTTTTATTGATATTAGAATGATGAAAAATCAGACAAGCTCTGCCAAAAGAAAAACCCGCAGTCTGCATTTTCAGTAGGTGCTACGGATGCTCCTGCTCGAGCAGTAACCTCTCAGCTCCACACTTTCTCTTTTTTACTTTACCACAGGAACAAATTTAGTGAATTGAAACGCCAGATATGGCCATGGTTCCCCGAACATTTATTATTGTTTCTTGCAGAGGGGAGCGCAGGTAAAAGTGCTGCCCTGAAACATGTATGGTTCATATGCTGCAAGAAGGAAATCAAGGCAAGTCACCTGGGATTCTACAATCCGCATGGGCTGCATTTTTCATTCACTACCCATCGGCATGAATATATTATATGTGTCCAGGAAAATCCGGCAAATCTGGCAACCCTAGTGTGTATATGTTTATAAACGCTCTGTGTGCCGACTGTTGGGCGGGGCAAAGGAGGCCCATTGAAACTAGCAGGGCGTACTATGCCGCCCCGCAGCTTCAAGGCCCACCTGCCGCGGGGACGGCATAGTACACCCCGAGGCAGGAAAGGGTTAAACACTACTGCACCTATTTGAAGAAACACAGTGCTAACTCTACTCTTTCTATGTGGTTTCTGCATGAAATAAGAGATTCACACAATGTACATTTTAATGTATAATATATTAACCCTTTCGCTGCTGAGGCGTTTCACGCCTCTGTGCTGAGGTCATTTTTACCTGTTTCGCTCATCATGTTTAAATGCGTTTTGAAGGCTTATTTTAGTATATGACCCAGACATATTATATATCGTTCTTTCCGTCAGACTCGGCAGATTAATAATATGTCATTATTATATGTATACGTCATGACCTGTCTGTATATTATAACAAAAAATGCAATAAAATATGAATTTTCAATAATTTACAGCGTGTAAAGTGTTTTTTTTCCACATTTTAACATGCGAGCAATTGCGGTTATATTTTGTATGGGGTGCGCTTGTTAAAAAAATTAGAAATGGGGTCTCGTTACATTTTTTTGGGGGAAAATTACACGATTTTTAACAAACGCACCGCATACAAAAATCGTTAGTGCAGCATCATTGTTCACATTATAATTGAAATGGGAACAATATTGCTGCATTAACAAACCAAAAAAAAGAAAAAAAAAGTGTTTATTTTTTTTTATAATTTTTTTTAAAATATTTTTTTATTTTTATTTTATTTTTATTTATTTTTTTACAAACTTTTTCACATTCGAGTTTGGTATCGTTGGAACGGCCATGCTCTGGCCAATCCAACAATACCAAACGTTAACCCCTAGCTGCCACGGATCGGGAGATAGGGAGTTCATTGGAACTCCCTTTCTCCACCGTTGGTGGCAGTTAGGGGTTAACTCCAGGACTGACGTCATCGTGCTATGCACGATGACGCCAGTCCTCAGGGGGAGTTCCCAGAGGCTTGGCCGACATCCAAGATGTCGGCCAGCTCCGGGAAAGGATCACGAACCGGCGCTTTTCAGCGCCGATTCGTGATCCAGCTCCCCAGGGGTTAATGCCAGGTACCATTTGGAAGGGCAGGCTGTGCCCTTCCAAATGGTGCCTGGGTTAACCCCCGCAACGCCGCCGATTGGGAGGGAGAGAGGTCCGAAGGACCTCCCCCCTCCCTTTCAGGCGCCTCCTCCGCACATGCGGGGGGCGCCTGAATTAGGTGTCATCGCGCTGCCGCGATGACACCTAATTTCACCGGCGGCGGTTCCGGATGCTGGGCTGACATCGAGGATGTCAGCCCGCACCGGGGGGGCCAGCGATCGGCCGGAACCCCAAAGGGGAGGAGCCATGCGGAGGACGCGCTGAGCGCGTCCTCCGCATCGAAGTGGTTAATATATATATATATATATTAACCCCTTCACAACAGGCAGGCATCACCTTCTGTCAAACGTTAATGATGGCAAGGCGTACAGGTGCACCTCGCCACCAGGCCGCCATGGGCCTCTAATTTGGACAGCCCACGCAGCCAACGTGCAGTGCGTGTGATTGGCTGCAGGAGGATGGCCTGAGTTCAGGCTGTCTCTCTGCAGCCAATGACGTGCGGTGTGCGCCGGCTGCAGGGAGGGGCTGAGGCAGCCCATTAAAGACAGCGGGGCTTACCTGTACACCCTGCGTCTTCAAGGCCCACCCACTATAGGGATGGCATAGAATGTCCTGTGGCGGGAAGGGGTTAAAAATTAATTCAGAACTTTCACTATTCTGTTTTCTGAATAAACCACATGATTAGCCCCATTATTCAGCCACAGGGGGTTTATGATATAGCACAGAGTGCTGAGTGTGGGAAGATAACTAGGTATTCTGCCCAGGAGGGAATTATGACACAAAGAATGCTAGTTATTCTCATTGAGCTGCATCCAGTAATGTTTAACCATTTCCTATTTCTGTCTCTGGTCAGGAATCCTCGTGCCTCTTAGGATTCTCTTTCTGAATCTAATCTGCTGCTATGATAGATGTCTGGGTGGTATTGCTTCACTGGCTCCTTCTCCTCAGATTCTTAGAGTTAACCTTGTGACATGAATGTCTTTTCAAAACACCTTGAGAGCTCGGAAACCAAGATAGCGGAACAGGGATGAGACAAGCTATTAACCTACTAACTCATTATGGCAATGATTCCCTGTGAAAACGCTGACACTCTCCTTGTGACAAATAATTTTTAGCTATAATGATGAATACGTTGCTAAAAGGTACAAAGCCCACGTACGCATTTTAAATGGTGACATTTTAAAGGGTGTGAGTCTTTTGTCTGTTGCTGGAAAAAACGCCTTGTTAAATAAGACTTAGAAAAACAGGCTAGATACAGTTAACAAGCTTTATGTTTGGAGGTCTTAAGGGGGTGTATAGCAGTAGGGATTGTGCAGGTTTAGGCAGCATAGGGTTACTATTGTGTTGGAGACCGTTGAGAATAGTTGGGCATAGTGTTTGGAGGTCATTGCAACGTAAGCCCACTCGCCACTTCAAGGCACCTCTTTAGAGTGGGTACCTAACAATTGTAACCAAAAGGCCGCTCTACTGAGCAGCTCCAAGCCCCTCCAGCTGCTTTTCAGCCAAGGTTGGAGCTGCTCAGTAGAGCGGCCTTTTGGTTACAATTGTTAGGTACCCACTCTAAAGAGGTGCCTTGAAGTGGCGAGTGGGCATACGTTGCAATGGCCATTGAAACAAACAAAAACCTCATTTTTGTTGTACATGGAACACATAGAAACGAGCGCAGATGACACCTTTTTCCTTGTTATGTTTTATACATTGACTGGGCTGTTACTCCTGGCAGTTGCTGCCGCTCCGGTGAGTATGGGCGCGACGCCATTTTTTCTGTATTTAGTGTTTGGAGGTACCTGAGCTGATTTTTAAATTTGACCAGCTGAGGAAGCTGCTTTACAGCAGCGAAACGCGTTCTGGAGCCATGATTTATGGTTTGTTTTAACTTTTTGTTTTATTAAACCTTTTAAAAGACCACGTTCCGGTTCCAGATTGTTTTTTTATTTGGATTTTTTTCTCCATAAAAACTCCATGGGCGTTCCTATCTGAGCTTTGGAAGCTCCATCTAATGTAAGTGTCACGGATCCCTCTGATTACCAAAAGTGTGGTCCCTTTACGCAGACCGTTCTCTACCCTTCCGATCCTTGAATGGTCGGTAAAACTAGAAGACAATTAACCAGACAATAGATAAACAAGGGGTACACCAGACAGAGGTATGGAATAGAGTATTGTCACGAATCCTTCTGACTACCAAGATATTGATCTCTTTATGTAGCTCCCTTTCTACTCTTCGATCCTTGAATGGTCGGCAAAGCTATATAGACAATGAAGCAGGTAACAGATAAAGAAAGGGAAACACCAGACAGGGGTACAGAACAGATCACAAGTCCTCCCTAGGACTTTAGTAATAGCAGAGGTAATCTGATGCGTGCTTAGGGTGCCACATAGACTGACCTCGGTACCAACACGTTAAGGGCAAACCTAGAGCAGAGTAAATGCCAATACAGGGTTATACACAGGAGGGTTCGTTTGCCAATGCCAAGAGTCATACACAGGAGGGTTCGTTTGCCAATGCCAAGGGTCATACACAGGAGGGTTCGTTTGCCAATGCCAAGGGTCATACACAGGAGGGTTCGTTTGCCAATGCCAAGGGTCATACACAGGAGGATTCGTTTGCCAATGCCAAGGGTTATACACAGGAGGATTCGTTTGCCAATGCCAAGGGTTATACACAGGAGGGTTCGTTTGCCAATGCCAAGGGTCATACACAGGAGGGTTTGTTTGCCAATGCCAAGGGTTATACACAGGAGGATTCGTTTGCCAATGCCAAGGGTTATACACAGGAGGATTCGTTTGCCAATGCCAAGGGTCATACACAGGAGATAGCCAAATACACAAGAGCTCTGCGGGAGGTGAATACCACGTCAGGGCATCGGTGTAATGGTGATACTGGGTTTTAAACCCGGCGGGTCCGCGCCACAACGCCAGGCCCCGCCCCTCGGCGTCCCACGTGAGCGCACCCGGAAGCGTTTACATTCGGCGCCTGGCCAGCGAGCAGCGAGGAAGCTGCTGCCAGGCGCCCCATCCCCTGACCCACCGTGACAGAACCCCCCCTCCAGGGGCAGCCACTGGACGACCCCCAGGGGCACGTGGGTGCGCCAAATAGAAGGCCCTCACTAGCCTAGGAGCATGGACTTCCGCAGCCGGTACCCAAGAACGATCCTCCGGACCGTAACCCACCCAATCGACCAAGTACTGCAAAGACCCCCTAGACATCCTGGCACCCAGAATGGCCTTAACCTCGAATTCCTCCTCGCCCTCCACAGAGACAGGAGGCGGTGGAGCATGGACTCTGGTGTACCGGTTACATAACAACGGCTTCAAAAGGTTTACATGGAATACATTGTGTATCTTAAAATGGGGGGGTAACGCCAAAGCATAGGAGACAGGGTTGAGTCGCCGTAGAATCTTATAGGGACCGATATACCTAGGAGCCAACTTCATGGAAGGCACTAAGAGCTTGATGTTACGTGAAGACAGCCAAACCCTGTCCCCAACTTGATACACGGGTGCCTGCCTCCTGTGTCTGTCGGCCTTAGTTTTCTGGATGGCACTACTCTCCTCCAGTGCCCGTCTCACTCTCCCCCAAGTCTCTTTCAATGATGCCAGTTGCTCATCTAAAGCAGGAATCGTGGTATCAGGAAACGTGGCGGGGAGCACGGGAGGATCAAAACCATAAACAGCGAAAAAAGGAGAATGTCCTGTGGATTCACTCACTGCGCTGTTCAAAGCATATTCTGCCCATGGTAGCAGGTCTGACCAGTTATCTTGTTGTTCTGAGATAAAGCACCTGAGATATTTCTCTATATTTTGGTTTGCTCGTTCTGCTGCTCCGTTGGTCTGGGGGTGATAAGCCGAAGAGAAAGAGAGGTCTATCCCTACGTTCTTACAGAACCCTCTCCAGAATCCGGAGATGAATTGGGTCCCCCTATCAGAGACAATCTCCAGAGGGACACCGTGTATGCGGACCACGTTGGCAATGAATATGGGCACCAGTTCAGCTGCCGAAGGTAGTTTCCGAAGAGGAACATAGTGACCCATCTTGGAAAATCGATCTATGATCGTAAGTATCACTGTATTCCCTCTTGACTCAGGTAACTCTACTATAAAATCCATGGCTACATGTGACCAGGGTCGTTCGGGGATCGGCAAAGGCTGGAGTAAGCCAATGGGTGCTGTTTTGGGACTTTTCTGCCTTGTGCACACTTCGCACACGGCAATGTAATCTTTGACATCTCGGCGCAACGTGGGCCACCAGAGGAGTTTACTGATACTAGACACAGTTTGGTGATACCCATATGCCCGGAAGTTTTATTATCGTGATAGATGTTAAGTACTTCCTCTCTTTCGTTCTCAGGTACAAAGAGTCTCGCAGGAGGTTTTCCCCCAGGAGCTGCGCACTGGACTGTCTGCAACCTTTTCATTAGAGGAGACGAGACACTAATCGTGGTAGCGGCTATAATCCTTTCCTGGGGTACAATGGGATGCTGATCTTGGATATTATGTTCATAAGACTCATACTGTCTCGACAATGCGTCTGCTTTAATGTTTCTGGACCCAGGTCTATAGGTAAGCACGTAATTAAAACTTGAAAGAAACAATGACCATCTCGCTTGTCTGGAATTTAAACGTTTGGCATCTCCAATGTACGTGAGATTCTTATGGTCGGTTATGATAACGATGGGGTCCTTAGACCCCTCTAATAAGTATCTCCATTCGGCCAAGGCCGCGATGACTGCTAACAATTCTCTATTTCCAATGTCATAGTTCTTCTCTGCCGGGGACAACTTCCGAGAATAGAAGCCGCATGGATGCAAGGGTTTGTCAGGAGCCTCCCTTTGGGACAAGACTGCACCAAGACCTAGTTCGGAGGCGTCAACTTCTACTTGAAAGGCAGAGCCGGATCTGGATGTCGGAGAACAGGGGCAGTAGTAAAAGCTTGCTTTAGTGCCTCAAAGGCTTGAGTGGCTTGAGGTGTCCATTTCTGATTTCCCACCCCTTTCTTTGTCATAGCCGTGAGGGGGCCACCAAGGCCGAAAAATCTTTAATGAACCTTCGATAATAGTTCGTAAACCCCAGAAACCTCTGAATGGCTTTAAGTCCTTGGGGTAGGCCAGTCAAGAATAGCTGAGAGCTTCTTAGGATCCATTTGAAAACCCCCAGGAGTTATTATATAACCAAGGAATTGCACAGTTACTATGTCGAATAGACATTTTTCTAGCTTACAGTACAATCCAGCCTTCAATAGTTTTTTCAACACTTGTTTCACGTGGACATGATGAGTGTCCACATCAGGAGAGAGTATCAGGATATCATCCAGATATACTATGACGAATTCTTGCAGAAATTCCCTTAGAGTGTCGTTTATAAGGTCCTGGAAGACGGCTGGCGCATTACACAACCCAAAAGGCATCACCAGGTATTCATAATGCCCGCTACGTGTATTAAAAGCCGTCTTCCATTCGTCTCCCTTTTTAACCCTGACCAGGTTGTACGCGCTGCGTAAATCAAGCTTCGTATAGACACGAGCCCCTTTTAATCGGTCGAACAATTCTGTTATGAGAGGTATGGGATATGCATTTCTTATAGTGATCCTATTCAAACCCCTATAGTCGATGCAAGGTCGCAGATCTCCCTCTTTCTTGGAAACAAAAAAGAAACCTGCTCCTGCTGGAGAGGAGACCTTCTAATGAATCCTCGTTCCAGATTCTCCCTTATGTATTCCTCCATAATGTCGTTCTCTCTTTGTGATAAAGGGTATACGTGACCCCTAGGAGGCATCGTACCAGGGAGTAAATCAATGGCACAGTCATATGGACGATGTGGTGGTAGGACCTCAGTCCTGGCTTTAGAGAACACCTCCTTTAATGCCAAGTAACATTCAGGAACCTCTGTGGACAAAGGAGGGGCTGTGGCAATATTGAGGCTACCAATCACATTAACTCTGCCTAGGCACTTAGACTGACAACTCTGACCCCAACATTTTATGTCTCTCTGGACCCAATCGACAACTGGGTTGTGCTCTGTTAGCCAGGGAAACCCAAGAACGACAGGACATGAGGGTGATTCAATAATTTGAAATCTTATAGTTTCCTGGTGCAAAACTCCTGTTTTCATACATACATCGATTGTGTCATGAGTGATATGTGGACATGACAGGGGTTTACCATCTATGGCCTCCACCATTAGAGGTCTTTCCTTGAGAACCAGAGGTAGGAGGTTTTTGGCGGCGAAATTCTTATCCATAAAATTGCCTGAGGCCCCAGAGTCTAAGAACGCCTCAGTCTTGAGGGGAACCCCCTCCCAGGTTAGGGAGATCGGTAACAGAATCCTGGATTTTTTTTTCTCATTATCCACAAAGGAGGCATACAGAGAACCGATAACCTGGGTGTTTCCTGTTCTGAATCCTACTTTGCTATGTTCAGCCCTGCTAACCCTGGGTCTCTGAGGACATTGAAGGCGGAAGTGATCTGCCCCTGCACAATAGAAGCAGAGCCCCTTTTCTCTTCTGTGCGCTCTTTCTGCTTCTGAAATACCTGTCTTCCCTATTTGCATGGGTTCAACGACCGGCAAATCTGTTTTCACATTCTCCGAACCACCTGACGTACTGGTGTGTCTGGGTAACGAGGGTAAAGGAGGCAAGACCCTTCTGGGTCTATCTCTGGGGTGTCTCCTTTCCCTGATTTGATCGTCCATGGCTATACAGAAATCTATCAGGTGGTCCAGACTTTCTGGTAATTTTAAGGGAGCCAGCTCAAACATGAAAGCCTCGTTCAAGCCTTCGGTAAAGGCTAAGGTTAAAACGTCGTTCGGCCAAAGTACCTCAGAAGTCAAAGTTTTAAACTCTATGGCATAATCGGCGACCCTCTTATTACCTTGCTTGATGTGAAACAAGGCCCTACCCGCATTGGTAGCCCTTCTAGAGGGATCAAAGGTACGTCTTAACTCAGAGGTAAAACCCTCATAGTCATAAATGATGGGTTTCTTATTTTCCCACAACGGCGTAGCCCACAATAAAGCTTTTTCTGTTAAGTGATTAATCAGGTATCCTACTTTGGCTTTATCAGACATACAAGAACCTGGATTGTTCTCAAACAAGATCTCGAGTTGAGTCAAAAACCCCCGACATAGGCTTGGTGTACCATCATAGCGTAGGGGTGCCTTCATACTAAGCCTATGTCCTTCAGGGGGGACGGAACTGACCCTAGGTAACACTGGATCTGGAGGGTTTGTGGTACCTGTATTGGACCGATTTAACAGGGTTTGTAGAGCGAGAGAAATCTGGTCCATCCTATGGTCCTGTTCCTCTTGTCTGGCTGCGATACGTGCCAGCTGGTTAGAGAGGTCTGCGGGATCCATTGGCCCTGACGTAATGTCACGGATCCCTCTGATTACCAAAAGTGTGGTCCCTTTACGCAGACCGTTCTCTACCCTTCCGATCCTTGAATGGTCGGTAAAACTAGGAAGACAATTAACCAGACAATAGATAAACAAGGGGTAACACCAGACAGAGGTATGGAATAGAGTATTGTCACGAATCCTTCTGACTACCAAGATATTGATCTCTTTATGTAGCTCCCTTTCTACTCTTCCGATCCTTGAATGGTCGGCAAAGCTATATAGACAATGAAGCAGGTAACAGATAAAGAAAGGGAAACACCAGACAGGGGTACAGAACAGATCACAAGTCCTCCCTAGGACTTTAGTAATAGCAGAGGTAATCTGATGCGTGCTTAGGGTGCCACATAGACTGACCTCGGTACCAACGTTAAGGGCAGAACCTAGAGCAGAGTAAATGCCAATACCAGGGGTTATACACAGGAGGGTTCGTTTGCCAATGCCAAGAGTCATACACAGGAGGGTACGTTTGCCAATGCCAAGGGTCATACACAGGAGGGTTCGTTTGCCAATGCCAAGGGTCATACACAGGAGGGTTCGTTTGCCAATGCCAAGGGTCATACACAGGAGGGTTCGTTTGCCAATGCCAAGGGTCATACACAGGAGGATTCGTTTG
The DNA here is from genome assembly GCA_009667805.1 of Leptobrachium leishanense. Lineage (NCBI taxonomy): Eukaryota > Metazoa > Chordata > Amphibia > Anura > Megophryidae > Leptobrachium > Leptobrachium leishanense. The sequence goes on from CM019066.1 coordinate 90,475,333, forward strand.
CCAATGCCAAGGGTTATACACAGGAGGATTCGTTTGCCAATGCCAAGGGTTATACACAGGAGGGTTCGTTTGCCAATGCCAAGGGTCATACACAGGAGGGTTCGTTTGCCAATGCCAAGGGTTATACACAGGAGGATTCGTTTGCCAATGCCAAGGGTTATACACAGGAGGATTCGTTTGCCAATGCCAAGGGTCATACACAGGAGATAGCCAAATACACAAGAGCTCTGCGGGAGGTGAATACCACGTCAGGGCATCGGTGTAATGGTGATACTGGGTTTTAAACCCGGCGGGTCCGCGCCACAACGCCAGGCCCCGCCCCTCGGCGTCCCACGTGAGCGCACCCGGAAGCGTTTACATTCGGCGCCTGGCCAGCGAGCAGCGAGGAAGCTGCTGCCAGGCGCCCCATCCCCTGACCCACCGTGACAGTAAGTTTTGAATCAGCAGAAAAAGAGATTTGCACCTCCTTATAAAAAAGATTTACACTAGGAAAGTATATATTTCTTCATTTTATCCCTCCACACTCCAACAAAAATACGTTGCTTGAAGATTATTTCCATACTCAAGGTGGGGGTCACCTGTTAACAAGGAGGAAGAAAAATTACCCAGAGGTGAAGTCCCACTCTGAGCCGGTGTTAGGGCTCTTAATTTGTGAGTGGAATTATTACACAGTACAGCGCCCAAAATATATTAGTTGCAGTTTTGTACTATGATTTCTTGTATTTGCTTCTCTTACATAACCATATGATGTGTTGCGTGCCTGCATAAGACATCCGGACTCCAGAGCATTTGTTTTGCGCTCACCAGATACGTTACATTTTGTCTACATTCCATGGTGTGGGGGAAAACACTATTTGCTGGTGTAGCATTGGAGTTGGGATGGTTACGGCGTGTTGTGTGGCGCTTCCCATTTGTTTCACGATGATTTTTTAAATTCGAACGCATCTTTGAGTCCAGCCAGGTAAAGACTTTGAGAGGTATTACATAGTGCCCGCTGAAATCAAGACGCTAAGGTGGAAAACCCACACCTGTAGATTTCCCCTTAGCGTCCCCGTTTTAGCTCCATATTACATGGCAGGTGCTGATTCAGCAGCCTGCCCCATAATTCACTGCTAAGCCCTTGGATACTCGAGGCAGTGCTAATGCGCCGCAGCGAGTATGGCCTCCTGGAGTCCATAGGAGTCCATGGAGGCTTGTGCTGCCGGGTCAGCTGACAGGCACGATGTCACCTCTCGCGAGTTCCTGCAAGTCCACAGAGTGATTGTGTAGGGAGACTGGGGACCTTTTAACCCCAGTCTCACTCTGCTCCTGGTGGCCAGAAACAGTGGATCGGGCCGCCGTCCTCGCCACGGCCCTGATTTTTGGGGGGATTTTCAGGAGGTGCTAACTGAATCCACAGAAGTGAGATCAGTCAGCACCAGCTCCTAGCTGTGGTTAACGTTTCAGTTAACCACAGCGGGACATAATTAGTTTAAGGACTTTGTAATCCTAACGCTAATTAACTCTTTGCGCTCCCCATGATAAGCATAGAGAGCGCAAAGTACAATAAGCTTGCACTAGAAAGCGTAATCCCTGATGCGCTAACATTTTTTAACCCCTTTGCATTCAGATTGTAATATGGGTGGCCTGCGCTATAGGGCCACTTACCCTAACGTTAACGCTGACATAGCTGAGTGAGCACTAACGTTAGTGTTAAGATTGTAATAAAGCCCATTCTGCTTTATTCTACTTGAGATGATAATATTTTAAATGGAAACTTCAACACCAGTTTTCAACTATTAGAAGCTCCCTATTACTGGCCCCATTACAAGTAAGTCACTATTTTAGCAGCTTGACTTGTAATAATTGGGAGTTGATAACTGATCCCTGCGGTGCCATTGTCGTTTTCAGGTTTCCCTAGAGACGGTTGACAAGCATGGTTTTTCAGAGAAAGCTAAATCAGGCGAAGTCGCAGTAGAAGAGAACAATCTAGAGTAGACCAAATAGCTGATTTAGAAAGTGAGATAAATGGGAGAATATTTCTGATTTGGCTATTTTGACCTAGAATTTTCTCTTCTCCATTCATCCTCCTGAGTTTCACCTTTCTTGGAATAACCCTGATGGTTTCAGTCCGGCCTCTGGCTGGACCACTCAAGGACATCAATGACATTTGCAGACATGTCTCCATGTTACTCTTCTGTTGTCTTGGCTGTCATTGTCCTCTTGGAAGGCTAATCTTCAGTATAGTCTGAGGTCCTGAATGCTCTGAACCAGGTTTTCATTAAGAATATCTCTTTATTTTGCTCAATCCTGACCAGTCTCCAGTCCCTCCTGCTGAAAAGGTTCCCACAGTATAATGGCACCATCACCTCCATCTTTTACCACTGGGATGACATTGTGCAGGGATGAACGTTGCCTGATTTCTAATAATTAACTAATTTGCATTGTTGTAAGAAATCAGTTTGCTTTCTCATTACGGAGTATTGAGTATACACTAATAAATTTAGATTAATTTAATATACTCTATAAATGATACAATGAATGAATCTGAATACTTTGTGAATTCACTGTATATATACAGTTTATATATATATACTGTATATCTAAGAATTTGTCAGACACCCGAAGCACAAGTTGTATATTTCCCACATTTATTATAATTAATATAATGTTTAGTTCGCACTGACCTGACATCGCCTTAATGCTCTAGTTTCATGAGTTTTCTTTGGCAGGTTTGCTCACCTTGAGGGATGGAGTTATTGCCTTGATTCTGCCTGAGGGATTTAATATGCTTGTCTGTAGGTGTCCTAGTGTGAAGCGAAATAATAAGAGGGCACCAAGAGCTGTGGAATAAGAGGAGTCATTTTATTCAACACATTGGATTGTAAACCTGGGATAATTGGCACAACTGATTGGAAAGGGATATATAGCAAGAGCTACAATTTATACTGACAGCAGGGTAGCCTGAAAGCGGAGCTGACTGTATTCTGTCCTCTTCAATTCAGGTATTGAGATTTTATGTTGTTACATAGTAAAAAAAAAGGTTAAAAAAGACTTGATCATCAAATTCAGGTTTTCTTATGTTCCCGTGTTTCCACTTTTTCTATCAAAATGAAAACAAGTGTCTTGACAATACGGGACATATAAACACATCACTATATAAATCACTATATAATATCACTATATAAATCACTATATAATATCACTATATAATGGAAAGCTGTCTTCAATTATAAGCATTTTTTTTCATCCAAAACATTGCAGGCCCTATCACCTGGTGTGCGCTAAAATGCCATGGATAAAAAAAAATTTAGCGAGAGTTGCTAAAGCTTAGCGCCCAAATCTTTTCTTTAGCGATGACATTAATATATAATGGAAGCGGGAGTCTGTGTACACGGTCGTTTAGCGCACGCTAGGGAAACGCTAAGACCTGGACTGAGACCTGCGCTAATGCGGTAGAACTGTTTTTTCCAGTGCAGAGTGCCGGGCCTTACCTATCCTCTGCCCTCACAAGCTTTTATAAGTATGAACACATCTAGCGAATAGCCTTCACACCCCTGCATTATTAAAATCCTCCAAGGTGACCGTATCATCCATGTTTATATGCACACATGTATTAATTAAGGCTGACGGGCATTGCATGATAAATGCCACCCGACAGCATGTAGAATCATTACAATGCATTTAATAGATCCAAAAGGAACGCCAGGGGAGCCACAATAATTTCCCTGCTGCAGCAATAAATAATACATGTTTCGGGGCAAGACTTATCTAAGTGCTCCTCTCTGGAAGAACTAGCATAATGTGTCCCGTTAAACATGGTCCAAAAGGTCACCCTAATAATCAACCGCTTACATACTATGAATAACGCCAGCTTAAAATGTTTAAAATTAGGCGATATATTAGAATTAGGATATATGTGGATAAAGGATTCATATATATCATAATAGAGCCTACTGCAACAGCAGCGACATTGCTGACCAGATCCATTACTATGGAGTATGTCGCCAAGAGAACAACTGTGCTGCATTCCTCTCAATTGCCTGTTAATTTTTGGCGAGGACCTGTTTTTGTGGGGGGTTTTTGGAGTTAGCACTAGGGTTGAGCAGTAGGTAAAACGTTGTGATTAGCATCCTTCTAGAAATTATTGCAGGCACCAAGTGATCTGTTAGATATACAGTAAAAGCGCTAAAGATCTCTAGCGATCCCCATGTTAAGTATAGTACGCAGAAAGTACAGTAAGCTTGCGCTATGAATCGTTATTAGCGAAGCACTAAGTGACTTTTCCTATTTGTAGCGAGAGGTAAACGATCTGTTGGTCAGGTGCTAGACTGAATTAACCTAGCGCTAACGCAAAAACGCCAACGTTAGGGTTAGCTTACACCAAGTGATAGTGCTCTACATGTTTTGCAGCCTTTTTGTGTTATACTTTGCAATGCGTACTTATCAGATGGTGCTTAATGCCTATTTTTCAATTCATCTCCATATCTTACCCTCCTTGGCTGCTGCCACCTTCAGTCATGCAGTTGGAGGCGCCACTTAACAAAGATCTGACGAACTTGAAAAATGCTCATGTGATTGAGCTGAATCGTTGCATTTCAAATAAATCAGATCTTTGTTGTTTCTTCACTATATGGAGTGAACGTCTTCTGTTTTGTTTTGTACAAGATTGGACAAGACTGCATGTAACCCATTTCACTTAAGGTTCTCTAAATACATCTGTGTTACACTCAGTACCCTATAGCAAATGACAGGGTAAAAAAGGTACGTCTTTAAAAAAACATTCTACAATGTGGCTGTTGCAGAATTGTGATGCTCTGAAATCAGCCGCGTCCGATTCTGATGCCCGTCAAAATGGATTGTCATTTTCAATAGCTAGCAATAGAAATTAGGTTAGGCTTGCAAACTAGTGCTAGGGTTACAAATTAGGTTTAGGTGTTAGGTTAACAAATTAGGGCTAGAAATAAGGGTTAAGGTTGGAAAAGATGGTACGGGTTAGAAATTAGGATTAGGTTACTATTTGTGCTTGTTTTAGGGTTAGGGTTACCTAATCCTAAAATTCTGCTTCATTTTAGCGTCATTGTTAGTCTACAGATTTGCCCCTTCTTTGATGCTTGCTGCATCGACTTATTACACAAGCTTAACGCTGCCAAACAGAATGAAGGTACAAATGGGTTAACTGATGCCATATTAGTTTATACCTCTCACTCACACTTGACATTGTTAAAGTAATTGCATGTAAAAAGGAAAAATAAAGTAAAGTTTTGATCTCTCTTTTTCCATTATTTTTCCCATGATGCAACATTTACTAAAAGCTTTGCTTTGTGGCTCTTGTTTATTTAATCTACAGTATTTACCAGTTAATGAGGTGGATGATGCAATGTTTAGATAAGGCTACTGCTCTCTAGGCTACCCGAGGTGGCAGCTGAATGAGATATGACAGGGATCTTAAAATACCTCTGATCTACCCCCTGGTGATGTCCTTTGAATACATCCCACACAATACAATGAAATGAGTCTGCTGCCTGACCCATAGCAAAGCCACACAGTGAGGACCAACTGAGGTAAAGATACCGGGGGGAGGGGGAGGGGGCGGTTTACAACACAAAAGATCACAAAATGGATGCGCCCTGTGACACATACACAGGGTTATAAAAATTGCACCGAATTGGCTCTAAAATTGCACCGAACAGTGAATTTGCCTGTACGGTGCAATTTTGTGGCCATTCGGCTATTCAAAAAACAGGCAATTTGCCAAATATTGGCAAATTGCTAGTAAAATATGGTGATCTTTGACAGCAGTGAACTCCCCATAGAAGTAATGGTTAATCTATTCCGAGAACACTGAACTGCACCGAAATGTCAGTGAAATGCCCTGATTTTCGGTGGTTTCATTTGACAGGTTTAATCACGTCAAATCCCATAGGTTTCAATGTAAAAAAAAAAATCCCTGTTTTCATCATATATTTATTCAACCGTTTAGTTTTTTCATTTGCAGCAAAAAGTCTCTTTATTTTTTTCGGATTTTTTTCCTGCATTTTTCAGGATTTTTTCGTCAAACTTTTTTTTCCAGACTTTTTAAAATATGTTTGCTTTTTTTTTTCTATAACAAACCTTTTTATTATTGTTCATATGACCGAATACAGTGGCAAGAAAAAGTATGTGAACCCTTTGGGATTACAGGGAGTTTTGCATGAATTGGTCATAAAATGTGCTCTGATCTTCATCTAAGTCACAACAATTTGAAAAACACAGCCTGCTTAAAATAATACAACACAAACATTATATGTTTTCATGTGTTTATTGAACATAACATGTAAACATTCACAGTGCAGGGTGGAAAAAGTATGTGAACCCTAGTCTAATGACTTCTCCAAGAGCTAATTGGAGCCAGGAGTGAGCCAACCTTGAGTCCAATCAGTGTGATATTATTGGATGTGTTGCTGAAAGCTGTCCTGCCCTTTAAAAACACACACCAGTTTTGGGTTTACTGGTTTCAAGAAGCACTGCCTGATGTGAACCATGCCTCGCAGAAAAGAGCTCTCAGAAGACCTACGATCAAGAATTGTTGACTTGCATGAAGCTGAAAAGGGTTTCAAAAGTATCTCCAAAAGCCTTGATGTTCATGTGTCCACGGTAAGACAGACTGTCTACAAATGGAGAAAGTTCAGCACTGTTGCTACTCTCCCTAGGCATGGTCGTCCTGTAAAGTTGACTGCAAGAGCACAGCGCAGAATGCTTAATGAGGTAAAGAAGAATCATAGAGTGTCAGCTAAAGACTTACAGAAATCTCTGGCACATGCTAACATTTTTGTTGACACATCTACAATAAGGAAAACATTAAACAAGAATGGAGTACATGGGAGGACACCACGGAGGAAGCCATCGCTGTCCAAAATGATATTGCAGCACGTTTGAAGTTTGCAAAAGAGCACCTGGATGTTCCACAGCACTACTGGCAAAATATTCTGTGGACAGATGAAACCAAAATTGAGTTGTTTGGAAAAAACACACAACACTATCAGGGTTATGCAAAGAGATTTGAAAAGTCACCGCACATTCGGTGACTTTTCGTTCTCTTCAATTCGGTTCCTTTTGCCAATCCCATTTCGGTGAGTTGTTTGGAAAAAACACACAACACTATGTGTGGAGAAAAAAAGGCACAGCACACCAACATCAAAACCTCATCCCCACTGTAAAACATGGCGGAGGGAGCATCATAGTTTGTGCTGCTTTGCTGCCTCAGGGCCTGGACGGATTGTTGTCATTGATGGAAAAATGAATTCCAGAGTTTAACCAAAAAATTTTGCAGGAAAACGTAAGACCATCTGTCCGCCAACTGAAGCTCCGCAGAGGATGGGTGATGCAACAGGACAATGACCCAAAGCCTACAAGTAATTCAACAAAAGAATGGCTTCAACAAAACAAAATTCACCTTCTGGAGTGGCCCAGTCAGAGTCCTGACCTCAACCCGATTGAAATGCTGTGGCATGACCTTAAAGGGACACTCTAATAAAAAATCACCCCCCCCCCCGTTTTTTAACCTTAATCTATCCCTACTCCCTTAATAAATTGTTCGTTTTTTTTTTTCTTCTTGTAACTGTAATACTTACCCTAAAATCCTCTTGTTTCCAGCGGCATCCTTTTTTTTTTTCATACTCACCTCCCTCCTCTTCCGCTCCCGTCCTTCTTGAGTCTTCTTGCCTTCTGGTTTACGTGAGAAGCGCGCATGCGCGCCTCTCACGTAAACCAGCCAATCGGCAGGCTTCCTCCCGGCTCCCTCTGAGGATTAGTGTTGCGCACAAGAGGATGCGCGCAACACTAACCCTCAGAGGGAGCCGCCAGCTTCTGCGGTGAGTTGGAGACGTCATCGCGCTGAAAGCGCGATGACGTCTCCTACTTGGCAAAAGTCGGCAGAAGTGGGAAATATGATTCCCGCTCTGCTGACTGACAGCTGGGAGGGCGGAGTAAAGTTATCCGCCTCTCTCAGCTGTTTTCAGCATTTACAGCTGAACCGCTGTGCGGAGGGAGGGGGGACAGAGGGCGGCATACTCTGGGCATCATGACCACCTAAAAAAGCCTAGGTGGTCATGTTGCCTAGAGTGTCCCTTTAAGAGAGCGATTCACACCAGACATCCCAAGAATATTGCTACACTGAAACAGTTTTGTGAAGAGGAGTGGTCCAAAATTACTCCAGATCGTTGTGCAGGTCTGATCTGCAACTACAGGAAACGTTTGGTTGAGGTTATTGCTGCCAAAGGAGGGTCAACCAGTTATTAAGTCCAAAGGTTCACATACTTTTTCCACCCTGCACTGTGAATGTTTACATGTTCTGTTCAATAAAAACATGAAAACATATAATGTTTGTGTTGTATTATTTTAAGCAGACTGTGTTTTTCAAATTGTTGTGACTTAGATGAAGATCAGAGCACATTTTATGACCAATTCATGCAAAACTCCACGTAATCCCAAAGGGTTCACATACTTTTTCTTGCCACTGTATGTTATTTCCAGGTGTTTTCATGCTGTAGTTTCATTGAAAATGCATTTTAAAAGTTGGCTTTTTCTGGTGGCTGGTCGGCGGTCTGTTTGGCAGGTCGGCGGCTTTTTTCAGATCTATTCGGGGGTTTTGCGATGGATTGTCAGATACTTTCCACGGTTTTTCGATTGATTCAGTGTTTTTTCGGTGTTTTTTTCAGATCGATTTGGCGGTTTTGTAGCTGATTTGCAATTTGTGTGGCGGGTCGATTCGCTGCACTTCGGGGACTCTTCTGTGATGAATGCTGAATTCACCACAGGGTCGGCGAATCGAAGTCGCCGAAGTGCAGCGACACAGGAGGTACTGAGTAACTGAGTAACTTTGATTAAAATATATTCTTAACTAAACATGAAGAAAAACAAAGCACAGGTAAGATATCAGCAAAATTTTTTGGTGATAGCGCCATTTAAAACAGCTAGCATCATGTAGGTTTTTGGAGGGCATGGGGCTTTGGGTGTTGCTTTTAACATGGTAGTAATCTGTCAGCTTGCATTTATGTTAATTTGTAGGAAAAAAATGTGAACATTGTCCACTGTCTATATAATACTCATAACATCCCCTGAAAAATGGCATAAATCGATAAATACACATTCATTCTAGTGTTTATTAACTCATCATGCTGAATTTATGTAGATAATGTGTATGAGATGACAAAAATCAACAAAATCACCAAGAAAAACTTCAGAAACAAATGTGGGTCGAATAGCATTGGACGGTGCAAGCAAGAAGCGAACAGGGGGAGGGGGAAAGTTTACAGACTCTTCTGTTATACGGGAATAAATTGATTTGCAGTGTAATCTGGAACTAGTTTTACGTGTAGATAAGAACCCAACAAATTCCCTTTAGAATGGAAGCCCACTCTACCTCATCTACCAGGGTTATTCAAAGAGATCCGAATTGTGGCCGAAAGGTAACCGAACGCTGAAATTAAGCGTACGGTTACCTTTCCTGACCATTCGCTATTCAGAGAGCAGCCAGTTCGCCAAACCTTGGCCAATTGCCTGCACATACGGTGCCTGTTCGGTACTTGTTCGAGGGCAGTGAAATCCCCATAGAGAAGCAATGATTCGTCTATTCAGAGAACACAAAACAGCTGAGAAAAGTTGACGAATTGCCCTGCCATTCGGGGGTTTCATTCGACAGGTTTATTCAGGAGAATTCCATAGGCTTAATTGTTAAAAATATTCCCGTTTAACTTGATATCTAATAAACCGTTTATCATTTTATCCTGCAGTAAAAAGTCTCTTTATTTTTAGATTTTTCAAGATTTTTTAGACATTTTTCAGGATTTTTTGCGAAATTATTTTTTCCGTTTTTTTTCTAAATAGTTTTTTCCTTTTTCTGTAACAGCCCTTTTTATTATCATTCATTGGATCTTACATGTAAATTTCAGACATTTTCGCTCAGTAGTTTCTTTGCAAACAGCGTTTCACTTTTTAAACATTCAAGCGTACTGTTTTTTTTTTTTTTTTACTCCATTCGTCTGCGGTGTCGGGTTTTTCCAGCGGCTGCTCTGCGCTGTGATCGGCTCCTGCTCGGGGTTCTCTGGCGTGTTCGGCGGGGTAAATCCAGATGTTTTTGCCGGTTTCGGTTTGCATTCGCCTGGGTTTTGCGGTTAGTGTTCGGCAGGTTTGCGGCGGCGTTTCCCTACACTACGACGGCCCTCTGGTGCTTGCTGAATACAACTCAGGGTCACCAAAATGGATTCACCAAATCGCACCGAATTGAAGAGAATGAAAAGTCACCGAACATGCGGTGACTTTTCGATTCTCTTTGAATAACCTTGTATGTTTATTATGTACTACCCTAACTTATTGTAACGCTGTACCGTACTGCAGAATATGTTGGTGCAATACAAATAGATGAATATTATTATTATTATTATTATTATTCTTTATTTATAAAGCGCCAGCATATTCCACAGCGCTGTACAATAAGCACAGTATAGACAGGGTTACAATACATTGAACAACATTTGACAAACAGTACAGGAGGAGATGAGGCCCTATTCCCGTAGGAACTCACAATCTAGGAGGGTTGGGGTTGGAAACAGAAGGAGAGGACTGTAAGGTGAGAGTGATTGATGGTTGCGTCAGTGAGTTGGGTGGTAGGCTTCCCTAAATAGGAATGTTTTCAGGGAGCGTTTGAAGGAAGAGAAGTTAGGGGAAAGTCTGACAGCACGAGGGAGAGCGTTCCAGAGAGTGGGGGCTGCGCGTGAGAAATCCTGCAGTCTATCATGGGAAGAGGTGATGCGGGGAGAAGCTAGGCGCAGGTCACTGTTTGACCTTAGGGAGCGGGCTGGGGTGTATTTGGTGATTAGTGAGGACAGGTAGTGGGGCGCTGAGTTAGTGAGGGTTTTGTAGGTAAGGATAAGGATTTTGAACTTAATTCTGCAGTGGATGGGGAGCCAGTGAAGGGACTCGCAGAGGGGAGCGGCAGAGACAGAGCGGCGGGTGAGGTGAATTAGCCTGGCGGAGGCGTTCAGGATGGATTGTAGGGGGGAGAGGCGGGACAGAGGGAGGCCAGATAAGAGATTATTGCAATAGTCGAGTCGGGAGATTACCAGGGCGTGTATGAGTTGTTTTGTGGTGACAGCGGTAAGAAATGGCCGAATTCTGGAAATATTACGCAGTTGGTATCGGCAGGAGGAGGAAAGAGACTTGATGTGGGGGATGAAGGAAAGAGCAGAGTCCAGTGTAACTCCAAGACAGCGAACTTGGTTTGATGGGGAGATGGTGATACCCTCCACCGTGATAGAGAAGTCAGGAGGTGGGGAGGCATTAGAGGGAGGAATAAGTAGGAGCTCAGTCTTTGACATGTTGATCTTTAGGTGGTGGGAGGCCATCCAGGAGGAGATGCCAGATAAACAGTCACTGACTTTTGAAAGGACAGGGGGAGAGAGATCAGGGGTAGAGAGGTAGATCTGAGTGTCATCAGCGTAGAGGTGGTAATTAAAGCCAAAGCTGTTGATGATTTTGCCCAGGGAGGAGGTGTACTTTATTATATAGACCAACAGTTCTTAAATGATCCAGTAACAATAATAATAATAATAATAATGTTAATGTGCCATCTTGATACTTGCTGTTTTTGAATCCGCTATGTAAAACGATGCCTTATTTGCGAGCTATGCATTAAGTTGTTACATATGTTAAAATGTGAGCACCTCTCGGAAGGGTTCCCGGCCTCCTGTGCTTCCTGTACTAGAAAAAGATATGTTTCTGTAAAGTGGCTGAGAGACATACACAGATATAGGAAATGCAAAATGTTCCTTCCACAGCTCAACACAGGATACTCAAGGTGGAGATGTGAAGAATTATTGTAGCAAAGAATAAGAACTGTAAAGTGTAAACATCCCTTCAAAAGGAATTTAAGCTAAGGGTACCCGTACACAAAAACCTACGATTTACAGGTAAAGAGCTTGTGGCATAAGGATGACTTTCAATTAACTACTCTGAAAAGCTGTGACATCCTAATTTAGCATTCAGTCCTTCCTATTGTTCCAGGAAAAGAAGAGGAGGGCAAGGACTTGGTGAGCAAACACAATGAGAAAAATAAGGTGGGATTCAGGAATACCCCCTACCACTTCAAGTAAATGCACTGAGAGTTGCTCACTGCCGGCCAGACCCAGGAGCGTGAGCCACGCTGTTTGATTAATTTGTCATATATGTTCTTTGGAAATTCAAAGACACATCATGTGCTATTTCTCTGAGCATTCCCTACTTTTTTTATGAGTACTTGCTCAAACTGTGCTGCGATCAATCACATGTTCATCCCATTATTAAATTCTCAGGTCTATTCACTAAAGGTGAAAGTCAGGAGAATTGGCAGGAGAAGTGAAAATTCTAGGTCAAAATAGCTAAACCAGAAAAATTCCCCCATCTCACTTTCCAAATCAGCTATTTGGTCTAGAATGTTCTTGTCTCCTGCCAGTTCTCCTGGTTTTCACCTTTAGTGAATAGACCTGTTTGTCTATTTCCCTCGTGCAAGCCCCAGATGCAATACATTGAGTATATTATGTATTCCTTTCTAATTCCACCACACGTTACATGCAATGTATGCATTATATACGCATTAATCCCGTCATACATTCTGTGTACCAGTGATGTGTACACTACAGTAATCTGACAGCCCCTATGGAATTCTAACAAACCTGTAAAATGTTCAATACTTTCCCTGCTCCGTATCTGATGCTTATATACACTGTGGGCTAAATTACATTCATCACGCAAAAACGCACACGCAACGCATAAATTTGTGCGCCAAGCGTTAAACGTTAACGCGCGTAAATCACCGCTGGAATTACAATCCTCCCGCAATTTTTCATTCGTCAAGCAATAACGCACGTAAAACGGACATGCACAAATGCTCGCGCAGTAACGTTGCGTGCAGAAATCAGTGTGCGGACAGTTTTTTTCACGCGATTCAGACAATCAGAATTAAGAACCACAATTATCTCACGTTAAGTTTTTGCGCCTGTCAAAGTCAATCCGCGCATATATGCTGCAGCAATAATACATACACACACAATTACTCCATTTTATTGCTTTGGTATGTGTAGAATGTGTAATTATATTTTGCTGCATTTTTTTTTCGGGCTGGTGTATTTGGGTTCAGCCAGGTCGTTCAGATTTGCCGTTACCACCAGCTTTTCGGAGGTGCTAAAATTATGCACGCAAAGGCTATGCGTTAATTCCTGCGCATAGATTCATCTGCGTACCAGCGTTCATTCGCGTTTGCGCTCACAATGTCAAGTATAGGACATGCGCAGTACAGTAAGCTCGCAAAGGGTTCGCGCAGGTTCACCCGCGGTAGACGATTACGCGTGTTTGTTGCGCTGACAATGTAATACGACGTTCAGCGCAAAGGGTTTTACCCCTCGCGTTAATGTTTTTTTGCGCCGGGCAAACATTTGCGCTAAGATTGTAATTTAGCCCAGAATGTATATGCTGCGGTGTTCAATATTCTCCATTGTGCCAGCATGCCTAAATGTCCATCTCATGTGGAGCCTGATTCTGGAATAGCATTTAATAAAGCGGGATAACATTTTTAATGTTGGCCAATTTTAACCAAAGAACCACTTGTTGATCACAAACAAAGGAGCTATGGGCCATTTTTTTTTTTAAATTAACATAATCAAATCACTTCCTTAATGAATTTTCTGACTATTAACCCTAAAAGTAACCCCGACCCTAACCATAAAACAAGTATAAATAGTAACCCTTATCCTAACAGTAACCCTCAACCTACCAATAACCCAAATCAAAAAACTAGCAGAAATTGTAACCCTAAGGCTAGGGTCAGACTAACGCATTTTTCGCGTCGTCCGTGAAAAAATGCGTTCGAACGAATGGACGTATTTTTTCACGAAATACGCGATAGCCGTCATATGATGCGCATTTACGTCCGTGATTTTGTACGGATCATCAATAAAACCCTTTTTGAGTCTGGACGTTATGTTGGGCGGACATTAGCGGCATCTGACGTCTCCTAATCACGCACACACGCCGTTAGCGGACGCAGCGCACTCTGTACGTCAGTACTAGCGGTATCACGTTCTCGAAAAAAATGTGTTTGTGTGCCGCTTGCGTTGCGCGGCCGGACTTTTGTGCAGCCGTACTTCGTACATTGCCCGTCATTGGCTGCCGTTTGCTGCTACTACGGCCGTGATAAAGTGCGGCTGCACGCGCGTTCGCACTGCGTTCGTCTGACCCTAGCCTCATCCAAATCAAAAAGAAAGCAGTTACAGTTACAAGCATTTATAAAGTGCCAACAAGTTTCGTAGCGCTGTACAATGGGAGAGACAGAATTAACAAATGTGCATAATTACACACACAGAACAGTAGGAGAGAGGACCCTGCTCAAGAGCTTACAAAGAGGAGAGGGGTGACACGTTAGGTGAGGGTGAGTAGAGAGCCTGAAGTAGTGGGGTGCATGTGGGCTGTGTGGGAAGATGCAGTAAGAAATGAAAAGAGGGAGTGAAATGATAGACTTCCCTAAAGTAATGTGTTGTCAGAGACTTCTTGAAAGACTGGAGAGATGTGGAGAGTCTGATGGTGTGGGGAGGGAGTTCCAAAGAAAGGGGGCAGCTCGGCAGAAATAGTAACCCTAATATTAACCTTATTTTCCAAATGTAATTATCTGAATATTTAGAACTGAGCCAATATCGAATTGGTCCGATATTTTCGTAGTGGAAATATTTTTGAATATATATAATATTTTTTTATAACTTCGGCCCCTGTCACATGAGGCCAGGTGTGGAATTTTCCACTTTTGGTGTTATTTTGATGCTCAAAAGAATTTAGCATAATTTCAGATTAGAAAATATTGGATAAAGCATTTTCAGCCTGCGCAGGAAATTATCTCCATCAGGCCACCCATGCCATGAATGAGTTCTGTGTGTGTTTCATCACCCAGTGTGCAGCGCCATGGAATATGTTGACTAGTTTGAAATAACAGCATTTACCTGTAAATAGGTAACTAGACAAGACGGCAATGGATCTTTAAGAAACTCATAATATTCAAGGGATGGAATGATTTTACCTTAGCTCTGCAAATACACATTGTCTCAGGCTTCTAAAGGAATGTGATAAGACTGGCAAACTTTGTTTAGCAAAGGAACAATAGAGATAATCAAGGTAAATACAGATTGCAAAGAGTAAATTATGTGAGAGCTATAAACCCTGAATTATAGAGCAACCCTCCAGAAAAAAATCATCACAAGGAAGATGACTGCTTTTCATGTTGTTGTGATGTGGTGTTTGCCATTTCCCTCTTGGTGTTTGGGTGTTTGTCTACTTTCCATGTGTGAACAAATCCCAAAGGTTTCTGACCAATTACAGAGATATGTGAGGGGGGGGATATAGCTGGCCCTGTTTGCAGATGTGTTAAGCACATAATTCACAGCTGAATTGTGTAAAAGGTTAGATGTGTTATCTATTAACTGCACTATAGGAGAGTTTTATATTGCATCCTCAACAAAGTGGCAGGAAATAGGTGTTTGTAGGTATGAGGTAATGTCGATTTGTGCCAGTCCTTGGGGCCTGTTGAGATAACAGATACTTTTCAAGTTGAGCTGTAACATGTATTTCCTTACTGTATATTGTTTCACTGTTGCAGTATTTACCTAGGAAAGAGGTAGTTATATACTTTATAATTCTTAAGGTTACACAGAGAAGGTCAGATATCTAGTTAATGGAGAGTAGTGCCGGTTGGGTGGATTAGAGGTAACATCACTGCTCTATAACCGTGGAGAGAGACCGTGGAGACACTGGTTCGACACAGGGGTTTGTGATACGCTCATACACACCACACATTACTGTGAGTTTAATTGCTGTGGGGTTTGTGATACGGTCATACACACCGCACATTACTGTGAGTTTACTTGCTGTGGGGTTTGTGATACGGTCATACACACCGCACATTACTGTGAGTTTACTTGCTGTGGGGTTTGTGATACGGTAATACACACCGCACATTACTGTGAGTTTACTTGCTGTGGGGTTTGTGATATGCTCATATACACTGCACATTACTGTGAGTTTAATTGCTGTGGGGTTTGTGATACGGTAATACACACCGCACATTACTGTGAGTTTACTTACTGTGGGGTTTGTGATATGCTCATATACACTGCACATTACTGTGAGTTTAATTGCTGTGGCGTTTGTGATATGCTCATACACACCGCACAGTAAAGGTGAGTTTTATTGTTGTGGGGTTTCCGATACAGTAGTGTGCGGTGTGTATGAATGGGAGTTTTATTGCTGAGGGGTTTGTGATATGCTCATACACACTGCAATTAGTACTGGCTGGGTGGAGTAGAGGTAACATCACTGCTCTATAACTGAGGAGAGAGACTGTGGAGACACAGGTTCGATCCCAGCAAGAGCACCTCCCCAGTAAGTGTCCTTGGGCAAGACACCTTAACGGTACATACTCGCCGCCCAGGACATACTTGAAAACAAGAGAAATCTCAATGTATCCTTCCTCGTAAAATCCTTTCCCCCCAGAAAAGTAGCTAAAGACAGTATTGGGGTAAGGTTTGACATCTGACAAGTCACTTATTTATTTATAAAGTATTTTACCAGGAAGGACACATTGAGATTTCTCTCATTTTCAAGTATGTCCTGGGTTCAAGAACATTGAAATATTACAGTCGTTACAGAAATACAAAGTAATACAATGCAAAATATTAAAAACACAAATATACAGATTAATACAGAAAATGAATACATTTTATTGCATTTTTTGTTATAATATACAGGCAGGACATGATGTATACATATAATAATGATATATTATGAATTTGCCGAGTCTGCCGGAAAGAGCGATATATAATATGTCTGGGTCATATAATAAAACGTGGCTTCTAAACGCGTTTAAACATGATGCGCAAAAGCAGTAAAAATGAGCTCAGCACACAGCGGTGAAATGCCTCAGCAGTGAAGGGGTTAAAAGTGTTTTTTCTTTTTTCTGTAGCAGACATTTTTATTATTATTCATAGGACCTAATATGTTAATTCCAGGCATTTTCGTTCAGTAGGTTTTTTTTGCAAACAGCGTTTCAATTATGACACTTTCAATCGTATTGTTTTTTTTTTTTACCCGTCCCGTGGCTTGTTGGCTGCATTTGGGGGCTCTCTGGAGGGTTTGCGGGGGATGTTCGGCATGTTTGCGGCAGATGTTTGGCAGGTTTGGAGCGGTCTGGCGGCAGCATTCGTCGGCCGATTCCCTGCACTTTGGGGAATGCTGAATTCACTGCAGGGTGGGGAAATTTGATTTGAAATTTGAAGTGCGGGGAACGAGAGAGCACTCTCTGAATAACTCCCTTTTTTTTTTGGAAGGAGTAAGAGAAAATGCACCAAGACCACTTGTTTGATTGGGTTCCTGGTGCCAAAGAAATTAAAATCAGGGCTTTGTGAGCCAACTGATGAGTGCTAATACAGAGCTTGTGTGAGAGCATCCAAGACAGGCAGTCTGTTATCTTGGTGCTTGATTAAAGTCAGTAGGCTGAAACGTTGCTGTTACCTTAGCGTGTAGGCGTGCAATAAAATGGCACTTCAACAGAGCAGACGGGAGCTGGCACTTTTTGGTGTCTTTGTCATCTTGGTGCGAGATAACATACCCCTATTTGGGGGGTCTGGATGTCATCGGTGAAGCTAATCATATAACATCCACGTCTGTCACACATGCCTCGACCGCCGATTTTGGAACTGCCAAACATAGCAGGCCTGTAACGTTGTCCACACATACCGTATCACTATTTAATCCTTGATCAGTGGGGGGCTGGGGTGGAGGATGATTTCCTAATTCAGAGTTATTTCTGTGTGATGTGTAGGACATGCGCATATCAACATTACCTGCATAATTATGGTACATCGTCGTAGAAGAATAAACATGAACAGACTTTAGGGGACACAAAGTGGGCATATAGAATGGTCATGACTCCGAATGGTTAAATAATGGAAGAATGGAATAAAATGACAGTGTCAGTCTATGTATAGGTATATCAATGTGTGACTTTGTGTCTTTTATGCACCCATATTTGTATTATTATATTTGCTGTGCCATTTTGTGTCCCTGTTTGTCAGTGTAACTGCACTCTCGCACAGCAACAGTATGCTGACACAATTCAAGAGTATTCAATTACCGCATTGCTTCTCCACCCACTGAGACCAGCACCCCAATGTTACTTCTGAAGGCAGACTAATTGGCTGTACCTACAAAGACAATGTTTTGGTCTTGAAGACCCTTGAAAAAGGCTTGTATAGGCCCAAAAAGTTGTCACCATATCTAAATCCAATAAATCTGGCTACAGAAGGAAGGTTGGTGTGCCGGTCTCAGTGCTTGTATGAGTCTGCTTTACATATGTGTGTGTGTGTGGTTATATCTGAGTTTGTGTGTATGTATGAACGTTCATTCAATGTCAGTGTTGTGTTAATTTATATTTCTGTGTTTATGCTAGTATACAACACCTCGCTCTGTGTGCTTGTGTGTATATATATGTGTCAGTTTCCGTGCCTGGATTAAGAGATTTTCAGGGTTATTCAAAGAGCTCCGAATTGTGGCCGAAAGGTAACCGAACGCTGAAATTCAGCATACGCTTACCTTTCCTGGCCATTCGGCTATTCAGAGAGCGCTGTGTTCGGCAGATCATCGGCTTTTTCCAGATGCGTTCGACGGGTTTGCGGCGTCTTATCGAATCAGATCTGAGAATTTTGGCGGTTTTGCAGCATTTTTATTTTGTAATCTGCAGTTCTGCAGCAGCTTTTCCCTGCACTTCAGGGACCCTGCGTTGAATGATGAATTCACCGCAGCGTCGGGGAATTTGATTCCCAAAGTGCAGTAAATGAATAACCCTTCAAATAATCAATTTAGTTGTAAGGAGGGATGATATTACATTAATATATGAATGTAAACTTTCTGATGTCAGACACACAGACAGGACCTACCCATGATCACCTATGATAAAGGTCGCCACGACCTAAAACAAATCATATCACCTGTACTTTGATTCAGATATCTACCTGGCCTTCTATAGGTACCTGAGAGCCAGGGTTGCTAATCACTGGCCTAGATCTTTTTATTTTTGTAAAAGTAAATTGTTATGAGAAGATATCAGCCATTTAGTACGAGAGGGATGAGATGTGTATAGCTTTGCCTCTGGGTATTGAAATATTCTTCGAGATTTCTGCTCCTCCCAAAAAATGTCTGAGGCTACAGAAAAGCAAAGAGGAAAACATTCTCTGAGTCTCTTGCTGTGAATAGACAGGAGTCGGGAAACCAGCTAGCAAATCACTTGTACTTGTTTCTTTGTTTTCCAGATCAGTACACTCAGATTCACATCTGTAGATAGCTGTGGCCGTGGGCCTTGGGCAAACATTGCTTAAAAATTATTTTAGCAACACCTCTAAATGTCCGCTGTGTCCTCAGGGTATTTTTCACAAGATGCCAACTGTGTAATTGCTGCACTGCCAATTAAGAATAGCTTATAGATATATAATGTGGACGTGGAGCGTCCTTCCGTGGAATGCCTTAGTCATTTCAGGGGGTTATTGTAACCCTTGAAGGACACCACTGGTCCATCCATTATGTGAAGTCCACTCCACCATTCTAATCTTTTTGGGAAATCTACAAATCCCTTTGTTGCTGTACATGCAAATATGTGTAATGTCCTTCAAAGACAAAGGGAGTTAAGTCAACACTAGTTTTTCCACTTGTAGGGGGTGAGCCCTGCTGTGCTGCCTCCATAGACTCCCTGTGTGTGTAATGCTCACAGGAAGGTATTCACCTTAGGTTCCCTATTGTAACTAATGACACCTCTGGAGCCATATAAATGTCAACTGTGAGAACTAATAGTGAAGTTTATTGGTACTTTCTCTTCCAAAGCTTACATCTAAATTTGTGCAGCGAATGGTAGGGGTTGTTACATCCAAGCAGAATGTCCTTAAAGCTGTCCAAAATAAGGTTTTGTGGTTTCTAAATACAATATACTGTATATATCTACCTGTCAAAGCTGTTCTTCGGTAAAATGAGTAAACTGCGGCTAGTCTCCATTCAGTATTGTTTTATTGTTGTTTGCAACACCAGTAATTATACTTCAGTGATTTTAAAGTTGTGATCTTCATTGAGCTTCGATAGAAACAACTTGGAAAAAAGCCAAAAGAACAATGGTAGACAACTTTGACTTGAACATCAGTCTAAGCAATGGTGAACTGTAGAGAGTGACTGTGGAGACACAGGTTCGGTCCCGGCAAGAGCACCTCTCCAGTAAGCCAGCAGGGTGGAGTAGAGGTAACATCACTGCTCTATAACCGTGGAGAGAGACTGTGGAGACACAGGTTCGATCCCGGCAAGAGCAGCACTCCAATAAATGTCCTTGGGCAAGATACCTAACGGTACATACTCACCACCCAGGACATACTGTAGATACTCGAGTATAGCGCGACTCGAATATAACACGGTGGATAGAGATTTATTAGGGAATTGAGAGAATACTCAAGACTCGATTATAAAAAGAGGAGCAAAATTATAAAAGTATACTGTACTGGGAAACCATTAAAATCCTTTGAGGTTCTCTTAATACAGTCAGCCTACCCATCAGGCCAGGGTGCTCAGCTCTAGAATAATTGTAGTTGTTACCAAGTATGAAGCCGACGGCCACCCATCTTCTTACTTGCGATAAGATGGCCGGCGGAGCGAGATGCAGTGAATCAATCACCAATGGCCATCACGAAAGGCGATGTCGTTATTTGACCTCCGGCTCCAGCAGGCAGGCTCATCCACTGCGTCGTCCGTCGATAGTCAGGGAGACTTGGGATCCTTGAGCAAGTCATGTTTTTTTGTTTTTTTTTCTTCACACGATGCAGATGTCTCGACTGTAATGCGACACCTCCAATTTTAGGGTAAATTTTTGTCACCAAAATCTAGCGGTATACTCGAGTATCTACTCGAGAAAACGAGATATCCTTTCTGGAAAAATCCTTTCTCAAAATTTTTTTGTTAAGAAAATCTACGCTAAATAACTTTGTGAGAAACTACAATAGAAACACTGGCTGAAACCCTATTGAAAACTGTGCTGAGTATTATGCTAGACAACTTCAACAGAACCTATGGTGGAAAAGGATGGCGAAAGGTACGACGAACTATGGTGGAGGTTCCCAAAATAGTAAATTCGCATTAGTTTCACTATACTTGATCCACCATAGTTTATCAAAGTAAGAACTACCATTCTTTTTTAATAAAACAACGGTGGTTATTGAATACTTCTATAAGTTAGAGTTAATTCATCCCTAGAAAGAACAGAAAGCTTCATAATTCTAAAATTCACCACGAGCAGCCAGTTAAATATTTTGATGTTACGGTCAAAATGTTGTATGTGGTATTAACTAGGCTTAGACTTCTACAGAAAAAGCCAATCCAGTGATAGTGGCCACATTCTGCATATCCTCATAATGAGTGAATAAAGTCACTATCATTGATACTGAGCACAAAATCTGCAGTTTGATCTGGATCGAACCATAAAAATGGAACCTCCAAAGCTGAAGTGTAGACACAAAGCATTCTTCACATAAGATATCATGACATTCCATTGACACAAATCCTATTTACACAGTGAGATCACTTCAGCGTTCACAGAAAGAAATGATTTCTTGTTTTCCAGAGCTTCAATGGCCAGAGAGTCATCTTCTGAAGAGCTGGGGTCCCTTAGTTTAGCCAAAGTGTTCACTATCTACATTCCAGAGGAATTAGCACCACCATTCTGTCCACAGCTGTGGCATTTGAAGGGTTAGTGTGAGATTTTCTTTACCAGACGCTATTAAGGAGGTGGTATATGCCAGTCACATCACACAGCAAGTAACTTGAATTTCTGATGCATTGTAATCTTTACACTCTAAACAAGCCAGTATAAAAAAAAATACTGTCATAGAAGGCTTTTAAAAATATTTTTCTTTTGAAATCGATTCCATAGTATTTCATTAAAGGGTTTATTAAAAAATAAAATTCTCTTTTTCTGCCCTTAAATAATTGGGCAGAGTCTGCTGACAGCGGCGGCCGAATCATTTTGTAAATTTTCCTTTATTTCAGGAGATATAACTCAACTTTTTTCGCTCTCAGCACGTAGCTCCTCTTCTTAGACTGTAGGGCCACCTGAACCCTGGAAGTGCCGGAAGCTTTTCAACGCAATTTGCATTCCTACGCAACTTGTGTATCGTAGGAACCGCGAATTGCATACTGTAACAGTACTTGTGCACTTTATGTGTGTAAGTTCCACAGCGCCTGAGCGCACGCACAGATCTGATCCACTGGCTGCTGGGGTCCTGGCCACTCCTAGGGTGACGGCGGCATGCTCTCTGAGCGCTGACATTACCAGTGCCTGATCTGGCAACCGGCAGCAAGGAAATTCGAGGTCCGGCTGCTGGTGACGTTGGGTGGGGTGGAAGAACCTCCTCCACTTCACCCTGTGATTTCACCAGACTGGGAGGGGCTGGGAGCAGGGGGAGAATGGGGGCACACCTCACCTCCTGACTACTTTAAATCAATAAAATTACTGAGTTGAGTATAGTTTCCCTTTATTACAAAGTTTTGTATTACTGTATACTCAGGGAGGGGTCTTACCTTAGCGTTATGCAGAGGGAAATTCAGTTTCCTCTAACGCATCTCTATCACAGAATTGCCTCTGTGGGAATAATTTACTCATTTCAATATGTTTGCTAGCCCTGGATCCTATTTTGTTTGAATCGCCTTAGGCCGCGGTCACACAAGCACATTGAGTGCATCTATGTGACCGCTCCTCCCTGTGTCCACTGCAGCTTTATATGACGGCTCAAAGGGGAGGGCCACACAGTGTTACGTGCATAATAGTACCACACGTTACACCGGACGTGCTGAAACCCTTCCCGTCGAAACACTATGACGGACGTTCAACAGGCCTACAAAGCGCAATCCTCCATAGGAGAAACGCACTTTGTAGGGCTGAGTGCATTAACGTGCGCTCAGTGAGGTGTAACACTTCAATGTACTTGAACCCAGGACATACTTGAAAACGAGAGAAATCTCAATGTATCCTTCCTGGTAAAATCCTTTATAAATAAAATAAATAAATAAATAAATACATGGGCCTCCAAGTGGAGAGAATGCCCATTCTCGCGGATGTTCCCTCAGTGCTCGTGTACGCTCCTGTGACCGCGGCCTTAAGCTGTGCTTGTGTATACTGATTCCACATCGAAAGTAACAATCACCCAGCACTGACATGTTTGTAACCGTGTCTGTGTTGTCAGAAGCTATAAAGAATATCAAGGAAAAGGTTATTTTCTTGCATAATGGAAAATGAAATTCTGATAGGTATATTCTATATGGGTTTTTATCAGAAAATTATTTTCTTTTTCTTTTAGCAAAAAATGCAGAATGATTATCCTTCGCCCTAAAGAGCACTTTCATTGAAAAGTTATACTTTTAAAAAATAAGATCACAAACTTTGCAGTTTATTACTGTTACATGTAAAATCTGAAATAAAAGCTGATAATTTCATTGATTTTAATATTTATTTTTTTCTAATGGTACATTTCTACTTAATTGCCAATCTAATGTAATTTGAATACATAATTTCTCAGCACGGCACTGACCTTCTCTTTCTGACTGATTGCTGTAATTGTACTTGTTTCATATCAAGTTAAAAAAGAAAAACGAATGTTTAAAAACTATTTTATATAACTGTTTCCAGTTTTATAAAATTTCTTAGTTATCTGCAAACTCACCTTCAATGTTCGACCAACCTCTTTTATATGGGGTGGTTAAAAAAGTACAGATTTCTTTCTGGCAATCTGTATCATACTACCTAGACAATGGTCGCTGCCGTTTGATGTCTTCTTCATACACCTCTATCCAATAGAACAGTGGTTCCCAACTGCGTTCCTCAAGAGCCCCTAACAGGCCAGGTTTTCCAGATATGTGAAGCACAGGTGATATGGTTTGCTGCTCAGTGATTGCAGGATTCAGTCTGCATTTCCCCAAAGTGATCCTTAAAACCTGGCCTGTTAGGGGGACTTGAGGACCGCGGTTGGAAACCACGGCAATAGAATGATCTAGGAAGGAGCTAAAGGTTTGTATCACAAAGGGCAAGTCATTGTCATTCTTGACCACTGGGATAGGATTTGCTACTATGACACACTTTGCGCAACACCACCCTCAAACCCTACTATTTCCTACATTGTAAATTATTACGGTTTTGGTTTTTGAAAATGTCCTCTTCGTAAGTCTACACTCATAGGTCTATTTTTCAACAAATGGGGCCCTCTAATCCCCATCTTACCCCTACCAATCAAAATAAAACTACTCACCCAAACGTACCAATATACAGACCGGTTCCTTATGGAAAAGGTTTGAGGTAATAAACCAATTCCCCCATCCTCGAAATTCCTGACTATACTCTCCGAATTTCTAGATCACTCGGAGTTAATGTTACTTGAACCTGAACACACTTGATACTCACAGTGGTTCCCAATCGCAGTCCTCAAGTACCCCTAACAGGTCAGGTTTTCCAGATAGCTGAAGCACAGCACAGCACAGGTGATATGTTTTGCTGCTTAGTGATTGCAGGATTCAGTCTGCATTTCCCCAAGGTATTCTGCAAAATCTGGCCCATTAGGGGTACTTGAGGACCGTGATCAGGGCCAGATTAACATAGGGGCTGACGGAGCAGCAGCTCCAGGCCCATGCCCCAGTATAGGCCCAGACAAAGGATAACTAGGTTTGCATCGATGGGCATTTGGACCCCTGTATCTCCAACTCCATAGCAGCTACAGGGTCATGTGAGGTATCGATTATGGCCTTTCCAATGACACCAAACATGACCAGGTTTTATGTAACAATAAAAATAAAATAATATTTCTTATTTTTTTTTTCTTTCTAGCATAGCAATATTTTTCACTTTTATTATAATTATAATGTGAACAATGATGCTGCACTAACTCGCCATCACATTTACATGTCACCAACAAGTGTGGAGGTGATGGCACAATCCGTTGTTACGATTGTTACATCAAAAACCTAAACTGCTGCACTGTAGCAAAGAGCACTGGAGGGGGGATTTGAACTCCTGCGTCACTAATATTTACACCGCAGAAGGTCAAGTCAGGTGTCATTGGACAGGTCAGAGTATGGCCTTTGCATTGATACCAAATTTGACCATGTAAAATCTGAAAAGAAAAAAAAAATTTTGATTAATTTTTTGTTCTAAAGCAATGGCATTGTCCATTTGTCACGTATAAAATGAGCAATACCACTGCCATTATTCACCTTTTCATTTCTCACGCTGCAAGAAATGTCAGTGTTTTATGCATGGTCCCATTATTCGTAAAACACAAGGGAAATATTCATTTTTATTTTATTTTTTAAAATTTTTTGGTTATTGTAAAATTGTAAATTTTCTCAGAAAAATACAGTAACAGTTTCCCATTTCACTTTTCTTTCTTTTTTTTTTAACAAGAATTCCCTATAGAATATACTATATAACCAAAGGTTTGGACGATAAAAAGGGAAGAAATAATTTTAAATGCTTTAAATTATTGAAATCTGAATGGAAATTTCCTCACCCAGTATCTGCCTGGTCAGATAGACCCGTATCTGCAATATTAAATAACCTAAAATATGTTTTCATTTCACTAAATTCCAAAAAAAGCCACCAAAATATTCAGCTCCAGGTCCATAGTGATCTTAAGCCGGCCCTGACAGTGATTGGGAACCACTGTGATAGAGTATCAAGTGGGTTCAGGTTAAAGTAACATTAACTCCGATTAATCTAGAAATTGGGAGAGTACTATAGTCAGGAATTCCGAGAATGGGGGAATTGGTTTGTTACCGCGGTTGGGAACCACTGCTCTATCACATACGCAGGATTCTCACAAGATCAGGTATATGGTTCCCACTAGCACTGACTTACATGTTAGTCTTAGCTACATCAAACCAAGGTTTAAGATTGTTTTTGCCCGCAATCGACTGTAAATTTAACTTTACAATTTCACTATACCCGATGTCATGGTAACTTGTATTGTAAATTCTACCTGTAACATATCAAATAGACTTTGAATATATCTTTGGGAGTGGGATAACTATGAGCTTAGTGCCCCAGATGAGTCTCTGAGTGTGGGAGTAACAGGAACACACATGAGCTGGAGGAGTGGCGTTAAGAAGAGGGTGCTTGATGGCCTAAAGTAAACCTTCCATTTGGAAATAATGTGAAAATGTAAAGGGAGAAAGAGTGAAAGAGTTAATGAAACAATGTGGGATACCCTGACAAGTTGGTGTATGAAGGAGGAGCAGGAGTATGGTTAAAAGAAAGGAAAAACTAACAGGGTTATTCAAAGAGAGGTGAAAAGCAGGAGAATGACTGGAGAATGGAAAATAGCCGATTTGGAAAGTGAGATAAATGGGAGAATTTTCTGGTTTGGCTATTTTGACCTAGAATTTTCCATTCTCCAGTCATTCTCCTGCTTTTCACCGCTCTCTGAATAACCCTGTAAGGAATTATGGAAAGGGTGCTTTCTGCCATGGATGAGCCCCTCTAAGAGGGAAGGGGGAGAAAAGGAGGGGGAAGAATGAAGGAGTAAGGCTATTTCAAGATAAGTTTCTCTGTTAATGAGAAAAACTGATGCATGACAGGACAGGGAAGATGCTCATGAGCTGGGAAGGTGACCATGCCCAGAAGACCAGGAGTGTGCATATAAAGATAGGGAAGAAAGGCTGTTGGTGTTCCAGAGGAGACACTGTCACGGGATACAGCAGGTGCATACATGTATCCTGTGGCACACTCTGTCCCTTTCAGCCAGTAGCACAACTTGAAAATTCAGCAGATAATACACAGCCACGTTCATTGGTGCTTCAAATCACTGGATCCTGTCCAAGGAGATGACTAGCATTAATAGTACCAGGACCATTGCACCTCCATCCATCGGATGTCATGTCAGACAGGCCCCTTTCAGAGCCGTGGGCCCTAGGCGGCTGCTAGAGCTATCTAATGTGAGAGTTGAGGAATGGGAAAAGTAAGCTGGGTGGGAAGATTTAGAAAAGAGGTTTTAAATTAGGAGAACACAGAACAAAGCCGTCACTCTTAGCTTATTAAATTGCTATGTGCTTTGGAGCTTTGAAACTAGAAGCTCAGTTTATTTCCGATTTACAATTAATAACTTCATTATCAGTTTGGAGTAATTGTTTTGTATAGGAGAACAATACTCTTTTTTTGAATAGCCATTTCCAAACCACGATAACTGTCATTGTCCCATTGCAGGGCCGTGGAATGCAGATCCCTGGTGCACCGTGACACATTATTTTGTAGAAAAGATTACAGTTCTATATATCCATCTAGAAAAAGATGCTTTCACACTTCCTTTCATTTATGTAGAGGAGAGCTGAGTCATGCGAGGACAGCTATATCCATCTGGCGCAGAATATCAAATGAGCCACACTGGCTTTTGAAGATTTTTGTTCTCGCGGTGACATAAAAAAAAATACAAATACATTACCTTCACAGATGAACTCCCCTATCCTCAATTTTTTCAGACGTTATACTTCAGCTTATAATTGGACCGAACAGAGAAAATGTACAGAGACCACATGCTTTCATTTTACTGTATACCTGGAACTCTTACTTTTAGATCAGGAGATCCATTAACCGATTTTGCATTTTTACATTCCTAATTCTAAAGGTTGCATCGCAAATAGAAAAAGACATTATGAACATTTTCATACTTCCCTGGAATATATAAAAAATACATATCCATTAGCTTCGCTGCAGAGGTATGACTGCAATCAAGATACCATCTTTTTGAAGAATTATTTCAGGGTGCTTTAGAAAGCAGCAGGCTTCCATTTCCTTAAGGGGAACATGTCATGGTTCGCGTTACATACAACCTTTACTCTGTTTGATCGAGATTCAAATTCTATCTGTGCATTGTGCTAACCCGCAGTCCAGCAAATGTATAGATTTTTAATAATTACCTATCAACTGATCAACCAGTCCTCCCTCACACCTGTCATTCCTTCCTGCTGGCATACAAGCCCAATCATACCTCTATGTCGACCGCCAATAGTAGGACAAAGTGGAAGAGACACAATGCAGGTGGTGGCTATCCCGCTCACTGCAGCCTCCCGATTGATGGAGCTGGGAATATTAGAATGCCACATATTATAAATAGGACAGCACTTTATACCATACAGTCAGGGTTCAAGTCGAGGAGGAACATGTGTGAATGCAGTTCCTCCACTATTACTGCAGAGGGAACTGAGTTCCCATTGGTCCTACACACTATAAAGCTTCTACCAGGTGTACAAGCATATGTTTCACTGTTAAATCCTATACTTATTGTCACTTATTTGTATTTGTTTTATCCACAGTCACACTTCACCTCCATTTTTCCATCTGCTGTATGATGGTACCCCCAAGTGCTTGCATGGGGGTTCTTAATTCAGTTAGATATTTTATTTTAACTAAATCCAGGGTTCTGTCCGTCTTAAAAGTGGATTACGTAATTAACCATCTGTCTGACAAGGCCTTGCTCTGGGCTATGCCTCTATGGGAGCACAAGAAACCCATTATTTAAAATTATGAAGGGCTCATAAGTGAACTGAGATGCACGATTGACCCAAACAGAAGGACAAAGAGTGCTGGGAGAGCCCTCTTTTGCATTAAGCAGGGTAACAGACAGGTTTCTGAGTATGCCATAGACCTTTAGACATTAGCCTCTGATGTACAGTGGACAAATGAGGCATTGGCCTTGGCCTTTACCAAGGTTCTCTACGAGAATCTGATGTTTGAACTCGCTCCTATGAGTTTACCTGATGGGTAGGATGATCTCATTGATTTTTACATCGGACTACATGATCAAATTCGTGAGAGAAGGCCTCTTAGAGGCCTAGGAGATTATTGCCTACTGAACCTTCTGTTGTTCCTGTTCTAGCACCCTTTGTGTCCGTACCTATTGAAGTGACCATCCGTTCCAGAACCTAAACAGATAGGTAGGACGGATATCTGAGGAGGAAAAACAATATAGGCTGCAAGAGGGTTTATGCCTATATTGTGCTGGCCAAAGGCACTTTAGGTTGCAATGCCCCAGGCGACCAAACAAATCAAGGGTGTCGGAAAACTACCGTGTCTAGGTTCTCACAAGAGACAGATCCTAGGCATGACTTCTGTGTCTCTCCAAAAACTAAACAACAAAAAAACCCGTGCTGTGGTAACAGTGTCTCTGGCTTGGGACACCATCAAGCTTGAGACCAAAGTATTTATTAACTGTGGTGCTGCGCCCAGAGCCCAGAATTACCCCAACTGCAGATCCCATGAGGTTGACCTTAACCCCAAAAGAGCATCCTGCTTGGGCAATGGGTTTTCAGGGCGCCGGTGGTTAAAGTTTCTGCAGATGTTGCCAATAAGGTGAATGCTGTGCGGTCCTTAATGGAGATTGGTTGGCACGTCTGGCTCCTGATGGTGATTGGCTGGAGTTTCAAACCAGGCTGCTGGGTGTTGGGGAACACGAGGGACAGACTTAGGCCAGTGTCTGACCTGCCTCCCAATGCCTGTTACAGCTTTGTGACGTTTCGACGGGGCCGGCCACATATCTACTTTTTAAAAAATTTCAGGGACAATTATTAAAATGCAAACTTTTTTATCACGTGTTTCACCCAACTGCATGGGCATTCTACCACCCATCAACTCTCGGCCTCTATCCCTTCCAAACCATAAGTTCTTTTATGTTTTTCTCCTGTGTTCTGGTTCAACCATAATTTAAAGCTGCATTGGAAAGACTTGCACTTTAAAATAATTTTTTGGGGAAGTCAGAAAGAGTGCAACTGCTTCTTGAAGAGAACTTTTGACAGCTCCGTTGGTGAATATGTCCAGGACCAGAGCTATGCAGTAACAAAGGTGGACATGAAGAGTTATGTGATTCTGTAAATCTAGGGCAGAGTTCTAACTTTCGTGTGCTCGATTTACTTAATTGACTTGTATAAAAAGTTGAAACGGAAAACTCCTCCAATTCTTTTATTTTTACTGATACAAATTACACATTATTTGTGGTCCTTTCCTTGCTTTTTTGTAGACACCTAGAAAAAGACGGCAATACCACTGTATTTTGCATATAAACAGTAATATTTTATGATCAATGTTCCAAAAGCAGTCCTTGAACTGGTTTAACATACACAGATGATCTCCTTTGCTTAAGATTACAGGATCTTTAGGCAACAGATTGAGCTGGCAGCAGGAAATATAATTGGTCCTTAAGGGATTGATAGCTTGAAATTTGTTACACGAATGCAAATCAGAGTTGGTGATGACGATTTCCTTAGGCTCTCAAGTGGAAGGGTTGGCATGAAAAGGGCATGCAGGAAACAAAGGTCATTGGTAAAATCATATATAAAAATTTCATGGAATACAATGCTTTAAATTAATATTATCATCATCATCATGTATATATAATGGCAGCAGATTTACAATAATGAGTGGGGAATTAAACTAATAAAATGACTATCAGGGTTATTCAGAGAGAGCAAAACTGGCCCCGAAATTGCACCAAACGGTGAATTTCCCCGTACGGTACAACTTCGTGGCCATTCAGCTATTCAAAACCTTGCAATTCGCCAAATATTTCCCCATAGAGAAGCAATGGATAACCTATTCGGAGAACACCAAACAGCAGAGAAATGTCAGTGAAATGTCCTGATGTTCAGTGGTTTCATTCAGCAGGATTAATCAGGCGAATCCCATAGACTTCAATGTCAAAAATATTTCCATTTTTATTCGATATCTTTTAAACTGTTTATTCTTTTTAAATGCAGAAAAAAGACTCTTTGTTTAATTTTTTTAAGGCATTTTAGGCATTTTTTGGGATTTTTTTCAGCAAAACAAATTTCAGATTTTTTTTTACATAGTGATTTTTCTTCTGTAACAGACCTTTTTATTATTATTAATAGGACCTTATATGTTAATTCCAGACATTTTCGTCCAGTAGTATTTTTGCAAACAGCGGTTAATATACTTAAAGTTCCAATCGTTTTTTTTTTTACCCCATTCATCGTCTTCCGGGGACTGGTCAGAGCTGTGTTCGGCGGATCATCAGCTTTTTCGGACTCGTTTGGTGGGTTTGCAGCGGATCGCCGGGTACGTTCAGCGGGGTTTATGCGGCATTTCAAAGTGATCTGAAATTTTTGGATTGTATCAACGGATTTTCGTCAGATTTTCTGCGATTTTTCAGTGATTGGGGAGATTTTTTAAATTCCTTCTCTCTGCACTTCGGGGATCTTGCAGTGAATGCTGAATTTACTGCAGGGTTGGGTAATTTGATTCCCCCGAAGTGCGGGGGAACGAGAGAGCACCAAAATGTCAGACATTTCAGTGCTCTCTGAATAGCCACTTATAACGTTATAAAAATGTAATCCCGAAGTACAGAGATCTCTTCTAAGATGAATTTATTATGTACGTACATAGAAAGTAATCTATCCTAGAGCCAGGTGTAGGCTCATGTAAATGTGAGTTGAATATCGATGTGATTATATTTGCACGTCTGGAATGATATACTGCACAATCCTGGTCTCCTCTTTTTTCCTGTAGTATTGCTAATACCCCTTCAAAAGGAGGCGAACCCTTGAAGAATTGAAAAAAGAAAAAAAGAAAATTTTCGTATAGTGTGTATGATCTCGCAAACCGGTAGCTGATATTTACTGGCGCTACGTTGTATACTTTCTATGTTCAGTGTAAAAGGTTAGTTAGAGGAACCTCCATACGCAACGTTTAGCAAGCAGGTTGTGCACTGATTTCTAGTGGGCGCTTCACTCTTTTGTATTAAATTATTATGTACGTACTCTGTATTTTTTTCTACGATTATAAGGTTGTACATCATTCACAAATGTCTTTTTTTATTACCGTATTAATACATTTCTCTGCCAGTGAATTTTTAAGCCCCCTCAGTAAACATTATTTGTAGAAGGTCTTGCTTGAAGGATTAATCATTTACCCGATTTAGGTACCTCTGAAGGTTTCTCAGAAGAGCTGAGGAATGATCTGTTTTTACTAAATATGACACAAGATTGAGCCCCGTGTGTTGCTGTTCACTGATGCTCAACACAGAAATTAAAACAAATTCACATTCTTTTACTCATCTCGTGGTGGTGACTCGCTGGGTGATCAGGTACCATGATTTCAGACCTGGGAGACATCCCCAAATACGTGTTTTTATTACATGCTTTTAAAACATCACCCCTATTGTTACTATAGCAACATGATGATGCTACTATCAGGGTTATTCAAAGAGATCAGAAAAGTCACCGCACGTTCAGTGACTTTTCGTTCCCTGCACTTCAGGGAATTCGGCGATTCCTAGTTCGCCGACCCTACGGTGTATTCAGCAAGCACCGCAAGGCCCCGTAGTGCAGGGAAAACTCGCCGCAAACACAGCGAACACTCACCGCAAACCCGCCGAACACTCACCGAACACTCACCGAAATCCACAGAAACAGCTGGATTAACCACGCCGAACACGCCGGAGAAACCCGACTAGCCGCCGATCACAGCGCAGAGCAGCCACCGGAAAAAGCCGACACGCAGACGAACGAGGTGAAAAAAAACAAAAAAAACGCTTCAAAGCTTGAAATTTGAAACGCTGTTTGCAAAAAAAATACTGAATGAAAATGTCTGGAATTTACATGTAAGATCCAATGAATGATAATAAAAAGGGCTGTTACAGAAAAAATGAAAAATCGATGTAAAAAAAAAACACGGAAAATAAAGATTGCCAAAAAAAATCCCCAAAAATGCCTAACAGATCCTAAAAAATCTATGAGTAAAGAGACTTTTTAACGCAGAATATAATAACGAACGGTTTATTAGATATTGAATTAAAACTGGAAAATTTTTAACATTGAAGCCTATGGGATTCTCCTGAATAAACCTGCCGAATTAAACCACCGAATGGCAGGGCATTTCGGCAACTTTTCTCAGCTGTTCGGTGTTCTCTGAATAGACGAAGCATTGCTTCTCTATGGGGAGTTCACTGCCCTCGAACAGGCACCGTATGTGCAGGCAATTCGTCACAATATGACGAATTGCCTGCTCTGAATAGTCGAATGGCAGCGAAATGAGCGAATTTCAGTGTTCGGTTGCATTTCGGGGCCAGATCGGCTCTCTTTGAATAACCCTGTATGTCTTTAAATCAACATTTTAATCACTATTTTCTCTTAATATTCATTAGTATGCATTAATTTATTTTGTGGGTGTCTGTATGTACCCTTTTCGCCTTCTCCACGTGATCTCTCTCGTGTAACCACGTACAGCATTTGATTCCCTGGTAGTTCCAGGAGTATTGTGATGATGGGTTTGTGCAGATTAAGTTACATATAAGTATGAGTTGCTTACTGGCCAGTAAACGTAGGCTTTTATAACACTGGATTCAGGCGCATGTTTTATAAAGTATATCTCCCAGTTCTGGTATTTGTTAGAGGATACAAGAGCTGCATGATTCACCGGACAGTCTTGGTATTCAGAGAGCACTGAAAGGTCGCCCAGATTTCGATGCTCTCCCGTTCCCCACACATCGGCTAGTCTGATTCACTGACCCTGCGTTGAATTCAGCATTCACCGCAAGGTCCCCAAAGTGCAGGGAGGAAACTGCCGGACGCATATGAAAAACTGATGCAAAACTGCCAAATCAATCAAAAAACACCGAAAGCACACCGAATCGATCGGAAAAAACACCGAAAAGCCACCGAAATGCATCCGACGATTTGCTGGAAAACTGCCGAATCGATCTGAAAAAAGCCACTGAACAGAGCGCTGACCAGCCGATCGAAAAAGCCGATAAGCCGACAAACGGATAATAAAAACCCCTGCAACCTTTAAAATGTGTGCAAAAAAACTACTGCACAAAAAAATAACTGAAAATAACATATAAGGTCTTATGAATGACAATAAAAAGGTCTGTTACAGGGAAAAAATTCCATTTTTAAAGAACCGGAAACAAAATTTCACCAAAAAAATATCAAAAATGCTCCAAAAAAATCCAAAATAAATAAATAGACTTTTTGCTGCAAGTGAAAAGAATAAACAGTTGAATAAATATTTAAGAAAAATGGGGAATTTTATTGCATTGAATCCTATGGGATTCGCCTGGTGATTAAATCTGCCGAATGAAATCATTGAAGATCAGGGCATTTCACTGACATGTCGGTGCTGTTCGGTGTTCTCTGAATAGATTAACCATTACTTCTCTATGGGGATTTCACTGCCGTCGAAGATCACCGTATTTCGCAGGAAATTCACCAATATTTGGCATACTGCCAGCTTTTTGAATAGCCGAATGGCCATGAAATTGCACCGTACGGGGAAATTCATCATTTGGTGCAATTTCAGAGCCAATTCGGCACTCTTTGAATAACCCTGAATGTGTTTGTACCTACTAAATTGGTTGACAGGGTTTCTGGGTGGAATTTATCCAAAATAAAAAATGTATATCACAGAGAGTATTTATTACCTAGACTTCTGGTCTAAACCATTATAAAGGAGAAATAGTACAGTTTTTTGACTCACTATAATCATGTCAGTAAATTTCAATGAAAGTACACTGGATGGCTGACCAAATAGTCAGACGATATTCAATCTCAGGGGACGTTGCTTGTAGCATATTTAGTGTAAGTTTAGTCACAGCTTTCTTTACGTGGGCTTCAACATGCTGAAGATCAGTGATCCTTCCTGATATGGAAGACAATTTTTTTTAGATAACCCCTGAAGTAGAAATCCAGTGGGGTTAAAACTGGCAACCACGGAGGACAATCAACTGGTCCACCTCTGCAATCCATCTCCCAGGCATCTCGTGATCCAGGTAATACCTAACGATGTGGCTGAATTGTGAGTTTGTCTGCAGTCAGTTGGGATGTGGACATGGAAGTAACTTTCAATTAATTCCTCTGTGATAGCAAAAGCCAAAATTTTAAATTATAAATACTTTTCAAGATACACATTTTTTATTTGGATACCTTCTAACTGAACATCCTGTACTAAGGGGGTTATTCAGAGAGCACTGTTTCCAGAATCCGGCCATTTCTAACCGCTGACACCACAAAACAACTCATCCACGCCCTTGTAATCTCCCGACTTGACTATTGTAATAATCTTTTATCTGGCCTCCTTCCTGTCCCACCTCTCCCCCCTACAGTCCATTCTGGATGCCTCTGCCAGGCTCATCCACCTCACCCCTCTGTCTCTGCCGCTCTTCTCGGCGAGTCCCTTCACTGGCTCCCCATCCACTGCAGAATTGAATTCATAATCCTTACCCTGACCTACAAAACCCTCACTAACTCAGCTCCCCACTACCTGTCCTCACTAATCACCAAATACACCCCAGCCCGCTCCCTAAGGTCAAACAGTGACCTGCACCTAGCTTCTCCCCGCATCACCTCTTCCCATGATAGACTGCAGGATTTCTCACACGCAGCCCCATCCTCTGGAATACCTCCCTTGTACTGTCAGACTTTCCCCTAGTTTCTCTTCCTTCAAACGCTCCCTTAAGACATTCCTATTTAGGGAAGCCTACCATGAACTCACTGATACACCTCACTGCCCCAAACAGTCCATCACTCTCACCTTGCAGTCCTTTCCTCCTGTTTCCACCCCCAACCCTTCTACATTGGGAGTTCCCACGGGAATAGGGCCTTCATTTCCTCCTGTACTGTTTGTCAATTGTTCAATGTATTGTAACCCTGTCTATATTGCGCACATTGTACAGTGCTGCGGAATATGCTGGCGCTTTATAAATAAAGAATAATAATAATAATGATGTCGCCCACATTTCGGTGCTCTCTCATTCCCCGCACTTCCCTGCACTTCGGGGAATCAATGTTCCCCACGCTGTGGTGAATTCAGCTTTCACCGCAGGGTGCCTTGAGTGCAGGGAAAACCCGCCGCAAGCCTGCCGCAAACCCGCCACACACCTGCTGAAAACCCACTGGAACTGCTACAAAAACCACACCAAACATGCCAGAAAAAGTCTATGAGCCACCAATCACAGTGCAGATCAGCCGCCGGAAAAAGCAGACAAGCCGACAAACGAGGTAAAAAGAGAAAAAACTAGGGCTGTGAAAATTAACGATTAATCATTAAAATTTTTGATCGATTTAAATTTATTTTGATCAGGGGGGCCCATCAGCTCAGGTATCGGACTTTTGGAGTCCGAATCCAGAGCTGTACTGGCTTCCTGGGGCCCTGGGCGGCCCTACAGCAGCGTGAGAAGCACGCTGCTTTGGCGCTGCCCTCCAGTCATGTGTGCGATCCGTGTGACGCACGCGTCACACACAGTGACTGGCGCAGGAAGAAGACGGCAGACGAGAAGGCAGCGGAGGAGCGGTGAGTATGGTGCTGCCTGTCTCATTCCAGCCTCGGACCCAGCCAAACCCCAGCAGGGCCCAGACCCCAGGCACACACCAGGCCCCAGATAAGACCCAGGGCCCAGACCCAAGACCCAGGGCCCAGGACCCAGACCCAAGACCCAGGGCCCAGACCCAAGACCCAGGGCCCAGTTCCAGACCCAAGGGCCAAGACCCAGGTACCAGACCCAAGACCCAGACCCCAAGACCCAGGGCCCAGTTCCAAACCCAAGGGCCAGGGCCCAGGGCCAAGACCGAAGACCCAGACCCAGGGCCCAAGACCCAGGACCCAGACCCAAGGGCCCAGGCCCAAGGGCCCAGACCCAGGGCCAGACCCAAGACCCAGGGCCCAAGACCCAAGCAGATCAGCTAAAAGTAGTTGGATCTGTATGTGCATTATAATTAATCAAAATTAATCAACTAAAAAAAATGTGATTAATTGAAAACTAAAATTTTAATCAGTACCAGCCCTAAAAAGAACAATACGCTTTAAATTGGCAAAATTGAAACGCTGTTTGCAAAAAAACTACTGAACAAAAATATCTGGAATATACATACAAGGTCCTATGAAGGATAATGAAAAGGTCTGTTACAGAAAAAAAATCGCTATTTAAAAGAAATCTGAAAAATAATCGATAAATAGACTTTTTACTGCGGAATGAAATAATAAATGGTTTATTAGATCTTGGTTAAAAACGGGAATATTTTTAACATTGAAGCCTTTGGGATTTGCCTTAATAAACCTGAAATAAAATGAAAACACCGAACAGCAGGGCACTTCAGCAACTTTTCTCTGCTGTTCGGTGTTCTCTGAATAGATTAACAATTGCTTCTCTATGGGGAATTTCTCTTCCTTCGAACAGGCACCGTACTTGCTGGCAGTTCGCCAAAATTTGGCGAACTGCCTGCTCTCTGAATAGCTGGCCCCGGAATGTCATCGTACGGGGAAATTCACTGTTTGGTGACATTTCGCGGCCAGATCGGCTCTCTCTGAATAACCCCTTAAAGGTAGTTTTATTCCCTAGAGCAGGACTGTAAAACTCACGCCCCCCCCATATGTTGAGGCCTTCGATTCCCAGAATTCTTCCAATGTAATAGATGGACACAGGGAGTTGAAGTTCAGAAATATCTGGGGGGCTGGGGTTTGACATCCCTGTTCAAGGGCAGTAGAATTTTCCTTAGGAATTGGTGAAATGTATAAGCCATGAATGAATTCCGTCTTTACTGAGACTTATAATTAGTTATTCTCCATCCCTCAATGTGCCCTGTTATGCCATTACTTGTTCCTCTAATCAGCAGTGGTTTCCCCTTCACGCAGAACGTCCAGATGTAGCTTGATTGCTAAGTAATGCGGCACAGCCATGCTGAAAACAGTAATAGAGAGGGCCTTTAACTTGATCCCGGATCCCAACAAACCTCATCCATCAATTTCTCCTGAAGAGAAGAGGCTAGGTTGCTAATCCTTGCCCAGTAATAATCGTGCATTTAACAGGATTAGCCGCTTGACGTGTTTTATTTACTGATTAATACCACGTCTGAATTTTGCATGGGAACTCATTCCTCCTTTCTCTTTTCAACCATTTCTTAACTGGGCTGAGAATGAAGAAGAAAGATTGTCTTAAAAACCATTCCACAGCTGAAGTGCATTTATGGTGAGCCATACGATCCCAGGCACTTCCTCTACGTGGACACAAATTACTGATGTGGCGCGGACTCCGGAGGTATGAAGCGTCCCTCCTTTTCAAAATGTGATTGAAGCTGGCGACGTACGTTCAAAGACAAAAACTGTTTCAAAAGAGCTTGAAAAATCGCCTGCTGGGGAACATTATGTATGAAAAAATGTTGCACTGATGTTTTACAAACTGACTGGTCTTCTTCATCATAATCGTGTGCTGGCTGGATTAATTTCTACTTCACGTCTACTTTTTAGGTCCCAATTTTAATTTTTTTGGTTTTCATATTAGAGTAATCATAAAGAAAATAATGTTGACGTGAACTGTGATTATTTACAATTTACAAGTAATTAATGTCCCATATGTGCAGACCCTACAGACAGGGCTGTCTTTACCGTGGGGCAAAAGGGGCAGTTGCCCTGGGCCGACTCATGGTTGTGGGGCCCATAGCAGCTGCTCATTGACCCATAAAACCATGGCCTTCCGCAAACTTACACTTGTTTGACTCAAAGTTTGAGTTGGCTGCCATGATCCTGCGGTTCCATGGAGCCATGCTGTCTGTGTTTTCAAGCTTCGGCCTACCTAGGCCTGGCACCGGCAGACAATCAAAGGTGACGGCTGGCCGGCCCCCACTGATGATGTCAGTGGGTGCACCGTGGGATGTCTGCCGCCCAGCCTAGGTCTGGTGGTTCTTCTCTTCGCCGTACCCTTGAAGAAGACGCCAGTGACTGCGGCACATCAGCACTTCAAGTCAGTCAGTTACGGTCCGGACTCCGGAGCGAACAAGGCACCCTGATCTGTCCCTGTGAGTGAAGAGATCAAGCAGGGGTCAGGAAAAAAAGATTCCCCCCTCGGATAAAATGTAATTTATTTTCCATACCTTACCCATAAAGAAAAAACAGACTTTACCCCCCTGTGGAAAAAAATATACATTTGCCCATTCATAACAATAAAACTCACAGCAATATGCAGTGTGTATGAACGTATCACAAACCCCAACAATAAACCTTACTGTAATGTGCAGTGTGTATGAGCGTATCACAAACCCCCAGCAATAAACATTACTGTAATATGCAGTGTGTATGAGCGTATCACAAACCCCCAGCAATAAACCTTACTGTAATGTGCAGTGTGTATGAGCGTATCACAAACCCCCAGCAATAAACATTACTGTAATATGCAGTGTGTATGAGCGTATCACAAACCCCCAGCAATAAACCTTACTGTAATGTGCAGTGTGTATGAGCGTTTCACAAACCCCCAGCAATAAACCT
This sequence comes from Leptobrachium leishanense, assembly GCA_009667805.1. NCBI lineage: Eukaryota > Metazoa > Chordata > Amphibia > Anura > Megophryidae > Leptobrachium > Leptobrachium leishanense. Next base: position 90,514,697 of record CM019066.1, read on the forward strand.
TACAGTAATGTGCAGTGTGTATGAGCGTATCACAAATCCCCAGCAATAAGCCTTACTGTAATGTGCAGTGTGTATGAGTGTATCACAAACCCCACAGCAGTAATAAACCTTGCAATAATGTGCGTGTGTGAGCACAAAAAAATTTTGCCCAGGGCCCAGTCACTATTAAAGATGGCCTTGCCTACAGATATGGGCCTCTGCACGCCTGCAGGCTCTGTGATATGAAAATACTTGTGGCCTAGCTTCCCTAAAAGATGATGCCAGACAGAGGTTGCAACGAACATAATTGATTCTCCAAGCACCACTTTGCAATAAAGAGTGGCATGGGGCAGCTGACATACTTTGGCCTAGGCCAAGCATGAGCGAATAGTCCGTAGTTAGCCATGATGCAAATTGCACAATCATTGTCTCAGCGAAGCCTCCATAAATGTACAGTATGTGGCGCAGGGCCTTGCACAGCAGGGTGGTTAGCTGCCCTGCAAAGCAACCAATCAGGGTTGCGCAAACTTCAAAAACCCTGATTTAACCATTTAAGACCTGTAAGAGGCATTAACCAGGCGCTCGCGGTACACTTTCCCTCAGATCTCCCCTTAACAGGGTGAAAGCCTAGGGCTGCCTGGGACGAGGTCTGAGGAAAAATTGGGGTCACATGGCTGGACCGTGTGAGTCAGCAAGTCTCCCGTACTGTGAGGATGTTTAGCTAACAAAGTGACAAATGGTATGGCCATATGGTGTGAACAAATTCCCATATTTTGCTCTATAGTTTGTGGTTTTTATTCTTTGAAAATGTATACTTCCTGTGTGTGTGTGTTTGGGTAATTTCGGCAATCCCACTTCTAGACATTGCATGTTTTGGGATGCGTTTTCCAAATCCTACTTTTTTTTTAGTATAGTTTTTGACAGAAAAGATGAAGGAATGTCTCTATGTAAACATCTACACAGGGTCTCCAGATAGAAACCTCCTAACACAGACGTGTGGAAATAATTATTTCATTAGTACAACAGAATGTATGGGAAACCAGCACATACTGGACAAAAAAACACAAAAAAAAAGCCCCAAACCAAACACCCAAACTACTACGCGTGGACTGTGAAATTCTGAAGCTTGGTGTTTAGACATATCTGTTTATTTTGGGGATTGTTATCGTCTAATGAGTTGGTATGCTGGCTTCTAACCTGTGTTGACCTTTAGATATTGTGTAGGAGAAGACAACAGAAGAGGACAGTCAAGTCACCCACAGTCCAGATGTGGCTGGAGAGGTGTGGTGGGAGGAAAGAGAGTGTGGGTAGACTGCCGCCTTCCTCTCAGATTGTCAGCTGGTTCTCATTGTAAACTGAGATCCTACAAATGGTGGAATTGGCCAGTAGAGATGCGATTCAGCACCTTGTCTCATCTTCCATCATCACACTGTGTGCTGATATCTGGAACTCCATACACACTTAAAAAAGGTGTCCCACTGGGCGCCGGCATGTGGCTGACAGCAAAGCTCTTGCATGGAGATGGATAGACATGAGTAGGTGGACATGACAGAGACAGAAGTCTGAATGAAAGCAGGCCCTCAGTTTCCACAAATGAAAGCTGATGTGTGAGCGTGGTCCACAGGAGGGCATTGTTCAGATGTTTGTGGTAACAAACTGTATTATACGGCGTACAGATTTGCTTGTGTGGTAGTGTAGGGGATAATACAATGGAACATAAATACATCTGAACAACACATAACTCAACAAAGATGACACTGTACGATTGGAGGACCCTGTTCCAGAGAACCAGGGAATCTGTATGATTGTATGTTTGCATAACCTGCGAGAGGTAACAACAGTAAAAATTGAAAAACAATTGAAACAACAAGGGCTCTATTACGTTCTCCGCGCAAATTCGTACGCGCAGTGCATTTTTTTGCGCGCAGCGTTAAACGTTAACGCGGGTAAAATAACGCTTGTATTACGATGCGAGCGCATTTTTTCATCCGTCAAAAAATATCGTGCGTAGAAAAGACGCACAAAAACGTGCACGCATTAACGCTGCGCGCAGAAATCGGTGGGCAGACTGTTTTTTCATGCGATTCAGCCAATCAGAATTAAGAACCACAAATGTCTCCCGTTCCGTTTTTGCACCTACCAAAATCAATCTGAGTATATATGCTGCAGCAATAATAAAACCACGCACAACTTCTCAATTTTATTGTTTGGGTATGTGTAGAATGTGTAACTATACTGTGCAGTGTGTTTTTTTTTTCTGTGCTGGAGTTTTTCGTTTGGGCCAGAACGTTCGGATTTGCAGTTACCACCAGCTTTTAAAAGACGTTAAAATTATGCGCGCAAATGTCATTCGTAAAAAGTTGCGCATCGATTGTGAGGCTAGGGTCAGACTAGCGCACTTTAAACGTGCGTTCTGGCGCACTTAATTACGGCCGCACTAGCAGCAAATGACGGGCAATGACGGCCAATATACGAAGTATGATCGCATGAAAGTCCGGCTGCGCAACGCAAGTGGCAAACGAACGCATTTTGTCGAGAACGTCAAACCGCTACTACTGACGTACAGAGTGCGCTGCGTCCGCTAGCGGCGTGTGTGCGTGATTTGGAGATGTCAGACACTGCTAATGTCCAGCCTACATAACATCCAGATGCAAAAAGTGTTTTATTGATGATCCGTACAAAATCACGAACGCAAATGCGCATCGTATGACCGCTATCGCGTACTCCGTGAAAAAATGCGTCCATTCGTTCAAACGCACTTTTTCACAGACAACGCGAAAATGCGTTCGTCTGACCCTAGCCTAATACCATCCACATACCAGCGCACGAACGCATTTGCGCTCTCAATGTTAAGTATGGGATGCGCGCACTTACGTGCCTTCGCGCAGGGTTCGTGCAGGGTCACTCGCGTTAGACGTTAACGCACATCGTATGCACGAACGTCGTAATACGGCGTTCTACGCAAAGGGTTTTCCCCTCGCGTTAATGCATTTTTGCGCACGCATTACAAATTGCGCAAAGAATGTAAAAGGGCCCTAAATGTCAGAATGAAGCATCTGCTAGTGCTGGATCCAGGGTTTTGTGGTTGAGACTTTAATCCTCAGGGAGTAATGTATCCTGCAGTGAGGAGAAGGATTAGCAGGTATCATTGTTGGAGGATCTGGAAGGTTCATCCTCTCCATTATATTAATGCACCCCCATAGACACATAAGTATGGGAGTTCTAAGAACTTGAAGTACTAATATATGGCAGGACATGGGTGAGGAGGTCATTAAAACCTCAGGCTTTCAAAATAGCTATAGTAGAGCTGTCTTTATCTATAGGGTCAACGCAATTCCAGTGCTTTGCGTTTTGGCCCATTTCGCTGAAAATATGGTGAATTCATTATTTAGGGAAAGGTCACCGAAATTGGAGTCGCCAAAGCAGTTATGGAACATCGATGGAAACCGCCGAATTAGCATTGGTGAAATCTGCAAAACTGCAAGAAACAAAAATTAAACCAATACAAATGGGTTAAAATGTGTCTAAATAATAAAAAAGGTTCCTTTAACCCCTTCGCTGCGGAGGACGCGCTCAGCGCGTCCACCCGCAGGTAGCATTCCTTGCGGTGGACGCGCTGAGCGCGTCCTCCCTTTGGGGCAGCGATCGGCCGGGTTCCGGGCGATCGCTGTGCCCCCCAGTGCGGGCTGACATCCTCGATGTCAGCCCAGCACCCGGAACCGCCGGCAGCCGAATTAGATGTCATTGCGGTGGCGCAATGACATCTAATTCAGGCGCCCCCCCTGCATGTGTGGAGGAGGCGACTGAAAGGGAGGGGGGGAGGTCCTTCGGACCTCTCTCCCTCCCGATCGCCGGCGTTGCGGGGGATAATCCAGGCACCATTTGGAAGGGCACAGCCTGCCCTTCCTAACGGTACCTGGAATTAACCCCATGGGGGCTGGATCACGAATCGGCGCCGAAAAGCGCCGGTTCGCGATCCTTTCCCGGAGCTGGCCGATATCTTGGATGTCGGCCAAGCTTCCGGGAATGCCCCCTGAGGACTGGCGTCATCGTGCATAGCACGATGACGCCAGTCCTGGAGTTAACCCCTAACTGCCACCAATGGTGGAGATAGGGGGTTCCAATGAACCCCCTATCTCCCGATCCGTGGCAGTTAGGGGTTAATGTTTGATATTGTTGGATCGGCCAGAGCATGGCCGTTCCAACGATACCAAACATGAGTATGAAAAAAGTTTTAAAAAATATATATATATATATTTTAAAAAAAAATTATAAAAAAAATAAACAATTTTTTTTTTATTTTTTTTGGTTCGTTAATGCAGCAATATTGTTCCCATTTCAATTATAATGTGAACAATGATGCTGCACTAACGATTTTTGTATGCGGTGCGTTTGTTAAAAATCGCGTAATTTTCCCCCAAAAAAATGTAACGAGACCCCATCTCTAATTTTTTTAACAAGCGCACCCCATACAAAATATAACCGCAATTGCTCGCATGTTAAAATGTGAAAAAAAAATACTTTACACGTTGTAAATGATTGAAAATTCATATTTTATTGCATTTTTTGTTATAATATACAGACAGGACATGACGTATACATATAATAATGACATATTATGAATCTGCCGAGTCTGACGGAAAGAACGATATATAATATGTCTCGGTCATATACTAAAATAAGGCTTCAAAACACGTTTAAACATGATGAGCAAAATCGGTAAAAATGACCTCAGCACAGAGGCGGGAAATGTCTCAGCAGCGAAAGGGTTAAAAAATAATAAAAGCCTTTTAAAAATAAATTGAGAAACAGAACTAAAAAAATATGTAAGGGTAGAAACAATAAAAAAATAAAAGGGTTTTTGCTGAAAAATGAAAATAATAAAAGGTCTTTAGGCTGGGGTCAGACGAACGCAGTGTTAACGTCCGTGTTGCCGCACATAAGTACGTCCGTGATAGCATACAATTGTGTTAAATGGAGCCCCACACACGAAGTACGTCCGCACAGAAGTGCAGGGGCTGACGGATGCTGCAAACGGACGCAGGGTAGGCAAGAACGTAATACTGCTAGAACGGACGTGCGGAGTGCGCCACGTCCACAACGTCCGCATAGCTTTGTGTGTGAGTGATGGAGCGTGGTCAGACGGACTGCATTTATACGTCCAGCATTTTTGACAGACAGAATGTTTTTTCATTGTAATTTATTTTCCCTGCTACATCAGTCAAAAAATACGTCAGTGAAAAAAACGGACTGTAAGGCCACTACCTTGTTGTCAGTCAGTAAGTACGTCTGTACTGCACGGACGCACAGTCCGTACAAAATGCGCTCATCTGACCCTAGCCTAAAAAAAATGATTAAAAAGTATATTAAGTTTTTACATTGAATCCTATGGGATTTGACTGTTTAAACCTATCGAACTGTAACACCGAAAATCAAGGCATTTCTCCAGAATTTTGGTGCAGTTCGGCACTCTGCGAATAGAAGACATGATAGTTTTCTATGTGGCAATTTCAGTGCCGCCGAATTGCAGAGAATTGCACCATATTTTGCTGTCAGTTCACCATTACTTGGCGAATTTGTCCGAAATTGCACCAAACGGTGAAATTTGGGGCCAATTCAGAGTTTAGTGAATAACCTCTTATGTGTCTATATCTATCTATATATCTCTTATCTGTATTGTCTATCTGGCTATTCAGTCTGTCTGTCTGTCTACCTATCTCTGTATCAATTTGAATTAATACTAATCCTTTGTAGAAGAGCAAAGAGCTCACAAATGGATTGGACATGATACGTCTTACAATACAGCTTTATAAATACATGTACGGTGTAATTTCAGTACGGCGTAATATTTGTCACTTCTAGTTGCTTAGTATTGAGGGTAAAATGTCTCAGTACATTGGCAGAAATGGCTAAAGAAATAAATGTAATTTAACATGCTGTGAGGCTGCTCAACATATGTACTCCAGAGCCACTCAAAATTGCTCTTACATATGATGGTACTCCTACTGCTTTTAAATAAAAGGTCAAATAGAAAAGGTTATAATTCTCTATGAAATGGCATTGGCAATGCCAATACTGGGCACGGTTTGCTGCGTCTGACCTGCAGGTGGTTTTCACCAATCCATGTATTGCAGGTGTAAATGAGTTAGCTGTCAATGTCCTACACTATCAATTCTATTCACTAAAAGGTGAAACTCAGGAAAATTGGCAGGAGAAGAGAACAATCTACAAGAAGAACAAAAAGCATAACCCTTTCTATTTGAATTTAAAAACAGTAGGAGTACCATCATATGTAAGAGCAATTTTGAGCGGCTATGGAGTAACGGCTGGATGGAGTACAGGTAACATCACTGCTCTATAACTCTGGAGACCCAGGTTCAAATCCCAGCCAGAGCACCTCTCCAGTAAGTGTCCTTGGGCAAGACACTTAACAGTACATACCTGCCTACCACACAATATTGGCTGTGGAGTCCAGTGGTAACATCTCTGCCCTTCGACTGTGGAGAAGCAAGTCAAAATACAATTCACCACATCAACTCTTGACTTTACAAGAAGCAGGTTCAACCTAACCACCAGGTCACTGCTCTACAATCATGGAATGATGACTCGATGCCACCAGCAATTGTCCTTGGGCAAGACACCTAACGATAGATGCCCCTACCTCACAAAATGCTTGTACATCTCATAGATTGCAAGTTCCCCTTGGGAACAGGGTCCCCCTGAATCAGGCTGTATCATCCTTGTGTGGTATTCTAATGTATCAACCCCTTGTGCACTGATCTTGTAAAGCGCTGCGGAATATGTAGCGCTATATAAATATAGGATAATAATAATCTAGACCAAAAAGCAGATTAGGAGAGTGAGATAAATGGGAGAATTTTTCTGGTTTGGCTATTTTCACCTAGATTGTTCACGTCTGCAAATTCTCCTGAGTTTCACCTTTGCTGTATAGACCTGTAAATTCCTTAAACATCAGACAGTCCCTCTGCTGTCCCTCTGAATTGTCTCACTCAGCTGCGTGCATGTGAACATTGCAAGGAATTATTTCCGTTTTTAGTGGATTTTCTCTCAATCACTGTCTCTGGTGAGGAGGCATTCACCCATGACACTCTCTTTGTGAGCTACTTAATGTTTTACAATCCTGCTTATGTTTAACAGCATTCGGTGATTAAAATTCACACTGTGATCAGTACCATGCCGGCCCTTTAAGCCCTGACACATGCTAACTCATACTATTAAGTACATCTTCGTGTGCTTATGTGCTGCAGTGCAATCTATCTATCTATCTCTATAGCTATCTGTATCTATATGTATCTATCTCTATCTATATCTATCACTATCTGTATATATATATATATATATGTGTATCTGTATCTATATGTATCTATCTCTATCTATATCTATCACTATCTGTATCATATATATATATATATATATATGTGTGTATCTGTATCTATAGCTATCTGCATGTATCTATCTGTGCCAATCATCTATCATCTGCCTGTTTCTATCTACCTGTCTACTGTCTATCTAGAAAAGATATATATATCAGGTCAGTTTAGGTCAATTTCTTAACCCAGCTATATTTATATTGAAAAGAAATTACCTACTGCACCAATATAGAAAAAGCATCCATCACTTTCCGCAACCTTTCACATTTGATGCTTTCTGACTTTCAGGGTTATTCAGAGAGAGGTGAAAACCAGGAGAATGACAGGAGAACTGAAAATTCTAGCTCAAAATAGTCAATTTGGAAAGTGAGATAAATGAGAGAATATTTCTGGTTTGGCTATTTTAACCTAGAATTTTCACTTCTCCAGTTATTCTCCTGGTTTTCAACGCTCTCTGAATAACCCAGTATGATGAATTACTCTTTGATGGCATAATTTTTTATAAAATTATATTTAATTTATATTAATGAAGATTTCAATATTGTATGTTGAAACATGTCACCCAGGACATACTTGAAAACGAGAGAAATCTCAATGTATCCTTCCTGGTAAAATCCTTTATAAATAAATAAATAAATAAATGTCTATGTGTAACATATACGTAATATATAGCTTGTCACATCATACCCAAAAAGCCTTGAGGCTATAATCGTTGCCAAAGGTGCTGCAACTAAGTACCGAGTAAAGAGTCCGAATTACTTATGCCAATGTGATATTTCATTTTTTTTCTTTTTTGTAGATTTGCCATGTTGTGAAAAAAATCTATTTTTTTTGCTCCATTGTCATTATGGGGTAATGTGTTTAGATTGATTATAAAAATGTTTAAACAGTTTTGGCATAAGGCTGCAACACAAAAATGTGAAAATATTGAAGGGGTCTGAATAAATATTGAATGCACTGTGTATATATATATATATATATATATATATATACAGACACAGTGCATTCAATATTTATTTATATATATATATGTTTATTATTGCAGAAGCCACTTGCACATCACAGCAATTCGATGAATTGCATCCCAGAGCTCATGTACCCCATTCCCCATATGCAGCAAGGAATCCTGGGTAGGATATGCAAATGACATCTGTCTCACTTTTCTGCATCCTGGGTCTGTTATTACACAGAACCCTAAAATCAATGCTATGCCACACTGCGGCTTTCTAGCAGAGATAAGGTTTATGCAACTGGTCAAAGCCACTCCTAGGACAGCGCTGTTTCGGGTTTGTTGGACCCTCATCAGCTAGGAGGAGTTGCTGATGACCAGTTGCAGTGGATGCTTGGGACCCGTAGGGCAAATCAGTATCTACAAGGGTTGTGGTGGAGAACAAAAAGTGATATATATATATATATATATGTGTGAAATATTATTTATAATGTGTTTTATAATGTTATGTAATATGGGTATAGATTTATACAGTTACTAGAACAATGTGGTGCCACCATAAAGTAACCACCGGCTGGGTGGAGTAGTGGTAACATCACTGCTCTGCATGGAGAGAGCCTGTGGAGACATGGGCTTGATTCCAGCAAGAGCACCTCTCCAGTAACTGTCCTTGGGCAAGACACCTAACGGCACATACTCACCACCCAGGACATATGAAAACAAGAGAAATCACAATGTATCCTTTCTTGAAAAAAAAAATATATATACCTGTGTATATGTAGCTTGTAGCAATACATGGGAGCTGCACAATTTTAAAGGTGTTCTCGGAGCAAGTAGAACCAGCATTGATCTCTTATTGTGTATTTTCTTGAGGGAATTTAAACAACCTCTGGTATTGTAATTTGTGAGGCTCACTAATTCATGATGAAGGGGGGGGCTGTGTACACCTTTGGACAAGGGGATTACAGCTGTTTGGCCTATTCTTCTCCTCTAATCCTTGATCCCAGGGACTACAAAAGGGGGATGAGCAAGACATTCGCGCAGACTCTTGCTCTGTATTATTATGCTGAGTCGCATTGGGTGAAAGAATTAAAGGTGCTTTGTCAATGTCCCCATGGTTAATACTAAATTAGACACATGACCCCCCCCTTTAAAAAAAATATTTATTATTTTACACATTTTTTTCAGTAGCCCATTGTTAAAGTTCAAACGTCTGGACGAGACTCACAGGGTTATTCAAAGAGAGGTGAAAAGCAGGAGAATGCCTGGAGAATGGAAAATTCTAGGTCAAAATATCCAAACCAGAAAATTCTCCCTTTCATCTCACTTTCCAAATCGGCTATTGTGACCTAGAATTTTCCATTCTCCAGTCATTCTCCTGCTTTTCACCGCTCTCTGAATAACCCTGTATGATTTACCAGCTGAGGGTTTCGTTCACTATTTATTATTATTTAATATGTATTTCATATATCTCTGATATTCCACGGCGCTGTACAAGCCACAGCGAACGAGATAGTAAAGGAGCTAAAACTCTGAATCAATGGCTTGAAGTGTGTATTAAAAAAAAAAAAAACTGTAATTGCTTAATTATGGAGTACTTAGAGAAATCCTACATCTCTGTCAGGTCAGGGAGCATTTTTGCATGATAATGAGAGAGCCCAGTGACTCTACCTATATCCTAGCCTCTTAGCGATGGGCCTTTTGGGTCCTCAGCCACTAGGAGGAGCTCTTGGTACATGGTGAAGGGTGGACTATTTTGAGGAAAGTCCCATGGCACTATTTAAATCATTGTTCACTGTGTGCAGTTTGCCACATGAAAGCAAAAAAAAGGGCTTTAAATTGCCACTTTCTGCACCGCAAACACTGTTAACAACCATATTCATTAACAGAGCCATCCATTTTTCACTGACAATTGCACTGTGCATATGGAGGAGGCTGGAGTCCAGGAGCGCCGCCGAATTTATTTCAATACGACTGCTTGTATGATCAGCTTCCCCTTTTGTTTCTATTCATCTAATATGAGATAGATAGATATATATGTATATATATATATGTATGATACAACGCTGTAGTATATGCGGGCAATATACAACTAATGATAATCTTGGCAGAATTATGGAAAACTGCAAAGATGCCATATTTATACCACATATGGAGAGAGAGAAGCTGATAAACATTGACATTTTACATTTTAAAAGAAAATATGTCGAACCGGTACATAAAAATACTTTAGTGAGTAATAATAATAAAAAAAGAAACGAAAAATGAATTTGCCGTTTCGACCATCTGTCAATATATAGATATATATATATATTATTTTTTTTATTTGCCCGCCATTGTGTAATTAAGAAGTTATAATATTACGCTGTACAATGAACAGACCCTCCTTCCCTCAATCCCAACACGTGTAGTTTTTCCTGTACAAGTCGAGGTAGAATCGATGCTGAATCAATACAGAGAAGGCTTACGGCCCGCGGGCCCCGCCGAGACCTCATTTGGATCAACGCGGGAGAGGCCTCCTTTAGCGGTGATGGAGTTAATATTACCCTGCCGTATGATGCAGCGAGTCTTTAAAAAAAGGTGGCACGTCCGTAATGACATTCGGGAAAGGAGTGGGCAATTTAAAAGCACTGGCACATTATATGTAAATCTGTCATATTTTAACGCTCCCTGCAAATTACGGCCTACAAATTACGCGAGCCGCCCCCTCTCCACGGCCGGGCTGGGAACCCAGATTTATAGCCGCAGAACTGCTAGGTCCGTGTGTCCGGCGATAGCATTAACAAATATGTGAACGTAAGGTTATAAATATATATACTTTGCAATATAGTACCTCAGGGAAGCCGGCATATGCAATTTATTGCTTCACTCATAGAGCACTGAGAACTCCCAAGACACTGCGCAATGGCTGCTTCTCTTCAGTTTGAATGTTAGAATATGGGTATAATATATAAATTAACAATCTTTCCGGAAGGATTTGACGGTGTGAGGTAAAGGTCACCACATTTCCAATCCTTCATATCATTTGTACACGTGTATATACACACCAAACCTCCTGCACGCTCCCTTACAATGTGTGTCTTTCTTCAATAAATGGCTGTTTGCAAAAGTTCAATAACCTATACAAGCATGAGGGAAAATGGCCGCACACTGCCGTTCACCTCATGTACTTAATAAAGGAATCGTCCATGTTGAAGGCCTCAGAGTTGGTTCAATTTCACATATAAATAACTATACATATACTTTTAGTGTAGCGTTTTTTATTTTGTTATAGTTATATTGTTGTGGAATGTGATCCTCTCTGTAAAATGGACATTCACATATAGCAGTGCTTCGTAAACCTGTCCGAAGGGACCCCCTAACCAGACCAGGTTTTGAGGATCACCTTGGGGAAATGCAGACTGAATCCTGCAATCACTGCACAGAAAATATCTTGCAAACCTGGCCTGCAAGTAGGTCTGAGGACAGGATCGTGAAGCCTGTGATTTGGTTTTTACCTCCTTCTATGTTTCTATAAATACATAGGGCAATATTTTATGTAATTTAATCCCTGGCTGCAATTTGGTAATTAAAAAAGCGGTCCACGCCCATTCCATTCACTGTCACCTATATTTTACTGTATACTACCAATTAAAAAACATAGTGCATATGACACCTTTTCTTGTCCTGAAAATCACCTCTGTTCTGAATATGAAAAATCAGTGGATAATTGAATTTAAACAAATTTTGGTGCCGTATACAAAAAATATATATTTTTTATTTACTGTTAGCCAAATATAACATAACGCGGAACGCATTCTGATAACTTCTCAATAACACATCCAGGTGAAATGTGTCAGATGCTGCATTACAGTCTACGTGGGTTTTGCCCTCTGGACACAATTTTCCTTTAAGTGAGACATTATATGTACGCTTGGCTATTTTCTTACAATAAAAGAAGCGTATGATCTGCTCCATATCTGGGGATATTGATATACAGAGTAATGGTGGTTTCCGTTCCCTGGGTCTGACCGCCTATCTGGAGACACCGAGCAGCGATCATTTAAAAAGTATTGGTGTGTAAGACTGAATTCTTTGTTTTTTAATTATTCTTTTTTTGTGCGTGTGTTTCTTTGTGTGAATAGTCATCAGGCTGGAACGTCGGAAGTAAAATGACTCACATCTTCTATATATTATCATCACAGCTTGTTGGTGTTTGCGCACTTTTTATGTTTGTCCTAGTTTTAAAGGAAAACTTCTGCCGCTGCCGAAAAGTGATTATTCTGTATTTTGTTCAATTAGGCTGGGGTCAGACGAACGCAGTATTAACGTGTGTTTAGCCGCACTTAATCACGGCTGTGCTAGCAGCAAATGACGTCCAATGCCGTTCAGCATACGAAGAACGGCCGCACGAAAGTGCGGCTGCGCAACGCAAGTTGCAAACGCATTTTTTCGAGAACGTCAAACCGCTAGTACTGACGTACAGAGTGCGCTGCGTCCGCTAGCGGCGTGTGTGCGTGATTAGGAGACGTCAGACGCTGCTAATGTCCGGCCAACATAATGTCCAGACGCAAAAAGTGTTTTATTGATGATCCGTACAAACTCATGGACGAAAATACGCATCGTATGACCGCTATCGAGTATTCCGTGAAAAAATATGTCCATTTGTTTGAACTCACTTTTTCACGGACAACGCGAAAAATGCGTTAGTCTGACCCTAGCCTTAGAGGTGCCTCCTGCATGGACACTTCTCAGGCCCCAGGATAGGTCTGGGATAATTTCATATAAAAGTGTATTAATTCACTTAAGAATCTCTTCGATGGCCTTCGCTGCTCAAAATCCGAGAATTTTTACTGTCTCCCTGTCCACTGCCCTACCAGCCTACTCCATGTTAAGAAGTGAGTTATTATATATAAAACCAGATAATTAGATTTATCTTGAAGACACAATGTGACCCATGGACCCACTGCATCTCAGGAAGCCTTATTGGCAGTAACGCGGCCCGGTCCATAAGCAAAATATGTTCTTTCCTAGGTACCAGAGCAACCTGTGAAGCAGCGGTTTGCATTCTTGGCCCTCCAGACCTTTAAAATATGTCCTGAGGCTTGGCCACTCTAATGAGTGGCTGAGCATCATGGGAGATGTAGTTCTAAAACATCTGAAGCGTCAGTGTAGTTGTCCCCTGCTCTACTGTGGGTCGACTCGAGACTGAGCGCCTTCTTACACTGACTCCGCTCGAAAGAAAAAATGTGCAAAACCAGGATTAACATTTCAACGTGACGGAACAAATTCTGTTTAGTTTAGAATTTTAATTTTACCTGAAAAAAAGTTATTTTCTTAAACGAACAAATAAATAATGTATAAAGTGAGATGGGAGAGATGGGATTTTCAGGGCTCTCGCGTATTGGTGCGTTGGCCAGCCAGGCCCAGGCCCGCCGACTGGAAAGAGAGGGCACATTGTTTCAATATATTTGGGGCTGCGTGAGTGTATAACAGAGCTGCGAAGCAATAAAACTCCCCCAGCAATGAGTCTCTAAGCTGTAATAAACGCTGCTACAAATCACTTACTGTAAATAAGATATTTTTAATGACATTTTATTGACATAAATAGCCCGAACAGCTCTTTAATATTCCATGTTTATTTGATTTTTTTAAGCCAGGCTGTCACACAATGATTTCTTTGCATTGTTTTAATAAATATTTTTTTCGGATGGGGGGGGGGAGGCCTGTGCAGCGCCTTGTCTGGGTTTGCTGAGGGTCGCAGGAGTCCATGAAGCTGGCACTGGAGAGGGTCCCCTGAGAGGCAGACAGGACCATCCCTGGTCTCTCTATGTGACACTCTCATATGAAAGCCTGGTGTACGTCCCTCTGAAGGGTATACTGGGTGACCGGGGCTGCTGGGCCCTGCCAGTGCCTGAAGGGGACACTTTTCACGGAGCGCAGAGCACCATGGCCGCCCGTGGTCAGCTCCTGACTTTCTGCTGTCCAAGGGGTACCAGGCAGGTAAAGTGGGAGGAGCTGCGAGTCGGCACGGCCCCGCCGCCCTCTGTTCACGCAGTACGATTGGGGGAGAAGGTGACAGGCAGGGCGGAGGGAGGGTCCCGGCGCCTCGGCCCCGCCTCCCTGGCAAGGTCTTGCCGTTGCACTAGAAGTGGTGGTTATTCCGCTGGGATCTGGCGGGGAGCGGGCACCGCGCGGACACACACACACACACAGCTCACTGTCCCAGCATGGCCCGGATCATACAGGGTGCCTGTCTGGCACTGCTCATAGGCACGTGCTGCGCCGTGACCGGATCCCGCGTGTACCCGGCCAGCGAAGGTAAGGGACCGAGAGCGCGGACACCCCGAGAGCGCGGACACCCCGAGAGCGCGGACACACAGCCCGAAGGATGGAGAGCGGCCCATATGCTGCTATACAGGACCCCACGCGGATTTTCTTCTTTGCAGCTCTCTGTATAACGCGGGCTGCAATGCTGGACTCCATATAGTGCTGCTCTCTGTATAACGGAGGAATGTGTATTGTACTTGTCTCTGAATAAAGGAGGACCGTCTTTCACCCAGCTTTACCTATAACACGGCTTGCAATGCAGGGTTCCTTTTGGAGCTGCTCTCTGTATAACGCTGGACTGTGTATAGTGCATGTCTCTGTATAATTGCAGAACTGGCTAGTGATGGCTGTTTAATAGTTCTCTGGATATCTCAGGGCTGTGTACAGTGCTGCTCTCTGTATAGTGATGGGCTATGTACAGTGCTGCTCTCTGTATAGTGATGGGCTATGTACAGTGCTGCTCTCTGTATAGTGATGGGCTGTGTGCAGTGCTGCCCTCTGTATAGTGATGGGCTGTGCAGTGCTGCTCTCTGTATAGTGATGGGCTGTGTGCAGTGCTGCCCTCTGTATAGTGATGGGCTGTGCAGTGCTGCCCTCTGTATAGTGATGGGCAGTGTGCAGTGCTGATCTCTGTATAGTGATGGGCTGTGTGCAGTGCTGATCTCTGTATAGTGATGGGCTGTGTGCAGTGCTGATCTCTGTATAGTGATGGGCTGTGTATAGTGATGGGCTGTGTATAGTGATGGGCTGTGTGCAGTGCTGATCTCTGTATAGTGATGGGCTGTGTGCAGTGCTGATCTCTGTATAGTGATGGGCTGTGTGCAGTGCTGATCTCTGTATAGTGATGGGCTGTGTGCAGTGCTGATCTCTGTATAGTGATGGGCTGTGTGCAGTGCTGATCTCTGTATAGTGATGGGCTGTGTATAGTGCTGCTCTCTGTATAGTGATGGGCTGTGTATAGTGATGGGCTGTGTATAGTGCTGCTCTCTGTATAGTGATGGGCTGTGTATAGTGATGGGCTGTGTATAGTGCTGCTGTGTATAGTCCTGACTCTGTGTGTGTATAAAGCACTCCTGTCTCCGCTCTCTTGCTGCACAGCCCCATATACTCGTTATACAGAGAGCTTACCTTGTACAGTGCACACCGTGTATACTGCAGGCAGTCAGTGAAGCTAGTGCAGGCGGTGTGCTCTGCCCTGTATAGTCACAGCGCTGTGCTCCCGAGTATACTGTTCCAGCACTCAGCCTCCATTGTGAGAACACAGAGTATGTTGCAGGCTGTGCTCTGTGGGGTATTTTGTGGGCATTACCTGCAGTGCTGACCATACTGCTGGCATGGAGTGGTTTGTCCTGAACAGACTGAGATGTATACTGTATTGGGATGCGTGTCTGTATGTGCAGGACCGGCAGTATGTAATGCATGAGTATCAGGTCTATTCAAAGAAAGGTGAAACTCAGGAGAATGACTTTAGAAGTGAAAATTCTAGGTCAATATAGCCAAACCAGAAAAATTATCCCATTTATTTCACTTTCCAAATCGACTATTTGGTCTAGATTGTTCTCTTCTCCTGCCAGTTCTCCTGGTTTTCACCTTTCTCTGAATAACCCTGTATGTGTAGAGTGATGTGTATGTGAGGGCAGTGCTGTCTGTCTTCAGGGATGTGTTCTGGGCTCTGTGTGTGTTGTGTTCAGGATTCTATGTGTGTGCAGTGCTCTCTGTGTGTTCCCCTGCCCTAAATTGCTGTGTGTGTGTGTTCAGGGTTCTGTGTGCGCAGCATATATGACAATAGGCGAAGTACACGTTGTGTGTCGCTGCCCCACTTTCCATACTGCACTATATAGTGCTTCTAGCTCTTATACAGGGTTCTGCATGGGATTGATGCACTGTATTGTGTCCTTCCAGTCCCATAGTATGTTCTATCCAAACATGCAGTACATCCTATCTCGTGCCCGCAGTGCCTCAATGGCGGCATTGTACCCACAGATTGCGGGCTGCATTGTGAGGGGGTGCTGTGTCTTAACATATAGCCACACACTCTGCATGGTCACTGTTGTATCATGTGGCACTGTATGAGGGGGCTGTGTGTCTGCATTCATTTTACACGCATGCCCTGGTGCCCTGCGCTGCCATGCACTCAGCATGCGGGTCACGTAGTGCTGGCTCCAGTGAGCCCCCTTTTTGTGTATATCCAGGCACATTGTTTTCTTTGTGCTCCTAATCCAGCCCGCACAATCCCTGATACACCAAGTAATAACATGTGGAATAATTATTACACGGGCACTGTATCTCAGGAAAAGCTGCCCGCGCCGTGTGGCATCTCACCAGCCCCAATCCCAGATTCAGGTGTTGGGTTGAAATAACTGGTGTGAACCAAATACATTAACAGAGATCCAGGGAATGATCCTTTCCTGTCCTGTGCGAATTAACACGTCCACACTTTACACACTGAGATTTGTCAGGGTTATTGTTCTAGTATTAGTGTGTGATTGTGATTGTGTGTGTGTGAATCGGGCGCCCTTGATAGAACCAGAACTCAGCCTCTTAATTCCTTGGATCCTTCGCTACAGGATACTTTGCCCGGCTCCCAATTTTTCTCCCTGGCTCCTAAAATTTGACATACATTAATAAACCGTGAAAACATAGACATTGCCCTTAAATATTCCAAATGTAACCCAGACTCTGTCACTCGCTCTGTCCTTTCTGTGTATATATGTATTAAATTCATTATATGGAGTTACACACACATTCTGGCCTGTGTGTTGGTGCTGTACCAGTTGTTGTTGTTGTGCCAGTGTGTGAGTATGCATCACCTGTATATGCCACTCACACGTACCCTTTCTTCTCTTTGCAGTGACCCTCCTGGATTCCAGGTCTGTGCAGGGTGAGCTGGGCTGGATCGCCAGTCCTCTGGAAGGAGGGGTGAGTTCTTTTTCTTCCATATATCCTTAGGTTCTTTAACCCTTTCAGCTCTTTCCTAGAGCTCTATGTCTGCCTATTTCTCTCCGGCTGTCGCCTTTGCAAGTTCATTGCCTCAACAGCCTCGTGCCCCCCCAGAACCTCTTATTTCTGAGGGTTTATTGTCAGTGACTGAAGGTAAACAGAATATTAAAAAATAATAATAATAAAAGTAATGAAAATTGTAAAAAAAAATAAAAAAACCTGATTTCATTTAATTACAATTATAAATAATGATAACTGGGAGATCTAGGAATTAAACTAATATCAATACGGACATTTATATGTTGATAAATCCTATTTCTTCTAGGACTCGGCTTATGTTTATACATTGTTTTTGCTTTCCTGTATTTTTTTTGTGTTGTTTTTTTAGTTTCTCAATGGACCAAAACCTCTTAATCTTTTTTAATAAAAATATTAATAATGTATATAATAAAAGACTTATTACGCGTTCCTTTTTCTGTGTGTTATTCTGATACAGGGTTTGGGTACATAGTAATCGTCTCTGATTAGTGCACAGTGTACTCTTATAATGGAGTTTTATTCTCAGGATTGAATATTGGAATATATATTAAACATGTCCCTGCCGCTGCGCACTTAAATATTGCTTTTTTTCCTGCCGTCTGCCACAGTGTGACAGGAACGTGCTACTCTTGTCACTGTGCAGGCAGCCATAAGAGGGCGCTGTAATGTCTGTGCTCTGTAACAGCATACCTGTAGACTCAAAGCTCAGGGGTCTATCTACTAAACAGTGAGTGACAGTGATCATGCAGACGGCAGATGGAAATTGTTTAAATATGCGAAACGTCTGCAAACCTGCTGTTTGACCATTAGGTTTGCAAGTTGTTTGTCAGCAAATCAGAGCTTACAGTTTAGTGAATAAACCCTACCCTTTTTATATAAGATATACTTGAAAACGAGAGAAATCTCAATGTATCCTTCCTGGTAAAAAAAACCTTTATAAATACATAAATAAGTATTCACAAATCACTGTGCTTTATGCTTTTCATTGTCACTGCGTATATACTGTGATAAAGGATATCCATTCTTCACAATACGATGTGTCAGGGTGATGTCAGCACTGATCGCATGTTACCCATCATATACACGGCGCCATAATCACATATTGTTACATAGTAATTAAGGTCGTAAAATACTCCAGTCCATCAGGTTCAGGCTTTCCAGTTCCTGTAAACCCTGGTCATTCAAAGGAATGAGGCAGAAAAAAAACGAAAAAATATCTGGAGTAAATTCTAATTTTGGTGAGAAGGGGAGGGTGGGCGGACGAGGGGGTGGGGGGGGGTTGATTCCTCTTCGATTCTGTAATAGAAATCCGATTTCTCTTTGGATTTTCACATCGAAGTTGATACGGTGCCTCCCTTTTCTTATATCCCAGAGTGAGTCAGTGTCTTTTTATATTTTTTTACAATACACCAAAGAAACAGAAATGTATCCGTGTCCCAATCTACGTCATGAACTGAGCAGATTTTAACCATTTCAGTGACAAAGTGGTGCAGTTTTCACCCTCCTGATATTCAATTAAAGAGCATGGTATTGTTTTTTTTTTAATATAAAATATATATATATCTATTTATTCTTTTGCACGCATATATCGACTGGTTGTAGACAGCTGGGACGCTCGCCTCTGATTTGTTGTGATCGGTAATGAGCGTCACTGTTTAAAAGCATCTGTGGATTTTGTCCACACGCTGACCAGTGCACGGACGGCAGCTTAACGGAAAGGATGCCCAGTGGGTAACTTGGGAGAGGGCAATGGATTCAGAGGTGACATGGTTAATTGTAAGCTCATATACCCAGGACATTCTCAAACTAGAGAAATCTCAATGTATCCTTCCTGGTAAAATACTTTGCAAATAAATAAATAAATATACATAACTGATGTTTTGAAAGGAGATTTTTCATGAACGTGTGGTCTGATGTTGATTTAAGTGACACATGCATTGTGCCTGTCTCTGCATGGATCTGATGGATTTTCCAGACCCAGCATACGTGTGTATGCTATTTTTACTCAGCTAGTGAAATATGTAATAGCGGCTCATACATAGCATTTACTCTCCACCACTCCCCTGCGGTCTCTGAGCTTACCTTTAGACAAGTGTACCAGCTCGCCTATGGCATTGGCTTTAAAATAGTATGCCGTTATGTAAAGATGGGGAACTCGCACGCTCCCTACCCTGCAAGAGATGCCTTGCGACTAGTAGTGCTGAATTATGCTGCAGTAAACAGACCCGTCCCACCAAGAGCCTTTGTCGTCATGAAATGGTTAACTTCAGCAAAGTCATCCTGACAATTCCAATGGGGTATCTCCGGAAAAAAAAGGCGATTTTTAAATCTAGCCAGTTAAGAATGTGGATTTTAGTTTATAGGGCTGTACTTTTATTTTTTTGAGAAAGTATTTTTCCAGGAAGGATACATTGAGATTTCTCTTGTTTCAAGTATGTCCTGGGTGGCGAGTATGTACCGTTAGGTGTCTTGCCCAAGGACATTACTGGAGAGGGTATCTATTCTTATTGCAGGGTATCTATTCTTATTGATGAGGCGTGTGTGGTCTGCAGGGTTTATCCAATGGATGTTGAGAAATCGATTTAAAGAAATTCTACATTTAGGTCAACTCAAAATAACAAAATGTTTTTGAAAAATTAACCAATGTAGGATAAAACTAGCATTATAGCGATAGTTTTTAAAATAATTTTTTCCTAAAATCTATAATTCTCCTGGGAAATCTCACCCGGCGATTCCAGGTGTGTAGGAACTACATTTCTCATGATGTACGGAAACTGAGAATCATGAGAAATGTAGTCTCAAAACATCTGATGCGCTATGTTGTCTAGTAGATAGCCACTATAATGTATCTAGGGATAAATATACAGTATATATTCTTTATAAAATTTGCTATTTGGATTATGTAATTAAAATGTTTAATTCCATGTATGGGTTATAACTTCTGACTTTTTTGCTTTGTCCTTTATTTCAGTGGGAGGAGGTTAGCATTATGGATGAAAAAAACACTCCTATCCGAACGTATCAAGTCTGCAATGTGATGGAGCCGAGCCAGAACAATTGGTTACGGACTGACTGGATCCCCCGGAGTGGGGCGCAGAGAGTATACGTTGAGATTAAATTCACTTTAAGGGACTGCAACAGTTTGCCTGGGGTGATGGGCACCTGCAAGGAGACTTTTAATCTCTATTACTATGAGTCTAATAACGACAAGGAACGCTTTATACGCGAGACCCAGTATGTCAAAATTGACACCATTGCGGCCGACGAGAGCTTCACGCAGGTGGACATTGGAGATCGGATCATGAAACTTAACACGGAAGTCAGAGACGTGGGCCCGCTCAGCAAGAAGGGTTTTTACTTGGCATTCCAGGATGTAGGCGCTTGCATTGCTCTTGTGTCTGTCCGTGTTTTCTATAAGAAATGCCCTCTGACTGTGAGGAACCTAGCCCAGTTCCCCGACACCATAACTGGTTCGGATACCTCATCGTTGGTGGAAGTCCGTGGTTCATGTGTCAACAACTCGGAGGAGAAAGATGTACCTAAAATGTACTGCGGGGCTGACGGTGAATGGCTGGTGCCCATTGGGAACTGTCTGTGTAATGCTGGCTACGAAGAACGCAATGGGGGGTGCCAAGGTAAGAATCTCAACTATATGTTTCCATCTGGCGTGAAGTTGTGTAATTGAATCTGCCACAAGATGAATAAACACAAGCCATTAATTAGCAGATCCCCGGGGAGGGCATTTGACAGAAGGGCTGCATACGCAAGGCCAAGAGGTCCAGGTGGCAGGGCTGGCACCGGGGGAAATCTGAGCAAATGGCATGGCAGAAGGAAGGGAGACGTGCACAAAAACTGTATCTGTGCAGATGACACTGAATCAAAAGTTTCCCCCCCCCCTATTTGTTTCTATATTTTTTTTGCTGTTGATTGAGTGGCAGGTACTCGTTGCTTTTGGGAACATTTTATGGGATTATTTAATGTTCCCTGGGGCCTCGCCAACAGTGTCGCCCTTAGTGTTAGCAAATTATATTACTTAAGTATTTTGCATAATTATGTTGCTAATTATCCCCTGGTTTTATGTTTATTTTCTTCTGCTCCTGTCCAATACCAGCACAATATGTGTGTCTATATAGAGGTAGCTGCGTTTTAATGTTATTGCATATACCTATGGGTCAGTTGGGGAGAAGTGTATGCCTAAATCTTCATATATTATGGTTTTCTTTCCTCTGGATGCTATTCACTGCCATATACAAAGAAGAAGGAGGTCACTTAATAAAGATATTATAGACTGCGGTTGAATACAGATATGGACATTTGAAAAAGATCTGAGAAAGCAAAAAAGTCTATTACATAGTGAGTGTGTTTTGTCAGCAGTACCAGTAGAGCTGCTGAGCCATACACTGACGGCTGTTGATGTTCAGCCATGTTTTTTTTCCACATGCTTTCTTATGTTTCTATGCTCTGCTATAACTGGGTACTTTGTATGGAACGGATCCACGGTTGCTTTCTCATGTTCTGAGTATATTGACTTGGAATTTATTCCAGGTTTTTTGACAGAGGTTGATTATTTTTTGGAAGGGGATTGTGTAAAACCATGAAAGCTTTAAAAATGGAGGACAATCAGTTTTTCCTGTTACGTCATGTCTGCGACCAGGAGGAATGTAGACTGTGTGCATTATTTTTGGCCCGTGAGCTCTTATTTTAGGAGACCACTTTAAACCCCCACAGCCAGCAACAGGTTACTCATCCCTCACCCTCTGAACAGTGTAAAACAATTACATTTGATTTGTTCCCACAGGAGATATTTATATATTAGAGGCACCTTTCTCCGTTCATCAGAACCTGACAGAAAAAATAGCACCCATAGGCCTAATGATCTCTTGATTGAAAGATTGTAGCCTATTTATTAATGGAATTCTTTTAAAAACTGGATACGTTGTCAGCTTGATGACTTTATCATTGGCTCTTTTTAATATATATATATATCATTATCATTAAGGCTAGGGTCAGACTAACGCATTTTTCACGTTGTCCGTGAAAATGTGCGTTCGAAGAATGGACGTATTTTTTCACGGAATACGCAATAGCGGTCATACTATGCGCAGTTTCATCCGTGATTTTGTACGGATCATCAATAAAACACTTCTTGCATCTGGACGTTATGTTGGCCGGACATTAGCAGCGTCTGATGTCTCCAATTCACGCACACACGCCGCTAGCGGACGCAGCGCACTCTGTACGTCAGTACTAGTGGTTTAACGTTCTCGAAAAAATGCGTTCATTTTCCACTTGCGTTGCGCAGCCGGACTTTTGTGCGACCGTACTTCGTATATTGGCCGTCATTGCCCGGCATCTGCTGCTAGCACGGCCGTGATTAAGTGCGCCAGAACGCGCGTTCGCACTGCCTCAGTCTGACCCTAGCCTAAATCTCAAAAACTGACTTATTATTATATATTTATATAATTCCTCTATCCGTGAGGGATATCACCATCCAACAGCGTTACATTTAAAAGTATTTATAAAGCGCTAACAAGTTCTGTAGCGCTGTACAATGGGTGAGACAGGATAACAAATATGCAAGTTACACACACAGAACAATAGGAGAGAGGACCCTGCTCAAGTTTACAATCTCAAAGGAGAGGGGTGACACACTAGGTGAGGGTAATAGCTGAGTATGTGAAGTAGTGGGGTTCATGTGGGATGTGGGGGATTATGGAGTGGATTCTCTGCAGTAATGTTTTCAGAGACTTCTTGAAGGACTGGAGAGACGAGTAGAGTTTAATGTTGCGGGGGAGGGCGTCCCATATAAAGGGGGCAGCTCGGGAGAAGTCCTGAAGGCGAGATTTGGGGGTACCTGGAGACCATAACGTCCAATCCTTGGCAGAGTGCAGTGGTCGGGACTCCTGTACCTGCTAATAAGGGAGATGTAGGCAGGGGAGCGGTTACGGAGAGCTTTGATTTTGGGTCATGTGTGGCCACAATATTTTATTAGTTTGTGTCAGCCTTTTTGTGGCTAATTTTTCCAAGCTATGTTTCCTGCTCGTTCTCCCCTTTCTTTGACTTGACATACAGCCAGCTTCCTAAACCCATTGATGGGTCTGAAGAGCAGCATCTGGCTTGTAGGCTGCCATTTGGTCGGGCCATGAGGGGACACCATGCCTCACCTCACCCCTGTTCTTTTTTCTGTCAACAGTATTCAGTTCGATATTAAATTATTGGCATTTGGGGGAAACCCAAGGGATTTCGCCTTTTGAATGTCCAATTTTGGTTTTAGATCTAAATGAGATAAGAGCCAATGGGTGTGGATTTAAGGGCAAATGAATTGTCCTTCTGAGAGGCCAAGGAAGAAGACCTGCCTGAAGGTTGTGACCTCTGCTAGCAGGTTGTTCCTTAGTAGTCTATGGAAGTTTGATCCCAAGCAGGCCCAACACAAGAGAGCGGCCTAGAGGTCATTTAATCCCTCATCTATCATCCTGGTGTCACTCCTCAGTCACAAACAGAGATTGATTAAGATCTCCAGTGTGACAGAGGCCTGCTGGGTTTAGGGTTAGGGGGAGGAATCAAGGGCCTTTGAACACATCCCTTTTGGTACAGGAAAGCCAATAATGCTTAGATCTCAGGTCAAACACAAGCTCAGTATGCCAGACTGTGGATAATATCGCATACCCGAGGGCTTCAAAAGTCTCTAATACAGAGATGGACAATCCTAGGGGGTCTGGTAGCTGCTGGCGCCTACAATTTTACCATTTGGCTCCTGGATTATTGGATGATTTTAGGAAAATCTATAGACAAACTCTGCAGTTAGCGCTTATGTTTTCTTACTGATTCTTGGGTTTCATAGACTGTTGCCAAGTACGTATAAGACACTTTGGTCCCTATTCCAACCCTGGTGTAAACCAAACCACAGCTATTGTGAAGTTTACAGTGGCTCTGGTTACGTTTTTATACCAAGGTTTGTATAGAGTCCTTTATGTGTTTTTTTTTTTTTTTTGCATCAAATGTCCACTGAGTACTCTGTTATTGCTAGAGATGCATATATAAAATTTTAGACAGATTTAAGGGAACAGGTCTTAGAATTTGGCCGCTGCCTTCTACATTTTTGGATTATTCTTAAAATAAAAAAAAACACAAGATAAAAAAAAACCACCACACTTTTTTAAAAACCCCTTTGCTTGGCTCTTAAAATAGGTGGTTGGCTCCTAAAGTGTGTTGTTTTTTTTGTTTGTTTTAACTGTCTCTCAGGTTTTTCTGTAATAATAATAATAAAACATCCTTAGCATTGAAAGGAGCAGCAGGTGAAAGACATGCAGATTCAAGCACCATTATTTGCATAAACAGAGGCGCACATTATGAATATTCAGGACATTTCCCTCCACATGCCCGTTCCTGCCTGGGAAACCCGTCCTTCAATTCTGAAATGTATCATCCTGTACCCCCCTGGCCTCCTCTTTTCTCCCCTCTAAATGAATGGAGATTGTCAGCTGTCGGTGGCTCTTCTCCTGTTCTCCCGCCACATGCCGCCGGTGCCCAATCTGCATATTGGATGTACTTTTACATACATTATGCCAGGCTCCCCTTCTTCCTCTGTCCTGGTGAATTAGAGCGAGAGAGAGGGTGTTGTGCAGAATTTTATATATATACATATATATATATATATAACCTTTTTTTATTATTATTATGAATGTTGATATATATATTTTTTTAAAAAAAAAATCTTTCTTGCACATTTTCTGCTTCAGCCCATAAGCCCTTTTTTTCCCCTACAATAACCATTTTTGTGTAGATTTGGGAAGGATATGTCGGGTGAGGAAGTGAAGTGGGACATGTATTTATTCATTCTTTTAATAAGAGCCAGACCTCAGGATAAACAGCAATTAGAGCGCCAAAGAGGCTCGCTGAGCCCATCTAAATTTTTTTATGTCGATCAGCATGAAGTCCTGTTTGTTAGAATCAAAGCAATTCAGAGGCGGCACCTCTGGCAGAACATTAAAAAAAACAACAGAAAGAGCGAGAAAATGAATAAAAAAAAAAAAAAAAAGCTTTAGGTTAAATCGATGGGGTGTCAAAGCATTCTCGGGGTATGGAGGATCTAACATGTGATTCGTGTGCTTAAAGGAATGAGTGCACGCACCTCCTAACAAGCGGGGTTTTTTTTTTTTTTTTTTCTGCCCTCTTTAGAGTGCCAACATTTCAAGTATAAATGGGTAGGGGGCACTGCTGCTTTGAAATTAAGACGGGCACAGGAATCCTCTGCCAGACGTGAATTTACTGCTTTTGTCTCTTTCTCAAACTGAATATATCTGGTGTGCAGAGCCGCAACTCCCATGATGTCACTCTAAATGCCAGGCATAAGGTGGTTAAAGCATCATGGGAGTTGTAGTACTTAATAGCCATTTACAGCATTAGTATGTGGAATAAACACCAATAACCCAATGTTGCATCCGGTGTATACTATTACTAAAGATCATGTTTATATGATCTAATCTGGTTTTGGGACATAATTAACTTATTTTGCATTTTTTACTGTAAATCAAAGTCACATTCTTAGGCTAGGGTCAGACTAACGCATTTCACGTTGTCCGTGAAATGTGCGTTCGAAGAATGGACGTATTTTTTCACGGAATACGCAATAGCTCATACGATGCGCAGTTTCATCTGTGATTTTGTACGGATCATCAATAAAAACACTTCTTGCATCTGACGTTATGTTGGCCGGACATTAGCAGCGTCTGATGTCTCCAATTCACGCACATGCTAGCGCATCACTCTGTACGTCAGTACTAGTGGTTTAACGTTCTCGAAATGCGTTCATTTTCCCTTGCGTATTTTGTGCACCGTACTACGTATATTGGCCGTCATTGCTATGCTGCTAGTGATGATTAAGTGCGCCAGAACGCGCGTTCGCACTGCCTCAGTCTGACCCTAGCCTAAATGGTATGTTCTGGCTTTGGAGGTTGCAGAATAGAATTGGATACAGGGAGAAGGGAGAGAGCGGTGTATATAGTTCCATTATTCCATTATTCCATGGAGTGGGTGGTGCTCCTGCCGCTCTAATGAATTTTCCGACATATTTTTCCTACAGAACTAAAATCAAGACAGATGTAATCCTGCAAGCGGAAGGGACACATTATGTTACCAGTTTTCAGCAGTTATTTGCTTATGTGCTTATAAAAGGATGGGCTTTTCCAGTGTCCAGCGGGACATTACAGCTGCTGCTCCTTCTCGTTCTGTGCCAATATGCCCGTCTGCCCCATGGACAATATAACCCCCCCCATCTGTAATAATGGGCATCATCAAGGTGAGGAGCGACTTGCTCTTCTGTAGATTATGCTCACATGTGACCCCAGAAACAAGAGTTGAGACCCTTGAAAGTGAATTTGCATGTCAAGACATCATCATAATCCATGCCAGTCCTGCACTTTCTTTATAAACCTCCATACGCTGTTTTTGTTTATTTGGTTGGTTTTGTCATTCCCTTTTCTCTCCTGAGCCACCTTCAACTCTAGTGCCAAGTTTCTGGCTTTTTGTTTTGACATAGGGATGTATGGGTTTAGGGTGAGACCTGTGCATCGATTATCCCTAATATACATCTCCTAAATGTTAAAGATAAATAGATAATAAAATGTATATCTCACTTAAATGTTTAAACCCGTTGTATAAGGGTTGGGCCTGGCTGCTCTCCTCTTGTCCATTCAGCTCATCTGTGTCATACTGGTATTGTCTCTATAGGAAGCCATTCCTATAACCAGAGGTGGCTCTATAATTAGGCCCAATAGGCAGTCGCCTAAGGCCTCACGCAAACAGGTGGGTCGGATGATTGTATTTGTGTGTAATTTCAGTATGCACATGTTCATGAGAAATACCCTCCTGCATTAACATACACCAAGCTGCCAGGAGAGCTGTCGGGACCTTCATTAGTAGTAGGTTTTTCGGGCTAATTTCTGCATATTTGCACAATAAATGGGGCCTCATAGTTGAGCTTTGCCTAAGGCTAATGTCAGACGAATGCAGTCACAGCGCACTCTGCGTGCGTGCATAACGGATGGACGTACTGACGGAAGATGCTGTAGACGCCACACGGTCATGAAAATGGTTGCCTATTGACAGGGCTACTTTTCAGTCATGTAAGGCACGTGCCCTTGATCCCTGTGCACATAGCAGCAATTGTAAGCACCAACTACACATTTTTACACCCAAACCTTTTAAAATAAACATTTTGTTCAATAATACTGCAATTTAGTAGTCAGACGCTGCTGACCTGGTCTGTTCTTACAGCTGTAGTTGATGCATGTGGCTGACACCCAGCTGTGTGTTTATTCCTGGGTTGAGGGTGTAATGGGCCCATGAGGATCTGGGGCACTCCACCTTTCACTCGGGGCCCCGCACGGTTTCGATAGTTTCCCACGCCTTATCCTCCTAAGTACTTGGTTTGTGTTGAACAAAAAAACCCAAAACAATAAATACTTCCTTCCTCTGTATTCTGGCGGGTTTCCTATTACCCTGCTTACGGCTCTCGAATACATGTACGTGTGACCTTTTGTAAGAGCGGAGGGGCAGCCATCTGAGGAGCACCATGGTGTTTATCTGGGAGCTTTACTTCATCGTGCTGCCCGGCTGAACATGAAAAAATGTAGCTCTGTGTCTATTGGCATGCACATCCCTTAGGGTCCTGCTCAAGAGCTTACACTCTCTCTGCTACTGTTCTGTGTGAGTAACTTGTATGTACAGTAGATTTGTTGTTCTGTCTCCCATTGTACAGTGCTACGGCACTTGTTAGCACTTTAAAAGACTTGTAACTGTGAGCACCCATGAAAAAACTATTACAGATAGTCAGTTTTCATGTTTGTTTTCTCTCATTTTTATTATGAACCGGATAAGTGACATCCTCCAAAATGTGTGATTGGGGTCTTAAAAGGTGCACCAGCTGAACCAGTTCACCCAGTGGGCACCATGCCTCTGCTTCAGTCCTGTTTATTTGATTTGCTGCATTGAATACATGCCTTAACGGGTTGATTCCAAAACCTTTTTTCTAGACTTTTTCTTCTATTGACATTGGACCTAACAGCAGCTGGACCTTTTCACTGTCCGTTATGGCCTCCAGACCACCACGCAATGTAATACAAATGTTACGCTCCTTATATCCTGTGTGAACGGAAACAGAAAAAGGCCTATTGGACTGGCAGTGGTGAGGTGACCCTATCCACGCAACTTCTCTGACGTTTAAAAACCCCTATTTTATCTCCTGGCAGCCTGTGCACAGTGCATGTTACCAGACAACCTTTGTTTTTTGGTCCTTTTGAACATGACTTGGACTGGCCATTGACACCTCAGCCATCGCCACACCCTTCCCCCTCTAGCCCAGCACAGAGGTGAGAGAGGGAACTTGGCAATTTCCTGCTCACATCTTCATGCCATTTTATCACCAAACCTTCCAAATTTAACACCTTCAATCAGGTCCTCCTGCAGGATGGGGGGAGCAGCAGGTGACAATATGCCAGACTACAGCTGAGATACGCAGCCAGGTCTATATGGGTTAACAAGAAGCTGTTGAAAGTGGCTCAAAAGCAGAAAAGAGCGCTGCTAAAATTATTTAATTAGAAGTACACATAATACATCTGGCTAAGGCGAGGGTGGTCCTAGGGTTGCCAGGTTGGCCAACATCAACAGGATACTTATATCTTCCTAAGGCTGGGGTCAGACCAGCGCACTTTTAACGTGCGTTCTGGCGCACATAATTACGGCCGCACTAGCAGCAGATGACGGGCAATGACGGCCAATATACGATGTACGGCCGCACAAAAGTCCGGCCATGCAACGCAAGTGGAATTTGAACGCATTTTTCTGAGAACGCTGAACCGCTAGTACTGACGTACTGAGTGCGCAGCTGCGGCATAGCGGCGTGTTTGCGTGATTAGGAGATGTCAGACGCTGCTAATGTCCAGCCAACATAACGTCCAGACGCAAAAAGAGTTTTATTGACGATCCGTACAAAATCACGACTGACAATGCGCGTCGTCTGACCGTTTTTGCGCATTCCGTGAAAAAATACGTCAATGCGTTCGAACGCACCTTTTCACGTTCGCGGGGAAAAATGCTTTCGTCTGACCCTAGCCTTAAACGTGCTCAATTCAGTATGTAGAATTCATATACTGCGTGAGGAAATCACATCACCTTATCACACAGGAAACCCAAAACTGGGGGGGGGGGTGTATAACCCCTCGTGGCATATGGATTTATACATACTGCAGGGGAGCGATTTCACGTGTTCTTGGCATCATAGGACACGTAGTTCTAGAAGGTGACAACACACTAGAAAGTCAAATAGGGTTGCAACGTGGGCCATGGGTTCCTGGACGCCTTTCTATTTAATTCAAAAGGAAAGCACAGAGAAGGTGCTGCCCTTCAACATGTATAATTCATAAACTGCGGATTCGAGAACTCCACTAAGGCTGGTCATCTGTGATTTTTCTGATATCTGCACCATATGATTTCCACACACTGCAGGGTTGTATTTTTCATGCACTGCCCATCTGCACGAATAAATTATGTGTCCAGGAAAACGTGGAGGATCTGGCAACCCTGGTGTCAAATCTCTGAGCTTACAACTGGAGTGTGATCGTGGATAACCTTACAGGTCACATACATAGTATCTCCAATCACCCTTAGCATCTCAATCTCAAGGTATTGATGTCTAATTCACAGGAGGTCCATGGCCTATTTATGAGGGATGACACAGCAAGCAGACAGTGCAGGAGATACTGTATCTAGTCTGAGGTCAGCCCTCTGATGCATTTAAATGCCAGGTGTTTGTATTTGCAGATACTGTTCATTCCAGGCTGTTCAGACTGAATACTTAAAGGGGTTTCTCCATTCACCTACATACAGGGAATTGCTACAGATACGCTGGCTCCTTGCAATCAGTCTGCTATTATCGTAATGCCTAGAAATCAGGAGGCAAAGCAACATCCATTATTACCACCTATTAAG
This sequence comes from Leptobrachium leishanense, assembly GCA_009667805.1. Classification (NCBI taxonomy): domain Eukaryota; kingdom Metazoa; phylum Chordata; class Amphibia; order Anura; family Megophryidae; genus Leptobrachium; species Leptobrachium leishanense. Next base: position 90,545,291 of record CM019066.1, read on the forward strand.
GATCGACATGAGTGAAAAGCACTTTTTTTTCCCAAATCGAATTGTAAACTCGAGGATGGTGTATCATGTGTTCTGATCTAGGACGGTATTGTTCTTATAAATATATGTAAAAAACTACACTGCTTTGGTCAGCTGCTAAAATCACTAAAGGGCTTTACCAGCCGCCTCCTCATTAAGAAGTGCCCCCCCCCCCTTGGAGCGTGAAAGGAGGTGTTTTGATGGAAGGCTCAGCCTCTGTAAACAGGGCGTTTAGTGTATTGGCCCCCAAGGTGCATTCATATATGGTTGCTTTCATATGCAGATGAGCACTCAGTGAGTGGGAGTGGGAGTTAGGCCTTCTAATCCTACGATCAGCGTGAAACTATTAGAATATGAATGTTATCATCCTCTCTAATGATGTAGAGTGTTTCCTCACTGGGTAAATACAGGAGGATGTGATTGTGTACTCTATGCTTATTTGCAGTAATGGAAAAGTGCTGCCCTGTGGAGTGTGAATGCACTGTAGTGCTGGGCAGCCCTTTTCATGAAAACCATTACAGTACTGGGTAGTGATAGGTGAAAGTATAGTGAGTCGGGCTATATGGTGTATGTTTGGCTTGGATACTGGATTTTGAATATGGAGGTTTACACAGATTTTGATTAGACAGGTGTAGGCTTAGGCTAGGGTCAGACTAACGCATTTTTCACGTTGTCCGTGAAAATGTGCGTTCGAAGAATGGACGTATTTTTTCACGGAATACGCAATGCGGTCATACTATGCGCAGTTTCATCCGTGATTTGTACGGATCATCAATAAAACACTTCTTGCATCTGGACGTTATGTTGCCGGACATTAGCAGCGTCTGATGTCTCCTAATCACGCACACACGCCGCTAGCGGCGCAGCGCACTCTGTACGTCAGTACTAGTGGTTTAACGTTCTCGAAAAAATGCGTTCATTTTCACTTGCGTTGCGCAGCCGGACTTTTGTGCGACCGTACATCGTATATTGGCCGTCATTGCCCGGCATCTGCTGCTAGTGCGGCCGTGATTAAGTGCGCCAGAACGCGCGTTCGCACTGCCTCAGTCTGACCCTAGCCTAAATCCACCATATCAAGTACTTACTGTTTAAGGCCGGGGTCAGACGAGCACACTAGGTGCGTGCGTACTGATGTGCCTCCCAGCGTCTGTCGTAGGCCTCATTCACACACAAAAAAAGATTAAATTGAATATTGCGCACATACGCATGTATAGGGATGCACCGATACCACTTTTTTAAGGCCGAGTATGAGTACCGATACTTTTTAAAAGTACTCACCGATACTTAAGGCTAGGGTCAGACGAACGCATTTTTCACGTGCGTTTAGCCGCACGAAATCACGGCCGTGCTAGCAGCAAATGACGTCCAATGCCGGGGAACATACGACGAACGGCCGCACGAACGTTCGTCCGTGCAACGCAAGTACCGGCTGGGTGGAGTAGAGGTATTGTCACCGCTCTGCATGGAGAGAGCCTGTGGAGTCATGGGTTCGATCCCAGCGAGCAACCTCTCCAGTAAGTGTCCCTGGCAAGACACCTAACGGTACATACTCACCACCCAGGACATACTTGAAAACGAGAGAAATCTCAATGTATCCTTCCTGGTAAAATCCTTTCTCAAAAAAAAAAAAGTGGCCAACAAACGCATTTTTTCGAGAACGTCAAACCGCTACTACTGACGTACAGAGTGCGCTGCGGCCGCATAGCGGCGTGTTTGCGTTATTGGGAGACGTCAGACGCTGCACACGTCCGGCCAACATAACGTCCAGACGCAGAAAGGGTTTTATTGATGATCCGTACAAAATCACGGACGAAAAGGCGCATCGTATGACCGCTATTGAGTATTCCGGGAAAAAATACGTACATTCGTTCGAACGCACTTTTTCACGGACAACGTGAAAAATGCGTTCGTCTGACCCTAGCCTTAATGTCATGTGACGCTTTCCAATAAGAACAGACCTCATATAAAAATTTAGATGATATTTGCCCCCAGCTCACATAGATTTGCCCCAGCACTCATGGATTTGCCCCCAGCACTCATGGATATGCCCCAGCTCTGATGGATTTGCCCCCAGCTCTGATGGATATGCCCCAGCTCTGATGGATTATGCCCGAGGTCTCATGGCTTTGCCCCTAGGTCTCATGGCTTTGCCCCCAGGTCTCATGGATTTGCCCCCAGGTCTCATGGATTTGCCCCCAGGTCTCATGGATTTGCCCCGATTTGCCCGCAGCTCGAACGCTGGGGAAGCTGGCCGCATGCATGAAAAGCACGCGGCCAGCGTTCCCTTCCGGCGTGCCGTGATACTCACACATCCTGAAGGTCCGGTCGCTTGTTGGCAGTGATGCGATCACGTGGCCGCCGGGCGCATCTGTGACGCTGCCTCCAGCCGAGAGGCAGCATCACAGGAGCGCCCAGTGGCCGCGGGAACGCATCACTGCCAAGCGACCGGACCTTCAGGAAGGGTGAGTATCGCGGCGCGCCGGAAGGGAACGCTGGGCGCGTGCTTTTCATGCACGCGGCCAGCTTCCCCAGCCCAGCGGATACCGGCAAGACGGCCCAGCGTCCGCTTCCGGTATCGGCGGGATGTATCGGGCCGTTTGCACGAGTAACAAGTACTCGTGCAAACGGCAATATCGGCCCCGATACCGATACTAGTATCGGTATCGGTGCATCCCTACGCATGTATATGCAAGATTCAATTTAATCCCTGCACCCCAGGTCGAGTGTGGCTCTGGGTTAACTTTCAGTGCTGGAAGCGGTAACCCCTGAGCCACACTTGGGCTGCATACATTACCTGTCCCTGCGCTCCCTCGCTGATCCCTGCTGCCTCCTCCGTGATCACAGCGTTTTACTTCCTGGTTCCCAGGAGTATGAGGGTCATGATCGCCGGAGGAGACAGCGGGGGTCAGCGAGGGAGCGCATGGAGAGGTGATGTATCCAGCGGCGTCCCAAGTATTGCTCGGGGTTACTGCTTTCAGCACTGAAAGTTAACCCCGAGCCACACACTGGGAAAACTATCGGGGGAGTTAAACTTAGTAATGTACGCGTGTATACGTACACGCGTATACATGCATAGAAACGCAAAAACATGCTACCGGGACGCAGCTCGGTTCCATTCTGTTTTTGCGCACGTTTTACGCAATGCAAATATACGGCTCCATACGCGGCTATGTGTATGGAGCCATTTATTTGCATATGTTGCATAAAGTACAATACGCATGTACACGCTTATCCGCGTGTACGTGCGTATCAGTATGAATGAGGCCTAACTGCGTTTAGTGAGGTGGCCAGATGGGTTCAGAGTGGAAGGAACGTTCCTTTCGCTCTTAAAAAGCTTGTCTGACCCAACATATTCTGCAGCGCTGTACAGTGGGAAGGACAACCCAAACCAAATTAACGAACAAGATCGGCACACTAAGATAGATTGTCAGCGCTTGAGTAGGATCCTAAGAGGAGTGGGCAACACAGCTGCAGATAATTGGCTGAGTATGAGAAGTAATGGGATCCATGGGGGCTGCGTGGTAGATCAGGAAAGGTACAATGGGGGGGGGAGGATTTGGTGTGAGCTCATAGGCCTCTCTGATTTATTGCATGGTCCTTTTTAACCACAATCGCTTTGTTTTATCTTAATACTACAGATAGATTCATCATACACAGATCTGCCATGTTTTCTCTGGCTCTCATTGCTTCTTCTTGCTGCTGGGCAGCACTTCAAGAGAGGGAAATAAATTCATCAAGGCCGCACCTATGGCATTTTGTTATTGATTGACATACTGCAGGAAAAAAAAGTCAATCACATGGAAAGTAGTTCAGCAATCTGTCTCCCTTGGTTTCCTACACACAAATAAGTGATATTGTGACACCAGGACGCCATAGTGGAGTTTGCAAACTAACCAGTTAAATAATGGTATAATAACCACACCCTGTGGTTTACTTTGAGTATCTTTTCTTTTCATAGAAACTGCACCATGTATTTGTCATATTGATAATGTGGCTTTGCTTTAATGTTTAATTGTTAGTGCTGCATGCAAACAGTACACCAATATCAGGGTTATTCAGAGAAAGGTGAAAACCAGGAGAACTGTCAGGAGAAGAGAACAATCTAGACCAAATAGCCAATTTGGAAATTGAGCTAAATGGGAGAATTTTTCTGGTTTGGCTATTTTGACATAGAATTTTCACTTCTCCAGTCATTCTCCTGAGTTTCACCTTTCTTTGAATAGACCTGTATGTGTCTGTTAGAACCAAACAGCTCATACTTCACCTGGCAATACGGAAAATGATATATAAAGCATCCGGCGCAGGAGGGCACGCGGTGTTTGATAACCTGGTGATGGAAGATAGCATCCCCTGCCAGCCCCGTGTGTATTGGCTGGCAGGGGATAACTTCCATAACTTTTGTTGATTATCAACCTGCGTCTTGTCCTGGGCATGATGAATAAGGAGTAATTCTGCTAAATATAGGACAATCACCGCGGCAACCGGTGCATTGATCCACCTTGTCCTAGAAATGCTTATTTGTGTGACGACAAAGATCGTTGTGTTCTCGAGGGTCTCTACCCATAGAATAGGAGAAATTACCAAAATCCAGCAGCCATTGCATAACTGGTCATCAATGCACTGTGTAAGTTAAGATATCTGTTTATTTTAATATAATTCAATCAAAAAGCATCAGAAATCAGGGTTTCCAATAAACCGGCTCACGTTTCAAGGTGGCCAATTGCTAGATATCGACATATGCAGAAATTATATGCTGCATATGTATAATTCTGCCTTTTTTTAAGCACAGAGCATATTGGAAAATAATCCGTAAAATTCAAATTTAACTACATTTTAATCATTTTCTCAGCTCACGTTTTCACTGGCTGAAGTGGTAAAAAAAAATCTATTCTGTTCAATTATTGGCCCTATGAGGGGGGGGGGAATGTTAATTTTCCTAGATTCATCTGCATGTCTTTAACCTCTGGCTATGGGTTTGAGTCTCTTTGAATTCTATCCTAGAGGTCATTACACAGCACCAGATCACTATGGAGATTATTATTAAAAAAAAAAAAATGATATTCCTCCCTTTTATGGAGAAATGTCACGGTTACTCAAGGGCAGGTCGCCATTAATAGGCCGTGATTTGTATCCCTCCATCTTAAATGAATTTATTACTATATGGGCAATGGTCAGACCCCCCCCCCTTCATTTTACTTTAACTCTGTGCTAGAAAGCCATTTTAAGTGACACCGTCACCCACATGTCTAAAACCAGGCAGCACATTTTAATTTTCTTTAACTACTTTTTTTTTATTAATCTTTTATACGGTTTTATTTTATTTTAGATAAAATACCCGTGAAAACATTACATTAGTTGTTGTTTCGCCTCAGATTTTATCATTTATTAATAATATTTATTGATTTCTGTTAGGCTTAATAACAAAACAAGTTTTCAGCTCCCGAATGTTGACATCATGAGGATTTGGCACAAAAGCTTTGTAGAAGTCATGGCTTTGGACCATGCAGCCACTATTTCTTTTTTTACCAAGGATCCATGGGTCACTGGCAGAAAAGAGACCCCCACTCATTAAATAAGTATTATTTGCTTTATTTAGAAGTCCAAAAAACAGGTAGACGCTTGCTCTTTGAATTTTTACCTCAGGCTCCTAACTAAACTTGGCCTAGCTCTTAAAAATCCTGTGCTTGGCTCCTACGTTTGATCTACAATTTGTTTTAGCCCTGCATACAGTCTCTCTTTTCATTATTTATTTTTGTGGTTTGTGTCCTCGTTCCACCAATTCTTTATCGTCCTCAGCACCACTTGGCAACTCCTAAAGGCCGCCATTCCTCTTTAGAGTCTAATAAATTTGCCCCTAACAAAGCGCACGGGAGAGAGGTTAAACTGGGGCTACCGTTTCACTTATACGAAAGCATCAGAACAAATGACAGAGGTATTTCACAGCCATCATAAAAATGTCACCACCTCTGCTCCATGTCCGTAGATCTTCATCACTTTTTTTCTTTTACCCCTATTCTAAAGACCACCCATTTTGGCCAATCCCACCGTTGGGTGGCCAGGAAAGGTTAAGGTCCATTAGTTTCCCAGTGCTGTTATAAGCTGTCTCCCCCACTTTGTCTCCTAAGGGAATTAAATGCGAGAATGAAACTTGCTAGAGATAATCGCATCCGAAGACCACAGGGAAAGTACAACGAAAGGAGCTTAAATTGTGTGAACTGGTTGAGGAATAAGGGTATGCCCCAAATTCATCATTTTTAGTGGCGTGTAGCTGTGAGAATAAAAGAGAATATACCAAAAGGTGCATCAAAGAGAATCTGATGTAAAAGGTGGGTATGGATTTTCTCCAGTCTTCAAGACTTTAAATATACATAGTTCTGGAATTGAGCTGTTATGAGGTAATGTTAAACTAAAATTAATCCATTATAAATGGTCCCAGACTCCGACTCTCTGCTACAATATCCCCACTCCATTACAGTGAGATGAGATCCCGGGGTAAAGTTTCAACCACTGGACTGGTTTTATGGTGCATAAGCTGCAATAATTTGTAAGGATCCAGATAGTGCTGTGGTGCACACACTATTGAGGTAGGGCAAGGGTGCGGTATTGTCTGGAGCAATGAAACTCCAAATCCCCAAACAGGAAGACCAGACACTCAAAAAATGGCTAATTTTTGTGGATGAATAAACTTTTTGGCTGTCACGGCCCCCTTCCTCAAGTCCATGTCCAATAAACTGCAACTTTTTATTTATATTACCAGAAAAGATACATTGAGATTGAATTGTTACATAAATACAAAGTAATAAAATGCAAGATATTAAAAACAAAACCCAAATATACATATTAACACAGAAATTAAATATGTAGGAAATATATTCCCTATGTTACATAGAGATCTCTTAAGTGACTTTAGACTGGGGAAGATTTGATGGCGTCTGGGAGGTTATTCCAGAATTGTGGTGCTCTGTAGGAAAATGAGGATCGAGACACTTTCTTTTTGGATTGTGGTTTTGGGAGCTTTGTTCTCATTTGTCCTTGTAGTAATTTCTAAGGACTTACTTAGTTTTTTCATGAGTGTCCGTACTGCTGATGGTCGAAAGCAGCAGTTAGCAACCTTGGCCCTCTACGTGGTTTGGAACTACATCTCCCATAATGTTCAGGTTCTCATTAGAATATCTGAGCTTCATGAGAAATGTAGGGCCAAGTTGTTGACCCCTGGCCTAAGGCATGGCAATCGTCACAAATTGCTTCAGCCTTTCACAACTGTAACATTGTTGGCAAACTGATGGCTGCACTATTCAGGGATATGCTTAGAATCCCCAGTGAGAACAGTGGGACATTCAGGATTGGCTGGTAATACTCAGCCAGCTCCTGGGCACAAAGGAGGTCACTGATATCAAACGCATTCTAGGGTTGTTTTTTTATTTATTTTCATACATTTCAAGTTCATGTATGAAGTTAAATAGGTGTTCCTATCCTGCTATTATGAAATAAAGTCTGAAAGTATGAATTAAAATCTCTACCAACTGTGAGCGGCTTGTTTTGTCTAGCAGGAAATCTGACCCTTCTTCAAACATGATCTAATGTCTCCATCACAGAGCAATTAACTCAAGTAGTCTTGAGTTACCTTGGCAAACCTATATCCGAAATGCAAACGGTACACCATGTATTCCATGAATAAAATAAATTTACACCACATTTCCTCCAGTGCATGGTTCTTCAGTTTACCCAAATTCTTCCTCTACTAACAGATGAATCTTACATGTGTGAAGGCACTGGTACAGATGGCCAAGTGATGTCTCCAATAGCCTCTTACACCAGAGTTAGTCAATTTTCTAACAAGACAGGAGGCAAATATTTTGCAGCCTCTTTTCTTTACTAAGGCCGGTGTCAGATGAGCGCACTAGGTGCGCCCGTACTGACGAGCCTACCTATGTCCGTTGTGACGCTGCGACGCTGCGACGGGGCACGGCCACACGCTGTTGCACACGCAACAGTGACTGCGCTACGTCCGTGCAGCAAGCTTCCCCATCAAAGCGCTAGGACGCACGTTGACAGGGCTGCAAAGTGCGAACCTCCTTAGCAGGATCGAACCTTGCAGCGCTGAGCTCACTAACTGCGATCAGCGAGGCAGCCGGACAGGCGTCGAGTGGCAGGAACGTCCACTCTCACGGACTTTCCTTCCGCTCTTCAAGACGCTCGTCTGACCCGGTCTTAACCTACAGCAGCTAAGCTAAAACATTACATAGGAACAAGAAAAAACAATCTGAAAAAATAGCATGGCCAAGCCCCTCCCAAGTCCTCTTTTCTTTGCTGCTGACCTCCAGGTGAGTCATGACCCACTATGCTCTTGGTTTGTCACACTGCTGTTGGCTGGATGACAGATGGGAAAGCAGGCTTTTTTTCTGTTTCTTTTTGTTTTTTTTCTTGCAGACCTCTTGGTTTTATGTTGCGGTTGTGTTTTTACTTCGTTCCTACCGGTTGGGCACTCTCCCTCTGGTAGGTGCAATTATCGGTGTGTGGTATCGCTTCTCTCCCGATGACACTGCTGGACGTCCCCTATTTTCCCCAGGAGGTTGGGGGATTTGTGGTCTCTTGTCCGCTGCCTGGCCGGCCCGCTTTCCATTCCCCCCCCCTCCACGTTTGGCCCAGCTGTCTACGCTCTAGCGTCGGCCTACCTACATGCAGGAGCAGCTGCCATTGCTGTCTCTTTGTGGCAGGAAATGCTTACCATGTTATTGTGTTCCGACATCTTACACGCTGGACGTATCGCGAATTAGCTTGGCTCCTTCTCACTTTTTTTAGTAAAGAAAAGAGATTAAGATTAATCTAACACCAAGGTTGGAATAATCCACAATTTGATATGAAATTCGGGAGCCAATAAAAAAAAAAGCATAGGAGCCAGCTGCACTGTTTTTTTTTTTTTTTTAGTTGCCGGACATAGTTTTGTGTAACGCAACCCAGAATTTTAAGAGTTAAGATTGTTCGAGCAGGGTCCGCTCTCCTACTGTTCTGTGTGTCTAACTCGTATGTATATTTGTTATTCTGTCTGTCAGGTTTTTAGTGCGACAGTTTTTGAAGTGAGCCCATAATGCAGTGATTGGAGGAGTCTCGTAGGTTCCAGGGCACAGAAGGTTTATTAAAGCCTAAACAAAGCAGGAAACAAACGGATCTGAGTCAATATCAGGCAGGCAACAGACGGTGTATGCTGGTTCCAGGGTTTGCTGGAAAGCAGGGTTCAACTTGACGAGGAGGCTTGAGAGCGGGGTACACTTGCCAGCGATGATGCTTGAGAGCGGGGGTGCATTGCCAGCGAGGATGCTTGAGAGCGGGGGTGCATTGCCAGCGAGGATGCTTGAGAGCGGGGGTGCATTGCCAGCGAGGATGCTTGAGCAGGGGTACCTTTGATAGCAGGGTTCCGCTTGGGAGCGGGGTTCCACTTGTCTGGATCACAGGAGGGGTTCAGGATCAATAGCAGGGAGCTTCAGGAACAGGACTGGTTGTTTGTACTTCCAGAACATTAATGTTGAAGCCATGATGGAAGGGTGGATCCCTCTTTTAAGCAGGCTTCATTAGGAGTAATAGCATACACCTGAAGACACCACAACAGGAGATGAACAGCCAGATAGAGGATCCTGTAACCTGTATACAAACATAAGCAGGTGAATTACAAGCAAATGCAGGTAAATAAAGGATTGCCAGGGATTAGGTGCGGGCACAGGCTTTGTCTGAGACTGATTCCTGACAGTCTCACCCATTGTACAGCGCTACGGAACCTGTTAGTTACCTGTACAATTTTTATAAAGCGCTAAGTAGAATTTTAGGGACCTATGGTTACCCTGATCCTGCGTTTGTCCAGCCCTGCATTGGTCTCCAGAAGGCATGATCTGCTTTCTAGCAGTAACTATAGTAGTGGTGGCACACCTTGACTTTGGGACCTGTCGTTTTCATTTCTGACCTTCAGAATGACACTTGTTGATTTCCTTGTGAGTGAGCACATGAACATTTCTGAGACACCTATCTAAAGTAGAACAGTTGGTATCAGCATCTCGGTTGCCATGGCTACTGCTCCATTTTAAAACTTTAGCTCCAGAATTGCTCTTCACACAGAAACCCCTAATGTTTCCCTTCTCTCCACACGGTGAAGTGGTGATTGAAAAGCAGGGGGTTAAAAACCCAGCGAACGAGCGATTTAAATATGGATAGGATCTCCATCTAAGTGCTTGTTCCTTTCCCCAAGGGCACGTGTACAGAAGGAAAGGGCTTTAGATAACAGGATTAGCAGTTGTCACTCAGCGGTTAACCAATTAATTAGCTGCGAGCACAGGCATCCAGGCTTCTTGCACTGTTATTTTTTATTTTTATTTTTTTGTGTGTGTATATATAAAAAAAAGCCACCCTTAACATATTTTCATCTTAATTAAAGTTGCTCAGAAGATCCTGTTTTTGCAGATCTGGTTATGTTTAGTCATTATCTTTTATTACAACAAGTCTAGAAAAGGGCTCTAGATAATGAGTAACCGGGTGAGCCCAGATACACCTTCTGCAATGTATCCCGGTTTGTCACATTAATAAAAGATTACATTATAGACATTACAGAGCTATCATATGACATGATCAGGCTGCTACCAAGGTGCCTGATGACATTCCCCAGGTGGTAATGAGCACAGTCTATGCCTGTATTACCTCCGATGTGGGGGGGGGGGGTGGTGGTACTGAATTAGTCCTGATCATTGTTTTCCCACTTTATAAGGAAATAATTACAGAATTTTTGATTTCTTGTGTGGAAATATGTGGACATTTTACACCCGCTGACATCACGGGAAACTGCCAATTTATCTGCAGTCCATTTCCACACAGACAGGCATCTGACAACTGGAAGAGGTGCTTTTGAAGTATTGTTGCCACGTTAATAGTCACAATTAACATCCATAATTTATTGTAACCGCAACTGGCGTTGACTGTTCTCCGTCTTGTGGACCAGACTGAAACCTGTTACAGCGTCCATCCCTTCCATCCAGCCTAGCAGATCCGCAGTAGCTTGCCGTCCTTCACAACCCTCAACCAGAACTTGAGGGAGACTTTTTTCCCCAGTCTCACTCTGCTCTCAGCGGCCAGAAGCATTGGATTGGGCCGCTGTTCGTGCCGCGAGAAGAGAGGGGAGTATCTATGATTTGGGGGGGGGGATTTTCAGCTGCTGCTAACTGATTCCGCTGAAGTGAAATCCGTTAGCACCAGCTCCTAGCTGTGGGTAACTTTTCAGTAGCCGCAGAGGGGCTTATTTAGCGTTAGGACTTTGTAATCCTAACGCTAATTACTCTTTGCGCTCCCCATGTTACGTATAGGGAGCGCAAAGTACAGTAAGCTTGTGCTAGAAAGTGCAATCTCCGATGCGTGAACGGGTTTTTTAAACTGTTAGCGTTCGGATTGTAATATGGGTGACCTGCGCTATATGGCTGAGTACTAACGTTAGTGTTAAGATTGTAATAGGGCCCTCAGTCTCTTGTACCAGAAAGAGAAGATTCAAATGTTGTGCTACATGCACTAACATGCAGTGGAAAAATAGAGGTGCCATAGGGCTGCTACTGTGCCACCATGGTACGATAAGAGATCTGGGGGATCATATGGTAATGTAGGGTTCTCTTTTCCCATCAATTTCAATCTGTCAAACCTATTTGTTAATTTTTATGTTTTTTTTGTCACGCGTCCATCCCTTTCTTAACCAGGACAATGTTAAATTGCTCATCCAAGCTCTTATTATCAACTACATTGACTATTGTAACCTCCTTCTCTCTGGCCTTAAGAGATCCCAGATTCTCCCTCTGCAGTCTGTTCTGAATGCCTGTGCCAGGCTCATCCACCTCACCTCCCGCATCTCTCGCACTTCGCCCCTTTGTCAATCCCTGGCTCCATGTTTCCTTTAGAATTCAATTCAACATATTGGTCCTCACATGCAAAGTTCTCCATAACCACGCTCCTGCCTACATATCCTCCCTTATTAGCAGGTACATCCCGTCCTGACCACTTTGCTCTGACATTATCATCTCCTTATACTCGCACCCCTAACTCTCGCCTTCAGGACTTCTCCCAAGCTGCCCCCTTTCTATAGAACTCACTCCCTCGCAACATTAAACTCTCCCCATCTCTCCAGTCCTTCAAGAAGTCTCTGAAAACACATTACTTTAGAGAAGCCCATTGGCTCACTCCATAATCCCCCACTGTTTATTTCTTACACCATCTTCCCACCCAGCCCACATGCACCCCACTACTTCATATTCTCGATTTACCCTCACCAAGGGCTATATTACAAAGTTGGTGCTAACTTAACCAGTGCTGTTGTTAACTTAACAGCTGCATAGGCTATAATGGCTCTGGTAAGTTTACAACAGCTCTGGTTGTTAGCACCAGCTTTGTAATACTGCCCCAGTGTTTATCCCTTTCCTCTTAGATTGCAAGCTCTTGAGCAGGGTTCTCTATCCTACTGTTTGTTTAACTTGTATATATATTTGTTGTTCTGCCTCCCATTGTGCAGAGCTATGGAACTTGTTAGCGCTTTATAAAAAGCTTGTAACTGTAACTACCCATTGTACAGCGCTGCAGAATATGTTGGCACTTTTTAAATAATTGTAATTTTAATGGCTCTGGGATGTAATGCAGTGCTCATAGTCACCAGATGACACACAACGAGGAACACAATAATTATACATAATTAAAAAAACACTTAATAACTTTCAGTCAAAACATAAACAAAAAAATAACAGGTTTGCAATCAAACTGCGATCAACAAGCTAGGAATTTGTAGAATTTATACATAATTTGTGGCTTTAACTTGTACATTGCATTTAATCCTTATTTTTTATTTTTTTTAGCTTGTCCCCCCCACTTTTATAAATTTTTATTTATTTTTGTTCATCCACAGTGAATTCTTTGTTATGTGTTTCATATACACTTGAAATCACCGGTGTCTAAAACACTAATTTTTGTCATTCTTTAGCCTAAATCCTTCCCCCCTCCTTAACCCGCTGCTGTGTCATCAGAATACAAACCATTCTTTTGTTTTCTGATGGAGAAAAAGGGGTAGGACAAAAAAAAAGCGTAAACCTCATCAAAGTGAAGGCGAAGATATTGAATTTGGGGTTGTATGGAACTAAGCCTGGGACAAAGACGACGAATCCAAAAGCTCATGCAGCATCCCCCACCCCCCCTTTTTTTTTTTTCTCTCCTCCTGATCCCGTCCTGTAAATCCTCTGCAGAAAGGGACAAAACAGAGGCTGGTGGCATTACACACGCACCAGAGACTTTCATTTGGGGATCCGAGAATGGGGGGTTTGCTGTGAAAGCGTATAAAGACCACGCTCAATAAAGCACACAATGATAACCCACACAGAACGCACGGACGTCTCCATCGAACGCGTGAAGCCCTACCCATGATGCAGTGAAATCCTTTATATGACATGACGTGTGTATATGTACACACATTGACATTTACTGCGACACTCACCATCTTTTAAACAATGAGGAGAGAGCGAGGGGGCTACCTCCGTGTCGGGGGGGGGGACTCGCACCCCAAATTATTTGACCAAAGTGAACTTACCAGTGGGTTTTAAAAAAAAATTAATAATGAGAAATACCATGAAGCTTTCAGTGATACAAAATCCCATTGGTTGATGACTGATTTTTGGTCCTTTTATTGAAATTACTTGATTTCTGAGAGAGGGGAGGAAGGCCTTTACAAAGTACCTGTTATGGACAGCATATTCAGTGATGGTCAGCCAGCAAGCATTGTTGGAAATATATGGATGACTATCCATCCCGTCTCGTAGGACGTAGCTGAAGGACTGTTGGAATGTGCTGGTACTGATAGGGCAGGTCATATATCCGTATGAGAGAACGCAGTATTTTTTATTTCACAAGGTAGATTTTAGCCTTCCTGAGCATTCAATGCAGCGGTAAATAATTCCAATACACAGAGGCTGGCTGTGTTCATTCAGCCGTATTTAAAGCGCTGTCAAGTCCAAAGGAGGAAAAAAGGAGAAAGCGAGAGAGTCTGTCTTGCAAACAGTCGCTGGCTGTACACAAGCTGCCTTTTGTTTTCCTGTGACGGCTGAATGACAGGCGGTTTCCAGTGGGTTTGCGCTGGGTGCGTTGGGGTTGATGAAGTCGCATTTGATGTGGGGATATGGGGGTCTGACCTCGGTCTATCTGTCTTCTGAGCTACGCTTTAAGATCCTTATCAATTGCTCCCTCGAGGCCGTTTCTGAGCGGAGCTAATCAAACACCTTGCAAGCCGTCATCTCTGTCTTTACCGGAAAGTGAGAGAGACACTCGGATGATGGAACAAATATGTTTCATCAAAAATGGCACATCAAGGCGCCACTGGGCATGCAGATGCAACGCTGCCTTTTTCGATTAAACATGTAAGCTCCTGGAAGAGATCAACAGGGCATCATATATCCTTTAAATAGGTATTAAACACCACCCAAGATAGGCACATCAGTAGTGCAACAAGTTGAGGAACGTTTCGGGCATCTGGGGCATCTTACACTATAGAGATTATTTATGTTGTTTCACTGGATTTAGTTTAGCAAGGAACTACAGTGGATCAACTACGGTGAATTCACTATTTGGGTAACTTCCACTGTAGTTTTCAGTGTGTTTATTTTATTTCTACCAGGGTTTCTACCATTGCTTTCTTACTAGTTACTTAGCAAAGATGTCACCATAGTTTCTACCATAGCGTCAGTCAAAGATGACTAGCATTGGTTTTAACTTTGTTTTCACTGTAGTGTTGATCGCAATTCAATGGAGATCACCACTTTAAAATCGCCGAGGTATATTCGCCGGTGTTGCAAACAAATGCAGAGCAATGGTAATTGGAAAATAGCCGTAGTTTACCCATTTTACGGAGAAATAATGGGGTGGTACCATTGTTCAGTGTAGTTCGCCACTGTTTGCATCAACTATGTCTGCCATTTTTGAAATTTCCTTCTCTATATAGGCAAAGTTCACCGACACTGCAACAACTGTGATTTTTGCAGATGTTGGCAACTATGATGAATTTTGTTGCCACAATGTTGCTTGGAGAATAACCCCTTATGTATATTATCGGCTTCCACAACCAACTTTACAGAGAATAACCAGTCAATTTGGTTAACGTCTGTAAGCTTGAGGAGGAGGTGCTCAAAGTACACTAAACAAGTATCATGAGGTGTTTTTTATAAGCCAACGGCTAGGCCTCAATCTTTTGGACTTTTCACTATATAATGGACACGGGGACCTTTAAATTCTGTGATTTTGTTATATACCGGCCTGTTTCGCATGGCAAGGGCCCAGGTATCTAGAGAACAGGTTTGCAATTTGGATAATCACAAGAACTTACAGCCTGTTGGGGCCGCAGTGATTGTAATTAAATGGTACATGCATATTAAAATAATTATATATTGTATTCCTGCTGAATAGAACAAGGTTACACCCCTACCTGGGAGATGCTTCATTCACAACCAAAAATAATCGGCTAAAACTACAGGCTTTGGGTTTTTTGTGGATAGTGTACTCTTTTTTTGTTGGAACATATAATCTTCCCAACCAATGCTTCAGATCTTTACAGTCGGGGTATCCAGACCTGACTGCCATCCGAGCTTTGTTGTAACTGCAGCTGTTGGTTATTAGGGAATTGGGGTGTTACAGGTCATCTGAAGCTGGAATGTTTTTTTTTTGGACACCCTTGTCTCATGGATTTTGCACTTATGTTGCTAATTTGGTCATTTACTAACCTCTTATTGATGTAAAGCAGGTGCTCACTTAGCACTTAACCTGGGAAACTATTTGCTGAATTTCAAAGTAAATCGGTCAAACAGGTTTATCTACAGTTGTGTTTAAAATTATTCAACCCCCACTGAAATTGAGTGTTTTGGCCAGTTTGACATTGATTTTGATCATTCAGTCATCTTGCTTACAATTAAATCAAAGAGGCACGTGTAGGTCAGACAAATATAACATAACATTTATAATGAAATAACCACAAATGTCTTTTCTGTGCTCACATCATTATCAGTTTTATTCAACCCCCAAGTGACATTCAATCTTAGTACTTAGTACAACATCCTTTTACAGTTATAACAGCTTTTAAACGTGAAGCATAGCTTGACACAAGTGTCTTGCAGCGATCTACGGGTATCTTCGCCCATTCGTCATGGGCAAAAGCCTCCAGTTCAGTCACATTCTTAGGCTTGCGCACTGCAACTGCTCTCTTTAAGTCCCACCAGAGGTTCTCAATCGGATTTAAGTCAGGTGACTGCGATGGCCACTCCAAAATGTTCCAGCCTTTGATCTGCAACCATGCTCTAGTGGACTTGGAGGTATGCTTGGGATCATTGTCCTGTTGAAAGGTCAAACGTCTCCCAAGCATCAGGTTTGTGACGGACTGCATCACATTGTCATCCAATATCTCCTGGTACTGAAGAGAATTCATGGTACCTTGCACACGCTGTAGCTTCCCTGTACCTGCAGAAGCAAAACAGCCCCAAAGCATGATTGACCCCCCCGCCATGCTTCACAGTAGGCAAGGTGTTCTTTTCTTCATAGGCCTTGTTCTTCCTCCTCCAAACATAGCGTTGATCCATAGGCCCAAACAGTTCTAATTTTGTTTCATCAGTCCACAGAACACTATCCCAAAACTTCTGTGGTTTGTCCACATGACTTTTGGCATACTGCAGTCGACTCTTCTTATTCTTTGGAGACAGCAAGGGGGTGCGCCTGGGAGTTCTGGCATGGAGGCCTTCATTACGCAGTGTGCGCCGTATTGTCTGAGCTGAAACTTCAGTACCCACATCTGACAAATCTTTTCTCAGTTCCTCAGCAGTCACACGGGGACTTTTCTCCACTCTACGCTTCAGGTAGTGCACAGCAGTCGAAGTCAGCATCTTCTTTCTGCCACGACCAGGTAGCGTTTCAACAGTGCCCTTTGCCTTGAATTTGCGAATGATGCTTCCTATGGTCTCTCTTGGTATGTTTAACATCTTTGCAATCTTCTTATAGCCATTGCCCTTCCTGTGAAGAGTAATCACCTCTTCTCTTGTCTTCCTGGACCATTCTCTTGACTTCACCATGTTTGTAACCACACCAGTAAATGTCTAGAAGGAACTGAGTATCACAGTCATTTTAAAGCTGCCTAATTGTTGCTTATTATGCTTTATTGCTGCTCCGTGACATCCACAGGTGTTTTCAATACCTGATTGAAAACACTTGAATGAACCTCTGTTCTTCAGAGTGGTAGTCTTTAAGGGGTTGAATAATTGTGTCAATGAAGAATTCACAAAAGAAACATTTACTACTGTATTACAAAACCAATTGATGTCATTTTAGTTGCATATGGTTCTTTAAAAAGTCCTTGTAGGATTTCATTCTGAATACAATTACAAATGTACACTAAATTCCCTAAAACCCTTTACAGCATTGGGGGTTGAATAATTTTGAACACAACTGTATATTTTTTTTTTTCCCACCTGACAACGCTTTTATTGGTTCCGACTGGCTTAAACCTAGTGTTATAAATCAAGCATCTAATTATTTTATTAACCGTATTCTTTTTATTTGTGTTCTCCCCCCTGCAGCTTGCAAACCCGGACACTACAAAGCCCTATCAAAAGACACTGCCTGTTCCAAGTGCCCCTTGCATAGCTATGCGCTCCGAGAAGGCTCAACCTCCTGCACCTGTGACCGTGGCTATTTTCGAGCAGAAACCGACCCTGCCTTCATGGCCTGCACCCGTAAGTCTCCCAGCTTTGCCTTTTCAATTATTTCTTTGTTTTCAGATGCAACAGGTTTCATCTGATCTCAAGAGCGAGCAGCCAGTAGAACACTAGTTTCTTCGAGATGTCCATTGTAGATAGAGGCAATGTAGGATGAACAGATCTTCAGATATTGGAAGATGATAAAAGCAGAAATATCACCAGCTGTCCTGAGTTGAAGGAACATTTGTGAGGATGCCACCCATTGTGTTACAGGGGTGTACGTTACAGTAAAACGAGCAGGCCGCGTGGTTCCCACAGTACTGGTGACCTCCGCAGCTAAGAAAGTTCTCAGGGGATACATTGATATTTTGATGCCGGATAGTATCTCCTCGGCTGCATACTGGTGAAACCTGGCATTTCTATTTTGGTTGCGAACCTCACAATGTATGTGGAAAATTTGATGGAAATGCTTCTTTTGACTCAGAACTTCAAATGCCTGCAGCTGTTTTCTTAATACTTTATTCCACCGAGTCAGATTGAACGGTTTGATCGATCCGATGTATTGATGTCCAGGACTTCATAACAATGGCTGGGCCTGCTGCGGGCATTTTAATGAAACCCCTGACCGTTGCAATTACTTGTTGCATGTTAACTGTTTGCATGGTTACATAATCTATCCTCCTTTATCCTGGTTAAATGTTGAGTTTATCCCTTCTTCCTCCTCACTGAATCAAAATACTTAACGTTAATCTGGTTATATCCTTATTGTAGCCTACGTCTTGCCCGGACGTGATTGAGGTGGTCGCTTGGTATGGTGGCTCTGTTAACGGAAAATGCGAACTGCAAATCGGAGAGCTAATCTGTCAAAAATGTAAACCGTGCCCTCACTGGGCTTTAAAATCATGTTTTTGTTAATAAATGGAGATGCATGGCATAGCCCAGGAACCCCTCTCTGATTTGGGAGGCCTCGGTGGGATATGCAGGGCAATTACTCTCATTTTATGAAGGAGTAAACCTTGTCCTTTTCTACATGTAAACACATAGGCTCCTATTACATTCCTCACGCATTTGGTTTTGCGCGCGCAAATGCGCATTTGCGCGAGGGGCAATACCCTTTGCGCTGAACGTCTTATTACAACCTTCGCGCAAACGATGCGCGTTATCGTTTAACGCGGATGGACCTGCGCGAGCATGATGAACTGTGCGCGTCCTATACTTAACATTATGAGCGCAAATTCGTTCGTGCGCTGGTACGCGGATGGTATTACAATCTATGCGCATCTTTTTACGAACGACGTTTGCGTGCATACTTTTAACGTCTTTGAAAAGCTGGTGGTAACGGCAAATCTGAACGTTCTGGCCGAAACGAAAAACACCAGCACAAAAAAAAATGCAGCACAGTATAGTTACACATTCTACACATACCCAAACAATAAAATTGTGAATTTGTGCGTGTTTTTATTATTGCTGCAGCATGTATACTCAGATTTTCTTTGACAGGCGCAAAAACTTAAGTGAGTCAATTAAGGTAAATTGATGTCAATTAAGGTTCCCGTGAAAAAAACAGTCTGCTCACTGATTTACGTGCGCAACGTTACTGCGCGCATATTACTCTTCGTTTTGCGCGTCATTTTTACGAACGCTATTTTCAGACAGTTGAGAAAATGCGTTCGGATCGTAATACCACCGTTAATTTTCGCGCGCTAACGCTTAACGCTGCACGCAAAAAAATTGCACGGCGCGGATGAATTTGTGCGAAGAATGTAATAGGGGCCTAGATTTGGTTGGTTAGAAAAGGAATGATAGAAATGGGAAACAAGTCATTAAAAGTGAGCAGTCCCCATGGGAATCAGCTGTCGCACCCTACTGGTTTCCATGGCGATTGCTCTTGCTTTAATAACTTTCCTGGATCATTTGGATTTTGGCAGGTTTTGATCTTCACGTGCAGACTAGCCATGCTGCACGACGTTCAAGGTTGATCCAGGGAGCTATGGTTGAATTAACATAGAAACATAGAAAAATGTCAGCAGAGAAGAACCTTTCAGCCCATCTAGTCTGCCCAATTACATGGATAGTACTTTACCTGGATTTATCTTTTGTTTATGATAGCCTTATGCCTATCCCATGCCTGCTTAAATTCAATCACTGTTTTGGCCTCTACCACTTCAACTGGAAGACTGTTCCATGTATCCACCACCCTCTCTGTAAAATAATGCTTCCTGATGTTACTTTTAAACCTTTGCCCCTCTAATCTAAGACTATGTCCTCTTGTTTTGCTACTTTGTTTCCTTTTAAATATACTCCCTTCCTCTACCTTGTGGATTCCCTTTACGTATTTAAATGTTTCTATCATATCTCCTCTGTCTCGTCTTTTTTCCAAGCTGTACATGTTAAGATCATTAAGCCTTTCTTGGTAACTTTTCTCCTTCAAGCCGTACACCATTTTAGTAGCCCTTCTCTGAACTCTCTCTAAGAGGTCTATATCCTTCTGGAGATACGGTCTCCAGTACTGCACACAGTACTCCAAGTGAGGTCTCACCAGTGCTCTGTACAGTGGCATGAGCACTTCCCTTTTCCTACTGCTAATACCTCTCCCTACACAACCAAGCATTCTGCTAGCATTTCCTGCTGCTCTATTACATTGACTACTTACCTACTTACTAGATCCTCTGAAATAATAACCCCTAAATCCCTTTCCTCAGATGTTGAGGTTAGGACTGTATCAAATGTTCTATATTCAGCCCTTGGGTTTTTACGTCCCAGGTGCATTATCTTGCACTTATCTACGTTAAAACTCAATTGCCACAACTCCGACCATTTTTTTAGTTTACCTAAATCATTTGTCATTTGGCTGATCCCTCCAGGAACGTCAACCCTGTTGCAAATCTTTGTGTCATCAGCAAAAAGACATACTTTTCCATTAATACCTTCTGCAATAT
Source organism: Leptobrachium leishanense (assembly GCA_009667805.1). Taxonomy (NCBI): domain Eukaryota; kingdom Metazoa; phylum Chordata; class Amphibia; order Anura; family Megophryidae; genus Leptobrachium; species Leptobrachium leishanense. The sequence continues at coordinate 90,565,977 of CM019066.1, forward strand.
CGTCTTTTTTCCATTGTTTTTGAACCCCCCCCCCCCAAATTTAGTTTGAAGAGCTCACCATCAGTTATTCCAAATACCCGATGGCCACAGGGACTGCTTGCAGCTCCTTCTTGGCTTCCTTCAGTTTGGAAGCCTCAACTATTTTGAGGTTTCAACCCCCCCCCACGCACACACACACATATTATGTTCATCTCTAAGCTTTAAAAGAACATGGCACCAGCTTCTATCCAAACTTCATTGTAGAAAAAGAAATCTAAAGATAAAAAAGAAAAATAACTATTTTGAATTTGGTCGTGGAAATGTCCTCTTTTTTTCTTATTCTTTTTAGTCTTTGCATTCAGTAAAATGGGTATTTTCTGCGTGGCATAAGGATATTTCTCTTGGCTGCCTTATCCCCCTTTAGAAATGAAATGCAGTTTAATTTTCTCGACAGGGAGCAAATGGACCATGTATTTATAGCGTAGACATAAAATGGTATGTTTTGTAAAAATTCAGTGCAGGCTACATGCAACGCATTAGAGTGATTTGCTACGATATTCAGGCTCTCTCTATCGGATAATAAACATACACAATCCCCACCCCAATTCATTATTATTATTTATTTTTTACTTTTTTATTTTTATGTAATCTGATTTGCCCCTCTGACCGTTACATCCTTAAAAAAACTATATTGTTTTCAAGCGGCCACTGCAGCCCTATTAATCTCGTCCGCTTCCCTAATGCATCCTGACAGTTATCTGCGTAATGAACCCTAATGAAATGACTGGTGGAACCTGCCTGCGAATTCCGCCGCTGCCGCCAAGAGATCGCTCGCTGAAATATAAAGGCAGATTGAGGAGCCTGCCCAACCTTCGCTCGCGCTCAAGGTCAAGGATAAAGCATCTCTGCGCTGGCTGGCGGATAGCGATCATCTCTCAGCAGGCTTCTCCACGCAGCAAACATCTCTGCCCTGCTGGAAGTGTCTGCAGTGCAGTGTTTTGCAGGCGTTTCGGCCAGACAATGGTTAAGGCCATGGCGCTCGCTTTGTATTATTCACTGCTGGGTTTTAAGCTTCCTTATTTTAATTTATTCATTTTTATTATTATTTTACTTTGTTTGTGCTGCATTTAAAAAAAAAAAAAAAAATCTGGAGAGGCCAAATTAAGGAACATAAAAATATACATCAAGAATAGGTATTCTAGCTGCATTATGGTGAGCAGTGGCTAAAATGCCGCGAACTTCCAGTCGTTGGTCTGCGTTGCCTGCTGTGTACACCAGGGGAGCTGGCAGAAGGGAATCGGAAAACACTGCGAAAAATTCAAGGCTAAGCTTAGAAAAAAAATCATTAATCGTCAACGCGCTCTGCACACCAAGCACAGATCCCATTTAGGCCTTTTCACGTATTTGTTTGGGAGGCAGAGAGGGACAGACAGACAGACATATGCTTTAAATGTAGTACAGGGCTTGTAAAATTAAGGGCTTTGATGGGAAAACTCAGACTGTGTAAAATATGTATTTATCGCCAGAATTTAGTGTGTGTGTGACTGTGTGTGTGTGTATATATATATATATATATAATTATTTATTTATAAAGCGCCAGCATATTCCGCAGCGCTGTACAATAAGCACAGTATAGACAGGGTTACAATACATTGAACAACATTTGACAAACAGTACAGGAGGAGATGAGGGCCCTATTCCCGTAGGAACTCACAATCTGGGAGGGTTGGGGTTGGAAACAGGAGGAGAGGACTGTAAGGTGAGAGTGATTGATGGTTGCGTCAGTGAGTTGGGTGGTAGGCTTCCCTAAATAGGAATGTTTTAAGGGAGCGTTTGAAGGAAGAGAAGTTAGGGGAAAGTCTGGCAGTACGAGGGAGAGCGTTCCAGAGAGTGGGGGCTGCGCGTGAGAAATCCTACAGTCTATCATGGGAAGAGGTGATGTGGGGAGAAGCTAGGCGCAGGTCACTGTTTGACCTTAGGGAGCGGGCTTGGGTGTATTTGGTGATTAGTGAGGACAGGTAGTGAGGAGCTGCGTTAGTGAGGGTTTTGTAGGTAAGGATAAGGATTTTGAACTTAATTCTGCAGTGGATGGGGAGCCAGTGAAGGGACTCGCAGAGGGGAGCAGCAGAGACAGAGCGGCGGGTGAGGTGAATTAGCCTGGCGGAGGCGCTCAGGATGGATTGTAGGGGGAGAGGCGGGACAGAGGGAGGCCAGATAAGAGATTATTGCAATAGTCGAGTCGGGAGATTACCAGGGCGTGTATGAGTTGTTTTGTGGTGACAGCGGTAAGAAATGGCCGAATTCTGGAAATCTTACGCAGTTGGTATCGGCAGGAGGAGGAAAGAGACTGGATGTGGGGGATGAAGGAAAGAGCAGAGTCAAGTGTAACTCCAAGACAGCGAATTTTGGTTTGATGGGGAGATGGTGATACCCTCCACCGTGATAGAGAAGTCAGGAGGTGGGGAGGCATTGGAGGGAGGAATAAGTAGGAGTTCAGTCTTTGACATGTTGATCTTTAGGTGGTGGGAGGCCATCCAGGAGGAGATGCCAGATAAACAGTCACTGACTTTTGAAAGGACAGGGGGAGAGAGATCAGGGGTAGAGAGGTAGATCTGAGTGTCATCAGCGTAGAGGTGGTAATTAAAGCCAAAGCTGTTGATGATTTTGCCCAGGGAGGAGGTGTAGATGGAAAAGAGCAGAGGACCAAGGACAGAGCCTTGAGGTACACCAACAGATAGAGGCAATGAGGAGGAGGAGTTACCAGCAAAGGACACACAGAAGGACCTGTTGGATAAATAGGAGTCAACCCAAGCAAGTGCAGTGTCACCGAGACCCAGAGAGTTGAGGGTCTGTAGAAGGAGGGGGTGGTGAACAGTGTCAAAAGCAGCCGAGAGGTCAAGCAGGATGAGAATAGACTAGTGGCCGTGTTTTTTGCAGTTAGGAGGTCATTGGTGACTTTGAGGGCAGTTTCAGTTGAGTGTAGGGGACGGAAGCCAGATTGCAGGGGGTCAAGTAGGGAATTGGAGGACAGGAAGAGGGAGAGGCGGTTGAAGACTAGTTTTTCTAAGAGCTTTGATGTGAAGGGAAGCAGGGATACAGGGCGGTAGTTGGATGGAGAGTTGGGATCTAGGGATGGTTTCTTTAGTAAAGGGGTAACTAGCGCGTGTTTGAAGGCGGATGGAAAGGAGCCAGTGGAGAGAGATAGGTTGAAGATGTGTGTGAGAGCAGGGGTGAGGGAGGAGGAGAGGGGAGGAATTAGATGTGAGGCAATGGGGTCGAGCGGGCACGTGGTGAGATGTGAGGAGGACAATAAGGAATTGACTTCCTCCTCAGTGGCTGGGAGGAAGCGGCAGAGGGTGGCAGAGGGGACCTGTGGGAGTGGAGGTGGCAGATAACTATCTTGTGTTGGGATGTTGCTTCTGATAGTTAAAGTTTTACTGAGGAAGTAGTCTGCCAGGTCTTGAGCGCTGAAGGCAGCTGTGGGGGGAGGTGCAGGTGGCTAGAGGAGGGTGTTGAAGGTGGACCAGAGCCGTTTAGGGTTGGAGGACAGCGTAGATATAAGAGATGAGAAGGATTGTTTGGCCAAGTGGAGGGCAGAGGTGTATGACCGGATAATAAACTTGAAGTGAACAAAATCAGCTTCAGAGCGGGATTTCCTCCAGGCACGCTCTGCGGTGCGGGAGCATCTTTGCAGGTAGCGAGTCTGGAGGGGTGTGCCAGGGCTGAAGCTGGTGGCGTGGGGCCTTACAGAGTCGAAGAGGAGCAAGAGTGTCTAGAGCAGAGATAAGCGTAGTGTTGTAGTGATTAGTGGCAGCATCAGGGCAGGTGAAGGATGAGGTATGAGGGAGGTGGTGAAGTAGGTTGGAAAATTGATGGGGGTCCACAGCATGTAGATTTCTGCGAGTGTGTGTGCGGGGTGGGGGAGCAGGGTGTTTAGGAAGTCCAGATAGGTTGAAAGAGAGAAGGTGGTGGTCAGAGATGGGGAAAGGGCGACATTTGAACTCAGAAATGGAGCAGAGGTTGGAAAAGACAAGGTCAATAGCGTGACCATCGCGGTGGGTAGGGAGGAGGGAGGATTGTGTGAGTCCAAGGGAGGACGTGAGTGAAAGAAGTTTGGAGGCAGCAGGAGCGGAAGGATCGTCAATGGGAATGTTGAAGTCCCCGAGAATTAGGCATGGAAGATTAGAAGACAGGAAGTGAGAAAGCCAGGTAGCAAAGTGGTCAAAGAACTGGGAGGTTGGTCCTGGTGGGCGGTAGATGACTGCCACCCTGAGAGCCAGAGGAGAGAACAGGCGGATGCAGTGTGTCTCGGAGGAGAAGGAGAGGGATGGGGGTGGAGGGAGATGCTGGTAGGTGCAGGTGGGAGAGAGCAGGAGTCCGACCCCGCCACCATTTCTCTCATCCGGTCTGGGGTGTCAGAGGGAGTTAGCCAGGTTTCAGTTAAAGGTAGGAGGTTGAAGGAGTTTGAAAGGAAGAGGTCATGGATTGCTGTGAGTTTGTTGCACACAGAGCGAGCGTTCCAGAGGGCGCAGGAGAAAGAGGACAGGCGCTGAGGGTTTATGGGAATGAGGTTGCTGGGCTTGCAGGGAGGTGATTTATGTGCAATGGATATAGGATGAGAGGGAAGTATTGGATGTGTTGTGGGGCCAGGGTTAGGGGATATATATCTGTTCAGTATCAGCATAGGGTTGTATAATATGGCTACACATGAAGAAAGTCAGGGTAGAGTGTCCTGGCCATAAGAGCTGACCATCTAGAACAGTGATGGAGAACCTTGGCACCTCAGACGTTCATGAACTACTTGCCCCATGATGCTTGGCCAGGCTTACGTGTGATAAATCATGATGGGACATGTAGTTTAGAAACCTCTGGTCTGCCAAGGTTCACCATCACTGTTCTAGAGCCTGTACTGTTTGTTTTGGGAGAGACGTGGTAATGGGGTCAGTGCGGCAGCTTTCTGCCTGCCGCCGCTTTAGTTGTGATTAGGAGGCAGCCACAGTAGTGCTTCTTCCATCATCACCCTAAGCACATCTCATCAGCACTTGAGCGGATGGACGTAATTAATTAGCTTGGCAGAATACCGGTGGCACATCTGTCTCGCTTTCTCAGCATCCCCAAGGCTTCGAGCAGCACACCGTAATTTAAGCCCGAAAAAACCAGCTGCTCCGTCGTGAGCCGTTCTGACCTTAAGGGGGCTTGCGGCTGCGACGTTTTAACAGAGATCCCCCTCTGTAAAACATAAGACTCTTCCAATTGTATCGTTAATTGCTCTTTAATGTCCTCTCTTAGCCTGCAGGGTAGACTGGATTAATTGCAGGTTCACATGCCTCGCACCGCATACCGATGCTTCATAAATTCTTTGTTTACATGATTACACAAGTCATATCTGGTTTTCCTGTGGCTCCGCTTACTGGTATGGACCTCACGTTGAAGTGGCTGCCTTGGTTTGAGAGCTGTGGTTTTGTAAGCTTCACAGGATCTCCATTAATAAAGGGAGGATATGAGAAGGTATGCCGATGGAAGGGGACCAGTGGTGCCCAATGGATGAGGGGAGAGTCAGTGTATTTTAATAGAAAGGGATCAGTGGTTCCAAAGCAGATAAATTGTTCTAAACAAAGGGGAACAGTGGGATCTACTGTTCGGGTTGAAGCGGTACATTTCTAACATGGTGACCAACTGCCCACATTTGTCCACTGTGCTTAAAATGGTCAGCATTATTCCAGTAACCTGTGAATGGTGAAGAATTGGAAGCAAAGTCTTGTTGTTCCGACCGACACAACTGCTTACTCTGTCAGTTGGCGGCCACTTCCCTGTCTCTCTTGTTGCTTGAAGCCGCCATGTTGGGTGGGTGTCTTTTTTTTTTTCCCTTCCCTGGAAGTCTCGCTTACCTCTTTTAGATTATTGACATGTACGCCTAACTGGAAGGGATGTTACAAGAATCCTACTGGAATAATCACTGTGGGTGGAGAAGGCACAGGTTGGAACACATCCAGTTGATTCAGGTGCCATGAGTTAAAACACTCTGTGGTTGAGGCGAACTTCGGCTCCAAGGATGCCCTTTAATTATTGACCCAAGGTCTCCACATCCTTTGAGTGATGGTGAACCTCAGGAGTCCAGATGTTTTGGAACAACATGCCCTAGGATGTGTAAGGCCAAAACATTTTGGTTGTCAAGGTTAGCCATCACTGATGTAGACTAACAGTAAGTAGTAGGTGGACATTGGCCTCTATATAACCGGTTGGGTATGGATGAATCTGTCCTCGCTTTTATTTTCTTTTGATAACTTGGGAGTAATAAATATAATTTGTCCTGACCTGCAGATCAGTACTCACTGTGCTTACATTAATACCTCTTGTTTCGGCGATTCGTGCACCCACTGCCCACGTACGTCCAATTTCATATATCCTAAAGCATGATTGTTATTTTGCTTGAGCCAAACTAAGAATGTAATTACCTGGAAACAAATTCCCGCACATCATTGGAGCCTCCTCTCTGTAGGGGGTAACGTATGAAGAAAATAAATTCCCTCTATTGTCTTCTGTATGGTACCCCCCCTCCCCTTCTCAGCCCAAACTCTCCCAGCCATTGGAGCGAAAACTATAATTTAATGGGCAGTGACGGTGCTTACTCACCAAAGTCGCTGCTAAGCCAGAACAGAATGAGATCAGGATGCCTGAAAACAAAACAACAACAAAAAAAGAGAAAAAAAAATTCAATAGTGTGGTAGGATGGAAGACGAGCCGGCATGCTCTGAATGATGCTGCTATACTTATTGAATGGGGGCAGCAGACCCAAGGTCATACGTTGTGAATGGCAAGGTCACCCTCAGCCCCGGTCTCATTATCGTGCAGAACTAGAATCCAGGAATATGCAGGGGCATAAGGAGCAGGGTTTAATGAACCTTTTTAGGTTCACTTTGTGAGGACCCACAGTGTAAAATGGTTATTTTGTCTGATTACATAACATTGTGCGTGACGCTCGTAGAAATCACGTAGCACAACGTGTAATGCGCTCATTGCGGCGAAGGAAGGCAGAGCCCGCTGCATAAATTGGCTCCGGTTTTGTTTGTTTGGAGGCTGTGTACATGGTATTCAGATGTGTGGCGGCCAAGAACAGACACGTGAGTTAACTAGTTAATAAAATGTACAGCAGCTCCTTCTCCAGTGAAGGACACTACAGGAAAATAAAGCACTCGGCAACCCGCCTGCCATGCTTTACTGCTTTGTTCTAGCTGTGTGAGCAGCACATCGATTAATATACTGTGAGCCACGAGCACGCATACTCCATCAGACCAACTTTTGTGTATTGGCTGGCTGAGCGTCATTTGAGTTGTGGTCTGCAGTTGCCAGACATTGCCTGCTACAAGTAGTAAAAACTCAGAACTAGCGTGTTCAATATGTTAATAATTTTTTTGTATTTTATTTATTTTACCAATTTCTATTATGTAGGATGGGGTTTCAGTATGTGTGTATATATGTATATGTATATATATATATATATATATATATATTAGTAGTCGTTCACTCCTGCACTCCAAATTCAAATAATCCAATGCCCGGTGCCAACTCAGCAAATATAGCAAGTGAAAAATTAGCGGCACTCACGGTCTTCATGTAAAGAGATTAATGTAGCAAAAATCAACGTTTCAGTCCGCTATCCGCGGACTGAAACGTTGATTTTTGCTACATTAAATCTCTTTATATGAAGACCGTGAGTGCCACTAATTTTTCACTATATATATATATAATATATATATATATACACACAACAGCAATAGGTTGCACTCAAAATTAAGCGGGTGCATCTAAGACATCAAATACGAAACACCAAGAAAGAGCACTCCATGTTATTGACCACCTTCTTCCATCACCTGTCAAAGATGGGGTACATTGGCGACTGTGACAGGCTTAAGCAAATTATGATCATAACTTTGTGAACTGAATCCCCATCATTTTACCGCAGTTAGGTTTTTTGAGCATTTCTAAAACTGGTTTTTTTTCCACAGAAAATGATGGAAGAAGGTGGTCAATAATATGGAGTGCTCTTTCTTGGTGTTTTGTGTGTATATTTATTTTTTTTGGCTTAACATGTTCGGCGCAAAGATGTGACTGCTATGGCGTCCATGCACAGATGGGTGGCAGCCCACCTACCTGCAGCAGCACTCTCCGTCTCCCTCTGATAATGTCAGGGATACACTTTGCAGTTGCCTGTCTCATCCCTGATGTACATTTCAACTGTCTTCCTTCAATATACCATCTCCATTCATGCTGGGTAGAAGAGGGGTAGGGGCCGCGCTCTGACCCATCTCTCGCTCTTCAGACCTGCCAGCATTTGCGCTCTTAGTTTTCCGCTTGACTGCCCCTGTGTTCAGAAGCTGCCTGGGCCGCGTCCCACATACCAATTACTGACTTTTTGCTTTCTGCCGATCCTGATTCAGTGTGGCACATTTTCCCACGTGAAAGTGGACAGGGCTTCTTTTTATCTGGAGAGGTGCCCTCTCCGAGCCCTGCGCAGAGGCGGCAGACTTAGAAACCGCACGTTTGCTGTTAACGCAAAAATAAAAATAAAAAAAGACTCCTACGGAGATGAGCAATCCGTGTATTCTTTTATAGACTCATTACCGGCAACCCCCCCCCTTATTTTTATGAAGATGTTATTCTTGTAAAAGGATTCTTGCGCTATGCCGATAAAAACAATGCAGAGTGCAGATTTTTACATCCTAATAAATTGCTCGCTACCTCCAATACGCACACTGTAAAAGCACTCTGAAGATGTGTTGCCGCTTTCCTAATGTGAATGTCACATCGCCGTTAAACGTAGCAGCATAATTTTATATATGTCATGCAATTATCGTGTTTGTGACTTTTTTCTCCATTTTATCTCTCAAGGGCCTCCATCAGCTCCTCAGAACCTGATTTCCAATGTCAACGAGACGTCAGTGAATTTGGAATGGAGTCCACCCCAGAACACAGGGGGGAGGAACGATGTCTCGTACAACGTGGTCTGCAAACGCTGCGGCACGGATTTGACTCGTTGTCGGCCCTGCGGTAGCGGCATCCACTACACGCCACAGCAGAGTGACCTACAGACCACCAAGGTCTCCATCACTGACTTGCAAGCCCACACCAACTACACCTTCGAGATCTGGGCCGTAAACGGAGTGTCTAAACATAATCCAAGCCAGGAGCAAGCGGTATCCGTGACCGTGACGACCAACCAAGCTGGTAAGATACCACCACAGCTTATGATTTCAATTGGAACAATAGTAATGCTTATGCATGGCTTTCAAATTTTTTTCACAGATTATTAGTCATAAATATTTTTGGGGAGAAGGTGCAGATTTTAGTAAAGTAAATTTCTTGTAATTTGGCTACTTCCGCCTGAATACCATTGTCATCCAAGCAGTACTCTATGGTTAGTGGATTAGCCATGGTGTGTATTATTAAAATCTCCTCCTTATCCACGTCGGATAAACCACACCGATTTATATAATCTTTTTCAGGTTTTGGAGTTGCTGACTAATGTGTTCACTCCCCAGGCCGGTGATCTGCTGTCCCTTGTTATACGAATGTAAAACGTCGCAGCATAAGTGGTGATGAGCCAGCAAGAAAAAAAAAAAAAACAGATCATGGTGTTATTGTTCGGGAAATGACACCCTAGGTGTGTTAGCACTACCTCCACCCCGTCATTTAAAGGGAGTCACTGTGTTGCTCCACAGAGGGAATGTCTGAAAGCCATGTCACCACGGCAAGTTATTGCCTTGAGAAACAGGAACATCAACAGAATGGAGGTCCAAGCCATGTGAAATCCATTGAAGATGCAAAATATGTCCCAGATCTCATATTTAAGTTATTATTATAATTATTATCATCATTTATATAGCGCCTACAGTTTCCGCAGTGCTTTACAATAACCAAAGGGAGTGAGATACAGATAAATGAAAATATGATGGAAACAAGAGGTGTAGAGGGCTCTGCTCATAGGAGCTTACAATCTAGAGCAGGGATGTCCACATTCCAGCCCCCAGATGTTCCTGAACTGCAACTCCCAGAAATATCTTACTGCAGTAGATGGATGGAGAAGCATGGGAATTGTAGTTCATAGACATCTGGGAGGCCGGAGTTTGGACTTTCCTGGTCTAGAGGGGTTGAGGAAGACAAGGGGAGTTTTACTGGGCAACAGAATCATTAGTGCCAGTGGTTTGGGAATGGTGGGGCCATAGAAGTAGCTTCAATCGTAGGTGAGTAGGTGAGCAGAGGGATGAGTTGCATCAGTGATGTGGTACGCTAATCTGAAGAGATGGGTTTTGAGGGATTTCTTGAAGGATTGAAGATTAGGGGAGAGTTTTATAGGACGAGGCAAGTCATTCCACAGGACTGATGCTGCTCTTGCCAAAGACTTGGAGGCAAGAGTTGGCAATGTGGGTGTAGACAGAGGACAGGCGGAGATCGCCCGCTGGCCGGAGTTGTCTAGACGGGACGTGTTTGCGGACTAATGAAGACCTGTAGGGATTGGTCAAGTTATTGAGCGATTTGAACGTGAGCGTCAGTATTTTAAACTGTATCCTGGAATGTACAGGAAGCCAGTGGAGGGACCGGCAGAGTGGGAGGTACGCGAGGTGCGTCTGGATAGAATAAGCCTGGCATCTGCATTCATTAGATTGAAAAGAGGCAATATGGGCTTTGGAAAGGCCAATAAGGAGCGAATCACAGTAATCAACTGAAATGACAAGCGCATGAACCAGCACCATTGTGGTATCTTCCATCAAAAAGGGGCAGACGCGGGCAATGTTCTTGAGTTGATAGTAACAGGATTTGGTCAATATCTTGACATAGGGAGAGAATGATGGGTCAGAATCTAAAGTAATCTCATCCATTATGGGATAAAATTCTGAATGAAGTTATTATCTGCTGGGCAGAAAAAAAGTAGGGGCAAAAAACCCATGGCATCTTGTGTCTTACTGATGATGCAGCCGATTCAGAGTACGTCAGTGCTGGTAAATGCCATTGTGTGACTATTCTCTCGACTGTAAGCTCCTATGAGCAGGGCCCTCTACACCTCTTGTTTCCTTCTTATATCCGTTTATACGTATTTCATTCTCTTTTGGTTATTGTAAAGCACTGCGAAAACTGTTGGTGCTATATAAATGATGACGATAATAATAATAATAATTCAGGGCATACTCGCATTGTGAATAAGACCGCAGTGACCTTTACATTATAGCCATCCGACCGGCTGCGCTGAGCCCAGGCGTAGCCAGAAAATACATAGTTTAGACCCAGCTTGCTTGACGTACCCAGGGAAGTCTATGGAAATCTATTTAGCTCTTGTCCAAAGTCTTATCATATTTTATCGTCCAAATTATTATTACTCTTTATTTATAAAGTGCCGGCATATTCCGCAGCGCTGTACAATGGGCACAGTATAGACAGGGTTGCAATACATTGAACAACATTTGACAGACTGGTACAGGAGGAGACGAGGGCCCTATTCCCGTGGGAACTGACAATCTAGAAGGGTTGGGGTTGGAAACAGGAGGAGAGGACTGCAAGGTGGGAGTGATGGACTGCAAGGTGGGAGTGATGGACTGCAAGGTGGAAGTGATGGACTGCAAGGTGGGAGTGATGGACTGCAAGGTGGGAGTGATGGACTGCAAGGTGGGAGTGATGGACTGCAAGGTGAGAGTGATGGACTGCAAGGTGAGAGTGATGGACTGCAAGGTGAGAGTGATGGACTGCAAGGTGAGTCTTATGGACTGCTAGGTGAGCGTGATGGACTGGTTGCGTCAGTGAGTCGGGTGGTAGGCTTCCCTAAATAGGAATGTCTTAAGGGAGCATTTGAAGCAAGGAAAACTAGGGGAAAGTCTGACCGTAAAAATCCAGGACATTCGTCCGAAAACCAGGGCAGCTTTGATTTAAATGTTAAATTCTGGTAGTCTGGCCTTGTTTACGCTCATTTTGAATGTCTGTGACAGTAAAATGGTGGTGTGTGCACAGTATACGTAAACAAAGTATAGTATCCTAATCACAATCCATCACCCATGAAGTTCAAGAAAGAAAACCAGATGGGAGCTGGAAATAAGGCAGTCTCTGTAGGTCCCGTAAGCCCCCTCCCTCCTGGCCCCTCCAGCTTGCCAATGGGGGGAGGTTTCTGGGCCCATTGAAGGCTTTTAATTTAGATTTTCTTTTTCTTATGGAATCGCCCCAGCTCTGCTTTGCCAACAGACATAAACAAAACACAGTTGGGATCAGTTACCCAAACGCGTCACCTCTTGCTCTCATCCCCCATAGCACCCAGGCGAGCTGGACACAGGATACACCAATTAGCACCGAATGCGTGTAAATAAATTAAACGAGCCCTTTTCTCTCAGAGAGGCGACAGATAGTTTTAAGCAGCTGTTGGCTGTTCAGAAAAAAGTCCTGTTTGGCACGCTGACCATAACATTGAGTTTCAGCCTCACAGACCCGGGGCCCGCTCTCTGAAGAGCAATTAGTCGACTGTGCAAAATGTAGGTGAAAAGCTAGTTGTTAAGGGGAATTCCCCCCCCACTCTGCTACTTTATCCACCATTTTTGACTGTTTATCTGCTCCTCACCACTTTTATTTTCCTTTTTTAATAACTAAACCTCAACTCGATTAATCAGGCAGGTCTTTTGTATCTGAAACCATTATGACGGTGTATTCTGTATATGGTTGACTGTAACTAGATCATTTTCCTGGACGCTGATTTGTTTATCCGAGAACGTTGTTGTACGCAGACATTTCAAACAGTCGTTTCACATAAGAGAAATCCAAACAGTGACCGGAGAAGATTCATAATGAAGTTTCTCCATCTGCTGTTTGGATTTACCTTTTGTGAAACGCTGGCATGATTTAGCCATTGCAACAACAGTGATTTTCTCCGCTGTTTGCATCCCTGTTTGCAAACTCCACTGTTCTTTCAATAACCCCTTTACTTTCTTTATATCCACTTATACAGACCATTTTCCACCACGTGCCAAGTCAAAAGCCCATTTGTCAGAGATAAGTCGTTGTCAGATGTCATCATTCTGCAAGATGGTGCTCCACCTGACATTCTTTACCAATAAACCTTTGAAGGGTTCTGCTCTCAGGTGTAACCAGGTCATGGTCAGATGGGTGCTTCAGGAAAAATGGAGAGGCCAGACAAAAGTCCACATGACCTTTAATAAAAGATGAAGGAACGCAATCTGTAAAATTGAGCTAGTCGGAGTGATGGGCTCCTTCATCATTCATTATTTACCATCACGCCGTGCTTTGTATTTTAGTTGCATTGTTAAAGTTTCTTCTTAACTAAGCACCCCTTGATGTTATGGCCTCAAACCTAGCAACACGTGGTATGAGTCCTTGTCGAAATAACACGGAAATAATTAGTATGATGTGATTTATGAGTGTAAGCTCTTCTGGACAGGGCTCTATGTTTGCTTTTGATGTGTGTCCTCAAAACACTGCCGAATCTGGCTTTCTTATTAATCTTTTTCCAAATAAGTTGTGTCTGTTTTCCAGAGTAATCATTAACCATTAGTGTGAAAGCAATATATTAGGGCAATAAATGGCAGACATTCTGGCAAATTAGAACTATTGTTCCAGAGAGGACATCACTCCTTCATCCACACATTCCTGGGGAGGAGGAAACGCTTTGTCTGAATTTAGGCCAGTCCATCTCTCTGACTTCTCCCCTTTAGAGATACAAATCCGTTATTTATATTATCTATCAACTTTCCATTTTATGCTACTGAATTTACTCTATGGGATCATCATTCGGCATCAGGCTTGAGGTCTGGCCTTATGTCCTCTGTCAATTATCTGGACACTGACTTTGGTCTTAACTCTTCCATACTATGGAGGCTTCTAGCCTTTATGTGAGACACTGTTTGCAACAAATCCGCAGTACCTCATCTTATAATTCCAAGCCAAGCGTGGTGCTGGTATCCAATATATGAATCTGGAAAGCCAGATATGGACACTTGGCCTCGTAGCTGAAGCTAATGAATGGTGGGAGTTAGACTCCTAATTAACAAACTCGGCATTGAAGTCTTTTGCCAGCGGCTAGTGCGAATACTGTAGGATTAATGGGATACCTGGCAAAGATGCTGAAGTAATGAAGACGTACGTTGAAGCTAATGATTCCAGATCTCGGTGTACTCTATGAAGAAGGATAGAGAGGGTCTAGGTTCACTTCATCTTTGATTGTGATCCAGATTGATGTTCCTCTTTATGGTGGCAGATTTGATATCGGGTAATTTGATTTTTTTTTTTGACTCTGTGATCTAGCAAGTGATACTTTGCTCAACCACAAATGTTAGGCCTGCTAGTGTTACCTGCTGTGGGACCACTCTAGAGAAAGCAGAGTATTGTATAGCAGGCCGTAGGACCCCCTGCGTCTCCGCCGCAAGCTGCAGCTGTCCCACTTGTTCCCACTATCCATTTCAGTAGAGGAGCCTGTGGCGTACTACCATCTGATCGCACATGCTTTACACGGGAAAGAGCGTATTCCTGGCAATCTCCCGTGTTCCAGAATCCATCAGAAAGCTCTAAATGTTTATTTATAAAGGCGCCATGTGGTTCTGGTTGACCATGCTGCCCCTTTAACCAAAGATGCATCTTGCATTTCAATGCTGCTCTGCCTTGGTTCAAATCAATCCTCCGCAGATAAAGTAGAGATGATGGTCACCGTGGCGTTATAGAGAATATAAAGGCCTGTTTATTCCAATTAAACAGTTTTATTGATTTGCCTTGTCCCCGAGGGAAGCGCCATACATGGCTGTGTAAGGGGATGCGTCGATTTCCTATCCACAGCCACAAGGGACCTGTGAAAATCCGATAAATCATCCTTAGAACTGTACGGTTAAAGCATTGTCAACAGGGTCAGATAATTATCCGTTTCAATGTCTGCTAAAATCTGGATTAAACCGTAATGGAAGTCTACTGAGAGATATGATAAAGGCACCCGGTGTTTAGGTATAAATATGGTTTCAATAGTGTTTCGAGGCTAAATTCTCTTTAATGTGAAGTGTTTGGGTGAAAGAATTTTCCAAAGAAAGAGATGTGCTTAGACTTGAGTGGAAACTGTTAAAGTTAGGAGAGCACAACTTCTACTGTGATAATAATAAATACCAATTTATAGAAATTAGTGTCAACATGAAAATTTGTGTGAGGGGTTTTAGGTCATCTTCCCCGAAAAAAAAGGAAAATGAAATGCTAGTTTTTAAGTTATGGTAGAAATCTCTATCCTGAGATACTCTTGCATGTATAACTCCTCAATCCATACTGGAGGTCGGCGTTGCTTTCGGCCTATCTTCTGCATTGGTATTTAATGCTGGCACTCCAGCTGCTTCTGATTTTTAATCCCCAAAACACCTAGACAGCAGAAAAGACATATTGAAGCCAATTTGACAAGATGTCGTTCATATGGAGCGCTTGACTCCACGAACGCAAGCCAAGTCCGCACCAGCCTGGAGTGCCGGGGGCTTCCTGTGGTGACAGCAGGAGATCCAGTGACCTTAAACTCTTGTTAATGCTGTCACTTAACCAGCCTGTAGCACTTTTCCTCCTAATACTGTTGCTTTGATTCCCTCTTGAGTTCCTCCTTCTCCTCCCTCCCAGGAGACTGTCGGCTCTTAGGATGCCACATGATTGATTGGGGAAGCAGAGGGCGAGCAGAACCCATGTTTAAGAAACGTTAAGAAATCAGGAGGACACAAGACTAATCAAACACACAGGCTAGGATTGTGTTTTAACAAGATGATGGATTGCACTCATGTGTGCTTTCCTGTCTTGCTCCTTAAAATACTCTAATTTAATAACTTCTTTTTTTCTCTTCAAGTGCTGGACTGCCGCACATTACTATTTACTTGCCATTAGGTCATCGTTGGCACTGGAAAACTTCGAAATTAGTTTCGTGCTGATCCCGAAACGGGTCATTTAAGTACAAATTAGCTTGTGGAATTAAATGTTTAGTCAGAATAATTAAACAGAGACTTTTCCACAGGAACGTTCACCTTTTTCGGTAGGCAAATTTCGATAGAATGTTAAATACGGACATTCTTTGCCATTTGGAACGAAAAAATGTATGTTGTATGAATACAACATGAAATCTTAACTCTGGCTACCTTTTTTGTCACTTTCTTAAACACATTGCATGTAAAATATATGTGTTCTCTAACATGTCTACCTAGAGGTGGTGTGAAATGCAGAGACCTAGTCCTTTATCTCATTTCCGAGATGGCCCGCTGATTGCCCCAGGCGGTCATGAATCCTGCCATCGCATTTGACCCCTGCTGTCAGGCTATTCCAAGTACTCACTGTTATTTCACATTTTATTGACATTGGTGATATTCCCTGTATGCCTGTAAAATCCTCGTAAAATACTCATTCTCTAACGGCAGAAAATGGCCGCCCATGCTTGGTTCTCAATGTCTTCTCAATGTAGAAAATGACCTTTTTAAATTCTTTCTGTGAGTAGAGAACTGTAGGTATTTTTGTCTGGGGATCATTCTAAGTGAAGGTATGACCCTGAGGACTCCCTTACCTTCCTACTTAAACTCTTTTTGCTGTAAGGAATAATAATCATAGATAAATCATATAATAATAAAAATAAATAAGATTCAACCATTTTCTCTCATTTATTAAAAAAAACTAAAATAGCTATATAGCCTCTTTCTAACATTCATGGTTCTTGTCTTAGATTAATCTTTTTCTTTATATATTAGAAAAAGATCAAGGTTTCAAACGTATTAATATCCGGATCCAGATGAAGATCCAATTTTATATACACACAACTAAAATGTTGAATATTAGGCTCTAGAAAAATAAAGGCTTGGAGGTAATGCATTAATATATGCTCATGTTAGATAATCTTTATCTACTATATGCAGGAGAGGAGATTTAAGTTATATTTGAATTATCTTTTTCACCAAATAATCAATTTTTCTCTCTGCTTGTATATATATTTTTCTTTTTCGGAGAGTGTATTTACATATCTTTTACTACTAGACCGGGCCAAAAGCGTTATTTCCACGTGACCTCTTCAAAGGTATGGGTTTCTTAGGATATTTAGTGTCTATATAAACAGTCTTGGTGGAATGTGGGGTGAGAAGACAGGTAAGCTTGCGGTGAAATGGAGAGTGAAGATGCTTGGGAAGGGATTAGAGAGCCAGGAACTGACACGCAGACACATTAGCAAGCAAAACAGATCCATGGAAAGGCAGCTCCCAATATCGGCATTTCTTTGTATTGTCAGGCGTTCGGCTTTTATTAAAAGTCATGAATAGGCCTTTGCTTTCATGAACGGGCATTTACCTGAATTAAATAAAATCCATGCTTCATTAAACACGGGGATTTCCACAGGAGAGCGCATGCTATCTTTGGCTTGAAACACGACAGTCTCGTGCGGGATGTCTCCAAGTGTTACGTTTGAAGAACCTTGTCGACAACTTGCAGTGAACAACAAGCATTCGATTTCAAGGAATAGGTCTGTTAGTGGCCAAAACAGAAGGTGGAACACCCTCTCGAAGGACTCTTGGGACGAAGCCAGCAGTAATGTAGGAATCTGTGATTCTTGCTTGCGATGTCTTTCTGAGACCTTGACATCTAGCACCACTTATGGATAGCCACCCTCCGTAAATATTGTTGTGACAAAGCAGACATTCAAAGAGATGCTGGTAGTTGCTACAAGGTTCCAAGGAACAGATGGCATTAAATGCAAATAACTGAAAAGGAAGTAGCAAAAACTAACTGATGTGTTGTTGTTTTGGCATTATTGATCATAAATGTCAGGTGTAGAAAGTTGTTTGGTTTGAAGGAGCTGGCCATTACATGGTTTGCAGGGCCAGGTCAGGTTACATCCCCATACACAAAGAAGCCCTTTCTCCCAAAATAGCCTGGAGACCTGGATACAGGAATTGCAGCTGTTTACTTACTGCCTAACATCCCCATTCTTCACATGAGACAGGCTACAATTACTAGGCCAAGGACTGCCCTGCCAACATGCAATTTGTACTCCGGAAACCATTTTTATGACACTTAGGAGGAGAAGAGTTGTTCCAAAGCAGATCCCGGGATGCCAGCAAGCACCTTGATAGCACTAGTAAAAGGAGTTTAATGGCCTTGCTTGGAGGAAGTGAACCTCAGAGCTCCGTCTGTTCACACATCTAGACAGTTTCATATCAGAGCTTTGAACTTAGTAGCTTTCATAGCATTTGTCAAAGCCAGGGCAAGCAGACCCACATCTAAAATGCAGGTCACATCTAAAACTTTGAGTGTAGCCCTAACACAAAGCCAACAGACTGAGCTATTCCATTCCAGACTTTGGAACCATCAAAGGTACAGGCCCTTGGTCCTTGCTAATCATGTTTCATCTGTGTCTGGAAATGAGGTTTGAGATCTAATCTCCTGAAGCGTGGCGTGTCTCTGGTTGTTGGCCTTTTGGTTTCAAAGTGTTTCTGGCCAAGAGGTCAAGTTCACACTTTACCTCAATACTTGTGCTCTTTCAGCTCCTGTGGTTCTTTTACACTTTTTTTTTTTTTCCCCATTTCAAAAGGAATCCGAACCTTTTGATTACAGGGTCGTTCATATCAGAAGTTTCCATACAGTTAACATGAACATGCTCACCCTGGAGCTATGGAGACTTATGAAACCCTTCTTCTTGGAATACATAAACCAGGGCAAATGTGACAAAGTTCATACAAGTAGAGCCATCGGCAGAAGGATTCTGTTGATTTCCTTGGTGATTGCAACACTTGCAAACATACCTTAAAATGTACATCCCAGAAATGCAAAGTATTCTCCTTCTTAATGTTAACATTGGACTAATAATTAGATGTTTCCGATAACCCCCAAAGGATATTCGAGACGGTTTGAATTACTTTGAACCATTTGTCTTTGCATCCACCATGGGATGACTGTCTCTTCATGTTGTTCACAATAAATTTGAATGACTGGTCTCCAGGGCTTTAGGGTTTGTGGTGCGCAGGACTTTAAGGGTAGCACTGCGTGACTTTTCATTGCTAGCCAAGGAAATGGTATAATTAAAATAACGTCCTGTCTTCAAATGAAGGATTTGTTCGGTTATCACGGAATCCTATCCCTCACGACGCTGAGGTCACAACATGAAGGAACTGATTAGAAGCTTTTAATTTTCTCAATTCTTTTATTTTTAGTGTGTGTGAGAACTGGAATCAAATGGGATTGTCTTCTTACCGATGAATAAGCCCGATGGGCCCTTGTGACGGACCTGCCCTTCTAGCCGGTTCTTAATTAAATTCATCCCCGATCGTTGAAAGCGAGCCATTTTTATGGGCTAACGTAATGTCAGTCAGCAGTTTTGCCGTTGGGGTGTTCCCTTTTATATGGATGATATGTTTTACATAAATGCAAATAAAAAATTATATTACAGTACGTGCGTTGGAGCTTATAGTCTTCCTAATTTCACTAGCAGATGAAACATGAAAAATAGTAGGTAGTTTGTTAATGGCTTCACACTGCTGTTATTTTGACAAACCTGAAATTCAACATATATTTTTTCTTCCCATTTCATATGGTGTATATAATTTTTTCCTGCTTAATATCTTGTTTATTTTTTCAATTTGGGGTTTAAAAAATAGGAAGGATACTCAACCGTATCACGTGACAATGTGTAGCAGATGACATATATACTGTACACTGCATAGGGCTATTTTTTTACTCATTGAAAGAATCGGAATATAGACTTTTTTTTTTAAAATGAAATATCGTCTAAAGTGCCATTAGAGGTTTACCTATTTAACCTATTAATGTGACTGTGGGGCGATACGCATCCTGAATAACTGAAAGCTTATGATGATGAATATCTCTCGTGCCTTCATTAGTATTGAGGTTATGTGACCTTCTCAATGGCTTAGATGTCCCCAGAGCCTTTTGTCGTCAAGACTTAAAAGTCAAAACTATTGAATGTGCAGGTCAAGCATTGTATGAGATAGAAAGCATCGGTGATAGAAACTCTAAGATCTGACCGAGTGTGGGTTTCCATTAATTTAGAATAAATACATTTGTGAGAACAGGTCTAAAGTATGAGCACATTCCAATACATAGTTATGTACCTGTGCCCCTTTTTACTCATTCCTGGACAATAAAAATCATTTTGCTGCAAAGAAACTGTCCATGATTATGTTGACGTGACGTACCAACGTTCTTATTCCTTTGCAGCACCTTCAACCGTGGCCCAGATTCAGCCCAAGGAGATAACCAGACACAGCGTGTCCTTGACCTGGCCAGAACCGGAACGAGCCAATGGGGTTATCTTGGAGTACGAAGTCAAGTACTATGAAAAGGTATGTGGTAGCTTGTCAGATGTCTAAGGGTTAACAAAAGAAATAATGGAATGTGTATGCTTATGTCTTTCTTTTTCTCCCATACAGGATCAAAATGAGCGCAGCTACCGCATTGTAAAGACCGCCAGTCGTAGCGCGGACATTAAGGGCCTTAATCCACTCACGGCCTACGTGTTTCACGTCCGTGCTCGGACTGCCGCAGGATATGGGGAATTTAGTGCACCTTTTGAGTTCACCACAAATACAGGTAAGGTCCTGTACTGTATGTATAATGCTGCAATATATCGGGTTACATTTAGGGCCTCCCTAATGCCGGTGACACTCTAACAGCCGCATATTAAACCAAGCTGATAGGCTGGATGAGCATTATCGGAAAGGCACGTCTGGTGTCAGGACACAATGCAATTAATCCTAATGGCATATAGTTTTAGGGCTCTATTACAAGCTTTGCGCAAAAACGCTTGCGCAGCGCGTTAATTTGTGTGCGAAGCATTAAACGTTAACGCTGGTATTACAATCAGAGCGCATTTTTTCATCCGTCAAAAAATAATGCACGGAAAAAAGACGCGGAAAAACCCACACATTAACGTTGTGCGCAGAAATCGGTGTGCGGAGTGTTTTTTCACGTGATTCAGCCTATCAGAATTAAGAACTACAATTGTCTCCCGTTAAGTTTTTGCGCCTGCCAAAATCAATCTGCACATATATGCTGCAGCAATAATAAAAACACGCACATCTGTAACTATACGTTGCTGCGTATTTTTATTTTTGGGCTCGTGTTTTTGGTTTTGGCCAGGACGTTCAGATTTGCCATTAACACCAGCTTTTCAAAGACGTTAAAATTATGCACGCAAACGTTGTCCATTAAATTTTGCACATAGATTGTAATACCATCCGTGTACCAGTGCACAAACGCATTTGCGCGCACAATGTTAAGTATAGGACGCGCGCAGTACAGTACGCTTGCGCAGCGTTCTCACAGGTTCACCCGTGGTAGACGTTAACGCACATTTTTTGCGTGGACGTTGTAATACGACGTTCAGCGCAAAGGGTTTTGCCCCTCGCGTTAATGCGTTTTTGCGCACGTGTTAAAATTTGCATTAGGAATGTAATAGAGCCCTTACAGTGTCATGTAATGCAATGTAGCTGTGATTTGTTGATAAAATGTCATTTTTATTCATATTTTTCTTTCTTATATCTAGTTCCATCCCCCATGATTGGTGAAGGAGCCAACCCCACTGTTCTCTTGGTCTCTGTGGCAGGCAGCATTGTCCTGGTGGTGATTCTCATAGCAGCGTTTGTCATCAGCAGAAGGTATGGGGCAACCTGCCGAGCTTCAGCCTTTATTGAAAATTCCTAAAAACGCAGATATATAAATTTATTATTTATCTGATGCTGAAAAACATGAATTATATATATCTGATGCTGTTTCAGAAAACTGTCATTATCGTGCATACCTTTTCAAAAGCAGGGATAATGTGTGTGTGTGTCTGTTAGTTATTGCAACTCCCTGGCAAGGAAACATTACTCATGGAGGTAGATAAAGTCAAACAAACTCAAGACTTCTGTTAACAAGGGGTTAATGTTTTAGGTGTACATAGGTCAATGACTATATTTATTGGAGTACTTGAAATAATTTGCAGCTGATCCATTGTTAAATTCAGAATGGGGCCCTATTAAAACTGGAGTGTAATGGGACAATTAAGGATTTAGCAGCGTCATGATGTTATAATCTGCTTTCAAAACTGGTTAGATGAGAAGGCCTTTTCAGAAAAATCTGTGTGTCGCTGTGTGAATTTATCTGAGTGGTGGTTATGCAATAAACCTGTGTGGACAGACTGACGGCTGTATGGACAGACTGACTGACTGACTGACAAGGTGTATGGACAGACTGACTGGGTATACAGACAGACTGATGGGCGTACAGACAGGCAGACTGGTGAGCATACAGACAGACTGAAGGGTGTATGGACAGATGATAGGATGGACTGGCAGACTAATCATAAAATGGCAAAATGGATGAATGGTGATGTGGATGAATGGGTATATGGATTGCTGTATGGATGGATCAAATGATAGGTGGACCAACAGACAGACAGTTCAATATGTTCAGTATGTACAGTGTTTTGTGTAGGACTTTGTTTTTGGGAAGGGAAATATAATTAATTTTTGAGCTTAGCTCCGTCGTCTATTTTTAGGCTGCATTAAAAATTCCTCTTTCGACTCTTTGTTGCTGCATTCCCCCCTTTTTCCACCTTCCTCTCCCAGGGTGGAGTTTGCTAACCTGAAACAAAGCAGCATTCTCTGATTAGCATCTAAACATAGACTCCACATTACAAGCTCCTACTAGGAGCTTTGATCTCCCCAGCGGGGTACAGCAGCAGCCAGCCTTATCGTCATGATGCCTGCAGCGGGAGTCCCACTTCACATGGAAAATGAATTCCACTAATTCCTGGGCTCCCTTCTATCATTAGCCTCAGCACACCGTGCTAAATCTCCACGCAGGACCCCTTACAAATGTTTATCCCACACAGAACCTGTTTGAACCGTTAACCTGAAGTCAATTCAGGTGATCCATGTCCCACACTGCCATTTTGAGAATATATATATATATATATATATATAATATATATATATATATATTATATATATGATAGAGGCTGTCTGCGGTATGTTTTTGATCTCCGCCCTGAATATATTGTAGTCAGAGAATAGTGCCCTTAAAGGAGCATGTAATGGAACACTAAACCTACTCATTCTATAGGCCAGGCGTCAGCAACCTCAGCCCTCCAGATGTTATGGAACTACACTTCCCACGAGGCTCTGCCAACCCTATGAGTAGCTGAGCATCATGAGAGATGTAGTTCCAAAACACCAGAGTGGGCGCTTTGCTGACCCCTGCCTTATGCATTGGTGAGTACAGTCATTTTCTAGATAAGAAATAACAATAAAATGGCAAATAAAATAAATCAAAATGCATTAGAACTAAAAATATTCCACAGCTATTTGTCTATACGACAAACAATAATCTGATTTTAGCCTCGCTCGCTTCCTGCCTCCTGGGGTCTGTCCATCCTGTGGATTGTATTGTAAAGACGATGGATGGCTTTTACTCACACAATACACGCCGTGTAAACAGCACATCTACTAAGGGACCGAGGGACCACAATGAGAGTGACGTGAAACAATAGCAGAGGAAGTCCCTGTCTCACGTAACCTACTACACGTATATACAAACGTGACTTGAAATTTACACTGACAGGAAGGATGTCCCCCTACTTTGCTCCTGTCCACTGCTATCTACATACCTTTGGTACCCAAATAGAATATAAATGTTCCATGATCGGCATGAGCTCATTCGTAAGAATGACCGCTGGATTTTAAAGCCAAAGTAGCTGAATTGGAAATATTCTTTCCCCACATCCAGTTCTACTTCAGTTGAAATGTTGCAGTTTGGTTGTTACTTCACTAAAGTTCATATTTGTGGAGCAAAGCCTGCCATTGTTGGGCACATTGGACGTATATCTTTAAGGCTGGGGTCAGACAAGCGTTTTGAAGAGCGGAAGGAACGTCTGTGAGAGTGGACGTTCCTTCCACTTGATGCCCGTCTAACGCCTGTCTGGTCACCTCGCTGATCGCAGTTAGTGCCCCTCCTAGCGCTTTGACGGAGAGGCCTGCTGCACGGACGCAGCACGGCCGCTGTTGGGTGAGCAACTCGTGCACGCGCAACAATGTCTGGCCAGCCCTGTCGCAGCGTCACAACGCTGCGGCGGACACCAGAAGCCACGTCAGTACGGGCGCACATAGTGCACTCGTCTGACACTGGCCTAGGTCAGTAACCTTGGCCCTCCAGATATTATTGAACTGCATTTACCAAGAGGCTCAGCCAACCTAATGAGTGGCTGAGCATCATGGGAGATGTAGTTTCAAAACATGTGGAGTGCCTGACCCCTGTTGTACATTCTTACTGGTGGCAGTGTCTTGGGACACGAAAAGGCCTATAAGCATTAGCCGAGCTGGTATCTGGAGGTTACGCCTTTCCCTGGCGCTCACCATGGGAAATTTGTTGGGTTAAGGGAAGCAGCCTGCTGAGCATTGCGCTGGTCCTCTGTGCCATTGACATTATGTATCTGTGTGGCAGAGGGTCTGCGCAGAACGAAGAGGCAGTGCAGTTATTCCTGTTACAGACGTCTGCGCGAGTGTCGCAATCCTTAGATGCCAACAAACGCAAGAGTGCTGGCTCGGGTCGATGGGAAGCGGGCAGTGATTGGCCCACGATGGATCACTCTAGTGGAAAATGAAATGTCGACCCTTTGGACTTCCATTGATTCTCTTTTAGTGTCAGCCGTAAAGCTGTCACCAGGAACGCAGGCAGGAGTCCGGGAGCTGACATACTCACAGCGGCTCCCGGTGCCAATTCAAACAGCCTGTCCTCTGCACTCCTACATGTGCTTCCTGGCTGTAGGCACTCGTTTGTTAAGACTTGCTTATCTGTTTGCTTTGTTATGCCCCTGACTTAATCTGTATCTGTGTTCTAGGGAACTTCTATAAAGATTTTTATATCCTTTATAATTGTCTTTTAATGTTTTGCAAAAATAAAAAATGTGTTTTAGTTTTTTTTGTCCTTATCGTGGGGGTGTGCAATTTAATATTAAAGGCAAATTTGAAAACTGTAAATTTTGTTCTTCCCTACTCCTGTGGAATTTGTGGGACCGTTTTCTAAGAAATATCGTAATATTAATTAGAAATTTTTTTAGACTTTTCGTTTTTTTTATCCCCGTCCCTCCTCATACTTAGATTGATGCATGGCAGCAGATATATATATATATATATTTTTTTTAAAAAAAAAAAATTCTGTTTTGAGATTTACTATAATCTCTCACTTAATAGCGTTTTTTTTGTTTGTTTGTTCTTTTCAAAAGATCATATGAGAATAATTCTCATGGACACAACCCGTACATCCTTCCAAATCGCAGTCAGATCATTTGGCGTTAACTCCACAAAGATATTTAGTTCCTCCCTATATTCACATTCCCAGCATCCTCCTCTCTGTTTCATTTAACCCATTCAGTGCATACAGCGTGTTTCTCTCAGTTCACCTGGAACCTAGAGGGTTAACAGGGTTACATAAGCTGGGCGCAGAGGCGAAGGCAGATGGCGTCTCTGTCGTTCCACAGCAGATTGTCTCCTTTATGTTCCCTGACTTCCAGCGCTGCTTTGTTTGAGGGTGGTTTTGGAAGCTGATATTAGTGAGCAGACTGGCATCCAAGGGCAGGAATGAGCGAGCAATACTTATTTATTTTTACAGAGATGTCCCATCTCTGGAATCTGCTTACATGTTTTTATAGCGATGTGCACACCTGTTTGTACTTTAAATCTCATTTGCTTGGCTTGCATTACAGTTTTACATAGGATAATTTCAGGGTGCTTTGACTTTGCTTTTAACCCCTGCATTACTCAAAAGGTAACATCACCAGGAGACATAACGCTATGTTAAATTTGGCTCCAGATTATGCACCGGGGCTGTATGCTTTTGTTTTCTGTAGTTTTTTTTTCCCCCAAATAAAAATTTCGCTGTAACGCTCTGCGCTCTGCACGGGGTATCGAGTTTTATCTTTGTTTTGGGTCCAAGCATATGTCATCAATCAGAGGTCACAAAGAAGGCGCGATCAAAGCTGACCTGGCCACTCCACACCTTGGGTTACTGTGAATGTGCTTGGCTGCTCTGTCCACATAGCATCCCTTTTGTTTACCTAGAAATCCCATGGGAAAGCTTTTCCTTTTGTGTGACCCTGACACCTGAAGCGACCAGTGACTCTGCCCCATCTTTTTATTACCCCGCCCCCCTTTCTCTCTCTGATCATATAATACGGCTTTATATTGTCCTAGTATACACATCTTACATCTTGTATACGTCTCCGTACTACAATCTAAACTGTGCGTGCAAAATGTAGAGCTACAACCTCCGAGATGAAAAATGTGTGTGCCCATTGGGCTCAGATCACAGTTTAGTGAATAGACCCCCAATGATTACTCTGGTATGTGGACAGTGTTACAGGAGATAAGATGTATGGAGGGCATGGGGTTTATGGATAAAGCTATCGCTAAACACTCAAACCTTCAATTAGTGTTTTATCTGCCTTCCACAAAGCCCCCTCACACAATCACTCATTGTCTTAATCACCTGGAGCCTATTCAGGGCAAATCTAAAGCCATTGTAACTAATGGTAAAATGCTGATACATTATCTGCTTGTAGGGTATGAGGCTTTTGATGTCCTCTCTCTGTGTCCTTTATAACTAGTTTTTCATTGCAAGGTGCTTTGCCATCCTTCATACTGCCCTATGGAATATGTGGGTGTGTGAGGACATCCTCTACCCACCCACCACCGGGAGTTTAACTTTTCAATAACGGAGCATTTTGGGAATTGTACACCCGCTTTCTAATGGATGACCAATATATACCAACTATCCTGACCATATACGTAGCAGTCAAACACGATATCCGATGGCACTGATTGTCGCCTATAAGAGCAGTGCTCGAATGTTGCTGGAATGGGTCTTTGTTGATTTCAAATGAATAAATTGTCACAAAAAGTCCATTTAATTCTTTTATCATGAATCAAACAGAACAATAGTGTAGACTAGGATCATAAAGATGGAAAAACAGGATTATCTCCGCACGCAGACCCGTTCACTCACATAGGTTTCTAGCCTCACTACTTCACCTTATGCGGTGTTTAATGGAAATATTTTAAATAATCAGTACGTTTTGGATAATGGTGTGGGACAGTGTCCCAGGCGTCCGCAGGCCAATACGGCGTAGAATATGGCTACTGTGTCATTGCTCTTAGCCTCTTTCCCTGGTTTTGCTAAAAGGTCATAAGCTTCTCCTGCCAGTGACTTGACTGGTTTGTATTTACACGGTTTGGGCCGTCATTGCGTCTGAATGTGGTTATATAGTGTGTTATCATAGCACTTGACCGCTCCGTCTTCTCTTTATTAACTTTTAGACGCAGCAAGTACAGCAAAGCGAAGCAAGAGGCGGACGAAGAGAAGCATTTAAACCAAGGTAATACGAGAACCCCTGTATTGTTTGCATGAAGTGTAGGTGCTGCTGTCCTATCCTTAACCAGAGTCACATTGAGTATGAATATTGAGCTGAAGCATTGGATGTTAACACTAGGCAGGTGAAGGTGGTGCACGGTCCCAGGAAATGCGTCAGAAAAATTAAATGCCTAAATAATGAAAGCCTATTCTTATTGCTGTTACTGTCTACTTTCCTGTCAGGTGTAAAGACGTACGTGGACCCCTTCACCTACGAGGACCCCAACCAGGCAGTTCGGGAATTTGCTAAAGAAATCGATGCTTCATGCATCAAGATCGAGAAAGTAATTGGCGTAGGTACGTGGTGAGATTGTGAAACGCAATGCGCCGTTCAGAGCACATTCCTATTATGTGCGTCCACATGTTTGCTCACTTACATTCATGATTTCATCTCCTACATGTTGTGCCTATTTACCTCCTCACTGATACCCTTCTCTTGGGCACAGGTGAATTTGGAGAAGTGTGCAGCGGGCGTCTGAAGGTTCCTGGCAAGAGGGAGATCTATGTGGCCATCAAGACCCTGAAAGCAGGTTATACGGATAAACAAAGACGGGACTTCTTAAGTGAGGCCAGCATCATGGGCCAGTTTGACCACCCTAATATCATCCACCTTGAAGGTGTCGTCACCAAATGTAAGTAGCCCTAAACTGAGTGAAAAGAACCTAAACTAAACCTGGAATAGTTGTGTGTTGATGCTGGATGACCCAGGACATACTTGGAAACGAGAGAAATCTCAATGTATCCTTCCTGGTAAAATCCTTTATAAATAGATAAAATGATAGTGCAGAATGGTCAGTATGAAAAGCTTTCATTAATCCTGACCACCTAAGATATTCAACAGTATAGATCCCTTTTTCAAACCTGTATTTGACTGATGCACTGACCAGGTGACAGGCTCTTGGATTTCTTCTGGCTCCTGAAAATGGCTCCTATCATATGTGTAATCGGCTCCTGTTTTTTGTGTTTTTATTTTTTTTATTTTTTATTGGTTGCTATGATTGGTATAGTTTTGCCAAGGCCCGGCTTTTTGCTCATGTGAAGCGACAGATTGATGTTCCACATTTGTGGACATTTGTCTTGATTCAAAATGTCATGGGAAATGGCTAGAGCACTTCATTGCTTTGATATATTCTGACAAATGCAATCGAATCACTCTTCATATAATCCCCCACAGTGCTGCAGTTCCATATCAGATGCCATAACCTCCTGTCCTGTAGCTGCACTGGGCAAAACGAAGAGCAATGTGTGCAGAATGCACCACTATTTTAATGGCTGTTCAATGGAAATAGGGTTTTGTTTAATTGTTTTTTTTGTTTCAATTCTGTACTGATACTTTTTACCCAAAGCAATTGGATACAGGTCAGAGAGAGAAGTGTATACGGCATGTTTTCTGGGGTATCCGGGGACATGGTGGCAGGCTCTGCTAGGCTGAGCTAATTGTTAACAGGAGCAGATGGCCACGACTCCTTTCTGTTTTTGGACACAAGAAGGAAAACACGGTCCATAGCTTAACCTCTGCTGGCGCGTTCTGCCGCAGCCCAGACCATGCTAGCAGCAATTAACAATGTATCTCACGACTGAAGCGGCTCTCATTAAAACTCCTTTTGCAGTCATCTGCTGTAGCAGAATCCAGGGCGAGTTTAGCACCCGAGTCATCCATCTCTTACAGCGCCCGCAGATCCTTTTCTCCTTTAATTTTCACAATAACAAGCATTTTATAAAACCTAAAGTATTCCGGTACAGTGTAGCAGCTAATGGGTTATGCAGATTTTTTTTCTCTCTCTTATTGGTGCCATCTGCTTAAATCTTTCCAGGGAGCTGTTATCATAGCAGTTTGGCTGCACAGCAAACCCAAGTATTGCAGGTGGAGGGGGGGTAGATGAGATGAGAGAATGATTCAAAGCATCCATGGAAAATCAGAATGCGCACTCGTTTTGTGAATTCTCTGTGCAGCAAGCTTTTTGGGGTGCACGGTTAAACGCAGGGGGAGTGAAAGGCATAAGTCATCCGGTATTTGCTCAAACCCCTCGTAGCGCCTGGCCAGCCTCAGGTGCCAGATTTTTGATTCAAGCAGTGTTTCATCATCCTCTTCTGATTTACGAAACCATGTAATCTGAATAAAGCCCTTGCAAGTGCGGCATTGAAATGTGCGGCAGTTCTCCTAGCGGCCGTTCAGGAGGAGGTGGTGAGGGGGGGGGGGAGAAGGTTCTGTAAGGAGAGCGATCCAAGATGGAAAGAGGCTTTCATTTCCATACACATTTAAATGGTAATTATGCAAACAATGCAGCAGGCGCCGGCTATGAACCCGTCATGTGATACATATTTCACGTACTGGGTTAGGAATAAAATGAAATTGCAGCCCCGGCAAGGGAATTATTGAGGATTTCAGATGCTTTTTATTTTTTCTTCTTTTAACGCTCAGGTTGTGGAGGAACGACTGAATTAAGTAGAGAATTTCTGTATTAATTGTAAGACTCTTATGCAGTGCTATTAATACTCCTCTTCTTTTTAATCGTAGGCAAGCCGGTTATGATCATAACAGAATACATGGAGAACGGATCACTGGATGCCTTTCTTCGGGTGAGTGTTTCGTAGCCTGCTGACACATTGTAATATGCACGGCCCGTTTGCTTCTTGTGCAAGTACAGAGCACGGGCTGCCATCATGACACCAGCCGACTTCACTGCTTCCACACAGGGGACCTAACTCATTTGTGCTAATGTGTGCAATCACCCGATTGTATTTAGGATTTTGCTTGCACGTGTTTAATCGCGCGTTACACAAAGCAGACAATTTTATGGCTGTATTTGGGAAACAGAAGTTATGGTTTCGGAAAGGAGATTGTGCTCGTTACAGCAAATTGCAGTCTTACAGGACAGAGTGCATGGATGAGAATCATAGGGGAAAAAGTCACGAACATGACTATCGTGTCCCGTCATCAAATAGATGGACAACACACCTGAAGAGCAGCATAAGTCTTGTTGATCCCTTTTAGTCTTTCTAATTCCATCACCTTCTCCATACGAAGAATCTGTTCATCTTGTCATGCTGCCTCCATTCTTCATGTTCACTTTTATAGAATTTACATTCCTTTCCTCTATATGAATGCGTCCTTACTCCAATGTTCGGTGTGTGTTTAGGGGATTTTGTCATTAGAAACATATAGGGAATTATTCAGAGAGAACCAGTGTTTCACAATGTTACAAACCCCATAAAAAAAAATCCGAAAGACGCCGGCACATCAAATGAGAAATGTCCAAACGTCTGCAGGAGAAGCTTCATAGTGAAGTCTCTCCTGCAGCTGCTTGGATCCCTCCTCTGTGAAGCTCCAGCGTCTGTGATTTTGAAAGTGTTTGTAACAACACGGCGGTTTCTGAATAACACCCATAATGCTCAGAAAGAGGGGTGTGCCACGTGTCTTACATTTATCTCACAATATGAATACAACATGTTGTATTTACATGTTGTACTTTAGAAAGTGTGCACCTACTTTCTTTTCAGTGATACCGTTTGAGGGAGTGCTATTATTGCATTTCCAACTTGTCTACATTCTTAAACAGCCATACTAAGGTCCCCCACTGTTGTACGAAAAAGACATATGCAGCTGTCATTATTTTTTTTCCTTCTTCCAGAAGAATGATGGCAGATTCACGGTGATTCAGCTGGTGGGGATGCTGAGAGGCATCGGATCGGGCATGAAGTATCTCTCTGATATGAGTTATGTGCATCGGGATCTGGCTGCTCGAAATATCCTGGTGAACAGCAACCTGGT
This sequence comes from Leptobrachium leishanense, assembly GCA_009667805.1. NCBI lineage: Eukaryota > Metazoa > Chordata > Amphibia > Anura > Megophryidae > Leptobrachium > Leptobrachium leishanense. Next base: position 90,597,160 of record CM019066.1, read on the forward strand.
GTGCAAGGTGTCTGACTTTGGCATGTCTCGTGTTTTGGAAGATGATCCAGAGGCGGCCTACACCACCAGGGTAAGGAGGAAAGAATGGTATACCTGGAGGCAAAGCGCCACACATCTTGGAGGAAGGGAATGCAGTGTGATGTAACATGTACACTTTGGGGGCTTTTTGGGTTGTTTTCTTTCTTTTTACATTTCAAACTGTATACAGCTGTTTCCTTTTGCAAACCCCCCCAGAATAAAACATGATGGGGCACAGCTGTACAGCGAGAGCTTGGCTTTCTGATAAGAGGTCAATCAGCAATCAGAGAGCCTGGCCTACAAGCAGGAGGTCAACTACATATTAAATTGAGACTGGCAAGCAAATGGCTGATGCCAATCAGAGTGTATTGTATCCAGTGTCACTAGGACCGATTCCAAATACGTTCTTTCTTTTTTTTCCCCCAGAACCACAAGATTACGTGGCCCGGGGCGGCTGCAGTCTAGCTGTTTTAAGCGGTGTGTTATGCACAGCTGTTTTGCTTATAGTTGCCAGTGAAGTGGGTGCAAACAGATCTCTGTATAATTACTGCCAAGGCATCTGGCCTCATGTAGCACAACACGCATCGCCATGCGTGCAACATTCCTCGGCTTCAATGGCTCAGGGTTTACATAAACGGCTCAGATTAAGAAAAAGAAAAGCGCCATACGAAGGGGAGCCCGAGAAGGGAGCACACTATGTGCATTACCACAACAATTATGTGTATCAGTGGCAGGATCTCAGCCAAGTGAATCGAGCGAAGATAAGAATCAAGGCGTTTCTTTACAGACTTAACCAAGCGCTGAGGCCTGCTAAGGAAGCCAAGCCCTTGTTGGCTTTTTCATTAATTGAAGACATACCAGCGTGGATCTGGTTGCACATGATTTTTAACTGATTCTTCGCTGTGTTTCCAGAACCCCATTGTGTATTATAAGTAGCTTTATTGCCAAGTAAATGAATGTATGTCAGTGTATACATATTTAGTGAAACACAGAGACTTGCCGCATGGATTCATGTGTCCTAATACTATTAAACTAGAGCACATTAATCATGTCATGAAGCACGGGTCTTCACACATGTATCTCAATTGTAGGAGTCAACAATGCAGTTTTAGGACCAGACAATGCTTTAGGTTTGTATACAATATTGCATAAATTCAGGAGCCAGTGGATACCGGCTCCTGGATTTGTCAAACCCTAGTCCTAACACTAACAGATACCATACCAACGTACAAAAAGGATGTCAAGAAAAGGAACATGGTGCAGAGGACCTAGCTTATATATCTGCTTAATCTCTAAATATGATATATACATTTGTAACAATAATGTTTTAGAATTTAGATTTCTATAATATTATTTTTATAAACCAGTGCTGTGACTGCATTTCAAGAGGCTTGGATTTCTGCGTTTTGAGACTTAACATTAATTCGGAGACACAGCACTTCAGTGAAACAGGATGTGCTGAAATGTAAATAGTTTTATATCACTGGCGATGACATTCCGTGACATGCCATCTGATAATACTGTTTGGAAAAAGGCTTATTAGAAGCTAATGTGTACTATGCAGAGCACTGTGCTGTCTCCACATGGCAAGGGAAAAGCATGGTGTGTTGTATGCTCTGCTGACACTGTTCTTTTAGGGGTGCAGGAAGCAGATGGGGGCCAATTCATTTTTCAGTGCCACTATTAATTGAAGGTTAAAGTTCAGCCTTTAGAATTAAAACAAGGGGGCCTCCCTCTGGCATTGCAGTGTGCAGGTTGGCTGAGCATGATGGGAAATATAAATCAAACGTTTGGTGCCTTGGTTGACCAAAAGCCATATGGCAAGGTAATTCTAGGTTTGCTTTCAGTTTTCTTTGCCGTCTGTCCACCGCGTTACCTGTACGTCTGTTCAGATCACAAATCTGTTTTTACTGCATCTTAATGACGCAAAGCCACTTTTTCCAAATGCTTCATTTATTTTATTATTTTTTTATACATACTGTAACGTGGCTCGACCACAGATAAAACTGGGTGGTCTCTTGCTTCCTAATTAGCCACTGGTTGAATAAGCTGGGAGTTATGTTACCAACTGGGAGGAAAACATTTTTTTTTTTGCTTCTTAAGTGCCTTAAGTGACAGACTTGCAGTGTATAATGCTTCATGGTGCATTTATTAAAAGGAATTCAGGGGCACTTTGTTAAAGGACTCAGGACTATATATTAGGGAGGAGTATGACAGAAAACGTGAAGCGTTGGTGTTGAGAGGTCACGGTGCCTCGAGATTTGAAATATATATATATATATATATAATTAATATTATAGCAAGAGTTGCGTGTGATCATCATGGCTGAATTATACATTAAATAACATAAGTACCTGGAAGGCCTCAGTAATATATCCTGCACGAAATAACAATCTTTGGTGAATTGGTTAAAATGATGGAAGCAAAATGCTACAAGATTTCCTACATTTAATAACTGCCATTTTTTTTTTTTTTTTTTTGCAGGGAGGAAAAATCCCCATCCGATGGACGGCTCCAGAAGCTATTGCATACAGGAAATTCACATCCGCTAGCGATGTGTGGAGTTACGGCATAGTCATGTGGGAGGTGATGTCGTACGGAGAGAGACCTTACTGGGATATGTCGAATCAAGATGTGAGTATGATCGCGTACCATCACGGCCTCCCACGGTACCTAGAGATCAGAGCAATTAAACACATAATAGACATTCACAGTGCAGCCTCCTGTTAAATTAAAAGCAGAGAACACTAAACACTAGCCATACTAAGCAACCTGTGCCTGTGACCAGCATTAATTGGAGCCTTGGTTAAATAATTGGAGTTATTGATCTAATATTTACATCTTTTATTTAAAATGTGACCTCACCTTCCAGGAGCTTTCCTGGAAAAATATATCTAATTGGTATCAATACGGCATAGGACTGTTAACAAATTAGCTACATGAACGTGTAATGTTAAGCATCACGCGGCCAATGTAATTATTCCATGGGCCAATTAAATGATTGTCCCACGGGAACATTAAAAAAAATGATTCACTAAATGGCCCTTCTTAAATTATGCATATCTCCTTTAAGTGAACCATCTGGGCAGCTTCACAAGGGATCACATGCGGACATCTGTCTCTAGATGACCCACTGAAACCTAATGCTAACACCAAGGGAAAGAGTCCATATTGTAATTTTTTTTCTAAAATCAAAACGAAATGTAAGAAACCTATTCCTTTTGATGTCTGCGATGGGTTCGAGGTAGACTGTAAGGGACAATTCTTTGCCTGTTCTTTGGATCTTATCCAGATCGGTACATCAGCTATAAGTAAGACAAATGCTGGCTGTTGTAGTGTGGACACATTGGGTAATCCTTGCCATGGTCACCAATTACGTTAGCTGAATTTTCCAATGCCAAAGACAATTTCTAGGTAGGTATACACGAGATATGGGTTTTGCCATGGATTTTAAAGGTGATCACCTCAATATGAGGCTCCCGGTGGGATATAAAACAGGACCCTTGCTCTTTGTCATCAACAATGTTACATGATGACCATGGACTCCTGTCCATGACATGCATATATCATTGAGCGGTAACAAAAACTAGGGATAGACCGATTATCGTTTTTGCTAATTATCTGTGACGGTTATTCAGGAAATTATTGGTATCGGTATCGACTTTTTATTTGTCGATCATCGGACACGTTGGCTCACTACCTCAACACACGAGGTCCCACAGAACGTTGCCGATCTGGTGCTGATTTGGGGCTTCTCTCACAGCAGGCTGACAATTTGACAGTCAACTCTTGATTCCCCTGTCCATTGAGTATTTCACATAAGCGTGAAGACCACAGAAATTGGGCTTCCCTCCTAACTGGAAGGAAATTCCCTATACAGGAGATGCCGGGATCTATTGGTCCCCTGTATTTCTGGTACCTATTTCCTACAGCATGGGTCAGCTACCTTGGCCCTCCAGATCTTTTGGAACTACCCTTACCATGAGGCTCTAAGAACCTAATGAGTGGGTGAACATCATGGCAGGTGTAGTTCCAAAGCATCTGGAGGGCTATGGTTGCGGACCCCTTAGGAAAAGGGTCATATGATAAATCATTGTAAAAGCAAGAGTCTAGACATGACAATAGTGTAAAAATAAAACCTTAAATATAAAAATTTCTCTTTATTGAAATTGAATAAATTAAATGGTCAGGGTGCAATGTTTAAAATGGTAATAAACACATTCAGTTAATAGCATAATGTCAGATTTGTTCTGTTTTTTCAGAACTTTAAAATTACAGAATATCGGCACCAGATATTGGCTATCGGCCAGAAAGACTGCCGATAATCGGAATCAGTATCAGCCCTGAATAAAATGATATCGGTCTATCTTTAACGAAAACACTTGCCTTTTGGATATATTTTCGTATCTGTGCCAGAGCCCAGCTCACTCATTACAATGTGCATATCAGAGTGTCAAAGCTTTGGGAAATCATGACATCTTGCTGACTCGTTATAAAAAAAGGCAGACTGTCAAGAAAACGTTTTATAATTACGTGTTTCTTATAGACCTTTTTTTTCAAAAGTGCGAAATATGATAACCAGAAACATAATTGCTATATATTTTTTTTGGTTGCACACATCTGTTTGTTAAATTAAATACATTTTTCTTTTTTTTTCGTTCCCTTTTTTTAGGTTATAAAAGCCATAGAAGAGGGATATCGTCTACCACCGCCCATGGACTGTCCCATTTCCCTACACCAGCTTATGTTGGATTGCTGGCAGAAGGAACGTAGCGACCGGCCCAAGTTTGCACAGATTGTCAGCATGCTGGACAAACTCATTCGCAACCCAAACAGTTTAAAAAGGACAGGACTGGACACATCGAGGTCAGTAGAAATGCTTAAATATTGCAATATGTCCTTTAAGAGCATCATCCAGACAGAGAGCTATTTAAATGTAAACCTTCACCCTGGCATCACACCCAAAGCTTTTCAAACAGCAGGATATAGCTCTTTCCTTTAATGGGAAGACATTTGATCATCTGGTAATTGTGAGTCTTCATGGGCTTTTTGTATCAAATACATTCTAGGAATAGGTTACAAGTCCCACCGGGAGGCAATGCTCACATCGCCATATTTCCTTCAATGTGTTCAATTATTTAAATAGAAGCAGATTATAACAGAAAGGCTTTAATCTCTTCCTCCTTGTTCTGACCCTGAATTCGGCTGATCATTTTACATGTGTAACCGCACTGTACAGCTTTTTAAGTATCTGTGTTTAAAGGTATTGATCGGATACTTTAGAAAGCCGGGTGATTCCCCCGGGCAGTCATTGACGAGCTTCTGGTTGAAAGATGATTGAATCCTCGGGTTTTGTAACACAGCCATCATTAATCGCTTTGTATTTGCACAGAGCAAAAAGGGTTGGGTTAGGTTTAAAATCCTGGGTTTGCTTTTTATATTTTTTTTTATGCAAAGCATGATATTTAGTTGTAATTGAAATGGTAAGCAAATTCTAGTTTGTCTGAGCAGCTCTCCATGCACGTCTTCACCCGGCTTGCCATGCCGTGTGTTTGCCTACACGTCGTACTGTGCTCTTGAATATACAGTTTCTTTCTAATAATAATACAGGTTGGGCACCTCTAATCCAGAATGTGAGGGTCCTCAGGCATTCTTAATTCCAGAATCTGGGATGGGAAGGGGAATTCAGCAGGAGAGCTGCAATGCCAGCTTGCACACACGCTGGGTGACACGGAGCAGCCTTTCCTGAAGGACATGCTGCTCTTTTGGGTTTCAGAATACCAGATACAGAGAGTCCAACCTGTACTCCCATTCTGAGAAATAATAACAGCACGCTTAAGATGGAATGTCCACTGGGAGCACGGCTTGAGAGAACAACATTGACCTTTGTTTATAGAACCCAATGTATTCTTTACTATAGTCAGTGTTGGAGGACAACATGTGTAGTCTGTGATAGTCTAGAGGAGTCCCAGCCCATAAAAACGGACAAGTCTGCCATCCCTTGGTAAGCCTTATAGTAATATAGAATATGACCCTTCATGGTATACATTATATTTAATAACAGGCGAATCCTTTCCTTAAGCGAACTTATGAAGCTTGGTTATCTCCATATTGAATCTGCTACAAGTATTCCAAATGTCCGGTTCAAGGGGGAAGATGAGAAGAGCATTCCTCAAACCACACATCAAAGAGACCCTTCTTTATTTTTTTTTTCTATCCAGTCTATACTTTTGTGCTTTTCAGGAGCACATTGATTAAAGAGGGGATTATCTCCCCGCTAGCTCGGCTTTGTCTGTCCTCGGAGAGTTCGGGAGGGTCTAGCTGATTGGGATTTTTCACTGGAAGTAAATTCAGCGGAATATTCAATGGCCGGCTTGTTTCCCCGCACAGCTTGTTGTTATAATGAACATTTGTTAGCTAAACCAGTTCACACTACCAAGACTCAGCATTATAGCCCTCAGGAAAATAAAATGTCTATGGTGTGTCCAGGTCCAATGTTATTTGACCAGCCGACATCGCGATTGTTCATGGAGATCCCAGGCTGGACGCAGACATTTCATTATTAATTTTATTTAATGATGGTAGACATTGCCAAAAGTGCGCGTCCGACAGAGTACAATGGGTCTCTGCCTGACGATTCCGAAATAAATGGGATCTTTGCTTAATTGTGTGCAAATCTTCAGCATATTTTATGTCCTGGGATATCTAGAAGTGCAGCGTAGGAAAAAGCCAGATATTTCATTCAGCAGGAGATGTCATTGGTCTGAAAACAGTGGCCGACCTGCAGAAACCGCTGTATTTTTCTCTTCTGTCCTAGACAAACCCAAACTGAGTGATCGAGCATGCGGGGTGTGCAGAATAAACGTTCTTTTATTTAGAATTATAAATTTTACTTCCTAAACAATGTAACACTATGAATTCTCACTGTCTGCATTGATTTAAAGTTTAAAATGCAACAGTAGTAATTGTGGAGCTATATGACCAGGGGGAAACCTTACATATCAATCTTGTTCTGGATGCTGTTAACCCATGCATTGCTGAAGTAGCTGGTTAAGTATCTGGCACAGGCTGGCATCCTTATTGAAGCCGGTGATGACCAGCTGCTTCTTGTTAACGTTCTGTAGCAGACAAAGGACGGCAGATTTTGCATATTAAACGCACGATCCAACTTTAACGAACGTTCACATAGTTGTTGGGAAATGACAGAGCTGGGAATGTGGTTGTTGCTTTCCTATTCACAATTCTTCTCTCTGCGCTGAACAATCTCCCGATGTATTTATCACCCCCCCCCCCTTTCGCTTTTGAATCTGGCAGAACAAACACAGCTCTGCTGGACCCGAGCTCGCCTGAATGGTCCCAGGTGGTGTCTGTGGTGGATTGGCTGCAGGCCATCAAGATGGAGAGATACAAAGATAACTTCACAGCCGCTGGATACACCAACTTGGAGGCAGTCGTGCATGTAAATCAAGAGTAAGTAAACGTAGTCAGAGGGTATTTATGAAGAGATGACACTACATAATGGTGGATGGGATGGATGCAATAATTTGGCGTCACCATGGGGAAAATAAATTGCGTTCAGAGAATGTAATCCTTAATTATGGCCCCGATTATGATTACATTTAATTGTTTATGTGGTATCATGAAGAGCCTTAGTTATAGTGGATATAACTGCTCATACAGCAGCATCTGTAAAATGTATGGGACCATTGGAAGATCAGTAATGACAGCTTTATTTGTCGTGGAATATAGATTTTGCACACATATGCTCTATGGTTATTTCCCTGCAAATTCTCATCATGTCATCTCCCTGCCTTGAAAGTGCTGATTTTCATGTAACTATATCCATGGTTTTAATACCGTGTTATTTTAGCTCCTTGTGAATTTCCCCTTAAAACGTACAAATAACGTTAAAAATAGTGTCCTCTTTTTGCCCTTAAATGATTGGGCAGAGACTGCTGACACACCGATGGATTGGGGCTGCATATGCAGGCTCAGATCCGATCCAACGGCTTTCTCCCTGACAACCACTGGCTTTGAGGATGTTCTCAGGGAGGAAATGTCAGCACGCTCAAGCGTGCTGAAGTCTCCAGTGACCGAAATAGTGACCGACAGAAGGGAAGTTCAAACCTCACGGCTGCCTGGTCCTGCGGGGATGTGTTGGGGGCGGAGGAATCTCTCCACTTCACCCCCGCATTTTAAACAGTTCGGGGCATTTGGGAGGAGGGAGGATACTCCACACAACCTGGCCACTTTATGAAGCTAAAATGGTCAGAGTGTGTAGACATAAGCAGGAAGCGCCGTAACCTACCATGGTGGGAGCGTGGTGCCACACATTTCTCCGCGAGCTCTGCTTTAAGAGGGACGCCGATGTCCCTATTTATCAGGAAGAAAGAAAAAGCCGGGTTTCAAGCTGGAGGTAGTGCAGGAGAAAATGTATTCAGGGGGAAAGCAACCCCACTAGACGTGACGTTTCGGCCCAATGGCCTTAATCATAGGTATGATTAAGGCCATTGTGCCGAAACGTCACGTCTAGTGGGGTTCCTTTCCCCCTGAATAAAATTTCTCCTGCACTACCTCCAGCTTGAAACCCGGCTTTTTCTTTCTTCCAGTGTGTAGACTATCCCTTTAAGTAAATGGGGATCTCTAGGTATCTGTCACTTGACTCTTTGCATTAGTCCTATTGAATGTAGGAGCTTTCTACACATTTGATCCTCCGCTGGTTTGGGTCTACAATGCCCATAATGTTGAAGAAGACAGTAATCTACTGTTGTATAACCTTGATATCCATCTTTAGTCCTAACTTCAGTACCAGAATGTCGCCCAGACATGTCAGGCTTTCCTCTGTAATTTGAACTCGGTTTACTTGCTTCAGCCTAGTAATTATACATTCTTACATTATTACGTTTGGCCTGTATTCCCACAAGAATGCCATGCTAATGTCTTGTTTCCGTTTTCCCACCGTATAGTGACCTGACCAGGATCGGCATCACTTCCCCTGCACACCAGAACAAGATTCTGAGCAGCATCCAGGGAATGAGGACCCAGATGCAACAGCTCCAAGGGAGGATGGTTCCTGTCTGAAGCAGCCGGGTACCAGATGATAACACACACAGAACTCTTGAAAATTTGTTTACCTCATCCATGCACTTTAATTGAAGAACTGCACTTTTTTTACATCACCCTCACCCCACGGAACACAGACTCTCTATCTGGCGGTGAGGTGAAAATCCATTAATAAAAAAAAGATAAAATACACAGAACTATTAAGTCATTTGTGCCACACCTTCAGTACATCTGTATTGACAAAGCAAGGACTACGCAGGAGAGGGCACAGACATTTTGATATACAGCAAACTTGTGAGCTGCATCTGATTTTACAAGAGTTTACCAATCTTCCTGTGGATTGTTTGACTTGTGACATGGACACCTTTTTGTTTTTTTCTTTTGTGGAGTGAATCACAACGTACCCTGTGACCTGTTGCCAAGCACAGGCCATTCGTGAGGTGGAAATGGAAGGACCTTGGAGGTGAAGGCCTGTGCCCCGCGGGCAGACTTTGTAAACCACATTAGATTGCCGGTGTTTTGAGTTTGTTCTAGGAATACCAGCGGCCTGTGGAAAACGTGTTTTTTGACGTTGAGCTGCCAATTCGCGCTGCGGTGGAGATGCTGCGTAAAGCAGCTGAAGAGGGTGGTAGAAACGGTAAGTTGGGACTATTTTATAGATATACATTTGTTGTCGTCTTCCCTTATCAGGAATTCTGAAACACGAAATACTCCATGTACGAACTTTGATCAAGCACTGATGCAACACCAAAAAGTGGAACATTCTAGTCCTGACCTCATGTGACAGATAAAATTATGAAAAATGCTGTATAAAATGACCTTCATGCCATGTGTATAAGGTGTACATGAAATATAAAGGAATTTGGTGTTTAGGCTTGGGTCCCATCCCCAAGACATCTCATTATTATATGCAAATAGACCAAAATCCCTGAAAAATAGGAAATTTGAACACTTCTGAGCCCAAGCCTTTCAAATGAGGTATATTCAACCTGTATCGCATAATCCTCCTCAACTATCCATAAGGCTTGCATCATGGGACTTGTGGTTATGATATCTGGGATTTCCAGATTAGCCATCCCTATACCATACTGTCTGAGTTTATGGCCCAAAACGCTGTGTAACCCTAGAAACAGAGCACTGATTGTTTCATACATGTTGTGAGCTTAGAATAGATGTTATCTACGCACACTGATTTCTCATAAGCATTGACATAGGATTATGGAGTAGAAATAAAATATCAAAGTGAAAACGGATATTATTCCATCAAGCAAAACATGAAATCTGACTTTTTCTTTACAGGTAATCGGCCTTAATTTCCTTCCGTGCTCCCTGGTTAATGAAGCCGTAAAGACGCAGGACACGGGAATCTTAATGGTTTATTTTGGCGAAGTTACTTTTCACAAAACTGGCCATTGCTTCTCCATCATGGAAAAAAGGGATTATCCTAATGTCTACCAGATGCCCCGGGTCTTCCTGTGCTTCACGCTACCAGCCACACGTCTGCTCGTAAGGGTGTCACAGCTTTATGACATTGGAGATCAGCTGATATGTACCACTCCGGACCAGGGTGTTCTGTTGCCTTCAGTAAATCCAAGGGTGGATTTATACAGTTTCCCGTCTTTCGATTTTGAGTTCTGAAATTAATTTTTTTGGGGATATGTTTCCATGAAAGGGATATACTGACACATCAGATCCATGCCCATAATTCTTTTATTTTTTATTTTTATGGATGTATTTCACTTCAGAGTAACAACACAAACAAAACGTGAACAGTTTAAGAGGAAGAACGCTACCAAGTTATGTTGTTGGAATGGAATTGGATGCCAAACTAACCTTTAATATAGGGGACCCGATGTGCCACGGACCAATGGATAATACTTTTTTGATTTTTTTTTTTTTTTTTCCATTATGGTGCGACCATAGAAGATTACCAAGGTGGATGCACTTGCGGTCTTGGCCAACTCCTCATCGCTAATGGCCTCTGTAATATAATATTACAAGAGACTTTCCTTTCAAGATAAAATATGCAATTTACTAGTTTTCATCATCTTCCTGGTCACTGACACCAGAGATCTGCCAGTTATATATGCGTGTGTGTGTATACATGTGTATATATTATAAATATATATTATATATACACACACCAAGAAAGTTGTGTGTTCTTGACCCGCTGTCTTTGTATTAAAGCCTTCACGTCTGAGTTGCGCAGACTTGTGTAAATGAAGGAATAATAACTTTTGGGTGCTCTCTGCGCCCAAAGGATACTCTCTGAGGTTGAGTGTCACTTGTCGTCTAACGCCTTCCCCTATAGAGTCTCATCTCCCCAGCTTCTAAAAGCCAACAATCAATGGTATCACATCCCTAATGCTATCACCAATGATGCTAATATATATATTGGGCTACTGTCAACCATACGGGGTAAAATACCAAGGATGAATTGGACGCGGGGGGGGGAGGGTAGGAGGCATTTCTCAAATCTGATGGGGTTCCTTCCACGCAGTTATAGAGATGTAGATGAGGTGCCCAGCGTATGTCAAAGCAGCAGTGGGATAACTCGAGGTTTTAGGTAAACAGACACCTTTTTGGCATCTGATATTGGGGTATCGTGAAGACTTGTAGGAAATCCTCATAGCGTAAAACCATTTAGTTGTCAATGGTGTCCACTGAGCTCTACTAGGTTTGTATAAACCTGCTGCAGTTGAAAGGAGAAACTGCCTTTTATTCAGTATTTGTTACTGCCAAAAATGCATAAATTGCAAGCATTGTATACCTAGCAATACGGAAAATCTACTGGGTTTCATTAACTCATTTGCTACTAGAGATACACATATAGATCTCAAACCCCTCTGGCAGCAAAGAAGTTTCACAACCAACCCAATGATTTGATTATCAGTATTTTCATGGCCTAAATATATATATATATATATATATATATATGTAACACACTTAACCTTAACCTGAAGAAGAAAAAAAAATAAAGCTAAAGGGACTCTTTTTATTTTATATTTTGCATCATTGCAAATAAGGAATTTTAATTTAGCTTCTACTAAAATTAAAATTTATAAAAAAAACAATGAAGATCTAACAGAGCATTTTGTTCATACGTCGATTAGACCCTTATTTTCAGTCCCCTTATTAATTTGTTTAATATGTAAATTTTTACTGTTTTTTTTTTTTTTTTTTTTTTTTTGAGGGGAGGTGGTTCCTCTTCCCTTGGAAATTTAGGTACGCATAACTTATCTTGTTTATTTATGTTCTCTTTTTATACCTAGTTTGTAAAATTGTAAAATAGTAACGTTAATGCAAACGTTTGCATTCTGGAAAAATATAATGAGAAAAAAAAATAAAGTAGTTATTGAAATCGGCGTGTGTTTGTGTTCGTTTTGAAATAAGGCAAATGTGTGATGGTTCAATGCGGGGTGATTAATGGGTCTTAAAAATGTAAAGTAACTAACACGGCGTAAAAACCATTGTACAATCGAGCAAGCAAAACCTGGTTTAACACACTAAAGTGATAGTGGAGTCACCACCACTGGTGTATCTTGGCCTAGGCCAACAAGGCCCAGGCCTAGGGCGGCACTTTCCAGGGGGCGGCGGCCCGCTGGGTGGCCCCAGCCCTAAAAAAAAAAAAAAAATTTTTTTTTTTTTTTTTTTTTTACTTTTGCAAACTATTTTACCAGGAAGGAAACAATGAGATGTCACTAATTTTCAAGTATGTCCTGGGTAGGCAAGGCCTAGGCTTTCACTTTCCAGGGGGCAACAAAAAACCTCACCACTAATTGGGTTACTCACAGAGCACCGAAATGACGCCAACATTTTGGTGTTCTGTAGTTCCCTGCACTTCGGGGAATAAAATTTCCCAGCCCTGCAGTGAATTCACCATTCACCGCAGGGTACCCAAAGTGCATGGAGTCGGCCGGTGTATGCTGCCACCGCAAACCCATGGCCTGCTGTTTTCAAAAGAACTACTTAACGAAAATGTCTGGAATTTACATATAAGATCCTATGATTGATAATAAAAAGTTCTGTTACAGAAAAAGGAGAACCGCTATTAAAAAAAAGGGGGGAATTTAGCCCAAAAAATTCTGAAAAATCACTAAAAGGTACAAAAAAAAATCAATAAATAAATAAAGACTTTTTACTGCAGATTAAAATAATAAATGGTTTATTAGATATTGCATAAAAAACGGGAATATTTTTAACATTGAAACCTATGGGGTTCGCCTGAATAAACCTGCTGATTGAAACCACTGAACATCAGGGCATTTCACTGACATTTCTCTGCTGTTTGGTGTTCTCTGAATAGATTAACCATTACTTCTCTATGGGGATTTGCACTGCCTTCAAACAGCACCGTACTTGCTGGCAGTTCGCCAAACTTGTGTGTGAGCATATCACCAGAGCAGTGGTGTACTTAGAGGAGTGGCGGAGGGCGGACCGCCCCAGGTACCAGTGATTATTGGGGTGTCATTAGGGGGTACTAGGAGGTGCCACTGTCACTGTGTGTCAGCTTTGAGCTGTGTTCTCAAACAACGAGCAGCGGAGCATGGCGTTTGCATACGGAATAAAATCGAATAGAATAAAAATCCCCCTCTCCTCCCTCCATAGCTCCTCCCCTGCCCCGCAGCAGCTCTAGGAGAGGGGAGGGGGATGTGATTTGTGTCCAGAGAGAGAAGATGACAGTAAACGGCAGGCAAAGGGAGGGGGGGGTTCAGCAGAATATGAAGCCCTGTCTGCTTACTGCTGTTTAAAGTGGACCTTTCCTTAACCAGCACTGCAGTGATAGAAATTTGTCATTGAGCTGCCTGGCTCCTGGTGAGGCTGCTTGCGTGCAGGTCACACTCGGTCCGGCCAGTCAGGTGGTACTGAGTCTCAGTACCACCTGACTGGCTGAACCACGTGACACGCATGCACGCAGCTGCCCGCCCTTTCGTTAACATGGACTGTCACTCTATTCTGGACTGAACACCCATCGGGAAGGGAATCAAAGCCACGGTGCACCCTCTGGCAGTGGCACCCCACTGCTGACAAGATGGCTCCACGCACAGGCACAGCCGTGATCCTAACGTGGCCTGGAGGGACCTCCTGCTGAGTCTGTACACAGTACCTGCTGACTCTGCACACAGCCCTACCGCGGACAGAGGCCGGTAAATATAGAATAAATCATTGCTGTGTGCTCATATACACTCGGTTTGCTGGGAGTTTTATTGCAGTGGATTCTGATGCACTCATACACACCGCACATTGCATTGCTGGGAGTTTTATTGCTGTGGATTCTGATACGCTGACACACAACACACATTGCATTGCTGGGAGTTTTATTGCAGTGGATTCTGATGCACTCATACACACCGCACATTGCATTGCTGGGAGTTTTATTGCAGTGGATTCTGATGCACTCATACACACCACACATTGCACTGCTGGGAGTTTTATTGCAGTGGATTCTGATGCACTCATACACACCGCACATTGCATTGCTGGGAGTTTTATTGCTGTGGATTCTGATACGCTGACACACACACACACATTGCATTGCTGGGAGTTTTATTGCAGTGGATTCTGATGCAATCATACACACACGCACATTGCATTGCTGGGAGTTTTATTGCTGTGGATTCTGATACGCTGACACACACCACACATTGCATTGCTGGGAGTTTTATTGCAGTGGATTCTGATGCACTCATACACACCGCACATTGCATTGCTGGGAGTTTTATTGCTGTGGATTCTGATACGCTGACACACACACACATTGCATTGCTGGGAGTTTTATTGCAGTGGATTCTGATGCACTCATACACACCGCACATTGCATTGCTGGGAGTTTTATTGCTGTGGATTCTGATACGCTGACACACACCACACATTGCATTGCTGGGAGTTTTATTGCAGTGGATTCTGATGCACTCATACACACCGCACATTGCATTGCTGGGAGTTTTATTGCTGTGGATTCTGATACGCTGACACACAACACACATTGCATTGCTGGGAGTTTTATTGCAGTGGATTCTGATGCAATCATACACACCGCACATTGCATTGCTGGAAGTTTTATTGCTGTGGATTCTGATACGCTGACACACACACACACATTGCATTGCTGGGAGTTTTATTGCAGTGGATTCTGATGCACTCATACACACCGCACATTGCATTGCTGGGAGTTTTATTGCTGTGGATTCTGATACGCTGACACACACAACACACATTGCATTGCTGGGAGTTTTATTGCAGTGGATTCTGATGCAATCATACACACCGCACATTGCATTGCTGGGAGTTTTATTGCTGTGAATTCTGATGCACTCATACACACTGCACATTGCATTGCTGGGAGTTTTATTGCTGTGGATTCTGTGATACACACTGCATATTACTGTGAGTTTTATTGCCCTGGAGCTCTGGGATACGCTCATACACACTGCACATTACTGTGAGTTTTATTGCTGTGCAGTTCTGTGATATGCTCATACACACTGCACATTTCTGTGGGTTTTATTGCTTTGCAGCTCTGATATGCTCATACACAGTGCCCATTTCTGTGGGTTTTATTGCTATGCAGCTCTGTGATACGCTCATATGCAGTGCACGTTTCTGTGGATTTTATTGTTCCACCAATTAGAGCGGCTATGATCCCGTTTACTTGACATGCGTGGCTGTTCTTTGTAAAAATACTTGAATTTAAACATTTCATAATTTTCTTTATCTCAATAGATACATTTGAAATGGTATACAAAATATACAAGTAGGCACTTGGTATCCACTTTTAATATAAAGAGAGGAAAAGGCGGAGCTCTAAGAGGAAGGGTGGGGATTAACCAGGAAGAGGTGTGCCCTTGACAGGAAGGGGTGCGTCAAATTTAAATTAGGGGTGCATGAGTTTAGTCAGGCCTAGGGCAGCACAAAACCTAAATACACCACTGGTCACCACCAATCTCACGGATTCTGGATCGGTTCATTGGATCCCTGTAACCTCTGTTCTCTCCTGCCTGGTATTCAAATGGATTTTACCCCTTCCAGCATTAGGGGTAGATGCTGGACAAACTGCCAACACAAGGAAAATTCCAATAAAAGAAATATATATATATATTTTTAATCCTTATTTTTGAGATTTTCATACAGCCAGGATCTCAATACATATAAATAATAAGAATGCAATCTATGACACGGTACCAGAAAGACATAAATAAATCATTGCAAAATGTACCAGTGACAAGTGAAAATGCAGCAAAGGGTCACAATAGCTGAGACACAGAAAACTGCCTATTTAAATGTAAAAGAACAATAATCAGAAAACCTTTTTTTTTTTTTTATATAGCCCTGCCCATTTAATCAACTCTGCAGACTTCTGCCAGGGCAATAAGCAGTTTTAAAAGTTAACAAATTGTAAGAATCCCTACCTCATCCTATGTAAATAATTCCAGAGTCCCTTTAGTCCCTGAATTCCACTGTGTGACGGTCTATTCGTGATCTTGATCTTCATGGAGAATAGAATGAACAGGTAATCCTGTCATAAATAATGGGAAGCACTGTGTGTGTGTGTGTAATATACACTCACGGTCACTTTATTAGGTATACCTTGCTAGTACCGGGTTGGACCCCCTTTTACCTTCACAACTGCCTTTATTCTTTGCGGCCTAGATTCAATAAGGTGTTGGATTCATTCCTCAGAGATTTTGGTTCATATTCACATGATAGCATCACGCAGTCACTGCACATCCATGATGCGATTCTCCTGTTCCTCCACATCATAAAGGTGCTCTTTTGGATTGAGATCTGGTGACTGTGGAGGCCATTGGAGTACAGTGAACTCATTGTCATGTTCAAGAAACTAGTTTGAGATGATTTGAGCTTTATAACATGGTGCATTATCCTGCTAGAAGTCGCCATCAGAAGACTGGTACACTCTGGTCATAAAGGGATGGACATGGTCAGCAACAATACTCAGGTAGGCTGTGGTGCTTAATCGATGCTCAATTGGTACTATCACCCACACCATTACTCCACCAGCAGCAGCCTGACCCGTTGATACAAAGCACGATGGATCCATGCTCTCATGTTGTTTATGCCAATTCTGACCCTACCATCTAAATGTCACAGATGAAATCGAGACTCATCAGACCTGGCGATGTTTTTTTCAAACTATTGCTACAATTTGCACGGGCTCACCAAAATTGGACATCAGTTTCCTGTTCTTAGCTGACAGGAGTGGCACTTGGTGTAGTCTGCTGCTGCTGTAGCCCAAATGTTTCAAGGTCGGATGTGTTTTGCATTCAGAGATGGTATTGTGCATACCTTGGTAGTAACTAGTGGCTATTTGAGTTGCCTTTCTATCATCTCAAATCAGTGTGCCAATTCTCCTCTGACATCAACAAGGCATGTTCGTCCACACAGCTGCTGCTCACTGGATATTTTCTCTATTTTTGGACCATTCTCTGTAAACCCTAGAGATGGTTGTGTGTGGAAATCCCTGTAAATCAGCAGTTTCTCAAATTCTCAGACCAGCTCATCTGCCGCCATCAACAGATGCCACGTTCAAAGTCACTTAAATCCCCTTTCTTCCCCATTCTGATGCTCATTTGAACCTCAGCAAGTCGTCTTCACCACGTTTAGATGCCTAAATACATTGATTTGCTGCCATGTGATTGGTTGATTAGCAATTTGTGTTAGACAATTGAACAGGTGTACCTAATAAATTGACAGGTGGATGTAAATCTATATATTACTAATTATTATGAGAGAGACTGAGGGCCCTATTACATTCTTCACGCAAACCGGTGGACCTGCGCGAACCCTTTGCGAGCGTACTGTACTGCGTGCTTCCTATACTTAACATTGTGAGCGCAAATGCGTTTGTGCGCTGGTACACGGGTGGTATTCGAGTCTATGCGCAGTTTGTAACACACAGCCTTTGTGCGCATAATTTTAGCAACTCCTAAAAGCTGGTGTTAATGGCAAATTCTATCAACCTGGCCGAACCCAAATACACCAGCCCAAAAAAAAATACAGCAAAGTATAGTTACACATTCTACACATACCAAACCAATAAATTTGAGAAGTTGTGCGTGCATTTTTTTTTTGATACAGCATATATGCGCAAATTGACTTTGACAGGTGCAAAAACGTAACGTGAGGCAATTGTGGTTCTTAATTCTGATTGGCTGAATCGCGTGGAAAAAACAGTCCGCACACTGATTTCTGCGCGCAACGTAACTGCGTGCGCGTTTTTGCGCGTCCTTTTAAGCGCGTTATTTTTTTGACGGATGAAAAAATGCGCGAGGATTGTAATACCAGCGTTGATTTATGCATATTAACGCTTCGCGCAAAAATTCACGTGTTGCGCGAGCGGTTTTGCATGAAGAATGTAATAGGGCCCCGAGTGTGTCTCTCTCAACATCTCTTTTTTCTAAGGTCTGTATATCTGTATAAACTGGATATGAGAAGTCTACACACTCATGACTTTGCAGGTTTTAGAAAACGTTACGAGAGAAATCCGCAATGTAAGTGTCGAGACTTTTATTGATCTGTAATGTGGTCTGCCTATAAACAAAAATCCAGAGAAAAATAAAACTGCAACCAAATGATTGCACACCCTTTAATAATAGGAAATATAACCCCATTCTAAATGGAACCTGCAGATACAGAGCAAAAACCTTACATAAATGGAAGGGATTCTGATTAAAGTCGGCTGTTGCTGTTGAAATTGCTTGAATGTTTGGAGTTGCATCTAACGGAAGTGGTTCACAATGATTTTGTTCAGTGTTGGAGAATCAGAAGATAATTAAGTGAAGACCTACAGCACAACCGCCTGCTTGGAAAGAAATTGTTATTGTCTTGTATGTTCTGATCCATCAATGGACCACAGCAAGAACAGCGAAACATTTACTTGGGCGAACAGATTGCATCCATGCTAAGTGATGGTATTTTGGGAGTGATAGGTGGTGGGTGGACTGAAGTGCTTAATGGCTGTGTTTTGACAACTTAATTGTAGTCTTTGATTGTGTGAACACCCAAATATTGGAAAGCTAATTCTTGCAGGTAAATATGTGACGGGCAGCTCTGTCTTTCTACATTCTATTGATTCATCGGCACAATGGAGCTCACGCTATGTAAAAACGTCATCCATAAGAATGCAGACAGAAATCTTTGCTTCCACCCAGAAAACTCCTACCTGTGTACTGGAATAAAACCATGAACCTTTCACAAAGTGCAGTATAAACGTGTACAATCAATCAGGACTGCATAGTAGATTTACCATTTTTTAACTATAGTCTGAATTACATAAAAAAAAAACACAAAAAGAGAAGGTAAAATTCCAGAATTCACTACATTGCATTTTAGACATGTGTTTAACAAGAGGTCACCCATTTATTTATTTTTTCATAAAGTATTTTACCAGGAAGTATACATTGAGATTTCTTTCGTTTTCAAGTATGTCCTGGAACTGGACAAAAGGAAATTCGGCCTGAAGCATAGGAAGGGTTATTTTAGGGTGAGAACAATAAAGCTGTGGTATTCTCTGCCTGTTGAGGTGGTTAGGTCAGAGACTGTACAGACTTTTAAAAAACGACCGGATGACTTCCTGCAGAAACATAATATTAAGGGACATAATATTTAATATGTGGGTAAAAGCGACTTGATCCAAGGAGAAATCTAACGCCATTCTGGGATCTAGAAGGAAGTTTTTCCCAGTGTGTTGCATATTGGCGAGCACTTCAGACTGGGTTTTTTTGCCTTTCTTTTGGATTAACAGCAGTAGGTGATGTGTGAAAGGCTGAACCCGATGGACGCATGTCTTTTTTCAGCCTATGTAACTATGACTTAGATAAAAGTAATATTTTACTACTTTGGTGTTGACACCAGAAAACTTCTCATATTTAGGAACATGGAGCTTCAATCACCTAATAAATGGGATGTCAAGTGTTTGCAGCTATTTTCTTTGATACTTTGTAGTTGCAAAATAAACCAGCGTATATCTTCCCATTGATGCAAGCTGGGAGGAGCCCCCACTGTCTTTAGCAACATATTCTTGATCGATAATCTAAAATCTGCTTGGTGGCTATTGATGTCTGTCCTCCTAAATTGATGGATAATGCAACGAGAGGGTTTAAAAAAATGGATATGCACTAGATTAAAAATACAAATAGTCCTTGTTCTTTAAGTATATTTTGTAAGCACCTGAAGGGTTTAAAGGTCCGTAGGCAGCAGGATAGACGGTGAACGCTCTGTAAGGTAAACCAACAGATACAATTCAAAAACATGTTGACAGTATTTTGAGGGGAAAAAGAGAGCTTTATTAAGAGTGATCCTTCCTTAACATGTGTGTACTGCATGTTGAGATTTAATTATTACTGTAGATACTCGAGTATACCGTTAGATTTTTGTGACAAAAATTTACCTTAAAATTGGAGAAGCCGCGTTATATTCGAGACATCTGCATCGTGTGTCAAATAAAACCAAAAAGAACTTGCCTTGCTCTGGATCCCAAGTCTCCAGGAAGTTCTGGTAGTCTCGCTGTAGTGAATGCGGGCTCCCTAATGCTTGTAAACACTTCAGGAACTCCCGGATTCAGGAGAGGTGGGATCCATCACGGCCAGAGGGCACGCTCGGTTTAAGCCAATCATTCACCTCGCTCGTCTCTGCCAGCCATCCAATCGCTATTAAAGAAGATGGGTGGCAGGCGGCTTCATACTTAGTAACACCTGCAATCATTCTAGAGCAGAACACCCTGACCTGAGGGGTAGCCTGGCTGTGTTAAGAGAACCTGGAAGGATTTTAATTGTTTACCGGCACAGTAAAATGTTGTTCCTCACGTTGTATTCGAGTCTTGAGTATTCTGTCATTTCCATAATAAATCTCTCTCCATCGCGTTATAGTCGGGTCGCGCTATACTCTAGTATCTACGGTAATTGGAAAGAAGGTAGGTAGTTTCGTAACCCTGAAGTGTAGAACATAAACAGAGGTACTCTATAGAACAGCTACATGAGAATATATTGCTCCAGGAGATATCCTCCTTGGTTGTTGACCTTACAATTCGCTAAGACCTTCAGAAAAGCCAGTTTGGCCAAAAAATGCTGCAAATTCCTCTTACTTTGTAATCTCCTTTGAGCAGGGCTCTCTACACCTCGTGTCTCGGGTTCCTAGGTTTTCACTTTTGTTTAATTCCCCATTTTTTTATTTTATTTATTGTGCAGCCCTGTGGACACTTTTGGCACCATGTACATGATGATAATGATAAGAAAGCTGAGCTTAGGTGTGAGGTGGTCATTTGTCAATATAAACTGTAAATCCAGCAGACTGGCATGTAGAAATAAGAAGTAAAGCAAGAAGCGAGTCATTGACTATGTAAAATGTCCAGATTTGGCTTTTGTGGCTTAAAATGTGAAATTGCACAGTCAATTCATGGCAGCTCGAGAGGGCCATATTCCAAGGTAAGAACTAATCATTACCAAGGGAGGGCTGGCAAGACCAACGACTGTGGGGGGAACAATCTCCCTCTGAATTACTACAACATGGGAGTTGAGGTTCACAACTTCCTAATTGTTGTTCTGCGGATTATATGTGACATGTGGTGCGCTGGACTGTACACACCGCACTGCAGGTGAGAGGCTTCCATGGGGTTAAATTACTCATTTATAGGGGAATTATAAGCTGCTACTACTAGTATCAATTAAACATTCTTGCCATATTTTAGTAACATTATGCACTGCTTATTTTTACAGCATTAATTTTAAATATATCTATATAAAATGTATAAGCAGAGTGTGATGGTTATTGTTGGTATGCTTTTGCTGTGTGTACATGGTTTTCCCCTGTGATTAATAAATGCACTCTGTTATGCACAATTAATAATTCACAGTGGATTTGAGAGTATGGACTCTGTACTAGGAATGTCCCCTGACCAGGATTTTTGTGTCTCTGATTCAGAGTCATTCAATATTTGTGATTGGCTGATACAGAATCCTCTACGTGACCTGATGCCCACCCCCCCCCCCACCCCACCATTTGGGCTCGAGGTTGCAGATGCCAGGCACTATTACAAACTTAACGCTAGCATTACCGCTCAGGTATGTAAAGCGTTAACGCTAGCTTAAGTGAGTTTAGCGTATGCTCTCGATATTACAAACGGGTTAAAAAATCCTTTGGTGCACCGGGGATTGTGCTCGCTTCCACAAGCTTACTGTACTTTGTGCTCCCTATACTTAACATGGGGAGCGCAAAGAGTAATTAGCGCTAGGATTCCAAAGTCCTAACGCTAATTACGCCCCGCTACGGTTACTGAAAAGTTAGCACCAGCTTCTGCAGAATCAGTCAGCACCAGCTGAAAATCCCCCCAAAAATCAGATACTCACCTCTCATCCCGCGGCGAGAAAGGTGGTCCAATCCGCCACTTCTGGTCACCAGTAGCAGAGTGGGACTGGGGACAAATAGTCCCTAGTCTCCCTCTGCGATTACTCCGTGGACCTGCATGATCTCGAAAGAGCAAGATCTTACAGGTCACAAGACCCAGCAGCACAACCCTCTAAGGAGTACTAATGTGCCGCCGCAAGTATCCAGGGACTTAGGGCTGCATTACGGGGCAGGCTGCTGAATTAGCACCTGTCCCATAATATGGTGCTAAAACGGGGATGCTAATGGGAAACCTGCAGGTGCAGGTTTTCCAGTTTAGTGTCCCTGTTTTAGTGCATAGAATGTAATGTAGAATACTGCCCGTCAATGGGTAATCTGCCTGGTGTACCCAATACACCAGTGGGACCCTGTGAGCGTGCAGAGGACCCACTGAGCAGATGCCAATGGATTGCCGTAGACCCAAGTGTGCATGCTGTGGCCCGACAGGGTTGGACTCAGGATGGGGATTTTAGCTTTTATAAAGCCAGTAACAATTCTGGAAAAATCCTTTGATTGACTCCTGATCCTAATCCTTGCGATTGGATAGGGACATCCCTACTCTGTGCTGTCCTTTGCTTTGAAAATAGGAGACGGCAAGTAAGTTCTCTTAAATCCTAACAGTGTATTCTTATCATTTTTGGTACCATTGTTGGGCCTGTAATTGTCAGCGATTGACATGTTCGCTGGGCTCCTGTGAGCTCTCACTTCTTGTTTACTGATGGACCTGGTGCAGGGCTCCTGGGGAATAAGCCTAAACATGTGCTTCCCTCCGCAATCCTCTCCACTATGATACCCTACCCTGCATTACGCCATTCCATGGCAAGCCCTCTTTTAAGCAGTTATAACACAATACTATGTGATCTGCATGATAAACAATTACCCACTACATCTAAATGGCGCTTCACTTCTAGGACAGGAAAATGACACGCTGAGCGTCTTATCACGGCGCGTTTAATTAACATACTTGTAATAAGGTGATAATTTCCATTTAACTCGAGATTCTGGTGAGAAGCATTTTGTGGTTTGTTGTATGTGAAATCATCTTGCTGTTTCATCCTTCGCTTCTCTCTGAGCACAGCACGCGCCTTCCTCGCTCTGCTTTCACGCTGTGAAGAGAATGAGATTTGGCTGAAGGGTTAAACACCGTTCCCTTCATAACGGCAGAAGCGCGGAAAATAAATGAAAACTCAAAAAAGTGCAAATAGATTTTTAGATGGGAAAAAACGTTGGCGGACTGTGAAAAAATGCCTTATGTTATGATTACTTTGAGCAAGCGGTGTGCAATTTATAGCTACTATATGGCTTCTCTCTGTTGAGCTTCGCAGCTTGGTCTGTGCAGGAACAGGGACAAAGTGACACAAAATTGACAAAATGCCTATTAACTTGTGAAGGGAAATGGCTTCTTTTCTCCTGAGGAAAAAGGTGAGGTAGATATGGAAATAACTCATATCCTCCACTAAGTGGAAAACAAAAATATAATGCTTGAGATATCCAACATCCCAAGCTACTCCAAGACAAGTGTCCTTGTAGCTGAGTGTTCATATCGCAAAACGAAATTGGGGTATTTTAACCCCTTCACTACCACGAGCTTTTAAAAAAACAATATCAGAAGATTTACTAAAAACACAGGATCCATAGATAAAAAGTAAATAGAGTAGAGATCATTATTCCAAAGGTAAGATAATAAAATGATCCACATTTGCTTATTTTTAATTTATTCAATTTTACATTACAGAAATATTGCTGAGATGAAAGGTTTGTAACTCTAGATGGCATCCCTTATCTTGAAGAATTTAACTTCGGATCTGCGTTATCATCAACATATAGGCCTAAATGTCCTCTGTATCAAACTCTATAAATGTGATAAAGATAGGTAATAATCATCAGTGGAATCTAGACGCACCCTTCACCTTTCCAACCTGGTGTTTAAGAGCTTTTCTGGGAAGCTACCACCCTACCTAAATAGACTGCTTCCCCCAGCAGTTCCCTCATCCTATAAACTCCGATCCAGGACCAGCACCTTACTTGCAATACCACAATACAAAAAGAAAGTGGCTCAATCCTCATTTTCTTATAGAGCACCGCAATTATGGAATAACCTCCCAGACACAATCAAATCTTCCCCCAGTGTAAAGTCCCTTAAGAGATCTCTATTAACATACCTCAATACGGAATGCACCTATAAACCTGTAACATACAGGGTTATTCAAAGAGAATCGAAAAGTCACCGCACGTTCGGTGACTTTCCGTTCTCCTCAATTCGGTACGATTTGGCGAACCCATTTTGGCGACCCTGTGGTGTATTCAGCAAGCACCACAGGGCCGTCATAGTGCAGGGAAAAGCCGCTGAAAACTCACCCCAAAACCCGGCAAACGCACACCAAAACCGGCAAAAACATGTGGATTAACCCCGCCGAACACGCCGGAGAGACCCGAGCAGCCGCCAATCACAGTGCAGAGCAGCCGCTGGAAAAAGCCGACACCACAGACGAATGGAGTAAAAAAAACAGTAAGCTTGAATGTTTGAAAAGTGAAACGCAGTTTGCAAAGAAACAACAGAACGAAAATGTCTGAAATTTACATATAAGGTCCAATGAATGATAATAAAAAAGGCAGTTACAGAAAAAAGAAAAAAACGATTTAAAAAAACCCGAAAAAAATATTTTCGCGAAAAATGCCTGAAAGATCCTAAAAAAATCTATACATAAAGAGACTCTTTACTGTAGAATATTATAATCAACGGTTTATTAGATATTGAATTAAAACGGGAATATTTTTAACATTGAAGCCTATGGGATTCGCCTGAATAAACCTGTCGAATGAAACCACCGAATAGCAGGGCAATTCGACAACTTTTCACTGCTGGTTTTTGTTCTCTGAATAGACGAAGCATTGCTTCTCTATGGGGGTTTCACTGTCCTCGAACAGGCAACGAACAGGCACCGTATGTGCAGGCAATTCTCCAACATTTGGCGAACTGCCTGCGCTCTGGATAGCCGAATGGCCTGGAAAGGTAACTGTACCCTGAATTTCACTGTTCGATTACCTTTCGGCCACAATTCGGATCTTTTTGAATAACCCTGATAAGGACTATATTTCCTACATATTTATTTTCTGTGTTAATCTGTATATTTGCGTTTTGTTTTTAATATCTTGCATTTATTACTTTGTATTTCTGTACCTACTGTAAGAATTCATGTTCTTGAATCCGAGACAAACTTGAAAACGAGAGAAATCTCAATGTATCCTTCCTGGTAAAATACATTATAAATAAAATTATAAAAATGGACAGATCTGCTTATAGGGACTTGTAGTGATCAGAAAGAGATTATTAGCTATGCAGCTTCTAAAAAATACCAATTGAATAAAAAGTGAAAAAAAAGAAGGAAAGCAAAACATCTCAGGGCATCAGTTAGCCTTTGGACTGTGAAATATCCCAGGAGATATTGGTACCTCCTTAAATTAAATCCTTTTATGATTGCCAGCAATTAATCTTCAACTCATGAGACACGAGTACCCGATTTAATAATCTCCTAACACAACGGGCTCCTCAGACACACACAAAAAAAACGAGATAAAATGTCATGGAGCACTAATCTGCCGAGAGCGGTGCTGGGACGGGTATTGTAAAATAGAACATGATTTACCGTGAAAGAAGCAATCCCCCCCAGAAAAGCCAGGATTAATTATTAATGTTTTGACAACTTTATATGTCCTAGTGTTTCACTATCCCACGTCCCCAGCTAAAGCCAATCCTACCACCCAACCATGTAATTACATTAACCTTTCGACACAACAAGCCGAGATTTCCCGTGAACTGCAATCAATAGTCCAGAGATGCCATCTATATAATGGGTTACACTTCACTTCAAGAAATAATTAGCTCCTCCACTCCTGTGGGGTTTGCTTCTATCCCTTTTTACTGACACATGGCTAGTAAAGCCCTTTTTATTGCAGCACTGCACACACCGCAGCGCATCGTGTACAGATAATTGTTTACCTAGTGCGTCCCTTAAAGAGTCTTGTTCATTCCTTATTTTAATGATTTATTTGCTACTGTTAAATGCTATTTGTGTATTTTTCTGTACTGGATTGTTCGCGTTGTTTATGGTAAAGAATTAGAGGAAAATTCTACGATCGTTTATGGTAAAGAATTAGAGGAAAATTCTACGATCGGTCGAGCAGCACCATTGCAGGGTTTTTGGGCAAAGTATGGTGGCAAGGCCTCCACTACCAACTTATTACCAATCATAATGGCATACACACCTTATGAGAAAGGTGTGCACTGCAAGATGTTTGAAGCTACAACGGCCCTTGGGAAAGTTTTTCAGCAATGGGGAAAAAAAAGGAAATCCAGGCCAACAAGGCGATCCAAAGTGCAGCCATGAATCATTGGTACAATCTAGGTCTCTTTAAAATTAATTAGTAACTCAAATTGGTTTTCCACCATGTTTATAGACAAAGAGGAAGATGCAACTTCCACGAGGCAAAAACATGAATAGGGGTCCTCTTGGATCCAGTGGACCTAGTCACAGCAATAACATAAACTTGAATAGAAGGGTACCAGTCACTCAAAGTGTAGCAAAGTGACATTTATTCAAGAAGGCAAACGCAACGTTTTAGTCGACAGAATGACTCTGAAAAGGGTACCAGTCACTTTGCTATACTTGGAGTGCCTGGTACCTTTCTCTTCGAGTTTATGTTTATGGACAAAACTCCCTTTCAGTTTGTGTTTACCAGAATACATCTGATGCAAATTAAATAAAAATATTGTTAGCAGCACATATCTTTAGAGATGTTTAAGACAGTTCTGACTTTTCAGTTGTTCTTACCTATGCATCTATATCCAGATATCATCTTGCTTATCATATTGTCAGTCATGAAGTAAGCAAGCAGGGTCACTGCAAATTCCCTTTATGAGTTGGTCTCTGCTATCACATCTTGCCATAAAGATCTCTGGGGATCTCATCCTTGGATTTCTAGGAATCCTTGGATTTCATTATACCAAATACCATTTTTGGCAATCTCCTGCTGTTCCCAACAAGTTATGTTTAGACAATAGTCAACTGTTGATAGCAAAAAAGATAGCAAACTAGTCATTCTGATTTCATTTAGTTTTTCTGTATCAACAATTGGCACCAAATCTGGCATTCACAGCCACATTATCTGCTATGAGAATTCCCTCTGCTAAGAGCTAGAATCCTAAGAGATTAGGTGAGCTCACTCTAGAACAAACAATGTAACACTGCCCATGTGAAAAGCAGACTTCTCTTAGGTCAATCCCCGCTACCTTCAAAGTCTGCCCCTGACACTTGTCGATGGTCATCGCAAAACAAACCTTTAGGATGAACTGAAGTCTTTTGAATTGAGACAGATATTCTGAAGGTATAAGAGGTATTCGTGGTATGAACACCGACTCCGCCGACCAGAACTGGTTAGTACTGTACTCTCAATCACATTTCTGTTGAGTGCTTTTACTTGCAATCTGGTGCCATTACAGAGCTTAGGTGGGTTGAGGTTCTGCAATAATATCACAGGTTCTCCCACGTTGGAGCATTGAGGGTGTGTGTGAGGCCTGGCTGTGAGAAGGAAGCAGATATGCTGGAGCAGTGATGGAGTTTGTGAGGCCTGGCTGTGAGAGGAAAGCAGACATGCTGGAGCAAGAGGGTGTGTGTGTGAGGCTTGGCTGTGAGAAGGAAGCAGACATGCTGGAGCAGTGAGGGAGTGTGCGTGCCCCGGCTGTGAGAGGGAAGCAGACATGCTGTGGCATAGCGTGGGGGGAGCCTCAGGGGCGGTCGCCCCGGGTGCAATTTTCTTAGGGGTGCAAAATTTCAAAAGAAGTTTGAACCACTAACATTTTTCAGCAGGAATCAGCAAGGTGTCCGCTCACGGACACTGGTGTCCGTGAGAGGCCCTTGTACGGGTAGCTGCCAGTTTTGCGGCGCCGGCGGTGACTTAGCACTCAGCATCTGGAATGGAGGACCAGGACAGAATATTCTGGTTCTGTCCTGTCTCCTCCTTAACGCAGACATGAGTCATTTGAAGCAGCGCAGCATTATTCGATGGAACACCCTGTACCCAGTTTGTCAGCCCCCCTTGAAGCCCTGTTCCAACTCATCGCCACTGGCAGCCCTGCAGCCACTGAACAGTAAGGAGGGAGGGAGGCACCTGCCTTGCAGCACATTTAAAATCCGGTCCCCACCAAGCCCCCTGGACAGCTCCCCCCGGGCCACCAGCAATTCCACGCAGGTAGGCAACAATGATCAACACACAGTGAGGGGGTACTGTGGGTACGGGGAGAGAGTCACTGGAAGTTCAGGAAGAGAATGACTGGGGGTACTTGGATAGAGAGAGAGTGACTGGGGGCTACTGGGAGAGTGACTGGAGGTTTGGGGAGAGAATGACTGGGGTACTGGGAGAAAGTGGTGGTACTTGGAGAGAGAAAGTGTGACTGGGGTTACTGGGAGAGAAAGAGTGACTGGTGGTACTTGAGAGTGACTGGGGTACTGGGATAGATTGACTGGGTATAGTGTGAGAGTGGAACTATGCTATGGTATACTGGGACAGGGTGACTGGTAGCAGTGGTGTAGCGTGGGGAGGCATGTGTGTTTCATTTTTTTATTATATCAGTATTTTGTTAATATACAATACATGTGCTTGTGGGGTAAGTGGGTTAATACTCTACTGGTGGTGGAAGGGAATCAGGGTGTGTTGCCATGTCTACAGGATGGGGGGGCACAATTCTTGCCTTGCCCCGGGCGCCGACAACCCACGCTACGCCACTGCAGACATGCTAGAACAGTATGGGGGTGTGCGAGCCCCGGCTGTGAGAGGGAAGCAGAGATGGTGTGTGTAATGTCTGGCTGCGTAGAGACTCCATTGTGTGTGAAGTAACAGCATCCCTCTGAACTGCTGATCCAGTGTATCAACTGGATTTTTGGAAAATGGTAAAATCTTTTTCTTTTTTTAAGAAGATTATAAATATCAATTTTCCTGCTTGTAACATCTTTTGTTTTTGAAACAATGGTTTTTGAAATATAGGTATATTGATAAATGTATTCACACCCCTTTTTCTCTACTCCTTTAACTGGATTTTTGGAAAATGGTAAAACATATGTTTGTTTTTTTTTTCACATAGATTGTAAATACCAATTTTCACACCTGTAACATCTTTGGTTTTTGAAATATACAGGGTTATTCAAAGAGAAACGAAAAGTCACTGCATGTTCGATGACTTTTCATTCTCTTCAATTCGGTGCGATTTGGCGATCCCATTTTGGTGACCCTGCAGTGTATTCAGCAAGCACCACAGGGCCGTCATAGTGCAGGGACAAGCCGCCGCAAACCCGCTGAACACTCACCACAAAACTCAGCGAATGCTCACCGAAACCCGCAAAAATATCTGGATTAACCTGCCGAACATGCCGGAGAAACCCGAGCAGCCGCCGATCACAGCGCAGAGCAGCCGCCGGAAAAACCCGACACCACAGACGAATGGAGTGAAAAATAGATGGGGGTACTCTCACATCTGGGGAAAAACTGATTATTATGACTATTTTCATGTCCTAATAAACAATCGTTGTAGCTCATTTAAAAGGAAGACACTATAAAAGGGAACCATATTTTTTAATACTGTGTTCCTTTAAATGAACTACAACTATTGTTGTAAACCTATGGGGGTTATCTACTAAGTGCCTCTGTTGCAGGAAAAGTCTGTATTGCAGTGCAGTTAGCTGTTTTTTATCTTTTTGCAACGTTGGCACTGAGTGGATAATCCCCTACAGGGTTATTCAAAGAGAATCAAAAAGTCTCCGCACGTTCAGTGACTTTTCGTTCTCTTCAATCAGGTGCGATTCGGCGACCCTGCAGTGCATTCAGCAAGCACCACAGGGCCGTCGTAGTTCAGGGAAAAGCCACCGCAAACCCAACGAACACTCACCGCAAAACCCGGCTGACGCTCACTAAAACCCGTAAAAACATGTGGATTAACCCCGCCGAACACGCCGGAGAAACCCGACTAGTCGCCGATCACAGTGCAGAGCAGCCGGCGGAAAAACCTGACACCCAGACGAAGGAGGCGGAAAAAAAAACAGTACGCTTGAATTTCACTCTTCGGTTACCTTTCGGCCACAATTCGGATCTCTTTGAATAACCCTGATAGGTATACTGATAAAAGTATTCACCCCCCTTTTCAATCCCTCACTGGATTTTTGGAAAATGCTAAAATACGTTATTTTTTTATTTTCAAGACGACTCTTAATAACCATTTTCTTGTCTGTAACATCTTCTGTTTTTGAGATATAGGTATCCTGTTTAAAATAACCCCATTTTTCATACTCCCACTTGGATTTTTAGAAAACGGTAAAACACATTTTTTTTAAAAAAATTCTATAACATTGTAGATACCAATTTTCACCCCTGTAACATCTTTGGTTTTTGAAATATAGGTATACTGATAAAAGTATTCACACTCCCCCCCCTTAACTGGATTTTTGGAAAATGGTAAAACACATGTTTGTTTCTTTCAAAGAGATTGTAAATACCAATTTTCACACCTGTGACATCTTTGATATTTGAAATATAGGTATACTGATAAAAGTATTCACCCCTTTCTGTATTTTCAGAAATGGTAAAATACGTTTTTTGGGGTTTTTTTAAGACAAATTTAAGTACCAATTTTCACATCTGTAACACCTTCGGTTTTTGAGCTATAGGTATCCTGTTTAAAATGTTCAATCCCCTTTTACACCCCCTTAGGTTCCTACATCATAAAAACAATGTCTTCAAAATTTCATGTTCATAGGTGAAATGGTTTGAGCTGGGTGTTGATGAGTCAGTCAGTCTGGACTTTTTCCTTTTATATGTATATATATGGATTATTCTTTTAGGTTCCAGTGAGAAAATATCCCCATTTTAATATATGCTTTTATTAAAAAAATAAATCAATTCACCAATTTACCTGTGATCACCACGTTACGATGCAATGTAACTTTTTCACATGCAAAGCACGTTTGTGACTCATAGCAAGGTCTCTTGGATGTAAATATAATCTGTATATGTAAACATCCAAAAAGGAAGGAGCATTTGTATACCGAATGAGATGACACACATTTGCTTTATTCACATTATAACACATAGTTCCGTTGTATGTAAAGTGTGTCCTGGCAGTATGTTTTTGTAGCGTACGTAAATGAATGCTCTGTGTACATAGCAAAATCCTGATTGCATCCGGCCAAAATTAACGATCAAATCAACCGTAGGAAAACACAAATCTCATTTCTAAGTCAACTGATACTCTGAGAGAGATATCTAATGTCTGAGTCATTATTTCATTTTGAAATGGTCAATCTCTGTTACACAGCAGAGCTTACTTACTAAGAAGTCTACTAACTAATTTTTGAGAGGGCTCCAAATTACACTTGTTGGCATTGACTTGGGACATCCCATGAAATTGGCTGATATTTCCTTTAATGATTACCAAAGCTGAAGATTATAACCGAGAAACTGAAATACTCAGCTATTAGTTAATATACACCTGATCTTACACTATTTATTCTTCTTACTGTATTTGTATTTGTTATACTGTCTAAATTCAGTCAGATTCAGGTACTATACTTTATGGTTCTTTATAGATATTTATAGTAATGATCCAGGGGCATATAGATTTTGTTGACACACAGGGACTTGGAAATGTATCCAAAGAGAAGGGGAATTAATATTACTGGGGCTGCTAAACCCACTCTTGTCATAAAAGTCATAGGCATCATCAGTGTGTGACCATGGCACCAGTTCAAGTGTTGGCCAAAACCCAATCAGTTTCATCCAAATCAATTTTGTTTATTTTCCAAGCATGTCCTCCTACTATTATGAATAAGAGCAAACACGGTAGTGATGTATCATTTTATGGAATCCACCATCAGATCCAGTTCTGTGGATAAATGACCCTCTATAAGATCAAAAATTTCCTTAGAAAAACATACCTTTGTCACCCTGCTTCTTGCCTCTTGTAGAAGAACAACCCTGAAATAACCCTATTAGCTCATAAAATATGCCATCAACCTAAGAGTCTTTTGCTGCATCAACTTCACTCAATGTTTTTGGTTTCTGTAGGTCGGCACCCACTTCCCTTTCATAAAAATGTTACTTATTTGAGCACTTGAGTGGTGCTAAATAATTTCTCTGACTCCAAATCCCCCCTTTGTTGTAGCATTTCCATGCTTCATGAAATGAATCAAGGCGTTTTCATGCTCCAGCACTCACTTTCATTTGGATATGGCAAATAATCCTATAGCGAACTTGCCGGACACCGATATGGGAAGAAATAACGATTTTGATACATCAGTGCTCCACGGATTCCTTGGTATAAGAAACCAGCAACAAATCATATTACATGAAACTTGCAGTCAGTGATTTTTGATTACAGGTATGTGTTTTCCTATTTAGTGAAAGTGCCTTCAAATTCATCTCTAGAGCTTGTAGCGTGGACGCTCTTACCTCAACATATCTGCATTATTGAGATTCCAGGCAGTAGCCTCTGTAAATGTCCTTCCTTAGCCTAATTCAAACAAGGAATTATATTAGATACATACAGGGTTATTCAGAGAAAGGTGAAAACCAAGGGAATTTGCAGGAGAAGAGAACAATCTAGACCAAATAGCTGATTTGGAAAGTGAGATAATTGGGCGAATTTTTCTGGTTTGGCTATTTTGACCTAGAATTTTCACTTCTCCAGTCACTCTACTGATTTTCACCTTTCTCTGAATAACCCTGTTACTGTACACCTTCCAATAGATGACATATTCAACTTCACTCATAAAATAATGGACATTTTAAGATCCGAGAAGAATAGAGAGCACAAAATCGAATGACCTCCTCATGCAGATTGGCAAACGAATGCCTGACAACATGGCTTCAACAGACTGAATTCTCTGGTCTTTTTTGAGCAGTTCATGCTAGGTTGTTTACTTTCCACCTTCATTTAGTTTAGTTAGATGTTCTACATTTTTACCTCATCTATTCCTGGTCCTGGCCTCTTCTTGTGTGAAATCGTTATAACGTGTCACAAAATATATTTGGGTCAAGGTGATGAGATGTAGAGACATTTATGTAGAAAGAGGTTAATGAATGAGAAACACCATCAAAATATATTGAGGAAGGATTAGAAGTTAAACTGGCTCCTCAAACGTTAAATAAATAAAAATATATCTATTGGTGCAGTGGTTCATGCATATGTAGAGTACAGAGATTAAACCGAGGGGGATTAAATTGAAATGTCCTGATATAAATGACAACACAAGGCAGAAAACATCATGACATGCAATAATAGTGTTACGTACCGTGCTGATGTCCCCAGGTGACCGGCAGCATCGTCCTCGCTGCTCGCTCGCCGGACGCCGAATGAAAAAGGGAATCCTGGCAGACACGTGAGATGCCGGGGGTGGAGCTTGGCACGATGACGCGGCACCGCCAGGTTTAAAACCACAGGCAATGCATTTCAGCATTGCCCTAACGTGGTTTCACAACCCCTTAGCGCTACGTTTTGTATTTTTGTGATTTCTCTGGTATAATGACCCCTGGCTAACGACTTCTGACATTCTCTGGCATACTGACCCCTGGCTAACGACTTCCGACATTCTCTGGCACACTGATCCCTGGCTAACGACTTCCGGCATTCTCTGGCATACTGACCCCTGGCAAACGGCTTTCGACATTCTCTGGCGTAATGACCCCTTGCTTTTGGCTTCCTAAAATTCCTCTGGTTTTGTTTTGTTTCCAGCTCTTGGCTTAAACATTTACCCGCTTTTGGCTGAAACATTTGCCCGCACCTGGCTATACATTTACCAGCATAGGGCTAATACATTGACCGACCACTTTTAAGGATCGGAGGGAGAGGATAGTGTGCTGCGTGTGAGGATCATATTCTGTTTTCTGTTAGGGATCGTGACAAATAGCATTTAGAAATCAAGCTACATCATTAAAATGTGAATAAAAACACAAACTCGCACCAGACTGGGTTAACGTCTGCATGTCCCATCATTTGTGGTGTAAATAGATGGGATGGACAGCACTCTTACCAATTTGTCTGAGAAACAAACTGGGACAATGTGACCAAACACATTCACTCTAATCGTCCTAGAAGCAGCAATTCCCTCCAAAACCCATTTAAGCCTCATTTCACATTACGCAGCCTGTCCTTCTTGGAGGGTGCTCATGTCTCTTTCTCCCAAATAATTCATAGAAGCTCAGATTGATTTTTTTTTTCTCTTCACTTCTGGTGTCTTTAGTAATGTCTGATTCTCTCCGTCAGACGATTCAATTTATCTGTGAGAGTAAAAAGAGATAACAAAGAGATGGTAGAGATGCCTTAGAGAAGAGCTTTCCCGTCATTGGTTCCATCTAAGCTGCTACCTATAAACATTTCGAGGTAATTACATTTACATACGAAACACTGGTGGAGTGAAATATCTTATGTCTGGAGCAAGACTTCGGGCCATATTACACTCTCTGTGCAAATGCAAATTTTTTTTGCGCGCAGTATCCAGCGTTATCGTGGAAAATTAACGAGATATTCGGATCCGAACGCATTTTCTCATCCGTCAAAAAATAACGTTAGTTAAAAAAACGCAGAAAACTAAGTGTAATACGCGCGCAGTAACATTGCGCAGACTGTATTTTTCATGGGATTCAGACAATCAGAATTAAGAACCTTAATTGGCATCAATTCACCTTAATTGACTCACTAATGTTTTTGCGCCTGTCAAAATAAATCTGATTATACATGCTGCAGCAATAAAAAAAATATGCACAAATTCACAGTTTGGGTATATGTAGAATGTGTAACTATACTGTGCTGTATTTTTTTTTTTGCGCTGGTGTATTTTGTTTCGGCCAGAACGTTCAGATTTGCAGTTAACACCAGGTTTTCAAAGACGTTAAAATTATGCGCGCAAGCGTCGTTCGTAGGAAGTTGCGCATCTCTTGAAATACCATCCGCTTAACGCATTTGCGCTGACAATTATAAGTATAGGACGCGCACAGTTCATCACTCTCGCGCAAGTCCATCCGCGTTAAACGATAACGCGCATCATTTGCGCGAACGTTGAACTACGACGTTCTGCGCAAATGGTTTTGTCCTTGCAAAAATGCGCATTTGCGTGTGCGCAAAACCGATGCGCGAAGAATGCAATATGGCCCTTCATGTTTAGTCAGGGTTATTCAGAGAGAGACGAATTGGTCCAGAAATTGGTAAATTTCCCCTTACGGTGCAATTTCAGGGCAATACAAATATTGGTGAATTGCCAGCGAAATACGGTGCCTGTTCCTGTCCCCAGGACGTCCCCCACCCGTCATCAACAGCCAAGGGGTTAATTATGTACTGTGCCATTTAAGGGGTAAAAAAAAAAAAGATGGCTTAAATATTTAATATTATTTATTAATGAAAAGAACATACAAAAAATTATTCTCAGGAATGACAGTAAATGTAATGTCTTACATCATTTGAATGTTTTGTTCACTGACCACAGATAAAGCGTTATCTGGCATTGTGCTGGACGTACACGGCAGCTCGGAAGGCAGGATGAATCCCAGACATGTTAAATCCTGGCTAGTTGCTTTCTTTCCTTTCTGATGAAGGTTCTGAAATGGATTCTTGCATTATTTTGGAAAGAAAGCAGCTTTTTTTTCCCTCTAACATAGAATTGTAAGGACTGTTGTCTTTACAAGTCAGATTCCTTTTCTCAAAGCTCCAAAAGGATTTCATTAATACTCCTAATGATAAAGGACGCTAAGCCGTAGTTTTAACCACTTGTCCCTTTGTATTTATTCAGCCAAAATCCTCAAGGCGATATTAAGTCTGGCTACGACTGATGCAAGGCATTATTTATTTTTGTGTTAGTGCTTTATGAA
Source organism: Leptobrachium leishanense (assembly GCA_009667805.1). Classification (NCBI taxonomy): domain Eukaryota; kingdom Metazoa; phylum Chordata; class Amphibia; order Anura; family Megophryidae; genus Leptobrachium; species Leptobrachium leishanense. Next base: position 90,633,544 of record CM019066.1, read on the forward strand.
TGGAGTTTGGCAGAGAATAACACAGCTGTGCCACCATGGGCTGGATTTTATTAACTGGACCGCATGTATCACTGCTTATACCTTCAAATTCTCTACAGACCCCGAGAGAGCATTTCAAGATTTCCTTTTAAAGCAGAACCTGTGTAAGTGGATAGTAGAAGACCGCGGCTTTAGTGCATCACATATGGTTTCTGCATTTAAGCTTTAGCTTCTCCCATTTCAGTATGAGCCAACAATGATCCGAATAGGACAATTGGCCGTCTTTACACCGAGATGTAAGATTTACACATTGAAGAGCAAGAAAAAAGTGTTATCGATATGGATATTTAGATGTGAGAAAACTGTCGCTGTACTAAAAACACGACTAGCATGGATGTGGAGATGTTATGTTATTATTACCATACTGTATAACATTGCTTGTTGGAGGAGCTCTCTGCTACCTATTCGGCTTATGGATCCCTCGCCTTCCGTGTGTCCCTGTGGGGGTTTTGCACCCCACTTCACATTGCAGTACCTTCCCTTTCATTCCACTACTGCACTTCCCAGACGCAGGTTGAAGAGTCCCCTCTATTTTTCCTTTTTATCTCCCGTTTTTGTTGTTTTTCTCCGTGCCACCCTCTCCTCCTCCATGTGAACGCTGAAATGCGTGTTTTTCTGTGTTTCCTCCTTTTGCTCTCCCTCACCCACTTGCTTCCATGATGAGACTTTCTATTCTGAACATTCTTTATGTGGATCTATTTTTTCCGGGATGTGGCTTCTTATCAGGGCACCTGGACTCCCCCCCCTTTTTTTTAGTAGGTGTACGGGACATTGGGCGACCCTGGGCGAGCCACTGGAGCGGATACCATTGCTCTGACCGCTTCCTCTGGCTCCATTCTCAGGGTTATTCAAAGAGATTCGAAAAGTCACCACACGTTCGGTGACTTTTCGTTCTCTTCAATTCGGTGCAAATCGGCTTTCCCATTTCGGCGACCCTGCGGTGTATTCAGCAAGCACCACAGGGCTGTCGAAGTGCAGGGAAAAGCTGACGAAAACCCGCCGAAAACCTGACGAAAACCCGGCGAATGCACGCGAAACCCACAAAAACATCTGGATTAACCCGTCGAAGACCCCGGAAAAACCCAAGCACACGCAGCGAAGCCTCCGGGAAAAAGTCGACACCACAGAAGAAGGCAGTGAATAAATTAGGAAAACAGTTTGCATGAATGATTGAAAAGTGAAACGCTGTTTGAAAAGACAGTGTGAGTGTAAAGAAACTACGGAGCAAAAATGTCTGAAATTTACATATGTGGTCCAGGGAATGATAATAAAAAGGGCTGTTACAGAAAAAATAAGTAAACTTAAAAAAGAAAAAAAATCTGACTTTTTTTAAAAAAAAAAAAACAGAAAAATTCTTAAAATATCCTAAAAAATCTATAAATAAAGAGACTCTTTACTGCAGAATTTTATAATGAACGGTTTATTAGATATTGAATTAAAATTGGAATATTTTTAACATTGAAGTCTATGGGATTCTCCTGAATAAACCTGTCGAATGAAACCACCGAATGGCAGGGCATTTTGGGAACCTTTCACTGCTGGTTTGTGTTCTCTGAGTAGCCGAAGCAGTGCTTTTTTATGGGGATTTCACTGCCCTCGAACAGGCACTGAACAGGCACTGAATGTGCAGGCAATTCGCCAGGATTTGGCGTATTGCCTGCTCTCTGGATAGCCGAATGGCCAAGAAAGGTAACCAGCGTTCGGTTACCTTTCTCCAGCCATTCGGATCTCTTTGAATAACACTGTATGTCTAACCTGTATGTATAGTGTTACTCTGTCTTACCCATTGTACAGTGCTACGGAACTTGTTAGAGGTAGTGCTTTTTTCTGGAAAAATAGGTGGGGGGTACTCTCACGTCCGGGGAAAAATTTTCATGTCCTAATAAACAATAGTTGTAGCTCATTTAAAGGAAGACACTATAAAAGGGAGCCATATTTTTTAATACTGTGTTCCTTTAAATGAACTACAACTATTGTTATAACCCTATGGGGGGTTATCTACTAAGTGCCTCTGTTGCAAGAAAAGTCTGTGTTGCAGTGCAGTTAGCTGTTTTTTTTTAATCTTTTTGCAACGTTGGCACTGAGTGGATAATCCCCTACAGGGTTATTCAAAGAGAATCAAAAAGTCTCCGCACGATCAGTGACTTTTCGTTCTCTTCAATTAGGTGCGATTCGGCGACCCTGCGGTGTATTCAGCAAGCACCACAGGGCCGTCGTAGTGCAGGGTAAAGCCACCGCAAACCCAACGAACACTCACTGCAAAACCCGGCGAACGCTCACTGAAACCCAAAAAAACATCTGGATTAACCCCGCCGAACACGCCGGAGAAACCCGACTAGCCGCCGATCACAGCGCAGAGCAGCCGACGGAAAAACCTCGACACGCAGACGAAGGAGATGAAAAAAAATACAGTATGCTTGAGTTGAAAAATTTAAATGCTGTTTGCAGAAAACTACTGAGCGAAAATGTCTGTAATTTACATATAAGGTCCAACGAATGATAATAAAAAGGGCTGTTACAGTAAAAAGAAAAAACGATTTAAAAAAAAAAAAGGTACAATTTTTTGCCCAAAAAATCCACAAAAATGCCCAGATCCTAAAAAAATCTATAAATAAAGAGACTTTTTACTGCAGAATATAATATTAAACGGTTTATTAGATATTGTATTAAAACGGGAATATTTTTAACATTGAAGCATATTGGAATCGCCTTAATAAATCTGTCAAATGAAACCACCGAATAGCAGGGCATTTCGGCAACTTTTCCCTGCTGTTTTGTGTTCTCTGAATAGACGAAGCATTGCTTCTCTATGGGGATCGTATGGCATCGTATGTGCAGGCAATTCGCCAAGATTTGGCGAACTCACAGTGATGTGCAGTGTGTATGAGCTCCACAGCAATGATATTCACGGTAATGCACAGTGTGCATGAGCTCTACAGCAATGAAACTCACAGTAATGCACAGCGTGCATGAGCTCCAGAGCAATGAAACTCACAGTAATGCGCAGTGTGTATGAGCTCCACAGCAATGAAACTCACAGTAATGCACAGTGTGCATGAGCACCACAGCAATGAAACTCACAGTAATGCGCAGTGTGTATGAGCTCCACGGCAATGAAATTCACAGTAATGCGCAGTGTGTATGAGCTCCACAGCAATGAAACTCACAGTAATGCGCAGTTGTGTATGAGCTCCACAGCAATAAAACTCCACTATCCACCAAGTACTGTTTGATAATATTGGGGGACTCCAATGAGAGAGTGTTTGACCTTGAGAACACCCCCACATGGTGGTAACAGCAGGACCAGGTGAACATACCTGTGTTGCCAGAGCTGATATTTTTAAATGCTGTTTTGAAGTGTATTTGGAAGCAGCAGCAGTTTTTTTCTTTGTGCTGAGGCCTGCCAGTCACAGAGTCCCTGCAGAGCAATGCAGCCAGGACTTAAATTTCCACCATCTCACCTTCCAGTGTGCACCACACACTGTCTGGAACTGCTGGGGAGGCTGGGGGTAGGGCGGCAGTGTCGACATCGTTTGGCATGCCCTCCTCTTGATATCATCAGAGGGGGCCAGGAGGAAGGGACGAGGAGGAGAGAAAGAGAATGCAGGCTTCCGTATCCAGCTCCTCGGGGGAGTCTGCTCTCTGACCTGGCAGATACAATGCAGCTCGCTGGGCACCGGCTGCATCTTAGAGGAGGAGCAGCAGAGACACAGCGCCAGGCAGATAGTTTAAAAATTTGGATCCCGTCATGGCAAGTGACCAGGGATTCAAAAAATCTTTTTTCACCCCCTCCTGGTCTTGCGCTCTTAGGCAGCCACCTGTACCGCCTTACAGTGCCAGCCCCTCTGATCACACTGCTTGCCTGACAATCCGCAGCTCTGGCAGATGTGTGTAAACATGCTGCACCCCCCATGCTGTTCCAAGTTTCAGCGGCTGCAGAGTGAGGGGGTGCAGCATGTTTACACACATCTGCCAGAGCTGGGGTACTGCAGAAACAGATGGGAGATTTTATTTAACCAGACCTCCCTCTTCAATTTTACTAGGAAAAGAGGGGTTTTATCAGTCCCTACATACACTCCTGACAATCTGAAGCATTCAGGAGCAACATAAGCTGCCGAGCGCATCCGATTCTCTGCCTGCCACTGCAGGAGGAGAAGCATCATGCTCTCTCCTGTTAGTTTGGACTGGTGGTGAGGTGCCGGTACAGAGTGGTGAGGGCCGGTACTGAATACCAGCGAGTACCCCCTGAAAAAAAGCCATGGTTAGCACTATATAAAAACTTGTAACTGTAATGGCAGGTGCAATAAAAAAACATGGACAGTACATGCACAAAATTAAACAATAGCATAATGGAGCATTTCCAGTCGCACAAGGACTGTCAATACTATTGACTGGGGCTAGTTATGCCATACATTGGCATGTTCTGATTACGATCCGTCATATGAGTCTCTATTACGATTACGCAAGATGTGTGTGGCCGAATGCATGCGCACTAGGTCCTGTCGCGAGATGTCCCCTAGAGATGCACAAGCACATTGGACCTTGGGCCACTGGCAGGCACCGATTGTTACAGGCATAGGGAGTGTTTGCGAATCTTCCCTTACAATGGATAAGGTTAGTATACACCAATTAATTTATTTGGTTCATGGGTACTTGGGGTTGTCTTTTTATGCCTTACCTGTTATGTATTGTGTACTGTATTAGGGTTATTCAAAGAGGTTCGAAAAGTCACCGCACGTTGGTTAACTTTTCGTTTTCTTCAATTTGGTGAGATTTGGCGATCCCATTTCGGCGACCCTGCAGTTTATTCAGCAAGCACCACAGGGCCGTCGTAGTGCAGGGAAACGCAAACCCGTCGAACACTCACTGCAAAACCCAGCGAATGTACACTGAAACCCGCAAAAACATCTGGATTAACCCCGCTGAACACGCCGGAGAAACCCGAGCAGCCGCCGATCACAGCGCAGAGCAGCCGCCGGAAAAAGCCGAAACCGCAGACAAATGGAGTGGAAAAAAAATCCAGTACGCTTGAATGTTTGAAAAGTGAAACGCTGTTTGCAAAGAAACTACTGAACGAAAATGTCTGAAATTTACATACAGTATAAGGTCCAATTAATGATATTAAAAAGGGCTGTTACAGAAAAAAGAAAGGAACGATTTAAAAAAGAGAATATTTTTTTTCGAGAAAAATTCCCAAAAGATCCTAAAAAAATCTATACATAAAGAGACTTTTTACTGCAGAATATTATAATCAATGATTTATAAGATATTGTATTAAAGCGGGACTATTTTTAACATTGAAGCATATGGGATTCGCCTGAATAAACCTGTCGAATGAAACCACCGAACAGCAGGGAAATTCGGCAACTTTTCAATGCTGGTTTTCGTTCTCTGAATAGACGAAGCATTACTTCTCTATGGGGATTTCACTGCCCTCGTACAGGCAGCGAACAGGCATCGTATGTGCAGGCAATTCACCAACATTTGGCAACCTGCCTGCTCTCTGAATTGCAGAATGGCCAAGAAACGTAACCGTACGCTGAATTTCACTGTTCGGTTACCTTTCGGCCCCAATTCGGATCTCTTTGAATAACCCTGAGAATAAGGGTTTATATATTTATAAAGGGCTCTATTACATTCCTTGCGCAAAAACGCTTGTGCAGCGCAACTTTTTTGCGCGCAGCGTTAAACGTTAACGTACGTAAATTAACACTGGTATTACTATCCGAGCGCATCTTTTCATCTGTCCAAAAATATCACGCCTAAAATATACACGTGAAAATGCGCGCAAATTAACGCTGCGCGCAGAAATCGGTGGGCGGACTGTTTTTTCACGCGATTCAGCCATTCAGAATTAAGAACCACAATTGTCTCCCGTTCAGTTTTTGCGCCTGTCAAAATCAATCTGAGTATATATGCTGCAGCAATAATAAAAACACGCACAACCTCTCAATTTTATTGTTTGGGTATGTGTAGAATGTGTAACTATACTGTGCTGTATTTTTTTTTCATGCTGGTGTATTTGGTTTCGACCAGAACGTTCGGATTTGCAGTTACCACCAGCTTTTAAAAGACGTTAAAATTATGCACACAAACATCGTTCGTAAAAATCTACGCATCGATTGTAATACCATCCGCGTACCAGCGCACGAATGCATTTGCGCTCACAATGTTAAGTATGGTATGCTCGCACGAACTTTAGCTCGCGCAGGGTTCGCGCAGGGTAACTCGCGTTAGACGTTATCGTGCATTTTGTGCGTGAATGTCATAATACAACGTTCGGCGCTAAAAAAAAATCTCCTCGTGTTAATGCATTTTTGCGCACGCGCAAAAATGCGCGCAAGGGGTGTAATAGGGCCCAAAGTATTTTACCAGGAAGGATACATTGAGATTTCTCTCGTTTTTAAATTCTTTATTTAGAAATTTCAAATAGGGCCACATGTCGACCAACAAGAAAGCAGCCACACAGGGCTGTGATATCAACTGTCGTAAAGCATTATATAGATAAGAAATAAAAATAGATAAAGAGGCGTATTGAGACATCTGCAAGCGCCAAAGGCAATGCCATCATATAGGGGGGGGAGAAAAGGCCTGAAACCTAAAGAAAAAAGGGAAAAGGGGAGCATAAGACACTTCCAAAATCCCAAATAGCAATACAGGCAATGAGGGAGGGGGGGGGGTTATCAAAGGGGCTCACATCACAATCCCCGAATCCATCTAAATAGCTCCTCAAACTATATAAAAATAAAATTAAAAACAACAGAGAAAGAGAGGGGGTCTTCCTATAACATTCCGAGCAGCAAAAGACATCAGATAAACAACGAAACATGAGTCAAAAATGCAAAACCATGAACTAAAAAGAACGCATTGAAAAAGAGGCGGCTTCTCGTAAAGGTGTTGTGCAAACAAGTCAGAGATTCCCATCACCTAAGTTCTCAGCCCGGGAGACGAGCGCACCATCCGGCGCAAAACCCGCCCCCAGTAAAACAGGCCAGGCCTCGGCCGGGTCCGAGATTACATACGACATTTTGTTATGGGTAACCACTAATGAGCCGGCTGGACCCCAGCGGTACCGGACCCCTTTATGCCTGAGGAAAGTTGTCACCTCGCGATATCTGCGGCGCGCCATCAGCGTTGCGAAGGGCAGGTCGTGAAATAATTTCAGGGTTACTCCATCGAATAGGACATCAGCTCGCGCCCCCGACGCTGTCATGATCCGTGTTTTGGCTGCCACATCTGCTGTGACCGCGATCACATCTCTCGGGGCATCCCGTGGGGCCTCAGCAGCCTTGCGAATGCGGTAGACTGTGCTAAACACCTCCGGGGTGTCAGGCGGATCTTCCAAAACCTGGCGTGCCAGACTATTAGTGTACGAGAGTAAGTCCGCTGGAGTAACCGACTCGGGAACTCCCCGGACACGGACATTACGCCGACAGTGCCGGGACTCCAGAGCCTCCACTGAGCGTGTCAAAACCTCCACCTGAGACCTGAGAGCAGTCACCTGTGCCGACAATACCGTCTGTTCTTCTGCCAACTCCACAGTCTGAGCCTGAACCGCCACCATCTGTGAGCGCACCTCCTTTACCTCAGAGCGCACGTTAGATAATTCGGTCAGCCATATTGATTTGATCTCCGCTATGAAGTTTCTATAGTCCTGCATCGTAGTGGGGCGCATGTCATCTGGGGCAGCCGCAGGGGTCCCGGCAGAGCCTGGAGGCGTTGCTGCACCCAATAGAGAGCCAGTCTCCCCTGGGGTATCCGATATCCGCTGCGGTTGTAGGTCTCCCTCTTGTTGCGGGCCGTCCGTCCATCGTGACAGGTCCTCCTCATCCGACATTAGCGTATCAGCCTCTGAGCCACCTGCGGAGGGCTCCGTAGCTGTGGCCTCAGGTAACTCCGCTGCCAAGGCCTTTTTCCTCTTTTTCTGCGCTCTCTTGCGTGCAGCGGCACTCATAGTCATTGGATTCTTGTCCCGGGACGTCTCGGCGGGCCAATCGGGCCCCCGTCCGTTGTGCCAGGAGCAGTCTTCCTCCTCAGAGGAGTCATACCCCATGGGCAGGAGGGAAGAGGGGGGTATAACTGTTGCAGAGCGTCTATAGTTCAGTGAATCTCTAATGTCCGCCTGTCTGGTGTCCACCAACCTGCGCTGTGGAAGTGTTTTCAGCTTCTTCCCCATGCTCAGTCGACAGTAAAGTCTCTCCAGCCAGGAATCAGGTCCGATATGGCCTCCAGGAAACACCCCAGGCTCCACAAGATGGCCGCCGCAACTAGGCCGCACCAGCCCGAAGGTCCAGGAAGTCAGATGGGGGCGATAAAACGCTCGGAAATCAGCGGCGCCGTGAGCACCACACAGTCCACTCGTCCTGGGGGCCCTCAGCAGATCAAAATCGGATGGTTCAGACACTGTAATTGTGACCCGGTATAGGGTAAACAGCGGAGCTCCTCTAACATGCGTCTGCTCCCGTCTGTCGCTAGCCGTCACTCTTCTCTCGTTTTTACGTACAGTCATGGCCGAAATTGTTTGCACCCCAGAAATTTTTCCAGAAAATCAAGTATTTCTCACAGAAAAGTATTGCAGTAAGACATGTTTTGCTATACACAGGTTTATTCCCTTTGTGTGTATTGGAACAAAACAAAAAAAGGGAGGAAATAAAGCAAATTGGACATAATGTCACACAAAACTCCAAAAAAGGGCTGGACAAAATTCTTGGCACCCTTAACCTAATATTTGGTTGCACACGCTTTGGAAAAAATAACTGAAATCAGTCGCTTCCTATAACCATCAATAAGCTTCTTACACCTCTCACCTGGAATTTTGGACCACTCTTCCTTTGCAAACTGCTCCAGGTCTCTCTTATTGGAAGGGTGCCTTTTTCCAACAGCAATTTTAAGATCTCTCCACAGGTGTTCAACGGGATTTAGATCTGGATTCATTGCTGGCCACTTCAGAACTCTCCAGCGCTTTGTTGCCATCCATTTCTGGGTGCTTTTTGACGTATGTATGGGGTCATTGTCCTGCTGGAAGACCCAAGATCTCAGACGCAAACCCAGCTTTCTGACACTGGTCTCTACAGTATCTACAAAATCCTTTGGTAATCCTCAGATTTCATGATGCCTTGCACACATTCAAGGCACCCAGTGTCAGAGGCAGCACAACAACCCCAAAACCAAAATCATTGAACCTCTACCATATTTCACTGTAGGTACTGTGTTCTTTTCTTTGTAGGCCTCATTCCGTTTTCGGTAAACAGTAGAATGATCTGCTTTACCAAAAAGCTCTATCTTGGTCTCATCTGTCCACAAGACGTTTTCCCAGAAGGATTTTGGCTTACTCAAGTACATTTTGGCAAACTGTAGTCTTGATTTTTTATGTCTCTGTGTCAGCAGTGGAGTCCTCCTGGGTCTCCTGCCATAGCGTTTCATTTCATTTAAATGTCGACGGATAGTTTGCGCTGACACTGATGCTCCCTGAGCCTGCAGGACAGCTTGAATTTCTTTGGAACTTGTTTGGGGCTGCTTATCCACCATCCGGACTATCCTGCGTTGCAACCTTTCATCAATTTTTCTCTTCCATCCACGCCCAGAGAGATTAGCTACAGTGCCATGGGTTGCAAACTTCTTGGTAATGTTGCGCATTGTGGACAAAGGCAAATCTAGATCTTTGGAGATGGACTTGTAACCTTGAGATTGTTGATATTTTTCCACAATTTTGGTTCTCAAGTCCTCAGACAGTTCTCTTCTCCTCTTTCTGCTGTCCATGCTTAGTGTGGCACACAGACACACAATGCAAAGACTAAGTGAACTTCTCTCCTTTTATCTACTTTCAGGTGTGATTTTTATATTGCCCACACCTGTTACTCACCCCAGGTGAGTTTACAGGAGCATCACATGCTTGAAACTAACTTATTTATCCACAATTTTGAAAGGGTGCCAAGAATTCCAGCCCATTTTTGGAGTTTTGTGTGACATTATGTCCAATTTGCTTTTTTTCCTCCCTTTTTTGTTTTGTTCCAATACACACAAAGGGAATAAACATGTGTATAGCAAAACATGTGTTATTTCAATACTTTTCTCTGAGAAATACTTGATTTTCTGGAAAAATGTCTGGGGTGCCAACAATTTCGGCCATGACTGTATGTCCTGTTTTTGTAGTCTGTTTATTCATTAACAGCACTACGTACTGAAGAAGGGGCTGCGTCCCTGAAACGTCTGACGTCAGACGTCTTTAAGTTCTTCATTTAAAGTATATGTGGTCACTCTAGTGCACCAATTAAGCAGGGCTGGAGGTGTTGTTTCTTTATTTTTCCATTGAGAAGGATTACCCCCCTTTGGATGCACGGGAGGTAATCATCTATTAGCAGCAGCTGACCATCTCTTTTCTGTTTATAGATGGGTACCACAGTCACCCTAACCCCTGTATTATTTGTAGTTGAGTTTCCCATAGTGTTATTTTCCTGAGATTCCACTAGTGGGTTATCCTCCAATTTGGAATAGCAGCAGTAGCAGTACATAACAGCCCACTTCATAATCAACCTCTCATTGATGGAAATCCCCACATTTTGATTCCACTTTATGCCTCTCAGTATTGGCTGCTGTCTAGATATTTATATTATTGTTGTTATCTTTCTACGCATAAGATACATATTGCACATTGTGTAATGTGGAATCATTTGTGCATGAGTAACACAATAAATTGACTGGAGATCAGTCTATCAGACAATGGGGCATTAAACACTGAGATGAGACCCAAGTGGCCCATCTCTAATATACATGAGAATAAAGTAAGTCTGTACATGAGTAACAATATTCAGGATGATAATTAGTCAATGCACTAGGCAAGTATAGTTGGTTAATAATAAGCCCTTGGCCATCTGAATCTTGAGGAGGTGTCAGTATGGAAGCCATTCTAAATGTAAATCGCATATATGTCAAACGTCATTTTCTTAAATGGCGCTGGTGCATTACTTGGTAAGAATATTTTAGATCAATGAATGGGAGCTCTATGGGGAGTTTTAACTATTCACATTTTTTAATGGCATCAAATGAACAATGTTTCAATCCCACTCTGGAAAGTTACTGTAAAATATTCACCAAAGAAAATAAAAAATATGGTGAAGTCAAAGTCATGACTGATCCTAACCATTGATTCTACACACACACACATATAATCAATTGATATACACACTACCTGGCAAAAAAGTGTCACCACGTGGAATTAACTAAGCAAATAGGTGCAAACCTTTCATTGGATGATTGATATGTTTCAGCTGGCAAACAATTAGGTCATGTGACTCCCTGAATATACTGAATGAGCAGGTTTTTCCATCAATGGATTTTTTCTTCCCTGATGGCACAGCGGGCATATTCCAAGATGGCAATGCCAGGATTAATCGAGCTCAAATTGTGCAAAAGTGGTTCAGGGAGCACGAGACATCATTTTCACACATGGATTGACTACCACACAATCCAAACCTTAACCCTATTGAGAATCTTTGAGATAATGTGCTGGAGAAGACTTTACACAACTCTCCAACTCTCCCATCATCAATACAATATCTTGGCCACAAATTATTATAACTCTAGATGGAAATAAATGCTGTGACATTGCATGAGCTTATGCTTGGTTGTGTAGGGAGAGGTATTAGCAGTAGGAAAAGGGAAGTGCTCATGCCACTGTACAGAGCACTGGTGAGACCTCACTTGGAGTACTGTGTGCAGTACTGGAGACCGTATCTCCAGAAGGATATAGACAACTTAGAGAGAGTTCAGAGAAGGGCTACTAAAATGGTGTACGGCTTGAAGGAGAAAGGTTACCAGAAAGGCTTAATGATCTTAACATGTACAGCTTGGAAAAAAGACGAGACAGAGGAGATATGATAGAAACATTTAAATACGTAAAGGGAATCCACAAGGTAGAGGAAGGGAGTATATTTAAAAGGAAACAAAGTAGCAAAACAAGAGGACATAGTCTTAGATTAGAGGGGCAAAGGTTTAAAAGTAACATCAGGAAGCATTATTTTACTGAGAGGGTGGTGGATACATGGAACAATCTTCCAGTTGAAGTGGTAGAGGCAAAACAGTAATTGAATTTAAGCAAGCATGGGATAGGCATAAGGCTATCCTAAACAAAAGATAAATCCAAGTAAAGTATCCATGTAATTGGGCAGACTAGATGGGCCGAAAGGTTCTTATCTGCCGACATCTTTCTATGTTTCTATGTTTCTATGTTTCTTATCGAAACAATGTGAATGCGAGCCGCAATCAAAGCAAAAGGCGGTTCAAAAAATATTAGAGTGTGTGACTTTTGTTTGGCCAAGCACTGCAATAGCATTTTTTTCACTAAACGTTTTAAAAACATAAGCAAGGCTCCTCACAATACAGTTTTATGAAGTGTGCAGTTCTATTTATAATATGCAATCTATAAATGCTTTTCCTGCAATTCTTTGCTCTCTGCTTTGCTATTCTAGGCACATGGTTAGAAGGTCTAGTGTTTATTCAGAGAATTTATGTCTCGATGCAATCAAAGTAACACGCGAAAATCCAAACCAGCCAACCGAGCCCTACAAATCCAAAATGGCCAACATTTCAATCTTTTCCGTTCGGCTAGCATTGAGTTTTTATAGCTGAACAGCAGACATCCAAATTTTTCTGACAAGGCCAAACCGAGTATTTATCTCTCTCTCTGGAGAGTGGAGTTTCATGGTTTAGGGATCCTTTTCATCCCTCCCCCTTCCTAAGTTGTGGAAACATCTGGTTCCCTCTTGGAGAGGCATATTTTACAGCTTCCCCATCGGGATTAAATTACAGCCACTGAAACATTAATGGGTGCCATATTGTACCGATAGATTCTATCTGCACTTTCTTATACCCGTGAACTGCAGCTGACAAATGGAGCTGCTTAAAGCAGCAATATCATCAGGAAAAGCACATTTGCATTGGATTTAATGCACCCATTCAGTCGTAATTATTTAACCTCTACTGTACACATCCTTTCTGATACATCTTATCCCAGAAACCCGGCACATTAAAGCAGCTTTACATCTGTGCGTTTATGAATAAAAACCTTATGAATTTGTTTAGATTTACGCTAATCTTGTTTGTTACCATGTCTAGGAAGCTGATTGCTTGGAATGAACAGAGTCTGCGGATTGCCATGCAGAATAAGGAGAAGGTTCATGGTAATTATGTGTTAAGCCATTTTAACAGAACATTAAAGCAAATATCAGGACAAAGCAACATTCCAGACCACATCAGAGGACATTAGTAGTGCTGCGTCCAAGTCATCATGCGACCACCTATTAATGAAGCTCACTCTATCGTCATATGTCTTCTTTGTTCCACCACTGCCTTGTTCCCTCATCTTTAAAGCCCAGTTGTTTTGTTTCCTCTAACAAGTCAGAAATGCCTTTATTTCTCAAGCTTGTGCCCAGTTGGCTTTTCTCCCATCTCAAGCCCCATTTTTCTTTCTTATGCCAAGCTTGAGCATAATTGGTTTTTCCTACTTCTTTGACTCCAGACCAGACCTTTGGACGGGAGCTCTGGTCACTACAAGCACAATATGAAATGGGGCTTTATTCAGGAAAATGCAACGTTTCAGTCCTGACACAGGATCTTTCTCAAGTGATAATGATTATGGCTTGAGAAAGATCCCGTGTTGGGACTGAAATGTTGCATTACAGCCAGAATGATATTGATTTTGCTACTAAGCATGCCTATTTTAAACATCCAGTGTGTAAGAAAAGGATTCAGTCCAATTTTTCCTGTTTCAGGACTTTTTCAGATATTTCTTAATTATTTTTGAGAAAGTATTTAACCAGGAAGGTTACATTGAGATTTCTCTCATTTTCAAGTATGTCCCGGGTGGTGAGTATGTACCGTTAGGCGTCTTGCCCAAGGACACTTACTGGAGAGGTGCTCTTGCCGGGATTCAAACCTGTGTCTCCACAGTTACAGAGCAGTGATGTTGCCTCTACTTCACCCAGCCGGTACATTGCCAACATGTCTATTAAACAGTACAGTCAAGAGTGCTGATATTTGAATTGAATTTCTATTGGGAATCAAAATGACAGTAAGCTATTTCTATAAAAATTCTCCTGAATCGAAAAATGGCAAAAAAGCTGCTGAGTACAGCGATTAGGCCAAGTTAAATTGAGCCCGGTGTTACTTGCTAGGAATTTGGGACTATTCAGATTACCACACTAGTACATTGGGCTAACTCACTGGTAAAATGTAGGCCAAATTAGCAAAGCTGCTGAAATATTTTAAGCAAAATTTTGAAAATATCTTTTCAAATATAAAAAAATTTGATTTTTGGTTGATAGAAAAAAATTACATAAAATAGTTGGGGCTATATTACAAAGCTGGTGCTAACCTAACCAGAGCTGTTGTAAACTTACCAGAGCCATTATAGGGCCATATTACATACTTGGTGCTGACTTAACCAGAGCTATTGTAAACTGAAAACCTCCATAGGCTATAAAGGCTCTGGCAAGTTTACAACAGCTCTGGTTAAGTTAGCACCAACTATGTAATATGGCCCATAGTCTATGGAGCTCTTAAATTTACAACAGCTCTGGTTAAGTTAGCACCAGCTTTGTAATACTGCCCTTTATGTGGTAACATTTTAATAGAATTCAGTCACTTCAAACTGGAACATAAATGAATATGTCTATACTGTGGTAATATGCTCTTGAAGAGCCATTGATTCACTGCAAGCCGTAATACCTGATAAATGACCATCTCACTTTTCTGGATGAATTTAACAATAGCTAGGGATATTTGCAGAATATATCTTGACTTGACCCTTTTTTTCATCCTTAATCACCTCATGCGTCACTGTAAAACTGTCTTCTGAAAACACTCTTTTATGGTAAAATAACAACACGACGGGTAGTTCAACGATGGCTGTCACAGCACATTTCCTGAGCATTGAGGACTACCCTGAAAACCATACTTTTGCTAATCACATTCTCCACTTATTACGTCAGCGTGGCACGGCCATTCAGTATTAATACTGTCTGTCCCATTACTAAAAATAACATGTTCTCCGACTGTGTCTTTTCAGCAGGTACAGCAGCTGTCTACCGTGCCACCTCACCATGCCAGATGTTCCTGCAGTCTCAGCCATGAGCTAGTTTGTGTGTTTTTTCTTTTAGCTGAAACTCAAACCTCTTACTTTGAAGAGTAACCACTGAGCCAATAAATAATCACATGCCCGACTTCAATTTTGAGTATGTGTGTCGCACATGTGGCCATTGCAAAAAGTTTGAGTGGGCTTAGAGATAAGATTTCCCAAAAATTGTTGGTCTGTTTTCTCAGAAATTAAATTAAAACAGTTACGCTTTATAGTACTTTAACGGAATGTATCAGCTTGAAGGCTACGTTGGCTTCCATAAACTGTAATCCCTATCTTGAATATTTTGTAGTGTTTGCCCTATCCATTTTTGTGATTGCGGTATTGTTTGGCAAATGTTGATTTTCAATTTATTGTTTGGGTTTCTCATTTTTTTTTTACTGTCATAATACTGAAGGATCAAAAAAATTGATTATTTGCATATAAATATAAAGGTTTATTCCTAGAGCACTGAAATGTCACTGACATTTCAATGCTCTCTCGTTCGGCGCACTTCGGCGAGTTCAATTGCGGTGAATTCAGTATACCTCTACTCTAACACATTCAACAAACTAAAAGGACCCAGGACATACTTGAAAATGAGAGAAATCTCAATGTATCCTTCCTGGTAAAATCCTTTGCAAATAAATAAATAAATAAATAAATAAGGATCACTTTAAAAAGTATCATTATGTAGTTGATAGATTGAACATAGGGTCCGACAGCTGAAATGGGCATCTTTTACGGACGCAATTTGGTCACCTTTCAGTCCGGGACATTTAATTCAGGGCACACCTGCAAATCTATCCAAATAAAAAGGTGTCTCAAATATCTGCACTGCACAGCTAAAGTTTTTAGTGGAAATATCAGATTTAGAGATTCAAACCAAATTTATCAGTATAAAAATATCCAGGAAAAGTATCGAGTGCTAAAGGTGTTGATAAATGGATTTTCAAGTAGGAAAACAGGGAAAATCATTCTGAAGTCACACTGGATACCATCAAGTCTTTTATCAGTGTTGATTTATCAATTAGAAGTTAATTCTAGCCCTTGCCCTAACCATAAAAATGTTTAGGATTAGGTATACAAGCAGTGATTAATTAGGTTAACTTTAAGATAAAAAAGCCATTTTTTCAGCTTTTTTTTTTCAAGCCCAAAATTTATCAACATTCAGAGAACAAGTGATTAGGGTTGAACTATGAAAGTCCTTCCTTGTACACAACCAGTTACAGTTACAAGTTTTTATAAAGAGCTAACAAGTTCTGAACTTCTGTAGCGCTGAACAATGGGTGAGGCAGAATAACAAATATACATGCAAGTTAAACACACAGGACAGTAGGAGAGTGGATCCTGCTTGAGAGTTTACAATCTAAGAGGAGAGGGTTGACACCCTAGGTGGCGGTTTAATAGATAATATGAAGTAGCGTGGTGCATGTGGGCAGAGTGGGAAGAAGGAGCAAGAAATGAACAGTGGGGGATTATGGAGTGAGCTGATAGGCTTCTCTAAAGTTATGTGTTTTCAGAGACTTCTTGAAGGACAGGAGAGATGGGGAGAGTCTGATGTTGCGGGGGACGGAGTTCCCTAGAAAGGGAGCAGCATGGGAGAAGTCCTGAAGAGGAGAGTTAGGGGTGCGGGTACGAGGAGACTATAACATCAGATCATTGGCAGAACGAAATGATGGGACGGATGTACCTGCTAATAAGGGAGGAGATGTAGGCAAGATCGCGGTTATGGAGAACTTTGTATGTGAGGACCAGTATTTTGAATTGGATTCTAAAGGGAGCCAGTGTAGAGATTGACAAAGGGTTGAGGGGTGAGAGGTGAAGGAGGTGAGGTGGATGAGCGGATTTCTTAAGGCCAGAGAGAAGGAGGTTACAGAAGTCAAGGCGGGAGATAATTAGAGCTTGGATGAGCATTTTAGCAGAATCCTTATTAAGAAAGGGACGGAGACGTGCAATGTTTTTTAGGTGGAAGTAGCAGGATTTGGTTAGTGATCGAATGTGAGGAGTGAAGGCGCAGGAATGTTGGATTTAGAGGGAGGGAAGAGGAGAAGTTCAGTTTTAGTGAGATTGAGCTTTAGGAAACAGGAAGTCATCTAGTTGGAGACAGCCAACAAGCAGGCAGTAACACGGCACAACGCAGGAGGAGAGAAACCAGGAGAGGAAAGGTAGATTTGGGTGTCGTCAGCATAGAGATGATATTGGAAACCACAGGAAGAGAGGAGGTTGCCAAGAGAGGCGGTATAGATTGAGAAGAGTAGGGGAACCAGAACAAAGCTTGAGGTAATCCAACTGAGAGAGGAACCAGGGGTGAAGAGGCACCAGTGAAGGAAACACTGAATGAGCGATGAGAGAGACAGGAAGAGAACCATGAGAGAGCGGAGTCACTGAGGCCAAGTTGATGCAGAGTGAGGAGCAGAAGAGGGTGGTCAACAGTGTCAGTCAACCACACATTGGTGCTTTTCCACACCGCGCCACTATGCCCCAGACACACATCCCAGGAAGATGAGAGGCACTCCAGGTGTAGTGTATAGAAAAACTTTATTGGAATGGAGAAAAAATCAAGGCAACGTTTAAAGCCTTTTAGTCCTGCATTAAGATCTGTGTACACTACACCTAGAGTGCCTCTCATCCTCCTGAAATTGATCAGCAAGGAGCTATTTATCAAATATCACCTGCAGACAAATATTTTCAATTGAATAGGTCAATTTTTCGAAAAAATATTGTCCGAAGCCTGACAATCTTTTTAATTTCACATAACTGCCTATCGAATGATCTAACCCATATTTAGTGTATGAATGAAAACTATCAGAATAACCCTTTACTGGTACTTACCTTTTTAAAGACTGAATTGAAATCGGTGATACTGAGGTTTGAAAGAGGTTGGTAGATTAGGCTAGGGTCAGACGAACGCATTTTTCACGTTGTCCGTGAAAAAGTGCGTTCGAACGAATGGACGTATTTTTTCACGGAATACGCGATAGCGGTCATACGATGCGCATTTTCGTCCGTGATTTTGTACGGATCATCAATAAAACCCTTTTGCGTCTGGACGTTATGTTGGCCGGACGTGTGCAGCGTCTGACGTCTCCCAATCACGCAAACACGCCGCTATGCGGCCGCAGCGCACTCTGTACGTCAGTAGTAGCAGTTTGACGTTCTCGAAAAAAATGTGTTCGTTGGCCACTTGCGTTGCACGGACGAACGTTCGTGCGGCCGTTCGTCGTATGTTCCCCGGCATTGGACGTCATTTGCTGCTAGCACGGCCGTGATTTCGTGCGGCTAAATGCACGTGAAAAATGCGTTCGTCTGACCCTAGCCTTAACCAACTGAGACCTGAATTTCTAACATTAAAATTCATCGTAATAAAGTGAATGTCTGCTACGACCAACTCTTCTCCATGCGTACATAGACCTAAACAGCCCAGTACTATGTGTTCACTATGTTCAATGTAATATAATAGAAACATAGTGGCGAGATGAATAGCAGCAATGTTTGTTATTCAATAATAATGAATAAAATTAAGTACTATAAACAAATGTAAGCGAACGCTGAAAAAGAATACATTCCAAGCTGTGGTTTTAATTCTTCGCCCTGGGAAAAAATAATTTAATTTGCATCAGGGTATCTTTTTTTCAGTTCGTTTAAACGACCCCCCCCCCAAAAAAATAAAAGCTTAAAAAGCTCTGTTTGTGGTTAATTAAGAAACAAGAAATATCTTATTACAAGAATTCACTCGGCACCGAGGTCGGCGGAGATGTGCAGATGTGTCTCATCCTCTGTCTGTGTGGTCGCATCCTCACTGCGGAATTATAATTATGATGTATTGTAGAACATCCTGTCTAAAGGATTGATATTAGATATGCTATTTACTTTCATATTTTTATAAAATGACTTTGGTGCATATATGATATGGCAGAGCCTGGTATGAACGCCCTCCATTGTGGAACTGGTTGGAAAAATGATGTTCCATACTTTTATTAATAAAATTGGTGGTAATAAATATGTTTTCTGTTTTTTGAGAAAGTATTTTACCAGGAAGGATACATCGAGATTTCTCTCGTTTTCAAGTATGTTCCATATTAACGCCTTGTCACTGGAAGCTCCCAGCAGCAAGGCTGTACCCCAACGCTGCGGGGTGGCATAGCACGCTCCACTGGCACTGAGTCCGGCCTTTGGCCCGCCTATATTGCGAGCGTGCTGATTGTGTCATTGGCTGCTGCGGTATGGGAAAGCTGTGGGGTGTATTATGCCCGCCTGTGTCATCTAAGCCCACCCACCATGGGAACGGCATAGTATGCCCCGCTGCGATAAAGGGTTAAACGGACTTTCTATTAAAATAGGGATATTTATACAAATGGGTAAAGCAGTCGGATAAAGGAAATCTGCTGAAAAACATGATAAAATATCAAAAATACGTATCTGGCGGCGCGACGGTAGTCGCTCTTGGATCATATGGTGGTTCTCTTATTTTGTATCATCCATATGGGTAACATAAAAAAGAAGCAAATGACATAATAGTGCAGAGCGAATTATACAATGTACAGTATGAGTAATTACGTATTGATCCCACTCACAAATAAAGAGCCCCAGCACTGGCTCTGAGTGGGTATGTGCATTTGGGTCTCTTGCTTCTATATTAAAGGTGACCCAAACCCTTTAGATGAGAGGGATCTTCTTCCAATTTAGATATATGCAAAACATAAAAACAAGCAAACTTCCTTGTGCAGATCCACTGATGGCAATGTGGAAATATAGATATAAAAGTGCCAACTCACGTTTGGTGGAGCTTATAACCAAGCTCTAGGAGAAAGCGCTTATGGACTTATTGGTAGGTTAAGTCCATGAAAGCTGGTTTCCAGCTGAGGAAGCCACAACACGTGGCAAAATACGTCCTGGTTACCTGGTTGCGCCAGGTTTAATTTCTTTTAATATTTTAATAAATTTTATTTGCACTAGTCCCTGGTGTTCTGGAAATCTTATGGGTTTTCATGGACTTAACCTACCAATAAGTTCATAAGCGCTTTCTCCTAGAGCTTGGTTATAAGCTCCACCAAACGTGAGTTGGCACTTTTATATCTATATTTCCACATTGCCATCAGTGGATCTGCACAAGGAAGTTTGCTTGTTTTTATGTTTTGCATATATCTAAATTGGAAGAAGATCCCTCTCACCTAAAGGGTGTGGGTCACCTTTAATATAGAAGCAAAGGACCCGAATGCACATACCCACTCAGAGCCAGTGCTGGGGCTCTTTATTTGTGAGTGGGATCAATACGTAATTACTCATACTGTACATTGTATAATTCGCTCTGCACTATTATGTCATCTGCTTCTTTTTTATGTTACCCATATGGATGATACAAAATAAGAGAACCACCATATGATCCAAGAGCGACTACCATCGCGCCGCCAGATACGTATTTTTCATATCTTCGACATACTGGTTTGGGGGAAACCACTAATTTCTGGTTGGCTGTGAAGAATTGGTGGCAGTACAAGCAGGGGTGCCTACCACTCTTTCTTTGATGATAAAATATCAGTTTACTGAAACAGCCATTAAACTGCTGTGTGCTGTGACTGCCATAGATCGCATCCAGTGGACGTAGACGACCCTGAAACTCTACATATCTCGTAATCCTAACCTCATCCCTCACACTCTTCCCCCTAACTTTAACTATAAAGCTAATCTCCCTAATAAGTGGATGTTCACATCCAGTTGATTTATGTAAGCTGCTTAAAGAGCAGGTTCCGCTATACCTCATGTTTTTGTCTATCTTTGTCAGGGGTCAGCAACCTTGGCCCTACAGATGTTTTGGAAATTCATCTCCCACGAGGTTCTGCCAACCTAATAAGTGGTTGAGCAATGGGGAGATGTAGTTCCAAGACATCTGGAAGGTCAAGGTTGTGGACCCCTGATCTATATCTTGTCAATTTATTATTCTCCCTTCGGATAAATTGGTGCAAAAATGATGAATAATGATAATAAGAAGCCCCATCTTTCCCTAAAGCTAATCTGACCTCTAGTGCAATCGTCTCTCCATCCTCCCAGATTTCATTATTACTCATTTGAATACAATCTCATGTCAGTGTTGTATAAATGTATGTGATTTAAAGGGGATCTTTCATGGAAAGGTTCGCTGTACATGCAAAAACCCATCAAGCAAATCACTTTTATCATGGAGGTCAATGGTCACAGCTAGCTTTCACTTGATGACATTGCAAGCTGTTACTTGCCTCCATCAAGAGGTGGGCACTGACAACACATTTCGTCTTGGGCATTGGCTTAATGGAGCATGACCTTCCATGGAGGTGTCAACGTGCTGATTCCTTAGTGAGCAGTGAAACTGCCTGCAGCATGGCATTCATGGCCGTAGACAATGGGTCAACTCAGATTCTATGCCAACAGCAGCGAGCAAAAGGTGTTCAGAAGGTGTGATCAATTGATAGTGAACTTTTAAAAATCTATGAAGAGTCTATACATTTGGCAAGCACAATGTATAGGTACATGGTTGACCAGCTGAAAGTAGCATGGGGCCTGTTATGTAGATGCAAATGTGGCAAAGTGTTAAACATTACTGGGTCAATTTAATCCTTACAGTTCATTGGTGAGATTATTGGAGAACAGGACAACCAAAGCATATAAAGTCTATATTTATAAATAAGCAAACCATGGTAGAAAGCACTCAGTCCTTGAGCAATGATGAAAAATTAATTGCCCTGGTGCCGAATCTCACATGTTAATATGGGAGCACTCAGGGTCTTACTAAAAAAAAAAAATTAAGGTAACGTTAAAAAAAAAAAAAAATTCGGCTCCTCTCAGCCTTACTGAATGGTTGAGAAATGACAGTAAAAGAACTGGTCATTGGGACAATCTTAAAATTGAAAAGAAAAAAAACGCACCAAGCTACATGTAGATGCAATATGTGGATTGAATTTATATTTGTTTTAAAAATGTCTGCGTTTTTCACGGTTCAACATAGAATTTAGCTCTTTTTTCTCTTATGAAATCTAAAGACTCTTTTTTTTATTACGATTTGCCATACGCTACCGTATCGTCTCCTAAAATGAACCTTGTAGAGACCGTCATCAGACAGGTAATTTTCTTTCATGTGTCTGTGGCTCTCACCGCATACAACGTATTACACGTGAAGATTAAACAACAAAACAAACCCAGCATTCCTGATGCATTTCCTTTTGTCTGGAGGTGTCCTCTTTCTTGCTTTGTAACCTGCCTGCCTGCCTGCCTGCCAAAGTCTGCACAGGAGACGGACTAACACAGCGAGCTTTGATTTAAGGCATTGTACAGCCTCGCAGTAACAAGACTCTGATATCGTCCTGGAATAAACTGATACACTTTAAATACTATCACAGGACAGCTTGGAATGTCTGCACTGGATCTGTGAGTGTGAGAATGTTGGATATGAAATCAACAGGACTAGATTGTTTTTCATGTTCTCAAAAAACAACCCTTCATTGTCAATTTCTCTGCAATTAATGGGACACCCATAAGAATGACAGCTCATGCTTGTTGCCTTCGCGTCACTTTTGATTCTGACCTCATATTTTACTTCACTCATCCAGATTGTTGTCACAAAATCCCGTTATTTTCACCTGAAAAATATTACATTTTTCTACTCCTTTTTGAAACAGAATGTGGCCAAGGTGTTTCTATGCTAATTATATCACTAGTCGATTAATATAATTCACAACTTATTGTCCTACCCAGTGTAATGTTTGTTTTTTGTGCTGCTGAGGCGCTTGTGCAAATGACTCTCGGATGCATAAATAAGGATAAACGTGCTGCTGGTTTTATTGTAATATGGCCGAGCTGCTGAAATGACTGTTGCTCACAGAGAGACAACTGCCAACTGACTCAGCCAGTGCAACAGTCACCAGACAGTTTGAACTCTGGCATATGTTTGGTTAATAATTACAAATGCAAATATTACACCCAGTACCCACTTTGGGTTATTCAGAGAGAGCTGAATTTGCCCTGAAATTGTAGCGAAAAGGGAATTTCCTCGTACAGTGCAATTTCGTGGCAATTCGGCCATTCAAAAGCTGGCAATTCGCCAAATATTGGCGTATTGCCAGCAAAATACGGGTGATCTTCGGCACCAGAGAAATCCCCTAGAGAAGCAATGGTTAATCTATTCAGAGAACACTGAGCAGCAGATAAACGTCAGTGAAATGTCCTGATGTTCGATGGTTTCATTCGGCAGGTTTAATCAGGCGAATCCCATAGGTTTCAATGTTAAATACATTCCTGCCCAGTATTATAGTGAGGGGAGAACAAATGTTTAGTTATTCTCAGAATGAGGAGTAGGCTTTTGTTTTATGTTTTATTTGCTTGTTTATTTGCATATCTGCCTGTACTGTGGCTGGAAGATAAAGAAAAACCTCACACAGTGAATGATTTGTCCAGTGGCTATATCTTTTTTGAGAAAGGATTTTACCAGGAAAGATACATTGAGATTTCTCTCGTTTTCAAGTATGTCCTGGGTGGCGAGTATGTACCGTTAGGTGTCTTGCCCAAGGACACTTACTGGAGAGGTGCTCTTGCCAGGATTGAACCCCTGTCTCCACATGGTCTCTCCACGCAGAGCAGTGATGTTGTTACCGGAATCTGCTAGGTTCACTCGGGACGAAGCCAGACCGGACACGAGCAAGGATTGTCTGAACACGAGTCTCTTCAGGAAAGGCAAACTTTATTAGTGTCGTCACACAATGCTCACACAGGATTAAATCGCAAAGAGTGAGCCCCGAACTCACCCCGACAAGGGGTCTTATACCCCGAATACATAATTAGTTACATCCCAATTAGCCCACCTCCCGGTGACACTATTCCACCCCACGTGGGTTAGTACCTCCCTTGGTTAATTACAAAGGCATTCCATACATTGGCCGTAAATTGGCAAACTTCATGTTAGTCTGACAGTTCGTGATTTGTTGCGGCACTCAATTCGGGCCGTGCCCACCTCCCCAGAGCCTATGTTTATTTGTCACAGATAAGACATGGTCTGTTTTCTATGCTCTCTTTGTCTCTCTGCAGGCCTTTGTGACCTTGATGTAACTATTTCTCATCCTGTCTCTCCGTGCCAAGAGCAGCCCGGATCTTCCTCAATTTTAATTGCTTCTCTGCTAATCTAACACATTATTAAAATTCTATGTAAGCTTCATTCTAGTTTCTACTGAAATCTACCTAGTTATTTTCAAGTGAACCAATATTCTGAACAAGATGGCCACCTGGCTCACAATGGCGACCATCTTCCAGCCTGATTCCACTTCAATATTACCTCTACTCCACCCAGCCAATCACAATAAACACACACACAATCATACATTCATTCAAAAGGTATCATTACATTGCCATGTCATCTCACAATGCTGTATCAAAAAATGTCAATAAATATAAATTTCCATTCGGGTGTGAAAATAATGTCTCGTGCTCCTGGAGCCACTTTTGCATAATTTGAGCTTGATGAATCCTGGCATTGTCTTCTTGGAATATGCCTGCTGTGCTATCAGGGAAGAGAAAATCCATTGATGGAAAAAACTTCTCATGCCCATAAACCCTCAGCGCCTGTCCTCTTTCTCCTGCGCCCTCTGGAACGCTCGCTCTGTGTGCAACAAACTCACAGCAATCCATGACCTCTTCCTTTCAAACTCCTTCAACCTCCTAGCTTTAACTGAAACCTGGCTAACTCCCTCTGACACGGCCTCCGTTGCTGCTCTCTCACATGGCGGTCTACACTTGAGCCATACCCCCAGACCGGGTGAGAGAAATGGTGGCGGGGTCGGAATCCTGCTCTCTCCCACCTGCACCTACCAGCATCTCCCTCCACCCCATCCCTCTCCTTCTCCTCCTTCGAGACACACTACATCCGCCTGTTCTCTCCTCTGGCCCTCAGGGTGGCAGTCATCTACCGCCCACCTGGACCAACCTCCCAGTTCTTTGACCACTTTGCTACCTGGCTTTCTCACTTCCTGTCTTCTAATCTTCCATGCCTAATTCTCGGGGACTTCAACATTCCCATTGATGATCCTTCCGCCCCTGCTGCCTCCAAACTTCTTTCACTCACGTCCTCCCTTGGACTCACACAATCCTCCCTCCTCCCTACCCACCGCGATGGTCACGCTATTGACCTTGTCTTTTCCAACCTCTGCTCCATTTCTGAGTTCAACTGTCGCCCTTTCCCCATCTCTGACCACCACCTTCTCTCTTTCAACCTATCTGGACTTCCTAAACACCCTGCTCCCCCACCCCGCACACACACTAACAGAAATCTACATGCTGTGGATCCCCATCAATTCTCCAATCTACTTCACCACCTCCCTCACACCTCATCCTTCACCTGCACTGATGCTGCCACTAATCACTACAACACTACGCTTATCTCTGCTCTAGATACTCTTGCTCCTCTTCGACTCTGTAAGGCCCCACGCCGCCAGCTTCAGCCCTGGCACACCCTCCAGACTCGCTACCTGCAAAGATGCTCCCGCACTGCAGAGCGTGCCTGGAGGAAATCCCGCTCTGAAGCTGATTTTGTTCACTTCAAGTTTATTCTCCGGTCATACACCTCTGCCCTCCACTTGGTCAAACAATCCTTCTTCTCATCTCTTATATCTACGCTGTCCTACAACCCTAAACGGCTCTTGTCCACCTTCAACACCCTCCTCTACCCACCTGCACCTCCCCCCACAGCTGCCTTCAGCGCTCAAGACCTGGCAGACTACTTCCTCAGTAAAACTCTAACTATCAGAAGCAACATCCCAACACAAGATAGTTATCTGCCACCTCCACTCCCAGAGGTCCCCTCTGTCACCCTCTGCCGCTTCCTCCCAGCCACTGAGGAGGAAGTCAATTCCTTATTGTCCTCCTCACATCTCACCACGTGCCCGCTCGACCCCATTCCCTCACATCTAATTCCTCCCCTCTCCTCCTCCCTCACCCCTGCTCTCACACACATCTTCAACCTATCTCTCTCCACTGGCTCCTTTCCATCCGCCTTCAAACATGCGCTAGTTAGCCCTTTACTAAATAAACCATCCCTCGATCCCAACTCTCCATCCAACTACCGCCCTGTATCCCTGCTTCCCTTTACCTCTAAGCTCTTAGAAAAACTAGTCTTCAACCGCCTCTCCCTCTTCCTGTCCTCCAATTCCCTACTTGACCCCCTGCAATCTGGCTTCCGTCCCCTACACTCAACTGAAACTGCCCTCACCAAAGTCACCAACGACCTCCTAACTGCTAAAAAACACGGCCACTATTATATTCTCATCCTGCTTGATCTCTCGGCTGCTTTTGACACTGTTGACCACCCCCTCCTTCTACAGACCCGCAACTCTCTGGGTCTCGGTGACACTGCACTTGCTTGGGTTGACTCCTATTTATCCAACAGGTCCTTCTGTGTGTCCTTTGCTGGTAACTCCTCCTCTTCATTGCCTCTATCTGTTGGTGTACCTCAAGGCTCTGTCCTTGGTCCTCTGCTCTTTTCCATCTACACCTCCTCCCTGGGCAAAATCATCAACAGCTTTGGCTTTAATTACCACCTCTACGCTGATGACACTCAGATCTACCTCTCTCCCCCTGATCTCTCTCCCCCTGTCCTTTCCAAAGTCAGTGACTGTTTATCTGGCATCTCCTCCTGGATGGCCTCCCACCACCTAAAGATCAACATGTCAAAGACTGAGCTCCTACTTATTCCTCCCTCCAATGCCTCCCCACCTCCTGACTTCTCTATCACGGTGGAGGGTATCACCATCTCCCCATCAAATCAAGTTCGCTGTCTTGGAGTTACACTTGACTCTGCTCTTTCCTTCATCCCCCACATCAAGTCTCTTTCCTCCTCCTGCCGATACCAACTGCGTAATATTTCCAGAATTCGGCCATTTCTTACCGCTGTCACCACAAAACAACTCATACATGCCCTGGTAATCTCCCGACTCGACTATTGCAATAATCTCTTATCTGGCCTCCCTCTGTCCCGCCTCTCCCCCCTACAATCCATCCTGAACGCCTCCGCCAGGCTAATTCACCTCACCCGCCGCTCTGTCTCTGCCGCTCCCTCTGCGAGTCCCTTCACTGGCTCCCCATCCACTGCAGAATTAAGTTCAAAATCCTTATCCTTACCTACAAAACCCTCACTAACTCAGCTCCCCACTACCTGTCCTCACTAATCACCAAATACACCCCAGCCCGCTCCCTAAGGTCAAACAGTGACCTGCGCCTAGCTTCTCCCCGCATCACCTCTTCCCATGATAGACTGCAGGATTTCTCACACGCAGCCCCCACTCTCTGGAATGCTCTCCCTCGTACTGTCAGACTTTCCCCTAACTTCTCTTCCTTCAAACGCTCCCTTAAAACGTTCCTATTTAGGGAAAGCCTACCACCCAACTCACTGACGCAACCATCAATCACTCTCACCTTACAGTCCTCTCCTCCTGTTTCCAACCCCAACCCTCCTAGATTGTGAGTTCCTACGGGAATAGGCCCCTCATCTCCTCCTGTACTGTTTGTCAAATGTTGTTCAATGTATTGTAACTCTGTCTATACTGTGCCTATTGTACAGCGCTGCGGAATATGCTGGCGCTTTATAAATAAAGAATAATAATAATAATAATAATTCAGTATACTCAGGGAGTCAGCTGATCTCGGGCTATATTACAATCTTGCGTAAAAACACTTGCGCAACGTGTGAATTTGTGCGCCAAGCGTTAAACGTTTACGCGCGTAAATCACCGTTGGAATTACAATCCTCACGCGTATTTTCATCCGTCGATCAATAATGCGCGTAAACCGGACGCGCACAAATGCTCGCGCAGTACCGTCGCACGCAGAAATCAGTGTGCGCACAGTTTTTTTCACGCCGTTCAGCTAATCAGATTTAAGAACCACTATTATCTCACGTTAAGTTTTTGCGCCTGCCAAAGTCAATCTGAGTATACAGTATATGCTGCAGCAATAATAAATACACACACAACTTCTCCATTTTATTGGTTCGGGTAAGAGTAGAATGTGTAACTATACTTTGCGAATTATTTTTTTTTGGGCTGGTGTATTTGGTTTCGTACAGGTTGTTCAGATTTGCCATTAACAACAGCTTTTAGGAGTTGCTAAAATTATGCGCGCAAAGGCTATGCGCGAATAGATTGTAATACCATCCGTGTACCAGCGAACATACGCATTTGCGCTCACAATGTTAAGTATAGGACACGCGACGTACAGAAAGCGTGTGCAGCATTCGCGCAGGTTCACCCGCAGTAGACGATTATGCGCGTTTGGTGCGCTGACTATGTAATACGGCATTCGGCGCAAATGGTTTTACCCCTTGTGTTAATGGTGTTTTTTTGCGCCAGCCAAACATTTGCATGAAGATTGTAATTTAGCCCTTCATTTTTTGGGCACATAACATTGCTGAACCTAGACCTGATCAACTGAAGCAACTCCATGTCAAAACAGGCTTGTATGGCAAATGATGACTTTTTGGCCAGGCAGAGATGGACAGCCCTGCATTTTTAGTGAATACTATCTGCATTTTGTTTCATGAGAAGGGATCATATTTACACTTTTCTTAAGGCCTCACTAAGTCTAGCACCGCCTCGGTATAGTTGACTTCTTGCACTGTTTGTATCGTAGTATATTTCCATGGTATTTCTAAACATCAGAATAATTCATCCTTAAATTAAATACTGAAGATGCACTTGGAATCACAAAATATAACTTATATTGTCTGATTCCACCATAGGTAATTAGTCATTGCATACTGCATACCCCTTGTTGGTATAAGGCGACACCATTTATCACTGTGACGTTTTGCTTGTAGCGAGTGACACATTTTATTGAGCTCATTATAATTACTGCACTTAGGTCAAGGACATGCGCTATAAAACTGAAGAAAACACTGTGTTTAGAAAAATTAAGGTCATTGCAATTTGAAACGAGCACAGATTATAAAAGCAATCCGATTTTAGAGAATGGTTTATGACAAAAAATAAACATTATTTTTGGCATTTTTTTGAGAAAGTATTTTTACCAGGAAGGATACATTGAGATTTCTCTCGTTTTCAAGTATGTCCTGGGTGGCGAGTGTGCGCTGTTTGGTGTCTTGCCCAGGGGCACTTGCTGGGGAGGTGCTTGCTGGGATTGAGCCCATGGCTCCGCAGGCTCTCTCCATGCAGAGCAGTGATGTTACCTCTACTCTACCCAGAGGTGCGTTCAATACCTCAGCCGCTGCAAGTGCTAAGTTAGCAACTTGCCATTGAACGCCGTTCAACCACTCAGCGCTCAGCACTGCTAACTTAGCACTTGCAGCGACCCGAGGAGATGCTGCGAGTAGCTGAGTGTGACGTATTAAAGATGGCCGCCACCATGAAGCAAGTAACAATTCCGTACAGCAATGTTAATTTTGAGGTTTTTGATCACCAAAGCACAAAATATGTATTTATTATTTACCCCTGCACATAGACATATATTACAGTTCAATTTATATTTTGTTTCAGAAGTAAACATAACGTTTATTCAATAAAAACTATCATTTGTGGTGTGTGCATACAAAACGGAATTGTGCTGACTGCTTTTCTTTATCATATTTTGACCGAGTGATATGAATAACAATCTGAATCTTTAATTAAAAAATCGTCTCCCATTTTGGATTCAAAATTCGCATCCAAAGCTTTCAATGACACTGCTGCAGCAAACTGAATTGCTGCGCTGCAGCAATTCAGCAGCTGCTGAGGTATTGAACGGGGCTCAGGTTTGATTCAAACACATTGGTATTGAATATTTCTCTGACTGCAGAGCCATGTGCAATTTATGGAAAGCTTATCATTGTAAATGAGTGATCAGAACCTGTCCATAGGGTGTGTAGCCCTGAATGACCTTTTGACTTTTGCAGATGATGGGATAGGTCTTATGGGCATTAATATTACTGATGTGGAATAGCAGCTTTTGTCAACTGCCCCAAATCTCCTGGACTAATATTTTCTAGAAGGTTATCCATTAAGTGCCGTTGTTTGCTGAAGATGCAAATCTCAGGGAAAATCGCCTCTATTGCAGTGTCGACAAACTATAAGAGCCGATCTGGCCCTGAAATTGCACCAGAGTATTTCCCCCTACGGTGCAATATCGGGGCAATTTGGATTTGGCTATTCAGAAAGCAGGCAGTTCGCCAAATTTTGGTGAATTGCCAGCAAATATGGTGCCTGACTGCCTGTTCGAAGGCATTGAAATCCCCCATAGAGAAGCAATGGTTAACCTGTTCAGAGAACACCCAGCAGCAGAGAAATGTCAGTGAAATGCCCTGATGTTCGGTGGTTTCATTCAGCAGGTTTAATCAGGCGAATCCCATAGATTTCAATGTAAAAAATATTCCCATTTTTATCCAATAGCTAATAAACTGTTTATTCTTTTAATTTACAGCAAAAATTCTCTTTATTTTTTTAGGATCTTTTAGGCATTTTTGGGGATTTATTTGGCAGAATTTTTTTTCTCAAATTATTTTTAAATTTTTATTTTTTCTGTAACAGACCTTTTTATTATCATTCATAGGACCTTATATGTTAATTCTAGACATTTTTGTTCAGTAGTTTTTTTAAAACAGCGTTTAAATTTTGACACTTTCAATGGTTTTTTCTTTTTTTTACCTCGTTTGTTTGAAATGTCAATGACATTACGGTACTCTCTGAATAGCCCCCTTAAGTCATTTCTCAAAACTGGAATCCAAACAGCAAAACAAGAAGCCTTACAGTGCAGCTTCTCCTTTTACTGTTTGGATTCCAGTTTTGAGAAATTCTGGCATTTGGCAGCCCTGCAATACAGGCGATTATTGCCGGTATTTGCAACGCCGATAAGCACTGGTGCTGAGTGGATCCCAAACCAGTATTTCAGGTTAAATCTACATGCAATGCAATGTATTCTTTACGTCATTTCCAATTACATCATCATTTATTTTCCGGATCCCAAACTCTGTTGTCTGTTTATCTTGTCTATATATTTTCTATCCATAATTTCTTCTATTTTGTTTCAATAACTAAAAGAGATATGAACTCATTTTTATGTGATTCAATCTGCAAGGCATTGCTTCTACTAAGCCTATACAATGGTCCCCTCAAACTCACTATAACCACCTGTAGAATTCTTCTTCCCTGTATTTGTGTTCTGCCTGTGACATGTTTTCATTCCATGACAGTCAGTTATTCTCTAAATCTAAGCTAGAGATTGGGCGTGTTGTGAAACTCCCCAAAGCAGCTTTATAGGATAAAGAATAAGCAGCAATAAAGAGATATATGCACCAAGCTCCTTATCACTGCAATTAGGTAATTAGGCTCTATGGAGGTGACATTTCAATAAGTAACATTCCTTGATCAATACCAATGCCACCCAGAATCTCAATGCTGATATCTTATTGCTGGATTTCAGGACCCAGCTCCCACCAATGTCTCCTAATGCGGCTGGCTTTGAAACCCAATGGATTGTCTGCTTGGTCGCACAAGTGTCCAGCCTCTATGCAATCAGGTGTCAGCTGCGGTAGGGTCTCTTTGCCGATGCGACAGCTGTGGTGCACTCAGACCTGCCCTCCAGTCGGCCCCGCAGTTGCCCCTGGATACGTCCACCCTGTCCATGGATGTGAATGGAGCGTCGTGGGGAATCCCTCCCCAGTGCTAAGGACACTCCACACACGTCCTGTCTTTGCCCCTGCTCAGCGCCGATCTAGCTTCGAGCACGGGTTTCAGCCACAGCAGGCTGACATCCTGCATGTCAGCCCTTGCTCTGGGACTGCCCCCGCTGCAGGAGTCATTGTGCAAGAGCGTGATGATGTCACAAACGTGGAACTCCCACTGCCCAGCAGGGAAATCCCATTGCAGGAGATGCAGTAGTCCTTCAGACCCCTGTATCTCTAGATTCATAAGTCCCAGTAGGTCATTTGAGATGTCACTTGAAAGGACATAGTCTGACCTTTTTAATAATACCCAATATGACCACGTAATCTGTAAAAGTAAAAAAATAAAATTAAATAATAAAATATATTTTTTTCTTTTTTGTTCTAAAACATCAACATTATCTACTTTTTAATTATGAAGTAAACAATGGTGCTGCAGTTTCTCCCCTTCTCATTTCTGATGCCAGGACTAAATGAGAGATGATGGCAGAGTGTGTTCTTATATATTGTTCCATCAAAAAAACAAGCTATGAAAAGAGGTGAGGGTTTTATAGATGCCTGTATCTCCATGCTGTTCACCCCACAAGGTCGAGTGAGTGTCATAGCACACACCACCACAGGAAAACCCAAGTTATTGCTGCTCCTTTTTGAGAAACCCTGGCAGCACCTTTCCTGTGATGCCCTGTTTGTCTCAGGCCAGTTCAGGCTCTCCTGCAGGCAATCACAGGTGCTCCCATTGATGAGCCCTGTATTCCCCTTCATAAGGGTGGAACTCCCAAGGTGCAGGGCTTTTGCATTTTCTACACTTGGTGAATGTTCTCCAGAAGCCTGCTCCCTGTCAACCCTGTCTCCTGTGCCTTGCTGTTTATTCCACAGGCCTCCAGCTGTGTTCCCCAAGCCTCAGGCCTTCATCTGTGTTCCCCAAGCCTCAAGCCTTGTTGCCCAAGCTTCTAGGCGTATTCCTCAAGCCTGTAACCCACAGTGCTCACTACTGTGGAGTATACCCTTCTACCCACTGTGCCTTGCAACCCCCCATGCCCTCTGCTATCATTGCTCCTGCCCACCATTCATCTGACTCTTCAGCATACCCTCCAAGTCTACTGTATACTCCAGCTTGCCTTGTCTCTTGTGTGCATCTAGTCAGCCCTCTCTTCCTCTCCTGCCTGTCTGCTGTCTTGTGCCTCTTGTAAGCACAGTTGTGTTCCCCTCTATGTCTGTGTCTTATTCCTCCCTGCCTCTTCCCAGTCAGCCCTTTTCCTACAATGTCCCTCACCATCCTCCCATATACTCGCTACCAGTCCTATTGATATCATTTGCCTGTGTTAACTCAATAAACCCCCGTTTCAACTTCGTTCAAGTATCTCTGCTCGTCTGTCACTGTTTTACTTTTAAAGCAAACTGCTGCTGAATTAACTCTTCTTCTCATTTACCACGCCGGGTGCAAGAGTGGGGGTGATAGCACAATGTGTTATTATGTACTGTTTCATCTAAAATACCTAATCGGGTCAATACCGAAATATTGGAAGTTTCAGAAATCTGATATTTCAAGATTCCAAAATAATCCAAACCGAGCAGAATTATTCCATTGTGCGCATGTCTAGTGTTTACTGTATGTACATATACTTTGTATGTATAGTGTGTAAGTGTACATATACCAAATGAGTATAGTATGCACAGTGTGTTGTGCAGTGTGTATATATAATGTGTACTATATGTGGAAAGCACTGTGTGTGTGCAGATTGTTGTGCCTGCAGTGTGAAATGTGTACATACCTGTGTATGTGTAGTGTGCTCTATGAGCAGTATGTGCTATATGTTGTGTACCTGTGTAATGTGTTCCGTGTGTGCATGGTGTGGATTACTGTATATTGCACAAGGCCAATACACTTACTCCTTCCTCACTAAGACAGCATCACATTCTGTTAACACACTCATTTCTATCACACTCAGCGACACACTCGCTCCCATCTCACTCACCCAACCACAAATTCCCTCCTAGTTGACTCCTCACACAGTCTCATCAATCTCTATGACAGACATGCATACACCCATGCTACTCAGCCCCCATTTCCATCACATTCAGTCACTGTCATTCCCATGAAAAAAGTGGCTCCTCGTTTTACCTCGTATCTGGCCCCGCTTACACTAGAGCCTGCCCCGAGCTGCAGGTTACAGGAAGCTGGCAACATGTTAAGTCCGGACAAGTGCCATGGGAGCCCAGTGTAGACTTAATGGATGACAGCCATGGGAGCCCAGTGCGGAATTAATGGATGACAGCCATGGGAGCCCAGTGTGGAATTAATGGATGACTGCCATGGGAGCCCAGTGTGGAATTAATGGATGACTACCACGGGAGTCTGGTGATGGATTAAAGATAAATTTCAAATCAAACTAAACCGTTTAAATTAGTGCTTAATTCCACCTTCCTTTCCTCCGGTTTTAACCATAGACTGTCCCTTTAATAATAGAATAAAGTAGTTGCAATTGTGCAGGTGATTGGGTGACAGGGAATAGAAAGGGATTGCGTTCAAAGCGGTCAATGTTTAGTAAAACATACAACACCCTGCTGCTGCAAACGATGAATTGGTGTTGGCATAAAATTTACAATTCCACTGAAATCCTCCCTCAGGTTGCTTCTAAGCAAGGCAGCCATCAGGGGGTGACAGCCCATGATATGTTCATGGGCCCAGTGGCTCCGGGGGGCCCAGGCCAAACCCTGTGCATTTTGTCTAATGGCCACAAACATACAGTAAGGTAACTCCATGCCACCTAGGACTGGTCAACCAAGATATCAACTAATTTCCCAGTGGGCCGTGGTATCACGCGTTGGTAACACTGCTCTGACTCAACAGCGAGGCAGCGATTAGTATGCTCTGACCAGACTGAGGTGCAGACCAAACTCTCTCTAAAGGGAACACATTTGATCCCTTTACTGGAGTAGAAGAGTTTATTGAAATGAGCAACTGATGGAAGGGGCCCCGAACAATGGTTTAGTATGGGGCCCCAAATATTCTAATGGCAGCCCTGCTTCTAAGCGAATAACCACTTCAGTCTAAAAGTAAAATATTTATTTTTAGTGAGAATCTCCTATCACAGCTTTCCACATCCCAAATTTATAGATCAGGTTCCAACCCCAAGTGAATTTGGATATTATCCATTTGCGGATTACTTGTCTTTTTTTAACCAATTGATCTGTTAGGGGAAAAAAAAAATGTCATTGAAGTTTCACTACTTAGAGAAAGGTGTATCCAATGGCCAGCATCTCGCCTTCCGCGCAGGAGTTTATGCATTGTTTATGAAATTTATGTTGTGCGTAATCCCTTCTAACACCGGTGGATTAAGTGTAATGGATTCTTGCACAATGGTAGGAATTCACCCTGGGCTTATTCCAGATGATATTGGGATATGTCTGCTCACTAAAAGAAGTCAGACTCTTTCCCAGTCTGCCTTTTTCACACTCCAAAGGTTATAGGTTATGTACCAGGTGACACGTATTCTAAATGGGGCACAGCCAGCCTGTAAAGCATGTTGTACAGCTACTAAATATAGCGTTAGATGCACAGGAAGAAGGCAATGTTGTTTAAAAGGGCAGTATAAACAGCCAGTCTGTAGCTAAACACACTCTTATTTAATTAGGTGCTCGCACATAGGGGGGAGCATGGGGGCTTCAAGTCAACAACATGATAGAGAGCAGACATACACAACCTGTCGATTTCCAGATGTCAATAAACCACATCTCCCGGGATTGTGGGAATTATAGTTCATGAGCAGCTGTGATTACAGGAAGCCAGTATATACTGTTTACAATGTGTGGGTAAATCTCCTAGATCAAGAGAAGCATCATGAATATCTCAAATGGAAAACTGAATGGTGACGTGAAATTCAAAGGGACATTCCAGCGTTGTGTTTTTTTAAAAAAAATTCTAATAAATTCTTCATGTTAAAACTTTTTCATAATTTACACTCATCATTTATTTCCTACCTGCTAGCGAGTTATTAATATTTAAAGAAATCCAGGGACTTCTCCTTCCCGATCTTGACACATGAGCGATACTTACCAGCTAAGTATGTCAACTCTTGATTCTGCAGTGCACTGCTATGTGAGTTGTGTTACAGGATGAGGGGAAGGTGGGGGTTGGCTTCCTGGAGGTAAAATCCTAGAACTCTTTTTTCCTTAATTCACTGGCCGAGATTGGTAAATCTCTTGAACTTGGCTAAGTATTAACTATGATTCTTTTTTCACCGAAAGTGATTGGGAATAAAGTGAAACCCTTTCCATTCACCCATCTGCATTCATATTTTTTTAACTGTGTTGTCCGGATATGATTTTTATTATGGTCTTGCTCCTTGTCTTGCGCGGGTGAATATAGGGGGCCATGTCACATCCTATAATTTATCTTTGGGCTTGTACCTGTTAAAAGCTAAGGCGGACAGCTGTTTAGAAGAGACCTATGCCATCGGATCCATAGAAATAGAGCCACAGAGTCAACAACTATGCCATTCTCTCCCTCGAATTGACTTGAATGGATCCATTTCCAGTGGATCCTTCTATATAAATATACATGAGAAGGATATACGAATCACCAATCTTGCAGTGACAATGCTCGAGGCACCCACCACACTAAGGGCCGATATATATAAACTATAAAAATAAATAGAGCATAACGTAACAGCACAAGCACACTAGCAGTCACGTATACAGCCCAAGGTCCTAGCAATTCGGAACCTCTTGGAACAGTGCTTAAGATGTTATAAAGTATGCATAAATACAAAGAGCAACATAGCGTAAAACCATACAATTCAATATGAAAACAACAGATATGAATGGAACACAAGAGAAGTGGCACTACACATAAAATATGTGTGCATAAAAGCATGTTACATATTCCAACGTTCACCATGATGTCAACAGCAGTCGCTCGGATACCGTGCATCCTCCAGTGGAAACCACAACAGGCCAACTTTCAGCCCTCAGGCTCTCAGGACCGGCTACCAATGGTGAGGTAGATGCACCCCGGTAGAATGGCGCGAAGCCCAGCAAACTTGACGCGTTTCGACAATATAGTGACTTCCTCAAGAGCTCCTTCTATGCTAGGTAGAGTCAGCTGGAAGAGATCCATTTGAATGGCTTCAAGGTCCAGTCTGCTTGGAAAGCTGCTCCAATTACACGATTACTCCCATACTACTCAAGAATGACATTGGACGGTGCATGTAGATGTGTTTGCTGGCAACATTATGCTTATGGTTGTTATCTGCTGTTTACAGGGTGAAAGAACACTTCATCCTGCTGTTATTTTCATTTGAAAACATGTATTTATTGAGGAATGAA
The DNA here is from genome assembly GCA_009667805.1 of Leptobrachium leishanense. Lineage (NCBI taxonomy): Eukaryota > Metazoa > Chordata > Amphibia > Anura > Megophryidae > Leptobrachium > Leptobrachium leishanense. The sequence goes on from CM019066.1 coordinate 90,670,686, forward strand.
AGTCGGATGTTCTCCTTCATCACACAGCCATTGATAAACTCACTTCTTCATACACGAGCTGTGCTCTTCAGTCCTCTTGCCATCTTCATCCTATCCATTCCATTGCAAGGGTCGCCCGGCACAATGTATTCGATGAGGACTTCAGAGCACTAGTTAATGTACGCTTTGAACCAACAGACCTCAACAAAAGAACTGAAGAGCTCTCACAGTCAACAGAGCTGGACAGCAAATACAGCTGTGTCCTCCCTTACCCCCTGAATGCACACATCAACGTTGTCTCTTGGGCTGCTGCAGCAGATAAGAAGCTGCCGAAGATAGAAAGATTTAGCGAAGACGGATTTCTGAAACCTGGTATGACACAGCCCGGGGGGTCGGAAAAATTACAAAACGACATTTCATATTCCTACGTGCCATTATTAATTTCCAAGTGCGGTGGGAATTTCCCCTTCATCATAAAATGTGTCTTATTTTAAGTAACACGGCTAGACAATTATGTTAAGTGCTTATCTTCAAAAGGATGAGACAACTGCTAACGTTCTTAATTAGTTCTAGCAGAACTAATATTGTTGAACTGACGATTTGAGCCTATTACATTTTGTGCGGGGTAAGCTGTTATGGGAGGGGAGATGGAGCGCAGGGATAAGAAGCACTTGCTAAAACTTGAGTACAGATTCACATGGGCTTTTCTTTAAACATCTACAATTTCTTTTGTCATTAAACCTGTTTTTCCTGTTTAGATTTTGTTTCAAATGAAGAATGATGAATCAAATTATTCTATTAATAAAGGATATAATGCATCACACACAATTTTTTTTTAAATTAATATATAGGGGATTCCTATTTATATTTTCTACAAATTTCAATGTTGCTCTCCATTTTCCATATCTGCATATAATAGTTCAGTTTTGTTAAAGGGACACTCAACACAGTGTGAGAGCTCAATCTTATCTGAGTGGCCACATTGCTGTGAGCGCTCTGCTCCCTCTCCCTCCTCTAAGTTGGCTCAGAGGGCTGATTCAGCCATCCAAATACTGGGTCTTAGTCCTGTATAGAACCTCTGTTCAGAAAGCCCTCATTAAGAGTGTCTGGATTGGGTGGTGTTCTAAGCCCCCCTGCAGTCACGTGACATGCTGACCTGGAAGCATGTCATATCTGGCAGAGATCAGAGGGAGACCAGGGCTGGATTCAGTGACTTTTTAAAGTAAACTAACGGGTGCAGAGGGGTTAAGAGAGGGTTAAAGTTTAACCCCTTTGTTTCCTACCCCCTTCTGTTTTAGCTCTAAAGTATCCCTTTAAGCCTTAATAAAGAGTATGATATGGAAATAAGGATATTTTTGTCATATTGAGAATATATATCTATGTTTTTTACTTCTTGATGCATTCTCTAGTGCAGGGATCTCAGCCTCTGCCACTCCCAATGTTGGTTGCCTACAATTCCCAGGATTCTTTGAATACAATGGCCAGAGAATTATGGGAGTTGTACTTCAGAAACATCTGTTGGGTCAGAGTTTGAGTTCCCTGCTCTAGTGGCTTATTATTTAAACCTTCCTACCTCTTTTCTTCCGTTTTTTTCTTTTTGAGTCTTGGAATAAAGAATTCCTAGACAGTTAGTTTCAAGATCTACATGTTACCATGTATATCTAGGATTTCCTACGTCTACCTAACTATAAAAATATGGGAGTTTTATGCTTGGATCTAAATAGAATAATGATTCACTGAGCTCCATCCAGCATAAGAAACCATTGGAAGGTAAATTGGAAACATGACCGAGGGCTGAATAGGGAAGTTTAAAAAAGAATAGTAGTCTGATCTTGAAGAAGGAATTTGAAAGTAAAGATGCTGATAGAGGTAGAAGAAAACCTGTTTTGAATTAAATCATAATCAAAGTTTTTTATATGCTGTTCTAGATTGCAAAAAAATAGAAAGAAATGTATACTGTAGATACTCGAGTATACTGCTAGATTTTGGTGACAAAAATTTACCTTAAAATTGGAGGGGGTCGCATTATATTCAAGACATCTGCATCACTTGTAAAAAAAAACAACACTTGCCTTGCTCTGGATCCCAAGCCTCCAGGAAGTTCTGGTAGTCTCACTGAAGTGAATGCAGGCTCTCTGATGCTTGCAAACACTTCAGGAACTCCCAGATTCAGGAGAGGTGGGATCCATCACGGCAAGAGGGCACACTCAGTTTAAGCCAATCTTTCACCTCGCTCGCCTCCGCCGGCCATCTAATTGCTAGCAAAGAAGACGGGTGACCGGCGGCTTCATACTTAGTAACAACTGCAATCATTCTAGAGCAGAGCACCCTGGCCTGAGGGGGAGCCTGACTGAGTTAAGAGAACCTGGAAGGATCTTAACTGTTTACCGTTACAGTAAAATTTTGCTCCTCGTGTTATATTCGAGTCTTGAATATTCTCTCATTTCCATAATAAATCTCTGTCCATCGCGTTATATTCGGGTTGCGCTATACTTGAGTATATACGGGACTTGCTGCTATTTACATCATTGATTCCAGGGATAATATGAGAAGAAAAATGGAGAACGTCATCTAGTAACTCCATAATTGTGGTTAGTTATTGAAGTATTAAGGCTCGCAGACTATTGGCACTAAATCATTAGAGAATGAAGTAAAAAATATATGTATATTTGCACACTTTCTTTACTAAATAACTTATTCCCTTCATTACCATGGTCGAGTATACTCAGTGTTCTGAACCTCCTGCAGGAGTCCAATTTTGAGTAGACATAATCTGGCCATATTCTGGAGCAATGCAAAGGAATTTTGTATACTGCACATTAAATTTCTTTGAAATGGACTCTGGAATGTGCCCCCAAATATTCGGTTGTTTGTACAGATCAGAGTTCCATTTTTCTTTTACATAAAAATGGAGCTCCAGCCTTATTATTATAAATGTAGTAGTACTTTTTGAACAGCCTCAGCCTGTCAAATAAGCTTACTGTCTCTAAAATGTACATAAAACAAGTTTTATGTTGGATCGTAGTAATTTGAAGACTTCTTGTTCAGTCGCCGAAGGGAATGAGTTAAATGTGGGAGGATAGACAGGATTAATATCTTCCTGCATTGCTGATAACGGCATTGTGGAGACTTTGGTTCTTATCTGTTCTATTTTTGCTGTGAAAAAGCATGCTAGGTCAGTGTGAAGAACAGCCACAGCAGGACAAAGAAAAGAGTTGAATACACCGAACAGGTGTTTTGGGTTTCGGAAATGAAAGTGTATGAGGGCCGTATAATATGACTGCTTGGCTAGAAAGAGGGCAGAGCTGTAGGACTGGAACATAATTTTATAGTGAAGAAAATCCGAGTGGAAGCAGGTCTTTATCCAATAGTGTTCAGACGTTCTAGAACATCTTTGGAGATGCTGGGTCAATTTGCTGTGCCAGGGCTGCAGGTTTTGTCACCTCATCTCATTAACCAGGGTTTTGATGGTGCTAGCTTATTGGGTGAAGGAAAGAGTAGAGTTGTAGTAGGTGATGGCTTTGTTAGGACAGGAGAGATAAGATAGACGAGAGTGGTACAGATATATCAGCAGAGAATTGCTGCGGATCAAGAGAATGGAGATTTCTTTCCTTTCTTATAAAGTTTGGGTTCAGATGGAGGAACACAGGGGGAACTGAGGTCACAAGTCAGGAGATGATGGTCATGAGTAGGAGAAGATGAGATCCAGAGTATTGCCAGCTGTGTGCGTGGGGGGAGTCGGAGTGAGGCCAACCAAGGATGTAATGGAGAGAAATCGTGAGGCAGTTGAGCTAAGTGGTGAGTCAACAGGCTTGTTAAAATCACCAAGAACGAGGGATGGAATGTCAGAGGACATGAAGTGTGGGAGCCAAGACTAGAGGTTTAAACAAGTGGATAGTATGGACCTCGAAAGTAGGGAAAGTAAGAGCTGGGCACTGAGAAACAAACTGGGATGGGTGGGGTGTGTGGGAGAGGGGTGTGTAGGGCGAGAAAGATAAAGTATGGGCCTTTGGAACAGGGCTGGTTGCTGAGGTTTCTCTCTGTGCTAATGGTATTGGGGGAGATAAAAGGGTGTTATATACTTTAAAGTTTAATGGGATGGACAGTATACATAGGCAGGGGATTGGTGGATCAAAAAGTAAATATACAAATACAAGCATAAGGCCGATCAAAGCTAATGATGGCTAGTAAATTGTGCTAAGAAACAATCCTAGAATGCAGTAATACGTAAGGCAGTGACTATCAATGAGAGATACAAAGTTAGATAAGAGAAAGAACAACAAAAAATAAAAATAACCAAATGTAGGAGACAGAAAGTTGATTGCAGGAAGGATCTGTTGAATTCCTGTAAAGTAACTGGATTCTTAAAGTTGCACAGATGGATATAGTATGGTCCTTTGGAACAGGTCTGGTTGCTGAGGTTTCTCTCTGTGCTGGATTCTTAAAGTTGCATCCTGGCAGTGGTTTTATGGAAACCAATTTGGCAGTGAAGGGGTAAGTTTTCTATATGTGTTGAGTATGCAGCTGCAGACAAGAATTATGAGCGACTGTGGAGTCACTGGTTCTACACCTTCTACCTCTACAATTTAATTAAACCAAGTTTAGGATGTGCACGTGTATAATAACCTGCTGTAGAAGCTGAGAACAGGAGTTGAGGTTTGACTTGGAGTAGGAAGTAAGCCGTTAGCATTAACGAGTGGGGCTTTTACTTAACGGCTTACTGGTAAATGTTAAGGAGTAGGATTGAAGTGGATTTGTGCCCAGCATGATTCTGTTTAAAAAAATAAAAAAATTAATTTGAATTCCTCCCAAGTAGAGATGTAAATGATATCAGGCTGAAAAGTAAGCGTTTGTCTTGTCAAGTCAAGACCCTTAAAAGGAACATGATGCAGGATACCTTACACCATGATGAAGTATAAACATCTCTACCAACTACAACTACCTCCCACTCCTCCAGATGTTTCAGACCTATAATCAATACAGTTAATGAATTTATGCTTTTATGAAAATCACTCAGTTCCCCTGTGTGTTATCACTATAATGTTTTTTTTATAACGCTCACATGTTATGGGTAGTAAGTAGCTTGACATCACAATCAGCATATGACAGAATATCAAGGCATTCCAACAACTAGATTGTGCTTTCTTTATGGCAGCCTGGTCATTACTGGTTTACGTTATATTGGTTCAGCATTATCCAGACATGGAGGCGTTCAAATGGAAGTTTTTAAATTCGATTGCTGACCGGTTTTGGCTCCAAAGCAGTAAGAAGTGAGAAATACCTCTTTTGTTGGCCCTGACACTATTGGCAAACATTGCCTCCTTTTAACTTGCGATTATTCCTGGAATTGGCCGCTGAATATTAAATGTTCCATTTTTTGTTCATGGGAGGGCTGGTGAACCGTCAAGTTAGGATGACAGATTTCCATCGTAATTGGTTGGAAAAATGTAAAAATACACTAATATAAAATAATCTCTGGTTAAAATAGCCTTTTATTCTCCTATAGAGAACGAAATCTTTTCTGTACTAGTGTGATTTGAAGAATATTTGCCAATATGCGGTTTATGGATGGAGAACTTCCAAACGTATACGCTTGTTTATTGAATGAATTGGATCAGTGCTGATATCTTAAATTTAGAGGAGTGAATGCTACAAGTGCTGTGATTGGTGATTATGACTGTTACTTTCATTTGGATGCTGGATTCCAGAAAACAAACCCACTCTATTCATTAAAACCTTGCCTTTTCACTTTCTGTAATGATGATCAAATGCACATGTTTATGGTGATTGGAATAAAAAAGTGGGTTTGGCTTATTACTGAAAACCTCTTTTCATAAAGAGAGAGCTTTTAAAAGTTCTGGTTCAGAGACTAATAGAGGTCAATAAGACTTGTGATCCAAAAACAACCATAAATACAATGTTTTAGGTCAGAGATAAACTGGATAGAATGAATTCAGAATAGAATAAGCAACTGTCTTCCATCTGTCATCAACATCAACGTTTCGATGATTTAGTTCAATATCATCGAGGGAGGTTCTGGTGGCAAGTTCAAAATTCATACCCATCTGTAACACAAATATTCTATGGCTTATTATACTGTTGAGTCTTGTTCAAACTCAGATATGACTATGGTAGAGTTACTGCTGTTTAGATAGTGATAATTAGGGTCTTAAAACATTTACAATAGAGTTAACATCACTGCTCCACAAAGACGGTGAAGACGCACGTTCTAATCCCAGAAGAGCACCTCTCCAGCAAGTGTCCTTCAGCAAGACCCCTATCCATATGTACCTCATTATGGATATCCCTTGCGGATTGTAAATTCCCTCAGAAGTCATGTCCCCCAATCATACTGTACATACACTTGCCTACCACACAATGTCAACTGTGTAGCATAGCGGTGAAATCTCTGCTCTACAATTGTAGAGTAGAAGGTTTGAATCTTGATCAGAGCATTTGGCCAGCATGATTCTCTTTTACAACCACAGAGAAGCAAGTCTCTGCCTTACACCTAAGGAGAAGCTCGTTCAACCTCACCACCATGTCTCTTCTCTGCAACCATAGAAAGCAGATTTGGATCTAGGTCAGAGCACCTCACCTATAAGAGTACTTTGTAAAAGACACCTAACTATGGGCCCTATTAAAAAACGCACGCGCAACACGTGAATTTTTGCACGAAGCGTTAAACGTTAACGCACGTAAATCACTGCTGGTATTACAATCCTCGCGCATTTTTTCATCCGTCGAGCAATAACGTGCGTAAAACGGACAAGCACAAACGCGCGCGCAGCAACGTTGCGCGCAGAAATCGGTGTGCGGACTGTTTTTTCACGCGATTCAGCCAATCAGAGTTAAGAACCACAATTGTCTCACGTTAAGCTTTTGCGCCTGTCAAAGTCAATCAGCGCATATATGCTGCATCAATAAAAAATGCACACACAACTTCTCAAATTTATTGGTTTGGTATGAGTAGAATGTGTAACTATACTTTGCAGCATTTTTTTTTGGGCTGGTGTATTTGGTTAAGGCCAATTTGCCATAACACCAGGTTTTAGGAGTTGCTAAAATTATGCACGCAACGTCTGTAATACCATCCGCGTACCAGCGCACAAACACATTTGCGCTCACAATGTTAAGTATAGGACGCGCGCAACATACAGTAAGCTCGCACAGCGTTTGCACAGTTTCACCCGCAGTAGACGTATACGCGCGTTTGTTGCGCTGACATTGTAATATGACGTTCAGCGCAAAGGGTTTTGCCCCTCGCGTTAATGCATTTTTGCACGGGCACAAACGTATGCGCGATGAATGTAATAGGGCCCTATATGTATGCACCTACATCATTATATATATCCCTTATAGATTAGATTGTAAATTCCCACAGGAACTAGGTCTCCTAATCCTACTCTATCACCCTTCTTAAGTTAGGTTTACTGTTCAAAGGTATCATTCCCTTGCTCACATATCTTGTAGCGCACTACAGAATATCTTGCCACTTTATACAGTTATATATAAAAAAAATAATAATATTGAAGATGTTATACAATATTCAAATATTTTTCCAGTGGAACCATCAGATTATTGGACTGATTAATATCTTTTAAGACAATATATGAAACTGGCTCGGTTTAACTCCCCTCCTACCAAGATAACTGCAGCTCGTGATCACAGGGTTCTCCTTGCTTAGTTTATTGTAAGTCATAAACACGCTCGTTACAGCATTATGTTTTATGGTGTACAATCTGGCATGTGATATGATGTGATATTTATTCACATTTTGATTTACATGCTTTCATCATTAGCGCAGACCAAAGAGAGAGAGAGAGAGGAAAAATTATTCGTAACTAGCAAAATACCTGACGCATAGAAGCGGACCTGACAACATTTTTATCATCAAAATAAAGAATTTAAAAAAAAAATTGGCAAAGGTAGGGAAGAGTTACTTGGCAACGTTTTACTAAAAGAATTGGTTAAAAAAAATTAATAAACATCTTTTATAGCTTTTTGCAATTTCTCCTCTCTCTGACCGCAGCTGCGTGTATCAAGGTCTCTGCATGTTTTTGGATACTGCTCCATCAGATTCCATATTAGGAATGCTCAGCCTGCTCAATGAAGAGACAAGACAATCTGTGTTGAATGTTTTACACTGTTTCTATAAACTATACTATACTATACTATAAACAGCTGAACGATTTGTTTAGTTTCATGTTAAAATAATTTCGTTTTTGGAATTTCATTTTGTATTTGTTTAATTTCAGATCAATTTGATATTGATTCGATATAGTTGATATATCAATTCGATAGTTGATATCAATTTGAATTTTGGATCACTAAATAAAAACCCTCAATTGATTAAATTTTGCTGTTAAAAGACAAGCTAGGGTTAGATATTAAGCTGTCTCACAGATTTAGTACCAGAGGCCATTTAACAGGGACAGGTGCTTGTGAAAAAGTAAAACAAAATTAATTTGTTTCATAAAGTCATTTGCTGACTGTCACGTTTGCTATAGCGTTCACCCCTGATGGACAGATTTCTATGATTCTTGATTTTCCAGCAGTCAGGACTGCTAATCCTAGCACTCCCAGCCAAGGAGGTCAGACAGAACACCAATACTAAATACCACTCACTAGCAAATGATTTTGTGACCAAGTGTCTACTGAGCGAAAGCACTTTAACTGTATAAGGACAGAGATAGTACTGAAGTGTCATACAACAGTAGATAACATAATCGTGGTCAAAAGTACAAGCCGAGTTGGCACCAGAGAGGGTAGTCATACATTCAAGGTTGGCAACAGAGGTGGTAGTCGTACAGGCAGGCTTGGCAACAGAGAGGTATTTGTCTCAGCAAGGTAGAATGAGGGTTCAATGGGGTCCGTATCCTGCGGGGCAGGCCCACAATCAGACAGCGCGATAACGTGTATATATCGACTTAATACTAGCAAGGCAAAACGAAGGGTTGACGAGTTCAGCACCCTGCAGGGAAGACCTATAGTCAGAGGTTGCTTGAAACAACTTGCATATACACTCAGTGTCCGCAGAGAGCACTATGAGTATACAAAGGGAGTCAGAGAAAGAATCGTCAAACAGGCAGTCCAGGTCAAACACGAGTGGGGTCCTCATACAGGCAAAAACGGCAACTGTGCAAGTAAACACTGAGACACACAAGTGAACACAGCTGGCGATGCGGGAATAACTCCACATCAGGGCGACGAGAAGAATCTCGCGCCCTGCATTTAAGGCTGGCGGCTCCGCGTCATCATGCTAAGCCCCGCCCCTTCAGACACTGGCTGGCCAGCCCAAACTCCTGGCACCTGGCCAGCCAGCAATGCCGCCGGGTGCCCAGAACCCCCAGGGAGCACCACAGGAGCCGAGGATGTGACACTGACTGTAGTACTTCTATTGTATTTATTGTAAGTTAAGATCAATTCGATAGAGAGAAAAAAAAAGATCAATTCGATAGTTGATATATCAATTTGATATCGATTCGAATTTCGGATTACTAAATAAAACCCCAGTTAATCAAATTTTTTTTATGATGAAACAGTATAACGAATTAAATTGGTTAGATACCATTTCGTTTTGTTTCATTTCAGATTCGAATCAAATCGATTTGAAGTACTTCCGAAATACGAATTAACGAAATTCGTTACGAATTCCAATTCATTACGGAACTAATGCACACCTCTAGTAAAAGCTGTGGGTAAAAGCTTCTTGATCCAAGGAGAAATCTGACTGCCATTCTGGGGTCAAGAAGGAATTTTTTCCCAGTATGTTGCATATTGGCAAGCATTCAGACTGGGTTTTTTGCCTTCTTTTGGATCAACAGCAGTAGGTTATGTGGGAGAGGCTGAACCCGATGGACGCATGTCTTTTTTCAGCCTATATAACTATGTAACTATGTAACTATGTAACCCTAGCCCTAAAAATAACCCTAAAAAAATTGCAGGGAATTTAAACAATGGCGGTGCCGGTCTTTATATGAGACAACGGCACTACTAAAGTTTATTTATGCAATGGCAGTAAATAATGCCTGGGTGGAGTAGAGGCAACATCACTGCTTTGTGTGGAGAGAGCCTGTGGAGACATGAGTTCAATTCCAGCAAGAGCACCTCTCCAGTAAGTGTCCTTGGGCAAGACATCTAACGGTACATACTCGCCAAACAGGACATACTTGAAAACAAGACAAATCTCAATGTATCCTTCCTGGTAAAATACTTTCTCAAAAAAAAAAAATGGCTCAACATGAGAACAATAAGCTATTCCATGGAATATTTCTGTTCTCACCTCAAGACAGTTGTTTGCAGTATGCAGTGGGACGCTGGGATCAAATAGTTCCCAGTGGTCTTTCTTCCACAGTCCATGCATGACCCAGCATACCTGAGTTTGTGCACAGTCCATTCAAGGTTGTACCTCTCTCCATGGAGTCCTACAGACTCTAGGATACAATACTAGTGGCGGCATTGTTTCCATGCCAGTATCTAATACAGCGACTTCATTGGAACAGGGTTGGTAACAGGGAGCTGTTTAGGGTTATCAACTCGCACTGATATTTCCCCCAAGGGGCTCCTTGTTAGTCTGGAATAGGGTCCAAAGTGTTTTCTTAACCTGTGTCAAATTCTGCTGATTGTCATACATCCTATAGCAAAAACATTTGAAGCGGCCAGTTGTGTAGTTTCTACAAATGTATACTTTATATATCATAGTTTGTTTCTCAGGCATTTCAACATCCCTTCTTTAAAAAATAATAAAAAAAAGCCTTTTATATCGAGGTTGTGCAAGGTGACATTCGAGCTCTTCTGCCGTGCCTCATTCAAGCACATGGGACATTATTTTTCTCAAGACACCTAGATCTGTGCATTAAGTTAATGTTAATAAATGAATGGATGAATCTGTTGTCAGGGTTATTCAAAGAGAATCGAAAAGTCACCGCATGTATTCAGCAACCACCACAGGGCCGTCGAAGCGCAAGGAAAAGCTGCTGCAAACCTGATGAAAAGTCAGCGCAGAAACCCGGCGAATGCACGCTGAAGCCCGCAAAAACATCTGAAGTTACCCGCCGAAGACGCCGGAAAAATGTGCCTGTAAACATGTAACATAGTGACTATATACAGAATGTGCCTGTAAACATGTAACATAATGATTATATACAGAATGCACCTGTAAACATGTAACATAATGATTATATACAGAATGCACCTGTAAACATGTAACATAGTCACTATATACAGAATGTGCCTGTAAACATGTAACATAGTGACTATATACAGAATGTGCCTGTAAACATGTAACATAATGATTATATACAGAATGCACCTGTAAACATGTAACATAATGATTATATACAGAATACACCTGTAAACATGCAACATAGTGATTATATACAGAATGCACCTGTAAACATGTAACATAGTGACTATATACAGAATGCACCTATAAACATGTAACAAGTCACTATATACAGAATGTGCCTGTAAACATGCAACATAGTGACTATATACAGAATGCGCCTGTAAACATGTAACATACAGGGTTATTCAGAGAGCGTGAAAAGCAGGAGAATGTCTGGAGAATGACTGGAGAATGAAAAATTCTAGGTCAAAATAGCCAAACCAGAAAAATTCTCCCTTTCATCTCACTTTCCAAATCGGCTATTTTGACCTTGAATTTTTCATTCTCAAGTCATTCTCCAGTCATTCTCCTGCTTTTCACGCTCTCTGAATAACCCTGATAGTGATTATATACAGAATGCACCTGTAAACATGTAACATAGTGATTATATACAGAATGCACCTGTAAACATGTAACAATAGTGACTATATACAGAATGCACCTGTAAACATGTAACATAGTGACTATATACAGAATGCACCTGTAAACATGTAACATAGTGACTATATACAGAATGTACCTGTAAACAGGTAACATAGTGACTATATACAGAATGCACCTGTAAACATGTAACAATAGTGACTATATACAGAATGCACCTGTAAACATGTAACATAGTGACTATATACAGAATGCACCTGTAAACATGTAACAATAGTGACTATATACAGAATGCACCTGTAAACATGTAACATAGTGACTATATACAGAATGTACCTGTAAACAGGTAACATAGTGACTATATACAGAATGCACCTGTAAACATGTAACATAGTGACTATATTTCCTACATATTTATTTTCTGTGTTAATCTGTATATTTGTGTTGTTTCTAATATCTTGCATTTTATTACTTTGTATTTCTGTAACGACTGTAACAATTCAAAGTTCTTGTACCCAGGACATACTTGAAAACGAGAGAAATCTCAATGTATCCTTCCTGGTAAAATACTTTATAAATAAATAAATAGCCGATTTGGAAAGCGCGATAAATGGGAGACTTTTTCTGGTTTAGCTATTTTGACCTAGAATTTTCACTTCTCCTGCCAATTCTCCCGAGTTTCACCTTTAGTGAATAGACCTGATAGTGTTCCGGTCATTTTATTAAGCAGTAAAGGATTTCTGGCTCTACTCAAAGTTACTTTGTATTATATATTCCTATGTATCCCAGATCGGCAGATTTTACTGTGTATTGTGAGTGCCGCAGATAATATCTCTTCTCTAGGATCAGTGTGAAGACTAGAAAAAGCACTATATTGTGCATCTTTAAAGCTGTAGGATAAGGTACCACTAACTCTTCCAGATAATGTGCATCAATCCAATCCCCCAATGCCCCCTACCAGCAAACAGCTCTGCAAAGACACAAGTGGCTTACATCCCCCCTCTGAGTTTACAGGGAGGAGGTTTGATATGTTTGGTAGAAGACAAGCCTCAGATTACAACCCCTGTAGAATTTGTATTACAAAGGCCCATTATCTCAGTGCACAGACAATCTCCAATCCTAACAAAGCATCTGCAGAATTTTGCTGGTGCATCCAAGGTTCTTTTTTTTTGTCTCTTTTTTTTCCCCTTAATTTTTTTTTTTAAATTCCGCTTCTAAAAAGGGCTTAGGGAATGAAATGATGAAATGTTCAATGTTCACCCCTCCTGCTGCCTCCTCTCTGAGCTTACTGAAATGAGAGCAAGTTTTCTTTTGAAGCCAATTACGGGAGAGAGCATTTCAATTAAGACGTTTGGCCCAGATGAAAAGCGTCAGGGATGCGAGTGTTATTGGGTATCAAGAATCCCCCCAAATCTGTTACCTATTATCTGCTCATTAAAGCTTTCTCTCTCTGCACATGGTATTAAAAAAAACAGATAATAATCACTTCTTTGAGTTCTTTTCTTCATTTTTTTCCCTTTTCTTTTGATAAGTTAATATATAAACACAACACATGATGCATTTCAATTATGTCTTAATAAATGTGTGTTTGCTTTTTGCTGGTTTATTTCCAAATTATATTTTATAAGTTAGTTTAGAAACAATGGTGCTGTTATAAATGATATAACTGTTATTTGTATTATTATTATCATTCATGTAACGTCAACAGTTCCCACAGCACTTCACAACAACCAGTGGGAAATTAAATAAAGTTACTATCAAACTTAGGAACCAGAAACAAGAAGTATGGATGATAAAGACAAACCAGTTGATAGAAACATAGAAAAATGTCGGCAGATAAAAACCTTTTGGCCCATCTAGTCTGCCCAATTACATGGATACTTTACCTGGATTTATCTTTTGTTTAGGATAGCCTTATGCCTATCCCATGCTTGCTTAAATTCAATTACTGTTTTAGCCTCTACCACTTCAACTGGAAGACTGTTCCATGTATCCACCACCCTCTCAGTAAAATAATGCTTCCTGATGTTACTTTTAAACCTTTGCCCCTCTAATCTAAGACTATGTCCTCTTGTTTTGCTACTTTGTTTCCTTATAAATATACTCCCTTCCTCTACCTTGTGGATTCCCTTTACGTATTTAAATGTTTCTATCATATCTCCTCTGTCTCGTCTTTTTTCCAAGCTGTACATGTTAAGATCATTAAGCCTTTCCTGGTAACTTTTCTCCTTCAAGCCGTACACCATTTTAGTAGCCCTTCTCTGAACTCTCTCTAAGATGTCTATATCCTTCTGGAGATACGGTCTCCAGTACTGCACACAGTACTCCAAGTGAGGTCTCACCAGTGCTCTGTACAGTGGCATGAGCACTTCCCTTTTCCTACTGCTAATACCTCTCCCTACACAACCAAGCATTCTGCTAGCATTTCCTGCTGCTCTATTACATTGACTACTTACCCTTAGATCCTCTGAAATAATAACCCCTAAATCCCTTTCCTCAGATGTTGAGGTTAGGACTGTATCAAATATTCTATATTCAGCCCTTGGGTTTGTATGTGCCATTAAAGATGAGCTTTGATATAAAATAATTAGGGTACATGTAGGACAGTGATATCATAGGGTTAATTTGAGGGGTGGTGCGTGGGGATACAGTTCACCTACTATTTTGCAGAGGCAACTGAGCTCCCATTGATCCCATACTCTATAAAGCTTGTATTCCGCTGTCTAATCATATTTTTTCTTGTAAAATCATATATTTATTGTCATTTAGAATATATTTTTGCTAGAATTGACATATCTATATATAAATATTATAAGATTTGAGTGTCTATTTATTTTATTTTATGTGTGCAATGATAGCTTCTAATTGGGGGACAGTAATCTTGGTGAGTTCCCGTAATATTTGTTTTAGGACTTGACCCTTGAGTGATAGCTTGGTATCTCCACAGTACTATGTGCAGTGCATTTCATTACATTCGGAACTAATGAAAAATGTAGAAATTATTAACTTATGTTTAGGAAACGCGGCACAAAAAACTTAATTTTTTTCTAATCAGTATTCATGCTTATAAAGGAATAGTCCGTATCTGTGCCATTCATCTTGAGCCAGACATAGAGCATCTAGAACATATAGGGCCACATTACATTCTTGACGCTAACGTTAACGATCACTTGCGTGAGCATTAACATTAGCTGGCAGTGTCTACTGCATATTACGATCCAAACGCAAACGGGTTAAGTAACCCGTTTGCGTTTGGTACCTTGCGCTTTTCAGCGTGAGGTTACTGTACTTTGCGCTCCCTATGCTTAACATGGGGAGCGCAAAGTCCTAACAATGATTAACGTCCGGCTATGGTTAGCGGAAAGTTAACCAAAGCCAGGACTTGGTGTTAACGGATTCCGCTTCTGCAGAATCCGTTAACACCATCCAAAAAAAATAAAATACAAGTCAGATACCTCCTGTCCCTCGGCTCCGACCGCCTCCTCCGTCTGGTGGGAGCAGGGAAAGACTGGGGGAAAAAGTCCCCCCAGTCTCTCCTCTCCCTGTGTATCACTGCGAGGCTGGTCATGTGTCCGGCAGGTGGAAACTCAATGGAGTCCATCGAGTGGATGCTCACGGCTGTGCTCAGCGCTGCCACGAGCATCACAGGGCCGTAGTGCCCGCTAACAATACAGGCAGCATTTTTTGCACCTGTATTGTAATCTAGCATTAAAACGTGGGTGCAAGGGGGAAAACTGCGGGTGCAGTTTTTCCTCCCTTGCGCCCACGTTTTAACGCTAGGATCATAATGTGGCCCATAGATTCCTAAATAGGAGAAATGTAGGATCTATTTACCCAGCAATAGGGCAGGCACACCTTCCACAAACACCTATGCATCGCAGGTTGCTTTGAAGAAGCCTGTTTGAGTATGACGGGACATGTAGTTTAAAACCATCTGTGAGGCCTGTGAAGATTTGCGATCGTTGATTTACAACACATGTCATTAGGATGTACACGAACAGAATTATTAATTACAATTTGCAGTTTGAAAATACTACAAAAAAATGATAATTTTCCCTGATCACTATCTCTAATCATGTGTATGCAGAGACACGATCTGCTTTCATGGCCTTAATCTTAAACCGGATAAAGAACATTCAAACAGTCTAAGTGTGGAACTAAATTTGAGATAAGCAGGGCCAGTTCACTTAGCATTAGGACATTTGGGAGTGTCTGGGCTCACCCGCACACCCTCTGCGCACGCCTATGATGTACAATGATAACACTGGGGAACTGTATACAAGGAGTAAGCAGAATAAAAATTTTTATTTGTATATGTATTTCTTTTCCTTCAGATCATGTCGGCCTCCGCTATTTCTCGTCGTAAGTACCAAAACAGCCCTGATTCCTTTTGTTATATCTGTGGCAGTTTCACCATTCCCAGTCATCAGCGCATTTGTCAGGCAAGCCTATGTTGCATATTTCAAAGTAAAACTTTGTGATCTAGATTAGTCTTGGGTCCCTCACAAGGTGTGCAAGCAGTGAGTCGAGAGTTTACGGATGTGGACGAAGGGAACATGTGACAAGTTGCCGTTTGATATACCTTTGGTTTTGCGAGAGCCCACAGATCATTCCAGTGACTGTTACTTCTGTACGATTCCACCAAGATTTGAAGGTCATAGAGGACGGTATCAGAGTAGATGGGATGAACATATGATGGCTGACTATTGTTGGAGCATCAGGTGAGATTGTCCACAGATTGAACACTCCAGGAAAAGCTATAAGCGTAAATTTGTCCCTTAAATGCTACCTAACTTGACTACTTGCACCCAATTGGACTTTTAGGTTAAATTAGAATTCAGGTAATTTTTTCATTATTTTCCAGAGTGTGCACATTTTGTATGGTTTTTGAGACATAGGGAGGGAATCCCATACCTTAAAAAATTGACGTGATAGAGAAAAACTGGGGTCATTTTTGAATTCAGATGCCACAAGTTAGTCAAAACCAAGTGTCAGACCTAACTTAACGAAAATGCTGTTCCCCAGTGTAATCTACTGCTGTCATGTGCATGTTGGTACAATTATTCTCACTCCTTACAGCAGGCGCGCACTTGTGAACCTATATCTTTATCTGTGAGAAAATAGAGGTTTGTGAGGGTCCTGAGGAGGAGCAACAACATTAATGGCCTGCTTTACAGTGGGGACCGCTCAGGTCTCACAAGGTTTTAGCTCAATATATAGCTTTATATGGACCAGCCTTTGTCAGGACCTTATGCTATATGTGTCTGTAGGAAACTATTAGTGCAAAGTGGAACAGGTCCTGAAAGCAGGTGGCTGGCAACTATAGAAGAACCGTTGATTCATATGCAGCCAAGAGTCCCTGAGTGTGAATGTGCACCTGCCGTGAAGAGTAACAGGACAACAAACAATAGGATCCTACAAAAAAAGCCACATCTTTAAAAAACGTGTTCCAATTCAGCTGAATTGGATGCTCTAGGGCAAAATGGAGCGAAATTTTCAGATAGTTAGGGTTAGGGTTAGAAATCAGCATTAGAAATTAGGGTTACAAATTAGGGATATGTTACTACTGGTACTTGTTTTAGGATTTGGGATATATTTAAGGTTAGGCTTATGCTATCGATTCGATAATTTTTCTGCGATTTTTCAGATGACCAACAGTTTTTTGTTAATTTTTCCAATTAATTTGACGGTTTGCAGTGGTTTTTCAGATGTGTTCAGCGGCTTGTTCCCTGCACATCGAGGACCCTGCAGTGAATGCTTTCAGTGAATGGGTCAGTGAATCATTCTCGCCGAAATGCGGGGGAACGGGAGAGTACCGAAATGTCGCTGAATTTTGGTGCTCTCTGAATAACCTTGTTAGTATATTAATATCAAATCTGAGTGTGCAATGGTGGTTTAAGGCCAGTGTCAGACGAACGTTTTTCAGAGCGGAAGGGACGTCCGTGAGAGTGGACCTTCCTTCCACTCTGACGCAGTTAGTGTGCTCAGTGCTGCAAGGCTCGATCCTCCTACGGATTTTCGCTCTTTGCAGCCCCGTCGAATGTGCGTCGAAGCGTTTCGGCGGGAAGGCTTTCAACACGTCTGCTGTAGCGCTCGCAATTCTTGTGCGCTCTACAGCGTGTGGCTGGCCCCGACGAAAAGTCCCAACGCAGCGACGGGCATCGTAAGGCACGGCAGCACGGGTGCTTATCTGACACTGGTCTAAGTGTTGAATGTTCTCACACTTATTTTTTCGGGTCTCTGTTATTGGCTTTATAAAAAAAAAGGGAAATCAACAGCTTTTTGTTGATTTTATGATACCTCCAGGAACGTCAACCCTGTTGCGAAACCTTTGTGTCATCATCAAAAAGACATACTTTACCATTAATACCTTCTGCAAATATCACTAATAAAAATATTAAAGAGAATGGGTCCAAGTACTGACCCCTGAGGTACCCCACTGGTAATAAGACCTTGCGCCGAATAAACTCCATTTACCACAATCCTCTGTTGCCTGTCACTCAGCCACTGCCTAATCCATTCAACAATATTGGAATCCAAGCTCAAAGATTGCAATTTATTGATAAGCCTTCTATGCGGAACAGTATCAAAAGCCTTACTGAAATCTAAATAAGCAATGTCTACTGCACCACCTGTGTCTATTATTTTTGTTACCCAATCAAAAAAATCAATACGATTAGTTTGGCATGATCTCCCTGAGGTAAACCCATGTTGTTTCTGATCCTGTAATCTATGTGTTTTTAGATGATCAACAATCCTTTCCTTTAACATGGTTTCCATTAATTTCCCCACTACTGACGTAAGACTAACTGGCCTATAGTTCCCCGATTCCTCCCTACTACCCTTCTTGTAAATGGGCACAACATTTGCTAATTTCCAGTCTTCTGGGACGACTCCCGTTAACAAGGATTGGTTAAATAAATCTGTTAACGGTTTTGCTCTTACACCACTGAGCTCTTTTAATAACTTAGGGTGGATGATTTCATTATTTATTTCATACCCTCACGATGCCATAGACTGTGTGCATGCAGGAAACATAGCTGTATTATAGCGTTTGCATAATCTAGTAAAACATGGGCACGATTATTTTCCATGGCACCAGCAGGTTCCGTAAATCCTAAATTATTATATTGTTATTATTTTTTTTGTATGTCACCCCAGAATTTTTGGCCAATAAATTTATTTTGTGCCAGCGTGTCTTATTAACAAAAGGTTCACTAGAAAAGAATAAAACCTCTTCTAAACTTCCGTCTCGTGCAGATACTGTAGAAATTATAATGGCTTATTGCTTACATTGTAACATTAATGTAACTAACTATACTATCAGGGTTATTCAAAGAGAATCGAAAAGTCACCGCACGTTCGGTGACTTTTCGTTCTCTTCAATTTGGTGCGATTCGGCGATCCTATTTTGGCGATCCTGCAGTGTATTCAGCAAGTACCACAGGGCCGTTGTAGTGCAGGGAAAAGCCGCCGCAAACCCGACGAACATTCACTGCAAAAGCCGGCGAACGTTTACGAAACACGCAAAAACATCTGGATTAACCCCGCTGAACACGCCGGAGAAACCTGAGCAGGTGCCGATCACAGCGCAGAGTAGCCGCCGGAAAAACCCGACACTGCAGACAAAGGAGGTGAAAAAGAAATAAAACCAGTACGCTTGAAATTTGGAAAATTTAAACGCTTTTTGCAACAAAACTACTGAACGAAAATGTCTGGAATTTACATTTAAGATCCAATGAATGATAATCTATAAATAAAGAGACTTTTTACTGTAGAATATAATATTAAATGGTTTTTTAGATATTGAATTAAAACGGGAATATTTTTAATATTGAAGCCTATGGGATTCTCCTGAGTAAACCTGTCGAATGAAAACACCGAACAGCAGGGCATTTCGGCAACTTTTCACTGCTGTTCGATGTTCTCTGAATAGATGAAGCATTGCTACTCTATGGGGATTTCACTGTCCTCGAACAGGCAACGAACAGGCACCGTATGTGCAGGCAATTCGCCAAGATTTACCTTTCGGGGCCAGATCGGCGCTCTTTGAATAACCCTGTATGTCCTGATCAATAATTACCCAACAATGCTTCATAGGAGGTGTTGGGTTTCTTTAATAATTGTTCTTTTATCCATTATTTTTCACTTTACATATTCTTGGGAGGAAAGCTACTGAACAAGTAAATGCTTTGTTCTTTTTTTTGATGATTCTTAGGTTTTAATGTTTTGTCGGTTTAATGACGTTGCGGAAATGTCGTCCTGTCGTTTTGCATATTATATAATCCTCTGTCTAAATATACTTTTCAGTAAAAGTTAAGTTTTAATTGCCTTCGCGTTCTACCATAAACTTGTCCCTGATTGTCGTCTTCTTTTGGTACTTTTAGTTTTGGGATTTCATCCCATTATGTAATGAGAATTATTACTAGAATCAAAGTTTCCTGTGAGCACTTGCTATGTACGAATTTGTATCTCCACTAGTGAATCACTGTTCTACTTAAAAAACAATTCCAGAGGGTTCAAATACGCTTTTAATTGTCAAGTGACTATAATTATGTCCGAAGATAACAGGAAACAACCATTTAGTCCAGGATATCTGCGTCTATATCATTCTTATACATGAGCCATCCCCTTTAATTACTATATATTGTATTTCTGATACATAAGCATATCTTATATATATATCTGCTCCTAATAAATACTTTTGTGTGCCTAATTACCGTAATCAGAGATATGAGAGATATGGGAGCTGACTATGCCTTATCTCTTAGAGATGTTAAAACCATTGACTGCAATTATCCTATTACACACCGCAATATCCTTAATTAAAAGGATTAGATTGTTTTTTGTTCTAAACTGCATTAAAAAAGGGGTAAAAAAAGATCATTTTCAAATCCTCGTAACACGTAATGCTATCAAGAACAACCGCTCCTCTCCCCTTTTTAATGAGGTGTAGGCCTGCAGGAAATTCGCTGCTCATTCATGGAGAGATGTAGAGGATCTCTTTCGAGCCAGGAGCTTATTACAGCTTATTATAGAGACAGACAGGCAACATGATGAGATTCGGAGAGAGGTCTTATTAAGGAGAAGTGAAACAAGCCCATAGGAAATGCCTTGTTTATATGGAAGCAATTAAAAGGCAGTTAGCGGATGCTAAACCTCTCGGAAACATGTCTTCGGTAGAAATCGCCTATGACAGACGCATTATCTGTCAGCTCATATCCTGCCCCCTCTCTCTGTTCTCATTCCAGGAGTGTAGCCCACTGCGTGCATCTGTATTTATGTTGACGCATGACCTGATGTATTCCATAGCGTCTGGCTGCTCAGTTCCTCAAGCTACGGGATGTAACGCGCCGAATGAAAATGCCATGTAAACCTTCCCTTTTGGTAGAGAGCAGCCAAAGGGAAATAGAATTAGAAGGATGTTCTCGGAAAAGCAATCTCACATCAAGGCCTTAGAGCAATAGCTGTAATAAGAAAACAAAGAATTTTCCAACGGTTAGATGGGGATGCTCAGAGGTGTACAAGAATATTTAAATGTTCAATGCTGGTGCATAGCTATGAGGAACAACAGAGACATCACAAAACACAACACAATTACTTATGTATCCGTCATTACCAGAAGGATAAAAATACCATATACTTCATATACATAAACAATAATTTCAGGTAAACTACTTTAGATAAACATCAACTTTGAACATACAAAACTATTCAATACTTAACTATGTGAAGATATACATTACAGGGTTTCTGCCTGTACCGAAAAAAAAAAAGAATATATACTGTGTATATCATGTTAAAAATTGAGAATTCTTGAGAAAGTCCACAAAGGACTGAAACATTGATCCTACTGTACGTACAATAAAAGATTAATTCACTAGACACCCTGGAGTGCGTGCCTTTTCCTGAACTATACTTTTCAGCTGTATGATATAAAAATGAGAATAAACCTAGATATAAAATACAAAAAATATAGTGCAATACAGCAATCATACATTTGCTTAGTGAACGTTTGGAGGAGACGTTCTGGGAATTCCTAGAAACTGAACGTATATTTCTTGTTTGTTATTGGTGCTTCGACACACGTGTGTGGTTTCGGCAGCTGTTTGCACCGGAGCACTGAGAATATTATAGATCCTGGCTGTGGGTCCCCTGGATGCTTTATTATATATTAAAAATGATACCCAAATATCTTATTTCATTTTTAAAGTTATTTTAAAAAAAGCAAACACAAAAGCCGATGAAAGCAAGTGTTGCGCCTCACCGGCAGCAGCTTATGTTCACGCCCGATGCCGGATGCACCCTCAGGATCTGTGGGTCCTCGCAGTGCTCCTCTCTCGCGACGTCCGGGCCTCCGGAGAGAGATGTCCAGAGCTTTTATGGACTCTCTTTCCGACATATCACTAGACTGGTTGGCGAGTGCTTGGCAGCATTGACATAGGAGACTTATTCACAGGTTTGGTTATATAGGCAGTTGGTGGCATGTGAGAGCATGCCCTACATTGTCAGGCTAATAATGAGACCACTGGATGGTGCCGCTCTTGCCAGATATCTTTTTCAGAAATGTTTAATCCTGCGCAGTTTACCTGCTTGCAGTTACGTGCCTTCTTCCTCTAGGTTTGGTTTTGGAATGGCCGCTCATAGGTTGGGTTTGTATGGGCACCAATTTCATACAATGGGGAATTGGGAGTCCAGTCGCAAACTTATATATAGATATTCACAAGTTTGCCCTTGCGTTTGCTGTTGTTGATGGGGAACTCTTCTATTTACTGGGCTTGCAAGAGGGTGGAAGAACGTACTTAAAGTAGGAATCTAGGAATTCTGTTCAGCCAGGCAAGATTGCAATGGCAAGGCATTTGGGGACTTCCCTGGTTTCAACTCTTTCCTGAGTGTCACACTTTTCATTTAATTGTTAATGGACCCATTGAGTTTGTTTCTACACACACACACACAGAGGGAATGATGTGGGTTATTTGAGCATGGCCGAGTAAAGTAGCGCTGTATGACACTGTTTTGTGAGTGATTACATATATATATATGTATATATAGGAAAGCTGACAGGTCTATTCAAAGAAAGGTGAAACTCAGGAGAATGACTGGAGAAGTGAAAATTCTAGGTCAAAATAGCCAAACCAGAAAAATTCTGCCATTTATCTCACTTTTCAAATCAGCTATTTGGTCTACATTGTTCTCTTCTCCTGCCAGTTCTCCTGGTTTTCACATTTCTCTGAATAACCCTGTAAGTTTCTCACTTTCTATTTGCTCTATAGGTTTCTACTTTGTTGCAGAGACGATGTCTAAGAACTTTGAAAAGAATAAAAGTCAAGTATTATAGTGAGTACAGGAGACTCATACATCTAATGATATAAAACGCTGTCACGACATTCACCGATTTTGAGGTTTTAAATCTCTGTCCTTGACTTTTGCAGGTTTTTTTTTGCCTGTGTGCATAAAATCTGATGTAAATCCATTTATTAGATAAGATGGATAGAAAGACTTTCAAATCTGATACCAGTTACACCCTGGTTTTTGGTAGCTGGTTCGAAACAGAAGTGTTTTGCTATAAATTGACACAATGGAAAACTAGAAATGTGGAAGGAAATCCGCAACAGGGACCCACCGGTACCATGATAGATGCTAGGGGATAAATTGTTACAATGTCTAGAGGGTCCATTTTATAAAACACTTTAAAAATTGTCTGCACCATATTAGGATAATTAAACCCCCCTCCCAAAAAAACCTCTTTTTTCCCCCTTATATTTTTAAGTGATATAAACATACGGAGAACCAGGATTTCATGCAGGCATAAAATGAATCATCAGGTAGCACCATTGGTGTAATTTCTCTTTTATTCACAGTGTAATCAGGTCAGGTGAATAAATCCCAGCAGGTTCTGATTGATTGCAGGCATCATATGTCCTCAGCAGCCTTATTTGTCATCCGTAATTGCAACTGACGGTTTAATAATTTGATGCATTCCAAGGTTGTCCCCTTCATTCTGCAAGTGGTTAGATCTTCAAGAGCTAATTATTATAACCATTGGTGTTATTCACCAAGTGGTGTATTGGAGAAGAATAATGATTTGGTCGGCAAAATAGTCAAGCTGAAGAAATATCCTTAAATAAATAATCTTCAAATTAACTCAATTTTTGGGCTTAAAAATTGCAATTTCGTTGCAGTCCTTCAATTGAACCAAATTTGATATTAAAAATATCATTTTAAACTAACCTAGAAACAAGAGAAGCGTAAGATGCAAATGCAATTTCATAGTTTGAGAAAAC
The DNA here is from genome assembly GCA_009667805.1 of Leptobrachium leishanense. NCBI lineage: Eukaryota > Metazoa > Chordata > Amphibia > Anura > Megophryidae > Leptobrachium > Leptobrachium leishanense. The sequence continues at coordinate 90,694,719 of CM019066.1, forward strand.
TTTAATAAAAAAGTAGATATAAACAGGTGGAAGAAAATCCCATATGGGGAAAATAAAAGAATAATTGACAATAATTTTTTCATACGTTTCAGGAAATGATTATTTGAAATAAATTAAGGATGAGTGGTGAGCGCGATGGAAGATTGATGCTTTCCAATACGCATTTTTAGCACGGCTCACACAGCGCTAGGATCTGCAATTCAAAGACTCTGCTTTTCAAGTGATTTGGAATCTTGTTTCTGGCATTAATCAGCAGAGAGTTCTTCCACTATTTGTGTTCGCCCCCCTGGGAACCGAAGACTTATCCCGGATGCCTTGTCTTCTGGGCAGTGAATGCAACGTATTCACTCTGTAATTCACACCAACTGGCAGACTCATCAATAAAGTCTTGGGCCAATTAGTTGTAGCAAAGGTGCCAAGTGGATGCTTGAATGTTTGTCATTGGCTGGACGGAATTACCGTACCATTTCCTGAATTGTACGCTCCTACGTTTTTTTTTCCTAATACAGAATTTCAAAGCATAATTGGATAAGATTCAAATCTTCATCTCAAGAGACTTTTTCTTCTCCAAATTAAACACACGGAGCTAAGCATGAAGTTTGCAGTGTTCCATGGCGCTTAAAACATTTTGCTTATATGCTTTTTTTCCCCCTTTGGATAATACAGTACCTATGCTAAATGAAAAATTTAATGAATACCTATATGCAAAAGAACAAATTGTAACCCAAATAGCCAACACTTGACAGTTCAAAAAATAATAGAGCCCCTATTTCAACCTAGGGCCTGTTTTCAACCGAACCATGAAGCTAACGGGTCACTATTCGGACTGAACCACAAGTGGCTCCTTACTGTAAATTAATGTCTCCTATACTTTGCGTGGGAATTGTTAATTTGCGACTACCAGGAGAATGAGCGATTCCAAAATAGCTCGTGAGATAACCCATTGATCTTTATGACCATTCTATACCCATCCTCTGATCAGCGATTGCTGGGGAGAATGTGGCGTGCTGGTTCACTTTAAGACTGAACCTATTACAAAGTAGGAGACAGAGATGTCACCACCACAATGCACACATAAACTATCAAGAAGCCGAGAACATGGTCCAAATTAAACTGCTGATTACCCAATACTCCGATGTTCCAGTAACTTACTTAGCTGTTGTAGAATATTAAACCCTAATAAATAAAGTCTGGTCTCTCAGCAGAAAAAAGGGAAACTGTAGCCAAACCAAAATAATTAAATTCATTTATTAGAGTTGCTGAAAGTGCTAGCAATCACCTTTTCTGTGCGGAGAGCCAGGACTCTGTTTATATTGGCTGAGGCTGGACACCCATAGCTAATTCTCCAATATGCTTTTCAGTTACGAATTTTTAAGTATAATGGAATTCTTAAAATATGACTGAGAGTAACCTACACTTAAATAAGTATTACTGTATGTTCTCTGAATTTTAAAGGGGCATTCTGAACACCATATTTTCTACAATTACTTGTGGCCACCCCTCATCCAATCCATTCATCCACGGATATGCACACTTGACCTGTATGGGATACTATCTTCTGTACAAGATCATAAGTCAGTCACTAATTTTATGTCAATGAAGTGAAGATGAAGGAATACCAGAGTTGGGAATAAAAAATAAATAAATGTTTAAACCTTGCACTTTTCACCTACTTACCACTTTGTGAGTAACCCCACAAGTGCTCTCCAATCTGCTGAAGAGCTTACCTTGGAAACTCTCCATAGCTTTCTCTAAGAACCATTAGGTTACAGCCGCATACTTCACTGGGCTGGCTTCCCAGTTGGTATGCAGGGGGACTGGTACAGCTTATTTTATGCAACTGGCCAAAGCCACTCCTAGGACAGCACTGTTTCAGGTTTGTTGGACCCTCACCAGCTAGGAGCTAGGCATGATGACCAGTTGCAGTGGATGCTTGGGACCCGTAGGGAAAATCAGTATCTACAAGGGTTGTGGTGGAGGACAAAAATGACCAGTTGCATAAACCTTATCACTGCTAGAAAGCCACAGTGTGGCATAGCATTGATTTTCGAGTTCTGTGTAATAACAGACCCAGGATGCATAAAAGTGAGACAGATGTCATTTGCATATCCTACCCAGAATTCCTTGCTGCATATGGGGAATGTGGCACAGGAGCTCTGGGATGCAATTCATCGAATTGCTGTGATGTGCAAGTGGCTTCTGCAATAATAAAACACACTTATTATAGTGTGGAGGGTTTTTATCTCACTTTTAGTCCTCCACCACAACTGTTGTAGATACTGATTTGCCCTACGGGGTCCCAAGCATCCACTGCAGCTGGTCATCATGCCTAGCTCCTAGCTGGTGAGGGTCCAACAAACCAGCAACAGTGCTGTCCTAGGAGTGGCTTTGGCCAGTTACATAAACCTTATTGCTGCTAGAAAACCACCGTGTGGCATAGAATTGATTTTAGTGTTTTGTGTAATAACAGTCCCAGGATGCATAAAAGTGAGACAGATGTCATTTGCATATCCTACCCAGAATTCTTTGCGGCATATGGGGAATGTGACATAGGAGCTCTGGGATGCAATTCATTGAATTGCTGTGATGTGAGTTTTAATGTGGATAAGTGCAAGATAATGCACCCGGGACATAAAAACCCAAGGGCTCAATATAGAATATTTGATACAGTCCTAACCTCAACATCTGAGGAAAGGGATTTAGGGGTTATTATTTCAGAGGATCTAAGGGTAAGTAGTCAATGTAATAGAGCAGCAGGAAATGCTAGCAGAATGCTTGGTTGTGTAGGGAGAGGTATTAGCAGTAGGAAAAGGGAAGTGCTCATGCCACTGTACAGAGCACTGGTGAGACCTCACTTGGAGTACTGTGTGCAGTACTGGAGACCGTATCTCCAGAAGGATATAGACATCTTAGAGAGAGTTCAGAGAAGGGCTACTAAAATGGTGTACGGCTTGAAGGAGAAAAGTTACCAGGAAAGGCTTAATGATCTTAACATGTATAGCTTGGAAAAAAGACGAGACAGAGGAGATATGATAGAAACATTTAAATACGTAAAGGGAATCCACAAGGTAGAGGAAGGGAGTATATTTAAAAGGAAACAAAGTAGCAAAACAAGAGGACATAGTCTTAGATTAGAGGGGCAAAGGTTTAAAAGTAACATCAGGAAGCATTATTTTACTGAGAGGGTGGTGGATACATGGAACAGTCTTCCAGTTGAAGTGGTAGAGGCCAAAACAGTAATTGAATTTAAGCAGGCATGGGATAGGCATAAGGCTATCCTAAACAAAAGATAAATCCAGGTAAAGTATCCATGTAATTGGGCAGACTAGATGGGCCGAAAGGTTCTTATCTGCCGACATTTTTCTATGTTTCTATGTGCAGGAGGCTTCTGCAAAAATAAGCACACTATATATATATGGTCTGGTGTCTGTGTAGGTCTGTGCAGTGGGTAAATGGGGTGTATCGGTACTCCTGCTCGGTCTTAAAATTATGTTATCCGTGCATCCCTAGTTTTAGCTGCATGGCGCTATTACAGGGAAGCCCATACTATATGCAAACCAGACTGCTATCACACAGAAAGGGTGGTCAGTACTGAAACGCCAAGGACGATCATTTCAGCCTTGCTAGGCCTTGTCCAGAGGGTATATTAGCTGATATCCCTCTGATGCCTAATGCAAGGGGTCCACGTCTGGCCAAAATGAAGGAGATGCTTTATCTCTCATGCAGAGACGTCCTCGGGTTTTGGTTCTGGCTGCCCTTTTTCGGGTGTAATGTATAGTCTTCTCTAAACTCCACTTCTGTTTATATAATACAGCAGTTTATTAAACAATATAATTTTTCTTAGCTGACCTGTGAATTTGTCAATTGTCATATATATATATATTCTTCCTTCATAAATAAAAAAGTGAGGATAATTTTATCACCCCAAACCTATTATTATTATCATCATTAATATTCAGCCAGCTTGTTATATTGGAGTTCTATACCTTGTACAAGTCCCTAACTGTGCCGTAGGATTAAGTGATTGACATGTATGTCTGCAGATAACAAAGACTTCCTTTGGTTTTTTTGGTTTTTTATTTTTGGTGTTAAGCCAAATGTAGGGATTGGACAGCTTTAAACACTTTTATTTCCATTCTTTCTATTTGCAGTCATGCTCCCGTTAAATAATGCTTGCCATACCTCTCATTGTTACAAGCTTTTGTTATAAAGCAGCAGCAGCTCATTTCTGCATAACCACAACTGTATGCAAAACTGTCTTTTAAGCAGGAAATAAAGAACAAAAAAACGGATTCTTTGAATTTCTGTCATAACACGGAGTCACTCAGCTACCCCTACTGCTCTTTGTCTTGTTTCACAGGGAATGCGATGGATTGTGCGCTAGTTCTTACTTATTGGCCGTGCTAGCGTGATGTGTGCAGCGCTTTTTCTGCGTGAATAAGGGAGTCTTCTCTCCCGGGGAGCTCAAAGGCTTTCATTTAAGAGCCATGTTATCTCAAAGACTCTCATCTTGTTAGTCTGTATTGTCTGTACCCTGGCACATTGGCCCACAAATGCTTACAATCCTTTTTATTGATGTAAGCAACACAAAGCACAAGGCAGTTACTTGAAGATTTTCTGGCATTAGCGCGAACCGGTCCTCCATCTAGAAGAAGCCAGAAGATACTGAAGTGTTCAAAAAAATAAATATATAATCCAAGTATAGTATGATTGTAGGTTAAATGAAATAAGAGCAACCCCTTCACCAGCCAAATCCACTACTCTCCTCAGAGCCACCACTTGACTCCTTGTTCCATGATAGACATGGATAGCAGAGAAAGTGCAGGATGGTTTAATATTTCTGTCCCATATGTTTTTTAGATGTTGAGCAGTATAGACGTTGTGACACACTTACAGGTCTATTCAATAAAAGGTGAAACTCAGGAGACCTGGCAGGAGAAGAGAACAATCTAGACCAAACAGCCAATTTGGAAAGTGAGATAAATGGGAGAATATTTCTGGTTTGGCTATTTTGACGTGGATTTTTCACTTCTCCAGTCAATTCTCCTGAGTTTCACCTTTATTGAATAGACCTGTTAGTGGTTTGTATGTGGGAACGTCCAAAAGCCACAAGCATGTGTGTCGTAGCTGGCTTCTTCATTCCTAGTATAAAAAAGCAAATCAAATTTCACTAGTAAATGGATGTCAACGCCATGGTTCTTACAGCTCTAACTTGGAAAGCCTTGGGTGAAATTAGGATTTACTATGAGATCATGGTCATTTCCTGGTTGATGATGTCACTGGAGGAAGATCAAAACATGAGGAACAGATCAAAACATGATCAAAACATGAGGAATGGGGACAATCTGAGCTGACTAACTTCTGATTTTACTGTACTGTCCGGTGGATAAAAAAGGCTAGTGAATATATCTGTGAACGCTTTTGATAGCCATGCTACGTGATTCCATTGTGTGCACAGTATAGCTGGTCAAGGACGGATTGATATGTCCTAGTCCAGGAGTAGTCAATCAAATTGCCATCAAACATGGTAACCTATGACTTAGATAAAATGGACCAGACACAGGCTGATGAGAATTATTGTCAACTGAATTGACTGGGATGGACATTATGGGGAGCGCATGGATAGGGCATTGTTTTAGATATCATGACAAAAATAGTATGCAATGTATTAATTTGTAGTTTCATATATCTTTATTCAACCTGTCCTCTTCTAACAACTCTACTCAACAGACTGTATGCTATGTGAATAAAGTAACTATCATAGACACGTCATAATTTTGTTGGTGTACATATGCCATATATCTATTATCCTTGGCATCTACTTATAATATTATTAAGTTCAAAAAAGGTTCGTTGATCTTAAAACACAACAACAAAGTACATTTGGACACTCCTCAGCAGAATGCTCTTATATTGATTTTCTATGCATGACATCATATTGGTATTTTATAATAGATAAACTTGGGGTTCTATTCCAAGTGAAGAGAGGTTTCAATTGTGTGAGACATTGTAATTACCAATGAACCACACGGAACCGTTGTCTTTCTACTTGCCATTTCAGAATGAGCAGTAACATGCAGAGGAGAGAACAAGCCATTGCGTTCTTCTACCGATTCTGGAGGAGTCAGTAACAGGAGCGTGGTTCTAATACAAGCCGAGTCAGTAACAGGAGCGTGGTTTTAATACAAAGCCGAGTCAGTAACAGGAGCATGGTTCTAATACAAGCCGAGTCAGTAACAGGAGCGTGGTTCTAATACAAGCCGAGTCAGTAACAGGAGCGTGGTTCTAATACAAGCCGAGTCAGTAACAGGAGCGTGGTTCTAATACAAAGCCGAGTCAGTAACAGGAGCATGGTTCTAATACAAGCCGAGTCAGTAACAGGAGCGTGGTTCTAATACAAGCCGAGTCAGTAACAGGAGCGTGGTTCTAATACAAAGCCGAGTTAGTAACAGGAGCGTGGTTCTAATACAAAGCCGAGTCAGTAACAGGAGCGTGGTTCTAATACAAGCCGAGTCAGTAACAGGAGCGTGGTTCTAATACAAGCCGAGTCAGTAACAGGAGCGTGGTTCTAATACAAAGCCGAGTTAGTAACAGGAGCGTGGTTCTAATACAAGCCGAGTCAGTAACAGGAGCGTGGTTCTAATACAAAGCTGAGTTAGTAACAGGAGCGTGGTTCTAATACAAAGCCGAGATAGTAACAGGAGCGTGGTTCTAATACAAGCGAGTCAGTAACAGGAGCGTGGTTCTAATACAAAGCCGAGTCAGTAACAGGAGCGTGGTTCTAATACAAGCGAGTCAGTAACAGGAGTGTGGTTCTAATACAAAGCCGAGTCAGTAACAGGAGCGTGGTTCTCATACAAGCCGAGTCAGTAACAGGAGCGGGCTCTCAAATAAAGCCGAGTCAGTAACAGGAGCGTGGTTCTAATACAAAGCCGAGTCAGTAACAGGAGCGTGGTTCTAATACAAGCGAGTCAGTAACAGGAGCGTGGTTCTAATACAAAGCCGAGTCAGTAACAGGAGCGTGGTTCTCATACAAGCCGAGTCAGTAACAGGAGCATGGTTCTAATACAAGCCGAGTCAGTAACAGGAGCGTGGTTCTAATACAAGCCGAGTCAGTAACAGGAGCGTGGTTCTAATACAAAGCCGAGTCAGTAACAGGAGCGTGGTTCTAATACAAAGCCAAGATAGTAACAGGAGCGTGGTTCTAATACAAGCGAGTCAGTAACAGGAGCGTGGTTCTAATACAAGCCGAGTCAGTAACAGGAGCGTGGTTCTAATACAAGCTGAGTCAGTAACAGGAGTCTGGTTCTCATACAAGCCAAGTTAGTAACAGGCATCAAATACACAGTAAGCGCTGGGGAAGTAACTCCATGTCAGGGCAATGAGCAAACGTGGCAAACTGTCTTTTAAATCCGGCGGCTCTGTGTAATCACACTGCGCTCCGCCTCCCGGGCAATCACGCGATCTCTCCTGGCCTGCATATCACTCGGTGCCCGGCCAGCGAGCAGTGAGGACAGTGCTGCCGGACGTCAGGGAGCCACAGGCAGCGAGGACGTGACAGTCACCCTCTCCACATCTTTCTTCCCCTCTTCTCCTTTATTCACACCATTTCTCTCCCTTTCCCTCTAACAGACATTTTTCAAACTCTCTTCTTTTGTTTATTTCCTTCCATTTCCTTTTTCCCTTTCTCGGTCTCTCCCTTTTTTTTCTCCCTATTTCAACCTTCCTCTCTTTATTTCTGTCTATATTGTTCTGTCTTCTCCCTCTCTCCATGACCCTTTAATTCAATAATTTGTTGTCCTGCTCTCGCCCTCCTTCTCCGCCTGTTTCCTTCTTTCTCTCTCTACCTTTCTCTGCCTCGGTCTCCCTCTCTCAGTGGTCATGGATGCTCTTACAGTGAAGAGGGAACTTTTGATGAAACTCTGAATGAGCCTCTTCTCTGCGGGCTGCAATACACAATGCACGCTGCTCCCTTGCCAATGCCCTCTTGAAAACTTTACAAGTTCCAATTCAGACAGAGACTTCCATATCCCGGACTGACTCTTCAAATAAATGAGCATAATTTAACATTATTAAATTCAAGGCTGAAAACAATATCTGAACCACAGCAGTCTTTTCATCTCAAATGACAAAATATTCCAACTTGATTAAAAAAAGTACATTAGGCAAACCGTTTATTCTCTTCATCGGCGTAATCACAGCTTTTCCTTTGTGTTTGTAATCATTCCCGCTGTATTGTAAATATGTGAATTCCGCTCCACCAATCTCTCTGGTATGGACGTTCTCGTAAATATTATCATCATTTACTTATGAAGTGCCCGCTTATTCTTGGACACTGCCCCATGGGGAGACTTGAGGGGTTATTCAGAGAATTTTTGCAGAAACTTCGGCGCTCTCTCCTTAGGTGCACTTCGGCACCCTTAATTGACCGACCCTGCGGTGAATTCAGCATTCGCTGCAGGATTCTTGAAGTGCGCCGAATAGTTGCGCCGAACACCGCAGATAAACCTGCCTAACACAGCCGCAAACTGCCAAAAAAACACAGAACGCATAAAAAAACCACCAAATTGATTCGATAACCCTCTGAAAAACCGCCAAACAGACCGCCAAAAATTTTTTAAAAAAATATTGCATGAAACTGCATGTAAATAATATATAAAGTCCTATGAATAACAATAAAAAGGTCTGTTACAATATAAAAAAAAATGGCATGTTAACAAAAAAACTGAATAAAAAATTTTGCCGTTAAAATCCCAAAAAATCCCACCCCCCCAAAAAGAGACTTTTTGCTGGGAGTGGAAAGAATAAATGGTTGAATAAATATTTAATAAAATCAGGGGAATTGTTTTTGCATTGAAACCTATGGGATTCTTCTATTTAAACCTGTCGAATGAAAACACAGAAAATCTGAGAATATCGACAACTTTTCAGTTCACTTCGGTGTTCTCTGAAGAGATTAACCATTACTTCTCTATGGGGAATTTAACAGGCAATTTGCCAATATTTGGCAAATCGCCAGCTTTTTCGAATAGCCGAATGGCCATGAAATTGCACCGTAGGGGAGATTCACCGTTCGGTGCAATTCGGTGGCCAATTCGCTGCTCTTTGAATAAACCCTCTGGACACAAAACATGAGAATGGAGACATTGGGAGACCAGATCTCAAACACTAACAATCCAGAATTGGATTTGGCAACTATTGCAGGATGCTAGGTGAGTAAGGATAAAATATATACAAAGATGCTCTGTTTAGCCATACAGGATGTTATATGTAGTTTAGCGTGAAAATGTGAATATTGATTAAAGGCATTCTAGTGGGGGTTAGTTAAGCTTGTATAAAAATTCAGACCTAGGTCCTACGTAATCCATTAAATTCTCCCAATCTAATGAGTACCCGACCATCATGGGAAATGTAGTTCCTGGTCCCTGCACTACAAGAATATCTCTCCAGTCTCAAAGGAAAAAGACAAAGGCCTTGTATGAATCTTGAAGTTCTGCTAATGCTCACTAGAAGCACTGCACATACCTAGAGACAGAAGATCACTTCACATGAACAACTTGTAGGTCCAGGAATTGTTCTACTGGATGCAACATTATAGCACGGGATTCCTTGGACAACAGTATTCAGCCTGCGGTGCATGTACCAGGTGGAATACTTATGAAATGTTTTGCTAACAGCTAAATATCTCAGATTGGTGACATATAGAAAGAAATGTTGACATGAAGGTTACCTACTGAATGATAGGCTGACATTACAGCTAAATGGCGTGAAACGTCTTTAAATCGAAGCGTTATTGGATGAAAAGGTTGCAGTGCATGGACTTATTCCCTCTAGGAACGACAAAAAATGACCATCATAAGTCCTCATTTCTCTTCCATCTGCTTCACTGCTAAAAGTGGGATGATCAGACTGAGGATTGCTAAACAGTGGGAGGACTGATATGACATTACATAAAACCATTATATCAATGTTGATCTAGGACCATGACTTATGAAGTTTACTACTACTTAAAGCTCATTCTAAAACCTCTTCCCTCGATGAGATATTGCAGCCAGTGCTCACTGTGCTCCAGTGCTGGGGCTGCCATGTTTGGCCTCTATGGTGTTGGAACTAGAAGAGGGCCTTCGCAGAATTCTGAGCAATTGGCTCTCAGTGCTGATTGACAGCTGCAATCATACTGGAGAAGTGAGTGTATGGTCATCCTGTAGGACGACTAGTCCTATAACAGCTGTCACTCAGCCTTGTGACATGTCACCAGACATGAGTAACATCAAGGGTTTTATTTTAATATAGAATTACATATAATGCTAGCACGTGATTCCCTGTCAAATGAAACCAATGTCTGTGGAGCATGACATGCACTTTCATAACCTCACAGTGATGCTGTGTTAAATTTGGGAGAGGTGAGACTACATAAGAAGCACCCATCGTTTGGTCCTACCTACACCCATGAGCCATGAAAGAGTTATTATATACTCCTTGCTCATTGCTGTGCTGACACAAGCAGCAATTACATGATGCCAATAAAATTTATTATAATATAAAACATCTTCTGTTCTATTTATGTACCTAACTATTTTCCTGTCACTCAGTTGTACGTTAGTATTATTTTTATTAGATTACTTGTATTTCTTGACGACATGCCCATTCATTAATTACACTGGAATGAGGAGGTGCTTATTTAATTATTTATGATACTAACACATCATGTTATGAGATTTTATGCAGTGCACAAGATAAAATGAAGACTGTGATGGAAAATAACTCTATATTCTATCACTGGTGTTTTGGATGTGATTGCGGATGTCAAAGATATCCAGTTCTTTTCCAAAAAAACAACTTTTGGACCCCACAAATATATATTTTTTTGTGTTTTAATAATACAGTCTGCTTAACTAATTTTACTATAAAACAAAATATCAATTAAATTTTTAATGAAAACAGAACATCACATAATCACCACTTTTTATTCTGCTCTATAGTGGCTCGTTTTGTTATAGTCACTTGCTTGTCCTTCCTTTTTGGGAGCTGCCATCTTGATTCTTTCCTTGGTCAGAATCACGGATAACGATCACGGCCAACGATCACACTAGCAAGGAATATCTTGTGCTAGAATCCTCAAATCTCAATGACATGCTTAAAGGTCATGTGTTTTGAATATATTCTGTTAGTGGCTATAATATTACACATGGCCTTCGTAATTTTTTTTGAGAAAGGATTTTACCAGGAAGGGTACATTGAGATTTCTCTGGTTTTCAAGCATGTCCTGGGTGGCGAGTATGTACCATAAGGTGTCTTGCCCAAGGACACTTACTGGAGAGGTGCTCTTGCCGGGATCGAACAGTCTCTCTCCACGGTTATAGAGCAGTGATGTTACCTCTACTCCACCCAACCGGTACATGCTTCTAGGGTTGCAAGATCGGCCATGTTTTCCTGTAGGAATATAATTTATTTATACCGGTGGGCAGTGCATGAACAATGCAACCAAAGAATTCAATTCTACAGGTAAGAAAGCAAAGAGGAATCTCAACTGGCCCGTTGGAGGGCAGAGCTCGGTTTAAGCCAATCTAGAGAAAACCCGCTATCCCGCTGTAAAACTAGAGAAAAACCCACTATCCCGGCAATGACTGACTTAAAAACGGAGCAGGTGCCCTGACCCTTGCCCCGTGGCACAGCATGCTGGGAGGTGTAGTTCTGACTTAAGCTGCCTCCTGGAGCAGACTGCTCCACCGCATCTGCCAATAGCCAGTCCCTGGAACTCCACCCCTGTCATCACGGATGGTGACGCAATTCTCCTCAGGCTGCGTCCGCCATTGATCTCATTCTCACAAGAGATGTGTGGCCAACGGCTAGCCTTGGAGATAACTGCAACCATTATTTAGAAACAGTACTAGTAGAGAGCAAAGCACCCTGGCCTGAGGGGTATCCTAACTGTGTTATACAGAGAGAGAGAGAGACAGAGAGCCTCCGAGGGGTTATTATAGCCTGACTGTGTTCTACAGAGAAAGAGAGCCACAGAGGGGTATTATATCCTGTCTGTGTTATACAGAGAGAGAGAGAGTCTCAGAGAGGGGTATCCTGGCTGTGTAATACAGAAAGAGAGCCCCAGAGGGGGTATTATATCCGGACTGTGTTATACAGAGAGGGAGTCTCAGAGGGGTATCCTGGCTGTGTAATACAGAAAGAGAGCCCCAGACGGGTATCCTGGCTGTGTAATACAGAAAGAGAGCCCCAGAGGGGGTATTATATCCCGACTGTGTTCTACAGAGAAAGAGAGCCACAGAGGCGTATTATATCCTGTCTGTGTTATACAGAGAGAGAGAGAGTCTCAGAGAGGGGTATCCTGGCTGTGTAATACAGAAAGAGAGCCCCAGAGGGGTTATTATATCCCGACTGTGTTCTACAGAGAAAGAGAGCCACAGAGGCGTATTATATCCCGACTGTGTTATACAGAGAGGGAGTCTCAGAGGGGTATCCTGGCTGTGTAATACAGAAAGAGAGCCCCAGACGGGTATCCTGGCTGTGTAATACAGAAAGAGAGCCCCAGAGGGGGTATTATATCCCGACTGTGTTCTACAGAGAAGAGAGCCACAGAGGCGTATTATATCCTGTCTGTGTTATACAGAGAGAGAGAGAGTCTCAGAGGGGTATCCTGGCTGTGTAATACAGAAAGAGAGCCCCAGAGGGGTTATTATATCCCGACTGTGTTCTACAGAGAAAGAGAGCCAGAGGCGTATTATATCCCGACTGTGTTATACAGAGAGGGAGTCTCAGAGGGGTATCCTGGCTGTGTAATACAGAAAGAGAGCCCCAGACAGGTATCCTGGCTGTGTAATACAGAAAGAGAGCCCCAGAGGGGGTATTATATCCCGACTGTGTTATACAGAGAGGGAGTCTCAGAGGGGTATCCTGGCTGCGTAATACAGAAAGAGAGCCCCAGACAGGTATCCTGGCTGTGTAATACAGAAAGAGAGCCCCAGAGGGGGTATTATATCCCGACTGTGTTCTACAGAGAAAGAGAGCCACAGAGGCGTATTATATCCCGACTGTGTTATACAGAGAGGGAGTCTCAGAGGGGTATCCTGGCTGTGTAATACAGAAAGAGAGCCCCAGACGGGTATCCTGGCTGTTTGTAATTATTTAAAAAAAACAATCGCTGGAAGAACCCCCTATCAAAAACACCATCAAAACTGGAGTGGGGGGGGGAGTTGACGCTCAGTCCTCCCTGAAATTAGTTTTTGCAGGTTGTGATGTCTGCACACTGCCCATAAGTAAGTCTGAATAAGTTATGAGTCCAGGGGAACATGGCCAATCTGGTAACTCTACTTATTTTGCTGTCTGTGATTGATACATACTGCAGGGCAGCACCTTCCCAATGTTCCCCATCTCCATGACCTAGTAATAAGTGTCCAGGGAAACATGGCCATTTTGGCAACTATGGATGCTTTTGACTAAAGAAGATGTAAAGATGGCCACACCCAGACAAGAAGTGTAAGCCTCTGCTGTAAGGAGATATACAATACAAAATATGACATTGAACCTGTAATACATGTAGGGCCCTATTACAATCTTTGCATAAACATTTGCGCCGGCGTAAAAAAAATCATTAACGCGAGGGGTAAAACCATTTGGGCCTAATCCCGTATTACGTAGTCAGCGCAACAACCGCACGCAATCATCTACCGCGGGTGAACCTGCGTGAACCCCGCGCGAGTTTACTGTAATTCGCGTGTCCTATACTTAACATTGTGAGCACAAATGCGAATGTGCGCTGGTACGAGGATGGTATTACCATCTATTCACGGTAATTATCGCATAGCCTTTGCGCGCATAATTTTAGCAACTCCTAAAAGCTGGTGGTAACGGCAAATCTGAACAACCTGGCTAACCCCAAAAAAAAAAAGGCACATAAAAAGGAATGCATCAACAATATAATGGATGTGTGTGTGTGTATTATTACTGTAGCATATGTGCTCATCTTAGATCACAGATGCAGAACCCGTCTCCGATGCCTCTGGCAGACACAATCCAGTTGCATTGATAGGTCTGTTGCTTCATTTTGATTGGCTGAATGGGTGCAAAACACTGCTCGCGTAAAGATTTTTGCGTGAGACGGCACTGTGCCTGTATTTGTGCGCGTCCTGTTTGTGCGCGCAGTTGATCGGCAGAAGAAAAAAGCAGCGAGGATTGTAATTCCAGCAGTGATTTGTGCGTGCAAAAGCCTAATGCCTGGCGCAAAAAAATTCGCTTTGCGCGAGGGTTTTTGCGCGAAGATTGTATTATAGCCCCTATTCTTTAGTTTTAAGCAGTAATACACGTTTTATCCTGAGGTAAACTGAATAAATATCTAATAATATGTAGTCTATGGCTGAGCCTCGCTGATGTAAACAATTCAGTGTACATAATTATGTGACACGCTCTCAGCAGGTTACGACCTTGCCAAGCCATAATATTTGGTGTTCGGAAACCCATTTCACTTGTACTTAACAAAAATCCATCTTTTTTCTTTTGTGTCCACGAGGTGCGCTGGTTTATACTCATAAAAATCCGACATGTCTGGACGTTTCAAACTGACAACTTGTAGACACACCTGAAGCAAAAGCACCAAAACCACACGCCCTGCGCAGGAAAGCTAAAACAGTAATTATTATCCTTCAAAGCAGCAGGGGAGGAAACTATACACATTCATATTCATTGCCTCTATCACAACGACAGTTCGGATTATTTTGTGTAATGTACACAGGCAAACTTGGGGTAAATATTGCTGCAGGAATAGACAAGTACTTCTCGATTGATCAGGATTTCCACACCCAGTACACCAAGCAAGCGGAGAGAGAGTCACTGGGCAGACTTCCTAGAGAGCCAGAGCTCACGGGTATTAAATGATCGCATGTAAGCCTATGACTAAGGCTAGGGTCAGACGAACGCATTTTCACGTTGTCTGTGAAAAAGTGCGTTCGAACGAATGGACGCATTTTTTCACGGAGTACGCGAGAGCGGTCATACGATGCGCATTTTTCGTCCGTGATTTTGTACGGATCATCAATAAAACACTTTGTGCATCTGGACGTTATGTTGGCCGGACATTAGCAGGGTCTGACATCTCCTAATCACGCACACACGCCTCTAGCGGACGCAGCGCACTCTGTACGTCAGTACTAGCAGTTTAACGTTCTCGAAAAAATGCGTTCATTTTCCACTTGCGTTGCGCGGCCGGACTTTCGTGCGACTGTACTTCGTATATTGGCCGTCATTGCCCGTCATTTGCTGCTAGTGCGGCCGTGATTATGTGCGCCTGCACGCGCGTTCGCACTGCCTCAGTCTGACCCCAGCCTAAGTTCTGCAATAACCCAACATGCATTGCAGCACGCATCTGATTTTGGATGCAATAAACTTATTGGGATTTACAACTCCGAACGGATCCGTCGTGAGCACGATTTGATGTGACTGGCTTTTGTTTGTCCCATTCCGTCCCATTCCATTTGAGTAAAAGAGGCTGTTAAATGAAAATAGGCAAATTCTCATTAATTGAAGAGTATTCCTCTTTTAAACATATTTTAAAAACATTACAATGCAACCAAAACCTTTAATGTACGTAGGCTCTTTAAACTGGTCTAGGTTACGGTTGCAGGACATATCACTTGGGTGACATCTTAAGGTGCTCCCCTGCATTATGTAGAATTTGTGCTGTAGTAAAGAAATCAAGTGGCTTTAATCAATTGATTTTCTTCCTGAAATATGATTTCTACATGCTGCAGGGGCACATTCAAGGCCACCTCTAGCACTTGAGGAGCCCTGGGCAAGCAAAGTTTTTGGAGCCCTTATGCCATGCTTTCAATGCCACACCTCCTTATACTCCACCTTTTTTCACACATAATGACCACCCTGATCATCACCTCCCTCCAGATAGAAGCCCCCTCAACATCTCTCCATAAATAGACATCCCCTCTCCCCCAGATAGAGAGGTGGGGTCACTGACACTTTTTATCTCACAAAGGGTGTCAAGAGTGATGCAGCCCCAGGGTGCCTCCTCGCCCAACCCAAAAGGCAGGCTTGAGAGCACTTTTATGTATTTTCCATTTGCATGTACATGGCATTACTGCTATTGACCCTGTGATACCTCAAGGGTTGCCAGATCGGCCATATTTTCCTGGACACCTATTACTAATTCAAGCAAAGGGAGAGCTCAGGAAATAAACAGCCCTGTAACATGTATAATTCAAATGCTGCAGGAGGTTAATCTGATACCTAGTCAAGGCATGCCACCTGGGATCCCTTTTTGTATTCTTAACTGCAATGTATGGATTCTACATGCTGTGGGGTGGCATTTTCATGCAGTGCCCATCTGCATGAATAAATTATATGTATCCAGGAAAACAAGGCTGATCTGTCAACCCCAAATTAGGGATTATACTAAAATCAATATGCTGTAAAAAATAAAAGTGGGTTATCCACTAAGTGCCGGTGTCACAATAAACAGTTAAATATTGAAGTGTCAAGAAAGCCGGTGCCTCTCAAAACTAAAAAACAAACGGTGAAAGTAGTAGTACAGTACAGTGTCATTTTGCTGTTTGGATTATATTTTTCTGACGCATTGTCGTTTCTTGGCACGGCAATACTGGGGATTTTAGCGTTTTTTTGCATTGCTGGCAAACACCAGCGCTTAGGCTAGGGTCAGACGAACGCATTTTTCACGTTGTCCGTGAAAAAGTGCGTTCGAACGAATGGACGTATTTTTTCACGGAATACGCGATAGCGGTCATACGATGCGCATTTTCGTCCGTGATTTTGTACGGATCATCAATAAAACACTTTTTGCGTCTGGACGTTATGTTGGCCGGATGTGTGCAGCGTCTGACGTCTCTGGCCGCAGCGCACTCTGTACGTCAGTAGTACGGTTTGACGTTCTCGAAAAAATGCGTTCGTTTGCCACTTGCGTTGCACGGATGCACTTTTGTGCGGCCGTTTGTCGTATGTTCCCCGGCATTGGACGTCATTTGCTGCTAGCACGGCCGTGATTTCGTGCGGCTAAACGCACGTTAAAACTGCTTTCGCCTGACCTTAGCCTTAGTGGGAACAACCCCCAAAGAGGAATTCCTGGTGGCATGGCTTGACTAGGCAACGGATTATGATATATTCACATTAGAGTATCAGATATATAGATTGGTGTGTACAAAATACTTAATTTATGGTGAAAAGACAATTTTCCAGGAGGTTCATGCTCTCCTTATACAAAGAGTGGAAAAACACGGAAGATATAATGTCCAGAAATAAACAATAAAATGTGTAGAGTTTATGGAATATAAACTGTCAGTTGGTTATAAACTCACGAAAGTTTATCACTTCGTGAGTTTATAACAACTGACAGTTTATATTCCATAAACTCTACACATTTTGGGCCCTATTACAATCTTTGGGTTAAAACGCTCGCGCAACGCGTGAATTTTTGCGCCAAGCGTTAAACGTTAACACGTGGAAATCAACGCTGGAAATACAATCCTCGCGCATTTTTTCATCCATCAAGCAATAACGCGCATTAAACGGATGCCACAAATGCGCGCACAGTAACGTTGCGTGCAGAAATCAGTGTGCCGACTGTTCTTTTCACGCGATTCAGCCAATCAGAATTAAGAACCACAATTATCTCACAATAAGGCTAGGGTCAGACGAACGCAGTGCGAACATGCGTTTAGGCGCATTTTATTACGGACGTGGTAGCAGCAAATGACGCCTAACGCAGGCCCACACACAAAGTACGGCCGCACGAAAGTTTGGCCGCGCAACGCAAGCGGCAAACAAACGCATTTTCGCAAGAACATCGAACCGCTGGTACTGACGTACAGAGTGCGCTGCGTCCGCTGTGTCCGTATAGCGGCGTGTGTGCGTGATTAGAAGATGTCAGACGCTGCTCATGTCCGGCCATCAAAACGTCCAGACACCCAAAGTTTCCTGGTTTGGATCTGTAAAAATCACAGCCAAAATTGCGCATCGTATGACCGCTATTGCGTCTTTTGTGAAAAAATGCGTTCGGACGCATCAACGCACGTTTTCACCATAGACGTGAAAAATGCGTTAGTCTGACCGTAGCCTAAGTTTTTGCGCCTGTCAAAGTCAATCTGAGCATATATGCTGCAGCAATAATAAATGCACACACAACTTCTCAATTTTATTGGTTTGGTATGAGTTGAAGGGGCAACTATACTTTGCAGATTTTTTTTTTGGGCTGGTGTATTTGGTTTCGGCCAGGTTGATAAAATTTGCCTTTAAAACCAGCTTTTAGGAGTTGCTAAAATTATGCGCGCAAAGGCTGTGCGTTACAAACTGTGCATAGATTGTAATACCATCCGCACACAGCGCACTAACGCATTTGCGTTCACAATGTTAAGTATAGGACGCGCGCAGTATAGTACGCTCGCGCAGGGTTCGTTTAGGTTCACACGCGGTAGACGATTACGTGCATTTGTTGCGCTGACAATGTAATACGATGTTCAGCGCAAAGGGTTTTACCCCTCGCGTTAATGTTTTTTTGCGCCGGCGCAAACATTTGCACGAAGATTGTAATAGGGTCCTTTATTGTTTATTTGGGACATTATATCTTCCGTGTTTTTCCAATATTCACATTAGAGGGCTGATCCTTCCTTGAGCTCTCCCTCTATATCCATTAATAATATGTTTTTAATGAAAATATGGCCAATCTGGCAACCCTATCCTATCATAGGTGGGATCATGCATACAGTAAAATATTCTGTTGGTGTAACTGGCCTCTTGCTGTAGCCTGCATAGAACAGTACACAATTAAGTATCAATTTACAGTACATAAAAGACAAGTTATGTTTTAAAAAAGTATAACATGTTAAAAACAGAAAGGGACAAAAGCAACATTTCAAACAACAAAAAACAGATCACTATAATTATAAACAATCCAAAATTATAGTAAATTACTGATGTTGGGACAACAAATCAACGGGGGATCACCCTCAATATAAATATCAACATCAACATTTCAAACACAAATATTCCAATATTACAACACGGCCCAAATTGTAGCTTTCATTATTCTGCCTCAAGAATGATGTCCAAGGATTGTGAAGGAGCGAAACTTTAACACAACAAACTTTTTTTAAATAATGACAAAACTGTAACGATGCTCTTTGGAACAAAACCTAAACTACACAAATTGCAAAATCCCCATCTATGTGTTGGGACAAAATCAAATGGCCCGCTGACCACAGTCACTTCTCTCAAATATCTAGGTATGTGGTTGGACCCTAATCTATCCTTTGGCCCTCACATCGAAAAACTCTCATCTAAACTTTACCCCAAACTAGGCGCCCTGTACAGAAACAAATCCTGCCTGAGTCCCGTGGTAAGAAAGCAGATTGTACAACAAATGCTTATGCCGGCTATTGATTACGGAGATGTAGTGTACGCAGCCGCCCCACAAACACATCTTCAGAAACTTACTACATTATATAACTCATTCTGCCACTTTGCATTACAATGTAACTACATGACCCACCATTGTGACATGTTAAAAGAGCTAAACTGGCCATCGCTGGAATCTAGACGCACCCTTCACCTTTCCAGCCTGGTGTTTAAGAGCTTTTCTGGGAAGCTGCCACCCTACCTGAATAGACTGCTTCCCCCAGCAGCTCCCTCATCCTATAACCTCCGATCAAGGACCAGCACCTTACTTGCAATACCACAATACAAAAAGACAGTGTCTCGATCCTCATTTTCCTACAGAGCACCACAATTATGGAATAACCTCCCAGACACCATCAAATCTTCCCCCAGTCTTATGTCACTCAAGAGCTCCTTACTAACACACCTCAATACAGAATGCACCTGTATACATGTAACATAATGACTATTTTTCTACATATTTATTTTCTGTTAATCTGTATATTTGTGTTTTTTTTTTTAATATCTTGCATTGTATTACTTTGTATTTCTGTAACTGTAACACTTCAATGTTCTTGAACCCAGGACATACTTGAAAACGAGAGAAATCTCAATGTATCCTTCCTGGTAAAATCCTTTATAAATAAATAAATAAATAAATATAACAGGAGACAATATGATTTCTAAAAGGCTCTTTATATTTTTTGGTTTCTCAACGGTTCTCAAAGCTGGGTACATCTAATTGAATATAATTATATATGCACACGGTAATCACAAGTGATGTTTATACTAAAAACAATCATTAGACTGGAGGAGTCAAATGTCCTCACCTCCAGATGTTGTTGAAACACAACTCCCATAATTCTCTGCCACCCATCAAGCACGCGAGACATCACAGAGTTGAAGTTCAACACTGATACGTTTTAATTTGACCCTTGAAAACCAAGACCTCCTTCATACACAAAGTCATACATGTACGTGTTCTTTTTTTGATTGGTTTAAAAACTGCACAGATTCTAAAAGTAATAAGTATACACATTGTTTTCCAGTCCATGCGCAGAACCTAAAGGCCGGGCATAAAGTTTGAAATGCGTTTTGGGGCAGCTGGGTTGAGAGTGGCTGAATAGCTGAGCGAAAATTAGCCATGCTTGTTTTGTTGCTAATCATTCCTTCATGTCCAGCCCTGAACAGATTCCACGAAGTACAGACACAATTTAAACAATTACCAGGTTGGAGACAAGTTGCTCTAGGCCATTTCTAGTTTACACAATGTTCCTTCATGTTACGCCTGGTGAATGTTGGGCATGAAATGCTGAATTTTGCTAAATAGACAACCACAGTAATGTGTTTACCTTTGGTAATGCAAGCCAGCTCAATCTCTCTCCTTAAATGTGTCCAGATTTTGGACAAAAGCGCCAAATCAAATTTAATAAGGTTATAAGAATTATAACTTTTCATACTTTCATAGACTTTTATAGATTCGACTGCTGCTGTTTACTAAGCAATACTCCACAGTGCCAAACTCAGCCCAGAGCGGAGATCCTTGCTCTTGCCATCTTCTAGAGTTGGAGTCTCAAACTCTGCCCCCCCCCCAGAGGTCTATTGCCTACAAATCTCAAAATTCTTTGAATGCAATAAATGGCCAGAAAATCATGGGAGGTGTAGTTCAGAAATATCTGGGGGTCCAGAGTTTGAGATCTCTGTTCTAGAGACTATCTGGTCTATTCAATAACGGTGAAACTCAGGAGAATTGGCAGGAGAAGTGAAAATTCTAGGTCAAGATAGCAAAACCAGAAAATTCTCCCATTTATCTCACTTTACAATTCTGCTATTTGGTCTAGATTGTTTTCTTCTCCTGCCAATTCTCCTGGTTTTCACCTTTTAGTGAATAGACCTGTATTTGCCCTATTCCTTACTGAGACACTCAGGGTTATTCAAAGAGCGTGAAAGCAGGAGAATGACTGGAGAATGAAAAATTCTAGGTCAAAACAGCCAAACCAAAAAAATTCTCCCTTTCATCTCACTTTCCAAATCGGCTATTTTGACCTAGAATTTTTCATTCTCCAGTCAATCTCCTGCTTTTCACGCTCTCTGAATAACCCTGATAGTTCACCTCAAGTCCCATAAGTTCATTGCTATGCTTAAAAGGTTATTCAGAGAGCACTGACATGTCACCGACATTTCGGTGCTCTCTCGTTCGCACTTTGGCGAGTTCAATTCACGATATGAGTTGAATTTGGCATTCACCGCAGGGTCCCTAAAGTACATTGAATTGACCCAGCAAATCGATTGGATAACCGATTAAAAACCTCCCAAGAATCACGACTGCATTCATTAAACCTACGAAAAATCACTGTATTGATCCAATAAGCCACAGGAAAAAGCCGACCAGCCGACGCGTAGGGTAAAACCCCCCACAACTATTAAAAGGCGTTTTAAAAGAAAATGGTGCATAGAAATAATATATAAGGACCTAAATCTAAGAATGAAAAAAAAAACACCATTTAAATATAATCGGAATAAAAAAAATCCAGAAAAAGGCCTAAAAAATAAATAGACTTTTTGATGCAAATGAAAAGAATAAATGATTGAATAAATATTTAATAAAAACGGGGAATTTTATTTACATTTAAACCTATTGGATTCGCCTGTTTTAAAGCTGTTGAATGAAACCACTGAAAATCAGGGCATTTCGTCAACTTTTCTCTGCTGTTCAGCGTTCTCTGAATAGATTAACCGTTACTTCTCTATGGGGTATCTCACTGCCGCTGAAGTGCACACCATATTTCACTGGCAATTTCCTAATATTTGACGAATCTTCAGCTTTTTGAATAGCTGAATGGCCACAAAATTGCACCGTACGGGAAACTTCACCGTTCAGTGCAATTCTGTGGCCAATTCGGCACTCTTTAAATAACCCCTTTAGTGAACATCTGACTTTCCTTTAACTTGACACATACTTTATCCTTTATACAGATCCCATATATGTCTATTGATCTCTAGGCGTCAGATAATTATGTCTTGATTGATCTATTCTTTTTTGAGAGAATCTGAAGTGTGACCTAAAGGACATTGGGCCCTATTTCAAAATAAAACCGGGAGCCGCTAAAGGGAAGCATTGATGTCAGCCGAATACCTTTAGCGGTACCCTGTTACTGGACCTATTATGCCTGAGCCGAGATATTAGCAGCCCTTTGCACCGTGGGACCCGACATATGTGATGGACTATTTGGTTTATTTAGTTTTTAGTGTTGAGCAATTCTGCTTTTGCAACTCCTTTTAAGAACAGGGTCTCTCTGAGCTTAATCGTTATCTGGCTGGGGATGAGAATATTGAGCTAATCTTTAGTTGTCGATTTCTCTGCAGAGTATAAGAAGAATCAACATACAGTAAGCAGCTGCTAAGGTTGACATGCAAGCAAAGCTTGTGGCTCAGCTGGACCAGTGACTTTAGCCATTAACCTCTTACCGCCACAGGAAGTGCTATGACGTCCTTGAGGTGGGTGGGACTGAATGTGTGGGAATTCATAGCACACGGCAATGTATCAATGACTGCCGTGGGACGGCCTGAACTCAAGCCGTTCAACCTGCAGCCAATGACGAGTGTGGCGCAATGACTGTGCAGGTGGGCTGGAGGAGGGGCCGCACAGGTCGGCAGAGAGCCTGCCGGGATTTAGACCCACCAGCCGGGCACAATCATCCAGGTAGTAAGGAGTTAATATTAGAGCTGTAATTATAAATATTATCAGCTCAAGCCGCTAAGCTTACGGTAGCATCGGAATAGGACCCAATATATGTCTATGGTGGCAAAATGTGTGAATGCGTTATACAAATACAAATATGTTGGGTTGTTATATGTGTAACAGTGGATCATAAAAATGCTCATAACTTATCACACAAACTACTGTTCTGACTGTGGCTTCAATTTTCCACTTCTCAAACCCTGTACTGTCCAAAAACAGCATTATGGGCAAGATTAGATATTGTTTGACTAATCTCTTGCATTAATCTATATAGTTGATGACATGTAACCCCTCCTTTTTAATTGTGTGTTTGGTTTCTTTTTTATTAGAAATAGCTCCATGTATTGTTGTGTCAACAAAGCATATGTTGGTGTTCATATATTGCAACATATATAACGCTTCATTTCATCATTTGCTTATACAAAAATATAAACATGGAGTGGAAGCTCTCCAAATAAAGGCAATTTGCTGTATCTCTGGAGAGAATTAAAATGACACGTTTTGTAATACTTCTTTGTGCACTTAAGTATTTTAATTCCTTTAAACTTTGTTACTGTATACTTTATATGTTTGCTGATCTCTTCTTGTGTATTTTCTATAATGTGAGGTCATTTCAGCAGCGTCACTTTTGTCAATGCATGTTCTGGTCTGGTTTGTGTTTCCTAAATCCTATGTTTTATTTCTAGTCACCTGTACATACCACCATGTGCTTGCCTGCGTGCAGCACACAGAAAGGATAGCGCTGACTTCATTTTTAATATCATCCTTCCACTCTGACGCCCATTTGATGCCCGTCTGGCCACCTCGCTGAGTGCCGTTAGTGCACTCATCGCTGCAAGGCTTGATCCTCCTACGCACTTTGCAGCCCTGACGTACAAACATCGTGGCGCTTTCGGCGGGGAGGCTTTCTAGACGTCCGCAGCACGTCCACTATAGCACGCGCAATTTGTGCTAGTGCTACGGCGTGTGGCCGGCCCCGTCGAAGCGTCACAACGCTGTGACGGACGCCAGGAGACACGTCAGTATGGGCGCACATAGTGCGCTCATCTGACATGGCCCTTAAACCCCAGGCCAGGGAAGGGATGATGTAATACATGTTTATTCTCCAATGTTAGGAGTAGAGAAGGACCCATCAATATTGCGTTCTAATATGTTGTGTTGGTGGTGGGCGTATCACGATATGTCCGGATAATTAGACACAATATCCATATTTTCCTCTAATTTGGTCTGTTTTATATGTAACTCTACAAATATACCTGGTTGTTTGTAAGTAGTCTATGGAGTTGTTAAGTTTATAATATTATAGGGCACAGGTGTTTAGGTCAGATAATTTAACACAACCCCTACTGGACCAGTAAATGTAATTTCTATCTTCACTATGGCTAACATTCATACTTGTTATAGATGAGGAACATTATCTGATACAGGGGCAGATCCAGGGAGGGGGAAACGGGGCAATGGCCCACCCTGAGAAAATATTGCCGGTCGCCGAGTGCTTTTCTTTGTACGAGTGACACATGGATATATATTGCCCCCAGCTCACATGGTCCCAATCGGTCTCCTGCCAGCCAGGCCCCTCCGAGTGCTTTTCTTTGAACGAGCGCCCGCCAGCATGAAGCTCGGCCGCTCACCTGGGATCCACCAGCCGCGATCTCGCCAGATCGCTGAGTTCACGAAATCTCGTGAACTCCGGGATCTTGCGAGAGCGTGGCTTGTGTGTGGTTCCCAGGCAATCGGCCGAGCTTCATGCCGGCGGCCGCCGCTCGTTCAAAGAAAAGCACTCGGTGGGGCCTGGCTGGCGAGATGCCTATAGTGTACCATTTTTGGATTCTTGGAGTTTCTTGTCATCTGCTTATTGCAGTGTGAGAACAATACACGTTTTTGCCTGTGCCGTGTCCAGTCCTCTGCAGAACATGTAGTAATTGTAACATTAAATGGTTGGATGTGTCATAAGGTTTAAGTGACACGGGAGTTTTACAGATCCTAGATAAGAACAAAAGCCATGAAAATCTTACACCTATTATGACAAACACATACTATCATTGCAATAACACTCAGGGTGAAGCAATAAGGTGTTCTGTGTTAATGACAACTACTTGACAATGAGTGACTTGAAGTAGGAGTAATTAGAGATTTATGAGAATGAAGTCCAGACAAACAGTAAAAACCCTTTACTTGTTCTTCTATGTGCCTGACACTTGATGGGTTAATGCAGCAGAATGCTGAAAAGGAATACTTAACATATAAATATTCTATTGGTCACTACGCTACCTCTGTTGTGTCATAGCTCTTCTGAGCTGTCTTAGTTTGTAAGCTTTTGAGCAGGGTCCTCTTATTCTATTGGTCTCTGTGTGTCTGACTTGATTGTTTTGTCCTACCCATTGTACAACGCCAAGAAATATAATGGCATTTTATCAATGCTTGTAAATGTATTCTATATTTGCCTATTTTTCTTCTCTCAGATAAATAATTGCATAACATGATACATAAAGTTTTTTGAAAAAATATATTTTTATCAGTATGGGCCGTGTCACGACCACTACGCGCGCTGCTGCGAAAGACGCTGGGTTAAGCCACCCACTATCTGTCTCTGCACACTTCTCTCTCTCAACAGGGATGCAGAGCGCGATACAAAGATCCCAGGATTGCAACGCAGTACAAGTCTTCTCTTGAAGTGGGTAATGACTACGTCTCCCACAATCCCTGGTCTCACTTTCCTATTCTATTAGTTACGATCCCAGGATTGCAACGCAGTACAAGTCTTCTCTTGAAGCGGGTAATGACTACGTCTCCCACAATCCCTGGGATCACTTTCCTATTCTATTAGTTACGCTGCCACCAGTCCTCATGGACACTACGCGCATCGCAGCGAGAGACGCATGGCTAAGCAACCACACTGTCACTATCCCTGCCGCCCCCAGCAACCGCAACGCACACTTTCGTATCTACCCGAGCGTAAAAAAAAAATCAGCAATTACTCCAATCTCTTAGTTAGCGTGGATCTCATCAGCCAGAAGCAGATCTTAATAAGGAATATTTATTATGATATAGAAAAATCACAGTGCATTGTTACAGGAAAAATTATAGCTAGAATAAATCAATTAATTACACACTACACAGCAAATAAAAGAAAAGGATTAACACAGAGCATTACTTACGAACCATAAGATAGTGTCAGTGATAGGGAGGCTCTATTAAGAGCTGGCAATATTTCCTCAATCCTCGATTGACCTCAAAGGAACTAGCCCCGAGCCATGCTTGATTCAGACTATATATAGGCCTGCCTTTTTTCTAAGTTCAGCCTCCTAGCTGGCAGAGCCTTTACTTACAATCCCCAGATTTCCCCTCTCCGGAGCATGCTCAGTACGCTTCGTCGTTAATCTTTAATTGCCCAAAGGTGTCCATCTTCCCATCAGACCCCCCTTAGGGATCAAGGATGTGCTTCCTTTCTTTGAAGATAGGGCCTAAATCTTGGTGCCGGGCTGGCTCCCAAGGTGCGACTAACAGGCTACACGACATGTCAGTTCACAAAGACATTCCATTTTACAGCCACGTGTGATATCCTCCCCCCAGGGGAGAAAGCTAACCATTTTAATTACATTTTAGCACCCACTCCCAACAGCTGTGGACACAGAGACACGCTCCCCAAATGGTCAGATACAAATATGAATATGACTCTATATGGAGGAGATATGTATACAGGCACCTAGACACATATACACAGGCAGACCCTTATATAGATAGAAATACAGATCTAATTTGCCCCATCTCCCATCTCTAATCTGCTACAGGCCGTATTCCAGAGTTCATGCTAAAATGTGGGGGCTGCTAACATAGAAAATCTGGGCCTGCAGGTTTCCCCGTAGTTTTCCCATTTTAACACAATATTCCAGGGCGGGCGTTAACTCGGCACCTTGCCCCGGAATGCAGCGCTAACCTCTGGGATACCTGCGTTAGCGCTTCTGCACCACCGCGACTATCACCTACTGGAGGCCCTCTGGGATACCTGTGTTAGCGCTTCTGCACCACCGCGACTATCACCTCCTGGAGGCCCTAGGACTCCATGGAGGTTTGCTCTTCCCAGCCGAAAGCCCTGTGCGATCTCTTTCAAGATCGCGCAATGCTGCCGAGTGATCGTGGAGGGAGACTGGGAACTATTTCTTCTCAAACTCATCCTGCTCGCAGCCAGAAGAAAAGGTGGATCGGGTCACCACGGGATGAGAGGTGAGTATCGGATATTTTGGGATTTTTAGGGGGTGTAAATGATTTTGCAAATGCAAACACATATTCCAACAACTAGTATTATTATTATTCTTTATTTATAAAGAGCCAGCATATTCTGCTGCGCTGTACAATAGGTACAGTATAGACAGGGTTACAATACATTGTACAACATTTGACAAACAGTACAGGAGGAGATGAGGGCCCTATTCCCATAGGAACTCACAATCTAGAAGAGTCGGGGTTGGAAACAGGAGGAGAGGACTGCAAGGTGAGAGTGATTGATGGCTGCGTCAGTGAGTTGGGTGGTAGGCTTTCCTAAATAGGAATGTTTTAAGGGAGCGTTTGAAGGAAGAGAAATTAGGGGAAAGTCTGACCGTACGAGGGACAGTGTTCCAGAGAATGGGGGTTGCGCATGAGAAGTCCTGCAGTCTATCATGGGAAGAGGTGATGCAGGGAGACGCTAGGCACAGGTCGCTGTTTGACCTTAGGGAGCGGGCTGGGGTGTATTTGGTGATTAGTGAGGACAGGTCGTGGGGAGCTGAGTTAGTGAGGGTCAGGGTAAGGATTTTAAATTTAATTCTGCAGTGGATGGGCAGCCAGTGAAGGGACTCGAAGAGGGGAGTGGCAGAGACAAAGCGACGGGTGAGGTGGATTAGCCTGGCGGAGGCGTTCAGGATGGATTGTAGGGGGGAGAGGCGGGAGAGAGGGAGGCCAGATAAGAGATTATTGCAATAGTCAAGTCGGGAGATTACCAGGGCGTGTATGAGCTGTTTTTTGGTGACAGCGGTAAGAAATGGCTGAATTCTGGAAATATTACGCAGTTGGTATCGGCAGGAGGAAGAAAGAGACTGGATGTGGGGGATGAAGGAAAGAGCAGAGTCAAGTGTAACTCCAAGACAGCGAACTTTGTTTGATGGGGAGATGGTGATACCCTCCACCATGATAGAGAAGTCAGGAGGTGGGGAGGCATTAGAGGGAGGAATAAGTAGGAGCTCCGTCTTGGACATGTTGATCTTTAGGTGGTGGGAGGCCATCCAGGAGGAGATGCCAGATAAACAGTCACTGACTTTGGAAAGGACAGGGGGAGAGAGATCAGGGGTAGAAAGGTAGATCTGAGTGTCATAGAAACATAGAAAATGTCGGCAGATAAGAACCTTTCGGCCCATCTAGTCTGCCCAATTACTTGGATACTTTACCTGGATTTATCTTTTGTTTAGGATAGCCTTATGCCTATCCCATGCTTGCTTAAATTCAATTACTGTTTTGGCCTCTACCACTTCTACTGGAAGACTGTTCCATGTATCCACCACCCTCTCAGTAAAATAATGCTTCCTGATGTTACTTTTAAACCTTTGCCCTCTAATCTAAGACTATGTCCTCTTGTTTTGCTATTTTGTTTCCTTTTAAATATACTCCCTTCCTCTACCTTGTGGATTCCCTTTACGTATTTAAATGTTTCTATCATATCTCCTCTGTCTCGTCTTTTTTCCAAGCTGTACATGTTAAGATCATTAAGCCTTTCCTGGTAACTTTTCTCCTTCAAGCCGTACACCATTTTAGTAGCCCTTCTCTGAACTCTCTCTAAGATGTCTATATCCTTCTGGAGATACGGTCTCCAGTACTGCACACAGTATTCCAAGTGAGGTCTCACCAGTGCTCTGTACAGTGGCATGAGCACTTCCCTTTTCCTACTGCTAATACCTCTCCCTACACAACCAAGCATTCTGCTAGCATTTCCTGCTGCTGCTAGCATTTCCTGCTGCTGCACGTCATCAGCGTAGAGGTGGTAATTAAAGCCAAAGCTGTTAATGATTTTGCCCAGGGAGGAAGTGTAGATGGAAAAGAGCAGAGGACCAAGGACAGAGCCTTGAAGTACACCAACAGAAAGAGGCAATGAAGAGGAGGAGTTACCAGCAAAGGACACAGAGAAGGACCTGTTGGATAAATAGGAGTCAACCCAAGCGAGTGCAGTGTCGCCGAGACCAAGAGAGTTGAGAGTCTGTAGAAGGAGGGGGTGGTCAACAGTGTCAAAAGCAGGCAAGAGGTCAAACAGGATGAGAATAGAATAGTGGCCATGCTTTTTAGCAGTTAGGAGGTCGTTGGTGACTTTGGTGAGGGCAGTTGAGTGTAGGGGACTGAAGCCAGACTGCAGGGGGTCAAGTAGGGAATTGGATGACAGGAAGAGGGAGAGGCGGTTGAAGACTAGTTTTTCTAAGAGCTTAGATCTGAAGGGAAGCAGGGATACAGGACGGTAGTTGGATGGAGAGTTGGGATCGAGGGATGGTTTCTTTAGTAAAGGGGTAACTAGTGCGTGTTTGAAGGTGGATGGGAAGGAGCCGGTGGAGAGAGATAGGTTGAAGATGTGTGTGAGAGCAGGGGTGAGGGAGGAGGAGAGGGGAGGAATTAGATGTGAGGGAATGGGGTCGAGCGGGCACGTGGTGAGATGTGAGGAGGACAATAAGGAATTGACTTCCTCATCAGTGGCTGGGAGGAAGCGGCAGAGGGTGGCAGAGGGGGATTCTGGGAGTGGAGGTGGCAGATAACTATCTTGTGTTGGGATGTTGCTTCTGATAGTTAGAGTTTTACTGAGGAAGAAATCTGCCAGGTCTAGAGCGTTGAAGGCAGCTGAAGGGGAAGGTGCGGGTGAGTAGAGGAGGGTGTGGAAGGTGGACCAGAGCCATTTAGGGTTGGAGGACAGAGTAGATATAAGAGATGAGAAGAAAGATTGTTTGGCCAAGTGGAGAGCAGAGGTGTATGACCGGAGAATAAACTTGAAGTGAGCAAAATCAGCTTCAGAGCGGGATTTCCTCCAGGCACGCTCTGCAGTGCGGGAGCATCTTTGCAGGTAGCATGTCTGGAGGGTGTGCCAGGGCTGAAGCTGGTGTCGTGGGGCCTTACAGAGTCGAAGAGGAGCAAGAGTGTCTAGGGCAGAGATAAGTGTGGTGTTATAGTGGTCAGTGGCAGCATCAGGGCAGGTGAAGGATGAGGTGTGAGGGAGGTGGTGAAGTAGATTGGAGAATTGATGGGGATCCATGGCATGTAGATTTCTGTGAGTGTGTGTGCAGGGTGGGGGAGCAGGGTGTTTAGGAAGTCCAGATAGGTTGAAAGAGAGAAGGTGGTGGTCAGAGATGGGGAAAGGGCGACATGTGAACTCAGAAATGGAGCAGAGGTTGGAATAGCGCGACCATCGCGGTTGGTAGGGAGGAAGGAGATTTGCGTGAGTCCCAGGGAGGACGTGAGTGAAAGAAGTTTGGAGGCAGCAGGGGCGGAAGGATCATCAATGGGAATGTTGAAGTCCCCGAGAACTAGGCATGGAAGTCTAGAAGACAGGAAGTGAGAGAGCCAGGTAGCAAAGTGGTCAAAGAATTGGGAGGTTGGTCCAGGTGGGCGGTAGATGACTGCCACCCTGAAAGCGACGGGAGAGAACAGGCGGATGCAGTGTGTTTCAAAGGAGGAGAAGGAGAGGGATGGGGGTGGAGGGAGATGCTGGTAGGTGCAGGTGGGAGAGAGCAGGATTCCGACCCCGCCACCATTTCTCTCACCCGGTCTGGGGGTATGGCTCAAGTGTAGACCGCCATGTGAGAGAGCAGCAACGGAGGCCGTGTCAGAGGGCGTTAGCCAGGTTTCAGTTAAAGCCAGGAGGTTGAAGGAGTTTGAAAGGAAGAGGTCATGGACGGCTGTGAGTTTGTTGCACACAGAGCGAGCATTCCAGAGGGCGCAGGAGAAAGAAGACAGGTGCTGAGGGTTTATGGAAATGAGGTTGCTGGGCTTGTAGGGAGGTGATTTATGTGCGATGGAGATGGGATGAGAGGGAAGTATTGGATGTGCTGTGGGGCCAGGGTTAGGGGATATGTCACCCGCATAGAGTAACAGCAGGAGGATGAGAAAGAGAAGGTGGGACTGGGATTTGTGGGAGTGATTGGCAGCACGAGAATTACAGGGAGACCATGTTCTGAGGAAACAAAGGAGCTCATGTGAGGCCATCATGTGGGAAGAGAGGAGGGATGGAGAGATGCAGATAGTGTAGGGGTCGGTGGTAGAGGGGCAGGAGTTCCATTTAAGGAGAAAGGCAGAAGTGAACAGTAGAAGCTGAGAGAAAGCATAATATAGCCGTGTGTTTACCCGATGTAAAATGAGAATCTTGCAGTTCCTTCCAACTCCAGAAAATCAACTCCAAGCTTCCACTTAGATGGCCACTTTGAATGGGCACAGGAGCCAGGGCTCGTTGGAGCCAGTCCTTGCTGGTATATAGAGCAGACTGATTGCTCTCAGGCAGATTAAAGGTAACACCTGATGTGGGGCCATCTCAATAGGGCAGGAAATTCACATGCTAATTAGGAAATTAACAAAACAAATGGTGGGGGAATTGAAAGAAAAAAAAAAACCAAAAAAACACAAGGGAACGATTACAATGTGGGTGCCTGCGGATACTGGGTGAGGATAGGGCCATACCAGGAAAAATATACAGGGGATCAGTTGAAATGTGGGTGCCTGCGGATACTGTAATGCATATATGGTATATTGTGCATATATCCCAGATTGTGAGTTCCTACGGGAATAGGGCCCTCATCTCCTCCTGTACTGTTTGTCAAATGTTGTTCAATGTATTGTAACCCTGTCTATACTGTGCTTATTGTACAGCGCTGCGGAATATGCTGGCGCTTTATAAATAAAGAATAATAATAATAATATGGTGATACAGAAGTAGTTCCAGATCGAGAAACATACAAATCTATTCACTAAAGGTGAAATTCAGGAGAACAGGCAGGAGAAGAGAACAATCTAGACCAGGGCTCGCAATTTCAAGTCCCAAGCTACTAACCAGGCCCTAAGAGTTACTCGCCACCAATTTCTTCACCTAACCCCTACCCAGCCCTTAACTCTGCCCATAAACACACCCCCTTAAATTATCTTAGGAAATTACACTGTTAAAGGTTTTATTTAGAATAAAGTTACAAAAATAACATTAATTCCCAAACATCAGACCCCAGATACATGTATACCCAGTCATCAGACCCCAGTATGAGCAGAGCGAGGAGGCAGGGAAGCTCCTCTCCACCCCCCTTCCAGTGACAGAGATGAGCTGGGTCAGGTTTGACAGCTGATCCCTGCCATCGTGCAGCCTGGGGAAGGGGGGGCTGCATGGTGGCACTGCCAGAATACACAGCACAAAATAATTTATTCTGCTGCCTGTGTATGCATTTCCACTCGCCCTCACTTAATTTCCACTCACAAAATGCGAGTGGAAATTTTGAGCCTTGATCTAGACCAAATATCCGATTTGGAAAGTGAGATAAATGGGAGAATTTTTCTGGTTTGACTATTTTGACCAAGAATTTTCACTTCTGCCAATTCTCCTGAGTTTCACCTTTAGTGAATAAACCTGATAGTTTCAGATCTTTTCAAATTTCTTGGAAGGTTTCTTCACGGTTTGATGATTTCTTCTTCAGAAGCACAGTGAAACCACTTCAGTATAGCATGGGAAAACAATCATTAGAGTTGATCAGAGATTACAGGGTGTGCAGGAAGCTGGAGTGGATTTTTCACAATAATTGAAACTAGGGGTTTTAAATGATGATTAAAGGTTGATGCATAAGACAATGGAATGTGATCATGAAATACTGGAAGCACAATTAGTTTTGGCTGCATTTTTGTTATTGTTTTATTAACTTCTGAATTCACCTACAACACCTGCCATTAAGATACACTTCTGTGGCACACTTTGCATAATGTTGATAATTTGATTACTGCCAATTACTCTTGCTACTGTAGCTCCAAATTAGTTAATAAACTTTGTTACCTTCTGCAAAACAATCCCATCTAAGCCTCCTTACTAGATCAAATGGAATGCAACATTCCTGTAACAACCAACATAAAAGAAATGCGATTAGGCAAGGCTAGTCTGAGGCGTTCCCAGGTAAACTGATTGCACGGGTGATCTTGTAGGATTACTCCAGATTAGTGTTCACGAACGCAACAGTAGCAGAGATATAGGAGGTGAGTGATCAGGTTTAGATGCAGGATAGTACTAATGCTCTGATATGTCTGGGTTACAAAGGAATGTGCAAATTAGAGGACTAAAGGGGCATCTAAGTGAGAATGCATTAGTGTTAAACAATTCTACGTCAATCCAGATGTTGTGATGGGCTAATAGGATGTTAGGTGTGTCTACCTGTCGGAGATTTAGGGAGACTGTTAGTGCATTAGCGGCAGTAATGGGTGATTGTAGCCAGAAGGAGAAACCTGTGTGTTCTTTCCTTAGAGAATTAAGCATTAGTTAATGGTTCGATATTTTGGAAATGTTTGCTTTTTTTGGAGGGGAGGTACATACATTGGATTTCCCAGCACTGGTAGAATAAATTCTACTCTGATGGGTGGCTTGCATATATTATTACCAGTTGCAGCCATATTTCTTATACTGGATGTTCTGGAAAATATGAATACATACTGAGTCACATTCTATAGTTGTCGATAGGGAATCGATATTCAATTCAGTACTCCCTGCAGGTTGATGTTCTGAGTTCAATCACTAAATCAGTGACTCCTAGACGTTCCTGATGGCCATGTGTTGTGTTGCAGAGAAACATAAATCTGCGATTTCAAATGCAGAGCATCCCAGAATTGTTTTCATCATATTTTATAATTTACTATAAAAAGATTTATGAAAAAAATGGAAAAAATAATTTTTTTCCAACTTTGACCCCCAACCGCCAAAAAAGACCACGGCTAAATAGTTTCTAAACTTTGTCCTGAGTTTAGAAATACCCTATGTTCACATCTTTTTGCTTTTCAACTCCTTCACGGCTGAGCCATATCACCTCTGTGTGTTGAGCTCATTTTGACCGTTTTGTGCTCATCCTCTTTAAAAGCAATTTGATTTCTGTTTTATTACACCCCCAAAATTTTTTGAACTCCACATATATATTTTTTTAATTTTATTTTATTTTTACACCAAACATGGTCATTTGTGGTATCATTGGAAAGGTGCTCTGGCCTTTCCAATGATACCAAGCATGACCCTCCAGCTACCACAGATAAAGAGATACAGGGGTCCAAATGACCCCTGTATCTCCACTTGGCAGCTTTGGAGTTGACTGCCCAACTGACGTCATTGCACATATGGCGACAACATCAGTGGGTGGGGGAGGCCCTGGATGCCATCCATACATCTGGGATGTCAGCCAGCTCTGGAAGAAGTCTGTGATCCGGTGTCGATTGGTGCCGTATCTTGGACCGGCACGTAAGTGATGCCTTTCTTTTTTTTTATTCTTGGGCGTTCGGGAGGGAGAGAGGTCCAAGGGACCCCCCTTCTTTCAGGCACTCTCCCAACTGTGCCAGGGGGTTGCCTGAAACAGACATTATCGTGCCCGGCGATGATGTCAGTTCGTCGACTAGGGTCCTTAAAACTGGAGGTCTGACGTCAAGGAAGATAGGTAAGTACAAGGAGGGAAGGGGGTTAGAGGACAATGACGTACAGGGTACGTCCTTGGTCCTTAATAGGGATGAGCCGAACACCCCCCGAGTTCGGTTCGAGCCCGAACCCGAACTTCCCATTTGTTCTTAATGTATAATTTTAAATGATTTTTTTAAAAAAAACACTATTTTCTGACAATGGTTTTTTGGAAATTCACTTGGTTGTGAAGGGGTTAAGTGACTAATTTTCCAGGACGTACCCTGTACGTCATTGGTCCTTATGGGGTTAACCTACAGAAATTATTTCTTTGCTTCAACCTGAATTATGTGAGGTAGTATCCCACTAGTGCTAAATGAAATATTTTCAAGGGCTCAATCGAAAAAGCTAGAAAGGTATTTGACTAATGTAGTCATTTAGTGGGAGGGCTGGAGCTCGGAATATGGAACATGAATAAATAAAAGTGTAAAAATGAAAGGGAAGGAAAGGGAAGCAGAGACTGTTTCTGATTGCAGGGCAATCATAGCTCTGAGCAATATTCAGTTTCAAAATGCACGGCAGAATCACACCTTATACACAATGTCAGGGATGTCACGGAGCAGAAATAGGCATAGCTTTACATGCTTAATCATAGATATTTCAGCAACCTGCTGGGTAATGCTATGTGATATAACATTTAGGGGCACAGGGTTCCTGGAAGATATATTTCATTGTTTTCAATAGAAGGACATCGTTCTCAGAATACAGTATTATTATTACTAGCTACACTAAAATGGTATTTTTGTCTGACTTTGTTTTTTTCTGTATGTAGATAGGCAGCTAGGACTCAGGTGAGCTGCAGAGACCCCCAGCAGGATATAGGTTCCGTGTAAGAGGGTTATTCTCATTTGGGGTACATTGACACAGCAGGCTTATGCAATGTATTAGCATATATTGTAACCAAATGCCCATCATTTATTCCTTATTGACGTGTTTTTAAAATCTTTAAAACTATATAAAGTGGAGTGTACTTTATTTAGAATGTATTGGTTTGTGTTTATATTTAAGTTATTGCAGAGGGCAAAAAGTGATATTAAAGGCCTCCACGTAGCAAATAATAAAGTTTCTAATTGTAGAAGACAAAGCATAATTAGCCTCAAACAGATGTCCAGGAGTGGCTGTGACTCGTTGCATAACCTGAGCCTTGCTAAAATGCCATCTACTATGGCATTGCACTGGCAAGGAGGGTTCTGTGTTAAAACGGACCCAGGATGCAAAAAAAAAGCGAGAAATTGTGGACTTCATTTGCATGTCTTACCCAGAGTTCCTTGCTGCACATGGGGAATGTAGCACATGAGCTCTGAAAAGCTGTTCCCTGAATTGCTGGGATGTGTAAGTGTATTCTACAATTAGAAACTTTATTATGTGTTTAAATTATTATATATTATATTTTTGTTTTATTATTTTCTGGTTTCCTGAGTAGGGATGGGCTGCCGGTTCGAATCGGTTCGATATTCTCATCGAACATCGGCTGCTTGAAAGTTCGCGAACTTCGAAGTTTTCAGGCCATTCGCAAAAAGTTCAATTTTTTTTTTGAAATTTAAAAAAAAAAATGCTTCAAAAATCTAAAAATAGACTCTTTACTGCAGATTATTATAAGCAACGGTTTATAAGATATTGAATTAAAAAATGGAAATATTTTTTTTTGTAAATAATATTTTATTGAGTTTGTAATACACAGAAATAAGTCATTCGGCCACGCAGGGCCATATAATGATAATCATACTTCAACAAAGTAAATGTGCTCATAATGATTGAACAGGTAATTATCAAGAAAAACTGACTCAGAATAAACAAGTTCAATTCACACATTACCCTGACCAATCTGAAAGACAGTAAATAATTAAAAAGAGGGGGGGGTCAATTTCAGGGAGGGAAGATGGAGGGTTCCAACTGAGGAAGGGTAGGGCTGAGACGGTTGAGAAAGGCAGTGGTAGTCGTGATTGTGTCCCATTGGGACCATATCTGCGAGTAGCGGGGTAGCTGGTCAGCGGTAGATAAGTAGAGACGTTCCACGACTCTCAACTCTTCCATTTTTTTAAACCACGTTTGGATAGGGGGTGGGGTATTCCGTTTCCAGTATAGGGGAATCAGGCTCTTAGCGACATTCAAGATGCGGGGCAATAGAGAGTTCCTGTACGCCGCCACTGACATTGATGTATGGTGTAGCAACATAGATGCTGGCGTGAATGGCGGGGGGTAACCAAGGAGGACCCTCGCAATGGAGTGAAGGCTCGACCAGTACGGGCGAATCAGGGGACATTCCCACCATAAATGCAGAACAGAGCCCAAGGCGTTAAAGCATCTCCAACAGTCGGGAGAGGCTGCAGGGGAGATAGCATGTAGTCTGAGAGGAGTGTAATACCATAGTGAAAGCAATTTATATGCGGTTTCTTGGGCTCTGCTGGCTATAGAACATCGGTGGGTCAATTCACATATGCCCATCCATTGCTCTTCAGTAAAGGTACAGTCCAGCATCGTTTCCCATTTACCCATAAATGGGGGTGGGACTGTAGCGGCCGCCTCTCTAAGCAGGGAGTACATGAAGGACACACCGTTAGCCAAATGGGTGGGTGATGCGCATCTGCTTTCTAGGTGAGTGAAGGGGCGTCGAAGCATGTGCTGTCGCTGGGCGATTCGAAGGCATTCAGTGACCTGGCGGTATTTAAAATGGTGCAAGAACGTCGGCGGATTGTCTCCTAATAGGGCGTTCAAGGGTAGCAGGCCCGTACTGGTCAGAAAGTGGTGTACCCTAGGGACAGGAACAGAGATGAGTGATGTTAACGCCCTCGGGCCCATGTGAGACAAAAACCCTTCTCCGTATGTGACTGGCGTCATTGGGGAGGGGTGGGTCGTGAGGTTAGACTGAGTTGTCGCTCGGTGCCAAATTGCAAAGTAGTTCGCGTATGCAGAGAGGACCGGGTCAAGCGGAGGCCCACCGATCTGGATACCCACGGCAAAATCGCCAGCGGAGCCTCCAGCAAAGCTTGCTCCGCCGACTTCCACCTCCTCCGCACCCCATCCTTCGTCCACTCGGCGGCCCGCAGTAGGTGGCATGAGACATAATAACGAAAAAAGTCTGGGACACCCAGTCCACCCTGATTCCTGGCCCGTGTCAGTATGTCAAATCTAATGCGCGGACGTGCTCGTCTCCAGATTTAAGAGGACAGGAGAGAACGGAGAGAAGCAAAGAAAGAGCGGGGGATAGCAATGGGGAGTGTTTGGAACAGGTATAAAAATCGGGGCAGGATATTCATTTTAATAACGGAAACCCTCCCCAACCAGGAAATGTGTGAAAGATCCCACGCCTTGAGGTCTCGGCGGACAGCCGACAGCAGTGGTGAAAAATTAAGGTCATATAAACGGGTGCTGTCCGCAGTCAGCCAAACCCCCAAGTATTTCAGTCGGGAACCCGCCCATAGGAAGGGGAGGGTAGGGCGCATAGCGATCACCCGGTGGGAGGGGACCGAGATATTTAGTATGGAAGACTTCGTAAAGTTTATTTTAAGGTTAGCTAGTGTATAGTATTCCTCAAATGCCGTTAGGATGTTAGGCAGTGATATTAGAGGGTTTGAGATGAAAAAGAGGAGGTCGTCTGCGTACGCGGCGACCTTGCGAGGGTCACGTCCCAGTGATACACCGGAAATGTCCGGGTGCTGGCGGACTGCTTCCAGAAACGGTTCCAGGGATAATACAAAGAGCAAGGGCGATAGGGGACAGCCCTGTCGCGTACCGTTACAAATGGGAAAACTGTCTGTAAAAATGCCGTTAACACATACCCTAGCCGAGGGCCCCGTATACAGCACTTGAATCAAGGAACATAGGGAAGGTCACAACCCAAGGTGACGGAGCGTAGCAAAAAGAAAATCCCACCCCACCCTGTCGAACGCTTTTTCCGCGTCCGTCGACAGGAGCAACAGACCACCCGGGACTCTAGGTGCAGCGTGTATAAGATGTAGGGCGCGGATCATATTATCTCTCGCCTCTCTGTGTGGTACAAATCCCACCTGATCCAAGTGTATCAATGATGGGATATGGGCATTTAGGCGGGTCGCTAGAATTTTTGCAAATAATTTTACGTCACAGTTTAAGAGGGATATAGGTCTATAACTCGCGCAATGTTCTTTGTCTTTCCCCTCTTTAGCTATCAGGACTATGTTAGCCATCAGAGATTGTGGAGGCAGTAGCCTCGTATCCGAGAGCGAATTGAATGCACAGAGCAAATGAGGGGATAGGATGTCAGCAAAGTGTTTGTAATAGTGAGTCGGGAATCCGTCGGGACCCGGACATTTACCCGATTGCGTCGATTTGATGGCGAGGCGTAATTCCTCGTCGGTGAGGGGCTCGTGCAAAAGTTCCGCAGCAGGCGGTGTGACCTTCCGTGTAAGGAAGCGGTTGAGATACCTGTCAATGTCTAATCGGAGCTGTGAGCGGGCCGCTTCCGATGGGGAGCCAGGGACGGCATTTAGGGACTTATAATAGTCCGTAATGGACTGCAGGATGTGTTGGGGTAAGTGTTGCAGATCTCCCTTCTTGTTTCTAATACTGGGGATATAGGTAGCAGTTCGCCTCTTAGCCAGTTGTCGAGCCAGGAGGCGTCCTGAATTTCAGCCTCCCTGCGTTTTTTAATTGCTGAGCCCACACTGACAAAATGCCCCCTCATGACGTATTTGTGAGCCTCCCGCACCGTGGCCGGGGGGATCTCTGGGTCCACATTTTCCTCAAAATAATGTTCCAGAAGCAACCTGCTGTCTGCCGACAGCGCGGGGTCCGCTAGATGAGCATCATTCAAACGCCAATTAGGAGCAGTAGGTCGGAAAGTAGGGGACAGGAAAGTGGCGATAACTGGGGCGTGGTCAGACCAGGTGATATTTCCAATAATCGCGGAAAGGAGGAGATGAAGGTGATAGAAGGGAAGGAAGATATAGTCAATGCGAGAGTAAGAGGCAGTAGTGTGTGCGTAGAAGGAGAAATCTCTGTCAGTGGGGTGAAGCGCCCTCCAGCAGTCTACCAATCGGGAGGAGTGTAATGTGTGTGAGATAGAACGGAGAACGTGAGATGGCATAGAGGAGCGTCCCGTCGACGTGTCCACGGATGGGTGAAGGGGTACGTTAAAGTCGCCCCCCAGTATCAGCGTGCCTTCCGAGAAGGTGTGCAGTGTCCTTAGCGTTTTGGCCAGGAACCGGTGTTGCGCTTTATTGGGAACATAAACATTGGCGAAGGTGAACAATTGACCAGCAATCTGTCCCTTCGTGAATACATATCTCCTAAAATGGAAATATTTTTAACATTGAAGCCTATGGGATAAAACAATCTTGTTGCTAAAACATCAGGCAGACGAGGCCCTCTAATCAGGCACTGTAGAGGGCAGCCCGCCGGGGCCTCCCAAGGATCCCTTGAGGAGCATGCGGCCGCCGGATGACAGAGCTGCGACTGTGCGTGCAGGCCGGCTGGGTGCATGTGGCAGAGAGGTGGTGCAGGGAGGGAGCCACTACACTTGCGGCCACGGCAGACCCCCACACAACCAGGATCCAGGGAGCCTCCACTGACTGACCACCAGGCTAAGGTAAGGCAACACATTTCTAAAAAAAATAAAATCCAAGAACATTTTTAAATGTCCCAAGGAAGATAAAATATATTTTTTTTTTTTCTATTACTCACCTGATTCCTGGATCCACCAACAAGCGCAGCCTCCCGTCTCCCGCGCTGTTAGACGCTGCATACCCCGGCATGCTGTGTGCAGCTTCTGAGAAGATACGCTATTAGTGTAGAGGGAGCGATGCAAAATGCGCAGCCGGCTTTCCCGCTATACTAATAGCATATCTTCTCAGAAGCTGCACACAGCGCGCCGGTTAAAGCTAGCGTCAGACTGTAGAGGTGCTGCGCGGCAGTGTGAGGATTCATATGCTGCATTAATTATTCTTCTTACAAATTTGGTTACTTAACCCGTTTGCATTTGAATTGTAATATTGTGACATCCAGGGCCCCGGGTGGCGATCGGGGGGCCCCCGGACGCATGGTGCTGCCAGCTGGCGAATGCCAGGAGCTCCGGTGGCACCCGGCGCAGCTGTGAGTGATCAAGGGGCAGGGTGCGGCGTGATGACGCGGAGCCACCAGGGCCTGTAAATCAGGAGCGCACACTTACACCTCGCCTTGCCGTGGAGTTTCATTACCGCATCGCTAGCTTACCGAATCATTTTATACTTGTTACTTACCCTGCTTGTTCTGAGGACCCGATCTGTTGCCGGCTTTGCCTGCAATTTGACTATTCCCTCTGTGTACTCCTTGCCTGTTCTGTTTGCCTCCTGTCGCTACTGGTGTGCGCCAATTCTCACCATATACAGTAGCGCAGTACAAGTGCCTAAACATTGCTGACCCGGTTTTGTTATAACAACTACTCTCGCTCTGCAAAACAGACCCCTGTCTGGTATATTCCGCTGCTTGTTACTGCTGGTGTGCTTCCATCCTGCCATATACTATAGTGCAGTACAAACATATATTGATCTCAGTCTGGTGTATATTGTTGGTGCTGTCTCCCTGGCCTGTGTGGCTGCTAGAGGTTAGGTTTAGTGGTCCCGACCATCCTAAGGATCGGAGGGTTAGGGGTCTGTTACCAGGGATCCTACCAGGTCTGTCCTGGGGAATCATTACAAATATGCGGTGAACGCCGCAGCAAATGTTAATGCTCACGCAAGTGAGCGTTAACGTTTGCGTTAAGATCGTAATTTTTCCCACTCGTTGTTGCTCAAACATTTCCCATGGCTTCAAATCACGTTTAAACGTGAGCAAAAGTGGTAAAAATTAGCTCAGCGCACAGCGGTGAAATGGCTCAAAAAAAGATTTTTGGTTAAAAACGCCTTTTGTTGTTGTTGTTTTTTATTGTTTCCTGTCCCCCAGGGCAGTACCCGGACACCCATACACCTTTTATGACAATATCTTGCATATATGCCCTCTTGGAGGGCACCTTCATTTTCGAACGTTCGGCCCCATTGACTTGCATTGCGTTCGAATCGTGTTTGCGTTGCAATTTGAACTTTTTCAAATGTTCGAGTTCAAATGCGAGGGGTGTTCGAAGATACGGGGGTGTTCGGCCAATCCCTACTGGAGAGTAGATTTTAACAATTAAAACATATACAGTCAGGTCCAGAAATATTGGGACATCAACACAATTCTAACATCTTTGGCTCTATACACCAGCCCAATAGAGTTGGAATGAAACAAACACAATGCGATTTAACTGCAGACTCTAGGCTATAATTTGAGGGTATGTACATCCACCTCAGGTGAACGGTGTAGGATTTACAGCAGCTTGCATATGTGCCTCCCACTTGTTAAGGGACCAAAAGTAATGGGACAATTGGCCTCTCAGTTGTTCCATGGCCAGGTGTGTGATATTCCCTCATTACCCCAATTACAATGTGCAGATAAAAGGCCCAGAGTTAATTTCAAGTGTGCTATGTGCATTTGGAATCTGTTGCTGTCAACTCTCAAGATGAGATAAAAAGAGCTGTCACTATCAGTGAAGCAAGCCATCATTAGGCTGAAGAAACAAAACAAACCCATCAGAGAGATAGCAAGAACATTCGGCGTGGCCAAAACAACTGTTTGGAACATTCTCAAAAAGGAGGAATGCACCGGTGAGCTCAGCAACACCAAAAAACTCCATTGTGGTGGTGTATAGAGCCAAAGATGTTAGAATTGTGTCTATGTCCCAATATTTCTGGACCTGACTGTAGATGTACAACATCAGATGTAAAAGGAACAAACATTCCCCACCCCTCTATACACATCAAAAAAATCCACAACGATAC
The DNA here is from genome assembly GCA_009667805.1 of Leptobrachium leishanense. Classification (NCBI taxonomy): domain Eukaryota; kingdom Metazoa; phylum Chordata; class Amphibia; order Anura; family Megophryidae; genus Leptobrachium; species Leptobrachium leishanense. The sequence goes on from CM019066.1 coordinate 90,737,350, forward strand.
CAGCATTCTGGGACTTCTATTAACAACATGTACTTTTAATGAGCCATTAAAATGTCAGGGATTCATTTCCATTTGGAAATTTTCCTCAGGACAGCAAATATACAGATACAACCATCAATGTGTATTTAAAATAAAGGAAGCCACTCCCCATTCCTACCTGTTTGCCTTTTGGCGTATCTTCAATCCCAATGCGCATGCGCTGAATACATTGGAATGAACATTGAGATGGGGCTTCCTCTGAAATGTATGTCTATTTTCTCACTGTGGAAATAAATGTGGTGTCACCTGGCAGCTGAGCACACACATACAGTCAGGTCCAGAAATATTGGGACATCGACACATTCTAACATCTTTGGCTCTATACACCACCACAATGGAGTTGGAATGAAACAAACACAATGTGCTTTAACTGCAGACTGTCGGTTTTAATATGAGGGTATGTACATCCAACTCAGGTGAACGGTGTAGGACTTACAGCAGTTTGCAGATGTGCCTCCCACTTGTTAAGGGACCAAAAGTAATGGGACAGAATAATCATAAATCAAACGTTCCCTTCTTAATACTTGGTTGCAAATCCTTTGCAGTCAATAACAGCCTGAAGTCTGGAACGCGTAGACATCACCAGACGCTGGGTTTCATCCCTGGTGATGCTCTGCCAGGCCTCTACTGCACGGTCTTCAGTTCCTGCTTGTTCTAGGGGCATTTTCCCTTCAGTTTTGTCTTCAGCAAGTGAAATGCATGCTCAATGGGATTCAGGTCAGGTGATTGACTTGGCCATTGCATAACATTCCACTTTTGTCCCTTCAAAAACTCTTTGGTTGCTTTTGCAGTATGCTTTGGGTCATTGTCCATCTGCACTGTGAAGCACCGTCCAATGAGTTCTGCAGCATTTGGCTGAATGTGAGCAGATAATATTGCCCGAAACACTTCAGAATTCATCTTGCTGCTTTTGTCAGCAGTCACATCATCAATAAATACAAGAGAACCAGTTCCATTGGCAGCCATACATGCCCACGCCATGACACTACCACCACCATGCTTCACTGATGAGGTGGTATGCTTAGGATCATGAGCAGTTCCTTTCCTTCTCCATACTCTTCTCTTCCCATCACTCTGGTACAAGTTGATCTTGGTCTCATCTGTCCATAGGATCTTGTTCCAGAACTGTGAAGGCTTTGTTAGGTGTTGTTTGGCAAACTCTAATCTGGCCTTCCTGTTTTTGAGGCTCACTAATGGTTTACATCTTGTGGTGAGCCCTCTGTATTCACTCTGGTGAAGTCTTCTCTTGATTGTTGACTTTGACACACTGTGATGCCCCGCGCCGCGGTCGGACCGCGGCCGCCATGTTGGGACGCCTGGCAGACTCACCTGAGGTCCCTCGTGGCGCGTCGCTCCCTGGTTCCGGCCTGCAACTCGAGGGAGGAGATCCAAGATGCGTCCCACGCCGTCTCCGCGATCCATCTGAGCGGAGGTCGGGCGCGCATGCGCGATCGTCCATCCTGGAACATGAAAACTCAGGTACTCTGGCGCCCTCTGCTGGTCAAGTTAAGGTACTGCATTCCACCTGCACTGAAGATCCTCGCATACCACCAATTAATCTGCCAAGCACTCAGGTATCTCAATTCCACCTGCGAGTCCCAGGTGAACGGTGTTCGTATGATTCCCTGAGCCCTATTTAAACCTGCCGCTTTCTCCAGCTCACTAACCAGGTGATACTGTGGTTCCACCACGTTACCCAGTGGTTCCCTTCGTGCTACGCTAAGGACATCCGGACTTCCGTTTCCTGCTTCCAAGGTGCCAGTCCTGCTTTCGCCCTGCTTCCAAGGTGCCAGTCCTGCTTTCGCCCTGCTTCCAAGGTGCCAGTCCTGCTTTCACCCTGCTTCCAAGGTGCCAGTCCTGCTTTCGCCCTGCTTCCAAGGTGCCAGTCCTGCTTTCGCCCTGCTTCCAAGGTGCCAGTCCTGCTTTCGCCCTGCTTCCAAGGTGCCTGTCCTGCTTTCGCCCTGCTTCCAAGGTGCCAGTCCTGTTTTCGCCCTGCTTCCAAGGTGCCAGTCCTGCTTCTGTTCCTGCTTCCAAAGTGCAAGTCCTGCTTCTGTTCCGGTTGCCACGGTACCAGCTTTACTTCCATTCCACACTTGCCATCACAAGTGCCCGTACCATTCCCAGGCTTGTCTCCACGACATCAGTACCGGACCCTGTCCTCAAATCCCTACGACTTTCCGTTCTGGACTTTTATTTCTGCCAAAGAAACCCTGCATTACGTTTATTCTGGACTTTCATTTCTGCCAAAGAAACCCTGCATTACGTTTATTCTGGACTTTCATTTCTGCCAAAGAAACCTTGCATTACGTTTGTTCTGGACTTATATTTTGTTGCCTTCAGTAAAGCTCTATTAGTTATATTCCTTCTGGTCTCCTCTTTCGGCTTGCTATTGGGGTCCATACACCCAACACCACACAGGGGTTCAAGCCTCTGTCCTTACACACACATACACCTACCTCCTGGAGAGTGTTCTTGATCTGGCCACCTGTTGTGAAGGGTGTTTTCTTCACCAGTGAAAGAATTCTTCGGTCATCCACCACAGTTGTTTTTCGTGGTCTCCCGGGTCTTTTGATGTTGCTGAGCTCACCGGTGCATTCCTTCTTTTTGAGAATGTTCCAAACAGTTGTTTTGGCCACGCCTAATGTTCTTGCTATCTCTCTGATGGGTTTGTTTTGTTTCTTCAGCCTAATGATGGCTTGCTTCACTGATAGTGACAGCTCTTTGGTTCTCATCTTGAGAGTTGACAAATACAGATTCCAGATGCATATAGCACACTTGAAATGAACTCTGGGCCTTTAATCTGCACATTGTAATTGGGGTAATGAGGGAATATCACACACCTGGCCATGGAACAGCTGAGAAGCCAATTGTCACATTACTTTTGGTCCCTTAACAAGTGGGAGGCACATCTGCAAACTGCTGTAAGTCCTACACCGTTCACTTGAGTTGGATGTACATAACCTCAAATTAAAGCTGACAGTCTGCAGTTAAAGCACATTGTGTTTGTTTCATTCCAACTCCATTGTGGTGGTGTATAGAGCCAAAGATGTTAGAATTGTGTCGATGTCCCAATATTTCTGGACCTGACTGTATATATATATATTTATTAAGAAAGTATTGCAGAAAAAAAAACGATTGAGGGGAGGATATACTAGCTGAAATTAATAATGTAGAAAGAAAAAGCTTAAATAGGAAAAAAGTGAACTAATGTATATCCTGTCAGTGCCTAGGGGTATATTGCTTCATTTTATTCATTTTATATGGCTAAGATAACAGGTACTTCATCTAACAAGTATATTTTGGTCACGCATGTAACTGCATGTGTATAAATTATGAAAACAAATGCTAAATTCTGGTATTACCAAAGGAAGCTAATGTATGGTGGTAATGGATAAATAAGCGATATCTATTGGATATACGATATGATGGGCAGGGTCAGAATAACTGATAACTTATGGATTTTTTTGACCCCACTCAGGCCGCACAGACTGCTAAACAATTACATTTTATTGAATGTTCCCACTTAAAAAGGTGAAAGATTGAGTGTGTCATTTCTCATGAGAGGAATTCTGTGTGTTTCACGTACCAGCTGAGTCTCTGCACGGCTTCCTGCTCACTCATAGCAGTGCACAGCAGAATCAGGTGTCTGCGCAAGGACTCGGCTGGTATCTAAAGAGAGTGTTTGTAGCTCAAGGTGAAAAGGGACACGAATTCTTCTTTTCAATAGGAATAATTTGCAAAGGTACGAAATAAATAATGGATTTAAATTAGGAAAATGCTTGTTTTAACATGCTGGATTATCATTCCCCGCAGCGGCAGCACACTGACATGAGTCTACTAATACCATTTAAATGCTTTATTTTTAGCATGCAGCAATAATTTATAGCAGTTCGGGATACGTTTGTACTAGTCCCACATGATGATTCCAGAATCGATTTAATATTTTTTCCAATCTAAAATAATGTGATCATAAGGGTATTATTTGTTAACCCTTTGAAGCTGGTGCTGTCCAAAGCCGTCCTGGTAGCAGGCAGACTTGAATGCCACAGCATGGCATAACACGCCCCGCGGTGTTCTGACCCTTTTCCAGCCCACTTCCTTTCCCAGTGGCTGATAGTTATCATTGGCTGCAGGGGGCATCATCACCCAGTTGCCCTGAAGTCACTGATGGCGATTGGCTGCTGGGAAGGGAGGCGGGCTGGAGTAGAGTCAAAAAGCTGCAGGCGCTTCCTCAGTCAAGCCCGCTTGCTGCCAGGACAGCATTGGATAACATGTGGTTCTAAGGGGCTAAATATGTATTTGCAATATTTACAATTTTAGGGCTATAATCCAAGTCAGTTGTAAATTAGTCAATAAGACAAAAATGTCTCTATCTTCATAGACTTTAACCCTTTCGCTGCTGAGGCTTTTCCCACCTGTGTGCTGAGGTCATTTTTACCGGTTTCGCTCATCATGTTTAACCGCGTTTTGAAGCCTTATTTTATTATATGACCCAGACATATTATATATCGTTCTTTCCGGCAGACTCGGAAGATTCATAATATGTCATTATTATATGTATACGTCATGTCCTGTCTGTATATGATTACAAAAAATGCAATAACATTTTAATTTTCAATAATTTACAACGTGTAAAGTGTTTTTTTTCACATTTTAACATGCGATCGTTTGCGGTTATATTTTGTATGGGGTGCGCTTGTTAAAAAAATTAGAAATGGGGTCTCGTTACTTTTTTTGGGGGGAAAATTTCGCTATTTTTAACAAACGCACCGCATACAAAAATCGTTAGTGCAGCATCATTGTTCACATTATAAATTAAATGGGAACAATATTGCTGCATTAACAAAACAAATAAAAAATAAAAAAACTTGTTTATTTTTTTATTATTTTTTTAATTTTTTTTTTTTAAAAAAAAAACTTTTTTCACGGTCATGTTTGATATCATTGGAAAGGCCATGCTCTGGCCGATCCAACGATATCAAACATTAACCCCTAGCTGCCACAGATTGGGAGATAGGGGGTTCCAATGAACCCCCTATCTCCACCATTGGTGGCAGTTAGGGGTTAACTCCAGGACTAGCGTCATCGTGCTATGCACGATGACACCAGTCCTCAGGGGGAGTTCCCAGAGGCTTGGCCAACATCCAAGATGTCGGCCAGCTCCGGGAAAGGATCACGAACCGGTGCTTTTCGGCGCCGATTCGTGATCCGGCCCCCATGGGGTTAATGCCAGGTACCATTTGGAAGGGCAGGCTGTGCCCTTCCAAACGGTGCCTGGCATTAAGCTCAGGACCCCCACGATCGGGAGGGAGAGAGGTCCAAAGGACCTCGCCCCTCCCTTTCAGGCGCCTCCTCCGCACACGCGGGGGGGGGGGGCGCCTGAAATAGATGTCATCGCGCCGCCGCAATGACATCTATTGTGCCCGCGGCGGTCCCGGATTGACGGGCTGACATCCAAGATGTCATCCCGCACTGGGGGGCACAGCGATCGGCCGGAATCCGGCCGATCGCAGGCTGCTTCGGGAGGACGCGCTCAGCGCGTCTTCCGCAGCCAACCCTTCCTGCGGCAGGACGCGCTCAGCGCGTCCTCTGCAGCGAAGTGGTTAACAGTGCTGGGAAATATACACCAGCTCTGGTTAAATTTACACCAAGCTTGGAATAAAGCCCTTTTTTATATCATAAAATGTCAGAATAGGATTGCAACCTAGATAAATCAGAGATTTAGGCTGGGGTCAGACGAGCGTAGTGTTCACGTCCGTGATTGCGCCTAAAAGTACGTCCGTGATAGCATGAAAGAAAGTCCATTGGAGCCTGTTACACAAAGTACGTCCGCACTGAACTACGGACGCACCACGGCCGCGGCAAACGGACGCAAGGCAGGCAAGAACGTACAACCACTAGAACGGCCGCACAAAGTGCGCTGCGTCCGCAACGTCCGCATAGCTTTGTGTGTGAGTGATGGAACGTGGTCAGACGGACTGCATTTATACATCCAGCATTTTTCACGGACAAAATGGTTTTGCTTTTTAATTTATTTTCCCTCCTACATCCGTCAAAATATATACGTCAGTGAAAAAAACGGACTGTGTGGCCACTACTGTGTCTTCCGTACTGACGTACGTCCGTGTGCAAGGACGTACAGTCCGTAGAAATCACGCTCGTCTGACCCTAGCCTTAACTAAAGAGATATGAATTTATAGAACACCGAAGAGAATGAGATTATGCATTAAAATTGTTGGATAATTTCAAAGTCATTTCTAATTTTAGGCTAAAGTAATCAAATCAACCTGAAGCAATGTCAGAAAGTGCAGGGATGGCTTTGGGCAAAAAAGCAGCTGTAGAGGTGGTGTGGCCAGTGCCAGAAAGGGGCAGAGTTCAATGTACCGGCTCCAACCATATACAGGGTTATTCAAAGCGCTCCGAATTGCTTGAGAAAGGTAACTGAACGCTGAAAATCAGCGTTCGGTTACCTTTCCTGGCCATTCGGCTATCCAGAGAGCAGGCAATTCGCCAAATCCTGGCGAATTGCCTGAACATACGGTGCCTGTTCGGTGCCTGTTCGAGGGCAGTGAAAACCCCATGAAAAGCAATGCTTCGGCTATTCAGAGAACGAAAACCAGCAGTGGAAGTTTCCCGAAATGCCCTGCCATTCGGTGGTTTAATTCGGCAAGGCAGAATGCTAGCAGAATGCTTGCTTGTGTAGGGAGAGGTATTAGCAGTAGGAAAAGGGAAGTGCTCATGCCACTGTACAGAGCACTGGTGAGACCTCACTTGGAGTACTGTGTGCAGTACTGGAGACCGTATCTCCAGAAGGATATAGACATCTTAGAGAGAGTTCAGAGAAGGGTTACTAAAATGGTGTACGGCTTGAAGGAGAAAAGTTACCAGGAAAGGCTTAATGATCTTAACATGTACAGCTTGGAAAAAGACGAGACAGAGGAGATATGATAGAAACATTTAAATACGTAAAGGGAATCCACAAGGTAGAGGAAGGGAGTATATTTAAAAGGAAACAAAATAGCAAAACAAGAGGACATAGTCTTAGATTAGAGGGGTAAAGGTTTAAAAGTAACATCAGGAAGCATTATTTTACTGAGAGGGTGGTGGATACATGGAACAGTCTTCCAGTAGAAGTGGTAGAGGCCAAAACAGTAATTGAATTTAAGCAAGCATGGGATAGGCATAAGGCTATCCTAAACAAAAGATAAATCCAGGTAAAGTATCCATGTAATTGGGCAGACTAGATGGGCCGAAAGGTTCTTATCTGCCGACATTTTTCTATGTTTCTATGTTTCTATAAGGTAATTCAGGAGAATCCCATAGGCTTCAATGTTAAAAATATTCCCGTTTTAATTCAATATCTAATAAACCGTTCATTATAAAATTCTGCAGTAAAGAGTTTCTTTATTTATAGATTTTTTAGGATACTTTAAGCATTTTTCAGAATTTTTTTTTTTTTTAAAAGCCCGATATTTTTTTTTTTTTTTTTAAAGTTTACTTATTTTTTCTGTAACAGCCCTCTTTATTATCATTCCCTGGACCTCATGTGCAAATTTCAGACATTTTCGCTCAGTAGTTTCTTTGCAAACAGCTTTTCACTTTCACATTCATACAAACTGTTTTGCTAATTTATTCACCTCCCTCTGTCTGCGGTGTCGGCTTTTTCTCGGCTTTTTCCGGCGGCTTCGCTGCGTGTGATCGGCTCCTGCTCGGGTTTTTCCAGCGTTTTAGACGGGTTAATCCAGATGTTTTTGTGTCTTTTCAGCGTGCATTCGGCAGGTTTTGCGGTTCGTTTTCGTCGGGTTTGCGGTAGCTTTTCCCTGCAACTCGGGGACCCTGTGGTGCTTGCTGAATACACCGCAGGGTCACCGAAATGGGATCGGCAACAGGAACCGAATTGAAGAGAACGAAAAGTCACCGACCTGCGGTGACTTTTCGAATCTCTTTGGATAACCCTGATAGTGTGGACGGAAGGGCCGGATTTACGACTCAGGAGCCTGTAGGCAAAAATTCTGGAGCACCCCCCCACACACACACACACACACACAAAAACAAAAACGTGCCAAGACTGGGGGAAATATTTTTTTTAATTTTTGCTTTGGAGAAATGTGGGAAACAAAAAAAAATAATTATACTATTTTTAAAAACTGAAAAAATGTTTCTCCCCGCACTCGCATCAAAAGGAGCAGAATGTGTTGCTTTAAAGTCAAGCCAAAATGGAGCAGAATGTTAGGACTAGGGTTAACTCTAAGCCTGAAACAAGCACAAATATTAACCTAACCCTAACCCAAATTTCTAAGCCTGCCCTTAACCCTTTTATTTATTTTTACACATTACATGGTCATATTTGGCATCATTGGAAAGGCAAGGTTTTGACCTTTCCATTTACACCTCACGTGACCTTGGGTGGTGTAAAATTTAGAGATGAAGGGACCCAAAGGCTTCTCCTCTCTGCAGTGTGGCAGTTTAGGTTTGTGTAATAATGCATTTAGCCATCACCTCCACACTTGCTGTGGTAAATGAGAAGGTGAGTTAGTGCAGGATCACTGTTCACTATATAATTGAAACATGAACAACAGTGCTGCGTTAGGAAAAAATAATTATTTGTATTTTTTTTATGTTAATTATATAACACCTAGTAATACTTAATATCATTGGAACGGCCATATCCTGGCCTTTCCAATGAAACCTCATATAACCCTCTAGCAGTTATGGTTCCGAAGATATAGGAGTCGAAACGATTTTAAATTCTGTAAAAATAAATTAATAAAATTTCAAAAAATAAATACTTTTTTTTAACAGAGAACGGTGCCCCCCTGTGGTAGGCGCCTGTAGGTACATGCCTACTTTGCCTAATTATAAATCTGGCCCTGGTGGATGGGGTCAGTTGTGTGTGATTTTAAGTTGGCCATTGCTGCGGTTTGGGTTGTGCCAAGGTCACAGGACATGGTCATTTGCTTGGTGTGAACGAGTGGCAGCTCCCGAGTTTGTGAGGCCACAGGCAATATTCAAATGAGAGGTTCCTCTTAAATGCAGAAAAGAACCCAATAGATTTTAATTGAATGATCCCATACTCTTGGTATATGGTAGTAGGTGAATGCAGGTGTATACCCACATGGAATATCAGTATACATTTAAGTGGAGTTTGCAGAAGACCCCATATTAATAAAATCTTGCCCCTGTTTAAGTTAGGCCTTAAATGATTGCCTAACTATAGAGCTGCCTCTGCCGGGCCTGATCATATCTGTTAAAATGGCTGATATACTGATATAAATTTGTGCAATTTAACTGTTACTACGTTATGTAGGGTGAGTATTAACCCTTTCACTGCTGAGGCATTTCCCGCCTCTGTGATGAGGTCATTTTTACCGGTTTTGCTCATCATGTTTAAACGTATTTTGAAGGCTTATTTTAGTATATGACCTAGACATATTATATATCGTTCTTTCCATCAGACTCGGCAGATTCATAATATGTCATTATTATATGTATACGTCATGACCTGTCTGTATATTATAACAAAAAAATGCAATAAAATATGAATTTTCAATAATTTACAACGTGTAAAGTGTTTTTTTTTCACATTTTAACATGCGAGCAATTGCGTTTATATTTTGTATGGGGTGCGCTTGTTAAAAAAATTAGAGATGGGGTCTCGTTACATTTTTTTTTGGGGAAAATTACGTGATTTTTAACAAATGCACCACATACAAAAATCGTTAGTGCAACATCATTGTTCACATAATAATTGAAATGGGAACAATATTGCTGCATTAACAAACAAAACAAAAAAAAACTTGTTTATTTTTTTTTTATAATTTTTTTTATATATATATATATATATATTTTTTTAAAAACTTTTTTCATAGTCATGTTTGGTATTGTTGGAACGGCCATGCTCTGGCCGATCCAACAATATCAAACATTAACCCCTAACTGACACAGATCGGGAGATAGGGGGTTCCAATGAACCCCCTATCTCCACCATTGGTGGCAGTTAGGGGTTAACTACAGGACTGGCGTCATTGTGCTATGCGCGATGACGCCAGTCCTCAGGGGCATTCCCGGAAGCTTGGCTGACATCCAAGATGTCGGCCAGCTCCGGGAAAGGATCACGAACCGGCGCTTTTCGGCGCCGATTCGTGATCCGGCCCCCGTGGGGTTAATTCCAGGTACCGTTAGGAAGGGCAGGCTGTGCCCTTCCAAACGGTGCCTGGATTAACCCCCTGCACACCGGCGATCGGGAGGGACCTCCCCCCTCCCTTTCAGGCGCCTCCTCCGCACATGCGGGGGGCGCCTGAATTAGATGTCATTGCGCCGCCGCAATGACATCTAATTGTGCCGGCGGCGGTTCCAGGTGCTGGGCTGACATCGAACCCAGCCGATCGCTGGCCCCAAAGGGAGGACGCGCTCAGCGCGTCCTCCGCAAGGAACGCTACCTGCGGGTGGACGCGCTGAGCGCGTCCTCCGCAGCGAAGGGGTTAAGATTAAATAACGATGAAGCCCTAAATGCTGTTTTATGTATTACTCTATGGAATATGGAAATATATATGCTAGGAAGTGTTGTGTACAGCACGGTTTATTTGTCCCCCAGTCATGATGTGTAACTGAGCAACGGCAGACTATGCGAGGAGATAAAAACCCATAAGGTTTGGGCTTATCTTGCCACATGATAAGTTTATCTTGACGGCTCATAACGACACACAAATTCTATTTAAATCCCTTCCTAAAGTTATCCACTCTCATACTATGCTTTAGGTTTTTAGGCAGATTTAGGAATCGGTAACAAATGTGTCTCCTATACAAAGACAACACGCCTTGATCCTAAAAATGCATGGCAGCTGCTACAATCTGATGGCCTGAGCAGACAGGGAACCTTAAGGGTTATCTAACATCCCAAATGTATGAGCCCATATGATGCTTGTAACTAATTACAAAGCGCAATCCACGCAGCTCTTGGCTGAGTATTCAGACATACAGGGTTATTCAAAGCTAATCGAAAAGTCACCGCACGTTCGGTGACTTTTCGTTCTCTTCAATTCGGTTAGTTTTGCCGATCCCATTTTGGTGACCCTGCGGTGTATTCAGCAAGCACCACAGGGTCCCCGAAATGCAGGGAAAGGTTGCCGCAAACACGACGAAAACTAACCGCAAAACCGGGAAAATGCACGCCGAAAACCCGCAAAAACATCTGGATTAACTCGGCGAAACCGCCGGAAAAACCCGAGCAGGAGCCGATCACACGCAGCGAAGCCGCCGGAAAAAACCAACACCGCAGACGAAGGCAGTGAATAAATTAGCAAAACAGTTTGCTTGAATGTTTGAAAAGTGAAACGCTGTTTGCAAAGAAACTACTGAGCGAAAATGTCTGAAATTTACACAGGAGGTCCAGGGAATGATAGTAAAGAGGGCTGTTACAGAAAAAATAAGTAAAGTTTTAAAAAAAAGTCCAGAAAAATGCTTAAAATATTATAAAAATCTATAAATAAAGAGACTCTTTACTGCATAATTTTATAGTGAACGGTTAATTAGATATTGAATTAAAACGGGAATATTTTTAACATTGACGCCTATGGGATTCGCCTGAATAAATCTGCCGCATGAAACCACCGAATGGCAGGGCATTAGGGGAACCTTTCACTGCTGGTTTGTGCTCTCTGAATAGCCGAAGCAGTGCTTTTTTATGGGGATTTTACTGCCCTCGAACAGGCACCATATGTGCAGGCAATTCGCCAGGATTTGGCGAATTGCCTGCTCTCTGGATAGCCGAATGGCCAGGAAAGGTAACCTTTCTCAAGCAATTCAGATCTCTTTGAATTACCCTGATACTGATTTCTCATAAATGGTGTGATTCAGGAACTAACCTGTTAAAGAACTAGTATCACAAATGTCTTAGGCCGGTGCCAGACGAGCGCACTAGGTGCGCCCGAAGTGATGTGGCTACCGGTGTCCGTCGCAGTGTTGTGACGCTGCAACGGGGCCGGTCACACGCTGTAGCGCGCGCATGAATTACGCCCACTACAAGTGTCTGTGCACAAAGCCTCCCCGTCAAAACGCTAGACGCGCATTGACGAAGCTGCTTCGTGCGATCCTCCATAGGAGGATCGAGCCTTGCAGGTGCTGAGCGCACTAACTGCCCTCAGCGAGGTGACCAGACGGGTGTCTAGTGGAGGACCGTCCATTCTCACGGATGATCCTTATGCTCTCCAAAGACACTCGTCTGACTTCAGCCTTAATGTTTTGACAGATTTTTCTATGTAATATAAAAATGGACATCATAAATCTGACGTTATTTTTTATATATATAAAAAAAGAGTGTTAAATGATGGACACAGATAAAGATGCGCAATCTGACTTTCTCTCAGGCACAGCTTCCCAGGCAGAATAAAGTGCTGTTTGCAGAGGACCTAAATAGCAGATAGTGGGGCGGGTGCTAATTCAGGACAAGGGATGGTTAGTTGGTTGCACGGAGATGAGAATGATAGCTCGGCCTATGTGCCCTTCATTTCTAATGGGAAAATCCTGTGTCATGAATCACTGGTGACAGGAGCTGATGGAGAATGAGTGTCAGTGACAAACCAGGTCTACACTGGAATTACATCACAACACAGTCCATGACAGCGGATAGCTGTGTCCTGGGTTACTATCATGGTAATCTTCCCATTCTAATTGTCTGACAACAGCTCCCACAATGCTCTGCTTTAACACCAGACATTGCAATGAGATTCTAGCGGAATTCAAACACATTTGAACAATTAATGTGTTTAGTTATATGTTGTATACAGAGATGCAGCAGATTCTGCAGCACTATAGAAAGGAGTTACTGGGTGCAGTCATCTAAACATGGGTAAAATGTTGAACTAGACCTCATTTGATGCAATTATTACAGGACGACCCTGTTCCGTGGGAAATTACATTCCAGAAAAATGATCTATTTGTGTACTTCTATGTCCTGGTTTCCTCTATTCAAGCTTTTAACTAGTACATGCAATAATATAGTGGTATAGTAATTTATTCTGTATATTTTACATGTAATCATTTAACTGCAGAGAAGAAGAAAACCAATAAATGGATTAAACATATATATATATGTCTATATAATCACCAGAGTATAGCAGTATCTATTATTATTACCCTTTATTTATACAGCACAAAAAATTCTGCAGCGCTGTACAAGATCAGTGTACAAGGTGTAGATACATTTGAATACCGCACATGGATGATGACCTGATTCAGGGGGACCCTGTTCCCAAGGGAACTTACAATCTATGAGATGTATAAGTATTTTGTGAGGTAGGCACAGCCATATCGTTAGGTGTCTTGCCCAAGGACACTCGCTGGTGGCATCTTCTGAGTGGGATTGGGTCGTCTTTCCATGATTGCAGAGCAGTGACCTGGTGGTTAGGTTGAACCCACTCCTTGTAAAGTCGAGACTTGCTTCTTCACAGTTGTATTGCAGGGATGTGCTGAATGATATTTTGCCTTGCTTCTCCACAGTTGATGGGCAGAGACATTACCACTGGACTCCGCAGCCATAGTGTGAAAGTCGCCAACACTTTTGAACGGCCTTTTCCTGACAATCCTCTCCAGGCTGCGGTCATCCCTGCTGCTTGTGTACCTTTTTCTTCCACACTTTTCCCTACCACATAACTTTCTATTAATGTGCTTTGATACAGCACTTTGGGAATATCCAACTTCTTTTGCAATTACCTTCTGAGGCTTTCCCCTCCTTATGGAGGGTGTCAATTATAGTTTTCTGCACAACTGTCAGGTCAGCAGACTTTCCCATGATTGTGATTCCTACTGAACCAAACTGAGAGACCATTTAAAGGCTCCGGAACCCTTTACAGATGTTATGGCTGAATTAGCTGATTAGAGTGGGACACTTTGAGCCTAGAATATTGCACCTTTTCACAATATTCAAATTTTCTGAGATTGTGGATTTGGGGTTTTCATGAGCTGTAGCCACAATCCTCACAATTGTGACAAATCACGGTTGAACTATCTCATATTAGTTTCACCTTTTAAGTTGCATTACTGAAATAAATGAACTTTTGCACCATATATTCTAATTTTTCGAGTTTCACCTGTATGTACCATTAGATGTGCTGCCCAAGGACACTTACTGGAGAGGTGATACCTTTTATTGGAATAACGTTACATATAAAAGACCAGCTTTCAAGAGTATTCTTCAGGACTAACACGACTTGTCCAATCTCTCTCTCTCTCTCTCTCTCTCTCTCATATATATATATATATATATATATATATACAGTATATAATACAAAACAGCAAAAGGTCGCACTCAACCTCAAAACTAAGCGGGTATAAAGGCCTCGAGCTGCCGGGAGCTCCAGGGTGAGTTGATCCTGTAAGTGCGGACTCAGTCAAGTTAGATAGGACCTGTCAAAGATGGGGTACATTGGCGACTGTGACAGGCTTAAGCAAATTATGATCATAACTTTGTGAACTGAATCCCCATAATTTTACCTCAGTCAGGTTTTTTTGAGCATTTTTAAAACTGTGTTTTTTTTCACAGAAAATGATGGAAGAAGGTGGTCAGTAATATGGAGTGCTCTTTCTTGGTGATATATATATATATATATATATATACATATATATATCCCAAAATTCCAAGTCCCAAGCTACTCTTAAGAGTTACTCGCCACTAGTTGCCCCTCCTAACCCTTATCCTGCCCTGCCTGCATCTGCATTTCCACTCGCCCTCATGTAATTTCCACTCGCCAAATGCGAGTAGGCGAGTGGGAATTTTGAGGCCTTATATATATATATATATATATATATACACACACACACACAGTATGAGCATGATTTTTTTCCTTGAGAATGAAGGCAGATGTATCTGCAGATGGGAAATTGTCTGGTCCCTATAGCAATAGAGCAAAGGACAGCACAGATAAGAGGCAGACTTTGTCATCCTTAGAATTGAAAATACTACCATCCCAGTTATCAGCAGGACAGTTATCTGTGGGACCTGTCGGAGATGTGTCCTCCAGGAACCTGTCAAAGACCTGCATGATCAAACAGCCATTGTGAGACCCCCAATGAATGTTATGTGTCCACCAGATAAATTGCTTCCCCTCAAAATGAACTGCATTGCTGTATCTTAGGCTGAAACACTTGTCTATCCCGTATCACTTATGTTACATTTAGCAGTTAGCAAATGCATTGCAGTGGCAATTAAGATAACGTAAAAAGACTTATATTTTTACATAGTCTGAGGCACCACACCACACTCAATGCTATACAGCTAGACAGAACAAGATACACATACAGACAGATAACCTTTTAAACATTTGCACTCTCTTTGCTTTTTATTCACCTGTGAGTGACTGGATCAGGAATTACATGTATCAATAAAAGTCTTTTTAAGACAATATAGAGATTGTATTGTCAATTTAAAGACCAAACAGATTACTCTTAATCTTTACACACTTAAAGTCTCATGACCTCATAAAAAGTGACTTTTTATAGGGTATTGCCTTCAGGACTTAAACAACGATCAAATGATTGAAAATACAAAAAGTTCAATCACTGCGACACCACCCTACTGTAAAAATTGGTACCGTATCTATCTCTATAGAGGTTATTCAGAGCAGATGCTCTCGCATTCCCCGCACTCGGGGAATCAAATTCCCTGACCCAGTGGAAAATTCAGCATTCACCACAGGGTTCCCAAAGTACAGGTAAAAGCTGCAGAACAGATCCGAAAAATCACTGATAATCCGCTGATAACTCGCCGATACAATTCGAAAATATCGGATCACTTCGAACTGCCGTGCAAAACCCGCCGAACGTACCCGACGATCTGCTGCAAACCTGTCGAACACGTCCGAAAAAAGCCGACGATCCGCCGAACACATCACTGACCAGCCACCGGAAAAAGCTGACAAGTTGACGAATGGGGTAAAAAAAATAAAAGATTAAAAATCAAAAAATGTCAAACTACTGGATGAAAATGTCTGAAAATAACATATAAGATCCTATGAATAATAATAAAAATGTCTGTTACAGGGGAAAAAAAAAGACTATTTAAAAAAAACAGGATTTTTTTACCTAAAATATCCTGAAAAATGCCTAAAAAGCCTAAAAAAATTAATAAAAAGGCTTTTTGCTCCAAATTAAAAGAAAATGGTTTATTAGATATTGAATAAAAATATGAATATTTTTAACATTGAAACCTATGGGATTCGCCTGATTAAGGCCCGTGTCAGACGAACGCAGTGATCACGCCTGTGTTGCCGCACAGTTTAACGTCCGTCGTAGCATAGAATCATGATCAATAGAGACCCACACACCAAGTACGTGCGCACCGAACTGCACACGCACAACGCATGTGGCAGACGGACGCAAGTTAGGCAAGAATGTAAAACCGCTAGACGGACGCGCAGAGTGCGCTACGTCCGCGTAGAGTTCTGTGTGAGTGATGGGGAGATGTCAGACGCAGCGTATTTGCGACATCCAGCACCTTGATGCACAGAATGGCTTTTCATATCCTTTTCAAATTATTATCATTTTTTCTATTAATTTTGTTTCCCATAAATCCCCTTTTTTTCTACGTCCGTCAACAAAAACGGACCGTGTGGTGTCTACAGAATCTTCCGTCAGTACGTCTGTCTGCTATGCACGCACGCAGAGTGCTCTCAGACTGCATTCATCTGAGAGATGTGCATGCATTTTTTCTCGTTTAGTTTCAGCTCGATTGGTTTTTTAAAAGTTTTGTTTCGGATCGTTTCTGCCCGTTGTTTCGTATTGATTTTTGTTTTGTGAAATTGGGGAATTTCGGTCTTTCGGATCGTCTGTTCTCTTAGTTTCAAAGGGTCCATTTCGTTTTGACTTTAGACGTATGGTATTTCGGATGCTCTGATATTTTGGTCGATACAGTAATTCTGCTGATTCGTTCCTTCGGACGTATCGTTTTTTATGAAAGATCCTTTTTTTTCTTATGAATATGCATTGCACAACTTTATTTAATCATATAAAATATCAATATCTTGTACTGTTAGACTGGGGATTTAGGGAAAAGCTAATTAAATATTTAAAATAAATATATTATTGATGCAGAAAAAAAGCATTGGAATGTTAAAAAAGTGACTGACGATGCGAAATTACGAAATCAGCAGCGGAACCGAAACGGACTCGAAACGATACAAAAATACGTTGTCCGAAATTAACCAAAACGGAGCCGAAATTGCGAATAGAACGAAAATGACTTGCGATTTTACAAATTTCATGTCCATACAAAATAACAATTTTTTTTCGTTTTGCATCGGGAAATATTTTGGATGGTGTGTATTTCTTTGCCGGTCCGATTCGGAACATCGGACGAATCCGAAGCACCGAATCGGCCCATTTCGTGAGAAAAACGAAACGGTACGAAACGAAACGATACGAAAATACATTGTCCGAAATTAATTGAAACGGAACCGAAATCGCGAATAGAACAAAAATGACTTGCGATTTTACAAATTTCATGTCGGCACGAAATAACGAATTTTTTTCGTTTCGTATCGGGAAATATTTTGGATGGTGTATATTTAGTTGCCAGTCCAGTTCGGAACATCGGACGAATCCAAAGCACCGAATCGGCCGATTTCGTGAGAAAAACAAATCGGTACGAAACGCACTTCTCTAGTTCATCTGACATAAGCGTAAACCTGCCGAATGAAACCACCGAACATCTGGGCATTTCACTGATATTTCGGTGCTGTTCTCTGAATAGGTTAACCATTGTTTCCCTATGGGGATTTCACTGCTGTCAAACAGGCACCGTATTTCGCTGGCAATTCGCCAAAATTTGGCGAATTGCTAGGTTTTGAAAAGCCAATTGCACCGTACAGGGAAATACACCGTTCGGTGCAATTTGGGGGCCAATTCAGCTGTCTCTGAATAACACTGTATATCTATATATAGATGGGTATCTATTCCTTAAACAAGGTGCAGAATAGACATGAGATCAATCTGAGTTTAATAAAAGTGAAGCAAAATTAATAAAGACAGGTAGACCCTGATATTCATGGGCAGCCGATACAATAATAGATGTAAATAAATGGAGGGCTAATTAATGAAGCTTAAAATTCTGGTCAAGTAAATAATTAAGTTACAGCAGCTCAGCCCCTTTTTATCCTACATAACACATGTTATATGCAGGTTAATCACAAAATAGTAAAAGGAACCCCGAGGTAACGAATGTTAGACAGCCACGTGACCAAACCAATAAATCTATAAAAGAAAGACCAGCCGACAAACATCACTGTCCTTCTCTCAACTAAGAGATTTGCTTGAGTTTTTACATGTTATTTCCCTCTATGTTTTTTTTTTAAAATCAAAGCCCTCCCTTTTTTTTTTTTATGGTTACGTACCTGTCAGTCCGTCGCAGTACGTGGCTCTCCATAATGCCTTTTAGGACTTCAGGACAACTTCACAACCAAACTTCCAGCCACGATCAAAGACTTTGCACATTTAAACAGTTAAATTACCCCCCTAAATATTTACTTTCTGATGTTTCCCACCCACATCCAAACAAAGAAATAACAATAAGCAGAATTCCATATTTCTCCAGAGGAAGGCGGCGCTCGGCCCCCTTGCCAAAATGACTTTATCCAAAGTCGGTGATGGAAACCACATCTTCCTGTGCCATCAAGTAGCTCTTTGACCCTAGCGCCCTTTTCTCATTTCGTAATTAGATTATGAAAATAGCAGGCAGCCAACAGAACTGAAGGCCTTTGTTCCGCGATGGAGACATAGAAATGTTCGTGGATATATATATGTATTGAGATCTCGGATACCTGCTCACTTCGCCCTGGCAGCTGGATGGGAGGGCCACCATACGCAGATATGCCGGCTTAAACCTGCAGGGTCTCTGTTTATTGAAATATATTATTAGAGTCGTTTCTGTAAAATAAAATGTATTGAGAGTATGATGTGAAACCCAGTGTGAGAGGCTTATATAACGTGCATGACTTTGCAAAGGATTACATTAATATGCAGAACATAAAATCTGAAACCTCGGAATATTATATATACGTATACATTGATGGTTGTCTTGATAAAGGCTCTGGTGAGCTGAAATATTGATGTCTTGAGAAAATACAGCTGTTAGATGTATTAAGGAGACCGCTGAGTGCCCTCCTTTACTGAAGTTTATATACACAGTACAGTATACATAGATATTCATAACATACGGAATGCAATGCACTCAATGGTAATATAGCTTTACCACTTTATAAGACACTGACCCCTAGGCAAAAAAATGGTGATTAAGTTATAAAACATGATCATACATATGTCTTCCACAACGTTTATCTACCCCATTTTGGCAGGTACTTCTTTCTGTCTATATGTATATACTAATTCACCAACTGAGACATAAACTGAACAGGTTTCACAGATGAATGATGGACAAATGGAATAATGGTCAACTACTAACCCCACCCCTAATACTAACCCTACCCCAAACCCTTAAACTTACAGTGGGGTTAATTTTGTATCATATTCAAGTCAGGGAAATGCTACGAGTATGGTGACAAATTGCATCGAAACGTTTATGCAATTGCACAAATTTTTATGGATGAAAAATAACTTTTTAAAATAGTTTCCAAATCTACATATTTTTAAAAATGCAACTTTTAATTACCATGACAATTTTTTCCACGACTAGTAGGAGGCAATCTGGTGATGTGAAAAATTATATTTGTAATATATATATATATATATGTCTACACGGGTTGTAGTGGAGGAAGAAAAGTGAGATAAAAGACCTCCACACTATAATAGTGTAAGTGTGTTTATTATTGTAGAAACCAATTGCACATCACAGCAATTCGATGAATTGCATCCCAGAGCTCCTGTGCCACATTCCCCATATGCAGCAAGGAACTCTGGGTAGGATATGCAAATGACATCTGTCTCACTTTTATACATCCTGGGTCTGTTATTACACAGAACCCTAAAATCAATGCTATGCCACACTGTGGCTTTCTAGCAGAGATAAGGTTTATGCAATTGGTCAAAGCCACTCCTACCCAGAGTTCCTTGCTGCATATGGGGAATGTGGCACAGGAGCTCTGGGATGCAATTCATCGAATTGCTGTGATGTGCAAGTGGCTTCTGCAATAATAAACACACTTATTATAGTGTGGAGGCCTTTTATCTCACTTTTTGTCCTCCACTACAACCCTTGCAGATACTGATTGCCATATGGTTCCCAAGCATCCACTGCAACTGGTCATCATGCCTAGCTCCTACCTGATGAGGGTCCAACAAACCCGAAACAGCGCTGTCTTAGGAGTGGCTTTGACCAGTTACATAAACCTTATCTCTGCTAGAAAGTTGCAGTGTGGCATAGCATTGATTTTAGGGCTCTGTGTAATAACAGACCCAGGATGCAGAAAGTGGGACAGATGTCATTTGCATATCCTACCCAGAATTCCTTGCTACATATGGGGAATGTGGCACAGGAGCTCTGGGATGAAATTTATTGAATTGCCGTGATGTGCGAGTGGCTTCTGCAATAATAAACACACTATATATATATATATTTAGAATTTAATTGGGGTTTCCTGGCACACAAATAACATCTACATGCTAATGCGCATTCCGCAACATGACTCTCCCTGCAGCATGTATAATTCATAAGCTTCATAAGGAAAAGTGTATATCTTACCCAGTGAATTGATTTTCCATCTGCACCATTTGAACTCTTCATACTACACAAATAATGCACGTTGAAGTTGTATATATCCTTTCTAATATGGTTTATCTGTCAACTAATATTCATATACACTCATAATCAATCTTTGGAAGCCAATCGACATCAGAAGACTTACAGGGTTATTCAGAGAGAGGTGAAAACCAGGAGAATGACTGGAGAAGTGAAAATTCTAGGTCAAAATAGCCAAACCAGAAAAATTATCTCACTTTCCAAATCAGCTATTTGGTCTAGATTGTTCATTCTCCTGGCAATTCTCCTGGTGTTCACCTCTCTCTGAATAGCCCTGCTAGACTGTGATGTATAAATATACAGGGTTATTCAGAGAGAGGTGAAAACCAGGAGAATGACTAGAGAATTTAAAATTCTAGGTCACAGTAGCCAAACCAGAAAAATTCTCCCATTTATCTCACTTTCCAAATCGGCTGTTTGGTCTAGATTATTCACTCTCCTGGTTTTCATCTCTCTCTGAATAGCCCTGTTAATGTTAGTCAGCATTTGTAGATCTCTTTTCCCACCAGGTTATATCAGCAGTTTTATACCCCAAAATTTCCAATCCCAGAGTTCACTTTGAAGCTTCAGATACTTTTTGTACTTTTTGTACTATACAAATACTGGGCCGCCATCAGGACATTACGCCCAATGTTGCAGTAAGGGGCCCGGTGCAGTAAGGACCCCATCGGCGGCACCATAACAGTTTTTCGGCTCCAGTATCCGACTCAAGGAGTCCGAATCCGGAGCTGTACTGGACGGCAGCTTCCTGGGTGGGTGGGCCAAGCAATGTGCTTGTGCCTCCCACGCATGTTGCTTTGGCACCGCCCTCCAGTCACGTTTGTGTGACTCCCACACAAAGAAGCTGGCTGCGACGGCTGGGAGAAGAAAGAAGAGGAGATGAAGAGAAGAAGATAGAAGAGGAGAAGAAGATAGAAGAGGAAAAGAGGCGAAGAAGATAGAAGAGGAGAAGAAGGAGCAGAGGGCCGGGACAGAAGACGGCAGAGCGGTGAGCCAGGGGCCAGCCAGACCCCAGGGCCCAGCCAGACCCCAGGGCCCAGCCAAACTCCAGGGCCCAGCCAGACCCCAGGGCCCAACCAGACCCCAGGGAAATGAGAAAGCGAGTGGGAAATGTTTTACCAACAGCAAGTGGGAAATGTTTTACCAACAGCAAGTGGGAAATGTTTTACCAATGAGCAGGAAATGTTTTACCAACAGCGAGTGGGAATTGTTTTACCAACAGCGAGTGGGAACTGTTTTACCAACAGAGGTTGGGAAATGTTTTACCAACAACGAGTGGGAAATGATTTACCAACACACAGGACAGGGTATACCTGAAATAGGCCAGACGGTATACAAGGATGTATTCTAACCCAAGCCCAAATCGATCAGTGTTACAGTGGTCAGGGATAGACAAAATGGTACACAAGGGGTATCTATCATATAAGCCAAAATCAGAGTTAGTGTGGTCAAGGAATAGCCAAGGACTGGTACACGGGGGTGGTTCTCATACAAGCGAAGTAATAAAGGAGACTGAAAAAACAACCAAGTAGTGAATCACCAGGAGACACTCAGCACTGAGGGAAGCAAACTCCATGACAGCGCGATGAGCCGGATCGCGCTGTCTGTATTTAAACCCGGCAGGCGCGCGTCATAATACCGCACCCCACCTCCTGGCCAGCCCTGCGAGCTCTGGAAGCCGGCACAACTCCTGGCACCCAGCTTGTCAATGGCACCGCTGGGTGCCGGCGCCCCCTCTGAGATCCAGACGTGACAGATACGCTCATACACACCGCACATTAGTGTGAGTTTTATTGCTGTGGAACTGTGTTATGTCCTTTTTTGTTTTGGGAGGGGGCGAAAAACTGTTAAAGGTTGAGTAAGTTTACGGGGGGGCATCGTGAGGTTCAGTAAGGGGCCCTATCATTTCTGATGGCTGCCCTGTACAAATATATATATATATATTTTTTTTGTTACTTAAATCCATATAAAAATAAGAAACACAATTACAAATTAAGGGCATTATTAAAGGAATATTTTAACACTGATTATTTTATGAATTTGACGAGAGCTTTTAGTCTCTTGTAGTTAAATAGATTGGAGTCCGAGCCTGAGGATCATTAGACAAGATTTAATTAAAAGAAGTGAGCTTCTTTCCAGCAGACGCCACTTCTCAGATAGCAGTGGATTTGGGAAAGCTAATTCTAGAACCCACTCATTTGAATTTTAGGGCGTCTCAAATTATAATAACACTAGATGCATTTCTGTGCACAAAGAAAAAGATTCACAAACACAACTAAAGCATCCGCAGCACTTGTAAAAGACAATATATTTGTCCGTTGTACAAGGGGGATCCTAAAGCCTTGTAAATCACAGGGAAGTAAAGCGTAAGGCGCCGGTGCCTTTTAAGCCCAGCTGGTGATAAGAGGTGCTAAGCTTGGAAAAAGATAAAACGTTCAGCAGTGGTGTCAGGGCACAGAGGGATGACATGTGGTGTTTTGGCTCAGTTTAGTTTCCCCCTGTTGATGCGATGCTGGCCGTCACATTCCTTCTTGGAGACTTCTGGCCAAACGTGTCAGCACTAGGGACTCGACGAGTAACGAGAGCACAGTGAGCAGATTATAGTCTAGGACAACAACCTCGTCATATTTGGAGTGAGGCCTGATCAAAAAACACACATTTCTATCCTGGTTGTAGGTATTATTTTTACTACATTCTACATTTTGCATATTAGGAACCCACGTTTTATTGTTGCTCTTCTGTCTACCTATCTACGAACCTATTTCTCTGTCTGTCTTTCTTTCTATCTGGAGGAATAGGTACAGGGAGATGTACTCAAAATAAAAACTTAATAAAGCAAATGCAATATAGGGTGATCTTGGGATAAGTGGGCCCATTCTCAGCAATACTATAACAGAAAAAGACGGCACCGGGCTCTGCAAGACAAGAAGTGACATTTAATAGAACACACAGGCCAGTATTACATACTGCTTGCTAAAACAGAGCCACTAAGGGGGAAAACCTGCGCCTGCAGGTTTCTCCTTTGTGTCCCTGTTTTAGCTCCATAATACGGGGCAGGCGCTGATTGAGCAGCCTGCCCCATAATGCAGCGCTATGTCTTAGGATGCTCAAGGCAGCACTAAGCGCTGCCACGAGCATCCCTTCCACGGAGTCCGGACTCCATTGAGACTTCGACTGCCAGTCCCATGACCTGCAGGATCTCGTCTCTTGCGAGATCCTGCAGGTCGGCAGAGTGATTCGAGGAGGGAAACTGGGGACTTTTTTCCCCCAGTTTCTTTCTGCTCCCGGCGGCAGATGCTGCGTATCAGGCCACCGTTCTCATCGCAGGATGAGAGGGGTGTATGTAATTTTGGGGGGATTTGTAGCTGGTGATAACTGATTTCACAGAAGCAGAATCAGTTAACACCAGCTCTAAGTCGTGGCTAGCTTTTGAGTTAACCACAGTGGGACGTAATTAGTGTTAGGAATTTGTAATCCTAATGCTAATTAACTCTTTGCACTCCCCATGTTAAGCATAGGGAGCTCAAATACAATCTCAATGAAAAGTGCAAGCTCCATATCGCTAACGGGTTTTTTAACCCATTAGCGTTCGGAATGTAATATGATCGGCCTGCGTTAGGGCCACTTAAGCTAACGTTAATGCTCACACAGCTGTGTGCTAATGTTAGCATTAAGTATGTAATAGGGCCCACATTGTTTTGGTCATGTTTTAGAAAAGCTGTGGGACCAATAAGTTGTATCTTCAAGTAAACGCCACCTTGGATTGTCTGGTGCCATCTTTTTCTTTCTGAACACCAAAGAGAGAAGATATAAGACACTGGAAAATTACACATTTGTTACAAAGGCACTTCTATGGATGCTGTTGAAGTAAGAGTGCTAAAATAAAGAAGAATATAATACAAAACAGTGCAGCTCTGTGAAGATATTGAAAAAGTCGCAACATAAATGCAGTCATAAATTTATAATACTAGAAGACGTATCTAAAAGCCGATATCTTCCAACCCAAGTAATTCATTAGAAAAGCGATGGTAACCGTATAGGGTATTTGTTGGCAGATTTCTCAAGTCTTTTATAATAGAATGCCTTACTAATCTGGATCTCTTCAAGAATTTATGGTAATGGCCTGTGCAATTCCATATTTTTTGGATCATGGGTTGACTGAAACCCAGGAAGGCTATCTAGTAGCCATCGATTGACAACCTTCAGGGACCAGGTAAAACCTCAATTTTGTTGAACTGTCAAAGTGTTTAGGGACAAAGGAGGAGAAGGGACTTCTGTCACCGTGACCACTTCAATAAGCTTAAGTGGTTATGGTGACTAGAGCAGTGATGACAAACCCCAACCCTAGAAACCTACGCAGTATTTTTTTTTTGAGAAAGTATTTTACCAGGAAGGATACAATAAGATTTCTCTTGTTTTCAAGTATGTCCTGGGTGGCGAGTATGTACCGTTGGGTGTCTTGCCCAAGGACACTTACTGGAGAGGTGCTCTTGCCGGGATGCAAACCTGTGTCTACACAGTCATAGAGCAGTAATGTTACCTCTACACCATCCAGCTGGTACTTTGACAAATATTCATGGGAGTTGTAGTTTAGCCACATCTTCAGGGCTGGAGTATGACTTCCCTGGGTTAAAGTGTCCCTTCAATTGTCTGTTAATGAAAAAAATCAAGCAATACCAGAATCTTTTACTTTACCTCTGTAGGAAGCTGACACCAGGAAGCTTTCACTTTGTCTAATAATACATCTTTGTCTCTTTATACATCTCTTAATTAGTGCTTCCAGGCTTCCATCATCGTCAATCTTGTTTTTTGCTTCCGATAACACAACCATAAAAATGGTATAATATATTCTGGAAATTAAGTTAGCATAGTTATATTTAGAAATACAAGGTTCCTAGTGCACTGCATCCACTACAATAAAATGAGTAACAGCGGTGTCTTAGGCAGGAAAGAGGAATATGTTGGTTTTATACTTTGATAATAAAAGGATTATTTGTTCTTCTAAATATATTTCTGTGGTCAGAATGAATGTGGTGGTGGCGTGTGATGTGAACCAAAAATGGTGACACTCTTGTCCTTATTCTAGCACAAATATTACGTCTCCAGATGTAAATGATTTGAACAATGGAAGAAATAGTGATCTTTATTAGTACTATGGACAGAGAAGTGGTATACAGAGATTATTCCCCCAATATATGTCATCCTCTGAATTCTAAAAGGTTATAATAAATGCTATTTATGCTCCATACCGTCCTCCAATCTCTCTCTAAGTTTGACTTCTCAAAAGGCATTTGCGCTGGTGCTTGGACAGAAAAAAAGAATAGATAAAGAAGTCACAAAGGTAAATGTAAAAGAATTTATGTTCGTGAAATGCACATATATTTTTATATCTCTCTAGGTAAGCCATCACTGAGAAGCTCTGACACATTTATTACCGAGGAGAGGCAGATCACCGGGGATTTGGACAGATTAGTGAGAATGACACAATATTACAGAGGTATTTATAATAATGTGTTTTGCTCTACAGTGATGTGCCAGCACTCGTTAAATGGGTCTTTATCTGGCTCCTCCATAGTACAGAATGAATAGTACAATGTTTTTCTGAACTGCTCCTAATCCAACCCAGCTGAGGTGAGACAGATTCTCTCTGTACTGCACCATTTGTTGAGTCATGGTATGGGTTGAACACTTGAGGTCAAATCTTCGCAAGGAACAAGAAAAATCTTCTGTTTTCCAAAAACAACTTATCCAGATTTCTTGCGTGCAATGCAGATTTCCAAATGGACGTATGCATGTTGATATAGGGATATATCTTTATTTCTTAATCAAAAGTGACAAGTAACTAAGATAAAAATACTGTTATTTTTAAGAATATAAAAAACTGATACACTTTTATTACTTGCTCTGTGTAACAAGGAGAGTATATATATATATAACACAATATGAAAATATTGCTTTTAATATCACTTAATATTTATTTTATTATTACTTTTATATTATATAATATAGTTTTTCTGATACGTTCTAAGACACTGGTAAATATCTATGCTTTCCCCACAGAATAACCTAGAATCCTATGACAATGGGTACAACATTGACATATCATCAGTAACATCATTAATTTTCATACCATTATGCATTTTGTCTTCCTTTTCTTAAAACGTTTTTTAGTCCTCCCAGATGTTGGTGGTTTCCTGTTCCTTAGAAAGCTCTTTTGTTCAACTATTATATCAAGACCTTTACTCCCTACTCTACTTCCTTGTAAACCCAATGACTAATTGTTGACGTCCCTCGATTCCCTTTCGCCTCCGTGATACCGATCTCTATATTGACTCCTTTGTCAGTCTACTTTGGCCCTTTGTTTCCAATGGCCCATCTTGCCCTCTTGTCTTCTATTTAATCCAATCTGTTCCTCTATTGGCTATTTGGCAACATTTGTTCGAAGTTTCCCACTTGTGATTTCCCCAGTCCTGCTCACTAGCTTATTTGTCCAATAAAAAACAATGTACCAGCACTCCGAATAGACTTGATTGCCATTTTTTTTATGAGAAAGTATTTTACCAGGAAGGATACATTGAGATTTCCCTCATTTTCAAGTATGTCCTGGGCGGCGAGTATGTACGGTTAGGTGTCTTGCCCAAGGACACTTACTGGAGAGGTGCTCTTGCCGGGATTCGAACCTGTGTCTGAGGATGTACAGAGTGTTGTTCCATTATTTTTATTGTTACTACATTTTGGTTTTGGCTGAACCTAGTGGTCCGTGCTCCCAAAGGATGATGAGAAGGTTTGTGCAGGTTCTCTTTTACTTGATTGGTTTATTTGAGTCTGCTCTCCACTTAAACTTCTACATTTTAAAATTATGCTCTACTCATGCCTTTGAGGCTTCACTGTAGGCTTAGCATCACAAAAAAGCTTTTACAACCTGTGAGACATCAAAATATTTGTAATTGTGGCTGGGACATAGCAAAGACACAAGTCAGCCAGATGCACCAGCACCAGTGTCATGAAACCCAATTTATATATAGATAGATAAATACAGTAGTAATGTAGATTAACAAAATACCAATGTGCATAAAGTTCAGTCTTCCATGTGGCCCTATGGATGCTGCTGGTCCAAAAGAAAGCAAAAAGTCCCTTCTTGGTGCATTTTCCAATTCTGTCCAAAAAGGGAAAACCAATCATTCTTGATACCATAATGCATTGGCATTCAGATTTCTCCCTGTATCAATGAGCAATGCATTATGATTATATTTTGTATATCTGACCGTTTATATCT
Source organism: Leptobrachium leishanense (assembly GCA_009667805.1). Classification (NCBI taxonomy): domain Eukaryota; kingdom Metazoa; phylum Chordata; class Amphibia; order Anura; family Megophryidae; genus Leptobrachium; species Leptobrachium leishanense. The sequence continues at coordinate 90,765,408 of CM019066.1, forward strand.
TATTTTACCAAGAAATCATTGAATATCTCACAACTACAGAACCATTCTACACATTAGTTAGACATGATCAATGCACATATATTTAATAAAACATTATAATGTATGCTCGTCACAGTAGGTGTATATTATTACAGCTCATCTGAAATTGGTTTCTGCAATTTTTTTTCTATGCATTATGCACTCTAGATGCAGTTTCACTGGACCTTTTGGCACCATGTGTGATTAAATGTTCCACTTTCATTGCATTTCCTATAACTATTTGAATACATTTTCGGGGGGAATTTATGTGCCGTGTCAGGCTCTGAGATATAAATCTGTAGTTTTTTTTTGGTGCAGAATATTATACATATGACCGTGACCATATTCTTGAGTATTTTAAACACATTTTTAAGCATGGCCACGCAAAGAATGTCTTTCCAGATGTTGCCAATCTGCCACTGTCATGATGGTGAACCCATGGGAGGTGCAGCGCTGCGCCGGACAGAGAGACACACTTTGCCGAGTCTCATATGACGCCTTCTGCATTTTAATGTAATTATGGCTTTGTTTTCTTGTTGAGGTGTTTGCATGCTCACACATGGCTAACATATGATGGCTTTTTTAGCATCTATTTAAATCAAGATTCAGAAGGGCCAAAGTATGTGCCTATAAATCTATTCATGGGATTGGCTTTTCTGGGGCCTCCTGCGGCTATAGAACAGAATTTGCTTAAATATCTTTTCATCTAAAAGTATGATGACCTGCCTGATGGAATCCTATTTACCAAAATTAAAACGCTAGCATCTCGCAAAATATACAATGGATTTCCCCAAATGATTATTTTGTATTCTAGATCTTGCAAATGATTAGATGAGGTCATATAGAAAAGACCTAGGTCAACGTCAACCTTCAGACTATGGTTAATTATACCAAGGTTTTTTGTGCTTATAGTATCTTTATCTGTGAATCTTAAAACATTGTGAATTCTTGGCTTTTGAAATTCCATGTCTACTTCCAGTAAATTTATGAAGAACGACAGGGATTGAAGATTGTTGTTCTTCATAACCTTACGGGAAGTAGACAAGGCATTTCAAAAGCCGAAAGATTGATATGGAGATGGCAATTCCAAGGTGCAGGAAGAAGTAGAGATCTCGTCTTGGCCACAAACATTGTGGTAAAAATTAAACTAATTTTGAAACACTCTGCTTACTTACATGTCCTTCATAGGCTTGGGTTTTCTCCAGCTGGGTCCCTTTTTGATTCTGCTTAGATCCATGCGCTCCATATTGATGTGAGCATGTATTGACACCACCCGTCTTGCCAGCAGACTTTGGGTGGACTGTTTTTGCCGATTGCTTATATACTGTTTCTAGCATTCATAAAAATTATGGTAATCCATATTTTGTTTAATTATTGTCATTAAATGGATGTTTTGGTGCATAAGTATGGCACCAGCCAAAAGTTTTAGTGCCCCCTTAAATAAACCAGAGCCATACTTTCCTCTGAGCCCTGCGGTGGTTCTTTATACACGAGAGTGCCTTAGGCTAGGGTCAGACGAAAGCAGTTTTAACGTGCGTTTAGACGCACGATATCACGGCCGTGCTAGCAGCAAATGACGTCCAATGCCGGGGAACACACGAAGTACGGCTGCACGAACGTTCGTCCGCGCAACGCAAGTGGCAAACGAACGCATTTTTTCTAGAACGTCAAACCGCTAGTACTGACGTACAGAGTGCGCTGCGTCCGCTAGAGGCGTGTGTGCGTGATTGGGAGACGTCAGACGCTGCTAATGTCCGGCCAACATAACGTCCAGACGCAAAAAGTGTTTTATTGATGATCCGTACAAAATCACGGACGAAAATGCGCATCGTATGACCGCTATCGCGTATTCCGTGAAAAAATGCGTCCATTCGTTCGAACGCACTTTTTCACAGACAACGTGAAAAATGCGTTAGTCTGACCCTAGCCTTATAGTTGCAATCTGTATTCTCATTTACTGTGTCCCGACCCAGATTGTCCTTTACCATTGCTCTCCTGTCCTGACATTTGCTTGTCCTACCATCCAGTTGCTGTTCCAGTGTTCCTGATCACAGCTTGTCCCTTGTTGTGTCATATCTAACATCCTCAACCTTGTTTCTTCGACTTTCTCTCAGTTTGCTATCTGGAATGTTCTGCAATACCTTTGAGACAAGTTATGTGGACAACAGTTGTAAGACTGCACGGATTCAGTACCCTGAATAGTTTCATCTGTTAATAAGCTAAGGTGTCTGAGAGCACACGAGATCTAATTTTCCTCATAATAGACTTGGAGTGACTGTGTCATGTTAAAGTTGGAAATTTGGGAAAATGCCTCTAACGAAAACCCTGATTTTATTCTGCCTCATGTGAATAAGAGAGGGATTTGGCAGGAGGTTCTACACCTGAAATGACAACTAGCAAAGCAAAATATATAAACAAATGGACACATATAATATGTACCATAGTATGATATTAAAAGTGTAAACAATGCTACATTAATGAATACATAAGAGTTCCACATTATGGTTACTGATACAAAGTACTCCGTTTCATTTCTCAATTTACTGTCCCCATATGAAGATGTACCTTAGTTGTGCTTAATAATTTGGGTTTGTTGTTATGTTTGTCTATGGCTACATAGTCTATTCTTATGCTGGTTGGTTTTATAATAGGATTAACGATACGCAGGAGCAACAGGCTTAGAGAACTACATACGTTATACACAATCATCTATATTTTAATGCTGAACAAAAAAATACAGTAAGTAGGATTTACAGGTGAGAAATGTCTGTGCTCTGGAGGGAAAGATAATTTAAACCTTTTCACCTGACCAGACGTTTAAAAAAAAGAAGGAAAAGGCTCTATAGAGGACCGAAACTTTGTGTGAGGTGTGTCCTCAATAAAGGCTGCCTACATTCATCTTTTTCTACATCATGTGCAGGATTTGGCAACTCTGCTCCATGTGGCACTGGGGGAAGAAGGAACTACAGTCCTCATGACCCACTTACAGACCAGGTTTGTGGGGATATGTGAAGAACTGCACAGGTGATATGATTTGCTGCTCAGTGATTGTAGGATTCAGTCTGCATTTCCCCAAGGTGATCCTTGAAACCTGGTCTGTAGTGGGTCCCGAGGACTGGAGTTGAGAAACCTTGGACTACTAGAAGCATGTGCCCTACCTGTCTTGGTATGTTTTTATCATAAACCATGCTTGAAATCTGAGATTTCATTGGCAGAATACTAATACATTGGTCAAGTAACCATTTCTTTATAAATTTTGACTTGAATTCTTGAGGTTGTTGTATTACTTGTTAAAGCTTCTGGGCTGAGGGAATGAAATGTTCCTAGCCACCTCGCCCAGATTTGGCAGTTGGTACAGAGCAATCCAAACTTTAAAGCGTACTGTTTTTTTTCTTTTTTCACCTCATTTGTCTGCGTGTCGGGTTTTTCCGGTGGCTGCTCTGCACTGTGATCGGTGGCTAGTTGGGTATTTCCGGCGTGTTCGGCGGGTTAATCCAGCTGTTTCTACGGGTTTCAGTGAGTGTTCAGTGAGTGTTCGTCGGGTTTTCTTCAGGTTTTCCCTGTATGGTGGCCTTGTGGTGCTTGCTGAATACACCGCAGGGTCAGCGAACTAGGATCGTCGAATTGCGCCGAATTGCAGGGAACGAAAAGTCACCAAACGTGCGGTGACTTTTCAATTCTCTTTGAATAACCCTGTATGACTCTTTGGAATGAGTATTTGATGGAAGTTCCATTATGTCCACTCCTTGTTTTGCACATGTGATGACAAAGTTTAAAGTTACTTATTCAGGCATAATGGCAACTCACTTTGAAATAAAGACATCAAATAATTTCCCTGGAATTCTTTAGTTGGATTATAACATATAAAGCAGAATGAAAAACTAAACGTTGTAGACTACCACTAGGATCTCTTGTCCCATCCCCAAAGTTACAAGGTGGGTGACAGGTAAAACATAAGCCTGGTAGTAGGTTAATTACCTATAAAATCCTCTGTCTCTCTACATCTGTATCTCTCTCTGTATCTCATGTTTTGCTCTCTCTTTATCCCTCTGTTCTCTCTCTGTATCTCATGTTTTACTCTCTCTTTATCCCTCTGTTCTCTCTCTGAATATCTTTCTTTATACCTTTCCCTTTGTGTATTTCTCCCTCTGCATCTGTATCTCTCTTTTTCTCCCTCTGCATCAGTCTCTCTGAATCTCTCTCCCTCTATCTCTCTCTCTGCATCTCTTTCTGTATCTGTCTGTATTTATTTATAAAGTATTTTACCAGGAAGGATACATTGAGATTTCTCTCGTTTTCAAGTATGTCCGGGGTTCAAGAACATTGAAACATAGAAAAATGTTGGCAGATAAGAACCTTTCGGCCCATCTAGTCTGCCCAATTACATGGATACTTTACCTGGATTTATCTTTTGTTTAGGATAGCCTTATGCCTATCCCATGCCTGCTTAAATTCAATTACTGTTTTGGCCTCTACCACTTCAACTGGAAGACTGTTCCATGTATCCACCACCCTCTCAGTAAAATAATGCTTCCTGATGTTACTTTTAAACCTTTGCCCCTCTAATCTAAGACTATGTCCTCTTGTTTTGCTACTTTGTTTCCGTTTAAATATACTCCCTTCCTCTAATTGAATTGTTACAGTCGTTACAGAAATACAAAGTAATAAAATGCAAGGTATTAAAAAACAGCACAAATATACAGATTAACAGAAAATAAATATGTAAGAAATATAGTCACTATGCTACATGTTTATAGGTGCATTCTGTATATAGTCACTATGTTACCTGTTTACAGGTGCATTCTGTATATAGTCACTGTGTTACATGTTTACAGGTGCATTCTGTATATAGTCACTGTGTTACATGTTTACAGGTGCATTCTGTATTGAGGTTTGTTAATAGAGATTTCTTAAGGGTCTTTAGACTGGGGAAGATTTGATGGTGTCTGGGAGGTTATTCCATAACTGCGGTGCTCTGTAGGAAAATGAGGTTCAAGTCACTTTCTTTTTGTATTGTGGTATTGCAAGTAAGGTGCTGCTCCTGGATCGGAGGTTATAGGATGAGGGAACTGCTAGGGGAAGCAGCCTATTCAGGTAGTGTGATAGCTTCCCAGAAAGGCTCTTAAACGCCATGTTGGAAAGGTGAAGGGTGTGTCTAGATTCCAGCGACGGCCAGTTTAGCTCTTATATTTCTTGTGAATATCTCCATGTATCTGTATGTCTCTCTTGCTGTATATTTTTCTCTCTGTAACCCCCCCACCCTCTCTCTATCAATCAATACCGCTGTCTCTCTATGGTACCACTGGTCTTAGACAATATTTCAGGTTGTCCCTTTACAAGACTAAATAGTCACTAATACATGCAGGCAGAGAGGTTTTTTTTCCCTTACATACACATGTTCATGGGTATTTCTTTCACATGAATCTGTTTTTGGAAGTGTTCCAAAAATCCATCTGGAGATTGAAACGCAGCACAAATATGTGCTTGATGAAAACTTTCAGATAAAACAAAAAAAGGGCAAACAGGAAAATAAAAACTACAGACAGATAACAAACAAGCAATGCTATATTTTCCTTGTTTCAATATTTTCCTAATGTAGTTTCATTGTGGAGATGTCTTCATAGGATGGAAAACAAACTAAAACCGGAACTGAAATGCACAATTTTTCAGAGACTTTAATCCTTAAAAACCGAAAGCACATCAAGGAAATACACAACAGTAATGGATATAAGATATTGATTACAAATTAAGATACTTTAATAGAATAGAAATAATCAAATTGAAGGAATCCAGATCATCTCAAGTATATTTATTTTTTAAGGGGTAATTAAATCGCTCTGAAAATTCATGAGCAGGATTGCATGATATCCGATCTTTACAGCAGCAAATACATTTACCGCGGATAACGTTCAAATTTCCAAACAAAATAATTCCCTATGATCTGTAACCATCTCCTGCCTGCTTACCGAAGTAAAGTATGAACAAAAAATAAACCCTGACAATCTAAGTCAAAGTACTAAGTATGGACAGATTGCATAACAAATGTCTATTACAGCACACTGCTACAAAGCTAACAGAGAGCCACAGTCAGGGGCGTAACTATCAGGGGTGCCACCGCACCCGGGCCCTTGAGTCTGGGGGGGCCCACACTCGCCTTCCTGGGGGCTTGGATGTATGTATATATATATATCTATCAGGGTTGTGGTGGAGGACAAAAAGTGAGATAAAAAGCCTCCACACTATAATAAGTGTGTTTATTATTGCAGAAGCCACTTGCACATCACAGCAATTTGATGAATTGCATCCCAGAGCTCCTGTGCCACATTCCCCATATGCAGCAAGGAATTCTGGGTAGCATATGCAAATGACATCTGTCTCACTTTTTTGCATCCACTTTATTTATGTGAAGCTCTGCAATATGTTCATACACACTGCACATTACTGTGAGGTTTATTGCTGTGGAGCTCTGTGAGATACATATAGTGCACATTACATTAAAAATGGGATGGCCTGAAGAGGTCATAGTGGACCTGGAAAAAATGGGACACTAATTCAGGAGTCAACATTGTGGACCTGGAGGGGACCAATGCACGTTGATGGGAGGAGGGACAAAATGTTTTTGCCTGTGGTGGCAGGGGGGCATCATGGTTCCTGCACCAGGGCCCTGAGGTTTCTAGTTACGCCTCTGGCCACAGTAGAGAACCTCAATTAGTGACTCCCAAATATTATGAGTTGAGGTTCTCGACATCTTTTGACATTAGTTGCTCCCTTTTACAGGCTTGGCTCAATACATCAGCACAAACATTTGATTTGTAAATATAAGAACGCCTTGTCAGTGCTTCAGACTTTGTAAAAGATGAAAAGAGACTGAATTCAGAATAAACACTTTGGATGAAAGCAATTGAAGTGTCTCATGAAATACAACTGCAGAACCTTTTTATTTAAGATTTTCAGTTTTTTTCCCCAGGGTATAATGTCTTTTATTTAAGAAGAGTGTCGCTGAAGCTCTCAGTGCTTCATCAACAACATTCCCTCCAGCAATGGTAACATTTCGTGTTATCATGCAATCTTGAAAATTATCAAAGAGAATGGAGGGGAATTCTTCACAGACGTAATTGTGTTTGTAGAAATATTTGGAAGACAAAAACCTACATAGCAAACATGTTCTTATAACTCATGAATCATTATTGCGATGTTTTCTAGCACTTCAGAAGGAATTTATAGACTTCGTATCAATTGACATTGTTCTCATCTTCACAAGTGAAACATTTTCAATCTCCACCCTTATAATTGCTCAGGATTATTTCTTCGTCAATGTTGCTCTTAGGGGACTTTTTCTTATAATAACTTTTCAAACTAGCATGTTCTGCTCTTTTTTTTAATGAAACTCAAGGAGTCATGTGAGTAACATGTTGAAATGGGAGTTGTGATGGATGAGGAAGAGGACATTCCATTTATTTAGAATATGTATTGGATCATTTTGGAGTCGGGCTTGACAGGGTGGGGTTAGATTAGCTGACACCTCTGTGAATTGCTGTAATTGTGTTGTAAAGAAAACTTTGAATAATGAGCCTCTCAAGCCATGAGAAGGACTTGAGGAAAAACTGAACTGTAAACACAGATCTAGCGCAAGAAGAACTGTCTTAAAGAGATATTCAAGCAGTGTTTTATTTGAACCCTATATTGTTCTACCTTCATGATTCTGTTTAAATATTTTTTAAAAGGCTTGCGAAATAGTAATAAATATATGTATCAAGGATGTCCCAATCGTGATGTATGAGCCCATGATCTGGGTTTTGCAGTTTTCCGAATCGGGTGGGACTAAGTCCCTGTCTGATATTGCATAACCCGCTGCCAGGCTGGAGCTCGGTTGCTAAAGGGAATCCTGGGATCACAGCAAGGAGGGGTGTTTGAGTATGAGGTGACCTGGTATGTGGGGAGGGGTTGGCTGACCTAAACAAGATTTGGACAGAGGGTGGAGGATCCATTGTCATGTGTTTGGGGGAAGGAGTTTCATGGTCACATGTCAGCCCCCACCAATAAGCTGCCAGCGTCATGGGTGCACTTCCAGGCCTATGCTGGCAGCTGTGCCGTTCAGCTGGGGCAACGCAGGGGCCATATCTCGGACTCGGGACTAAATCATCTTGCAAAAGCCGATCTCCGATCCCTGAAAGGTGACAAGAACGGTCCCGATTCTGATCCTAGGGATGGGATTAGGGACATTGCTAAAATACATATTTAGCATTTTGGTTAAAAATGTTAAATTTGGTTAATAGTGGCAGAATGTTGTGGTAAAACATTTTTGTTAACATTTTCTTGGAAAGCTGTAGAGGTGTATATTGGAACTGCTCATACTGTAGAGTCTGCATAAAATGAAACTCCGGCTTTTGGTAACTCAAGTAACCAGCTATAGCAGAAAGGGTAACAAAAATCAGATTGTCATAAAAATCTATTTATAGAGCATTTTAGACTATTTTGAAAAGCATGAGTATGTCAAAACGATATACTTATGGCGCCTTTGACTGAACCCCTTTTACTTGGTTTCAGTGCTGAATTACAAATAGATAAATAAACAACAGAACAGAGAATGAATAATGAAGGCCTGAAGCAACTCAGGCGTAGGGCCCTTAAGTTGCTTCTGATGCCAAGATGCAAGGAGGATTTTTTATGACTTGGGCTTAGCGTGTGAGTGAGTTAGTGCGGGAAATACAGGAGCGGGGTTTCAGGAGGATACTTAAGGCGCGTGGTAGGAGTCTCTGCGCGCCTTTTTCTCCTGAGGTACAGCTGAGTTGAATTCCCCACCCTCTCCCCTTTTTTATTTGTTTATGGGGAAGGGAGGTTTGTTTTGGGGTTTTTTGTTTTTGGTTTTTCCCCTTTGTCACAGCGGAGGCTTGTAGGCAGTGCTGGGGTAGGGGTTCCTTTATTTAGGAGATTTGATGGATCAGATGGTTGGGAGATGGGCAGAGTTTTTAGTTGGTTGGTTTGGAGGGGGTATGGTGGTTGTGTGGAGTTCCCTGTCAGCACTGTTCATTTTGGTTATGGCAATTTTATGGTATGTTAATTTTATATTGTGTGGGGGGTTTTAGCTGTGGCCTATATATATATATATATAATAAATAATAAATATATATATTATTCCACAGTCAAGTATTCGTGTCTTTTTGTGTGTTTATTTCTTGTCTCCTTGCGTACGACTCGGTCATCAGTAGCAATTTATTAACATTCTCTAACAATCTGTTGTAAGTTTGGTAGATAAGATGGCATGGCCTACGTTATGTAACATTGCCCTATGGCCATTCATATGGATAATCAACAGGCCCATGTTTATACAATGCAGAGAACATAAATGAATGAATTTACAGGGTTATTCAAAGAGATTAGAAAAGTCACCACACGTTCGGTGACTTTTCGTTCCCTGCACTTCGGGGCGATTTGGCGATCCTATTTCGCCAACCCTGCGTTGTATTCAGCAAGCACCGCAGGGCCACCGTAGTGCAGGGAAAACCCGCCGCAAACCCGCAGAACACTCGCCGCAAACCCACCGAACACTCACCGACACCCGCAGAAAACAGCTGGATTAACACCTCCGAACACAACGGAGAAACCCGACTAGCCGCCGATCACAGCGCAGAGCAGCCGTCGGAAAAACCCAGCATGCAGACGAACGAGGTGAAAAAAAAAAAACAGTACGCTTGAAAGTTTGAAAACTGAAACGCTGTTTGCAAAAAAACTACTGAACGCAAAATGCCTGGAATTTACATATAAAATCCTATGAATGATAATAAAAAGGGCTGTTACAGAAAAATGAAAAAAAAAAACATTTTAAAAAAAATGGAAAAAAGTTTGCAAATTGTTTTTCAAGAAAATGCCTAAAAGATCCTAAAAAAGTCTAAAAATAAAGATACTTTTTACTGCAGAATAAAATAATAAACGGTTTATTAGATACTGGATTAAAACGGGAATATTTTTAACCCAGGACATACTTGAAAATGAGAGAAATCTCAATGTATCCTTATTGGTAAAATCCTTTCTCAAAAAAACCCCAAAAAAACCCCATTGAATAATAATGCCGAATGAAACCACCGAACAGCAGGGCATTTCGGCAACTTTTCCCTGCTGTTTGATGTTCTCTGAATAGATGACGCATTGCTTCTCTATGGGGATTTCACTGCCCTCGAACAGGCAACGAACAGGAACCGTATGTGCAGGCAATTCGCCAAGATTTGGCAAACTGCCTGCTCTCTGAATAGCTGAATGGCCAGGAAAGGTAACCGTACACTGAATTTCAGCGTTTGGTTACCTTTCGGGGCCAGATCGGCTCTCTTTGAATAACCCTGTATATCAGTGATGGCAAACCTTGGCCCCACATGATGTCCCATGATGCTCTGGCAGCCTTATGTTTGAGCAAGCGTCATGGAATATGTAGTTCTGAAACATCTGGGACTCTACTAACTTATATAGTATTGAGGTGAAACACAGATCTCGCTTACTCTTCCCTGACTGTCAGAATGCAACAATAAAGTTTTGTTTTTTGAATCTTTCTTTACAAATTGGAAGGAGGTGGGATCACCCAAACGGAGTCTTTTGAAATTGATACAGACGGTCAGAATGGAGCCTGGTCAGAGAAATAACTTACTTTTTAAGCATAAATTTAACCCAGCATTATAAGTGGGGCTGTAGCTGTTCAATGACATTTTATACAGTTGTGCAAAAAATAATTAAATAAAAACTTACATGTTTCCATTTCTTGGAAATGAGTGAAGGAAGTATCTAAAAGAAGCACTGTATATTCATGAATGCAAACTGATGATGGTATTTTGCAATGGAGTTCCAGTTGCAAATCCTTAATTACTGCTGCAAACAAACATACATGATATGATGATGGTGTTTTACAAAAGTCAATTTTGTAAAAGTAAATTTCAAATCAAGTTGAAAGTACTAAAGCACAGACAGCACGGCTGCAACATCTTATAAATACTGATATAAAAAATAATCATCTGTACATCACATTAAATTAAAAGAAATTCATGTAATTAATTGTATTTTTTCACGTGAACCAATAACCCTCTATGTATCTACTTAATGTTAGCTCATCTTCTCCTCCTTTACAGCTGGGTTGTTGCCGAAGGGCATGACTGTCATCACCGTCACGGACACCCCACCAAAAGGGGAGTGACATGCTGGCACATCTGTGGCAGGGGGACCAGCTGTCATACAGTGCAGCCAATCAGAGCTGCTCATACACCAGCACTGCATGCAGTGATCATGTATGGTCAAAAGACATGATTTTAACCATTTAAGTGCCAGAAGATCCACTAAACACGCACTTACAGGGCATGGTTATTTAGGCTTCCTGAAAACCGGGTGACAGTCTAGGGCTGCCGTGTGATCTGGTGGTCTGAGGGAAAATTGTGTGTCACACAGCCAGATCGTGTGACTTGACACAGGTCTGCTCCTGGTATTTTGTGAAATCCCTTCTAAATAGATTTGGTTTTCTATACCACATCTGAGTCAAGTCACACAAACTGCCTTTTAGAAATTGGAAACACATTTAGGTACACTACACACACACCCACAATTCGGAGCTCTTTGAATAACCGCGATAGTGCCATAACCTGGTTGGTCAGCACGCATTTAGCAGGAAAAATAATCATGGTTATATCACTTAGAATAAGCCAGTAAGGATGACAATTCTCTTCATAGAAGCACATTGAACGGTATAATATTATGTAACCCTAAGAGCTCTGTATAACCTTTAAGACCACAAAAATGAGTGTAAACGGAATGCTGGGATTTGGAGAAAAAGCTTGAGAGTAGCCCTTGTATGGACTGAAACATTGCTTTTCCATTCTACCCATAAAATACACTGCCTCGATCGGTTCACCATAATAAGGTCGCCACTTTGTGGCAGACTTTATTAATGGCGAATAAAAAAGTTGCCGGCATTAAAAAAAAACAACCTTTCTGCATCGTATACATTGAATAGTGGAGAAGAGCTTTGCTGTTCTTTGACTTCTACATCCAGAGACCAGAGTTCTGCACATCTGAAGGGACGTTCTAGGCACTACAAGAGCCTTTGCTTACTAAAATTATTTTGTAGTAAATAGTCCGTCCCTACAGTGTTAGTTTAAAAGCTATTGAATTTTCTTAAAACATAAGATTCAACATTCAGATTGTAACTCCATACAGGGAACCTGGAGAATATATCTTCCAGTCTGTACAAAAGGGTCCACAGAGGTCATGTAACAGGGATTTGCAGGCATTGAAAGAAGAACAATTTCATATCTAAATAATATAATGTGAATTCTTATTTCATCGCTGGATTGTGAAGTTTTAAATAAAAATCCATAACCTTATGTATGCAAGCATCAGGTCCTCACAACCCAACACATTGTGAACCACAATGGCTACTGACAATGTAGGTTCAGACACTCAATGGGAAAGGAAATGAGTGATATAATAGTACAGTGGTTCCCAACCGCAGTCCTCAAGTACCCCTAACAGGACAGGTTTTAAGGTTTACCTTGGAGAAAAGCAGACTGAATCCTGCAATCACTGAGCAGCAAATCATATCACCTGTGCTGCGCTTCAGCTATCTGGAAAACCTGGCCTGTTGGGAGTACTTGAGGACCGCAGTTGGGAACCACTGTAATATTATATTGATACTGACCTGAAAAACAACAAAACACAAGGTTCTCAGCATTTCACTTCAATCCAGGGGTCATCAATCTTGACCCTACAGATGTTTTGGGACTACATCTCCCATAAAGCTCAGTCACTCATTAGTTCTGCTGAGCTTCATGGTAGGTATAGCTCCAAAACATAGGGAGAGTCAAGGTTCCTGACCCCTGCTTTAATATATGGTCAGAAGGAACATTAATATATTTAAACAATTCTTAAAAGGTTTAAAAAACACAAAGTACAGATCCTCCTGAAGAAATAGATCGAACGTACAGGTTTTAATCAATACAATGTTAGAGAACAAAGCTTCCTAAGTATAGTGTGTATAATCCATCTTCTAGATATGGATGGATACACATTCTGATACGCACATTAAGATTTTTTTCCCCTTGGTTGCTAATGCAAACCGACTTTTAATTTTATATTGAGTGAACTATTCTCCAGCTACTGAGTAAATTTTCTCCTTTGATTTTAACAAGCTCCCCATGTTTTCTTTTAAAGCACCAATTTGGCACCATGTTATGGAAACTCATTTTAAAGTACTGGCTAGTCTTCACAATATGCACAGACCAAGCAGCTGGCTGGAGTTTACTGCTTTCCTGTTATTCAGACAAAGCCAAATTCCACCAAAGGCACACTTTTTAAGACAAGTGGGTGCAGGTAATGTGTTATTCTTAAAGGTGGACGCAACTACTGTATAGGAAACCTAATTAAAATAACACCAGCTCTCATTCTACCTACACTATAAATGGTGCCTCTCGACTGAGATATGTGGAAACCTGAATGACACATAGGAAAATTGACACATCACACCCTTCTGCAAACCGAGCACCCGTTTTGTCTGTAATTTTGTCCAATGGTAATAAAAAGACATTTAATTTTGTATCTTATTTTTCAGAGTTCTTCTACATTTCAAAGATATTTTAATTGGTATTTAAAAAGAAAAATTAAAGAAATGTAAATAAATTAAGCTATATTAGTAAATGTTTGAAACTATTTAAAATTAAGTTTTAAGTATTAGTCAAAAACAAAAATAAGTATAGGCAGCGCTTCTTCACACTCTAGAGGGAAATGGGCATGAAAGGTGGAACTAGAATGCACAGAGATACAGTGAAGGGATAACTGTTGGGAAGTGCCAATAACGCTTACAGAGCACAAACAGTCAGTGGTACATACAATGATGATTATATGGAAAATGTCCTGCTTTGGAGGATGGATTCTCTGTAGATAGGTATTCTTTCTTACATCGGAGAGAAACAGAGAATACCTATCTACAGAGAATCCATCCTCCAAAGCAGGACATTTTCCATATAATCATCATTGTATGTACCACTGACTGTTTGTGCTCTGTAAGCGTTATTGGCACTTCCCAACAGTTATCCCTTCACTGTATCTCTGTGCATTCTAGTTCCACCTTTCATGCCCATTTCCCTCTAGAGTGTGAAGAAGCGCTGCCTATACTTATTTTTGTTTACGGTCATTTTTTGGATAATGGGAAGATATCTCAGTTTGGCATTTATAGCGACCTTCAGTTTTTCTCCCTCCCTATTTTGTAAGCGCACTACCTTCATTCTAAGTATTAGTCAAACTCATTCATAAACGTATATTTCCATTTTATCATTTTCGTTTTTGAAAAAAATATTGTCTTTTTTCAGTTGAAAAATTTGTCTGGAGCCTTTATTCGAAAAAATGCCGATGGTCAGGGAAAAAAGCTGGTAGACAGAAAAAGCATATTTTCATCAAACAACATACAGAGATATGCCTTTAAACATGTCTATTAGAAAAATTCAATGTTTAAAAAACCTTTTGGCTATCTCCCTCTATTTCCCTGTTTGAAAATCCATTTATTAACACCTTTCAGCATTTGAATTTTTTTCCCAGAAATCGTCATAATGATGAATTCAAATTGTATCGATATAGCAGATATTTCCAGGAAAAAGTATTGCTAAAAGATTCGATATTTGTTCCAAATTTTTAACCAGTCAGAATGCAGCAAGCCGAAATTTGAATCTCCCAAACAGAAAAATGGCCGAAAATCTGCCGAAAAAGGCCCCAGTTCTGGCCAACAGGCCCAGTTAAAATAAGCCCTATGTTCCCCTAAATGATACATAACGTGCAAGTTTTTAATAATACCAAACTAACACAGAGGATTATATTTGAAATTTCACTTTGTCTGCTTATCCTTGCTGCACATAACTAAATGGACCTCAGTGTTTTTGTATCCACTCCATCACAAGTACTGAAGCTAATCAACGAGGAATGCCCTGGCAATGTTTGGTAATTGAGCTTCATGATTAATGAACAAGAGGTCTCTTTCTTTTTCTGTTTTTTTCTTTTACCTTTTATCTATATTTTTTTGAATCTTTAACATTGCCTGCTAATAGTAGTGTTCAGCTGAACTCTTTGAATCCGCCCCCAAATGTCCAGATTTTGAGTTGCAAATAGCATAGGTTCAACATCCAGTGTTCCGTAAATACCTTTAATAAATCTCCAAGATTGTATCTAAATTAAAACTTGGTACATAGCACAGTAAGAGTCAATTCATTAAATCTATATTTAAAATAGTTGCCCTACTCACAAAAAATATTTTTAAAAACATTTTTAATTTTGTCTATTTGAAATAAATGCATACTATTACAAGCATTCACAAACTGAGGCCTGCTTCAAACAGTGAGGTTTTCTTTGCCTTCTTTGGCAAAAAATCATGGCCAGCTAGAAACCATTAATTTTCTATCTCATCCAGAACTTAATGTAAAACCAATTGAACTCTATGGTTTTAGTTTTGGATAAAAAAAAACATAATTCTGCCTCTTTATAAATCAATGGTAAGACCACACCTTGAATATGCCGTGCAATCTAGGCCTGGGCACTTGTTTTTACAAAAGAGATTATGGCGCTCGAAAAAGTGCGGAGATGGGCAACTAGATGAATAAGGGGAATGGAAGATTTAAGTTATGAGGAAAGGCTAACAAGCTTTAACCTGTTTAGTTTATAGAAACGGTGCCTTAGAGGGGATCTGATAACTTTATATAAATATATACGGGTCATTATAAACCATTGTCTGGAAACCTATTCATTAAAAAGACTATACATAGAACATCAGGTCACCCATTTAGACTGGACGAAAGGAAATTCGGCCGAAGAGATTTTTTACAGTGAGAACAATAAAGCTGTGGAATTCTCTGACTGTTGAGGTGGTTGGGTCAGACTGTACAGACTTTTAAACAATGGCTGGATGACTTCTTGTAAAAACAGAATATTAACCCCTTAGTGACCGGGCAGTTTTACACAAATCCGTCCTTTAGTGACCACTGCTGTTTTTACGTTTCTGCGCTGTTCGTGTTAAGGTCAAATTTTCCTCTTACTCGTTTATGCAACCCACACATATTATACGCCATTTTTCCCGCCATTAAATGGACTTTCTAAAAATACCATTATTTCCATCATATCCTATAATTGACTATAAAAAAATATGAAATATGATGAAAAAATGGTAAAAACACACTTTTTTGTAATTTAATCCCCAAAATCTACAACCGCCAAAAAAGACCCCAGCTAAATATTTTAAAAATTTTGTCCCGAGAAGAGAAATACCCAATTTTTACATGTTTTTGCTTTTTAACCCCCTTCACTGCTGAGCCAGTTCACCTATGTGCGCTGAGCTCATTCTGATTGTTTTATGCTCATTATTTTTAGATGACAGGCTAGGTCCTATTTAACTAAACCCCCCAGACAAACTTTTTTTTTAAAAAAAATATATATTTTTTATTAAGTTTATTTATTTTTTGTTTTACACCAAACCTAGTCATGTTTGGTATCATTGATTAGGCCAAATGATCCCCCTATCTCCCTTTGGCAGCTAGGGGGTTGACTGGCCCACTGATATATTCACACATATGGTGGGGATGTCATTGGGTGGGGGGTGACCAGGAGGCCTGGCTGACATTCAAGACCTCCATGTTTAAATTGCAACTCCGCGCCGATTTCCGCTGAGTCGCAATCCGGCAGCGAAACTGTTAACTTTATAAACCACTGAAAAGGGGAGACTCTCCCCTTTCCAGTGGTATAAAAAGTAAGTTTCTAGCTGCCATGGTTGGAGAGATAGAGGGCTCCAAATGAGCCCTCCTCCACTTCCTAGTTTTCGATGCAGCGTGATGACATCATCGTGCTCACCAGCCCCTCTAAAGCAGAGGGGCAGGCTTCCTCCCTGCCAGAACTCCGTTGGAACCAGCGAGGGAGGTAAGTATCGGGCGGGAGGGAGGTTAGGAGCCACTGACGTACTATGTACGTCTGCGGGTCTAAGGGAGACCCGTGGGTAGGACGTACATGATACGTCAGCGGTCATTAAGGGGTTAAGGGTTATAAGATTTAATATGTGATAACGGTTTCTTGATCCAAGGAGAAATCTGACGCCATTCTGGAGTCAAGAAGGAATTTTTACCGTGTGTTGCATATTGGTGAGCGCTTCAGACTGAGTTTTTGTCTTCCTTTGGATCAACAGGAGTAGGTGATGTGTGAGAGGCTGAACTCGACGGACGCAAGTCTTTTTTTCAGCCTATGTAACCATGTAACTGTGTAACAACACCAGCATTGATGTGGGAACGAACGAACATTAGTCTATTTTCCACGTACTATGGCCAGATCTGTTTTATTTTAAGCCACCTATACCATCGTAACAGTCTGGACCTATGCTTAATGAGAGCTTTTTCAGTTCTTCCTAATTAATGAAGGGTTTCATATGGTAGAAAAGTAGGATATTCCATGTCAGGAGAAAGTATTACGAGAAGATTTATTATGTGACCACACAGGCCACTCTCTTTAGAGGACAGTATTTTAAGTATCATTACCTTTTCTGTGAAGTCAATTGGCTCAGCATCGTAGCACTATGGTTACTTTATACAACATGACAATTTCTCAGTGAAACCCCCATAAAAATTATTTAAAATTTTACTTTCTGCCAAAAAAAGTATTCCGTAGTCTAAAGTTCACCATGCATTAAATTTGGACGTGGGAGCCTACGAGGATGGGAATGGGTAGTTAGTCTTCTATCCCATCCAGAAATCAAAATAAAACCAAAGAGGTGACTTGGGTTTTTGGCCTCCACATGCTGTTTAAGGCAGAATCTCAAGCAGAGATAGAAAACACAGCTGCTCCATTAGAGTGATATCGCAGGACATATTTATGAAAACCGTACTGAGACACAGGAAGTCTTCACGGGTCAACAGAAATGCTCGTTTGCAGCCATTCATCTGAACTTATGTATATAAGTAGATCCGTATGATGAATTCTTGTTGAAATATAAAGGATTTTCTGACAAGGACTTTAAAGACATTGCAGTAATACCTTTTTTTTCCGGTCTATTGATAAGTGTTAAAATGTAGCTTTCAGCAGAAAAATGACTGGCTTTCATAGATTTGTTTGCTTGATTTGTATATATTAATCATTTTGCTTTAGATTTCCCTTAAAAATATGGGACCTTCCATTCACAGTCCGGCTAACTGCACATGCGACAAACTAGTACTAATGCCGATCTGATGAGCATATTAAGATGTCTGATAAGCTATTGTTGCAAAAGTTTGTATTAATGTCATATACCTCCCGAGAATGTGAAATGGTACTCCCCTTCTTTTATTTCTGTACCCTATGTTTTAAAAAAATATGGGACCTCTTTTTTAGAAGAATATGGGAACATTGTCTCAGGCACACAACTGGCTCTGGACTGAAGTCTACAGTATACTCATTGATCTAAAGGAACATGGCACATCAGCCTGTGTAGCCAGGTCAGGCATAGGGATGGGCCGAACACCCCCATGTTCGGTTCGCATTCGAACTCGAACAATCTAAAAAGTTCGAATTCAAACGCGAACACGATTCAAACTCAATGCAAGTCAATGGGACTCAAACGTTCAAATTTTAGAGTGCCCTCCAAGAGGGCATATATGCAAGATATTGGCCATAAAAGGTGTATGGGGGTTTGGGTAGTGCCCTGGGGGCAGGAAACAAGGACAAAAAGTTTTAAAAAAATGTTTTTAAAGGAACAGTGATTTTTTCCATGACATAAAGGTTAAGAATAAAACCGAAAAATTCCTTAAAATATTGTGTCTAGGAGGTCCCCATAACCTGCCCGTGAAGTGGCGGATTTGTAGGATTATAGAAACATTTAAAAAGTCAAAAAATGACATTTCAAATGATGGTAAATGTTTTTCCTTTAGTCTATTCATAAACAACTGCTTGGGGCGGCAGCCTGTATGAAAAGAGGAGACGTTTCAGGACACACAGAACAAGTTTAGTGATTTTTTGGCTAAATTATGGTGCCTCTTATGCAGGCTTTGGATGAAAGTAACAATAGGTGCTTTAAAATTGGGCCTTTAGTGTCGGCAACAGTGCCTTCACACTGTCCGTAACCCTTCTGAGGTATTGTGGAAGAGTGCAGTGGTGGAGGTTTTGGGAATGCAGAAGAGATCCCCGATCTATTCAGTTACATCAGCATCAGGGGAGTGATAGCTGCTGATCCAGGACTGATTCATTTTTATAAATGTCAGCCGGTCTACAGAGTCGGTGGACAGACGCACTCTTTTGTCTGTGACAAAACCTCCAGCGGCACTGAACGTCCTTTCAGAAAGCACGCTGGATGAAGGGCAACCTAGTAGCTCCATAGCATATTGGCTAAATTCTGGCCAGTGATCCAATTTCAACATCCAGTAAGCCAGTGGATCATCTGCTGTAAAGGTATCTAGGTCTGCCCTTGCCCCTAGGTAGTCTTGCACCATATGGTGAAGACACTGGCAATGGGTGCCTACATTTGACGTCCCTGGGCGTCGTGGACTAAAAAAATTGCAAAAGGCATCAGTCAAGCAGGACCCTTCACCGCTCTTCCTCTGATCAACCGCAGCCTCAGAAGCACCTTTGTCATCACTTGGTAACCAACCAGTACCTGGAAAGGTGTTACACAAGTGTCACTCAAGTTGTTTCATCCTGTCCTCCCTCTGTGAGGGCAGGATGAGCTCTGCACCCTTACCCTTGTATCGTGGATAAAGAAGGGTGGCCAACCAGTAATGATCCCTCTCCTTGATAGTACGAATCCTGGGGTCCTTTAGCAGGCTTTGCAGGATAAGGGAGCCCATGCAGCATAGGTTGGAGGTGGCATTAGCTTCTGAGTCTTCCTGGTCAATGAGGATGACCGTATCGTGCACTACCTCCTCCCAGCCACGAACTAGGCCTTGGGTTTCTGCGGACACAAAACCCTACCTTGAGGAATCCCCACCTTCAATGCCCCCACAACTTAAATATTCCTCCTCCTCATCCTCCTCCTGTCTGATCTGAGGACCCACAGGAATGCTGTCTGCATAAAGACTGGGGCCTTGAGAGCTAGGGAAGTCCTCCTCTTCCTCCCGCTGCTCTGCCTCTAGTTCCACATCTATAAATCCCAGCAGGAACACTAAAGTAATTGTGTCACTGATGCATGCACTGTCCCTGCTCACCATCCTCATTGCCTCCTCAAATGGTGACAGTACAGTGCATGCATCCATGATCATCAGCCACTGCGGGGGGGGGGAAACCAAGTTGACCTGAACCTTTCCTTGTGCCATACTCATACAGGTACTCATTGACGGCCCTCATTGCCAATGTCGAGTTCCACCTGGAGGGCATGTCACAGATCAGACGGTTTGTGGGAAGTTGGAATTCTCTTTGAATTTCTGCCAGGCGAACACTTGCTGGGAACGACCGTCTGAAGTGGATGCAGACTTTTCTGGTCTGGCTGGGAAGCTCTGCCAGCCCTGGGTACCTGGTTAGGAAACGCTGTACCACCAGATTTAGGACGTGTGCTAGGCATGGTACATGCGTCAACTTACCCAGGCGTAGGGCGGAGAGAAGGTTGCTGCCATTATCACAGATGACCATTCCCAGCTCAAGCTGGCATGGTGTTAACCATCTCTGCGCCTGCTCCTGCAGAGCTGATAGAATTTCTGGCCCGGTGTGGCTCCTGTCCCTTAAACAAACCAGCTCAAGCACAGTATGGCATCTTTTTGCTTGAGCCATTGCGTAGCCCCTGCCACGCGTCGGTTTAACTGCCACTTCGCCAGAGCCAGGCACTGTGGTACAGCACATTCGGCAAATTCACGGAAGGAGGCAGAGTCCACCAGCTGGAAAGGCAGCAGCTGTAATGCGAGTAATTTTGCCAAGCTGGCATTTAGACGCTGTGCAAGGGGATGGTTGGGACTATATTTTTTCTTACGCTGCAGCAGCTGGGGCAACGAAATCTGACTGCGTAAATCTGCAGCTAATGGGATGCTGTCACATTCTGAGGACGGACCTGGTATTATTATTATTATTATTCTTTATTTATAAAGCGCCAGCATATTCCGCAGCGCTGTACAATAAGCACAGTATAGACAGGGTTACAATACATTGAACAACATTTGACAAACAGTACAGGAGGAGATGAGGGCCCCATTCCCGTAGGAACTCACAATCTGGGAGGGTTGGGGTTGGAAACAGGAGGAGAGGACTGTAAGGTGAGAGTGATTGATGGTTGCGTCAGTGAGTTGGGTGGTAGGCTTCCCTAAATAGGAATGTTTTCAGGGAGCGTTTGAAGGAAGAGAAGTTAGGGGAAAGTCTGACAGTACGAGGGAGAGCGTTCCAGAGAGTGGGGGCTGCGCGTGAGAAATCCTGCAGTCTATCATGGGAAGGTACACCCCTTACTGTAGCATCATCCCTGTCAGTGGAGGTTGTAGACAATGACATGGCAGGACATGTAGTGGGGGTAGAGACAGATGAGGAGTAGGGATGAGCCGAACGTCCCCGTGTTTGGTTCGACTTCGAACTCGAACAATTTCAAAAGATCGAGTACGAACTCGAACACGATCCGAACTCAATGTAAGTCAATGGGACCCAAATGTTCGATTTTTACAGTGCCCTCCAAGAGGGCATATATGCAAGATATTTGCCATAAAAGGTGTATGGGGGTCCGGGTAGTGCCCTGGGGGACAGGAAACAAGGACAAAAAGTAAAAAAAAAACGTTTTTAAAGGAACAGTGAGTTTTCCATGAAATAAAGGTTAAGAATAGAAACGAAAAATTCCTTCAAATATCGTGCCTAGGAGGTCCCCATAACCTGCCCGTGAAGTGGCGGATTTGTAGGATGTATAGAAACATTTAAAAACAAAAAAATGACATTTCAAATGACGGTAAATGGTTTTCCTTTAATCTATTCATAAATAAATGCTAGGGACGACAGCCTGTATGAAAAGAGGAGACGTTTTAGGACACGCAGAACAAGTTTAGTAATTTTTTTGGCTAAATTATTGTGAAACGTATGCAGACTTTGGATGAAAGCAACAATAGGTGCTTT
This sequence comes from Leptobrachium leishanense, assembly GCA_009667805.1. Classification (NCBI taxonomy): domain Eukaryota; kingdom Metazoa; phylum Chordata; class Amphibia; order Anura; family Megophryidae; genus Leptobrachium; species Leptobrachium leishanense. The sequence continues at coordinate 90,787,458 of CM019066.1, forward strand.
AAAATTGGGCCTTTAGTGTCGGCAACAGTGCCGTCACACCGTAACCCCTCTGTGGTATTGTGGAAGAGTGCAGGGTTGGACCCTGCGGTCAAATATTAAAATTATATGAATCTGGTATTAGGGATGAGCTGTTTGGGTTCGGACGGTTCGGAGTTCAGCGCACTTTTCAGCGCCGATTCGTGATCCGGCTCCCCAGGGGTTAATCACAGCCACCATTTGGAAGGGTAGGTTGTGCTCTTCCAAACGGTGCCTGGATTAACCCTCTGCCCCCCTGCGATCGGGAGGGAGAGAGGTCCAAAGGACCTCACCCCCTCCCTTTCAGGCGCTTCCTCCGGGGGGGGCGCCTGAATAAGGCTAGGGTCAGACGAGCGTGATTTCTACGGACTGTACGTCCGTGCACACGGACGTACGTCAGTACGGAAGACGCAGTAGTGGCCACACAGTCCGTTTATTCGCTGATGTATATTTTGACGGATGTAGGCGGGAAAATAAAATAAAAAGCAAAACCATTTTGTCCGTGAAAAATGCTGGACGTATAAATGCAGTCTGTCTGACCACGTTCCATCACTCACACACAAAGCTATGTGGACGTTGCGGACGCAACGCACTTTGTGCGGCCGTTCTAGGGGTTGTACGTTCTTGCCTGCCTTGCGTCCGTGGGCCAGGGCCGTTGTGCGTCCGCAGTTCAGTGCGGACGTACTTCGTGTGTGGGGCTCCAATGGGCTTTCTGTCATGCTATCACGGACGTACTTTTAGGCGCAATCACGGACGTGAACACTACGCTCGTCTGACCCCAGCCTTAGATGTCATCGCGCCGCCGCGATGACATCTAATTGCTCCGCCGGGGTCCCGGAGTGCTGGGCTGACATCCAAGATGTCAGCCCGCACCGGGGGGTGCAGCAATCCGCCGGAATCCGGCGGATTGCTGCCTCCTGTGCATGAACGCGCTCAGCGCGTCCATAGCACAGGAGAACCACTTGGCTGGACGCGCTGAGCGCGTCCATAGCAGCCAAGTGGTTAACTGGTGTTTGAAAAAAATTCAAAATAACATCTAAAGCAATGTTATTTTTCACCTCGGGATTAAACATTCACAGGGTTATTCAGAGAGCGGTGAAAAGCAGGAGAATAACTGGAGAAGTGAAAATTCTAGGTCAAAATAGCCAAACCAGAAAAATTCTCCCATTTAACTCACTTTCCAAATTGGCTATTTGGTCTAGATTGTTCTCTTCTCCTGCCAGTTCTCCTGGCTTTCACCTCTCTCTCTCTCAGGGTTGTTCAGAGAAAGGTGAAAACCAGGAGAATGGCAGGAAAAGAGAACAATCTGGACCAAATAGCCGATTTGGAAAGTGAGATAAGGCTAGGGTCAGACTAACGCATTTTTCACAGTGACCGTCAAAAAGTGCGTCCGAACGCATTGCCGTATTTTTTCACGGAATGCGCGAAAACGGTCATACGATGCGCATTTTTGTGCGTGATTTTTTACGGATCCAAACCAGGAAACTTTGGGTGTCTGGACGTTATGTTGGCCGGACATGAGCAGGGTCTGACGTCTCCAAATCACACACACACGCCGCTAGTGGACGCAGCGCACTCTGTACGTCCGTACTAGCGGTTCTGCGTTCTCGAAAAAATGCGTTCATTTTCCACTTGCGTTGCGCAGCCGGACTTTCGTGCGACCGTACTTCGTATATTGGCCGTCATTGCCCGTCATTTGCTACTAGTGCGGCCGTGATTAAGTGCGCCTAAACGCACGTTAAAAATTCGCTAGTCTGACCCTTGCCTAAATGGGAGAATTTTTCTGGTTTGGCTATTTTGACCTAGAATTTTCCATTCTCCAGTCATTCTCCTGCTTTTCACCGCTCTCTGAATAACCCTGTCAGGGTTTACTGATTTTTTGGCGGTGAAACTCAGGAGAATGACTGCAGAGAAAATTCTAGGTCAAAATATAGCCGAACCAGAAAAATTCTACCATTTATTTCACTTTCCAAATCGGCTATTTGGTCTAGAATTTTCCATTCTCCAGTCATTCTCCTGCTTTTCACCGCCAAAAAATCAGTAAATGTTTTCTGCGTGTCTGAAAATGTCTCCTCTTTTCATACAGACTGCCGCCCCAAGCAGTTGTTTATGGATAGATTAAAGGAAAAGCATTTACCGTCATTTGAAATGCCATTTTTTGTTTTTTACATATTTCTATACATCCTAGAAATCCGCCACTTCACGGGCAGGTTATGGGGACCTCCTAGGCACGATGTTTGAAAGAATTTTTTCGTTTTTATTTTTAACCCTTATTTCATGGAAAACTCACTGTCCCTTTAAAAACGTTTTTTTAAAAACTTTTTGTCCTTGTTTTCTGTCCCCCAGGGCACTACCCGGACCTCCATTACACTTTTTATGGCAAATATCTAGCATATACAGTTGTGCTCAAAATTATTCAACCCCCACTGAAATTGAGTGTTTTGGCCAGTTTGACTTTGATTTTGATAATTCAGTCATCTTGCTTACAATTAAATCAAAGAGGCACGTGTAGGTCAGACAAATATAACATAACATCTATAATGAAATAACCACAAATGTCTTTTCTGTGCTCACATCATTATCAGTTTTATTCAACCCCCAAGTGACATTCAATATTAGTACTTAGTACAACATCCTTTTACAGTTATAACCGATTTTAAACGTGAAGCATAGCTTGACACAAGTGTCTTGCAACGATCTACGGGTATCTTCGCCCATTCGTCATGGGCAAAAGCCTCCAGTTCAGTCACATTCTTAGGCTTGCGCACTGCAACTGCTTTCTTTAAGTCCCACCAGAGGTTCTCAATCGGATTTAAGTCAGGTGACTGCGATGGCCACTCCAAAATGTTCCAGCCTTTAATCTGCAACCATGCTCTAGTGGACTTGGAGGTATGCTTGGGATCATTGTCCTGTTGAAAGGTCCAACGTCTCCCAAGCCTCAGGTTTGTGACGGACTGCATCACATTGTCATCCAATATCTCCTGGTACTGAAGAGAATTCATGGTACCTTGCACACGCTGAAGCTTCCCTGTACCTGCAGAAGCAAAACAGCCCCAAAGCATGATTGACCCCCGCCATGCTTCACAGTAGGCAAGGTGTTCTTTTCTTCATAGGCCTTGTTCTTCCTCCTCCAAACATAGCGTTGATCCATGGGCCCAAACAGTTCTAATTTTGTTTCATCAGTCCACAGAACACTATCCCAAAACTTCTGTGGTTTGTCCACATGACTTTTGGCATACTGCAGTCGACTCTTCTTATTCTTTGGAGACAGCAAGGGGGTGCGCCTGGGAGTTCTGGCATGGAGGCCTTCATTACGCAGTGTGCGCCGTATTGTCTGAGCTGAAACTTCAGTACCCACATCTGACAAATCTTTTCTCAGTTCCTCAGCAGTCACACGGGGACTTTTCTCCACTCTACGCTTCAGGTAGCGCACAGCAGTCAAAGTCAGCATCTTCTTTCTGCCACGACCAGGTAGCGTTTCAACAGTGCCCTTTGCCTTGAATTTGCAAATGATGCTTCCTATGGTCTCTCTTGGTATGTTTAACATCTTTGCAATCTTCTTATAGCCATTGCCCTTCCTGTGAAGAGTAATCACCTCTTCTCTTGTCTTCCTGGACCATTCTCTTGACTTCACCATGTTTGTAACCACACCAGTAAATGTCTAGAAGGAGCTGAGTATCACAGTCATTTTAAAGCTGCCTAATTGGTGCTTATTATGCTTTATTGCTGCTCCGTGACATCCACAGGTGTTTTCAATACCTGATTGAAAACACTTGAATGAACCTCTGTTCTTCAGAGTGGTAGTCTTTAAGGGGTTGAATAATTGTGTCAATGAAGAATTCACAAAAGAAACATTTACTACTGTATTACAAAACCAATTGATGTCATTTTAGTTGCATATGGTTCTTTAAAAAGTCCTTGTAGGATTTCATTCTGAATACAATTACAAATGTACACTAAATTCCCTAAAACCCTTTACAGCATTGGGGGTTGAATAATTTTGAACACAACTGTATGCCCTCTTGGAGGGCACTCTAAAAACCGAATTTTCAGCCCCATTGACTTGCATGGGGTTCGAGTTCGGGTTCGGGTTCGGATCCGAACATTTGGAAAGTTCGGGTTTGGCTTCGAACCGAACTCAGGGAGTGTTCGGCTCATCCCTATCTGGTATAGGCGTCAGTGGCAGTGCACCCAAATATTTTACCTTTGGTGTCAGCAAGTGCCTTCACACTGTAACCCCTCTGTGCTATTGTGGAAGAGTGCAGTGGCAGACCCTGCGGTCCAATATTTTGCTGAACTGTGGTATAACTCACTGAAACACACTGATAACAGGCTGTGCCAAGACAGATTCTAATTTGCTGAACTGTGGTATAACTCACTGATACACACTGTCCCTGATAGCCTGGCAGTAAACACACATGCTGGGGTTGCAGGCAGGGAAGCCTTATATAGTGTGCTGAGGGACTTAGCTTTGTGAACCCCTGATTGGGCAAAATTTGCCCAATCAGGACTCTGAGCCGTGATTGGCATAGTCTTGCACCTATCTTGCACCTGACCTGTGGTCAGGTGCAGGCTGTAGCCAATTACAAGCTTCAGGCCAGTGGAAAGTGCATTGTGGTCCATAGTGGTCCAACTGGCTACTGTTGCTCATAGAGGACGGTGTGCCTCGTTTTTGTTGTGCCTCCTCCTCCTTACTTGACTCCTCTGTTCGATCAGGCACCCAGGTGGAGTCAGTGACCTCATCATCGTCATCACTAGGGATGAGCTGTTCGGTTCGATGTGTTCGGAGTTCGATTCGAACATCGCCAATTTGGATGTTCGCGAACTACAAACATTTCCACGTGTTCGCCCATAATGGACCACAATGCACTTTTTCCACTGGCCTGAAGCTTGTAATTGGCTACAGCCTGCACCTGACCACAGTTTAGATGCAAGACAGGTGCAAGACTATGCCAATCACGGCTCAGAGTCCTGATTGGGCAAATTTTGCCCAATCATGGGATCACGGAGCTAAGTCCCGCAGCACACTATAGAAGGCTTCACACAGCCTTCAGCACGTGTTTTTTGAGAGGAGATTGTTGTGTTAGTGTGTCTTCTCACTGCCAGTGACAGCTATTGAGAGGGGCTCACTTGTTGCAGATATCTGGGAAATTGGTGGAATGTGTGTCTTCTCAGTCAGTGACAGCAGCAATTTGGTGGGCTCACTTGTTGCAGATATCTGGGATATGGTGGAAAGTGTGTCTTCTCATTCAGTGACAGCAGCAATTTGGGGGGCTCACTTGTTGCAGATATCTGGGAATTGGTGATGGAAAGTGTGTCGTCTCAGTCAGTGACAGCAGCAATTTGGGGGCTCACTTGTTGCAGATATCTGGGAATTGGTGGTGGAAAGTGTGTCTTCTCATTCAGTGACAGCAGCAATTTGGGGGGCTCACTTTTTGCAGATATCTGGGAATTGGTGGTGGAAAGTGTGTCTTCTCAGTCAGTGACAGCAGCAATTTGGGGGGCTCACTTTTTGCAGATATCTGGGAATTGGTGGTGGAAAGTGTGTCTTCTCAGTCACTGACAGTCAGCTATCAGGGGGTGTCACATACTTCCATAAAATTTCTGTGAATTGTAATCTGTGTCTTCTCAGTCACGGCAGCATAAATAAATTCCAAGAACCCATGTATTAAATCAAAAGTGGATTTATTCCAGCACCAACAAGGGCGACGTTTCGACCAGAACTGGTCTTTGTCAAGTCTGAAGAGTAACTGTGCAAAACATCAATTAAATAGTGTTACAGATTGCCAATCAAATAGTTAATTGACCAATAGTGAAGAAATTTGCATTTGTTAAACACCACAGTATAAAACCAATTATGTCTGATTGCTATCCTGGATACAAGATTACTATATCTTTTAACTATTAAATTCATCAACTTTATTATTGACACATTATAACAGACAATAGTACAAGCCTATGACAAAACAATATATATATAAAAAACATATATATAAAAAAATCTGACGCTGGACTAAAGTACACACTATCTAATTCTTACTGCTCCACAGTTATCCATGCAGGGTTAAATCTGTGGAGACATAATAGAGTGGTTTCGACATCGTGAGACTATCCATGAAAACATAAAAGAACTGTCTATCCAAAAAGATTTTTATATATAAAAAAAGGAGTTCTTTATAAAAAAAGGCACAAAATCTGCCTCTCTGTTAAGGCCATGAGGTGCAAGAGTATTAAGGTGGTATATCCAGTACAATTCCTTCCTTTTAAGCATTTTCTGTCTATCCCCACCTCTTGATAATTTTGGTACTTCGTCAATCACTTGGAAACGTAGTTGGGAGATATCGTGTCCAACCTCTACAAAATGTTGTGGGACCGGAAGTTAATTTTTTTTAGTTCTGATATCTGATTTGTGTTTAATAAACCTATTCTTTACTTTTTGCGTGGTCTCTCCAATATAAATCAACCCACAGGGGCACTTCAACAGGTACACCACAAAAGTGGAGTTGCAGGTGAAGTATCCCTTAATCCTGAACCCATGTCCTGAATGGGGGTGTATAAAAGAATCACCCCGAATGACTGCGTTACAACAGGAACAGCTCAAACACAGGAAGGTTCCATTCCTGGGCCTACCAAAAAAGTGCCTCCCCCCTGGATCATGTTTGAATTCTGCTCGCACAAGTGTATCTCTTATAAGAGGGGTATTTTGAAATTCTGGCACATCTGGATGTGCATCCCTCAAGATGTACCAGTATTTTGATAAAATTCTCTTTACTTACTTCGTGTGTGTGCCATACTTAGATACAAAGGCAATTCTACTAAGATTTTGACTCTGATTACGGGGCCTCACCTGTGGTTGATTAATCTTAGCCAATTCTCATTTAAGTATTTTATTTGGGTATCCTCTGGCCCTAAACCTGTCAACCATTTCTTCAAGTCTTCTCTCCCTGTTTTCTGGTAGACTCACCACCCTATCAACCCGCAAGAGTTGACTTCTGGAGAGTGAGTCTAACAGTGTAACAGGGTGTGCACTGTCATATCTGAGCAATGAATTCTTATCTGTTGGCTTCCGGAAAAGATCTGTCATCAATTTCCCCTCTCTCTTGACCACCAAAGTATCTAGAAAGCTTATTTGTGTCATACTATATGACATTGTGAATTGGATGGACATTGACCATGCTTTTAAAGTGCTCACAAGCTCATGTAGGGATTCTTCTGAGCCCTCTCAGATAATATGATATCATCAATGTAACGATACCAATGATGTACATAGCATTTAAAGAAGTCACATTCATATACAATTTTTTTTCAAACTCTGACATATAAATGTTTGCATACGTTGGTGCTACATTGGTACCCATTGAAGTCCCACGAATTTGGGTATAATAGGTACCATCAAAGAGAAAAAAAAGCTATTTTCCAACACTAGCTGTAATAGATCAAGTAAAATTTGCAATTATTCTTTCTCAAAACCTAATGCTAACAATGCATTTTTCATAGCATTTCATAGCCTTCTCTATTCTGGATAGATGTGTAGAGACTGGTGACATCCAAACTCACTAGAATACTATTTTCTTCTACGTGGATGTCTCTCAGTTTCTCCAAAAAATCATTAGTATCCAAAATAAAACATTTAATCTGCTGCAGATAGGGCCGAGCCATTTTGTCCAAAAAAATGGACAAAGGGCTAAATACCAAATCTACAGCAGGCACAATGGGCCTCCCTGGGGGTGCCGTCAAAGATTTATGAATTTTGGGCAAAATATACATGACCGGTGTTATAGGATATCTTTTCATAAGAAGAGGGGAAATTGATGACGGATCTTGTCCGGAAGCCAACAGATAAGAATTGTTACTTTCATCCAAAGCCTGCATAAGTTTCACCATAAATTAGCCAAAAAAATCACTAAACTTGTTCTGCATGTCCTAAATATGTCTCCTCTTTTCATACAGACTGCCGCCCCAAGCAGTTGTTTATGAATAGATTAAAGGAAAACCATTTACCGTAATTTGAAATGTCATTTTTTGGTTTTTAAATGTTTCTTTACATCCTACAAATCCGCCACTTCACGAGCAGGTTATGGGGACCTCCTAGGCACGATATTTGAAGGAATTTTTCAATTTTATTTTTAACCCTTATTTCATGGAAAATTCACTGTTCCTTAAAAAACTTTTTTTTAAAACTTGTTGTCCTTGTTTCCTGTCCCCCAGGGCACTACCCAGACCCCCATACACCTTTTATGGCAAATATCTTGGAGGGCACTCTAAAAATCGAACTTTTGAGTCCCATTGACTTGCATTGAGTTCGGTTCGTGTTTGCGTTCGAACTCGAACGTTTGAAATTGTTTGAGTTCGAATGCGAACCGAACACAGGGGTGTTCTGCTCATCCCTAGTCATCACCCCCTATGTCCTCGTCACTGGAGCCAACCTGGCAGTATGCTGCAGCTGCTGGGGGAACATGAGTGTCAGTTCTTTGTGTGTCACTGGCACCCCCTCCCTCTAGGCTGATTGTACTCGCTTCCTCAACCTCAGAGTCAACATCAGAGCCCTGGAGTTGCTGCGCATTTCTCAAGCAGCATGTCACTGTCATTGTAGTCAAACAATTCAGCTGACTCCTCCGTGTATGATGGTGAGGCTACAGCAGGAGTAGCTGTGGACATGGAGGCTAGATTTAGATGCTTTGGCAACTGAGGTGGACTGTAAACCACTACAAGCCTGGCGGACAGAGGACTCGGAGGATGGCCTGGTTAGCCAATCCACCAAATCCTCTGTATGTTGCTGCTGCATAAGACGGCCAGCCAGCACCAGTTAGAAAGGACAAGTGTGCCCCTGCAGAGGATGCAACACGTCCACGACGACCAGGGGCACAGCCTTCCGACACAGAGGCCGCTTGCCCTCTTATCTGTGTCTGGAAGCGTCTGCCTGTCCTTTTTGGTCTTTCTGACATGGTGATTGATATATAGATTAAAGATATACAGAAGTCTGATTAAACTCTGGTATATAGATTGGATGGAGATATGCAGAACTCTGATTCAACTCTGGTATATAGATTGGAGATATACAGAACTCTGATTCAACTCTTTTATATAAATTGGAGATATGCAGAACTCTGATTCAGCTCTGGTATATAGATTGGAGATATACAGAACTCTGATTCAACTGTGTTATCTAGATTAAAGATATTCATAACTCTGCTATAAATCAGCGATTTCACTGATATTTTCCCTGCAAGGCTGCCAATGTCCTCTACTCTCTCTCTGATTCACTTCCTTTCCTGCAGGCTGCAACACCCTGATAGTTGGCAACACCCAGATTCAACTCGGAATAGATAAAGATACAGATTAAAGATACAGATGAACTCTGATTCAACTGTGGTTTGATATTTCACAGCCAGGCTGCCAGTTCCCTGCTATTTGCTACTGCCAGCTTGTCCCTGCAAATCCAACAGTTTCCTCTCCTCTCTGATTCACTCCTGCAACACACATGCTAGGGCTGCAGGGAAGCCTTATATAGTGTGCTGTGGGACTTAGCTCTGTGAGCCCATGATTTGGCAATATTTGCCCAATCAGGACTCTGAGCCCTGATTGGCATAGTCTTGCACCTGTCTTGCACCTGACCTGTGGTCAGGTGCAAGGCTGTAGCCAATTACAAGCTTCAGGCCAGGGCATAGTGCATTGTGGTCCATTGTGGGCGAACAAGCTGAAATGTTCGCCGTTCGGCGAACGGTCGAACGGCCAATGTTCGATGCGAACTCATGTTCGCATCGAACCGGCAGCCCATCCCTAATCAGGCACACCAATCTGCGCCAACAGGAGAGAGACGGAATGTAATGGACAAGTGGTCCTTAATTTATGCACTGTGGGTGTGATAATACTACCCAGGGGTGACAGCCTTTGTGGAGCAGTATATCTGGTTGAGAGCAGGTAACTGCCATCCTAGTGCACTATTCTGTGCCCTGCGATAACACGAGGAAGCTAATGGGGAAAAACTGCACCTGCAGGTTTCTCCATAGCGTACCCGTTTTAGCACCATATTATGGGGCAGGTGCTAATTCAGCAGTCTGCCTCGTAACTCCGCGCTATCCACGCCACTGCAAGTATCACCTCCTGGAGTCCATAGGACACCATGGAGGTTTGTGCTGCCGGGCCAAGAGCCGTGTGTGGTCTCGCTCTCGTGAGATTGTGCCACGGAGTGATTTGTGGAGGTTGCCAAAAAAGGTGGATCGGTCCACTGTTGATGAGATGAGAGATGAGAATTTGATTTTTGGGGGATTTCAGCAGAATCTGTAGAAGCGGAATCAGTTAGCAACAGCTTTTACCTGTGGTGAACCTTTTTAGTTACCACAGTGGTACAGTAATTAGCGTTAGGAGTTTGCAATTGTAACACTAATTACTGATCCCACGCTAAGCATAGGGAGCACACAGTACAGTAAGCTAGTGGAAGCGAGCGCAATCACTGATGCACTATCGGATTTTTTAACCTGTTTGCGTTCCGATTGAAACGTAGAGGCATGTGTTAAAGTCAATTAACTTAGCGCTAACGCTCCCATATCAATAACACTAGCACTAACATTAGCATTAAGATTGTAATCTTCTTGAAGAATGCATATGCATGGAAACAAATTCCCACACAATCCCTGGACAGAACAAGCAAGAGGAAAACCCCCTGTGCCCAGACACTACCAGCCTTCACTAAGAAGAAATAAGTTGTTGATGGAGCCAGAGCCGCTAATAGCATTGCAGAGCAATAAAACATACCCTCATATCTGTCTCCTTCAGTCAGCCAGACACCCAATCCTTTCCCACTCAGCCACTCTTTTCCATCCGCAGACACACTCGCATAACACAAAGAAGGCCACCCACATGCACATAACTTTCATCATGCACATACATCTAAACATTGCTGCACCTCTCGTGCAGGGATGACGTCCTTGGCAATTAGTACTGGCCACCCTCATTGGGTGAGCGCAGACTGATTTGCATATGGAGCATGCCTCCCTGTAAAACTAGGTGCCCTGTACAGAAACAAATCCTGCCTGAGCCCCGCGGTAAGAAAGCAGATTGTGCAACAAATGCTTATGCCAGCCATTGAATACGGAGATGTAGTGTATGCAGCCGCCCCGCAAACACACCTCCAGAAACTTACTACATTGTATAACTCATTCTGTCGCTTTGTGCTACAATGTAACTACATGACCCACCATTGTGACATGTTAAAAGAACTAAACTGGCCATCACTGGACTCTAGACGCACCCTTCACCTTTCCAACCTGGTGTTTAAGAGCTTTTCTGGGAAGCTACCACCCTATCTGAATATGCTGCTTCCCCCGGCAGTTCCCTCATCCTATAACCTCAGATCCAGGACCAGCACCTTACTTGCAATACCGCAATACAAAAAGAAAATGGCTCGATCCTCATTTTCCTACAGAGCACCGCAAATATGGAATAACCTCCCAGACGCCATCAAATCTTCCCCCAGTCTAAAGTCCCTTAAGACTTCCCTATTAACATACCTCAATACGAAATGCACCTGTAAACATGTAACATAATGACTTAATTTGCTCCATATTTATTTTTCTGTTAATCTGTATATTTGGTCTTGTGTTAATATCTTGCATTTTACTATTTTTTTGTATTTCTGTAACCACTCAATGTTCTCGAACCCAGGACATACTTGAAAACGAGAGAAATCTCAATGTATCCTTCCTGGTAAAATCCTTTTATAAATAAATAAAATAAATAAAAAAATGGCACAAGCAAACTAAAACCTTGTGAGACATGAGAAGGGCACCCATCATAGAGCAGGCCACTAGTGCTGTTGCTTGTCCTCAGGACCCTCACAAACCCCCCTTTCTCTCACAATAAAACATACCCTCATATCTGTCTCCTTCAGTCAGCCAGACACCCAATCCTTTCCCACTCAGCCACTCTTTTCCATCTACAGACACACTCGCATAACACAAAGAAGGCCACCCACATGTACATAACTTTCATCATGCACATACATCTCAACATTGATCTCAAACATTGATCATTAACGTGAATTGGTGTGCCATCTAGTAATATTGTACCGGCTGGGTGGAGTAAAGGTAACATCACTGCTCTATGACTTTGGAGTCCGTGGAGACACAGGTTTGAATCCGGGCAAGAGCACCTCTCCAGTAAGTGTCCTTGGGCAAGACACTCCAGCCCTGGAGATGTGGCTAAACTACAACTCCCATGAATATTTGTCAAAGTACCGGCTGGATGGTGTAGAGGTAACATCACTGCTCTATGACCGTGGAGACACAGGTTCAAATCCCAGCACGAGCACCTCTGTAGTAAGTGTCCTTGGGTAAGACACCTAATGGTACATACTTGGCACCCAGGACATACTTGAAAAAGAGAGAAATCTCAATGTATCCTTCCTGGTAAAATACTTTCTCCAAAAAAAAAAAACCATTGAGCTTGGAGTTATTTACAGTGTATCAGTTGACAATCCTCCCATTGGCACCATCAAATGCAAAAATGCTTTCATGTCTGTGGCAATAACTCTGCTGCATTGTAGCTGGCAGGAGAATGGCTGCACCAAACATGGGATGATTACATTTAAAGCTCTCTGCATCAACCACAAACCGTATTTCATATTCTGGTCACCAGATATGGGAGATCTGTTTTTACTCTCTGGCTGTGTTGTATTATTTTACATCACTTTCAAGCTTTCAATCTATCCTTTATTGTATATTGTGCAAGGTGTGTAATACAAAGAAAACATTTGGGAGAGTCCAGCATTATTCACAGCGTCATGTACTTAATTGAGCTGAAAACGTATTCTGTGGAAAGATAGGAAAACACCCATGTGGACAATCACATTCTTTACAATATATAGACTCCCATAAGACACTGTGACAAGTAAAAATGCTACATTAAGCAATCACAGTATCACCCAAAAATAGACTTTAATGATATTACTAGAGTGGTTTAAACTTGTTAAAATAATCTACAATCATATTGTGAAATATTATTTATTTTACTAGTATATCATTGCTTCCATTATCCAGGAAGAAATACATGTCGTTTCAGATGGCAGTCCATACCGGCAAAAGAGACGACCGCAATTCTCATCTTTACAGGCATTAATGGGAAACACAGTACGACACGTGTGATTAAGGACACTTAGCATTTTTTAAATTAATTTTAAGTAATAATGGGGAAATTAAGAGCATAAGTGCCAATGTAGGTAGCAGGATGAGAAAGCAATTATATATGATTGGAATATTGTATTGCTCGCTGCATTTGAGTGGCACATAAGGCGTATTACTGGAAACACAAGGGCTTGCATGAGTAGAATAGAGGAAACTATGTTTGACAGATGCGCATTGCATTAACATTTCTGTTATGTTTCCTCGCACATGTCTTGATCCATACATCTAACTATAACATGCAAACACATTTCTGGAGACATAAAAAAAATCTAGAAAAACACAAAGGGCCCCATTACATTCTTCACGCAATTATTTGCGCGTGCGCAAAAACGCATTAACGCGAGGGGAAAAACCCTTTGCGCCAACCGTCAAATTACGACGTTCACGCAAACGATGCGCGTTAACGTCTAACGCGAGTTACCCTGCATGAGCGAAAGTTCGTGCGCGCATCCCATACTTAACATTGTGATCGCAAATGCGTTCGTGCGCTGGTACGCGGCTGGTATTACAATCGATGCGCAACTTTGTACGAATGACGTTTGCGCGCATAATTTTAATGTCTTTTAACCCCTTAGTGACTGGGCGTTTTTACACAAATCCGTCCTTTAGTGACCGCTGCTGTCTTTACGTTTATGCGCTGTTAGTGTTTAGGTCAGATTTTTCTCTTACTCGTTTATTCAACCCACACATATTATACACTGTTTTTCCTGCCATTAAATGGACTTTCTAAAAATACCATTATTTCCATCATATCGAATAATTTACTATAAAAAATAATATGAAATATGATGAAAAAATTGTAAAAACACACTTTTTCGTAATTTAATCCCCAAAATCTACAACCACCAAAAAAGACCCTGGCTAAATAGTTTCAAAATTTTGTCCCAAAAATAGAAATACCCAATCTTTACATGTTTTTGCTTTTTAACCCCTTCACTGCTGAGCCAGTTCACCTATGTGCGCTGAGCTCATTCTGATCGTTTTATGCTAATTATTTTTAGATGACAGTCTAGGTACTATTTAACTAAACCCCCCCCAGACAATTTTTTTTTTTAAAAAAAATAAAAATGTAAATTTTTTTGTTTTATTATTATGTTTTTATTTATTTATTTTTTAAAATTGTATTTTTACACCAAACCTGGTCATGTTCAGGCCTTTCCATTGATATCAAATATGACATCTAGCTACCACAGATCGGGAGATAAAGGGATCCAAAGGATCCCCCTATCTCCACATGGCAGCTAGGGGGTTAACTGGCCCACTGACATACTCACACATATGGTGAGGATGTCAGTAAGTGGGGGGTGACCTGGAGGCTTGGCTGACATCCAAGATGTCAGCCCCCTCCAGGTTTGAATCGTGATTCGGTGCAAATTTGGTGAACTGGCTCAACAGTTCACCAAAACGTTTGCATATAGAATGTAACGTACATAATACAAATTTTAAATTTGAACATAAACCAACAAAAGTAACCTTCTGACCCTCAATAATCAAATCCAGCCATTCTTTGCCATTGAAGACATAAGGGGTTATTCCCAAAGTGCTGTCTTGCAAACACTAGCAAAAGTTGTTGGTACCGTAGCGTCAACAAACACTAGCATTTCACTAAACAAAAATCCAAAGAACTAAAGGAGGAACATCAGAATGCAGCTTCTTCTGTCGCTCTTTGCATTCTAATTTCGTGAGATGCTGGTGCTGGGATAATGAAAATTCTCACCAGTCTTTACAATGCCAGTGCTTCGTGAATAAATCCTATAATCTGTTTTATGAGGCCTACTGAGAGCTTGCAGGCAATTCAGCTACAACTCTGTAGACTGTTGCCTGAGACCAAGGGCTCTATCACCTCTTTCAAGTTAACGCTAGTGACAGCGTTAGCGCTAGTTTAAAGGAGATCATAGCGATGCGCCAAAATCGCCTTCGAAACTCTAACGGGTTAAAAAACGCATTAGCACTTGTTAATTTGCGATTCGTAGCACAAGATTACAGTACTTTGCGCTCCCTATACCTAACATGGGGAGCGCAAAGTGAAAGTACAGAATAGCTAACGTTAGGATCCCTTGGTCCTGATGCCAGTTAATAAGAGCTGGTGCTAAAGAAAAAGTTACCCCCAGCTCAGAGGTGCAGGTAATGGATTGTGCTGCTGCAGAATCCATTACCTGCAGCTCAAACCCCCCAAAAAAACAAATACCTCTATCCCTGCAGCGAGAACAGTAGTCTGATCTGCTGCTTCTGGCCTCCGGGAGCAGAGTGAGACTGGGGGAAGAAAGTCCCCTGTCTCCCTCTGCAATCACTCCACCGACCAGCAGGATCGCGCAAGAGGCGAGATCCTGCTGGTCACGTGACACAGCAGCAGCACGATACTCCATGGAGTCCTATGGACACCATGGAGGGGATGCTGGGGACGGCACTGTGGCGCTGCCTCCAGCATCCGTGATCTTGCTGATCACTAAGGGGCAGGCTGCCAGACTCAGTGCCTGCCCTGCAATCTGCTGGGGAAACCGGGACGCTAAAGGGTAAATTTGCAAATGCAAATTTTTCCCCTTAGAATTCCAAAAAATGCTGCCTGCATTGGTACCGCGTGGTAAAATACAGCCGCGAGCATTCACTCGATAGAGTCCATAGGACTCCATTGAGTTCCCCCCTGCCATTCGCATTACCAGCCGGATCTCGCCTTGCAAGATCCGGCCGGTCCGCGTAGTGATACACAGGGAGTGACTGGGGGGACTTTTTCCCCCAGTCTTTCCCTGCTCCCACCGGATGGAGGAGGCGGTTGGAGCCGCGGTCCTCGCCACAGGACAGAGGGTGAGTATGCGATTCATATTTTTTATTTTAAGGCTGGTGTTAACGGATTCTGCAGAAGCGGAATCCGTTAACACCAAGTCCTGGCTGTGGTTAACTTTTTGCTAACCAGAGCCGGACGTTAATCAGCGCTGGAACTTTGTAATTCAGCGCTGATTAACACTTTGCGCTCCCCATGTTAAGTATAGGGAGCGCAAAGTACAGTAACCTCGCACTGAAAAGTGCAAGGTACCAAATGCAAACGGTTAATTAACCCGTTTGCGTTTGGATTGTAATATGCGATAAACACCGCAGCATTAACACTGTGCACCGTGAGAGTTAACGTTTGCGTGAAGATTGTAATGTAGCCCTCAGTTGGGCCTTACAGCTCAGAAAAGGAACATGGGTCTTACGGTTCAAAAGGGGCCTTTTGATGCAAAACCTGTTTTGTACTTTAGTTCTAGTACATTCTTAATTACATTAATAACCAGACCTCTTAATGCTAAAACCAGTCTTTGTTAGAATAACTGTATTTAGCTTGTATATCTGATTGTGCTCCACAGGTTAAAACCTTTATATTCGTCGGAATTTTCATCTCCAGTAATGGGACTTACTCCAATCTCTATCACATAAAATTAATTCTTATCCTGAAAATAAAACCAGCAAGACTAAACTTACCCTTTCCGATAATTGGTCTGTAAAGATGCAGACTGGATCCATAAATAACCGTTCTTTAATGACATGGAGCTAAAACCGAAAACCTACAGTGATGGATGAAAAGACATTAAGAGATTTAAAATATTATTGGAGATTTCACTCCAACTCTGGACAAGATTCAATGACCCGAAGGGAAAAAAAAATGTAAAACCTTCACTGCTTTACTGGCTGTCCCTGTTTGATACATTGATTTTGAAGATGTAATATTTGCATTTTCCCAGTACTGGAAAAGCAAAGGCAAGAACTGCACGAGGACATTTTTTTATTTATAATGTAACTCTCTATATCTTCTAAGTATGGGTTCAAGAGCAGATAGCATAAAAGATGTTTCAGGGCCTAGTTCCATGTTTCGGAATTATCCGTTCAGTTATGTGATGCTCATGCGTGACGAGATAGTCTTAAACTTAAAGAGATATTGTGTACAGGTGATTTACTTGCCATGAGGACACTCTTAGCAGTATAAGATTGTGTCTGTCAGTAGAGATTTTGTTTTGGTTTTTGTCCTCCAACAAAAATTGCATTGTAGGCTACTATTTTTTTATGGAAGGAAGAGTTTATAAAATATATAGAAAAATATCAATGAATTCTTACAAAATTTAACTGAGCATGCAATATATGGGCGTTATTTGAAAACTGTCCTGTATGAGCGTACTTTACACATGCTCAGTCTGCCTCTTCAAGAGATTCCTAATGACACTGTCCTTATGGGCGATTAGGCACTGCTGTCCATGAAAAGAAGCAGATGACACTCAACATGTCATTGACATACTGTAAAGGGCCCATATGATAACGATAGTGAGTGACATGCAGGGGAAAGTTGACCTGACTAATAAATCAGAACTCTATATAGCCTCATTATGCAATACACCAAGATGGATGAAGTTAAATTTCTTTGTTGTGGTAACATGATCAATTTTTGGTTGTGGGGCTCTGTGCCTCTTCTTTAAATGTTACCAGCTGCCCATGGTGTTAGTGCAAGCAAGTAAGTAGTAAGGATTATTTATTTTTGAACATACATTTTATTACAACATTTTAAAGGATACAGAAAACTTAAAGGGGAGGTTAGCATCATATAGGACAATAACTACAATTTTATGGACATTGTCCACCATTGATGTCAGTCAACAGGCAAGGAATTTATATGATACCAAATCTCCTGCAGCTGGAAGCAGTGCTGCAAGAACAATTCACAGGGGTAGAAAACTGTATCACAGATAACAAACTTTTTCTAAATACTGACAAAACTGTTATAATGCTCTTTGGAACAGCACCTAAACTACACAAATTGCAAACACCCCATCTATGTGTCAGGACAAGATCAAATGACACGCTGACTACAGTCACTTCTCTCAAATATCTAGGTATGTGGTTAGATCCAAATCTATCCTTTGGCCCCACATCGAAAAACTCTCATCTAAACTCTACCCCAAACTAGGAGCCCTGTACAGAAACAAATCCTGCCTGAGCCCCGCGGTAAGAAAGCAGATTGTACAACAAATGCTTATGCCAGCCATTGAATACGGAGATGTAGTGTATGCAGCGGCCCCTCAAACACAACTCCAGAAACTTACTACATTGTATAACTCATTCTGCCTCTTTGTGCTACAATGTAACTATATGACCCCCCATTGTGACATGTTAAAAGAACTAAACTGGTCATCACTGGACTCTAGACACACCTTCACCTTTCCAACCTGGTGGTTTAAGAGCTTGTCTGGGAAGCTACCACCCTACCTGAATAGACTGCTTCCCCCAGCAGTTCCCTCATCCTATAACCTCCGATCCCGGACCAGCACTTCACTTGCAATACCACAATACAAAAAGAAAGTGTCTCGATCCTCATTTTCCTACAGAGCACCACAAATATGGAATAACCTCCCAGACGCCATCAAATCTTCCCCAGTCTAAAGACCCTTAAGAGTTCCATATTAACATACCTCAATAGGGAATGCACCTGTAAACATGTGACATAATGACTTTGTTTCCTACATATTTATTTTTCTGCTAATCTGTATATTTGTTTTTGCGTTAATATCTTGCATTTTACTATTTTGTAAACCACTCAATGTTCTTGAACCCAGGACATACTTGAAAAATGAGAGAAATCTCAATGTATCCTTCCTTGTAAAATCCTTTGTAAATAAAAATAAATAAATGATAAGAAGGAACACATTAATATTGGTATACATGTAAAACAAAGTAATATAAGAACAATATTTTTTACATATAAAGCTTTAGTATAACAGCGCAAAGTGCAAATAAAATCTTCAATTATGGTTGTGTGGTGTGAGGATAAGAGCCACAGAGTTTGAGCGCGCGTTACGAAAAGTTTGCATCAATAATGTAAAGGAAGTCATACGTAACTCATTCACCTCATACCATCGGCTTACATCAAAGATACTGTACATGGGGGACATTTTAGCTTTCTAATAACTAGAAATTGGAGCAGATGATTATTTTTTTTTCACAGGTTTGATACGTGCTTTTTCTGTCTTCCGCATCCCAAAAATGTGATTCATCACAGAACAATATGGATTAAGATGATATTTATGAAGATCATAAACATTTCTTCTGCATGCTTCAGAACATACTTGAAAACGAGAGAAATCTCTATGTATCTTTCCTGGTAAAATCCTTTATAAATAAATAAATCTATAAAAATTTGCTGACAATGGGAAACAGGGCTGTACTGTATTTAGCAATAAATTAGGCATTATACTCTAAAGAACATTAATCTGACACATACGTAACACACGTAGTAGCAGTAATAAAGTGTCACATTCTTCATACCAATACTTCTTCTATCTGACCTGCTTCTTACTGTCATAACCTGTGGACTGCTGCATTGTACATCATACACCACATCGTCTTACCAACACGGAAATAGAGAAAAATGCTTCCTTTAAGCTTATTAACCCTTTTCTTCCCAACCCCAGATTTTTTGGAAACTAGATCAATGTGTTATCTCTTTTTGACGAGATATTGCTGGCTGCAACTTACCCAGTTACAGCATGGGGCGCCACAATCCTTCAGCTTCATGAGCAGTGTTTACTGAGGGGGTCCTTGTGCAGCAGTGCACACTTGGCCCTCAGAAGTGATGTCAGCACGTCAGCATGCCATCAGCTGCCTGAGCAGAAGGCTGTTCTAGAGGACGTCTCTTCCGCTCACCCTGTCGCTCCATTGGCATGCAAGGGGTAAGGATGTATGTTTTCCTCTGGATCATCAATGTTGACAGCTAAACTTTGACAAGGAATAATTCCAAACTTTCCTATAATTGTGTCAGGAAAAGACCCTACCATAAATATTGGTAAGTGATTCCCTATCAAATGAGCCCAATTGCACGTGACAGGTGCACTATCACCATGTTTAATTCCGACCAAGTAAATGTGATGAAAAGTGGTATTTTGTATCCTGTTTGAAACTGTGCAAAATGGGTAATGCAGTACAATCTCACATTTTTTGTTTTCCATTGGCACTGCGAGCAAGACATTCAGGGCAATAAAAAATGTTTGCCATATGACCAAAAAAAAAATGACAGTTGCTTTTAAAATAATCAAAATGCTCTGTAAAGGCCAACGATAAATTGACAACGCTCAAGTCCAAAAAAAGCATCCAAAAGTATTAGTTAAAACATAACCTGGATTTGTAAAATGAATTAATTTAAAATAACATTACATTTAAATTAAAAAAAGGATAATAGAAAAATTTATATAAAATTGAAATAAATAATATTAACTTTAAATGCACAACATTATTTACATGAATAAGAAAACTCATCAGCAGGATTTACATTAACAGTAACCATATTGCGATGTTTCTATTTACTATAAATGCACCAGTGGGATTCTATTGCACATTAAACGCACCAGCGGGATTTTACTGTACATTAACCACAAGAGTGAGATTTTCATGCTGATGTGGTACTCCATTTTAAAATACTGCTGGTTTGTTTACTGGTAATATTAGTTCTGCTCTGTGTTTACTGTTATTATTAAAATTGCTGTGCATTTACTGTTAATATAAATTCTGCAGGTGAATCTTTCTGTTAATATAAATTCTGCTGTACAGTATAATCACACTGGTGGGTTTCCAAAATCCCTACAATTCTGTACATCAGTAAACTGTGGAGAACTGTTATTATGTATATTAATACACGAGCAATTTTATATCACAACATTAATAAATACTCAGATATGACTACAGATTACAGTAAAACATATATTTAACTGCTGTGACTGAAATATTTTCAATTTGACCACTGCTAAGCGTGTTAAAAATCAATATAGGCATAATAATTAGCATCCAGAAAATAATATCAAACTGGACATGTTAACCCTTTAACGTTGCGGGACGTACTATGCTGTTCCTGTGAAGCGTGGGCCTATCGCTGCATAGTATGCCCCGCAGCTTGCACATAGACGTGATTGGTCCACCTACATTACATGCCAATCGTGTCATTGACTGTTGTGGGATCACTGACCTGGGGCAGTCAATGATGTGCTCAGCGTATGTGCAATGTTGGTGGGCCAAAGGCCGGTCTCAGCACCAGTGGGGCTTGCTATGTTTCCCCGTGGCATTGAGCTACGGACTTGCTGCTGGGAGCTCCCAGCGACAGGGGATTAATTTATTTATACTCAAAATTACAAATTATTGTTCGGTGTTTATGCATTCCTGCCATGAGATCACAAACATAAGGCTAAATTACAATCTTCACGCAAAAAGCCTCGCGGAAAGCGAAAATCTTTGTGCCAAGCGTTAAACTTTTGCGCGTGCAAATCACCACTGGAAATACAATCCTCGCGGCTTTTTTCTGCCTCCGACCAATTGCGCGCGCATACAGGACGCGCCAAATGCAGGCGCAGTACAGTCTCTTTGCGCGAGCAGTCTTTTTTCGAGATTCAGCCAAACAGAATTAAGAACCACACCTGTCTCAGGTTACAAAATTGCACCTGCCACTGTCAAACCGAGCATATATGCTGCAGCAATAATACATGCACACACAACTTCATCCATTGTATGGGTTTGGTATGATTTGAATGGGCCACTGTGCTTTGGTGCATTCCTTTTTATGGGCTTGGATATTTGGGGTTAGCCAGGTTGTTCAAATTTGCCATTAGCACCAGCTTTTAGGAGTTGCTAAAATTATTTGCGCAATATGTTGCAATGTGTGTCTATTTTATACAAAAAATCTCTATATTTAATTTTTTTTGCAGGGATAATGTACAAGGGGAATGCACAATAAGGGCATTTCTCAGCATTTGCCAAAAGGAATGGTATTCTCATGCAAAAGAAGAGGAGCAGCAGCTATAGCTCCCAGCAATCTATTTCATAACAGGAATCATGTATGGACAGAAATTTTAGTGAGATCCCAGAGTTCCTATACTTATCTTTTAAAAGCTCAACCCCTGGTGCTATCTATTCTTCTTTTTTGAGTTTCAAAGAACTCTTCTGTGTTTTGGTTAAAATGACCGTAGTAGTGATGTGTTTTTAATGCAAACGCAATACTATGGGCATCACAGTAGAGCAGGCCACTAGTGCCGTTGCTCGTTCTCAGAACCCTCACAAACCTCTCTTTTTCTCACTAACCGTCATACTATTGTTGGTCAAAAACACAAACTGAAACAGGATTATTAAGAGAAAAGTAAAACTCTTGAGAACTTTTGGAGAGGTGAAAATTCTAGGTCAAAATAGTCAAACCAGAAAAATTCTCCCATTTATCTCATTTTCCAAATTGGCTATTTTGACCTAGAAATTTCACTTCTCCAAACTTTCTCTGGAGTTTCACCTTTCTCTGAATAACCCTGTACGTTTTAGGAGAAGAATTCCCAGTTTAGCTTCAGTGGAAGTCATAGGAATCAATCAATCTATCTCTCTTCTATTAACCTCCCTGGTGGTGTTCCCCAGTGTGTCTCGGGGTTAAATTTCACCACTGAGAGCATTAACCCCAAGCCACACTTGGGCTGCATACATCACCTCTCCCTGCGCTCCCTCGCTGATCTCTGCTGTCTACTCAGACGATCGCGACCTTATACTTCCTGGATCCCTTCACGCGAAGAGGGAACCAGGAAGTAATGAGGTTGCGATCGAGGGAGTGCAGGGAGAGGTGATGTATCCAGCGGCATCCCGAGTGTTGCTCGGGGTTACTGCTTCCAACATAGGAATTTAACCCTGAACCACACTCGGGATACCGCTAGGGGGCAAAATATTTTTTTTTTACTGCTTTTAGACCAGAAATTTCACAATTAATAGACCACCAGGGAGGTTAAGATTCTGGCAGAACCCCACATGAGTACACTTGCAGTAGGAGTAGATGTTAAAGGGAATATACAGTATCATACTGCTAAGGCTGAAAAATCAATACCCCTGTTTTTCCTTGATCTGATATGGTCAGCTCCAATACCAACTGAAAAAAATCTTACTAAAGCAATCGTGAAAAAAGCCTATTTCTGAACTGAATTTGGTCATGTTAGAAATGGTACATTCTGCCAATTATAGTCGCAGATAAGGGGATTTTAATCTCCCTGTAAAATGGTTTAATTTGCCTCAGCATTCATTTAGAAGAGAGTTTTTTAACTTCTATTGTATGACGTTTTCCTTGAATTAATCAGTGGTTTAATCACAAAACCCATATAAACCCGTATAAACACATAAACGCTATCATGGATATGCTTCTTGCTCTATAAACCCCTGGATTTTATAGCTGTGCACTGTAGACTGTATAGACTACGAGGAAAATCACTTGGCATTTATAACTTCACTTTGCTGACTCCTAAGAATTTCCCCCAAATTAACTAGTGTAAGCAAGCGCAGCGTTTAATATTACTTTATTTATTTTAAAATTGATCCACTTTAAGCAGGATGTTACTGGACACACATTTAATGCAAAGCAAAATGTCTTGGAATTTTAGTAAAAGAGTTCTTTGGGCTTCGCTGTTCTTTTATTCCTGAGCAGACCTTGTAGAGAATAAATCCGATGTCTTGCATGCTCAAATCACTTCTTTTCTATTGATGTCATCAGGCAGCATGCTCCACTTGGTGATCTCAGCACATCTGGTCACCTCTGCTCCGGCAACACAGGGTCCTGCTTTTCCTGCTTTTCCAGATTTTAACTTGTAAAGATAAAAAAAAAATCCTTTTAACAGATCATTGGAAACCAGATCTTAACAAAGGCAGAGCACATGCGACTAATGAACAAGTGAGGTCATAGGGTTTCCTGTTAAAAAAAAAGGTCTGATGTAAGAAATGCTTCTCATTAGGTAATTCTCTTTGCATACGGTTTTGTATTTTCACACCGATGAATATAATAGAAACGGAAAGAATGAAAGAATGAAAAAATGAACACTCAAATCATTTGTATATTGTAGAAATGATGGAAGGTCAGAACGGGTTCTAAAGCTTTCTCCAAAGGATGTTCTCCCACTACAGGAAAGAAAGATAACCTCAATAACAATTCCGAATATAGGCAACGCACATTGGATAATGAATACTCTGGACACGTCACTCTCATGGTTAAACCTATAACCTGTTTGTAGGCAATACCTCAGTCTTAAGTCGCCCACCGATGACCAGGTCGTACGCAAGGAGATAAATGACACACGACACAATAATAACACGACTACTAAGCTGTGGAATGATATATATTTATTATCGGCCACAACTATAACCCCACCAAACATAAAATAACACATAAATATAACCATATACAGTAAAGTAATAGACAGTGCTGACAGGGAACTCCACACTCCCACCATACCTCTCCTAAACCAAAACAACTTAACTCCACTCCCATACATCTAATCCACCAAATTCCACCTTAAATAAAGCAACCCTACCTCAGCACTGCCTACCAGCCCCCGCTGTGACAAAGGGGAAAAAAATTAAAAACCCAAACCATAACAAAAAACCCCATATAACGCTATAATAAAGGGAGGGAGGGTGGGGCTTTCGCTCTCTCGATTACCTCAGGAGAAAAGGCGCGCAGAGCCACTGAGCACGCGCCCTTTATACTCCTGAAAAAACCCTGCCTCCCTTCTTCCCGCTCAAACAGCCTGCAAGCTCTAACCCCCTACTCTCACTAAAAAATCCTCCTTGCATCCTGGCATCAGGGGCAATTTATGGGCCATCCTCCTAAGTTGCTCCAGGCCTTCAAGACCGTAATTCTGCTAAGCTGCTCCAGTAAGGAGTTTTTTTATGCGCCAGTTCTGTTATTCTGTATTTTTTTTATACTCAAATGCGCTTTCTTTAAAATGCTTACCCATAAACATGATCTTTTTGATGGTGCTTGTTCTTTAGCAATACCTTCATGAGAAAGCACACTTTTTGGTTGTAAAAAGCTAATAAATGGCACATCCAGAAAAAAACAAACAACTGCAAAATGGCAAAAACCTGATGCGTTTCGTGTGACAGTGTGCACATATTCCTAGTTACTGATTCCCCCCCAACGTTTGCTTTTGTAACCTTATAGCAGACTACAGTGCCGTGACTGAAATCAGAGCTACTTGCTTAAATAAACCCAGTGTGGACACTGATGTACGACTGAGTACACTTCAATAAGTGGATATAAACATTAGTAGCCTCATTTTGTTTTTAGAAGATTCTTATAGTTTTTGGTTGTCTGCCAATACATCATCAACACATCAGGTCTATTCAAAGAAAGGTGAAAATCAGGATAATTGGCAGGAGAAGAGAACAATCTAGACCAAATAGCTGATTTGGAAAGTGAGGTAAATGGGAGAATTTTTCTGGTTTGGCTATTTTGACCAAGAATTTTCCCTTATACAGTTATTCTCCTGAGTTTCACCTTTCTTTGAATATACCTGTATATATATATTTTTTAGAAAGTTTGAAAGTAGTTTTCAAGTTTGTTCTGAGTAGGCAAGTATGCACCATTAAGTTTCTTGCCCAAGGACGCTTACTGGATAGGTGCCCTGGACGGGATTTGAACCTGTGTCTCCATTGTTGTAGAGCAGTGATGTATGTGATGTGGAGTTTTTCTTAACCGTATCTATAAATGCAGTTGATGGTAGTATGTAGCATGCCTGCCGATGCATAATAATGTTATGAATACTTTATTGGGGACACAAAGCAATATCAAAAGGAAATGTTAATGACTGATAATGTGAATATCGTATAGACAACACCATTCCATACAAATATACAGATATTTATCATCACTTCGTACATTCTGATAATCAGGGTGGTTCAATATAATGCCTAACTTATGTATTTCATGACGGAATTGAAGAGTGAGGCAAGCCAATCTTGGACTTTGTGTTCTAACAGGTTGGCACTGTAGTGTGTGCATATAATGGATATAACATGATCTTATGGCCTGGTCCCTAGATACTCTCAGTACCCAGAAGTTGGGTGATTTTAGAAACCTATGACTTGGCATTCTCTAGTTTACTGGTTTGGCAGTGTGAGGTGTTAGTTGCACGCTATTAGGGCTACGGGAATGAGGAGCACTTTGTCCTTGTGAATGATATTCTGAGGCAGCAACCTTGGTCCTCCAGATGTTTTGGAACTACTTCTCCCATGATGCTCAGCTACTCATTAAGTTAGGAGAGTCTCATATGCTTTTCCTCTAAGGATTTTGGTTCTTTCTTACGTGAAACAGAGAAAACAGGATTTTTTTCTGTTAACTCATTTTATAATGTGGTAGGGCTTAAAGCCAGGGCCTGTTTAGAGACAACTTAGGCTGGTGTCACATGAGCGCACTTGAGAGCGGTAGGAACATCCTTGGGAGTGGATGTTCCTTCCACTCTGACACCTGTGTGGCCACCTCGCTGAGCGCAGTTAGTGTGCTCAGCACTACAAAGCTTTATTTTCCTATGGAGGATCACGCTTTCTAGTCCTGTCGAATGCGTGTTGTAGCGTTTCGACGGGGCGGGTTTCCACACCTCCGGTGTAGTGTGAGGAACTAGTGCGTATGCTACACCGTGTGGCCCGCCCCATCGAAGCCTCATACCGCTGCATCGGAAGTCGGGTGGCGGGTCAATACGTGCACTTAGTGTGCTCGTGTGACCGCAGCCTTACAGGCTGTAATGTTTAAGCTTTGTGCTGTCGAGGCGTTTGTACCAATGACTCTCGGATGCAGAATTAAGGATGAGCGTGGTGCTGGTTTTATTATCATACGGCAAGCTGCTGAATGACCATTACTGTTCAAAGGGCAGCAGCGACTTATCAGCGTCAAGATATGGCTACATGTAATTCATTTCTACAAGCAAGGTTTCCTCGCACGTGTAGAAAGGTTTTAGGCTATTTTAACCAGATAAAGGGCATCTAGAAAGTACACATACTGACCTAAAAGCAAACAAGCAGAGCCAGTTCATCACTGCAGACTTTTCTATGTAGTCTAGTAAAAGTGTGGTAGTTGAAATTACAGCTCACCGTGGACTAGTAATAAGTAAGCTGTAAATATTTGTGATGCCCAGCTTTGCTTATCAAGCCTCATGCAATCAATACCACTTGTGGACCACTTGAATATTCCTTCTCTGGCTTCATTATATACTGCAGAGAAATGCAGAAATGATGGTGTAGACAGGCATGAAGACAACAACCAAGAACTTATTCCACTATAGGGAATTCCTCTTTCCACAAACATGGCTGGATTTATAGTTGGGCCTTAGAGAAAAGAGGACATGAATGATGCAGCACAAAATCCATAAAATCCTTCAATAGGTATCGACTGAATTTCTTGGTGTATAAACATTAGACTGCCTAGGCCTCAAACAGTGTCACATATACAGTTGTGTTCAAAATTATTCAACCCCCAATGCTGTAAAGGGTTTTAGGGAATTTAGTGTACATTTGTAATTGTATTCAGAATGAAATCCTACAAGGACTTTTTAAAGAACCATATGCAACTAAAATGACATCAATTGGTTTTGTAATACAGTAGTAAATGTTTATTTTGTGAATTCTTCATTGACACAATTATTCAACCCCTTAAAGACTACCACTCTGAAGAACTTAGGTTCATTCAAGTGTTTTCAATCAGGTATTGAAAACACCTGTGGATGTCACGGAGCAGCAATAAAGCATAATAAGCACCAATTAGGCAGCTTTAAAATGACTGTGATGCTCAGCTCCTTCTAGACATTTACTGGTGTGGTTACAAACATGGTGAAGTCAAAAGAATGGTCGAGGAAGACAAGAGAAGAGGTGATTACTCTTCACAGGAATGGCAATGGCTGTAAGAAGATTGCAAAGATGTTAAACATACCAAGAGAGACCATAGGAAGCATCATTCGCAAATTCAAGGCAAAGGGCACTGTTGAAACTCTACCTGGTCGTGGCAGAAAGAAGATGCTGACTTCGACTGCTGTGCGCTACCTGAAGCGTAGAGTGGAGAAAAGTCCCCGTGTGACTGCTGAGGAACTGAGAAAAGATTTGTCAGATGTGGGTACTGAAGTTTCAGCTCAGACAATACGGCGCACACTGCGTAATGAAGGCCTCCATGCCAGAACTCCCAGGCGCACCCCCTTGCTGTCTCCAAAGAATAAGAATAGTCGACTGCAGTATGCCAAAAGTCATATGGACAAACCACAGAAGTTTTGGCATAGTGTTCTGTGGACTGATGAAACAAAATTAGAACTGTTTGGGCCCATGGATCAACTCTATGTTTGGAGGAGGAAGAACAAGGCCTATGAAGAAAAGAACACCTTGCCTACTGTGAAGCATGGCGGGGGGTCAATCATGCTTTGGGGCTGTTTTGCTTCTGCAGGTACAGGGAAGCTTCAGCCTGTGCAAGGTACCATGAATTCTCTTCAGTACCAGGAGATATTGGATGACAATGTGATGCAGTCTGTCACAAACCTGAGGCTTGGGAGACGTTGGACCTTTCAACAGGACAATGATCCCAAGCATACCTCCAAGTCCACTAGAGCATGGTTGCAGATTAAAGGCTGGAACATTTTGGAGTGGCCATCGCAGTCACCAGACTTAAATCCGATTGAGAACCTCTGGTGGGACTTAAAGAAAGCAGTTGCAGTGCGCAAGCCTAAGAATGTGACTGAACTGGAGGCTTTTGCCCATGACGAATGGGCGAAGATACCTGTAGATCGCTGCAAGACACTTGTGTCACGCTATGCTTGACGTTTAAAAGCTGTTATAACTGTAAAAGGATGTTGTACTAAGTACTAAGATTGAATGTCACTTGGGGGTTGAATAAAACTGATAATGATGTGAGCACAGAAAAGACATTTGTGGTTATTTCATTATAAATGTTATGTTATATTTGTCTGACCTACACGTGCCTCTTTGATTTAATTGTAAGCAAGATGACTGAATGATCAAAATCAATGTCAAACTGGCCAAAACACTCAATTTCAGTGGGGGTTGAATAATTTTGAACACAACTGTATGTGTGTGTGCAGTGTACCTAAATGTGTTTCCAATTTCTAAAAGGCAGTTTGTGTGACTTGACTCAAATGTGGTATAGAAAACCAAATCTATTTAGAAGGGATTTCACAAAATACCAGCAGCAGACCTGTATCAAGGCACACGATCTGGCTGTGTGACACACAATTTTCCCTCAGACCACCAGATCATCCGGCAGCCCTAAACTGTCACCCGGTTTTTAGGAAGCCTAAATAACCATGCCCTGTAAGTGCGTGTTTAGTGGATCTTCTGGCACTTAAATGGTTAAAATCAGATCTTTTGACCATACATGATCACTGCATGCAGTGCTGGTGTATGAGCATCTCTGATTGGCTGCACTGTATGACAGCTGGTCCCCCTGCCTCGGATGTGCCAGCATGTCACTCCCCTTTTGGTGGGGTGTCCGTGACGGTGATGACAGTCACGCCCTTCGGAAACAACACCCCCTCCTTCCCTCTCATAATACAGTGAAAGCAACAACCCAGCTGTAAAGGAGGAGAAGATGAGCTAACATTAAGTAGATACATAGAGGGTTATTGGTTCACATGAAAAAATACAATTAATTACATGAATTTCTTTTAATTTAATGTGATGTACAGTAGGGATGAGCCGAACACCCCCGAGTTCCGTTCGCATTCGAACTCGAACTTTTCAAAAGTTCGAATTCGAACTCGAACACGAACTCAATACAAGTCAATGGGACTCAAAGTTCGATCTTTAGAGTGCCCTCCTAGAGGGCATATATGCTAGATATTTGCCATAAAAGGTGTATGGGGGTCCGGGTAGTGCCCTGGGGGACAGGTAACAAGGACAAAAAGTAAAAAAAAAAACGTTTTTAAAGCGACAGTGAGTTTTCCATGAAATAAGGGTTAAAAATAAAAACGAAAAATTCCTTCAAATATCGTGCCTAAGAGGTCCCCATAACCTGCCCGTGAAGTGGCGGATTTGTAGGATGTATAGAAACATTTAAAAACATAGTCCTGGTCCGGGTAGTGCCCTGGGGGACAGGAAACAAGGACAAAAAGTTTTAAAAAAGACGTTTTTTAACCCCTTCACTGCTGACGACATGTGGGACACGTCCTCAGTTACTCCCGCTGTATGCTGAGGAGGACGTGTACCACACGTCATCAGCTTTGCGGGACCCCTGGCGGAGATACTCACCTCTCTGTCCGGGGTCCCGCGGCGTTCTGACTTCAGCGTCCTCAGACGCTGAAGTCAAGCTCCTCCCGACTTAAATGACGTCATCGCGCCATGCGCAATGATGTCATTTCCAGGCGACCCCCGGCCAGGGCCGGTGCAAGCATTTTTATCTAGTCAGGTGAAGGTGCATTTTGGTGCCCCCTCCCCATCCGTGTCATGTCAAGCCAATCAGGATAGAGGTGCCATGATAATCTCTATATATACACATATATATACACACACACTAGGGTTGCTCATATAAGTATATTTGCCCCCAGTTCATATAAGTATATTTGCCCCAGCTCATATGGGTATATTTGCCCCCAGATCACATGTGGATATATTTGCCCCAGATCACATGTAGATATATTTTCCCCCAGATTACATGGGTATATATTACCCCAGCTCATATAGAGATATTTGCCCCAGCTCATATGGAAATATTTGCCCCCAGCTCATATGGGTATATTTGCCCCCAGATCACATGTGGATATATTTACCCCAACTCATGGATATATTTGCCCCCAACTCATGGATATATTTGCCCCCAGCTCAGGGATATATTTGCCCCCAGCTCATGGATATATATTTGCCCCCAACTCATGGTTATATTTGCCCCCAACTCATGGATATATTTGCCCCAGCTCATGGATATATTTGCCCCCAGCTCATGGATATATATATATTTGCCCTCAACTCATGGATATATTTGCCCCCAGATCACATGTGGATATATTTGCCCCAGATCACATGTGGATATATTTGACCCCAACTCATGGATATATTTGCCCCCAGATTACATGGGTATATATTGCCCCAGCTGATATGGAGATATTTGCCCCCAGCTCACATATGGATATATCTGCCCCCAGTTCTCACCTGCTGCCAGGCCCCCCCAGGCTCCGTCGGCGTTCCTCATGGTGGCGAGCGGCCACTGACATGATGCAGCTTTGCCGCTCGCCGGGCAGGAACCACATGACCAGCACAGCCGCTTTCTTGCGAGATCGCGCGCGGCGCTGGTCAGGTGGTTCGGCCCCTAGCGCTGCGCCGGGTCTCCCCGGCCGACCAAGATGGTGGCGCACAGGCTGGGGAATTCCGCCCCCACAGACTGGCAGGAAGCCAGATAGTAAGGCGGCCGCCTGTGCCGCCTTACGCTAGTGCCGGCCATGCCCCCGGCAATACCGGGAGATCGCCTGGAAGGGAGGGGGGGATCCATTCGGATCCCTCTCCCTCCCGATCGGGAGGTCCCACAAAAAAAGCCAGGCACCGCTTAAAAGGGGAGAGTCTCCCCTTTTAAGCGGTGCCTGGCTTTAACCCCTTAGGCACCGGGTAGCACTTCGGCACCTTGCGGCGCCTAAGTGCGGCCTAGCTCCGGTGGGGCTGCCATCTTGGATGGCGGCTCCACCCCCGGGTCCCCCATCACTGCCTGACGTCCTCACGCATAGCATGATGACATCAGCTAGCCGGGGAACCCCTAGCTAATATGTCTGGGTCGTATAATAAAATGTGGCTTCAAATCACGTTTAAACATAATGAGCGAAAGCGGTAAAAATTAGCTCAGCACACAGCAGTGAAATGCCTCAACAGTGAAAGGGTTAAAGGAACAGTGAGTTTTCCATAAAATAAGGGTTAAAAATAAAAACGAAAAATTCCTTCAAATATTGTGGCTAGGAGGTCCCCATAACCTGCCCGTGAAGTAGCGGATTTGTAGGATGTATGGAAACATCGCCATCACAGCACAGACCCACACACGACACCTGGCACCTCCAGTCTGCATACAATGTATCAAATTCATGAGACGGACTAATTAGAAGCACATGTTATTTCCAAACACTAATTAAACACCTGTTGTTTATGCCGTTTGAGAGCACAGGTCATTTAGAGGTGAGAATCTTTGCACGCAGACATTATTTTTTAATTCAATATCTAATAAACCGTTGCTTATAATATTCTGCAGTAAAGAGTCTCTTTATTTCTAGATTTTTTCTATTTTTTATACTTTTTCACAATTTTTTTTTATACGAACTCGAACCATACACGCCAAAAAGTTTGAAGTTCGCGAACTTGCAAACGGCCAAAGTTCGAATCGAACTCCGAACTGATCGAACCGATCAGCTCATCCCTAATGTACAGATGATTATTTTTTATATCAGTATTTATAAGATGTTGCAGCCGTGCTGTCTGTGCTTTAGTACTTTCAACTTGATTTGAAATTGACTTTTACAAAATTGACTTTTGTAAAACACCATCATCATATTATGTATGTTTGTTTGCAGCAGTAATTAAGGATTTGCAACTGGAACCCCATTGCAAAATACCATCATCAGTTTGCATTCATGAATATACAGTGCTTCTTTTAGATACTTCCTTCACTCATTTCCAAGAAAACGGAAACATGTTAGTTTTTATTTATTTATTTTTGCACAACTGTATAAAATGTCATTGAACAGCTACAGCCCCACTTATAATGCTGGGTTAAATTTATGCTTAAAAAGTAAGTTATTTCTCTGACCAGGCTCCATTCTGACCGTCTGTATCAATTTCAAAAGACTCCGTTTGGGTGATCCCCCCCCTCCTTCCAATTTGTAAAGAAAGATTCAAAAAACAAAACTTTATTGTTGCATTCTGACAGTCAGGGAAGAGTAAGCGAGATCTGTGTTTCACCTCAATACTATATAAGTTAGTAGAGTCCCAGATGTTTCAGAACTACATATTCCATGACGCTTGCTCAAACATAAGGCTGCCAGAGCATCATGGGACATCATGTGGGGCCAAGGTTTGCCATCACTGATATACAGGGTTATTCAAAGAGAGCCGATCTGGCCCCGAAAGGTAACCAAACGCTGAAATTCAATGTACGGTTACCTTTCCTGGCCATTCAGCTATTCAGAGAGCAGGCAGTTTGCCAAATGTTGGCGAATTGCCTGCACATACGGTGCCTGTTCGGTGCCTGTTCGAGGGCAGTGAAATCCCCATAGAGAAGCAATGCTTCGTCTATTCAGAGAACATAAAACAGCAGGGAAAAGTTGCCGAAATGCCCTGCTGTTCGTTGGTTTCATTCGGCATTATTATTCAGGAGAATCCCATATGCTTCAATGTTAAAAATATTCCCGTTTTAATTCAATATCTAATAAACCCTTTAATATTATATTCTGCAGTAAAAAGTCTCTTTATTTATAGATTTTTTAGGATCTGTTAGGCATTTTTTAAGATTTTTTTTGGGCAAAATTTGTTTCCTATTTTTTTTTTTTTTAAATCGGCTTTTCTTTTTTCTGTAACTGCCCTTTTTATTATCATTCATTGAATCTTATATGTAAATTCCAGGCATTTTCGTTCAGTAGTATTTTTGCAAACAGCGTTTCAATTTTCAAACTTTCAAGCATACTGTTTTATTTTTTATCACCTTATTCGTCTGCGTGTCGGCTTTTTCCGGCGGCTGCTCTGCGCTGTGAACGATGGCTAGTCGGGTTTCTCCGGCGTGTTCAGGGGGATTAATCCAGCTGTTTCTGCGGGTTTCAGTGAGTGTTCGGCGGGTTTTGTTCTGCGGTTTGCAGCGGGTTTTCCCTGCATTTCGGAGGCCCTGTGGTGCTTGCTGAATACACCGCAGGGTCGACGAACAAGGATCGCCGAATCGCACCGAATTACAGGAAACGGAATGTCACCGAACGTGCGGTGACTTTTCGATTCTCTTTGAATAACCCTGTTGGTTTGTATATCTCTGTATAGTACAATGATACAGTAAACCTGTACCTACTGAGTGTAGCATTGTGTTCTTGGATAAGCATTTTTACATTCTGTCCTCATGTTTTCTAAGCAGGATCACAAAAAATATTGAAGCTATTTTAGCATAATTTAATTTGTAGTTTATTTCTTAAACTTTTTCCTAAATTTTTCAAACTGCCTCTTTGTGGCAAAAAACAACTCTGCCTCCATACTTATATATATGCTTATAATATTTCTGCAAATGATAAATGTTTAAATAAGAAATGCAAAATGCATAAATTTACATGAACTTCATTTTTTTATATCTAGCAGAACAAACACAATCTGAAATTACTGTTTAATATTACATTTAAGATGCGGGTTTGGAATAAATTTTGTGATCGTGTTTTTCTTTCCCAAGAAAAGTGTTTTTTTTGTGTGAAAAATTCGAGTTAATATATGACAAAACGTGCTATTTTTATTTATTTTTTATAGTAGAATCAAGCCAAACCTAACTTCATTTAGCAATATGCATAATGTACTGGCAGAAAAACACAATTTTATACAATTTGCTGTCCTGTGACAGGTCTCTCTCCATCTCAGCTACTACTCTCTTGAAGGTTAACTCAGTGCAGGGACGTACCTAGAACTTTGGTACCCGGGGCGGATCCTATATTTGGCACCCCCCTCCACAACTTTAAAATGTAAAAAAATAATAAAAAATGACATGCACTTTTTTTAATGTTTTCAAAAATATTTTTAGGCTAGGGTCAGACAAACGCAGTATCAACGTGCGTTTAGCAGCACTAAATCACAGCCGTGCTAGCAGCAAATGACGTCCAATGCCGTTCAGCATACGAAGAACGGCCGCACGAAAGTGCGGCTGCGCAACGCAAGTGGCAAACGAACGCATTTTTTCGAGAACGTGATACCGCTAGTACTGACGTACAGAGTGAGCTGCATCCGCTAGCGGCGTGTGTGCGTGATTAGGAGATGTCAGACGCTGCTCATGTCCGGCCAACATCACGTCCAGACGCAAAAAGGGTTTTATTGATGATCCGTACAAAATCACGGACGAAAAATGTGCATCGTATGACCGCTATCGCGTATTCCGTGAAAAAATACGTCCATTCGTTCGAACGCACTTTTTCACGGACAACGCGAAAAATGCGTTAGTCTGACCCTAGCCTAAGTTATAGGATTCTGGCAGGACATGACGTATACATATAATAATGATATATTATGAATCTACCGATGGTGGATCATTCATGCGTCCTCTGTGCTGTGCAATAAGGGGCGAGTGTAGATTCGTTTTGGATAATTGTTATTTTTAAGTGATTTCGCAAACTCACAACATATCCATCCTATAGTGGTTTTTCTTTTTTCTGCAAGAGACCTTTTTATTATCAATCATAGGACCTTATATGTAAATTCCAGACATTTTCGTTAAGTAGGCTGACTCCCTGCACTTCGGGGACCCTGCGGTGAATGGTGAATTCTCTGCAGGGTGGGGAAATTTGATTCCCCGAAGTGCAGGGAACAACAGAACACCAAAATGTTGGCATCATCTCAGTGCCCTGTGAGTAACCCCTTTAGTGGTGGGTTTTTTGCCACCCCATGGAAAGTGCAAGCCTAGGCCTTTGCTTTACCCAGGACATACTTGAAAATTAGTGAAATCTCAATGTATCCCTCCTGGTAAAATACTTTGCAAAAGTAAAAAAAAAATAAAAAAAATTCTAAGGCTGTCACCCTATGGGGTGGTGTCACCCGGTGCGGCCAGCCCCCCGCCCCCCCTAGGTATGCCCTGACTCAGCGGTGAGAAAATCATGGCCGACCTGACTCAGGCCTTTCTAGAGTTGGAACCAGTACATTATATAGAGTGGAAAGGTGCTTATACACTCCTATATAATCAGCTTGAGAGAGTTTGCGCTAAAGGCCCTTGAAAAGACTTCCCTGCAATAATTTATTTAGGGAGATATTCCTTTGAGGGAACAAGAAAGCTTAAAACTACCAAAAATACATTATGGTTGCTCAGGTTTACATTGACAGAGGAAGGGAATGGGAACTGGCAAAGATCCTATGTCTAGAGCTGTAGAGGACATCTATGCGACGCTGGGGCTGCCTCTGGGATTTCTGTGATGTGACTTTCAAAGGCTTAATAATTCATGGCAGTTTTTCTTGCTGCCAAATAGTGAAGCTTTCAAGCGGGAAGTAGCTGAGCTCCTTGCTTGACTGCAAAACTTTCAGACGTTTCGTCCACAGGGCCAGGCAGTAAAACACCATATCGTTAACAGGGTGGGCTTAACCATTCTGCTTTGCTAGTTTCCACCTGATTAGGCCCGGCTGGACATTATACGGTTACCTCCTCTGAGTGTTTCCCGTTCCTACCAAAGAACAGCCTAGCAATGTACAGGTTAATATTACAAGGCCGCTACTACCTAGACAGCTGAACGTAAAAGAAACAGCACACTAATAAAAGTCAGACGGCACTGGGAGAAAATCCATCCAGTTCCTCTCAATAAAATCCGTAAGTCATGTAAATCACACTTTTTTCGGATGGAAGGAATTGCTCTTTAGGTGCCAAGAAGGCAAAGCGTTTGCCTTGGAGGGCTCCATGTTAGTTTGTATTTAGTGATCTGGCTGGCGGGACATGAGAGCTTCACCAGAAAAGTGACCCGGGAATTCTGTTTAAGCTCAATATTTTTTTCCTGTACAGGGGGGAGATTTCCATCTTGATTTGTAGGATAATTTGCCAGCTATAAACTGGAAATTGCCAGCATTGAAACGAGAGGAACACCAGGAAAAGTAGGGAGAAAAAATTCCATAACTAGATGTATTATATAAAAAGTCACAAAGTCGCTGATTTAGAATCCTGGGATTTCTGTCTTTTACAAAACATTGTGAAGACAATGTTTAAAAAAAAACATTTTCTTGGCCCCCTTTCTACGGGCTTTTTCTAGACTATGCCATATGAGTTTCATGGTTGAGAAAATGCACTAACGTGGTATTTGTGAGAAGTTCTAACAAGGCCACGTTGGACCAGCCTTCCTGAATCAGCACTTTTAATGCTAGCTTTCTGTCAGTATTAATGCACGAAGTCGGATTATAGAAAAACTGATAAACCGGACCGTGGACAACACCTCTCCATCCAACTAATCAAAGAACCCGACGAGCTAAACAGACGTTCGAAATTGAGGTTTAACACTCTTATTGGGTAGCCTATATAATAATATTCTCTTCAATATCCATAAACTTTATATACAGTATATATGAATATATTGAAAACAAGAGAAATCTCAATGTATCCTTCCTGGTAAAATACTTTGCAAATAAATAAATAACGATAAAAGGATAACTTAACCTTGACTCAGATAGGTAGGTGTTTTTAATAGTGTTTGGAGTGCAAGATATGACGGATCACCATTAATTACAGTTCTATGTTCACGTGGTGACAGTGTTTACCAGTGTTTCTGTTTGTATCAGTTTTTGGTTATGTATAGCAGTTACATGTTGTGTATGTATATCGTTACATGGTTATCTGTATATTTATGTGGAGTTCTCTGTATCTAGTTTGTTCTATATTTATGTGTATATCATTGCAGGGATATGTTTAAGTAATATGATACAGAATGCTCATGTAGAACACAAATGTGGACATGGTGAACATGTGCTTAAAAGCACCACATCATCAGGTTTCCAAATGGTACTTTGTGATTTTTGGATTGCATCACTGCCCGCCACCTCATTTGTCTTGCAGTTTTGGTAAACAGTGTCATGATTCCCAGACAATCTGAAATGTGTAAAGGAAATCTATAACTATCCTTTTTTCCTTATGATCACACCAAAGCATGTTCACTCTGAGAAATTAAATGTTTTGCTTCTCAAAAGACACATAAATGTTTCACTCAAATTTTTTTCCATACAGAGTTATTCAAAGAGATTCAAAAAGTCACTGCACGTTCAGTGACTTTTCGTTCCCCGCGCTTCAGGGCGATTCGGTGATGCTAGTTCGCCGACCCTGCGGTGTATTCAGCAAGCACCGCAGGGCCCCCCGTAGTGCAGGGAAAACTCACCGCAAAGACACTGAACACTCACCGCAAACCCGCCGAACACTCACCAAACACTCACCGAAACCTGCAGAAACTGCTGGATTGAACACGCCGGAGAAACCTGACTAGCCGCCAATCACAGCGCAGAGCAGCCGCCGGGAAAAACCGACATGCAGACGAACGAGGTGAAAAAAAAACAAACAGTATCAGGGTTATCCAAAGAGATTCGAAAAGTCACCGCACGTTCGGTGACTTTTCGTTCTCTTCAATTCGGTTCTTTTTGCCGATTGCATTTCGGTGACCCGGCGGTGTATTCAGCAAACAGGACAGGGTCCCCGAATTGCAGGGAAAAGCTGCCGCAAACCTGACGAAAACTAACCGAATGCACGCTGAAAACAAGCAAAAACATCTGGATTAACCTTCGAAAAACCCGAACAGGAGCCGAATCACACAGAGCCGAAGCAGCTGTGAAGTAGAGGAGGCAGTGAATAAATTAGAAAAACCATTTGTATGAATCTGGGAAAATGAAACGCTGTTTGCAAAGAAACTACTGAGCGAAAATGTCTGAAATTTTCACAGGAGGTCCAGGGAATGATAATAAAGAGAGATGTTACAAAAAATAAGTAAACTGAAAAAAAAAAAAAAAAAAAAATCGGACTTTTAATTTTTTTTTAAAAATTCAGAAAAATGCTTAAAGTATCCTAAAAAATCTATAAATAAAGAGACTCTTTACTGCAGAATTTTATAATAAACGGTTTATTAGATATTGAATTAAAACGGGAATATTTTTAACATTGAAGCCTATGGGATTCACCTGAATAAACTTGCCGAATTAAACCACCGAATGGCAGGACATTAGGGGAACCTTTCACTGCTGGTTTGTGTTCTCTGAATAGCCGAAGCAGTGCTTTTTCATGGGGATTTCACTACCCTCGAACAGGCACCGAACAGGCACCGTATGTGCAGGCATTTCGCCAGGATTTGGCGAATTGCCTGCTCTCTGGATAGCCGAATGGCCAGGAAAGGTAACCGAACGCTGATTTTCAGCGTTCGGTTACCTTTCTCAAGCAATTCGGAGCTCTTTGGATAACCCTGTATGCTTGAAAGTTTGAAATTTGAAACGCTGTTTGCAAGAAAACTACTGAACAAAAATGTCTGGAATTTACATATAAGATCCAATGAATGATAATAAAAAAGGTCTGGTACAGAAAAAACGATTTAAAAAAAAGTTTGCAAAACAAATTCCAAAAAATGCCTAAAAGATCCTAAAAAATCTAAAAATAAAGAGACTTTTTACTGCAGAATAAAATAATAAACGGTTTATTACATATTGCATTAAAACGGGAAAATTTTCAACATTGCGGCCTATGGGATTCTCCTGATTAAATCTGTCAAATGAAACCACCGAACAGCAGGGCATTTCGGCAACTTTTCGCTGCTGTTTTGTGTTCTCTGAATAGACGAAGCATTGCTTCTCTAAGGGGGATATCACTGCCCTCGAACAGGCAACGAACAGGCACCGTATGTGCAGGCAACTCGCCAACATTTGGCGAACTGCCTGCTCTCTGAATAGCCAAATGGCCAGGAAAGGTAACCGAACGCTGAATTTCAGTGTCCGGTTACATTTCAGGGCCAAATCTGCTCTCTTTGAATAACCCTGATAGAATATATTAAAAACCAGTAACTTCAATAAATCAGATTCAACAATTTTCAGTATTAGAGTGGGCGTTCTTGAGGTGTTAGATCGTATCCTATTTATATTCCTTTACTACCACTATGCTATGACCACACAGACAATAAGACTCCTGTGCTCCCAAGTCATTAATCCGTTCTGGACCATTTCTCAAATCCAGTTTTGCCTTTCACCACACCCTTGTGTGTTATTATAAAATACACTCATTTTATTTCAGTCATTGTGAAGGTCTCATCAGGAAACATCACCCTCATTTACTTTTATCATAACCACCCAAGCAATACGCTCATCTGAATGTGGTCCTCTTGTCTTTGATTCCTATGTTTTTTCGTCACTTTGTTAGTTTAGTTCCCCATTGGTTATTGTAAAGCATTACGGAAACTGTTGGTGCAATATACATGATAATAATAAGATCCCTTCATTCCGATTTAATGAGTGGAATATAGGTTGATCACCCCTAATCCAGATTGCTGGTGACCCCAAGCATCCCATATTTTGGAATCTTCTGGATCTCGAAATCTAGAGAATCTTATGATGAAGGGAAGAGCGATGCGGCAGGAGAGCTGCGATCCACTACTCTCTGCAGCACCAGTGGTTACACATGTCGTGAGATTCTTCTGAGGGACATGCTGCTCAGAGCCTCAGAGTTTCTGGGCAGCGTGTCCCATGTTGTGGCTGTCCAGAGTCCTGTAGCATGTGTCTTGCTGTGCTGCAGCTGTCAGAGGAGAGCTGCGTTCCACTTCTCCCTGCAGCACCAGTGGTTACACATGTCGGGAAATGCTGGGCAGATTTTTCTGATGGACATGCTGCTCAGAGCCTCAGAGTCTCTGGGCAGCGTGTCCCATGTTGTGGCTGTCCAGAGTCCTGTAGCATGTGTCTTGCTGTGCTGCAGCTGTCAGAGGAGAGCTGGACTGCTGCAAGACCTGTCCGAAACATCAGGGAAGTAAGTGATTCTGACATTCAGAAGCCTACAAAAAATGCTATAATTCTGAGTCTTCCGGATTCCAGAATTCTGGTTTAAGGGCGCTCAACCTGTATCCCTGATTAAAGAGTTTACAATAAGCTGTTAGGTAAAACTGTTCACTTAAAACTGTGTGGTTCACATATCATATGATAAACTGTTTAGTTTTTGGATTTTTTAAACAGAAGGTAGAAATGTTTTAGGTGCCTCATTTCATTGAGCATCATTTTTTAACTGTCTGAAAGACTAATCTGAGGTTTTGTGTATTCCATCTCAGTGTTTAACTTCACATTACCATCAAGGTGATGGCCAAGTAAAAAATAAAGCCTAATAAATTGCTTTCCATACTAGCAAATATCCCTGTAAATTCTACGTATCTCATTGGTTGGCACGGCATGGGTTAGAATCCAAAGGATACGTTTCATTTAAGTAAGTTATTTGCGGTACCCTGTAGTGACATTACCTTTGCTTGAGAAGAGTTAACATTTCCAAACTTGGTCTCCGGGAGGACAATAGGGTAGAAAGTGCAATAAACAGAATAATAACAGAGGCCTCCATTTTGTCAGCCACACTTAATGAGATGTCAGCAAGCGGGGGATGAAATGGGGCAGGTCATACAGGGTTACGTAAATATTTTAATACATGGACACACGGTCTTTTGGGGGAACGTTTCACCTTTTACCAGCTGCTTCTTGGAATTCCACACATAAATGAATATTTGTTTCTATATTAAGATAACGAATGTTATTGGCATGGGGTATTTTAATGAACTCTTAAGAGAAACCATTTAAGACTTTTAATGGTGGACAGTATTATAAACATGGCACAATGTTCTGAACATTAACTGATATACATGTCATGCGTACATATTACTATTATATATCCAGAAAAATAAAATAAAATAACTGTAAATTATAATTTTTTCATAGTATTATAGTTTGATCGACTTGCACATCATGGAATAAAAATAAAACCACAGAAAACCCTTAATGATACTTTTTATAAACAAGTGGACAAGTGCAACCACTGCAGTTTACATTATAGTATCATTTAGTATTATTAAAAGATCTTAAACAGGACCATTTTTAAAACTTTCATAAATAGCATTCAAATACCTAAACTGAAATTGAGCACTAAATAATGTGATTGTTTTATTTATACCAAAGTTAATACAGAATGATAACAGTCATCCCTATCATTACCAAATGGTTCTATGAGAAAATTAAATACACAGCAACAATCGACGCATTGAGGCTCATTGTAATTTGTAAATAATTTTGGATAGAAGAACGTCATGTATAGATATTTTCTTCTAGATTATACCTGTGGCTATAGGGGCAATTGTTTCAACTGTATCAATGTTCTCATGTTACAGTATATTAAGAAAAGTATTCTTTTTTTAAAAAAAATAAAAAAAATTATCAGGGTTTTTCAAAGAGATTCGAAAAGTCACCGCACGTTCAGTGACTTTTCGTTCTCTTCAATTCGGTACAAATCGGCGTTCCCATTTCGGCGACCCTGCAGTGTATTCAGCAAGCACCACAGGGCTGTCGAAGTGCAGGGAAAAACTGCCGAAAACCAGCCGAAAGCCTGCCGGAAACCTGGCGAACACCCGGCGAATGCACACCGAAAACCCGCAAAAACATCTGGATTAACCCGTCGAAGACGCCGGAAAAACTCGAGCAGAAGCTGATCACACTCAGCGAAGCCTCCGGAAAAAGCCAACATCGCAGAAGAAGGCAGTGTATAAATTAGGAAAACAGTTTGCTTGAATGATTGAAAAGTGAAACGCTGTTTGCAAAGAAACTACTGAGCAAAAATGTCTGAAATTTACATATGAGGTCCAGGGAATGATAATAAAGAGGGCTGTTACAGAAAAAATAAGTAAAGTTAAAAAAAATAAAAATAAATCGGACTTTTTAAAAAAAACAAAAATCAGAAAAATGCTTAAAATATCCTAAAAAATCTATAAATAAAGAGACTCTTTACTGCAGAATTTTATAATGAACGGTTTATTAGATATTGAATTAAAACGGGAATATTTTTAACATTGAAGCCTATGGGATTCTCCGGAATAAACCTGTCGATT
The DNA here is from genome assembly GCA_009667805.1 of Leptobrachium leishanense. Taxonomy (NCBI): domain Eukaryota; kingdom Metazoa; phylum Chordata; class Amphibia; order Anura; family Megophryidae; genus Leptobrachium; species Leptobrachium leishanense. The sequence continues at coordinate 90,830,203 of CM019066.1, forward strand.
TTAAACCACTGAATGGCAGGACATTTCGGGAACCTTTCACTGCTGGTTTGTGTTCCCTGAATAGCCGAAGCAGTGCTTTTTTATGGGGATTTCACTGCCCTCGAACAGGCGAATTGCCTGCTCTCTGGAATGCCGAATTGCCAAGAAAGGTAACCGAACGCTGAAAATCTGCGTTCGGTTACCTTTCTCCATCCATTCGGATCTCTTTGAATAACCCTGTAAGTTGCAGCTTTGTGCTGAGATTGTTCAACACAAATTTTCTTATTGGTTCACGCTCAAAACCCTGTAATGACAGGGCAAAAACCAGATTATTATTATTTTTTTATTTATTTTTTTTACAAATGAAAAGTGTTAACCCCTTCACTGCTGAGCCATTTCACCTCTGTGTGCTGAATCCATTTTGACCATTTAGTGCTCAACATGTTTAAACACGATTTGAAGTCACGTTTTATTGTACGACCCAGACACGTTATATATCCTTTTTTTAGACAGACTCGGCAGATTCATAATATATAATTATATGTATATGTCTTGTCCTGCCAGAATGCTATAATAAAAAATGTAAAAACAATGAATTTCCATGCAGATTTCAATCATTTACAGCATGTAATATTATTTTTTCCACATTTTATCATCCCAGCCTTTGTTGTTATATATTTCAATGAGGTACTCTTGTTAAATGTTCCATTTAGTACCGGCTGGGTGGAGTAGAGGTAATGTCACTGCTCTGCATGGAGAGAGCCTGTGGAGTCATGGGTTCGATCCCAGCGAGCAACCTCTCCAGTAAGTGTCCTTGGCAAGACACCTAACGGTACATTCTCACCACCCAGGACATACTTGAAAACGAGAGAAATCTCAATGTATCCTTCCTGGTAAAATCCTTTCTCAAAAAAAAAAAAGGATTAGAAATGAGAACCTGTTACTGTTTTTTTTGAGAAACTGCGCAATTTTAACTAAAAATTAAAAAAAAAACAACCTTTTAATTGTGGGGAATGAGAAGGTGAGTTCATGCAGCGGCATTGTTCAAATTATAATTGAAAAGTGAACAATAGTGCTGCATTATTAAAAAAAAAAAGAGAGTCGCTAGAGGGGGATTACCTTTCTGACATCATCGTGCCCATGCACGATGACGTCAGTGGATGAGGGGAGGCCCAGGAGGAGGACTGACAAGGTACACGGTACCAGTACATAGGGGATAAAAAGGGCCTCACTGGAAAGTTCAGACTGTGACCATTCTAGTGATGCCTCTCTTGTCTTCTTACCCCTTACCGTTGTGAAGATGGAGGGTCCAAGGGACCCACGCCTCCCCTTCAGACACTCTCCCGGCTCTGCCGGGGGTGCCTGAAACTGACGTCCGTGTGCTGGCCAGGGTATAAACATGAGGCTCTGACTTCAAGGAAGTCAGACCACTGCTGGACCCTGGCCAGAAAGGTGAATAGGTTTTTTTTTGCTGTGGAGACCTCACGACGTTTGGGGAACATCCTCCGCACCCAGCAGTGACACACCAGGACGTTCCCCACATGTCATCTGCAGCAAAAGGGTCAAAAAGAAAAAAAATATAAAATTAGCATAAGTATTCCGACCCTTTGCTATGACACTTGAAATCTAGCTCCAATGTATCCTATTTCTCTAGATAATTTGCTTTGTCTCAAGGGACACATCTGGCGAGGCCTGCAAATTTCTTTGGCTGCAGTGATGTTCCCAAGAGCACAGTGGCCTCTTTAATTCTTGAAAAGAAGCAGTTTGGAACAACCAGGACTCCTTCTAGACCTGGCCTGCAGCCAAACTGAGCTATTAGGGAGAAAAGGCTTGGTATGAGAGGTGTCCGAGAACCAATGGTAGCTTTGTGCGAGCGCCACAAAACATGTGTAGAGGTGGGAGAAATTTGCAGAAGAATAACAATCACTGTAACGCTCCACTGGTTGGGTCTTTTTGCTAGATGGAAGCCTCTTCTCACTGCAACATAAATGAAAGCCCACTTGGGGCACTATCACTTGCCCTAAGCTAAAACGGGGATGCTAAGGGGGAAAGATTTGCAGTCGGAAATCTCCCCTTAGCCTCCCTGTTTTACATGTAGATTACGAGGTAGGCGCTGAATCCAGCAGCCTGCCCCATAGTAGCCACTATCCTCTAGGATGCTCGCGGCAGCGCTAATGCGCCATCACGAGCATCCTCTCCATGGCTTGCGCTGCCGCTGCCTCTCGTGAGATCCTGCAGGTCCATGGAGTGATCATGGATGGATACTGGGGCCTTTTTTTCCCAAGTCTAACTCTGCTCCCGGTGACCAGGAGCGGGGGATCGGACTGTGGGATGAGAGGTGCATATGTGATTTTTGGGGGCGTACGGCTGCTGTTAACTGATTCTGCAGAAGCAGAATCAGTTAGCTACATCTCTAAGCTCTAGCAAACTTTTTCAGTTAGCGGCAGTGGTTTGAAATTAGCTTTAGGACTTTGTGATTCTATCGCTAATTATTGATTACTTACTCTTTTTGCTACCCATTTTTAGCATAGGGAGCGCAAAGTACAGTAAGCTTGAGCTAAAAAGCGATAATACCGGTGCGCAAACTGATTTTTAGGCAGTGATCATCACGCTATCACCTCAATTAACCTAGTGCTAGCGCTCACTTATGTGAGCGCAAGCGCTAGTGTTAAGGAGGTGATAGGGCCATTGGAATTTACAAAAAAGCACCAAAAGGACTTTCAGACTGTGAGAAACAAGATTTTCTGGTTTGAGAGATGAAAATTGAACTGATTTGGTCTCAATGAAAAGTGTCATATCCGACGTAAACCAGGCATATCACCAGTGTAATACCAGCCAAACAGAGAAACGTGGTGGTGATGGTAGCATCATGCTTTGAGGGTGTTTTGTTAGCAGGAGAGACGGGAAGACTAGTGGGAGTTCAAGGAAAGATGTACGTAGGAAATTACAGATATATCCTTTATGAAAATCTGATTCAGAGCACCTCAGACTGGACTGAAGGTTCACCTTTCAAAATGATAATGATCCTAAGCACAAGATAACGCAGAAAATGTCTTGGGGACAAGTCTGTGGTGTCCTTGAGTGGTCCAGCCTTAGCCTGGACTTGAACCCAGTGGAAATTGGTTTTCCACCAATCTCATCCAACCTGACAGAGCTTGAGTGGAACTGCGATGAATGGCAGAAACAAACCAAATTCCAGTTGTTGTATGCTTTTTGCAGTATGCTCAAAAAACTAGAGGTTGTAATTACTGCCAAAGGGTCTGAATATTTATGTTAATGTGATATTTTTTTTATTATTTGAAATCTTGTAAAACATCCTGGGACATTTGCCCTTATGAGGTATTGAGTATGATTTTTTTTAATTCAAGCAATCCAAGCATAAGGCTGAATCCGTTGTATCCATAACATAGGTAAGGTATTACTTTTGAGGATCTGAACCGTGAAGGTAAATGTCATATATAATATTACCTTCTCACAGGCTGGTATATTTTGCATTACTACAACCCAAGACATATGTGATAAAGAACAGCCCTATACAATGAACTGCTTTTATTCGAAACAATCCGTGAAGCCGTCTGAATTCTTTGTTGAATACTTCTTGTTTGAAACCCACAAGACAAATACATGTAAGGAGAATGTTGATTCCAATTATTAACATATCAAATGCAAATCATTTAAAGACAAACAACAAAAACCTCCATAACATGCTAGTGATTATGATTTACACACTATCATTTTATGTTGACAGGTATAGTGTACAACTGTCATGTCTTTGATCATTCTAAAGTCAAAAGAAAAGTGGTATTCCAGTGTATCTCTGAGAGGTAGGAAAGTAAGAATGGGACAGACAAAGTGCTATATTACAAAGCTGGGGCTAACTTAACCAGAGCTGTTGTAAACTTAAGAGCTCCATAGACTCCAAGAGCTCCATAATGGCTCTGCTAAGTTTACAACAGCTCTGGTTAAGTTAGCACCAACTTTGTAATACAGCCCAAGATGTTTTAATTTCTCTAGAGTGGCCAGATTTAACATGAAAATACACATAAAATGAAATGAAATACACAATCAAGTGAAAGGAAAGAACCTGCAAGCAGGAAACAAAATTCCAAAAACTTAAACTGTAAACACAGTCAAGTATATCTATACAGTGATCAGCCACAACATTTAGACCACCTTCCTAATATCACGTAGGTCCCACTCGTGCTATCAAAACAGCTCTGATATGAGGAAATATGGACTCCACAAGATCACCGAACATGTCCTGTGCTATGTGGCACCAATACATAACATAAGCAGCAGATCCTATAAGTCTGTAAGTTGTGAGGTGAGCATGGATCCGATTTGCTGTTCCAGCACATGTGAAAGCTGTTCAATCAGACTGAGATCTGGGAATTTGGAGGCCTCACCTTGAACTCTTTTCATGTTCCTCAAGACATTTTTGGGCAATTTTTGCAGTGTGGCAGTGTGCATTATCCTGCTGAAATAGGCCACTGCCATCAGGGATCACCATTACCGTGAAGGGGTGTACATGGTCTGCAACAATCTCTGGGTAGGTGGTAAGTGTCCAGGGTGTTCTTGCACCATTCTAACATGGCCAGCATTACATTTTTCAGCAAATTAAGCTACAGTATCTACTCTGAGTGATCAAATCAGATGCAATAGTCTTCGTTTCCTGCATTAATCAGTAAGCCTCGGGTGCTAAGACTCTGATGCCAGTTTACTATTTGGCCTTCCTTTAATCACTGTAATAACCACTGCATACTGGAAACACCTCATAAAACTTGCTGTTTTGGAGATGTTCTGAGCCAGTTGTCTAGCCGTTTCAATTTAGTCCTTATCAAAGTCACTCCGATCTATTTTTCTGGCTTCCAACACTTGAAATTCAAGTATCACCTGTTAGTTTTCTGATAATATATCACACCACTTAACAGCTGCCATTGCAATGATATAATTAATGTTACTCACTTCACCTGTCAGTGGTTTTAATGTTGTCGCTGATCAGTGTATGTTTACACACACACACACACAGTGTCCTATATTTTGCATTTGCCATATGTGCCATATTCTATAGTGAAAACACCAGTAACCTCTCATTTAATGCAGCCAGGGGTGTAGTTTCTGAAAAATATATACTTTGGGCGTTATTCAGAGAGCACCAAAATTTCGCCTACATTCCAGTGCCCTCTCGTTCCCCGCACTTCTCTGCACTTCGGGGAGTAAAATTTCCCACTCTGTGGTGAATTCAGCATTCACCGCAGGGTCCCTGGAGTGCTGGGAACAGACCAGAAAACCCGCCAGAACGCCACAAAAAACCCACCGAACACGTCAGAAAAAGCCGCCGAGCTACCGAACACAGGATCCACCAGTCGCCGGTAAAAGCGGACAAACCGATGAACGGGGTAAAAGGAAAAAAAAAAAGTTGAAAGTGTCAAAATGCTGTTTGCAAAAAAAAACTCAACGAAAATGCCTGGAATTTACATATAAGGTCCTATGAATGATAATAAAAAGGTCTGTTACAAATAAAAGAGAACATGCTATTAATAAAAACCGGAAAAAAATTTGGCTAAAAGATCCTAAAAAATTCAATAAATAAATTAACGGTTTACTGCAGATTAAAAGAATAAACAGTTTATTAGATATTGAATGAAAACATGAATATTTTTAACATTGAAATCTATGGGGTTCGTCTGAATAAACCTGCGAATGAAAGCATCGAACATCAGGGCATTTGAGCAACTTTTCACTGCTGTTTGGTGTCTCTGAATAGATTAACAATTGTTTTTCTATGGGGGATCTCACTGCCTTCGAACAGGCATCCTACTTGCCTGCAGTTTGCCAAAATTTGACAAACTGCCTACTCTCTGAAAAGCCGAATGGCCCCGAAATGGCAAAGAAATGGCTCCAAAGGATCCCAGTAGCGTCACTTGGCAGCTAGGAGGTTAACTGGCCCACTGACATCATCACACATATGGCGACAACGTCAGTGGGTGGGGGGTGACCCGGATGCTTGGCTGACATCCAAGATGTCAGCCATTTCCGGGAGCGAATCACGTTCCGGCGCCGATTTGGCACCGAATCGTGATCTAGTACCCATGGGGTTAAATAAAGGCACCGCTGAAAAGGGCCGACTCTGCTCTTCCAAGTGGTACCTTTCTTTTTTTCTCACCTTTAAGGTTCCACTTGCAGGCACTGGGGGGGAGGGCACGCACCTGAAAATGATGTCATTGTGATGGCTGGGGCCCATAAAACCGTCAGGCTGGCTTCTAGGAGGCCAGTCAGACGTGGGACCCCTGCCTTAGAGGTGAGTATATAGAGGGAAGGGGGTTAAAGGCCAATGCGTACATAGTACGTCCTTGATCCTTAAAGGGAATTTTCCCCAGGAGGTACTATGTACGTCATTATTCCTTATTGGGTTAAATTATCTAACTCCAAATTAATATTTGCACTCTTTTTACATTTTCTATTTAGCTTTTTGTTGTCACAAACCAGATTTTTGATAAATCAGATTAAAAATACAACATATCATTTGTGTAGATTCTACAATAAAATGTGACTTTAATCCTTTTGCTGCTGAGCCATTTCACACCTGTGTGCTGAGGTCATTTTTACCAGTTTCGCTCATCATATTTAAACGCGATTTGAAGTCACATTCTATTATACAACCCAGACAAATTATATATCGTTCTTTCCAGCAGACTCGGCAAATTCATAAAATATGATTATTATATGTATACGTTATGTCCTGCCTGAATATTATAACAAAAAATGCAATAAAATTAGAATTTTCAATCATCTACATTGTGTAAAGTTTTTTTTCACATTTTATCATGCGAGCCTATGCGGTTATATTTTCTATGGGGTGTGCTTGTTAAAAAAAAATTAGAAATGGGGACTAGTTAAATTTTTTTGGGGGGAAATGACGTGTTTTTTAGCAAACGCCCCCATAGAAAAAATTGTGCAGCATTATTGTTCACATTATAATTGAAATGGGAACAATATTGCTGCATTGGTAAAACAAAAAACACAAGTTTTTTTTTCCACTTTCCATGGTCATGTTTGGTATCATTGGAAACGCCATGTTCTGGCTTTTTTAATGATACCAAACATTCACCCCTTGTTGCCACGGATAGAAGCAAAGTGTACATGCGGCAGGACGCGCTGAGTGCATCCTCCGCATGGAAGGGGTTAAATGCCAGATATACATGATTAGCAAAAAATGGTCAACGTGAGCTTAGCACATAGTGGAGAAACATTTCAACATTTAAGGAGCTAATTTATACCTCCATTCTTGCTGGGATGCAAAGTGAAAATAATTAAATCTCCATTTTAAACTGTTAAAAAAAGACTTTGTCAACATAAAATCATCTTTAGTATTTAAAAAACAGATGGTTTGGATGGATTTCTGATTTCAACTTTTTTTTGTTTTTTGAGGAAACTATCAGGTCTGTTCAGTAAAAGGTGAAAATCAGGAGAACTGGCAGGAGAAGAGAACAATCTAGACCAAATAGCCGATTTGGAAAGTGAGATAAATGGGAGAATTTTACTGGTTTGGCTGTTTCGACCTAGAATTTTCACTTCTCCTGAGTTTCACCTTTATTGAATAGACCTGTATGTTTTGCTGACATTGATAGTGATACTAATAGGCATCATGGGTGCAATGTAATTTCAAGTAATACATTTATTTATAGTATAGTGTGCTCTGATGACTCTCAGTAGTATGCTGAGGATATCATTTTTTTGAGTACGCCTTTACTCGGTGCTCATCATTCTCTGGCCTGCCAAGATCCTGCAAGGTTTCGAGCTCTGTGACTCACCAATTGCTTGGTTTGCCTTGAAACATCTGGCAAAAAAAAAATTAGAAATGGGGACTAGTTACATTTTTTTGGGGGGAAATGACGTGTTTTTTAGCAAACGCCCCCATAGAAAAAATTGTGCAGCATTATTGTTCACATTATAATTGAAATGGGAACAATATTGCTGCATTGGTAAAACAAAAAACACAAGTTTTTTTTTCCACTTTCCATGGTCATGTTTGGTATCATTGGAAACGCCATGTTCTGGCTTTTTTAATGATACCAAACATTCACCCCTTGTTGCCACGGATAGAAGCAAAGTGTACATGCGGCAGGACGCGCTGAGTGCATCCTCCGCATGGAAGGGGTTAAATGCCAGATATACATGATTAGCAAAAAATGGTCAACGTGAGCTTAGCACATAGTGGAGAAACATTTCAACATTTAAGGAGCTAATTTATACCTCCATTCTTGCTGGGATGCAAAGTGAAAATAATTAAATCTCCATTTTAAACTGTTAAAAAAAGACTTTGTCAACATAAAATCATCTTTAGTATTTAAAAAACAGATGGTTTGGATGGATTTCTGATTTCAACTTTTTTTGTTTTTTGAGGAAACTATCAGGTCTATTCAGTAAAAGGTGAAAATCAGGAGAACTGGCAGGAGAAGAGAACAATCTAGACCAAATAGCCGATTTGGAAAGTGAGATAAATGGGAGAATTTTACTGGTTTGGCTGTTTCGACCTAGAATTTTCACTTCTCCTGAGTTTCACCTTTATTGAATAGACCTGTATGTTTTGCTGACATTGATAGTGATACTAATAGGCATCATGGGTGCAATGTAATTTCAAGTAATACATTTATTTATAGTATAGTGTGCTCTGATGACTCTCAGTAGTATGCTGAGGATATCATTTTTTTGAGTACGCCTTTACTCGGTGCTCATCATTCTCTGGCCTGCCAAGATCCTGCAAGGTTTCGAGCTCTGTGACTCACCAATTGCTTGGTTTGCCTTGAAACATCTGGCTTTGGTTCACATTCATTTGGGGTGAAATATCTGCATGCTCAGGAAGTCCAGAGACAGGTTGTCTTGACGTGGTTTATGTATAAACTGCAAAAGTCTCTACAGATGTTACTCTGTCTAAGTTACGCATTTGATTGTCAGGACCTTGAGTGATCGACTTCTTATATCTCACGGGTTGTGAATGTGCTGACTACTGAGTAATTGTTGGATATTCCATGAACGGCTTCTGATGAATTCCATGTTTGAAAAAGACCAGAGCCAGATAAACAGCTTTAAATGAGAGCCAAGGACCAGTGATTACTTTCCTTGGACCATCAAGTCTTCCAAGTAGACATCACATCCCCATCTGCTTGTTTCTGTTGTAACAGTTGTGAAAAGTAAGATGTAATTAGTATAGCGGTAGGAACGTCTATAATTAAATCATAATGAGGTATTCCAATACCACTATTTGGTGATTTCTTCTTCCGACTCATCATATACATCCCTATTTAGGTCTCTCCAAAAGAGCTTAGAAAACTGTGTGGTCGCAATATGCATTTCACAGAACCCTATTATTAGAGGTAAAGCTTTCCTATACTTAAGTAAATCTCTAATATCGAATTTTAAGGTAATTTTGCTTGCATTTCATACCGACTTTGAGAGTGTACATTCACTGTCTGCTTTAGAACACATGGATAGTCTGTGTTTGAAGTTCAAATGAATTATTTTAAAGTAGCAGATGCTAGAGCTTAATTAATCAGACATGCATGAGTTATAGCAGCTACAGATGATCACCACGGGTTTGACAAGGAGAAGACCACGTTGGTTTGCACTAGTGTCAAAAACAGAAAAATAGTTCAAAATTAGATAAAATTGATAATTACATAAAGATATTTTGTCAAATGAGGGGCTAGATTACATACCGAACGCTAACTGTAGCATTCTGGAAATGTAAGAGTTAACGTCAGGATAAGTAATGCCTGCCCCCCCATATTACATCCCTAATGCTAAACAGGTAAAAAAAATAGTGCATCAGTGATTGCGCTAGCTTCCACGAGCTTACAGTACTTTGCGCATCCTATGCTTAACATGGGGAGTGGAATCGGTAAGTAGCGTTAGGATAAGTAAGGTATTCAAAGTCATTGCGCTAATTACTGCACTGATGGGATAAACAATGATTCCGCTTTAGCAGAATCATTTAGCACCAGCTAAACCCCCCCCTTATAAATCTGATATTCACCTCTCAACCTCTCAGTAAAATACTTTGGAGCCCTCTATCTCCCCAACCAGTTAAGATAGGAAAAATAAAATTGCACCGCTGGAAAGAGGAGAGTCTCTCCGGTGTGTTAACCCCTATGTTGCCGGAACGCAATTTGGCACCAATTGGCGCTGAGTCGCAATTCAAACCAGGAGGTGGCTGACATGTTGGATGTCAGCCAAGCCTCCGGATCACCCCCCACCCACTGACATCCTCACCATATGTGTGAGGACGTCAGTGGGTCAGTTAACCCCTAGCTGCCAATTGGAGATAGGATCTCCCGATCCATGGCAGCTAGAGGGTCATGTTTGATATCATTGGAAAGGCATGATCATCCAATGATATCAAACATGACCAGGTTTCTTGTAAAAAACTAATTAAAAAAAAATAAGAATTGTTTTTTTAAAAAAAAATTGTCTGGGGGTCTAATTATAAAGGACTTAAGCTGGCAACTAAAAATGATGAGCATAAAACGGTCAGAATGAGCTCAGCGCACAGAGATGAAATGGCTCAGCAGTGAAGGGGTTAAAAAGCCAAAACATGTAAAAATTGGGTATTTATTATCTTAGGACAAAATTTCCAAACTAGATTTTGGGGATTAAATTTGAAAAAAGTGTCTTTTTTCAATTTTTCCATCATATTTCATATTTTTTTTATAGTAAATTATACAATATGATGGAAATAATAGTATTTTTAAAAAGTCCATTTAATGGTGGGAAAAACAGTTTATAATATGTGTGGGTTGTGTAAACGAGTAAGAGGAAAATTTGACCTAAACCCAAACAGCACAGAAACGTAAAAACAGCAGCGGGCACTAAAGGACGGACTTTTGTAAAACTGCCCAGTTACTATGGGGTTAACATAGCTTTATAGATTCTAAAAATTTATGAGGAATTAACATCTTGGATTTCTTAGTTATTAAATATGCTCATTGCATAAACATGCCACAATGTTAATGTACCCCAACTCAGCAGGTCGAGGTAGGCCCTACCTATGCCAACCTATGACCACCTACTTAGGACATGCATCCTTCTAGAGCTCTTTGCAGTTGAGGGTTTAAATAGGTCCTGTAATATGGCACCTGCGACAGGTAGGAATACAAAACCATGGAGGATAGTCAGCCCATTAACCCTTTCGCTGCTGAGCCTTTTCCCACCTCTGTGCTGAGCTCATTTTTACTGGTTTCGCTCATCATGTTTAAACGCGTTTTGAAGCCTTATTTTAATATATGACCCAGACATATTATATATTGTTCTTTCCGGCAGACTGTGCAGATTCATAATATGTCATTATTATATGTATATGTTATGTCATGTCTGTATATTATAACAAAAAATGCAATAAAATTAGAATTTTCAATAATTTACAATGTGTAAAGTGTTTTTTTTCACATTTTAAAATGCGATCGTTTGCGGTTATATTTTCTATGGGATGCGCTTGTTAAAAAAATTAGAAATGAGGAATCGTTACTTTTTTTGGGGAAAATTCCGCGTTTTTTAGCAAACGCCCCCCCATAGAAAAAAACGTTAGTGCAGCATCATTGTTCACATTATAATTGAAATGGGAACAATATTGTTGCACTAATAAATCCCAAAAAAAAAAAAAAAATTTTTTTATTTTTTTTACTTTTTACATGGTCATGTTTGGTATCATTGGAAAGGCCACACTCTGGCCGTTCCAATGATAGTAAACATTAACCCCTAGCTGTCACGGATCGGGAGATAGGGGGTTCATTATCTCCACCATAGGTGGCAGCAAGGGGTTAATTTAAAAACTGGCGCCATTGCGCTCTGCGCGATGACGCCAGTCATTAGGGGGATATCCCGGAAGCTTGGCCGACATCCAAGATGTCGGCCAGCTCCGGGAGGGGACCGCGATACGGCGCATGTTGGCGCCATATCGCGATCCAGCCCCCTAGGGGTTAAAGACAGCCACCGCTTGGAAGGGCAGGCTGTGCCCTTCCAGGCGGTGCCTGCCTTTAATCGCTGGCCCGCACGGATGGGGAGGGGGAGAGGTCCGAAGGACCTCCCCTTCAGGCACCTTCCCTGCAATGGCGGGGGGTGCCTGAAATAGACGTCATCGCGCATGCGTGATGACGCCTATCGTGCCCGCCTGGGTCCCGGAGGTTGGGCTGACATCGATGATGTCAGCCCTCACCGGGGGGCCGAGCGATCAGCCGGAATACCGGCTGATCGCGGGCTGCAAAGGGAGGACGCGCTCAGCGCGTCCTCCGCAGCCAAGTACCAATGCGGTTGGATGCGCTGAGCACGTCCACCGCATTGAAGTGGTTAAATGAAACATAGAACATACAAATGTAATATACAAGACTAGAATGGCTGCACACAATCTGAACATGCATTTTTCATAAGGGTGTTACTGAAAAGTCTAAATTAAGTTTGTTGTGTTACATGGTCTCAACCTGAAGATGCATTTTTTATAATGGTGCTTTTGAGTGCAGCCATTCTGGTTTTGTATGGTACATTTTGAGGACCAACTCCCTCACTGGGACTTACAGAGGGACTTGTATTTTAATAAAACGTGTATCATTATCCCAGGCACAGCTGGATTTGCAGCTCTGGGGATCCTGGAGGCGCAGAAATGTGGAGCCCCCCTACCGACCGCCAAACAAAAACTGAAAAACAGTTTATCTCTGCGCTCAAATCAAAATAAGGGGCAGAATCTGTTGCCTTGGTTGAGTTAGTGCAGCGTCATTGTTTGTTTTATATGTAAAAGCATATATTGCCTCTGCCGTGAAACAGAGTAAAAAATAAATTTTGCATTTACTTTTGTTCAATTTTTTATTTTTAAACAATACATGGTTATGTTTAGTTTCATTGTAAAGACCAGGCTCTGACCTTTCCAATGATACCTCACATAACCTTGTGCAGTGTGCAGTTCAGAGATGCAGGTTCCAAAGTCCCTCTATCTCTCCTCACTTCAGTGCCATGGTCTAGATTGTCGATGGAACAATGCATTGCATCATCAGCTCCACACTTGCTGGGATGATGAGAAGTAGTATGATGTTCTATCCCTTATTAATATAGCTTTGTATTAATTATGGCATTACCTTATTATTATTATTATTATTATGTCAAATGTCTTCTATTTCATCTCATATTTCAGTTTCAGACATTTCCCCTCTGTTCCAGCATTTCCCCTCTGTTCCAGTATAGTGAATCCAATGTCTTATTTTTTAGATTTAGATAAATTGGCACTCACTAGGTTAAAGGCAACGACTCCTTATGTAGCTTGCAAAAATGTGATGATTAGTCTCAAAATCCTCCTCTATTTTCTTCCTTTTGCTTCCTAACCTAAAACAAAACCTCCTCACCCTTTCCCAGCAGCTAAAACATTCACGAGCCTCCCTGCTGCTTGAATAAATACTGCTTTTTCTTCTTTCAGACCATTTGGACAACACGGTGGGTCTATGGGACTTCTCTGAGAAGTTTAACATTGTGAAGCATTTTTTACATTTTTCAAATTGAAACCTTGGTTTTCTTTTAAGGTTTCCTCCAGCGATTCTTGGGTGAGCCTTGGAAAGTAAGGACGATAGCCCACTGTGATAAGGAGGAGCCAGAGTCCCTCTGCTGTGACCCCCCCCCATTGTTTCTGCATAACTCATACTATTTTTCCCAATACAATGCATGAAACATATGTTATATAAGCATCACTGGCAACATCAAATGTATCCAGGGTTTGTTATTCTATATCAGAGGGATACATTTCGTTATTTAATGCCCTTCACTGCCTTAAAAAGCCAGTGACACAATATCATATTATACATTTTAAGCAGACATGCACAGTGATCTAAAAGAATGCAAAATGAGGGAAAACATATGGATCTGGTTACTAAAAAATTTATAAAATTTAAATTTTAATCAAAATGGTTTAAAAGTTTCAAAAATGTATATTTTTCTAGAATCCAATTGAGAAATCACTACCGATTATTCCTTGGCAAACCAGCTCCATTTAAATTATTTAATTATTTGAAATTATTACAGATTTTTTCCTTAGAAACCAATCAGCATTCTACACACGTGTTTACTGGAAGGCGCTCAATGAAATTATGACTGTATCAAACAGGAAAACGAAGAATATCTAATTTTCCGAATAAGTGTGTTTATTCGGGCGCTGAGTATCTGGTTAGTGGCTCCCAGACAGTCATTTCATATCACTTTAAACCGAGGCAGCGAATCTATAGATCAAAGCAAGAGCGGCTACATGATTAAAAAAAGTTATAAGCTATGTAACATTTTAATTAAAATATGTATTTATGATTCCTGCTAGATTTAAAGTATACTTTAACATTTCATGAACACGAAGAAGCTGCATACAGTATCCACCACAGGCAATTAATTTTAATACATCTTGGTAAATTTGCATTATGAGGATGACACATTTATTTATGTCTGTCCGTATATCTTTTTAGTACATACAAAATACTTTAAAATTAGTTTTTCATCATCAGATCTAGTTAAGATCTAGTTATGTTACAAACGTTATATTACCTTCAGTGGCAAATGACACAATATATACAATTTTCATGATACACATTTCTATGAAAGCACATTATTCTACCCTTTCAGGCCCATGCGATGGAAATTGGAAAATAAAAATGTGATTTTTAAAAAAAATATAAATCTATATCAGAAGATATCAAACACAATAATATAATTTGGAAAACTACACTGGTTTCAATCTGAAAATGTTAACTATTTAGAAATCACTTGTTCTCTCTCACTTTCTGTCCTCCTTAATTTTAATAGTCCTTAACCCCTTCACTAGAAAGATTGAGTATACACAGTCTTCAAAAGCACAGGCTGGTGCCATGATATTGAATATACTCAATATTGTCTAATTCTGGAGCAACGCAAAGGAATTTCATTTTTTGCAACTGGGCTCCAGAATGTGGCCCACATGTTTTAGCACCGCTGTGAGGAGAGAGAGAGAGTGTCAATGGACAGGTCAGAGTCTGGCCTTTCTAATGATAAAAAAACATGACCATGAAAAAATGTCCTGTAAAAAAAACACACAAATATAAAATATATTTTTTGCATTTTTAATATATTTATTTATTGTTTGTTCCAAAGCGATGGCATTGTCCATTTGTCACGTGTAAAATGAGCAATGCTGTTACTCACTTTCTCATTTCCTATGCAGCGAGCAAGGTCAGTGTTTTATGCATAGTCATATTATTCATAAAACACAATGTGTGAAAATACAAGTGAAAAATATATATATTTTTCAGTTTTAGTTAAAAAAATTTTTTAACAAGAGTACCCCATAGAGGCCCCTATAACATTCTTCGCGCAGTGTGTTTTGTGTGCGCAAATGTAAATTTGCGCGAGGGGCAAAACCTTTGCGCTGAACTTCGTATTACAACATTCGCGCAAACGATGTGCGTTATCGTTTAACGCGGATGGACCTGCACGAGCATGATGAACTGTGCGCGTCCTATACTTAACATTGCGAGTGCAAATTCATTCGTGCGCTGGTACGCGGATGGTATTACAGTCGATGCGCATCTTTTTACGAACGACGTTTGCGCGCATAATTTTAACGTCTTTGAAAAGCTGGTGGTAACTGCAAATCGGAACATTCTGACCGAAACAAAAAACACCAGCACGAAGAAAAATAAAAAATACAGCACAGTATAGTTACACATTCTACACATAACCAATCCAAAAAATTGTGAATTCGTGCATATTTTTTTTATTGATGCAGCATATATACTCAGATTTACTTTGACAGGCGAAAAAACTTAAGTGAGTCAATTAAGGTAAATTGATGTCAATTAAGGCTCTTAATTCTGATTGGCTGAATCCCACGAAAAAAACAGTCCACACACTGATTTACGTGCGCAACGTTACTGCGCGCGTATTACACTCTGTTTTGCGCGTCGTTTTTACGAATGTTATTTTTTGACGAATGAGAAAATGCATTCGGATCGGAATACCCCGTTAATTTTCGCACGATAACGCTGGACGATGCGCGCAAAAAAACTTGCGCTGTGCGAACGAAATTGTGCGAAGAATGTAATAGGGGCCAGAATTTATAACCACAAAGATTTGGGGCCATATTACATAGCTGGTGCTAACTTAACCAGAGCTGTTGTAAACTTGCCAGAGCCATTATAGTCTATGGAGGTTTTCAGTTTACAACAGCTCTGGTTAAGTTAGCACCAACATTGTAATATGGGCCTTGGACGATAAAATGTGAAAAAAAATAATTTTAGAAGCTGTATATGATTGAAATCTGCCGAGTCTGCTGATAATAAGCATCCATAATTTGTCTGGGTCCTACAATAAAACATGACTTCAAAACACGTTTAAACATGATGACCACAAAACAGTCAAAATGAGCTCAGCACAGAGGGGTGATATGGCTTAGCATTGAAAGGGTTAATTAATAAGTGATTTTTCAAAAATCCACTGAGTCCTGCCAGTGGTTTTATGGAAAATCACTTGGTAGAAATTGGGTTAAATTATCAAATATTTATTCAATTTTCCTCTTCCTCATAAAGTTGAAGGAAGCAACTTCAAAAGGAGGCAATACAAAGTAAAATTGTGAACTTTATGTTCAGTAACTTTGGAAACTGTGAGGACATGCGCTTTACAAAACTGCAAATGTTAAACTCATAAACCGTCTTATTTCACAACAACTATGCAACAGAGAAATAGAAAGTGATTGCATAATACATATGCAACCATATTTTGCGATTTTTTTAAAAAAAAAAACAACCCTCCAAAAATATTTTTGATATCAAAATCATTTGTTTGATTTCCCATTCAACAAAATAATCCTCCAGATATCATTACATGCATCAAACACAATATAAAAAGGTTACCTATTGTGCATTTTCACCCTATTCTCTTGTACAATTATTTTATATGTCTCTTTATTTGCTGTTTTCACTTTTTTGATTAAAATAACAAATATCATTATCAATGATTTTTAAAAACACCCTTTTCAATTCATTTTATAAAACTGCACGTATTGCTTGTTTAATACAGTGAAGGCATTTTAACCACTGAACTCCGTATATGTTGCACTGACATATTTCCACAGAAAATCCTAACCCAAACCCACTACAGCACAATTCTAGGCTTAAATATACATATATAGTACTTAGTATTCACTGTGATTTTTTTGTTGTAGCTGCATATATATATATATATTATTATTATTATTCTTTATTTATAAAGCGCCAACATATTCCGCAGCGCTGAAAAAGTGTATAAGTTAATATTAATTAAATAATTGAAGCAAACATTTAATTTGAGTTTCATTATATATATATAATGAAACTCAAATTAAATGTTTGCTTCAATTATTTAATTAATATTAACTTATACACTTTTTTTAATGCTTACTGAGAAAATAAAAGCTTATGGGATATTAATTATAAATCAGGGGAATTCCGTTATCTTTTAAATTCATCAATTGTTAAAATGTATTCTTTCACTCTGCAATAGAAATGTTAATTCTGTAGAGTTTTGCCATTGCCAGTTGTGTAGCATCCATCCTGCATTTCAGAAGATAGATGTAATTTACTAAATTGCACACTAATTGCAATTTCAAAAAGACAATTTGATACCCAATTTCCAGGTTCACTTTTGTTATACGGCTGTCAGGAAATCCCCCAAAAATCAATGTTCTAAACTGTCATGGAGCAGCAGAACTAATTGCAGGTCAGGACAATCTCTGTGGGTGGGATCTGTCTGAAAAATTAATTATGTAGTTTCCCTCTGTAAAGGCTCATCTGAGTTTTCATTCTAAATCTGGAAGGCACACTCACCATAAGGGTGGTGTATCATTCTCGTCTGTTGTTAACGTGTGTCTCTTACATCTGCTTTTTGGCTTAGTCGTTGAACCAATTTGGCTGCCCATGGGTCCTTCTGTTGGTTGTAAATACAATGTATTCCTCATGTAGCTACCATTGCGTTACAAATTGCAAAACAAATATTTGCAACAAAAAGTCAGGAATAAAGGGAAATTCAGTGTAACTAAAGGAATGTGTTTGTGCCGCCAAACCAAATGGTTTTCATGTGCTAATGTTTATCTCAATGACAGTAGAATTTTCTTTCCTCACAACATAAAATTCAGGTCTGTGCTTATTTTTGTGGTGTCATAAAGGGCATGACATCAATAAAATGTAGCAATGTATGATCCTGTGCCCTTTTTCTAATTCTAGCAGTCAGGCATCTGGGTATCTTGGTCACAAATCATGTACCTTCTTCTGTGAGTCTCATGGTTGATAGTGGTTGGTTATTCCATAATGCCTAGGAAAATGATGCATGGGAGTCTGTGTCGATTCTAATTATAGAGTGAAAAAAGTGCATTTAATAGAAAAAAAATTATCAGGTTCCAGTCAGAGTAGATCACCCCCCCCCCTGAAATGTTTCATTAGGTATTCCATGGTTTGGATTGTGAACTCGGTAGTATGAGTCCAGGGTACAAAAATACTAAGCAACCTGCCAGGTTCACTTTAACTCAAATATAAAATGTCGAATGCAAAGCAAATGTATAGATTTGCCAAAAATGACCTAACAAATGTCCTTACTCATACATTTCAATCGTTTGGAAAAGAAGATCGTGCTGGCCAAAGAGCATGTAAGCTAAAGACTGAGAAACCATAGAGAGATGGAGAATCTCCCTCCTTGTCCTCTGAAGAGCAATCAGAGCATGATGATGTGCTGGACCTGAAGCCAGGAATGGAATTTGATTTCTGCTGACAGGTGCATTTCCTAGCCAGGCCCAGTGAGATAGCAGGGGCTGGAAATTAGCTTGGATAAACCATACAGGAGTGGAGGCATGTAGATGTAATACCTCATTAAATATTTGAAATGTATAACTGATCTCTGTGATCGTTGATGTGTTCATGGCTTATTTCCTTCACTATCGTGATCGTGTATAGACAAGCAGCAGTAGTAAACAGAGCCACCTGAGATCGTGTGAACACAATCGTGTCTTTGCAAATGAAATTCAATACTTACAAATTAATTTTGTTTGCATATTGGCTCCAGAAGTTGCTCTCAAAGTTTTAGCATCAGTGACATGATACCTGAGCTGCTAACACTTGACTTCCTCAACCAGTTGAGGAATGTCTCTAATAGACTTTTCCCCAGCTAATCCTGCATGGAGCTCAGAACTGTAATAGTTCAATTCGGCCAACAGATGGTGACATCTTACCAAATAGGGTATTTATTCAGGAAGCATTATTTTACTGAGTGGGTGGTGGATACATGGAACAGCCTTCCAGTTGAAGTGGTAGAGGCCAAAACAGTAATTGAATTTAAGCAGGCATGGGATAGGCATTAGGGATGTGCGTTTCGGGTTTCGGAATTTCGGAACTTTCACGAAATTTCCCGATTCGTGTTTTCGGATGCGGCCGAATTTCCGAAAAATTTTAGATCCGAAAATTTCAGATCCGAAATGTTTTCCGAGCCGAAACGAAATATTTTCGGATTTTTCGAATGGACTTGAAATGTGTCAAACGAGGAGAACAGATGTTCAGAAAAACGAAAATTTTCCGAAAAACGAAAATTTTCCGAAAAACGAAAATTTTGTAAAAACGAAAATTTTCTGAAAACGAAAATTTTTCGAAAAAACGAAAAGTCGATACAAAAAACGGGCAAAATGACACAAAAAATACAAAAAATGGTCGATATTCCGAAAAAGTGCAATTCCGAAAAACGAAAATTTTCCGAAATTACGAAAAGTCGATACAAAAACCGAGCACAGTGACACGAAAATACGAAAAACGGTCGAAATTCCGAAAAAAAAATGTACCCGAAAAACGGGCCGAATCGAATCGAATCCGAAATCGGTCGAAACGAGCCGAATCGAAAAGTTTAAAAATCCGAAAAATCGAACCGAATCGAACCGAAAAAAAAATCGGTGCACAAGCCTAATAGGCATAAGGCTATCCTAAACAAAAGATAAATCCAGGTCAAGTATCCATGTAATTGGGCAGACTAGATGGGCCGAAAGGTTCTTATCTGCCGACATTTTTCTATGTTTCTATGTTTACAGTAAGCAATACATTGGACTAATTCCCAAATATTTCTTACTGTGTAATTTATTAAAAATTATTTTCCAAACAAAACATCGGTTCCTGACGGTCTCTTTTTGGAAAATCCCTTTGTAGTGAAGGGTGCCATGCACCGGCCTGGTTTTTGCGCTGTGCCAGATTTAAACGCAGAATTTGTGTGTGGGGGTGGGGTTCTGTCTTCTTTTCAAAAGAGTTAACTCTCATTACGGAGTTGGTGCAGTGGACAAATGAATATGGTAACCGGGTCATGTTTGGACTCAAATGAAACCATTTCTCCTGATGAATAATAATATCAGAGTAACGAGTACGACAAAGCCTAACTGGCAGGGATATCAAGATATTATTAATATCCCACTAGGGATGGCCAGATGCTTCAATATTGCCATGTGCCTGTGGTATTTACGACCCCTTATCTGATAATCTGCTCTTTTGGATGAAAGGCTGGTTGGAAGCTTGATCAGGGGACCCATCCGTGAACCAGTTATTGAGTGGGGGTTGGTGGGTGGGGGGCCAGTTTTTCATACAGGATGCTAACCCGAATCTCAGGGTATTTATGTAAGGACTTGTGTTGAAGGGACATCTAAGAACATTCGGCGGACTTAAAAAGCCAAAATACTCATGGGAACCGCTTTCCTAGTGCTATTTATGTAAGTTAGTCTTCTGTGTTTTGTTTAAGTCCAATATTTTTTCAACAATTGTATTTGCACGTTTCGTTATATTTTGTATGTCTTGTTTATGTGATATTGGCACTGTGTAAAGTTTTATTTTTGTCTTTTGCCATTAAAACTTTGTATCTCAGTACTGTACTTGGCGCTAGATGATTTGCATTTCTCCTTTAAGCTATGGTTTTAGGGTTACCGTAGAATTTACTATTTGGGAGATATTTTAGCTGAATATGGATAGGCTCCTGGATTGCCGTGCTATACACTTAAGGGGGGTTTCAAAAGTGCCCTATAACTTTTGTGAGGCAGTGTATTTTCAGGAGGGTGTGTATGGTTTTAGGATGGCATAATTTGGGACCCTGAGAGGGGGGTAGAGTTAGTAAATCCAGAGGTTTGGAGCTGTTAACCCCTGGTACACCCTCCCTCCACACGTGACGACTGGGCAAATAGCGGGTGGTCTTCACAAAGGGGGTAATGAGATATTACATTAAAAGGTTTTATTGTGTCAGGCTTTTTTTTTAGATTGTTTTAAATAAAGTTAAATTTAGAAGGTAGCGTAATATTATCAGTCATAATGTTATACAAGAATTGTAGAAAAATGGAGAAGTACAGCATAACAATCAGGTCTATTCACTAAACAATGAAGTCAGGAGAATTTGCTTGAGAAGTGAACAATCTAGGTCAAAATAGCCAAACCAGAAAAATTCTCCCATATCCCCCAGTTTCCAAATCGACTGTTTGGTCTAGATTATTCTTTTCTCCTGCCAATTCTCCTAAATGTCACCCTTTAGTGAATAGACCTGTACATAATAATAACTGGAATATCATTTTGCAGCCTCAACACACTCACTCCTACAGCATTACTAAATTAATAATCAGTGTTACAATATTACTCAATTTTAAAATAAAATTAAATTATTACACACACATGAGGAAAAAAAAAATCAATAAAGAAGGCGCCATAGCTGTACCTCTAAAACACCTTGTACAGATGATGACATAGGAACGCAGGAAGTAAAATGCTATTAGCATCTGTAGAATATATTTTCAATGTTCATCCTTCACTTCTAGAAAGGCAGGTTGTCATGCTGT
The DNA here is from genome assembly GCA_009667805.1 of Leptobrachium leishanense. Lineage (NCBI taxonomy): Eukaryota > Metazoa > Chordata > Amphibia > Anura > Megophryidae > Leptobrachium > Leptobrachium leishanense. Next base: position 90,852,044 of record CM019066.1, read on the forward strand.
CCGCATGACTGATGCCTTCATTCAATTGTTTCTTCCTTCAGGCAGACTGCATGTAGATGAAATAGACGACCTCTGATTTTAATGTTGGGAATCGTGAAACCATCTCAGGAAAAAATGTTACCCTCTTTTTAATCTACCACGCTTCAAAGCCAGCAATAATAACAGACGGGAACTTATCAGTGATTTAAAACAGTGTTTCTGCAACATGTAATTATGAATATCCCTGAATATGACTGCCTTCCACTTTTTCTCAGAGGAAGTAATGTTGCCAAAATGGCGATTCACACCTGATATAGTGTACAGTGCCACACGTGGACTCCTGTATGGTAAGGGAAATCATTAGCAGTTGGCATGTTTTGGCCGGGGGGAAAAAGTACAATCAAATAGCCTTTATGTGACAAACCAATCTATCCCATCCACCCCATTTATAATGTTATTTGAAATACCAAAAAGGAGAACTGTAAAAATAAACATACCACAATACCTTAACACAATTTATATAAAGAATATTTATTTAATACTAATATAAGACATATTACTACCTTAACCCCTTCACTACCAAGTGATCAAATGAGTTTCCCAAAAACATTGTCCGGAATCAGTGAATTTTTTTCTTCAAATTGTTTTAATTATACAGTAAGACATATTTGGGAATATTCCCTATGTATTTCTTACTGTTATAATCTATTTGGCAGGTGGATGTCACCATCTACTGGCCAAAATGACTTACTACACTTCTGAGCTCCATGCAGGATCAGATGGAGAGATGTCATTATGATATTTTCACAGCTGTTTTTAAAAAAAAGTGTTAGCACTTTGGGTGTCGTGACCTCAGTGCTAAAATTGTGGACAGCTTCTGGAGCCCACAGGCCAACGATATTTGTTAGCAAGAAATTAATTTCATTTGCAATCATATAGCACAGCTCAAGATTGTGATAACACAATCTTGGGCTGCTGTGTCTGCTACTGCTGATCGTGTATACATGATCACAGCAGTGGAGGGGTTCAAAACGAGCATATTTCCCAAATTGAGCAAGCTAGCTATTATACGTAACATGTACTTTCACATTTCCTGTGAATACTATAGGACTTGACAAAATAACGAGACTGAGCATCCTCATACTGGGGGATTCCCTTTATGTCGACATTAGAGTTATAAGAACACACAGAATTATTATACCAAAAACAGGAATGATAGAGTTTTACTATATTATTTTGCTAAAACAGCAAAAGATGTTCAAAAGTAAGGGGATTCACTCTGTTTTTCTAATGGCAGCTCAGAAATAGCATTTACCGGATCACCATTTCTGTTATTGATTGAATTTCTAGTCACTTCATAATGGGAAATAAAAAATAGGTGAAAAAATATTAAGCATACGTCTCATCCCTTGGAGGGCATGATACTCAGTCTTTTTGCCATTTTCGGAAGGACACAGAGAACAAATAGTTTCTAGTTGTCCTCCAGGCTGTTATACAAAAATGTAAGTGTAAACAATCTTGTGTGACAGCCCATGGAGTCCTATGGACTCCAGAAAGGTATAATGGGAGTGATTTGCATCATAGTTCCTTGTATTAGCATGAGCTATTAAATCCTTTCCTCTTTTCTTGGAATTATGGCAGTAACTCACCAGTAATAGCAGATTACGAGGATTCTGTGAGAAGTTATTCACAGATTCCTGCTCTTCGCATTATATGGCCCAGGGGTGACTAATAACCGGACATAGATAATACTATGGAATTCATGAAACGTTTCTTACTTAGGGATAATAATTTCAAGACACTTGCATGGCTAATCTGAGAGCCTAGCTATGATGTCTAGGTGTTACAAGTCAAGCCATTGCTGTTCATCCTTATCCTTGCAGACAGTGCATTATTCCTGATTCTTCAGGGATTTTTCCTCTTCATGTGTTATTCGAGAACCTCATGCTTTTTAAACCTGTTCTCATTTTAATGAGTACCTCAACCCTCCTGAAAGTCCTTCAATATAAGATAACAGCACTCTAATGATCTGGTCAAGGATTCTTCAAAGCATATTTTACAATGTTATATTGTGCATTCACATTTGTTCGATTATAGGTCGTAATAAATTGCTATGATAATTGTAAAACACGACAGAGAAGATGCTTCACTTTAATCCTGCTCCAACGTTATTTATAATGTGTTGCAGATCCTATCTCAAAACAAGGTTAAAATAAAGTCTTTTAAAAGCTGATGGAAAAAAATAAAAAATAAAATAATGCAGAGCTGAGAATTCTCTTTTGGCTTCTGGCCACAGAAGCAAAACTCCTATTCAAACACGCTATTATCTAATCTTTATTAAAGAACGTTATTTTTATATGACTGCGTCTGGACCGTAACATCAGGAATAATAGAAAGCTTTATGTTCCAGCCAGGTTCTGTTTACCCAGGCTACAAAAAGACTGTAATGTTTTGTAATTGAGAAAATATAAAATACCAACAAAAGAAATTCCAGTTCCTAAAATTCTTTTATTTTTCAAGACGGAACCGGCAGGAAGCTTATTATTTTTCATGTGTAGATAAACAGACATGTATGATTTAACATACAGCCCACTCTGCCTGTAACATATTCTGCAGCATTTCTTTACTAAATTATCTGGCACAAACAGTTTATTGAGAATTTTAACTAGTCCGGAGCTGTGTACACTAGAACAAATTGCTACACAATCTTGTGCAGTTCCTAAGGGGCTCCAAAATCGGATTCTTTGCCAAAGCTGCATTGATAAGAAATAGGAATGTTTTAACTGAATGCAGACACATTAAGCATCTGAAATCTACATGTCAAAAGGCTTTAAAAAGCAGAATATTATATTATTTGCCATTTATACTACTCAGAGACTTGCTTTTAATCTCCATTCACCTTATTCAACTTGCAAAACTTGTTCTTGGTTGCAAAAGTTTTGTAATTTATTGTTGATTTTTGTTTTTGTGAGGCGTAACTTTTCTATGTTTTCTGGTTTTTATTTTTGTTTTATTTATTTATTATCTTTGAGATTACTCATCATGATACTGGCATTCTCTTTCTGCACTATATATTGATATTGATGTCTGAAGTTTGGTGAGAGTTTTCCCCCAGTACAGATAGAATTTATATGATATCTTGTCTCCCTTTAACACTGAACATTTTTGTTTTGTAATTTATTAGATTATTTTTTTCCCACATGTCGTATTAGATATCATGAATGTATAATAATATATTAATGTTATTACCATCATTTTATAGAGTCAACAGTTTCCACTGAGCTTTTCAATATCCAATTGGGAAAGAGACAGAATTAAAACAAAGATAGGAATAGAAACAAGAGGTGTAGAGGGCCCTGCTCGGATGAGTTTACAGTCTTGTGGATAGAGATAAATATTATGAAGATCCAACATACATGCATTGTTACATGGGGGTTTCTGTCCATGTGCAGACTGCTCCCCTTTAAGTCAGTATTCCTCAGAAGTACTGCTTCTGGGCCCGACGCAGGCAATAACACACTGGAGATCTTTTCAGTTCCAGCCCAAAATGGAGAATGTTTATTTTGACTTTAGACACACAAAGGTAACCGGAGACCTTGTACTTATTGTATTCCATATGCAGAGGGTTAAAATCTTCCTGGTCCCACACAGCTCCCCCTTGTTGCAATAAACAGACCTCATTCCAAATGCTCTGGAACATGTCCATGCTAGAGTTCGGACCATATTGCTTGAGGCATCTTTTTACCTCCTTGAGCGTATCCATCTCGCTCCAGGTTGCACCACACTTCTGACTTTGGTCTCCAGTTCCTCCTGCAGCGATGTCTTAAATGTCTGGGTCCAGTTATAGGGAGCATAAAATCCCACCGCTGCCACCAATGTTACGTGGGGGTTTCCGTCCATGTGCAGACTGCTCCCCTTTAAGCCAGTATTCCGCAGAAGTACTGCTTCTGGGCCCGACACAGGCAATAACACACTGGAGATATTTTCAGTTCCAACCCAAAATGGAGAATGTTTTATTTTCACTTTAGACACACAAAGGTAAAACACAGTTGAAACTCATCCCTCTCCCTTAAAGAATACATTACAGATTAGATCAAGAGTCTCCAGTCAGAGAATAGAAAGAACCATCCAACACAATGGATTGTTTACACATATCTAAAGAGTGTCCTAAGACTAGAGGGGAAACAGGAGTCTTCTTACAGCAGTAAGTCTACAATATGCAGAGAGGGGGTTGGAAGCAGACATGAGGTTAGAGTGCAAGCTCTTGAGTAAGTGTCCTCTCCTACTGTTTTGTGAGTGCAAAATAGAACAACTTATAGCTGTAACATACAGATACACACTTTGACACAGCATAGCATATCACACAACACTCTACACTATATACACAGACAATAAACTGTAAAGCAAAATACTTGTGAATAAACATTTGGGGCGGCCGTTTCGTCACATGCATGCTTACATAAGTAAGAGAAATACACAACAAAAGTAGTAGAATCACAGCACAAACACATGCTTATATCGGAAATTATCAATGTTTGGCTCTATAGCTGATGATTGTAGTCTGTGGTCTGCCTACTTACTACAACACACAGGGTTATTCATTCCCCAGCAGGGAATTTCCACGTACAGTGACATTTTGTGGCCATTCAGCTATACAGAAAGCAGGAAGTTCACCACATTTTGGCGAACTGCCTGCAAATACGGTGCCTGTTTGACGGCAATGAAATCCCCCATAGAGAAGCAATGGTTAATCTATTCAAAGAAAACACACCAGCAGTGAAAAATTGTCAAAACGTCCTGATGTGCATGTGCTTTCATTCGGCAGATTTAGTCAGGCGGACACCATAGACTTCAATGTTAAAAATATTCCTGGCTTAATACAATATGTAATAAATCATTTATTATTTTAATATGCAGTAAAAAGTCTCTATATTTATAGATTTTTTTTAGGATCTTTTAGGCAATTTTTTGGATTTTTTCAGCCAAATTATTTTTCCATTCTTTCTTAATAGTGTTGTTTTTTTCTTTCTGTAACAGGCCTTTTTATTATCATTCATAGGGCCTTATATTTATTTATTTATTATTTATTTATAAAGTATTTTACCAGGAAGGATACACTGAGATTTCTCTAGTTTTCAAGACATACTTGAAAACGAGAGAAATCTCAATCTTTCCTTTGCAAATAAATATGTTAACTCCAGACATTTTCGTCCAGTAGTTTTTTTGCAAAAAGCATCTAAATTTTGACATTTCATTCGTTTTTTTTTTACCTTGTCCGTCTGCTTATCTGCTTTTCCAGTGGCTGGTTGACACTGTGTTCGGCGGCTCGTTGGCTTTTTCTGGACCTGTTCGGCATGTTTTTTGTGGCGTTTCGAGTGATCCGATACTTCGGAATGTATCGGATGCTTTTTTTTCAGCAGATTTTTGGCTTTTTTTGGCTGTTGTTCGTCGTTTTTGTGGCGGATCTTCGGGTCCGTCCCCTGCACTCCGGGGATCCTACGGTGAATGCTGACTTCACTGCTGGGTGGGGAAATTTGATTCTCCGAAGTGCAGGAAACGATAGAGCACCGAAATGACGGCGACATTTCTGTGCACTCTGAATAACCCCTATAGTTTGCAACTGCTGAGATTTGGCAATGTCCTCTAGTTCAGTTTGTGGTGCTATGACACGTCATGCCCCAAACACAGTGCTCCTCAAAGGTGTTTCTCTCAATGTAGCTTCTCCCCGCATCACCTCTTCCCATGACAGACTGCACGATTTCTCAGGTGCAGCCCCCTTCCTCGTTCTGTCAGACTTTCACCTAATTTCCCTTCCTTTAAACGCTCTCTTAAGACATTCCTATTTAGGGAAGCCTAGCACCCGCCTCACTGATACACCTCACTGCCCCACTCCATCACTCTCATCTTGCAGTCCTCTCCTCCTGTTTCCAAACAGTCCATCACTTTCACCTTGCAGTCCATCACTCTCATCTTGCAGTCCTCTCCTCCTATTTCCACCCCCAACCCTTCTAGATTGTGAGTTCCCAAGGGAATAGGGCCTGTTTCCCCCTGTACTGGTTTATCAAATGTTGGTCAGTCTCAATGTATTGTAACCCTGTCTATATTGTGCCCATTGTTCAGCGCTGCAGAATATGCTGGAGCTATATAAATAAAGTATAATAATAATAATAATAATAAATGTACCCTATCATCACAGGATTGCTACTTTGTGTACATGGTAGGAAATAAAAAGGGAGTGAGTTCTGCCAAATGTCCTCTTCCATCTTGTGGATTTGTACATAAAATGTACTAATAAAATATATTAAATGTACATGAAATGTATGTAGCGCTGTGGTAAAATCTTGCTGTGGCAGTACCTATTTTTGGCCACAAGATGGAGACTATCGCGATCAGAGATACTGGATATTGGGACTACAATGCCCGGCATGCTTTGCAAGAAGACAGGAAGTGGGTGGGGACTGGAGACTTACATCCTCTGCCTCGTGGAGAAAGTTCCAGAGCGCGCCAGGGAAGGAAAGAGAGCAGACGCATCGAAGAGATTACGAGAGGGCCTAGGCCAGAGACCAACAGAGACCAAGAGAGACCTGTTAGTCCAGAGAAGATCACCCAAGCTGAGGAGAAGAAGACCCGCCGGGATCCAGGCATTGCTGCAGACCGGAGGAATCGAACGGAGAGCAGGCGGTGAGCTGGAAAAGCTGTGTGGAGTCAGACAACGGATCGGGCCGCTAGTATCCCCAGTCAAAATCGGGTGGAGAGACGTCCTGGGTCAGCGGAGCCTAAAAAAATCGTCGGATGGGTGAGAGGCCTCCAAGGCTGTTTTATGATTAAAGGACGCTCTGCTGTTTTCTCTTTAAAGTCCACAGGGCCCCAACTGACTAGTCGAAGACCTTCCTTTAATAAACTCACTGGCCAGTTGAACAGTACCCGGGTACCACACACACAGATACACTTTCCACATTCTGGGACTTAACCTGTGCAGGACTCATTTCCTTTTGCGAATCGGAACGGGGGTTAAAGACAAAGATACGTTCCGAATACATTTTTCTCTTTTTCCGCTGCGCGTTTGCCGTAATACGAAGGGATTGTATGTTTGGGGTTTTGCTACGTGTCCCTTTTTCTGAACTATCGGGAAATTGCATTGCTTTTATGTTCGGTTGCGAATATTTTATTTTCCGAAATACGAAGCCTCGTGTTTCGTTTCTTTTCCGCTACGCGTTTTACCGGGATACGAAAATACTGTAAAAATACTCGTGAATACCGTGTCTTAACATCTGCTCAAATATTTTAGTAAACTATATAAATATAAAAACTCACAACTGTGTTGGAGTATATTTATTCCCTAGTGCGGGGAGACTGACCCGTGGTTCATTTTCAGCGGCTCCTCCGGGAGTGAGCGCTACACGTACAAATACAGATATATTAAGCCATATAAGCCCCCATTCAAATAAAAACAATACAATCACTTAACAGTGGCTCTAGAGCTTTTGAACCTTTAGGCAAAATTCAAATATAAGGCCTCAATGCTTGAGCAAATCCAAATACATCAACCCAATAAAGGAAGGCTCACAAATCTATATTGGTAGTTGATGGGAATATGTGAACATTGATTTGTGCTTGCATAGAATATCATACGTACATGACCATACAGGCATCATCACACATTCCATTATTCCACCACACCCCATTTGAGTGATACGTTAGATGGCTTCCAACATTTCTGAATTACAGGACCAGCTCACTGCAAATTCAGTTATTATGAAACGAACATTTCTAGCAGCTGCTCAATGACTATCTTGTAGGCATATGCTTAGTGGAATGGAAAACGTGTGGTGAAATCAAAGTAATGATTTGGGAGTGTTTATCATGAAATAAACATATATAATCTGCTTTCGGTGACAATATCATGTCACAATAAATAGCTTTTCTGGACATATCAGTAGAGATTGAGGTAGAAAACTTTTATTTGCCAACACAAAAAGCTGTGAAGTCAATAAAACTCATCTTTGGGTGGGAGGCTTTACAAGTCAGCAGGTTGAACCTTGTTGTCCTCAAACTATGATCAGAAACTAGTATAGTGTTTGAAACTCCCAGAAACTCAACTCAGGAAGACTGGGTAGTAAATGTTGGTTGACAGCATTCAGGATGGAGGTAATTCCCCCACTTTGCAAATCTGTTTCAGTGGACAAGAACAATGTGTGGGGTGGAGGGGTTCAGACTACTGTCACCATGACCACTTATACGGTTAAGTGGCCATGGTACTCGCAGCATCCACTGTATTGCTAAGTAATTATGAACCACATTGATGGGTTATATAATCTGTATTGGCATCGGTTCACTCTGGCCAGTTTATTTTATCTTCGTTAAAAGGTTAGCCGGTTTGCTTTTTCCAGTAAAGCTTGCATGGCACATAAATTCTTTGAATATATTTTCCTTAAAATGTCCTTTGGAAACATAAAACTTTATGTCTGTATAAGCACTTTATTTTGGAAGTGGTGCCAGTGGAATTGAATTAATGTGTGTGTGTGTGTGTGTGTGTGTAAATATATATATATATAATGTAGATTGGATTAGCTGTGTTAGTCCAGATACCAAAATCACATGCTGCACAGAGTCAGCAAAAGACAAGCTGGCTCTGTGCAGCCTGCCACTTGCAAATGGCTTCTCAGCATCTTCCAGCATATATACACTCTGTTACTGCAGCAGGATGTCTATTGAGACTCTCCTGCCATGTTCACCCTCCCCTCCGACTTCGAATTCTACCAGATTCCAAAATCCGTGTTAATATGAAATCTGGAATGCTGGGGTTCCTGGCCATTCCGGGTAAGGGGTGCTCATACTGTATTGCCAAATGTCTATAGTATTTTATTGTTGAACTGATATATAGTGGAATTAGAGGACTTAGTATAATCAAATAAACTGTGGCTTATATAGTTATTATTGTGCAATTCATTAATGCATTATCTTGAATAAGTCTGTATTGCGTCTAATGACTTTCTCCGAATGACATCTCCAAAGTGCCTTTTTTTGCCTAAATACATAAAACACGATCAGCTTTTAGATACTCAGACAATAACGTTTCTGTATTTTTTTACACATTCCTAGGTTTGCTACTATGTGACCGCTGTATTTTCCTTTTTTAATGGTAATTGGCTATGGATGGTATTATAATGCATTCACATTAATTTCTCCTTCAAGCAGGCCATTACATCTTGCTTAAAGCTAAGGATATAATCTATGGGGAAAACAATGACCTAGGAAACAAAATGGTAATTTTTGCATCATTGCCGCGCTGCATAATTCCCAAGCACATATCATTGTTTGGGCATTAAATTGCTTTCTGTGTAATTCACATTTTCTAATACCACTATAAAATGTGGGATGTAGGCTATTCCTGGGAGATCGTGTTGTGTAAAACAAATATTTTCTTGGCTATATATAGATATATGAAATGCAAATATAAACCATATAATATTCAACTCCTTTCTCATAATGTTACTGTGGTAATTACTTTTATACATATATGTAAATTATATAAACCTGTAAATACAGGAAGAGCACCCCTTATCTAGAATTCTAAAATCCCAAAAACTCCAGAAATTTACAAGAATCCTTTCGGATTTTAGTCATTCTGGATCGGTGCTACTGCTCGTGAACCCAGCTCCTCAGCACTGCAGCAAACCAATGCTGAGAGCATCTGGGAAGCCCAGCATGTGAGATGCTGACTCTGAGCATCATGTTTGTGGCGTCACCCAGCGCAGTGTTCCCAGTATGTGTACATGCTGGGAGCTGCAGCAGGAAGGGGATCTTTATTCTCCTGCCACGATCTGCTTCCTCTGAAACATCAGACTCTCCCAGATTCTGAAAATTGGAAGAACCTGAAATCCGGATTGCAGGTTCCCGAGCATTCTGGGTAAGGGATGCTCAAACTGTGTATGGTAAATACAATATATAGATATATATATATATTTAAAATGTGTTAAAAATTCAGAATGAATTAGGAAGTCAGAAGTTTATTGACTTGTGTTTTTCTTGTCTTGCAAATCTATTGGTCGCTTTTTCCAGCTGAGCTGCTAATAAAATAGGAAACCGAAAAGACCAAACCTCGGCACGAGCTGTTAAGGCAATCATTAGCCTGCTGCTTGTAGTTTTTGAGAGCTGCTGAAGGATACAGTAAGTAGCATCATCAGTCACCGCTGATATCTTCTCCTGGAGTCCACAGGACTGAGGAGAAATGCTGAACTGACAGAAAAACACCAGAGAACTAATTGTTCTCTGTGTCCTATGAACTATGGAGAGAGGAGAACATGAATGGGTACTGGCTGGGTGGAGTAGAGGTAACATCATTGCTCTGTGTGGAGAGAGCCTGTGGAGACATGGGTTCGATCCTGACAAGCACCTCTCCAGTAAGTGTCTTTGGCAAGACACCACACGGTACATACTCACCACCCAGGAAATACTTGAAAACGAGAGAAATCTCAATGTATCCTTCCTGGTAAAATCTTTTCTCAAATTTCTTTTAAAAAAAATGGCATCCTCCACTTTGCCATGGAAGGAATGGTTTAACAATGTCTTGCCCCTTTTACGCAGCCGCAAATGTTCTAATAGTTGCAACTTTTAGACTAAAAAGAGTAAAGAAATTTACTAAAAAGGACTGAGGGAAGATGCTGAACTGACAGAAAGACATCAGAGAACTAATTGTTCTTTGTGTCCTATGATCTATGGTGAGAGGAGAACCTGAATGACATCCTCCACTTTGCCATGGGAGGAATGGTTCAACAATATCTTGCCCCTTTTTCGCAGCTGCAGATGTTCTAATATTTGCAACTTTTAGACCAAAAAGAGTCAAAAAACATACCAAAATATGTAGCCAATGCTACCACATTTCTAACAATACTATGATTCCCCCCCCCCCCCGCTCTGTGGCATTTAAAGCCTTCCTTTCTCAATGTTTTCCTCATAGTTTATCAAACACCTTCCCTTAAACCAATTCATTAGAATAACAAGCACTCTGGAACATGCAATCAACTGAATGGTGTTTGGAATAGTTAGTGGATCCAGCTGTTTCATCAAATCTTGATGGACAGTTTGCCTTTTTTTTCTGGAGGGACTACTAATGGTCTGGAAAGCTTAGTACATCACCTTGTCACACATAAAGCTGCTACATTTCCCCTGGTGCTAAACTCAAAGTGATGCTCCAGCCATGCCTTTCACTACCACGCATCCATATAAAAAGAGTTTAGATGTGCTATCTCCATTTTCTCAAGAGCCTGCAGGAAAAAAAACACATTTAAGTGAAACAAATGTCTTGCGTCGTTAAGGCAGAAGCTAGAGGCTTCTCATTTTATGGAGATGCTCCATATGATACAATGTGGTTTTTCCTTGTTGTTTTGTGTTGGGGAGCTAAAATAACTATTTTTTAAAGGGATATATTTTGAGAATATGAGTTTTAGGGCTATATTACATTCTTCACGCGAAAAGGCTCGCGCAAAGCGAAAATCTTTGCGCCAAGCGTTAAACTTTTGTGCGCGCAAATCACCGCTGGAATTACAATCCTCGCGGCTTTTTTCTTCCACCGATCAATTGCGCGCAAACAGGACGCACCCAAATGCACGCGCAGTACCTTCTCGCGCAAAAATCTTTGCGCGCACAGTCTTTTTTCGAGATTCAGCCAATCAGAATTAAGAACCACATCTGTCTCACTTTAACAAATTGCGTCTGCCACTGTCAATCCGAGCATATATGCTGCAGCAATACTACATGCACACACAATGTCTCAATTTTATTGTTTGGGTATGCATATAGTGTGTAACTATACGTTGGTGTATTTTTATTTTTGGCTGGTGTATTTGGTTTCGGCCAAGACGTTCAGATTTGCCGTTACCACCAGGTTTTCAAAGACGTTAAAATTATGCGCGCAAATGTTGTCTGTAAATTTTCCACATAGATTGTAATACCATCTGTCACGACCACTACGCGCGCTGCTGCGAAAGACGCCGGGTTAAGCCGCTCACTATCTATCTATCCTAGACCCAGATAATCACGCGCGCTTATCTACCCGTCCCGGCCACACTTTCTCTCACAACAGGCACGTAGAGCGCGATATACTGATCCCAGAATTGCAACGCAGTACAAGTCTTCTCTTGAAGCGGGTAATAACTAAGTCTCCCACAATCCCTGGGCTCACTTTCCTACTCTATTAGTAACGCTGCCACCAGTCCTCATGGACACTATGCGTGTCGCAACGGGAGACGCAGGGCTTAAGCAACCGCACTATCTGCCTACCCTAGACTTGGACAGTGACTACAGATCCCACAATCCCCTGCCGTCTCCTGACGACCGCAACTCACAATTTCTTATATATAACCGAGCTTAAAGCAAATAGCAATACTCCCAATCTCTTAGTTAGCGTGGATCTCATCAGTCAGAGGCAGAACTTAAATACATGTTGTTTATTTATGATATAGAAAATTCACAGTGCATTGTTACAGGAAAAATTATAACTAGAATAAATCAATTAATTACATACTACAAAGCAAATAAAAGAAAAGGGTTAACCACAGAGCAATTATTTATGAAGAGCTACTCATTAAGCTAGCATCGATGGTCCCCTGGAGCCTGGAGATAGGAACATGGACCGATCAGTCCTCTTTCGAAGGTACCCCAAGTGATCAGCGCCAGCACATGGCCAGTTTTCAGAATTTATACACTTCCTGGTCCTTCCAGCCCCCACCCACAAATGGCCCAGCCTCATGCACTACATATCCCAGAGTTCCCTTACACCGAGCATGCTCAGTACGCTTGTCAATTAATCTTTAATTGCCCAAAGGTGTCCCTCTCTCCCCCAGGGATCAAGGATGTGCTTCCTGTCTTTGAAGATAGGGCCTAAATCTTGGTGCCGGGTCGGCTCCCAAGGTGTGATCAATATGTCAGTGTACAAAAGACATTCCATTTTACAGCTACGTGTTATATCCTCCCCCCAAGGGAGAAAGCTAACCATTTTAATTACATTTTACCACTTACCCTCATAATAACTGTGGACACAGGGATACGCTTCCCAAATGGTAATACACAAATATGAATATGACGATATGGAGGAGATATATATATATATAAACAGGCACTTAGACACATATACACAGGCAGACCCTTATATAGATAGAAATACAGATCTAATCTGCCACACCATCCGCGTACCAGCGCACAAACGCATTTGCGCTCACAATGTTAAGTATAGGACACTAACTGTACAGTAAGCTCGCACAGGGTTCGCGCAGGTTCAGCCGCGATAGACAATTGCGTGTGGTTGTTGCGCTTAGTATGTAATACGGGATTCGGCGCAAATGGTTTTGCCCTACAAGTTAATGTTTTTTTGCGCCAGCGCAAACGTTTGCGTGAAGATTGTAATTTAGCCCTTAGTCTTTTAAATTAAACATGGATCTGTGTTCAGTAATGTAAATTGTGTACAATCATTTATGTTGCACGTCTTTCAGCTTGGGCTTTCCTTCTTTATATAGATTAGCGTTTTTTCACTGCCATATTTAAATGCGAGAAGGAAAAAGCAAAGCGTGGCTGCATGCTGGAAGCCAGATAATCAGCTGGAAAATATGCAGGTGCTCTATCCAGGGATCCGCTGTTCCAAAGCAATCTCCAAACAGACGATAGACGAATTTTGTTTTTAACTAGCGTTTTTGTTTGTTTGTCTGTAACAGACCTTTTTATTATTATTCATAGGACCTTATATGTTAATTCCATACATATCTGTCCAGTAGTTCTTTTGCAAATAGCGTTTAAAATTTTGAAGCTTTCAATCGTTCTTTTTTTTTAAACCCCTTTAGTCAGCTTGTCAGCTTTTCTGGTGTCTGGTTTGCACAGTGTTCAACAGATCATCTGCTTTTTTCGGATGTGTTTGGTGGGTTTGTGGCTGATCGTTGGGTATGTTCGGCGAGTTTGTGGCGGTGTTTTGGATCAATCAGATTTTTCAGATCGTATCAGCGGCTTATCCCCTGGGTTTTTGGTGGATTTACGGTGATTTTTCAGCTGATTTTCAAATCTGTTCCCTGCACTTCGGGAAATTAGATTTTCCGAAGTGCGGGAAACGAGAGAGCACTGAAATGTCGGAGACTTTTCGGTGCTCTCTGAATTAAGTAATTTGTGCTCCTAAGCGACATTTGTAGTATAGGATCCACAAATTGCACACCGCTACGGACTTGCAAGCTTTAAATACGCAATTTTTTGCGTGCCTTAGTGCCTGCACAGAGCGATGGATTGGAGCTGTGCACACATGCGCAAAGCCACTCCATTGCTACCTCTCTGAGTCTGCTCACTATCGAAGGTGATCTCAGAGAAGTTGATGCTACCATACTCTCTGTGCGCTTATGTCACTAGTGTCCGACCTGGTGATCAGCAGCTAGGAAATTAAAAATCCCGGCTGCTGGTGACGCTGGGTGTGGTGAAGAAAATGCCTCCACTTCATTCAGCTTTTCTGCAGGTCATGGAGTGGGGGCTGGGGGGAGCACTCCACACATCCTGACCACTTTAAAAAATAAAGTGGTCAGGGTGAATAGAGAGTCCCTTAAGGCTGGGGTCAGACGAACGTAGTGTTAACGTCCGTGTAGCCGCACTTTAGTACGTCCGTGCAGAGGCATAACTAGAAACCTCAGGACCCAGGTGCAGGAACTATGACGGCCCCCCCCCACCATAGGCAAAAGCATATTTTGTCCCTCTTCCCGTCAACCTACATTGGTCCCCTCAAGGTCCACAATGTTGACTCCAGGCAGTGTCTCATATTTTCCAGGTCCACTATGACCTCTTCAGTCCGCCCATTTTTAATGCAATGTGCACTTTTTCTATCTCACAGAGCTCCACAGCAATAAATCTCCCAGTAATATGCGCTGTGTATGAGCATATCACAGAGCTCCACAGCAATAAATCTCCCAGTAATGTGCGCTGTGTATGAGCATATCACAGAGCTCCACAGCAATAAATCTCCTAGTAATGTGCGCTGTGTATGAGCATATCACAGACCTCCACAGAAATAAATCTCCCAGTAATGTGCTGTGTGTATGAGCGTTTTCAGAGAGCTCCACAGCAATAAAACACACAATAATGAGCAGTGTGTATGAGCGTATCAGAGCTCCACTACAATAAAACTCAGTAATGTGCAGTGCGTATAATAGAGCTCCATAGCAATAAAACTCATAGTAATATGCAGTGTATATGAGCATCCATACAGAGCTCCAAAGTAAAACTCACAAATAAGTAGAAAATTAATTAAAAAAATAATTATATATATATATGTAAAATATAGGCAAGCCCCCAGGCCCTGGCAGGTGAGTGTGGGCCCCCCGGACTCAAGGGCCCGGGTGCGGTGGCACCCTCTGCACCCCTGCATCCGTGGTAGAAGATAATCATGACCAATGAAGGCCCACACACGAAGTACGTCCACACGGAAGTTCGGATGCACTACGGACGCGGCAAACGGACGCAGGTTAGCAAGAACTTCGAACCACTAGGACGGGGGTGCGGAGTGCGCCACGTCCGCAACGTCCGCATAGCTTTGTGTGTGAATGATGGAACATGGTCAGAAGGACTGCATTTATGCGTCCAGCATTTTTGACGGACAAAATATTTTTTTATTTTAATTTATTTTCCCTCCTACATCCGTCAAAAATAACGTCAGTCACAAAAACGGACTGTGTGGCCACTACTGTGTCTTCCAACAAAACGTGCGTCCGTACTGCACGGGCTCACAGTCCGTAGAAAACGCGCTCGTCTGACCCTAGCCTTACTGTTTAGCATTTCACCAATGAGTATTTTTTTTTAAAAAAACACAGACTTTAAAGGTGACTGGCATAGACCATTCTTTTTGTATTTTCACCAATTGTTTTATAAAAATGATGTTTTCATAGAGCACACTCTGTCCTGTAGAGCCGAGCTTTATACCTAGTAAAATCAATATAAAAACACAAAAGGGTTAGTAAGAAAAGATACAAGGGTCTGATGTCAGCTTGAGTGGGGAGAAGCTTTGACAGCAAATGAATACTCAAATGAATATCTGTAAAATATAACTAAGCACGAACAATAATTGTACAAAAAGCAATAACGTGGCCATTTTCCCGGAAACATTGTAAGTGGGCAGAGAGAAACAGAAAAGTAAAAATAAAAAAAAATATTTTCAGCATCTGCAATATAGAACGCACACAAGTCTTAGAGGTCTTTGAGTTACACCAGATTAGAGGGTCTTTTCTAATAATTGGGAAAACATAAAAGCAAATTTGAAAGTCCTTTATTCGTTATGCTCCTTCAAAAAAGTAGTATTTTTAGAACTGTGATTGCTCAGAACAGGTATTTATTGGAATTCTTTTTACTGATAACACAATTGAATTAAAGCTGTCTTGGGTGTAACCTGCTGCTCACTCAAAATGACAGTTTAAAGTGCTTTTTCTACTTTTTTTATTATGAACAGTGGATTAAAAATATATCCAGACCACTTCTTTTTTTTTTTTAACCTTTATAGCAGCCTTATAGTAAAATTGTTTCACAGTACAGTATGATGAGGACATCTGAGCACATGCAGTCTATTGTGACCGTGCAAACAAGATTACAGTATATTAAGAAAAAAATAGAGGTATTGAGCACTGCACACAAATATAAATTAAAAAAGGGTATATAACACCAGATAATATTAATATTCCTCTATTCCTCAGTATGCCTCTTCCTTGGCATACACATGTGTTTTTTTTTAGGATGATGTTATAGATATAACGCATCAACGAGATTTTCAGATGATCTGTCGCATTGTGCATTAAGTCCTGATGGTGAGTTTTACTGTACAGTATTATCCTGCTGTGCGTTACCTGTAAATATAAATCTCACTGGTGAGTTTCCTGCATTACTACAATACATTAGTAACACGCAGAGAATGGCTGTCATGAATATCACCGAAGCACTGTTATGGCACATTATTACACACGAAGGGCTCTATTACATTCTCCGCGCAAATTTGTACTCGCAGCACAATTTTTTTTGCGCGCAGCATTGAACGTTAACACGCATAAATTAACGCTGGTGTTACGATCCGAGTGCATTTTTTCATCCGTCAAAAAATAACGCGCGTAAAAAAGACACGCAAGCATTAACGTTGCGTGCAGAAATTGGTGGGCAGACTGTTTTTTACGCGATTCAGCCAATCTGAATTAAGAACCACAATTGTCTCCCGTTCAGTTTTTGCGCCTGTCAAAATCAATCTGAGTATATACGCTGCAGCAATAATAAAAACAAGCACAACTTCTCTATTTTATTGTTTGTGTATGTGTAGAATGTGTAACTATACTGTGGTGTATTTTTTTTTTCGTGCTGGTGTATTTGGTTTCGGCCAGAATGTTCAGATTTGCCGTTACCACCAGCTTTTAAAAGACGTTAAAATTATGAGCGAAAACGTCGTTCGTAAAAATTCGCGCATCGATTGTAATACCATCCGCGTACCAGCGCACAAACGCATTTGCGCTCACAATATTAAGTATGGGATGCGTGCACGAACTTGCGCATGTGCGGGGTTCGCGCAGGGTCACTCTCGTTAGACGTTCAGCGCGAAGGGTTTTGCCCCTCGCGTTAATGCGTTTTTGCGCACGCGCACATTTTTGCGCGAAGAGTGTAATAGTGCCCTAAGAAATTATTACTCAATACACCGATGACTGTTAAATATACATTTATTTTATATTATTGAAATATTGCCATCTTCGTATTGCTAAGACTGATACAACAACCAGAAAACAACTGAAATGCTATATAGTTATGTGATCATGTACTTTGTGTCAAAATGTTGATTTATTGGTTGGTGTTCATCACTGGAGTGAATGAGTGAGTTTAAATGACGTTCTACAATGAGATCCAGGTAGGCATCGCTTTTGTGGGTTTGTGATGAAGACATTGAGGCCACCTACTTTCCTCGTGTTGCGCTTTACCATGATAAACTAGCAATAATCTCTTGTTTTTTTGCTAATTAGGATAGTTAGGTGTTTAAGTGGGTTCGCTCGCATGGCACTCGAACCCCATTGTGGCAAAACCAGTGGTTAGGGAATGCTTCCCTAAAGGGGTTATTCAACAAGCACCGGATTGGCCACCGAATTGTATCGAAATGTAAATTTCCCAGTACGGTGCAATTTTGTGGCCATTCGGCTATTCAAAACGCTGGCAATTCGCCAAATATTTTTTCCAGGCATTTTCATGCACTATTTTTTTTAAAAACGCTTTTTTTTTAAAGTTGCTATTTTTTTTTCTGTGTTTTTTTTTACCACTGTTTGGCGGCTAGTCAGCTTTTTTCAGATGTGTGCGGCAGTCTATTCGGTAGATCGTTGGTTCGATTCTGCGTTTTTTGGCGGGGTGTTGGATCGATTTGGTGTTTTGAGGATGCGTTCGACAGTTTATATGATCGATTTAGCATTTTTTTCGAAGTTTAAATTTCGTATCAATTTGATGTTTTTTTCAGTGTTTTTTTCGATTAGTTTGGTGGTTTTTTGCCGGTTTGCGCCTGCGTTCAGCAGATTTATCAGCGCTCGTTGTATCGATTCAGCGCACTTTGGGGACCCTACAGTGAATGCTGAATTCACTGCAGGGTCAACCAATTAAGGGTGCCGAATTGCACCGAATGATAGAGCACTGAAATTTGGCTGAAGTTTCGATACTCTCTGAATAACCCCATATGCCACTCGCCGGCTAGTGCGCCTTCCATGTTCTGCTGTGTCTCATGATGAGCTGCAGCAGACATTGGTGAATTAATGAATGAGACTGGCCAGGACAATAAAGACTTGATACATGACATTGGACACAGACTAATTCACTTGCATAAAGCAGCAAGTTTTATGTAGAATCAGCATTGAAGATGCATATTTAAGTATATAACAGTTCATAATGAGTAGCCTTTAAAAAGCCTGTGATTATTATTATTTTTATACCCATAGAATTGTAATTATAACAAGGCCTTCCATGAAATTCTTTTTTCACCGGCCTTGATTCATCATTTGGCATGTGTAGGACCTCATGGCGCCTGACATAGGTACGGAACATATCTCGACAATAAAATCCCACGACTGATTAACCACAGACAACGTAAAGGCCATTTGATATGAAAGTATTTCTACCCAAGAGCTTTATTACTGAGCGCTGACAGTAGAGTCATCACATTCCAATATGCAGGTAAATAGGACAATGCCTGTTAAAACGGCTGCCTGCCTAATCTAGCCACGGTGTACCCGCCTATTACAGGATTGATGTCCCTGACCAATTAATTACCATGAGAATGAAACACCTCCTCCGAAACATTCCGAGACTCACCACAACTATATAAAGACTGTATCAACAACATGATGTAGCTTTTATGTTTTACACACGTCCCTAAAAATCCCATAATTGCAATAACATCGCACAAACTTCAAATAGCTTCAGAAATGAGGCAAACACCAAACATAATATAGTGTGATTGCCGCCTCAGCGCCCAACCGTGTCAATACACAGAACTCATAAACGGTTTTTTTTTTTTTTTGGATTTAGGATTTGATTAGATAAGTGTCATAAAAATCCTTACTTGGCTGTCTGGCATTTCATTCAAATATCGTAGCTATCATATTATTGAGAAATGTAGGCTTGGCTAGATGTAGAAGCCGTGGTATTAATCTGAGATGTCTATCAAATGGTTCATTTGACAGCTAAAGAGCAGACAGTGTAAACGTGGCAAACAACACTCACTGATTCATTATTGGTTTTAAGGCAATGTATTCAATATTTTGTTATGGAACTGTTAGAGTATTAACACTGCCTCAGCCAATCAGAGACAAATTACAGATTCTTAATGAGTTCCCATAAACACTAGCAGTGTTATTTAGAGACAGGTGAAAATCTGGAGAACGTTTGGAGAAGTGAAAATGCTAGGTCAAAATACCCAAACCAGAAAAGTTCTCCCTTTTAGCTCGCTTTCCAAATCAGGTATTTTGACCTAGAATTTTTCACTTCTCCAAAAGTTATCCAGAGTTTCACGTTTCTCTGAATAACCCTGTATTATTAAAGCTTATTGTCTGTAGGTTCTTTCTCTCCAGTGACCGTGGGTGTGTCGAGACTGAACAACCCCAACACAGAGAGAAAAAGCCTAACCCCAGTTCTTGTAATGTCAAGACTAGCTAAAATATAGAAAGGTCTGAGAAGTCCAGAAATTGGGCTCAGACACGGTATCAAAGGTCTAAACAGAAGAATAGTCAAAGACAGAGCCAGAGTACAACAGAAACCAGAATATGACAGATCAAGAAACAAAGCCGAGTCAGTGTAAGCGAGAGTAAGAAAGTCAAAGACAAGCCGGGTCAGAAAGCTAATGACAACACATTATCAAAAACATGCTAGAGCAGTGGTTCCCAACTACGGTCCTCAAGTCCCCCTAACAGGTCAGGTTTTGAGGATCACCTTGGGGAAATGCAGACTGAATCCTGCAATCACTGAGCAGCAAATCATATCACCTGTGCTGTGCTTCACATATCTGGAAAACCTGACCTGTTGGGGGTACTTGAGGACCGTGGTTGGGAACCACTGCGCTAGAAGGTCGTCTGACGTGGGCCTAAACTCTGCAGAGAGCTGAATCCGCAATTGGGCAATGAACACTAGCATGGACCAGCTATATATAGGTCTTGGGCAGCATCTATTGACTGGTGCCATGTCTTCATACCAGAACACGCACAAGCATGATGCACAGAATGAAGTATCGGAGCTGGAGTTGACCGCGTGATAAAGGGACATAAGGCAAAATCAGTACAATGTGCTGCATTATATCGACTAGGTGTGAAGACAGGCTCGGCGTCAGTAGAGAGGTCTGGAACAGAACTATGATGCACAAAACAACACATCCATAAAAGAGACACAGGTAATGTGACAGGGAGCCAGTTCTGTCAGTGGTAATACATTGGCAAGTGGTTTGATAAGGCTAATGTCTGACAAACGCAGTCAGTGCGCACTCTGCGTGCGTGCATAACGGACAGACGTACTGACGGAAGATACTGTAGACACCACACGGTCCGTGTTTTTTTGACGAACGTAGAAAAAAATAGAGCTATGGGAAATAAAATTAGTATGAAAAATGATAAAAATCGGAAAAGGATATGAAAAGCCATTCTGTGCGTGAAGATGCTGGACGTCGCAAATGCGCTGACTTTTCCTCATCACTCACACAGAACGCACTCTGCGCATCCGTGGTAGCGGTTTTACGTTCTTCCCTAACTTGCGTCCGTTTGCCACGTGCGTTGTGCGTACGCAGTTCGGTGCGCACGTACTTTGTGTGTGGGTCACCTTTGATCATGATTCTATGCCACGACGGACGTTAAACTGTGCGGCAACACGGACGTGATCACTGCGTTTGTCTGACGTGGGCCTAAACTCTGCAGGCCATCCTGGCATACTCAACCCACCTTCACGGCGTAAGATGAGACAATGAAGACATTTCATTTGAACCACAAAATATTTGTATAGGTTTAGCTATGGAGAGAGATTTAAGATAGAAACTCTTTAACCAGGGGTTCTCTGTATACATACCCACCATGGAACGGTTGTTGGAGACACCTCAAATCTCATCAAACCACTGGAAAATAGAATAAATAATGCAGAGGGATTACACCCAGCAGATGCAAAACATCACACACAATGCAATAAGCTGTAGGAGTGTCTATTAAACATGCTCTTGCTCTTAAATGTTAGCAGCAGCGAGAACACAAATTAAGAACACATGGGGGCCCATCAGATACATATTTTTACCACCACCTAACCGCACCGGCCTTACATGCTAATCACAGTGAATATATTTGACACACTGGAGATTTTTTTCCGACATCCATATATATATATATACACCTAATGCTGAAGGACTGAAAAGGCAGTGGCAGACTGAGAGATAATGAGGTGACAAGAAGAGGTGAGAAAGGAAGTCTGACATAAAAAGGAAGCAGTTAGAGAATGTGTAAAGGGCAGGAAGAGCCATCAGCCTGCTGATGATTCTCACGTACACAGCATAAGGAGAAGGATATACGGGTGATGGGGAAACAGAGTGTGTGTTCTAACAAATGCAATACTTAGCACGAGATTGCCACTGTATAAATACTACAGATCAAATATCTCATCTTCTTCTGGTAATGTGAGCCTTGAAGGTTACTGCGTAGGTGATGGCAATATGGCAAATCATTTCATATCATTTTACTCGAGTAACGACCGTCGCACATCGTATAGGCCTCGTCAACTCAGTCAGCTGTTCAATGTGAACGTGTACAGAAATTCATTAAGTTGTAACTGTTGGCAGATATATAATAATAATTATCATTTATGAAGAAAGAAAAAATAAAAAGAGGAAACACTTATTCATACTATATATTAGCCAATTAATAAATTCTTTAAGCTCTATTTTATGGATTTGCTGCCATTCAGTGACCCAGCAACTGTTTGCCCTCTGTGATCCTGATGTTAGACTCAACAACAGCCATAGATATAAGATCTATTTCCCATTGTACAATTAGATCAGTGTCTTATTCTTCGTTAACCACTATAAAACGATGACTTATTTAACAAACTATCCAGAAGGAAGTCAACCGCACACTCCACCGCTTTGCGACAGCATGGATATTAGATGATATCCCTATATTAATAATAATATATAATAGGTTGGGCACTTCTCTGCCTGGAATTCTGAAATCTAGAAGACTCCTAAATCTGACATAATCAGAGGCTTCTGTATTTCAGAAATACTTTTCGCCCTACTGCTCCAGATAGGTCTTGCAGCAGTCTGTGCTCCTCCGATGGCTGCAGCACAGTGTGGTAAAGGCTGGGAGAATTTGTGCAGCCCCAGCGTGGGACATACTGCCCAGAGACATGCTGCTTCTTAGCAGCATTGACCTTGGAAAGGCTGCTCAGCATCACCCAACGTGTGTACACGCTACTGCTTCACCGGATGTAGATGGCTGCTCTCCTGCTATGTTCCTTTCCCCTCCAACATCAGATTCTCCCTGATTCCAACATACATAAGAATCTGGAATCTAGAATGCTTGGGCTTCTAAGCATTCCGGAATAGGGGTGTTGTACCTGTAGCTGTCACCTGAATTTACCATGTACTGTTAGAAGATTATTCCTTGTGCTAACTACCCTCTTTCTATGAAAAATAGATTCTACAAAAATCTATAAATGTGAATATCAATGCTGTAAAATAAGCAGCAAAAGCTCAAAATTGTATGTTTTACCCATCCTCTATTCCACTGCCGTTCTGCATAAATCCTTCCTGACATCATATGTCTGACGTAGGTGTCTATACTAGAGCAAAATCCATGAAATAGCTGTTCAGCATCAATCACTCGTGTGACTTCAGGTTTTCATGGCAGAATGTTTTCCACGTCTGCTTTTTTTTGCATGCTGCATGATTAGCTTGTCATTTTTTCTATTTAGTTTGAAAACTTGTTATATTCGGGTATTTGTGACAGCTTTTCATTTTGTGAAAACCGGAGACGATTTAATTTGCAGTACTTGCCGTTACTTGCCTTGGTTTTTCTTCATCATAAAATTATATTGAATTTGACCTTGCTGTCTCTTACGCTCAGACCAAAATGAGAGACATAAGCCTACGTTTACACACCCTTTATATCATGTATTAGGAGTTTTTTGGTTTTACAGCACCCACATATACCACAGGGCTTATATACATAATATGAAAGTGGCTGATGGTGTAACCCTCTTATCATACCATTATTTTCTAGTGATATTTCTGTTTGATTTTTGTACCACATCACCAGTTAGAATACACAAACAAATTAATTCCATTAAATAATCAAATTGCCCATAATTATGTGCCCTTTACCGCACATGGCGCTTACAGTGCTATGATCCAACCCTAGATACGGGACCGGAAGGGAACCATTTCTTATTTTGCGGCCTCTTGTGATGTCTGCTCTAGGTTTACACAAACAGTGAAAACCTTATGAGCCCTATCACCTGGCGTGAGCTAACCCTAGCGTCAGCATAATTTTGCGTTAGCGCTGCGTTATTTGAGCCTGACCAACAGATCGTTTGCCTCTCGCTACAAACAGGAAAAATCACTTAGTCCGTCGCTATAATGATTCATAGTGCGAGCTTACTGGTCTTTCCACCTCCTATCCTTAACATGGGGAGCGCTAGAGCGCTTTTGTAACTAACAGATCATTTGGTGCTAGCGCTAATTTCTGGAAGGCGCTAATCCCAAAATTTTCCCTACTGCTCAACCCTGGTGCTATCTCAAAAAAACACAAAAAACAGGTCCTCACCCAAAATTAACAGGCAATTAACAGGCAATTGAAAGGAATGCAGCACAGGTGTTCTCTTGGCCCCATACATCATAGTAATGGATCTGGTCAGCAATGTCGTTGCTGTTGCAATAGGCTCTATTATGATATATATGTATCCTTTATCCACATATATCCTAATTCTAATATATTGCCTAGTTTTAAACATTTTACGCTGGGGGGTTATTCATAGTATGTAAGCGAGTCATTATTAGGGTGACCGTGTGGACCATGTTTAAAGGGACACATGGATAAGTCTTGCCCAGAAACATGTATTATTTATATGCTGCAGCAGGGAAATTATTTTTGCTCACCTGGCCTTCCTTTTGGATCTATTAAATGCATTGTAATGATTCTACATGCTGTTTGGTAGCAGATATCATGCAATGCCCATCAGTCATAATATGTGTCTGCATATACAGTAAATATGGATAATACGGCCACCTTGGAGGATTTTAATAATGCAGGGGTGTGAGGGCTATTCGCTGCATGTGTTATACAAGGTTCTATCCTGTACGCAACCGCATTAGCGCAGGTCTCAGCCCAGGTCTTAGCATTTCCCTAACTTGCGCTAAATGACCTTGTACACAGACTCCTGCGGACAAGGTGATCTGTTAGCAGGTCGTCAGGTGCTAAGTTTTAGCAACTCGTGCTAAACTGTTTCTTTAGCGATGGCGTTTTAGCTCACACCAGGTGATAGGGCACTATGGCTTTTGTCTTGGAAACTTGAAATACTATAAGATAAATAGGAGCAAAATCACATGATACGTATTCTGTTGTTGACATATATTTACAAGGGATGATAACAAAGAGTTCACTGGATGAATACTAAAAAATTTTATTTAAAAAACAAATTCAAACATAATCAAAGTGCATGAAACCCCTCACACTGAGTGGCGAGCCAAGACTCTCCCCAGAGGATGAGTAACTGTCATGGCATGTCATGAGTTAAAAAAGTTATGCTTGTGGAGGAATGCCAGATTTATGCCAAAATCACTGTTGCCGGCAGCTTCTGATGTGAGGCAGATCAGCAACAGACAAATTGCACTTCTAAAGCCATGTGGTCAATGTGATTGGATGTCAAACAAGAGAAAAACAAAAGAGAAACTCACTCCTTTCGCTATATGACTTTTAATAGAGAAAACCATGTTAAAATCCTATTAAAAATTAGATGTTTCAATGCGTAAATCCATTTTCACATTTCCTTAGCTGCATTAGATATCTAAAGCTTGGAAAAGGTAAAACTGAACAAATTACATTTCTTTTACAATTTACGTTTTTTTTTGTTGGTTTCTTTTTTTCTTCATTTTTTCCCATGGAAAATTTGCTTTTATATATTTATGTAGAGTATGAAAGAAAACCAAAAAATGACTGTTAAAAACCATGTAGATTGTGAGAAATGGCCCTAAATGAGTAAGAAGGAACAATGATATAGTAAAATAGAAGAAAAATGCTCTCGTCCTCTGTGGTTAAGACAGCCTTGATCATGAAGAGGTTAAAGTCTTGGCACATGAAGGGTGAAAAGTGAAACTGTAAATGCCCTATTCCGCAGCTGCCACAAAAAGGGTGTGGTAAGGAAAAAAAATGTGTACCTGCAGATTTTACGATCCCTCTCCCTTTCTTTAGGTACCTATTCTAGGCTTGTGCACCGATTTTTTTTTCGGTTCGATTCGGTTCGATTTTTCGGATTTTTAAACTTTTCAATTCGGCTTGTTTCGACCGATTTCGGTTTCGATTCGATTCGGTTCGGCCCGTTTTTCGGGTACATTTTTTTTTCGGAATATCGACCATTTTTCGTATTTTCGTGTCACTGTGCTCGGTTTTTGTATCGACTTTTCGTAATTTCGGAAATTTTCGTTTTTCGGAATTGCACATTTTTCGGAATATCGACCATTTTTCGTATTTTTCGTGTCATTTTGCACGTTTTTTGTATCGACTTTTCGTTTTTTCGAAAAATTTTCGTTTTTCAGAAAATTTTCGTTTTTTACAAAATTTTGGTTTTTCGGAAATTTTCGTTTTTCGGAAAATTTTCATTTTTCGGAACATCTGTTCTCGTTTGACACATTTCAAGTCCATTCGAAAAATCCAAAAATATTTCGTTTCGGCTCGGAAAACATTTCGGATCTGAAATTTTCGGATCTAAAATTTTTCGGAAATTCAGCCGCATCCGAAAACACGAATCGGGAAATTTCGTGAAAATTCCGAAATTCCGAAACCCGAAACGCACATCCCTAACCTATTCCGGCATAGATGTTTTCTTGGCGACTAGCCTTGGAAAGAAGTGCAATGCAAGCCGATACAGCCGGACTCCATGAAGCGCTGCACGTCCTGACTGCTTACTCTGAGTGAGCTCTCTCTTGCAGTATCACTGAGAAATCGTGGAGGGATCACCCTGCTGACTTCAAAAAGAATTGGTAGATTGCGTCGCCCTCTCCACATGGAATGAGAGTTGAGTATGGTATTTTTGCAGTGGTTATGCCAGTGCAATGAACGCTACCACCAAAAAATGAAATGTCCTTATTGTGTTTATGTTGCTTATATCTTGCCTGTGCTTTGTTTTTCTCTTGTATGTTTAGTTAACAAAATATTTTACTCTATATGTGGCACTGGATGCAACCATCGTGTTATCATTTGTGTAGTAAACTACAGAATCTCTCCATTACATGGTCCTCACTGTGTGACAATGGCCATATAATGGAGTCTATTAGTTGATCACTGACTCAAATCATTGTATTGTATGAGATGTATTCAAAGGACATCACCGGGGGAAGATTAGAAGTTATTTAAGCTCCCTGTCATATCTTATTCAGCTGCCATCGCTTATCTCAGGTAGCCTGGACATCACAATATCTTTATCTAAACATACCCTCCTACACTCCACTGACTGTTAAATACTGTGTAAGATAAACCACAGCAGTAAAGTAAAACTTTTGCACAGATTTTGGTAAATTTGGTATCATGGGAAAAATCCACAAAATGGAAACAGTAGATAAAAAAACTAACTTTACTTTTCCTTTTTATATGCAATTACAACAAACAAAGCAAAAACACAGTTCCATGTTTACGTTCAATGTGTTTTTTGTAATGCACGAGTAATATAGTTAGAGCTTATGCAAGTGGTAGTGTCAATTTAAGTAGCAAAATCACTTCACACCAGCTTTAAGTGAGAAATACCATCTACCAAATGGAAGCGCAAGCATCTGCCAATAGTTTGCTCTTCTATTCTGGGGTAGAAATTATTAATGCCTTCTATAAAAGGTGTAGGAAACATTTATTTATGGTAAAGAAACACTACACTTGAGCCCAACTTGCGCCAAGACTGGAATAGAGATACATGGCAATAAGAACATCTCAAGACGTTGTGAATGTTAAGTTATGTATAACATCTAAGACAGTGTTTCTCAAACCTGTCCTCAGGACCCGCTATCACGCCAGGTTTGCCAGATATCTGAAGCACAGTTCAGGTGATATGATTTGCTGCTCAGTGATTGCAGAATTCAGTCTACATTTCCCCACTGTGATCTGCAAAACCTGGCCTGGTTGAGGGTCCTGAGGACAGGTTTGGGAAAGACTTATCTCCAACCTTGGAATAGGGCCCACGTGTTTTGTCTTCTTTGTAGTTCATTTTCAAAATATTGCCAAGGAGTATTCTAGTATGTCTTGACTTTCTGAATATAACTAGAGATGTGCGTTTCGTTTCGTACCGATTCGTTTTTCTCACGAAATGGGCCGATTCGGTGCTTCAGATTCGTCCAATGTTGAGAACCGGATCGGCAACGAAATACACACCATCCGAAATATTTCCCGATACGAAACGAAAATATTTAGTTATTTCGTGTGGACATGAAATTTGTAAAATCGCAAGTTATTTTCGTTCTATTCGCAATTTCAGTTCCATTTCGGACAACGTATTTTTGTATCGTTTCGAGTCCATTTCGGTTCCGTTGCTGATTTCATATTTTCGTATCGTCAGTCACTTTTTTCACTTGTTCCAATGCTTTCTTTCTGCATCAATAATATATTTATTTTAAATATTTAATTATCTTTTCCCTAAATCCCCAGTCTAAATAAAGTTGTGCAATGCATATGCATAAGAAAAAACAGGATCTTTCATAAAAAACTATACATCTGAAGGAACGAATCTGCAGGATTACCGTATTGACCAAAATATCGGAGCATCCAAAATACCATACGTCTAAAGTCAAAACGAAAATCTGAGGATGGACCCTTTGAAACGAAGAGGACAGACGATCCGAAAGACTGAAATTCCACGATTTCACGAAACAAAAATTGATACGAAACACCAAGCCAAAACAAAACGAGCCGAAATGAAAATGGGCCGAAATAATCCGAAACAAAACTTTTGAAAAACTGAATGTGCCGAACTGAAGCGAAACGAAAAAAAAACGCGTGCACATCTCTAAATAAAACCATTTATTAACAGTTGTATTACACTGCTTCTTGACACCTTCTCATGGAAATGTAACTTTTATTCATTTTATACACCTGTGGTGTCTCTCATACATAGACCTGACCTTCTGAATCTGATATATTGCACTGCAAAGGAGCTCATAATAAATATATTTAGAAAAAAATTATATTTAAAAGATTATTAGAAACTCACACATAGAAAAACAGTCATAACAAAAAGTTTCAACAGAATGAACATAGTATCATAAGTGCTCAGAATCCCATAGCCTACAAAATGAGAGTTTTTTGGTTAACCTAAAAAGGCCACCTGCGCACATCAAGGCAGATCTCATAGGTGGAGCGAGACACACAGACAAAAACAAAACATGATAAAACTGTATTTAAATCAAGATGAAATAAAGTGCTTTTTAAGAAGACACACAGGGTTATTCAAAGAGCTCCGAATTGCTTGAGAAGCGTAACCGAACGCTGAAAATCAGCGTTTGGTTACCTTTCCAGGCCATTCGGCTATCCAGAGAGCAGGCAATTCACCAAATCCTGGCGAATTGCCTGCACATACGGTGCCTGTTCGGTGCCTGTTCGAGGGCAGTGAAATCCCCATAAAAAAAGCACTGCTTCGGCTATTCAGAGAACACAAACCAGCAGTGAAAGGTTCCCCTAATGCCCTGCCATTCGGTGGTTTAATTCGGCAAGTTAATTCAGGAGAATCCCATAGACTTCAATGTTAAAAATATTCCCGTTTTAATTCAATATCTAATAAACCGTTCATTATAAAATTCTGCAGTAAAGAGTCTCTTTATTTATCTATTTTTTAGGATATTTTAAGCATTTTTCTTAATTTTTTTTTTAAAAAAAAGTCCGATTTTTTGTTTTAATTTTTTTTTTTAAGTTTACTTATTTTTTCTGTTACAGCCCTTTTTATTATCATTCCCTGGACCTCATGTGTAAATTTCAGACATTTTCGCTCAGTAGTTTCTTTGCAAACAGCGTTTCATTTTCACACATTCACACAAACTATTTTGCTAATTTATTCACTGCCTTCGTCTGCGGTCTCGGCTGCTTCGGCTGTGTGTGATCGGCTCCTGCTCGGGCTTTTTCCGTGTCTTTCGGCAGGTTAATCCAGATGTTTTTGAGGGTTTTCGGCGTGCATTCGCTGGGTTTTGCGGTTCGTTTTCGTCGGGTTTGCGGCTGCTTTTCCCTGCAATTCGGGGACCCTGTGGTGTTTGCTGAATACACGCAGGGTCACCGAAATGGGATCGGCAAAAGGAACCGAATTGAAGAGAACGAAAAGTCACCGAACGTGCGGTGACTTTTCGAATCTCTTTGAATAACCCTGAGTGTCTCGAAGAGGATCTCTGAAATAATGTTTGTTCTTTTGTAAGAGGTGTGACTGACTTCTAATGTTTCGGTGCCGCCCAAGATTAAAGAGTTGGGTGCGCAACATCCTATGGTGTTGTATGACACCAAGTTTCAGACACAACTGCATACACAGAGAGCAGAATGTTTTTTTACCTATTTTGGCTCTCCTGTATTATTTATAGTTTGGGTTTTTCTTTCATTATTAGGCAGTAAATTAAATTATATGATTAACAATAGAAATATGAAGGCGAACCATTTATTAACAGTTGCGTTACACTGCTTCTTGACACCTACTCGTGGAACTTTTATACATTTTATACACCTGTTGTGTCTTACATACATAGACCTGACCTGAAAAGAGTTAATGGAAGGAAAGATTCTGTAGTTGGATTATCACTGGGAAAGATAGATAGACAGACAGATAGACAGATATGTCAAATCATAGACATTCCCTTCTATTCAACCCGGAATCCCACAAACCCCTTGTCAGCAGTGAAGCACTTGGCACCTGATCCATTTACGAGTTAAACTGCATAAAATAGTATTTTTTATATATTATGTGTTTGATAGGACAGAGAGCATAATAAAGCAGCTGCTGTATATTCATCAACTCTTCGCAGTCTAGGAAATTTATTACCAAAGAATGCTGCACCTATGCAGAAGGGACGACTCCGGAGGAAATTTATTGTATGTGAAACAAATTTCCCTTTAACTTACTTTAGATTTACTTTAAGAATTTCTTTTAGCTCCACCACATGCCAATCTGGCTATTCATGTAATGCTTATAGCAGAAACATGAACAAAAGAAGGTCTTCAGAGTTCACCAGGAATTTCGTAACTGGTTCCAGATGCCTATACACAAAACAGTGAAAGGTGCTGTGTGCGTGAATAGGATAATGCTGATCCATATACCCATGCCTATTTATTGAGTTCTAGACCTCGGTATCTTTTGTGCATGTCTCTCATGTTCAGTTATACATTTAAATGAATTGGAAGTACTTTCAAAATTCTGTTTTTAAAAGATACATCTAAAGCAGTAACAGAAAATGTAAGTGTGCAACAAATCATTTCTATTAAGAGATTAACTCCTCTAAATATTGAAATAACACACTTCTAGAGTTACTCTAACAGGGTTACTCTGTTATTCTGATACGCCAAACTTCGGCGAGTCCGATTCGCTGACCCTGCAGTGAATTCAACAAGAAAATATATAGGAGTAGTATCTGCAATAAAATCACATATACATAGTGCAGACCGTAACAATAAAATAACCAAAAGCCCCGCTGGAGTGACACTCACAGGATATAAGTTATACAGGCACATAGTAATTTTACCGCTTCTGGATGGAATCATACACACTGGTGGGCCATCTCCTGGAATCCAGCAACCCAGACTGCAGCAGGACCTCCTTCCAGTTACCAAGATTAGATGGTAGAATAATCAATGGGCGGAATGCCAAAATCACAAAATGAGCAAAAAAGGGCTTGGTAAATAAAAACAATTTATTAAAACATAAACATAAAATTGGAACACAATCCAACGTGTTTCGTCTTCACATATAGGAAGACTTTATCAGGGATGGTGTGTTTATCCACAATATCACAATATATACAATACAGTATCCAAAAAGTCCCTCCTCTGGCCACAATCAAATTAATTGGAAGCACCCTACTCCTCAATCTTGCTTGACGGGTAGCATGCGTCCCACTGCGGAACGCATGGAGTTCACTTCCTGGTCTCTTCGTGAATTTCCCTCCTGCCATTTCCAGTAGAAACCGGATAGTGACGAGTCGCGGGCCTTCTCGCTGGCCAATCGTCAAACAGCAAATGCCATCTTGAGAAGGTCGGATCATGTCCTTTTTTAACCACCATCTTTTAAGGGCCTCACAATTTCTCATCTCCAGAAACACTCGAAAAACAAACATTTGTATATGTAAAACACTCTAACATCAACAGACTCTAGCCCAACACCTCAAAAAACTCTAACAGTGAACCTGAAACCGGGGAATATTTCATATACACGTCATCATAGACATTGGCGAATATCAAGGTCGATATTTAACCCACCCCTTCTGCAGGTCCCCATTTTAAATATCCACTCTGTTTCTTTTTTAATAAAATTTTTACTGAAATTTAAATCCTTACTGCGGTGAATTCAGCATACACCACAAGGTCCCTCAAGTGGCGAAAGCTGGACAGCTGCCGCAAACCCACAGCCTATTGCTATCCCACCGGACAGCCGCCAAACGCACCTGCAAGTAGCCGATGAGCTGCAGAAAAAAGCCGACAAGCCGCCGGAAGGGTAAAAAAAAAGAGTCCAAATGATTGAAACTTTAAAAATTTGAAACACTGTTTGCAAAAAAACTACTGGACAAAAATGCCTGGAATTAACATATGAGGTCTTATGAATGATAATAAAAAGGTCTGTTACAGAAAAAGAAAAACTTCTATTTCTAAGAATATCTGAAAAAAAGTTGCCAAAAAAATCCCGAACATTTCAAAAAAATTCCAAAAAAATTGTCTTTTTGCTTTAGATTAAAAGAATAAATGGTTTTATAGATATTGAAAAAAAATGGGAATATTTTTAACATTGAATCCTATGGGATTCACCTCAATAAACCTCCTGAATGAAACCCCCGAACATTAGGGCAATTCTCTGACATTTCTCTGCTTTTCGGTGTCTATGAATAGATTAACCATTGCTTCTCTATGGGGGACTCTCACTGCCGTCGAACAGGCACCATATCTTACTGCCAATTCGCCAAAATACTGGCGAACTGTCTGCTTTCTGAATAGCCGAATGGACACGAAATTACACCATACGGGGAAACAATCATTCTTTTTTGCGCCACAGTACACTTCGCCTTCTATTTTAATTTTATGTGAAAATTTTACTCCCAAAATTAGTGATTTCTGCCCAGCTGATACGAAGACAGGTAATTTGTTCATGATTGTGGGAAATTTCATTCATCTTTGTGAGTGATACTGTTTTTTGTTTGTGATAACCTTTGTATGTAGTTTATTATAGTCATCTAACAATAATTCTATTTTTACAACTGAAATAAGGAAAATTATAAAATATAAAATTTTGTTTTCTATGCCGCAAAATATTCTTTGATACGGGCCTATTGTGTTTTTACATACATTTGCATAAAAATGTGGAATATGCCATTTAAGGGTGGCTTTTTGGATTTAGAATACACATATTACACTGTCTGGACTCCAAAAACATCAATAATTTAAGAAGATAGACTTCAGAGTCTGTAACAACAGGAGAATTCATTGGATTATTACACTGTAATCCTTCACAAATCACTGTTAATCTCTATATCAATACAGTCCACATTGCAACCATTTTTTTTCTATCGACTCATTTATGAAATATACACAGTTGGCCAACTGCAACCTTTGTAAGATAAGGCACCTGGCTGAGTAAATACATTTAAAAGTGTTTGGTTAATGGCTTTATAAGAGTGGAACTGAAGATTTTGGTGTGCTTCTGCCACATCCCTCTCAGCTTCTTTGTGCCTCTTCTACATCCATCTCGTCTACATTGTGCCTTTGTCATATTAGTCTCAACTCCCATTGTGTCTCTGCCCTACTCGACTCAGCTTTCATTCTTTTTCTGCCCAACTCTTTTCACCTCCCAATGATGCTATGCCTCCTTCTTCTTACTGTCATTGGTCCTCTGCCCAATTCTTCTCACCATCCCATGTTCCTCTTTCCCATACTTTTCACCTCCTATTATTCCTCTGCCCCATTGTCTCACTTGCTACTATTCATATGTTCCATTTCTCTTCCCTTCCATTGTTGCTCTGATTCATACTTCTCATCTTCCAATGTTCCACTGCCCTCTTATTCTCAATTTCATTGTTCCTTTGTCCCATTATTTCCATTTCCAAGCATGCTACGGCCACATCATTCTAACTGTGGTACCTAGTGCAGACATATTTTGGCTCATGGGCCTGGAGCGGAAGCTCCAATATGTTAATCAGAGCATAACCTCCCTGACACAGAGGGTCTTTTTTTATAATCTTAACGCTAGCATTAGCACTTAGCTATGTGAGCGTTAACGCTAGGTTAATTGGCCCTAACGCCCATATTACAATCCCAATGCTAGCGTGTTAAAAACCCATTAGCACGTGAGGGATTGAGCTCACTTCCGCGAGGTTACTGTACTTTGCACTCCCTATGCTTAGCATGGGGAGCACAAAGAGTAATTAGCACTAGGATTACTAAATATTAACGCTAATTACGTCCCGCTATGGTTAACTGAAAAGTTATCCACAGCTAGAAGCTGTTCGGAACCAGTAAGCACCATCTAAAATTCCCCCAAAAATCAAATACTCACCTCTCATCCTGCGGAGAGAACGGTGGCCCAATCCACCATTTCTGGCCATCAGGAGCTGAGTGCGACTGGAGAAAAAAAGTTACCAGTCTCCCTCTGCAAACCTGCAGGATCTCTCAAGAGCAAGATCCTGCAGGTCAGCTGACCCGGCAGCACAAGCTTCCATGGAGTCCTATGGACTTCAGGAGGGGATACTCGCGGCAGCCCATTAGCGCTGCCCACTGTATCCAGTGGCTTAGCACTGCTTTACGGGGCAGGCTGCTGAATCAGAGCCTGCACCCTAATATGGTGCTAAAACGGGGCTGCTAAGTGGAAACCTGCAGGTGGAGGTTTTCCACCTTAGCATCCCTGTTTCTCTGGGAATTATAATCATCCCAGAGACTCTCAATGCTATAACAATTGCTTCTATGTGGGCATGTGAATTTGTATATGGATAACCCTCTACTATTGGACATGGATAGATAGCAATTCAGTTCACGTATATCCCTTCATTACTCTTAGCCATTCTGTCCTCCATCAATTTCAATTCCACCAGTTCACTCTCCCATCCATAGCCCCACCAACATTAGTTGACCATAACTATACACAAAAGAGATTGATTTTTCTAATATAATGACAGCAGTTTGCTTTCAATTCCTTACAAGCTAAAATGTTAGAAGTCATTGTGTGAAGCATATACCCCACAGCGCATGACTTATTTTTGCTGCATTGACTGCTCTTTTGATAACTTATCGACTGGGGATCCAATTATTTTGGTGGTCCAGACAAGGATTCTTCATGTCTCTTAGAACATCAAAGCTAGGAAAACCATCGGTCCATCTTATGCGTAACTTGCAGGGTAAATTAAAGGTGACTGGTGGAAATGAAAACTTCAGCCACTGTAGAACATGCTGAGAAGAAGATTTCCAAGTCATTATTCAGCTTTTTGAATCCATGCCCTATGGCTACATCAAGAGCAACAGTATTTTACAAATCTCCTTCACCCGATATCCTGCAGCTACTGAATTCTTCTGCAGCACCAGATTTTGCAGTAAGCATGTAACCTCCCATGGTGACGTAAATCAGCCCCAGGCTTGCCTTGTCACCATTTAGGTGGTATGATATTTTTCACCTTCCGATGCTCTGTCTAGACTTTACTAGCTTAAAATATTTGTTGTGTTTAGATGAATGAAACAGAACTAAACCATATTTTTCAAAAACATTCTGTGACAAATGTAATGACAAGTATCAGGTATGTGTCTAGTGGATTTCATGAGTAATGAAAGACTAAACAATATTTTATTTTAAAGGGGCCCCTAGTCACCAAGATCAAACTAATTAATTGGTCATTGTGCATAAAGTATGCCCCCTGCTTCCCCCCCCTTCCAGCTGTCCCTGTGGGCTTTGACATCCTTTCAAAGAAGCAGTCTTCCTTCTGTTGAACTGCTCTCAAGCAGCACCTGCTGGACAGCCTTTGGGAGTTTGAACAGCTTTACGCAGGCTGTACAATGCTAACAAATCCTCTAAATGCAGACACTGCCTGTCAGCAATAGAAGAGGAAAGGTTGTGCTGCTGGAAATATAGTGAAATCACTCTCTAAGGTGAAAATAAGGGGGCGAGCTTGCCTAAATAAGCTTAGTAAAAATATCTCAAAAAGCCAACAATGGTGATCCCAAAAGAGACCACTAGATGGTGCACTAACCACACAATCCCAAGGGCCTTACCCCACTCTGGAAAAAGCCTGCTAGAAAGGCGAAATGTGTCGAGTGTCTCCCAAATGATAACTCTGGAAAAAGCCTTCTAGGCAGGCGAAACGCGTCAAGTGTTTCCCAAATGATTACTTGTTCCTAACTGTGATTGGGGTGCCCTCAAAATCCCCTGCTGTTGTTTTGTTGTTTGGTAGAAATGAATATTTATACTTAATATGATTGATCTAGAAATTCTATCTTTACCAGTGTACGGTGCGTCATACGTTTTCATTGTGTGGATGTCTTTTGAGTCCTGTCTTGTTATTCAATACCTGGTCAGGATGTTGAAATGGCTGGTGATGCTCCTATGTCTAGAATATCACAATGGCAGTAATATTGTGACTGCTGGATGGCATGCAGCTAGACTATGACTGACTCTGTAGATGTCTTTGTTTATACAATCTTTTATTGACCATCATTGTCATGTTGATCTGATAGCAAAATTATCTCTTATTTGCATGGCGGTTATGGTTACAATTGCCCAAATACTTATGATACTACAGATATTTTATCTCTATTCCATTTTTTCATTTATTTGTTTTTTAATAGTTTGGTCATTTATGTTAAGTTTTGTTGGATTTTCAAGAAATTGTTTCTTATGATTGGGGGATCCACATCCCCTTTTTTAGCACTCTACGCACTATTCGTGCTGGATTGTTACATGTGTGTTTTTTTAATAAATAAATCCCCCTTGTTTTCTTCCCCTGTCATTTTTAGGTTAGTGTGTTCTTCTATGTGTTGCACTCAAGGCTTCTCCAATGCTCAAGCCCTGGACTGACATTGTGCAAACCAGGCATATACCTTGTAGGCTGCCATGGTCATGCATGGATGGAGGACCAAGTGTCTCTGCCCATTTAAGGCTAGTACTAGCCACAGCCAATCAGGTGATTTAACAATCCTATAATTTATGCAGCCATCCCATGACACAAACCATTGATCCCTGCCGATGGGCTACCCAATCCCACCCTCGAAATATACCAAACATAGCCTCCATCTACTATGCAGTGATGTATGATTCACCTGAACACAGTGTCAAGCATCTACCTTTCCTCCAACTTGCACCTTGCTTGGGCCAAATATCTACCTCAGCCAAGAATGCTCTGTAATGATTATTTCTAATGATCTATGGTGGGAACCTACTGGAAAAAAAGATTAGTAGGCACACCTGGAGAAGATGTCTGTGCTAATTTTCTATGTTTTATATCTAATTGATGAATTACAGCAAAATGAAATGATATACTGGTAATTAGCGTTATCCCTAGCTGCCGAATGTTAGCAGATATTTCAAATCCAATTTCTTTTGTGTAGGAAAATACGTCAGTGACATTTCCACATTAATTTACAAAACTGTGTACATTAGTAATTTGTTTAAATAATTAAATGAATGATGGTGAACTTAATCATCAGCAACACCATTCTGTATTTCTACGCATTTTTAAATCTGCTAAGAGTTGTACCATTGCTTAAAGCGCTGTAAGTATATATGAGAATACTAAATATTAATCTAGGGATGATCACTTGAATTGGATGACTTCCATAAGATGTGTTTGCATAATCACATAGAAATACACCACTATCAGGGTTATACAGAGAGAATCGAAAAGTCACCGTACGTTCGGTGACCTTTTGCTCCCCGCACTTTGGGGCGATTCGGTGATTCTAGTTCGCCGACCCTGTGGTGTATTCAGCAAGAACCGCAGGGCCCCCGTAGTGCAGGGAAAACTATCAGCAAACCCACAGAACACTAGCCGAACACTCGCCGAACACTCGCTGAACACTCACCGAATACTCACTGAACACTCATCGAAAACCCGCAGAAACCGCTGCAAAATCCCCTTCGAACACACCAGAAAAACCCAACTAGCCACCGATCACAGCGCAGAGCAGCCGCCGAAAAAACCCGACAAGCAGATGAAGGTGGTGAAAAAAACCAAAACAGTACGCTTGAAAGATTGAAATTTGAAACGCTGTTTGCAAAAAAAACTACAAAATGAAAATGTCTGGAATGTTCATATAAGATCCTATCAATGATAATAAAAAGGTCTGTAAATGAAAATTGAAAAAAACGATTAAAAAAAAAGGAAAAAAATTGTGCTGAAAAAATCCTGAAAAAATGCCTAAAAGATCCTAAAAAAAATCTAGAAATAAAGAGACTCTTTACAGCGGAATAAAATAATAAACGGTTTATTAGATATTGCATTAAAACTGGAATATTTTTTAACATTGAAGCCTATGGGATTTGCCTGAATAAACCTGTCGAACGAAACCACCGAACAGCAGGGCATTTCGGCAACTTTTCCCTGCTGTTTAATGTCTCTGAATAGACGAAACATTGCTTCTCTATGGGGGATTTCACTGCCCTTGAACAGGCACCGTACGTGCAGGCAATTCGCCAGAAATTGGCAAACTGCCTGCTCTCTGAATAGCCGACTGGCCCTGAAATGTCCCAGTATGCTGAAATTCAGTGTACAGTTACATTTCGGTGACAT
The DNA here is from genome assembly GCA_009667805.1 of Leptobrachium leishanense. Lineage (NCBI taxonomy): Eukaryota > Metazoa > Chordata > Amphibia > Anura > Megophryidae > Leptobrachium > Leptobrachium leishanense. Next base: position 90,890,703 of record CM019066.1, read on the forward strand.
TTCTGACCTCTCTGAATAACCCCTATATATTGAACAACTTTGTGTCATCTAGCGAAGCCAGGAACCCAGTGATCAGATCAAATCAATTTGAAGAATCTAGACAAAGGGATATAGTAAGATGGTGATCATTGTGAGGTCAAGACAGGCAGCGGCAACAAAAACAGGATTATCAGGAACCGGTTGGCAAGAAGAAAACTGAAACTTGACAGGAAATAGAAGAATTCATTGATCACAAAATAGATACAGCTATTCTGAGATGATGAGGATTGATTCTTGTTTATGTTTGAGTGGCCCAGGGTTCTCTACCATGGAGGAGAGAAACCATGTGGGTGAACAGAATAATAAACATATGGGTATATGCCTGCCATAGAGCTCCATGTATTGGTTTGATACAGCAGACATCACGAGGGTTTGGGCTGAGACTATTATCTCAAACCCTCTATCCGGGTCACAAATAATGTCGTCTGGCAGGTGCCACCATGCTTGATGCCATTGCCATGAGGAGAAATCTCTGTATCTATACTATAACTATTCCATTAACAAACGTATGTTACTGAGCACATGTATTATTTCATTGACTTCTGAACACAAATATAATGTTATGCATTTGGGAGCTTCTGGTGGCGAGAAAAATAAACAATTGCAATTTTTTTGTAATGTAATGTAATGTAATATTGTAATGTGCATGTGTATTGTAATTGTAATGTGCAGCTCAAATTTGCTTAGATTTTTTGTAGGAGAAATCTCAATGTATCCTTCCTGGTAAAATCCTTTATAAATAAATAAATAGTTTTTTACAGTCATTATTAGATTTTTCTCTCACATTCCCTCTTCAGTGCATGGAGGACCCAAATCCTTTTATGTGTTCACAAGCGGTCTCATCAATATTATATTTATGACTATAATACAAGAAAATAGGGATAGCACAAATAAACAAAAAATAAATTAAATTAACATCTCAAAAATTATTAAAAGGGGAAAATGTCCAACATATTAAAAATTGGACTTGGCATTTTATCTCTTCTCCTACTGTTGATGTTTAAACGCAGTACATATTTGGAGGTTTGTTTGACTACTGCTATAAAATAGTAGTCTGGTACATACAGTGAAGGTGAGATTTCAGCAAAATGCCAAGAAGAACAACCACTCCACAGGCAATGCAATAGTTACCGAAGATACTCGAGTATAGCGCGACCCGAATATAACGCGATGGATAGCAATTTATTATGGAAATAGAAAGATGTCGGCAGATAAGAACCTTTCGGCCCATCTAGTCTGCCCAATTACATGGATACTTTACCTGGATTTATCTTTTGTTTAGGATAGCCTTATGCCTATCCCATGCTTGCTTAAATTCAATCACTGTTTTGGCCTCTACCACTTCTACTGGAAGGCTGTTCCATGTATCCACCACCCTCTCAGTAAAATAATGCTTCCTGATGTTACTTTTAAACCTTTGCCCCTCTAATCTAAGACTATGTCCTCTTGTTTTGCTACTTTGTTTCCTTTTAAATATACTCCCTTCCTCTACCTTGTGGATTCCCTTTAATGTATTTAAATGTTTCTATCATATCTCCTCTGTCTCGTCTTTTTTCCAAGCTGTACATGTTAAGATCATTAAGCCTTTCCTGGTAACTTTTCTCCTTCAAGCCGTACACCATTTTAGTAGCCCTTCTCTGAACTCTCTCTAAGATGTCTATATCCTTCTGGAGATACGGTCTCCAGTACTGCACACAGTACTCCAAGTGAATGATACTCAAGACTCAAATATAACGTGAGGAGAAAATTTTTACTGTACCAGTAAACAATTAAGATCCTTCCAGGTTCTCTTAACACAGTCAGGCTCCCCCTCAGGCCAGGGTGCTCTGCTCTAGAATGATTGCAGTTGTAACTATGTATGAAGCCACCAGACTAGTTTCAAAATTAAGCATTTCTGACAAACAGATTTCTTAAACAGTCCTTAAATATTTGAATGTTCTAATTTAGGCACAATTCACTGTTGAGTGAGTAAACCCCAGCTTTGCGTTGTAATACTTCACATATTGCTCCATTTTATTGAAGGTACAATGGGTACACAGCAGATGTGCCTTGGTTATGGAATTTATAATCTGATTACAGCATACTCATGTATCAAATTAAAATAATTTTCGTATGATTTAGCTGAAAGGGGATGCTTTAGCATTCCAAAGCAGTGACTCAGATTGTTAGTCTGCATTTTCAACCAATGCAAACTTCAGCCCCATGAAGCCTCTACACAAATTATATACTTATTGAAACGTAAGCTGTATTGTCAGACTGTATGCATTGTACAGAGACTTACAGGGAAAAAAAGCAATTTAAGCTGTCTCCGTTGAAATAGGGAATTTTTAAATCCCCCTATAACAACATGTGCATGGCATCCTAAATCATTACGTTACGGGTTATTCAGTAAGCACGGCTGGGGCAGAATAGTTCACTGTAGTTGCTAACAACAGTAAAATTCGCCATTGTTGCGACCATATTTGACTTCAGCTATTGACGGCAGCAAATTTCAACACCTGCAAACAATGGAAAATAATGCCGAACAAGGGTATCACCATTGTTCTTCCGTAAAATTAACAAACTACGGTGATTCTTCACTCCGAATTTTTCATTGCTTTTCCAACATTTTTGCAATACCGGTGATTACACTACCGGGGTTATTCAGAGAAAGGTGAACCTCTGGAGAACATTTGGAGAAATGAAAAGTCTAGGTCAAAATAGCCGATTTGAGATAAATGGGAGAATTTTTCTGGTTTGGCTATTTTGGCCTGGATTTTTCACTTCTCCAGTCTATTCTCCTCAGTTTCACCTTTCTCTGAATAACCCTGTTGATGATTTTAAAGTTAAAAATCATTACTGGCCGACAATAGAAACAACAATGTCGACAGCAGTAAAAATAAGGTTAGGTAATTTCAACTGAAACTACTGTGGCACCGATGACGAAATCTACACTAATTACTACTACAGAAACCATGTTTGAGACACCAGTGGAAAACCCATGAAAAACTATGATGAGAACCGCACAACTCTGACCGAAATAACCAATGAAAAAAAAGTTCAAAATATTTACTTGCAAGTGGCCCATGTCTGCGACCAATTTAATTAACTCCTTCACTCCCGAGTTTGAGATAACTCAGTCTTCAAGAGCACCATCAGGTGACCAATATCGAGTTATCTCGTTCTGCAGCTTTGCAGCGAAAAAGCAGATGATATACATTCATTACAAACAAATTTCATTTGCTTTTGAGCTCTAGGAAGTGCCCCCAACATTTTAGCCTTGTGGGCATAATGCCCGAATTGCTAAAACTGTTTAAAAATGGCTAAGGAATGTGCTTTATCGGACGTCCCCAGCTGACAATGCACGGAGCAACGAACTGCAGTTCTAACAGCTGTAACTCCATTTGGCCAGCAGATGGAGACATTTCCCAGCCAAATAGGTTACTACAATAAGAAACACATTGGGAATATTCCCAAGTATTTCTTGCTGTATAATTAATTAAAATGATTTTACAAATCACACACTGGATCATGACAGCGTTTTTTTTGTTAAATCACTTGGTAGTGTAGGGGTTAACAGAAGCTTGTATACAAGGGTTACAGTTTCTGCCCCCTTTTTCTTTAGTGTACACAGCTTCTCCTCCACAGACATCTAAAATCCAGGGTTAATGTACATATCAGTGAAACCACTGTGACAGAAACTGCAGTGGAAAGAACAATGAACTATGGTGGCAGTTCCCTAAATGGAGAATTCACCAGAGTTTCATCATAGTTGATCCACCGTAGTTTCCTAAAGTTCACTAGACTTAATGCACCTTTGTTTCAAAAAAAGAATGGACATTATTAAATAACCTCTATTGTCTGGTTCAACACTACACCCTTACTGTAACATCATCACTCATTTCTGCAGCATCATGATGATATGCGGTATTTATACGTTAGCAAAGTTCAGCATTGCTATAATCTATGGAAACATTTTCATTCAACATTTCAATGTCACGTCTTTAAAGTGAACTGTAGCAAAGGTTCTCCAGTTCCTGCAGTTAAACAGCAATGTAGGCATACAACGGCTCTACTAAATCTTGTTCAATCTATCCTATGAGTATATCTGAACTTATTGGTGATCTAGAACAGTGGTTCCCAACCTCTGTTCTAAAGTACCACCAACAGGCCAGATCATAAGGATCACCTTGGGGAAATGCAGACCGTATCCTGCAATCACTGAGCAGCAAATCATATCACCTGTGCTGTGCTTCAGATATCTGGAAAACCTGAGCTGTTGGGGGGACTTGAGGACCACGATTGGGAACCACTGATCTAGAACATTGTAAAACAGATGTGAAGCAATTTCCAATAGTGGCACCCACACAAGCAAAACAATTAATTGCAAATCAGATTTAAGAACTGTTACTATATATTAACTAATATTTCCCGGCTGGGTGGAGTAGAGGTAACATCACTGCTCTGCGTGGAGAGAGACTGTGGAGTCATGGGTTCGATCCCATCGAGCAACCTCTCCAGTAAGTGTCCTTGGGCAAGACACCTAACGGTACATACCTGCCACCCAGGACATACTTGAAAACGAGAGAAATCTCAATGTATCCTTCCTGGTAAAATCCATTCACAAAAAAACAAAACCTTGGGCCCTATTCCATCGCAGCCATTAGCCTTAACAAGTAAGTAGTTTAGTATCCCATCTTATTCCAGCTGAGTGGCAAAACCCTGTTACGACTTGGATGTTACAGCTGCCCACTGACTACATGTTAGCTGGTTGCAGAAGAGGTAACCACACTGCTCTACAACTATGGAGATGCAATTTGAAGACCTGGTCAAAACACCACTGCAATAAGTGTTCTTGGGCAAGACATCTACAAGTACACACCCGCTGATCTATCTATTCAAAACCCTTACAGATAAGTCCCCTAGGGAAAATGGTCCTTGTAAAGCTACGTGTGGTTAGAAACATAGAAACATAGAAACATAGAAAAATGTCGGCAGATAAGAACCTTTCGGCCCATCTAGTGTGTCCAATTACATGGATACTTTACCTGGATTTATCTTTTGTTTAGGATAGCCTTATGCCTATCCCATGCCTGCTTAAATTCAATTACTGTTTTGGCCTCTACCACTTCAACTGGAAGGCTGTTCCATGTATCCACCACCCTCTCAGTAAAATAATGCTTCCTGATGTTACTTTTAAACCTTTGCCCCTCTAATCTAAGACTATGTCCTCTTGTTTTGCTATTTTGTTTCCTTTTAAATATACTCCCTTCCTCTACCTTGTGGATTCCCTTTACGTATTTAAATGTTTCTATCATATCTCCTCTGTCTCGTCTTTTTTCCAAGCTGTACATGTTAAGATCATTAAGCCTTTCCTGGTAACTTTTCTCCTTCAAGCCATACACCATTTTAGTAGCCCTTCTCTGAACTCTCTCTAAGATGTCTATATCCTTTTGGAGATACGGTCTCCAGTACTGCACACAGTACTCCAAGTGAGGTCTCACCAGTGCTCTGTACAGTGGCATGAGCACTTCCCTTTTCCTACTGCTAATACCTCTCCCTACACAACCAAGCATTCTGCTAGCATTTCCTGCTGCTCTATTACATTGACTACTTACCCTTAGATCCTCTGAAATAATGACCCCTAAATCCCTTTCCTCAGATGTTGAGGTTAGGACTGTATCAAATATTCTATATTCAGCCCTTGGGTTTTTACGTCCCAGGTGCATTATCTTGCACTTATCCACATTAAAACTCAATTGCCACAACTCCGACCATTTTTTTAGTTTACCTAAATCATTTGTCATTTGGCTGATCCCTCCAGGAACGTCAACCCTGTTGCAAATCTTTGTGTCATCAGCAAAAAGACATACTTTTCCATTAATACCTTCTGCAATATCACTAATAAAAATATTAAAGAGAATGGGTCCAAGTACTGACCCCTGAGGTACCCCACTGGTAACAAGACCTTGCGCCGAATAAACTCCATTTACCACAACCCTCTGTTGTCTGTCACTCAGCCACTGCCTAATCCAGTCAACAATATTGGAATCCAAGCTCAAAGATTGCAATTTATTGATAAGCCTTCTATGCGGAACAGTATCAAAAGCCTTACTGAAATCTAAATAAGCAATGTCTACTGCACCACCTGTGTCTATTATTTTTGTTACCCAATCAAAAAAATCAATAAGATTAGTTTGGCATGATCTCCCTGAGGTAAACCCATGTTGTTTCTGATCCTGTAATCTATGTGTTTTTAGATGTTCAACAATCCTTTCCTTTAACATGGTTTCCATTAATTTCCCCACTACTGACGTAAGACTAACTGGCCTATAGTTCCCCGATTCCTCCCTACTACCCTTCTTGTAAATGGGCACAACATTTGCTAATTTCCAGTCTTCTGGGACGACTCCCGTTAACAAGGATTGGTTAAATAAATCTGTTAATGGTTTTGCTATTACATCACTGAGCTCTTTTAATAATTTAGGGTGGATCCCATCAGGCCCCATTGACTTATTTGTCTTTACTTTAGACAGCTGCTGTAGAACCTACTCCTCTGTAAACTGATATGTAAATGTCTCTTTAGTGTTCTCTCCTAACTGAGGTCCCTTTCCTTCCTTTTCTTCTGCAAAGACTGAACAAAAATATTCATTGAGGCAGTCAGCGAGACTTTTATCCTCTTCTACATACCTTCCTTCCTTTGTTTTTAATCTAACTAATCCTTGTTTTACTTTTCTTTTCTCGTTTATGTATCTAAAAAATGTTTTGTCCCCCTTTTTTACTGACTGAGCTATTTTCTCTTCTGCGTGTGCTTTGGAAGCTCTTATAAATTGCTTTGCCTCTTTCTGCCTAATTTTATAGGTTTTCCTATATTCTTCACTCTGAGTTTTTTTATAATTATTGAATGCTATCTTTTTGTTCTTCACTATTTTGGCCACTTCTGCAGAGTACCACAGTGGTTTCTTCCCTTTTTTGTTTTTGCTAACAAGCTGAATGCAATTTCCTGTGGCCTTCAATAATGCTTCCTTTAAATAATCCCATTTCTCCTGGACTCCCTTTAAACTCCTCCAGTCTGATAATGACTCCGTCACACAAAATCCCATTTTAGAAAAATCTGTTTTTTTAAAGTCTAAAACTTTCGTTCTTGTGTGGTGCGGCTCCATCCCTGTTGTTATATTAAACCATACTGACTGGTGATCACTAGATCCCAAATTTTCACCTACAACAACGTCCGAAACCAAACCTCCATTTGTGAGTATTAAATCCAATATGGCCTCTTTACGGGTCGGCTCCTCAACTACTTGTGTTAGAGATAATCCCAGTAGGGAGTTTAGAATATTTGTACTCCTGGTGCACCCAGCTGTTTTGGTTTTCCAGTTCACATCAGGAAGATTAAAGTCCCCCATGATAATAACCTCCCCCTTCATTGCCATTTTGGCTATTTCCTCAACCAGCAGATTATCTAGTTCTTCTGCTTGTCCAGGGGGTCTATAGATCACACCTACACGAGCTACTGTATGATTGCCAAATGTTAGCGTAACCCAAACTGACTCTATGTTCACCTCGCTCACTTTTATTTGGTTCGTTTTTATGTTGTTTTTCACATACAGGGCCACTCCTCCTCCTTTCCTACCTTCTCTGTCTTTTCTATATAAAGAGTACCCCGGTATTGTTATGTCCCAGTTATTTTTCTCACTGAACCATGTCTCAGTAACCGCCACTAAATCTACTTTTTCAGCTGCCATCATTGCCTCTAGTTCATTGATTTTATTGACTAAACTGCGAGCATTTGTAGACACGACTCTGAGCTTGTCATTTTTTACCTCGCATGTTGCTTGCACCCTCCGATTTAGTTTCGGGGGACAATCGGGCAGATTGTTTTTTACCCTTTTGTCCCCCCTCCTAGTTTAAATATTTCTTTGCGAAACCTTTGAACTTCTCACTGAGAACATATGTTCCCCTATGAGTAAGATGCAAACCATCTTTTTTATACAGTTCCTTTCTGCTCCAATTAGAGCTATCATGGGACACAAAGCCAAATCCTTGCTCCCGACACCATTCCCGAAGCCACAAATTGAATTCCCTATTGCGCATCTGCCTATCTTGAATGTTATCCACAGGCAAAACTTCAGAGAATGACACAGTGGACGCAATCTGCTGTATTTCACCTCCAAGAACACAAAAATCTTCCTTAATCTCAGAAACCTCATTGCTAGCCAAGTCATTTGTCCCTCGATGGACTAGAACGTCCACTTCCCCTTGTTGCTTTGCTTGTTTCACAATATTGAGAATACGTCTCTTGTCTCTATGAGCAGTAGCCCCAGGAAGACATCTCACCAAACCACTACTCTCCAGCTCAACACCTCTTATGATAGAATCACCCAGCAACAATTGCCTTTTATCAAGTCCCACCTTTTCATTTTTGTCCTTGGTTGCAGTGCTGCATACCTTAGGCATAGTGGATGGTGGTTCCTCAACTATGGTGTCTGAGCCTACATCCATCTTACCACTACACTCTGAAAGTGCCTCAAAAGAATTAAGAAGAGCCACAGATTGTGAGACATGCCTTCTATCCACAACTCTAAGTCTACCAGATCCTACAGTAGTCCATCTGCCGCTCCTAGGAGGCCTCTGTGGCAGTGGCTTAGTAACAGTCATAGCCTGAGTTTCTCTAACAGATAATTTACAAATCTCAGACTTCAAACAGGCAATTTCCTGCTGCAATAAAGAGAGCTGCCTACATATCAGGCACACTCCAAACCTCCAAAAATTGGATCTAAAAACAAATGCATGACAGCTCTTACACTGGACCAAGCCTGCCATTATAAAAGAATGGATTTAAAACCAGCAAATCTTACCTTTTTGTAGGTTTTCTACCTCCTGTCTAACCTCAGACTACCTCCAGAGTATCTCCAGAAGATCTCCTGTAAGTGCTCACTTTGAAGACTTCACTTAGAAGGCTTCCCAAGCTCAATTAGACCAAGCTAATATCCCCAACCTTTATATATTCACCTAAGTACACCTCCCCAGCAAGGAGTGGACAAGCTAAACCTGAAGCAAATACCATCCAATTGATTCCAATTGTATGCTAATCAGTATGAAAATGAGTCACCAGCCTAACCTAATTTACTCACCAGACCTAACTTAAAACCTTAAGATGAATAGAAAAGATCTGTTTGAAACAAAAATCAAAATCACTCACCAGAAGATCTCCTGTAAATGCTCACTTTGAAGACTTCACTTAGAAGGCTTCCCAAGCTCAATTAGACCAAGCTAATATCCCCAACCTTTATATATTCACCTAAGTACACTCCCCCAGCAAGGAGTGGACAAGCTAAACCTGAAGCAAATACCACCCAATTGAGTCCAATTGTATGCTAATCAGTATGAAAATGAGTCACCAGCCTAACCTAATTTACTCACCAGACCTAACTTAAAACCTTAAGATGAATAGAAAAGATCTGTTTGAAACAAAAATCTAAATCACTCACCAGAAGATCTCCTGTAAGTGCTCACTTTGAAGACTTCACTTAGAAGGCTTCCAAGCTCAATTAGACCAAGCTAATATCCCCAACCTTTATATATTCACCTAAGTACACCTCCCCAGCAAGGAGTGGACAAGCTAAACCTGAAGCAAATACCACCCAATTGAGTCCAATTGTATGCTAATCAGTATGAAAATGAGTCACCAGCCTAACCTAATTTACTCACCAGACCTAACTTAAAACCTTAAGATGAATAGAAAAGATCTGTTTGAAACAAAAATCAAAATCACTCACCAGAAGATCTCCTGTAAGTGCTCACTTTGAAGACTTCACTTAGAAGGCTTCCCAAGCTCAATTAGACCAAGCTAATATCCCCAACCTTTATATATTCACCTAAGTACACCTCCCCAGCAAGGAGTGGACAAGCTAAACCTGAAGCAAATACCACCCAATTGATTCCAATTGTATGCTAATCAGTATGAAAATGAGTCACCAGCCTAACCTAATTTACTCACCAGACCTAACTTAAAACCTTAAGATGAATAGAAAAGATCTGTTTGAAACAAAAATCAAAATCACTCACCAGAAGATCTCCTGTAAGTGCTCACTTTGAAGACTTCACTTAGAAGGCTTCTAGTGTCATTCCCTGATACACCATTGTGGTTTCTGCTGGGGCTATATAAATCAAATGTAATAATAATACTGTAAACAAACACAAGATTTTGTATAGGAAACTCTAATGTGGAGGCAGCCGGAGAATAACACGCATTTTCAATGTTGCACATTATTCTCACTTTGTAATGAACGTAAAATGACAAGTTGCTAAATGCTGGTCAAGTCTTCTTTTGATCCTGTAGGCCCTATAGGGTCTCATGCACAATTTTAGGGAATCCTACAACTCCAGCAGAGCTGTGGATAGGGAGCACCTTTCAACTAGAGTGGATTGAAAGCAGCTCTTTGAGTGGCCCAGTCAACTCAATAAAACATCTCTGAAGAGACAGGCGCCATTCAGTCTGAGAGGATCTGCAGAGATGAATGTTAGAAAAGGCACAAATCCAGTTGTATAAAGTTTGGGCTAAATTACAATCTTCGCACAAATGTTTGCGCCAGCGCAAAAAATCATTAACGCGCCGAATGCTGTATTTGCGCCGAATGCCGTATTTCAAAGTCAGCACAACAAACGCGCGTAATCGTCTACCGATGGTGAACCTGCGCGAACCCTGCGCGAGCGTACTGTTCTGCGCGCATCCTATACTTAACATCGTGAGAGCAAACGCGAATGTGCGCTGGTACGCGGATGGTATTACAATCTATGCGCAGGAATTAACGCATAGCCTTTGCGTGCATAATTTTAGCAACTCCTAAAAGCTGGTGTTAATGGCAAATACTATCAACCTGGCCGAACCCAAATACACCAGCCCAAAAAAAAATCTGCAAAGCATAGTTACACATTCTACACATACCAAACCAATAAAATGGAGAAGTTGTGTGTGCATGTATTATTGCTGCAGCATATTTGCTCAGATTGACTCTGGCAGGTGCAATTTCTTAACATGAGATAATTGTGGTTCTTAATTTTGATTGGCTGAATCGCGAGAAAAAAACAGTGAGCACACTGATTTCTGCGTGCAACGGTACTGCGCGAGCATTTGGGCGCGACCGGATTACGCGCTGTAGCGCTCACTCCCGGAGCCGCTGAATAAACCTCGGGTTAGTCTCACTGCACTAGGAAATAACTATACACCAGCACTGTTGTGGATTTCTTATATATTATATTCTTTACTGAACCCAATAAAGCAGCATATATTACGCATATACGGTATTTGAATGACAAGAATTCGTAACACGGGAAAAACACGCGGCTGTAAAAGAAACGGTTAGCCCCAACAGTTCTGGAGAGTAAGTCCCGTGAATAATAGCTCAAAAAAATATATATGTGTGTTGTCTCGGGTACCCCAGTACTGTGTTCAACTGGCCAGTGAATGAAACAAAACAATCTTCGACTAGTCACCGTTGGGGCCCTGTGAATTTAAACAATATTGCAGTGTGCGTTTCTGTATTGGAACTGCGGCCTGGAGGCCTCTCACCAATCCGATGAACGAAACTGTCCAGCTCTCGATGCCTTGACCACAAGATATTCTCCGCTGTGTACTGGGACTCCGTGCTACTGAATCTGCTCTCAGCTTGCCCAATCTCCGCAACTGGAACACCGATCCGCTGCCTGCACTCCCAATCGATCAGCGCAGCCTCCTAACACGGGGTCCTGCCTGAACTAGCTTTTTTCCTCCAGACCTCTCAGCACTTCGCAGGTAGGTCTAAACCTGATTACTGTCCCGATCTCCAGCACCCGTAAGACAGCGTCTGTACTCCGGCCTGGTTGCGATCCCTGACAGCTCTAACGTGCGTCCTCCACCTTTCACTGCTCCGCTCACTCTGCTTCTGCCTTGCACGAGGCTGCTGATCTCTTTCCTCTTCCTGTACCACCTCCTTCCTGTCCTCACGCAAAGGATGATGGTACATGTAGTTCGGTTTTGTCCAGCATAGTCTAACAATGTCTCTGTCTCCCTCTGGTGGCAGCAATAGTTCAATGCACCAGAATACAGTGTTTTTAAAGCAGCGCTACAGCGCATTATTGATCGATGGATGAAAAATTGCGCGAGGATTGTAATTCCAGCGGTGATTTGTGCACGCAAACGTTTAACGCTTGGCGCAAAAATTCATGCTTTGCGCGAGCGCTTTTTTGCGCGAACATTGTAATATAGCCCTTTGTCTGTTCATATCAAAAAGACTTGAGGTTGTAATCGCTGCCAACTATGTACTGAGTCAAGGGGCTGCCAATGTGATATGTAGTTTATTTTCTCTTTAATTAAATTTACTATGTTATCAAAAGTTATTTTTTTTTCGCGTTGCCATTATATGGTGTCGATTGTAGTAAAAATATAATATAATTAATTTTAGCATAAGACTTCAACATGAATTTTTTTTGAAGAGGTCTGAATAATTTCTGAATGTATAAAGTACAATAATATATATTGTTTACATATATATATCTATGACTTCTCTATAAACCTATAGCTCCTTTAGTCTATATTTTGTATCTATATTAACATTTATTTTTTTCCATGCGCTAACATCACGTCTTGTGATGTCACTGAATATTCAAATTAGTGCGCACTATGAAAATATTTTATTTTCAAAGTTGACAGGTCTGATAGCTACTTGTATCTTCTCTGTTACACCAACCTATAATTCTTCCACATGGGGCAAACTTAAAATCATCAGTTTCCTAAAGATATTTTCCAGGGTATATATAACTACTCCCTTAGAGGAGCAACAGCAGAATTGCGTTTTGGTGCAATATTACTTTCTTTTTTATAGTAAAACTAGTGTAGCTAGTGAGCATTTTATTATATTTATTTATTCATCTATGTTTATTCATTAATTGTTTAAACTGTAAATTCTTAGAACATGCTATTGAATAGAATTGATCACTAGCCTATGTATAGGAAAGCTGGGCTTTTAAAGTGTCTTTGCTCACAAAACGGATCATGATTTAAAGGGTGACAACATTGTACCTGTAATAAAACAGACATTTAAGACAGTGTGAAGTAAAAAATAAAACCTCCAGTGTGTACAATAAAGATAAACTATATTTACTAATTAAGCCTTTCTAGTCAGGTATTTACCGGTTTTGCCCGATATGTGCCAATAAACCAATTCATTATTGTATGAATTCTTTGGATGTCCCCCTTCAGAATGCTCATCTTCAGGAGTACAGTTTTACACTTGAATTAAGAGGGAAGAAATGTTCTAAAGGTATTACTTCTGTGTCTTGTTGCACATAATGCACAAAGTATGCAACATGGAAAATAAAGTCTTACATCATCCAGTATCGTCTTCCTTAGCATGGGGGGGGGGGATTCAAAATGAACTTAATAACAGCAGAAAAAAATGCATTTTGAATTTTTATTGTAAACCTATCTCCACTTGGGATCCAGTAAAAAAATTCCAATAAATACCTATTCTGAGCATTCACAGTTCTAAAAATTCTACTTTTTTGAAGGAGCATAACGAATAAAGGGCTTTTAAATTTGCTTTTATGTTTTGTTTTCCCAATTATTAAAAAGACACTTTTATCTGGTGTAACTAAAGACCTCTAAGACTTGTGGGTGTCCTATATTGCAGATGCTGAAATATTTTTATTTTTTTTAATTTTTCTGTTTCTCTCTGCCTACTTTTTCCTGGGAAAATGGCCACGTTATTGCTTTTTGTACAATTATTGTTCGTGCTTAGTTATATTTTACAGATATTCATTTGAGTATTCATTTGCTGTCATAGCTTCTCCCCACTCAAGCTGACATCAGACCCTTGTATCTTTTCTTACTAACCCTTTTGTGTTTTTATATTGATTTTACTAGGTATAAAGCCTGGCTCTACAGGACAGAGTGTGCTCTATGAAAACATAATTTTTATAAAACAATTGGTGAAATTACAAAAAGGATGGTCTATGCCAGTCACCTTTAAAGCCTGGATTTTTTTGTAAAATACTCATTACTGAAATGCTAAAGGGTAAGTAAAGGGACTCTACTCATCCTGACCACTTTATCTTTAAAAAGTTGCCAGGATGTGTGGAGTGCCCCCCCCCACCAATTTGCCAGAAAAGCTGAATGAAGTGGAGGCATTTTCTTCACCACACCCAGCGTCACCAGCAGCCGGGATTTCTTAATTTCCCAGCTGTTGGTCACCAGGTCAGACACTAATGACATCAGCGCACAGAGAGTATGGTGACCTCACTGTGACGACCACCCGCTATCTACCCAGTCGTCATGTGTAGAGGGAGAGCGTACAAGTGGTTACCAGCTCTAAACCGCCTGATTTACTAACTGTACCCGCTCTCACGGCCCAAGTTATGGCAACATAACCCCCCTACACACCCTTCCGACTATAAGCTGCCACACGATAGTAATAGGGCACTTTTGAAACTCCAGTAACTGTATACCACCCCAATCCAGGAGCCTAACCATACACAGCTAATATATCTACCAGATATTATATTATACAGTAACGCTAAACCAAGACATATGAGAAACGTGAATCATCTTCTCACATTTTCCCTGGTTTTGGCCGTGCCCCCTGGTGGTGAGAGGCATTCATGTCTGTTTCCCCAGTTTTGTTTTTGGCTGTGCTGTCTGGGGCTGATCTGGGGTTCTGCTGTGATCTTCTGGTCTGAGGTCACATGGTCCAATCACACAGACCCACTCCCTATATATATCCCAGTTGCACAGAGGTTCATTGACCGTTTGTGGAGTTCATTGGTGGATGTGTTTCTTGTGTCCTGTTCCTGATTCCCACTTTGCTGCATAGCTTCATGTCGAGTATTTTCAGGTTTTGACTTTTAGCTTATGTTCCCGGATATTCTCTTTCTTGCTCCCTGTACACTGTATTCTGCTATCCTGTTACTGACCTGGCCTGGCTCAGAACCGCTCCTGTGTATGACGTCTGGCTCTGGTTCTGGTTTATTCTCTAGTCTATTCCCTGTACCCTGTGACGAGCATTAAGATATTCCTGTGTTTGACCTTTAGCGTGTTCTCTGGATCTCTCTTTTGCCTGCTCCCAGCATTACTGTATGCCTGTTCAGTTGCCAATCTCTGCTACTCCTGACCACTCCTATGTTTCATGTTTTATGTATCTTGTTTGTATGTGTTTAGTTTACTCAGAGGCCAACATACAAGGACCTCTTCAGTCTAGGATTTATGTCTGTCTTGTTAACCCTTGCCCTTCTTGCTCCCCTTACTCTGTTATTCTTTGTGAGGTTTTCTTAGATAGAAATCATTCCCAGCATAGGGATCCCTTTAGTGTTCTTCCTGGCCCATATGTCCATTGTCTCTCAGTCTGGTTCCTCTATTGCTCTGGAATCTGTAATGTATATCTGTCCTGTATCAATTTTTATATGCAAAAAATGTGAAGAATCACCAGAAAATGGTAGTTACCTTTGACCAAGCACCCCCCTAAATTGGTGCCACAGAAATAGCAATAGAACGAATAAACATAAAATGGGCAAGGCAACACATGCAGCAAAATAGGATAGTTAGCTCTCCTAAACAGAGTAGTTGGCGAAAATCAGTCAGTAATCACGTGTGATGTCCTAATGAATTTCGTATACAAAGTCCTCATATGGGTTCAATGGTGCGAAATCGAAGATGTAGTACCCATCACAGCAGATTTCTCAAGAAAATAAGTGGCACACTAGGACAAGCTTGTGTGCAAATGCGCATATTAACAATCAGTCCACAGATACCGTCTTGTTCCTGCAGAATCCTAGAACCAGTCTTTTAGGATCGAAATCCTGAATCTCCAATGCAAGAGCTGTCTTGAAAAAGTCGTTTGATTTTAGAGGACGAAACTCGTTGAGCGTATTCCCCCTTGTGGGGTTTATCTTTTCGCTGTGATTCCGTTGCAATCCCGGACTTCACTACATACTCTGCATTGGAGATTCAGGATTTCGATGAGCAACAGCACTAGTGGCCTGCTCTACGGTGGGGCCGCGCTGATCTCACAAGGTTTTAGCTTGCTTGTGCCATTACAGGGATAAATGCTCCATCTGCTCTCACCCAGAAAGGGCGGTCAGTACTGATTGCCAAGGACGTCATTCCTGCACGAGAGATGCAGCAACCCCCGATGATCGTTTTGGCCTTGTTAGTCCTCGTCAGGAGGGTATAGCTGACACCCCTCTAAGCACATCGAGCAAGGGGTCCACGTCTCTGGATTACCCTGTAAACAAATAGTGAGTGAGGAAAAAAGAAGTTTGAGAGGGGCCTGAGAATGAGCAACAGCACTAGCGGCCTGCTCTATGGTGGGGCCTGCTAATGTCTCACAATGTTATCTGGCTACTACATTAAAAAAACTGTCACAATTATGATAGAAAGGACATTTTTGGTGTTTCTGTGGCTCAAAATTAGTTTTTATTGCATTTCAAGAACTCATTAATTTTAAATGCATTACCATGGCCAAATAGCTTGATGAAGATTACATGTGTACTGCTTAGTTGCTCCAGTTGGGATGTTCTTAAAGAAACACTGACACTTAATAAGCTGTAACTATACTGTATTACTTGTGCATTAGATGAAACACATTTTAAAACACATGCTTCTGTGTTTTTCTGTTTGTTTGAATTAATTGTATGTAAAATGGAAAAATGAAGTTAAGTGTTTACCTCCTGTTTCCATTTTGTGGATTTTTCCCATAATGCAACATTTACCAAGATCTTAGGGCAAAGGGTCTATTCACTAAGCACTGACCTTTCCACCCAATTAAAACGAATGGTGAGTTTCACCGCTCGGTGCAATTTAGGGCCAGTTAATCTATTCACCAAGCTGTCAATTCGCCAAATACAAGTGAATTGATGGCGAAATACAGTGCAGTTTGATGCAGTTCAGTGATCTTCAGTGGCAGTGAAATTGTCCCATAGAGAAGTGATGGTTTGTCTATTCACAGAACACCGAAATGCACCAAAATGTGAGTGATGCCTTGATTTTTGGTGTTTCAGTTCAGCAGGTTTAAACAGGCAAATCCCATAGGATTCAATGTAAAAACATAATAGCTTTTAATTTTTTCTTGTAAAAGACTGTTTATTTTTTATTTCAGCAATAAATCTTTTTATTTTTGTATTTTTTAGAACACCTTATTGTATTTTTTAGACAAAATTTTGTTTCCCATCTTTTTAAAAGCTTTTCTTTTACCCTGTAACAGACCTTTTTGTAATTTTTTTAAAGAACCTTTTTAATTATTTAAACACATTTTAATACAATTTTATTGGTTAAACACCTATTAGGAGAATAGCAGACGTCTGTTTTTTTTTCCAGTTTGGTGGAATTCACTGATGCCGATTCGGTGCAGTTCGGCAGTTTTCGCTGCCGGCCTATAACTGCTTTGGCGACTCCAATTTCGGCAAAATGCAGAGAACATTTGCTAAATATTGAATTCACTGTATTTTCGGCGAAATGAAATCACTGAATTGCACTGAAGTACGGTCGTCTAGGCAACCATATATAAAAGACGGAAAACGAAGGAGATCTGATAGTGGGCTAATAACACTCAATGGTACCCCTGGTGATGTCATTTAAATTAATTCCACACAATGCATCTCAATAGGTCGGGAATCTGGATTTCTGAGCCATAGAGTCCATTCTATTCTCAATATGACACAGTGAGGACTACATGCTGTACAGACACTGTTGGGGGTCTAGTTTACAACACTAAATAACAAAAAATGAATGCACACAGTGACATGTATAGAGTAACATATTTTTTTAACTAAACCTGCATGAGAAATACAAATTAGGTGTAAGATATCAGCACCATAAAAAGAACAATTCCTTTTGTCATTTCACGACTTGATTACTGCAACTCGCTCCTTATTGGCCTCCCCAACCTCCGTATTGCCCCTTTACAATCTGTAATGAATGCAGGGGCCAGGCTTATTTTTCTCACCAGACGTACCTCGCGTACCTCCCCCCTCTGCCGGTCCCTCCAAGTGCTAAACTTTTGAGTGCACAAATCACCGCTGGAATTACAATCTTCGCGCATCTTTTCATCCGGCGATCAACAATGCGCGCAAACAGGACGCGCCCAAATGCTCGAGCAGTACCGTTGCGTACAAAAATCAGTGTGCGTACTGTTTTTTTCTCGCGATTCAGTCAATCAGATTTAAGAACCACAATTATCTCACGTTAAGAAATTGCACCTGCCACAATCAATCTGAGCATATTTGCTGCAGCAATAATACATGCACACAACTTCTCCATTTGATTGATTTGGTATGAGTTGAAGGGGCAACTATACTTTGGTGCATTCCTTTTTATGGGCTGGCGTATTTGGGTTCGGCCAGGTCTGTCAGATTTGCCATTAACACCAGCTTTTAGGAGTTGCTAAAATTATGCGTGCAAAGGCTGTGCGGCAATTACCACGAAATAGATTGCAATACCATCCTCGTACCAGCGCACATTCGCATTTGCGCTCACAATGTTAAGTATAGGACGCGCAAAGTAAAGTAAGCTCGCGCAGGGTTCGCGTAGGTTCACCCCGGTAGACGATTGTGCGCGGTTGTTGCGCTGATTATGTAATACGGGATTCGGCGCAAATGGTTTTACCCCTCGCATTAATTTTTTTTGCGCCGGCGCAAAAGTTTGCGTGAAGATTGCAATTTAGCCCTTAGTGTTTCCATCCTATGTCCATTTATCTGTATGTCGTTCCCTTTGGTTATTGTAAAGCGCTGCGGAAACTGTTGGCGCTATATTAATGATGACAATAACAATATTTTTTCCCTTGTTGTGTTCCTTTCGAAGAAGTCTCCTCTTCCTTAGGGGGACTGACCTATGGAGAATAACGTGCTCAATAACTGTTAGATTTTGTGGTCTATGGAGCGTCAGGTTGAGCATTCTGCTTAAGTAATGTAAACGGCAGAGCATAAAATTTAAGGGAAAACATACAAAAGAGGAAGAATATAGACCAATAATATTTGACATTGTTTAAAGATGATACACTTTGCTTTGCCCTTCTAATAAATTGTATGCTTGCTTTATAAAATGCCGCAGTTATGGTTTTAAATATACACTAAACATGTTCTTCAAAATAAAGCCAGGGCTTCAAATGTGTGACGGGTGCAAATAACTATCAAGTCGCCTTGCACAAAACTAGCCTGGAACAAAGCACCTGTCACTGGACCTGTAACTGGAGTGTTATTTCTGGATTTTGTTACAGCCTGGCTGATTGTTCTTGAAGCACAGCACAACTCATAGATAATTCATTGTGCTGTTAACCTGACGTTTATAATAGATTGGAGAGACAAAAAAAGAAAAGGGGACTAACAGTAAGCAGGGAACGAGTCAGTGTAACTGTTATCCAGCATTGATACAATGAAACTAAAGGAAAACTAGGGAAGCATCCAATCAGAGAGCTCCGTCTTAATCCATACAATATTTACAACATAATGAGAATATCCCAGAAGCCAGACTTAAACTTTATTGCCTCAGCTCCTCAGAGAACACTGCTACAATCAAGATGTGTTACATTTGAAGTGATAATAAAAGTGGACACATATACTGAATTTAGAGCATGCAGCAAAGGAAACACAAAGTATAACGAGACAACATGTGCAGAAAATTTCAGACACTGGGTTCAATTACACGGGTAGTCACGATGTCCAGCTATACTTTTACTATTATTGTGTCTCCAAAATAAACTCTGCACAAAGAGTCCCCAGGGCTATAGACACCAAACAGTACAAACATCCATTCATCAATAAAACAATCTAAATATGTAGAGAATCCACATCTATTTATTTATTAAGTATGGAGAGCTATATATTTAAGTATGGGGTAGCTTGAAGGTAAAAAAAACCTTCTATGTATATATTGCTTTATTTCCTGATAAACAATCAGGGTTATTCAAAGAGATCTGAATTGCTGGCGAAAGGTAACCGAAAGCTGAAAATCAGCGTTCGGTTACCTTTCCTGGCCTTTCGGCTATCCAGAGAGCAGGCAGTTCGCCAAATCCTGGTGAATTGCCTGCACATACGGTGCCTGTTTGAGGGCAGTGAATCCCCATAGAGAAGCAATGCTTTGTCTATTCAGAGAACAAAACCCAGCAGTGAAAAGTTGCCGAAGTGCCCTGCCATTCAGTGGTTTAATTCGGCAGGTTTATCCAGGCAAATCCGTAGGCTTCAATGTTAAAAATATCCCCGTTTTGATTCAATATCTAATAAACCATTCATCATAATATTCTGCAGTAAAAGTCTCTTTATCTTTAGATTTTTTAGGACCTTTTAGGCATTTTTTGGGATTTTTTTACAAATATTTTTTTTCCATTTTTTTAAAATCATTTTTTCTTTTTTCTGTAACAGCCCTTTTAATTATCATTCATTGGATCTTATATGTAAATTTCAGACATTTCACTTTTCAAACATTCAAGCGTACTGTTTTTTTTTTTTTTCACCTTCTTCGTCTGCGGTGTCGGCTTTTTCCGGCGGCTGCTCTGCGCTCTGATCAGCTCCTGCTCGGGTTTCTCCGGCGTCTTCGGAGGGTTAATCCAGATGTTTTTGCGGGGTTTCGGTGTGCGTTCGCCCTCGTTTTGTGGTGAGTTTTCGGATGGTTTGCGGCGACTTTCCCCTGCATTACGGTGGCCCTGTGGTGCTTGCTGAATACACCGCAGGGTCGCCGAAATGGGATCGCCAAATCACACCGAATTGAAGAGAACGAAAAGTCACCGAACGTGCGGTGACTTTCGATTTTTTTTGAATAACCCTGTAAATTTTACAAATGATATTAGTTATAGTAACCCAATGTATAAAATTAGAGATATATAAAAAATAGAAAATCTGCAGTTTTCCTATGTTGCTTAAAAATTGGATAGATATATCCATCAGCTCTTCTTATGTATTTTACACTTGCTGAGTCTATTTAAGGCTAAAAATTTACATTAAACGCATTATAACGGTTAAAAATAATGACCAGGTTTAAAAAAATAATAATAATTTCACTCCAGTCCATTGACCTTGCTGTGGAGAGTATATGAGGGTGAAAGCAGGTGATAAATATGTGTGCATGTGACAATTTCAGAGAATTCGTTTTAATATACCTTTATAAATCCTATATTTTTTTTTAGTTCCCGCATTTCATAGTTATTTAATATGATATGCAGGCTTATTTAAATGCTAAGCAGAATTGACTTTTTATGGAAAAGATTCCCAAATAAAAGAAAGTAGGTCAAGCCTGGGGCAGTAATTCAGAAATAGTTGACTCAAGCTCAATGTCATCTTTCTATTAACCCGTCACAGTATATCTTTATGGGTCAATTTAGATTGTAAGTGCCAAGGTCAGACATTCACAGGGGAAGGTGCAGCCTCACTGTACGTACTGTCAAAGGCATGTAAATCAGGGAAAAGATAAGTAAACTGTCCTGTAGGTGTCAGGGTGATCTAGTACAATTCCCTGACAAACAACACAAACAGTGTCATAAAGAGGAATAAAAAACTGCAGATGAGGTTAGGGAGAAAGGCCAGTATCTGTGCGAGTCAGACAGATATGTGAGGGATTACAGAGCAGCCAACAACTTATTTCACTTATCTCCAGTCCATGGAATGAGTTTTGTGTGTGGCTTCAATACAGCATCATTCATCATGAAATTCTCCTAATCCTATTCCTTCTACATTCCACAGGAAAATAATGTTCTCATTGTAAATCACAAAATAAAAAAAACATATTAAAAAACCTTATCTGCCAACACAAGAAATTCTATTATCACTGCTGTCCCACTGCAATTACTCCTTTGATTTATTGGTGCATCAGACGATGGTTAGCTGTGTTACAGAACAGAAGGACTGTATAAATAAATATTAAACAAAATAATAAGAAATTACTAAGCCAATAAAAAAATCCTGTATGTGTGTGTGTGTAGCGAACCATGAGCCTATTTCCTGCCAATGTGGGCAAACAAGCCCTTCCGAACTGTCTTTTTTTCCGATGCATCCCACAATTTGTTTTCACAGCTGTCTTGTATGGCATTGTATTGGCACGGGAGTGTCGGTACCACTGCAGAGTTCAATGCAAAAAAGTGAGAGGTTGTGGATCTCATTTGCATGTCTTACCCAGATTTCCCTGCTGCATTAGCAGAAGTGCACGCCCAGGAGCTCTGTGGATAAAACAAGTCTCTGATTTGGGCAAACATGTGAGTGTAAAATACAGGATTGTGAAGTCAGTATATGTAGGAGGAACACGTAAGGGGCCCTATTCCACTCGTTAAATTAACGGCTTGTGCGTAATGCAAAACGGCTCCGGCAAATAACTTGATGGTTGGAGTGGCTATTGCAATCTTGTAGTAAGCTTTTCTTGTAACTCCTTACTTTTAAGGCTAGGGTCAGACGAGCGCACTTTGTATGGACTGTGCGTCCGTGCAGTACGGACGTACTTTCTGACTGACAACAAGGTAGTGGCAACACAGTCCGTTTTTTCACTGATGTATTTTTTGACGGATGTAGGATGGAAAATAAATTAAAATGCAAAACCATTTTGTCCATCAAAAATGCTGGATGTATAAATGCAGTCTGTCTGACCACGTTCCATCACTCACACACAAAGCTATGCGAACGTTGCCGACGCAGCGCACTTTGTGCGGCTGTTCTAGGGATTGTACGTTCTTGCCTAACTTGCATCCGTTTGCTGCGGCCGTTGTGCGTCCGCAGTTCATTGCGGACGTACTTCGTGTGTGGGACTCCATTGGCCTTTATTTCATGCTATCATGGACGTACTTTTGTGCGCCATCACAGACGTGACTGCTGCGCTCGTCTGACAGGAACCTAATTAACGACCCCTGTACTTTGTATAGGAACAAGGTATTCCTCTGGAGCCAGTATTTCTGAAAGACATTCCGAATGGCAGAACCTAGCAGTGTCCCCATTGTCCTTCACCGCTCCCTCCTCGGCTCCTGCGGGATTCTGCCCGTGTGAGCTCACTTGATGGACGCACGTCTTTTTTTCAGCCTGTGTAACTACTGTATGAGGTTTAAGAAAAAAACAATTCATACGGTTTGCGGGGGAGCTGTGTATGTGAACACATATTTAATTACAATTATGTAAATCACATCACCATCACAGATTACATTATACAGCAGAGAAAAAAAAAATCGAAATATGACAGAGTAATGTTTAACCTTAAGCTACATGCAGATTCCTTTGTGGCAGAAAATACTTTGTACTAATGAAGTAGAACACGACAAGACGAACGAATAGAAAGAAAAAAAATATATTGTGAACTCTTTCCGATGTGATTTAATTTAAAAGAAAAAAAAAGTAGTTTTTTTTTTTAGACAATTTATTATATACTTCACCTCCTTTTTCTTATATCCTTTTTCAATCTGCTGTATAGGTCCCTGGAGTCAGGATGTTTCTTACAGAGGAAGGTTATTATGGTTTAATAAAAAAAGAAGAAAAACCTAATTGAAGGGAAACAATATCTTTAAAACTGAGACTCTGGCTTCTAGTGATACCGTTGTTTTTTTTTTCTCTTTAAAAGGTGATGTCAGCCCACGGTATACTGAAAATGTGAAGGCCTATTATCTCCTGGAGATAATGTATTGTGAGCTGGCCAGTACAAAGAAGCATTAATTACACTCCCTGGTCCCTTAACCTGCCGGCACTGATTAGTTGCCGTTCTCTCTATGTTCTTCTTTCCTGAGTATGAAGCATCCTCTGAAGACCAGATATTAAACTTCTATCTGGCCTGCCCCTCAGGTGCTCGCCGCTATTTATTTTCTAGGTGCAGCGGTCACAGGAAGCTCAGCAAACCATGGAAGGCTCTGAAGCAGCCCATGGCTTTTTAATTAATCAACCTTGTCTGCAGCAGCTTCAGCTCAAAGGTCTCTTTGTAACAGAGGCAATTATTGCTGTTACTAGAAAACAATAGGATGTCACTCTGTTATTACAGGTATCCCTTTCAACTCGCCTATCTTGTGATAAAGAATCGCTGATCCCTGGTGCCACCTTGAAGTGAAATGCAGAATCGGAAAGTTCACCTGTGAATAGGAACAGAAGGAGCGCTGATCGAGTTTAAAAAATTCAGAGGGGGCCATGTGGGGTGGGCGAGCAGTCTCTGAGAGGAAACCTTGTCTAAAGTCACCCAGTCAGAGCAGATTGTTTTGGAATGAGGTAAATTGCTGCTCGGAGCTACAGACAATTCTTTTTTTCATTAAGATGCTATTTTATGCCATTCTTTGGACACCAGTGACTTAACCCATTCAGACAATGAGACACAGGAGGGGACGTTAATTGTCTTAGAAAAGCAGAGGCTAGATTCCGAGCCTGGAAATATAACCTGAGCTCTGGTAAACTTAGCAACTCTGTAGTTGCTAATTTCAGCGGTGCTGGTAAATTTCCCAGAGCTCTGGTTAAAGTTTTCACCAGAATGGGGCCCTTTACCATAGTTGTCGATAAATACAGGAGACATTACACATAACGTCTCCTGCAGTTATCTTATCGACGGGAATTAAGTGAGGGAACTCACCAAGCATTCTGTCCAACAATTAGCAATTATCATCTTGCTGTTAACAGAAATACACACTCAAATCTACTAGCTGGAGTTACATCCATACTATCATCCAGGATGCCCCTGTATCATCAGGAGCTCCCAATCCCTGCTGTGCTCCCTAATGGTGTCTATCTCCACAGGTATGGGACTTCATCTCTCGCTATCCACAGGCACCCCTCATTGTAACTGATGCCAGCAGGGGTCAAGTCCTGGGAAAAAAAGTGAGGGAACTCACCCACGAATTCCACAACCCCCATTACCTGAAGAAAATATATATATATATCACGAGTATAGCAGTGCGTGCCGGTGATACCATTTTTATTGGGTTAACTTTACATTTAAAAGACAAGCTTTCAAGAGTGTAAACTGGAAACTATACTGATCAGTGAAAGATATCACTACGTACAGGTATACTCGTGATTGTGGCAACTGGACTAACGCATTTTATATATAATATATACAGTTGTGTTCAAATATATTCAACCCCCAATGCTGTAAAGGGTTTTAGGGAATTTAGTGTACATTTGTAATTGTATTCAGAATGAAATCCTACAAGGACTTTTTAAAGAACCATATGCAACTAAAATGACATCAATTGGTTTTGTAATACAGTAGTAAATGTTTCTTTTGTGAATTCTTCATTGACACAATTATTCAACCCCTTAAAGACTACCACTCTGAAGAACAGAGGTTCATTCAAGTGTTTTCAATCAGGTATTGAAAACACCTGTGGATGTCACGGAGCAGCAATAAAGCATAATAAGCACCAATTAGGCAGCTTTAAAATGACTGTGATACTCAGCTCCTTCTAGACATATACTGGTGTGGTTACAAACATGGTGAAGTCAAGAGAATGGTCCAGGAAGACAAGAGAAGAGGTGATTACTCTTCACAGGAACGGCAATGGCTATAAGAAGATTGCAAAGATGTTAAACATACCAAGAGAGACCATAGGAAGCATCATTCGCAAATTCAAGGCAAAGGGCACTGTTGAAACGCTACCTGGTCGTGGCAGAAAGAAGATGCTGACTTCGACTGCTGTGCGCTACCTGAAGCGTAGAGTGGAGAAAAGTCCCCGTGTGACTGCTGAGGAACTGAGAAAATATTTGTCAGATGTGGGTACTGAAGTTTCAGCTCAGACAATACGGTGCACACTGCGTAATGAAGGCCTCCATGCCAGAACTCCCAGGCGCACCCCCTTGCTGTCTCCAAAGAATAAGAAGAGTCGACTGCAGTATGCCAAAAGTCATGTGGACAAACCACAGAAGTTTTGGGATAGTGTTCTGTGGACTGATGAAACAAAATTAGAACTGTTTGGGCCCATGGATCAACACTATGTTTGGAGGAGGAAGAACAAGGCCTATGAAGAAAAGAACACCTTGCCTACTGTGAAGCATGGCGGGGGGTCAATCATGCTTTGGGGCTGTTTTGCTTCTGCAGGTACAGGGAAGCTTCAGCGTGTGCAAGGTACCATGAATTCTCTTCAGTACCAGGAGATATTGGATGACAATGTGATGCAGTCCGTCACAAACCTGAGGCTTGGGAGACGTTGGACCTTTCAACAGGACAATGATCCCAAGCATACCTCCAAGTCCACTAGAGCATGGTTGCAGATTAAAGGCTGGAACATTTTGGAGTGGCCATCGCAGTCACCTGACTTAAATCCGATTGAGAACCTCTGGTGGGACTTAAAGAAAGCAGTTGCAGTGCACAAGCCTAAGAATGTGACTGAACTGGAGGCTTTTGCCCATGACGAATGGGCGAAGATAACCGTAGATCGCTGCAAGACACTTGTGTCAAGCTATGCTTCACGTTTAAAAGCTGTTATAACTGTAAAAGGATGTTGTACTAAGTACTAAGATTGAATGTCAGTTGGGGGTTGAATAAAACTGATAATGATGTGAGCACAGAAAAGACATTTGTGGTTTTTCATTATAAATGTTATGTTATATTTGTCTGACCTACACGTGCCTCTTTGATTTAATTGTAAGCAAGATGACTGAATGATGAAAATCAATGTCAAACTGACCAAAACACTCAATTTCAGTGGGGGTTGAATAATTTTGAACACAACTGTATATATGTATATATATCCAGGCACAGACCCCCAGAATAATATACACAGCACTGAGCCCCCAGAATAATATACACAGCGCTGAGCCCCCAGAATAATATACACAGCGCTGAACCCCCAGAATAATATACACAGCGCTGAACCCCCAGAATAACATACCCAGCACTGAGCCCCCAGAATAATATACACAACACTGAACCCCCAGAATAATATACACAACACTGAACACCCAGAATAACATACACAGCACTGAGCCCCCAGAATAATATACACAGCACTGAGCCCCCAGAATAACATACACAGCACTGAACCCCAAGAATAATATACACAGCACTGGTTATATGGATATATTTTCCCCAGTTCACATGGATATAATTGCCCCCAGTTCACTTGGATATAATTGCCCCAGCTCATATGGGTATATATTGCCCCAGCTCTCATGGATAATGCCCCCCAGCTCTCATGGATACTGCCCCCAGGTCTCATGGATACTGCCCCCAGGTCTCATGGATATTGCCCCCAGGTCTCATGGATACTGCCCCCAGGTCTCATGGATATTGCCCCCAGGTCTCATGGATATGCCCCAGGTCTCATGGATACTGCCCCCAGGTCTCATGGATATGCCCCAGGTCTCATGGATATTGTCCCCAGGTCTCATGGATATGCCCCAGGTCTCATGGATACTGCCCCCAGGTCTCATGGATATGCCCCAGGTCTCATGGATACTGCCCCCAGGTGTCATGGATAATGCCCCAAGGTCTCATGGATACTGCCCCCAGGTCTCATGGATACTGACCCCAGGTCTCATGGATATGCCCCCAGGTCTCATGGATACTGCCCCCAGGTCTCATGGATATTGCCCCCCCAGGTCTCATGGATACTGCCCCCAGGTCTCATGGATATTGCCCCCTCAGGTCTCATGGATACTGCCCCCAGCCCAGCTCACCTCTGCTGCTCCTCTGCTGCTTTTCTGATACTCCTGTCGCACATTGCCGGCGGCCGCGTGCTTCCTGCTTCAGCGGCCGCTGACAGGAAGTGCAGCCACTCGCCTGGGATCTATGAAACAGCCAGGCGAGCGGCTCCACTTCCTGTCACCGGCCGTTCTAACAGGAAGCACGCACCCGCCGGCAATGTGCGGCGGCCGCCTGCTAAAGCGTTCTGGCTCGGGCCACAGCGGGAACGCTGTGTTCCCGCTGTGGGAGAAGTGCGGGAACGCCGTTCCCGC
The DNA here is from genome assembly GCA_009667805.1 of Leptobrachium leishanense. Taxonomy (NCBI): domain Eukaryota; kingdom Metazoa; phylum Chordata; class Amphibia; order Anura; family Megophryidae; genus Leptobrachium; species Leptobrachium leishanense. The sequence goes on from CM019066.1 coordinate 90,918,582, forward strand.
GCGTTCCTGCTCGACTCGAGCCCTGGATGCCAGACTGTCTGAGTAGCAGGGGATTCATATCTCAAAGACACTTTCTGTCTTCTAACCTCCATGCCTAATTCTTGGGGACTTCAATATTCCCATTGAAGATCCTTCTGCCCTGGCTACCTCCAAACTTCTTTCACTCACATCCTCCCGATTTTCAACTCACTTTTGTTGGAGCTTATCCAAGCTGAAGCCAGCTGATGAAGCCACTTGTGGCGGCGAAATGTGTTCTGGACAACGATCTAGTTTTTCATTTGATTCTATATATTCTTTTAATAAATTTTCTTCTTAAGAGAAAGTCCCTGCATGTATATATATACATATATATATGTAAATCCATTACCTGAGAAGATTTCTGAAAACACACCCAGATGCGTTGGTACACTCAGAGCCAGTGATAGGGCTCTAATTTTGTGAGTGGATCTATGATATGTAATTATACTCTATATACTGAATGTGATATAGATATATATAGATATATGCTATATTTTGTCTTGTTTCTTATATGTATCCATATGGATGATGTTATTATGGGAGCGATCTGAACCCCGAAGCGTTTTTGTTCGCGCTGACCAGATACGTATACATTCTCAAATTTTTGGTCTGGAGGGAAACCACTAACCATCTGGCCTAGCCTGGGGATTCTGGTGGCGGTGCATACTGTGGGCGCTTATCATTTTTCTTTTGTGTAATTCTCCAATCTACTTCAACATCTCCCACACACCTCAACCTTCACCTGCCCTTACAATTCCACTGACCACACTGCCAGCTTCAGCCCTAGCACACCCTCCAGACATGTTACCTGCAAAGATGCTCCCGCACTGCAGAGTGTGCCTGGAGGACATCCTGCTCTGAAGCAGATTTCTGTCAGGGATGGTACCAGGGTGGCACCGGGGTGAGGGGAATATGAGCCCAGGGTGCAGTGATCTGCACAGATAAACAGGTAGATATGAGTGGAGGAGGATCAATGAATATGGAGACTAACCAGATTGTATGCTGAAGGATGGTGGGAATTGAAGTTGAAGTTGCATGAGCCAGGAGGTGGATAAACAGGAACAGGTAGCAGAGCAGCAACACAAGGTAGTTCTCTGTTTGAGAGCATGAGCTGTTATGAACCAGCTGAGGATAGACTGGGGCATAGCCTTTTATTTCAGTGTGGTGTCATGTGTGCTTGGTGTTAAAAGTATGCATGCTGGATACTGATTGCTGAATACAGGTTGCAGGATAGTAGCAACACATGAAGTGTACCACCAGGAGGGGGGATTTCAGGATGGCTGCAGCCATGGGACATGTCAATTTCATTAATTTCAAGTTTATTGTGCGGTCATTCAACTCTTTGGCCCTTCACTTGGCCAAACAAGCCTTATTCTCATCTCTTATATCTACTCTGTCCTCCAACCCTAAACGACTCTGGTCCACTTTCAACTCTGCCCTCTACCCACCCGCACCTCCTCCCTCATCTGCCTTTAGCGCTCAGGAACTGGCAGATTACTTCTTAAATAAAACTCTCACTATCAGAAGCAACATCCCATCTCTCACCACGTGCCCGCTCGACCCCATTCCCTCACATCTAATACCTCCAATCTCCTCCTCCCTCACCCGTGCTTTCACACCCATCTTCAACCTATCTTTCTCCACTGACTCCTTCCCATCCACCTTCAAATATGCACAGGTTACCCTTATACCAAAGAAACCCTCCATCAATCCCAACTCTCCATCCAACTACTATCCTGTATCACGGCTTCCGTTCACCTCTAAGCTCTTGGCTAAACTAGCTTTCAACCGCCTCGCCCTCTTCCTGTCCTCTAATTCCCTACTCATCCCCCTGCAATCAGGCTTCCATCCCCTAAACTCAACTGAGACTGCCCTCACCAAAGTCGCTACGGAACTTGTTAGCGCTTTATAAAAACTTGTAACTGTAACTGTCACTCGGGGCTGTGACATCCAAGCTTGGAGAATGGCTACAACAGATGTCAAGTAAGAAATGAAAACAGTAAAATGAAATCCACAATTAGTTTTGTCCTCTACCTTAATTGTAATAAAACCAAATAAATTAGTGATACATATGACTATTGACACTGTAAAGTGAGCTTTGTTTTTTTTTGTTTTTGTTTGCTTTATGAGGCAGGACTGTAATTCATGGTCAAGACATCTTCCTGCACGATGGACCTGAAATGAGCCCAGCTTTACAGGGTTTTTCAAAGAGATCCAAATTGCTGGAGAAAGGTAACCGAACGCTGAAATTCAGCGTACGGTTACCTGTCCTGGCCATTCGGCTATCCAGAGTGCAGGCAATTCGCCAAATCCTGGCGAATTGCCTGCACATACAGTGCCTGTTCGAGGGTAGTGAAATCCCCATAGAAAAGCAATGCTTTGTCTATTCACAGCGCAAAACCCAGCAGTGAAAAGTTGCCGAATTGCCCTGCCATTCGGTGGTTTAATTCGGCAGGTTTATTCAGGCAAATCCCATAGGCTTAAATGTTAAAAATATTTCCATTTTTATACAATATCTAATAAACCGTTTATTATAATATTCTGCAGTAAAAAGTCTCTTTATTTATAGTTTTTTTTAGGATCTTCTAAGCATTTTTCGGGATTTTTTTTCAAAAAACTTTTTCCAGATTTTATTTTTTAAATTATTTTAAACTTTTCTTCTTTTTTCTGTAACAGCCCTTTTTATTATCATTCCTTGGACCTCATATGTAAATTTCAGACATTTTCGCTCAGTAGTTTCTTTGCAAACAGCGTTTCACTTTTCAAACATTTAAAGCGTACTGTTTTTTTTTTCTCACTCCATTCGTCTGCAGTGTCGGCTTTTACCAGCGGCTGCTCTGCGCCGTGATCGACTCCTGCTCAGGCATCTCCGGCGTGTTCGGTGGGGTTAATCCAAATGTTTTTGCGGGTTTTCGATGTGCCTTCGCCGGGTTTTGCGGTGAGTTGACAGCGGGCTTGCGGTGACTTTTCCCTGCAATTCAGGGACCCTGTGGTGCTCGCTGAATACACCGCTGGGTTGCCGAAATGGGGTCACCAAATCGAACCGAATTGAGGCGAACGAAAAGTCACTGAACGTACGGTGACTTTTCGATTCTCTTTGAATAACCTTGTTAGTACGTGGATGCCATGTTTCTGCGGTTACCTGACTGGTCCTGTGACAGTCTGCTGGTATACAAGAAGCTTCCAAACTCATCTTACGGCAATAAATCTTTTTGGGCACATGGGGAAGGCACACTTCACTTCACAAAATGTCTGCAGGAGACCACTAAGATCTGTAAACTCTTTAAAACTTAATCACCTCTTTTTACAGCATCCCTCAGAGCTGAAAAGAGCACTCAGCCATGAAATGACCTTCCATTGTAGTGGACAGTCACTGGTGAAATCTAGAAACCAATAGATACATGAATGGAAGTATTCCAAACCATTTAAATGATTTCCTTTCACAATACAGAGATACATTACTATGTTAAATATATTATAGCTTTATTAAACCAGCATTGGGTTTTTTAATTTGTTCACGTGCAACAAGTCATCGGGAGTTTCATGCTAGGAGTTGATAAAGCAGTTCCTAAATCAATTAAAAATGTGAATGGAAACACTAACAGGGTTATTCAGAGAAAGGTGAAAACCAGGAGAATTGGCAGAAGACAATAGCCGAGTTGGAATGGGAGATAAATGGGAGAATTTTTATGGTTTGGCTATTTTGACCTATAATTTTCACTTCTCCAGTCGTTCTTTCTTTGAATAGACCTGAATGTATATGAGATGCTTGAGAAGAAGATTTTTTTTCCACCCATTCACTGGCCGCCGGTGGATTCTATTGCAATGCATAATTACGGCCTTCAGCTGAAGGCAAAGGGCAATAATGGGGGTCAAGGGAAATTATGGTGAGAGGCTTCTGGCAAAGTTGTGTTTTAAGACAAAACAAGCTTGAATGATAAAAAAAAACAATGAGTGGAAAAAATTAGACACTGCTAAGAGCAACACAGTATAGTAACGCAGCAGAAATGCTCTGTAAACCTACAGCTTGCACTACAGGAAGTAGCACTGTTAATATAACGAGTAAAACTGGAATTTTATGTACAAACATTTTAGTATTGCAGGAAGCCATAAATAATGTTCATAATAGACAGCTGCTTTTTCCTGTTTTTGTGTGTCTTAAAATTTTCCTTCTGAAGCTTTTACAGTGCTCCATTTAGTCTCTGGTCTCATCTCCTTTATACTAGGTCAATATAGGAAGAAAAATATATAGAACAAATAGGAAATCATGATCATAGGGAAACGCAACAAATTATTTAAAGTCCCTTTTTTTTGAGAATTGTAGAATTCTTGTGGCAACTCAGGCACACAGTGTGACGGGATGGAAGTCCGTCTGCGGTCCTGCTCTATCTAACCCCCTTGATGCTGTCAGGCCCGACTACCGAGTGGCACGGCACTCGGCGTCTCGAGCGATCTGAGTAGGGAGATGGCGTTGCTTTGGCGTCTGCTGAGCAGGCGAGGCACCCACGTTGGAGATCAGCCCGACTACCGAGTGGCACGGCACTCGGCGTCTCGAGCAGCCTGATCTACTGACCTCTTGATGGTACGAGGATGGCTGCTGGGCTGGCCGCGATTCGGCAGTGGTGCCGTTGAAGCGGAGACCCGCGGTCGATTCGGTCTTCCTTGTTGGGGTAGCGGAGCGATGATTCGAGTCTCCGAATCGGCGGGGCGAGTCGAGATGCTGCGCCGCCTTGGAGATCCCGTTCCTGGGGTGAGTGGTGAGGCAGGAGACCACTGAGTGCCTCCTGCAGATATGTGACTAAGCCCTGAAATAAATCACCAGACGCGGCTGTATGCTTTAAAACAGGAAACTCAGTTGAACAGATTTATTAAGGGTTTGAACAGGCTCATTTATACAATTCACACACAAAGGATTACCAACTCCACCATCCACACAACCAGCCCTGATTGGCTCCTTTCCCAGCCTCCTGGTCCCTGTCAGGTCCCTTTCAGGCTCCCCCATTGTCCAGGGGATTAGGCAGATGAGGTCTTGGAAAAGCCTCCAATCAACTGTCTTGCTGTATCCTCCATCTTGGGGCCATGCGGTCCTTTGTCCTTGGGACCCATGGTAAGCTGGACAAAATGGAGACTGGAGCAAATCACATACATACAGTTTTCTTACATAACATTACATTCACACCATACAGGATACATTTTTAATGCACCACACTAATTAAACCTCATGTAGCTATAATATAAATGTCCATACAATTCAATACGCACAACCGAAAAATAAAGAGTAAAAAATGGTCTTTAAACTTGACCAGTTTGAGTTCCGTGGCTCGATGAGGCGAGCCCGATGTCAGCTCCGTGACACAGAGGTTTGTAGAATCCCCCCAAAATTGAGATGTGTTCAGCTGCCCCTCATAAAGATACATTCTGATTTTCATCAAGTGATGCTTCTAATGGATTGGTATGCATTCACAGAATTGCCCAAGTCCTTGGAGATGTTTACACCCTGATGGTCTCTGGTAACTTTCTTATTGCCAATTCATTTGTCTAATGCAGGAGTCGGTAACCGTGGCTCCCTGATGTTTTGGGAACTACCAGGGTTATTCAGAAAGAGGTGAAAACCATGAGAATGACTGGAGAACTGAAAATTCAAGGTCAAACTAGCCAATTTGGAAAGTGAGATAAATAGGAAAAAATTTCTGGTTTGGCTAATTCAACCCAGAATTTTCACTTCTCCAGTCATTCTGGTTTTCAACGCTCTCTGAATAACCTCGTACATCTGCCATGATGCTCAGTCACCCATTAGGCTGACTGAGCCACATGGGGAATGTACTTCCCAAAACATCAAGGAGCCAAGGTTGCTGACCCCTTTTCTAGTGGGTCATTCTAGTGGTTTGCAATGTAAAACTTATTATATCTAGTCTAGAAAAGTCTAAGGTCAGTATTACAAAGTTGTCGCTAACTTAACCAGAGCTTTTGTAACCTCAGGATCGGTGCTAGACGATTTCGCACTGTAGGCAAGACCAGCTACTCGTGCCCCCCACCCGAAAAAAATTGTCAACTGTTGAAATGTGTGTATGGGGAGGCACACAGTGTGCATGGGCACACACACACACACACTGCGGGGGGACAACACACACTGTGCACGGGGGCCACACATGGTCGTTCGGTGCCGATCTTACCCCTCCTCTGATTGGGCCCGGGATTGGTGTCATGGTTCACGCCGTCACCGCCGTGGAGAGAAGGCTAAAGGCGGTACTGCACCCTCCTGACTGGACCTATACAGCATCTTTCTGGTTACGCCACCTTGCACTTTCCCTTAGGCTATGTAAACTTCAGGTGCTACCACTAATAGGCCTGTCATTCCCTTGATCCAGTGCTGCATTGTCTCACTTACTCCCTGATAGCCTTTCTCCTAGACCTGCTCCCATCCTTTGCTGTTATTTGATTCCCCGTGTACCGACTTCTTGCATATGGATATTTAACCACGTTTGCCAGCCACCTGCCACGACCTATTGCATGGACTATATGACTACGTATACTGCCTGCTGCTACCAAGCTTCCTGTGCTTGCTGCTGCCAAGCATCCAGTGCCCGCTGCTGCTAAGCATTCTGTGCCCTCTGCTTCCAAACCTCCAGTGCCCTCTGTTTCCTGTCTCGTGTTGTATGTAAGTCTCCTACTGTGTTTTCCCACAGTGTCTCCCTGTATCTGGTTCCTCCCTGCATTGCCTCCCCAGACATCTCCATTCCTGCCCTGTCCATATTTTGTATACTTACAATAAACCCCCTTTTTATTTCAGTTACGTGGCTCTGCTTCTTTATCACCGCACATCGGGCTCATACCCTATTCCCCTCTGCCAGGACTGTGACAATTGGTCTGTGCCTCTTTCTTTTCTTTGCCTCTTTCCTCTGCGCTATGTGCCTCTTTCATTCTTCTGCGCCTCTTTCGCCTTTTCTTTCATCTGCCTATCTTTCCTCTTTCTCTCCTCTGCGCCTTTCTTTATTCTGTGCCACTTCATTCATCTGCCCCTTTCTTTCCTCTGTCCTCTGTGCCCCTTTCTTTCTTTCATCTGCCTTTTTTTCTTTCTTTTTCTCATCTGCCTCTTTTTTCTTTCTTTCTTTCCTCCGTGCCTCTTTAACCCTTTCGCTGCTGAGGCTTTTCACACCTCTGTGCTGAGGTCATTTTTACCGGTTTTGCTCATCATGTTTAAACGTGTTTTGAAGGCTTATTTTAGTATATGACCCAGACATATTATATATCGTTCTTTCCGTCAGACTCGGTAGATTCATAATATGTCATTATTATATGTATACGTTATGTCATGTCTGTATATTATAACAAAAAATGCAATAAAATATGTATTTTCAATAATTTACAGTGTGTAAAGTGTTTTTTTTCACATTTTAACATGCGAGCAATTGCGGTTATATTTTGTATGGGGTGCGCTTGTTAAAAAAATTAGAGATGGGGTCTCGTTACATTTTTTTTTGGGAAAATTACACGATTTTTAACAAACGCACCGCATACAAAAATCGTTAGTGCAGCATCATTGTTCACATTATAATTGAAATGGGAACAATATTGCTGCATTAACGAACCAAAAAAAAGAAAAAAAAATGTTTATGTTTTTTTTATAATTTTTTTTTTAAATATATTTTTATTTTTAATTTTAATTTTTATTTTTTTTAAAAAACTTTTTTCACAGTAGTGTTTGGTATCTTTGGAACGGCCATGCTCTGGCCGATCCAACCATATCAAACTTTAACCCCTAGCTGCACGGATCGGGAGATAGGGAGTTCCAATGAACTCCCTATCTCCACCGTTGGTGGCAGTTAGGGGTTAACTCTAGGACTGGCGTCATCGTGCTATGCACGATGATGCCAGTCCTCAGGGGGAGTTCCCGGAGGCTTGGCCGACATCCAAGATGTCGGCCAGCTCCGGGAAAGGATCACGAACCGGCGCTTTTCAGCACCGATTCGCGATCCAGCTCCCCAGGGGTTAATGCCAGGTACCATTTGGAAGGGCAGGCTGTGCCCTTCCAAATGGTGCCTGGGTTATCCCCCGCAATGCCGCCGATCGGGAGGGAGAGAGGTCCGAAGGACCTCCCCCCTCCCTTTCAGGCGCCTCCTCCGCACATGCGGGGGGGCGCCTGAATTAGGTGTCATCCGCTGCCGCGATGACACTTAATTTCATCGGCGGCGGTTCCGGATGCTGGGCTGACATCGAGGATGTCAGCCCACACCGGGGGGGCCAGCGATCGGCCGGAACCCGGCCGAACGCTGACCCCAAAGGGAGGACGCGCTGAGCGCGTCCTCCGCACAGCGGGAGCCATGTGGAGGACGCGCTGAGCGCGTCCTCCGCATGGAAGTGGTTAATCTGTGTTCCCTTTTTTTCTCTCTTTCTTTCATGTCTTTCTTTTTTCTTTCTTCTGCCTCTTTCTTTCTTTCATCTGTCTTTTGTGGTGCCACACATCACCATAAGACCTTCTGAGCCGCTAGCGGGGGTCCGCATTGCGAGCTGCCACCACCAGGCTACAAAAACAATGAGGAAGGGGTACAATAATGGAACCCAGGTTGGGGCCGGCTGCACCCCTAGGTAGCAGTGCACCGTAGGCGGTAGCATAGCTACCCTAGTGGAAGCACCGGCTCTGCCACCATAGCCTACGCCATTGTGCCTACAAGCTCCAACTTATTTATCTTGATAAAAGCTATGTTTCAGATAAAACATCAAATGCATATTAATTATATATTGGAATTAAGAGCTACAAGACATTCTTCTATGATTATAGAAAAATAAAACTGCACAATGAACTATATATTAATATTTATTCCTGTGTTGCACGAAACTGATGATTTTTCAACTCTGCACATGACCCAAAGTATATACATCATCATCTGGCAAAAAGTATTTTACTGGATGCAAAAAGAGAGCTCATTAAATCGAACGATGTTACAAAAAGCCTAATCCTATATCACACACAGATTACGGAATATTTTCTGCAAGACATTAAGCACAAGAAGGCATTAGCATTTTATTACAGCTACATGAAAGACAGCCAAATACTCTATCAATGTTGCCAATAAAAAATAATAAAAGAAGATATCTCAAAGTTAGTAAAAGTGAGGGTATTTAAAGACCAATAAAGATTGTTCCAGCTTGTGATACAAAGTCGAATGTTCTACTTGTATAACGAGACTGACAATATTAATTGTTATATGTACCTAAGAATGTTATTTTTATTGAAAATTAATCTTACATTTACTACATGTTTTTGCAATGAAAAAACATTTGAGCATCATTTTAAAGCAGGGTTGTTATTTTCCCCAGAGACACATTGCTATTATCACATCAAGCCATAACAACTTATGCCGGCTTTCAAACAAATGTTACATATTTTATGTAACCGCAAGAAAAACTCTCATCTTAAAGGGACACTTTAGGGTTCAATTAAGATTATGGTGGGAATAGAAGGGTTGAATATTAGCTAGATCTGAGCCACAGGACTTCAATGTCATGCTGGAGAAGCTCTGTCATGCAACGTGGAAGCCAGAGGACATGTTCAGCACGTCATCAGCACGTCATCCTCAGGGAAAGGAGTAATTTATAAGATAAGCATAAAAACTAACATTTCATGTATGGAACCCTTCTTCAGTGTAATACCCACTAAAAAAGGGTTTCATAGTCAAAACATTAGTTTCTTGATGCGCTTCCTCTGCATTAAACACAGGCGACACTAGTGCACTTTTCTGGAAATTACAGCACTGTCTAAACTACATAGGGCAGTATTACAATGTTGGTGCTAACTTAACCAGAGCTGTTGTAAACTTAAAACCTCCATAGGCTAGTTTACAACAGCTCTGGTTAAGTTAGCACCAACTATGTAATATGGCCCATAGTTTCTGCAGGTCTCCTTTGTATAAGAACCCAAGTCGTTGGTGGTGACCGTGTTTGGTATAGTGGGACCTTAGTTGATCCCGCACAACTATTGTGCATTCTGTTCAAAGTATAGAAAGTGTAAGTGTACATTAGGAAGCCACAGTATCCAAGCTGTAAGGGACGATTGCGGCTGGGCTGGATATAATGGAAGCCATTAGTTTGCGACATACTTACCGGCTAACTCATTAATGCCAATGGCTCAAGGTCAATAGTTTGCTTTGGATTGCATCTATCTGCAGGGATGTGCTAGAATTATCTGGTCTGAAATGGGGTCAAATTAATCTGTCATTCCTTGCCAAGCAACACTAGACAGTGTAGATTCACTCATGGAACCTAAGTATTGTAGTTTCGGGGGTTACACGGACGCAGCTCTTTCTGTTTCCTTAATCTGATTCCACATACATTTTTGCACTAATTAAAGAATATGTAAATGTTCTAAACATCTTGATTGCTGCAATATGACTCAGTAGCGCATTGCTGGATTCAACCATATTGACTATTGTTTTATTCTTACCTGAACTGATGAGCACACTCCATGAAATGTAAAAAAAAAAGGATTTTCTTTTTTTCTGGTGTTTATTTAGATTCGGATCGATTCGGTGATTTGGATCATTTCGGCGATTCGGATCATTTCGGATGATTTGCATCAGTTGGTTTTTCGCTTTTTTTATGATTTATTTGGTTTTTATTGCTTATTTAAGAATGGGAAGTAGATTCCTACCAATAGAATTAAAGTTTCTTTACTTATTTATTTTTTTATGATTTTTTAGACATTTTTTGGGTGAAATTTTAGGTTTCCTAACTTTTTTTAAAGAAACAAGGCTTTTTAACCCATAGGTTTCAATGCAGCATATGAATCCACACACTGCTGGGAAGTGCCTCTCTGCAGTATAATTCAGCATATGAACAGTAACGTGTGTGTGATGGTTGGCGCTAAAGAGAGAAGAAAAAATAATTTTTGGACGGGTGCTGCCAATAAACTCCTCCAGGTAGTCTGTCCAACTGCCCAAAAAAGAACAAATATAGAAAATAAATGGAGTTGGAGGAGGGCGCCCAAACTTCAAATGGAGTAATAAATAAGAGAACAGTTTGTGTAACTGATCTGTAGATAGTCTTTATCAGATGGCTGAAATTAGTCCAAAATAAAGAAGGTAGATTTAAATACCGTGTCTCTGAATAGCAGTCTATTCCAAAAAGTCTGTTATGTACCTCAAATAAACAGTCTTGGCCGCTGGGCAGGTCTCTGCAAGCTCCGTGGCAAACCAGATGGTTAATAGGTTGTAATAACTCGACACAAGTCCCGTGGTGCCAGTCAGAAGGTTCACCCCTCGGTAGTTCCGTCCCTCAAGATGTCACAAGATCATCAGGGTTGGTCTTTGAAATGCGCTTTATCCTCCTTAGGATTAGGGATGTGCGTTTCGGAATTTCGGAATTTTCACGAAATTTCCCGATTCGTGTTTTCGGATGCGGCCGAATTTCCAAAAATTTTTAGATCCGAAAATGGCAGATCCGAAAAGTTTTCCGAGCCGAAACGAAATATTTTCGGAATTTTCGAATGGACTTGAAATGTGTCAAATCGAAATTTATTGCTTTGAAACGAGGAGAACAGACATTCCGAAGAAACGAAAATTTCCGAAATTACGAAAAGTCGATACAAAAAACGAGCAAAGTGACACGAAAATACGAAAAATGGTCGATATTCCGAAAACATGTACAATTCCGAAAAACGAAAATTTCCAAAATCACGAAAAGTCGATACAAAAAATGAGCTAAGTGACACGAAAATACGAAAAATGGTCGATATTCTGAAAAAAAAATGTACACGAAAAACGAGTCGAGCCGAACCGAATCGAAACAGAAATCGGTCGAAACGAGCCGAATCGAAAAGTTTAAAAATCCGAAAAATCGAACCGAATCGAACCGAAAAAAAAATCGGTGCACAAGCCTACTTAGGATATCCGCAGGGAAGTCTGCCTTCTTTGAGCTCCACCGCAGATGGGGGAAAAAATACTTGAATTGGATAGCTTGAAAAACTAATTTATTGAAATTCAATAAAATAACACCTTACATCAATATGATGCTCCAGATAAAATAAAACAAAAAATTTGGCTGGCGCTTCCTCAGTGGCAATAGAAAAGACAAAATCTCTTGATCTCTCTGGAGATCGATTCATTGATTCGGATCGATTCATTTTTTGATCAGTTAGTTTTTCATGAGTTATAATTAATGCAGCATATGAATCCACACACTGCTGGGAAGTTCCCGGCAGTGTGTGAATTCATATGCTGCATTATACCGCAGAGAGGCGCTGCCTGGCAGTGTGCGGATTCATATACTGCAGAGAGGCGCTGCCCGGCAGTGTGTGGATTCATATGCTGAATTATACTGCAAAGAGGCACTTCCCAGCAGTGTGTGGATTCATATGCTGCATTGAAACCTATGGGTTAAAAAGCCTTGTTTCTTTAAAAAAGTTAGGAAACCTAAAATTTCACCCACAAAATGTCTAAAAAATCCTAAAAGAATAAATAAGTAAAGAAACTTTCATTCTATTGGTAGTAATCTAATCTACTTGTCAAAAAACGAAATAACTCATAAAAAAGCGAAAAACCAACTGATCCGAATCACCCTAAATGATCCGTATTGCCGAAATTATCCTAATCACCAAATTATCAAAATCACCAAATTGGATTGATCCGAAGTTTCGGATGGTCGATATTTCGTTTTCAAAAATGCTCCCGAAATAGGAAAATAGTGAATTTTGTCCGAATTTGAATTCGGAACGAAACGAATTGCACATGTCTAATTGAACGCTTCATTTTAAATCCAGTATTGAATAACAATAGAAAAGTAGAAAACCTTTGAATAAATATCTATAGAATGCACACATTAAAGGAACGCTATACTCTTCCTGACTACGTTAAAGGAGTGCCCCTTTTCCTCCCAACCTGCTTCTGCCCTGATCTGGAGAAAACGCTGGGAGAAGTGGAGGATTTTCCTCCATGCCACCAAGAATCACCAGATTAACCCTGAGACTGCTCACAGTAGTGGTGGATTGGATCCGTGCTTGCGCACAGCTCTGATCCATCGTTCTATGCAGTCACTATGGAACTCAAGAATGTAAACTACGCAAGTCCGTAGCGGTGTGCAATTTGTGATTCCTACGCTTCAGACGTTGCACAGGAGCGCAAATCGAGTTAGATAGCTGATAGGACTTCTAGCTTCAGAAATCCCTGAGCTGAAGAGGAGGAGCTGCGCAAAAACGAGAGACAAAAAGGAGATAAAATCAACTTAAACCAAAAATAAATATAAAAAATAATAATTGGACAGAATCAATCCGCAGCATCTGACAGGCAAAAAAGGGAACTCTATTTTTCAATAAAATATTCTTATAAGGTCCCATAGCATTATTATAAGGAAATGCTAATGGAGCCTTTGGAGTACTTCCCATGTTATTCCTTTTTACCCTTTCATCTCAAAGTCTCTGAATGTTGACAAGATGCCAGGTCAGTGATCTGTATATTAAGCTTTTTAGCCCACCTACATGGATCAATGTGTGATGAATGTGACATGCTTTCAAAGCATTATTGCCCATGAAATCCCTTTTCATGGTCATGGGCTGTTTCCCCATAGAAAGCAACCCAAGTATAGGACAATGGTTTCCTGCACAAAGTGATTTACTGGTGTGGTGAATCTGCACAATTTTATTATATTGATTAAGCTAAAGTTTTGCCTTCTAAATCGCTGATGCCATTTTATTCCTTTACCACAACCATATTTCCCTGACCGCAGTGCAAGATATCCATCATATTTATTTCTCTGTAATTATGCAAATAACTTGATTATGACTCTAGTCCACCAGATTATGACTTCAATTCAAGGGATATTCTATTGATTTTTGATCTTTACCTGAATCTATTTAACAGGTTAAAAGATGCACAGAAGAAAAAAGACAAGGCAGAGGAAAGAACGAAGAGGTCTAGGTAAGAAAGGTACAGAGGACATATGGAAAGAGGCATAGAGGTCATATGGAAAGAGGCACAGAGGGCCAATGGAAAGAGGCATTGAGGTCATATGGAAAGAGGCACAGAGGGCATATGGAAAGAGGCACAGAGGGCCAATGGAAAGAGGCATTGAGGTCATATGGAAAGAGGCACAGAGGGCCAATGGAAAGAGGCATTGAGGTCATATGGAAAGAGGCACAGAGGGCATATGGAAAGAGGTACAGAGGGCATATGGAAAGAGGCATATTGGTCATATGGAAAGAGGTACAGAGGGCATATGGAAAGAGGCATATAGGTCATATGGAAAGAGGCATATACAGTCAGGTCCAGAAATATTGGGACATCGACACAATTCTAACATCTTTGGCTCTATACACCACCACAATGCAGTTGGAATGAAACAAACACAATGTGCTTTAACTGCAGACTGTCAGCTTTAATTTGAGGGTATGTACATACAACTCAGGTGAACGCTGTAGGACTTACAGCAGTTTGCAGATGTGCCTCCGACTTGTTAAGGGACCAAAGGTAATGGACAGAATAATAATCATAAATCAAACTTTCCCTTCTTAATACTTGATTGCAAATCCTTTGCAGTCAATCACAGCCTGAAATCTGGAACGCATAGACATCACCAGACGCTGGGTTTCATCACTGGTGATGCTCTGCCAGGCCTCTACTGCAACTGTCTTCAGTTCCTGCTTGTTCTTGGGGCATTTTACCTTCAGTTTTGTCTTCAGCAAGTGAAATGCATGCTCAATGGGATTCAGGTCAGGTGATTGACTTGGCCATTGCATAACATTCCACTTCTGTCTCTTCAAAAACTCTTTGGTTGCTTTTGCAGTATGCTTTGGGTCATTGTCCATCTGCACTGTGAAGCGCCATTCAATGAGTTCTGCAGCATTTGGCTGAATGTGAGCAAATAATATTGCCCGAAACACTTCAGAATTCATCCTGCTGCTTTTGTCAGCAGTCACATCATCAATAAATACAAGAGAACCAATTCCATTGGCAGCCATACATGCCCGCGCCATGACACTACCACCACCATGCTTCACTGATGAGGTGGTATGCTTAGGATCATGAGCAGTTCCTTTCCTTCTCCATACTCTTCTCTTCCCATCACTCTGGTACAAGTTGATCTTGGTCTCATCTGTCCATAGGATCTTGTTCCAGAACTGTGAAGGCTTTGTTAGGTGTTGTTTGGCAAACTCTAATCTGGCCTACCTGTTTTTGAGGCTCACCAATGGTTTACATCTTGTGGTGAACCCTCTGTATTCACTCTGGTGAAGTCTTCTCTTGATTGTTGACTTCACCAGGGAAAGAATTCTTCGTTCATCCACCACAGTTGTTTTCCGTGGTCTCCTGGGTCTTTTGCTGTTGCTGAGCTCACCGGTGCGTTCCTTCTTTTTGAGACTGTTCCAAACAGTTGTTTTGGCCACGCCTAATTTTTTTGCTATCTCTCTTTCGTTTCTTCAGCCTAATGATGGCTTGCTTCACTGATAGTGACAGCTCTTTGGATCTCATCTTGAGAGTTGACAGCAACAGATTTCAAATGCAAATAGCACACTTGAAATTAACTCTGGGCCTTTTATCTGCACATTGTAATTAGGGTAATGAGGGAATATCACACACCTGGCCATGGAACAGCTGAGAATCCAATTGTCCCATTACCTTTGGTCCCTTAACAAGTGGGAGGCACATCTGCAAACTGCTGTAAGTCCCACACCGTTCACCTGAGTTGGATGTACATACGCTCAAATTAAAGCCGACAGTCTGCAGTTAAAGTGTCACGGTTCCCGGATCCCACCATGCAGTACTTAACCCCCAACACTCCACAAAACTCAGAAGCTACCAACAGTGTAGCTGTGAATGATCCCTATCTGTCTGGTCCTTAGAATTGGCCAGGTAAACTAGCTAGACAGAAAAGGGTTAACAATACGGAGAGGAGTCAGCCGAGCCAGAATCAGGAATACAGAGTTCAGAATGGTCAAATGGAATAGCCGGGTCGGTATCAGAGCAGTCAGCGTTAGTACAAGAAAATAGTCTAGGGCAACAGAAGGCAGAATGGTCAGAACACAAGCAGAGGTCAATAACAGGTTAAATCAATTTGGCAGTGAGGGTACAAGGAGCTCAGGTATGGATAACCACGATCTGGCAACTTCTGAAACTATACTGAGGTTTTTTTAAAGAACTTTCACCAGACCACGCCCCCCACTCAAGCCACACCTCATGCAATCACCTCCCTGCCTGTCTCCATTTAAACCGGGCAGTGGTCAGCAAGCAGCATCAGACTTGCTGTCCTCAAGCACACAGGTAGGGCTGGAAGCCCCCAACGTTACATAAAGCACATTGTGTTTGTTTCATTCCAACTCCATTGTGGTGGTGTATTGAGCCAAAGATGTTAGAATTGTGTCGATGTCCCAATATTTCTGGACCTGACTGTTTGTCATATGGAAAGATGTACAGAGGGCATATGGAAAGAGGCATAAACGAGAAAAGAAAAGTAAAACAAGGATTAGTTCGATTAAAAACAAAGGAAGGAAGGTATGTAGAAGAGGATAAAACTCGCTGACTGGCCTTCAATTAATATTTTTGTTCAGTCTTTGCAGAAGAAAAGGAAGGAAAGGGACCTCAGTTAGGAGAGAACACTCAAGAGACATTTACATATCAGTTTACAGAGGAGGAGGTTCTACAGCAGACTTGCTGTCCTCAAGCACACAGGTAGGGCTGGAAGCCCCCAACGTTACAGTACCCCCCTCTCCACGGGAGGCCACCGGACGACCAACAGGACGAGCGGCAATACGACCACCAGGGCGATCGGGGTGCGAGGCATGGAACGCCCTGACCAACCTAGAGGCAGACATGTCGGAAGCTGGAATCCAGGACCGGTCTTCCGGGCCATAGCCCACCCAATCGACCAAGTACTGCAGAACACCCCTGCACAACCTAGAATCCAAAACCCTCCTAACCTCATACTCTGATTCACCATCAACCTGAACAGGTGGAGGAGGAGGAACGACCCGCGTGTACCTGTTACACAACAAAGGTTTCAGTAGGGAGGTGTGGAAGACGTTGTGCATGCGAAGATGTTTAGGAAGGGCAAGAGCATAAGCCACAGGATTAATGCGGCGAATGATCTTATATGGACCTATAAACCGAGGTGCCATTTTCATAGAAGGCACCCGCAACTTCACGTTCCTAGTGGACAACCAAACTCTATCCCCCACGTTATAGGAGGGAGCTTGTAACCTATGCCTGTCAGCCTTGCGTTTCTGGACAGCAACATTGCGCTCCATATTTACGCGAATCTGTCTCCAAATCTCTTGTAGTTGAGTGAGATGGTCATCGAGAGCCGGGATGGCCTGTTCATTAAACTGAAGCGGTAGAGCCGGAGGGAAAAAACCATAGATAGCAGAAAAAGGAGAGTGGCCAGTGGTCTCATTAACGGCGTTATTACGTGCATACTCAGCCCAGGGCAACAACTCCGACCAATTGTCTTGTTGTTGTGTGGTAAAGCAACGTATGTACTGCTCGAGACCCTGATTTGCCCTCTCTGCTGCCCCATTGGTTTGTGGATGGTATGCTGAAGAGAAGGCCAATCGCACCCCCATCTCCGCACAGAAAACCCTCCAGAAACGAGAGACGAACTGAGCTCCTCTGTCAGAGACTATTTCAGACGGAACCCCATGTATTCGTACAATCTCTCTAGCAAAGACAACCGCCAGTTCTTTGGCTGTAGGAAGCTTAGGTAAAGGGACAAAATGAGCCATTTTGGAGAAGCGGTCTACAACTGTCAGAACCACAGTATGACCTTTGGACTTCGGCAAGTCCACAATAAAATCCATAGATAGATGAGACCAAGGCCTCTTAGGCGTGGGTAAAGGCTGCAATAGACCGACAGGCAAGGTTTTACTGGTTTTGCTTCTGGCACAGATTTGACAAGCCAAAACAAACAGGCGTACGTCCTGTCGCATGGTGGGCCACCAGAACTGTCTGGAAATACTGGTAAGAGTCTTAGTAATACCAGGATGACCTGCTGGTTTAGAATCATGAAACATTATGAGTAATTCTTGTCTTTCCTTTTCAGGTACAAACAACATATCTGGAGGCTTGTCAGGTGGAGCCCCCACTTGAGCTGCCTGGAGACGTTCCAGGAAAGGCGAGGAGACAGACAAGACTGTGGAAGCCACAATACGTTCAGGAGGAACTATAGGATTGTGGTCTTGTGTATTAGATTCATATGGGTCATATTGACGAGATAAGGCATCAGCCTTTACATTGCGGTCACCTGGTCTGTAAGTCAATACAAAATTAAACCGGGACAGTAGCAATGACCACCTGGCCTGTCTCGAGTTCAACCGTTTAGCATCCCCGATGTACGTAAGGTTCTTATGATCAGTGATTATCAACAAAGGATCAAGAGTACCTTCCAACAAATGTCTCCACTCTGACAGGGCAGACACAATAGCAAGCAATTCTCTGTTGCCAATATCATAATTGCGTTCTGCTGGTGATAATTTTCTTGAAAAGAACCCACAAGGATGTAGTGGTTTCCCTGGAGATTCTCTTTGAGACAGGACAGCCCCAATGCCTATCTCAGAAGCATCAACCTCAAGAATAAACGGAATCCTGGGATCAGGATGCCGTAACACGGGAGCGGAAGTAAAAGCCTGTTTGAGGGCTTCGAATGCTTGTTTAGATTGAGAAGACCAGATCTGGTTCTTCAGACCTTTACGTGTCATATTAATGATAGGAGAGGCTATAGCGGAATAATTCTTGATAAATCTCCTATAATAGTTAGAAAACCCCAGAAACCTCTGTATGGCTTTGAGACCTTGAGGAAGAGGCCATTCTGAGATGGCCGTGAGTTTAGAAGGATCCATCTCAAAACCCTCTGGAGTGATAATATACCCAAGGAATTTCACAGTAGTAATGTCGAATAAACACTTCTCTAGTTTGCAATAAAGACCATTGTCCAGTAATTTAGCTAATACCTGTCTGACATGTGCATGGTGGGTTTTCAGATCGGGAGAGTAAATCAATATATCGTCTAGGTATACTATAACAAAGGTTTGCAAGAAATCTCTGAGCACATCATTAATAAAATCCTGGAATACCGCTGGAGCATTACAAAGACCGAAAGGCATGACCAAGTATTCATAATGCCCACTCCTGGTGTTAAATGCTGTTCTCCACTCATGCCCCTCTTTTATGCGTATCAAATTGTAAGCTCCTCTTAAATCAAGTTTAGTGTATACTGCTGAACCCCTTAACCTGTCGAACAGTTCCGATATGAGAGGGATAGGGTACACGTTCTTAATGGTGATCTTGTTAAGCCCCTATAATCAATACACGGGCGTAGATCTCCCTCTTTTTTCGACACAAAAAAGAATCCAGCCCCTGCTGGAGAAGAGGAACGTCGGATAAAACCTCTCTCCAAATTCTCCTTGATATACTCCTCCATAATTTGGTTCTCCTTTATGGAAAGAGGGTATACTTTGCCTCGGGGAGGCATGGTACCTGGATGAATATCAATAGCACAATCATATGGTCTATGTGGAGGTAGTAGTTTGTCTGCCTCTCTTTTATCAAATACAGCCCTGAGGTCTGCATATTGTTCAGGAACTTCAGTAGACAATGGAGGGGCTGTGGGTGTGTTCAGGGCACCGACATGCTGAATGGGTATTAAACAAGTCCCAAAACATGCAGAACTCCAAGACAGTATCTCTCCTTTAACCCAATCAATAACGGGATTGTGTTCCACCAAACAAGGGAAACCAAGTACAACAGGATTGGAAGGTGAGTGGATAACTTGGAATATGATCTTTTCTTTATGCAAGAGACCAGTAGTAAGAACTACTGTAACCGTATCGTGAGTAATCCTAGGGCAGGATAACGGCCTGCCATCTATGGCTTCAACGGCTAAGGTGTGTCTCTCTTACAACCAGAGGTAGAGAAATGGAAGAAGCGTAGTTAACATCAATAAAGTTACCAGCAGCCCCAGAATCCACAAAAGCGGTATTATGTGTGGTCTTGGTCTCCCAAGCCAAGGATACTGGTAACATAAGTTTAGTGTCTTTGATAGGAGACATGCATGTCACACCCAAGGCCTGTCTCCTCAGCTGCCTTAGGTGCGGTAGTTTTCCGGCTTATCATGCATCTTAGGGCGAGTAGGACATTGAAATCGTACATGTCCCTCCAAACCACAATACAGGCACAATCCCTCACGAAAACGCCTTGTTCTCTCCTCCTCTGTAAGCCTAGTACGGCCTAGTTGCATAGGCTCTGAGGGAGGAGATAACTCTCTGGGTGGTGCTTGAAAGACAGGGGCCAACCTAGGTAACGGTCTCTTGGGTCTCTCTCTTGGAGTCCTTCTATCCCTTATCTGATTATCCAGATCTATACAGTAATCAATGAGTTCACACAATACCTCAGGTAGTTTACGTGGAGCTAATTCATGCATCAACGACTCTGATAACCCCTCCATAAACGCCAGAACCAGTGTCTCATTTGTCCAGTTCACATCAGAAACTAAGGTTTTAAATTCTATGGCATAATCAGACACAGTCCTGTTCCCTTGACGTATGCGGAACAAGGATTTGCCGGCTATCGTGGCCTTTCTGGTAGGATTAAATGTACGTTGTAACTCGGCTATGAATTCTTTATAATCCCGTACAATAGGTCTTTCTGCCTCCCATAAAGGAGTCGCCCATGTCAACGCTCTGCCAGACAGATGGTTAATAATAAACCCCACTTTGGCAATGTCAGAGAAAAACATTTGTGGATTTAATTTAAAATGAATATCCACATGGACCAAAAATCCCCGGCACTCAGAGGGAGTACCGTCAAACCTCATAGGAGCGGTCATGTGTACCTGGGATGTCTGAACGACAGGGGGCACAGGTATAGCAGGCGGGGGTGCAACCCCAACTGGTTCCAGGTGTGCAGTACGATTCAGGATAGTTTGTAAGGCAATGGCAAACTGATCCATCCTATGATCCTGCTCATCCTGTCTGGATACAAAGGTAGCCAAGTGCTGTGTTAAATCTGCGGGATCCATATTGGCCAGATCGTAATGTCACGGTTCCCGGATCCCACCACGCAGTACTTAACCCCCAACACTCCACAAAACTCAGAAGCTACCAACAGTGTAGCTGTGAATGATCCCTATCTGTCTGGTCCTTAGAATTGGCCAGGTAAACTAGCTAGACAGAAAAGGGTTAACAATACGGAGAGGAGTCAGCCGAGCCAGAATCAGGAATACAGAGTTCAGAATGGTCAAATGGAATAGCCGGGTCGGTATCAGAGCAGTAGCGTAGTACAAGAAAATAGTCTAGGGCAACAGAAGGCAGAATGGTCAGAACACAAGCAGAGGTCAATAACAGGTTAAATCAATTTGCAGTCAGGTACAAGGAGCTCAGGTATGGATAACCACGATCTGGCAACTTCTGAAACTATACTGAGGGTTTTTAAAGAACTTCACCAGACCACGCCCCCCACTCAAGCCACACCTCATGCAATCACCTCCCTGCCTGTCTCCATTTAAACCGGGCAGTGGTCAGCAAGCAGCATCAGACTTGCTGTCCTCAAGCACACAGGTAGGGCTGGAAGCCCCCAACGTTACATAAAGCACATTGTGTTTGTTTCATTCCAACTCCATTCTGTGGTGGTATTGAGACCAAAGATTGTTAGAATTTGGTGTCGATGTCCCAATATTTCTGGACCTGGACTGTTTGTCTATGGAAAGATTGACAGAGGGGCATATGGAAGAGGCAATAAACGAGAAAAGAAAAGTAAAACAAGGATTAGTTCGATTAAAAACAAAGGAAGGAAGGTATGTAGAAGAGGATAAAAGTCTCGCTGACTGCCTCAATTAATATTTTGTTTCAGTCTTTGCAGAGAGAAAAGGAAGGAAAGGGACCTCAGTTAGAGAGAACACTAAAGAGACATTTACATATCAGTTTACAGAGGAGGAGGTTCTACAGCAGCTGTCTAAAGTAAAGACAAATAAGTCAATGGGGTCTGATGGGATCCACCCTAAATTATTAAAAGAGCTCAGTGATGTAATAGCAAAACCATTAACAGATTTATTTAACCAATCCTTGTTAACGGGAGTCGTCCCAGAAGACTGGAAATTAGCAAATGTTGTGCCCATTTACAAGAAGGGTAGTAGGGAGGAATCGGGGAACTATAGGCCAGTTAGTCTTACGTCAGTAGTGGGGAAATTAATGGAAACCATGTTAAAGGAAAGGATTGTTGAACATCTAAAAACACATAGATTACAGGATCAGAAACAACATGGGTTTACCTCAGGGAGATCATGCCAAACTAATCTTATTGATTTTTTTGATTGGGTAACAAAAATAATAGACACAGGTGGTGCAGTAGACATTGCTTATTTAGATTTCAGTAAGGCTTTTGATACTGTTCCGCATAGAAGGCTTATCAATAAATTGCAATCTTTGAGTTTAGATTCCAATATTGTTGACTGGATTAGGCAGTGGCTGAGTGACAGACAACAGAGGGTTGTGGTAAATGGAGTTTATTCGGCACAAGGTCTTGTTACCAGTGGGGTACCTCAGGGGTTAGTACTTGGACCCATTCTCTTTAATATTTTTATTAGTGATATTGCAGAAGGTATTAATGGAAAAGTATGTCTTTTTGCTGATGACACAAAGATTTGCAACAGGGGTTGACATTCCTGGAGGGATCAGCCAAATGACAAATGATTTAGGTAAACTAAAAAAATGGTCGGAGTTGTGGCAATTGAGTTTTAATGTGGATAAGTGCAAGATAATGCACCTGGGACGTAAAAACCAAGGGCTGAATATAGAATATTTGATACAGTCCTAACCTCAACATCTGGAAAGGGATTTAGGGGTCATTATTTCCGAGGATCTAAGGGTAAGTAGTCAATGTAATAGAGCAGCAGGAAATGCTAGCAGAATGCTTGGTTGTGTAGGGAGAGGTATTAGCAGTAGAAAAGGGAAGTGCTCATGCCACTGTACAGAGCACTGGTGAGACCTCACTTGGAGTACTGTGTGCAGTACTGGAGACCGTATCTCCAGAAGGATATAGACATCTTAGAGAGAGTTCAGAGAAGGGCTACTAAAATGGTGTACGGCTTGAAGGAGAAAAGTTACCAGGAAAGGCTTAATGATCTTAACATGTACAGCTTGGAAAATAGACGAGACAGAGGAGATATGATAGAAACATTTAAATACGTAAAGGGAATCCACAAGGTAGAGGAAGGGAGTATATTTAAAAGGAAACAAAATAGCAAAACAAGAGGACATAGTCTTAGATTAGAGGGGCAAAGGTTTAAAAGTAACATCAGGAAGCATTATTTTACTGAGAGGGTGGTGGATACATGGAACAGTCTTCCAGTAGAAGTGGTAGAGGCCAAAACAGTAATTGAATTTAAGCAAGCATGGGATAGGCATAAGGCTATCCTAAACAAAAGATAAATCCAGGTAAAGTATCCATGTAATTGGGCAGACTAGATGGGCCGAAAGGTTCTTATCTGCCGACATTTTTCTATGTTTCTATGTTTTCTATGTTTCATATGGAAAAAGGCACATAGGGCATATGGAAAGAGGCATAGAGGTCATATGGAAAAAGGCACAGAGGGCATATGGAAAAAGGCACAGGGGGCATATGGAAAGAGACATAGAGGTCATATGGAAAGAGGTACAGAGGGCAAAGGAAAGGGGCACAGAGGGCAGATGAAAGGGGCCATGAGGTTTCTAGTTATGCCTCTGCATACTTAGCCATATACACCAGATACAGATATACACTCAAGTTTGGACATGCAGTTACACACTCTAGAGGTCTAGGTTTTCAGTGCATCCAGGAAATAACCTTGTCAGGTCAACTCCACACGTTAGATACAGTATCTCACAGAAGTGAATACAGCCCTCACATTTTTGTAAATATTTTATTATATCTTTTCATGTGGCAACACTGAAGAAATGACACTTTGCTACAATGTAAAGTAGTGAGTGTACAGCTTGTATAACAGTGTAAATTTACTGTCCCCTCAAAATAACTCAACACACAGCCATTAATGCCTAAACCACTGGCAACAAAAGTGAGTACACCCCTAAGTGAAAATGTCCAAATTAGGCCCAAAGTGTCAATATTTTGTGTAACTACCATTATTTTCTAGCACTGCCTTAACCCTCCTGGACATGGAGTTCACCAGAACTTCACAGGTGGCCACTGGAGTCCTCTTCCACTCCTTTATAGTGTTTTAGCAAACAGAAAATGAAACAATATATCTGTTACCCTCACAATAGCATAAGTACGTTATGTATTAAACACATGCACTTTTCTATGAGACACTTTCCTTTTATCCGATATGGTAACACAGGAATTGGATATAATATAAATGAGTGCATTTAAAATATGTGAAGCCGAGGACGTTATATTCGTAGACATATTTTGCTTGTGCCAGGAATACTACCATAAAAGATTGTAATAATTACTACAAGCGCTCTAAAATTCTGGAATCACTAATTGGCTTTTTATTGTAAGTTTTATTACATTTTATGATATCCTTTCTGGCACCGTTTCACTCATACCCGGACTGGAATCTCAGAAGGCACCATGGTTCACACATCAGCTAGAAGTCTCCTCAGGTACTTCCTCTCTGGCACATGTACCTGACACACCATTCACCCTTTTTTTATTAATCTGTTTACATGTCACATGGGATGGATAATTAAATAAATTATAGAATGTTCAATAGAATTTGTGCCTTAAGATAAAATGCATCTAATATAATGCAAGAATTTAAAATACAGCAAATACAGAGCATATATTGGCTGATACCCATGTGCGACACCAGCAGCTAGAATGCAGGATAGTTTAAAAGACTGTGTCTCAGTAGACAGACTGGCACCAATAAATATTTCATCAGCTTCCATATAGAAGCTATTGCATTGCTAGCTTCATCCCTTCATAAAAGTCTGAAATGTTGTAGAATTATTGTTAACTTGTGTAATTTAGATGAGCTGACCTTGCACAGTTTCATCTTGCTGATTCGTAAAATGAAAACATGGCTAGGTCCTGCTACTTACAACAAAGATTCGTGGAGGAATTAGTTGAATGTTCAGCTTGCAGATAGCTGAGCTGAAACCAAGCAAAAAGGTTGGAAGTCAAGAAGCTTCACAAACCTCCCAGAGGAGATGGGGACTTAATGTGTCCTTTAATGGACAAGCTCACATAACCTGTAATGTCACATCAGGAGGTGGATATTATATTGATCATGAAGATCAATGTGATATCTCAACCGTTGATATCTTTAACCACTACTTACCAAGTTCCAGCACTGGGGTAAGCCATGTTTCCCTTCTGTGAGTGGCACACTTTTGAGGGTCATTACATCAGCAACCTGGGGTG
The DNA here is from genome assembly GCA_009667805.1 of Leptobrachium leishanense. NCBI lineage: Eukaryota > Metazoa > Chordata > Amphibia > Anura > Megophryidae > Leptobrachium > Leptobrachium leishanense. The sequence goes on from CM019066.1 coordinate 90,943,934, forward strand.
AGAGGAGCACTGTTATGTAGGACAAGTCTTCCTTTCACAGCTGTCATTCACTCTGGTGGCACGCCATTGGAAATGGGTGACAGTTAATCTTTGACAGGTAGTCACTGTATGTTTTCTTATATATGTGCTAGCAAAAAGAAGAAAAAATCACCAAAACTTATATAGGGACCTTCCCTCTGACCCCTGGCAGCCCCAATCCTGCCCTGCTTATGCATTAATCGTGTTCAAGGTTTATCCTCCACTTTGTGATATATGCAGGTTCCTGAAAACCCTACCTGGATGTCCTGCTCATGCGAAGGAGCCTCATTTGTACTATATCCCACCAAATGAGGACTCGTTAAAAGCAAGATATGTCTTCTCCTCGGGGCTTCAACATTAAAGTCTAGCTGTGCATTCAACCAGATCTGACAACCTGAAGCTTCCTCTTCTCTAGCCTCTAAAGACCCCTGTGTTCCTATCTTCAGAGTATCCTACTGAGTATCCTACCCAAGCCTCAAGTATATGTTTCCACTGTTGCTTGCCCGTGCATGACCTTTGCCTTTGGATTCTGACTACGCTATTACCTGCCACCTTCCAAGACCCTTGTTCTGGACCATGACTATGGTTATTGCCTGTTCCTCTGCCACAGACTTTAATTTAGTTTGCTCTAGTTTTTCTGTTTCTTCCCTCTGTGTCAGTTCTATTCATGTCAGTTTTGCCTGTGTTTAATTACTCCTGTCTTGCCCCTCCTGTATCATTAGTTCTGTGTTTAACCAGTCCTCTCGTATGCTCCTTCTTCCTCCATGTCTTCAGGTTCTAGTAGTATTTTGTTTTCCCTATTTCTACTCCCACTACTCTCAGTTATTTATTTATTTATTTATAAAGGATTTTACCAGGAAGGATACATTGAGATTTCTCTCGTTGTCAAGTATGTCCTGGGTTCAAGAACATTGAGTGGTTACAGAAATACAAAATAGTAAAATGCAAGATATTAACACAAAAACAAATATACAGATTAACAGAAAAATAAATATGGAGGAAATAAAGTCATTATGTCACATGTTTAAAGGTGCATTCCGTATTGATGTACGTTAATAGGGAATTCTTAAGGGTCTTTAGACTGGGGAAAGATTTGATGGCGTCTGGGAAGTTATTCAATATTTGTGGTAGGCTTGTGCACCGATTTTTTTTTCGGTTCGATTCGGTTCGATTTTTCGGATTTTTAAACTTTTCGATTTGGCTCGTTTCGACCGATTTCGGATTCGATTCGATTCGATTCGACCCGTTTTTCGGGTACATTTTTTTTCGGAATTTCGACCGTTTTTCGTATTTTCGTGTCACTGTGCTCGGTTTTTGTATCGACTTTTTGTAATTTCGGAAAATTTTTGTTTTTCGGAATTGCACATTTTTCGTAATATCGACCATTTTTCGTAATTTTAGTGTCATTTTGCCCGTTTTTTGTATCGACTTTTCGTTTTTTCGAAAAATTTTCGTTTTTCAGAAAATTTTCGTTTTTACAAAATTTTCGTTTTTCGGAAAATTTTCGTTTTTCGGAAAATTTTCGTTTTTCGGAACATCTGTTCTCCTCGTTTGACACATTTCAAGTCCATTCGAAAAATCCGAAAATATTTCGTTTCGGCTCGGAAAACATTTCGGATCTGAAATTTTCGGATCTAAAATTTTTCGGAAATTCGGCCGCATCCGAAAACACGAATCGGGAAATTTCGTGAAAATTCCGAAATTCCGAAACCCGAAACGCACATCCCTAATTTGTGGTGCTCTGTAGGAAAATGAGGATCGAGCCACTTTCTTTTTGTATTGTGGTATTGCAAGTAAGGTGCAGGTCCTGGATCGGAGGTTATAGGATAAGGGAACTGCTAGGGGAAGCAGCCTATTCAGGTAGGGTGGTAGCTTCCCAGAAAAGCTCTTAAACACCAGGTTGGAAAGGTGAAGGGTGCGTCTAGAGTCCAGCGCCGGACAGTTTAGCTTTTTAAAGTGTCACAATGGGGGGTCATGTAGTTACATTGTAGCACAAAGCGGCAGAATGAGTTATATAATGTAGTAAGTTTATGAAGGTGTATTTGAGGGGGAGCTGCATACACTACATCTCCGTATTCAATGGCTGGCATAAGCATTTGTTGTACAATCTGCTTTCTTACCACGGGCTCAGGCAGGATTTGTTTCTGTACAGGGCACCTAGTTTGGGGTAAATTTTAGATGAGAGTTTTTCGATGTGGGGGCCAAAGGATAGATTTGGATCTAACCACATACCTAGATATTTGAGAGAAGTGACTGTAGTCAGCGTGTCATTTGATCTCGTCCTGACACATAGATGGGTGTTTGAAATTTGTGTAGTTTAGGTGCTGTTCCAAAGAGCATCGTTACAGTTTGTCAGTATTTAGAAAAAGTTTGTTCTTATCTGTTTTCTCAGTTAGCCCCTTTCCTATGTCTCCCCTTTGTCTTTTGTTAATTTCTGTGCTGTTTACTAAGCCCTAGTCCTATTCTGCTCAGTTTCCTCTCTTCAGTTAATTCTCTTGTATGTTTCACTTTACCCTTTTAAATAAAACCTTGCTGTGCCCTGCAATCTCCCTGACTTCATAACCATCACTTCATCTTGTTCTCGCACCACCAAAATATACATACACCGTGTGACAGGGAGTGGTTTCATGTCAAATGACACCAACAAGCTGGGCATGAGAAATCCACTTTAAGAGGCTCATGACACTCTAGCATTGGGAAGCCATTCAAAGCTACAGGATGTGTAATGTAGGAAAATTAAGCATTGTTTTTTAACCCCTTACCGCACGTCAGGTTGTGTCCGGTGGGGGAGAAATAATGTCGGTGGGGTGTACTAGTACGCCTTGATTGCCGGGTGCTGCTGCAGGCCCCTCATCTGGCCCACCTGTGAAGCAGCGTGCTATCTGGTGGGCTGGTGTCAGGCTCGCACCAGGATGGAGCCATGGCAGGGCCGTATGGTTTAGTTATTTTACCAAGCGCTGGGGGTGAGCAGGTAAGCAGACACTGGAGACTTGGAAATGCAGGTAATAAATGTATATTGAATGCACAGCAGAATGACGCAGTCTTTGCATATAGGAGTTTCAATATACACAGGCAATGTATACAATAAGCAGAGGATGGTGGTGGGCTGTGCAGAAGCTGGAGACTCCACTTGCGTAGCAATACCTTGATTGAAGGTTCTTAGCAGCAGACACTGGATAAATGTCAGACAGCCAATAAAGTCTCCAAGCCCCAGTGGATAGTGGCCACCTAGTCAGGAGGCTGCAGGTCTACAGGAATAGCACCAAAGACCAGGCGATAGTGCTTCTCAGGTAAGGTAGATGACTGGAACTCAGGCAGATCTCCAGTCCCACTGGATAGTGGGCTACGCAGTATAAAGTCCAGCAACAGGATCCACAGATACTTGAACAACAGGAATACCACAGAACAAGGGTTAAAGGGTAATACTGACAGACAAAGGAGAGGCAGCTCACAGACCCTCACATGAACAGGATGGGGAAACACAATGAGAGAGCGTGGAAGGAAGGGTGTGTCCAGGTTATATGCATGACCACTCAGGAATTGGCACAGGGATTAACCCCTGAGTGGAATGAAGGTATAGAGTACAGCAGGCTTCGTGGCTACAGGCAGGCTCCTGGGGCTGGCATGACAGCTGGACTGTCAGGGCTCATAGATGCTAGTAGGGCGTGCTTTGCCTCCTGCAGCATTAAGGCCCACCCACTGCGGGGACGGCATTGTACACCCCATGGTGGGAAAGGGTTAATGATTGTTGCTAAAGGGAAAGATAAATATCTGAATTCATCTTTGCAAATAAGAACAGTCGGCAGTGAAACAAAGACAAGGGATCACCTTACCCCACAAATTATGAGCAACGAGCATCAAAGCAAGGAGGCAGAATCTGTTGCCTATAAATAAATCATAAAAAGTAGTAACCTAATACTAATTTCTCACCCTAACCCTAATTTCTAAGTGTAAAAGTAATTTCTAATTCTAACCCTAATATCCAAATTTAACTCTAACCCTAACCCTAGCTATTGATGCCAAGTCTCTAATTTGTCAGAGGTGTTAAAATCAGTCACGGCTGAATTTAGAGCAGAAAATATCAGTCATTTCCAAATTTATTAGGCGTCTTCAAAGCTGCACATTTGTTTTAGGATACCCTTTTACTATATAGTTGCAAATCCATCTTGTCAATATTTCAGTCCTACATTAAACTTTTTGTTACATTCCAGAAAAAATATTCTTGTTGTTTAATAGTTCTTTATTTCTGTGACTCTTTTATGCATATGTAATTAATGCATCCGCTGCTATCCTTGCAATTTTTATTACTATTTAATAACTATTTTTACTTATCACACACACAACACGTACCTCCAGCTGTTGATGATGAGTGTTGCGTTTAACATATAAGGTTTCTGCAAATCAAGACCTAGATATGAACCTTTACTTTAAGGTGGTGAGCCACTGGTCAGGGTTTTGGTTATAATTTATATATGAGATTTTAAGTAGATTTTAATCAAGCAGCCCTTGAAAATATATCAGGGGTTTTTCATTATTTTCCTGACACATGGCTTTATATAAATTTAGGGAACACTGAGGCCTGTTGTGGAACTGACACGTATTATAATGCTGATGGATATTGTAAATTATGTGAAACATTATGAGGGAACGTTGTGCTTAGGTCCTACAAAAAGGTTACTTGTTTTACCATCTGCGTATAACAAGAAATAAAACAGCAGAAAAATTACTAATTCTAAACTGGGTGCCTATGGGTAACCTCAATATTTTATGTGACCAGTAGCAGTCAAATAAAGGCATATTGGTAAATAAATAAAAACAAATCAGGGTACTTACATGTAAGCGTCTACACTTGGTTAAATGGCTTTAACAAATGCCCCCCCATATTAGATTCTGAAAGCTAACGGGTTAAAAAACCCGTTAGGGCATCAGTGATTGGGCTCGTTTGCGCAAGCTTACTGTACTTTGCACTCCCTGTACTTAACATGGGGAGTGGAATCAGTAATTAGTGTTAGGATTACAAAGTCTTAACGCTAATTTCTGCACTGCTATGGTAACTAAAAAGTTAACCACAGTTAGAAGCTGGCACTAACTGGTACCACTTCTGCAGAATCAGTTAACACCAGCTGAAACCCCCACCCAAAAATCAGACACTCACCCAGAGCTGGATTTATAACTAGGCGTAGTAGGAATCTGCTTACAGGCGCCTGCCACAAGGGGGCGCCTTGCTCTGAAAAAAAGGTTGTTTTTTTTCAAATTTAAAATAATTTAGACCATAGTATCTATGGAGCCCAAAGGGCTATGGGGACATATGGGGTATCATTGGAAAGGCCAGATTATGACATTTCCAGTGATATCAATATAACCAGCTTAGATTTATATAAATATAAAATAACAAACAAAATAATATTTTTCTCTTTTTTTTCTAATACAGCGCTATTATTCAGTTTAAAATTATAAGGTGAAAATTGATGCTGCACTGACTCACCTTTTCATTTCCCACACTGCCAGAAAGTGTGAAGCTGATGATGCAATGCATTGTTTTATCGACAACCTAGACCATGACACTGCAGTGAGGAGAGACAGGAGGACATTGGAATCTGCATCTCTGAATTGAACACCGCACAAGGTTAAGTGAGATCTCATTAGATAGGTCAGAGTCTGGTCTTTACAGTGATGCCAAACATGACCATGTAATGTGTAAAAATAAAAAATTGAAAAAATAAAGTAAATGCAAAATGTATTTTTTTACTCTGTTCTACGGCAGAGGCCAATCCGCCACGTCTGGCCGCAGGGAGCAGAGTGAGACTGGGGACAAATAATCCCCAGTCTCCCTCCACGAATCACTCCGCGGCCCTGTACAATCTCACACGATCTCTAGTCCAATTCCTTTTTTGTTGTTGGCATGATATCATTATATTGTTTTAAACTCTGGAGTGAGAGTATGATAAGGAGTGTAGAGGCAAAAATAGAGTTGTGGGTGGAATAGCCATCAAACTGCTCTCACATCTTTTCTATTTTTCAATAATTTTATTTGTTATTATGGTGTCCAAAGTTATTTGGTTTTCACTTTTTTTCACCAGAGAGAACAGGTAGGGGAAACTGTATCTGGTGGACTTGAATCTTTTCAACCCTAGTATATGAAAAGTGAGTTTTTAATATGAGTGTTTTCAAACCTTCGAACCAGAGTTCAGTGTTTTTAGATCTTCGAACCAAAGTGGCCCGGAAGTGTAAAGCCTGCCCCCCTAGTGCCCCAATCTGGAAGAAACACTGGGTGACGTGGAAGAGTTTTCTCCATCCACCCAACGTCACGGGCAGTAGGGATTTTGTCACCAGCAGCTAGAACTTTGATTTTTCCGGCTGCCACTGTCAATTCGATTACTAGTGCCATCAGCATACAGAGAGAGCGTGGCAACGTCACACTCTCCGAGACCACCTACAATAGCGAGTTTTCCCGTAAAGGCAGTTGATGGATCAGACCTGCGCATGCACACACAGCTCCGTAGCGGTGTACAATTTGCAGTTCTTATGCTATCCTAGTAGTAGAGTTGAAAAGGAAGTGTTGCACATGCCAAGGGAGAGAAGGTCAGTAAAATAATCCGAAATAAAAAAATATTTAAAAAAATGTTGGGCAAAGGCTGTCAGCAGCACCTGCCCAATTATTTAACCCCTTGACGCCAGGTGGGTGGTGCCCAGCAGGAGGAGATTGACGCCTTACTAATACAACCCGCTGCCAGGTGCTCTCCTTCGGCCAGCCCATGCAGCTGAGGTGCGACACACATCATTGACTGCAGGGAGACAGTGCGTGACAACTGCTGGGGGGTCCAAGGCGGCCCATAGAAGTCAATGGGGTGTACTAGTACGCCCTGCGGCTTCAAGGCCCGCCCACAGCATGGACAGAATAGTATGCCCTGCAGTGGGATAGGGCTAAGGGGAAAAATGGTATCTTAATGTTTAGTAGAGTAACCCTTTAATTTAGACGGGCAGGGTGGTAACATTGCGACCAAATCAAGTCAAAGGCTTGATAAAGGCAATTGATTTGGCTGATACATTGCCACACTGTCCCACTAAATTTACTTGCTGGAGGGGACAGCTTGAGAGGATTGCTGGGATTCCTGTTTTCTAGGTATAGATGTCTGTGGGGTTGGCCTTCCTGGATCCAGAGAATTGGAGCAGTAATATCTCCAAAAAGCCACCTGAGTGCCCTGATCCATTGTTTCATTAGAAGTAATACATTCACAGATCAAGAAGCAAAAATATTGATTAAAAGATATAAGCTGATTGCCTCTTGTGTGGAAAGGTACATTACCATGAACACTAGTCGAATCGTATTAAATCCAAAAAAATAAGACATAACAACAGTCATTTTTCAAACAGCTCATGACATTCTTCCCTAAGTTCATACATCTGCAAGCAGTTCAGGCCGTTACACATTGTTGATGAATTATCCCCCGTTTCCTTGGCCTAATCCTTTTCATTTATTTATATTTTATGAAGGGAACATGAAAGGCAGCTCGTAAAAACCCAACTGCTTTTGATAAATCCTGTCGTGGGTGCTTAATGGAATCTTGCAGAGGCCCAGAGGAAAATGGATACCTGGTCCGAATGTACATAAGGAATCGGGGCGGCCGCCAGCAGTAACTTCTGCGTCTTTCAGCAGAACTCTGCATAAAATGTCTAGTGAGAATTTTTTTTTTATTTTCGCTTAATTCCGTGTTTTACGGCGCCCTCAGCATGAGCTCTGTATGCATAACATGACGGAGCACAATAAAAAGTTGTGAAAAACCTCACAGATAGCAACTTTTCCTTTGTAGGAGCAACGTTGTAGCAATACATTGTTTAAAGTTATTATTTCGTGATTTATGTGTAAGTTTGCCATCATGCAGGGGCGCTGGATGCTGACTGAAACCTCCAGCTTTTGAAGGAAGGAACCAGAGACTATCAGGGTTATTCAAAGAGATCCGAATTGCTTGAGAAAGGTAACTGATCGCTGAAAATCAGCGTTCGGTTACCTTTCTTGGCCATTCGGCTATCCAGAGAGCAGGCAATTCGCCAAATCCTGGCGAATTGCCTTAACATACGGTGCCTGTTCGGTGCCTGTTCGAGGGCAGTGAAATCCCCATAGAGAAGCAATGCTTCGTCTATTCAGAGAACACAAACCAGCAGTGAAAGGTTCCCCTAATGCCCTGCCATTCGGTGGTTTAATTCGGCAAGTTTATTCAGGAGAATCCCATAGGCTTCAATGTTAAAAATATTCCCGTTTTAATTCAATATCTAAGAAACCGTTCATTATAAAATTCTGCAGTAAAGAGTCTCTTTATTTATAGATTATTTAGGATATTTTAAGCATTTTTCGGATTTCTTTTTTTTTTTAAAAGTCCGATTTTTTTTAAAAAAAAATTTAAGTTTACTTATTTTTTCTGTAACAGCCCTTTTTATTATCATTCCCTCTTGACCTCATATGCAAATTTCAGACATTTTTGCTCAGTAGTTTCTTTGCAAACAGCGTTTCATTTTCAAACATTCAAGCAAACTGTTTTGCTAATTTATTCACTGCCTCGTCTGCGGTCTTGGCTGCTTCGCTGCGTGTGATCAGCTCCTGCTCGGGTTTTTCGGCAGGTTAATCCAGATGTTTTTGTGGCTTTTCTGCGTGCATTCGGTGGGTTTTGCGGTTCATTTTTCTGTGGGTTTACGGCAGCTTTTCCCTGCAATTCGGGGACCCTGTGGTGCTTGCTGAATACACCTCAGGGTCACCGAAATGGGATCGGCAAAAGGAACCGAATTGAAGAGAACGAAAAGTCACCGAATGTGCGGTGACTTTTCGAATCTCTTTGAATTATCCTGTATAGCTTCCGCCATCCCGCTATGAAGCTGCCTTTGGAGGGACGCTGTGGTTAATAATAATAATAATAAGAAGAAAATCAAATCTGCAACATATTGCATGTATACACTCTTTTGATGCTCTTGCATTGACACTCCAGAATCCTATGGACTACAGGAGTGAATACTATTAGTGGTGCTCATTTTTGGTGCTCCTGCTGGTATTAGTGCTATTCAGAAGTTTTAGCGGGTTACGTGAATTTGTGGTTTTGCAAGCGCTCACTCACAAGTCATCACACTTACCTAAACAAAGAATTGGTAGAAAATATTTTAGACCGAATTTAGTAGAATATTTAAGGGGTTTTTCAGAGAGAGACGATTTGGCCCCGAAATGTAACCGGACACTGAAATTCAGTGTACGGTGACATTTCGGGGCCATTCGGCTATTCAGAGAGCAGGCAATTCGCCAAATTTTTGGCGATTCTCCTGCACTTACAGTGCCTGTTCGAGGGCAATAAAATCCCCATAGAGAAGCAATGGTTAATCTATTCAGATAACACCGAACAGCAGTGAAAAGTTGCCGAAATGCCCTGCCATTCGGTGGTTTCATTCGTCAGGTTTTTTCAAGCAAATCCCATAGGCTTCAATGTTAAAAATATTCCCGTTTTTATTCAATATTTAATAAACCGCTGATTATTATATTCTGCAGTAAAAAGGCTCTTCATTTATAGATTTTTTAGGATCTTTTAGGCATTTTTTTTTTTTTTTGGCAAAATGTTTTTTTCATTTTTTAAAAAAATCATTTTATCTTTTTTCTGTAACAGACTTTTTTATTATCATTCATAGGATCTTATATGTAAATTCCAGACATTTTCGTTCAGTAGTTTTTTTGCAAACAGTGTTTCAATTTTGAAACTTTCAAGCGTACTGTTTTTCTTTTTTCACCCGTCGTCTGCCTGTCGGCTTTTTCCAGCGGCTGGCTCCTTGGATTTTTCCAGCGTGTTTTTTGTGTCGTTTTTGCGGCGGCTTCTGCGGGTTTTCGGTGAGTGTTCGGTGGGTTTGCGGTGAGTTTTCCCTGCACTGCTGACCCTGCGGTGCTTGCTGAATACACCGCAGGGTCAGCAAACTAGAATCGACGAATTGCCCCAAACTGTGGGGAAGAAAAGGGCACCGATCGTGCGGCGACATTTCAAATCTCTCTGAATAACTCCTTAAATTGTTTTCATCTTCGGCGTTCATTCAGCTTGACTACAGTATATTATAAATTTCTTTGCCATTCCATATCAGTTCACCCCTACCAAAAAACAATAACTTTGACAAGAAATTAATGCATGAACATTTAAACCCTTCACTCCATTGACCAAGTATACTCCATGTTCAAAAGCTACTGTAGGAACGCAAGGTTCTGATTTAGGCTGGGGTCAGATGAACGCAGTGCGAACGTGTGTTTAGGCGCATTTTATTACGGCCGTGGTAGCAGCAAATGAAGTTCAACGCAGGCCCACACACGAAGTACGGCCGCACGAAAGTTCGGAAACGCAACGCAAGTGGCAAACGAACGCATTTTAGCAAGAACGTCGAACCGCTAGTACTGACATACAGAGTGCGCTGCGTCCTCATAGCAGCGTGTGTGCGTGATTAGGAGACATCAGACGCTGCTCATGTCCGGCCAACATAACGTCCAGACACCCAAAGTTTCCTGGTTTGGATTCATAAAAATCACAGCCGAAATTGCGCATCGTATGACCGCTATCGCGTCTTCCGTGAAAAAATGCTTTCGGACGCATCAACGCACTTTCTGACGGTAAACGTGAAAAATGCATTCGTCTGACCCTAGCCTAACTCGATCTGGTCTTTTTCTGGATCAATGAAAAGGAATTTTGATTATTGCAAAGGAAATTCACTTGCAAATGGACTCTAGAATGTGCAGCTAGCATTTAATTATATCAGACATGACAGCCAATGTGTTCAAATTGTTTGAAAAGTTTTGAATTCCATTTTTCTTTCAAGAAAACATGGAGCTCAACCTAAAATGTAAATGTAGTAGCACTTTATGGCCAGCAGAGGGAGCCCTCTGCTTGTCAAATAGGGCTTACCCTACAGTAAATATAAACAGCAGAGACACGTCTCTATATTTTCATTGTGTTTGTGCTGAAAAGTGATTTTCCATAACACCACTGGGTCCTGATAGAGGTTGGATGGAGAATGACTTAATAGTGAAAAAGGGTAAAGAATATACTGAGAGCTGCCTAAAATGCTTTAAACCCATACAGGGTTATTCAGAGAAAGGTGAAACTCTGGAGAACGTTTGGTGAAGTGAAAATTCTAGGTCAAAATAGCTGATTTGGAAAGTGAGATAAATGGGAAAAATTTTCTGGTCTGACTATTTTTACCTAGAATTTTCTTCTTCTCCAAAGGTTCTCCAGAGTTTCACCTGTCTCTGAATAACCCCGCTAGTCTTGCATTATCTACAATGAGGTTTTCCCAGTTGAGGAAGCAGGGAAAGCCTTATCAGGATGCTATCAGTATTTTCAATGGGAGCTGAATTTATCACATAATGCTCTGACAGAGCAGGGCTTTATGGAACATGTATTTAATAAGTACTTGGCAGCAGCTCCATTCATCAAATATGATGAATTAAACTGTTGTCTGTGCTTATATCAGCTATACAGCTTCTATCAGCTTGGTGGTTTTACGATCGAAGCTGTAGATTTTATCGTGAAGTAACAGCATTGGCTTCATGGTTTCAATGACCATGTGAGGAAAGATAAGGATTTGTACAGCATGGAACTGTGCGATCTTTGGAAATTCTGCAGATATAACCACCTGTGGAGACAGGGATGTGAGGACTCATCACAACTTTAACCATTACAAGCATACAAGCAGCCCGGTGCATTATGGTGCCTTTAATCCATGTAGAAAACCATTACATGTAAGGAATGTGCCTGAATTTAAAATGACCTTCGTGCTTTTCTATTTTTAATTTTTTTTCTATCTTTATTTGTAATTTTTTTTATTTTTTTTTTTTTATTTTTTTTTTTTTTTATTTTTATTTTTTTACAAAGTATTTTACCAGGAAGGATTCACTGAGATTTCTCTAGTTTTCAAGTATGTCCTGGGTGTGATAGGCGAGTATGTACCTTTAGGTGTCTTGCCCAAGGACACTTACTGGAGAGGTGCTCTGGCCAGGATTCAAACCTGTGTCTCCATTATTGTTCTTATACTGGTGAACCTAATGTGAAATTATTATTATTATTATTGTCATCAATTATATAGTGCCAACAGTTTCTGCAGCGCTTTACAATAACCAAAGGGAACGAAATACAAATAAACGGACGTAAGATGGAAACAAGAGGTGTAGAGGGCCCTGCTCATAGGAGCTTACAGTCTAGAGAATACAACTATATCCACAAATAAGGAAATGCGAAAAATACAGGTAACAAAATAACTTCAAATAAACAAAAAATTCTAAAATATGGGCATTTAATACAATTGAAATGTACTTTGCAGAGTATTTCTATGTCATCATTTCACTTTAGATTTTTTTGCACTTTCTAATGATCGTTCATATTACATTTTCTTCTTGTAGGTAGATGGATATTAGCGTAAGATAAATAGCTGGATAGCCTATTACCAGGCTTTGGTTTTATGTGCCATCCTCCCTATTTGGACTAACTGGATTCTTCAAAATAAATATCCATAATTTAGCATTTTATTATTTTGACTTGTGTGTGTACAGAACATTATTCGATGTTATTGAGATTATTTATCAAAGCAAAACTGGGGCAGTTTCAGGCCAATGTGATGACCAAATGTTTAACAACAGAAAAAAAATCAATGTATTAAATCGAGGGGAATTACTTATCCTGAAACCTGGCCCAGTTTTCGTCATAATGGCTTCATAAGCATCAGTAAGCACAGACTCACATGCATACTCTATATCATGTATCCGGAGGAATACATTCACTATTTCTGGAATTTGTACAACAATGAATGCGAGAGCTAGGAGTTTTTTGCGTGTATATAACTGTGGGAAACCCCCAAAAAAACTGAGACTGCCCAGCAGTGCTGCCGTCTCCTGTCCATTATACAATGATCAGCCACGACTTTGAAACCAACTCCCTAATATTGTTTAGGTCCCCCTTGTGCTGCCGAACAGATCTGATGCATCTAGGCATGGACTTCACAAGACCACTGAACATGCCGTGTGGTATCTGGCACCAAGACATTTGCAGCAGATTCTTTAAGTCAATGTCCTCGAGACCCTCAACCAGACCAGATTTTGCAGGTCACCTTGGGGAAATGCAGACTGAATCCTGCAATCACTGAGCAGCAAATCATATCACCTGTGCTGCGCTTCACATATCTGGCAAACCTGGCGAGGCAGAGGGTCTTGAGGACAGGTTTGGGAAACACTGCATTAAGTCCTGCAGGTTGTGAAGTGGGGCATCCATTGATCAGATATGTTGTCCCAGCACATCCCACAGATGCTCCATCGAATTGAAATCTGGGGAATTTGGCCAATGCAACACCTTGAAATCGTTTTCAAGCTCCTCAAACCATTCCTGAACATGTTTTGCAGTGTGGCAGAGTGCATTAACCTGCTGAAAAAGGTCACTGCCATCAGGGAACACCATTGCCATAGAGGGGGTGTATGTGATCTAAAACAATCTCTAGATAGGTGGTACGTGTCAAGTGCGTCCTGATACCTTTTTATCATGGCCAGCATTAAGATTGATGCGTTACAGTCCAGCTGCTCGGAGGTTCCGTAAACAAATGCTTACTTGTAGAAAATAAATAATTGGGGACAATCACACCTATTGTCATGGACAATAAAGGGGGGCGGTTGTACCTAATAAAAACATATGTCTTGTTTTAAGGAATACAAGACCTCTGAATCTGAAAGTCAGAGACATCCCAACTCACCTGAGCCTAGGAGCATTTTAAGAAAAGGGATATCTTTTACAAAAGACCCAAATGATGGAGTAGGTACCTGCCTGCCCCCTGTCCTATGGTTACAAGCGAAGTGATTCAGTCTGGGCATCTAGAGACACCCCACCTTGGTGGGACGGGCAGTGGCACACCTCTCTGGGAGGGACAGACTTGGGAACTTCAAACTATTCTTGTATTTAAAGGGAGACCCACTGCTGTTCTACTGCTTGGGTCGACATCCTCTGCATAAACCCAATGACTGACAAAGCTGGTTTTATTCCAGAGAAATGCGTCTCAATGGTCTTCTGAAGCGCTCGGTGTGTGTGTACACCTATTCAGCCTAATACTTGTTTCCTCTGCGTGTACCGGAGAAAAGAGTATACTTCTAGCCACATTACAATCTATGTGCTAATGTTAACGCTCACTTGAGTGAGCATTAAAGCTAGCCGCGGTGTCTACCGCATATTATAATCCAAATGCTAACGGGTTAAAAGTAACCCGTTAGCATTTGGTATCTTGCGCTTTTCAGTGTGAGGTTACTGTACTTTGCGCTCCCTATACTTAACATGGGCAGCGCAAAGTGTTAATCAGCGTTAGGATTAAAAAGTCCTAACGCTGATTAACGTCCGGCTGTGGTTAACCACAGCCTGGGCTTGGTGCTAACAGATTCCACTGGTGGAGAATCTGTTAGCAGCACCAGCAGAAATCCCCCCCTAAAAATCAGATACTCACCTAGTATCCCGCGACGAGGACCGCGGCTCCGTCCACCTCCTCTGTCGCTGGGAAAAGAGGGAGACACTGGGGGAAAAAGTCTCCCAGTCTCTCCCTGCAGATCACTTCACCGACCTGCCGGATCTCGCGAGGCGAGATCCGGCAGGTCATGTCCTATGGACTCCATCGAGTGGATGCTCGCAGCGGCGCTTAGCGCTGCCGCGAGCATCCCGGGGCATAGCACCCGCTAACAATGCAGGCGGCTTTTTAAGCGCCTGCATTGTAATCTCACGTTAAAATGGGGGCGTTAGGGAGAAGACTGCGAGCACAGTTTTTTCTCCCTTGCGCTCCCGTTTTAGCGTTGAGAATGTAATGTAGCCCCTCACAGTTAATACACTTCCCACAATACATCTGTTTAGTAACATATAGCTGTCTGTTTTTTTTTATTTCCTCCATATTTATTTTTCTGTTAATCTGTATATTTGTTTTTGTGTTAATATCTTGCATTTTACTATTTTTTATTTCTGTAACCACTCAATGTTCTTGAACCCAGGACATACTTGACAACGAGAGAAATCTCAATGTATCCTTCCTTGTAAAATCCTTTTATAAATAAATAAAATAAAAATAAATAAATTATAAGCAGTCCTTGGAGACTTACCTCCTGAGAGTTATCTTCTCTCATAGGTTAGACTGTCCTTTACTCTATTTTCTTAAAAGTATTGTTTTGGACAACTATATATACTTTAACCCCCTCCTCCTCAGAACAGAACGCCCTCTACACGCTATATAGCCATTTACTACACAACATACAGGGTTATTCAGAGAGAGGTGAAAAGCAGGAGAATGACTGGAGAATAAAAAATTCTAGGTCTAAATAGCCGATTTGGAAAGTGAGATGAAAGGGAGAATTTTTCTGGTTTGGCTATTTTGACCTAGAATTTTTCATTCTCCAGTCATTCTCCTGCTTTTCACCTCTCTCTGAATAACCCTGATAGTCTTACCTGTAGTACCCTTCTTGCAGTAAGGAATAAATTCCAGATTATTTGGTTACTTTGTTGTATAGAGGCTTTTTCTGACATATTCCATGAGATTGGAAATCTTTTTTCCATTCTCCATGGCCAGGCTTTTTACAATGTATAGTGTATGTAATTGGATTATTTTGTGTCCTCGGTGTGTTATTTGTCTTGATTTTTCTCTCTGTTTTAAGATTTATCACTTCAACATAAAAGTTATGTTTTAATACCCTCATTTGTAAAATAGTCACCTGGATTTTCTATGATATTTTACAATGAGTGTAACACATCTTTTTTTTGTTGTTGTTATTATGACCATTTGTTATTTTCTGCAAACAAATACGCAGAATGACAATATTTTCCTTTAGAGGTTGGAAGAAATGTTGTCAATGGTTTATAGAATAAAATAAAAATGTTCATTTTACTCAAACACATACCTATAAACCTGAAAACCAGAGGAACAGACAGGATCAGTTTGCAGTGGTCTCTTAATTTTTTTCTCAGAATTAAATATATATAATACAAAAGGAGGGCAGCACTCAACCTTTACTAATCTTAACGGACGGGGCATCTCACTAAAGACTAAAGAGGTTATTCCAAGAGTACTGAAATTTCAGTGCTCTTTCATTCGACGCAATTCGGCGACTTCAATTCGTTGACACTGCAGTGAATTCTATATTCGCCACAGGGTCCCTGAAGTGTGCCAAATTGATCTGCCGAACGCATCTGATAAACCGCCCAATTGAACGCATAAACCGCCGAAAAACAGCCTTATGCATCCTCCTACCAACTACAAATCGCCAAATCGATCCGATAACCTGCATAAAAACCACCGAAACGATCCGATAACCCGCTGGAAAACTGCCGAATCAATCCGATAACCCGCCGAACAGACCGCCGAACGCATCTGAGAAGTGATAACCAGTACCTGAACAAGGGTAAGAAAAACCCCCCACAAATTTTAAAGTGCATATTTTAAAAAAAGCTAGTGCATGAAAAGGCCTGAAAATAATATAAGGTCCTATGAATAACAATAAAAAGATCTGTTACAGACTAAAAAAAGTCATGTAAAAAAAAGAAAAATCAGAATCAAACATTTTGCAGAAAAAATCCAAAAAATGCCTAATAAAAATTCTAAAAAATAAATAAATGAAACTACTTTTTTTGCTGCAAATGAAAATAAAATATGGTTGAATAAATATTTATGAAAACAGGGAATTATTTTTGCATTGAAACCTATGGGATTCGCCCGCTTAAACCTGCCGAATGAAACCACCGAAAATCAGGGCATTTCACTGACATTTCGATGCTGTTCGATGTTCTCTGAATAGATAAACCAGTACTTCTCTATGGGGAGTTCACTGCCGCTGAAGGTCACTGTATTTTGCTGGCAATTCGGTAATATTTGGCGAATCCCCATCTTTTTGAATAGCCGAATGGCCACGAAATTGCACCGGGGAAATTCACTGTTCGTTGCAATTCGGTGACCAATTTGGTGCTCTTTGAATAACCCTTTATAAATAGGAAATACCGTATTTTATGCTCCATAAGACGCACTTTTCTCCCCCCAAAAAGTGGGGGGAAAAGTGGGTGCGTCTTATGGAGCGAATGCCCCATGATATGCCTCAGCTCACCTGTCGCCGCCGCGTTATGCTCCCTCTGAGCGTGCGTCCGGCGGCAGGAAGTTTGGGCACTCGCCTGGGGGAGCCACGTGACCGCGATCTCGCGAGATCGCGGTCACGTGGCTCCCCCAGGTGAGTGCCCAAGCTTCCTGCCGCCGGACGCACACTCAGAGGGAGCCTAACGCGGTGGCGACAGGTGAGCGGAGGCATATCCATGAGCTGCTGGGGCACATCCATGAGCGAGCTGGGGCACATCCATGAGCGAGCTGGGGCACATCCATGAGCGAGCTGGGGCAAATCCATGTGCTGGGGCAATATCCATGAGCTGGGGCATTATCCATGACCTGGGGGACAGTATCCATGTGCTGGGGCATATCCATGTGCTGGGGCATATCCATAAGCTGGGGGACATATCCATAAGCTGGGGGACAGTATTCATGTGCTGGTGCATATCCATGAGCTGGGGGACAGTATCCATGTGCTGGGGCATATCCATGAGCTGGGGGACAGTATCCATGTGCTGGGGCATATCCATGAGCTGGGGGACAGTATCCATGTGCTGGGGCATATCCATGAGCAGGGGGATAGTATCCATGAGCTGGGGGACAGTATCCATGAGCTGGGGGACAGTATCCATGAGCTGGGGGACAGTATCCATGTGCTGGGGCATATCCATGAGCTGGGGGACAGTATCTATGAGCTGGGGGACAGTATCCATGAGCTGGGGGCAGTATCCATGAGCTGGGGCAGTATATCCATTATTACACTATTTGATTTCAGAATATTTATTTTCCTGTTTTCCTCCTCTAAAAACTAGGTGCGTCTTATGGTCAGGTGTGTCTTATGGAGCGAAAAATACGGTACATCACCTTAAGCATTCAGACACTCTAACAGTAGCTCATACATTTGAAGATTTTAACCCTTTAAAGATTATAACAATTAACCATTTTAAGATTTTAATAATTTTTAAACCCATTCAAGAATTTTTTACAAGGTCTTTTATCCCTAAGCTCTGTTAAAAATTGATGGGAATTTAGTTCACAAAATATGGCCATAAATTGCTTCAGACTGTCACAGCACCAAAATACCTATAAACAGGAAAACCATAGGAACTGATAATTTTGCAGTACTTATTTAAGTGTATGTGTCTGTTTTCACACAGAACCCTTCAATCGATGCCACGACATACTAGATGGCTTTTTTTTCAGCGGAGATCAGGTTTATGCAACTGGTCAAAGCCACTCTCCTGCACAGCGCCGTTTCAGGTTTATTGGACCCTCATCAGCAGGAGCTAGCCATGACCTGTTGCAGTCTGTAAGGTAAATTTGTGCTTATTTGAGTTGAGGTGGAGGGCAAAAAATTTGATTAAAAGCCTCCATACGGCAAATAATAAAGTTTATTATTGCAGAGGCCATTTGCACATCAAAGCAATTCATAGAACTGCATCACAGAGCTCATATACTACATTTCCCATATGCAGCACAGAACTCTGGGAAAGACATGTAGATGACATCTGCAATTCCCCATTTTTTTGCATCCTGGGTCTGCTTTCACAGAGAACCATTCAATCAATGCCACGCCATACTAGAAGGATATATATATCCGGCTGGGTGGAGTAGAGGTAACATCACTGCTCTGCATGGAGAGAGCCTGTGGAGTCATGTGTTCGATCCCGACGAGCACCTCTCCAGTAAGTGTCCTTGAGCAAGACACCTAACGGTACATACTCACCACCCAGGACATACTTGAAAACAAGAGAAATCTCAATGTATCCTTCCTGGTAAAATCCTTTATAAAAAATTAACAAAAATAAAAAATAGAGAAAGTCACAGACTGAGAGGAACATGAGAGATCCCGGACTTATAAATCCCCAACACGGACTCGCCCCCATCCCCCTTCACATTATCCCTTACCCCTGATAATGTCCATGGACTTGCTCATTCCCCCCATATATGTCCCACTACCCCCCTCCACCCCATATAACCTCCCCGTATGCTTTGGCAATGCTAAAATGTGTTTGGTCCTGCCAATAAAGCTTGATTTGATTTGAGAGAGAGCTACACACATCTTGCCCATATCACCGCTTAGTGAAGTTGATCAGAGAGTCTATATATTGTAATTAAACATTTACATATATACCGTATATAAGTGATATATATAGAGAAACTAAAAATAACACAAATATTAATATTTATTTTTGTGAAATTAGCACATTTATCATGTAAGACTTCAAGCAGTTTTTTGTCTGTGAACAATCTGGCAAACCTCACTGATGGATGTTGAAGGGACAATTTGACTGATAGCTTTGAGTATATTCTCTGTTAACTTTCCATTGACCTCTTGCCATTAAGTAGGCAATTAGAAAAATTAAAGTCCAATATAATCACTGGTCTCCGTTGATGCTCCAATTAAGAGTTCAATTCTATTAGGATAATAAGCCTAAATGAGACGGTTATAAAGGGAGATAAGTGGACACACACTCAATGTTTGGCCAGATTCCTGCCAAATAATCCAATTTGTGACATTATGACGGTAACCCCTGACCGGTGCAGGAAAGGTAATCCACTGATGCCTGTGTCACTGTTTGTGGATGTAGCATATTGGTTAACAGTCTAAAGCAACTGTTTAGTATCATTCCCTTTTTCACATCTATGATTTTCTTCCTCGCTGTGTAGACGGTAATGCCGCAGAGGACACTTTTATAAAAAAGGAATGAGATTGGATAATAATGAGAACTTGTAACAATTCAATATGTGCTACTGTATGAGTGAGGTGTCCGTAAAGTCCATTATTCTGTCCAGAAGGGAAAGTAGTGAACAGGTTGTGATTCAGAAGAAGACATTTTCGACTAAGCTGTCACGTTCCTGAGAAGTTGTTTTTGTTGTCAAACAATATTGGTTAAAGTCCTACTGTTCTGGCTAAATTATTCCCTATGGATTAATTTGCTGGAAATATACAATTCATAGGGTATAAATTATGTATGTTTATTGTGCTCAGTTTCCAATTCTCACTTTACAGTTTACAAGTCAGTGTAGAGGTTGTTTGTTTAACCCCATTGTTACGTCTGGTTTTCTGAATAGTTTAAATTAGTCATCACATTTTTTTAAAGCAAAAGGCAC
Organism: Leptobrachium leishanense; assembly: GCA_009667805.1. Classification (NCBI taxonomy): domain Eukaryota; kingdom Metazoa; phylum Chordata; class Amphibia; order Anura; family Megophryidae; genus Leptobrachium; species Leptobrachium leishanense. Next base: position 90,964,169 of record CM019066.1, read on the forward strand.
ATATATGTATATATTTTGAAGCTAAACATTTTGCTACATTTTAGCTTTCTTGAAGTGTAGAGTTAGGATTTGGGATAAATGTTCATAGGTTGGTATTGGCAATTGGGATGTCTTATGTGTCAACAGGAAGTTGAGTAAAGATTGCGAAAAGGTTGGAATAGTGACTCAAAACATTATGGGCCCTATTCACAATTGTGCGCGAGCTCAAAACGCGAGGTGCAAAACCCTTTGCGCTGAACGTCGTATTAAGACGTTCGCGCACAAGATGCGTGTTAACGTCTAACGTGAGTGACCCTGCATGATCCCTTTGCAAGCGCAATTTAGTGCGCGCATCCTATACTTAACATTGTGAGCGCAAATGCGTTTGTGCGTTGGTGCGTGCATGGTATTACAATCTTAGCGCAAAATTTAACGGACAGCGTTTGCACGCATAATTTTAACGTCTTTGAAAAGCTGGTGGTAACGGCAAATTGTTACAACCTGACCGTACCAAACTGCGGATTCACAACGGAGGACATCGATGCGCACGTTTTTTTTTACTAGATCCGTCAAAAATGACAGCCTCTACCTTGTCTTCCGTCAGAACGTACGTCTGTTGTGAGCAGTCCGCACAAAATTACGGATTCGCGTTAAGAATTACATTGCGTCATTGATTTCTGCGTGCAACTTACTTTGTGCGCATTTTTGTGCATCGGTTTTATGAGCGCAGTTTCCTGACGGATGAAAAAATGCGCGAGGAATGTAATTCCAGCTGTGATTTTCGAGCGTTAACGTTTAACGCTTCGTGCAAAAAAACACGCGTTTAGCGTGCGTTTTTGCGTTAAGAATGTAATAGGGCCCTATGTGTATAATGTCTCTAGTTATTGTCTTAACAGCAGGGTTGGAATAGGTCCCCAAGCATGTCAGTTCTTTGGTGTAATGCATATACACAAGATCTAGACTGATCCTCCTCACCGGCTCTATCAGAGTGCCAAGTGATGGAGTGTATTCTTTACATTGGTTGAATGGTGATCAACCCGCAACTAGCACGATGACATCTGGTGACCCATGTGCTCATGATATCACAAAGTTATTCATACCCCACCAATAAAACGTGGATCTGGAAAAGAGGTGTTCACTCAGTCTGAGAGATAATTTGAATAACTCACTGACACATGGTGGCAGTCGCAGATTGCCCCCATTGGGCTGGTTCAAAAGACACATTGGTCTCCTACATGCTCATTTGTCCCAGCAATCACCAGTCTGACCTGCCTGATAGTCAAATACGAGAGTTGAAGTGAAGAACAATGCTCCGTTAACATTTTTGGGCCTGTGGCAAGAATATGATCTATTATGATACTCATATGTGGTAAAAATATATTTTTTATAAGAATAAAAGGTTGTAATCCAGGACTGTCAAACTCCGACACCTCCAGTTGTTTCTGAACACCAGCTCCCATGATCTTCTGACCATCTATTACAGTCAACAAATTCTGGGAATTGTAGTCCATCAGCATCTGGAGGGCCTGAGTTTGGCAGCCCTGTTGTAACTTATTTGGCTCCGAAAAGGTTGGATTGTATCTGCTGCCAGATGAAAACATCTGTCTGCCACACAAATAAATCTTTTGATTCCAGCTCTTGATAGAATCCTGCTATACTGTAACGGTTAGAGATGATGGTTTTCTTTAGGAATGAAACTGTTTAAGCACAACATACCAATAAAAAGTAATGAAATATCCAAACAGGAAGCAGTAGCACCGTGATGCGAGAAATGTAAAAGATTGTATGATATTTATTTGACATGATCCTGACATCAGCGACTGTGCAGCTGTGACTGAAGACAGTGACTGGGGGAAAACAGAGCATATTTCATACACCCTGGAAAGCATGTTCTAACTGTGTTTAGAGAAAACAGCTGGGCCAGTGTTGTTTTACCTCAGGAAGCCTAGGTCAAGCCCTGACGTGGGCTTTGTGTGGATTCATTTTTAGTGTTCATGCCCTGCGCCTCCAAAGAAAAACACAGCAGCAAGACCTGCCTGGCACCGTGTGTTTTAACAGCTCGAGTCAGGATGAGGAGACGGGCTCATAATTCTCCGTTTAATGCCCTGTGTCATGAATGCTTCTTTCACTTTGAATTTTCCATGTGTATTACTATGATTATGCATGCACACGAATACTCCAAGGACTGCAGGAAAAGGGCAAGAAATATATGCAATAAGTAGAAAATGCCTTTTGTTTATTGCTCTGGAAGTTAATAGTTTATAGCTCTTCTAGGCATCCATCTGTCTACATAATGTATCTATTTCTGTTTGCATATCTAAATCGCTCTGTCTAGATACATATCTGTTTATCGCTCTTCCTATCCATCTCCGTATCTATTTGTCTGTCTTTCTTCTTATCAATCTCCGTATCTATCCCTCTATATTTATCCCTCTCTCTAACTCCATATCTATCTATTTGTCTGTCTGTCTTCCTATCCATCTCCATATTTATCCCTCTATCTAGCTACATATCTATTTGTCTGTCTGTCTTCCTATCCATCTCTGTATTTATCCCTCTAGCTACATATCTATTTCTGTCTGTCTTCCTATCCATCTCCGTAATTATCCCTCTATCTAGCTACATATCTATATATTTGTCTGTCTGTCTTCCTATCCATCTCCGTAATTATCCCTCTATCTAGCTACATATCTATATATTTGTCTGTCTGTCTTCCTAGCCATCTCCATATTTATCGCTCTATCTAGCTACATTTCTATTTGTCTGTCTGTCTTCCTATCCATCTCCGTATTTATCCCTCTATCTAGCTACATTATCCATTTGTCTGTCTTCCTATCCATCTCCATATTTATCCCTCTCTCTAACTCCATATCTATCTATTTGTCTGTCTGTCTTCCTAGCCATCTCCATATTTATCGCTCTATCTAGCTACATTTCTATTTGTCTGTCTGTCTTCCTATCCATCTCTGTATTTATCCCTCTAGCTACATATCTATTTCTGTCTGTCTTCCTATCCATCTCCGTAATTATCCCTCTATCTAGCTACATATCTATATATTTGTCTGTCTGTCTTCCTAGCCATCTCCATATTTATACCTCTATCTAGCTACGGATCTATTTGTCTGTTTGTCTTCCTATCCATCTCCATATTTATCCTCTATCTAGCTACATATCCATTTGTCTGTCTTCCTATCCATCTCCATATCTATCTCTCTATCTAGCTACATATCCATTTGTCTGTCTGTCTTCCTAGCCATCTCCATATTTATCCCTCTATCTAGCTACATATCCATTTGTCTGTCTGTCTTCCTAGCCATCTCCATATTTATCCCTCTATCTAGCTACATATCCATTTGTCTGTCTGTCTTCCTATCCATCTCCATATTTATCCCTCTATCTAGCTACATATCCATTTGTCTGTCTGTCTTCCTATCCATCTCCATATTTATCCCTCTATCTAGCTACATATCCATTTGTCTGTCTGTCTTCCTATCCATCTTCGTATTTATCCCTCTATCTAGCTACATATCTATCCATTTGTCTGTCTGTCTTCCTAGCCATCTCCATATTTATCCCTCTATCTAGCTACATATCCATTTGTCTGTCTGTCTTCCTATCCATCTCCATATTTATCCCTCTCTCTAACTCCATATCTATCCATTTGTCTGTCTGTCTTCCTATCCATCTCCATATCTGTCCCTCTATCTAGCTACATAGCTATTTATCTGTCTTTCTGTCTATATATCATCCGTATTTTTTTCTACTTCACAGTATATTTATCTTCTTAAGCTCTGAAAGAAAAACTGAAAATCTGTAGAACTAAATCCCCAAATATTCAGTTTCTCCCATCAAGCTCTCTCTGGAGAAAGGTCATGTATAACCTCCCTTAATATTGCGGAGATTAAGAGAGTGAACCCAATTAGTCACATTTTGATAAAGCTTAGCTCAATTGCTCATTTCCAGGCCAATCCTATTCATGAGCCTAAACCTATAATCCCCAAAATCCTGTGCTTTAATTAAATATTAAATGACCGCGGTACGAATGTGCTATGTACATAGATCTGCACTGTTTAAAAGCACTGTTCTTTTAAAACAACACTGAATCAACTGTGTTGTGTGCAGGAACAGATGTGTCTCCTCCATATGCAGGGTTACTATTTGAGCGGTCCAGACGGCACGTAACCTTTGTGCTTCATGCTATCAATGCTCACTCTGGTGTTTATTCGCAAAGATCTGAGGATCTTTGTTGAAATATATACTAACCTTACCTGTGATTTTTTTTCGGTGGTCATCACAGATTGCTATAAAACCCACTACTGCATGAATGTCATCACTTCATGCATCTTTCAACTTTTTCCATCTTGCGCCTACTTACACTAAAGGTGTTATTCAGTAACAGTCGAACATGCCGCCGAATTGCACTGAATAGTGAATTACATTGTACAGTGCAATTTCGTGGCAATTCGGCTATTCAGAAAACTCACTGGCAATTTGCCAAATAACGGTGAATTGCCGGCGAAATACATTGCAATTCACCTCAGATCGCCGCAATTCGGTAACCTTCAGTGGCAGGGAAATTCCCCATAGAGAAGTAATGGTTAATCTAATCAGAGAACGCCAAACATCACTGTAATGTTGACGAAATGCCCAGATTTTTGTTGCTTTAGTTTGACAGGTTTAAACAGGCGAATCCTGTAGGTTTCAATGGGGAAGAAATGCAGTTCTTGTTATTCCTTTATTCAACCGTTTATTCTTTTCATTTGCAGCAAAAAGTCTTTTTATTTATTTCTTTTTAGAAATTTTTAGGCATGTTTCTGTATTTTTAAGTGAAATTTTTGATTCCCATTTTGTTTAAATGCTTTTTTTTTATATTTTGTAACAGATAGTTTTATTATTTTCATAGGACCTTTTTTTTTATAATTTTTTTGTTTTAAAATTGCCGTTTTTCTCTTTCTTTCCCCTCAGTTGGCCAGCATTTGAAGCCTGATCAGCTTTTTCCAGTGATGTTTGGCGGCTCATCGATGGCGTTCGGCGGATCGTCAGCCGTGTTCGACAGTGTGTTCATCGTTGGCTGCATTTGGCAGTTTGCGGCTGCTTTTGGCGGTGTGTGCGGCGTCATTTGGCAGATCGGCTGCTGTTTTCAACGGTTTGTTCTGCGGTCGGCGGCTGCGTCCAGTGGGTTGATCACCGGCATTCAGCATATCACCTCGGGGACCCCGCGGTGAATGCTGAATTCACTGCAGCGTCGGCGAAGTTAAATTCTCTAAAATTTGAAGTTAAATTCGTTAAAGTAGGCTGAATGAGAGAGCACTGAAATTTCAGTGCTCTCTGAAAAAAAAAACTATAGTTTTCAAGTCACTCCAGTTTTTCCATTCCTATTGTTACAACACTTATGCCAGTCTCTTCTTACAATTTCTGGCCCTCCTTCCTGTGATAGATCACTATCCTTGTTTTATCACTCAACAAGGACCAGCCAAGGACCAGCATGTACAGTACAGTTAAACTTACATTAATAGCTGAGAAGATCTTAGAAGTGGTGGTGGTGTCACAATTTAGCCAAAACATGTCAGAACTGCATATATGTTACAGGAGGTCATATATCTAGCTTGCCTATGTTTTCTTCTTGATAAAGGTCCTTAGATTAGACTGAAACATTGCAATCAAAGAAAACCCTGCTCCTGCTTATGGCAGACCCTGACTGATGTGACCGGTTCCTTTTTCTGGGATGTTTTCTACATCAGGAATTCCATTAAAGGGGTTAGTCGCAAAGCACCAGTGTTACAAACACTGTTAAAAATAGCCAGTATTACAATGACAACAAATGCCAGCATTTCACAAAATTTAAACCTAAATGGCAACAGTAGAAGCCGCACTGGGAAGCTACTCCTGTCACTCTTTGAGTGCTAGTTTTGCGAAATGCCAGAGTTTGTTGCTGCTGCTATAATTGCCATTTTCATATGAATTTGCAACTTGGGCGCTTTGCGATTCAGCCTTTAAAGATGTTGGTCTGTGTTCTTCTATTACAGAATGATATGATATATATAGTTATGCATCTGATGAGAAGGGAATTCTTGATTATCAAATTAGTAACCAGTTAAGCTAAATTACTTGAAATGTATACAAAATAATGACTTTGGCTTTCCTGGATAACTTGTTAATTAAGTAGAGCTAGTTGAATAAACATATACTTAAAATTTTAGCAGTCGTTTTAATAACAAAATAAGCAGCCTATAAGTAATGCTATTATATTATACATTCCTGTTACTTGCCCTCACTTAACCCCTTCACTACCAAGTGATTTTTACAAAAAAACATTGTGAGAAACGAGTTTTTTTTGTGAAATCATTTTAAATTAATTATACATTAAGAAATAGTTATTACAGTAAATAACCTATTTAGCCAGTAGATGGCGCCATCTACTGCCAAATTGTGTTACAGAGGTTTGAGCAGCAGTTCTATGTTTTTTTCCCCCTGCATCGGCTGCTGACTGCTGCTGAAATTACGATATCTCAGAGCTTTCAGCAGCTGATTCTACAGTTTTAGTTCTTCGGGCATTATGCCCACATGGCTAAAACTTCGGGGCACCTTCTGCAGCTCAAAAGCAAGCGAAATTAATTTGCCGCAAACTAATTTCATTTACTTTTGGGCTGCAGATCAGCAGATCGAGATATCTCGATATCGGGGCACCAGATGGTGGCTTTGAAGCCCAAGATATCTCTATCTGTAGTGAAGGAGTTAAACTCCAACTGCGTAGATCAACCAATCCAAGTTTATGTTTCATGTCTCATTTTTTAATCCTATTTTTAATTAAATCTGTTTAATACTGCTGCTTATATTAATTAGTCGATAGGGTAGCGCAATGGACAAAATATTAATGGTGTTTGTAACGAGCACGTACTAGCAGTAATTGTGATGTGCACAAGAAATAAGTGACGCACAACGTCAACAGCATTTGCAGGTTTCATCATTTATAAGTTCCCTATAATTGGTGAGAATTCCAGTCCATGTTAAAGGGCACATGTTTCATTTTATATAGAGCAGATCTGATGTTGATTTTTTTTTCCCTGTTCAGTGAAGATCTACAATGTTTTTTTTTCTGTATGGACAGGTCTTCCTCCAATCCTTCAGAAACGGTTATAGTAGATGATCACAAAAGAAGAGCTCTCACATTGAGAAAGAATTAAAAAAATCCCCGCTGGAGAGATTGGGAAAACGTATGTAAGAAAAGTATTCAAGTAATAAACGTAAATAAAAAAAAATTCCAGTAGAGAAACCATGACAGGACAGGTTAATAAAGAGTGGAAAAGATCAGAGGCTGAGTGTTTGCATGTTAGACAATACATCATAGCAGGACACATCACTTAGTAGGGCAAGATATAGCAATGTCTCCTGAAATATGGGAAAAATGAATATCATATGGAGGTTTGGACAAAAGTCTTAGGGCTCTATTACATTCTTCGCGCAAAAATGTGCGTGTGCGCAAAAACTCATTAACGCGAGGGGAAAAACCCTTTGCGCTGACCGTCAAATTACGACGTTCGCGCATACAATGCGTGTTACCGTCTAACGCGAGTTACCCTGTGCGAGCGAAAGTTCGTGCGCGCATCCCATACTTAACATTGTGAGTGCAAATGCGTTCGTGCGCTGGCACACGGATGGTATTACAATCGATGCGCAACTTTTTACGAACGACGTTTGCGTTCATAATTTTAACGTCTTTGAAAAGTTGGTGGTAACGGCAAATCTGGACGTTCTGGCCGAAACGAAAAACACCAACGACAGACACACAATAACACTGACAATTGCAAAGATGCTCAGCAAAACATGATTTTTTTTTAGTCTTCAATTAATTGTAAATTGTTTACAGAAATAGTGTTGGGATGAACAGTTCTAAACCCTAGATAGGGTCTATTACCATGTGAATTAGTTGCACTAATAAAACGAAAAAAAAACAAAAAAACATTTTCTTAATTTTTTTTCTAAATTTTTAAATTTTATTTTTTTAATTTTATTTTTATTTTTAATTTTTTTTACATTTTACATGGTCATGTTTGGTATCATTGGAAAGGCCACGCTCTGGCCGTTCCAATGATAGCAAACATTAATAACCCCTAGCTGTCACGGATCTGGAGATAGGGGGTTCATTGGAACCCCCTATCTCCACTATACGTGGCAGCAAGGGGTTCATTTCAAAACTGCGCGATTACGCCAGTCATTAGGGGGATATCCCGGAAGCTTAGCCGACATTCAAGATGTCGGCCAGCTCCGGGAGGGGACCGCGATACGGCGCATGTTAGCGCCATATTGCGATCCAGCCCCCTAGGGGTTAAAGACAGCCGCCACTTGGAAGGGCAGGCTGTGCCCTTCCAGGCGGTGCCTGCCTTTAATCGCTGGCCCGCGGGGAAGGGGAGGGGGAGAGGTCCGAAGGACCTCCCCCCTCCCCTTCAGGCACCTTCCCTGCAATGGCGGGGGGGGGTGCCTGAAATAGACGTCATCGCGCATACGCGATGACGCCTATCATGCCCGCCGGGGTCCCGGAGGCTGGGCTGACATCGAAGATGTCAGCCCGCACCGGGGGGCCGCACGATCGGCCGGACTACCGGCCGATCGCGGCTGCAAAGGGAGGACTTGCTCAGCGCGTCCTCCGCAGCGAAGTAGCTGAGCGCGTCCACCGCATTGAAAGGGTTAAATTTATTTTTTAAAGTTTTTTTCTTTTTTCTGTAACAGCCCTTTTTATTATCATTCATTGGAACTCATATTTATATTTCAGACATTTTCTCTCAATAGTTTGTTTGCAAACAGCGTTTCACTTTTCAAACATTCAAGAGTACTGTTTTTTTTAACTCCATTCGTCTGCGGTGTCGGGTCTTTCCGGCGGCTGCTCTGCGCTCTGATCGGCTCGGGCTCGGGTTTCTCTGGTGTCTTCGGTGGGGTTAATCCAGATGTTTTTGCGTGTTTCGGTGTGCGTTCGCCCTGGTTTTGCGGTGAGTGTTCGGCAGGTTTTCGGTGGCTTTTCCCTGCACTACAACGGCCCTGTGGTGCTTGCTGAATACACCACAGGGTCGCCGAAATGGGATCGCCGAATTGAAGAGAACGAAAAGTCACCGAACGTGCGTTGACTTTTCGATTCTCTTTGAATAACCCCGAGTATGTTAATTTTCATTTTTCATTTGTATTGGAAGCCCGTAAACATGGTTTTGGTAGTGAAAGGGTTAAGAGCGCTCGAAACTTAACATTGATAAAGAGAAAAGAATGTTTAATCTACTTAAAGTTTGAAGAATTTCTGGTAAACAAAATGAAACAAATTCCGTACAGCTGGAAGCATAATCCGTTGCGTGTGGCCATTTGACTGCAGGTCTTCAACTAAAGTCTGTTCTCCAAGTCTAGCAATAAAATCCAGGTCTCACAATATAATTCTTACCCTGTGCACAACTCGCTACTATTTATTATGAAATGCATTCTTTATATAATCCAACAAACAGCAATATGTTCAAACAAGAGCCTCCGCTTCTTAAATTATGATTTTTATAGGCTGTTTTCAACAGAATATCATAAAAAAATCTTGTTTTTATCCTTTTCGGTACATAACGATTCCTTTGATTTCAGTTCAAAATAGCTCAGCTATCTCGTTACAGATTAGAAGAACGTTTATATCAATAAGAAGGGAAAAAATAAACCATGTAAATGATTACGCCAAGACTCCTTCACACATGTACTAATGTTAGACATACCACTTGAACCATCACTCACGCTGCCCAGTGCTGACACTCCCACCATGGAATGTTTACGACAAGCAATAAATTACATATTCCCCTTATCTGGTTAAACTGGAAGACATTAAGTTTCCTGACAATGGGTCTGCAAGGGAGGATAAGAATTGCTTGCAAAGCACCTCATAAAAACCATCCTTGAATTTAAAGAAAGAATTCTCATCAGCAGAGACACGGCCGTTATTTTAATCTAATTTCCCCCATGTGTTTCAATGAAACACCGACAGCCGTTACCTTTTATACACAGAATGCGACATCATGCAAAATTCTACTTTGAATCTGTTATATAAAACTACAGTTCCAGATAAAAGAATATCGTGTATGCCTTCGTATGCCGAAGCAAGACTTTAACAAGAAGCCACTTATAAAATCGTATTCGTTCGAATTTAATGATGAGTGATTAGATACATCAACCTGGCAAACGCTCCGCTGGGAATGTAAATAAAGGGCGGTTGGCGCTGTGTTTATTTATTTATTTCTTGAGAAAGTATTTAACAGGACGGATACATTAAGATTTCTCTCGTTTTCAAGTATGTCCTGGGTGGCGAGTATGTACCGTTGGGTGTCTTGCCCAAGGACACTTACTGGAGAGGTGCTCGTCAGGATCGAACCCGTGTCTCCACAGTCTCTCTCCACGCAGAGCAGTGATGTTACCTCTACTCCACCCAGCCAGTTTTCCTGGGAATCTTCTTATATTCCTATGGACAAAGAAGGCATCATTCTATATACAGGTTCGATCCCAGCAAGAGCACCTCTCCCGTAAGTGTCCTTGGGCAAGACACCTAACGGTACATACTCACCACCCAGGACATATTTGAAAACGAGAGAAATCTCAATGTATCCTTCCTGGTAAAATCCTTTCTCAAAAAAAAAACCTGTAAAGATTAATGCAGTTAAAAGATGAAGGGCTCTATTACATTCTTTGCGCAAAAAAGCTCGCGCAGCGCGTTAATTTGTGCGAGAAGCGTTAAACGTTAACGCGTGTAAATTAACGCTAGTCTTACGATCTGCGCACATTTTTTCATCCGTCAAAAAATAACGAGCGTAAAAAAGATGCACAAAAACGCGCGCGCATTAACGTAGTGCGTAGAAATCGGTGTGCGCATTGTTTTTTTACGCGATTCAGCCAATCAGAATTAAGAACCACAATTGTCTCCCGTTAGGTTTTTGCGCCTGCCAAAATCAATCTGCGTATATATGCTGCAGCAATAATAAAAACACGCACATCTTCTATATTTTATTGTTTGGGTATGAGTAGAATGTGTAACTATACTTTGCTGTATTTTTTTTTGGGCTGGTGTATTTGGGTTCGTCCAAGTCGTTCAGATTTGCCATTAAAAACAGCTTTTCAAAGACGTTAAAATTATGCGCGCAAACATTGCCCATTAAATTTTGCGCATAGATTGTAATACCATCCGCGTACCAGCGCACAAACGCATTTGTGCTCACAATGTTAAGTATAGGACGCGCGCAGTACAGTACGCTCGCAAAGGGTTTGCGCAGGTCCACCCGCGTTAGACTTTAACGCGCATTTTTTGCGCGAACGTTGTAATATGACGTTCAGCGCAAAGGGTTTTGCCCCGCGCACACGTTAAGATTTGCGTTGGGAATGTTATAGATCCCGAATAGTTGTGCTTGCGCTGTGTGATGCTTTAAAAATGACAAATACTACACAGTATCCCTTATTGAACATTATTTCATAAATGGTCTGCAACATCAGCTTTAGGGTATATATTTTTTTCTTTTTGTCACACCCTTTGACAAGAATAATATATAAAATGGTTAAATTTGCTTTTGGATGTATTTAATTATAAATTTATATATATATATGCACACAACATACAATATATTATAGCACAACTTGTAGTTGTAATCTAATGGCATTTTGAGGATTGTAATTTTTCCAAAATGCACCAGATGAAAGAAACCTTTTCTGTACATGGGCACGATTTCATCATAGAATAATTACAGATATTTTTCTACTGGAACCCAAGTGTAATGTGCCTAAAGAATAATTATAGTGTTCTCAGAGTCAGAGTCAGAGTCACACCTAGTTATAAAGGTGCCTATGGCAATCACTGCAATTTGGTGCCCCCTTTCCAGATAGAAATCAAAAAGGTAGAAACAGTGAACGGCAAAAACGTTTATTGACCCCTTCACTACAAAGTGAATTTCCAAAAAAACATTGTCAGGCACCAGTGTTTTTTTGAAAAATAATTTTTGATGGATTATACAGTAAGAAATATTTGGACATATTCCCAATCTATGTCTTACTGTAATGACATATTTGGCCAGTAGATGGCGCCATCTACTACAAAAGTGAGCTACAGCCATTGCACGGAACCACGGGCTGCAACTGTATCGGCTTGCTGAATGTCCGATGTCAGGACATTCAGTTAGTTGATTTTACAGTTTTAGCAGAGCTGCAGATCGAGATAACTCGAGATCGGGCACTGGATGGTGCCTTTGAAATACGAGATATCTCGATCTCGGTAGCGAAGGGGTTAATATTGTTTTTTTTAATAAAATGGTAAATGTTTAACAAATTCCATGAATCCAAGTTATTTGAAGTAATATACATATATAATGAGCTATGTGCTTGTGAAAAAAGATAGGGAGCCCACCTATGCTATCCCTGGTGGTCCACTGAGACACCTCCATGTGCCTTTATCTGATTTCTTGTCCCCTAGTATGTGGGAGCATTGAGTACAATGCAGCTTGTGCGTTCATCAATGTCCTGGAGTGCACCTCCTTCAAGAGGAGCCTATGGCAGAGTGCTGCACTTTCCATACGCTAGTTACACCACTGCTCAGAGCCCTCACTCCCTCCCAGCTCCACCATGGTTGCTAGAATGCAGCCACATAGACTGACCGTCAAAGCTTGCTGTACAGAGTGAGAAGAATGAGTTGCTCCATTCATATTCCTTCAGAGATGTAAAATTATTATATTATTTAATTATAAATAAATGACTGTGCTGCAGGGGAATAGTCAGAACTGGAGCAAGGGGGTGATCACTTGATAATTGGAATATTTAAGTGGTAAAACAGGTCACCGGTATTTTCTGTCCTTGCAAACTGATTAATCTGGATCAAAAGACCACATTCTAATGCTATTTAACTGCATACATTCATTGTATATGTGAAGAAAAAGTCAATTGTTTTCAATGTAAATTTTTTTGGATTGCCTAAGTGCCAACTCTTACGTAATATCCATATTATATTTTGTAGGAATGTAGAAAAATCAAGCAGCAAAAAAACCTCAAATAATAGAATTGAAAACGAATATCATTTATCTTCCGGCTCAATTCTGTTCAACTCGTTCATGTGGCGAGATTTATTTTTGTTAGATCAAATCCGCAAGCTTTCCAGAGGCCTCTTATAGTCTGCATTCCTGCTACAAGATGTACACTTTTAGACTAATCATCAGATTGTGGACTAAGCGTAAACTTAAATATTTAATTGCACAAGAAAAGCCAGAAATACGCTGATTTCTCGTAATGTGTCAATAAGTGCTATAACTGCCTTTAACTGGGTGTGGAGTGTAAAATATTTCTGTCGCCTTTGTTGAGTCCAAAGACGGTCAATTAGGCTTTACTTTAAATACGTGTTTTGTTTTTCTAAAGCGAAAGCCGTTTGTCACCCTGCCACATTAGGATTATTTGCTGGGTTAATATGGATATGGGGATGTGTAGGAGATGTGAGCAGCTTTACACGGAATCTGACCCACGATACACTAGAAGAAGAAAAAAAAGACATAAAGCATAGAATTTAAAAAAATGAAAACATATTTGGTGGATCTTAAAATACGTAAGGGGTTATTCAAAGAGAGCCGAACTGGCCTCGAAATTGCACCGAACAGTGAATTTCCCGGTTACGGTGCACTTTTGTGGCAATTCGGCTATTCAAAACCTGGCAAATCGCCAAATATTGACAAATTGCCAGCGAAATACAGTGATCTTTGGCAGCAGTGAAATCCCCATAGAGACGTAATGGTTAATCTATTCCGAGAACACCGAACAGCATCGGAATGTTCTGATGTTTGGTGGTTTCATTTGGCAGGTTTAATCAGGCGAATGCCATAGGTTTAAATATAAAAATATTCCTGTTTTTATTAAATATCTATTAAACCCTTTATTCTTTTAATTTGCAGCAATTGTCTATTTTTTTAGGATTTTTTCAGCAATTTTTTTCCGATTTACATAAATCGCATTTTTTTCCAGTAACAAACCTTTTTATTATTATTCATAAGCCCTTATATGTTAATTCCAGACATTTTCGTCCAGTAGTTTTTTTTTTGCAAACAGCGTTTAAAATTTGCAATCATTTTGGTTTTTTTTTAACCACGTTCGTCAGCTTTATTTACTTATATATTTTTTCTTTGAGAAAGGATTTTACCAGGAAAGATAGACTGAGATTTCTCTTGCTTTCAAGAATGTCCTGGGTGGCGAGTATTTACCGTTAGGTGTCTTGCCCAAGGACACTTACTGGAGAGGTGCTCTGGCCGGGATCTAACCTGTGTCTCCGCAGTCTCTCTCCACGGTTATAGAGCAGTGATGTTACCTCTACTCCATCCAGCCGGTGCATTCTGTGTTTTTCGGCGTCTGGTCGGCACTGTCTTCGTTGGATCTTCGGCTTTTTTCGGAGGCGTTCAGCAGGTTTTCGGCGGCATCGGATAGGATCCGATGTTTTCCGGTGGGTTCCTGGCGGCTTATCGGATCCAATAATTTCGGCGGTTTTGCAGTGGTGTTTATTTTCAGCTCGTCAGTTTTTTGGCGGATTTTACTTGCACTTCGGGGAATTTAGCATTCCCCGCAGGGTTGGGGAATTTGATTCCCGAAGTGCTCTTTGAATAAGCCCTATACATTATCATCACAATCATCAATATTTACAATAACAAGTCATATTAGAAAATCAGGGAGAAAATTAACAAATGCAATTTTAGAAAGCAGACTCACTGTTGGAAGAAGAACTATTTGTTGTCGATGTTCCTTCAACACTTGCTTTTGGTAGCTGGTGATTCTTTTTCCTGGCTACCAGGAGAATAAAAAATCACCTAGAGCTATTTACGGCCTCACACTTCTATACTACTTTCTTCTATAGGGGAGAGTAAAACAAGCTGCCTGACAAGTCTAGCAGTAAATAAAGTTACAACTTGACTTAGAATTGCAAATGGGCCATAATTTTTTTCTTGGTATAAAGGCTGGATGTGTAGAGGTCTCCTCTATCATGAATTTACCTTATACGGGAACATTTTAGTTGACGATTTCATATAATGTTGCCATGACTACAAGAAATATTAAAGTACTGTTTGGCATCAAGATCCATAAACCTGATTGCTTCTAAAAAGTGAAAAAAGATAATGTTTCTTAAGGATATTTTTTATAGTAATGTGTTTTTTTATAGTTATAGTAGAGCCAAAAAGATACAGGGTTATCCAAAGAGCTCCGAATTGCTTGAGAAAGGTAACCGAACGCTGAAAATCAGTGTACGGTTACCTTTCCTGACCATTTGGCTATCCAGAGAGCAGGCAATTCGCCAAATCCTGGCGAATTGCCTGAACATACGGTGCCTGTTCGGTCCCTGTTCGAGGGCAGTGAAATCCCCATGAAAAAGCACTGCTTCGGCTATTCACTGAAGCACACACCCCAACCTCACTCAGTGCTTGCACCAGGCCCTTGCACAGAACAACTCAGTACCCTCATCCAGCTGGACTTTCCACAATGAGGCATCTTGTGTAGAGGCTCCATTCACTGAAGCACACACCCCAACCTCACTCAGTGTTTGCACCAGGCCCTTGCACAGAACAACTCAGTACCCTCATCCAGCTGGACTTTCCACAATGAGGCATCTTGTGTAGAGGCTCCATTCACTGAAGCACACACCCCAACCTCACTCAGTGTTTGCACCAGGCCCTTGCACAGAACAACTCAGTACCCTCATCCATCTGGACTTTCCACAATGAGGCATCTTGTGTAGAGGCTCCATTCACTGAAGGTGATCTGACATTTCTACGTCTCACATAGCTTAATGCATTTTGTTTTTGATGTATATTATGTTAACTCTGTAATATCACTGTATGTGTTTGTATGTGTGTGATACATATATATATATATGTGTGTGTATGTATGTATATATATATAATATATATATATATATATATATATATATATGTATGGCACACAAGTGTATCTTTATATATTTTGAATTGTTGCAATGCTATCTGAATTCTACATTTTCTACCCATTTGTTCTAAATCTGCAATTCTGCCAAATGCCCTGTTCAACGAACCTTACCTTTTATTGCCCCCTACAAACTCCCCCCTAAGTTCCTCGACAGTTTCAACCCAATGTGATGCTATTTGCAATCTTGATTTCTTTCAGCACACACCCAACCTCACTCAGTGTTTGCACCAGGCCCTTGCACAGAACAACTCAGTACCCTCATCCAGCTGGACTTTGCTCCCGCCCGCCCTCCCCTCACCCACCACACCCCAAGGTTTTCATTTGATATATACCCAACTAATTGATCATGTGATATCGCAGCAACCTACACCATTTACTCTGGTACCTCTCTATTTCCTGTTTACTCACCTCCAACACCTTTCACTATAATGTTTATCCCACTATTGCTTCTCTTTTCTTTATCATCCCTTCTCTCTAAAGCTACTCTCTCCTTCTATATACATTTTCCAATTGCCCCAGGATGGAAAACCAGTGCCAATCACCACAACAGCCTGCTCAGTTCTTTTAACCTATCAGCTGAGTGCTGGTGGAGAGTGTTAAAATCCAGCCCTCCCACCCCCCACACAAAGATTTAAAACTCTGCAACCACATTATCAAAAGAAAACACTGTCCAAATCCTATTTATTCTGCTACTTTCCCTGGCAAACGATGTGGAAACTAACCCTGGTCCTATAGGTGACACAACCTTTAGTCTCCCCACTAAAAAAGGCCTCTCATTTGTGCACTGTAACATCCGCAGTTTACTCCCTAAATTGGATGAGCTTCAGGCTTGGTGTTGTTATTACAAACCCAAAATCATTGTGCTCACAGAGTCATGGTTAACCCCAAAAGTACCAGACTCTGCCATATCAATACAGGGGTATTCATGTTTTAGAAAAGACAGAGCAAAGAAAGGAGGGGAATTGTTATTTATGTTGAGGAGTCCATAAAGTTCACCCCTTACAGACTTCTAGCTCTCCTGTCACCTTTGATTTCTTCTCTGGTATAATTGAGATCCCATTCAGTAAATCAATCATTGTTGCTGGGTTCTATCGCCCACCGAGCTCTCCAGTGCACTCCCTCTCTGACATATCTCAAATCCTTAATAACCTACTTGCCCAAAACCAAAAAAGTGAACTGCTGGTCCTTGGCGATTTTAATACAGATTGGCTAAATCCTAAAAACAATAAACACTGCTCGCTGTTTAAAACTTTGCAGCTAACTCAATTAATCTCCTCCCCCACTCGCATTAATATGAAAAGCCCCAACCATACCTTGTTGGACTGGATTCTCTCCTCATCTCCTGATAGAATACAGGAGGCAGGCGTTCTTGCTAATAGCTTTAGTGACCATTGTCTAGTGTACTGCGTGCGCAAAATTAAGGCCTTGAAATCTACCCCAAAGGTAATAACCACCAGGTCTTTCAAGAAATTTATTCTTGAATCCTTCCTAAGTGATCTCAAACAGCTCCCCTGGTACAGGCTAAACCTAATCCCAGACCTAGACTGTGCAGTTGAATACTTTCAGTCTGAGCTCCTGCAAGTCTGGAATTCCATGCCCCGCTGCGTAAAGTGCGAGTAAAAGGACTCATCTCCCCTGGTTACAGCTGATCTTACACTAATGTACCAGCTTAGAGATTCACGGTGGTCAAATTTCAAGAGTACTGGTTCCATGAACGATCACTACGAATACCGAAAATGTTGGAATGAATGCACAAAACAAACAAAAATGGCCAAAGCCCATTACTTCAATGAAAATCTAAACAATAACATCTCAAACCCTAGAAACTTTTGGAGAACCATAAGTAACATACAAGCACCCCCAGTCCACTCCCAGCCAGCTGCTGTCAAAGTAAACAACCAAACCCTGCAACACCCGCTAGATGTAGCAAATGCCTTTAATGATTATTTTGTTGGATGTGCCACCACTTTGATTGCCAAGCTAGGAAATGACATGCAATCAGAGAGGCCTCATGCAGGTCAGGCCCCCCAACTGTGCAAAGTCCCTGTATCAGAGAGGAATTCAGTTTTAGACCAGTGCCTGTCAGTGTCGTTACTAAACTTCTCCGTAAGCAAATGAAATACCAGTCTGGACCTCATCAAATACCAGCAATGCTGCTGAAAATCAGTGGCCAGCAATTGCAAATCCAGTCGCAACCCTAATAAATGAGTCACTGGCAACTGGTTACATACCCAAGCTCTGGAAGACTGCAAGAGTGGTACCTATCCATAAAAGTGGTGACAGTACTTTGGTATCCAACTACCGTCCGATATCGTTGCTCCCTGTAATGTCAAAAGTCTTGGAAAAATGTGTCTACACACAATTACGTGATTATTATCAATATTGGAACTACTTAACCCCGGATCAATCAGGCTTTCGCCCAAATCACTCAACCACAACCGCCCTTTTAAAAGTCTGCAATGATATCCAAGCTGGGATGGAACAAGGAAACCTAACTGGAGCCATCTTCCTTGATTTTGCCAAGGCTTTTGACACGGTAGACCATGGCATCTTGTTAGAAAAACTTAAAAACTCTGGCATTGGTGATCGCACGCTAACCTGGTTTCAATCATATGTATCCGACCGATCACAATATGTGTCAATTTCTGGCAGCTCCTCCCTCCCGCTCCCAGTCACTTGCGGTGTACCCCAAGGCTCAATACTAGGCCCCCTGCTATTCACAATATTCATAAATGATCTGCCCAACGTCTGCAAAGCCTCAACTGTACATATGTACGCAGACGACACTGTGATCTATACCAGCAAACCAAATCTCCCGCAGCTGGAGGCCGTGCTGCAAGAACAATTCACAGAGGTAGAAAAGTGGATCAAAAACAACAAACTTTTTTTAAATACGGACAAAACTGTAACGATGCTCTTTGGAACAGCACCTAAACTACACAAATTGCAAAATCCCCATCTATGTGTTGGGACAATATCAAATGGCACACTGACCACAGTCACTTCTCTCAAATATCTAGGTATGTGGTTGGACCCTAATCTATCCTTTGGCCCCCACATCGAAAAACTCTCATCTAAACTTTACCCCAAACTAGGTGCCCTGTACAGAAACAAATCCTGCCTGAGTCCCGCGGTAAGAAAGCAGATTGTACAGCAAATGCTTATGCCGGCTATTGATTACGGAGATGTAGTGTATGCAGCCGCCCCGCAAACACACCTTCATAAACTTACTACACTGTATAACTCATTCTGCCGCTTTGCGCTACAATGTAACAACATGACCCACCATTGTGACATGTTAAAACAGCTAAACTGGCCATCGCTAGAATCCAGACGCACCCTTCACCTTTCCAGCCTGGTGTTTAAGAGCATCTCTGGGAAGCTGCCACCCTACCTGAATAGACTGCTTCCCCCAGCAGCTCCCTCATCATATAACCTCCGATCCAGGACCAGCACCTTACTTGCAATACCACAATACAAAAAGACAGTGGCTCGGTCCTCATTTTCCTACAGAGCACCACAATTATGGAATAACCTCCCAGACACCATCAAATCTTCCACCAGTCTTAAGTCACTCAAAATTTCCCTATTAACATACCTCAATACAGAATGCACCTGTAAACATGTAACCTAGTGACTATATTTCCTACATATTTATTTTCTGTTAATCTGTATATTTGTGTTGTTAATATCTTACATTGTATTACTTTGTATTTCTGTAAATGTAACACTTCAATGTACTTGAACCCAGGACATACTTGAAAACGAGAGAAATCTCAATGTATCCTTCCTGGTAAAATCCTTTATAAATAAATTCAGAGAACACAAACCAGCAGTGAAAGGTTCCCCTAATGCCCTGCCATTTGGTGGTTTAATTCGGCAAATTTATTCAGGAGAATCCCATAGGCTTCAATGTTAAAAATATTCCCGTTTTAACTCAATATCTAATAAACCGTTCATTATAAAATTCTGCAGCAAAAAGTCTCTTTATTTATAGATTTTTTAGGATACTCTAAGCATTTTTCTGATTTTTTTTTTTTTTAAAAGTCTAATTTTTTTTATTTATTTTTTTCAGTTTACTTATTTTTTTTGTAACAGCCCTCTTTATTATCATTCCCTGGACCTCCTGTGAAAATTTCAGACATTTTCGCTCAGTAGTTTCTTTGCAAACAGCGTTTCATTTTCACAGATTCATACAAATGGTTTTGCTAATTTATTCACTGCCTCCTCTACGTCACAGCTGCTTCGGCTCTGTGTGATTCGGCTCCTGTTCGGCTCCTGTTCGGGTTTTTCGAAGGTTAATCCAGATGTTTTTGCTTGTTTTCAGCGTGCATTCGGGTAGTTTTCGTCAGTTTTTGCGGCAGCTTTTCCTGCAATTCGGGGACCCTGTGCTGTTTGCTGAATACACCGCAGGGTCACCGAAATGCAATCGGCAAAAGGAACCGAATTGAAGAGAACGAAAAGTCACCGAACGTGCGGTGACTTTTCGAATCTCTTTGGATAACCCTGATAGTGTTAAAGTCTAAGGTAGAGGTCAGCAACCTTGGAGCCCCAGCTGTTTTGGAACTGCATTCCACAGGAGGCTCAGCTAATCTAATGTTATATCAAATGCAGTGTTCGATCACATCAATCTCATGAGTACCTGAGCATCACGGGAGATATACAGGGTTATTCAGAGAGAGGTGAAAAGCAGGAGAATGATTGGAAAATGGAAAATTCTAGGTCAAAATAGTTGATATGGAAAGTGAGATTAAAGGGAGAATTTTGCTGGTTTGGTTATTTTGACCTAAATTTTTCCATTCTCCAGTCATTCTCCTGTTTTTCACCGCTCTCTGAATAACCCTGATAGTTTCAAAACATCTGGAGGGTCAAGGTTGCTGACTCCTGCTATGTGCAATCATGAACTGGACTCCAGAGTCTTCTTTTAACCCTACAGATCATATCTAAAGATCTGTTAGATCTACGGTTGGCTGGATGATGGTAGTGTAGGCATACTGTACATGCCTTTTTCACATAGTCCTACATGTACACTCAATGTTATCATCATTTTTTTTCATGGAATCTCCTAAACTTGTAAATTACCACCTGGAATTCCTTCCAATCACCCTTCGTAGTCTACCAGTTGTACAATATGAAGGCCCTTCATACTGTGTCCTTGCTCGTTTAACTGATTATTCTGGTTTGTATAGTCATGTAAGTTATTATTGCTACTCTGTTTCCACTTTACCATAATAAATGAAATAATGGGGGAAACCCCCTCTGGTTCACTACAACCATAATGTTTGCCATCTTGGAGTTACTCTGGAGACCAACTCCTTGGAGAGCACCGGTGGTTGGGTCTACTGACTGCTGCTATTAGTAGAACTTACCCACACCCAATACGCATCATTTGAGACAAACTGAATCAGGCCAGAGATGGTCCACTTTACGTCTTGCTGTTGCAACCCTTTGGTGAAATGTGGTTACATTTTCTTTGCACGTCCTATAATAAAAATGTAATAAATGAAAAAAAAAGTCCAAGCTTAACAACATCATGGAATTGCTAGTGCAAAGTTCAAATTGGCTGATGTGTGGCATCTGTCAGTAAGCAATTTATCTCCCATAGTGAAAACAAGTTTACATTATTAAACAAATGTTAGGAAGGTCAGTAACAGGGATCACTCCTCTGCCCATCTCCAGCGAGCCCCAGGCCACATGGCTCTCACATGGAGCAGGACGTACAAAGGAAAGCTCAACTCATCACATAGCACTCTGGCGATGAAAGCAATATCTGCATATCTATTAGCGAGGTGAGATGGAGTCAGGCCATCTGAAACCATGATTAGATGTGAAGTTGTTTTTTAATTGAACTGAAAAACTCCCAGTACTCTTAAATCACATTCACTTTTATCTGTAGTCTACAACAAGCAGACAATGTATCAACCACACTCCAAAAAATCGGAGTTACTCTACAGATTTGGGCTATATCTCTATACACACACTGTTTTACTGTTGGGTTTTTATCACATACTATTTTTGGTTTTGTTTTTCACTAGGTTTGGACACACCTTCGAGATTTGCCGTGTCGCGGTTACTATAAGTAGACCAAAAAAATCTCTTTCTGGAAGTTCACCGGATTTTGTGCGCACGTGATACATTTTTGTCTATTGTATATTATGTGGCTGTCTGCTAGTTTTACCGTGTTACCCACGTGTGATGGGATTTGTGTGGGTAACTCATACTTCTGTTGTTTAGTGGTAGTCTAGTCTCCTTATTTGCAGTACATGTAGCAGGTATACCAATGAACTTGGAGGACCTAAGAATGTCAATTTAACAGATTGTACTGGGAATTAATATGCATGGTAGCAATATATATATATAGCTATAAGGGTTGTGGTATATATATATGTTTATAAGCAACTGGAAATGGATGCACTCTAGGAATTCAATAAAACAAAAAAGTTTATTAACAAATCATGTTAAAATGCCGACATGTTAAAATGCACATCACAGCAATTCAAAGAACTGCGTCACAGAGCTCCGGTGCTACATTCCCCATGTGCAGAACAGAAGGTATATTCACTGAACAGTAAAATCCACTTAAAGCTGTAAAAATAAAAGTGAAAACAATCAGGGTTATCCAAAGAGATCAGAATGGCTGGAGAAAGGTTACCTCTCTTGGCCATTCGGCTATCCAGAGAGCAGGCAATTCGCCAAATCCTGGCAAATTGCCTGCACATTCGGTGCCTGTTCGGTGCCTGTTCGAGGGCAGTGAATCCCCATAAAAAAGCAATGCTTTGGCTATTCAGAGAACACAAACCAGCAGTGAAAGGTTCCCGAAATGCCCTGCCATTCGGTGGTTTAATTCGGCAGGTTTATTCAGGCGAATCCCATAGGCTTCAATGTTAAAAATATTCCCGTTTTAATTTAATATCTAATAAACCATTCATTATAAAATTCTGCAGTAAAGAGTCTCTTTATTTATAGATTTTGTTAGGATATTTTAAGCATTTTTCTGGATTTATATTTTTTTTAAAAAAATTCAGATTTTGTTTTTTTTTTACTTTTCTTCTTTTTTCTGTAACAGCCCTTTTTATTATCATTCCCTGGACCTCATATGTAAATTTCAGACATTTTCGCTCAGTAATTTCTTTGCAAACAGCGTTTCACTTTTCAAACATTCAAGCAAACTGTTTTTCTAATTTATTCACTGCATTCGTCTGCGGTGTCGGGTTTTCCGACGGCTTCGCTGCGTGTGATCGGCTCCTGCTCGGGTTTTTCTGGCGTTTTCGGCGGGTTAATCAAGATGTTTTTGCGGGTTTTCGGCGTGCATTCGCCGGGTTTTGTGGTTAGCTTTTGTCAGGTTTGCGGTGACTTTTCCCTGCAATTCGGGGACCCTGTGGTGCTTGCTGAATACACCGCAGGGTCGCCGAAACGAACCGAATTGAAGAGAATGAAAAGTCACCGAACGTGAGGTGACTTTTTGATTCTCTTTGAATTACCCTGAATATTTTTGAGGAAATTTTAAATTTCTAGTATGCTATGTATGATTGTTAAAGGGCCACTAACACAAAAAAAGGAAATCTTCCTAGTTTGTTTATTTTATGTTTCTGATATCATATGATTTTTTACTTTGTTTTTCTTTGTTATTAGAATATTTACTAAGATGTCACTGTGTGCATCCATTTTGTGATATTTTGTGTTTTAAACAGGTATTCTATGGGTCCGATCTACAAAAAAACAGGCTCATAAGGATTGCATTGCGTGCATTGTATGTAAATGACATTGCCAGGGGTAGTGTGACTTGTTGGAAGAAATTACATCACTAGAGGGTACAATTGAGTGTTGTTATCCCACTATCAGATCTCATTCAGCTGCCATATCTTACCCCTGGTAGCCTAGAAAACACAATAGACCATCTACAGCCTTGCAAAAACATTCCCTCCCCGCCCCATTGCCTCTTCATTATTGTTTTATCCCAAACCACAGCTGTAAAGCGAGACTTGCCATAAGATTTTGGTAAATGTTGTATCATGGGAAAATATATTTTCCATTAAAGGCAGTGTTAATGTACACATGTAAACTTCATTCATACTGCACATGTTAGAGATAGTAATCTTGACAGGCCCTGCTGCCCACAATGTGCTAGCACAGCTATAATAATGCAGCTAGAGCTCCCTGTTTCTGTGATAGAATAACAGAACTCCAAGCTGTTCATGCAGCTTCAACACCTTGACAAGTACGTCCGCGATGCTGAAAATTTGGGGGCACATTCTGGAGCTCATTTGCAAATGAATTTAGTTTTTGGTTAAAGAAATTCCTTTGTGTTGCTTTCCTGGTTCTCTTCCTGTCTCTCGCTTTGCTCCTTCTGTGTCTCCTTCGCTGCTGCCAGCTCCTCTCTCAATTGGGGTACCGCAAGGCTCTGTTCTGGGTCTCCTACTCTTCTCGATCTATACCACCTCCCTTGGCAACCTCATTTCTTCCTATGGTTTTCAATATCATCTTTATGCTGCTGACGACACCCAAATCTACCTTTCGTTCCCGATCTCTCTCTTTCTGTGTTGGACCGTGTTTCAGCCTGCCTATTAGCTGTCTCCGACTGGATGACTTCCCATTCCCTAAAGCTTAACCTCTCTAAAACTGAACTTATTGTCTTCCCTCCTTTAGTACCAACATTTCTGCGCCCATTTCCCTTCAGGTGAATGGTGCTACTAATCCTCCTACCTCTCGGACTCATTGCCTCTGTGTCCTCTGATCTCTCCTTCACTCCTCACATTCAGTCTCTAACCAAATCCTGCTACTTCCATCTAAAAAACATTGCACGCATCCGCCCCTGTCTTAATCAGGACTCTGCTAAAATGCTCATCCAAGCTCTAATTATCTCCCGCCTTGAATACTGTAACCTCATTCTCTTTGGCCTTAAGAGATCCCAGATTCTCCCTCTACAGTCTGTAATAAACGCCAGTGCCAGGCTCATCCACCACACCTCCTGCACCTCTCACATCTCACCCCTCTGTCAATCTCTACACTGGCTTCCTGTTTCCTTTAGAATCCAATTCAAAATATTGGTGATCACGTACAAAGTTCTACATGACCACGACCTGCCTACATCTCCTCCCTTATTAGCAGGTACATCCCGTCCCGACCACTTTGCTCTGCCAATGATCTGATGTTATCATTTCCTCATGCCAGAATTCCAAACTCTTGCCTTCTCCCGAGCTGTCCCCTTTCTACGGAACTCCCTCCCCCGCAACATTAGACTCTTCCCATCTCTCCAGTTTTTCAAGAAGTCTCTGAAACACATTACTTTTGAAAAGCCTGTCGACTCACTCCAGGATTCCCCCACTTACTCCATCTTCCGACACAGCCCACATGCGCCCCGCTACTTCATGTTCTAGATTTTCCCTCACCTAGTGTGTCACCTATCCTCTTAGATTGTAAGCTCTCAAGCAGGATCCGCTCTCCTACTGTTCTGTGTGTTTAACTTGTATGAATATTTGTTATTCTGTCTCATCTATTGTGCAGTGCTACAGAACTTGTTAGCGCTTTATAAAAAAGTGTAACCGTAGCTGTTGCTTTAGAATGAGATCAGATCTGGTTCACTTGATGTTGGGCTTCTCCACACTTGAAATATCTATCAAAATCAGTCAATAAAGTCCGACGGTAAAGTTACCAGTAATGAATTTTTAACATATTAGCAAAAATGGCTGAACAGGTAAGTAATAGCGTTTATATTATCATAAGTGTCCTTTTGACTTTCAATTCACCATTTAGTGAGGAAGAAAAACAGCAAATAAACCACAACGCTATTTAGTGGAAACACTAACAGGGTTATTCAAAGAGATCCGAATTGCTGGCGAAAGGTAATCAAACGCTGAAATTCAGCGTTCGGTTACCTATCCTAGCCATTCGGCTATTCAGAGAGCAGGCAGTTCGCCAAATGTTGGAGAATTTGCCTGCACATACGGTGCCTGTTCGAGGGCAGTGAATTCCCCATAGAGAAGCAATGCTTCATCTATTCAGAGAACACAAACCAGCAGTGAAAGGTTGCCGAAATGCCCTGCCATTTGTTGGTTTCATTCGACAGGTTTATTCAGGCGAATCCCATAGGCTTCAATGTTACAAATAGTCCCGCTTTAAATCAATATCTAAAAAAACGTTTATTATAATATTCTGCAGTAAAACGTTTTTATATTTTTAGATTTTTTAGGATCTTTTAGCCATTTTTTGGGATTTTTTCACGAATTTTTTTTCTGTTTTCTTTCAAATCGTTTTTTCTTTTTTCTGTAACAGCCCTTTTTATTATCATTCATTGGATCTTATATGTAAATTTCAGACATTTTCGTTCTGTAGTTTCTTTGCAGCCAGCGTTTCACTTTTTAAACATTCAAGCGTATTGTTTTTTTTAACTCCATTCGTCTGCGGTGTCGGGTTTTTCCGGCGGCTGCTCTGCACTCTGATCGGCTCCTGCTCAGGTTTATCCGGCGTGTTCGGCCGGGTTAATCCAGATGTTTTTGCCGGTTTTGGTGTGTTCGTCGGGTTTTGCGGTGAGTGTTCGTAGGGTTTGCGGCGGCCTTTCCCTGCACTACGACGGCCCTGTGGTGCTTGCTGAATACACCGCAGGGTCACAGAAATGGGAGCGCAAAATCGCACCGAATTGAAGAGAACAAAAAGTCACCGAATGTGCGGTGACTTTTCGATTCTCTTTGAATAATCCTGTAAGAGTAGTGATTTTATTATGACATGTCCCCTGAGGGCAGTTTCAATAGTTTCCTATTACTGCTGTCCTATTTTTTTATGTTTTATAGGAGCCTTTTTGTGTTTAAACTTCAACAGTTTCCCAAAAACATACATATTTCTTGTCTCTTTTCCTGAACTTCAATTTTGTACTTTGTGGGGGGGGGGGGTAATCTGTCAAGTTTGGAAATGCTATAAAAGATACATTGTTATGTTCGGTGCACAAGCCGAAGTCAAATCTAAATTGGTCATAAATCCATGGAGAACACTAACAAGAAGTAGCAGGAGGTAGCAGGATCTCCCTATGATTCACCCAACAATACTCAGACTTAATTTGCACTTCTCCAGACAGATTTGTTACACCGAGGTCACGGCAAATATTTTAAAACATAGTAAAGATGTCAAACTGTCACAACTGTATTT
Organism: Leptobrachium leishanense; assembly: GCA_009667805.1. Classification (NCBI taxonomy): domain Eukaryota; kingdom Metazoa; phylum Chordata; class Amphibia; order Anura; family Megophryidae; genus Leptobrachium; species Leptobrachium leishanense. The sequence goes on from CM019066.1 coordinate 90,991,238, forward strand.
GTATGTTTGTACAATGTTAATAAAATTATATATATGTACATAACTCAAGAAAGAGTACAATGTAACTAGTCACGATGTCATGGCGCGATAAGCAAATTCCATTCACTAAAAAAACATAGTAGACAAATATCAGAAAAAAACTGTGACAAAAGGAGTTCCAAAATGCACAGTGTTACAACTCTAATAATTCCAGCAATGCCCCAAATGTATATTTTCATGGTTAAAATAGTTAGTAGAGCTTTTATTGTTTTGTTGTGTGTATTGTCATGTTATTGAAGGCTATAAGGTTGTTGTAGATCCTTTTCTATGTTAGAATCTCTGCATTTAATCCCTTCACTACCAAGCATTAAAATTTTTTTTTATCATAACATTTAATTTTTTTGAGAAAGTATTTTACCAGGAACGATACATTGAGATTTCTCTTGTTTTCAAGTATGTCCTGGGTGGCGAGTATGTACCGTTAGGTGTCTTCCCAAGGACACTTACTGGAGAGGTGCTCTTGCCAGGATCGAACCTGCGTCTCCACAGTCTCTCTCCACGGTTATAGAGCAGTGATGTTACCTCTACTCCACCCAGTCGGATGTGATGTTAACAGTTAATTATAGGGTAAAACAGAAGTTTTGTAGAGAAATTGTTATTCTGAGATTTAAAAATAAAATGTAAATTTGCACATTTTTATTTTTTCATGTATTAGTTTATCCTTTACATAAATATTGTTGACATGCAAGATTCTGAACTCTAGTTGGTGTCATTTATTTTACACAATTTCAAACGAGGTCTGCATTATTATCATACAGGCAGAAAGGACCTTTGCATACAGTAACTGTGATAAAGATTAAATAATAAAAATGGCCAGATATCCTCCTTATATGGATTTGTAGTGATCATAATTAGGGACGAGCTGTTCGGTTCGATCAGTTAGGAGTTCGATTCGAACTTTGGCCATTTGCAAGTTGGCGAACTTCGAACTTTTTGGGTGTGTTCGGTTCGAGTTCGTAAAAAAAAAAGAAATTTAGAAAAAAATATAAAAAATGCTTAAAAAATACAAAAAAATCTAGAATAAAAAGACTCTCTACTGCAGAATATTATAAGCAACGGTTTATTAGATATTGAATTAAAAACTAATGTGTATGTGCAAAGATTCTCACCTCTAAATGACCTGTGTTTTTCAAACGGCATAACAACAGGTGTTTTTAGTCTGGTGTAATGAATTTGATACATTGTATGTATGTATGTATGTAGACTATACTGAGGGGGTGGGGTGGTGTCTGCTTCTGAGGGAGAAGTGTTAATTTCCCTCCTAAAACTTCTTCTAAGATGCTGCATTTCACCGCTGTGTGCTCATGCTCAGCTCATTTTTACCGCTTTCGCTCATCATGTTTAAACGCGATTTTGAAGCCACAGCTTATTAAATGACCGACATGTTAGATATCGTTCTTTCCGGCAGACTCCGCAGATTCACAATATATCATTTTTATATGTATACGTCCTGTCCTGGCTGTATATTATGAAAAAAATGCAATAAAAATTAAATTTTTAATCATCTGCAGTGTGTCAAGTGTTTTTTTTTTCTTCACATTTTAGCACATGAGCGTCTGCGGTTATGTTTTCTATAGGGTGCGCTTGTACAAAAATTAGAAATGGGGACTTGTTACATTTTGTGGGGGAATTACGTGATTTATAGCAAACGCATCACATAGAAAAAAATCATTAGTGTATCATCGTTCACATTATAATTGAAATGTGAACAATATTGCTGCATTAATAAAAATAACACACAAAAAAAATAGATGTTTTTATTTTTTTTTACTTTATACCTGGTCATGTTGGGTATCATTCGAAAAGGCCATGCTCAGGCCTTTTGATTGACACCCTCCATGTCCCACTAGATGCCTGGAGATATCGGGGTTCAAATGAACCCCCTATCTCCACCAGGGGATTGGCCTGGGCAATATATATACGCATGATGTGAGCTGGCCTGGGCAATATATATATACGCATGTTGTGAGCTGGACTGGGCAATATATATATATACGCATGATGAAAATTTGCAAAGGATAAGGCACGCAAAGTGAAATTTTGATGTGTCTGAAATTGAAACTTACGTGACAACTCTTATTTTTTTTTTCCGTTAATTTATATTTGTTCAATACAGTTAATTTTAATTTGTTTAATAGAGTTAATTTAAAATGGTTTAATACAGTTTATTTATATTTATTTTACCTTTACTATTGGTGCTTTTCAAACTTTATTCTTAAATAAAAAGAAATTTAGCAGTTTCATGTTGTGTCGTTTTTTTGTTTTTTTTTGGGGGGTGCAAGTAGCTGGTCTTGCCTAGGGCGCAAAATAGTCTAGCACCAGCCCTGACCTCATGGTCCACCCCTGCACTCTTCCACAATACCACAGAGGGGTTACTGTATGATGGCACTTGCTGGCCTGGCACCAAAGGCACAATATTTGGCTGCACTGCCACTGACGCCTGTATCAGATTCATATCCTCAGAGGGGTTACTGTGTGACGGCACTGTTGCCGACGCTAAAGGCCCAATTTTAAAGCACCTATTGTTACTTTCATCCAAAGCCTGCATAAGTTTCACAATAATTTAGTCAAAAAATCACTAAACTTTTTCTGCGTATCCGAAAATGTCTCCTCTTTTCATACAGACTGCCGCCCCAAGCAGTCGTTTATGGATAGATTAAAGGAAAAGCATTTACCGTCATTTGAAATGTCATTTTTTGGTTTTTACATATTTCTATACATCCTAGAAATCCGCCACTTCACGGGCAGGTTATGGGGACCTCCTAGGTACGATATTTGAAGGAATTTCTTCATTTTTATTTTTAACCCTTATTTCATGGAAAACTCACTGTCCCTTTAAAAAATTTTTTTAAAAACTTTTTGTCCTTGTTTCCTGTCCACCAGGGCACTACCCAGACCCCCATACACCTTTTATGGCAAATATCTAGCAGATATGCCCTCTTGGAGGGCACTCTAAAAATCGAATTTTCAGCCCCATTGACTTGTATAGAGTTCGAGTTCGAATTCGAACATTTGGAAAGTTCGAGTTCGAATGCGAACCGAACTCGGGGGTGTTCGGCTCATCCCTAATCATAATGAGATTATTAGCAATGCAGCTTCCACAAAATACAAATATGAAAATAATATCCGTATGTGACATAATTCCTGTAAATGTAAATTTATCTGTACTGTACAGGGGTTTACAGTCATTTTAACCTCACAAATATTATCCCTCTAAAGCAGTGAGTGACCCCAGAGCTCTCCATGTATTATGCCAAATGCCTGGCTGATGTAATGCTGCAGTTCTCAAATTTGAACTTTTTGTTACAGTGAGGCAGCTACTATTTGCAACTGGTTTTATGTCTCTCCAGGGTGCTTGGAGAGCCATAAAACAATGGGCTCTGTGGAGTGTTGGGCTTTAAGGACTGCGTGGTGGGATCCGGGAGCCGTGACATTACGATCTGGCCAAATGGATCCCGCAGACTTAACACAGTATTTGAGTAACTTTGTATCCAGACAGGACGAGCAGGACCATAGGATGGATCAGTTTGCTTTCGCCTTACAAACTATCTTGGCTCGTACGGCTCACCTGGAACCAGCTGGGGTTGCACCTCCGCCTGCTATACCTGTGTCCTCTGTTGTTCAGACATCCCAGGTACACATGACCGCTCCCATGAGGTTTGACAGTACTCCCTCGGAGTGCCAGGGATTTTTGGTCCAGGTGGATATTCATTATAAATTAAATCCACAAATGTTTATCACTGACATAACCAAAGTGGGGTTCATTATTAACCATCTGTCTGGCAGAGCGTTGACATGGGCGAATCCTTTAAGGGAGGCAGAGAAGCCTATCGTACTGAACTATAAAGAATTCATAGCCGAGTTAAAACGTACGTTTAATCCTACCAGAAAGGCCAAGGTAGCTGGCAAATCCTTTTCCCACATACGTCAAGGGAACAGGACTGTATCTGATTATGCTATAGAATTTAAAATGTTGGTTTCTGATGTGAACTGGACTGATGAGGCTCTGGTTCTGGCTTTTATGGAGGGGTTATTGGAGTCATTGATGCCTGAGTTGGCCCCTCGTAAATTACCTGAGGTGTTGAGTGAACTTTTAGATTATTGTATAGATCTGGATGATCAGATAAGGAACAGAAGAACTCCAAGAGAGAAACCTAAGAGACCATTACCAAGGTTGGCCCCTGTCTTTCAGGCAACACCAAGAGAGTTATACCCTCCCTCTGAGCCTATGCAACTAGGCCATAATAGGCTTACAGAGGAAGAGAGAACAAGACGTCTTCGTGAGGGATCGTGCCTGTATTGTGGTTTAAAAGGACATTTACTACTTCAATGTCCCACTCGTCCTAGAATGCAGGATAAGTCGGAAAACTACCGCACCTAAGGCAACTGAGGAGACAAGCCTTGGGTGTGACGTTCATGTCTCCTGTCAAAGACACTAGACTCTTGTTACCAGTATCCGTGGCTTGGGAGACCAAGACCATGCATACTACTGCTTTTGTTGACTCTGGGGCTGCTGGTAATTTCATTGATATTGAATACGCTTCCTCCATTTCTCTCCCTCTGGTTGTAAGAGAGACACCCTTGTCCGTCGAAGCCATAGACGGTAGGCCGTTATCCTGTCCCAGAATTACTCATGATACTGTTACAGTGGTTCTTACCACTGGTCTCTTGCATAAAGAAGAGATCATATTTCAGGTTATCCGTTCACCTTCCAATTCTGTTGTGCTTGGTTTCCCTTGGTTGGTGGCACATAATCCTGTTATTGATTGGGCTAAGGGAGAGATACTGTCTTGGAGTCCTGCTTGTTTTGGGACTTGTTTAATACCCATTCAGCATATTGGTGCCCTGAACACACCTACAGCTCCTCCATTGTCTACAGAGGTTCCTGACTTGTATGCTGATCTCAGGGCTGTATTCGATAAAAGAGAGGCTGAGAAACTACCTCCACATAGACCGTATGATTGCGCCATAAATATTCATCCAGGTACCATGCCTCCTCGAGGCAAAGTATATCCTTTATCCATAAAAGAGAACCAAATCATGGAGGCGTACATAAAGGAGAATTTGAAGAGAGGTTTTATCAGACGTTCCTCTTCTCCAGCAGGGGCTGGGTTCTTTTTTGTATCTAAAAAAGAAGGAGAATTACGCCCGTGTATCGATTATAGGGGGCTTAACAAGATCACCATCAAGAATGTGTACCCTATTCCTCTTATATCAGAACTGTTCGACAGGTTAAGGAGATCAGCAGTATACACAAAACTCGATTTGAGAGGGGCTTACAACCTGATACGTATAAAAGATGGGCATGAATGGAAAACAGCTTTTAACACCAGGAGTGGGCATTATGAATATCTGGTCATGCCGTTCGGTCTCTGTAATGCTCCAGCTGTATTCCAAGATTTCATTAATGATGTGCTCAGAGATTTTTTGCAATCCTTTGTTATCGTATACTTAGACGATATACTAATTTACTCTCCCGATCTTATAACCCACCATGAACATGTCAGACAGGTATTAGCAAAACTACTAGACAATGGTCTTTATTGCAAACTGGAGAAGTGTTTATTCGACATTACTACTGTAAAATTTCTTGGATACATTATCACTCCAGAAGGTTTTGAGATGGATCCTTCCAAACTCACGGCCATCTCAGAATGGCCTCTCCCTCAAGGCTGCAAAGCCATACAGAGGTTTCTGGGGTTTTCCAACTATTATAGGAGATTTATCAAGAATTATTCTGCTGTAGCTTTTCCTATCATTAATATGACACGTAAAGGTCTGAAGAACCAGGTCTGGTCTTCACAATCCAAACAGGCATTCAAAGCTCTCAAACAGGCTTTCACTTCCGCTCCCGTGTTACGGCATCCTGATCCCAGAATCCCATTTGTTCTTGAGGTTGATGCTTCCGAGATAGGCATTGGGGCTCTCCTATCTCAAAGAGAGTCTCCAGGGAAGCCTCTACATCCTTGTGGGTTCTTTTCAAGAAAATTATCACCAGCAGAACGCAATTATGATATCGGTAACAGAGAATTGCTTGCTATTGTGTCTGCCCTGTCAGAGTGGAGACATTTGTTGGAAGGTACTCTTGACCCTTTGTTGATAATCACTGATCATAAGAACCTTACGTATATCGGGGATGCTAAACGTCTGAACTTCGAGACAGGCCAGGTGGTCATTACTACTGTCTCGGTTTAATTTTGTGTTGACTTACAGACCAGGTGACCGCAATGTAAAGGCTGATGCCTTATCTTGTCAATATGACCCGTATGAATCAAATACACAAGACCACAATCCTGCAGGTCATCCTGGTATTACTAAGACTCTTACCAGTATCTCCAGACAGTTCTGGTGGCCCACCATGCGACAGGACATACGTCTGTTTGTTTTGACTTGTCAGGTCTGTGCCAGAAGCAAAACCAGTAAAACCTTGCCTGTCGGTCTATTGCAGCCTTTACCCATTCCTAATAGGCCTTGGTCTCATCTATCCATGGATTTTATTGTGGATTTGCCAAAGTCCAAGGGTCATACTGTGGTTCTGACAGTTGTAGACCGCTTCTCCAAAATGGCTCATTTTATTCCTTTACCTAAGCTTCCTACAGCCAAAGAACTGGCGGTCGTCTTTGCTAGAGAGATTGTACGAATACATGGGGTTCCGTCTGAAATAGTCTCTGACAGAGGAGCTCAGTTAGTCTCTCGTTTCTGGAGGGATTTCTGTGCGGAGATGGGGGTGCGATTGGCCTTCTCTTCAGCTTATCATCCACAAACCAATGGGGCAGCAGAGAGGGCAAATCAGGGTCTCGAGCAGTACATACGTTGCTTTACCACACAACAACAAGACAATTGGTCGGAGTTGTTGCCCTGGGCTGAGTATGCACGTAATAACGCCATTAACGAGACCACTGTCCACTCTCCTTTTTCTGCTATCTATGGTTTTTTCCCTCCGGCTCTACCGCTTCAGTTTGCTGAACAGGCCATCCCAGCTCTTGATGAACATCTAACACAACTACAGGATATTTGGAGACAGATTTGCGAAAACATGGAGCGCAATGTTGCTGTCCAGAAACGCAAGGCTTACAGGCATAGGTTACAAGCTCCTTCCTACAACGTGGGTGATAGAGTTTGGTTGTCCACTAGGAATGTGAAGTTGTGGGTGCCTTCTATGAAAATGGCACCTCGGTTTATCGGTCCATACAAGATCATTCGCCGCGTTAACCCTGTGGCTTATGCTCTTGCCCTTCCTAGACATCTTCGCTTGCACACCATCTTCCACACCTCCCTACTGAAGCCTTTGTCGTGTAACAGGTACACGCGGGTCGTTCCTCCTCCTCCACCTGTTCAGGTTGATGGAGAGACGGAGTATGAGGTTAGGAAAGTTCTGGATTCTAGGCTGTTCAGGGGTGCTCTGCAGTACCTGGTCGATTGGGTGGGTTCCGGCTTCCAACATGTCTGCCTCTAGGTTGGTCAGGGCATTCCATGCCTCACACCCCGATCTCCCTGGTGGTCGTCCTGCCACTCACCCCGGTGGTCATCCTGCCACTTGTCCTGTTGGTTGTCCGGTGGCCTCCCGTGGAGAGGGGGGTACTGTAATGTTGGGGGCTTCCAGCCTTTCTGGTGTGCTTGAGGGCAGAATGTCTGATGCTGCTCGCTCACCAACAACCGATTTAAATTGAAACAGGCAGGGAGGTGGCTGCATGAGGTGCGGCTTGAAGGGGGGCGCGGTCTGGTGAAGGTCTTTTAAAAACCAACAGTTCCTTCTAAGCAGTGCCAGATCGTGGTTATCCATACCTGAGCTCCTTGTACCTGAATTCTCTTGTGATTTAACCTGTTATTGACCTCTGCTAGTTTTCTGACTATTCTGCCTTCCGTTCCCCTAGACTATTTCCTTGTACTACGCTTCTGCACTGATATCAACCCGGCTATTCCATTTGACTATTCTATACTTTGTATTCCTGATTCTGGCTCGTCTGACTACCCCCGTGTTGCTGACCTTGTTTTGTATTACGACATTGTCTTTGATTAACCCTTCTGTCTAGCTAGTATACCTGGCCAATTCTAAGGACCAGACAGTTAGGGATTCTTCTACGGCTACCCTGTTGGTAGCTTTTGAGCTCTGTGGAGTGTTGGGCTTTAACCCTTTTGCTGCTGAGGCGTTTCCCGCCTCTGTGCTGAGCTCATTTTTACCTGTTTCGCTCATCTTGTTTAAACGTGTTTTGAAGGCTTATTTTAGTATATTGTCCAGACATATAATATATTGTTCTTTCCGTCACACTCGGCAGATTCATAATATGTCATTACTATATGTATACGTCATGTCCTGTCTGTATATTATAACAAAAAATGCAATAAAATATGAATTTTCAATAATTTACAACGTGTAAAGTGTTTTTTTTTCACATTTTAACATGCAAGCAATTGCGGTTATATTTTGTATGGGGTGCGCTTGTTAAAAAAATTAGAAATGGGGTCTCGTTACATTTTTTTTGGGGAAAATTACGTGATTTTTAGCAAACGCACCGCATACAAAAATCGTTAGTGCAGCATCATTGTTCACATTAGAATTGAAATGGGAACAATATTGCTGCATTAACGAACCAAAAAAAAGAAAAAAAACTTTTTTTTTTTTTTATAATTTTTTTAAATATTTTTTTATTTTTATTTTTTATTTTTAAAAAAAAACTTTTTTCATAGTCATGTTTGGTATTGTTGGAACGGCCATGCTCTGGCCAATTCAACAGTACTAAACATTAACCCCTAGCTGCCACGGACCAGGAGATAGGGGTTCCAATGAACCCCCTATCTCCACCATTGGTGGCAGTTAGGGGTTAACTCCAGGACTGGCATCATCGTGCTATGCACGATGATGCCAGTCCTCAGGGGGCATTCCCGGAAGCTTGGCCGACATCCAAGATGTCGGCCAGCTCCGGGAAAGGATCACGAACCGGCGCTTTTCGGCGCCGATTCGTGAACTGGCCCCCATGGGGTTAATTCCAGGTACCATTAGGAAGGGCAGGCTGTGCCCTTCCAAACGGTGCCTGGATTAACCCCCTGCTCCCCGGCAATCGGGAGGGAGAGAGGTCCGAAGGACCTCCCCCCTCCCTTTCAGGCGCCTCCTCCGCACACGCGGGGGGCGCCTGAATTAGATGTCATCACGTCGCCGCAATGACATCTAATTAGGCAGGCGGCGGTTCCGGGTGCTGGGCTGACATCGAGGATGTCAGCCCGCACCGGGGGCACAGCGATCGGCCGGAACCTGGCCGATCGCTGGCCCCAAAGGGAGGACGCACTCAGCGCGTCCTCCGCAAGGAACGCTACCTGTGGGTGGACGCTGAGCACGTCCACCGCAGTGAAGGGGTTAAGGACTGCGTGGTGGGATCCGGGAACCGTGACAGGAACCTCACCTGCCCTTCATCCTCCCTAATCAGTCCTGCATTTAAGGAAGTCACACCCTCTACCCTGGACTTCCTCATTGAAGTCCCAGACTGAATTGCAGTGCAGAGCTGATCCCAGTAACGCTTGATCCAAAGCCTTTCCTGAGGACCCTCTATTTCCTGAACATTTACCCTTCTAGCCGGTAACCCCCCCCTGTGCATCCTGATTCCCCCCATCTTGAACCCCTGGCTACCAGACCCCCTTGATTTTGGACTTTGACCACCCTGATTGCCGCCTTGCCTAGACCCCCTGCTTTGCCCACGACCATTCTATTGCCTGCCCCTTGCCTGATACTGTTGCTTCTAATATCCTGTGTTTATGTATATATCTGTTTATTCATTGCTTGCCCCATGTGCTGTTAAGTTCCCTTTGTGACGCTTTCTGCTCACTTCTCCAGTATCTTTTGTCTCCTCTTGCTATCCCTCATTTCTCCTGCTTTCTAACTGCTCTCATCTTTAGTTCTCCCTAACCTCCCTTCCCACTACTCTCAGCCATCCCTTTGGCCTCAACCTCCTTTTCCTGCATCTCCTCTCCTCCTCCCATAGCTATTCCCCATTGTGCCCAGTCTCCTCTAGTGTCCTGTTCAGATCTCTTGTATCTTTTTATGTTCTGGTGTTTATTATTTAATAAACCCTTTTGTTACCCTGCATACCTGCCTATTTTCACTGCATCCTGGGCTCACAACCCCACCTATGTCTGAACCCATGACAGATAGTTTGTATTCCAAATTCGCATCAAAGTGGTTGACGTTAATATCTTGCATAGGGAATTTTCTTCAGGACTGTAAATGCAGGTCTACTGGTGTTTTATTACTTTTATTGTTTCATGGAATAATATCAGAGTGCACCTTTTAACTCCAGGGACCAGACATATTGACAAACAACACTAGTGGTATCTTTAGTCTAGACCTGGTGACAAGTGAAAGAGTAGAATATGACAAAACCCCAATGTGAAATAAATGTGAACCATCAATTTATGAAGTCATTAAAAGAGACTAGAAACACTTTATTAAAGAAACAAAAATCAATCGCAGAGGGGTGCTATTCCCGTTCTGCAGTCTCCTGTCGACTCTTCCACTGCCTGGCCATCTAGCTACAGGAAGTGGCTAGACACCAGCCCATGCCAAGCGACTCATGTGTGACAAACTCAAACACAACTTTTCCGAACATTTCTCCAGCCAGGAAACTCATCTTTACACAAACAGGGTTATCCAAAGAGATTCGAAAAAGTCACCGCACGTTCGGTGACTTTCCGTTCTCTTCAATTCGGTTCGTGTTACCGATCCCATTTCGGTGACCCTGCGGTGTATTCAGCAAGCACCACAGGGTCCCCGAATTGCAGGGAAAAGCTACCGCAAACCTGACAAAAACTAACCGCAAAACCTGCCGAATGCACGCCGAAAACCCGCAAAAACATCTGGATTAACCCGTCGAAGACGCCAGAAAAACCCGAGCAGGAGCCGATCACACGCAGCGAAGCCGCCGGAAAAAGCCGAGAAAAAGCCGAGACCGCAGACAGAGGGAGGTGAATAAATTACTAAAACAGTTTGTATGAATGTGAAAGTGAAAAGCTGTTTGCAAAGAAACTACTAAGTGAAAATGTCTGAAATTTGCATATGAGGTCCAGGGAATTATAATAAAGAGGGCTGTTACAGAAAAATAAGTCAACTTAAAAAAAATTAGACTTTTAAAAAAAAAAAAAATTCAGAAAAATGCTTGAAGTATCCTAAAAAATCTATAAATAAAGAGACTCTTTACTGCAGAATTTTATAATGGACAGTTTATTAGATATTGAATTAAAACGGGAATATTTTTAACATTGAAGCCTATGGGATTCTCCTGAATTAACTTGCCGAATTAAACCACCGAATGGCAGAGCATTTCGGGAACCTTTCACTGCTGGTTTTCGTTCTCTGAATAGCCGAAGCAGTGCATTTTCATGGGGATTTCACTGCCCTCGAACAGGCACCGAACAGGCACCGTATGTTCAGGCAATTCGCCAGGATTTGGCGAATTGCCTGCTCTCTGTATAGCCGAATGGCCAGGAAAGGTAACCGCTGATTTTCAGCGTTCGGTTACCTTTCTCAAGCAATTCGGATCTCTTTGGATAACCCTGTATGTAATTTTTGGAACTGGAAGTATGCAAACCCCTGGAGGTTGTCTAGCAGCAGAATGAAGCAAGAAGGTGGAGGACAGTAACTTGCCCTAAATAACTTTAAGGGCTCTATTACGCTCTTCGCGTTAAAACGCGGGCGCAAGGGAGGAAAAACTTCGCCCGCAGTTTTCCCCCTTGCGCCCGCGTGTTAACGCAGGATTACAACGCAAGTGCAAAAAATACTGCCTGCACTGTTTCCGAGTGTAAAATTCTGGATGCTCCATCGGACTCCATTGAGTTCCTCCCTGCCGGTCACGTGACCAGACGGATCTCGCCTCTCGAGATCCAGCTGGTCGGTGCAGTGATACGCAGGCAGAGACTGGGGGGACTTTTTCCCCCAGTCTTTCTCTGCTCCGGCCAGCCGGAGGAGGCGGTTGGAGCTGCGGTCCTCGCCGCGGGACAGAGGGTGAGTATGCGATTCGTTGTTTATTTTTTAAGGCAGAAGCAGAATCCGTTAACACCAAGTCCTGGCTCTGGTTAACTTTTCGCTAACCACAGCCAGACGTTAATCAGCGCTGGGACTTTGTAATCCATCGCTGATTAACACTTTGCGCTCCCTATGCTTAACATGGGGAGCACAAAGTACAGTAACCTCACACTGAAAAGCACAAGGTACCAAACGCAAACGGGTTACTTAACCCGTTTACGTTTCGATTGTAATATGCAGTAAATACCTCGGCAAATGTTAATGCTCACGCAAGTTAATGTTTGCGTGTAGATTGTAATAGAGCTTTGTTTTTCTCTTGTATGTTTAGTTAAGAAAATATTTTACGTTTTATGTTTCACTGGGTGCATCCATTGTGTGATCTTTTTTGTTGTAAACTGTCCCCCCGTCACAGTATCATTACATTAATTATTTCTCACTGTGAGGATTTGGCCATAGAATGGAGACCATGGTTCAGGCACATCATGGTATTGTGTGGGATGTATTCGAAGGACATCACCGGGGGTAGATTAAAAGTGTTGATTAAAAATTTCAGTTTTTATTAGTTCCCCCACCAGAGATAAGTTTTACCAAAAAATTGAAAAAAAAACATATTTGTGGGTCCAGGTAAAAAAAAAAAACAAGGGGGGACAAGTATCAGGTTTTAATTGCTTTTTTTAACTACCCTACCATAGGTACTTGCAATAAAAATTTGAAACTGAATATTTTAACCCTTCCCAAAAAATAGCCCTTCCGAAATTTGAAAAGTTTGACATGAAAGTTTAGTCACATGGAAACAAGATAGCCAAATTACATAATTAACAAAAATGTAGTCCAGAATGTGTTAAGAATAATACATTTTTGAGAAGTCGTATTACCCCCTTAGAGATACATCCGGCGCTTTATTTACAACTGAAGCAATTCCTACTCACTCAATTGGATGTCTTATCTCCCAATGACTTAGCTAACACGCTAGACACACAACTACTCGCAAGCTCTTCATCCCCTCCCTCTATCTCAACTACTTATGCTCTCTTACAGCTCTCAACGCCCACTGCGATCCCATGGACAGCAATGTCTAGATGGACCCGTGCTTTCCCTGACTTTTCCTCACAAGACTTATTAGAGGCCACTTTGACGTCCAGACGCTTGATCCCCTCTGCCAACTACTGGGACATGTTTTATAAAATACTCCACCGAGCATATATGGCACCTGATAGAATGGCCCGTGCCGGGCTTTTCCAAACTCCGACTTACCTAAAATGCCATCACACCGGCTGACTTGACGCATTGCCTGTGGTCCTGTGCGTTCATACAAATCTTCTGGGATACGGTTCGGCGCTTTGGTTCACGGGTCTTTAGATTGGGCCATTTTAAATAGACCAACTCCCCACCCCTTTTCAAAATGCCATCAATTTTGGCTGACCCTACTGGCTGCAACGGGTAAGAAAGCAATTTTGTCCCAATGGATCTCTAACTCTCCCCCCTCATTCCGTATGGTGTACGATCGGATCTATGCTATATTTCTAGCCAACTGGTCGGAGGCATCCACGAACCAGTCTGAGAGGACGCAGGCGTTCTTTACTAACTGGACCCCCTTCATTCGCTAGCTCCCGTGCGAGACTAAAGATGCAGTGCGAAACAACTTTTTTTGTGCGCCATGGTTCTCCTTACAAATGTTGCGAGGCATCCCACCCATGACCCCCCAGATCACACTGTAACTCGTTTTCTTGACTCTTCCCCTTCTGCGACCCCCTAATGCACTCCCATGCCTGTTCTCAGGGCCCTAAAATGGACTGCGGGCTCCCGTTACACTGGAGGCAATGCTGTGTAATATGTCGTTTATCGTACTGCATTTTTGTACTGATCCAAAATGAATAAAAATATGTAAAAAAAAAAAAAAAGAATAATACATTTTGTTCCACAGCTCTGTGACAAACCATAACTGAAATAAGTATTTTTCCTCAGACCTCTGGAAACGCAAAAATGGTGTATGGCACGAAGCAAAAATGGCTGCCATTTTAAACGAGTCAGTATAAAATTTAAATAATCTTGGTTTTAACCTACCAACATATTAGGGGTCATCACTGTCAAGCAACCAATTTTTTTTTCTGGACCACTTGATATGGATTGATCCAGAAACTAAACCACAGCAGTAAGGTAAAACCTTTGCAAAGATTTTGATAAATATTGCATCGTGGGAAAAAGTCACAAAATGGAGACAGGAGATAAAACACTAACTTTATTTTTAAATTTTTATATGCAATTACTTCAAAGAAAAAAACCCAGCAGCATGTGTTTTATAAAGTGGTTTTGTTTCTAATGCACAAGTAATCTAGTTACAGTTTATGTAAGTGGTAGCATCCCTTTAAGTATTAATGGTGCCTAGAGTCTCCCTTTAAACATTAATTTAGGTTCAGAATCCCTTGAGGTTTAAACAAAAACTATTGGAGCTTGCTTATATGTATAGATTTTTTTTAACATAAATCGTCATTAAAAAAATACAACAGAGGTTCATTAAAAATGGTATGTAATTAAAATTCTGTTATTACCAAACATGAGCATTTAACAAGAAATAACAATTAAACATTTATTATATTACAGTACAAATAACATTTTACAGAAAACGTTTTTCAGAAGTATCTATCGTTGAATTGTAATTTTGCAGCTTACGCCACCGATGTTACTTAACCCTTTCACTGCTGATGACGTGTGGGACACGTCCTCGTTGACGCCCGCTATATGCGGAGGACGTGCCCCACATGTCTTCCACTCAGCGGGAGCCCGGAGAGATACTCAACTCTCTCCTCCGGGATCCCGCAGCGGTCTGACTTCCCCAAAGTCTGACGCGTCATTTAAAGGCCACCCCACGTAAATGACGTCATCGTGCCATGCGTGATGATGTCATTTTCAGGCGATCCCTGGACATCGCATGGAAGGGAGGGGGAGATCCATTCGGATCCCTCTCCCTCCCGATCGGGAGGTCGCAGCCGCTCAAACCAGGCACCGCTTAAAAGGGGAGAGTCTCCCCTTTTAAGCGGTGCCTGGTTTTAACCCCTCACATACTGGGCTACGATCCAGCGCCATCTGGCGCTGCATCGCAGCCTAGCTCCGGTGGGGGCCACCATCTTGGATGGCGGCTCCACCTCCGGGTCCCCCCTGGCTACCTAACATCATCGCACATGGATTAGCCAGGGAACCCCTAGTTGCCCAGGGATTTCCCAAGGAAATCCCCTGGTGGAGATGGGGGGTTCAAAGGAACCCCTATATCTCCCGAACCGTGGCAGCTAGGGGATCAGGAAGGGTATCATTTGAAAGGCCTGAGCATGGCCTGTCGAATGATATTGAACATGACCAGGTACAAAGTAAAAATTAAATTAAAAAAATTATAAAACAAATAAAAATGCTTTTTTTTGTTTTGTTT
The DNA here is from genome assembly GCA_009667805.1 of Leptobrachium leishanense. Classification (NCBI taxonomy): domain Eukaryota; kingdom Metazoa; phylum Chordata; class Amphibia; order Anura; family Megophryidae; genus Leptobrachium; species Leptobrachium leishanense. The sequence goes on from CM019066.1 coordinate 91,006,708, forward strand.
TTATTAATGCAGCAATATTGTTCACATTTCAATTATAATGTGAACAATGTTGCTGCACTAATGATTTTTTTCTATGGGGTGCATTTGCTAAAAATCACGTAATTCCCCCAAAAAAATGTAACAAGTCCCCATTTCTAATTTTTGTACAAGCGCACCCCATAGAAAATATAACCGCAAACGCTCATGTGAAAAAAAAAATACTTTACACGCTGTAGATGATTAAAAATTCTAATTTTATTGCATTTTTTTGTTATAATAAACAGGCAGGACATGACGTATACATATAATAATGATATATTATGAATCTGCCGAGTCTTCTGAAAAGAACGATATATAATATGACTGGGTCATATCATAAAATGTGGCTTCAAATCGCGTTTAAACATGATGAGCAAAAGCGGTAAAAATGAGCTCAGCACACAGCGGTGAAATGCCTCAGCAGTGAAGGGGTTAATAAACAAAATCAGTAACAAAAAAGTGTGTACATCGTGGATGAACATGGAACAGAACACATTCCTTAAATTAACGGATTACAACCTCGAAGAGTGCCTGTTTTATACCTCTCAGTGCTCACTCAGACAATTCACCTTATAAATACGGCTCCAGTTTTACATTCTACCACTTGAAAGGAACTTTTTATTTCAGAATATAAAGTATGAACACATCATTACTGTGTAATACCACATCGTGAGTTCTAAAGCCAAACTGCTCAGGTTTCTCCAGATCCACCCTGGTCATATATATATGAAAGTCAGACCGTCTTCACATTCCACTGACCTTATAATCTGCAGGTTGTAAAGTACATTCCAGTCTGAACTTGGATGTTCTCAAAGAGCTCATTACGCTAATGTTAAACTGTGGAAATGCCAGCCACAAATGTGGGATCTCCTAAACTTGTGCTCGCTAGCCTGGGGAGATTTTGGATAATCCCGGATTTGGCATGTCTAGTTCATTAAGGTAGCCACCTACTCAGATAATACACTTAAAGAAGAGGTTTGCAGTATAAATATCAGTTGTAAAATCCATTGGTGGATGGCGTGCGCAAATCACCGCATTATCCTGTTCATGATACTTTGGATAAAAGTTGGAAAATGAAAACAGATATTATATACACTGTTAGATGTTTAAGAATGTGCTTTCCTCCTAATTAAACGGAAGCTAACCCTTATTTTTTGCACTGGAATGTTTCCTTTAGCTAAAATATCTGAAACACACAGGGCTCTATTACATTCTTCGCGCTTACGTTTGCGCCGGCGCAAAAACGCATTAAACCGAGGGTCAAAACCCTTTGCGCTGAACGTCGTTTTACAATGTCAGCGCAACAAACGCGCGTATACTTCTACCACGGGTGAACCTGCGCGAACGCTGCGCGAGCTTACTGTACGTCGCGCGTCCTATACTTAACATTGTGAGCGCAAATGCGTTTGTGCGCTGGTACGAAGATGGTATTACAATCTATGCGCAGGAATTAACGCATAGACGTTGCGGGCATAATTTTAGGAACTCCTAAAAGCTGGTGTTAATGGCGAATTCCATCAACCTAGCCGAAACCAAATACACCAGCCCAAAAAAAAATATGCAGCAAAGTATAGTTACACATTCTACACATACCAAACCAATAAATTTGAGAAGTTGTGCGTGCATTTTTTATCAATGCAGCATATAGGCGCAGATTGACTTTGACAGGCGCAAAAACTTAACGTGAGATAATTGTGGTTCTTAATTCTGATTGGCAGAATTGTGTGAAAAAAACAGTCCGCACACTGATTTCTGCACGCAACGTTGCTGCGCACGCGTTTGTGCGCATCCGTTTTACGCACGTTATTGCTCGACAGATGAAAAAATGCGCGAGGATTATAATTCCAGCGTTGATTTACGCCCGTTAACGTTTAATGCTGGGTGCACAAATTCACGCGTTGCGCGAGCGTTTTAACGCAGAGAATGTAATAAAGCCCACAAAGGTTTGTACGTAGCTTTAGGACCCACATTTTGCAACTGTGCTTGTCAACTTGCTGTTAAAGGGCCACTACTACCAAAAATTAAATGTCCTTGTTGGGTTTATTTTATGTTGCTGTTATCTTACATGTGTTCTGTTTTTCTCTTGTATGTTCGGTTAAGAAAATATTTTACTCAGTATCTTTACCTCGCTTGGTCCTAAGCTCTGTGGCATTGGCCACATAATGAGTCTATGGGTTGAATTCTATGGGATTCATCTGTTTAAACCTGTGGAACTGAATAATTAAAAATCAGGGCATCTCACTGACATTTCGGTCATTCTCTGAATAGATTAACCATTACTTCTCTATGGGGACAATTTCGCTGCTGCCGAAGATCACTAAATTGAGTCGAACTGCACTGTATTTCACTATCAATTCTCCAGTATTTGGCGAATAGACAGTTCTCTGAATAGACAAACTGCCATGAAATTCACAATTCGGTGCCCATCGTTGGCAAGTTCTTCATGACAAGTTGGCGTTTTTTGAATAACTCTTTAAGTCTGTCACTGATGATGTCTCCGTGCTGACATCATCCTCTCTCCAATCACTCAGAGCAGCGAGCATCCTGAGAGAAGCAGCCGATGAATTGATTATGCGCGTAAACCTGACGCTCCAATCCATCGTTATTCACAGAACTTGTGTACGAAAAGCTATCCAAATTGTTTTAGAAGGTGCAGGGACTACCACATTGAAAATAAGTGTTTTCACCTAAAATAAGAAAAGCAAAGAAAAAATAATTGATTATGATTTAAGGGCAAGAAAAGGCAGGTGGTTATGCGAGTGTTGCTTTAAGTGATTTCAGCTCTGATTTTTTTTTAGTGTAATCATCCATAACTAAAAAAATCTCTTGTGGGGTGTATGCATCCTAGAGCTGTGACACAATGGGGAGATGTATTTTTGGACAGAACTTTAAATAGAATCCTAATATTTATAATCTTAGTTATTATTATTATTATCATTTATATAGCGCCAACAGTTTCCGCTGCACTTTACAATAACCAAAGGGAACAAGATACAGATAAATGGACATAGGATAGGAACAAGAGGTATAGAGGGCCCTGCTCATAGGAGCTTATAGTCTAGAGCAGTGTTTCTCAACTGGTATCCTAGGGACCCACTAAAAGGCCTGGTTTGTGGGATATCCGAAGCACAGCACAGGTGATCCAATTAGCTGCTCAGTAATTGCAGTACTCAGTCTGCATTTCCCTAAGGTGATCTGCAAAATCTGGCCTGTAGTGGGTCCCGAGGACTGGAGTTGAGAAACCCTGGTCTAGAGGGATTGAGGTTGATGAAGACAAGGGGAGTTTTACTGGACAACAGGATCATTAGTGCCAGTGGTTTGGGAATGGTGGGGCCATAGAAGCAGCTTCAATCATGGATGAGTAGGTGAGCAGAGGGATGAGTTGCATCAATGATTTGGTACGCTAATCTGAAGAAATGGGTTTTGGGGGATTTTTTGAAGGCCCGAAGATCAAGGGAGAGTTTGATAGGTCAAGATAAGTCATTCCACAGGACTGGAGCTACCCTGGAGAAGTCTTGGAGGCAAGATTTGGCAGTGCGGGTGTAGGCAGAGGACAGGTGGTGATTGCATGCTGGCTGGAGTTGTCTAGATGGGACGTGCTTGCAGAGTAACAAAGACATGTAAGGAGGAGTTGAGATATTGAACAATTTGAACATGAGCATCAGTATTTTAACCCCTTCACTGCAAAAGACGTGAGTAGAACATCATGGAATTCTCCCACTATTTACGGAGGACATTCCCGACATGTCATAAGCTAAGCAGGCTCTCCTCCAGATACACATGTCTCTCTTCTGGGGTCCTTTATACCCCCTCCTGGTATGATGACGTTAGTTTCAGGTGCCCCCGGCAAAGCCGGAAGAGCATCTGGGAGCATCTGAAAGAAGGAGATACAAGAGAGGCACCATTGGAAAGGGCAGAGTCTGCCCTTTGTAGCACTGCCTCTCTTTAGCCCCTGAGGTGCCGGTCCGCTGCTGGAGCTGGCAACATCCTGTATGTCAGCCAAGCCTCTGGGGCATCTCCTCACCCACCTCTTGGGTGGAAGTAACAGTATAGTTGTAGTGGGTGATGGCTTCATTAGGACAGGAGAGAGATAGAAGAGACAAGAGCGATACTGATAAATCACCAGAGAATTGCTGTGGATCAAGAGATGGAAGATTTCTGCAAGTCATATATACAGTTGTGTTCAAAATTATTCAACCCCCAATGCTGTAAAGGGTTTTAGGGAATTTAGTGTACATTTGTAATTGTATTCAGAATGAAATCCTACAAGGACTTTTTAAAGAACCATATGCAACTAAAATGACATCAATTGGTTTTGTAATACAGTAGTAAATGTTTCTTTTGTGAATTCTTCATTGACACAATTATTCAACCCCTTAAAGACCACCACTCTGAAGAACAGAGGTTCATTCAAGTGTTTTCAATCAGGTATTGAAAACACCTGTGGATGTCACGGAGCAGCAATAAAGCATAATAAGCACCAATTAGGCAGCTTTAAAATGACTGTGATACTCAGCTCCTTCTAGACATTTACTGGTGTGGTTACAAACATGGTGAAGTCAAGAGAATGGTCCAGGAAGACAAGAGAAGAGGTGATTACTCTTCACAGGAAGGGCAATGGCTATAAGAAGATTGCAAAGATGTTAAACATACCAAGAGAGACCATAGGAAGCATCATTCGCAAATTCAAGGCAAAGGGCACTGTTGAAACGCTACCTGGTCGTGGCAGAAAGAAGATGCTGACTTTGACTGCTGTGCGCTACCTGAAGCGTAGAGTGGAGAAAAGTCCCCGTGTGACTGCTGAGGAACTGAGAAAAGATTTGTCAGATGTGGGTACTGAAGTTTCAGCTCAGACAATACGGCGCACACTGCATAATGAAGGCCTCCATGCCAGAACTCCCAGGCGCACCCCCTTGCTGTCTCCAAAGAATAAGAAGAGTCGACTGCAGTATGCCAAAAGTCATGTGGACAAACCACAGAAGTTTTGGGATAGTGTTCTGTGGACTGATGAAACAAAATTAGAACTGTTTGGGCCCATGGATCAACGCTATGTTTGGAGGAGGAAGAACAAGGCCTATGAAGAAAAGAACACCTTGCCTACTGTGAAGCATGGCGGGGGGTCAATCATGCTTTGGGGCTGTTTTGCTTCTGCAGGTACAGGGAAGCTTCAGCGTGTGCAAGGTACCATGAATTCTCTTCAGTACCAGGAGATATTGGATGACAATGTGATGCAGTCCGTCACAAACCTGAGGCTTGGGAGACGTTGGACCTTTCAACAGGACAATGATCCCAAGCATACCTCCAAGTCCACTAGAGCATGGTTGCAGATTAAAGGCTGGAACATTTTGGAGTGGGCCATCGCAGTCACCTGACTTAAATCCGATTGAGAACCTCTGGTGGGACTTAAAGAAAGCAGTTGCAGTGTGCAAGCCTAAGAATGTGACTGAACTGGAGGCTTTTGCCCATGACGAATGGGTGAAGATACCCGTAGAGCGCTGCAAGACACTTGTGTCAAGCTATGCTTCACGTTTAAAAGCTGTTATAACTGTAAAAGGATGTTGTACTAAGTACTAAGATTGAATGTCACTTGGGGGTTGAATAAAACTGATAATGATGTGAGCACAGAAAAGACATTTGTGGTTATTTCATTATAAATGTTATGTTATATTTGTCTGACCTACACGTGCCTCTTTGATTTAATTGTAAGCAAGATGACTGAATGATCAAAATCAATGTCAAACTGGCCAAAACACTCAATTTCAGTGGGGGTTGAATAATTTTGAACACAACTGTAGTTTGGTTTCAGATGGAGGAACATGGGGAGAGCGGAGGTCACAAGTCAGAAAACGAAGGTCAGCGAGAATGAGAGGTATAACAGTGCAATTAGAGATAGGGCATGAGTGGGAGAAGAAGAGACCCAGAGTAATGCTAGCTGTGTGAGTGGGGGAGTTGGACCACTGAGTGAGGCCAAATGAGGACGTAATGGAGAGAAATCGTACGGCCAAATGAGGACGTAATGGAGAGAAATTGTGAGGCCAAATCAGGACGTAATGGAGAGAAATCGTGCGGCAGCTGAGCTGAGCGGTGAGTCAACAGGGATGTTAAAATTAATAAGCACAAAGTCTGGAATGTCAGAGGACATGAAGTGTGGGAGCCAAGAAGAGAAATGGTCAAGGAAGAGAAGAGGTTGGCCAGGGGGTTGGAAAATAACAGCAATATGAGCGGCTAGAGGTTTAAATAGGTGGATAGCCTGGACCTCAAAAGTGGAAAAAGTAAGAGATGGGCACGGAGGAACAGGCGGAAAGGAGCAGTGGGGAGGAGGTAAGAATCCCATGATGCCTCCCTTTTTGTCACTTGGTCTAGGGGTGTATGTCAATTATAGACCGCCATTAGTGTAGTTAAATGTATCTTAATAATTTTTATACACAATCATATTAAAAGTATATTAGTATTAATACCTAAGTGATAAAAATATATCCTAATAAAACTGATGGCGCTTCTTGACATTTCTATCACCTCATCAGCGTGCCGCAAGATGACAAAGGTTTATAATAAGCACTGTCTTTGCTGATGCACATGCAATAGGGGCATGCATATATTGACAAAGTAATTGGACTGAAATCTCTCTATTCCAGAAAGGTTTTCAATCACACCTTACTACGGCTCTTACACATAATTACACTGCAGCATTAGGGATCATTACTACGTGAAACTAGTATTTAAAGTACATTTTTAATCTTCAATTGCTTTTTTTTTTTAAAGGAAAGATTCAAACACTCTCTGAATATTGCACCTAATTTGCTGTTTTCAAGGAAATGGTAAGTAGAAGGTGACAGCCAAAATGTTCCCCTCTTTTACCGTATACTTTCATTTTTACAACAAAATAAGGCCAATCGACTAATAAATATAAAAATAATGCGCTTGACTAAAACGACTCGATTCCTCCCATAAAGCCACTCGTATGACTAACAAGCAGCTCTGAGAAGAAATGCTTAAATACTGCAAACATTATATATAATAATAAAGAAAAAAATACATATCCATGGAAGGAATCGTACTATATGCTCTGTGTGAGCTGGGAATTCCATACACGAAAAAATTGCTTCCAGATGTGTGCTGGCAGATTACTTGCTGCTATAGAAAAATGATGTGCATGGTTAACAGGGCAGTTTCTGAAAAGATCTGGGGCACCAGAGGAGTTCTGGGTTATAAATTAACCAGTTCAAAGCTGGTTGAGACTGGCAGAGCCGGACCAGGGGGGAACATGGAGGGATGCAGGTTATTAAGTCTCATAAATTATTTAATTATTATAAAATAATAATCAACCTCTACAATTAAAGCTCATAAATTCTTCTTATTTTAATAAAAATGAGCCAGATTTGCCGTTAAGTTCAAAATGCTCAGTCTATGCAACATAAGCCTGGGAAGTAAATAATAAATTTATTTATTTAATCATTTATATATAAAGTATTTTACCAGGAAGGAAACATTGAGATTTCCCTCTTTTTCAAGTATCTCCTGGGTTCAAGAACATTGAATTTTTACAGTCGTTACAGAAATACAAAGTAATAAAATGCAAGATATTAGAAACAACACAAATATACAGATTAACACAAAAAATAAATATGTAGGAAATATAGTCACTATGTTACATGTTAACAGGTGCATTCCGTATTGAGGTATGTTAATAGGGAGCTCTTAAGGGACTTTAGACTGGGGGAAGATTTGATTGTGTCTGGGAGGTTATTCCATATTTGCGGTGCTCTGTAGGAAAATGAGGATTGAGCCACTTTCTTTTTGTATTGTGGTATTGCAAGTAAGGTGCAGGTCCTGGATCGGAGGTTATAGGATGAGGGAGCTGCTGGGGGAAGCAGCCTATTCAGGTAGGGTGGTAGCTTCCCAGAGAACCTCTTAAACATCAGGGGCTACAGTACAATCCCCACGTTAAAACGGGGGCGGTAGGGAGAAAAAAAATGTGCCCGCGGTTTTCCCCCTGCATGCTGCCTGCATTTGTAGCGGGCGCTACGCCCCGGGATGCTCGCGGCAGCGCTGAGTGCAGCTGCGAGCATCCACTCGATGGAGTCCATAGGACTCCATTGAGCCAGACGCCGGCGGTCACATAACCTGTGACTTTGTAATCCTTCCTAACACTGATTAACACTTTACGCTCCCTATACATAACATGGGGAGCACAAAGTACAGTAACCTTGCGCTGAAAAGCGCAAGGTACCAAACGCAAACGGGTTACTTAACCCATTTGCATTTGGATTTTAATATGCAGTAGACACCGCGGCTAATGTTAATGCTCACGCAGGTGAGCGTTAATGTTAGCTATAGATTGTAATGTGGCCCCAGGTTGGCAAGGTGAAGGGTGCGTCTAGATTCCAGCGATGGCCAGTTTAACTCTTTTAACATGTCACAATGGTGGGTCATGTAGTTACATTCAGGGGTCAAGTATTGGGAAACGAATTCCACAACCCCTATTACCGGAGGAAAAAATATATATATCACGAGTATAGCAGTATGAGTGATACCATTTTTATTGGGTTAACTTTACATTTAAAAGATAAGCTTTCAAGAGTGTAAACTGGAAACTATACTGATCAGTGAAAGGTATCACTCCGTACAGGTATACTCGTGATTTTGGCAACTGGACTAACACGTTATATATAATATATATATATCACATACATATATATATCCAGGCACAGACCCCCCAGAATTATATACACAGACATTGGACCCCAAGAATAATATGCACAGCACTGAGCCCCCAGAATAAAATGCACAGCAATGAGCTCCCAGAATAATTGCACAGCACTGAGCCCCAAGAATAATATGCACAGCACTGAGCCCCCAGAATAATATACCCAGCACTGGACCCCCAGAATAATATACATAGCACTGAGCCCAAAGAATAATATGCATAGCACTGAGCCCCAAGAATAATATACCCAGTACTGGACCCCCAGAATAATATACCCAACACTGGTTATATGGATATATTTGCCCCAGCTCACGTGGATATATTTGCCCCAGCTCATATGGATATATTTGCCCCCAGCTCATATGGATATATTTGCCCCAGCTCACATGGATATATTTGCCCCCAACTCATGGATATATTTGCCCCCAGTTCATATGGATATACTTGTCCCAGCTCACATGGATATATTTGCCCCAGCACATATGGATATATTTGCCCCAGCTCATATGGATATATTTGCCCCAGCTCATATGGATATATTTGCTGATATAATTGCCCCAGGCCAGCTCAAATGGATATAATTGCCCCCAGCTCACACATGGATATATTTGTCCCAGCTCACACATGGATATAATTGCCCCAGGTCAGCTCAAATGGATATAATTGCCCCAGCTCATATGGATATATTTGCCCCAGCTCACACATGGATATAATTGCCCCAGGTCAGCTCAAATGGATATAATTGCCCCCAGCTCATATGGATATAATTGCCCCAAGCCAGCTCAAATGGATATAATTGCCCCCAGCTCACACATGGATATATTTGCCCCAGGCCAGCTCATATGGATATATTTGCCTCAGCTCACACATGGATATAATTGTCCCAGGTCAGCTCAAATGGATATTATTGCCCCCAGCTCATATGGATAAATTTGCCCCAGCTCACACATGGATATAATTGCCCCAGGTCAGCTCAAATGGATATAATTGCCCCAGGTCAGCTCAAATGGATATTATTGCCCCAGCTCATATGGATATAATTGCCCCAGGTCAGCTCAAATGGATATAATTGCCCCTGCTCACATGGATATATTTGCCCCAGCTTATATGGATATATTTGCCCCAGCTCATATGGACATATTTGCCCCCCAGATCATATGGATATATTTGCCCCCAGCTCACATGGAAATATTTTCCCCCAGCTCATATGTACATATTTGCCCCAGGTCATGGATATATTGCCCCAGCTCATAAGTATATTGGCCCAGCTCATATGGATATAATTGCCCCAGGTCAGCTCAAATGGATATAATTGCTCCCAGCCATATGGATATATTTGCCCCCAGCTCATATGGACATATTTGCCCCAGCTCATGGATATATTGCCCCCAGCTCATATGGATATATTTACCCCCAGCTCATATGGACATATTTGCCCCAGCTCATGGATATATTGCCCCCAGCTCATAAGGATATATTTGCCCCCAGCTCACACATGGATATAATTGCCCCAGGTCAGCTCAGATGGATGTAATTGCCCCCAGCTCACCTCTCTGCCAGGTGCCAGGCCCTAAACAATTTAGCTGCCGGCCTGGTGGCCGCGTGTTCATCCTCCGAGCTGCCTCTGGAATGAAGCGTGGCCCCTTGCCTGTGATCTATCCAACAGTAAGCCGCAATCTCGCGACTGTCTGTTGGATAGATCACAGGCGAGCGGCCGCGCTTCATTCCAGCGGCCGCTCAGAGGACTAACACACGGCCGCCGGGCCGGCAGCTAAATTGTTTCGGGCTTCGGCCACAGCGGGAACCTGCGTACCCACAGCGTTCCCACTGTGGGAGAACTGCGGGAAGCCATTCCCGCGCGTTCCCGCAGGACTCGAGCCCTGGTTACATTGTAGCACAAAGTGGCAGAATGAGTTATACAATGTTTATGAAGGTGCGTTTGCGGGGCAGCTGCATACACTACATCTCCATATTCAATAGCCGGCATAAGCATTTGTTGTACAATCTGCTTTCTTACCACAGGGCTCGGGCATGATTTGTTTTTGACTTCCGGTAGCAACATTTGTCATAAACCTATGTATCTCATATTGCAATATTCCTTTCTGTTTACATTTGCTTTACACATAGGTCAACCTATAATTCACATAATTCAAGTCTGTTTGCGTCGACTAGGCCAACATTTTCTTATGACACATTTTATCTTATTAAACATATATTTTTACATATTGCATGGACGCTTTTTCATTTATCTCATCATCAACTAATTCAGTTTGTCGTGGGCGGCTTCTCTTCGGCAGTCGTTTTGGTGTCCACCATGATTTTTATTGTGCCAAGGATCTAAATAATTAGCACTCTTCTTTTAACCACATTTACTGTATCAGCAAATTCGCCTTCCCTGTGAAGGGCATGCTGCACGTTTAGCATATATTTCATATAATATTCTAACTTTTGGTACAGATAAAATGTCTTTTCTTGTAATCTCACCGGCATCTCTTCGTGTCATCAATAAAACTGGAGGATGAAACATTCTGAATGTCTTTCTGTTCACCTTGAATATATTTAAATAAAATTGCAGCAACATGAATAACGGAAATTCAGGTTATCTGTCTGCCTGTCCTGAAACCTAAATAATCCTTAAACCTAAATAAATCATTGCATTGTCCTGTTACCCAGAAATTATTATTTATTTTTCAATATATATATATTATACACCTTCATGTGATATCTGAGTGGGGGCTCACCATAGGGCAGGCCACTAATGCCACTCCCCGTTATGATTGCTCTCATAAACCTTGCTTTTGCTCTCCAGAGGCCTTCAGTTTAATCTAGATGTGGAATCCTTACTCAAGGTGCACAGACTGGTGTTAGCGATAGCCTCCTGCTGAGGCCTAACTAACAAATTGTTGGGGGTTGCGGCATCTCTCGTTTTATGGAAGCATCCTTGGCATTTCAGTTCTGGCTGCCATTTTGGTTGGAAGTATGCATATGGCGTAGATTCCTCTGTAAAGGCACCATAGAGCTAAAACTCCTGAGACCTGAGTGAGGGGGGGGGGGCTCACTGAAGGTCACCTGTGCCACTGCCCAGAGATTACATAACATGAAGAAAGTTTGTTTTTACAACATGCTTCTAATTTACCCGTATTTGAGAGGTATTAAGAAAAAAATATAAACATCCAGTTTTCTCTCCCTCTGTCCTGTGCAGCAGTATCCTCTTCCCCCATTCCCATCAATCCAAAGCATTGTGAGCCCGTTGGTTTAAAGAGCGGTCAACCAGCCAGCTCCTAATTATTGCCTGACCAACCTGCTGACTCAGAAAGTGAGCATTAACGTTAGCCCAGGTAGCCACCGTATATTATAGTCCAAAGGCTAGCGGCTTAAGAAACACATTAGTGTTTGCTATCTTGCGCTTTTCAGCACAAGGTTACTGTACTTTGTGCTCCCTATACTTAACATGGGGAGTGCAAAGTGTTAATCAGCATTAGGATTACAAAGCCAAAAAGTTAACCATAGCCTGGACTTGGTGCTAATGGATTCTGCTGGTGCTGAATCTGTTAGCACTAGCCAGAAACCCCCAAAAAATCCAGATTCTCACCTCCTATCCCGCGGCGAGGACCGCGGCTCCGTCCCCCTCCTCTGTCCCATGGGAGCAGGGAGAGACTGGGGGAAAAAGTCCCCAAGACTCTCCTTACGGATCACTACGCTGACCTGACAGATTTCGCGAGGCGCGATCTGGCAGGTCATGTGACCGGCACAGGAGAAACTCAATGGAGTCCTATGGATCCACTTTTCTACCTCTGTGAATTGTTCTTGCAAGACAGCCTTCAGCTGCGTGAGATTTGGTTTGCTGGCATAGATTACGGTAATCTTCTGCATACAGTTGAGGCTTTGCAGACATTGGGCAGATCATTTATGAATATTGTGAATAGCAGGGGGCCGAGTATCAAGCCTTGAGGTACTCCACACATGACTGGGAGGGGGAGGGAGGAGCTACCAGAAATGGACACAAGTTGCGATCGGTCGGATACATACGATTCAAACCAGGTTAGCGTGCGATCACCAATACCGGAGTTTTTAAGTTTTTGTAATAAGATGCCATGGTCTACTGTGTCAAAGGCCTTAGCAAAATCAAGGAAGATGGCTCCAGTTAGGTCTCCTTGTTCCATGCCAGCTTGAATATCATTACAAACTTTTAAACAGGCGGTTGTAGTTGAGTGATTTGGACGAAAGACGGATTTATCTCGGGTTAAATAGTTTGAAGATTGATAATAATCATGTATTTGTGTGTACATGCATTTTTCCAAAATTTTTGACATAACAGGGAGCAATGAGATTGGACGGTAGTTGGATACCAAAGTACTGTCACCATTTTTATGGATAGGTGCCACTCCCACACCTCTTCCAGAGTTTGAGTATGTATCCAGTTGCCGGTGATTCATTGATTAGGGTTTGCGACAGGATTTGCAATTGCCGGTGCACTGATTTTCAGCAGCATTGCTGGGATTTGATCAGGTCCAGACTGGTATTTCATTTGATTACGGAGACGTTTAGTAACTACACTGACAGGCACTGGTCTAAAGTTGAATTTATCTGCGATATGGGGTCCCTGCATGGTTGGAGGGGCCTGACCTGCGTGCAGCCTTTCTGTAGGTGTGTCAATCATTAGCTTAGCAATTAGGGTGGTGGCGCGTCCAACAAAATAATTATTGAAGGCATTTGCAACATCTAGGGGGTGTTGCAGGGTTTGGTTGTTTACTTTGACAGCAGTCGGATGGGAGTGGACATGGGGTGCTTGTATGTTACTTATGATTCTCCAAAAATTTCTCGGGTTTGATATGTTATTGTTTAGATTTCCATTGAAGTATTGGGCTTTAGTCATTTTTGTTTGTTTTGTGCATGCATTCCATCATTTTCGGTATTCACAGTGAACGTTCATGGAACAAGTACTCTTGAAATTTAACCACAGTGAATCTCTAAGCTGGTACATTTGTGTAAGATCAGCTGTAACCCAGGGGAGATGAGCCCCTTATACTCGCACTTTACACAGTGGGGCATGGGCATTCCAGGTCTGGGATTAGGTTTAGTCTGTACCATGGGAGCTGTTTGAGATCATTTAGGAAGGATTCAAGATTAAATTTCTTGAAAGACCTGGTGATTATTACCTTTGGGGGAGAATTTGCAGCTTTGTTTATGCCATACGCATGACTCTACATTGTTTTGCCATTTTTATGCTTTATCTCCATTATCTCCATCTCACTATTAAGATCAAGTATAGATTTTAAAAGCTCCTGTTGGTACCCCGATATCAAGAATAAATGTGCCCCCAAAGTTGAGCATGACAGCCAAGGTGCTGAAACAGTTTGATCAGCTTGAAGTTCATATTTTTTTCTTTCAAGGAAAAACGGAGCCCAAGTTGTAATACACACATGTAGTAGTGCTTTTTGGCCAGCAGATGGAGCCACCTGCCTGTCAAATAGTGCACACATTACAAAATTTAGCATTTGAGATTTTCTATAAAGCCACTTGGTAACGAAGGGGTAAAAAGCCAAATACTGTTTTAGATACCCTGCCTTTATGGTGTCTATCACACATTTTATTGTTTTTCTAAGAATCTAGAAAAAAATAATAGACAATAACAATATTACTTCAGAAATATGTGCACACTCGGTTTACAAAATGAATATAAAACTTTCTTGGTTGTCTGTTATTGTTGTGTAAGTAGTTTTTAACCTGAAATGAGAATTACTGCAGAGGAATTAGAGGATAAGCTCCATTGCTGCTGGCACTATTAAGGTGTTCCAGGCCTATTCTTTCGTATAGACCAGTACTTCACAGGTATGTCTCCAGGAATGCAAACACTCTGTGCGTGTTCAGGTTAATAAACTCGGCCTCCTGCTAGGTGCTGAAAGCTACAGTAATTATGGAGATTTCCACAATTCTTCCCAGGCATTCCTTTCGTGCTTCCATAAGCCCTTTGTTTAAAGTGACAGTCATTCGTATCCTAAGATTAAAATGAAACTATGTATTATAAGGAAGATCAAACGTTCGCAACACAAAACATTTTTTTAGAGTATAAATCACCTGTGGAGTATATTGAAATTGGTTGACATATATTTAGTGTTATAGTTATTGTTTTTTTTTGTGTAGAATTAATTGCAGGTTTTTAAATTTTTTTAATATTATGTTTCTTGTATAGGTTATATAAAACTGGCAAGTCACTCTTTATTCTTTTGCTGCAAGTACAAAAAGAACAGGAGACATTGACTATACGCAAAACCACAAAATCACTTTACAATGGATTTAAAAACAGAACCCGGCATACATACTACCATGAGGGCCCCTTGCTGGAGCCAAGGTAGGCCCTTTGTCCAAGATATTTAGCCCTTGAGGCAGGTTAGCTTCTGGCTGCATGGACAGACCACAGCACAACGATACTAGACAGGATACAGCAAGACATATATATATATATATATACACACGCACATACATACATACATACACACACACACAACAGGAATACAGGACAAGAACTATAACAAGACTGAAACAGACAGAAGAACACAAGAGAACTCTAAAGGGATCCCTAACACTGGAGTAAGGTCCTTGTGTGGCCGTTTGACTAGAAAGGAATCCTAACATTAAATAACATGAACAGGAGAACAGGAAGGGTGAGGGTTAAACAAGAAACAGCAAGACAGGGAACCCTGGACGAGAATGAGGTCCTTGCACTGGCCTCACTAATATAGATCTAATAGCTACTGGGAATACACAGAACAAGAATACATGACACAAGGAACATACAGTGGAATAGTCTAAACCAGAACCAAAGGATCAAGAACCAGGATAGTATGTCTAACAGGCAGAGGTCGATATACAGAGTACAGGGAGCAGATAAGAGAATAGTCAAGATACAAGCCGAGATCATAAACCAGAACATCTAAGACACTATTCAGGAATGCAGCAACTCAGCAACCAGGCACATGAACCCTCAGGAACAAGATATTCAGGAACCAGAACTCATGCAAGCGCAATCAGCCTCTCTGCTGCTTGTATCTTTATAGTGAACAGGACTGGGCAATGGGAACATGTGATCCCAGACCTGACAGAGAAACCCAGGAGCGGCACATGGCAGAATGGCTATCCAGAAGAGGGAAGAGCTGGCCTGGATCACTCTCACCACCAGGGGACCTGGCTGGAAGGTGGAAACGTGACACATACTTGGCTACAAAGCTCCCCTGAAATTCTCAAGCTGCTCCACCATCTTCACGCAAGGCTACCAGAAGGTTAAATTGGTACTCTGTACGATTCCACTGGAATTTTGTGTTGGGTCAGATTAAACTCAGCCCTTAATAGCGGCTCTCCAATGGATAAACTATTTGGAGCTCGCTATTAATGATTGTATTCTCACCGAGACACTAGGGGTTATTCACTAACCTCAAAATATGCCAACAAATTGCATCGAACAAGTGTATTTCACCATAGGTGCCATTTCATGTAAATTTGTCTATTCCCAAACCTGTCAATTCACCAAATACAGGAGATTTGACAGCGAAAGCTGCAATTTGCCGCAATTCGGCAGTGTCTGAAATTGTCTGTTGGAAACTAGTCATCTATTGACAGACCACCGAATTGCAGTGAAATTACTGAATTTTCTGTGTTTCAATTCAACAGGTTTAAACAGCTGAATCCAGTAAGTTTCATTGTAATAAATGGAATGTCTTTTTTTTTTTCAGACAATTTATTCTTCACATTTTTTGCAAAACATCTTTTTTTTAAGGACCTGTGTTATTATCTAGACACATTTTTACTACATTTTTTGAATTTAAGTTCCTATTAGAAGAATAGGAGACTTCCTTTTTTTCCAGCTTGGTAGAATTCTCTGATGCCAAATCAGCGGTTTTCGCAGACATCCGATAACTGTTTTGGCAACTCTAAATTTTGGCAAAATACGCTGACCATTTGCTGCTCAGTAAACTCACCAAATTTTCGACAAAATTAAATTGCAGTAAATTTAAGTGAGCAGAAAAGGGCTGAAATGCAGAGAACCGAAATTTCGTTCAGTTTTGGTGCTTGGTGAATAGACCCCACTGGATCAGATGTTCGAGTCAGACTATTTCGAAGCCACTAGTAGCAGTGCTGTGCACCATGAGCCAAGTGTGACCCTGCACGACCCTGTGGAAGCCACAAAAGAACACTTGGTACTATTTGTTTCCAGTGTTCTGCTACTTGCAGACAGAGGATGCGGTGGATTGCACCACCCTCTTTACCATGGAACCTGAGTTAAGTTTTAGATGTTTTAAGCGTTTTAAATGGAAATGCTATATCGTTGCAAAAGCAAAATCACTTAACACCAGATATTAGAGTTACAGTTACAAGTACTTATACAGCCCCAACATTTTCCATTGCACTTTAAAATGAGGGAGCACAAACAGGAGACGTACATGATACAAGAGGAAAGACCACCCTGGCCGTAGGATAACTGATAAGTAATACAGCACTTTAAACCAAGTGCTCAAGCAGACATCCCATGAGTTTACAATCTAAGGGACAGGGGTAACTGAAACAAACGAGAGCAGAGGGAAGATGAAACTGGTCACCAGAAGGATACCATAGGTAGGGATTGCATGGGAAGGACCAGAAGCTTGGTCTTAGTAAGAGTAATTAGAAAGAGAAGTGGAGACAGCTGGAAAGGAGAGATGAAATTAGGGACCGGGCTTTGGTAGGCGGGTGGATGAGGTGGGTGGATGGGGCGGGTGGGTTGGGACAACAGAGGGAAAAAAGATGGATGTCAGTCTGTGAGAGTACGCTGTGGAAAGAGAATGAGGATGTGAAAACGCACAAGATTAAGTGCTGGTATTCATTTCTGAATACTGGGTCAAGCCAAGAAAAAATATCTGTGTTGTAATATCTCCTTCTTCATCAGCTAGCCACAAACTGACATTAATATACAGTAACCTGCTGCAATATCCGTGTCGCAAGCAAAGTTTGCAGCTCAGTTGGAACTGGGCCCTTGGTTTCGAAATCTTGCAGTAGTCTCACTAGAACACTCAGTGGGGTGTATCTAATGAGCAGTGATTGTTATTATTATTATCCTTTATTTATATAGTTCCACAGTGCTTTACAAGATCAGTGTACAAGGGGTTGATACATTAGAATACCACACATGGATGATATGGCTTGATTCAGGGGGACCCTGTTCCCAAGGGAACTTACAATCTATGAGAAGTACAAGTATTTTGTGAGGTAGGGGCATCCATATCGTTAGGTGTCTTGCCCAAGGACACTCGCTGGTGGCGTCTTCTGAGTGGGAGTGGGTCGTCTTTCCATGATTGTAGATCAGCAACCTGGTGGTTAGGTTGAACTTACTTCTCGTAAAGTTGAGACTTGCTTCTCCACAGTTGTATTGGAGGGATGCGCTGAATGGTATTTTGACCTGCTTCTCCTCGGTCGAAGGGCAGAGATATTGCCACTGGACTCCACAGCCGATATTGTGTGATAGGTTTCTTGCCCAAGGACACTTACTGGAGATGTGCTCTGGCTGGGATTCAAATCAGGGTCTCCACTGTTATAAAGCAGTGATGTTAGTGGTAGTAGCACCGGGCATAAAATTATTATTATTCTTTTATTTGTATTGCGCTAACATATTACTCAGTGTTGACCCTCCAGATTTTTTGAAACTACATCTCCCATGATGCTCAGGTGCTTATTAGATTGGTTGAGATCTGGATAGCCAAGGTTGCGGACTCCTGACAGATGGACAGAGACATGAGTTAGAGAGGGCCATGCTCCTTAATCAGACTACATTCTAAAAATGCTTTGTGCTTCCTTCCAGTAGTGACCACTGGCAAATTACCAGCAGCAGAAATTCTTCAGATTACTATTCTACTTGGAATAGGGACCTTTAGGTCTTATTCCATTCTCAGGCAACTGTTGTTTATACATTGTAGCCCATACCATATCAGTGTTCATATTTCCAAGGCTCACTGCTCATTATGGTATGGACCGTAGGATAGTAACTTGCGTGTGTTTCATCAAGATGAAGTGAACATACAGGGGTGCACATATAAATATAACATTTCTGACAGCATCCTGCAATCTAGGGTACTTTAACTCTGAAACAATCATCTGTTTCCATTGTAACCTTCAGCCTACCTGGCAAAATACAAATATATGGAAATTCCAGCGACTTCAAAGAAAGGGTTTGGACTCATGAAAAGTCATTTGAGAATAATCTATCCCTTAATCCCTTAGTTGTCAGAGCCTCCTGTGATTCATTGCACATGCTGACCCAGTTCCACTTGTTCTTAAAGAAGACCAAATAGATCATGAATGATCTCATACGCAATGTTTCCCTCTCATGACATGTTTAAAGTAACACCTATTAAATGTTATCCGCAAATTCCCGTAAAAAATAGTAACTTTATATTCCCTTTGTGTTTCGCGGAAAATTCAGTTTCTTCATTAATTCCGGAGTTTCGGTGTGCCCCGAAGTGGTTAATCAGACAGAGGTAGGCAACCTATGCAAATACAATAGCTCACATTACATTGCCCCAGATATAAGTTTTTTTTTTTACATATTATTATTATTAAACATCACGTGAACCATGAAGTGGGACAGGTCCCTTCAGGACTCTCTCCATAAGTGAGCTTTGTGCTATCTCCACAACTTGCAGAAAGGTATTTTTCAACACCTGCCTATTTTTAGATGGTACTTCAAAGCGAAGACATGCCTGGAACATGTAATTTGGAACTAGGATTCCCCAGCTCACATAATATTTATCCGATTTAAAGGTTACAATTATTATACAAACATATATTTAAATGGCTGCCATGGGATACATAGGTTTTCTTTTGTAGTTTTCGTATTATTTGTGGAATTATATGTATCTATAAGGCTGGGTTCTTCTTAAACCAACAAGCGCTGATACACTAGAAAGCCTGATGATAATTTTGAACTATAGTTCCCATGATGCACAGCATTCTATGAATCTGACTGAATATCAGTATTCTATGGGAAACTGGCCACACTGTTTGCGGCTGGAAACAATGTGGTGAAAATGTTATTGCTTGAAGTCGTTTCCTGATATGAAGGCATCATTTTATCAGTGAAACGTAACGCTGTGCCAGTGTCATTTTAGAGCATGGTGCAAAATCTATGCTGGGGTTATTTTTAGGGTTAGTGTTAACATTAGGGCTACAGTTAGTAATTAGGGTTTTGGTTACTAGTTGTGCTAGTTTTAGGGTTACATTTAAGGTTAGGGTTCAGCCTAAACTGTGACCTTAATGAGCAGATTCTGCTCCATTTTCATTACATTTTTCCGCAACAGATTCTGTTCCTTCTTTTGGTGTGAATGTAGCAAGAATCTGTTGGTTACAGTTAGGGTTAATCCTAACCCTAAAAGCAGTATTTCCCAGTCTTTCCACTACACCGAATCATTCACAGACTCGTGAATTGTCACTTCCAGCAGCCACTAGTGGATGGTAGTTACTTGTCTACTTAAACCCCTGAATCAAGAAAGCAGGTTCTCAGTTATTGTACACACTTGTGGTCCAGATCTGAGTGTGACGTGTATTAATATCCTGACTTCCTACCTTGACCTGGCTTCGCACCCACCACATTGCCGGCTGCCTGCCTAGTGCTTTGTACCCAACCACCATATTGCCTGCTGCCTGCCATGTGATGCTTCCTGTACAAGGACCATGATTCCCACCATAGGGGTTATTTAATAAGCGACGAATTAGCCACCGAAAGGCACCGAATGGGGAGTTTCCCCGTATGGTGCAATTTTGTGGGAGTTCCGCTATTCACTAATTGACAGCGAAATACGGTGCAGTTCGCCTCGGATCGCCATAAGTTGCTGATCTTTGGCAGCAGTGAAACCATTACTACTCATAGAGCAGTAATGGTTAGTTTATTTAAAGACCACCAAACTGCATCGAAATGTCTGTTAAATTCCCTGATTTTCGGTGATTAACTTCGACAGGTTTAAACAGGTGAATCCCATAGGATTCAACGTAAAAAATATTATCGTTTTTACCTTTTTTTATTCAATCGTTTAATCTTTTTAATTTTCAGCAAACCATTTTTTTATTAGTTTTTTCGAGGTTTTTCCTTTTTTTCTGTAGCAGACGGCTTTATTAATTTTTATAGGACCTTTATTATTTAGACACATTTTGATGCATTTTTATGGGTTTAAACACCTTTTAGAAGAATAGCAGAGTCCCATTATTTTTATCTGGTGTTCGGCGGTCTGATTGGAGGTGTTCGGTGGCAGTCTGATCGGCGATGTTCGGCAGTCTTCGGCAACACCACGATCGGTGCACTTTGGCACTCTTCGATTCCATTTCACCGACCTTGCAGTGAATTCACTATTCACCGCAGTGTCGACGAAATGGAATCGTAAAGCGTGACAAAGTGCACTGAACGAGAAAGCACCGAAATGTCACTGAAATTTCGGTGCTTTCTGAAAAACCCCTCTGGTGTACCAGTTAGCACTATGGCTGAGCTGTATATGCATGCAGCAGTCTTCCATACATTGGCTGAAGCATAACGACTTGCTTCTCTGCACAACGGGCTCATCTGAAGCGTAAGCTGCTGACAGAAAATTCTGAACACTATTTGGAAATGCAGTTCAGAAACTAAAGGATTGCCAAGTTTGTCGTCACCATCATGGACCTTATGATAACTCACGAAGACACATCCTAGAGCAGTGTTACCCAAACCTGTCCTTAGGACCCTCCTCCTCGCCACGTTTGCCAGATATCTGAAGCACAGCACAGGTGATATGATTTGCTGCTCAGTGATTGCAGGATTCAGTCTGCATTTCCCCAAGATGATCTGCAAAATCTGGTCTGGTTGAGGGTCCCGAGGACAGGTGTAGAAAAACACTGTCCTAGAGCAATCCTTAAGATGGGTAGAAAATCCATGCATGACCCCCATATTCCATGGTTCTCACATGCGCAGTAGCTACACATACATAATTGTATCCAAAAACAAATCGATACAGCCACTTCTTTACACTATGCATCCCATTCAGCACTGTTAGAGCATCGATGCAGCTGTACCGCATAGCAGATGGCGTCCCAGATGTGGCCCACCTTTGCATAAAATATTTTTTTAAATCACCTTGTTTGCAATCCATACATTAATTACAGAAACACGCAGTATATCAGAGGAGGGGGGGTTGCCAGGATTTAAACGTTTGCAAATGTTATTGTCGTAAAACAGTTGTTTCAGATGCTCATATGTTTCGGATTGTAAAAATCGTAGTCATCGAGGGGCCATGAATACATCTAAATTTATAAAGAGGACAGAAATGCATTTTAATCGATCCACACAGGAGTTTCCCAGACACTACTTGACCTTAGGATACCGCACTTAAACAACATCCTCGTGATTACATGGTAATTTCAGCATAATGCATGCTCGAGAGGAATGAGAGAATCTACTATTAATGCGTCATTTCTTTGCTTGTGTGCAGATACGTTTATGTATATGTTTTTGTAAATATATATATATATATATATATATTTCATTGCAGGCATGAGAAGAAGTAAACACACACAACAACGGAAAATGAGTGAAAAAGAGTTGTTTATTTCACCAGAGTGGACTTAAGCAATGTTTTGCTCCTAAATTAACAGGTCTATTCAAAGAAAGGTGAAACTCAGGAGAATTGTCAGGAGAAGTGAAAATTCTAGGTCAAAATATCCAAATCAGAAAAATACTCCCATTTATCTTACTTTTCAAATTGGCTATTTGGTCTAGATTGTTCTCTTCTCCTGCCAGTTCTCCTGAGTTTCACCTTTCTTTGAATAGACCCGCTTATCTTTTTAAGCTTGAAAAAGATCTCTCTTAGGACTATAACATCACTTGGGTCTACTGTCTGTAAGCCAGTCTTGGTCACATAATTCTTGCTGTTGCATGCCTGTACTTCTTTGCATTGGATTTGAGTCTATGATGCAGCTCCAGGACATTCGTCCGTGTTATTTACTACTTAGGCTACCGGCACACGAGCACAGAGTGCTTGCATGTGTCC
Source organism: Leptobrachium leishanense (assembly GCA_009667805.1). Taxonomy (NCBI): domain Eukaryota; kingdom Metazoa; phylum Chordata; class Amphibia; order Anura; family Megophryidae; genus Leptobrachium; species Leptobrachium leishanense. Next base: position 91,029,469 of record CM019066.1, read on the forward strand.
GCACTTCCCTGCGTCTGTGCCGTTTTGACGGGGAGGGCCAACCACCGGATGTGAAAAAGCCATCCCTATCAAAAATCTAGACGGACGCGGATAGGGCTACAAAGCGCGATCCTCCATAGAACAAGGATCTCAAACTCTAAGCCAACAACATCTGAGTGGCCACAATTCCCAGAATTCTTTTTAATAAAAGGCACAGAATCATGGGAGATGTAGTTCGCAACCATCTGGGGGGGGGGCTAGTTGTTGAGATTCCTGATTTAAGAGATGGCAGGCTTGGAAAACCAATCAATTCAGACACTGAAGCTGGATAAACAGCATTTTTATGCTAAGACTATCAGGGTGATTCAGAGAGAGGTGAAAACCAGGTGAAAATTCTAGGTGATAATAGCTGATTTGAAAAGTGAGATAAATGGGAGAATTTTTCTGGTTTGGCTATTTTAACCTAGAATTTTCACTTCTCCAGTCATTCTCCTGGTTTTCACCTCTCTCTGAATAACCCTGAGAATATTCATTCATATATGCACATGCACAAAGAAATATTTTTCTTGCCCTTCCTTTTTTTGACTATAACTGCAGCAGCGTTCTACAGTCACAAATTTTTGGATATGTAAAACAAAACAAATAAAATCAGTGTATCCCTTTGCAGTGCTTAGGTGCTGTAATTACTCGACAAATAAATAGGTGGACGGTCTACGGAGACATTTAAATATTCCTGTCTCACAAAGACCTCTTACAGGCTCTTTGAAAGTCAGAGCGTGTTGAAAAGTGGCAGAGCAAAGGGGCCAATTATGCACCCGATGCCCCCGGGGCACTGTTTAAACAGGACTTATTCCGATCCTTTGGCAAGGAACCCCCAGTTGAACCCAATCATTTCTGAAGACCTATTTCATGCAGAACCGGCCTAAGGTTTAACAGAGCACGCTTTTAATAATATTTTAATCTCTCTCATGTGCAGGGGTTACTGAGGAGCCCCCTTGAGCTATTTTATTAAGTTATTTTTTTTCTTTTTAGCACACCACAGCTCTTGTGGGTTTCAGGGAGGTAATTTAGATATTTAGACCAAACAAGTGAAGGAGACATTTGCTTGCCCCGACTTGGTTGCCACCACGAATCCACAGAACACAAATAATCCACACTGTTCATAAAACCCAAGTTTCTGTTTAGCTACAAGACTCTAAGCCTGTGAAGAGGTTTAAAGAAGCTATCCCTTTAAACCAGGCTTGTATATATCATGTAGCACAAGCACGTGCCACTTTGTATCAAACACAGACATGTATAAACTCTCTGGCCTTTACCTGTCTAAAGAAGATTATCCATCTGATTTACATTAGGATGGGCAGGCTCTTTGTGGTTCTACAAAGTGTTTCCACTCAAGAGCAATCTGTCAAAACCTAGAGTGATGTCCCTCTTCTTCTATGTGAGGTATGAGGTCACATCTTCTTCTAGACCTCCTGAAGGCTCTGTGTGAAATCCTGGGGTCACCGGCCTTGTGTTATATACATTAACATACCTCAGATATATGAACCATGGGAACTCTTTGTTTATGGATAATTGAAAATGGTAGGTCAAGTTAATTGAGAAAGTAGTTGAATATGATATAGAATGTTTCACTTTCAATCGCTTTGTTTACATTTTACACTTCCTTTGCCCATCGATTATGGTTTAAAAGAAAATGATTGAAATGACTACTCGGAAATATAGGAGTTCTTCTGTTTTTTTTATTGGGACTTAAGGCAGCCTCTTTGTTTGGGGAGTAATTCTCGTTTAAGGACAGTACCAGGTCGTTTATCTTGTTTCCCAGAGAATTCTGTGTGTTTGGATGCCAATGAGCTGTGACATATTCCTGCATGGTCCAGTTGGTTTCTTACTATCCCAAGTATTTGTTGTAAAAGGATGTATAATTTACTGTTACCTTGTCCAGGCTTGAAAGTTGCTCTCACCTCACTGCTTCATTACCAAGACTGGCCTAGTATAAATCCTGAAACGATGACGGATTAAGCCAACTGGATAATAAGGTGTATTATTATTCAGTCAGGGGGGCTATCTCGAAAAATGAATGAAAAAAACCCAGTAATAAGTATCTTGTTTCGCTTTCACTCTTTTTCTCAGGTCTTTAGAAGAAGCTCCTCTTATCTGTTCCCTGATATGATTATTCATTGGAAATCCTTTCTGTTGCTAGATGCAAGTGATGGAGAAATATTTGGAGATAATCTATCCTTGTAGTTAAAATGTTACTGAATGTGAACTCTGCCTCTGCTGAATTATCCATTAATCCCTTTACCAGATGTAAAGATTAAAGCGTCTCCTTACACAGTATTATTTCTGGAGAGCAAATATTTATGCAGAAAAAAAAGTTTTTTCGCGTCTATTCCCTATCAGAGCGACTGCGCCAACCAGACGTATCCAGCCCACTTCATGTAGGACATACTTGAAAACAAGAGAAATCTCAATGTATTCTTCCTGGTAAAATACTTTATAAATAAATAAATAAATACAGCATACAGGAAAAAAAGGATGTCATTTGCGCTCACCCCATAGCTCCATGCGAAACAAAACAGAGGTTTTGGTTTACTTGAATGGCCATTAAAGTGTTATGCCCACCTGCCACGTCACAGCACCTCGGGGTCAGGTGGGTCCTAACATAATGAAACCAAAAACTGCTTTCTAAGTAACTACATATTCTCATGCGGCTTCTCAGCTAAGACGTGGTGGGTGGGCTTACACTATAATCGCAATTCAAGTAAACCGAAACCTCTGTTTTATTTCGCATGGAGCTATGGAGGCGAGGGCAAATGACAACCTTTTTTCCAGAAGTGCAAATTTTATCTGATTGCTCCAATAAAAATGTGAATTTCATATTAATTGTATATTAACCCCCTTCGCTACAACTATCAGGTATACTCGATCTTCAAAATCACCTGCTGATTCCCCGTGATTGAGTATACTCGTCCCGGTCTGATTTTGGAGCAATGTGATGGAATTTTTCTCATTGTAAGTGACATTCATTTGCAAATGGGCTCTAAAACATGCCCTTGAAATCTCAGCGCATCGGATGTGACAGCTGATGTATTGAAATAGTTTGAAACGCTTTGAGATTTGCTTTCCCTTCATGGAAACACGGATCTCAATCTATATTGTAACTGTAGTAGCCCTTTTTGGCCAGCAGAAGGAGTCTATATTTGTCAAGTAGGGCTTCTCTACAGTGAACACATACAGAGGGACACCTCTGAATACATTTACTCTTTAGGTCTTGGAAAGTCATTTTCCATAACACCACTCTGTCCTGGTAGTAGTGTTATGGAAAATCATTACATAGTGCAGGGGGTTACTAACTGTACATATAACACCGAAGACCCCTATTGCTCCAACTCTATAGACTTGTCAAATGAATATAGTCAAAGGATAATTTGGTTTCCTTCTATGAATTACTTTGAAAACCTTGAGGAATAAATAGGCACCAAAATGCAAACACTGCAAGAAGGACAGCAACCTCGCATGTATTTGTGGGTGCGAGCATGCGTGGGGGTGTTTAGACAAGGAATACCAGAGTTTTTATGGAGAAAAAAGAAAAGAGCGTTGCTCCATGCTAATATCATGTGCCAAGAAAAGTGAAATGATTTTAAAAAAATGCTGTATATCTAATTTCCCTTAGCTATGGATAGAAGAGCTATGCAATTAATCATCTGCTCATTGAAGTACCATATAACGCACATATAAAGAAAGGGTTCATTTGAAGAATTAATTTAGAAAGTCTGGTAGAATAAAAAAAACTATCAGGGTTATCCAAAGAGATCCGAATTGCTTGAGAAAGGTAACCGAATGCTGAAAATCAGCGTTCGGTTACTTTTCCTGGACATTCGGCTATCCAGAGAGCAGGCAATTCGCCAAATCCTGGCGAATTGCCTGCACATACGGTGCCTGTTCGGTCCCTGTTCGAGGGCAGTGAAATCCCCATGAAAAAGCACTGCTTCGGCTATTCAGAGAACACAAACCAGCAGTGAAAGGTTCCCGAAATGCTCTGCCATTCGGTGGTTTAATTCGGCAAATTTATTCAGGAGAATCCCATAGGCTTCAATGTTAAAAATATTCCCGTTTTAATTCAATATCTAATAAACCGTTCATTATAAAATTCGGCAGCAAAAAGTCTCTTTATTTATAGATTTTTTAGGATACTTTAAGCATTTTTCTGATTTTTTTTTTTTTTTTTTAAAAGTCCGATTTTTTTTTATTTATTTTTTTCAGTTTACTTATTTTTTTTGTAACAGCCCTCTTTATTATCATTCCCTGGACCTCCTGTGAAAATTTCAGACATTTTCGCTCAGTAGTTTCTTTGCAAACAGCGTTTCTTTTTCCCAGATTCATACAAATGGTTTTTCTAATTTATTCACTGCCTCCTCTACCTCACAGCTGCTTCGGCTCTGTGTGATTCGGCTCCTTTTCGGCTCCTGTTCGGCTTTTTCGAAGGTTAATCCAGATGTTTTTGCTTGTTTTCAGCGTGCATTCGGTTAGTTTGCGGTTAGTTTTCGTCAGGTTTGCGGCAGCTTTTCTCTGCAATTCGGGGACCCTGTGCTGTTTGCTGAATACACCGCAGGGTCACCGAAATGCAATCGGCAAAAGGAACCGAATTGAAGAGAACGAAAAGTCACCGAACGTGCGGTGACTTTTCGAATCTCTTTGGATAATCCTGAATATTTCGAGGTCAGTTGCAATTCTGTTACAATCATGGCTTCATAGATCTGTCAATGGAAGATTGTTGTTTAGCAATGAGTGATAATGATAACTGTTGAGCTCTTTCCTTATAAATTTGGGGAAGAAGAGTGCTGCACTTTAACTCGGAATATTCGAGTAATCTACAAAGGAATAAAGATCTACTCACTAAGCACCAAAATTTCATGGAAATTTTGGTGCTTTTCACTTCAGCGTAGTTCAATGCACTTCGGCGATTCCATTTTGCCGACATTTTGGTGAATTGACCATTTAGCGAATGGTCACCATAGTGCGCCGATGATGAAATCACTGAAGCCCCACGAAAAAGTTGGAAAATGTCGCTGAAGACCACCAAAAAGCCATGAAGAGCACTGTAGTGGTCTAGGTGAATTGCACTGGACAGCAGAAAAAAACGGAAGAAAAAAAATGGAACTCGCTCATTCTCCTAATAAATGTTAATAATAATAATAATTAAATAAAGTTCTTTAAAAATTTTAAAAAAAGTCTGTTACAGAATTAAATAAAACCAGCTGTTTAGAAAATTGAGATACAAAAATTTCACCAAAAAAATACCAAAAAAATTAAAAAAGGTGGTCTGAAAAATAAATAAATAAGGCTTTTTTGCTGAAAATGCAAAAAAAATTTAAAAAAGCAAAAAACAAAAAAAATCGCCTTTCAAAAAAAAATAAAATAAAAATGATATTGCGTTTTTACATTGAAACCTACGGGATTCGCCTGTTTAAACCTGTGGTACCGAAAATCAGAGGATTTTGCTGACACTTCGGTGCAATTCAGCGTTCTGTGAATAGACATACCATTACTTCATTATGGAACAATTTCCCTGCCGCCGGAGAACGCCGAACTGCATCATATTTCGCTGTCAATTCGCCTGTTTTTGGCAAACTGACAGTTTAATGAATAGAGAAACTGCCACAAAATTGCACCGTACAATGAAATTTACTGTTCTGTGCAATTCGGTGACAAGTTCGGTGTTTAGAGAATGACCGCTGTAGTGAAGTTAACACTGATCATCACATATAAAAAAACAAAGAATTCAAGTCTTTTTAAATTAGTATATTATTGGTCATATTTATTAATATAGCTTACTACAGTAAGTCTTAGTACCAACTAAAGAAACGATCAATAAGTCTTCACCAGAAGTCTTCATTTCCAGTCTACAGGCCCAGATGATAAAAAGAACCTACGTACAGGACCCGCTGGTGGCTGTCATTTATCTAGCTAACACACCCAGAAGTGGAAATATATAACATAAGGAAGCAATTAAAATAATTTTACCAATTAAGGATGGATTTACATCTCATGAGCCCTTAAGCACTCAACCCTTTGCAATTCGTTCAATATCTTTTTCATCCTCTTGGACCTAAAGAAGATGTGTTGGATGGCTAAACTCCACTTCCTATTTTTGCAGATTTTTGATTTTTTTTTGTTTGTGTTGAAGTAATTGTTGGTTGTCATTTTTAACAATGAAATTGCCATAAACCTTGTTATTAACCTCTTCTTTATGAACATATTGTGGTTCAGCTTTACCAGTGTTGTCAATAAAGCACTGGCTACTCTTGGTAGTTGTTATATGTTAAGAGTAAGAACTGTGTCAGTTACTATTATGCCTTATATTTTTATCCAGTTTTTTTCTGGATAAGCTAGTTTGAAAGTGAATAGGACCCTGTGCAACACTTTTATTGAATTGTTTACTATCACAGTGAGTAGAGGTAACATCACTGTTCTATAACCATGGAGAGAAACTGTGGAGAAACAGGTTCGATCCCAGTGAGCACCTCTCCAGTAAGTTTCCTTGGGCAAGACACCTACCGGTACATACTCGCCACCCAGGACATACTTGAAAATGAGAGAAATCTCAATGTATCCTTCCTGTTAAAATACTTTCCTAAAAAAAAAACATTACCAAACATGATGTGCAGATGTTGCATATTCCATGGGCATTAGTTGCTGTGCTCAGGAAATAAGCTCCAAGGGCAGAGTAAAACGCGTCTGTGAGCTGATGTTATGGTGACGAGTGTCGCAAGATTAGGTGGTTCAGTTGGAAACTAGGAAGCGTGGGAGAGTTACAGTGGAGCGGTGTCTTCGGCTGAGACTGTATAACCGTGTATGAAATGAATTGTCTAAGTCCCTTCTTGACTAGAATCTGAGAATCCCTTGTTTTTAAAATCTTATTTAATGTCTTCCATTAATCTTTTGAATATTTAAGAATATGGAGTGAACTCTGGGATGGCAAGTTGCTTGGATCCCACGTTCCCCAGGGTCTGATCCTCAAGGGAATGTAGAATGAGCAGCATTGACATTGGCCTGGCAATGCATCTGAACCACTGCAAGAAGCCCTGTGGTGATCAGCGTCCCATTAACACATAAACTCAGATGTATGGAGTGCTAGGAAGCTACAACGGAAATGTCAAACTTTTATAACAACCGACATCTGATTGAGAAGCAAGTTTACAAAAGAAAGGATGAGCACCTTCTCAGGATGTTAGGTAATATACCAAAATAAAGCTTTCCTCAACAGAGATTGTTTTTGTTTGAAGCGTCTGGAGGATATAATGATCTGTGCTAAGAATACAAACAGAGGAACATAAAGGTAAAGTCTCCATCTGGAACAAGGTGCATTAAAGAACCAGACCCTACTGCTTTTGAAATGAATTGTTTTGTATCATCATTACTGTAGAAAATGTTTCATGAAAAGGTTAGTCATTTTACATCCTTATTCATCAGGCTATACAAATAAACAAATAGATCGCAGCATGAAGATTCCAGAAGACGTATAATAAAGCTACAGCTTGAAAAAAAACACATACAGTAAGGGTTGAATTGGGACCAAGCGTAAATAAAGAGGATGGGCATTAAATATAAAAAAAGTGATAATGTCATTATCCAGCTGTCAAAATATTGAACAATTGGTCCTAAGTATTAATACTTTGATTGTTTATGTTTTAAGTTAGGGTGCCAAAGAAAACCACTGGCTCTGGCTCAGCCATGGAGATATTCTTTAATATAACATTTGCATTGGAAGACGTGTATATTTTGTAGCTGAAGATTATCTGCATTTATCTCCTTAGAACGTAACATGGGGAGCGCGAAGAGTAATTAGCGTTAGGATTGCAAAGTCCTAATGCTAAATACGCCCCGCTATGTTTACTGAACACTTAAACATAGCTTGGAGCTGGTGCTAACTGATTCCGCTTCTACAGAATCAGCCACCACCAGCTGAACCCCCTAAAAAAAACACATCAGATACTCACCTCTCATTCTGCGACACGAACGGTGGACTGATCTGCCGTTTCTGGCCGCCAGGAGCAGAGTGAGACTGGGGACAAATAGTCCCCAGTCTCCTTCCACGATGAGTCTATGGCCCTGCACGATCTCGCAGGTCATGAGACACGGCAGCACAAGCCTCCATGGAGTCCTATGGACTCCAGGAGGAGATATTCGTGGCAGAGCATTAGCGCCACCTCGAGTATCCAGAGGGTTAATGCTACATTACGGGGCAGGCTGCTGAATCAGCACCTGCCCCGTAATAGGGTGCCAAAAGGTGTAGGTTTTCCACCTTAGAATCCCCATTTTAGCGGTAACTTCATAATACTGCCCTTAGTTTTTTCAGTGGTATGATTTAGTGGTGAAAAGTATTAGTGCCCCCCCCCAGTGTCGACTGTGGTATCTTATGTGCCCCCCCATATATTGTTCCTAGAGTCGCCACTGATGGGAGAGCAGTGTTTATAGACTAACATTGTTTTATTTCATCTGGCAGCAAATTGACATCGAGAAAGGAGACCTCATGTTCTTTCAAACCACAGCACTATGCACTGCCCAGCAGAGAATTAATATCCATCGACTCTCATTGTAATACATGTTCATATGCATTAAGAAAAAGCTCTCCATTTGTAAGCGGTTAATAAAAGCGTCTGTGAATCTGACTCTGCTGATGTCTCTCTCTACAAGGAAAATAGAAATAACTGCTAATTTATTTTCTGATGCAAATGCTGGGACAGCAGGATAGTGAAGCCAAAGGCAAAAAAAGGAGGTTTTTCTTAAGCTCTCAGACAGTTCTTTGTTGATAGGTTACTGCGGGCAAAGCTTTTACACAAAATGTTCTATTAATGTTTAATTATTAACTAGAGAATAAGGGATATCATTTCCACAAAGGTTGGACGTTTAAAGATGTCTGTGGCTCTCGGATCACTCCATACATTAATAAAATGATCACACGGCAAGACACAGAGCACATTGCAAAGCAGCTTGATACAAATTTCTTTAATGGAAACATAAAGCATAACAAGTAACTAACCACAAGACATTGCGTAGCAATGACAACAACATCTTTTGTATTGCTATTTTTCCATGATAGAATCTGGTGAAATCTCTCAGTGTTAATATTTTGTAAATTACCCACGTTATCCATATTTGTAATTTTGTGTCCACTGATCTGCTACATGGTAGCTGTGAAGGATGTGTTACAAAGGTTGCAGTAATGTGAGGGAGGAAGGATAGGAGAGACATTTGTCAATACAGAATTTAGGCATGCGTACAAGGTGGGAATGAATTAAAAACTTATTTATTTTATTAAGATTAACCCCTTCACTACTGTGGCCGAGTATTCTCAATGTTCAAAAGTTCCTGCAGGAGCCCAGCATTGAGTAAACTCAATCTGGTCATACATGGTTATTCAGAGAGCGCCAAAGTGGCCCCGAAATTGCACTGAACAGTGAATTTCCCCATACGGTGCAATTTCTTGGCCAATTGGCTAGTCACAAAGCTGGCAATTTTCCAATATTTGGCAAATTGCCAGCGAAATACGGTGATATTTGACAGCAGCAAACTCCCCATAGAGAAATAATGGTTACGTTATTCAGAGAACACCATACAGCACCGAAATGCTCTGATTTTCGGTGGTTTCATTCGACAGGTTTAAACAGGCGAATCCCATAGGTTTCAATGTAAAAAATGTTCCCCGATTTTATTAAATATTTATTCAACCGTTTATTCTTTTCACTTGCAGCAAAAGTCTCTTTATTTATTTTTTAGGATTTTTTAGACTTTTTCAGGTGGATTTTTTCCCCAGAATTTTTTAAAAATCAGTTTTTTCTGTATATTATTTTTTCTTTATATTATTTCCAGTGCAGTAGTTTTATTGTTGTTTTTTTTTACCCGTTCGTTGGCTTGGCAGTTTTTTTTCCAGCGGCTGGTCAGTGCTCTGTTTGGCGGGTCTTCAGCTTTTTTCGGATCGATTCGGTGGTTTTGCCGCGGATCATCGGATGCATTTGGTGAGTTTTCGGTGGGTGTTTGGATCGATTCGGTGGTTTTTTTCAGAGTTTTTTGCAGTGGTTCTTTAGGCAGCTTATTCCCTGCACTTCAGGGAATCTGGTGAATGCTGAGTTCACCGCAGGGTCGAAGTGTGGGGAACGGGAGAGCACCGAAATGAATAACCATGATACTCTAGAGCTGTGTTTCACAAATCTGTCCTCAGGACCCTCTGCCTCGCCAGGTTTGCCGGATATCTTAAGCGCAGCACAGGTGATAGGATTTGCTGCTCAGTGATTGCAGGATTCAGTCTGCATTTCCCCAAGGTGATCTGCAAAATCTGGCCTGGTTGTGGGTCCTGAGGACAGGTTTGAGAAACAATGATCTAGAGCAATACAAAGGAATTACTTTTACTTTTACTTTTACTGCAAAAGAGCTCCAGAATGTGCCCCTCAAATTTTCAGCACCCACAACTTGGGGTTCTATTTTTTGCTTGAAGGAAACACTGATCCCCCAGCTGTATTACTGAACATGTAGTAGACGTTTTTGGCCAGCAGGGTCTCAAACTGTAAAATAAACTTACTGTCTCTAAAATGTATTTTATGAAGGATACATTCCTTTTTACACTTTCTGCAAATGGAAACATATTTTCCATAAATCAATTGGGTCCTAGCAGTGGCTTTATGGAAAACAATCTGGTAGTGAAGGACATTTATTTAAAAAATAGACACAAATGAAAAAAGAAATAGATTTATTACCTTCTTTCTTAATTTGATGATACAAGGAAAACATATTTTGACATGTATAAGAAGTGAAAATATTTGCAACCATTTTTTTACCCAAAATGGTATTTATCCACTTAACTGCGACTTGCTAAAAATAAACCACAGCGTTTGAAATCTTAGCTTGCAAAACAAGTTACAGAATTATGTGAATTCACTTTTTTATTTTGGTTATTCTAACCTATCATATATCATTCCCACGTACATTTCCCTAATTATATTTCATGAAAAACAATTGAGAAGGATACATTTTAATAGTAAAATGTCATTGTTTGTAATATCCTAAGGAGACCCTGAACTTGTGATGCAAATGATACTTTTTTTATTTCTTGTTTTTCTTTTCATTTTAAATCCTTGTTAAAGGTGCTGGTGGAGAAAACGACATTGTTAAGATGTTGTTTTGTGTTCCGCATCGTAAATCACAGTATCTCTGCGCAACATGCTTCCCCCGTCTGTGCATAATGTTTAGGATAGGCCAATGTATGACTTTTATTGAATGTATCTGTGAATTTCATCTTAAGTATTCATTGTGGATTACGATGTGCAAAAACACATTTTGGAAAATTGAGGATACAAGTTAGTAAAAAATGTAAATAATGCACAAAATAGACATCTACCATATTTCTTCAAGGATATAGAAAAAGCAAATTAAAATTAAAATACCCACTGGGTGGAAAAATAAACAGAATGTGCACACAAACTAATTTAATCATGCTACAGGATGCTACACGTAAAGGGCTGCTATGCAATAAAACCCATATTATCAAAGTGTAATACCAAGCGCCAAAATAATAATAAAGATGAAATATATTTGAAATAAAAAGACCCTCACCTCTCCCTTCAGAGAAAAGGAAGTGGCTGAATTCTTTCAATCAGAGAAGACATTTACATAGGTCTTAAACCAGGGATCAGCAACCTTGCCCCCACATATGTTTCATAACTACATCTCCTATGGTGCTCAGCCACCCAACTGAATGGCTGAGCTTTGTGAAGATGTAATTCCAAAACATATGGAGGGCAGTGGTTGCTGACCTGTCTTAACCCATTCACTACCAAGCCATTGATTTTGGAAAAAAAAATTATAACATTTATTTGAATCCTGGGATGCGAAGATAATTAAATATTGGGTAAATAAAATTTTCATTTTCTATCTATTTTTCGCTATAATTGTTATCTCCGAATCCCATGGTTCAAATAAATGTTATGTTTTATTCAACAAAAATCTCTTGGTAGTAAAGGGGTTAAGAAAATAAAAAATGGAGAACACGTTACGGCATTTTTCTAATGAAATGAGGAGTTTTAACCAAAATTGGAAAACATGACTCTGTTGGTTGTGTTTCAGCACAATGCATTTCATGAATAAAATGAGTATGTATAAAATAATGAACATGGAATTGCGAGCATACAAAAAATTCCAAACAAAAAGAGAGGTTAATGAGCTTTTTATGTATTATTATAAAGCTAGGGGATGTTATACACACACATTTATTTACTTACCTCCAGTACATCTTTTGAGTTTTCCTCAGGAAAAAAAAATACACATTGTGTTGTGCCCGAGGATCACTGGATATTGTTATTATAAAACAGGTCAATAACTGGCATATAGATTTTTTTAAATGCTACGTGATTGTGTTTTGACTATATTGAGAGCTGGTGTCCCTGTTATAGGGGCAAAACACATTTATGACATGAAGAGATAGTGTGGAGATTCATAACTAAGAGAAAATTATGTTTTGTCTATGAAAGGGAAGGACACAAAAAACCTTTCTTTATGTGCAAGTTATCTACCTGCTAAGCACATTGCTATATCCTTTAAAGAGACACTACCACTTGCATATTACCTCACCCTATCAAACTCTCCCCCGATCTTCAGGCCTTCAAGAAATCCCTCAAAACCCATCTCTTCAGATTAGCGTACCACATCAATGATGCAACTCATCCCTCTGCTCACCTACTCACTCAGGATTGAAGCTGCTTCTGTGGCCCCACCATTCCTAAACCACTGGCACTCATTTTCCTGCTATCTAGTAAAATTCCCCTGGTCTTCCTCAACCCCCAATCCCTCTAGACCAGGGATGACAAACCTTTTTGAGCCCGAGTGCCCAAACTGGATCGCTGAACCAACGTATGGGTCTTAAAGTGCCAACCATGCAATTAATCCTGAATACTGATAATCTATTTTTGAATAATACAGGAGGGATGGGGACGCGCCTATTCCCCGATGGGGCGGCTGCAACCACCAGATGTATCCAGCCCAGCAACATGTATTAAACATAAGAAAAAATATGTCATCTACGCTTATTCCCATTATACCGTGTGAAACAAAATACAATTAGAGGCTTTGGTCTGTTAATGGCCATTAAGAGTAAGCTCACCCGCCAAACGTCACAGCACCTCTAGTGAGGGTGAGTCCTATCCAAAAATGAAGCCACAGGCTGCTGTATAACGAACCATACCTGCTCACACTGCTTTTCAGTCATGAGGTAGACTGGTGGGCTCATATTTATGCCCTCCCAGAAACAAATTCACCTTGGGATCAAAAAACAAAGACATACTGCAATGATGACCTGGCTGGAGGTACAATAAAACATACAGGGCTCTATTAAATACTTCGTGCAAACGTTAACGCGTGCGCAAAAACGCATTAACGCTAGGGGAAAAACCCTTTGCGCAGAACGTCGTATTACAATGTCCACACAAAAAATGCGTGTTAACATGTACCGCGGGTGAACCTGCGAGAACCCTTTGCGAGCGTAATGTACATTGCACATCCTATACTTAACATTGTGAGCGCAAATGCGTTTGTGCGCTGGTACTCGGATGGTATTACAATCGATGCGCAAATTTTAACGGACAACATTTGCGCGCAAAATTTTAATGTCTTTTAAAAGCTGGTGTTAATGGCAAATCTGAACGTCCTGGCCGAAACCAAATACACCAGCCCGAAAAAAAAATACAGCACAGTATAGTTACACATTCTATGCATACCCAAACAATAAAATTGAGAGGTTGTGCATGTTTTTATTATTGTTGCAGCATATATACGCAGATTGATTTTGGCAGGCGCAAAAACTTAACGGGAGACAATTGTGGTTCTTAATTCAGATTGGCTGAATCGCGTGAAAAAACAGTCCGCCCACCGAGTTCTGCGCGCACAGTTAATGCGAGCTCGTTTTTGCGTGTCTTTTTTACGCGCGTTATTTTTTGATGGATTAAAAAATGCGCTCGGATTGTGATACCAGCGTTAATTTATGCGCGTTAACGTTTAACGCTGTGCGCAAAAAATATTGCGCTTTTGCGCAAAGCAGTTAATAGAGCCCATATAGTACAGAAGGGATGGGGTTGCACCTATTCCCCGATGGGGCGGCCGCAACCACCAAATGTATCCAGCCCAGCAACATGTATAAAACATAAGAAAAAATATGTCATCGGCGCTTATTCCCAGAGCTTACACTCTTAATGGCCATTAATAGAAACCAAAGCCTCTAATTGTGTTTTTTTTCACACGGTATAAAGGGAATAAGCGTAGATGACATATTTTTCCAATTTGTGAATAACACTTCATACGACTGCCTTAACTAGTTATGTGCTTAAGTCTTAGAAGAAAAATACAATATAAGAAGTTTTACACGTCAGTGTGTAATCATAGTTCCTATGGTGACAAACAAGACGCTCAGACTTGGGCATATGAATGGAACTGCTAAAAAGACATCTGACCACGAGATACATGTGTACCCAGACAGGCCCCAGATACCCATGTACCCAGACCACAGACCCATGTATACCCAGACACAGACCCCAGGTACATGCATACCCAGACAATAACCCCTTCTTTTTCCACTAGGCAGAGCGTCCAAAGTGTGAAAGGACAGTGAGGATAAGCTAAACGGGAAGATGGCCTGTGTGGAGCAGCCACAAAATGTGGATAGCAGTTCCAGTTACAAGTATTTATAAAGCGCTAACAAGTTCTGTAGCGCAGTACAATGGGTGAGACAGAATAACAAATATACATGCAAGTTAAACACACAGAACAGTAGGAGAGAGGACCCTGCTGGAGCACTTACAATCTTAATAGGCGAGAGGATCCTGCTCCAGATCTTACAATTTAAGGGGAGAGAGTACCCTGCACCAGAGCTTACAATCTAAGAGAGAGAGGACCCTGCACTAAAGCTTACAATCTAAGAGAGGGGACCCTGCTCCAGAGTTTACAATCTAAGAGAGAGAGGGGACCCTGCTCCAGAGTTTACAATCTAAGAGAGAGAGGGGACCCTGCTCCAGAGTTTACAATCTAAGAGAGGGGACCCTGCTCCAGAGTTTACAATCTAAGAGAGAGAGAGGGGACCCTGCTCCAGAGCTTACAATCTAAGAGAGAGAGGGGACCCTGCTCCAGAGTTTACAATCTAAGAGAGGGGACCCTGCTCCAGAGTTTACAATCTAAGAGAGAGAGAGGGGACCCTGCTCCAGAGCTTACAATCTAAGAGAGAGAGGGGACCCTGCTCCAGAGCTTACAATCTAAGAGAGGGGACCCTGCTCCAGAGTTTACAATCTAAGAGAGAGAGAGAGAGGGGACCCTGCTCCAGAGTTTACAATCTAAGAGAGAGAGAGAGAGGGGACCCTGCTCCAGAGTTTACAATCTAAGAGTGGGCACCCTGCAACAGAGCTTACAACCTAAGAGAGGGGACCCTGAACCAGAGCTTACAATCTAAGAGAGAGGACTCTGCTGGAGTCAGCACTAGGAGTTACATGGAGGCTGCTTCTAAAGTGTGTATCATATGCTTTGCAGCTGTTACCACTCTCAGACATCCCTGCATACACAGGAGATGCTTGCAGGCTGCTGGGAGTGCCCTATCACTCACAGGCATCCCTACTGCATAGAGAGATGCCTGAGAGTGATTGCAGTTGTATGCAGGCTGCTGCAATCACTCATAGGCATATACAACATTATCTAGACTGCAGCAGGACGCTGGCTTGACACAGGGGACACAGTCAGGCTAGGAGGGCAGGACATGACCAGGACGTGGGAGGTACAATCAGGCATCTTATTCAGCCTGGCAGGCAAGGACATGGGAGGTCCAATGTGAAGAGTGAAGGGGCGGGGCCACATTATGAGGGGTGGGACAATGTTGGGAGGGGCAGGGTCACGCAAACTGCAGAATTCATGCTGCACAGGATTTGATGACCACTTTGATCTTGCCGCGTCAGCGCAGCGCGCCTCAGAGAGGCAAGCTTAAGGCTCACGTGCCAGCACAGAGAGCCCCGCGTACCATCTGTGGTTTATTTGTTTATCTCGAACGCCAAGCCCAAAGACTACCAAAGGCCGGTCAGGGCGCGAGTCTTAATGGGGAGCGTGAGAATCATCACACCCCTGAAGCACCTACTGCACTGCGAGGCCTTTATATAGGACTAATGACATCACAGAACCATTGTGACATCACAGAGACATTGTGTATCCTTGGAAAGTCCCTGGCCAGAAATGTGTGAACGGTATAGAATTGACTATGACATTGACACTTTTCAGAGCAGGCATTTCCCAAGGATTCACAATGAGAGAAAGCAAAAGAGGAGAAAGAAAATGTGATCAAACTAAACATAAATCTGAAAGTAAAATGAAGCTTTTTAATTGCGGTTTTGTAGTTTTAAAATTGCAGAAACTGTGGGCTCTATCACCTCCTTAACGCTAGCGCTCACATACGTGCGCACTAGAGTTTACAATCTGAGAGGACCCTGCACCAGAGTTTACAATCTAAGAGAGAGGACTCTGCTGGAGTCAGCACTATGGAGTTACATGGAGGCTGCTTCTAAAGCGTGTATCATATACTTTGCAGCTGTTATCACTGTTGTGTATGGATTATGCTTATACTTCCTGTTTCCTGTTCTGACCTCTGACCTGGAGGCAGTTCTATGATCCAACATGATTCCTCACACAAGCAGCTTGCAGTGTCTTCATTTCTATACATGAAACAATCACTCTCAGGCATCCCTGCATACACAGTTAGTGATAGTAGCTGCAATGTGATAGGAGATGCTTGCAGGCTGCTGGGAGTGCTCTATCACTCACAGGCATCCCTACTGCATATGGAGGGAAGCCTGAGAGTGATTGCAGTTGTATGCAGGCTGCTGCAATCACTCATAGGCATATATAACATTATCTAGACTGCAGCAGGACGCTGGCTTGACACGGGACACATTCAAGCTAGGAGGGCAGGACATGAGCAGGACGTGGGAGGTACAATGAGGCATCTTATTCAGCCTGACAGGCAAGGACGTGGGAGGTCCAATGTGGCAGAGAGTGAAGGGGCGGGGTTACATTATGAGGAGTGGGGCCACGTTGGGAAGGGCGGGGCCAGATTAAGAACTCTATGGGCCTGGAGCTGAAGATTTTGGTGGCTTTTTTTGGAATTTTGTGAAATGAAAACATATTTTAGGTTATTCAATAGTACAGATATGGGTATGTCTAACCAGGCAGATACTGTGTGATTCATTTTTCATTCAGATTTCAATAAATTAAAGCGTGTAAAATAATGTTTTCCCGTTTTATCATCCAAACCTTTGTGGTTATATAATATATAGGGAATTCTTTTTAAAAAATAAAAGGTGAAATGGGAACCTGTTACTACAGAAAATATACAATTTTAACAAAAAAATGAATATATTTTCCCTGTGTTTTGGATGATGGTATTTTATGAATAATATGACTATGTATAAAACACTGACCTTGCTCCCAGCGTGGGAAATGAGAAGGTGAGTATTAGCAGTGGTATTGCTCATTTTATACGTGACAAATGGACAATGCCATCACTTAGGAACTAAAAATAAAGTTTTCTTTTTGTTTTCTTTTAGATTTTACATGGTCATGTTTGGTATATGTATGCCAGACTCTGACCTGTCCAATGACACCTCACCTGACCTTGTAAGGTGTAAAGATTAATGACGCAGGGTTCCAAAGTCCCCCCAGTGGTCTTTGCTGCAGTGGTGCGGTTTAGGTTTTGATGTAACAATTCGTAACAACGGATTGCGCAATCACCTGCACACTTGTTGGTGACATGAGAAATGAGATGGCGAGTTAGCGCAGCATCATTGTTCACTTTATAATTGAAAAAAGAAAAATATTGCTGTGTTAGAATTTTTTTTTTATATTTTACATTTTATTGTTACATAAAACCTAGTCATGTTTGGTACCATTGGATAGGCCATGCTCCATGGTACCATTGGATAGCAGCTGTAGCTGCTATGGAGTTGGAGATACAGGGGTACAAATGCCCATCCATGCAGAAATAGTTATCCTTCATCAGCCCCTATGTTTATCCTGCCCTGGGCCATAGGTTTGCCATTGCTGCTCTAGACTGTAAGCTGCTATGAGCAGGGCCCTCTACATCTCTCGTTTCCATTATATGTCCGTTTATCTGTATCTCGCACCCTTTGGTTATTGTAAAGCGCTGCCGAAACTATTGACACTATATAAATGATAATAATAATAAGTCAGCAAATGTGTCTGCTGTATAAATGATGATAATAATAATAATAATTATAACATGAGCTATAACTAGATTACTTCTGCATTACAAATAAAAACACATTATAATACACATGCTGCTTTTTTGTTTGTCTGAAGTAAGTGCATGGAAAAAGGAAAAAATAAAGTTAGGTATTTTATCTACGTGTTCCAGTTTCTGGATTTTTCCCATGTTGCAACATTAACCAAATGCTTTGCGGCTCTTGTTTATTTAATCTACAGTTAATGAGGTGGATGATGGAATGTTTAGATAAAGCTATTGTTCTCCAGGCTACTTGTGATAAGAGCTAGCAGCGGACTGAGATATGACAGGGATTTTAAGACTTCTACTCTAACCCCTGGTGATGTCCTTTGTATACATCCCACACAATACAAAGATGTGAATCGGCTGCCTGACTCATAGACTGCGTTATATGGCAAAAAGCCACAGAGTGAGGAGCAAGTGCTGCAAAGATACTGGGGTGGGGGCAGTTTACAACACAAAAGATCACACAATGGATGCACCCACTGACACATATCGAGCAAAATATTTTCTTAACTAAACATACAAGAGAAAAACAAAGCACATGTAAGATATTAGTAACATAAAATAAACACAATAAGGAAATTTCATTTTTCGGTTGTAGTGGCCCTTTAATTGCACTTACAAATAAATCTACAACTAAAGCTGTGGTGGGACATTGATATATCTATTTATAAACGTATACCTATAAAAACGCACTGGAAATCCTCTGTCGTAAGGGGAATATTGTTTGTAAATGCACATACTTTTGATGAATAATCAATCCTAGGGAAAGCCGCTTGAGAGATCCAGAAGGACATCTTCTTCTAGCTATTGAAGGTGATTATGATTGCAGGACAGTAATTTTCTACTCAAACCTGCTATCTCCCTCCCAAATCAGGGGATAATAACACGTTTACCATACTCAGAACATATTTTGCTGGCCTTAGCAAACTTCATGCATATTCCCTCTTTTTACAGCTGCCTCGATTGCCTGTTAAGTTCCTTGTTTCTATGCTGATGATGCCTACTTTGCAAAAATAAACAGCGATTAGAGATTTTTTTTCACATTTCCAACAAAACTCATGGGCATTAACACTTTTCCTCTTTTAACTCTCAGCAAGAACCTGGAGCAGCCACAGTTACAAACTGAGGTATCACTTTGGCTCCTCTTTTAAATAAGCTTCTTCCTGGCCCCTATGACCACTGTATATCTAAAAAAAACAGCTGAATATTGTGCTTCTTATACCTGGAGAATTGCCTCCTAGCAGGATTGTTCCTTTGAAGGAAGCTGTCCCAGACCAAACATAAAAATATGCTACTTTTTCCTCACTAGTCCCAGCCTAAATCATCATTTTCCTCTTCTCTATCTTTATTCTCCTTCCTATGTTTTAATTAATTCTTTCAATTAACCTTTTCACTGTCGAGTGCTTTTTATTGCGCTCGCAAATTTCCCCTAGCGTCCCCATTTTACAAGCAGATTATGAGACAGGTGCTGCATTCAGCAGCCTGCCCTGCAACGGGCGCTAGCCTCCTGGATACTCGCGGCAGCGCTAACCGCCGCCACGAGTATCCCCTCTTGAAGTCCATATTGAGGCTATGGAGGGTTGTGCTGTTGGGCCATGTGACCTGCACGATCTCGCTTTCGCAAGATCGTGCATGGCCACAAAGTGATTGCGGAGGGAGACTGGGGACTATTTGTCCCTATGTCGCACTTTGCTCCCGGCGGCCAGAAGCAGCTGATCGGGCCATCGTTCTTGCGGCAGTGCTAACTGCCGCCACAAGTATCCGCTCTTGAAGTCCATAGGACTTCATGGAGGGTTGTGCTGCCGGGCCATGTGACCTGCACGATTTCGCTCTCACGAGATCGTGCATGGCCACAAAGTGATTGCGGAGGGAGACTGGGGACTATTTGTCCCTATGTCTCACTTTGCTCCCGGCGGCCAGAAGCAGCGGATATTATCACAGCATAATTTATTGATACTCTGGCATCAGGGATCCAGAGTCCTTTGATTATATGGGAATACTAAGGTAGAGCTGGACTAAAGCTGCTGATAGACTTCGATTCTCATCATCCACACTAATACCTCCCCGGTCTGAACTAGAATTCACAGGATCCTTTTGTAAACATTGCGGGAGTTAAGTGAATATTTATTGCTGGCTGGCTGCCTTGTAATGTTTATCTTGTGTTTCTATAAACTATACGCCTTGCAGGGTTGTATATTTATAATTCTCTAAACTTAGCTAGGTCTTCCAAGATCTAATCTAAACACCAAGTTCATTTTAATAGATGTAATTGAGTGAGAAGCCAGCGTTTATATTGCAACGTGGGATGTGACTGTGCCAATTAAATGACACACCTTAATCCTTTATAGAAAGCCAAGGACAATAACGAGGGATTCATTTTGCAGTGAAACATCTAATATTTCCGGTAGCACAACATTTACTTGCTTAGTGGTTCCTTGGCTTTTCTTTAATAAATATTAAGCTAACCTGAAACTACAAAACATATGAACCACAGAAAGAAAATATCTGCTTGCTTATCTGTGGTAATGAACTGACACTGAATGTGTTGGCGAAAATACAAATAAACTAATAATAATTAGCAAAAAAATTATTTGGGTCATTAATAAAAGCATTGACGGTGTTGTGGACTGGAGACCCTGCACCTTGTGGTCCAGAGGCTCTCTGCCTTGCAGTACAGAGACCCTCCACCTTGTGGTCCAGAGACCCTCCACCTTATGGTCCATAGACCAAACACTATGTAGTCCAGAGACCCTCCGCCATGTGGTATAGAGGCACTCTGCCTTGCATTACAGAGAGCCTCAGCTTTGCAGTATAGAGATCCTTCACCTTGCAGTCCAGAGACCCACTGCCTTGTAGTACAAAAAACCCTCAGCCTTGCAGTATAGAGACCCTCCACCTTGGCCCAGAGACCAAACACCTTGTGGTCCAGAGACCAAACACCTTGTGTATAGAGGCACTCTGCTGTGCAGTACAGAGAGCCTCAGCCTTGCAGTATAGAGATCCTCCACCTTGCAGTCCAGAGACCTTACACTGTGCAGTCCAGAGACCTTCTACCTTGTGATCCAAAGGCCCTCTGCCTTGCAGTACAGAGACCCAACACCTTGTAGTACAGAGGCTCTCTGCCTTGTAGTACAGAGACCCTCAGCCTTGCAGTATAGAGACCCTTCCCTTTGTGGTCCAGAGACCCACTGCCTTGCAGTCGAAAGACTCTACGCCTTGCACCCCAGAGACACTGAACGTGCTGCCCTGAGAACCATCTGCCAAACCAGTTGCCATTTTAAGAACCCTCATTCTGCCTTTGCCACGAGCAGCTATTAGTTCTCACTGATTTATATTACTTCATTCACTTGTTTTGTTAATTTCTTTCCTTAATCCACTTACTATTCTTTACCTGTGTAATGTGGGGGGTCAGGAACCTGACCTGACAAAGAGGGGTGTGAGCCTAAGGAGCAGTCAAACATGAAACGTGAATGTAAACAAAACAAGGAATTTATTTACAAACACACAAGAAACAAAAGACCTGAGCACTAGAAATAAACCAGGAATATAGGACTATAAGCAGGGCAACTACAAGGAGAGACAGATACCTAAACTAAAACAGCAAACTAGGGCTTGACCAGAACTGTATACACATAGAATCAGGCTCAAAAAGACGAGGAATACAGATCAACTGAGAGCTGTAACGTTGGGCGCTTCCAGTCCTACCTGTGTGCTTGAGGGCAGCATGTCTGATGCTGCTCGCTGACCAAAGCCCGGTTTAAATGGAGACAGGCAGGGAGGTGGTTGCAAGAGGCGTGGCTTGAGTGGGGGGCGTGGCCTGGTGAAGGTCTTTAAAAACCCTCAGTGTATTCTCTGGCAGTTGCCAGATCGTGGTAATCCATACCTGAGCTCCTTGTACCTGACTGCTATATTGAATTAACCCGTTATTGACCTCTGCTTGTTTCTGACTATTCTGCCTTCTGTTGCCCTAGACCATTTTCTTGTACTACTCTACTGCTCTGATATCGACCCGGCTATTCCATTTGACCATTCTGAACTCTGTATTCCTGATTCTGGCTCGGCTGACTACTCCCTGTGTTGTTAACCCTATCTGTCTAGCTAGTTTACCTGGCCAATTCTAAGGACCAGACAGTTAGATCTTTCACGGCTACTCTGTTGGTAGCTTCTGGGTTCTGTGGAGTGTGGGGCGTTAAGTACTGCGTGGTGGGATCTGGGAACCGTGACAAGAGCATAGAACCAAAGAGATTAAGGCTTGAGCAAAAGGAATGAGGCATGAACAAGACAGGCTGAGGCTAGGACAAAACAAAATAAAGACTAGAACAAAACAGGTTGAGGCTAGAACAAAACTAGGAATACAGACCAAACATAGCACGGATCAGACCAAGAATAAGCATAAACTGGAGGCTAGGATCACAGTGAATACCAGAGTAAATATCAGACAGAGCAAGGATTTCAAACTGAAACATCAGAATGAGGCAGCGCCCTTCTTATGCGTTGCATGCTTATCAGCACATGACTAAGTAAGAACAATTAGAGTCCAGGTGAGGTCCAGGCTTGGACGTGAACCAAATGTCTAGAACTAAATGCAATGTCCATAGAAGCCAGAGGGGGCGCCGGATGTGCTAGAATGTCCAAAAACATGACTGGCAACTCCCACCTCTGCCAGAAGGGGTGCAGGACATCACAACCTGTTTCTAGTTTTATTTATTTATTTTATTTATTTTTTAAAGGATTTTACCAGGAAGGACACATTGAGATTTCTCTCGTTTTCAAGTATGTCCTGGGTTCAAGAACATTGAATTGTTACAAAAATACACAGTTACAAGTACTTATACAGCGCCAACAAATTCCATAGCGCTTTACAATGGGGAAGCACAAACAGCAGACTTACATGATACAATAGCAAATAAAACCCTGGTCGTCGGATAACTGTCCAGGTTATACATCACTTTCAACCAAAAGCTCAGGCAGACATCCCATGAGCTTACACTCTAAGGGACTAAGGTAACTGAAACAAATGGGAGCAGAGGGAAGGTGAAACTGGTGGCCAGTAGAATATCATAGGGATTGCATGAAATGGACCAGATTATTTGGTTTTAGTAAAGGTAATTAGTGAAAGAAGTGGAGACAGCTGGAAAGGATGCCTGAAATTAGGGACCAGCCTCGGGTGGGTTGGTTTTTGGCCACAG
This sequence comes from Leptobrachium leishanense, assembly GCA_009667805.1. NCBI lineage: Eukaryota > Metazoa > Chordata > Amphibia > Anura > Megophryidae > Leptobrachium > Leptobrachium leishanense. The sequence goes on from CM019066.1 coordinate 91,052,956, forward strand.
AGGGAAGGAATGGAGGTGAGTCTGTGATGGAGTTTGCTGTGGAAAGAATGAGATTTGTGACATGTACAGATAGCACCAATTAACAAATCTGAAATGGAGGGAGATTCAAAATACTTGAAAAGACTAGTCAGGAAATAATAAATGCAGACATAAAAATAAATTTGCAAGATTATGGCAGCCTGGGGTATGATGTCGGACGCCTTTGTTGAAATGGTGGATACCTTGAATGCTTGGTTCAGGGCCGCAGAGGGAAGGAATGGAGGTGAGTCTGTGATGGAGTTTGCTTGAATGCTTGGTTCAGGGCCGCAGAGGGAAGGAATGGAGGTGATCTCTGTACAGTGTTCCAGTCTTTACCCGTTTTCTGCTGATGTCCAGCAGAACACCGACCTCAACCCTGATAATGTTATTTGTGTTATAGTGTTCTGTATGTATCACCTGTATGTTCACACTGTGCAATTTGAAAATCACACGTTTTTCCACGCAATTTTTCATATTCGCGTCATTGTGCGATAATGTTGCGTGATGTCGCATAATGTCGCTATTTTGCAAAACACCACCAATGGAAATCGCAAAACACAAATTGCAAAAAAAGGGTCATGTACCAGCGACATGCTACCGCGACATGTGACATGTGACATGGCGCGACGTCGCGCGGCAAGATGTGAACAGCTCCATTTTAATGCATTGGAGATGCTACATAGCGCGACATCACGCGGATTCTGCTGCAATTTCACAGCAAAATCCACGCAATAAATCGCATATGTGAACGGGGCCTAAAATTAATCTTTTGAAGGACATGAATAAACTGGTTAATAGACAGTTATGTAACGGGGTTACTTGCTTTAAATAGTTAGTTGTGTGAATGTGTGAGCACTTTATCACATATGAAAAAAAGATACGATAAAGTCTTTATTGGTTCTTCACCAGACCAGTTCTTTACTGCTAGTATTTTTGAGTGTTTTCAAAACAGCAGTGATATATTGTTTCCATCCCTATTCATTTCTATGGAAATTATTGCTTTCAAAAAGTACTTTTTTTTTTTTTCTCCTTTCGCCAATAACATGATCAGTAGCAGAAGAAAACTAGCAAATATTTTCCCCTTTCAAGCTTCAACACTTTGCAAATGACAGAATGGAGCCCTGAGTTTGGAAAAAATGATTTGCACAAATTTCAATGAATTGCATTGATTAGAGGACCTACTGCAGCTAACATTGGACATTGAAAGATTTTAGGGGTTAAAGTTGAGGTTCCCATCACAATCTGATCTGGGGAAATGTGAAGAGGTATGGGAATGGAGATTTGATAGGTGGAATCCACGAGATCTTGATTTGGAGAAACAAACACTAGCCATAAAGAAAACACAATTGTTTAAGTAATTTAGAATTTAGATGAAGTGTATGGATTAAGAGAGTGGGAGAAGCATCAACTCTACAAGCAACAAATAGCACAAAAACATTATCAAGGTTATTCAGAGAGTATCAAAATGTCACAACATTTCAGTGCTCTCCTGATCACCGCACTTCAGTGAGTTCGGTTCGCCAACCCTGCGGTGAATTCAGCATTCACTAGAGGGTCACTGCAGGGTACCCGCAGTGCGGCGAATCGACCCGCCGAACAACTTGAAAAACCGCTGCAAACCACTTAATCGATCCGAAAAACCGCTGAAAACCCTCGACTGCATCCGACAATACACCGCAAAACTGCTGAATTGATTTGAAAAAAGCAGACGACCAGCCGAACAGACAGTCGACCAGCCACCGCAAAAAGACAACAAGCCGCTGAACGAGGTAAAAAAACAAAAAACGCAACTTTAAGGCTAATGTCAGATGAACGCAGTCTGAGAGCACTCTGCGTGCGTGCATAACGGACAGACGTACTGACAGAAGATAATGTAGACACCACACGGTCTGTTTTTGTTGACGGAAGTAGAAAAAAAGGGAAATATGGGAAATAAAATATGAAAAATTATAAAAATTTGAAAAAGATATGAAAAGCCATTGTGTGCGTCAAGGTACTGGATGTCGCAATTGCGCTGCGTCTGACATCTCATCACTCACACAGAACACTATGCGGACGTGTCGCACTTTGCGCATCCGTCTAGCGGTTTTACGTTCTTGCCTAACTTGCGTCTGTTTGCCACGTGCGTTATGCGTGCGCAGTTCGGTGCGGACGCACTTAGTGTGTGGGTCTCTATTGATCATGATTTTATGCTACGACAGACGTTAAACTGTGCCGCAACACAGACGTGATCACTGCGTTCGTCTGACGCGGGCCTTAAAAGGCGTTTGCAACAACTCTACTGCATGAAAATGCCTGGAAATAACATATAGGTTCCTATGAATAATAATAAAAAGATCTGTAGAAAAAAAAACATTTAAAAAAATGCTGAAATTTTTTTTGCCGAATAAATCCATAAAAAATCCTAAAAATAAATATATAAAGAGACTTTTTGCTGCAAATGAAAAGAATAAATGGTTGAATAAATATTTAATAAAGTCAAGGATATTTTTTTTACATTAAAACCTATGGGATTCACCTGTTTAATCCTGTCGAACGAAACCACTGAAAATCAGGGCATGTCACTGACATTTCTCTGCTGTTTGGTGTTTTCTGAACAGATTAACCATTGCTTCTCTATGGGGAGTTCACTGCCACTGAAGATCACTGTATTTTGCTGGCAGTTCGTCAATATTTGCGAACTGCCACCTTTTCGAATAGCTGAATGGCCACAAAATTGAACCATACGGAGAAATTCACTGTTCGGTGCAATTTAGGGGCCAATTTGGGGCTCTTTGAAGAACCCTTTATGTGCTACACTAAAAATATTTAAACAGTAAAGACATTTAATTAGATAAGACCATCGGACACAAGGCAACCTATAGTGCACATTGAAATATGTGCTTGCTCTGAACATTTGTCTGCAGATAGGAATGTTCATTTGGAAGTTCTTTGACTAATCAAGTGTGTTTGCTATCTCAGTATTCGGTATCTTGTAGACTTTTCTAAAACATCTTGAGAATGCTATGAGTATAAGGTCAGGCCATAATGATCCAGGTCATCTTGCTAATAAGTAGCATGCAAAAGCATTTACAAGAGTAAAATGAACATGTAAATGTATCTGAGAATCCTTCCAGACCAGATACATGCCAGCTCAATTTCATCATTTGTAATTTTCTTATTAGCAACATTGCTACCTGTTATATGATCTTCCTTTCTCTGCTCTGTCTCTCATTCTAGTAATACATGGGTATCTCATGTGCCATGTGGGTTGAGTTATAAGATGTTTAGTGCATGAATATTGTACAGTCAAACTACCTGTGATAGATAGATAATCCTCATATGTTAAAAACCAGGTTGAAACCACATTAATGAGAGTCATAAGCACATATTTTCTTAACAGATTATTTCTTTTATAGTAAATCGTCAGCAATTTTGTTGCCTAAAGTCCATAATTAATTGAAAATGGTACCTTACATACTGTCCATCTCTTTCCTCCTAAACACTTCTCAATAATATCTTAGTCCCGCTCAGAACCGGAGTGCTGAGGTCAAGTTCCTGGTTATTGGGACCTAGGGTTGCCAGATCCGCCATGTTTTGCTGGACACATATTACCATTTTATGCAGAGGGGAGTGTCGCAATTAGTGAGATATATATTGCGGTGATAGATAGATAGATAGATAGATCTATCTCTATATATACCAGTGGCCATGTTGCACAGCTGACTAGTGGAAACCTCAGCTTCTAGTGTGTTCTAGAAAAGTAATTAAAATGTTTGTCTCTTTCCCCCTTGGAGGGATATCACAGGTTGCTGCAAAATAGGTTCTCTTTGATCTACATGATCAGGGTGGAAATTACCCATTTGGTCAAATGGAAGGTCCCTTGTCCCCTCACTGCAGGAGCCAACAAGCAGTTCACACCTTGGAGCTCCTTTGCAGACTCCGCAGCAGCAACTTGTAAGTGATCACGTAGATCAAAGAAGCAATCATATCCTTTGATCACTAGAGACATCTCTGGATAATTATTAATTACATCTGTGAACTAAAATGGCAGAGACAGTGAACTGAGCATGCCCACGGGGGGAATTCTGGGAAATGTACGGGGTGGGCTGTACCATCTATGGGCTGGATTTTTGAATGAACTGGAAACTCTATATATTCTGAAACGCGCCATGTGGCTGGGCTTTTCAATTGGGGCTCACATAAGAAGTGATGATTTGCCATGTTTCCAATCTCCAGCCCCAGGAGTCACAGATGTCCTTTAGCTTGCTGACGTGTGAGTAAGTTCTGTGTTTTAACCCTTTTATTTTTGCTGCTTTGTGTGTGTAACTATTGATTATCATATCTATTTTTCTGTAACCCAAATGCACTGTGATATATCATATTTTTGGTTTATCATAATAAATATAAAATCTATAAAAGATCTGCTTCTGCCTGACATTCGATCCACGCTAACTGATTTGCATTAGATTTGCATTTGTCTAAGCACGAGTCTATCTACCAAACCGTGAGTTGTGGTGGGGTGCAGTCGCTGGACTGTTTTTTCTATTTTGGGGTGCATGACCAGAATTTCAAACCAGCTCTGGGTCAGACAGTAAGCATCTTGGGTAAAAAAGTCGGTTTGTGGTGGCAGTGTGACGAATAGTATAAGGAAAGTGGATACAGGGATTGTGGGAAACGTAGTCAGTATTCCGGGTCGAGTGTAGACGGATACTGCGTTACAACCCTGTGTTCATTTCATCACGTCGCGTGCCCTTCTGGAGTGAAAGTGTTGCCGTGACAGTTAGGCAAGTGTGCGCGGGGGATTGTGGGCCGCGTAGTCATTATTTTGAGTCTAGGGTAGACGGATAGTGATTTGCTTAAGCCTGCGTTTCCTTTGTCGCGGCGCACGTAACGTGACAGGGGGCACAGGGAAAAGTGCTGCTCTGCAACATGTATAATTCATATGATGCAGGAAGGAAATCAAGGCAGGTCACCAGGGATTGCTTTTTTATTCTTTACCAGCATCGTATGAATTCTACATGCTGCATGGTGGCATTTTTCATGCAATGCCCATCATCATGAATAAATTATATGTGTCCAGGAAAACATGGCTGATCTGGCAACCCTATTGGGACCTTCGGGACCTAGCTAGCATCAACGGCTCTCAATTCACTCCAGGACTGAGAGCCTTTGGTTTGGCTGCCTCCCTACAATCACATGACATGCTGCAGCTTACAGGAAGTTGGCAGGTTAGGATATCCATGCCAGGGTCAAGGGTGCCCAGTGCTGGATTTAGAGTGACATTAAAAACAATATATAAAGGGTTTGAATGGGAGGTGGGTGCAGAGTGGGTCAGGAGAGGGTTAATGTTTAACCACTCAATTCCCCCTCACATTTTAACCCTAACAGGTTTCTCACTTGCCAGTTATATGGTAGCCTTTGCTCACTGTGCTTTTCCATAAATGAGGCACATGTGGTTTCCCATATGTCATATTGTTTATGCAGATCAGATAAAAAAATGAAAAAATAAACAAAAAATATGTCTCTTTGAAACCACTTTACACAGTTGATCTTCCATAGTAATTTTATCTTAATTGTTGGCAAAACCCATCTTATTGCTGTTTAGAACAAAGCACAAACAAGCTAAAGTATACAAAACCAAGTTAAAGCTCAATGGAAACTACTGATGGCCTTCTTATGACTCTTATATTATCTGCCACATCCTACCTTAAAATCTTAAACACAAACTCTGTCTTCAAAAAAGCAACCGTGCACAACCTGAGAACAACATTTTTAACCAAGAGAGAGAGTTGATGTTTCAGCACCTCAAATCCATTTTTAAAGGCTCAGCACCTTGTATAATTCATTATACCGCTTTGTACAGCATTGTGGTTACTATACCTTCCCTTTGAAATGCTAAAAGATATTAATTGCCTAGCGCATTTCTTTTGAAAGCTCCCTCACCACCAAGCAGTAGTTTTTCTCCATTTCCACAAACAACATTCAATCTCCAGTTGGAGAGCATTTTACCGTCCCCTGTCACTACAATGAAACGGCTCATGTGTATCGTATATAAACCTACAACGTCGGATCAAGCTTTCAGAAAAAATATAGGAAGGATTAGAAAAGAACAATCAAACAGTTCAGTTTATCGTTGAATCATTTTTATTTTTATTCTGTGCTAAATAGGAAATATTGAATAAAATATGTTTTTTTTTTTTTTTTTTTTTTTTGAGAAAGGATTTTACCAGGAAGGATACATTGAGATTTCTCTCGTTTTCAAGTATGTCCTGGGTATTTCATAAGAGTCAGGTGATGCAATTGAAATCAAAATGTATGGTTTTAAATTTTTTTTAAATTTAGCTGCAATTTTAATATAGACATTTAAATATATAAAGCCCGATTTTGGCTGAACCAGCAAAAGGGAGCCGTTAATTGAAAGATAGTACTGGCTCACTATTACTGGCTCTATTTCTAGTGAGCCATTCCATTAGGAGCTTAATTCATAATATATGCAGCTGATAAAAGCTACTTGCAGTGCTGCTGCTTGGCCTGCTGCCACTGGTAGCATCTTTTTGTGAACATGGGTGTCATGGTTCTCGCCGAAGACGCCGGAGGAAGGGCAAGTAAGGTGCTGTTTCCCTTCCAGAATCTGGTTCCGGTCCTGCTTTTACCACTGTCTGGACTGGTGTCCAGGCACTCAGGGATCCGTTCCTGACTTTCCCCTCACCTCTCCAGCCTCAGGTGTGGGCTGGGCCTGCAATGCCCATATAATCAGGCATCACCCTTCAAGCAATGCTTCTGCATTATCCTTTCCTTCCTTGGTAGCCTCACGGTGTGCCTGTCCTGCGTGCTCTGCACATTTCCAGGCTGAGAACCCCATTGTTGTATCCTGCTGAGACCCTTCTTTGCAGTACCCCGTGGAGACCACCTTCCCTGCAAGTACCCTGTGGAGACCACCTTCCCTGCATTCCTGTGGAGATCACAATTATTGCATCCTGTGGAAACCACCCTCATTGCATTCCCTTGGAGACCACCCTCATCGCAGCATTTCATCTACAGCCCCCCCTTCCTGGACATTCCTCACAATCTCCATTTCTGGACTTCCACTCCCATCACTGCTCCAGAGCCACCTATTGATTTGACCTCCTGTGTATGACCATCTGCTACGGAACTTTAACCACTCTCTGCCCGCCGCCTGCCAAGACCTCTGCACGATCTGACCATTCTCCTGCTATAGCCCTCCTGATACCACGCTTGATATTCTTGTTGTTTCTTCTGCCCTCTGTGTCTTCTAGTCCGCCCTCTGTGTATCCAGTAAGTGTCTTTAGTTATTTCTGTATTCAGTGTCCAGTCCAGTATCGGCCCTGTCAACCCCTGTGTTATTCTGTATTCAGTGCCTGTGCTATTCAGTGTCCTGTCCCATCTGCTCAGTATACCCTGCCCACTATATATATTATAACTTTACCAGCCAGCTCCTATAAGTGTTCTTACTTATTCATTGTCCCCTTTCCTGATTTACTTCTGTTCCTTTGGTAAATAAACCTTTATTCTGGTTAAACCCTACTAACCTGTCTCTAAATTTGTGTAACCACACCCTGGGCTCGATAACTCCCCGGCACCTCCTTGACAATGGGACACCATGAGAGAGCCCTCAATGGCCGCAGTCTCTCAGTGTGAGTAAAAAGACACTGGGAACTTTTTCTTCCCATGTACCTTGTGCTAGTAGCAAGAAGTGGCAGATTGCACAGATTGGACCAGAGGTATGTATTTATTTATCTTTTTTTAAAATTTATCAGGAGTTTTTTCGATTTTGGGAATCATTCTCCAGGTGCCTACAAATTAGCACTTCCTATACATGATATAAGAATCTTTTTTTACAGTAAATTGGTTTAGCAGTCAAGCCACAAGAGAAGTTTGCAGCTTGGCTGGAATAGGACGGGAGCCATTATGATGCTTAATGAATGGGGCTGCTATACTTAAGCGCTCACTTGCTAATAATATAAAGCCATATCCTGCCAATCAAACGGCTCACTTGAAATACATTTCATAGAGCTCTATTTAACTTAGCTTGGTTGCTGGAATCTAATGCTTTTTCGACAGCAATTCAGCCATTCTTCAGTTTGGGAGATTTAACCCCTTCACTGTGGATTACGTGTGGGGGGACTTCCAGGGATACCCTGCTACATGCACAGGATGTCATGGGTTCTCCGCAGCAAAGGGGGGGACCCCAGCCACTCTGGATGGAGTCCGGGGGAGGGGGGAGTCTGACTTCCTTGATGTCAGACTTTCCCTTAGACCAGTGTTTCCCAAACCTGTCCTCAGGACCCTCAACCACACCAGATTTTGCAGATCACCTTGGGGAAACGCAGACTGAATCCTGCAATCACTGAGCAGCAAATCATATCACCTGTGCTGTGCTTCAGATATCTGGCAAACATGGAGTGTCAGCGGGTCCTGAGGACAGGTTTGGGAAACACTGCATTAGACCCTTCCCAAGGCACTGACCTTATTGCGCTGACACACAATGTCTTTTTCAGGCACCCGTTCCCCCAGCAGAGCCAGAAGAGTGCTTGAAGGGAAGGGGGTAGTTTTGGACCCCTCTCTCCCGAACGGTAAGGGCCACAAAAATAAGAGAGGCATCGCTGGGAAGGTCACAGTAATAAGAATGTAATAGGGCTCTATATACAGTCAGGTCCAGAAATATTGGGACATCGACACAATTCTAACATCTTTGGCTCTATACACCACCACAATGGAGTTGGAATGAAACAAACACAATGTGCTTTAACTGCAGACTGTCAGCTTTAATCTGAGGGTATGTACATCCAACTCAGGTGAATGGTGTAGGACTTACAGCAGTTTGCAGATGTGCCTCCCACTTGTTAAGGGACCAAAGGTAATGGGACAGAATAATAATCATAAATCAAACTTTCCCTTCTTAATACTTGGTTGCAAATCCTTTGCAGTCAATCACAGCCTGAAGTCTGGAATGCATAGACATCACCAGGTGCTGGGTTTCATCCCTGGTGATGCTCTGCCAGGCTTCTACTGCAACTGTCTTCAGTTCCTGCTTGTTCTTGGGGCATTTTTCCTTCAGTTTTGTCTTCAGCAAGTGAAATGCATGCTCAATGGAATTCAGGTCATGTGATTGACTTGGCCATTGCATAACATTCCACTTGTCCCTTCAAAAACTCTTTGGTTGCTTTTGCAGTATGGTTTGGGTCATTGTCCATCTGCACTGTGAAGCGCCGTCCAATGAGTTCTGCAGCATTTGGCTGAATGTGAGCAGATAATATTACCCGAAACATTTCAGAATTCATCCTGCTGCTTTTGTCAGCAGTCACATCATCAATAAATACCAGAGAACCAGTTCCATTGGCAGCCATACATGCCTACGCCATGACACTACCGCCACCATGCTTCACTGATGAGGTGGTATGCTTAGGATCATGAGCAGTTCCTTTCCTTCTCCATACTCTTCTCTTCCCATCACTCTGGTACAAGTTGATCTTGGTCTCATCTGTCCATAGGATCTTGTTCCAAAACTGTGAAGGCTTTTAGGTGTTGTTTGGCAAACTCTAATCTGGCCTTCCTGTTTTTGAGGCTCACCAATGGTTTACATCTTGTGGTGAACCCTCTGTATTCACTCTGGTGAAGTCTTCTCTTGATTGTTGACATTGACACACATACACCTTCCTCCTGGAGAGTGTTCTTGATCTGGCCAACTGTTGTGAAGGGTGTTCTCTTCACCAGGGAAAGAATTCTTCCGTCATCCACCACAGTTGTTTTCCGTGGTCTCCCGGGTCTTTTGGTGTTGCCGAGTTCACTGGTGCGTTCCTTCTTTTTGTGACTGTGCCAATGTTCTTGCTATCTCTCTGATGGGTTTGCTTTGTTTCTTCAGCCTAATGATGGCTTGCTTCACTGATAGTGACAGCTCTTTGGATCTCATCTTGAGAGTTGACAGCAACAGATTCCAAATGCAAATAGCACACTTGAAATGAACTCTGGGCCTTTTATCTGCACATTGTAATTGATGTAATGAGGGAATATCACACACCTGGCCATGGAACAGCTGAGAAGCCAATTGTCCCATTACCTTTGGTCCCTTAACAAGTGGGAGGCACATCTGCAAACTGCTGTAAGTCCTACACCGTTCACCTGAGTTGGATGTACATACTCTCAAATTAAAGCTGACAGTCTGCAGTTAAAGCACATTGTGTTTGTTTCATTCCAACTCCATTGTGGTGGTGTATAGAGCCAAAGATGTTAGAATTGTGTCGATGTCCCAATATTTCTGGACCTGACAGTATTTTCCAAAAAATGACCAGTGTAATTAAATCAAGCCCCATAGTTAGAAATTTTGTCATCTTATATTCTTCCAATAGTCATTGTTACAGCAAAAATGCATGTGTTTTTCCTACCTCTAAAATATAATACAACCCTTGAAAGGTTAATGTGCCTGGGCACAGTTTGAGTGTTTTGTGTATGGACATTTAGTAAAGTTACCCATTTTGAAGGGGTGGAGTGGTGAAAGGTCCAATCAGTCTAATATTTTAATACATTTATGAAAACAATGTATTCTTTGCTCTAAAATCTTCATGAAGCTTTATCCATTTCATGAAATGCTCAGAGAATGCTATATAGTTCAAATTTCAAGGACTAGTCTCAACATTTTACGAAATCCTAACACAATTAATAATTGTCAAAGTCAGCTGGAAAAGAACGTTTAACTCCTGAACAAATTGTAATTCCCTGCAGAAGAATCAAAAATATCAGTGAAGGAGACAGGGGCGTCATCGATGAACCTAATTATTGAGTTACGAGGAAACTAAAAATTGCTTCCACCAGGTCACCTGGGGATGAATTCATGCAAATCGATGTATTAAAAGTTTTGCTTCTTGTTTACTTTAAAATAAAAAACATATGGTTCGTGTTCTTTGGCTCCCGAGGCAGGACCTTGCTGTTTAAGTGTCACATGAGCAGTGTTTTGATGTGAGCCAAAGTCACAGGCAGAGGGAAGTTTCGGAGAGGTCTCTCACTTGCAATTACAGCTGTCAAGGTTCAGTACTGTGTGAGATGTGTGAATATGGATCTTCAAACAAACAAAGAGTGCCATGCATTAATTCATAGTCACATAATTAGCATTCACCTTTTCAATCATGACATGGATTCTGTGTGAAATACATAGATTTAAGCTTAAAAAGAAGCCAAAAACAATCCCATCTGGACACCCATTTTGCACTGCTCTATTAATCAAATTATTATACACGTGTATATTAAATGCACAGAATAAAACTATAGTTACGTCTCTTTTAAAAATGCACACTATGTCAAATAGAAAGGACTGAAAACTTTAGTAATTCAAGATTTGTTGGCGTCGCAATATGTTATCATTTGTTCCAGTTAAAGTGAATGGAATAAAATGTATGTAAGGTTCACAAAGTGATGGACATAGTATCTTCGAGAACAATGCCGAGTTACAGATCCTGGTAGCCCACTTGGGCGAGCGGGTTGCCAATGTTCTGACAGTATCGCTAGACATTTAAGGCCAAACAGTCTAAGAACAATCAGTGACAGTCACTGCTTGCGGCATATGCTGTGGAGTCTGTAGGGTTCCATTGAATGTAATCATGAGAGCTGCATGAAATCTGGTAAATGAGTAAACAAGGTCCAGCAGAAGAACTCCTTCCAATTATATCGTGAAGAGACACAGAATGACTGTGGGGAGCCCATGAAGCCGGCAGGAGGATGTAGAAGTGGGGCTGTATTGTAAACTGATAAATATTTATTTTAGGCTGGTATCAGACGAGCGCATTTTGTACGGACTGTGAGCCCGTGCAGTACGGACGCACCTTCTGACGGAAGACGCAGTAGTGGCCACACAGTCCGTTTTTTAAACTGACATTATTTTTGTCGGATGTAGCAGGGAAAATAAATTAAATATGAAAAACATTTTGTCCGTCAAAAATGCTGGACGTATAAATGCAGTCCGTCTGACCTCGTTCATCATTCACACACAAAGCTCTACGGACGTTGCGGACGCAGCGCACTCCGCACCTCCGTTCTAGTGGTTTTATGTACTTGCCTAACTTGCGTCCGTTTGCCGAGTGCATTGTGCGCCCGCAGTTCGGTGCAGACGCACTTCATATGGGGGGCTCCATTGGCGATTATTCTATGCTGCGACGGACGTTATTAGGTGCGCAAAAACAGACGTTCACACTGCGCTCGTCTGACACCAGCCTTACACTCGTCAAAACACTTTATACCAGTTTGCGGACCTCTACGTGATCTACTTTAAGACAAATGTAATATCCATTCCTGATTGGCACAACAAGTTCCCTTTAAGGATTTCAATGTTTCTTGATACAGTATGTCACGTTGAGCCATTTTCTTGTACTGCTTGGATTTATCTTTTGTGGAACACCGGCATGTGTTGCTGTTGCAACTTCAGCAAACACCAGTGTTTTCTGAATAAATCTCAAATGAATATCTGGTCAAGAGACAAAGGAGGAATATCCATAAAATGGAAAGAAAAATAAAAAGTAACAAACTGTTTTAAATGAATTATTCATTCAGTGATAAAATGATTATGATTGATTGGTAAATTGGGACATCGTGAAATGAGCCGTTTTAATTTACTGTCATTAATGGTTGATAAAGCCTATTATTTCTAAAGATAAAATTCCCTGTGATGACACAATTGATACATTTCTACGCCTAAAGTTGACAGATCTTTAAGGAATGCTGGATGGTAGATATCTTCCTGATGCTCATCCCCTTGCAAATCATTTTGATGGGCAAAAAGATGATAAACCCAGGATAATTAAACATTCGAAAGAATGTCCAGATATTTGGTGAAGGCCAGATGGGTATTTGTATCCCACACTCTTCACCCTTTCTAAAGTCACTCTTTAATGACTTTCAACATAATCCTCCTAAAACGCCATGAAAGGACAGGAGGCTATTTAAATTGCTTTACCATACCTTTCCCACAGACAACATAATTAAAATTTACTCTTCTTAATCCTTTTGTTTGAAGAACTATAAAATGCTTTGTCATAATAGTAGGTTCACAGACTTCGTCCTAAATTATCCAGGTTTGAGAGCAAAGTAGCAGGACTTCTTTAGGCAGACATCTGTTCCTTTTATACATATATATAAATCAGCATAATTCATTTAGTTAGAATAGGGTATCTTACATGTAGGTCATGATTTGGTCTGAATGAGCAGGTTGGTGACAGCCAAGTTGTGTCCTAGGCCTTATTTAACAAAAGGATTTTTACTTCAATGAAATGAGTGTCAATACCCTCTTCTTAATCTCCTTTAATGCACGCAGGGTATGAGCATGCTGAATGATGGGGCTCCCTCCTTTCTTTTAAAACCCTAATTTGTGCCAAATGACATGACATGAATAAAGACCCTGTCTGTCTATTGTAATCTGCTTTTACAAAATTATGTATGTAATAAAAAGAGACGTGTGCATTTACACACTACCCTGAGAAACACAAATATACTGATGCTACAGCATCCCCATGGCACAAACATGGCAGGGTGCAGTCACTGCAGATGTTGGGAAGAGCAGAGCCTTTGACATATATAAAGTATATGATCAAATTAAACACAATGCTCTATTAATATAGCTTTAAATATATAAAAGCATAAAACACCTACATTTAAAAAAAACCTATTAGTTACAAAATGTTATACATTCCATAACGGCTGTGTGGAGTACAGGTAGCATCACTGCTCTATAACCCTGGAGACACAGGTTCAAATCCCAGCAAGAGCACCTCTCCAGTAAGTGTCCTTGGGCAAGACACCTAATGGTAGATACCACCCAAGACATACTTGAAAACGAGAGAAATCTCAATGTATCCTTCCTGGCAAAATACTTTCTCAATAATAAATAAATGTCAATGTAACCGGTTATGGCTGGTCCTATCCTTTCGATTCTAATGACTTCTCTATCTTATGACATTAAACCGCTTATTTGGAACACTCAACCTATTTACCCATGGGCATCTCTGCAGTTGAAGGTTTAAATAGTTCGCACAATGAGGCACCAGAGGAAAGACTCTCCCGACACGATCTCTTTCCTCTAAAGCAGCTCTGGGCAACTATGACCCTCCAGATGTTCTGAAACTACATTTCCCGTGATGCTCAACTGCTCATTAGTTTTGCAGAGCCTTAAGACAAATATAGTTCCAAAACATTTGGAGGGCCAGGGTTGCTAACCCCTGATTTACAGGTATATTTAATATTACAATATGTCATTTTGATGCCCTGTCCTGGGATACTTGTAATTAATAGAAATCCTGGTGTAATTTGTTTCTGATATCTATTTATAAAATGTTTATCAGAAACAAATTAACCCAGGATTTCTGTTAATTACAAGTATCCCAGGACAGCAAAATGACATTGTAATATAGCGAGTATCGTCTCGATTGCAGAGATTTAATAATTCGGCTATTTTTCGGTTCGGGAGTTCTAATTAAAGGCATACCAGCATTTCTATTCCTGTAAAAAATTTGGCTCAGTTTTTAACACTCATGCCTATACTCGCTAATGGAAATTTCGACTTTAGCATTTCCGTTTGTATTTATCTGTAGAGAATTTTTTTTTCGATGCACTGCTTCTGGAGGTACTGCAATACCAGGACAAAGCGTGGAGTGAACAAAGCAAGCTCTTCTTCCAGCTCCCTGTTCTAAAAAATCCATTTAATATATTATTATTGTCATCATTTATACAGTGCCAACAGTGTCCACAGTGCTTTACAATAACCAAAGGGAACGAGATACAGATAAACGTACATATGGTGGAAACAAGAGGTGTAGAGGGCCCTGCTCATAGGAGTTTATAGTCTAGAGGGATTGGGGTTGGGGAAGACAAGAGGAATTTTACTGGATGACAGGATCACTAGTGCCAGTGGTTTGGGAATGGAGGGGCCATAGAAGCACCTTTAATCCTTTGTGAGTAGGCGAGCAGAGGGATGAGTTGCATCAGTGGTGTGGTACGCTAATCTGAAGAGATGGGTTTTGAGGGATTTCTTGAAGGCCTGAAGATCAGGGGAGAGTTTGATAGGGTGAGGAAAGTCATTCCACAGGACCGGAGCTGCCCTTGAGAAGTCTTGGAGGAGAGAGTTGGCCATACGGATGTAGACCGGTGACAGGTGGAGATCGCCCGCTGACCGGAGTTGTCTAGATGGGACGTGACATGTAGGGTGGAGTTGAGTTATTGAGCGATTTGAATGTGAGCATCAGTATTTAAAACTGTATCCTGGAACATACAGGAAGCCAATGGAGGGACTGACAGAGTGGGGAGGTACACGAGGTGCGTTTGGTGAGAAAGATAAGCCTGGCACCTGCATTCATTACAGATTGCAAAGGGGCAATACGAGAGTTTGGGAGGCCAATAAGGAGCGAATTACAATAATCAAGTCGTGAAATGACAAGCGCATGAATCAGCACCTTTGCGGTATCTTGTGTCAGAAAGGGGCCGACATGAGCGATGTTTTTGAGTTGATAGTAAAATGATTTGGTCACTGTCTGGATGTGGGGAGAGAACGTTAGGTCAGAATCAAAAGTGACACCAAGGCCGAGCTTGAGGCGTCGGGCTAATGAGCGTTCCATTTACTCGTAGAGAGATAGGGATCGTATCAGATATTAAACTCATAAGAACAGATATTACACTTGATCTTGGCCAAAAGGGCAATATTTTTATTTTTTTATTTTTTTTAAAACGTCACTTGCTGAAAGGTGTTGACAAATGTTTTTTCAGGCAGGGAAAAAGAGAGAAATTATGAAAACCCTTATTTAAACATATTGTTTTCAAATAATAGGCATGCTTAGTAGCAAAAGTCAGTATGATGCTGATCCAGAATATCCTTTTTGGATGTTTAAATGGATGCTTTTTTTTTTTTTTTTAAATAGCATAATTTTTGATTGTCGGCTGTGTCTGAATATTTTCTATTGAATCAGCTGATATTTTGAAAAAAACATTAGGTCAAAAAGAATCATAGGGAGTCCTTAATTTGGAATTAAGAATTGAAATATTATATTTATTATGTCATCAGTTTTTCATTTCCTAATTCGTCATAAAAATCTAAATAAATGAAGAATATGCATTTATCACCAATGTCATATATGTAATATGGATTAAACAGTCTTGTATGTATGGCAAGTGAGTACTTTTATTTGTATTAGTATAGTCCCAGCGGTCCCATACAAGCCATCACTTTGAATAACGTAACGCGCTCTGACTACTTGTAATGAATCTACCAGCAGGAGTCTTCTTGAGTCCCTTTCATGGCATTAACACCGAGGACAGGACGCCATGTATCTTGGCTTGCGTTCCACTGAGCAAATCAAGTGGATTTAATTCATGCTCTGAAAGACGCTGCATACGTTGCAAATTTTAAAATATAAATGAAATAAAAGATTATTTACCCATTTTCAATTTCCTCCGTTTAGAATGCGACAAAAGATTCTGGGTAAAAATAAATTAAGGAAATATCAGTTTGGCTTGAAATCGATTTTTCTATTTCCTTCTTTGTAAAACATGCCTTCAATTCCTCAGACAGAAACCGAAGTCAGCTATGAGCTCCAACTAAATGTGCTCACCACTGATTTTTCCCTCAATAAATCTTCTCAACGCGTGGCAAGGCTGGCTGGTCTCGGGGAGGAATGAGACAACACTCTAGGGTTCCCAGATTTACTGCAGGACGCTCGTCAATTCCAGACTTCGCTTTAGTAGAACACGTTTTTTTTCTTTTTTGCATTCACTATGGAAACCAGAAAGAGTGAATACAATACAGTGAAAGCAACGGTGCCCTCTGCTGTACCCACTACGTTTACTGTATCGATGCCCTGTGCTGTACATAATACCATCAGACCAGTGGAGCCCTGTGCAGTGGGGGCTCTAGAGTTAGAGTGCAAAAAATGGCAGAAATTAATATAATAGCAGTGAATGAAGAGGGCTGAAGCAGCTCTCTTGGCAAGCAAGTACATGACAATGTAGAAGTGTATTTGTATGGGGCAGAATTAAAATGACATACTTTCCAACATTTGAGACCATAGTGAAAACAAGGCCTTAGGCAGCTGCCTATTTTGTCTAATTACAGGGCTGCCTCTGGCACTGTGTTGTACAGAAATCAACAAAAGCAATGATGCCCTGTGTTGTTGCCGGTATAATGAAACCAATGGTGCATGTGCTGTACTCATCTATATATATAAACGCGAAAGTCCTGACTCGTCAGCACCCAGCTGAAACTGTTTAACCTAGGAACGTGAAACTTTGAAGCTGCACTGTTTTTATGATGTAGGCACCCACTAAAGAAGGATTTTTGGAAACTCCGCCCGTAAGGGGGTGAAAAAGGGGGTTGAATATTTTAAACAGGATACCTATAGCTAAAAAACAGAAGATGTTACAGACGTGAAAAATCGGTATTTAGATTCTTCGTGAAAAATAAAAAAAACACGTATTTTACCATTTTTCAAAAATCCAAGTGGGGGGCTAAAAAATGTGGTTGAATATTTTAAATATTTTAAACAGGATACCTATATCTCAAAAACAGAAGGTGTTACAGGCCTGAAAATTGGTATTTAGATTCATCTTGAAAAATTAAAAAACACGTATTTTACCATTTTCTGAGAATTCATTGGGAGACAAAAAGGGGGGTTGAATACTTTTATCATAAACAGGAAAGTCATGACTGCCTGACTGTCATGTCCTCAGCCCCCGCTGCGCTGCCTGGGGGATCTGGGCAAGGTCCTGTACCAGGAGCTGGCCGGCTGCCAGCACTGGGGAATGGCCGAGCATGGTCACGAGGAGCCGCCGGGGTTTAAACAGGGCGCGAGGAGTTGCCTCGTCGCCCTGTCGACGAGTCTGATTCCTGCATCGCTGCTTATTGATTTAAGATTGTCTTCCTTTTGCCAACCCGGTTTTTGTATTCGATCCCTGCTCCTGATATTTGACCCGGCCTGATTTCTGACTATTCTCTCCTGATTGTCTGTGTGGTGTTTTAACCTCATGCTTGCCGCTGGGGTGTTTACACGCTACTGGGGAAGTGTTCCTTCTCATCGGTGGGTCTTGTCCGTGGCCTCGCTAAGTGCCTATACCCAACCAAGAACTCCCGTTCGCCAGCCACAACTATTATGTCAATCCGCGATTGCTAAGTCATGTTTATTTAATGCTGATTGTCAGTGCGTGCTTACCCTGAACAATACTCGTTCTTGTTTGTACAACAGACCTAAGTGTATGTGTTTGTTCCTGCCATCTTAAAGTACCGCTGACCTGTCTCCAAATATCAGCAAACGTTAAAAATACTTATTTCCTGACTGCCCTGCAGTCCGCTCAATTCACCAACTGTCTAAGTGATCTGTGTTTCTCTGTATGTGCTCTAGGTATTCTATTGGTCTCGAAACCATTAGTACTTAGTAGCGACTCTGTGTATGGTTCTACCTTGTTGTCACAAGTGTCTGATTCTGGGATATTTAAATCAGTGTTTAAACGTTAAGAAGATTTCTCAGCCTTTAAGGATCTCAACTCCACTACTCCTTGGTGGGCGATACCCCGCCCGTTACACTGACTCATCAACACCCAGCTGAAACCGTTTAACCTAGGAATGTGAAATTTTGAAGGTACACTGTTTATGACATAGGCACCCACTAAGGAAGGATTTTTGGAAACACCGCCCCTAAGGGGGTTGAATATTTTAAACCGGATACCTATAGCTTAAAAACAGAAGATGTTACAGACTTGAAAATCAGTATTTAGATTTGTCTTGAAAAATAAAAAAACACGTATTTTACTGTTTTTGAAAAATCCAAGTGGGGGGTGAAAACAGGGGTTGGATATTTTAAACACGATACCTATATCTCAAAAACAGAAGATGTTACAGGCCTTAAAATTGGTATTTAGATTCATCTTGAAAAATACAAAAACACGTATTTTACCATTTTCAGTAAATTCCTTGGGAGGGGGCAAAAAGGGGGGTTAAATACTTTTATCAGTATACCTATATTTCAAAAATCGAAGATGTTACAATTGTGAAATTTGGTATTTGCAATCTTCTTGAGAAGTAAACAAACACGTGTTTTACCCTTTTCCAAAAATCCCAAGTGGGGGGTGAAAAAAGGGGGTTGAATACTTTTTACCAGGATACCTATAGTTCAAAAACAAGAGATGTTACAGGCGTGAAAATTGGTATTTAGATTCTTCTAGAGAAATAAAAAAAGTGTTATATCATTTTCCCAAAAAATCCAGTTAAGGGGGTTGGGGGAAGGGGTGTGAATACTTTTTTCAGTATAACTATATTTCAAAAACCGAAGAGGTTTCAGGTGTGAAATTTGGTATTTACGATCTTTGTGAAAAAAACCAAACGAGTTTTATTATTTTCATAAAATTCAGTTAAAAGGGGTGGGGAGAAAAAGGGGTGTGAATAATTTTATCAGTATACCTATGTTTCAAAAACTAAAAGATGTTACAAGAGTGAAGTTTGGTATTTACAATCTTCTAGAAAAATAAAAAAACACATGTTTTACCATTTTCCAAAAATCCCAAGTGGGGAGTGAAAAAAGGGGGATAAATACTTTTAAACAGGATGCCAATATCTCAAAAACAAAAGATGTTACAGACCTGAAAATTGGTATTTAGATTCATCCTAAAAAATAAAAAAAAACATATTTTACAATTTTCAGAAAATCCAGTTGGGGGGGGGGTTGAATACTTTTATCAGTATACCTAGGTTTCAAAAACCAAAGATGTTACAGGTGTGAAATTTGGTATTTACAATCTTCGTGCAAAAAAACAAACATGTGTTTGACTATTTTCTGAAAATCCAGTTAAGGGGGTTGGGGAAAGGGGGGTTGAATACTTTTATCAGTATACCTAGGTTTCAAAAACCAAAGATGTTACAGGTGTGAAATTTGGTATTTACAATCTTCGTGCAAAAAAACAAACATGTGTTTGACTATTTTCTGAAAATCCAGTTAAGGGGGTTGGGGAAAGGGGGGTTGAATACTTTTATCAGTATACCTATATTTCAAAATCCAAAGATGTTACAGGTGTGAAATTTTGCACTTACAATTTTGAAAAATAAAGAAACACGTGTTATAACATTTTCCAAAAATCCAAGTGGTGGGGTGAAAAAAGGGGGTGAATACTTTTAAACAGGATACCTATATCTCAAAAAAAGAAGTTACAGATGTGAAAATTGGTATTTAGATTTCGTCGAGAGACAAAAACACGTATTTTACCATTTTCCAAAAATCCAGTGGGAGGGGGCAAAAAGGGTGTGTGAATACTTTTATCAGTATACCTATATTTAAAAAAACCAATGATGTTACAGGTGTGAAATTTGGCACTTACAATCTTGAAAAATAATTAACTAATTAACTATTTTCCAATATTCACAAGTGGGGGGTGAAAAAAGGGGAGGGGTGGATACTTTTAAACAGAATACCTATAGCTCAAAAACTGAAGATGTTACAGATGTGAAAATTGGTATTTAGATTTGTCTTGAATATTAAAAACACAAAAAAAATTGGATGCATATGAATGAAACAACTTTGGTTTTGTAACCAATATGCCCTAATGTCTGCAATAAACATTACTTATTACTTTAACCCCTTAAGGACGGGAATAATTTTACAACTTCGGCGCTGTTTTGAAGTAGAAGTTTGCTGAGCTCATTTTGACCGTTTTTAAGTCACGTATTATTATACCACCCAGACAAATTATATATCGTTCTTTCCAGCAGACTCGGCAGATTAATAATATATCATTATTATATGTATAGGTCATGCCCTGCCAAAATGCTATAACAAAAAATGTAAAAAAAAATTAAAAATGTGAATTTGCAATAAAATTTCAAACATCCACAGTGTGTAAAGTGTTTTTTTTTTTAAAATGTTATTATCCAAGCCTTTGTGGTCATATGTTATGGGGTAGACTTGTTAAAAAAATTGGAATGGGGAACCCATTTTTTTTTGGGGAGAAATTGCGTGATTTTAGCTAAACCCCCCCAAAAAAAATCATTAGTGAAGCATCATTGTTCACATAATTGAAATGTGAACAATAAAGCTGCATAAAAAAAACAAAAACAATTTTTTTTTTATTAATTTGATTTTTACATTTTTTACACTTTTACTTTACTTTTAACATGGTCATGGTTGATATCATTGGAAAGGCCATGCTCTGGCCTTTGCAGCAATATCAGACATGACCCCCTAGCTGCCACCGATCAGGAGGTAAATGGGTTCAAAAGAACCCCCCTATCTCCTCTATGGGATTTCCTTAGGAAGTCCCTTTGCAGCTAGGGGGTTCCCCGGTTAACTGACATCATCGCGCATGGCACGATGAGTCAGTTGACGCGGGGAGACCCAGAGGTGGGGCCTGCCATCCAAGATGGCGGCCCCCACCGGAAAAAGGCCACGGTCTTGCACTGATTGGTGCCAGGCCGCGACCTGGCAACTAAGGTGTTAACCTCCTACATCACTGGAAAGGTCAGGCTGTGACCCTTCTGTCGATGCTGGCCACAGCCTCCTGGTCCCCGGCTATGGGGAGATAGAGGGATCCAAAGGATCCCCTTCAGGCGCTTCCCCTGCTCTGGCGGGGGGACACCTGAAACTGATGTCATCGCGCCCCAGGCGCGATGATGTCAGTGCGCCAGGAGGAGGGATACACGCCGATCTGACTCCGCGGGAGTCAGAGCAGCGTGGGAGGACCGGAGGAGGTGAGTATGGCCGCCGGGGGGGCTGCAAACGCCGAGGACGTACCATTACGTCCTGCGGCGTTAAAGCCCGCTTAATGCAGGACGTAATGGTACGTCCTGCGGCGTTAAAGGGTTAACCCCTTCACTGCTGAGGCATTTCACCGCTGTGTGCTGAGCTAATTTTTTTAACGCTTTTGCTCACCGTGTTTGAACGCGATTTGAAGCAACATTTTATGATATGACCCAGACATATTATAGATCGTTCTTTGCGGCAGACTAGGCAGATTCCGAATATATAATTTTTATATGTATATGTCATGTCCTGCCTGTATATTATAAAAAAAAATGCAATAAAATTAGAATTTTTAATCATCTACAGCGTGTAAAGTGTTTTGTTTCCCCACATTTTATCACATGAGCATTTGTGGTTCTGAAGATATCAGGGTTCAAATGAAACACTTATCTCCACCAGGGGATTTCTTTGGGAAATCCCCGGGCAGCTAGGGGTTCCTCTGCTATCTGGCATCATCGCACTATGCGCGATACATCAGGAGGCGAGGGGGAACCCGGATGTGGAGCCGCCATACAAGATGGCAGCCCCCACCAGAGCTAGATCATGATCTGGCGCCGAATGGCACTGGATCATGATCTGGCACGTAAGGGGTTAAAAAAAGGCACCGCTTTAAAGGGCAGACACTGCCCTTCTAAGCGGTGCCTTTTATTTACTGTAAACCCTCCCAATCGGGAGGGAGAGGAATCCAAAAGGATCCCCCCAAGCCTTTCAGGCGATCTCCTGGCATTGCCGGGGGGGTCACCTGGAAATGACGTCATTGCGCATGGCACGATGACATCATTGATGTTGGGAGGGGCTTAGCTTCAGCATCTGACTTCGCTGAAGTCAGAACACCACGGGACCCCGGACAGAGAGGTGAGTATCTCTGCCGGTGCTCACACTTGCGGGTGACGTGTGGGGAACGTCCTCCGCAGCGGAGGGGTTAAGACATCAACTAATTCCTAATGAAACCAATATTTGGTGTGCCCACCTTTTGCCGGCAAAACAGCATCAATTCACCTAGGTACACTTGCAAAGTTTTTGAAGGAACTCAAGCTCAGCAGGTAGGTTGTTCCAAAAATCTTAGAGAACTAACCACAGATCCTCTGTGGATGTAAGGTGCCGCAAATCCTTCTGTCTCTTCATATAATACCAGACAGACTCGATGAGGTTGAGATCAGTGCTCTGTGGGGGCCATCACTTCCAGGACTCCTTGTTCTTCTCAATGCTGAAGGTAGTTACTTTTTAATGACATAGGCTGTATGTTTGGTGTTGTTGTCCTGCTTGCAGAAAAAATTTGGGGCTAATCAGGGGCCTCCCTGATGGATACATATCTGCCTGTATTTCTCAGCATTGAGGACACCATTAATCCTGACCAAATCTCCAACTCTATTTGCAGAAATGCAGCCCCCACACTTGCAAGGTACCTACACCATGCTTCACTGAAACCTCAGACACTCATTATTGTACCGCTCTCCAGCCCTTTGACAAATAAACTGCCCCCTGCTACAGCCAATTATTTAACATATTGTTTTGACTCATTCCAGAGCACCTGCTGCCATTTTCTGCATCCCAGTTCCTATGCATGCGTACCTGAGTTTTTTTTGCCTTGTTTCCACGTAAGAGATATGGCTTTTGGCCACAATTCTTCCATGAAAACCACTTCTGAGCAGACTTCTCGGGACAGTAGATGTGTGTACCTGGGTCCCACTGGTTTCTGCCATTTCTTTGCTGATGGCACTGCTGGACATGTTCCGATGTTGAAAGGAAGTAAGCATGAGGTGTCTTTCATCTGCTGCATTACGTTTCCTTGGCTGACCATTACGGCTATGGTCCTCAACATTGCCCATTTCATTGTGTTTCTTTCAAATAGCTTGAACAGCAAATCTTGAAACCCCAGTGTCCTTTGAAATCTTTGCCTGGGAGAAACCTTTCCAACGCCATATAACTGCCTTGCTGTGCTCAGTCTTGACATGGTGTATGAGACATGAAACTGTCTTCCACAACCTCACTTTATTTGCAGAGTTTGGTTGTTCCGCACCCAGTTTTAAACCTCCTATACAGTTAATGACTGAGTTTCAATCTACATATGAAATTGATGATCATTAGCACCGGCTTGATATAATTGGTTACTCATACACCTGATTCTGATCCTAAAAAAAAGTGTGCAAGGGTAAGAATTGATGCTGGATGGAAGCCATAGGGTAGTCACACCAAATATTGATTTGATTTTGATTTTTCTTCTCTTCGCTCACTTTGCAAATTGGTAAAAATAAAACAATTAAAATATATATTTGAAAGCATTCATACTTTGCAGCTGTTAGGTACCAACGTGGCAGGGCAAGGTTGCAAACTCAAGATGCAGTGATGCAAACAGAAGCAAGGTGTGGGAAAAAAGGGATTTATTGCCAGATATAGGTAAAATAAGTCCAGGTTATGCAACGTGAAGGGCAGAACTTAAATGAGAGTGATATGCCAGGCTGGGGACACAAAGGGATGCAGGAAACATGATACAGAGAGACACAGAGGGCAGATACACGTAGGAGACTGGAAACGAAAATACATAGGGTGATACCCTTTAAGCCAATTGTATACGCAATACAAAAAATGGCCACTCACAAGCTGCCGATGTTATACAGGCACATCACAGATTCTTTTAAATTCCAGAAACTTGCATTGGCCTTAAAGAGAAATAAACACAATAGTGTAGATTGCCAACAGTTTTAAAATAGCGTTTTTAATTGCGCTTACATAATTAAAAACAAATGAGGCATATCAACATTAGGGATGAGCTGTTCGGTTCGGACGGTTCGGGCCAAACTTAGCCTGTTCAGTTAGATCGCGAACTCCGAACATTTCCGGGTGTTCGGAGCAAGTTCGACCACAATGCAGCACAATGGCCCATAATGCACTTTCCCACTGGCCTGAAGCTCGTAATTGGCTACAGCCTTGCACCTGACCACAGGTCTGGTGCAAAACAGGTTCAACAGTATCCCAATCACCGCTCCCAGAGCTAAATCCCGCAGCACACTATATAACGTTTCCACACGCCGATTCACGATGCATTTGAGAGGAGATTTCATAGGAGATTGTTGTGTGTTGGTACTGCCGGTCTGCCACGCTACTGGGGGGGGTCTGGGGGGTCTCATTTCTACAAAATATCAGGGAATTTAGGTGGTGTGTGTCTTGTCACTGTGCCAGCAAGTTTTTTTGCAGTCATTAATTTCTTTAAAACATTTGTGAATTGAGGTGATCTTCTGTGTCTTGTCACTGTGCCAGCAAGTCTTTTTGGGGGTTACAAATTTCTTTAAAACATTTGTGAATTGAGGTGATCTGTGTCTTGTCACACAGCCAGTACCACACAGTATTTTGGGGCTCACTAATTTCTACAAACATTTGGGAATTTAGGTGATCTTTTGTGTCTTGTCACTGCCAGCAAGTATTTTGGGGCTCACTAATTTCTACAAAATATTTGGGAATTGTTATAATCCATGTGTTCTCACTGGCTGCCACCCATCAAGGGGTCTCACTGATTTATAAGAGGTTTCTGAGATTTGTAATCTGTGGCTTCTCACTGCCACCCATCAGGGGGTCTCACTGATTTATAGGAGGTGTCTGAGATTTGTAATCTGTGTCTTGTCACTGGCTGCCAGCTATCAGGGTGTCTCACTGAGTTATACCAGAGTTCTTTAAATCTTTATACCAGAGTTGAATCAGAGTTCTGTATATATTAATCTATATGTCACTCACCATGTCTGAAAGAACAAAAAGGACAGGCAGATGCTCCCAGACACAGATAAGAGGGCAAGCAGCCCCTGTGTCGGGAGGCTGTGCCTCTGGTCGTGGTGGACGTGGTGCATCCTCTGCAGGGGCACGCTTGTCCTTTCTAACTGGTGCTGGCCGTCTTAAGCAGCAGCACCATACAGAGGATTTGGTGGATTGGTTAACCAAGCCATCCTCATCCTCCGAGTCCTCTGCCAGCCAGGCTTCTAGTGCTTTACAGTCCACCTCAGCTGCCAAAGCATCTAATGCAGCCTCCATGTCCACAGCTACTCCTGCCGAGTACCGTAGCCTCGCTATCACACACACGGAGGAGTCAGCTGAATTGTTTACTACAATGACAGTGACATGCTGCTTGAGGATGCGCAGCAAGTACAGTGCTCTGATTCAATCTCTGAGGTTGAGGAAGGGAGTATAATCAACCTAGAGGAAGTGGGTGCCAGTGATGACACACAAATAACTGGCACTCATGTTGCCCCAGCAGCTGCAGCATACTGCCAAATTGGCTCCATTGATGAGGAGATAGGGGGTGATGATGACATTGATGATGAGGTCACTGACTCCACCTGGGTGCCTAATCGAACAGAGGAATTAAGTGAGGTAGAGGGGGAGGAGGAGGCACAGCAAACATGAGGCACAACATCCTCTGTGACCAACCGTAGCACTAGCCAGTCCAAGGCATCAGATGTCAGAGCTGCTCCGGTGCAGAGCGCTGTTGTCTCAAAGAACACATGCAGGAACTCTGTCTGGGAGTTCTTTAAGAAATAAGAAATGTGCAGTAGAGTGCACCGTTGCTATTTGTAATCTATGTCAGATGAGGCTGAAGCGTGGGAAAGACACCGGACACTTGGGTACCACGTGCTTGAGGCGACACATCCTGCCACACATCCCGTTGGTGCAAAACTTTGCGTAGGTCCTCCTCATCTGTCTCTACCCCCACTGTATGTCCTGCCATGTCATTGCCTGCTACAACCTTCACTGACAGGGATGATGCTACAGTAATGGATGTACCAGCTCCTTCCTCACAATGTGACATCATCCCATCAGCTGAATATTTATGCAGTCAGATTACGTTGCTGCAGCGAAAGAAAAAATATAGTCCCAACCATCCCCAAGCACAGCGTCTAAATGCCAGTTTAGCAAAATTACTGACATTGCAGCTGCTGCCTTTCCAGCTGGTAGACTCTGCTCCCTTCCGTGAATTTGCTGAATGTGCTGTACCACAGTGGCAGGTTCCAAAACGCCATTACTTTTCACGCAAGGCCATTCCAGCACTATACCAGCACGTGGAAGACAATGTTATCCAGTCATTGGGAAAGGAAGTCAGCAACAAGGTGCATGTGACTTTAGACACGTGGTCCAGCAAGCATGGACAGGGTCGTTACATTTCCTTCATGGCCCACTGGGTAACTCTGATTGCAGCTGGGAGGGATTCAAGACGGGGCTCTGTGCTGGAGCTTGTTCATCCACCACGCCTCCAGAAAGCTGCTTGCATGAGGTCTGTCTGCTCCACCACCACCACCTCTCCCTCTTCCTCCTCCTCCTCCTTCTCTGTCTCTGGCGAAGTGGCAGTTAAACCGACGCCTGACAGGGTCTACGCAATGGCTCAAGCAAAAAGAAGCCATACTGTGCTTGAGCTGGTTTGTTTAGGGGACAGGAGCCACACGGGGCCAGAAATTCCATCAGCTCTGCAGGGCCAGGTGCAAAGATGGTTGACACCACGCCAGCTTGAGCTGGGAATTATCGTCTGTGATAATGGCAGCAACCTTCTCTCCGCCCTACGCAAGGGTAAATTGACGCATGTACCATGCCTAGCACACGTCCTAAATCTAGTGGTACAGCATTTCCTAACCAGGTACCCAGGGCTGCCAGAGCTTCTCAGCCAGGCCAGAAAAGTCTGCAGCCACTTCAGACGGTCATTCCCAGCAAGCGTTCGCCTGGCAGAAATTCAAAGAGAATTCCACCTTCCCACAAACCGTCTGATCTGTGACATGCCCACCAGGTGGATCTCGACATTAGCAATGCTGCAGCGTCTGCACAAGCAGCAGAGGGCCATCAACGAGTACCTGTGTGAGTATGGCACAAGGACAGGTTCAGGTCAACTTGTTTTTTTTTTCCCCCCGCAGTGGCTGATGATCAAGGATGCATGCACTGTACTGTCACCATTTGAGGAGGCAATGAGGATGGTGAGCAGGGACAGTGCATGCATCAGTGACACAATTCCTTTAGTGTTCCTGCTGGAGCACACTCTGCAGGGAATTATAGATGTGGCTCTAGAGGCAGAGCAGCGGGAGGAAGAGGAGGCCTTCCCTAGCTCTCAAGGCCCCAGTCTTTCCGCAGACAGCATTCCAGCGGGTCCTACTCAGATCAGACAGGAGGAGGAAGAGGAGGAATATTTAAGTAGTGGGGGCATTGAAGGTGGGGATTCCTCAAGGGAGGGTTTCGTGTGCCCAGAAACACAAGGGCTAGTGCATGGCTGGGAGGAGGAAGTGCACGATACGGTCATCCTCATTGACCAGGAAGACTCGGAAGTTAATGCCACCTCCAACCTACGCGGCATGGGCTCCCTAATAATGCAAAGCCTGCTAAAGGACCCCAGGATTTGTGCTATCAAGGAGAGGGATCATTACTGGTTGGCAACCCTTCTTGATCCACGATACAAGGGTAAAGTTGCAGAGCTCATCCTGCCCACACAGGTCTGCCCTTGCCCCTAGGTAGTCCTGCACCATATGGTGAAGACGCTGGCAATGGGTGCCTACATTTGACGTCCCTGGGCGTCGTGGACTAAAATTTTTTAAAAATGCATCAATCAAGCGGCCCTGGCCTTCACCACTATTCCTCTGATCATCCGCAGCCTCAGAAGCACTTGTGTCAGCACTTGGTAATCTACCAGTGCCTGGAAAGGTGTTACACAAGTGTCGCTTTAGAGCGTCTTCAAGTTTTTTCATCCTGTGCTCCACACAGTGGCATGAGCACTTCCCTTTTCCTACTACTAATACCTCTCCCTACACAACCAAGCATTCTGCTAGCATTTCCTGCTGCTCTATTACATTGACTACTTACCTTTAGATCCTCTGAAATAATAACCAATAAATCCCTTTCCTCAGATGTTGAGGTTAGGACTGTATCAAATATTCTATATTCAGCCCTTGGGTTTTTACGTCCCAGGTGCATTATCTTGCACTTATCCACGTTAAAACTCAATTGCCACAGCTCCGACCATTTTTTTAGTTTATCTAAATCATTTGTCATTTGGCTGATCCCTCCAGGAACGTCAACCCTGTTGCAAATCTTTGTGTCATCAGCAAAAAGACATACTTTTCCATTAATACCTTCTGCAATATCACTAATAAAAATATTAAATAGAATGGGTCCAAGTACTGACCCCTGAGGTACCCCACTGGTAACAAGACTTTGCGCCGAATAAACTCCATTTACCACAACCCTCTGTTGCCTGTCACTCAGCCACTGCCTAATCCATTCAACAATATTGGAATCCAAGCTCAAAGATTGCAATTTATTGATATGCCTTCTATGCGGAACAGTATCAAAAGCCTTACTGAAATCTAAATAAGCAATGTCTACTGCACCACCTCTGTCTATTATTTTTGTTACCCAATCAAAAAAATCAATAAGATTAGTTTGGCATGATCTCCCTGTTTCCTTTAACATGGTTTCCATTAATTTCCCCACTACTGACGTAAGACTAACTGGCCTATAGTTCCCAGATTCCTCCCTACTACCCTTCTTGTGAATGGGCACAACATTTGCTAATTTCCAGTCTTCTGGGACGACTCCCGTTAGCAAGGATTGGTTAAATAAATCTGTTAACGGTTTTGCTATTACATCATAGATAAAAGGAAAAGCATTTACCGTAATTTGAAACGTCATTTTTTGGTTTTCAAGTGTTGCTATACATCCTAGAAATCCGCCACTTCACGGGCAGGTTATGGGGACCTCCTAGGCACGATATTTGAAGGATTTTTTTTGGGTTTTTTTAACCCTTATTTCATGGAAAACTCACTGTCCCTTTAAAAACTTTTTGTTTTACTTTTTGTCCTTGTTTCCTGTCCCCCAGGGCACTACCCGGACCCCCATACACCTTTTATGGCAAATATCTAGCATATATGCCCTATTGGAGGGCACTCTAAAAACCGAATTTTCAGCCCCATTGACTTGCATGGAGTTCGAGTTCGGGTTCGGGTTCGGACCCGAACATATGGGAAGTTTGGGTTCGGGCCCGAACCAAACTCGGGGGGTGTTCGGCTCATCCCTAATCAATATCACCAATTCCTTAGTGTGTCAGATCATTAGTGGTACTGCTCGACGCGTTTCGTCTACCAGACTTCCTCAGGAGCATAGATTAGATGGACTAATCACCCCCCTTATATACACATAAAATTAGAAACAATAATGACATTCATAAAATATGAAACGAAAAGCGTGAAAAAAAACGCGAAAAAATGAAAACGAAGCTGAGTCCCAGAGTCCATCCAGTCCGATGACCCGGAAGTGTTCCTCCACCTGACCACCGCCGGATGGACCCAAGTGTTCTACCAAACACTGCGGTAACAATCTGAATACATTAAAGACAAATTATTGCAGAAAGATTATAATCCAGAGGAAGTGGAAAGGACGATCCAAGAAGTGATGAGAATACGAAGGAAGGACCTTTTTAGAACAAAAGAGAAAGTAATTGAGAATAGAAGTAGATTTGCCTTTTTGACTGAATTCAATACGGGTTATAAACAGATGGAGAGAATTGTAAAAAAAAAATGGGCCTCTTTTATTACAAGATCCAGTTTTAGGTATGGAATTACCATCTCAACCCTCTATCATCTATAGAAAAGCCAGTAATTTTAAAATCACATTAGCACCGAGTATTCATCAAGGTCCTAGTAAATAAACCCCATGTGGGAATCAAGGGTTTTAAGCGGTGTGGGACATGTAAAGCATGCCGATTTTTACCACCGATAGTTAATAATTTCAGGAGTAGTTTTACAGGAGAGCAATTTCCAATTAAGAGTGAAATTACACGTAACACTCCCTTTGTAGTTTATTTAATCCAGTGCCCATGCGGCTCCCAGTATGTGGGCCGGACCATTCGGAAATTTAAATGTAGATTGTTGGAACATCAAAACAATATTAGGAAGAACTCACTTACTCACTCCCTACCAGTCCATTGTAACATATGTCCTGAATACCAAGAAAAATCATTAATGTGTTTTGGGATAGAGGAAGTTAAAAGTGACTGGAGGGGGGGTAATAGGAAGAATAAACGATCTAGGAGGGAAACATATTGGATACATAGATTAAAGACACTGGAACCTAAAGGGTTAAATAGCGATATTGATCTTATATGTTTTCTACAAAAATAGTGTTCATGTTGCTTTATAATCATTCCTGTATCACTCATTATTTTTATCCTGTTTTATTTCGTCTATTCAATATACGATCTGCTGGAAATTGATAATTTTTGGATATCATGATCATCAATTATTGGGGTGAAAATCCGGATTGCCCATTGACAACATGGCGGCGGGGATTTCACCGTCGGCCGAATCGGAAGCCCTGAATTGCTAGGATGTTGGGAACCGGATGTACCCTAGAGTGACGATATCCGCCCGGCATGGGGACTCCTATACGAACAGGACACAGGACGGTCGTTTGGTTCCGGATTGAGGATTCCGCCAGGCAGATACCGCAGTGTTTGGTAGAACACTTGGGTCCATCCGGCGGTGGTCAGGTGGAGGAACACTTCCAGGTCATCGGACCGGATGGACTCTGGGACTCGGCTTCGTTTTTTGTTTTTTCGCGGGTTTTTTTGCGCTTTTTTCGTTTCATATTTTCTGAATGTCATTATTGTTTCTAATTTTATGTGTATATAGGGGGGGTGATTAGCTGGACTTCTCTATGCTCTTGAGGAAGTCTGGTAGACGAAACGCGTCGAGCAGTACCACTAACAATCTGACACACTAAGGAATTGGTGATGTTGATATGCCTCATTTTTTTAAATTATGTAAGCGCAATAAAAACGCTATTTTAAAACTGTTGGCAATCTACACTATTGTGTTTATTTCTCTTTAAGGCCAATGCAAGTTTCTGGAATTTAAAAGAACCTGTGATGTGCCTGTATAACATCGGCAGCTTGTGAGTGGCCATTTTTTGTATTATGTATACAATTGGCTTAACGGGTATCACCCTATGTATTTTCGTTTCTATTTTCTGCATAGATACACGTAGGAGACTTACTGGGGATACGAGACAGAACAGGAAAAGGGCTGAATGGAATCTTGTTTGCAGATGAACAACGGGAAACCAGCATGCAGGGTCTTTGAAACAGTCTCTGGAAGACACGGATGCAGGGGGTACACAGGATAGTCTCTGGATGGCAGAGGGTATACAGAGGGAACAGGATCACAGTCCACTTGGCTTGCTGGCTTAGAGAAACTATAATGCAAAAGCATTTTCTTCTGTGTGCTCCACTCTTAAGTAGCTGAACAAGCTGGTAATGGCAAGCACCTGTTGGACCTGCAGATTTCAAGCAAGGCTGGACACTTGGAAAGCAGACCATGGAAGTGCTGCCCTGCACCAGTGGCGTAGCGTGGGGGGGGGCTGGGGGGGCCGTGGCCCCGGGCGCAGTTTTGTTAGGGGCGCATTCGCGCCCCTAAAACTGGCCTGGGGGTTGAGGGACCCAGATGCCGGGCAGCGCGAGAGCGCCTGCCCGGTCTTGAACAGTCCGTCCTGTGAAGTGGATGCGGCTGTGTGCGTGCGCAGCCGGTCACGTGGTCCGGCTAATCAGGTGGTACTGAGTCTCTGTACCACCTGACTGGCCGGACCGCGTGACCGGCTGCGCACGCACACAGCCGCATCCACTTCACAGGACGGACTGTTCAAGACCGGGCAGGCGCTCCCGCGCTGCCCGGCATCTGGGTCCCTCAACCCCTGCCGGAGCTGGGGCAACAATCCAGGTGAGAGCTGGGGGCAAATCCATGTGTGACCTGGGGGCAAATCCATGAGCTGGGGCAAATCCATGAGCTGGGGGCAGTATCCATGAGCTGGGGGGCAAATCCATGAGCTGGGGGCAAATTCATGAGCTGGGGGGCAAATTCATGAGCTGGGGGGCAAATCCATGAGCTGGGGGAAAATCCATGAGCTGGGGGAAAATCCATGAGCTGGAGGGGGCAAATCCATGAGCTGGGGGCAAATCCATGAGCTGGGGCAAATCCATGAGCTGGGGCAAATCCATGAGTGAGCTGGGGCAAATCCATGAGTGAGCTGGGGCAAATCCATGAGCTGGGGGCAAATCCATGAGTGAGCTGGGGGCAAATCCATGAGTGAGCTGGGGCAAATCCATGAGCTGGGGCAAATCCATGAGTGAGCTGGGGGGCAAATCCATGAGCTGGGGGCAAATCCATGAGTGAGCTGGGGCAAATCTTTGAGCTGGGGCAAATCCATGAGTGAGCTGGGGGGCAAATCCATGAGCTGGGGGCAAATCCATGAGCTGGGGCAAATCCATGAGTGAGCTGGGGGGCAAATCCATGAGCTGGGGGCAAATCCATGAGTGAGCTGGGGCAAATCCATGAGTGAGCTGGGGCAAATCCATGAGCTGGGGCAAATCCATGAGTGAGCTGGGGGGCAAATCCATGAGTGAGCTGGGGGGCAAATCCATGTGTGAGCTGGGGGCAAATCCATGAGCTGGGGCAATATCCATGTGAGAGCTGGGGCAATATCGATAACGTGTCCACAGGTTGGGGGGGGGCACAATTCTTGGCTGGCCCCGGGTGCTGACAACCCACGCTACGCCACTGCCCTGCACACAGGATAACACAGCACCAGATTTGCCCTCCTTGCCACGACTACGGCGGGCTTTACATGGGATGCTGGGGGGCTCCAGACAGGGGTCCTGACAACAGCATTTCTTTACACCTGCCTAAAACCTTTGCACAATACTGTATACATGAACAGAAAAAGAGAGAGCCCTATATGGTGTCATACTTAACAAAAAAATGTATTATCTATCAATTACAAAAAACGTTGACGTACCAGTCTCTATTAAAGCTTTCATCACGATATGCAATGTCATAACCACACACAATAAATGTATACGTATGTGTAGAGTACTCACCTCCATTTTGTTGGACTAAGCGCCAGGAATCTAATGTTTGCAAGTCCATGAGTGCAGGATTTTTTGTTTACTGTATAATATATAAAGACAAACCAAAGGGAGGGCCCTTCATTACCCAAACTAAAACATCGCAAAGATCATAAAATGTAACGATATTAACCGTTTTCAAAAATTGGATCTAGCTACAACATTTTATGAGGTACTCACCCCCTTTTTATTGGGCTAAGCAACAGAAATCAATTTTATTGCAAGTCCATGAGTGCAGGAATTTCTTGTTTTATATGTATACAGAATATACACACATACCAGATGAACGCTTCTTATCTGGATTGATTTGAAAAGTGACCATTCCGAATTTGGGATTCTTCTGGATTTTAGAATCTGATGTTTCAGAGCAGTGGTTCCCAACCCTGGTCCTCAATTACTCCTAACAGGCCAGGTTTTAAGTATCACCTTGGAGAAATGCGGACTGAATCCAGCAATCACTGAGCAGCAAATCATATCACCCGTGCTGTGCTACCTGAAAAACCTGACCTGTTGGGGTATCTGAGGACCGCGGTTGGGAACCACTGTTTTAGAGGAAGGAAATCACAATAGGAGAGCCACAATCCCCTCCTACAGCCATCAGTGTATACACTATCTGGGATCGCTGTGTAAGGTTACTCCACGGACATGCTGTGTGGTGTTAACGTGACTCCGAGCACATGACACACACTGAGGTTACCCAGACGCTCCCAATGTGTACCGCAGTCTTCTGCACCCTTAATCCGGAAATACTAAAATCCCCAAGGCTCAGAACATTTTGGTTATATATACTGTATATATATATTAAAGATTGAAGCCGTGAAAGATAAACTGTACATTATTACAGAAAAAATGGCGTCACGCCCATACTCACTTATTTTTGGAGCGGCGGCAACTGCCAGGAGTAACAGCCCAGTAAATGTATAAAACATAACAAGGAAGGAGAGTGTCATCTGCGCTCATTCCTATGTGTTCCATGTACAACAAAAATGAGGTTTTGTTTGTTTCAATGGCCATTGCAACGTAAGCCCACTCGCCACTTCAAGGCACCTCTTTAGAGTGGGTACCTAACAATTGTAACCAAAAGGCCGCTCTACTGAGCAGCTCCAAGCCCCTCCAGCTGCTTTTCAGCAAGGAGAGACAAAGATGGTGGGTTTTATTTATACACGCACCAAGCACTTCCCATTTGGGATCAAAAACAAAAACATGGAAAGAGGAACAGCTGCAAAACGACGGACTGGTGTTACAAGCATGATATACATAAATACAGAAAAAATGGCGTCGCGCCCATACTCACTTATTTTTGGAGCGGCGGCAACTGCCAGGAGTAACAGCCCAGTAAATGTATAAAACATAACAAGGAAGGAGAGTGTCATCTGCGCTCATTCCTATGAAAAGCTGCTGGAGGGGCTTGGAGCTGCTCAGTAGAGCGGCCTTTTGGTTACAATTGTTAGGTACCCACTCTAAAGAGGTGCCTTGAAGTGGCGAGTGGGCTTACGTTGCAATGGCCATTGAAACAAACAAAACCTCATTTTTGTTGTACATGGAACACATAGGAATGAGCGCAGATGACACTCTCCTTCCTTGTTATGTTTTATACATTTACTGGGCTGTTACTCCTGGCAGTTGCCGCCGCTCCAAAAATAAGTGAGTATGGGCGCGACGCCATTTTTTCTGTATTTATGTATATCATGCTTGTAACACCAGTCCGTCGTTTTGCAGCTGTTCCTCTTTCCATGTTTTTGTTTTTGATCCCAAATGGGAAGTGCTTGGTGCGTGTATAAATAAAACCCACCAT
This sequence comes from Leptobrachium leishanense, assembly GCA_009667805.1. Lineage (NCBI taxonomy): Eukaryota > Metazoa > Chordata > Amphibia > Anura > Megophryidae > Leptobrachium > Leptobrachium leishanense. Next base: position 91,088,432 of record CM019066.1, read on the forward strand.
CTTTGTCTCTCCTTGCTGAAAAGCAGCTGGAGGGGCTTGGAGCTGCTCAGTAGAGCGGCCTTTTGGTTACAATTGTTAGGTACCCACTCTAAAGAGGTGCCTTGAAGTGGCGAGTGGGCTTACGTTGCAATGGCCATTGAAACAAACAAAACCTCATTTTTGTTGTACATGGAACACATAGGAATGAGCGCAGATGACACTCTCCTTCCTTGTTATGTTTTATACATTTACTGGGCTGTTACTCCTGGCAGTTGCCGCCGCTCCAAAAATAAGTGAGTATGGGCGCGACGCCATTTTTTCTGTATTTATGTATATCATGCTTGTAACACCAGTCCGTCGTTTTGCAGCTGTTCCTCTTTCCATGTTTTTGTTTTTGATCCCAAATGGGAAGTGCTTGGTGCGTGTATAAATAAAACCCACCATCTTTGTCTCTCCTTGCTGAAAAGCAGCTGGAGGGGCTTGGAGCTGCTCAGTAGAGCGGCCTTTTGGTTACAATTGTTAGGTACCCACTCTAAAGAGGTACCTTGAAGTGGCGAGTGGGCTTACGTTGCAATGGCCATTGAAACAAACAAAACCTCATTTTTGTTGTACATGGAACACATAGGAATGAGCGCAGAAAACTGTACATTATGCCTTCCTGTGATGTAAATTATCCTTCATTCTACAAAACAACCTGAAATCAAGGGTTTCCACTACTGCACTTTGAAATCAGCATCCTGCATTAAAACTCGCAGCCAGCACCAACAGCTATTTATCAGGCAAAAATGTTAACATGTAAACTAAAGAAACTTTGTGAATTTTTTTTTTCAGTTCCAATCTCTCCCTCTCGAAAATGCTTATGGAAAGTACACGGCGGCTGCGTTTTATAGATATAGGTCTATTGTTTAATACAGCTACAGGGGCAAATTGGAATCCAGAAATTAAATACCAGGCCTTCTGTGATACCTTCCATAAATAAAAGGTAATAAAATAAGCATTTATGGGAGGCCAGCTGTAAATATACATTTTATTATACACACACACACCAGATGCTGGGCCTTTTTCTTCATGTCCTATTGATTTTCTGGCTTTTTTCTTTATATTCTTTACATGCAAGAACCTTGTGCTGTTATGATAAATTGTTCTTGGTGCTTATATCTATTTAGTCGCTGGTGCACTGTTAAGGGTCAATTTCTGACAATTTTGCAAATGTTTCACTCGACAAGTATACAGTCAATTAAGTTTTAAAAGAAAATTACTATAAGTCGCCTACTGATGACCAGTTCGGACGTAGGGAGACAAAAAATACACAAAAATACGCAAACACATAACTGTGGAATAATATATATATTTATTATATATAGGCCACAGCTAAAAACTCCACACAATAACCCACCACCATGACATAACCATTCCCATAACAAAATTAAAACAATAACCCAGTGCTGAAAGAGGACTCCCCACAACCACCACACACCTCCAAACCAACCAACCACCAAAAAACTTCCCAACTCCCAACCATCTGACCAAAGTTATCCTAACTAAAAAGGAACCCCTTGCCAGCACTGCCTACAAGCCCCCGCCGTGACAAAGGAGCCCAACAAAAATACAATACTAACGAAAAAACCAACCCAACCTGGAATTAAATAAAACAGGGTGGGAGGGTGGGGATTTTAATTGCTCTACCTCAGGAGAAAAAGGCGTGCAGAGCCTCTCCACACGTGCCTTAAGTACCCTCCTGGCGACTCCTCCCACACCACTCCCGCTCAATCTCCTCACGCGTTGCAAAACCTTCTAGAAAAATCCTCCCTGCGTCCTGGCATCAGAGGCAACTTAAGGACCCTACGCCTTAGGTGCTTCAGGCCTTCATAAGTCGCCTACTGATGACCGGTTTGGACGCAGGGAGACAAAAAATACACAAAAATACACAAACACATAACTGTGGAATAATATATATATTTATTATATATAGGCCACAGCTAAAAACTCAACACAATATCCCATCACCATGACGTAACCATTCCCATAACAAAATTAAAACAATAACCCAGTGCTGAAAGAGGACTCCCCACAACCACCACACACCTCCAAACCAACCAACCACCAAAAAACTTCCCAACTCCCAACCATCTGACCAAAGTTATCCTAACTAAAAAGGAACCCCTAGCCAGCACTGCCTACAAGCCCCAGCCACGAGCTCCTCACATAACCCCCTTATGAGAGAGCTCCCCCACCAAGAAAAAACAGGGCTTGTTCAATCCCTTCCTTGAGTCCCAGGATAAACAGATCCTTGCCCACATCCGTCAAGTGAACGCCATCCACCATAAAATAACACTCCGCCTCCTCCTCGAATGGACTTGAAATGTGTCAAATCGAAATTTATTTTCGCTCTATTCATGATTTCGGTTCCATTCGTGATTTCGGTTCCATTTCGGTAATTTTGGACATCGTATATTTAACTATTATCGGTTATATCGCTGATTCTGTAAATTTTGTATTCGTAAATGCGTATCACTTGTTTCTTGTGGCATTCGGGTCAGTTTAGCGTTTTTTAAAACGTTTTGTTCATTTTTTTTGTTCCTTGGCTTTCATACCATTTTAATATGATTAAATAAAGTTGTGAAATGTATATTCAATTATTCAAAAGAAAAAAGGATCTTTATTTAATAAAAAAAACACGATAGAATCGCCAGAATTATCGTAGACACTTTGAAACGAGGAGAACAGACGTTCCGAAAAAAACAAAAATTTCCGAAATTTCTGAAAAGTCGATACAAAAAACGAGCAAAGTGACACGAAAATACGAAAAATGGTCGATATTCCGAAAAAAAAATGTACACGAAAAACGATCCGAACCGAATTGAAACAGAAATCGGTCGAAACGAGCCGAATTGAAAAGTTTAAACATCCGAACAAATCGAATCGAACCAAAAAAAACAAAAAAAACTGGCATCTACCTGTAAGCAGGGGTCAAGTTGTGAAGGAACGTTTGGGAACTCAGTTCCCCCTCTATTTTTGCAGAGAGAATGCAGTTCCTATTAGTTCCATACACTATAAAGCTATTATTCTGATATTCAGTTATATATTTTGATGCTAAGCCACAATAAATATAGGATTTACCATATAATATAGCTAAAATCCATATATCCATATATAAATATATATATATATATATGTATGTATGTATGTATGTATGTATGTATGTACTGAAAAGAAACAAGTTGTGGCGGCACTCCAGGACTGTTTAAAAAACGTTATTTATGACACGCGGGTCAACGTTTCAGCTCCCGTTCGGTGCTTTCCTCAGGACAACATAAACACAATATATACAGTGCAATACTCATATTTATACAAAACAAGACAAGACACATTAACTCACCCCTCCCTCGTACTGTGGCGTTCCCAGTTTCTCAATGCGCATGCACGCGTCTGTCCCCGTCCCAAGTAACCACAGCAACGAAGCATGCCAGAAGCCCAATCACACCCTCCCTTGGGCTGCAGAGTATCTATCCGCATGTAATGCGCCCATGTGTCTATCCCCTATTCCTTGGGATAGCGTGTTGCGTAGTCATAGTAACCCAGGCAGCGGTGTGTTGCTTCTTGCACCCAGTGGCACACAAAAACATTTCCCATATATAGCATCTTAGAGGAAACAGATACTTTAACATAAGCGGTAGACATACTTCCAAAACCAATTTGACCAGCTAAATAAACTAGTACATACAATAATGCTTATAACCACACCGGCGACGTCTTTCCAAGGTGTAACACATGACACATGATCAAAACATACAGTAGAGTTAACCAGATTTTTAACAACAACCTTCATTAAAACATGGAGTATACTATCTTTTCTTTCAATCCCTCTGGCGATGTCATGCCCATGGCTGCAACCATCCTGACACCCACTCTGGTGGTGCATTCCCTGCGTTGTTCCTGCCCTGTAACCTGCATCCTACATCCAGCAATTAAACAGTTAACACCAAAGCACGTCACACCACACACACACACGAAATAAAGTACTCTGCACCACACTGACCAATTGCTGGTTCATTACAGCTCTTGTGTTCAATGAGAGAAGTTCTGTTACCTGCTGCTCTGCAAAAACCCTATTTGTTCATCTTGTTTTCCTGGTTCCTGCATTTGTTTCCATCACGCTTCCCACCATCCTGCAGAATTCATCCGGTCAGTTTCCATCTGTCATCCCCTTGCTAACCTTACCCATCTGGTCATCTCTGCAGGAAACTGCATACTGGGTTCATACCCAAACATTTTTTAGATACATAAACGAGAAAAGAAAAGTAAAACAAGGATTAGTTAGATTAAAAACAAAGGAAGGAAGGTATGTAGCAGAGGATAAAAGTCTCGCTGACTGCCTCAATGAATATTTTTGTTCAGTCTTTGCAGAAGAAAAGGAAGGAAAGGGACCTCAGTTAGGAGGAAACACTAACAAGACATTTACATATCAGTTTACAGAGGAGGAGGTTCTACAGCAGCTGTCTAAAGTAAAGACAAATAAGTCAATGGGGCATGATGGGATCCACCCTAAATTATTAAAAGAGCTCAGTGATGTAATAGCAAAACCGTTAACAGATTTATTTAACCAATCCTTGTTAACGGGAGTCGTCCCAGAAGACTGGAAATTAGCAAATGTTGTGCCCATTTACAAGAAGGGTAGTAGGGAGGAATTGGGGAACTATAGGCCAGTTAGTCTTACGTCAGTAGTGGGGAAATTAATGGAAACCATGTTAAAGGAAAGGATTGTTGAACATCTAAAAACACATAGATTACAGGATCAGAAACAACATGGGTTTACCTCAGGGAGATCATGCCAAACTAATCTTATTGATTTTTTTGATTGGGTAACAAAAATAATAGACACAGGTGGTGCAGTAGACATTGCTTATTTAGATTTCAGTAAGGCTTTTGATACTGTTCCGCATAGAAGGCATATCAATAAATTGCAATCTTTGAGCTTGGATTACAATATTGTTGAATGGATTAGGCAGTGGCTGAGTGACAGGCAACAGAGGGTTGTGGTAAATGGAGTTTATTCGGCGCAAAGTCTTGTTACCAGTGGGGTACCTCAGGGGTCAGTACTTGGACCCATTCTATTTAATATTTTTATTAGTGATATTGCAGAAGGTATTAATGGAAAAGTATGTCTTTTTGCTGATGACACAAAGATTTGCAACAGGGTTGACGTTCCTGGAGGGATCAGCCAAATGACAAATGATTTAGATAAACTAAAAAAATGGTCGGAGCTGTGGCAATTGAGTTTTAACGTGGATAAGTGCAAGATAATGCACCTGGGACGTAAAAACCCAAGGGCTGAATATAGAATATTTGATACAGTCCTAACCTCAACATCTGAGGAAAAGTATTTATTGGTTATTATTTCAGAGGATCTAAAGGTAAGTAGTCAATGTAATAGAGCAGCAGGAAATGCTAGCAGAATGCTTGGTTGTGTAGGGAGAGGTATTAGTAGTAGGAAAAGGAAGTGCTCATGCCACTGTGTGGAGCACAGGATGAAAAAACTTGAGGACGCTCTAAAGCGACACTTGTGTAACACCTTTCCAGGCACTGGTAGATTACCAAGTGCTGACACAAGTGCTTCTGAGGCTGCGGATGATCAGAGGAATAGTGGTGAAGGCCAGGGCCGCTTGATTGATGCATTTTTAAAAATTTTTAGTCCACGACGCCCAGGGACGTCAAATGTAGGCACCCATTGCCAGCGTCTTCACCATATGGTGCAGGACTACCTAGGGGCAAGGGCAGACCTGTGTGGGCAGGATGAGCTCTGCAACTTTACCCTTGTATCGTGGATCAAGAAGGGTTGCCAACCAGTAATGATCCCTCTCCTTGATAGCACAAATCCTGGGGTCCTTTAGCAGGCTTTGCATTATTAGGGAGGATCTAAGGGTAAGTAGTCAATGTAATAGAGCAGCAGGAAATGCTAGCAGAATGCTTGGTTGTGTAGGGAGAGGTATTAGCAGTAGGAAAAGGGAAGTGCTCATGCCACTGTACAGAGCACTGGTGAGACCTCACTTGGAGTACTGTGTGCAGTACTGGAGACCGTATCTCCAGAAGGATATAGACATCTTAGAGAGAGTTCAGAGAAGGGCTACTAAAATGGTGTACGGCTTGAAGGAGAAAAGTTACCAGGAAAGGCTTAATGATCTTAACATGTACAGCTTGGAAAAAAGACTAGACAGAGGAGATATGATAGAAACATTTAAATACGTAAAGGGAATCCACAAGGTAGAGGAAGGGAGTATATTTAAACGGAAACAAAGTAGCAAAACAAGAGGACATAGTCTTAGATTAGAGGGGCAAAGGTTTAAAAGTAATGTAGCGCTCACTCCCGGAGGAGCCGCTGAAATTGAACCTCGGGTCAGTCTCCCCGCACTAGGGAATAAATATACTCCAGCACCGTCGTGGATTTTATAAATTATATAGTTTACTAGAATAAATGGCATATAAGGAATAACACGGTACACATATATATATATTTACATTACTTCGTAATGCGGGAAACGCGCAGCGGAAAAGAAATACAATGCTTCGTAATTCGAGAAACGCGCAGCGGAAAAGAGAAAAATATATCTTTAACCCCCTTTGTGGTTGGGGAGTGAGTCCCGTGCAGGATATGTCCCAAAAATATAGGTGTGTGTGTGTGATGGTACCCGGGTACAATATTCAACTAGCCAGTGAATTATTTATGAGGTATCTTCGACTAGTCAAGTTGGGGCCCTGTGGGTTTTGAAACAAACAGCAGCGTGCTTTCTATTTTCACAACGGCCTGGAAGGCCTCTCACCCATCCGCCAGATACTTGGTGCTCCGCTCGACCCAGGATGTCTCTCCGCTCGATTTTGACTGGGATTCTATGGGTTACCGGATCCGCTGTCTTGCTTTCCTTTAGCTGCCGCAAGATGTCCAGCTCACCGCCTGCACTCCCTGTCAGATCGATCTGCGGTGCTCCTAACTCGGGGTCCTCCAGCTCACTCGATATCAGCGTGGGTATTCTGGTGAATCACTGGGTCTTCCTCTTGTAAGGCTGAATAACCAGTCTTTATCTCTGTCAGGCCCCAGCTGCGCTCCGGCCTGGTCACTGTCACGCTCTGCAGCATTGTGTCTTGCTTCTCTCACTCCCTGGCGCGCTCTGCCAGCTCTCTCCACGAGGCTCAGGATGTCAGCGTCTGTGTCCCACCCACTTCCTGTGTCCGCTCCCAAAGCATGCCGGGAAATGTAGTCCCAATGTTCAGTGTCTCACATCGCACTTGTCTCCCTCCGGTGGCCAAAAACAAGTACTACAATGGCAGGGGATTTAAAACCAGCGCTACAGTAACATCAGGAAGCATTATTTTACTGAGAGGGTGGTGGATACATGGAACAGCCTTCCAGTTGAAGTGGTAGAGGCCAAAACAGTAATTGAATTTAAGCAAGCATGGGATAGGCATAAGGCTATCCTAAACAAAAGATAAATCCAGGTTAAGTATCCATATAATTTGGCAGACTAGATGGGCCGAAAGGTTCTTATCTGCCGACATTTTTCTATGTTTCTATGTTTCTACCCCCCACTTCCCGGTGCCACCCTGGTATCCGGGCATGACAGAATGAACCAGCCAAATTGAAATGAACCCGCAGCCCTGCAATCCACCTTGCAGTGTCTCCAGGAGATGCTGAAAAGCTTTGCTACTCTGGTGGGGAGTTTGCTGCACAATCTGCAGACAACCGCACCCAAGGAATGTGCACCTACGACCAGCAGACACAGAGACCCCCTGTCTCCCGAGGAAAGGGCCAAGAGACAGACTGCCAACCTGTGCCTCTATTGTGGGGACCCCACCCATTGGCTCGTGGACTGCCCACGAAGACCCCAGAAACCTACTGCTGTATCTAAGTCTGCTACTACCTCCATGCAGGCTCCAGTGCTTAGACCTCTGCAGCAACCCCGGGCTCCCAGGCCTACTGCTGTCTCCAAGCAAGTCCCTAATGTGAAGTCAGCTGCAAAGAGACCAGCAGCACCTAAACCAGCCCCCAGGGGGTCTGTTGCACGAGAGACTGCACCCAGAAAACCTCCTGTGCCCAAGAGGTCTCCAAAGCCTGCACCCCCACCTGAACCCGCACCCAGAAAACCTCCTGTACCCAGACCCACTCCTAGGAGCGCTGTGCCCAAAAAAAGGGCGTTGCCGAAGTCCAGCTCTAAAGAGTCTGACAGTTCCATCGATATAGAGGATTCCATGCCCTTGCTCAGGGAGCTCGAGCCTGTCCATCCTATGGATGTGGAAGCTGCGTCTGTGGAACCAGAGCCGATGGAGATTCTGTGCACACAGGTTCCAGACGTGACGACTAGGGATGAGCCGAACATACCCCGAGTTCGGTTCGAGCCCGAACCCGAACTTCCCATTTGTTCCCCGAACCCGAACCCCCATGCAAGTCAATGGGGCTGAAAATTAGGTTTTTTAGAGTGCCCTCCAAGAGGGCATATATGCTCCATATTTGCCATAAAAGGTGTATGGGGGTCCGGGTAGTGCCCTGGGGGACAGGAAACAAGGACAAAAAGTAAAAAAAAAACGTTTTTAAAGGGACAGTGAGTTTTCCATGAAATAAGGGTTAAAAATAAAAACGAAAAATTCTTTCAAATAGGTGAGTTTCACCTTTCTCTGAATAACCTTGTCAGGGTTATTCAGAGAGCGGTGAAGAGCAGGAGAATGACTGGAGAATGGAAAATTCTAGGTCAAAATAGCCAAACCAGAAAAATTCTCCCATTTAGGCTAGGGTCAGACTAGCGAATTTTTAACGTGCGTTTAGGCGCACTTAATCATGGCTGCACTAGTAGCAAATGACGGGCAATGATGGCCAATATACGAAGTACGGTCGCTCGAAAGTCCGGCTGGGCAATGCAAGTGGAAAATTAACGCATTTTTTCGAGAACGCAGAACCGCTAGTACGGATGTACAGAGTGCGCTGTGTCCACTAGCGGCGTGTGTGCGTGATTTGGAGACGTCAGACCCTGCTCATGTCCGGCCAACATAACGTCCAGACACCCAAAGTTTCCTGGTTTGGATCCGTAAAAAATCACGCACAAAAATGCGCATCGTATGACCGTTTTTGCGCAATCCGTGAAAAAATATGGCAATGCGTTCGGACGCACTTTTTGATGGTCGATGTGAAAAATGCGTTAGTCTGACCCTAGCCTTATCTTACTTTCCAAATCGGCTATTTGGTCCAGATTGTTCTCTTTTCCTGACATTCTCCTGGTTTTCACCTTTCTCTGAACAACCCTGAGAGAGAGGTGAAAGCCAGGAGAACTGGTAAGAGAAGAGAACAATCTAGACCAAATAGCCGATTGGAAAGTGAGATAAATGGGAGAATTTTTCTGGTTTGGCTATTTTGACCTAGAATTTTCACTTCTCCAGTCATTCTCCTGAGTTTCACCGTTCTCTGAATAACCCTGTGAATGTTTAATCCTGAGGTGAAAAATAACATTGCTTTAGATTTTTTTCAAACACCAGTTAACTGCAGCATATTAGGATGTTTTAGGGAAATTAATTCTCAAATCTCAATCAGAAGCAAACACCACCCCACCCTCAGTATATTGTACAATGTATCAAATTGATTACCAGACTAAAAACACCTGCAGGGTTATCCAAAGAGATTCGAAAAGTCACCGCACGTTCGGTGACTTTTCGTTCTCTTCAATTCGGTTCCTTTTGCCGATTGCATTTCGGTGACCCTGCGGTGTATTCAGCAAACAGCCCAGGGTCCCCGAATTGCAGGGAAAAGCTGCCGCAAACCTGACGAAAAGTAACCGAATGCACGCTGAAAACAAGCAAAAACATCTGGATTAACCTTCCAAGAAGCCGAACAGGAGCCGAACAGGAGCCGAACAGGGGCCGAATCACACAGAGCCGAAGCAGCTGTGACGTAGAGGAGGCAGTGAATAAATTAGAAAAACCATTTGTATGAATCTGGGAAAATGAAACGCTGTTTGCAAAGAAACTACTAAGCGAAAATGTCTGAAATTTTCACAGGAGGTCCAGGGAATGATAATAAAGAGGGCTGTTACAAAAAAAATAAGCAAACTGAAAAAAAAAAAAAAAAAAAATCGGACTTTTAATTTTTTTTTAAAAAATTCAGAAAAATGCTTAAAGTATCCTAAAAAATCTATAAATAAAGAGACTTTTTGCTGCAGAATTTTATAATGAACGGTTTATTAGATATTGAATTAAAACGGGAATATTTTTAACATTGAAGCCTATGGGATTCTCCTGAATAAATTTGTCGAATTAAACCACCGAATGGCAGGGCATTAGGGGAACCTTTCACTGCTGGTTTGTGTTCTCTGAATAGCCGAAGCAGTGCTTTTTCATGGGGATTTCACTGCCCTCGAACAGGCACCGAACAGGCACCGTATGTTCAGGCAATTCGCCAGGATTTGGCGAATTGCCTGCTCTCTGGATAGCCGAATGGCCAGGAAAGGTAACCGAACGCTGATTTTCAGCGTTCGGTTACCTTTCTCAAGCAATTCGAATCTCTTTGGATAACCCTGCTGGTGTTATGCCGTTTGTGAACAGAGGTCATTTAGAGTTGATAATCTTTCCACGTACACATTAGTTTTTAATTCAATATCTAATAAACCATTGCTTATAATATTCTGCAGTAAAGAGTCTCTTTATTTCTAGATTTTTTAGTATTTTTTTAAGCATTTTCTATACTTTTTTCAAAATTTCTTTTTTTTTTCGAACCCGAACCGAACACGCCCAAAAAGTTCGAAATTCGCGAACTTTCAAACTGCCAAAGTTCGGGTCGAACTCCGAACCGTCCGAACCCGAACAGCTCATCGCTAGTGACGACTCCCATCACTCACAGCCAGCAAGATTCCACCATCAGTGAGTTGGGAGAAGCTGGTTATGACCCTCTGAATGACTTTCTCCCATTTGGTTGTATACCCTCTGAGGAATCAGGTCCAGAGGATACTGTGGTATCAAAAATGCCCCCAAGTCATCGAGTGGGATCTTCGGGGTCTGACACCCCTATGAAGGCACGGCGAGGAATCTGTTCCTCTTACAGCGAGGACTCTGTAGCAGAGGGGGATTGCGGCAAAGAGGATGATGAAGAGGACCATACATCCCGTCTTAATCTCTTTTCCTCCTTTAGTGATGAAAGCGAACCTGGAGGAGAAGAGAAGATGCCCATTCTTACCGCTGACCCGGTTATTAACAATTCCTTGGATGCCAACCGCAGCAAGAAGTCCAAATCGAGGACCAGGAGACAACAGCGGAGAAGCCGTCGCCAAACCAATGTCCCTAGACCCATGATTGGAAAGGCCCAGTATGGTCTTCACACGACTCCTGCTCCGATGCCATCCTCCTACGTGGGCACTGTGTTCTCGGGCAACACTGCATCTTACCTGTGCCACTCCGTATCGAAGAGTCTACGGGGCTGTGGCATTCCTGCTCATCCAGACCCGTCACCCGAAGTACCAGGCTGTTATACAGTTCAGGGGACTCTTGTCATTCCTGTCCAGGACTCTGTATCAGGAGAGTGGACACTGCAGCCTGTACGCTGATGCCCAGCTGCTGCCAGTCTTTGCTCGCACGGAGTGCGACCGTTAGGACGAGGGTACTGTCATGCCCATGGCTGCAACCATCCTGACACCCACTCTGGTGGTGCATTCCCTGCGTTGTTCCTGCCCTGTAACCTGCATCCTACATCCAGCAACCAGCAATTAAACAGTTAACACCAAAGCACGTCATACCACACACACACGGAATAAAGTACTCCGCCCCACACTGACCAATTGCTGGTTCATTACAGCTCTTGTGTTCAATGAGAGAAGTTCTATTTGTTCATCTTGTTTTCCTGGTTCCTGCATTTGTTTCCATCACGCTTCCCACCATCCTGCAGAATTCATCCGGTCAGTTTCCATCTGTCATCCCCTTCCTAACCTTACCCATCTGGTCATCTCTGCAGGAAACTGCATACTGGGTTCATACCCCCCACTTCCCGGTGCCACCCTGGTATCCAGGCATGACAGGCGAAACAGTACGAAACGATGAATCCAATACGTTTCCTTGCGTATCAACATTTGGCCCCGGTCCCCCCCTCTACGTGGTACAGGGATGTGATCTATTGCCATAAATTTCAGAGAGGTTAGGGGGTGATTTAATTCCAAAAAGTGGCGAGCAACCGGCTTATCCGACTTACCATCTCGGTATGCTGTGCGTATATTAGACCGGTGATTTCTAATACGTTCACAGAGTGGCGTTACCGTTTTGCCCACATATGCAAGGCCACACGGACATGTGATCTTGTATATTACATGATCCGTTTTGCACGTTATATTATAACGTATTTTAAACACTCTACCTGTATAGGGGTGAGTAAATGTTTTAGATGGGATCATGTGTCCACATGTGACACGCCCTAAACATCTTTTACACCCAATATTATAAAATCTACTAGGAGACGGTATGTAGCTATGCACGGGGTCAGTTTGAACCACTAGATCTTTTAAATTTCTACCCCTTTTGTAACAAAACATCGACTTGTGTTTGAAAACACTTAGCAACGAAGGGTCATGTTCCAAGATGTGCCAGTTCTTTTTCACTATTGAGGTCAAATCATTCGTAGCAGTGTTGAATTGCATGGGAAATCTAAGTCTGGTGCTGTTCTGTACTTTGTTTCTTTCAGGTTGTCGTACCTGTCTGATTGCAGCATCCTGGACCTTAGCTGAATAACCCCGTTCTCTAATTTTTTATACATATCTTCTAGTTGTTGAACACAATTATGTTCTTCAGAGTTATTGCGACATACTCTGAGGAATTGCGCATAAGGTAGTGATTTTTGTATATGCTCAGGATGTGCGCTTGATGCATGTAACAGAGAGTTCCTGTCTGTAGATTTCGAATATAATGAGTACTCCAACTTATTATCTTTCACATAGATCTCAACGTCTAGGAATTGGATCCTAGACTCACTTGCTTGTAAGGTGACTTCCACCGGGGTCCCCAAGTTGTTAATATAACTTTCCACAGCCCTCGCCTCTTCTAGAGATCCCCGCCATAAGATGAATACATCGTCTATATAGCGTATATATTCAATGATATTAGGCGCAAATTTTTAAAAGATGACTTCCCTTTCAAATTTGTACATGTAGGCGTTTGCGTACATTGGCGTGACCGCACTTCCCTGCGCCTGTCACAGCTTTTGACAGGCTGGACAGGGAGGGCCACACAGGGTGGGTACTATATGCACGAATTGCACAAGCTACCACCGGAAGTGATTTCAGCCTCGCTGTCAAAAAGCTATGACGGGCACTGACGGGGCTACAAAGCGCGATCCTCCATAGGAGCATCTTGCTTTGTAGCGCTGCACGGACTAACTGCACACAGCGAGGTGGCCACATGGGCGTCAGAGTGGACGGAACATCCACTCTCACGGACATTCCTTCCGCTCTGAAAAACGCTTGTGTGCCCGCAGCCTAACCCTAATTTCAAGCCCTAGCGACTAACCCTATTTTATAACTATCGTTCAATAGGTTTAATCAGGTGAATCCTATACGTTTCTGCCATGAACCTGACATATCGTTCCCCGCTTCAATCCAAGACTTTTATTCCCATGGCAGAAACCCGAAAGGAAACAGACAATTACCCAGGAAAGACTTTATGTTCATTTATTTTGTGTGGTGTTTAATGTACTGTAACATACTTGGTTTTAGTGTTATGTACTTTTATTATGTGTACGTGAACTTCTGCCTATGTTTGCTGGATCCATTCCCCCCAGCCCTGGTACGGACCTTAATTTTCTCCATTACCCCTGGGTCTACAGGACAAAGGACCGCATGGCCCAAAATGGAGGTGCAGACTTTTCTATTGTGCAGAATGTTTGTGGCATCTGTGTTATGGAAGAATGCTATGTTTACCTGCATGCTTGGTTGAGGATTTGTGAGCACTGCTCCAATCTGATCTATTGGGACAATGGATTTTGTAAATTGTGTGTGATGACTGATTGCTAATTTGTATGCTTCACCCTGTATCTGTTGAGGGAGAGGATTAACCTGCCAGCCTACCCTTGTCTCAGGCAAACACTATCTGATTCCCTTTTACAATGGTTTATGTAAATTACTGTGTGGTCATTGTGGTTTCAAGACTTCATCTGCATAAATCCAGAGGACCAGGTCCAGAATGAAGCCTGCAGTGGTCTTGAAACTAACCAATCAGAACTGTTGGGGTTGCCTGGATGTTTGTGCATTGCTGTATTTTGTATAAATACCCCTGTGAAAACTTCAGCAAAGGAGACCTTCCCTGTTTGTACATTGAGCTTGTCTGGTGTGTCATTCAGCTACACTACCCACTTACAATCATCCTCAGAAGGCACTGAGCGGCCTTCTGAAAGACTGACATAATACCGCTCTACCAGTTGGGAGATTGAATCGGCGCCAAACATCAAATCGGCAGAAACATAGGAAAGCCTTCAGATCCCCAGAAGCTGCCGTAACTTTGGCCCAACACCGGCACAGATTCCTACCAGCCAACCCAGGTCTTCCAGCAGGCAGAAAGAAGCAGGTCCAGCTGCTCGAGGCACTGTGGATCGCGTTCCTAGTAGCCAGGCTGACTGCAACATGGGGGTGTCTGGAGAGCAGGACAGGTGGACAAGAGCGTTTCTGTCACAGTTTCAATGGAAAAAACGCCCCATTTTTATTCGTTTCAAATTATTTCGTTCCATTATTTTTTGTTTTAGGTCATTTTTGTTCATGGACTGCAGCCCTGCGGGTCTGAATCATACGTCTGCTAAGAGTTTAAGGTAGTGAATGACTCAAAGTAGGAGATGTCACAGATGAACTGCTTCGTGTAAATATGTCTCCCCTAACCCTTTTTTTTTTTTTTTGAGAAAGGATTTTACCAGGAAGGATACATTGAGATTTCTCTCGTTTTCAAGTATGTCCTGGTTGGCGAGTATGTACCGTTAGTTGTCTTCCCAAGGGCACTTACTGGAGAGGTGCTCTTGCTGGGATCGAACCTATGTCTCCACAGTCTCTCTCCACGCAGAAAAATGTTACTTCTACTCCCCTAACCCTGTGCCACCGTGCACATGTAACTTTCTCCTGGGAAGGACTTTGTTTACTTTAGCAACACCTTCTCTAAGCATGAGAGAATTTGCTACTTAAAAATGTAGATTTCCCACAATGTAGTAGATTGGCTAAATGACTAGTCTTAATTTGTGTTAAAAAATAAAGTAAAAACAGGTTTCTGAACAGCTGTGAGAGAACTGCGACTTCCTGGCTGTTTTTGAGAGGATTAACTTCTAAGTGAAAACCAACATTAAAAGTAGTGTTATATTAAATGTAATCATAAAAACACGTTTCAGTTTAGAGAGAGGTGTTAATGGGGAGTTTATACATTTCCACTCTAGGCTTCTATAACCACAAATATGCAGCATTCAGGAACCACATGGATCTCAAAGTCAGAGGTGTTCCTTGGGATGCCCATATAGCAATTCTGATTAGGTTTATTACATTTTGAAAGTATGGGGGTGCTGTCCATTGAAAATAATTAAATGTAATTGAAAACATAGTGGGCCCTATTGCGGCCGAGCCGGGAACTCAGAGCCACTAATGAAAAAAAAGCAGAGCAAGCCGTCAACCATTTGTGTCTCCCTTTTAGGCTCGGGTCAGACGAGTGCAGTGTTCACGTCCGTGTTGCCGCACATTTTAACGTCCGTGGTAGCATACAATTATGATCAATAGAGACCCACACACGAAGTACGTCCGCACAGAAGTGCAGACGCACAACAGACGCGGCAAACGGACGCAAGTTAGGCTAGAACATAAAACTGCTAGAACCGACGTGCGGAGAGCGCTACGTCCGCAACGTCCGCATAGCTTTGTGTGTCAGTGATGGAACGAAGTCAGACGGACTGCATTTTTGACGTCCACCATTTTTGACGGACAAAACGGTTTTTCATATTAATTTTATTTCCCATCTACATCAGTCAAGAAAAACTTCAGTCACAAAAACGGACTGTGTGGCCACTACCTTGTCGTCTGTTAGAAAGTACGTCCGTTGCGCACGCACGCACAGTCCGCACAGAATGCGTTCGTCTGACCCTAGCCTAAATGGATATATTACAAGTGAACTGCTATATAAGCGGCTCAAAACATAATATATGGGAGCTGCTAGCAGCTACTGGCAGTGGTGCCCAGCACAGCCTCTAGTGGTATCTTCTGGAGTTCATATGCAGGGCCGGATTTGCACCTCAGGAGCGTGTAGGCACAGACATGTGGAGCGTCCCTACCTCCCCCCAAAAAAAGGAAACATGCCAAAATGACTATTTAAATTTTTTGTTTTGAGGCAAACAAAAATTACATTTTTAAAAAACGGAAAAGCAGTTTTTCTCTGCGTTCGGATCAAAAGACGAGGCAGAATCTGTTGCCTTTAGTTGAGTTAGTTATAAGTATTTTAGAAAGCGTCAACAGATTCCTTTTAGCGCTGTACAATGGGAGAAACCGAAAAACAAATATACATACGTTACACACGCGGAACAGAAGGAGGGAGGACCCGCCTCGAGAGCTTACAATCTAAGAGGGGTGACACATTAGGTGTGTGGGAGGATGGAGCATGAAATAATCAATGGGGGGATCATGGAGTGAGCCGAAAGGCTTCTCTGAAGTAATGCGTTTTCAGACTTCTTGAACTGGAGAGACAGGGACAGTCTAATGTTGCGGGGGAGGGAGTTCCATAGAAAGGGAGAAGTCCTGAAGGCGAGAGTTGGGGGTGTAGGTACGAGGAACTCTGCATCAGATCATTGGCTAAGCGAAGTGGGCGGGATGGGATGTACCTGCTAATAAGAGGAGATGTAGGTAGCGGCGCTGTTATGGAGAGCTTTGTACGTGAGCACCAATATAATGAATTAAATTCTAAAAGGAAACCGGAAGCCAGTGTAGAGATTGACAAAGGTGTGAGAGGTGCAGGAGGTGAGGTGTATGAGGAAAAGGGGGGGGTTGTGAGGGTGAAGAGTATGAGCCTGGCATAGGCGTTCATTACAGACTGTAGCGGCAGAATCTGGGACCTCTTAAGGCCAGAGAGAAGGAGGTTACAGTAGTCAAGGCGGGAGATAAGAGCTTGGATGAGCACTCTAGCAGAGTCCTGATTATGACAGGGGTGAACGCGTGCATTGTTTTTTAGGTGGAAGTAGTGAGATTTGTTTAGCGACCTAATGTGAAGAGTAAAGGATAGATTAGAGTCCAAGGTAGAAGTAGCCTGAATAAACCTGCCGAATGACAGGGCATTTTGGCAACTTTTCCCTGCTCTGGAGCAGGGTCTTCTCCATTGTTCTCAGGGTGTTTAACTTGTTTTATATATTTGGCTGTTTTGTCTTACCCATTGTACAGTGCATAGGAATATGTTGGGCCTTTTATTAAATAGTCCTCTCCTCCTGTTTCCACCTCACCCCAACCCTTCTAGATTGTGAGTTCCCACAGGAATAGGGCTCTCATTTCCTCCTGTACTGGTTTGTCAAATTGTTGTTCATTGCATTGTAACCCTGTCTATACTGTGCCTATTGTACAGCGCTGCGGAATATGCCAGCGCTTCATAAATAAAGAATAATAATAATAATAGGAGACCAGAGAAAGCCCTCTGTGAAATCACATGTATACAATCTCACAGGACGCAGTGGTGTATTTTGGCCTAGGCCAACAAGGCCTAGGCCTAAGGCGGCACTTTCCAGAAGGCGGCGGCCCGCACTGGTGGCCCCACCCCTAAAAAAAAAGGATTTTTTTTTTTTTTTTTTTAACTTTTGCAAAGTATTTTGCCAGGAAGGATGCATTGAGATTTCACAAATTTTCAAGTATGTCCTGGGTAGGCAAGGCCTAGGCTTTCACTTTCCAGGGGGCAGCAAAAAACCTCACCACTAAATGGGTTACTCACAGAGCACCGAAATGACGCCAACATTTTGGTGTTCTGTAGTTCCCTGCACTTCGGGGAATAAAATTTCCCCACCCTGCAGTGAATTCAGCATTCACCGCAGGGTCCCCAAAGTGCATGGAGTCGGCCGCTGAATGCTGCCACCGCAAACCCGTGGCCTGCTGTTTTCAAAAGAACTACTGAATGAAAATGTCTGGAATTTACATATAAGATCCTATGATTGATAATAAAAAGTTCTGTTACAGAAAAAGAAAAACCGCTATTAAAAAAAAAGGGGGGGGGGAAATTTTGCTGAAAAATTACTTAAAGGTACTTAAAAAAAAATCAATAAAGACTTTTTACTGC
The DNA here is from genome assembly GCA_009667805.1 of Leptobrachium leishanense. Classification (NCBI taxonomy): domain Eukaryota; kingdom Metazoa; phylum Chordata; class Amphibia; order Anura; family Megophryidae; genus Leptobrachium; species Leptobrachium leishanense. The sequence continues at coordinate 91,106,687 of CM019066.1, forward strand.
AGATTAAAATAATAAATGAAAACCATACAAACAGGCAGCGCGTCTTCACGTTCTCAAGGGAAATAAACACAGGGAGGAATGGAGGGAGAGGTATATACGTTGGTAAAGTGGTCACGGAATACCAGATAGGTTAACCGCTAAACCATATGGCATATACAGTCAATGATACATACATTGATGAATGGTGGCAAAAAGTTCTGTAAAGGAAAATAATTGTCTATATGTAGAGGTTCTTTCTTCTGTCTGAAGATATGTATTCAGCTGGTAGAGTGGATACCTCAAAAGTAGAAAAAGACGTAGAAAAAACGTAGTGCAACACTGTATGTTCACCATAAACAATATACATATATTGTAAAGAGATAGCAGAAAAAAAACTCACATTCTTCGAGAGCTTCCAGCCCTCATATGTTCACTTTCCAGGTTGTTAATAGGCCAACTGGTTTGCCTGCAGACTCACAATTCAGAGCTCCATAAGTCGCATGGATCACCTCCGGCACCTCAGTATTGAAGGAAAAGGCAGCAACCACCAGGAAAGTAACTGTTTAAACTGTAAGTCCATCAGGCTTCTATAGCGATCTCCATAGATCTCCTCCCCTACTTGTAAGCGCACTATCCCCCCTGTCTCTTTAAAATAATAAATGGTTTATTAGATATTGCATAAATACGGGAATATTTTTAACATTGAAACCTATGGGGTTCGCCTGAATAAACCTGCTGATTGAAACCACCGAACATCAGGGCATTTCACTGCCATTTCTCTGCTGTTTGGTGTTCTCGAGAATAGATTAACCATTACTTCTCTATGGGGATTTGAAATGCCTTCAAACAGCACCGTACTTGCTGGCAGTTTGCCAAACTTGTGTGTGAGCATATCACAGAGCAGTGGTGTACTCAGGGGAGTGGCAGAGGGTGGGCCGCCCCAGGTACCAGTGATTATTTGGGTGTCATTAGGGGGTACTAGGAGGTGCCAATGTCACTGTGTGTCAACTTTGAGCTGTGTTCTCAAACAACGAGCAGCGGAGCAGAGCGTTTGCATACGGAATAAAATCAAATAGAGTAAAAACCCCCCTCTCCTCCCTCTATAGCTCCTCCCCTGCCCCACAGCAGCTCTAGGAGAGGGGAGGGGGATGTGATTTGTGTGCAGAGAGAGAAGATCACAGTAAATGGCAGGTAAAGGGGGGGTATCAGCAGAATATGAAGCCCTGTCTGCTTACTGCAGATTAAAGTGGACCTTTCCTTAACCAGTACTGCAGTGATAGAAATTTGTCATTGAGCTGCCTGGCTCCTGGTGAGGCTGCGTGCATGCAGGTCACGCGGTCCGGCCAGTCAGGTGGTACTGAGTCTCAGTACCACCTGACTGGCTGAACCACGTGACACGCACGCAGCTGCCCGCCCTTTCGTTAACACAGACTCTCACTCTATTCTGGACTGAACACCCACCAGGAAGGGAATCCAAGCCACGGTGCACCCTCTGGCAGTGGCACCCCACTGCTGACAAGATGGCTCCACGCACAGGCACAGCCACGATCCTAACTTGGCCTGGAGGGACCTCCTGCTGAGTCCATACACAGTCCCTGCTGACTCTGCACACAGCCCTACCACGGATGGAGGCTGGTAAATATAGAATAAATAATTGCTGTGTGCTCATAATCACTCGGTTTGCTGGGAGTCTTATTGCAGTGGATTCTGATACGCTGACACACACCACACATTGCATTGCTGTGAGTTTCATTGCTATAAATTCTGATACGCTGACACACACACCGCACATTGCATTGCTGGGAGTTTTATTACTGTGGATTCTGATACACTCATACACACTGCACATTACATTGCTGGGAGTTTTATTGCTGTGGATTCTATGATACACACTGCATATTACTGTGAGTTTTATTGCCCTGGAGCTCTGGGATACACTCATACACACTGCACATTACCGTGAGTTTTATTGCTGTGCAGTTCTGATATGCTCATACACAGTGCTTATTTCTGTGGATTTTATTGTTCAACCAATTAGAGTGGCTGTGATCCAGTATACTTGACATGCGTGGCTGTTCTTTGTAAAAATACTTGAATTTAAACATTTCATAATTTTATTTATCTCAATAGATACATTTGAAATGGTATACAAAATATACAAGTAGGCACTTGGTATCCACTTTTAATATAAAGAGAGGAAAAGGCGGAGCTCTACGAGGAAAAGGTGGAGCTTAAAGAGGAAGGGTGGGGATTAACCAGGAAGAGGTGTTCCCTTGACAGGAAGGGGTGCCTCAAATTTAAATTAGGGGGTGCACGAGTTTAGTCAGGCCTAGGGCAGCACAAAACCTAAATACATCACTGACAGGACGGTGCAAGAAGTAGAAGTGAGGTATTTTTTTTAGTTAGTGCTATGCGATCTTGCGAATGCACAATCCCTTAACATCAGGTTCTGCGAGCCAGCATTATTTCTAAATACCAGTTTGAGATAAGAATAACAAGCAACTTTGGAATCACTATCAAAGACTGCCGAATTGGTCCAGAAATTGCACCTAACCGTGAATTTCCCCGTACGGTGCAATTTCTGGGCCATTTGGCTATGCAAAAGTTGGAGATTCACAAAATATTGGCGAATTGCCAGCGAAATATGGAGATCTTCGGTGGCAGTGTTATCCCCCATAGAGAAGTAATGGATAATCTATTCAGAGAACACAGAACAGCAGTGAAATGTCAGTGAAATGCCCTGATTTCCGGTGGTTTCATTCGACAAGTTTAACCAGCCAAATCCCATAGGTTTCAATGGTAAAATAATACCCCCGTCTTTATTAAATATTTATTAAACAGTTTATTATTTTCATTTGCAGCAAAATGTCTCTATTTATGTTTTAGGATTTTTTAGGCATTTGTCGGATTTTTTCGGCACGTTTTTTTTTTTCAGCTTTTTTTTTTACATGGCGTTTTATTTTCCAGCAACAGACCTTTTTATTATTATTCATAGGACTTGATATATAATTTCCAGGCATTATCATGCAGTAGTTTTTTGGAAACGTGTTTTAAAAGTTGCGTTTTTTTTTCTTTTATTTTTACCCCTGTTTGGCAGCTTGTCAGCTTTTTCTGGATCGATTCGGCGGTTTTGCGGCAGATCGCCGGATGCATTCAGGGGTTTTCGGTGTTTTTTCCTATCAATTCAGTGGTTTTGCGGCGGTTTTTCCTATGCGGTTGCCGGCTCGTTCGCTGCACTTCGGGGACCCAGCGGGGGAATGCTGAATTCACCGCAGGGTCGACGAATCAGACACACCAAAGTGAGATTTTTCAAAAAATAATGAAAACGGTAATATTTTTTTATGTTGAAACCTATGGGATTTGTTTGTTTAAACCCGTTGACTTGAACTACCGAAAATATGGGCATTTCACCAACATTTCGGTGCAGTTTGGCGTTCTCTGAATAGATTAACCATTACTTCTCTATGGGGCAATTTCACTGAAGCCGACGATCACCGAATTGCACCGTTGCTGTCAATTCATCAGTATTTGGCAAATTGACAACTCTCTGAATAGCTGAGCCGCCATGAAATTGCACCGTAGTGTGAAATTCACCGTTCGGTGCAATTCGGTGGCAAGTTTGGTGCTTAATGAGTAACGCTTTAGGCCTTTACATGAGTTTATTGTACTTTTACATGTTGTTTGCAAATTATTGGAAGTGCCAGACTAACAAACAGCTAATTGCAATATGTTACTCTGTTAACCACCAGAATAATGGTAAAAATTACTGGCTCTCAAAAACTTGTATAAAATGATTTTGTGATGGCAAATTCATTTTAAAACTGGAAAAAATACATAAAAATTCACTTTCCTCTAATACCTCGGTGAAAAGGAAAGCAGTATCTGTAGGATCCGACAGATGCCCTGGATAGCCGGGACCAGTTGTGCCCTTTTTAAATCCCAGGAGAATTTAGGCAGAATGCCTTGGTTGGGGTGAAAGAATGATCACTCATTCATGCAACCCATCTGGACAGCAAATGTAAATTGATTGCAAAAATACAAACCCACAAAAGGGCACAATGGGGAATGTGGCTGCAGAAACCGATGGAATGTTTATTTAATGGTTTGCAGTGTTCTGTAAGAAGAGATCTATTTCCCTATGATGAGTGATTTTCTTTTATTGTGTATTGTGAAAGGTCTTTAAATTATATTTAATGATCGCTAGTGATGTCTATTAAGCAATTTCTTACTTACCTGTTCCTCTATGGATGAATTTATTGAGGTTTTTGATAGTGGCTAATTATTTTCTTTTCTCCAGATTGAGTTGCTGCGTTTCCTGAATATCGTACTCATTGTAGGCAGCTTGTCTAATATTTGTGAAGCTGATGACATCCTTATATGCAGTGCTTGAAAGGGAAATTATGATCTTAACAGACATTGGGCCCTATTCCAAAGTTGGTGTTAACTTAACCAGAGCTGTTTTAAATTTAACTCCATAGACTATAATGACTCTAACAGGGTTATCCAAAGAGATCCGAATTGCTTGAGAAAGGTAACCGAACGCTGAAAATCAGCACTCGGTTACCTTTCCTGGCCATTCGGCTATCCAGAGAGCAGGCAATTCGCCAAATCCTAGCGAATTGCCTGAACATACGGTGCCTGTTCGGTGCCTGTTCGAGGGCAGTGAAATCCCCATGAAAAAGCAATGCTTCGGCTATTCAGAGAACACAAACCAGCAGTGAAAGGTTCCCCTAATGCCCTGCCATTCGGTGGTTTAATTCGGCAAGTTAATTCAGGAGAATCCCATAGGCTTCAATGTTAAAAATATTCCCGTTTTAATTCAATATCTAATAAACCATTCATTATAAAATTTTGCAGCAAAAAGTCTCTTTATTTATAGATTTTTTAGGATACTTTAAGCATTTTTCTTTTTTTTTTTTTTTTTTTTAAAAGTCCGATTTGTTTTTTATTTTTTTTTAAGTTTACTTCTTTTTTCTGTAACAGCCCTCTTTATTATCATTCCCTGGACCTCCTGTGTAAATTTCAGATATTTTCGCTCAGAAGTTTCTTTGCAAACAGTGTTTCATTTTCCCAGATTCATACAAACGGTTTTGCTAATTTATTTACTGCCTCCTCTGCGTCTCAGCTGCTTTGGCTCTGTGTGATTCGACTCCTGTTCGGCTGCTTCGCTGGGTGTGATCGGTTCCTGCTCGGGTTTTTCGAAGGTTAATCCAGATGTTTTTGCTTGTTTTCGGCGTGCATTCGGTGGGTTTGCGGTTAGTTTTCGTCGGGTTTGCGGTGACTTTTCCCTGCAATTCGAGGACCCTGTGGTGCTTGCTGAATACACCGCAGGGTCACCAAAATGGGATCGGCAGAAGGAACCGAATTGAAGAGAACGAAACGTCACCGAACGTGCGGTGACTTTTCAAATCTCTTTGAATAACCCTGTAAGTTTAAACCAGGTCTGGTTATGTTAGCACCAAATTTGGAATATTGCCGATTGTAGGATGAAATGGCTATTGCTAATGCGTAAAATAGGTTGTGCAGCTTTATTATTATCCATCACAAGTATGTAGCATTGAAGGTACCTGCAATAAATTTATAGCTTTGTGCTTAGTACCAGCTGGATGGAGTAGAGGTAACATCACTGCTCTATAACAATGGAGACCCAGGTTCAAATTCCTCCCAGAGCACCTCTCCAGCATTTGTCCTTGGGCCAGACACCTAACGATATATTCTTGCTTACCCAGGACGTACTTGGAAGCGACAGAAATCTCTGTAACCTTCCTGGTAGAATGCTTAAAAAAATAAAGAATAAGATTGGTAACCTGAGGCCCGTTCAATACCTCAGCAGCTGCTGAATTGCTGCAGCGTAGCAATTCAGTTTGCTGCAGCAGTGTCATTGAACGCTTTGGATGCGAATTTTGAATCCAAAATGGTCGACGGTTTCTTAATGAAAAATTCAGATTGTTTTTCGGATCACTCGGTCAAAATATGATAAAGAGAAGCAGTCAGCACAATTCCTGTAACACTTCAATGTTCTTGAACCCAGGACATACTTGAAAACGAGAGAAATCTCAATGTATCCTTCCTGGTAAAATCCTTTATAAATAAATAAATAAATAAATTCCGTTTTGTATGCACACACCACAAATGATAGTTTTTAATGAATAAACGTTATGTTTACTTCTGAAACAATATATAAAATGAACTGTAATATATGTCTATGTGCAGGGGTAAATAATAAATACATATTTTATGCTTTGGTGAACAAAAACCTCAAAATGAACATTGCTGTACGGAATTATTACTTGCTTCGTGGCGGCGGCCATCTTGCTGTATGGCATTGTTACTTGCTTCATGGCGGCTGCCATCTTTAATACGGCACACTCAGCTACACGCAGCATCTCCTCGGGTCGCTGCAAGTGCTAGGTTAGCACTGCTGAGCGCTGAGTGGTTGAACGGCGTTCAATGGCAAGTTGCTAACTTAGCACTTGCAGCAGCTGAGGTATTGAACGCGGCTCTGGATACAGGCTCTTCTTTAGAGCATGAGAAGAACATTTGTCCTCTCGCTGCTGCAATTGGTGAAGCATTCTGTGTATTGGTTTCCTCCACCCCGCCCAGTGTCACCAGCACTGTTGGTCACCAGATCTGTCATTATTGACATCAGCACACTGAGAGCACCCTCCCTGAAACCTACTGTGATAGCAAGCTAACCAAAGAGATTTCCTTTACATATGATGAGCTCTAACCAAGGGTTCAAATTATTTTGACCCAATACCCAAATTCGGCTCTTCTTTGGATGCATTTCAGAATTTTTTTCGATTCAGAAGACTGAAATTTGGGCTTACTGACATTTTGATTCGTGATAAAAATTCAGATTGAGTATTGGCTCTCGCGGCTATACTTTACAATGGCAGTATCTGCTTTGGCGATTCGAATCAACTTTATCGGCGTGCCAAATTCCAAAAAAATTTAAAATGCTGAAAGGTGTTCAAAAATGGATTTTTCAACAGGGAAATACAGGGAGTAATTCTCAAATCTATTTTTAAACATCAGATTTTTCTAGTTGTTGTAGCCATGTTTACAATCAAAAATCTGTATGATGGCTGAAAATTGTTTTTTTCAGGTCTTTTAGCGACTGCATTTCAACTGAAAAAAAAATATCCTCTGAAAGCTGCTGATATTTTATACCAAAAATTGCCCGATCAAATTAAATCAAGCCCCGGGGTTGCTAAATGCAGATTGAAACAGTGAAGCTGAGAATTTAGCTGAAGTGGACGGTTTTTGTAAGAATATAGCTATATTGATATAATATTACCCGCTATTGTACACTTTGGATTTGACTGTCGGTGTGTGACCGAATGGATCACACACACAGTTACTTTATAAAATGACATCAAAACCTGTAAGACGTGTCATAACTGGATTTAACACAGCAAAGAATATCCGTGGATTACATTTAAAACCATATGTTTTATTATAAAAGCGAATCTTCGAAAAGGATGTAGTGGGATAATATAATGTTGATTTCTTTGGATGTTCTGACAACAACCAGGCTTAAAATGTGTTGTCTGTGCTCCATTTCCCAAAACCCAATGAATATTAAATAACACTAGAGTACACCCCTAACGGTCTATTGCAGGGATCTCAAACTCCGGTCCCCTAAATGTTGATGGCTTACAATTTTCCGAATTCTTTGAATATAGTAGCCAAAGAATCGTTGGAGTTGTAGATGGTCTATAGCATAAGCATGTTTGCTTGAATTTTATCAAGGCAAATCTCATACAGGGTTATTCAGAGAAAGGTGAAAACCAGGAGAACTGTCAGGAGAAGAGAGCAATCTAGACCAAATAGCCGATTTGGAAAGTGAAATAAATGGGAGAATTTTTCTGGTTTGGCTATTTTGACCTATAATTTTCACTTCTCCAGTCATTCTCCTGAGTTTCACTTTTCTTTGAATAGACCTGTTAGCCTGCTTTTGATTCAAGCACTAAATCTCATTGAATCACTATACATTAACAGTCATAGAACGGGCTGAATTGACACTTTTTACAGCATAAATCCCTTCGTTAAATTGACTCGTGAATGTGTTCAAGCTTTCACTTTTCCTGACTCTGTCTCTAAATTATTAAAACCTGCCATCCCAAAGGTAGGCTGCAGATATGTAGCGTTTCCCTAATTATGACATAACATATAGGTGTTCGGCAGGAATATCTGTAAATGGAAAAAAAATCCAGAAGACATGCTCTCTAAATGATAACATTAGGGTTATTCAATGAATTAGTATTTTCTGCAGTCTAACAAGGCACTTAGGCTGGTGTCAGACAAGCGCACTATGTGCGCCCGTACTGACGTGCCCCCTGGCGTCCGTTGCAGCGTTGTGACGCTGAGACGGGGATGGCCACACGCTTGTGCGCGCATGAATTGCGCGCGCTACAGCAGGTGTGCTGCGTCCGTTTAGAAAGCCTCCCTGTCGAAGCTATATGACGCGCGTTCGACGGGGCTGCAAAGCGCAATCCTCCATAGGAGGATCGAGCCTTGCAGCGCTAAGCGCACTAACTGCACTCAGACGGGTGTCAGATGGCAACAAAGTGGAAGGAACATTCACTCTCACAGTCATTCCTTCCGTTCCTAAAAATGCTCACCTGACACCAGCCTTAAGAAGTGACACAAACTACCAACACTACTTTGGAAATAACTAATGGAATATCCAGAATGCTACATTAAAAAGGTGAGAAAAAGAGGGGGGTATTCCTGCACTCGGCTAGATGCAAAACAAACAATAGGTATACAATACCCTGCTCCAGTACTCCATGATCCCGGGGTAACCAGCCCCTGCCTTTAGTCCAATATTGGTCCAATATTGGGACCAGGCACTTCTGGAGGAGTGTAATGGCAACTTTTATTCCGTTACCGCGCCATTCGGCCACAAAAGCAGCCTTTAAGAAAAAAGTGAGAACATACATTTAGAATCATGATATATTTTCTATGCTGAACTAGAAAGGATTAGGAAATCCATGATTTGCATTATTACATCAGCACGATCAAAGCTATATAAAAGTTTCAAAGCATGTATACAGTTACAATTGTATTCCGCTTAATTAAAGCCAGTGCTGTTGTTGCCTAGGCTTGAGGTCGTCATGTTATACTTCAGTATCCCCTCACCATCTGTGCATTCAAATAGCTAGGCTTTTGCAAGTTGTTGTACAAAATCCAGGGATTTAAATAATTTAAGTGATTTACAGTATTTAATTAAATAAGAAATATCATTTTATGTTTCAGATGATATTTTCGGTTATTTGAAAGTTTAGTGTAGCAGCATCATCGTGAGCACAATACCCCCTGTAGGTCCCGTGTTCATATATATTTTATGTAAATTGATTATTTCAGCTCTTTTTCTTTAATGTTCTCCATTGACGACATGAAAAAAACCATCTTTCTTGAATTATGCCTTTGTTAAATTTGTTGAGACTTATATTTACAAGAAATCCTTTTCTGTCATTACCTCGTTTCATGCAGGTTTCTCCAGACTCAAACCTTTATATACTTTCCACATATATAATATTGGTTTTCACACTTAACACACAAAAAGTGCTAGGCCCACTCATAAAGTAATTATTAGCCATTTGTTCATACACAGGTCTTTCTGCAACTTGCCACAGATGTCAGGGTCCCTCCATGCCACCCAGGGATGCTCCACCAAGATATCAACAAATCTCCCTGTGGACCGGGGCATCTGGAGCCAGTAAGACCACTATGACTCTTCACTGAGGGATCATTTAGTATGGTCTGCAACTGGTAGAGCTGCAGACCAGACACTGCCACTAGCGAGAACTTTTTATCCCCTTGTTGGACCACAAGGGCTTTAGCCCACGCTCTATAAATCAGGAATGCAGAAGAGGAGGCAAAATTTTAACTATTTTACCCAAATGGGCATATGAGGGAAGGCGGGCTCCGACCAGCGTTTCAGTATGGGACCCCGAGTTATCTGATGTCGGCCCTGCTCATACATACATACATACATATAAACAAAACATCTAAAAATAACTAGAGGGAGCATGAGAGGAGACTGAGGTGTCTATGTTATCTTTGTCCTGGTGTCTCTAACAATAAAGACAATCCTAGTGCAGTCCTGGGACAACCTTGTAATGAATAAATAGTAATTGTAAGGTGAGCCTCTTGTGACTATTGTTCTTCTACACGACAAAGGCTTCTAGAGGTTTCCCGAAATTGATGTGAAAATGCAACTTTTAATGAATTCTTGGAACCACTTGAAGCATTCGCCGTGTTCCGCTATTTCAATTTCTTTTGTTTGATTTGCTCATTGCAAACAGCTGAAAGTCTATAAATTTTGGCAATAAACCTGATTTGCAAAGGGGGTTGAACAATTTTGATTACAACTGTATGTGCTATGATTCTTTCCCCTTTCATTACCATTAGGTTGCAAAGAACGTTAGCTTTGTGGTTTTGGAACTGCCATCCTGCACAATACCCCAAGACACCTGTGATGCTGAAAGTATTTTTTTAAACTTTACATTATGGTATTTGGATTAGGTTTGTACTTGAACCCTGACAATCCTCTTCTATAATTATATATCATTTTATTTAATACTGGCTACACTGGTATCACTGACAAGATGCCATCAAAGAGGCGTTGATGGGACATGAAGAACAATAAAGGCCTTGGTACACATGACTTCAGATACATAAATAATTCATTGTCTAATTTTTTGCTCATACAGCTTTCCAATGAAACCTATGGCTTTTCTATACCTTGAGGATAGTTTCAGGGGCTCATGAATAAGTAAAAAAAAAATTCTTCCTAAAGGGCCTGTTGGATTGGGCAATAACTAAAAAACCTATTTCTAGATACAGAATAAGAGCACTAGTAAATAAAACATAGCAGCTAAGTGGCACTCTGATAAAGAAATTACACCCTCACCCGTTTCTTCTTCTAAAAAAATTGGGCAGATTCTGCTGAAAGAATCTGCCAATAATTTTTAATTTTCATTTGGGTGCATATACTCACCTTTTGACCTTTGGAACTGGGCCGCTCCTCCCAATCAGCTCAAGGCTTCTGTAATATGGAAGTCCGGGCGGCTTTTTCTTTTACAGAATTTACATACCTATGCAACTTGAATTGCATAGGAATTGCAAATTGTGCATCACCGCCTAGGTGGAGTAGAGGTAACATCACTGCTCTGCGTGGAGAGAGCCTGTGGAGTCATGGGTTCGATCCCAACAAGCACCTCTCCAGTAAGTGTCCTTGGGTAAGACACCTAACGGTACATACTCGCCACCCAGGACATACTTGAAAACGTGAGAAATCTCAATGTATCCTTCCTGGTAAAATCCTTTCTAAAGAAAAAAAATTGTATGCTTTTTGAACGCAAATTCCATAGGGCCTGAGCAGAATGATAGATTGGAGCTGCACATGCGCTTGCAGAACCAAACCATTAGCTGCCTTCTCTCAGTTATTGTGAGATTTATGACAAAGAATGATGTCAACATCAAGAATGTGCTGACATTGTCAGTGACAGAATTGTTGAATGGTAGCTGGGAAATTCAAAATTCTGGCAGCCTGGTGATGCATGTGTGGGCCCTAGGGGGGAGGGGGGACACTTCACAAACCCTGACCACTTTACATAGCAAAAGTGGCAAGGGTGTGTTATAGTCCAATAAACCAGTTGGGTCTCTTTAACCCTTTCGCTGCTGAGGCTTTTCACACCTCTGTGCTGAGGTCATTTTTACCGGTTTTGCTCATCATGTTTAAACGTGTTTTGAAGGCTTATTTTAGTATATTACCCAGACATATTATATATCGTTCTTTCCGTCAGACTCGGTAGATTCATAATATGTCATTATTATATGTATACGTTATGTCATGTCTGTATATTATAACAAAAAATGCAATAAAATATGTATTTTCAATAATTTACAACGTGTAAAGTGTTTTTTTTCACATTTTAACATGCGAGCAATTGCAGTTATATTTTGAATGGGGTGCGCTTGTTAAAAAAATTAGAGATGGGTCTCGTTACATTTTTTTTTGGGGAAAATTACGCGATTTTTAACAAACGCACCGCATACAAAAATCGTTAGTGCAGCATCATTGTTCACATTATAATTGAAATGGGAACAATATTGCTGCATTAACAAACCAAAAAAAAGAAAAAAAAATTGTTTATTTTTTTTTTATAATTTTTTTAAAAAAAAAAAATTATTTTTATTTTTCATTTTTTTTTTTTTTACAAAATTTTTCACAGTAGTGTTTGGTATCGTTGGAACGGCCATGCTCTGGCCGATCCAGCAATACCAAACTTTAACCCCTAGCTGCCACGGATCGGGAGATAGGGAGTTCATTGGAACTCCCTATCTCCACCGTTGGTGGCAGTTAGGGGTTAACTCTAGGACTGGCGTCATCATGCTACGCACGATGACGCCAGTCCTCAGGGGGAGTTCCCGGAGGCTTGGCCGACATCCAAGATGTCAGCCAGCTCTGGGAAAGGATCGCGAACCGGCGCTTTTCAGCGCCGATTCGCGATCCAGCTCCCCAGGGGTTAATGCCAGGCACCATTTGGAAGGGCAGGCTGTGCCCTTCCAAATGGTGCCTGGGTTAACCCCCGCAACGCCGCCGATCGGGAGGGAGAGAGGTCCGAAGGACCTCCCCCCTCCCTTTCAGGCGCCTCCTCCGCAGATGCGGGGGGGCGCCTGAATTAGGTGTCATCGCGCTGTCGCGATGACACCTAATTTCAGCGGCGGCGGTTCCAGATGCCGGGCTGACATCGAGGATGTCAGCCCGCACCGGAGGGGCCAGCGATCGGCCGGAACCCGGCCGAACGCTGACCCCAATGGGAGGACGCGCTCAGCGCGTCCTCCGCACAGCAGCGGTAATGCGGAGGATGCGCTGAGCGCGTCCTCCGCATTGAAGTGGTTAAAATGCGTAGGTAGTAGATAACACTATACTTACTAGGGATGCACCGATACCGATACTAGTATCAGTTTAGGTGCCGATACTGGCATTTGCACAAGTACTTCTACTCATGCAAATGTCCCTGATACTTATACCGATACTGGAAGCCAGCACTGGGCTGGCTTGCCAGGTGATATCCAAAGGGCTGGGGTGGCTGGCAGAATGCTCTAACAACATTCTGCCAGGCCTCTTCATTGACCTCGTTCTAACCAGCAGTCGTCAGCATGTGAAGGTTGTAACATGGCCGCTGGGGCCTTCAGCTGTGATCTCGCAAGATCTTGCAGAGTTCTTCCGAGGCACCTACGGAGCTGTGTTACAACTGTCACATGCCAGAGGCTGCTCGCTGTAACGCAGTCAGCCAGAGGGACCTCGCGGAATACGGTTAGTTCATTCTGTCAGCCACCCCAGTGTCTGTGTCTGCGGTCTGGGATGTGTATATATTACATACATGTGTCTGAGGTCTGGTATGGGTATGAATGTATCTGAGGTCTGGTGTGGGTACACATGTAACTGATGTTTGTGTGTGTGTGTGTGTATATGTGGTCTGATGCGTGTGTGTGTATATATATATATATATATATATATTTCCTAGGTCTGGTAGTGTGGTCAGGGTTTTGTGCAGGCCTGTGCAATGGATAAATGGGGTGTCTGGCCATACATTTCATTATTAAAATAAATTGAACAAGTTTTCAGCAAAATCCTAAATTATTTATTGGAAAACGGTCACATGACATTAAATAAAAGTATCGGTATCAGTGAGTACCGAAAAAAAGTATCGGTACTAGAACTCCGTCTTAAAAAAATTATATTGGTGCTTCCCTAATACTCACCATTATTATATGGGCACCCACATGTTTAAATGGTGTCAGGAAACTTCCTTCATTCTTTCTGCCTAATTATCTAGAAAGTGAATAAGATGATATGTTGCTATTGGCAATGTTGCTATTGGTACATAATATAGTGCAGAAATAGAAAATATTTTTTCAAGGCTCTTTGTTAGAAACAGAACCATCAAGACATCAGAAGACACCAGACAAGCTGAAGGGGAGGATATCGAGTTTGCCTGTCGAGAAAATAGCAAGCTCTGTCATTGGTGCACTTGCCAGAGCACAGACACGGAGGCAAGAGACGGAATGTTCCAGAAGATTCCCTAAAGTTATGCATTGCTATGTATCATTTGTAATGCCTTCTGAAACTTGAGACACACGTACATCTCAAAATCTGTACGATAGGTATTTTTATGATTTGTTCTACGTACTCTTTTCCCTGATAATTAGACAATGTAAGGCACTCAGGGTTATTCAAATTCTGGTGGAATTGCGGTGCTCTTTCATTCCTTGCGCTTCGGGGAGTCAAATTTCCCGACCCTGCGATGAATTCAGCATTCACTTCCGGGTCCTCGAAAGTGCAGGTAAGGCTGGGGTCAGACCAGCGCACTTTTAACGTGCGTTTAGGCGCACTTAATCACGGCCGCACTAGCAGCAAATGAAGGGCAATGACAGCCAATATACGAAGTACTGTCGCACGAAAGTCCGGCCGCGCAACGCAAGTGGAAAATGAACGCATTTTTTCGAGAACGCAGAACCGCTAGTACGGATGTACAGAGTGCGCTGCGCCCGCTAGCGGTGTGTGTGTGTGATTTGGAGACGTCAGACCCTGCTCGTGTCCGGCCAACATAACGTCCAGACGCAAAAAGTTTCCTGGTTTGGACTTGTAAAACATCACGCACGAAAATGCGCATCGTATGACCGTTTTCGCATATTCCGTGAAAAAATACATCAATGCGTTCGGACGCACTTTTTTACGTTCGCGTGTAAAAATACTTTCGTTTGACCCTAGCCTTAAAGCCGCCGAATGTATCCAAAAAACTGCCACAAAACCGTGGATTTGAGTGCAAACACCGCCGTAAAATTTGGAGAAAAAAATCAGAACGATCCGATAAATGGCTGGGAAAAAAACAAACACCCTCGTAAATCTACCGCAAAACCGTCGAACGCATCCGAAAAAAGGGACCATTCCGTCAAACAGAGCGCTGACCACCCACCAGAAAAAGTCTATAAGCCTACGGAAAAAAACAAAAACACTGCAACTTTTAAATGGTGTTTGCAATAAAACTACTGCAAGAAAATGCCTGGAGAAAATATATAAGGTCCTATGAATAACAATAAAAAGGTTTGTTACAGAAATAAACCCTGCTATTTAAAAAAAAAAATGGAAAAAAACACTTTGCCAAAAAAACTCAAAAAATGCCGAAAAATTCCTATAAAAAATAAATAAAGCGACTTTTTGCTGCAGATTAAAAGAATACATATTTAATAAAAACAGGAATATTTTTTACATTAAACCTATGGGAGTCACCTTATGAAACCTGTCGAATGAAACCACTGAAAATCAGAGCATTTCACTGATATTTCGGTGCTGTTCGGTGCCTGTGAATAGGTTAACCATCGCTTCTCTATGGGGATTCAACTGCTGTCGAACAGCACCGTATTTCGCTGGCAATTCACCAGTATTTGGAGAACTGCCTGCATTTTGAATAGCCGAATGGACACAAAATTGTACCGTACGGGGAAATTCACTGTTCAGTGCAATTACGGAGCCAATTTGGCTCTCTTTGAATAACCCTGACAGACTCTTTCCAAATTGTTGACTTTCCACTAGATTTAAAACTTACCTGTGTACAATTAAAAAGGGGATTGATTTGTAAAATAAATAATGATAAATAACTCAAAAAGCAACGAGACACAGCAGTTTAAACAGCATTCAGAGTAAAAATCACAGGCATGCTGTATTACCAGCAGTTCAATTCCTTATGCTTTAATGCTTCATTGTATTGCTGAAAAATAACATGTGCACAAATGTTCACGTGACCCAGCTAATATAAACATGTATTGATGGACTCGTTTGTGTTTGCTTCTTTATTCCAACAAAAATGAAATGTGTTTACAGTAATCAGGGTGATGAGGATTGCTTCACTGCTCCGTAATTAATTCTTTCGTCTTTTTTTCTAACATGAAATAGCTTTCTTTTGGAGTAATGGAAAACTAGCAGTATATAGTTTTGTGGACTAACGAGAAATTGGAAAAAAAAGTATTTGGTTTTTTTGCTTCTTAATTTAAGCTGATAGCTTTGGTAAACGGCAGTTGGACGTTGAATGAGCAGGATATATATCTATTACTGTATGTGCCTAAACTTTGCAGCACAATTTAGCTGAAATCTCCACCATGAAAATTTGGTCTTCACAGTAAGACTATGGGGGGGGGGGGTTATTCAGAGAGAGGTGAAAACCAGGAGAATTGGCAGGAGAAGAGAACAATCTAGACCAAATAGCCGATTTGGAAAGTGAGATAAATGGGAGAATTTTTCTGGTTTGGCTATTTTGACCTAGAATTTTCACTTCTCCTGTCATTCTCCTGAGTTTCACCTCTCTCTGAATAACCCTGTATGTAACTCTGCACGTATCCTGCAACTTTAACTTTGATTTGCACTTCTGACCTACATTACATACTAGATTGCTGTCTTTCTTAGCTTACTTGCAGCTCCAGCTCCAGCTGCAAGTCTACATATTTACTTGCAGCTCCAGCTGAAGCTCCAGCTGCAAGTCTACATATTTACTTGCAGCTCCAGCTGAAGCTCCAGCTGCAAGTCTACAAATTTGTTCCACAATTCACCCTTGTGTCGGCACCACAGTGGGTTCCCCACAGCATCCTACACCTACTCTGTGTAGCAGGATCTCTATGTGTGCTCATGTAGCACCAGACACACATCATTTTAAAAACTGAAGGTCGTTTTCCTGTGTGGAGTACAGAGATGACAGAGCCAAGTCGCTCCACTTCCTCAGGACCTGAACAAGGGTAAAGGAATTCTAGGGAAAAACACAATCATATCTGGAACGTGTCGAACACTCGGTGATGCTCCTGTTCCCAGTCAAGAAATTTCAAAATCTTCCTTGATAAAACACCTAGTAAAAAATATTAAAGTATAGACATTGGTTGGCTGTCAAAAAGCCCAACATGAGGCTTGTTACACAAAAAGAGAGTTAAAAGTTAAAGCTCTCTACAGGTTGAGCTCCCCTTACGGGGAATTCTAACATCTGGAAGACTGAAAAACTGAATTTTCAAAGCCATTTGGAATTTAGTGATTCCAGACTAGGGGCACTGTCCGTGTCACTCAGGAACCCGGTTCCTGATGCCTGCAGAAGACTGTGGCACACGTGGGGGTCTCTGAGCATCTCAAGTATGTGTCAGTGTGAATCTGAGCAGCATGTCCACAAAGCGGGGCAGCAGATGCTCACAGTGTGTACATGCTGGGCACTGAAGCAGATAGGGAATTGTGGCTCTCCTGCCATGGTCTCCTTACTTTGAAAGATCAGATTCTCTCAGATTCTGAAATCCAGAAGAATCCGTAATCCAGAATGTTCAGGGTCCCTTGCATTCCAGATAAAAGATGCTCAATCTGTACATTGCAATTTAAATCATGCATTGTAGAGGGATGTTGAATTGGGTAGTATGAACAATTAACCTCCGTGGCAGTATTCCCAAGTTTTTCCCTTGGGGTTAAATTTCAGTGCCGAAAACAGCAACCACGAGCCACACTCGGGCTGGTACATACCTGTCCCTGTGTTCCCTAGATGTCCTCCTGCAGTCACCTCTGTCCGATTGCGATGTCCTGTTTCCAGGTTCCGAAACCGAGTAGCAGGATGCCATGATCGGACGAAAGTGACTGCGGGAGGACATTGAGGGAACGCAGGGACAGGTATGTACCAGCCCAAGTGCGGCTCGGGGTTACCATTTTGGGCACTGAAATTTAACCCCGAGCCACACTCGGAAATACCGCCAGGGAGGATAAAATAGAACCTTGAAATGCTAGAATTGTCAATATTGAAAACTGCAGGAGACGGGTGTTAATATTATTGTAAGTAATCCATGACAGCTTTAAGGTTACCCCACAATCTCTTTTGAAAGAAAGGATGCTGGCAGCAAAAAACATTTTTAAGTTGCGTTAAAGTAGCCTGTTTTTCCTTTGTAGGTTTGGACGAATCAATAACACCCTGAGTTGTGCTCCATGAAAAGAAGGGATTAGCCCATTGAAAGTAAACTTTATATTTGGCTTGGAAAATATTTTTCTTTTGGTTTGGTAGTAAAATGTTCCACAAAAGGTAAGATGAAAACATTGGTCCAGAATCACCTCATAAATGCAGTTTGGGAAATCTTTAAATGAAAGTCCCGACTCGATGTGTGGAAGAAATGAAAGCTCTAGACTTATAAAACCTGCTCAGTCCTATAAAAATGCCAGCGGGTGCAATTTACTGAGAAAGCGATCCAGCGTGTCCATTTCTACAAACAGAGGTGTAGAAGTATAGACCACTTCGTCAGAAGAAAAAAAAAACATTCTAAATTTTGTGACGTTTGATTCTTGTGTTTTTCGGGTGAATAATAAGTATATAAATCCAGAGGACTATAGTGTAGTACAATGATTTTAAGGACACCATCAGATTTGTGGGATCCAATATTTGTGAACTTTAATTGATATTTCCAGGGTTTTAAAATCCCATCCATTTACCATATCAGCTCTGCTTTTTATTCTCTATTCATTTAGAATTTCATCTTCCGGCATTTGAGGACGGTTACATCACACTCCTTATTTCTCCTTATATCCTATTGTCTATTTCGGTTTCCTTCCTCAGTCTGATCTATTGAATACACCCTTTGTATCTCATGTACGTTTCAGTTCCTGATAGTCTTTCATTTCCCTTTCCTCCCTTTTCATCCTTCTCCTCACCTTGCCTTCTCAAGACCACATTTTTTCCTTTCAGAAACCCTGTCCTTTTCCATTTTATTCCCTCCTGTCTTTTTTCATCCCTGCTCTGCTTTATATACCTGTCTTCAACATCCCCCATTCAAACACAATGTAGAGATTAAACTTTAATGCGTACCTGAAGGTGACCTTGTCGTCAAACACATTTTTATGGATGACAGATCCACTTTAAAGCAGGAACAGAAAAAGATAGGGTATTATATCCTCGCACAACACTGTCTCAGCTGCATTTCAATAGTTTGTATTGGATTCAATCTCCCAATGAATAACAATGTCAAACATACTACTGTAATGTAGCCATACAGTTCAAAGTGCCCTCTGAAATGCTTGCCAATTATATATATGAAATGTGTTTATATATATATATATACACAACACATTTCTCCTTTCCACTAATATAAGTCATTATTCACATGGAGAGAAGAGCGGGCGAAGAACCATCATTTAGGAGCTTAATTTATTTAATGTTAAACTTCCCATAGTCAAAAATAAAAACCAAACTGCATAAACAAAAATAAATAAATAAGATTATGCTGAAACATTAACCCCTTAAGGACGAGCGGGTGGCACCTTTAAGGGGTTGATTTCGCCGGCGAGGCATACAGGTACACCTCGCTGACAGGTGCCGTCGCACGGCACTGATTTCGAGCCCTCCCTGCAGACGGCATGCAGCGAGCGTCATTGGCTGCAGGGGACAGCTTGAGTTCAGGCCGTCTCCGTGCAGCCAATGACGCGTGCCGCGAGCAGGCTGTGGGGAGGGGCCGAGGCGGCCCCATTGAAGACAGTGGGCTACATATACGCCCTGCGTCTTCAAAGCTCGCCTGCCCCAGGACATCATGGAACGTCCTGCGGCGTTAAAGGGTTAAACACATAATAAGCAAACCAGTTGCTTTATTGTTTCTGGTCTGCAAGTTGAAAATCTGGCAATAGCGGAGGGGTGAAAGCTTGTGTAGCGCTCACTCCTGGAGGAGCCGCTGAAAATGAACCACGGGTCAGTCTCCCCACACTAGGGAATAAATATACTCCAACACAGTTGTGAGTTTTTATATTTATATAGTTTACTAAAATATTTGAGCAGATGTTGAAACACGGTATTCACAAGTATTATTACAGTATTTTCGTATCCCGGTAAAACGCGTAGCGGAAAAGAAACGAAACACGAGGCTTCGTATTTCGGAAAATAAAATATTCGCAACCGAACATAAAAGCAATGCAATTTCCCGATAGTTCAGAAAAAAAGGCGACACGTAGCAAAACCCCAAACATACAATCCCTTCGTATTACGGCAAACGCGCAGCGGAAAAAGAGGAAAAATATATGTTCGGAACGTATCTTTATTTTTAACCCCTGTTCCGATTCATAAAAGAAAATGAGTCCTGCACAAGTTAAGTCCCAGGAGGTGAAAGGTGTATATGTGTGTGTGTGGTACCTGGGTACTGTTCAACTGGCCAGTGAGTTTATTTAAGGAAAATCTTCGACTAGTCAGTTGGGGCCCTGTGGACTTTAAAGAGAAACAGCAGCTTGACCTTTAATCACAAACAGCCTTGGAGGCCTCTCACCCATCCGACGCAGGCTTTAGGCTCCGCTGACCCAGGACGTCTCTCCTCCGGATTTTGACTGGGGATACTAGCGGCCGGATCCGTTGTCTAACTTTATGCCGCTTGTCCAGCTCACCGCCTGCTCTCCGCTCGATTCCGCCGGTCTGCAGCAGTGTCTGGGCGCTGGGCGAGTCTCCTTCTCCTCAGGCTAGGTGACCCAAAACCGGAACAACAGGTCTCCCTCGGGCTTTGGGCCTAGATTCTCCCGCGATCTTCCCGGTGCGTCTGCTTTCTCTCCTTCCCTGGCGCGCTCTGGAACTTTCTCCACGAGGCAGAGGATGTAAGTGTCCAGTCCCCACCCACTTCCTCTCTTCTTGCAAAGCATGCCGGGCATTGTAGTCCCAATGTCCAGTATCTCTGATCGCGATAGTCTCCATCTTGTGGCCAAAAATAGGTACTGCCACAGCAAGATTTTACCACAGCGCTACACTCTCCCCCTCCTAAAACTCTTGGGTCTCTCCAAGGAGGTACAACAGTTACATTACATTTCCACAATATTTAAATACAATTTACACAACATGTACAGGTTCAGCAGCATACATACAGTGGGTTAGGAACACTTCCTCAAGTTGACTCATATTTTGGGCTACCTCGGCTAGCATAGCCGACACTTCGGGCAACCTCCGCACCGAGGTGATGGCCTCTTCAGTGCTATGTCCTGGTGAGTCGTAGGTGAGTCGTTGGGGCGGTCGAACAGAGCGTTTTGGTCCTGGTCCTGGCTCAATCAGTTCCTCTTCAGGTGGAAGTACTATAGGCATTGGCTCAGTCCTTCTCTCTATCACTGGAGCAGACGTTTCTTCAGAGTATGATCCCTCCAGCGAAGGCATAGAACTATAATCACCTGAGTAAGCTTCTGGAACTACCGAGATCCCCACATCCTCAGGGACTTCCAACTGAAATTCAAGAGGCTCAGGGATATCAACAGTCTCAGGGACTTCCAACAAGAATTCAGGAGCTTCAGGCCTCAATTATACTCTTCCCATCGTTCAGGAACTGAGGTAATCTCTTCAGGCTCCGGTGAACGTATCCAGTCCAGACAGAAACTTTCTTCCTCACTGTCCCTTTCGCTCTCTTTGACAACCCGAGTCTGTTGAGACCGGTAACGAGGAACAGGAGGCAAACATGGAACAGGCAGATTTGGCAGAGGCGGTTCATCCCCAACTGGCATTCTCACAGCCTCCCTCAAAGGTAACAAATGATTCCGGTGCCAGTTCTTGAGAGGCCCAGCCTTTCCATCCGGGCGAATCTGATACACTGGTAGACCTGGTAGCTGTTTGCAGACAATGTAAACCTGGGAACTCCACCTATCCGCCAACTTGTGTCTTGCAGCAACACCCAAGTTCTTCAGTAGGACCCTATCACCAGGTTGTAGATCTTGTATCCAGACCTTCAAGTCATAGTTCCTTTTGTTTCTTTGCTCCCTGTTTCCCGAGGTCAACCGGGCCTGTTCAAATGCAGAAGCCAAATTTTTCCGAAGTCTATCCACGTAGTTTCTATGGGAAGCTAACTGACGTCTGGTCTAGAGATAACCCAAATGCCAAATCAACCGGCAGTCGAGCCTCTCTTCCGAACATAAGACGGTACGGTGAATATCCAGTTGCATCGCTCTCCGTACTGTTATATGCATGCACCAGAGTAGCTATGTGACGACTCCAACTCTGCTTCTCCACATTCGACAAGGTCCCCAGCATGTTTAGCAATGTGCGATTAAACCTTTCAGGCTGAGCATCACCTTGAGGGTGATATGGTGTGGTTCGGGTCTTTTGGATTCCAACAGCTCTAACAACTGCCCCACCAGTCTGCTTTCAAAGTCTCTACCCTGATCAGAATGTATCCTCCTTGGCAGTCCGTAGTGAACAAAGAACTTTTCCATCAACACCTTGGCTACAGTCGGAGCGCGTTGATCTTTCGTGGAAAAAGCTTGGGCGTAACGAGTGAAATGATCAGTCACTATTAGAATGTTCCCTTGCCACTAGCATCCGGCTCTAAGCACAAGAAGTCAATGCACACCAAATCCATGGGTCCCTGGCTCTGCAGATGGCTCATTGGAGCAGTTCGGGTCGGTAGAGTCTTTCTCTGAATACACCTCAGACAGGAATGACAATAGCTTTCCCTGGCTCATACAGATGGCCACAGAGGTCGGTAGAGAAGCTTCTCTGAATACAGACTCACAGCAATAGAACTTCTTCAGCTCATACAAGGCCAATAGAACCTATCTCGCACCAGCTTAAAAGTTCTCTCTGCACCCAAATGTCCATGCTCATCATGTAGTGATCGCAGCACACTCTCCCTATGTTTAGTAGGGAGGAATAACTGTTGAATCTCTTCAGAGTTGGTTGAGGGGCCCCTTCGGTAGACCACCCCATCCAACATCTTTAACCGCTCCCACTCTTTGTAGACCAATCTGGCTCCACTCGGGGAGTTGGTTAACAAAATCTCTCGCTGGTTTGCAGACAGGGCCTTTATGGTCAAGGCAATTAAAGGGTCTCTGGCCTGATCTGCTTTCAGGTCCTGTCTCGAAAAGGTAGGTAAACTTTCATCCCTTAACTGCGTAGGGTTACAGTAGAACTCAGGAACAGCCGCAGCCATAACTCCTATGGCCTCTGCTTCAATCCCTCCTTTGACCCGGCGCTCTGTTCCTTGACACAAAGCTTGCACCCCGTCTGGAGTCAACTGAGTCCATTCTGTAGTGTAGGGTCTTCTCGATAACGCATCAGCATCTCGATTATTCACGCCAGGGCGATACTTCAGGCTGAACCGAAACCCTGACAGAGCGGCCAACCACCGATGTCCCGTTGCGTCCAGTTTTGCGGTAGTAAGGATGTAGGTAAGAGGATTGTTATCCGTCTTGATCACGAACTCAGCTCCATACAGATAGTCTTTCAACTTGTCCACCACTGCCCACTTCAAGGCTAGGAACTCCAGCTTGTGAGTAGGATAGTTCTTCTCCAAAGGCGCAAGGCTCCGGCTCACATACGCCACAGGCCTCAGCAACCCACCATACTCCTGATATAGGACTCCTCCCAGACCTTCTCGGCTGGCATCCACATGTAGTTCATACGGCTTGTGAGGGTCCGCATAGGCCAAAACAGGAGCTCGGGTCAGGCTCTCTTTCAGCTTTACGAAAGCTCCTTCACATTGACTGGTCCATTCACCTTGTATAGACTCTCGAGCTTTCCTTGGCCCCGGAGCTGACGGGTTTTTGTCAGAGACCTTACAGCCTTCTTCTGTGGTTTCCTTCTGCAGGAGTTTGTTCAGTGGTTGGGCTATTTTCGCGAATCCTCCCACAAATCTTCGATAGTATGAACAGAATCCCAAGAAAGATCTAAGCTCAGTGACGTTTCGGGGTCTAGGCCAAGAAGCTACGGCCTCCAACTTCCGAGGGTCTGTTGAAACACCTTCCGCTGAAACCACATGTCCCAGATACGTAACAGATGGTAGGCAGAATTGGCATTTCTCCAGAGACAGTTTCAGCCCCTCTTCATGGAGCCTCTTCAAGACCTTCTCCAAACGTTGCTCATGTTCTTCCAGAGTCTTCCCAAACACAATTATATCATCCAGGTACACTAATACTTCGATTAGATTCATATCCCCGACTGTCTTCTCCATCA
Source organism: Leptobrachium leishanense (assembly GCA_009667805.1). Taxonomy (NCBI): domain Eukaryota; kingdom Metazoa; phylum Chordata; class Amphibia; order Anura; family Megophryidae; genus Leptobrachium; species Leptobrachium leishanense. The sequence continues at coordinate 91,130,647 of CM019066.1, forward strand.
ACCGTTGGAACGTAGCTGGAGCCCCCGTAAGGCCTTGAGGCATCCTGTTGAACTCAAAGAACCCCAGTGGACAGATGAACGCAGTTTTCTCCTTGTCTTCAGGATGCATTGGTATCTGGTGATACCCACTTCGCAGGTCTAGTACACTAAACCACTTTGCTCCAGACAAACACTGTAGGGCATCTTCAATCCGAGGAGTGGCATACTGATCGGGGATGGTTCTCCGGTTCAATGTGCGATAGTCTATGCATAAGCGGACAGAACCATTTTTCTTCCGGACCAACACTATAGGAGATGCATACGGGCTCCTGGACTCTTGAATTACCTTGGTTCTCTGTAACTCGTTCAGCTGCTCTCGCAGATCATCTAAGTCTCCTAGCGGAACTCACCTTGATCTTTTGCGAAACGGCTTGTCCTCTTGTAATCGAATGCGGTGTTCAGTACTCTTAGCTAGGCCCACATCGAACTCATCTTTTGAAAACAATTCCTTCCACTTTAGAACTTGAGACTGAAGACGTTTCTTCCATTCAGGTGAAATAGGAGCGTCCTTGGGGTAGAATCTTTCATCTGGAATCTCTTTACCCTCTCCCCCTCCTGAATCGGTAGAGAGGGGTGTAGCAGACTCTACTTGCCCAATAGGCATTCGTGCTTTAAGGACTACTGGAAAATCCGCCACGTTGCACACACTGACCGAGACTCTTCCTCATGTTCTCTTCAGAGCTTTGGTGGAGATTATTTCAGGAATTACTTCGACTCCGGTTTCACTCCCATGATCAAAATCGGTTCCCAGCACCACATAGGGGCCTGGTTGCGATCCATTCAACTTGACTGAAGCCCGGAAACTCGCTACTTCTCCTGCTTGCAGAACCTTCTCTGTTCCACCCAGTCTCCACAGTCTTCCCACCTCGGCAGGTGCCTTTCGTTCTTCGACCATCCTCTGATAGACCGGACGTAACATTGGGTGTACTCCTTGAGTTGAACCTTCTTCCAACACCATAGGCGTCAGGAGACGCCGCACTAGGTCAGTATTCGTCCCCACTATCAGGGAGCTTCTGTTCGCACCCGAGGGTCGAGGACACACAATAGCCAATGCATCACAACCCCCAGACTGCCCGATGACTTCAGATCCGATCTCCAACTTCACTTGCAGGTACCCGTCATAAGGGAGTTTCTCAGTGCCGATACCCCATATTTCCAAATCCTTCAATACTCGCATAGGAATGTGCTTTAAGTGTTTCTCGTAGAAGTCTCTGTAGATCAATGTCACTTGAGCCCCTGAATCCAACAGGGCTTTGGTGTAGACTCCTTCCACTTGGATTGGCACAATAGGAGAAGGACCTATCAGTTGGTCGGGAAACTTGGTGGCGGTATCCGGACACTTAGACCCAGTTTGTTGTACCCTGGCCTTTTTCTTGGCCCGTGCAGGTTTTGGGTATGCATTGCTTCCCCATGACGTAGACCCGGATGCTAAGGGAGTGACTCTTTCAGTCCTGGCAGGCTCTACAGTCGGCTCGGCTTTGGGCCTTTTCGCCCTCTTAGCCTTGGCTTGATTTCTGGAGCGGGGTTCAACCCTCGGGCACTCAGGTTGCTCCTTCACTGGTGCCCTCTGGCGTTTCCCGCCGGTGAGGTAGATAACAGTCCCTCCAGGGCTTCCAACAATCCCTTGACTCTATCCTTCTCAGGCTTTCGGCCTTTGCACTGTGCGCGGAAATGGCCCATTTCTCCACACCCGAAACATCTCTTCTTAGAGAGCGGAGACGTAGCCGCTTGCCGAGATTCGGCCAAAGGACTTGGACCAGACGCCACAGCAACTCCCGTCGTCTGCATACCTGTGAGGAATTTCTGCATTTCTGCCTGCATCTCTGTCACCTTCATCAGTACCTGGCACAGTTCCGCATGCGCTTGCTGCAATTCAACTTGAGCTTCCTGAACCTTCTTGACGGTCTTGGACAATTCGCCCCGTTCAGGGAGGTTCGACTCTTTGGCAGCCTTCTCTGTAGATTTAAAAACAACTAGATGTTCTTGTTCGTCCTCGTCAGATCCATAGGTATCTAGAGAGTCGCTTTCAGGTTGCAGGCCGTCGTTATGTCTCACAGGTTGTGCATAAGCCCTTTCCCCCCGCCTGAAAGATTTCTCTTCTAGTAAAGCCTCTTCCTCTCGTACAACTCGGATCAGTTCCAGGTACTTTAACTCTTGGTTACCTGCTCTGCTTCTCAGCTGCATCATCACTGGATCTAGAGGTTGAGAGCCCCTCAGGATCTGTTTTATTCGGATCTTATCTACTTCGGCCGGTTCGGCCCCTTTCTTCAGGAGTATCTGGTGTAGAATCTTATCCAGGCGCCTCATGTACTCAGTCATCCTTTCACCTCTTCTCTGATAGGTGTGTTCGTACTGATATACCAATTCGGCCGCCTTTTCAGTTCGCCCAAAAACTTCTTCAAGAACGTTTAAATAATCCAAAGCAGTACAATCTTTTCTACTCAGTTTTAGGTTTCTCACCGCTTCTGACGCAGGTCCCTTTAAGCTCTCGGTGATCCTTTGCTTTTTCTGGGCCTCAGGGACATCCCACTCATCCAGAGCCTGCATCGCCTGTTCCACCCATTCTTCAAAGGTTTCTTCTCCCGCCGGAGTTGGTACGTTTCCTGTAAAATTTCTTAACCGTCGATAACCGAAGTTAGTGTGAGGAGGGCTTGTTTTCTGACATTTAGCCAGTAGATCTCCAATAGCCACGATAAATTCAGGCCCTATCATGGCCAACGGACTAGGCGCGGAAACACTTGCGGATTCGCCACGTGGCGTACTTGGCTTAATTAGTTGGACTTCCACCTCTTCGGCCAGTTTCACGCTCGTGCCCTGAAAACATGGCGGAACACCCTTTCTCCATTCGAGAAGAACATACATGTGAGAAGTATCTGGGTTTTTTTCAATGTCCAGTATTAACCCCCGATGATCTGGTGCTAGCGTGGCCACGGCCTGGCGAATCTGATCTTCAGCCCAAGTGTCTGCTGGAATATCCATAACTATACAACATTCTGACTGGCTACTGTGCTCCCCACACCACTCGGCAACAGTGTCTGAATCCATATTTAACCCTTTAGATGCGGTTTTTCCAGAGACTGGATCCCGGAAACGAGCCCCCACGTGTAGCGCTCACTCCCGGAGGAGCCGCTGAAAATGAACCACGGGTCAGTCTCCCCGTACTAGGGAATAAATATACTCCAACACAGTTGTGAGTTTTTATATTTATATAGTTTACTAAAATATTTGAGCAGATGTTGAAACACGGTATTCACAAGTATTATTACAGTATTTTCGTATCCCGGTAAAACGCGTAGCGGAAAAGAAACGAAACACGAGGCTTCGTATTTCGGAAAATAAAATATTCGCAACTGAACATAAAAGCAATGCAATTTCCCGATAGTTCAGAAAAAAAGGCGACACGTAGCAAAACCCCAAACATACAATCCCTTCGTATTACGGCAAACGCGCAGCGGAAAAAGAGGAAAAATATATGTTCGGAACGTATCTTTATTTTTAACCCCTGTTCCGATTCATAAAAGAAAATGAGTCCTGCACAAGTTAAGTCCCAGGAGGTGAAAGGTGTATATGTGTGTGTGTGGTACCCGGGTACTGTTCAACTGGCCAGTGAGTTTATTTAAGGAAAATCTTCGACTAGTCAGTTGGGGCCCTGTGGACTTTAAAGAGAAACAGCAGCTTGACCTTTAATCACAAACAGCCTTGGAGGCCTCTCACCCATCCGACGCAGGCTTTAGGCTCCGCTGACCCAGGACGTCTCTCCTCCGGATTTTGACTGGGGATACTAGCGGCCGGATCCGTTGTCTAACTTTATGTCGCTTGTCCAGCTCACCGCCTGCTCTCCGCTCGATTCCGCCGGTCTGCAGCAGTGTCTGGGCGCTGGGCGAGTCTCCTTCTCCTCAGGCTAGGTGACCCAAAACCGGAACAACAGGTCTCCCTCGGGCTTTGGCCTAGATTCTCCCGCGATCTTCCCGGTGCGTCTGCTTTCTCTCCTTCCCTGGCGCGCTCTGGAACTTTCTCCACGAGGCAGAGGATGTAAGTGTCCAGTCCCCACCCACTTCCTCTCTTCTTGCAAAGCATGCCGGGCATTGTAGTCCCAATGTCCAGTATCTCTGATTGCGATAGTCTCCATCTTGTGGCCAAAAATAGGTACTGCCACAGCAAGATTTTACCACAGCGCTACACTTGCATAAACCAAGTCCAAAACTGAAGCTGTGATTGATAGGTTCACTTTTAATTGGATAACTCATCAAGCAGAGAAAATAGCATTGGTCATAATGATCATTAAGATCAGGGGTCTAGTCCTGAAAAAATAAATGTGGGATCTCTCAAAGCTTTCAACAGCCCAATTGTCACAGCCCTAACCACCATCGGCGTAAGAAAGGCAGATCCGGTGCTGCTCTACTTTGATACAGGCAGCACCTTTCTAGCCCTGCCCTGCTGGACTTTACCTTGCAGTGCTCTCTGGCAGCATCAGCGGGTGCAATCGATTATGCCCTGCATCTCCTATATAATGTAGACACGTCTATCTCCTGATGCTTATGCATTTTGTTCTGTTGCCTCCGTGTGAGCGTAACCCCCAGTCTGTGAGGATGCCTTCCCGCTCTGATTATTGTGCACCAGACCCCTGGCTATTCTCCTGGTGTGTGTTGACAGATTCTCCTTTCTGGTACCACGCCTCGAAACCCACATCTTGTTTTGTGTCCTCCAGACCCCCTGTTGCTGTTCTTGTCTGCAAGACCCACTTTCTGCAGTTCTCATTCTCAAGATCCACGCTGTTTCACAGACTATCGCTGCACCGAGGCCAAGCCTAACAGAAATTTTCCACCTGCATCATTAATCCTAATTCAGCCCTAATCCTGTCCTCCTGGTTATTATCCACCCCTTTTCCTGTATTGTCTGTCTGAGATCTGTGAGTCCTCTTATGTCCTGTTTGTCTAGATGTATTTCTGTGTGTATTCTAATCCTGCCGCTCTGTGTCTTAACACTTATTTTGTGAATAAACCCTGTTTACATTCACCATACCCAAGATCTCGAGCATTTTGCTGCATCCTGGGCTTGCAACTTCACCCCCCCAGCATCACACCTGACATTAATTAACCTTTCACATGTCTCATGTGACTCGCCACTTCGATCTCAAATCTGATATTAATGTTTTAACAAAATAATAGTCTGGGATTTAGGGTATCATTATGATAATTTTAATAAATATCCTTTATCTCTGGTGACTTCATAAGGAAACATACAAATGAAACTTAATATAGCTTTCCTGTGTGTGGGCCACAAGAGAACTCCATTCCTCCTGAAAAATTAGTGGAGGAACTGCATTCCCAAGCGTTCCTGCTCGACGTGACCCTTAATTAACATCACTATAATATCTAACCACTAGGGATGTGCATGACCTTTTTTTTCGTTTCGTTTCAGGTTGTTTTTCAAGTGTTTTTTCTGTTTTGGATCACTTCAGAATTATTTTTTTTGGTTACTTAAGACTGGGAAGTAGATTACTACCAATAAAATTAAAGTTTACTTATTTATTTAGGATTTTCTAGGCATTTGTGGGTAAAATTTTAGGTTTCCTAACTATTTTTTAAAGAAATAAGGCTTTTAAACCCATAGGTTTCAATGCAGCATATGATTCCGCACACTGCGAGGCAGCACCTCTCTGCGGTATAATTAATGCAGCATATGAATCCACACTCACTGCTGGGAAGCGCCTCTCTGCAGTATAATTAATGCAGCATATGAATCCCACACTGCGAGGCAGCGCCTCTCTGCAGTATAATTAATGCAGCATATGAATCCACACACTGCCAGGCAGTGCCTCTCTGCGGTATAATTAATGCAGCATATGAATCCACACTCACTGCTGGGAAGCGCCTCTCTGCAGTATAATTAATGCAGCATATGAATCCCACACTGCGAGGCAGCGCCTCTCTGCAGAATAATTAATGCAGCATATAAATCCACACACTGCCAGGCAGCGCCTCTCTGCAGTATAATTAATGCAGCATATGAATCCACACACTGCCCGGCAGCGCCTCTCTGCAGTATAATTAATGCAGAATATGAATCCGCACACTGCGAGGCAGCACCTCTCTGCAGTATAATTAATACAGCATATGAATGCCACACTGCGAGGCAGCGCCTCTCTGCAGTATAATTAATGCAGCATATGAATCCACACACTGCAGGGAAGCGCCTCTCTGCAGTATAATTAATGCAGCATATGAATCCCACACTGCGAGGCAGCACCTCTCTGCAGTATAATTAATGCAGCATATGAATCCACACACTGCAGGGAAGCGCCTCTCTGAGCGGTATAATTAATGCAGCATATGAATCCCACACTGCGAGGCAGCACCTCTCTGCAGTATAATTAATGCAGCAAATGAATCCACACACTGCGAGGCAGCGCCTCTCTGCAGTATAATTAATGCAGCATATGAATCCACACACTGCCAGGCAGTGCCTCTCTGCGGTATAATTAATGCAGCATATGAATCCACACTCACTGCTGGGAAGCGCCTCTCTGCAGTATAATTAATGCAGCATATGAATCCCACACTGCGAGGCAGCGCCTCTCTGCAGAATAATTAATGCAGCATATAAATCCACACACTGCCAGGCAGCGCCTCTCTGCAGTATAATTAATGCAGCATATGAATCCACACACTGCCGGCAGCGCCTCTCTGCAGTATAATTAATGCAGAATATGAATCCGCACACTGCGAGGCAGCACCTCTCTGCAGTATAATTAATACAGCATATGAATGCCACACTGCGAGGCAGCGCCTCTCTGCAGTATAATTAATGCAGCATATGAATCCACACACTGCAGGGAAGCGCCTCTCTGAGCGGTATAATTAATGCAGCATATGAATCCCACACTGCGAGGCAGCACCTCTCTGCAGTATAATTAATGCAGCAAATGAATCCACACACTGCAGGGAAGCGCCTCTCTGCAGTATAATTAATGCAGCATATGAATGCACAAACTGCTGTGAAGCGCCTCTCTGCAGTTTAAACCCTTTCGCTGCTGAGCCATTTCACACCTGTGTGCTGAGCTCATTTTTACTGGTTTCGCTCATCATGTTTAAGGCTAGGGTCAGACCGGTTTCGCCCAAGCAGGGCTTAGTCTGGAGATATAATGCCCGCCCCAACTCACTCTCCAGACTAAGCCCTGCTTGGGCGAAACCGGTCGAGACATGCCTCTCTTTTGTTTTAACAGTCTATTTGAATCTTTATTCGGTGGACTTTGATCCTTTATACATGGTTACTTATTGTGCCCTTGATGGTTTTGGTGGGGCTCTTAGCACCACTGCTTATTATTGCCTTTGGGTGTTTCTCAAACACTAAGATAGTGTATTGTATTATTGGTTATGTAGGTGGCTTGAACCACCGAGGTATAGTGAGGTTACACCTATAATCCTACTAAGACTTCCAGCTTGTTGGGCTTTTTGGACTTCCACTCCACCAATTGGTACAGTTATAATAATTTCTCCATTTGGGTCATTTTCCACCTTCTTTTCCAATCTCTTTTTTATTTTGTGATATGCTTTATTACCATTAAAATTTATTGTACTACCACTCTTGTTGCACTTTGTGCAAATTGTCTTTTTCCTTGTAATTTTGGGTTATGCCCTGTTGAGTGGTTTTTTTTGAGCCTTATCTCTTCTCTGTGTTGTTTCTGAATTGTTTGATTGGTTTTAGTACCATTGTGGCTCTTGTACATTTGGCAATATGTCTAATCTCTTGTCATCGTTTGATAATTTAGACCATTGGGGACAAGCTCATTCTGATATTTTTGGGGATGACATACCGTTGGTGGCAAGTCACAACGGTGATACCACCCCCAATATTCAACATACTTTCTTTTGTGTCCAGAAAATTTTAAAAAAACAGATACGTGCCAAATGGGAGATTCTGTCCCTGAATAATTATCTGTCCAGGGACATGATACCCCGGGGTTTGCGCATTCACACACCACCGGCCTCTCATCTGCATGATACTGTATTTATGGAACAGTGGCTGCAAGCCAGCAACGATTGCTCCAAACGATACATGAATATTTTGGTGCAGTTTGAAAACTGAGTTTGGCTAAGATTAATGAGACCTTGGAGACTGAACGAATTAAAATCCTTGAATATAGTTCTCATTCTGCATTTGAAGGCCTGGAAAACAAACTTTAAGCTATTCTTGATAGATACGATAATGACATCAAGGAACGCAAGTTGAGTAAATTTGTAAGGGATCAGAGAGATTACAAAACTGGAAATGTGTATAAATTTGCTAAGAATAGAACTCGTATCACGAATGATGTTTCTGGGGAACATACTGGGGCTTCAACCTCTGAGTACGAGTCCTCTGACAATGAGGATCTTGTTAATAATGATATGTTTGGGGCGGTGACCACCACCGAGTCTAAAGGCATCCTAAAAAAATCGGTGTGTCTTTTTTAGACCTGCCTTACACCCCTCCCCAGAGACGGGGAAACGATCGTCTGCCTCGATTTCACGGGGCAGGCAAACCCGAAGAAGGGGGGATCACAGGCTATAGTCGACCCCCTTCGTATTATTAATTTGACTAATATTGATTTGTCTCATGATCAGATTTCTCTTCTAATGAAAGGCTTGTCGTTTGTACCCACTCCTGGCTTTAATTCATTCAATTGGATTAAAGATATCCATTTGTTCATTAGGAAACTAGCCTTGCACAAATTTCATCGCATGCGGCTTGAGAGGTCTGCCTCGAAATATGACCTCACCATTAATGATCTACAATGTCTTTCTACTCTAATTTCATTGATGAGAGTGATTGCTCCAATGACAATGTTCCTTATACTGATCTTAAACCTAAAAGCAAATTTACTCCGCATTTCTCTGAATATTCCCACCTTGACAACTTCTGTAAGATCGTATGTAAAGAGATTGAGTCTCTTAAAATCAATGAGCTTCGGTCTGGCATTTGTGATAACTTGAGTTCTCAAGAGAGAACTGCTTTGGCCCAACTACAAAGTCTTGATCAAATTGTCATTAAGATGTCAGATAAGGGGGGAATGTGGTTTTAATGGAAAATGAACAATATTGTCGTATGGTTTTGTCCTTATTGCATGATGATAAAACGTATAAGGTCTTGTTGAAGGACCCTACTGATGCTTACATGATCAATCTTATGAGCATTTTTAAACGACGGTTTACTCGATGGGTCTATTACTCAACATGAATATGATTTCATTTGGCCACTTCGTCCTACAATAGCCACTTTTTACGCACTGCCAAAAATTCATAAAAATAATATTACACCACCTGGCAGACCCATAGTATCTGGCACCAACTCTCTGACGCATAATGCTAGTAAATACATCGATCGTATTCTTCAGAAGATTGTTTTCAACCTGCCTTCATACATTCGCGATTCTAAGCAGACTCTAAGGGAATTGGAAGATTCGTCTGTACCTTCTGACGCATTATTATGTAGTCTAGACGTGGAGTCCTTGTACAGCTCCATTCCGCATACATTAGGTCTTAAATGTGTTGAGACCTTTTTGAATCGTAGAGGCACCGCTCACTCCAAACACACTAAATTTCTCATTCGTTTGCTCCATTTTGTACTGCATCACAATTATTTCATGTTCAATGGTAAATTTTATCTACAATTGGTTGGAGCGGCCTTGGGTTCTCCGTGTGCACCATCCTATGCGAATTTATTCCTCGGATATTGGGAGGAGACCATCATTAATGGCCCTGATTTGACAGTTTTTAAATCTCATGTCTTCAGTTGGCGTCGCTACATTGATGACATTATTGTCATCTGGACCTCCACCGCCTTGGAGTTTTCCAACTTCGTTGATACCCTGAACATCAATGAGTTTAATTTAAAGTTCACCTATGAGATACAAACTCATTCGCTGAATTTCCTTGATATTTCCATTCACAAGGATTCTGCGGGTCGACTTGATACCACCTTATTTCGCAAACCTTCTTCAGCCAACAACCTTTTAACTTGGACTAGTCACCACCCTTATTCCTCACGTAAGGGCATTCCTATTGGCCAATATCTTAGACTGCGTCGCACCTGCAGCACCATTACCGAATTTAAAATCAAAGCACATTCTCTTCGGTTGGCTTTTAGAGAGAAAGGTTATCCTCATCGTATTCTCAAAAGTGCTTACAAACGGGCACTACTCTCTGATCGACATGCTTTATTACTTGACACTTCTCCAACCACTGGGTCTGAATCCATAAGACTCATTGCTGATTTTGATTTGGGTTGGCAATCCGTCAAAGGGATTTGTGAGCGTTACTGGCCCCTTTTGACTAATGATGCACATTTGAAGGATGTCATTTCCAACCGTCCTGCTTTGACAGCTAGGAGGTGTCCTAATGTCAAAGATAAATTGGTACACAGCCATTTTCAACCTATTTGTCGTCCTGCTGATTCGTGGTTGACTAATAACTTGAAGGGAATGTATAAATGTGGCAGGTGTGTAGCCTGTCCTTATGTCTCCCGTACCCCGAAACAATTTCACAACTTTGACGATTCCATCTCATTTACGGTCCGCCAGTTTATTAATTGTAACTCCGCCGGCGTTATTTATTTGCTGTTGTGTCATTGTGGTAAAAAATATGTGGGCAAAACTATTCGCCCTCTTAAAGTCCGCATTTTGGAGCATATCCGGTCGATTAGACTGAAAAAGGACACTCCTGTCGCCAGACATTTTATGTCATGTACGTTGTGTTCACTCAGCAACTTTAGGTTTTTGGGTATTGAACACATCAAACTTGGCCCTCGTAAGGGCAATCTTGACAATAAGCTACTTAAACGTGAAGCCTTCTGGATATATCGCCTTCACACCAGATCACCGTCAGGTCTCAATGAAGGCTTCACGTTTGTTCCCTTTATTTGAATTTATTTGAATTTTCATTGTTATGTTCATAATTATCGTTTTCATATTACATTACTTTATTACTTTGCCTTTATACTATTATTAATCCTCTATGTATTGGTTAGATATTTAGCAATTTCCTTGTTTTTTAGCCCTTCTCCCCCTACATATCCACAATATTCATCCATTCAATGTTGTTGGGCCCCCTTATACTTTGTCAGTTTTTCATAGGGTTGTACTTGTTTATTTTCTTATACATTTTAAGCGCAGTCCTTATTGGGACATTGTCCTCTATACAAGTATATACATATACAACCGTCTTTCTATTTTACACTGACCCCTTTTTTTGAAGTTAAGGAATTTTTCGCATCACGATTGTCAGGTGATAGGTTATTGATTAGCAATGTCTGTCTATTTTACAACCTGCTCATCTCTGCAATTATGTCGGCTGTATATTTAGATTCTGCGCTTAGGATTGTTTATCAATGACTCATCCTATGATTACTGGCATTTGGTTACCCATACAATTTATTATTTTGGATGACCTTGCGGTTTATTATTTTTATTAGGGTCTGTAAGCTCTAGTATGCTTTTAGTTACCTTGGTATTGGTAAACAAGCTATCTGATTGGCTCTTTGGTCCCACATGTCCGTTTGGTTGAATTAGCTAAGTTGCTCTCTGCAACTAACTTGATTAACCCCTTAAGGACCGAGGACGTACCATGTACGTCATTGCAGCGGGTCTCTCTTAGACCCGCTGACGTACATGGTACGTCCTGCCTTTTTGAGCTGCTGGAAGCGATCGGATCGCTTCCAGCAGCTCAAACGCCATTGCAGGATGCCTGGGAGTCCAGGCATCCGTGCAATGGCCGTTAGAAGTGCCGGGGCACCATGTGATCGCTCCCCGGGAGCGATCTACATCCGGTTGCACCGGAGAGGTGCCCGGCACTTCTACAGAGCGCTGGAAGCGATCGGATCGCTTCCAGCTGCTCTGAGCATATTACAAGGATGCCTCGACATCGAGGCATCCTTGTAAATATACTTACCTGCCGCCGGTCCGTCCGTGATCGCTCCCCCCGAGCGATCACTTCCGGTAGCGGCAGGAAGTACTGAGTGCCACGAGGTATCGTGGCACTCAGTACAAAAACGATCACATCAGTGATCAGGTGCTCTGCTGGGTGCCTCGAGGGATCAAGGCACCCAGCAGAGTAAAAAAAAGTGGAAAAAAAAGTTAAAAAAAAGTGTAAAAAAAAAAAAAAAAAAAAGTAAAAAAAAAAAAATAAAAAAAAAAAAAAAAAAAAAAATAAAATTGAAAGGTGTAGGGTAGGGTTAGGGTTAGGGTTAGGTTAGGGTTAGGTTAGGGTTAGGGTTAGGGTTAGGGTTAGGGGTAGGGTTAGGGTTAGGGGTAGGGTTAGGGGTAGGGTTAGGGGTAGGGTTAGGTAGGTAGGTTAGGGGTAGGGTTAGGGTTAGGGTTAGGGGTAGGGTTAGGGGTAGGGGTAGGGTTAGGGGTAGGGTTAGGGGTAGGGTTAGGTTAGGGGTAGGGTTAGGGTTAGGGTTAGGGGTAGGGTTAGGGGTAGGGTTAGGGTTAGGGGTAGGGTTAGGGTTAGGGTTAGGGTTAGGGGTAGGTTAGGGTTAGGGTTAGGGGTAGGGGTAGGGTAGGTTAGGGGTAGGGTTAGGGTTAGGGTTAGGGGTAGGGTTAGGGTTAGGGGTAGGGGTAGGGTAGGGGTAGGGTTAGGGTTAGGGGTAGGGTTAGGGGTAGGGTTAGGGGTAGGGTTAGGGGTAGGGTTAGGGTTAGGGTTAGGGGTAGGGTTAGGGGTAGGGTTCTAAGGGCAGGGTCAGGGTAGGGTTAGGGTTCTAAGGGCAGGGTCATCTTGGGGCTGAGTGGGATGTTCCTAGCCTGCCTCATCAGAGAGGCAGGCTAGCAACATCCAATCAGAAGTTAGAAAAAATCAAAATAAAATTTCTAATTGTCAGGTCAGGCCAATATTTTGTAAATATTGGCTCTGACCTCTGTGATTCTCCCTCCCTCTCCTCACTTGTGTTTTGGTGAGCGAGAGAGAGAGATCAGATTTGACAGGTTAGAGATTTTAGTGAGATTTAGTGAGATTAGAAAAATTGAGGCAGATTTAGAGAGATTTTAGGGAGATTTAGAAGAATTGAGGCAGGTTTAGAGGGATTTAGAGAGATTTAGGTGTTTATTTGTATTTTCTTGTGAAAACCCAACGGTTCTTTCTAAGAACCAACAATCCGCTTATATATATATAATAATTATAAAATTTTATAATCTATTATATATAATGTCTGAGAGGGTGTACAGCGCCGAGGAGGCATATGCCATCCTGGCGTCAGAATCTGAGGCATCTGCGTCAGACTCAGACCCTCATTTCGACCCCGCTAACTGCTCAGAGGCGTCGCTAGATACATTATCTATGCTGGCTGATGTATCTAGTGATGTTTCTGATGCAGATCCTGGGTCACCACCTGCCAGCAGGAGACGCACAGCTCCAGCTGAGGAGTGGGTAGTGCCTCATCGCCAGAGGCCAGATATCCCTCCTTTCACGGCAAATCCTGGCATCAATATTGATGTTGCAGGATTTACCGCCACACAGTTTTTTGCAGGTGTTTTATGGGGGATGATTTGTTGGGCCACATCGTGGCCCAATCAAATCTGTATGCCCATCAGCATTGTGCTGCGAAGCCAGACTCCTACTTGGCAAGGCAGCAATGGACCCCGCTAGATGTGCCAGAATTTCTGAAATTCTGGGCACTTACTATGCTGAGGGCATCATAAAGAAGCCCTCAATTCGCTCCTGCTGGAGCAGTAGCCCCATCTGCTCTACCCCCATTTACCTCCAATCAATGTCACGTAGAAGGTATGAAAACATTTTGCGTTTCATGCACTTCAGTGACAACAGCCTGTGCTCCCCTAGAGAGCATCCCCAGTTTGACAGGCACCAGACTTTTACATTTTATTCGTACATTTTTATGTTCTACAATTGGTGCTGTATTTTGCCAAAATCTTTGCACACCTATGCATGGGGGGCATGGGTGTACTCAGGAGATCTTGCAGAAAACAACCTGGAGAGTTTTCATGCAGTAACAAACAACAGTGTCTGCTAAGGCTAGGGTCAGACGAGCGTGATTTCTACGGACTGTACGTCCGTGCAGTACGGACATCGTCAGTACGGAAGACGCAGTAGTGGTCACACAGTCCGTTTTTTCACTGACATTTATTTTTTGACAGATGTAGGAGGACAATAAATTCAATTGCAAAACCATTTTGTCCGTGAAAAATGCAGGACGTATAAATGCAGTCCGTCTGACCACGTTCCATCACTCACACACAAAGCTATGCAGACGTTGCGGACGCAGCGCACTTTGTGCGGCCGTTCTAGCGGTTCTACGTTCTTGCCTGCCTTGCGTCCGTGGGCCGCGGCCGTTGTGCGTCCGCAGTTCAGTGCGGACGTACTTCGTGTGTCGGGCTCCATTGGACTTTATGTCATGCTATCACGGACGTACTTTTAGGCGCGATCACGGACGTGAACACTACGCTCGTCTGACCCTAGCCTAAATCACAGTCCAAAACTACTGTGGGCGTAAAAATCTGAAATTTGAAAAATTACCGCCACACACCTTGTTGCCAAATGTTTTGGGCTAAAACCGTTGCATCCATGGCATCAAAGCACTCCATATGCAATACCTTGGGGTGTCAACATAACAAATATAAACAATTTTCTGGCAATAATTCAAACTGGGGTATGCGGTAGACCCAAAACCAAAGATAGGCCTAGCTGAAGAAATAATCTCAATTTCAACTCTAATGACAAAGTCATAAAAATTGTATTTGAACCTTCCCAAAATCCTGGCAAACCTAGGCATGGGGGGCATGGGTGTACTCAGGAGATCTTGCAGAAAACAACCTGGAGAGTTTTCATGCAGTAACAAACAACAGTGTCTGCTAAATCACAGTCCAAAACTACTGTGGGCGTAAAAATCTGAAAATTGAAAAATTACCGCCACACACCTTGTTGCCAAATGTTTTGGGCTAAAACCGTTGCATCCATGGCATCAAAGCACTCCATATGCAATACCTTGGGGTGTCAACATAACAAATATAAACAATTTTCTGGCAATAATTCAAACTGGGGTATGCGGTAGACCAAACCAAAGATAGGCCTAGCTGAAGAAATAATCTCAATTTCAACTCTAATGACAAAGTCATAAAAATTGTATTTGAACCTTCCCAAAATCCTGGCAAACCTAGGCATGGGGGGCGGGTGTACTCAGGAGATCTTGCAGAAAACAACCTGGAGAGTTTTCATGCAGTAACAAACAACAGTGTCTGCTAAATCACAGTCCAAAACTACTGTGGGCGTAAAAATCTGAAAATTGAAAAATTACCGCCACACACCTTGTTGCCAAATGTTTTGGGCTAAAACCGTTGCATCCATGGCATCAAAGCACTCCATATGCAATACCTTGGGGTGTCAACATAACAAATATAAACAATTTTCTGGCAATAATTCAAACTGGGGATGCGGTAGACCCAAAACCAAAGATAGGCCTAGCTGAAGAAATAATCTCAATTTCAACTCTAATGACAAAGTCATAAAAATTGTATTTGAACCTTCCCAAAATCCTGGCAAACCTAGGCATGGGGGGCATGGGTGTACTCAGGAGACCTTGCAGAAAAAACCTGGAGAGTTTTCATGCAGTAAAAAACAACAGTGTCTCCTAAATCACAGTCCAAAACTGATGTGGGTGTGAAAATGAAAAATGACCACCAAACAGTATCTAATTTGTTTGGAGCAAACGGATGCATCCATAGCATAAAAACACTCCATTTACAATACTTTGGGGTGTTAGCTTACCAAATATATGCACGTTCATAAAACTGGGGTATGTAAAAAGGCCCCTAAAAAGAAGATAAGCAAAGAAGATACTGTATGTCAAATTAGAAAATTGACAAGCACATGTCAAAGATTGGCGTAGCACCCCAAAAACAACAGAACAAATCTATATATGGGTGGTATCAATTTACTCAGAAGATGTTGCTGAACATATTTTGGGGTGTTTTTTGGCAGTAACCCATAACTGGATTTGACAATTCATGCCTAAAGTACAATGTGTGTGAAAAATAACACAAAAAGTGACTACCTGAAAGATTGACAAAGAGCTAGTGCATGGAAAGTGTTAAAATACAACTCTTTGAAGCACCCTAGGGTGTGCCCTTTCTAAAAATATATGGTTTGATGGGGGTAAATTACTTTGGCCGGCTTCAAAAATGTCCCAAATAGGACATGGGTGCATGATGACGAAATGTGAAAATTCCAAGTTGGAAAACTGAAATGCGCACCCCCCAAATAAGGCCTTTTAGCCCCCAAATGACCCGACATACCTATACATGGGTGGTATCAATTTACTCAGAAGATGTTGCTGAACATATTTTGGGGTGTTTTTTGCAGTAACCCATAACTGGATTTGACAATTCATGCCTAAAGTACAATGTGTGTGAAAAAATAACACAAAAAGTGACTACCTGAAAGTTTGACAAAGAGCTAGTGCATGGAAAGTGTTAAAATACAACTCTTTGAAGCACCCTAGGGTGTGCCCTTTCTAAAAATATATGGTTTGATGGGGGTAAATTACTTTGGCCGGCTTCAAAAATGTCCCAAATAGGACATGGGTGCATGATGACGAAATGTGAAAATTCCAAGTTGGAAAACTGAAATGCGCACCCCCCAAATAAGGCCTTTTAGCCCCCAAATGACCCGACATACCTATACATGGGTGGTATCAATTTACTCAGAAGATGTTGCTGAACATATTTTGGGGTGTTTTTTGGCAGTAACCCATAACTGGATTTGACAATTCATGCCTAAAGTACAATGTGTGTGGAAAAAATAACACAAAAAGTGACTACCTGAAAGTTTGACAAAGAGCTAGTGCATGGAAAGTGTTAAAATACAACTCTTTGAAGCACCCTAGGGTGTGCCCTTTCTAAAAATATATGGTTTGATGGGGGTAAATTACTTTGGCCGGCTTCAAAAATGTCCCAAATAGGACATGGGTGCATGATGACGAAATGTGAAAATTCCAAGTTGGAAAACTGAAATGCGCACCCCCCAAATAAGGCCTTTTAGCCCCCAAATGAACCCGACATACCTATACATGGGTGGTATCAATTTACTCAGAAGATGTGTCTGAACATATTTTGGGGTGTTTTTTGGCAGTAACCCATAACTGGATTTGACAATTCATGCCTAAAGTACAATGTGTGTGAAAAAATAACACAAAAAGTGACTACCTGAAAGATTGACAAAGAGCTAGTGCATGGAAAGTGTTAAAATACAACTCTTTGAAGCACCCTAGGGTGTGCCCTTTCTAAAAATATATGGTTTGATGGGGTAAATTACTTTGGCCGGCTTCAAAAATGTCCCAAATAGGACATGGGTGCATGATGACGAAATGTGAAAATTCCAAGTTGGAAAACTGAAATGCGCACCCCCCAAATAAGGCCTTTTAGCCCCCAAATGACCCGACATACCTATACATGGGTGGTATCAATTTACTCAGAAGATGTTGCTGAACATATTTTGGGGTGTTTTTTGGCAGTAACCCATAACTGGATTTGACAATTCATGCCTAAAGTACAATGTGTGTGAAAAAATAACACAAAAAGTGACTACCTGAAAGATTGACAAAGAGCTAGTGCATGGAAAGTGTTAAAATACAACTCTTTGAAGCACCCTAGGGTGTGCCCTTTCTAAAAATATATGGTTTGATGGGGGTAAATTACTTTGGCCGGCTTCAAAAATGTCCCAAATAGGACATGGGTGCATGATGACGAAATGTGAAAATTCCAAGTTGGAAAACTGAAATCCGCACCCCCCAAATAAGGCCTTTTAGCCCCCAAATGAGCCGACATACCTATACATGGGTGGTATCAATTTACTCAGAAGATGTTGCTGAACATATTTTGGGGTGTTTTTTGGCAGTAACCCATAACTGGATTTGACAATTCATGCCTAAAGTACAATGTGTGTGAAAAAAATAACACAAAAAGTGACTACCTGAAAGATTGACAAAGAGCTAGTGCATGGAAAGTGTTAAAATACAACTCTTTGAAGCACCCTAGGGTGTGCCCTTTCTAAAAATATATGGTTTGATGGGGGTAAATTACTTTGGCCGGCTTCAAAAATGTCCCAAATAGGACATGGGTGCATGATGACGAAATGTGAAAATTCCAAGTTGGAAAACTGAAATGCGCACCCCCCAAATAAGGCCTTTTAGCCCCCAAATGACCCGACATACCTATACTTGGGTGGTATCAATTACTCAGAAGATGTTGCTGAACATATTTTGGGGTGCTTTTTGGCAGTAAACCTTAAAGTTCACAGTACATGTATTCTTAAATTGCGTTCAAAAAAAAAAAATCACCAAATTTTTTTTTTTTCTCAAACTTTGGCATAGATTTGTGGTAAAATGGTTTGCATGGAAAGAGTCAAAATACCCCAAGTTTAATACCTTGATTTGTGTACTTTAAAAAAATATGTATATGTGGAGGGTTATTCAGGAATTAGTGACAGATATCAGTGTTACAATGTCACTATCACTAGTTTTGAAAATAAACTCTTTGGAAATGGCAAAGTGCTACTTGCACTTATTGTTGCATAAAATAAGGAAAAAAGCGAGGAATATGTAAACATTGGGTATTGCTAAACTCAGTACTAAATTTAGAAACTACTAAGGAATAAATTTTTTTGACGGTTGTTGATACATAAGAAATTTTGGGGGTCAAAGTTCGAAAAAGTGGTGTTTTTTCAATTTTTGTGTCATATTTCACAATATTTTTATAGTAAATTATATGAAATGATGAAAAAAATGGTATCTTTATAAAGTCCATTAGTGACGAGAAAAACAGTGTAAAATATGTGTGGGTTACATAAACGAGTAAGAGGAAAATTTGACGTAAACACTAAGAGCGCAGAAACATAAAAACAGCTGCGGTCACGAACGGACGGATTTGTGTAAAACCGCCCGGTCACTAAGGGGTTAACACATATGTGTTTTTTTTGTTTTTTTTGTTTTTTTTTCTTCATAGCTATTGCTGTGGTGTCTGTTATGGTGGTGCTTTTAGCAGGCTCACCATTGGCTTATTGGTACCACATGACCAGTTGAGCCTTATACCATGCGATCTGATGTATACATTTTTTCAATTACCAATCAGTAGGGCATCCAGCTGACCGCACTTGAAATTACGATCTTGAAGGTATTTAGGGGGTGAGTTGGGGCGGGCATTATATCTCCAGACTAAGCCCTGCTTGGGCGAAACCGGTCGAGACATGCCTCTCTTTTGTTTTTAACAGTCTATTTGAATCTTTATTCGGTGGACTTTGATCCTTTATACTTGGTTACTTATTGTGCCCTTGATGGTTTTTGGTGGGGCTCTTAGCACCACTGCTTATTATTGCCTTTGGGTGTTTCTCAAACACTAAGATAGTGTATTGTATTATTGGTTATGTAGGTGGCTTGAACCACCGAGGTATAGTGAGGTTACACCTATAATCCTACTAAGACTTCCAGCTTGTTGGGCTTTTTGGACTTCCACTCCACCAATTGGTACAGTTATAATAATTTCTCCATTTGGGTCATTTTCCACCTTCTTTTCCAATCTCTTTTTTATTTTGTGATATGCTTTATTACCATTAAAATTTATTGTACTACCACTCTTGTTGCACTTTGTGCAAATTGTCTTTTTCCTTGTAATTTTGGGTTATGCCCTGTTGAGTGGTTTTTTTGAGCCTTATCTCTTCTCTGTGTTGTTTCTAGGGTCAGACTAACGCAGTATTAACGTGCGTTTAGCAGCACTAAATCACGGCCGTGCTAGCAGCAAATGACGTCCAATGCCGGGCAGCATACGAAGAACGGCCGCACAAAAGTGCGGCAGCACAACGCAAGTGGCAAACGAACGCATTTTTTCGAGAACGTAATACCGCTAGTACTGATGTACAGAGTGCGCTGCGTCCACTAGCGGCGTGTGTGTGTGATTAGGACCGTGTGTGTGTGATTAGGAGACGTCAGACGCTGCTAATGTCCGGACAACATAACGTCCAGACGCAAGAAGTGTTTTATTGATGATCCGTACAAAATCACGGACGAACATGCGCATCGTATGACCGCTATCGCGTATTCCGTGAAAAAAATGCATCCATTCATTCGAACGCACTTTTTCATGGACAACGCGAAAAATGCGTTAGTCTGACCCTAGCCTAAACGCGTTTTCAAGCCATATTTTATTATATGACCCAGACATATTATATATCGTTCTTTCCGGCAGACTCGGCAAATTCCTAATATATCATTATTATATGTATACGTCATGTCCTATTTGAATATTATAACAAAAATATTCAATAAAATGTTAATTTTCAATAATTTACAACGTGTAAAGTTTTTTTTCACATTTTAACATGCGAGCGTTTGCGGTTATATTTTTTATGAGTAATAGGGACTCGTTACATTTTTTGGGGGGGGGATTACGCTATTTTTAACAAACGCACCCCATACAAAAATTCTTAGTGCAGCATCATTGTTCACATTATAAATGAAATGGGAAAAATATTGCTGCATTAACAAAACCAAAACAAAAAAATGTTTTTATTTTATTATTTATTTATTTAATATTTTTATTTTAATTTTATTTTTTTATTATTTTTACTTAACTTATACCACGGTCATGTTTGGTATCGTTGAAAAGGCCATGCTCTGGCCGATCCAACGATACCAAACATTAACCATTTAACTGCCACGGATCGGGAAATAGAGGGTTCATTGGAACCCCCTATCTCCACCATTGGTGGCAGCTAGGGGTTAACTCCAAAACTGACGTAATCGCGCTATGCACGATGACGTCAGTCATCAGGGGGAGTTCCCGGGAAGCTTGGCCGACATCCAAGATGTCGGCCAGCTCCGGGAGAGGATCACGATCTGGCGCTTTTTTGAGTCGTGATCCGGCCCCCAGAGGGTTAAAGCCAGCCACCGTTTGGAAGGGCAGGCTGTGCCCTTCCAAACGGTGCCTGACTTTCATCGCTGCCCCCAGCCGATCGGGAGGGAGAGAGGTCCAAATGACCTCTCCCCTCCCTTTCAGGCACCTTCCCGCACTCGCGGGGGGGCGCCTGAAATAGATGTCATCGTGCTAGCGCAATGACATCTGTTGTCCCCGCCGGGGTCCTGCAGTGCTGGGCTGACATCAAGATGTCAGCCCGCACTGGGGGGGCAGCAGCAATCGGTCGGAATCCCAGCTGATTGCTGCGTCCTATGCTAGGACGCGCTTAGCGCGTCCATAGCACAGGAGAACCACTTGGCTGGACGTGCTAAGCGCGTCCTTAGCAGCCAAGTGGTTAATCAATGTGGTATATGAATCCGCACACTGCGAGGCAGCACCTCTCTGCAGTATAATTAATGCAGCATATGAAGCCACACACTGCGAGTCAGCACATCTCTGCAGTATAATTAATGCAGCACATGAATCCACACATTGCTGGGAAGCGCCTCTCTGCAGTATAATTAATGCAGCACATGAATCCACACACTGCTGGGAAGCGCCTCTGCAGTATAATTAATGCAGCATATGAATCCACAAATTGCTGGGAAGCACCTCTCTGCAGTTTAATCAGTGCGGTGTACACTATGAATCTGCGCACTGCAGGGCAGCACCTCTCTGCAGTACAATTAATGCGACATGTGAATCCGCACACTGGGGGGCAGCACCTCTCTGCAGTATAATCAATGCAGCAAGTTCCCAGCAGTGTGTGGATTCATATGCTGCATTAATTAAAACTCATTAAAAAAAAAAATTAATTGATCCGAAAAATGAATCGATCCGAATCCATCTGCAGAGAGGCTCTGCCCCATAGTGTGCGGATTCATATGCTGCATTAATTATACTGCAGAGAGGCGCTGCCCAGCAGTGTGCGGATTCATGTGCTGCATTAATTATACTGCAGAGAGGCGCTTCCCAGCAGTGTGTGGATTTACAGTATATGCTACATTGAAACCTAGAAGTTAAAAATCCTTGTTTCTTTCAAAAAAAAATTTTTTTGAAGAAAACCTAAAATTTCACCCAAAAAATGCCCGAAAAATCCTAAAAAAAATAAATATCACTTCTCAGCCTTTTGGCTAAGATCAAGTGTAGTATCTGTCCTTATCAGTTTAATATCTGATACGCCCCCTATCTGGGGGCCATATATTACATGGATTTTTAGAACAGGGAGATGAAAGAAGATCTTTCTCTGACCACTTCACGCATTGACCTGGAATTGCAGTACCTCCAGGACCGGTGCACAAAAAATAAATAAAGAAAGAAAGAAACTTTCATTCTATTGGTAGTAATCTACTTCCCTTTCTTAAATAACCAGTTGAAGTGGTTGAGGTCCAGTTGAAGTGGTTGAGGCCAAAACAGTAATTGAATTTAAGCAGGCATGGGATAGGCATAAGGCTATCCTAAACAAAAGATAAATACAGGTTAAGTATCCATGTAATTGGGCAGACTAGATGGGCCGAAAGGTTCTTATCTGCCGACATTTTTCTATGTTTAACCAATAAAAAACGAAATACTGTAGATACTTGAGTATACCGCTAGATTTTGGTGACAAAAATTTACCTTAAAATTGGAGGGGTCGCGTTATATTCGAGACATCTACATCGCATGTAAAAAAAATGTAAAAAAAAAAAAAATTGCCTTGCTCTGGAATATCCCAAGTCTCCCGGAAGTTCCAGAAGTCTCGCTGAAGTCAATGCGGACTCCCTGATGCTTGCAAACAGTTCAGGAACTCCCAGATTCAGGAGAAGTGGGATCCGTCATGGCCAGAGGGCACGCTCGGTTTAAGCCAATCATTCACCTCGGTCGCCTCTGCCAGCCATCTAATTGCTAGTAAAGAAGACGGGTGGCCGGCGGCTTCGTACTTAGTAACAACTGCAATCATTCTAGAGCAGAGCACCCTGACCTGAGGGGTAGCTGGAATGTGTTAATAGAACCTGGAAGGATTTTAATTGCTTAACGGCACAGTAAAATTTTGTTCCTCGTGTTATATTCGAGTCTTGAGTATTCACTCATTTCCATAATAAATCTCTATCCATCGTGTTATATTCGGGTCGCACTATACTCGAGTATCTACCGTACTTTAAGACTTTAAATAATCATTAACTGTTCATTTGCATATTCTTTATCATGAAATAAATAAAAAGGAAAAATCCAAAAAGTGTAGTGGGATTTGTAGGTTAATTCCAAAGGTTTTATGCAGGACTATGGTTACACATGTTACCTCTATTTGGGCACACATGTATTTATTTTTCATTGAGGACTTGTTTTCATTTCACTCGGATTAACCTTTGACTAACTAAATGGAAAACATATTTTTATCCTTTCTCCAAATTAATGTGATGCAGGACTAGGAAGATACTTGTGTACCCAGTGCTGACTAACTATAGTCTAAGGCTAGGGTCAGACGAGCGTGATTTCTACGGACTGTACGTCCGTGCAGTACGGACATCGTCAGTACGGATGACGCAGTAGTGGCCACACAGTCCGTTTTTTCACTGAAGTTATTTTTTGACGGATGTAGGAGGGAAAAATAAATTACAATGAAAAAACATTCTGTCCGTTAAAAATGCTGGACGTATAAATGCAGTCCGTCTGACCTTGTTGCATCACTCACACATAAAGCTATGCGGACGTTGTGGACGTGGCGCACTCTGCACGTCCGTTCTAGCAGTATTACGTTCTTCCCTAACCTGCGTCCGTTTGCAGCGTCCGTCAGCCCCCGCACTTCTGTGCGGACGTACTTCGTGTGTGGGGCTCCATTTAACACAATTGTATGCTATCACGGACGTACTTATGTGCGGCAACACGGACGTTAACACTGCGTTCGTCTGACCCCAGCCATAATCGTCAACTCAGTCAGATTTTGGGATTCTTCTGCGCAGGGGTAATGTGTTACTACATTTGCTATTGATTTTCTATTATGGTAAGGAGCATCTTTAAGGACCAGATTGCACTTTTGGAATTCATTGTAAGTGCATCTTTTGGGGGTTAAGATTAGAATTAAGCATTTAACAATATTGTTTTTTTAAGATATCTGCATGATGTCAGGAAATCTGGAATCATTGTTTGAACAGATTGCTTGTTTCGCCTTATTCTCAGGTTTCTTGACTTTTTTATTTCTTTGTTTTTCAGCAAACGCACACAATAATGGAGTTGAAATTTGCAACCTTACCATAAGCTACTATTTTAGCACAACAAAGAGGTACAGAGATACATTGAACGTATGCCAGGAATCCTTCCCCCAAACATAAGGAAATAGAAACATTTTATGAGATTGTTATAAATTATTGCCATAAATGCCAACTCCCTCACGGAACACTGGATTCTCATAAGATATAGCGAACACCATTTCAAAAATCATTATGTCTACTCCCATCACACCTGATAGGGCAATCCGGTGTTCCAAAACAATAAAATACAGACTGTGTCTTTATGGTAGAAGCAGAACATTTTATATGTTAGCTTGTTTTATTCCATATCTACTAAAGACATAAATACGCAAGCATTCGTGTTTTAACGCAGTGAATACAGAAGTTCCATTCTTACCAATGAAAATCCTTTTCTATTATTTTTCAGTGTTTTTTTTTAAAAATGTTACACAAGCCCTCCCCCTATTTTTTGCAAATCATTTACTAGTAAAAGGGAGCAATATCTGTCAATGCATGGCTTCCACTTTGTTTACCATCAAATTAAAAATAAAATCTTCTTTAGAGGGTAATAGTACTATGACTATTATTTTCAAAGTATATAAAATGCACTACATAGTTACATAGTCTGAAAAAGACATGTCTCCATCGGGTTCAGCCTCTCACACATCACCTACTGCTGTTGATCCAAAAGAAGGAAAAACCCAGTCTGAAGTGCTCGCCACTATGCAACACACTGGGAAAAAATTCCTTACTGACCCCAGAATGGCATCAGATTTCTCCTTGGTTCAAGAAACGTTTACCCATATATTAAATATTATAACCCTTAATATTCTGTTTTTGCAGGAAGTCATCCAGTTGTTGTTAAAGGTCTGCACAGTCTCTGACCCAACCACCTCAACAGGCAGAGAATTCCACATTTTTATTGTTCTCACTGTAAAATAACCCTTCCTATGCTTTAGGCTGAATTTCTTTTCGTCCAGTCTAGATGGGTGACCTCGTGTCCTGTGTATATTCCTATTAATGAATAGGTTTCCAGACCTTGGTTTATGATGGCCCCATATATATTTATATAAAGTTATCAGATCCCCTCTAAGGCGCCTTTTCTCTAAACTAAACAGGCTTAAGCTTGTTATCCTTTCTTCATAACTTAACTCTTCCATTCCCCTTATTAATTTAGACGCCTGTCTCTGCACTTTTTCTAGCGCCATAATATCCTTTAAAAATGGTGATAACCTTTGCCACTGGCACCACCCGCTGGTGATGGCAAATAAACAACCTCAACACAATCAAAAAAAATGCAATGCAAGTAAAATAGTGCAAATAGGATAAAACAAAGTAATGTGACATTTACAGTTTTACCCTGTATACTCCTGGTTGTAAAAGTCTTATTGATTGTGAAAGTCTTAATAATCAGTGCAGGGAAGAATAAAAATAAAAGTCATACAGTATCTCGTATTTGTAGAGTCAGCTGCCTCTCCAGACCACTTGGTGGTATATCCATTTTCCACCTTGTAAGTCAGTATAAACGAAAGATGTGCTGGAGCTGGCGCTTCTTGTCCTGTTAGTGGTTCCTTCTGCTGCACCCGTGGCTCAGAAGTGTGGTTTCCTTACAGGGTTACCATCCTCCGTGTCCCTCAAAATATAAAATGACTCACATAGAGCAATATTGTATAAAATGGAGTGCAAACAAAGGAGAAGAATGTCGTACTCACATTTGCTGGTGTCTTATCTATCAGACACCAGATTTGTAGGCAGCTGGTGGCTTCAGAAGGTGCACCGGATCACCTATCACCTATTACTAATAAAAGTTGCCTTATTTTATGCCTATCCCGGGTCCTGGACACTTATATTTCGCTGAGGAGGTGGCTGAGGCTGATAGGCAAGGCGGGTTTTACCATTAGGCAGAGTAGGTATGTGCCTACAGGCGCCTGCCACAAGGGGGCGCTTTGCACTGTGTGTAATTTTTTTTTTTTTCTTTTACAATTTACAATAATTTAGACCACTGTATCTCTGGAGCCTAGAGGGACATATGAAGTATCATTGGAAAGGTCAGCTTATAGCCTTTCCAGTGATACCAAATATAACCAGGTTAGATTTATGTAAAAATAAAATATCTTTTAAAATAATATTGCTCTCATTTTTTTCTAACACGGCACTATTATTCAGTTTACAATTATAAAGTGAACAGTGATGCTGCACTAACTCACCTCATTTACCATACTGCAAGCAACTGTGTATCTGGTGAAGCAACACTATCAGGGTTATTCAAAGAGATTCGAAAAGTCACCGCACGTTCGGTGACTTTTCGTTCTCTTCAATTCAGTTCCTTTTGCCGATCCCATTTCGGTGACCCTGCAGTGTATTCAGCAAGTACCACAGGGTCCCCGAATTGCAGGGAAAGGCTACCGCAAACTCGACGAAAACTAACCGCAAAACCCACCGAATGCACGCAGAAAAGCCACAAAAACATCTGGATTAACCTGCCAAAAAC
This sequence comes from Leptobrachium leishanense, assembly GCA_009667805.1. Classification (NCBI taxonomy): domain Eukaryota; kingdom Metazoa; phylum Chordata; class Amphibia; order Anura; family Megophryidae; genus Leptobrachium; species Leptobrachium leishanense. The sequence goes on from CM019066.1 coordinate 91,157,312, forward strand.
CAAGCCCGAGCAGGAACCGAACACAGCCGAAGCAGCTGGGACCACAGACGAGGGAGGTGAATAAATTAGCAAAATAGTTTGTGTGAATCTGTGAAAATGAAAATGAAACGCTGTTTGCAAAGAAACTACTGAGCGAAAATGTCTGAAATTTACACAGGAGGTCCAGGGAATGATAATAAAAAGGGCTGTTACAGAAAAAATAAGTAAACTTAAAAAAAAAAAAAAATCGGACTTTTAAAAAAAAAAAAAAATTAAGAAAAATGCTTAAAATGTCCTAAAAAATCTATAAATAAAGAGACTCTTTACTGCAGAATTTTATAATGAACGGTTTATTAGATATTAAAACGGGAATATTTTTAACATTGAAATCTATGGGATTCTCCTGAATTAACTTGCTGAATTAAACCACCGAATGGCAGGGCATTAGGGGAACCTTTCACTGCTGGTTTGTGTTCTCTGAATAGCCGAAGCAGTGCATTTTCATGGGGATTTCACTGCCCTCGAACAGGCACCGAACAGGCACCGTATGTTTAGGCAATTCGCCAGGATTTGGCGAATTGCCTGCTCTCTGGATAGCCGAATGGCCAGGAAAGGTAACCGAAAGCTGATTTTCAGCGTTCGGTTACCTTTCTCAAGCAATTCGGATCTCTTTGAATAACCCTGATTGTTTAATTCAAAGCCTAGAACGTGGCGCTGCAGTGAGGAGGGACAGGGGGAACTTTGGAACCTGCATCCCTGAATTGTACAGCACACAAGGTTAAGTGAGGTGTCATTGGAAAGGTCAGAGTCTAGTCTTTACTATGATACCAAACATGACCATGTAATGTGTAAAAATAAAAAAAAGTAAATGCAAAATATTTTTTTTGGTTCTACTGCAGAGGCAATATATGCTTTTACATATAAAACAAACCTCCTTTAACCATTCTACCCCACTGACTCCCTCACTCCCTGCCCCCTCTTCTACTATGTCTTCCTTTTCTACAGTCTCGGAGGAGGATGTAATAGAACGTCTTATGTCCTCCTACCTGACCTCCTGTCCACTTGATCCTATCCCCTCACACCTTATTCAGCCTGTCCTACCAGTTACTGTCCCTGCTTTGACACATATTTTTAACCTCTCCCTCTCCTCTGGAATATTCTCCTCTGTATTCAAATGTGCTTTGATCACCCCATTCTAAAAAAGCCATCTCTTGATCCTACCTCCCTCTTGAACTACTGTCCCATCTCTCTGCTCCCCTTTGCCTCCAAAATCTTAGAACATCTGGTCTATAACCAGCTCACCAGTTTTCTTGCTGCTAACTCTCTACTCGATCTGCACCAGTGTGGCTTTCACTCCCAACAATCTACTGAGACTGCTCTGACCAAGGTGACTAATGATTTAGCTGCCGCGGAAACCAAAGGTCCCTTCTCCCTCCTTATTCTTCTTGACCTTTCCGCTGCATTCAACACTGGTGATCACCCTCTCCTGCTCCTCACGCTGCGTCAGTCAGTCTTAGCCTCAGTGACATCACTCTCTCCTGATCCTCTTCCTGTCACTCTTTTTGCTCCTTCAGTGTCTCCTTCCCTGGTGTCTCTTCACCACAAGTTCCTCTTTAAGTTGGGGTACCTCAAGGCTCTTGTCTGGATCCCCTACTCTTCTCAATCCATACAGCCTCTTTGGACAACCTCATCTCTTCCTATGGATTCCAATATCATCTCTATGCTGACGACACCCAAGTCTACCTTTCCTCTCCCGATCTCTCTCCTCCGATGTTGGACCGTGTTACAGCCAAATTTAAATAGTAATTTTGGCATGCTTTTTTTTTTTGGGGGGGGTAGGGGCGCTCCGCATTTCTGTGCCTACAGGCTCCTGAGGTGCAAATCCGGCCCTGCTGATAGGTGATCCGGTGCACCTACTGGTGCCACCGTTGGTGGCAGCTAGGGGTTAACTCCAGAATCTGGCTGTATTTTTATGTTATTTTAGTCAATAAATTCTATTAAAGTTATCCAACTGATCCTGCTTTTTTGCTGTCCGCTAAAAATGGGAGATCCAAGGAGACATCCGATTCCTAGAAGGGTGATCCAGCGCTCCCATTAAGAATCGCTGGCTGCCTATACATCGAGTGCCCGAATCATTGGCACTCTAAAGCGTGAGTAATATTTCGATTTTCATCGTACCATCGATCGTTACAGGCTATACTATGTCTACTTATCATTTTTTCGAGGTCACCTTTATTGAAAGGAGAAAATGATAACTACCTCCACTTGCACCTGAAAAAATATTGAAGGAAGCGCTGACCTCACCACTTATACGTATTAACAAGAGAACTGACATCATCGCACTATGCACGATGATGCCAGTCGTCAGGGGGAGATCCCGGAAACTTGGCCGACATCCAAGATGTCAGCCAGCTCCGGGAGAGGATCGCGATCTGGCGCTTTTTGGCGCCGATTTGCGATCCGGCCCCAAGGGGTCAAAGCCAGCCACTGTTTGGAAGGGCAGGCTGTGCCCTTCCAAACGGTGCCTGACTTTCACTGCTGCCCCTTATGGAAGGGGACCTCCCCCCTCCCTTTCAGGCACCTTCCCCGCACTCGCGGGGGGACACCTGTAAAATATGTCATGGCGCTAGCCCGATGACATCTATTGTCCCCGCCGTTGTTCTGGAGTGCCAGGCTGACATCCAAGATGTCAGCCCGCACCGGGGGGGTGCAGAAATCATCTGGAATCCCGGCCGATTGCTGCCTCCTGTGCTAGGACGCGCTCAGCGCATCCATAGCACAGGAGAACCACTTGGCTGGACGCGTCCTTAGCAGCCAAGTGGTTAATGCATACCAATACCTTGCTGGCCTTTGCGGCTGCTGTTTGACATTGCGCATTGTTACTTAGTTTGAAGTCTATGATTATTCCCAAATCCTTCTCCTGCTTTGATTTCTCTAACTCAGCACCATTTAGGGTATAAGTTGATTGTGTGTTCATCACTCCAAAGTGCATAACTTTGCATTTATCTACATTAAATTTTAACGTTTTTGGATTCTGTTGTGTATGATTATGTAGCGCTGGTTTAAAACGCTGTTGCTGTAGTACTTATTTTTGGCCACCAGAGGGAGCCAAGCGCAATGTAAGAAGACACTGGACAATGGGACTACTTTTTCCAGCATGCTTTGTGTGGGGAACAGGAAGTGGGTGGGAAAACAGAGTGACATCCGCAGCCTCGTGCAGAGGAAACCCAGAGAGTGCCGAGGAGTGAAGAGAGCAAGACGCACGTGAGAGAGACAACGATCGCGACCCGGCCAGAACGCAGGTGCGGCCTTGCGGAGCTGGAGATCGGTTCACATTACTTTCCAGAGACCTAGTAATTCACCGCTGGGAAATTAACAAAGATACAGAGTTGCTGAAGGACCCCGAGTTAGGAGACCGCAATGATCTAGTGGGAGTGCAGGCGGTAAGCAGAGCATCTTGTGACAGAAACGGACAAGCAAGACAAGCGGATCCGGTGGCACAGAGTCCCAGTCAAGTCGAGCGGAGAGACGTCCTGGGTCGAGCAGAGCAAAGAGTATCTGGCGGATGGGTGAGAGGCCTTCCCGGCCACAGTAAAATAATAAAGCACGCTGCAAGTTTGTCTAAACCTACAGGGCCCCAACGTGACTAGTCGAAGACACATTGAAATCATTCACTGGCCAGTTGAATCTTGTACCCGGGTACCAACACACGCATACATGTCCACCTTCTTTGGACACAACCTGTACGGGACTCACATTCCAATAACGAAGGGGTTAATATTTATTTTTATTTTCCGCTGCGCGTTTCTCGCATTACGAACTTCTGTAAATATATATGTATACCGTGCTGCTCTATATATGCCAGTTTATTTGAGATCAGTAAACTATATAATTTATAAAATCCACAGCAGTGCTGGTGTATATTTATTTCCTAGTGCGGGGAGACTGACCCAAGGTTTAAATTCAGAGGCTCCTCCGGGAGTGAGTGCTACAATTATAATAAAAGGTGCATATCAACTGGTTCTTGAAAACCTAGTGCATGTGAGCTTTCAGGAGGGGGAAAGATGATTGAGATCAGGTTTCGGAGGGATAAGGGAAGATAGAAGCTCAGCTGAAACCAGAAAAGAAGCAGCTGCTGCAATACATTCAAATGAAAAATGTAAATAAAGATACAGTTACTATTAGGTATTTATAAATTCAACTCTTCCACTACCAAGATCAAATGTACTCGATTTTACAGCAATGCAAAGGGATATAATTTATTGGAAACAAAATTTGTTTTCATTTGGGCTCCAGAATGTACACCAAAGGTTTTAGCACCTCGGACATGACAGTAAGGTGCTGAAACAGTTTGAACAGCTGGAGCTTTGTGTTAAAACACAGATCTCCAGCTGATACAGCACGGAGTCCCATGTAATGAGATGCCTGGCAACCTTAACCCTTTCACTACCAAACTTAAGATAACTCAATTTTGCTTTGTAGTACATTGAAAAGCAACCAATAGCATAATAAAACCCCATTTATATATATTTTTAAAGCACTATTAGTGTGCTCATGTGGATAACAAAATAATCTGTTTTATCTCTCTCTCTCTCAATGAATTACTGTAAACAAGCTGAAAACAGCAGCCCCAAACCTAAGTCTACCAAAAAGTTAAACAAACTCTGATGCTTCATTACCACATTCAGGGAGAGGACAGAATACAGGGGGAGCTCTGGGGTCACTTGCTGCTGTACAGGGATCAGAGTCAGGGGGGGGTTATAATGACTGAATATCCCTGTACGGTACAGATACAAGATGTTATTGACACTTCTATGCACAGGCATTATGTCACATACAGATATTACTTTTTTTATTCTATTGGTGTTTTTTGGAAGCTGCATTAATATTATCATATTTGCTGTATATAACACAAAGGCAATTTCTGTCTATATGCTGATATTGCAGATCCCACGTGAAATTGTGTAAGGTAAAGGACACCATCTAGTTCAGAATCTTTCATCTGTAAAAGGTAAACAAATATATGAAAAATCTAAAATGAGCAAATTTATACTTTTAATTTTTTTCCAGAACAATCTATATTATAATAGAGTAAGGCTTTGGCTGTCCGTCGCCAAAGCCCTACTGCGCATGCGCGCGCAACCAGCGGCGGTTGGTTGCGCGCGCATGCAACCGCCGCGGCACGAGCCGGCTGCCGGCTCGCCGTGGCGGTTACACATGCACACAGCAGCCGGGTAGAGGCTGCGCTCGCAGCCTCTACCCGGCTGCCGCGCGCATCCAACCCCCCGAGCGGCGAAGGGAAAGTTTCCCCCGCCGCTCGGGGTTGGATGCGCGCGGCAGCCGGGTAGAGGCTGCGAGCGCAGCCTCTACCCGACTGCTGTGCGCATCTAACGGGTCCCCCGAGCGGCGAAGGGAAAGTTCCCTCCGCCGCTCAGGGGTAGGATGCGCGCGGCAGCCGGGTAGAGGCGCAGCCTCTACCCGGCTGCCGCGCGCATCCTACCCCCGAGCGGCGGAGGCAAAGTTCCCTCGCTTCCGCTTTGAAGGACCCAAGCCCCGGTCACGTGACCGGGGCTTGGGTCCTTCAAAAACAGGAAGCGGGAAATCTTCACTTCCCTGGCGCCGCTCGACAGGTAAGTATGAGCGCTGGGGGGGCCATATCCACGAGCTGGGGGACCATATCCATGACCTGGGGGCAAATCCATGAGCTGGGCAAATCCATGACCTGGGGCAAATCCATGAGCTGGGGGCAAATCCATGAGCTGGGGGCAAATCCATGAGCTGGGCAAATCCATGAGCTGGGCAAATCCATGAGCTGGGCAAATCCATGACCTGGGGCAAATCCATGACCTGGGGCAAATCCATGAGCTGGGGGCAAATCCATGAGCTGGGGGCAAATCCATGAGCTGGGGCAAATCCATGAGCTGAGCAAATCCATGAGCTGGGGCAAATCCATGAGCTGGGGCAAATCCATGAGCTGGGGGCAAATATCCACGTGCTGGGGCAGTATCCACGTGCGGGGGCAGTATCCACGTGCGGGGGCAGTATCCACGTGCTGGGGCAGTATCCACGTGCGGGGGCAGTATCCACGTGCGGGGGCAGTATCCACGTGCTGGGGCAGTATCCACGTGCTGGGGCAAATCCATGAGCTGGGGCAAATATCCACGTGCGGGGGCAGTATCCACGTGCGGGGGCAGTATCCACGTGCTGGGGCAGTATCCACGTGCTGGGGCAGTATCCACGAGCGGGGGCAGTATCCACGTGCTGGGGCAGTATCCACGTGCTGGGGCAAATCCATGAGCTGGGGCAAATATCCATGTGCTGGGGCAGTATCCACGTGCGGGGGCAGTATCCACGTGCGGGGGCAGTATCCATGAGCTGGGGGGCATATCCACGAGCTGGGGGGCATATCCACTAGCTGGGGGGCATATCCACGAGCTGGGGCAGTATCCACGTGCGGGGGCAGTATCCACGAGCTGGGGCAGTATCCACGTGCTGGGGCAATATCCACGAGCTGGGGCAGTATCCACGAGCTGGGGCAGTATCCACGAGCTGGGGCAGTATATCCATGAGCTGGGGCAGTATATCCATGAGCTGGGGCAGTATATCCACAATAGACTGCCCTCTGGGCAGGCTTTACAACTAGTAACTAAATAAAATTGTTAACTTTGAATCCCATTTTTCAGCTAAATGTTATGATAAAAAGTGCTTAGTAGTGAATCGGTTAAGGGACCCTATTTCACTTGTTACAGATCTGCTCCAGTTGGTATCCTCACGGCTAGACTTGCGTTTCTGACCTTGCTACTAGTTGAGCTTGCAAATTGGTCATTGCGGCTACTTACTGTAAATTAACAGCACCTATACTTTGTTAATTTGTTCCAAGGTGGAGGAGAACAAGCTATTCCAATGCAGCTTCTTCTCCTCGGAGCTGGTATTTCCCAAAGAAATAGTACCTATAGGCAGATCCTGTTAAGTAATTTTGCTTTTGCAACAACCTCAAATTCCAGATTTATCGCACACAGTGCAGATTTTTTTTATATTGCAATATAGATTTTATATAAATTAAATCAATTTTCTTTCTTTCTTTCTTTTTTCTCAAAGCATGTCTGCTATGCTTTACAGTCTATTTACACACCATGATGTGAACTGAAGTGGCAAAGTTTTATACATTTCCTGGATGCTTCATTTTAAAAATAAATATTTAGTTTGGTTTCGATGATGTCCTGTGCATGACACAATCAATTTCCTCCTGTCCTTGTGTACTCATACATTTGAGTGTACATACGTGCCAAAGCAATCAGGGGATATGCCAATCAGAAGGTAATTCACCAGGGTTTGAACATGAACTCTACAAAAGAGATTTTTCTTTGCCACAATGTGAAATACAAATAAAGACACAAGGTTATTCAGAGAGAGGTGAAAAGTAGGAGAACGGCTGGAGAATGGAAAATTCTAGGTCAAAATAGCCAAACCAGAAAAATTCTCCCATTTATCTCACTTTCCAAATCGGCTATTTTAATCTAGAATTTTCCATTCTCCAGCCATTCTCCTGCTTTTCACCTCTCTCTGAATAACCCTGTTAGAAACATAATGAGCAGCAATCATTATTTTATCCCTAAGATGATGATAAATGATTTCTGAATACTTGAAGAAACAGTTATTCGACTATTTTACATTACTAATCGATATATCAAACAGGTTAAACTAATGATTTTTAGATGAGTTAAAATTCAGTAACAAACTGCTGTGTGATGGAAATCATGAAAGGGTGTAGAAGTATAGAAAAAAACCTGAAGATAAACTAAAAGCAGTGAAATTCTGAGATTATGTAAAACGAACGTGGTAAGTTTAATACCTTCACTACTGAGATAACTCGACCTTCAAAGGCACCTTGAGTGCCTGAGATCAAGTCAACTCAATCTGGACATTTTCTGAAGGAATGTAAATGAATTTTGTCGTCTGCATATGGGCAGAAAATGAAGGTTAAATGTCAATATTTCATAGAGATTGTTATTTGGAGACAGTGAAAGAATAAAATAATGTAAATTTTAACCATTTTAATTTTTTTTATGTATGCTTTTAAATTTTACAGAAACACTGCTAAGTTGAAACATTCTAAACTCTAGACCCTGTTCAACACCATGCACAATTTGAATTGGGGTCTGCATTATCAGCATACAGACAGAATGGCCTTTGTGTCAAATACAGTAAATGTGATAAAGATAGATAATAAAATGGTCAGATACCCTGCTAATGGGAATTTGTAGTGATCATAATGAGATTATTAGCAATGCCACTTCCCAAAAATAATAGAATATAAAAATAATATCTGTATGTGGCATAATGCGTTAATGCCGGTATATGGGAATTACAGTAGGCAATTGTTTCTGCACTGTTCAGGGATGTTCAGCAAATATAACCACCTGAATCTTATCTCTGTACAGTAGTGACTGACCCAGAGTCCCTGTATTCTGTCCTGTACCTGGCTGTGTAACGATGGGGGCTTCCAGCCCTACCTGTGTGCTTGAGGACAGCAAGTCTGATGCTGCTCGCTGACCACTGCCCGGTTTAAATGGAGACAGGCAGGGAGGTGATTGCTTGAGGTGTGGCTTGAGTGGGGGGCATGGCCTGGTGAAGGTCTTTAAAAACCCTCAGTATAGTTTCAGAAGTTGCCAGATCGTGGTTATTGATCCTGAGCTCCTTGTACCTGACTGCTATATTGATTTAACCTGTTACTGACCTCTGCTTGTGTTCTGACCATTCTGCCTTCTGTTGCCCTAGACTATTTGCTTGTACTACGCTACTGCTCTGATACTGACCCGGCTATTCCATTTGACCATTCTGAACTCTGTATTCCTGATTCTGGCTCGGCTGACTCCTCTCTGTATTGTTAACCCTTTTCTGTCTAGCTAGTTTTCCTGGCCAATTCTAAGGACCAGACAGATAGGGATCATTCACAGCTACACTGTTGGTAGCTTCTGGGTTTTGTGGAGTGTTGGGTGTTAAGTACTGCGTGGTGGGATCCGGGAACCGTGACATTACGATCTGGCCAATATGGATCCCGCAGATTTAACACAGCACTTGGCTACCTTTGTATCCAGACAGGATGAGCAGGATCATAGGATGGATCAGTTTGCCATTGCCTTACAAACTATCCTGAATCGTACTGCACACCTGGAACCAGTTGGGGTTGCACCCCCGCTTGATATACCTGTGTCCCCTGTCGTTCAGACATCCCAGGTACACATAATGAGGCAGCCAGTACATAATGAGCGAGCAGTAATTCTAGAGGTGCTGGAGATCCTGAGAGGGGCTAACAAGCTCATTACTCAGCACCTGGATATCCTGTATACAAGGTTGCTGCAACCTCCTAGGGACGTCTTCCCAAAGGAGCCTGTTCCAGTTCCAGTTAAAGGTTCCAGAGGACCCCTGACCCTGGAGGAAAGGGTATGGAGGAAGACTCAGGGCTTATGCTTTTATTGCGGTTCTTTCCTGCATAAAAGAATGGACTGTCAATTGCGCCCCCAGAAGTTACCCTCCATGTTCCAGCCTTACCAGGCCCCAGAGTCCACTGCCCTGCACGTCGCAGGATGTCCAAAATCCACTGCCCAACAGGGAGAGACCAGGTGTAATGCCCAGCAGTGGGAAGTCAAGAGTGCTGCCCTGCAGCATGAACAATCTAAGGTGGCTGCTCAGCAGCACAAAGAATCTGAGTCTGCTGTTTGTCAGCTTCAAGTCCTGTCCATGTCTACTGTGCCTAAGCTAGCAGTTCCAGTCAAGAGTGCTGCCCTGCAGCACGAACAAATCAAGTCCACTGCCTCGCAGTGCGAGATCTGGTCCACCGCTAACCAGTTTGAGAGCCAGTCCACTGCACAGCAGTTCAAGAGACAGTGCCAAGCCGGGGTCACCGCTCCACAGTGCCAAGCCAAGGTGGTTGCAAAGCACTGTGAGATCAAGATTGTTGCAGAGCCGGTAGCTGCCAAGCCACGCTCACCCGAGCCGGTAGCTGCCCAGCCACGCTCACCCGAGCCGGTAGCTGCCCAGCCACGCTCACCCGAGCCGGTAGCTGCCCAGCCACGCTCACCCGAGCCGGTAGCTGCCCAGCCACGCTCACCCGAGCCGGTAGCTGCCCAGCCACGCTCACCCGAGCCGGTAGCTGCCCAGCCACGCTCACCCGAGCCGGTGGCTGTTGCCAAGCCACGCTCACCCGAGCCGGTGGCTGTTGCCAAGCCACGCTCACCCGAGCCGGTGGCTGTTGCCAAGCCACGCTCACCCGAGCCGGTGGCTGTTGCCAAGCCACGCTCACCCGAGCCGGTGGCTGTTGCCAAGCCACGCTCACCCGAGCCGGTGGCTGTTGCCAAGCCACGCTCACCCGAGCCGGTGGCTGTTGCCAAGCCACGCTCACCCGAGCCGGTGGCTGTTGCCAAGCCACGCTCACACGAGCCGGTGGCTGTTGCCAAGCCACGCTCACCCGAGCCGGTGGCTGTTGCCAAGCCACGCTCACCCGAGCCGGTGGCTGTTGCCGCCATGTCCGAGTCACCACAGAGTCGTGCTAAAGGCGCTGCCCCTCCTGTCCTGGCCAAGGGTGCTACCCAACCGGTCCACACCAAGGGCGCTGCCCCACCGAGCCCAGCTGTCCCGGTGTCTTCGAGCCCAGTGGTTCCAGTCAAGTCGCAGCAGAGCCGTGCCGGGGTCACTGACCCGCAGATCCGTACCACTGGGGCCGTGTTCGTGTTGCCGCAGTGCAGAGAGGACACTGCTGTCCATTCCGCGTCCTGTACCAGGGGTAGGAGACGCAAAAGGACTGGTGCCAGTGTCTTCAAACCTGGACCCAGTTTTGGCTCCCACCCTCATAGACGGGGGCGTCTTGAGGAGGATGACGACTCTGATTGGGACCTCAGGGGACTTTGGTGACTGGTGTACGCGAGGGCTCTACGTGCCTACAAGACCCATTGACTTTTTTCTTGTTATTTTTCTTGTTGTCCTCTTTTGAGCATCCGGCGTCTGCTCGTGGAGAGGGGGGTACTGTAACGATGGGGGCTTCCAGCCCTACCTGTGTGCTTGAGGACAGCAAGTCTGATGCTGCTCGCTGACCACTGCCCGGTTTAAATGGAGACAGGCAGGGAGGTGATTGCTTGAGGTGTGGCTTGAGTGGGGGGCATGGCCTGGTGAAGGTCTTTAAAAACCCTCAGTATAGTTTCAGAAGTTGCCAGATCGTGGTTATCCATCCTGAGCTCCTTGTACCTGACTGCTATATTGATTTAACCTGTTACTGACCTCTGCTTGTGTTCTGACCATTCTGCCTTCTGTTGCCCTAGACTATTTGCTTATACTACGCTACTGCTCTGATACTGACCCGGCTATTCCATTTGACCATTCTGAACTCTGTATTCCTGATTCTGGCTCGGCTGACTCCTCTCTGTATTGTTAACCCTTTTCTGTCTAGCTAGTTTTCCTGGCCAATTCTAAGGACCAGACAGATAGGGATCATTCACAGCTACACTGTTGGTAGCTTCTGGGTTTTGTGGAGTGTTGGGTGTTAAGTACTGCGTGGTGGGATCCGGGAACCGTGACAGGCTGTTGTGATGGAGCAGTAAGGCTAGGGTCAGACTAACGCAGTGGGAACGCGCGTGCAGCTGCACTTTATCACGGCTGTAGTAGCAGCAAATGGCGGCCAATGACAGGCAATGTACGAAGTACGGCTGCACAAAAGTGGGGCCGCGCAACGCAAATGGCAAACAAACGCATTTTTTTTGAGAACGTGATACCGCTAGTTCTGACGTACAGAGTGTGCTGCGTCCGCTAGCGGCATGTGTGCGTGATTAGGAGACGTCAGACGCTGCTAATGTCAGGCCAACATAACGTCCATACGCAAAAAGGGTTTTAATGATGATCCGTACAAAATCACGGACGAAAACGCGCATCGTATGACCGCTATCGCTTATTCCGTGAAAAAATACGTCCATTCGTTCGAACGTACTTTTTCACGGACGACGCAAAAAATGCGTTAGTCTGACCCTGGCCTAAAGGTTAATCTGCCTTATGTTACAGTGAGGGTGGGGGCTGCTACTTGTAGCTTCTTTACAGTAAAACAGGCTGACAAAAGTAAGCGCTCAGAGATTTATTTTTTCCTCCAGAAAGCACACTAATCTTGCATTAAAAGGGTAAACAAACTGGGTTTTATATGCTAGCTATTGTATTACAGATGTGCATTCATTTAGGGAAAATTCTGAATTTGGAACGAAATTTGATAATTCGTAGTTCGGAACTACTTTCGAATAACAAATCGCTACGTTACGAATTCTAAATGATACGAAATGGTATATAAAGAATTTATTTCATTTTACACTGGACTATTGAATTTGAAATGAACTATCAAATTGGTATCAACTATTGAATCTGAAATGAATTATCAAATTGATAAACTATCAAATTGATATCAACTATCGAATTGATCTTAACTTAAAATACAAATAATAGTCAGCAAAGGACTTTATGAAACAAATTAATTTTGTTTCACTGTTTAAATTGACTCAAATACTAAATCTGTGACACAGCTTAAAATTTAACCCTAGCTTTTCTTTTAACAACAAAAAGGATCAATTGGGGTTTTATTTAATGATCCAAAATTCGAATTGATATCAACTATCAAATTGATATATGAAATTCGAATCGATTCGAAATTTCAAATCAATCCAAAACAAAATACGAAACGAAATTAGTTACGAAATTCCGAAAACTAAATTATTTAAAAACGTAATGAAACAAAACTACTTTTTTTCTGGTAGCGAAAGGGTTAAGATACTGTGACCTTCTAAGAAACTTCTAAAAACAAGGGTGTTAAAGTAAGATAGCCTCTGTTAAATTAGGATCACTGCACAGCTTAGCAACAGAGAGATATGTATTGATCGAAAACAATGTTTGTCAAAGGGAAAAAAATAAATTGAACAATGGTCTTGGATTAAGATGAAAAGGATCAAATTATTCTTTGAGCAGTATGTCTACCAACATCTTTTTTTCTTACTAGAAAACTCAATAATTACTTTAAAATAAACAAGAAAAAAATATATAATTCATTTAAAGTTCAGAACATTTTAAACTGACATTTAATTCAACTGACAGGGATACAACTGTCTTTGATCACTTGCAAACAGACTGTATATTCATTCGTTCTACAGAGTTAGATCGGCAAATATTGTTTTCCTGTGGTTGGAATGAAATATGCCTCATCTGTTCACTGTCTGTCAATATTTATTGGAGAATCTCGGAGGAAATTAGCACATCTTTCACGAAAATCTAAACCACATGTCCCTTGTTACTAACTCTTTATTAGTTTTGGATGCAGAAGAATCATAATAGAATCTAAATGTAATATGTACCAGAAATGTCTGCTCTACTGTCAATGCCCTGCTTCACAATCGTGAGAAGTAAAGGAAGCAGTTTAATGATGTGAGGAGACCCTTAGTTCTGATGCTGCCAAAACACAAATCATCTAAAAGTCAGAGGTTTCACTTTAATATAAGTATTTATGTAAACACGTGTAAGAATTTTAGATTTGTACATGCCAACACTTTAGGTTTTATTCTGTTGTGTTTTGTTTTTTTTGTTTATTCCTGGGGACATCTCAATTCTTTTTTGTATACAGTGCTCTTTAGTTTAGTTTAGTAAAGATATATTTCTAAATCTTATTTCTGCTCTAACAACCCTCTGTCTTAGTATTTTCTTCTTTTTCCTGATTATAACTTTTAAAGTTGATCCAAATCTATGGAAGAAGATTCAACCATGAGGCGCGTCATCAAATATTGACGCTAAAAATTCTATTTAATGAACGTTCAGTCATATACAGGGTTATTCAAAGAGAATCGAAAAGTCACCGCACATTCGGTGACTTTTTGTTCTCTTCAATTCGGCTTGATTCAGTGATCCCATTTCGGCGACCCTGCGGTGTATTCAGCAAGCACCACAGGGCCGTAGTAGTGCAGGGAAAAACAGCCGCAAACCCGACGAACAATCACCGCAAAACCCAGTCGAATGCACACCGAAACCCGTAAAAACATCTGGATTAACCCCGCCGAAGACGCCTGTGAAACCCGAGCAGGAGCCGATCAGAGCGCAGAGCAGCCGCCGGAAAAACCTGACACAGCAGACGAATGGAGTGAAAAAAAAAAACCAGTACACTTGAATGTTTGAAAAGTGAAGCGCTGTTTGCAAACAAACTACTGAGCGAAAATGTCTGAAATTTACATATGAGGTCCAATGAATGATAATAAAAACAGCTGTTACATAAAAAAAGAAACTTTTAAAAAAAAAATTCAAAAAAAAAATAAGAAATATTTTGTTTGCAAAAAAATCCCGAAAAATGCTTAAAAGATCCTAAAAAATCTATAAATAAAAGAGACTTTTTACTGCAGAATATTATAATAAACGGTTTATTAGATATTGGGTTAAAACGGGAATATTTTTAACATTGAAGCCTATGAGATTCGCCTAAATAAACCTGTCGAATGAAGCCACCAAATGGCAGGGCATTTTGGCAACTTTTCCCTGCTGGTTTTTGTTCTCTGAATAGACGAAGCTATGTGGATTTCACTGCCCTCGAGCAGGCACCGTACTGTATGTGCAGGCAATTCCCCAACATTTGGCGAACTGCCTGCTCTCTGGATAGCCGAATGGCCAGGAAAGGTAACCGAATGCTGAATTTCAGTGTTTGGTTACCTTTCGCCAGCAATTCGGAGCTCTTTGAATAACCCTCATTTTCTATCTGAAAAGTGCATGGGAATGTATGTGTGTATTTATGTCCAGTACGTATCTGAATTTCATGTGCATACTGACATTATTAATAAACTCAATGAGCTGAGGCCCTTCATGGATTGAGACCTTAGGTGACTGCCTATTTTAACTGATTATAGAGCCACCTCTGATCATATACAAAAGGGGAATTTTGTGTGAGAACACCTCTATTTATAAATAGTATTTGTGAATACAACAAATGCTCGATGAGCCTGGTGCTGTTAGTAATGGAACATCAGTGCCCACAATCCCCAAAAGGCACAATAAATGTAAAGCAGAAAAAAACATTATTCCCAACGCACCTCTGTAATATTAACAGGTATATCTTATTATAGCTCTATGTGGAATCTTTGATGCTCTCAGTTCATTTCTTACACAGATCAATCTATCATATTAAAATCACATAAAAAAGAAAGTGGGTACTTATATTTGAATGCCGTTATCTCCTTTTCTGGCTTGGTGCTGGGTGTAATCCGGCAGCTTGTTTTGCATGTAAGGGGGATCTTCTCCCGGATGTGAGTTCTTTCTTATTTGAGGTAGCAATATTACGACAATATAGCAGCAAGGAAAAAAGGAAAGGATATACAGATCCTAACAATATAACATTTTATTGAAAAACACCACATAAAGGTATAAAAACACATAATGTGTGAAAAACAAAAGGGTATCATAGAGCGCATAAGTAATAAATGGCACCTAGGGGGGTGTAGCAGCCCGGACTTATAAGCGTAGCAGCAATTAGTCAGTGGCCAACATAGGTTCTAGTATGGTACTAGCAGTAGCAACCACCTATTAGAGCTGTATATAAATAATACAGGGTACATGCAAGATGTATAATGGCAAGAAAAAACATATAATTAATGCAGGAAGCAAAAATGATGGGCTAACTGATACCTCAGCAGTTCATGCTGCCTACTATACCCACTGATAGTAAATACTGTAATCGGCTAATCACCTCACACCAAGAGAAAATACCGGAAAAAGAAGCAAAGGCTCAACCCAAAAGGAACAGTAAAGACAACATTCTGTTAAAAAAGCATGCTGCTCATGACTCGATACGTTTCACTGTAATAACGGCTTTTTCGAGACTCTCATTATACATCTTGTATGTGCCCTGTGTTATTTATATACAGCTCTGATAGGCGCTTGCTAGTAGCACAGTAGAACCGGTGTTGGTCACTGACTAATTGCTGCTAAGCTTATAAGCCCGGGCGGCTACACCCCCCCAGGTGCCATTTATTACTTATGCGGTCTATGATACCCTTTCGTTTTTCACACATATGTGTTTTATACCTTTATGTGGTGTTTTTAAATAAAATGTTATATTGTTTGGCTCTGTATATCCTTTCCTTTTTTCCAGTATGGTATAGGGTTTAATCCCTTCATTACAGTATCCTCTTGTATTTAGCGAATTAGGCAAAGTAGGGATCACTAAAACGCGTTTCGCCTTGGTCTTCATTAGTCAGCGCCCACCTTCTCAGAGTGGTATTGTTATGCTCTGTATCTATAAAAAAATCAAGTTTTATTTTATAATATTATAAAAAAAAAAATTCTGCAGTTTTCAGGAATAGGTTTATTGATTTATTCCTTAAAATCCATGTGTGCATATTTTAAAGGCCCATTTAGGCTCTAAATAAATAAGTGGGCACTTGACTGTATTATTGGTATTAGATAGAGTCACAATAGAGTCACAGTCAGTATGGTTTAATATAACAACAGGGATGGAGCCGCACCACACAAGAACGAAAGTTTTAGACTTTAAAAAAACAGATTTTTCCGGACCTTCGACCACTTCAGATTCCTACAGATACGAGACTTTTTATCTCAACACAACATTTCACGAGCAGCTAGTCAAAAATTAACGTTTTTTGAATCCATGTGTGACTCCGGAAGGGCTCCAAAAGCTCTGATTTCCACCTTATATAGTCATTTTTCATGCGAGGATGTCTCCTGGCTGACCCCTGGATTCATTGCCCGCTGGGAGGCGGATATTGGGGAGGAGTTGGAGGGGGAGGAGTGGCAAGATATGTGGGAAAATATTGCAAAAGTGTCTATATGTGTTACGCTGAAAGAACAGGCATATAAAACGCTGTACCGATGGTATGCCACCCCGGTCTTGCTCTCGCATCTGCAGCCGGGTACCCCTGATGTGTGTTGGAAGGGCTGTGGGGCTCGAGGTACCCTGTTTCACATGTGGTGGCAGTGCCCGAAGGTGCGATCCTTCTGGGACCGGATTGGGGATTTATTAGAGGAGGTATTTCAGCAACCTGTCCCTCTTGATCCTTGGGCCTTCCTGCTCCATAGGTCACCGGCATCCCTTCGGGGACCGGATTGCAAACTCTTCCACAGGATAGTGTTGGGAGCTAGGAGAGCTCTCGCTAAACACTGGCGAGCTGGGGAGGTGCCTTCCGTTGAGGTGGCCCGGGCTTATATAGCCGAGGCGCATCACATGGATAAACTGTCCGCGGTGATTCACAACTCTCTTCCCTCGTTTTATAAAACCTGGAGTCGTTGGGAAGAAACTAATTAAAGCCAGATTAACACCTAATGGGAGTCAGTTGCGGGAGGTTCTTCCTTTCTTTCCTTCTTTCTTTCTCCTTTTTTCTCTGTCCTTACCTTTCCTTCTCTTTTCCTTCTCCTGTCATACGTGGGTTATTGTTAGTCTTGTCCGGTCGGCTACGTGGCATGCCAAACGCTGGGCATAAGGGCTGATTTACTACATTTCTTCCGATCTCAACCAGTTTGCTTTTATATGCTCACCATGATTTTATGAGTTGAGCCAAACCATGTTTTATGAGGCCTGCCCTCCCTGCCCTGCGAGGCGATGTCACAGGTGGCTGTTTACCTGTCTTTTTGTGTTTAAAACTTTTTCAAAATAAAGAATTATAAAAAAAAAAAAAAACAGATTTTTCTAAAATGAGATTTTGTGTGAAGGAGTCATTATCGGACTGGAGGAGTTTAAAGGGAGTCCAGGAGAAATGGGATTATTTAAAGGAAGCATTATTGAAGGCCACAGGAAATTGCATTCGGCTTGTTAGCAAAAACAAAAAAGGGAAGAAACCACTGTGGTACTCTGCAGAAGTGGCCAAAATAGTGAAGAACAAAAAGACAGCATTCAATAATTATAAAACAACTCAGAGTGAAGAAGATAGGCAAACCTATAAGATTAGGCAGAAAGAGGCAAAGCAATTTATAAGAGCTTCCAAAGCACACGCAGAAGAGAAAATAGCTCAGTCAGTAAAAAAGGGGGACAAAACATTTTTTAGATACATAAACGAGAAAAGAAAAGTAAAACAAGGATTAGTTAGATTAAAAACAAAGGAAGGAAGGTATGTAGAAGAGGATAAAAGTCTCGCTGACTGCCTCAATGAATATTTTTGTTCAGTCTTTGCAGAAGAAAAGGAAGGAAAGGGACCTCAGTTAGGAGAGAACACTAAAGAGACATTTACATATCAGTTTACAGAGGAGGAGGTTCTACAGCAGCTGTCTAAAGTAAAGACAAATAAGTCAATGGGGCCTGATGGGATCCACCCTAAATTATTAAAAGAGCTCAGTGATGTAATAGCAAAACCGTTAACAGATTTATTTAACCAATCCTTGTTAACGGGAGTCGTCCCAGAAGACTGGAAATTAGCAAATGTTGTGCCCATTTACAAGAAGGGTAGTAGGGAGGAATCGGGGAACTATAGGCCAGTTAGTCTTACGTCAGTAGTGGGGAAATTAATGGAAACCATGTTAAAGGAAAGGATTGTTGAACATCTAAAAACACATAGATTACAGGATCAGAAACAACATGGGTTTACCTCAGGGAGATCATGCCAAACTAATCTTATTGATTTTTTTGATTGGGTAACAAAAATAATAGACACAGGTGGTGCAGTAGACATTGCTTATTTAGATTTCAGTAAGGCTTTTGATACTGTTCCGCATAGAAGGCTTATCAATAAATTGCAATCTTTGAGTTTAGATTCCAATATTGTTGACTGGATTAGGCAGTGGCTGAGTGACAGACAACAGAGGGTTGTGGTAAATGGAGTTTATTCGGCACAAGGTCTTGTTACCAGTGGGGTACCTCAGGGGTCAGTACTTGGACCCATTCTCTTTAATATTTTTATTAGTGATATTGCAGAAGGTATTAATGGAAAAGTATGTCTTTTTGCTGATGACACAAAGATTTGCAACAGGGTTGACGTTCCTGGAGGGATCAGCCAAATGACAAATGATTTAGGTAAACTAAAAAAATGGTCGGAGTTGTGGCAATTGAGTTTTAATGTGGATAAGTGCAAGATAATGCACCTGGGACGTAAAAACCCAAGGGCTGAATATAGAATATTTGATACAGTCCTAACCTCAACATCTGAGGAAAGGGATTTAGGGGTCATTATTTCAGAGGATCTAAGGGTAAGTAGTCAATGTAATAGAGCAGCAGGAAATGCTAGCAGAATGCTTGGTTGTGTAGGGAGAGGTATTAGCAGTAGGAAAAGGGAAGTGCTCATGCCACTGTACAGAGCACTGGTGAGACCTCACTTGGAGTACTGTGTGCAGTACTGGAGACCGTATCTCCAGAAGGATATAGACCTCTTAGAGAGAGTTCA
Source organism: Leptobrachium leishanense (assembly GCA_009667805.1). Classification (NCBI taxonomy): domain Eukaryota; kingdom Metazoa; phylum Chordata; class Amphibia; order Anura; family Megophryidae; genus Leptobrachium; species Leptobrachium leishanense. The sequence goes on from CM019066.1 coordinate 91,176,673, forward strand.
GAGAAGGGCTACTAAAATGGTGTACGGCTTGAAGGAGAAAAGTTACCAGGAAAGGCTTAATGATCTTAACATGTACAGCTTGGAAAAAAGACGAGACAGAGGAGATATGATAGAAACATTTAAATACGTAAAGGGAATCCACAAGGTAGAGGAAGGGGGTATATTTAAAAGGAAACAAAATAGCAAAACAAGAGGACATAGTCTTAGATTAGAGGGGCAAAGGTTTAAAAGTAACATCAGGAAGCATTATTTTACTGAGAGGGTGGTGGATACATGGAACAGTCTTCCAGTAGAAGTGGTAGAGGCCAAAACAGTAATTGAATTTAAGCAAGCATGGGATAGGCATAAGGCTATCCTAAACAAAAGATAAATCCAGGTAAAGTATCCATGTAATTGGGCAGACTAGATGGGCCGAAAGGTTCTTATCTGCCGACATTTTTCTATGTTTCTATGTTTTTCTATGTCTTTCTCTGTGTCTATGCTCCATGTGACTGAATGGCCACTGAACTTGAATAAGAGAGTACAGGTGTGTGGGCACCTGGGAATAGTGAAGGCAAACTCCCACCCATGTACATACCTTGAACCAAGACAGGCTCATAAAATTGTGGTAAAAAAACAAAGGGAATGTAGCTAAAAGAATAGAAAAACATTAGGGTAATATTCCCACACACACCAAGTGTTGCGTAAAAAATAAACGCTCACAAGACCATAGCATTATATGTCCCATAAATCTTGATGGTCTCAATGAACTAATGTCCACCTAGACCTGCCATATGGTTGTAATTGGTTGTAAAAAAACACCACAATGAAGAACAGCAGTGATAAAATAAAATGAACATTTATTAATTACACTTTAAGTATAAAAACAATACCGCCAACATGGGTTCAAATAGGGGTGTATGTAAAGGCTCAACGCGTTTCGTCCCCTTAGGGACTTCCTCAGGAGCGAATATAGTATATAGAACTGCTCTTCGTCTATTATTGAATTTCCTATGTCTGATGTATCCTGTGCTTTTTTTTATATGTGCTGAGAGCAAGACATCCAAACACAGGATCAGTTTGTGATGCTATATGCTGAATATATGGACTCTTGATATGGTTGTATATATGTATAAGTTGATCACACTGGCAAATTTGGGTGATTGCACTGTATCCACTTTTCGTTTGCATTTACTACTGATGCTGTTTGAATTTTTCTCTTGTGACTGGTGACATTTATTGTTGTTGCTGCAATAGTAAACTATGGTTGTTAGTGAATCCCATAAAACTCTCTTTGGCTGCTCTCTGCCCAAAGATACAGTACAATGTTGTATGAGAGAAGGATTTTTTTTCTTCTTCTAAACCCTGTAAATCAATCAACTATTGGTGATTCATGGGCATGGACAGATGTAGCATGACCAGGCATTATAATTCAGAAGCAGTTCATATTTAAAGCATGTTTTAATGGAAAGTTGCTGGTCTTAGGACGAGGATACAGGGAAAGTGAAAGTGACAAGCTGAATTGAGAAAGGGGAATAAATAGAAAAAAATGAAAGGGGAAATGGGATGAAGAACAAATTTAGTTTGAGCATAATAACTATGGAAACATCAGTTGGAAGAATAATACTGGGAAACTGTAGGAGGGCATTGAAGCCAACTGACACATGAAAAGAACCAATGTTTGTGATCTGATATGTATCGAATCAGTAGGGCAGAAGACATCCTAAAATCAAATGGTACACTTCAAAACGTCAGAAAAAAAATAATATAATAAACCAAAGTCAGTACACAATGAAAATCATTAAATAAATAAAACAAGTAATACAATGCTGAGGAATAATTTTTTTATACTTAATTGCGACAAAGTGAGACGGGCTAAAACTGATAATGAGTTTCTTTATGGGTGATGGTTCTCCAGGATTGCCTGAGAGTTTATTGTAAATGTGTGCTTGTTATTTTTTTATTTTTTTCCTCCTTGTTCATTTCATTTCAAAATTATTAGTATTGATTGCTGCTGGGTTGTAGTACATTTTGGAAGTAGTAATAAAATGAGCCTTTGAGTTGACATAAAATCGTAATTAGTGTTTCTGAATATGCTGCAAGATCAATTTAAAAAAAGACACTTGAGATTCATTCATGAAGAGCTGCTTTCATCTAATTTCAGAAAATAGTAAAGATGGCTTCAACTATTGGCTTGAGAGAAAAAAATACGCAAACTATTCTTTACTTTATATTGACATCTATATTTTGTGTAGAAGTATTACCCGCCTGGATTCATAAAACACAGTGTAACACATCAATCAAGATCTAACTGCTGCTAGGTGTCTCTGAGAGTAAAATACCAAATTTATGTTTCTTGATAACAGCAATCCTGCGATAAAAACATTTTAAGCACTAAAACAAAGTTAAAAGAATAAAAATAAAAAGATTATTTAGCTTTCGGAAGTTGCCTGGTAAAGTAAATGGGACTAAATCCAACTAATAAGGTCAACAGAGACATCCTGAATATTGAAAAAACATACTTCAGGAAAAAATATAATACTTCTGAACTATAGTAAAATTTAGGAAAAAAACTACTATTATTGTTTAATAAAAATGAGCTAGACCGGGTTGATGTAATAAAACAAATACTAATGAGTGGAATTCTAAACATTAAAATTACACAAAGAACCCACATACAATAAAAATATCATTAAGATATCTAGAGCATAAATGTATGAAAAAAATAATAATGACTAGCATAACATTTTATTATTATTATATTATTATTAGTAGTAGTAGTAATGATGGTGAATTGAAAGTAGAGTACGTGAGTAAAGTGGTGGGAACAGTAGAGTAAGGTATAAAAGATGTAACTGTAACTGTATGTAGCATTACAAGTATTTATAAAGCGCCAACAAATTCCTTAGCGCTGTACAATAGGAGAGACAGAATAACAAGTATACATACACGTTACACGCATGGAACAGTAGGAGAGAGGACCCTGCTCGAGAGCTTACAATCTAGATAGGCCTGAAGACTTCATTACTCAAGTCCTTAAACGTTATACAGCATTATTCAGTGACCATACGTGAACTCCTATTATAGCTCTTTACATCAGCCTGCCTGGGTTTTCGGTATGTTAACTAACTTATTATTATTATTATTATTATTATTAATTATTAAGCATCAACACATTCTGCAGCGCTGTACAAGGTGCAATGGGTAAAGACAGGTCAGACAATTCAACAATACATAATGGAGACAGGTCAGTATTGCTGCCAGCAGATAAAGGAGGATACGAGGACCCTATTCCCGTGGGAATTTACAGTCTAGATAGGTGAGGGGATTAGAAACAGGAGGGGGGCTGCAGTGACTAGTTAATGCAGGGAGAGGTGAGGACTGTTTTTGGGTCGGTCGGATGTTTTGTTACGGAGTTAGGTGGTAGGCTTCCCTAAACAGAAGGGTCTTTAGGGAGTGTTTAAATGAAGTAAGATTTAAGGACAGTCTGATTTTGCGAGGAAGCGCGTTCTATAGGGTCGGCGCCGCACGAGAAAAGTCCTGCAGTCTGGCATGTGAAGAGGTAATGATGGGGGATGCCAGGCACAGGTCATTGTTGGAACGTATGGGATGGGCTGGGGTGTATTTGGTGATTATTGAGGACAGGTAGTGGGGGACGGTGTTAGTGAGGGTTTTGTACGTCAGGATGAGTAGTTTGAATTTGATTCTGCTGTGAATGAGGAGCCAGTGCAAGGATTCACAGAGAGAAGCAGCAGAGACAGAGCGACGGGTGAGATGGATAAGCCAGGCTTATGTGTTTAGGATGACTGCAGGGGGGAGAGGTGGGAGATAGGAAGGCCAATCAAGGGGTTGTTGCAGTAGTCCAGGCGGGAGATAATAAGAGAGTGGATAAGTTGCTTGGTGGTGTTAGCAGTCAGAAATGGATGAATTTTGGCAATATTACGGAGGTGATTGCGGCAAGACGATGAGAGTGATTGGATGTAGGGGCTGAAGGAAAGACTGGAGTCAAGAGTCACTCCAAGGCAACGGACTTGTGCAGAAGGAAGGATAGTGATACTGTGAACAATTATGGAGAAGTCAGAAATTGGAGTAGAGTTAGAGGGGGGAATTAGAAGGAGCTCGGTCTTGGACATGTTGATCTTCAGGTAGTGAGCGGCCATCCAGGCAGAGATCCCAGACAGACAATCACTGACCTGAGAGAGAACGGAGGGGGAGAGATCAGGAGTGGAGAGGTAGATCTGAGTGTCATCAGCGTATAGGTGTCTAACTAGAGCCCGAGGACCAATATTTTCCCTTGGCCGTCTCGAGTCGTTCGCCTTCGCCAGTTCCCGGATTCTCCCCTCAGCCCGCAGCGCTGGAACAATGTCAGATCTTAATTTCTCCCAATAAAGCAGACGACACTCTTCATATTGAGTTAAGCAGACTCTGACTATTTCACATGGCCTGCTTTTATTTGGTTCAAAATCAGATAACAACAGTTAACATTCCCGCCCCCAGACATTTTGGCACTGCCATTCAGCCTGCTCTCCATCAGGTCCTCTCAGAGTGCAAGCTCTTGAGCAGGGGCTTCGCTGATACTGTTCTATGTGTTTAACTTGCATGTATATTGGTTATCCTGTTTTTCCCATTGTACAGCGCTATGGTACTTGGTGGCGCCTTATAAATAACTGTAACTGCAGTCATACAGAGCACAGGTCCTTGTTTGGGGGGACTCCAGGGGAGCAGCGGCAATCCAAGGGTACCTTTTGATAGCTTGGCCCCCTAGGGTGTCACAGTCCAAAAAGCACCCAGATCCGGGGGCAGGGGCAGCATATAGCAGTTATTGCCAGCTGATGCCGCATGGTCACTGCTGCCTGAGCTCCTGGGGTCAAGAAAGGCTCAGCAATGTGGGTTCCCAATGGAGCTCCCTCCTGAAAATCACCACAACGGTAGCTCGTGTAGCGCTCACTCCCGGAGGAGCCGCTGAAATTAAACCACGGGTCAGTCTCCCCGCACTAGGGAATAAATATACTCCAACACCGCTGTAAGTTTTACAAGTTAAAAGGTTTACTAAAAAGATTTGCAGCTCTTGAGACACGGTATATGCAGGAAAATTTACAGTACTTTCGTAACACGATAAACGCGTAGCGGTAAAAGAAACGAAAACACGAGGGCTTCGTATTTTCGGAAAAAAAACCCCGACCGAGCAGAAATTTAAAAGATACGAAATTCGAGGAAAAACCGCGTAGCGGGACACAATAAAATACACAGTTCTCGTATCACGGTAAACGCGCAGCGGGAACAAAAAAAGGAAAAAATGTTCGGAATGTAACTTTAACTTTGCCCCTTGTCCCGATTCGGAAAAGGAAACTGAGTCCTGCACAGGTTAAGTCCCAGAACATGAAGTGGTGTGTATTCGTGTGTATATGGTACCCGGTACTTTTCAACTGGCCAGTGAGTTTACTTTAAAGATGTCTTCGACTAGTCAGTTGGGGCCCTGTGGGTTTCAGAAGGAAAACAGCAGCGTACGCTCTTATTTACATACGGCCTTGGGGGCCTCTCACCCATCCAGCGCAAGCTTGAGGTTCTGCTGACCCAGGACGTCTCTCCGCTCGATGTTGACTGGGGACGCCAACCACCGGATCTGTTGTCTGGCCCTCTGTCTGTCAGCCGCGACTCATCCAGCTTACCGCCTGCTCCCCGCTTCGCTCGACCGCGGTACTCCTCACTCGAGGGGTCTTCTCTCCTTCAACTGCACTCGGATGGTATAGAGGGTGATGTCTGTGTCCCGCAAGGCTGGGTGACCCAATCCTAAGGCCCAATCCACTCTGTCTGCGCTCCGGCCTATCTTTTGGTCTCTCCTTCTCTGTATGCATCCGCTCTCCTCTGCTCCCTGGCGCGCTCTGCCTGTTCTCCACGAGGTGCAGGATGTACAGTCTCTCCAAAACCCACCCACTTCCTGTTTCTTCGCAAAGCATGCCGGGACATGTAGTTCGAATGTCCAGTGTCTTTAATCGTGATTGTCTCCATCTTGTGGCCAAAAATGGGTACTGCCACAGTAAACTTTAACACATCGCTACACTCGCATGAGGAGGACCCCAACCCCAAAAGAGCACCCCACTGGATCAAAGGGCTTTCAGGGCACCGAGGTTTAAAGTTTCTGCAGATGGCTCCATTAAAGTAAATACTGGCTAGTCCTGGAATGGGATTGGTTGGCCCGTCTAGCTCCTTGGATTGTGATTGGCTGGGGTTTCAAACCTAGCTCAAGCTTGGAAACCCAGGCTTCCCCTGATGGCAGATAACACAGTGAACATATGGGACAGGCTTAAAAGGCATTTTGATTACGTGTGAATGGGGGGAAAAGTCACAAAAACACCACTTTAAACATTAAAACATAAACAGACAAATAGCTTACATGAGGGGAATAGCAAAGGAGCGAGGTTTTAGTACAGTCCACAGACTTTGAGCAAGGGGTTCCACGAGAAGGTGATACTTGAAGCCATAGCTGGTGATGAGTTTACCCAGTGAGGAGGTATAGATGGAGAAGAGCAGAGGACCTAGGACTAAGCCTTGAGGTACACCGACTGACAGAGGCATTGAAGAGGAGGAATTGCCAGCAAGGGATACTGAGAAGGATCTATTGGAGAGGTACGATTTTAGCCAGGAGAGGGTGGTATCACAGAAACCAAGAGAGAAGAGGGTCTCTTTGAGGAGGGGATGGTCGACTGTATCAAAGGCAGCTGAGAGGTCCAGTAGGATCAGTATGGAGTAGTGGCCATTGCATTTAGCAGAGAGGAGGTCATTGGTAACCTTTGTGAGAGCAGTTTCTGTTGAATGTTGGGCACGAAAGCCAGATTGCAGTGGGTCAAGAAAGGAGTTACAGGATAGTAAGAGGGTTAAGCGGTCGTAGACTAGTCTTTCTAGCAATTTTGATGCTAGTGGAAGTAGTGAAACTGGACTGTAGTTTTCAGGAGAATGTGGGAATAAGAATGTGAGAATGAGAATAGCTTCACTACCAAGTGATTTTCCAAAAAAAAACATTGCCAGAAACCAGTGTTTTTTGTAAAATCATTTTGAATGAATTATACATTAACCCCCTCGTTGCGGAGGACGCGCTCAGCGTGTCCACCCGCAGGTAACGTTCCTTGCAGAGGACGCGCTGAGCGCGTCCTCCCTTTGAGGCCAGCGATCGGCCGGGTTCCGGCTGATCGCTGTGCCCCCGGTGCGGGCTGACATCCTCGATGTCAGCCCAGCACCAGGAACCGCCGCCGGGCTAATTAGATGTCATCGCGGCGGCGCAATGACATCTAATTCAGGCGCCCCCCTGTCGGTGCGGAGGAGGCACCTGAAAGAGAGGGGGGGAGGTCCTTCGGATCTCTCTCCCTCCCGATCGCCGGCGTTGCGGGGGTTAATCCAGGCACCGTTTGGAAGGGCACAGCCTGCCCTTCCTAACGGTACCTGGAATTAACCCCATGGGGGCCGGATCACGAATCGGCGCCGAAAAGCGCCGGTTCGTGATCCTTTCCTGGAGCTGGCCGACATCTTGGATGTTGGCCAAGCTTCTGGGAATGCCCCCGAGGACTGGCGTCATCGTGCATAGCACGATGACACCAGTCCTGGAGTTAACCCCTAACTGCCACCAATGGAGGAGATAGGGGGTTCCAATGAACCCCCTATCTCCCGAACCGTGGCAGTTAGGGGTTAATGTTTGATATTGTTGGATCGGCCAGAGCATGGCCGTTCCAACGATACCAAACATGAGTATGAAAAAAAGTTTAAAAAAAAATATATATATATTTTAAAATAAAATAAACAAAACAAGTTTCTTTTTTCTTTTTTCTGGTTCGTTAATGCAGCAATATTGTTCCCATTTCAATTATAATGTGAACAATGATGCTGCACTAATGATTTTTGTATGCGGTGCGTGTTAAAAATCGCGTAATTTTCCCCCAAAAAAAAGTAACGAGACCCCATCTCTAATTTTTTTAACAAGCACACCCCATACAAAATATAACCGCAATTGCTCGCATGTTAAAATGTGAAAAAAAAACACTTTACACGTTGTAAATGATTGAAAATTCATATTTTATTGCATTTTTTTGTTATAATATACAGACTGGTCATGACGTATACATATAATAATGACATATTATGAATCTGCCGAGACTGACGGAAAGAACGATATATAATATGTCTGGGTCATATACTAAAATAAGCCTTCAAAACACGTTTAAACATGATGAGCAAAATCGGTAAAAATGACCTCAGCACAGAGGCGGGAAATGCCTCAGCAGCGAAAGGGTTATGAAATATTTAAGCTTATATCCATTGTATTTCTTACTGTAAATGTTTCTTACTGTACTATGATTATAGTTCTCTCAAGGGGTATAAAATCAAAAGAATAGTTCTACTACATTATTGTGTCAACTATATGGAAATCCCTGATGAAAACGATCTAGCCAAAATGTTGTTCTGAGAGCTGTTGTTCAACTTTTTCAGTATTTTTGGTGTTTAATGGTTACTTTTCTGTTATACTTAAAAGCTTCACTATCGATATAGAGAAATCTCGGGCTTCATAGGCACCACCTGATGCCCCGATATCGAGATCTTGGTATGAAATTCAGTGTATGGTTACCTTTCCTAGCCATTCGGCTTTTCTGAGAGCAGGCAGTTCAAATGTTTTTTTTTTTGGAGAAAGTATTTTACCAGGAAGGATGCATTGAGATTTCTCTCGTTTTCAAGTGTGTCCTGGGTGGCGAGTATGTGCCGTTAGGTGTCTTGACCAAGGACACTTACTGGAGAGATGCTATTGCCAGGATCGAACCTGTGTCTCCACAGTGTCTCTCCACGGCTATAGAGCAGTGATGTTACCTCAACTCCACCCAGCCAGTACATGTTGACGAATTGCCTGCACATACGGTGCCTGTTCGAGGGAAGTTAACTCCCCCATAGAGAAGCAATGCTTCGTCTATTCAGAGAACACAAAACAGCATGGAATAGTTGCCGAAATGCCCTGCTGTTCAGTGGTTTCATTCGACAGATTTATTCAGGGGAATCCCATAGGCTTCAATGTTAAAAATGTTCCTGTTTTAAAACAATATCAAATAAACCGTTTATTATTTTATTCTGTTCTAAAGAGTCTCTTTATTTTTCGATTTTTTTTTTAGGATCTTTTAGGCATTTTTCGGGATTTTTTTGTCAACATTTTTTTCCCGTTTTTATTTCAAATGTTTTTTTTACTTTTCTGTAACAGACCTTTTTATTATCATTCATTGGATCTTATATGTAAATTCCAGCCATTTTCATTCAGTATTTTGTTTGCAAACAGCGTTTACATTTTCAAACTTTCAAGCGTACTGTTTTTTTTTTCACCTCGTTCGTCTGCGTGTCGGCTTTTTCCGGCTGCTGCTCTGCACTGTGATCGGCAGCTAGTCGGGTTTCTCCGGCGTGCTCGGTGGGGTTAATCCAGCTGTTTTCTGCGGGTTTCGGTGAGTATTCGGTTAGTGTTCGGTGGGTTTGCGGCGAGAATTACACTACGGGGGCCCTGCGGTGCTTGCTGAATACACCGCAGGGTCGGCGAAATAGGATTGCTGAATCGCCCCGAAATGCAGGGAACGAAAAGTCACCGAACGTACGGTGACTTTTCGATTCTCTTTGAATAATCCTGATAGCTTCCTTTTCTGGAGTCTGACTGTCCAATTATTAGTGCAGCATCAAAGATAGGGCTTTGTATGTGCATCATTCAGTCTTCTTGCTCTGTCATTTTTCAACTTTATATTGTTCTTCTATGTCCTTTAAAATTTGCAAGTAAATCTTCTGACTCAGTCGGATTGTAGGTGGTGAATTTTGTGATTTCATTTGAAACATCTTTTTCTTCCCCTAAAATGAGAATGGATATTAATGATGCCAAGTCACATTGCCTCATGTTTTTTGGATTTCCTTGGTGGCCTTACAGGTGGTAACAATCTCAAACCTGACGGACCTGTATCATTGAAATTCATGAATAAGGAAACCTTTGAATCACTTAACATTCTGATGGATGAAGATGATGATGAATTATTTTAGCTTCTATCTTAGATCTGATTAGAAGCAGACATGGTTTTGAATTGTATGGTCTTCTATCTTTGGAACCATTTAACACAAAAATGGATGAGAATGATGTTGATTCACTTCACCTCCTGTCCCTAGAACTAGATAATGTGTCGAAAGATAGCAATAGTTTTTATCACTTGTTTTTTTACCACTAAGCTACTTAAAGTGAACCTAATCCATCAATGCAAGATAATGTTAACTCTTTTGAATATGCATACAGCTCTGTGTATACATAGTCAAATCTCTAGTAAATAGATAGATTTTTTTATTTATTTTTTACCTGTGACATCTAACGTTGCATTAGTTTGACATCTAGATCTTGTATTGATGATGGGAGAGTCGGACGCTTCGTAAAGTCTTCTCCATCACATCCCAAAGATTCTTAATTGGGTTAAGGTCTGACGGTGCACGGTAAGTGGTGACTTTTTTTTTCTGACAGGCAATGTATATTATTATTATTATCATTGTCATCATATATATATATAGTGCCAACAGTTTCCGCAGCGCTTTACAATAACCAAAGGGAATGAGATAAACAGACATATGATGGAAACAAGAGGTGTAGAGGGCCCTGCTCGTAGGAGTTTATAGTCTAGAGGGATTGGGGTTGAGGAAGTCAAGAGGAATTTTACTGGATGGCAGGATCATTAGTGCCAGTGGTTTGGGAATGGTGAGGCCATAGAAGCAGTTTCAATCATGTGTGAGTAGGTGAGTAGAGGGAGGAATTGCATCAGTGATGTGGTACGCTAATTTGAAGAAATGGGTTTTGAGGGATTTCTTGAAGGCCTGAAGGTCAGGGGAGAGTTTGATAGGGTGAGGCAAGTCATTCCACAGGACCAGACCTTCCCGTGAGAAGTCTTGGAGGTGAGATTTGGCGGTGCTGGTATAGACAGATGACAGGTGGAGATCGCTTGGGGACAGGAGTTGTCTAGATGGGACGTGCCTGTGGAGTAACTAAGACATGTTGGGAGGAGTCGAGTATCAATATTCTAAACTGTATCCTGGAATGTACAGGAAGCCAATGGAGGGACTGGCAGAGTGGGGAAGGTACGCGAGGTGCGTCTGGTGAGAAAAATAAGCCTGGCACTTGCATTCATTACACATTGCAAAGGGGCAATACGAGAGTTGGGGAGGCCAATATTAAACATACACTAAAAATAACATGTAGAGTAACTAGAAAATACACAATACAAATATGATAATGGTTGAGGAAGTTGAATCCTTGGTTAGTTTTAGCCTATTCCTTAGCCATGACTTGACTAGAAATAATACATATAATGTGCATTACAAGAAATTCAATGTATTCATTTAAGGACCCCATTGCATGACATTAACATTGTTCATTTACTGTATATGACGGATAACGAGTAGTGGAAATAAAGCAAAAAAAGGGTGCAAGGAGGACATGTGACGCACAGCTAGGGGTACTCTGTACAATTTATTACGCTGAACCACATACTATTTTCAGCCATTTCTCTTCAAATTGTTGATTTATTTTGAGAAGTTCTTTATTATTTTCACAGCTGCACCATTTACAACACTTTCTGTACTATAGCGTAGAGTAAAAATAAGGATGCGAAGAAAATGTTTGTGTTACGCCATGGAGAGGGCCCACATTTTTTACTCATTTTTAGCTCAAAAGTAGGGAGAGTTTGGTTACATCAGGAAATTCAGAATTTACATTTTTGAAGTGAAATAACCAAATGATAGAATAAGAGAACTTTTTTCCATGTGCCATAGTGTGTGTGTGTATAGATATATATATATATCTACGTACTGCTATACTCGTGATTTTTATATATATTATATACATTTATAATCATACTGCTAGGCATAAAACACAGATATTAACTATAAGCAGTATAATAGCATAAGGTATAAAAACCAAACTAAAAATGTAGTCTCACTAACTTAAAGTTAATGAGTTTCTTTTCAAAACAAAAGTGTTTTTTTTTTGTTTTATCGATTTATTTATTATTTTTTTTTACATACAAATATACCAGTGAAACAATATAAATTAAATTACATTTTCCAATACCTTTTGTCCTGCTGGTCTCAAATTAAAACAATCAGAAGGAAAAGAAAAGCAAACAAGAAAAAAACAGAACAAACAAACATACATCCATACCTACATTTCTTGTTTTTTCATACCCATTTTTTTTAACATTAGGATTCCTCAAATCTATGATTGTTTCCCTCCCATATTTCCCAAACCACCTCGTTTGGATTCTGGGGGTGAAGTTTTAATGTAAATAAGTGTTAGTATTCATATGAGACAAAAACACAGATTTCTTGGTGGATAAATTCTCTTCCACCAACTCATGTTTTGCATGATTGTACAAAAATGTATAATAATAATAATAATTCATTAAATAGTATCATCAGTAAAGAGGAGAGTGTTATTAAGACAACCCAGGACAGTGTTCTGGAGAAGCTTTTCATGGTTTGACCATAGAAAACATCTCCATGGATTAACACTGTTTTGAAAACCATTATATCCATCAATGAAAACTATAAAACTTGGCAAAATTGTAGCTTTGGCTAGATAAGGCTGGCCACAAATCAAAATGTGCCAGTTAGTGAGGAAAGCAGCTGAGGTCATTTATAAAGGAGCAGGGGAGATATAAACAAGTAAGATGAAGGAAACCATCCATTGGAAACTGTAAGATGAGTGCCCCAAAAATACTTTCACGGAAAGGTAGTGGGAAGAAAGTCACTGCTGAAAAACAAACTAAATAAACATTCCAAATTCCATTTAGAGCTTGTCAAAAGAGCGAGAGAGATACACTACAGATGTAGAAAAAGATTCTATGTTGTTATAGGCCAAAATCAAAGTTTTTGACCTCAGCACCAAACACTACAGGCTCAATTTTGTTTGGTTCCATTAGGGTAATCTGCTTTTTGTTTTGGCTACAATTAACCATTTTTTGGTTAGGAAAGTTTAATCAAGGGCCCTCTGGCATTTCGATTCTAAATGCCAAATCTGTTTGACTTGACTCAGTCGATATTTTGAAAAACATATTAGGCGACTTGTCTATAATTTTTTTTTAAGAAAAACAAACAGCTAAATGAATTAAGTCGAGCTCTATGAGAGGCAGAAAATGTACTCTACTAATAACAGTTAAAGCATAATTATCATGACAAAATATAGTGGTTGCATCAAGTGAGGATACTTTTCATTTGCCAGCAGAGGAATATGTTTTAGAACTGAGTACAAATAGGTGAGAAATTCAGACGGATTGTGCAAGGAAATCCATTGTAGTTTGCAGGCAGCCAGAGTCTATTACTAAGGTAACAATAGATACACAATAAAACAAAACATCTACACTTGAGAGATTTATCTCTTAGGGCAGGGCTCAAAATTTCAGGTCCTGAGTAGGGATGAGCCGAACACTCCCCGAGTTCGGTTCGAAGTCGAACCCGAACTTTCCAAATGTTCTGGTCCGAACCCGAACCCGAACTCGGACCCCATACAAGTCAATGGGGCTGAAAATTCGATTTTTAGAGTGCTGTCCAAGAGGGCATATATGCTAGATATTTGCCATAAAAAAGTGTATGGGGGTCTGGGTAGTGCCCTGGGGGACAGGAAACAAGGACAAAAAGTAAAAAAAAAACGTTTTTAAAGGGACAGTGAGTTTTCCATGAAATAAGGGTTAAAAATAAAAATGAAAAATTCCTTCAAATATCGTGCCTAGGAGGTCCCCATAACCTGCCCGTGAAGTGGCGGATTTCTAGGATGTATAGAAATATGTAAAAACTAAAAAATTACATTTCAAATGACGGTAAATGCTTTTCCTTTAATCTATCCATAAACAACTGCTTGGGGCGGCAGTCTGTATGAAAAGAGGAGACATTTTCGGACACGCAGAAAAAGTTTACTGATTTTTTGGCGCTGAAAAGCAGGAGAATGAATGGAGAATGGAAAATTCTAGGTCAAAATAGGCTAGGGTCAGACTAGCGAATTTTTAACATGCGTTTAGGCGCACTTAATCACGGCCGCACTAGCATCAAATGACGGGCAATGACAGCCAATATACGAAGTACGGTCGCACGAAAGTCCGGCTGCGCAACGCAAGTGGAAAATTAACGCATTTATTCGAGAACGCAGAACCGCTATGTCATGGAGCTGATGTAACGCTCCATGCTTCAAACCCCAAGAGACTGTTATGTTCATTTATATTGTGTGATTTTTGATATATTTTACATCGTTTGGTTTTAGTTTAATTTAGTTTAGTGTAAAATGGCATAGCTTTGGTTTTAAAAATAATTATATTCCTGTAGGTAAATGTGTTTTTGTATATACAGTAAACAAGCTTTACTGCTGTGTAATTTATGCACCAGGGCTTTTCCCATTATCTAGCTGCATGTTTAATTCAAGGGATCTCTGATAGTGTGTGTTTAATCTGATGTGTTAGAACAATGGATATACAAATGTTGTGAGTTGAAGGCTAGAGAATGCAAAGAATGTTTATTGTAAATAACTGACATAATGTAATTAGTATGGGTATGCAAATTATGACTGTTGGACTTCAGCCTAAATGGTGGCGTTTTGTTCATTAAAAAGTCAGAGAACTCTCAGAGCTCAGAGAGAGAGAATCCTGTTTTAAAGCATACAGCCACGCCTGGTGTCTTAATTACAAACTACGCTACACTCCACACTCACCCTCAGAAGGCAGAGAGCGGCCTTCTGGAGATTCCTAACGGCTCCAGGGCAGAGGAACAGAAGCAGGCAGGTCAAGCCGCTCGAGGCGCTGAGGACAGTGCTCCCAGTAGCCTGGTTGACCACAACGAAGGGGTGTCTGGAGAGCCAGGACAGACGGAAGGGAACGGTTCCTTCACACGCTAGTACGGATGTACAGAGTGCGCTGCGTCCACTAGCGGCGTGTGTGCGTGATTTGGAGATGTCAGACCCTGCTCATGTCCGGCCAACATAACGTCCAGACACCCAAAGTTTCCTGGTTTGGATCCGTAAAAAATCACGCACAAAAATGCGCATCGTATGACCGTTTTCGCGCATTCCGTGAAAAAATAAGGCAATGCGTTCGGACGCACTTTTTGACGGTCGCTGTGAAAAATGCGTTAGTCTGACCCTAGCCTTATCTCACTTTCCAAATCGGCTATTTGGTCCAGATTGTTCGCTTTTCCTGCCATTCTCCTGGTTTTCACCTTTCTCTGAACAACCCTGAGAGAGAGGTGAAAGCCAGGAGAACTGGCAGGAGAAGAGAACAATCTAGACCAAATAGCCAATTTGGAAAGTGAGTTAAATGGGAGAATTTTTCTGGCTTGGCTATTTTGACCTAGAATTTTCACTTCTCCAGTTATTCTCTTGCTTTTCACCGCTCTCTGAATAACCCTGTGAATGTTTAATCCCGAGGTGAAAAATAACATTGCTTAAGGCTGGGGTCAGATGAGCACAGTTATCACGTCCGTGTTGCCGCACATTTGTACGTCCGTGGCAGCATAGCATTCTGATCAATGGAGCCACACACACGAAGTACGTCTGCACGGAAGTGCGGTTGCATGGCGGTCGCAGCAAACGGACGCAGGTTAGGCAAGAACGTAATACTGCTAGAACGGACGTGCGAAGTGCGCCACGTCCGCAACGTTCGTGTAGCTTTGTATGTGAGTGATGAAACGAGGTCAGATGGACTGCATTTATACGTCCAGCATTTTTGACGGACAGAATGTTTTTTCATTTTAATTTATTTTCCCTGCTACATCAGTCAAAAAATACGTCAGTGAAAAAAACGGACTGTTTGGCCACTACCTTGTTGTCAGTCAGTAAGTACGTCCGTACTGCACGGACGCACAGTCCGTACAAAATGTGCTCATCTGACCCTAGCCTTAGATGTTATTTTGAATTTTTTTCAAACACAAGTTAACCACTTGGCTGCTATGGACACGCTCAGCTCGTCCAGCCAAGTGGTTCTCCTGTGCTATGGACGCTCTGATTCCGGCGGATTGCTGCGCCCCCCGGTGCGGGCTGACATCTTGGATGTCAGTCCAGCACTCCGGGACCCCAGCGGAGCAATTAGATGTCATCGCGGCGGCGCGATGACATCTAATTCAGGCGCCTCCCCCCGGCATGTGCGGAGGAAGCGCCTGAAAGGGAGGGGGGAGGTCCTTCGGACCTCTCTCCCTCCCGATTGCCGGGGGCAGGGGGTTAATCCAGGCACCGTTTGGAAGGGCACAGCCTGCCCTTCCAAACGGTGGCTGTGATTAACCCCGGGGGAGCCGGATCACGAATCGGCGCTGAAAAGCGCCGGATCGTGATCCTCTCCTGGAGCTGGCCAACATCTTGGATGTCGGCCAAGCCTCCATGAACTCCCCCTGAGGACTGGCGTCATCGTGCATAGCACGATGACGCCAGTCCTGGAGTTAACCCCTAGCTGCCACCAATGGTGGAGATAGGGGGTTCCAATGAACCCCCTATCTCCTGATCCGTGGTAGCTAGGGGTTAATGCTTCATTTCATTGGATCGGCCAGAGCATGGCCTTTCCAAGGATACCAAACATGAGCATGAAAAATGTTTTTTTTAAAAAATAAAATAAAAAATATATATATATTTTAAAAAAAAGTGGCTTTTTTTGTTTTTGTTTTGTTAATGCAGCAATATTGTTCCCATTTCAATTATAATGTGAGCAATAATGCTGCACTA
Source organism: Leptobrachium leishanense (assembly GCA_009667805.1). NCBI lineage: Eukaryota > Metazoa > Chordata > Amphibia > Anura > Megophryidae > Leptobrachium > Leptobrachium leishanense. Next base: position 91,193,381 of record CM019066.1, read on the forward strand.
ACGATTTTTGTATGCGGTGCGTTTGTTAAAAAAAAGCAAAATTTTCCCCAAAAAAAAATGTAACGAGACCCCATTTCTAATTTTTTTAACAAGAGCACCCCATACAAAATATAACTGCAAACGATCGCATGTTAAAATGTGAAAAAAAACACTTTACACATAATAAATTATTGAAAATTCTAATTTTATTGCATTTTTGTTATAATATACAGACATGACATAACGTATACATATAATAATGACATATTATGAATCTGCCAAGTCTGCCGGAAAGAACGATATATAATATGTCTGGGTCATATATCAAAATATGGCTACAAAACGCGGTTAATCATGATGAGCGAAAGCGGTAAAAATCACCTCAGCACAGAGGTGTGAAAAGCCTCAGCAGCGAAAGGGTTAAATGCAGCATATTAGGATGTTTTAGGGAAATTAATTCTCTAATCTCAATCAGAAGCAGACACCACCCCACCCTCAGTATGTTGTACAATGTATCAAATTGATTACCAGACTAAAAACACCTGGTGTTATGCCCGTTTGTGAACAGAGGTCATTTAGAGTTGATAATCTTTCCACGTACACATTAGTTTTTAATTCAATATCTAATAAACCGTTGCTTATAATATTCTGCAGTAAAGAGTCTCTTTATTTCTAGATTTTTTAGTATTTTTTTAAGCATTTTCTATACTTTTTTCAAAATTTCCTTTTTTTTTTTCGAACTCGAACCGAACACACCCAAAAAGTTCGAAATTCGCAAACTTTCGAACTGCCAAAGTTCGGGTCGAACTCCGAACCGTCCGAACCCGAACAGCTCATCCCTAGTCTTGAGCTACTAGCCAGGTCTTCTATGTTACTCGCCATCAGTTAACCTACCTAACCCAGTCCCATACTGCACATTTTCCTTGCAGGGATAGTCACTGCACTATGTAAAACATATATGGCACTGAAGGGGTGTTTGTTTCAGTAAATCCCGTTATCCACTGAATCCATTCAGTGGATGACGGGTATTATACAGAGGGGGTCTGTATTGGAGACCCTCTCTGATTCCAATTTACCTGTCACCATCCAGAACAGATGGTGATCATTTAAACATTACAGATAGCCCTGCAGGGCTTTTCATATGGTCCAGGGCTCTCTGCATCACTCAGCCCTGGATGTAAGGCAGTGCAAGGGCTCCTGCGCCTGCCTGTGTGTGTGTGGTGAGGTGCAGGGGGTGTGGAATGAGACCATTCTATGCCCTGTAAACCCTTGCGCTGAACGTGTGATACAGGCTAGCGATGCAGGTGTTACATTATTTTCTATGGCAGAACTAATATATGGAGGGTGCAGGGCAGCGTGCAGCCAATGTATACAGCCAGGGCCAGACCATGACATTGTGTTGCCTGGGTCCAAAGATGATATGCTGCTGCCCCCCCAAAACTATTCCCACAATACACACCCATGCTTATCACAGAGCTCCACAACCATAAAACTCACAGTAATACTGTGTAATAATGTGTGACATGAGAGCTGCATTTATATACAGTTGTGTTCAAAATGATTCAACCCCCAATGCTGTAAAGGGTTTTAGGGAATTTAGTGTACATTTGTAATTGTATTCAGAATGAAATCCTACAAGGACTTTTTAAAGAACCATATGCAACTAAAATGACATCAATTGGTTTTGTAATACAGTAGTAAATGTTTCTTTTGTGAATTCTTCATTGACACAATTATTCAACCCCTTAAAGACTACCACTCTGAAGAACAGAGGTTCATTCAAGTGTTTTCAATCAGGTATTGAAAACACCTGTGGATGTCACGGAGCAGCAATAAAGCATAATAAGCACCAATTAGGCAGCTTTAAAATGACTGTGATACTAAGCTCCTTCTAGACATTTACTGGTGTGGTTACAAACATGGTGAAGTCAAGAGAATGGTCCAGGAAGACAAGAGAAGAGGTGAATACTCTTCACAGGAAGGGCAATGGCTATAAGAAGATTGCAAAGATGTTAAACATACCAAGAGAGACCATAGGAAGCATCATTCGCAAATTCAAGGCAAAGGGCACTGTTGAAACGCTATCTGGTCGTGGCAGAAAGAAGATGCTGACTTTAACTGCTGTGCGCTACCTTAAGCGTAGAGTGGAGAAAAGTCCCCGTGTGACTGCTGAGGAACTGAGAAAAGATTTGTCAGATGTGGGTACTGAGGTTTCAGCTCAGACAATACGGAGCACACTGCGTAATGAAGGCCTCCATGCCAGAACTCCCAGGCGCACCCCCTTGCTGTCTCCAAAGAATAAGAAGAGTCGACTGCAGTATGCCACAAGTCATGTGGACAAACCACAGAAGTTTTGGGATAGTGTTCTGTGGACTGATGAAACAAAATTAGAACTGTTTGGGCCCATGGATCAACGCTAGGTTTGGAGGAGGAAGAACAAGGCCTATGAAGAAAAGAACACCTTGCCTACTGTGAAGCATGGCGGGGGGTCAATCATGCTTTGAGGCTGTTTTGCTTCTGCAGGTACAGGGAAGCTTCAGTGTGTGCAAGGTACCATGAATTCTCTTCAGTACCAGGAGATATTGGATGACAATGTGATGCAGTCCGTCACAAACCTGAGGCTTGGGAGACGTTGGACCTTTCAACAGGACAATGATCCCAAGCATACCTCCAAGTCCACTAGAGCATGGTTGCAGATTAAAGGCTGGAACATTTTGGAGTGGCCATCGCAGTCACCTGACTTAAATCCGATTGAGAACCTCTGGTGGTGTAACCAGAATCCACTAGGTTCACTCAGGACGAGGCCGGACCGGACAAGAGCAAGGATTGTCTGAACACGAGTCTCTTCAGGAAAGACAAACTTTATTGTGATATCACAACAGATGCTCAAACAGGATTCAATCGCAAAGAATGAGCCCCGAGTCCCTCGTGACATCCAATCTTATACTCCAAATACATAATTAGGTACATCCCAATCAGCCCACCTCCCGATGACACTCTCCCACCTCCCTTTGGCTAATACAAAGACATTCCATTAAATTGGCTGTAAATTGGCAAACTTCATGTTAGTTTCAGTGAATCATAATTAGTTGCTTTTCCCATCCCGGGCTGCGCCCCCCTCCCTAGCGCCTACAATCACTTGTTGTAGTTAACACCTGGTCTGATCTCTATACTCCTTTGTATTTCTGCGGGCCTCAATGACCTTGGTGTATCCACTTCTCTTCTCTCCTCCGTGCCAGGAACAGCATAGATCTTTCTCAGAGTTTTAATTGCTTTTCTGCTAATCTAGCACATTCCTAAATTTCTACGTATGCCTCATTCTAGTTTCAGCTAAAAACCTGCCTAGTTATTTTCAAGTGAACCAATATTCTGAACAAGATGGTCACCTGGCTTATAATGGTGGCCATCTTCCAGCCTATTTCCACTTCATTCCCCCTTGGCTCAAGCCTCAGGCTCTTCTCCTGAGACTTGTAGCCATTACACCTCACTATTTTTATTCTCGAGTTCCTCATACTTTGGGGGGGCCTATTTTCGTTGGGAACATACCTTGTGGGATGATCAGTGGTATCTTTTGTGTCTGTGTGGGTGTCAGTGCTCTCTTGCATAGTGGCAACATTCATAATACATCGTCATCTCACACAATCCATTCAGGGCCGCACTGATCTGTTCCAGTGCCATATCATGTATCATTTGTACCTTTCGTATCTCCCGTACTTCCAGATTCAGTAACTGAATATCCATACTAGTCTTATTCAAAATCTCGTCCATCAGACTGGCATAACTGTTCATTCTTGCCATCAACTCTCTTCCCCATCCAGTCCATGCTGGAGGCCATGCCCATATTCGATCCGCTTTCTTGAATAGCTCTCTCTTCTGTCTTTCAAACACCAGTGGATACCTAGGGTGAAGTGTTGTGTCTGAATTAGTGTCTTCTCCCCTCACCCTCTGGATTGGGATCAATTTAGCCAAATAACACATTCCCGTTACTGTAGGTGGTACCCATGTGTAACACACTCTTTCACAGCACACCTGGTACTCTTTCACTATAAATAATGACAAATGTAGTGTTCCCTTTGATATCACTATCGCAAACGGTCTCAGCCGTCTCATCATATCCACTACATCCTGCCTTCCATTGGTCACATTCGCAATCACCTCCTCCTGTTCGCTTGTGAGCTTTCTACATTGTATGTATATAAAATTTGACTGCTCCTTCAGTCCTGTTCTGAATATGTAAATGTAGGATGTCCAGTTGAACTGGCTTGAGTTACATAACCCACCCTCGTTATTTATCTCCTTATCTGGGCCTAATTGAAAACACCACTCTGGTTGGTACACTGGTCCTGTTATAGGGTACCCGGGACTGAATACTTCTGGTTTCTCCCTTGACATATCAACTGCCTGTACTGTAACATTTTCTGATGCAAACATACTCAAGTTCATTGGGACAGGTGCGAATAGTATATAAATTGTCTCTGGGTGCAGTCTACTACACACCCAACATGTAGTTTGCCCAGACTTTTTAGCATAGTCATATTTAAATTGCACAAGTAAATGTCCTTTTAGCTGGGTTCCAGATAGCGCCTCTCGTTTTTGTCTCCACATGGTACGGTTCTCCATTACCGGGTGCGTACCATTCCAGATGTGGGAGATATCCACTTTCTCGAGGGTGCTTGGGCACCTGGGGCATACTCCACGTGATAGTCCATAAATCAAATTTGCAAACTACAAAATCAGTACCACAAATGCCCCAAATATCAAAATACCTTGGGCAATTCTTTTCACAGTCACATAAACCCAATCTCTCCCCACGGAATTTCAAAAACAAAAAAACATTTCCGGCAATTTCTGCATTGATTTACCTAACAGTACAACCTGATCATTTAGTTTAGTTTTCCCCAATGCCCGAAGGTCCCCCCTTAGTTCATTAATCAGAGGGGTAGGCCGTCCAAACATAAGTTCGTATGGACTTAGCTTCAATTGGGGGATTGGCCTGCACCTAATGTGCAATAGGACTATCGGCAGCACATCCAACCAGCCTAATAGCAAATTTTCTGCTCGTTCAACTTCGGTTTCTTTTGTGTCTTCTATCTTCTCCATACTCCCCCATTAATTTTACGCCGAAGAATTTCAGCATCATTTTGTATACTCTGCGGAGTCTTTGCTGAACTTCTGAGGTGTTAATCATAAAACATGTCTCTTGAGGGTTCAGAGGAGTGGAGTAGAAATTTCGGCCTTGGGACCAGACTGGGAAAAGCCATTGGATATAATCATAATTGAGTTCTAATAGTTCATAGTCATTGTGCCATTTGTGCAAAACAATTTCAATAAATTCGCCTCCAGATTAAAATTTTCTCCAATTCATATAAAATTCGTAGTTTGGCATGGCAGGTTGGTCCTCTTGCTTGCAGAGCAGGACTTTGGCTTGATCAGTTGTTAGCAATGGTGTTGCAGCCGCTTTTGCGGCCTGGTCAGCGCGCCTGTTGCCTTTCAGGATTTCATCATGACCTTTCTGGTGGCCATGACAGTGCATGATACTGACAGCACTTGGTTTCCATACAGCTTCTAGAAGGGCTGTGATTTCAGCTGCATACTTGATTTGTTGTCCTGAGGAAATAAATAGGCCTCTTTCTTTGTAGAGTGCACCATGTGCATGGACCGTCATGAAAGCGTACTTGGAGTCAGTGTAGATATTCACTCTTTTGCCTTCGGAGATTTGCAGAGCCCTTGTTAGAGTTGTTATCTCAGCAAGTTGTGCAGATGTATGGCCTGGTAGAGAATTTGCTTCAATAATCTCTTCTGCTGAGACAACTGCATAGCCGGAGACTTTCTTCCCATCATCCATGTAGCTGCTATCATCAGTGAACAACTGTAGATCGTATTTGTCTAGGGGTACGTCTTTCAGATCTGGCCTGCTACTGAACACTTCTTCCATGACTTGGAGGCATTCATGATCTGGATCCTCTTCACAGTCAGGCAGTAAAATAGCAGGGTTCAAGGTAGCGATGAGGTCCAAATGAACCTGTGGATTCTCACACATCATAGCTTGGTACTTCGTCATCCGGCTGTTGCTGAACCAGTAACTTCTTTTTACATCAAGCAGGGCTTTGACAGCATGGGTCACCTTGACATGAAGAACCTGTCCAAGGGTCAGCTTGTCTTTGGTTGGGGTATTCGGCATACTGCTTCTTTTCTTTCTGCCCCCAGTGCACACTTAGTACCTGTTAATTGAAAACCTAGATATTTCACAGTCTGTATACATATGTGTGCTTTCTTTTTGGACACTCTGTAACCTGCATGGCACAGCAGATGTAGCAGGGCTTTTGTGGCAGAGAGACAGTCTTTTTCTATGGGAGAAGCCAGTAATTAATCATCAACATACTGTAATAGAACAACTTTGTGTGGCTGAGCGTTGAAGGACAAGAGGTCCTGGCTGAGCGCGCATCCATTGTAGATTCCTCCCACTGAAAAATAAAAAAAAAGGGGCTGGCTTGCTGGAACCAAATGGCTGCAAAAAAAAACGCCTTATAAATCAAGCACCGTGTAATATTTTGTGTCTCCGGGAATTAATACCAATAAATTGTATAGTATCTGTATATTTTGTTTGGCTTTCTGTGGAATGTGATATTGGCTTAAAGCCACAGGCGTTGCACCAGGTTTCAGATTACAACTAATCCGGGCGGGTTTTCCTCCGTCCAGACTCCAGGAATTTCAAGGAGTAGTGTGTGCGGGTCCGGGGCTGCCGAGGTTGGTGCCGAGCGCCATTCTTCTTCTCTTGGCATAATTACTGCAATTTTTTTACAGATTGGGTGTACTGGCTGGCTGGCTGTACTGCCGTGTAAAACTGCCATTCTCAGACAGATCCAATCGAGCATATCCCCCGGGGAAAAATATAATTTGGGCTTGCAATTTGCAAAGGATATCCCGCCCCAGGAACTGGATAGGACATTCGGGCATATATATATACACATTGTATAAACAATATTCAGAGAGGTCTCTCTCCCGTAGCCAAAACGGACTCTTAATATCCCATCAGAAATCAAATAGAAATAAAAATAAGCCATTCCATTGTTATAAGACCATTCCAAATATCTCATCAGTAATCATCTAAAATAATCCTATAACAATAAAATAACTATCCCATCAGAAATCAAATAAAAATATATTTTTAATTGAATTATTAATCATAATTTTGCTATATTTTAACTATATAGAACATAAAAACGGTATAAAACTACTTTAATTATTTCTCAAACTGCTCTTTTAATATTAATTTTCTAACCGTTTCATATATTTCCATTTAATTTGTTAATAAATTGTATTATATTTTGGTAGATAATATTGTATATTATTATATACTTTTTATTGTTATAATCTGTAACAACATAAAAACCAGGACTCCCTTTTTTTTAATTTAATTCTAGCTCTGTGAACAAAACTAGAGTTTTTTGAATAATATCAACACAAAATATAAACATATATCTTGCACTCAACAGACTTCATACATTCTACTGTAGCACACATTAAAAATTAGCTAAACATAGTAATTTTTCTTCTTCATTTCTCTTTAATTTGAATTCGCTGCACAGACACACAAAGGGTTACTTTCTCTGTCTATCAGAGAGCAAAAAAGCCGACTACGGAGAATCTCACTACCTCTCAGCCATTACACACTCTAAATTAATTACTTATCACACTTTACTTTTAATTGAACAGTTTGATAGATCAATTATAAACACAATCAGACAAAAACATTCTACCATATATCATTCAAACCAGCACACACTATTTATAATAACATTCTCTGATTTCACACTCACGCAGAACAGTACAGATATCACATCCGAATAATCAGTCCGAATTACATACACAAGTTATACAGCACTGTAATTTTTTTTTAAAACCTTCTAGATTACCATCTGATCTATTGATCATCTCATTTTCTTCTGGCCCAGGGGGAAGTGGGGGCTCAGAAACTCCTGAAGATCATTACATAATCCACACACAGAACTTGTAAATTATCTTTATTTTACTGGTATATTAAAACACTAAATATATATATAGACTTATTTTCACACTCATCATTATCATCACGGTCCTCTTGGTCTACCAATTTATATATGCTCCCATCGGGCATTTCGATCTTTCCTGGTGGGACCTCTCTGTCTCTTCCACCCACTGCCCCCTCATTTTCCTCCGCAATTCCGCCCGCCGGAGCAGCGGAGCAGTAGCAGCCGCCCGCCTCCCCCCCTCCGTCTGCGCAACCGCGGCACGCAAAACTTCTCTAGCTGCCCCATAATGTGATGGATAGGGCGGAGACAGGGAATCAATTTCCTCCGGCTGTTCTACCAACACCGATCTTTTCTTTTTATTATTTTCTCTATTGGGGGGCACCTGCTTCTTGTTACGTCCCGCCATCATTATAAAATGACTTTTATCTTTTACACAATACTTCCATATATCTATATATGGGTACTGCTCAGAATATCCGCATTTCCCGGTTACTTGGGAATACACTTTCTGTATTAGCGCCGTGTCCATTGACCCCTGCTCTAGCCAGTCTGGAACTAGTAGTGGCCACACAATTGTACACATTCCTGTTGATTTCACTCTAGTTAATTTTACACCATAATCATGTGTTGTATATAGTACTTCAAAATTTCGCACCATATACCATAAGGGTGTCTCACCCTTCTTTACCTTTTTGGGCTTGGATGACCCGTTACCCATTGTTACTCTTAGGCTAGGGTCAGACGAACGCATTTTTCACGTTGTCCGTGAAAAAGTGCGTTCAAACGAATGGATGTATTTCTTCACGGAATACGCGACAGCGGTCATACGATGCGCATTTTCGTCCGTGATTTTGTACGGATCATCAATAAAACCCTTTTTGCGTCTGGACGTTATGTTGGCCGGACGTGTGCAGCGTCTGACGTCTCCTAATCACGCATACACGCCGCTATGCGGCCGCAGCGTACTCTGTACGTCAGTAGTAGCGGTTTGACGTTCTCGAAAAAATGCGTTCGTTTGCCACTTGCGATGCCCGGACGAACTTTCGTGCGGCCGTTCGTCGTATGTTCCCCGGCATTGGATGTCATTTGCTGCTAGTACGGCCGTGATTTTGTGCGGCTAAACGCACGTTAAAACTACGCTCGTCTGACCTTAGCCTTAAGAGCAGTAACCTTTTTACAATCCAGATATTACTCTTTAGCAAGAAAGCTTAGAATTTACGGTCTGGTACTTCAGTCAACAATTCATATATGTCTGACCCGCTTCCTCCGTCAGTAGCCGGACTGCAGTCGCCTGAGCCGGAAACGTATCTTGGGAGTCCACTCTCAAGTTTGCTTTCTCGCAGTGCGAGTAGGCGCTCGATCACTCACAGCACTCTCAGCAATCATTCATAACCCATACTGTACCAGATACTTTCAGCACAAAACAATACATAGACAATTCAACTCTTTCTACTAGCCGAGGGCACACCGTCCCTCCTTTTGGCTCCCTGTACCCAATTGGTTGAACTCTAACTCTTGACTGCTTGTGACTATGTGCACCCCGTTCTATAACTACACTCCCGTCTGCAATTCCAATTTGCCTATGAGTAATTCTACCCACCCGGCACCACTATCTCTGCAGCTACCGTTGGCCCCAATGAGCCCTCTTCACTACACGACATACACACTAGCACTGACTCAGGGCTCTCAGCCCGGTCACAGAAATCTTTCCGCCTTTCCTTTGTCCACGTGGTGAAGCTCTACTTACAAACACTGACTACGACTATGCAACTCCACGCGGCTCCCCTCTCCCTCAAATTCAGGACCCAATACAATCAATCAATCAATACAATCAATAGTTAGCATCCGATCCCCCGGGTCCAGACACGCGCTAGCCACTTTCTGGCTCCCGTGCTTTTGGCGGCGGGCTCAGTATGCCAACGAAACCGTGGCCACGAGTCTCCTTATCCAACTTCGGTCAGACGTTTCCCATTATACCGGTATTTCCATTAGACATACAAACATAGAAGACACTTTACCTATCGCCGTGCTGTTCGCTGTTTCCTCGGACTCAGGGGTGTCCCAGTATTCCCGGGCTGGGGGTCCGTTTGAGACGAGATGAGGTCCACTGAACAGGAAATCCTGCTTGGCGCCTGCAGATGTCAGCTCACCTTCAACGGACGCCCAACCAGCGGGATCACTCGCACCTGCAGTCAACTGCTACAGTGTTCAGCAGTCGTTGCCATGCCGGCAAGGGCCCGTATCCCGGCAATCGAGCCCCCAAGAAATGTAACCGGAATCCACTAGGTTCACTCGGGACGAGGCCGGACCGGACACGAGCAAGGATTGTCTGAACACGAGTCTCTTCAGGAAAGACAAACTTTATTGTGATATCACAACAGATGCTCAAACAGGATTCAAACGCAAAGAATGAGCCCTGAGTCCCTCGTGACATCCAATCTTATACCCCAAATACATAATTAGGTACATCTCAATCAGCCCACCTCCCGATGACACTCTCCCACCCCACGTGGGTTAATACCTCCCTTTGGCTAATACAAAGACATTCCATTAAATTGGCTGTAAATTGGCAAACTTCATGTTAGTTTCAGTAAATCATAATTAGTTGCTTTTCCTATCCCGGGCTGCGCCCCCCTCCCTAGCGCCTACAATCACTTGTTGCAGTTAACACCTGGTCTGATCTCTATACTCCTTTGTATTTCTGCAGGCCTCAACGACCTTGGTGTATCCACTTCTCTTCTCTCCTCTGTGCCAGGAACAGCATAGATCTTTCTCAGAGTTTTAATTGCTTTTCTGCTAATCTAGCACATTCCTAAATTTCTACGTATGCCTCATTCTAGTTTCAGCTAAAAACCTGCCTAGTTATTTTCAAGTGAACCAATATTCTGAACAAGATGGTCGCCTGGCTTATAATGGCGGCCATCTTCCAGCCTATTTCCACTTCAGTGGGACTTAAAGAAAGCAGTTGCAGTGCGCAAGCCTAAGAATGTGACTGAACTGGAGGCTTTTGCCCATGACGAATGGGCGAAGATACCCGTAGATCGCTGCAAGACACTTGTGTCAAGCTATGCTTCACGTTTAAAAGCTGTTATAACTGTAAAAGGATGTTGAACGAAGTACTAAGATTGAATGTCACTTGGGGGTTGAATAAAACTGATAATGATGTGAGCACAGAAAAGACATTTGTGGTTATTTCATTATAAATGTTATGTTATATTTGTCTGACCTACACGTGCCTCTTTGATTTAATTGTAAGCAAGATGACTGAATGATCAAAATCAATGTCAAACTGGCCAAAACACTCAATTTCAGTGGGGGTTGAATAATTTTGAACACAACTGTATGGGGCTGTGGTTACATATGGGGGCTGTATGAATTTGTGGGTGCTGTGAGGGTATGGTTGATTTGGGGACCAAGAAGGGCTGTATAGAAGATGTGTTAAGGAGGCTGTGTCCCCACTGTAGAGTCACAGGGTTATTCAGAGAGTGGTGAAAAGCAGGAGAATTACTGGAGAACTGAAAATTCTAGGTCAAAATAGCCAATTCTGAAAGTGAGAGAAATTGGAGAATTTTTCTGGTTTGGCTATTTTAACCTAGAATTTTCACTTCTCCAGTCATTCTCCTGCTTTTCACCGCTCTCTGAATAACCCTGTCAGTGTGTGGATGCATTTGTGATTTGTGCACGGTTTAAAATGGCAAGGAGAGCCAGGAAGGAGTTAACTGCAAAATTTAGAGGAGCTGATTACTTTCCATGCATTCCTCTCTGAGCCCCCCCCCCAGTGTCCTCTCACCTCAGCTGTGATCAGGGAATGTGACATGAGTTTGTGGATCTACAGATAGTGGCAGAAAGTCCTCTCCTCTTGGGGTCAGTGACAGAGGGGCCAGTGGACCAGACAACTCTGTGATTTCCTGCCTAGTTTCTGTTTAAGTGGAATCACCTGATCACATCACAGCTGAGGTGAGGGAGCGCTACATTGCAAACAATGGGCTGCACACATTTTTACATTTAACTCCTTCCTGGCTCCCACTGCCAATTTAAACAGCACACATCACACAAAATAAAGGGCAATAAGTATTTTTTTCTGGGGTTTAGATTAAGAAAATCTGTTTCTTGTTTGGCAAATAAAGTAATTTTCCCCTTCTTTCGAGGGGGGGGGGTGTCAGGTGATCATACCTCAGGTGGAGATTGTTTCTTGCACAGGCACTTTCCAAGATGCTGCCTTGAGGCGGCACCATTGCCTGTCGTTCTTGCCTTCCATCCAGATTGCACTCTGTGACGTGTGACCTGCCTCTGCCTGACACGCTGTACAACTGCCAGGGAGTACAGGAAGAGATGAGATGTCACATGGTCTCTGTTGTGACAGCATCATGGAGGACCCGCACGAGGCAGAGGCAGACACAGTATTTATTTTCAAAGCCTGAAAGAAAGGGATATGAATCCCTCCTCCAGCAGACAATGACTAGCCGGCAGGTAAAAAGCCCTGATTAGTGCTGGTGTCAGCATGGAGCCGACACTAGCACCTGAAAGGGATTGCAGACCAATTTTCACTCGCCCCCTGCAAAATTGTACTCGCAAATTGTGAGAGGGCGAGTGGAAATTTTAACCCCTGTCTTAGGGCATGATTCACTAGTCGCCGCCAGTCCTCATACAGTGAGGGAAATAATTATTTGATCCCCTGCTGATTTTATACGTTTGTCCACTGACATTGAAATGATATGTCTATAATTTTAATGGTAGGTTTATTATAACAGTGAGAGACAGATAACAATAAAAATCAAGAAAAACACATTTCAAAAAAGGTATAAATTGATTTGCATTTTATTGAGTGAAATAAGTATTCGATCCCCTTCGCAAAACATGACTTAGCGCTTGGTGGGAAAACCCTTGGGCTACATTACAAACTTGTTGCTAAAGTTAGCGCTCACCTGCGTGAGCGTTAACGTTAGCCCTGGTGGCACTAACGCAGGTGCACCATATTACAATCCAAACGCTAACGGGTTAAGAAACCCGTGACCGTTTGGTACCTTCCGCGTTACAGCGCGAGGATTCTGTACTTTGCGCTCCCTATACTTAACATGGGGAGCGCAAAGTGTTAATTAGCGTTAGGATTACAAAGTACTAACGATATTAACATCCGGCTGCGGTTTGTAAAAAGTTAACCACAGCCTGGACTTGGTGCTAACGGATACCGCTGCTGCAGAATCCGTCAGCACCAGCAGAAATCCCCACAAAAAAATTCAGATACTCACCTCCTATCCCTCGGCGAGGACTGCGACTCCAACCGCCTCCTCCATCCGACGGGAGCAGGGAGAGACTGGGGATAAAAGTCCCACTTCTCCCCCTGCGGATCACTGCGCCGACCTGCCGGATCTCGCGAGGCGAGATCCAGCATGTCATGCGACTGCCAGGGTCTGCCTCAATGGAGTCCTATGGACTCCATGAAGAGGACGCGTGCGGCGGCGCTTAGTGCCGCCACGCAGATCCTGGGGCTTAGCGCCTGATAACAATGCAGGCAGCTTTTTAAGCGCCTGCATTGTAATATTGCATTAAAACGGGGCACAAAGGAGAAACCTGCAGGCGCAGGTATTTTTCCTTTGCGACCCAGTTTTAGCACCATAATCGTAATGTAGCCCCTTGTTGGCAATCACAGAGGTCAGACGTTTCTTGTAGTTGGCCAGCAGGTTTACACACATCTCAAGATTTTGGGATTTTGTCCCACTCCTCTTTACAGATCCTCTCCAAATTATTAAGGTTTCGAGGCTGACATTTGGCAATTCAAACTTTCAGCTCCCTCACAGATTTTATATGGGATTAAGGTCTGGAGACTGGCTAGGCCTCTCCAGGACCTTAAAATGCTGCTTCTTGAGCAACTCCTTTGTTGCCTTGGCCGTGTGTTTTGGGTCATTGTCATGCTGGAATACACATCCACGACCCATTTTCAATGCCCTGGCTGAGGGAAGGGGGATTCTCACCCAAGATTTGATGGTACATGGCCCCGTCCATCGTCCCTTTGATGACGTGAAGTTGTCCTGACCCCTAAGCAAAACACCACCTTAGCATAATGTTTCCAACACCATGTTTGACAGTGGGGATGGTGTTCTTAGGCAGCATTCCTCCTACTCCAAACACAGCAAGTTAAGTTGATGCCAAAGAGTTAAATTTTGGTCTCATCTGGCCACAACACTTTCACCCACTTCTCCTCTGAGTCATTCAGATGTTCATTGGTCAACTTCAGACAGGCCTGTATATGTGATTTCTTGAGCAGAGAGACTTTGCAAGCGCTGCAGGTTGTCAGTAGGGATGGGCTGCCGGTTCGATGCAAACATTCGCCGTTCGACCGTTCGCCGAACGGCGAACATTTCCGCGTGTTCGCCACGTGTTCGCCCACAATGCACCACAATGGACCACAATGCACTGTGCCCTGGCCTGAAGCTTGTAATTGGCTACAGCCTTGCACCTGACCACAGGTCAGGTGTAAGACAGGTACAAGACTATGCTAATCAGGGCTCAGAGTCCTGACTGAGCAAATTTTTGCCCAATCATGGGCTCACAGAGCTAAGTCCCGCAGCACACTATATAAGGCTTCGCTGCAGCCCTAGCGTGTGTGTTGCAGGAGTGAATCAGAGAGGAGATTGTTGGTTTTGCAGGGACAAGCTGGCAGTGGCAAATAGCAGGGAACTGGCAGCCTGGCTGTGAAATATCATACCACAGTTGAATCAGAGTTCATCTGTATCTTTAATCTGTATCTTTACCTATTCAGAGTTGAATCTGGTAGATACCATAGAATACCACAGTTGAATCAGAGTTCATCTACATCTTTAATCTGTATCTTTATCTATTCAGAGTTGAATCTGGGTGTTTCCAGCTAATCACTGAGTTATAGCAGAGTTCTGGAAAATCTGTATATCTTTAATCTAATTCTAGATACCATATAATACCACAGTTGAATCAGAGTTCATCTGTATCTTTAATCTGTATCTTTATCTATTAAGAGTTGAATCTGGGAATTGCCAGCTATCAGGGTGTTGCAGCCTGCAGGAGAGGAAGTGAATCAGAGAGAGAGTAGAGGACATTGGCAGCCTTGCAGGGAAAATATCAGTGAAATCGCTGATTTATAGCAGAGTTCTGAATATCTTTAATCTAGATAACACAGTTGAATCAGAGTTCTGTATTTCTCCAATCTATATACCAGAGTTGAATCAGAATTCTGCATATCTCCAATCTATATACCAGAGTTGAATCAGAGTTCTGTATATCTTTAATCTATATATCACTCACCATGTCAGAAAGACCAAAAAGGACAGGCAGACGCTCCCAGACACAGATAAGAGGGCAAGCAGCCTCTGTGTCGGAAGGCTGTGCCCCTGGTCATCGTGGATGTGGTGCATCCTCTGCAGGGGCACACTTGTCCTTTCTAACTGGTGCTGGCTGTTTTATGCAGCAGCAACATACAAAGGATTTGGTGGATTGGCTATCCAGGCCATCCTTATCCTCCGAGTCCTCTGCCAGCCAAGCTTGTAGTGGTTTACAGTCCACCTCAGCTGCCAAAACATCTAATTCAGCCTCCATGTCCACAGCTACTCCTGCCGTAGCCTCACCATCATACACGGAGGAGTCAGCTGAATTGTTTGACTACAATGACATTGACATGCTGCTTGAGGATGCGCAGCTCCAGTGCTCTGATGTTGACTCTGAGGTTGAGGAAGGGAATAAAATCAGCCTAGAGGGAGGGGGTGCCAGTGGCACACAAAGAACTGGCACTCATGTTCCCCCAGCAGCTGCAGCATACTGCCAGGTTGGCTCCAGTGACGAGGAGATAGGGGGTGATGACGATGATGAGGTCACTGACTCCACCTGGGTGCCAGATCGAACAGAGGAGTCAAGTGAGTATGAGGATTAGGAGGAGGCACAACAAACACGAGGCACAACGTCCTCTATGAGCAACCGTAGCCAGTTCAAGGCATCAGAAGTAAGAGCTGCTCAGGTGCAGAGCGCTGTTGTCTCAAAGCACACGTCCAGGAACTCTGCTGTCTGGGAGTTCTTCTTCATATGTGCAGCAGACTGCAGAGTTGATATTTGTAAGCTATGTCTGAAGAGGATCAAGTGGGGGAAAAACATCAGACGCTTGGGTCCCACGTGCTTGATGCGACATATGACCACCTGCCATGCATCCCTTGGCACAACACTTTGCATAGGTCCTCCTCCTCATCCTCATCTGTCTCTACCCCCACTATATGTACTGCCATGTCATTGTCTACAACCTCCACTGACAGGGATGATGCTACAGTAATGGGTGCACCAGGTCCTTCCTCAGAATGTGACAACATCCCATCAACTGCAGATTTAGGCAGTCAGATTTCGTTGCCCCAGCTGCTGCAGCATAAGAAAAAATATAGTCCCAACCATCCCCTTGCACAGCGTCTAAATGCCAGCTTGGCAAAATTACTCGCATTACAGCTGCTGCCTTTCCAGCTGGTGAACTCTGCCTCCTTCTGTGAATTTGCTGAATGTGCTGTACCACAGTGGCTGGTTCCAAAATGACAGTTCTTTTCACAGAAGGCCATTCCAGCATTATACCAGCACGTGGAAGACAATGTTATGGAGTCATTGGGAAAGGCAGTCAGCAGCAAGGTGCACATGACTTTAGACATGTGGTCCAGCAAGCATGGACAGGGCCATTACATTTCCTTCATGGCACACTGGGTAACTCTGCTTGCAGCTGGGAGGGATCCAGGACGGGGCTCTGTGCTGGAGCTTGCTCATCCACCACACCTCCAGAAAGCTGCTTATATGAGGTCTGTCTGCTCCACCACCTCTTCATCCTCCTCCTCCTTCTCTGTCTCTGTGAAGTGGCAGTTAAACCGACGCGTGGAAGGGGCTACGCAATGGCTCAAGCAAAAAGATGCCATACTGTGCTTGAGCTGGTTTGTTTAGGGGACAGGAGCCACACCGGGCCAGAAATTCTGTCAGCTCTGCACAGGCAGGCACAGAGATGGTTAACACCACGCCAGCTTGAGCTGGGAATGGTCATCTGTGATAATGGCAGCAACCTTCTCTCCACCCTACTCCTGGGTAAGTTGATGCATGTACCATGCCTAGCACACGTCCTAAATCTGGTGGTACAGCATTTCCTAACCAGGTACCCAGGGCTGGCAGAGCTTCTCAGCCAGACCAGAAAAGTCTGCAGCCACTTCAGACGGTCATTCCCAGCAAGTGTTCGCCTGGCAGAAATTCAAAGAGAATCCCACCTTTCCACAAACCGTCTGATCTGTGACATACCCACCAGGTGGAACTCGACATTGGCAATGCTGCAGCATCTGTACAAGCAGCAGAGGGCCATCAATGAGTACCTGTGTGAGTAGGGCACAAGGACAGGTTCAGGTCAACTTGTTCCCCCCTGCCGTGGCTGATGATCATGGATGTATGCACTGTACTGTCACCATTTGAGGAGGCAACGAGGATGGTGAGCAGGGACAGTGCATGCATCAGTGACACAATTCCTTTAGTGTTCCTTCTGGAGTGCACTCTGTGGGGAATTATAGATGTGGCACTAGAGGCAGAGCAGCGGTAGGAAGAGAAGGACTTCCCTAGCTCTCAAGGCCCCAGTCTTTAAGCAGACAGCATTCCTGTGGGTCCTCATATCAGACAGGAGGAGGATGAGGAGGAGGAGGAATATTTAAGTCGTGGGGGCATTGAAGGTGGGGATTCCTGAAGGGAGGGTTTTGTGTCCCCAGAAACCCAAGGACTAGTATGTGGCTGGGAGGAGGTAGTGCACGATACGGTCATCCTCAGCGACCAGGAAGACTCGGAAGCTAATGCCACCTCCAACCTACGCTGCATGGGCTTCCTTATTCTGCAAAGCCTGCTAAAGGACCCCAGGATTCGTGCTATCAAGGAGAGGGATCATTACTGCTTGGCAACCCTTCTTGATCCATGATACAAGGGTAAGGTTGCAGAGCTCATCCTGCCCTCACAGAAGGAGGACAGGATGAAACAACTTGGGGACGCTCTAAAGCGACACTTGTGTAACACCTTTCCAGGCACTGGTAGGTTACCAAGTGATGACACAGGTGCTTCTGAGGCTGCGGTTGATCAGAGGAAGAGCGATGAAGGGGGCTGCTTGACTGATGACTTTTCCAATTTTTTTTAGCCCACGACGCCCAGGGATGTCAAATGTAGACACCCATTGCCAGCGTCTTCACCATATGGTGCAGGACTACCTAGGGGCAAGGGCAGACCTGGATACCTTTACAGCAGATGATCCACTGACTAACTGGGCGTTGAGATTGGATCACTGGCCAGAACTTAGCCAATATGCTATGCAGCTACTAGGTTGCCCTTCATCCAGCGTGCTTTCTGAAAGGACGTTCAGTGCCGCTGGAGGTTTTGTCATAGACAAAATAGTGCGTCTGTCCACCGACTCTGTAGACCGGCTGACATTTATAAAAATGAGCCAGTCCTGGATCAGCAGCTATCACTCCCCTGATACTGATGTAACTGAATAGATCGGGGATCTCTTCTGTATTACCAAAACCTCCACCACTGCACTCTTCCACAATACCTCAGAGGGGTTACAGACAGTGTGAAGGCACTGTTGCCGACACTAAAGGCCCAATTTTAAAGCACCTATTGTTACTTTCATCCAAAGTTTGCATAAGAGGCACCATAAGTTAGCAAAAAAAATCACTAAACTTGTTCTGCGTGTCCTAAAACTTCTCCTCTTTTCATACAGGCTGCCGCCCCAAGCAGTTGTTTATGAATAGATTAAAGGAAAACCATTTAACGTCATTTGAAATGTTATTTTTTTCTTTTTAAATGTTTCTATATATCCTACAAATCTGCCAATTCACGGGCAGGTTATGGGGACCTCCTAGGCACGATATTTTAAGGAATTTTTCGTTTTTATTCTTAACCTTTATGTCATGGAAAAATCACTGTTCCTTTAAAAGTTTTTTTAACTTTTTGTCCTTGTTTCCTGTCCCCCAGGGCACTAACCGGACCCCCATACACCTTTTATGGCCAATATCTTGCATACAGTCATGGCCGAAATTGTTGGCACCCAAGACATTTTTCCAGAAAATCAAGTATTTCGCACAGAAAAGTAATGCAGTAACACATGTTTTGCTATACACATGTTTATTCCCTTTGTGTGTATTGGAACAAAACAAAAAAAAGGGAGGAAAAAAAGCAAATTGGACATAATGTCACACAAAACTCCAAAAATGGTCTGGA
This sequence comes from Leptobrachium leishanense, assembly GCA_009667805.1. Classification (NCBI taxonomy): domain Eukaryota; kingdom Metazoa; phylum Chordata; class Amphibia; order Anura; family Megophryidae; genus Leptobrachium; species Leptobrachium leishanense. The sequence goes on from CM019066.1 coordinate 91,212,604, forward strand.
CAAAATTATTGGCACCCTTTCAAAATTGTTGGATAAATAAGATTGTTTCAAGCATGTGATGCTCCTGTAAACTCACCTGGGGCAAGTAACAGGTGTTGGCAATATAAAAATCACACCTGAAAGCAGATAAAAAGGAGAGAAGTTCACTTAGTCTTTGCATTGTGTGTCTGTGTGTGCCACACTAAGCATGGACAACAGAAAGAGGTGAAGAGAGCTGTCTGAGGACTTGAGAACCAAAATTGTGGAAAAATATCAACAATCTCAAGGTTACAAACCATCAAACCACGTTCGCTGTCTTGGAGTTACACTTGACTCTGCTCTTTCCTTCATTCCCCACATCCAGCCTCTTTCCTCCTCCTGCCGATACCAACTGCGTAATATTTCCAGAATTCGGCTATTTCTTACCGCTGTCACCACAAAACAACTCATACACGCCCTGGTAATCTCCCAACTCGACTATTGCAATAATCTCTTATCTGGCCTCCCTCTGTCCCGCCTCTCCCCCCTACAATCCATCCTGAACGCCTCCGCCAGGCTAATTCACCTCACCCGCCGCTCTGTCTCTGCCGCTCCCCTCTGCGAGTCCCTTCACTGGCTCCCCATCCACTGCAGAATTAAGTTCAAAATCCTTATCCTTACCTACAAAACCCTCACTAACTCAGCGCCCCACTACCTGTCCTCACTAATCACCAGATACACCCCAGCCTGCTCCCTAAAGTCAAACAGTGACCTGCGCCTAGCTTCTCCCCGCATCACCTCTTCCCATGATAGACTGCAGGATTTCTCACGCACAGCCCCCACTCTCTGGAACGCTCTCCCTCGTACTGTCAGACTTTCCCCTAACTTCTCTTCCTTCAAACGCTCCCTTAAAACATTCCTATTTAGGGAAGCCTACCACCCAACTCACTGACACAACCATCAATCACTCTCACCTTACAGTCCTCTCCTCCTGTTTCCAACCCCAACCCTCCTAGATTGTGAGTTCCTACGGGAATAGGGCCCTCATCTCCTCCTGTACTGTTTGTCAAATGTTGTTCAATGTATTGTAACCCTGTCTATACTGTGCTTATTGTACAGCGCTGCGGAATATGCTGGCGCTTTATAAATAAAGAATAATAATAAAATAATAATACAAGTCCATCTCCATAGATCTAGATTTTCCTTTGTCCACAGTGCGCAACATTATCAAGAAGTTTGAAACCCATGGCACTGTAGCTAATCTCTCTGTGGGTGGACGGAAGAGAAAAATTGATGAAAGGTTGCAACGCAGGATAGTCCGGATGGTGGATAAGCGCCCCCAAACAAGTTCCAAAGAAATTCAAGCTGTCCTGCAGGCTCAGGGAGCATCAGTGTCAGCACGAACTATCCGTCGACATTTAAATGAAATGAAACGCTATGGCAGGAGACCCAGGAGGACCCCACTGCTGACACAGAGACCTAAAAAAGTAAGACTACAGTTTGCCAAAATGTACTTGAGTAAGCCAAAATCCTTCTGGGAAAATGTCTTGTGGACAGATGAGACCGAGATAGAGCTTTTTGGCAAAGCACATCATTCTACTGTTTACCGAAAATGGAATGAGGCCTACAAAGAAAAGAACACAGTACCTACAGTGAAATATGGTGGAGGTTCAATGATGTTATGGGGTTGTTTTGCTGCCTCTGACACTGGGTGCCTTGAATGTGTGCAAGGCATCATGAAATCTGAGAATTACCAAAAGGATTTTGGGTCGCACTGTAGAGCCCAGTGTCAGAAAGCCGGGTTTGCATCCGAGATCTTGGGTCTTCCAGCAGGACAATGACCACAAACATACATCAAAAAGCACCCAGAAATGGATGACAACAAAGCGCTGGAGAGTTCTGAAGTGGCCAGCAATGAGTCTAGATCTAAATCCCATTGAACACCTGTGGAGAGATCTTAAAATTGCTGTTGGGAAAAGGCGTCCTTCCAATAAGAGAGACCTGGAGCAGTTTGCAAAGAAAGAGTGGTCCAAAATTTCGGGTGAGAGGTGTAAGAAGCTTATTGATGGTTATAGGAAGCGACTGATTTCAGTTATTTTTTCCAAAGGGTGTGCAACCAAATATTAAATTAAGGGTGCCAATAATTTTGTCCAGCCCATTTTTGGAGTTTTGTGTGACATTATGTCCAATTTGCTTTTTTTCCTCCCTTTTTTTGTTTTGTTCCAGTACACACAAAGGGAATAAACATGTGTATAGCAAAACATGTCTTACTGAAATACTTTTCTGTGAGAAATACTTGATTTTCTGGAAAAATGTCTGGGGTGCCAACAATTTCGGCCATGACTGTATATGCCCTCTTGGAGGGCACTCTAAAATTCGAACGTCCGAGTCCCATTGACTTGCATTGAGTTCGAATCGTGTTTGCGTTCGAATTCTAACTTTTTAAATTGTTCGAGTTCGAATCCGAACCGAACAAGGGGGTGTTCGGCCCATCCCTAGTTTTCAGTCCTTCACAGCATAGTGTGTTACCAATTGTTTCCTTGGTGACTATGGTCCCAGCTGCCTTGAGATCAATGACAAGATCCTCCATGTAGTTCTGGGCTAATTCCTCACCGTTCTTATTAATCATTGAAACTCTGCAAGGTGAGATCTTGCATGAAGCCCCCAATTTATGGAGATTCAGTTATTGTGTGTTTCTTCCATATGCAATTAATAACACCAACTGTAGTCACCTTCTCACCAAGCTGCTTGGCGATGGTTTTGTAGCCCATTCCAGCCTCGTGTAGGTCTACAGTCTTGCCCTTGATATCCTTGGAGAGCTCTTTGGTCTTGGCCATGATGGAGAGTTTGGAATCTGATTAATTGTTTCTGTGGACAGGTGTTTTTTATACAGGTAACAAGCTGAGATTAGGAAAAGTCCCTTTAAGAGAGTGCTCCTAATCTCAGCTTGTCACCTGTATAAAAGACACCAGGGAGCCAGAAATCTTGCTGATTGATAGGGGGATCAAATACTTATTTCACTCATAATAAATGCAAATCAATTTAGAACTTTTTTGAAATGCGTTTTTCGGATATTTTTGTTGTTATTCTGTCTCTCACTGTTAGAATAAACCTACCGTTAAAATTATAGACTGATCATTTCTTTGTCAGTGGACAAACGTAAAAAATCAGCAGGGGATCAAATCATTTTTTCCCATTACTGTATTTCCTTATGCTGACAGCACACATCGCAACGAGGAATGGTACAATTGCACTTGTATGGGCTGGTAGAGAAATACCCTAAAATATCCACTACTGTAATTGAATCATAAGGTGGTGTTAGAACCATTGAATTCCACACAATTTATACATTTTCATAATATTTTATAAAATAATGCTGAGTTAAAAACAGGAGCCCAACATGTGAATGAGCAAATTAACTCATGGGAAACTCTCTCCACCATTGCTTTGCATGAGCAATTCATTGCATTTCTTCCTGAGTTTAATCATCAGAACACTGCAGCATGTTTCACCACCCATGTGGGCTGGTGGCACAAGGGCCAATTTCCACATTTGCTACCCTTGCCAGAATTTCCTTGCTAGTGTAACTAATAATAGTTTTATTTTTGTTTGTTTTTAAAGCTAGTGGACAATAGAAAATATAATTTTTTTAAGTATTAGAAATATTATGTAAATGAAGTAATGAAGTCCCAGTTTTACTTATAACTACCGGTAGTGAAAATGACTTAAACTTATAATTAACACACAAATAAACCACGTGTATTTATTTCACGATCATGTCATCTGTATCTATCAACCAGGAACAATCCATCTTACAAGACCGCTTCTTTAAACACACAGTCATCATGATGTCTTTTCTCTCTTCTGAACAGAGATGGAAAATGCCACAAATGTTTACAGTGCACTTGATGACAAATTACAATGAGTGTGAATTATCACTGCAGCGAATAAGATTTCCCAGGGCTCTTCCCTGTGTTTAATGATGGATGTTGGCCATGTGTCACTATAAGTGACATGGGAGGCAACACTTGCAGACCCCTGCGGTAAAGAGGATGATTAAAATGTAAGATTTCCGCAGAACAAGTAAATAAATGTTAACTATCACCTTTTCCCTGAGCCATAATGATTATTATTGTAACACAAAATTCTTCCACTATATCAACCTGAGAAAATAAGCGTTTTATTTTTTTTCTTGGTACCATTTTGCTTTTGCTATTTCTTTATTTCCTTGCAATGCCGTCTCTGAGTGTGTTTATATATTTCGTTAAGAGGTTTTTTTAAGAACATAATAATAAAGATAAATAGAGATAAGTATATTACATACATAATAAAATTACCAGATGGTAGTTAATGTAAAACAAATTTTGTTAATGGGTACTAAAGGCACATATTTCTAAAATATATATATTTTTGAATAGTTCCATAGTAGTGACCTAATTAATTCACTAGAATCTAAATTATACATTTGAATTATACATTATAATTATTATACAATATTAAACATCAGTAATTTATTAAATGAAGAATAAAACTTCACGCAGCTGTTGATGCTGCGCTAAAGGGTTATTTGTTATAAGAAAGATGATGTGCATCTAAACTGGTAATGACAAAGGATATTTATGTGTATGTTACATGTAAAGTCTGAAATTGGGTAAAGCCTGCATGTTACCAAAGTGCCAGGCAAAAAAAAAGAACAAAGTTTCAGACTTTACCGGGTAATCCGCAGTAGGGATGTGCATGGCTGAAAAATTTGTTTTGTTTAATTTACAAACATAACGAAATGAAACTAATTTTTTGGAATTTCGTAACTAATTTCGTTTCATATTTCGTTTAGTTTTTTGTGTCGATTTGAATTTCATATATCAATTCGATAGTTGATATCAATTCGATAGTTCATTTCAAATTCGATAGTTGATAAGTATTTGATAGTTCATTTCAAATTCGATAGTTGATATCAATTCGATAGTTCATTTCAAATTCGATAGTTGATATGTATTTGATAGTTGATATCAATTATTCAAATTTTTATATTATGATGATGACACAATGTAAGGCAAAATAAATTCATTATATACCATTTTGTTTCATTTCGAATTCGTATCGTATCAATTCGTTATTCGAAAGTACTTCCGAACTACGAATTATCAAATTTCGTTACAAATTCCGAATTTTTCCTAAACGAATGCACATCTCTAATCCGTGGACTAACTAACCCCCCTTGAGTAAAGATGATTAAAAGGGTTAGGTTTAGGGTTAGGTTTTGCTTGTGTAAAATTTAATTTTATTATCAAAGGATATTAGGGATCCTAGCTTTTTGGTTGTACCGGCTGGGTGGAGTAGAGGTAACATCACTGCTCTGTGTGGAGAGAGACTGTGGATACATAGGTTTGATCCTAGCAAGAGCACCACTCCAATGAGTGTCCTTGGGCAAGACACCTAACGGTACACACTCCCTACCCAGGACATACTTGAAAATGAGAGAAATCTCAATTTATCCTTCCTGGTAAAATACTTTCTCCAAAAAAAAAAAATACTGTAAACTACTCCAAATTCATACAAAACACATTACCCAGAGGCGTTTGAGTAGATCTCAGTTTACCCGAGTAAAGCACAATGTTTGATTTTATTTCAGCTACCCAAAGCTGCTGGATAATGTCAGTTTTACACAACTAATCCGAGCATTGTCCTCATTTCAGATTCAACCTGTAACATATATATATCGCTGCACTCCTGCACTTAAGGACCCTTTAAAACAGTACCTAGTCAGGTACACAGCCATAAAGAATCAGTTAAGCAGTCCAGGGGCTTATTGACAATACAAAAACTTTATTCTAGATCATTAAAAAATGCCAATGTTTCCACTTTGCCTGTGGAGCCTTCATCAACATGATGTTATGATAAGGCCCCATAGGCAGAGCTAAAAGTTTGCCATTTTTTAAAGATTTAGAATGAAGTTTGTTGTCTTTCACTAGTTCCTGGAATGTTAACCTTATCTTCTTTGGTATACAGTTGTGTTCAAAATTATCCAACCCCCACTGAAATTGAGTGTTTTGGCCAGTTTGACATTGATTTTGATCATTCAGTAATCTTGCTTACAATTAAATCAAAGAGGCACGTGTAGGTCAGACAAATATAACATAACATTTATAATGAAATAACCACAAATGTCTTTTCTGTGCTCACATCATTATCAGTTTTATTCAACCCCCAAGTGACATTCAATCTTAGTACTTAGTACAACATCCTTTTACAGTTAGAACAGCTTTTAAACGTGAAGCATAGCTTGACACAAGTGTCTTGCAGCGATCTACGGGTATCTTCGCTCATTCGTCATGGGCAAAAGCCTCCAGTTCAGTCACATTCTTAGGCTTGCGCACTGCAACTGCTTTCTTTAAGTCCCACCAGTGGTTCACAATCGGATTTAAGTCAGGTGACTGCGATGGCCACTCCAAAATGTTCCAGCCTTTAATCTGCAACCATGCTCTAGTGGACTTGGAGGTATGCTTGGGATCATTGTCCTGTTGAAAGGTCCAACGTCTCCCAAGCCTCAGGTTTGTGACGGACTGCATCACATTGTCATCCAATATCTCCTGGTACTGAAGAGAATTCATGGTACCTTGCACACGCTGAAGCTTCCCTGTACCTGCAGAAGCAAAACAGCCCCAAAGCATGATTGACCCCCCGCCATGCTTCACAGTAGGCAAGGTGTTCTTTTCTTCATAGGCCTTGTTCTTCCTCCTCCAAACATAGCGTTGATCCATGGGCCCAAACAGTTCTAATTTTGTTTCATCAGTCCACAGAACACTATCCCAAAACTTCTGTGGTTTGTCCACATGACTTTTGGCATACTGCAGTCGACTCTTCTTATTCTTTGGAGACAGCAAGGGGGTGCGCCTGGGAGTTCTGGCATGGAGGCCTTCATTACGCAGTGTGCGCCATATTGTCTGAGCTGAAACTTCAGTACCCACATCTGACAAATCTTTTCTCAGTTCCTCAGCAGTCACACGGGGACTTTTCTCCACTCTACGCTTCAGGTAGCACACAGCAGTCGAAGTCAGCATCTTCTTTCTGCCACGACCAGGTAGCGTTTCAACAGTGCCCTTTGCCTTGAATTTGCGAATGATGCTTCCTATGGTCTCTCTTGGTATGTTTAACATCTTTGCAATCTTCTTATAGCCATTGCCCTTCCTGTGAAGAGTAATCACCTCTTCTCTTGTCTTCCTGGACCATTCTCTTGACTTCACCATGTTTGTAACCACACCAGTAAATGTCTATAAGGAGCTGAGTATCACAGTCATTTTAAAGCTGCCTAATTGGTGCTTATTATGCTTTATTGCTGCTCCGTGACATCCACAGGTGTTTTCAATACCTGATTGAAAACACTTGAATGAACCTCTGTTCTTCAGAGTGGTAGTCTTTAAGGGGTTGAATAATTGTGTCAATGAAGAATTCACAAAAGAAACATTTACTACTGTATTACAAAACCAATTGATGTCATTTTAGTTGCATATGGTTCTTTAAAAAGTCCTTGTAGGATTTCATTATGAATACAATTAGAAATGTACACTAAATTCCCTAAAACCCTTTGCAGCATTGGGGGTTCAATAATTTTGAACACAACTGTATATATATATATAAATATATGGTATAAACCTTGATCCGCAGGGAGCTTCAGAAAGTACTGAGTCCACAGTAAGTTTATCCCATAAGAGCAGACATTAGGTTAGTATGATAGGACCTGCCAGGGGTGGAATACATTGTCGCTGTTGGCAGGCTTACGCAATCCATGGCCATCTATTGCAAACTAAACTTCCACCATCGTTCAACAGAGCTCAGTATTAAATGTATGCAAGGGTTAAGAACTGCAATGTTTGAAGGGGTTTAGGAAATGTTCTTAAGCACTGAAAGGGTTAAATCTGAAACTCTGTTTAAACGTATTTAGCTGCTGTTGTGGATTCTTTTGTATTGTTTGGTGTGCTCTCCTCTCGTTTTGTTTTATATTATGTTGTCTTGAGATGCACCCGCACTGAAAGCGTAGTTAAGGTTGAGTGCTGCCCCTCTCGTATATTTGGTATACATACTATATATAACATTTGACATATGTGACAGTTGATATATAAATATATATATATATAGCTTTACATAATCCATCACTCTCCTTTAAATGTTAGTTAATCTGCCCGGTGCAAAAAGGTCTCAAAATTATGAATACTCTTTCCATAGAAGATGCACTCTGGGACTCGATAAAAACAAAACAAAGAAAGTTTATCATTGTAAAATACATATAGAGATATACACACACCATATATCTATATACATATATACTGAATATATGCACACCAATGTAAATATTGGCATTTCTAAATTGAACCTCAGTTCGACATGCTAATGTTGTGCAAAAGTACATTATTGATCAATGATCAGTGACATCAATGATGTGCCCTGGCTGTAGGTAATATAACAGGTGACCTTTAATATTGACCATATACTTTAAACAAAGGTGATGTCACACAGTCACCCATTCTTGCCAAGTTTGGCATTCCCAGGATTTTCTACAGCTCTTTTAATCAGGGACATGCAAAGAGTGGCTACTATTTTTATCATAATGTCATTGTTATTAACTGAAAAATGTAACATCATATCTTGATGGACCAGTTTGTTCTTGTTACTTTGCACGTCGTACAACACCTTTCAACAACCACTGAAAGAGCTTGTCCAGTGTTTTTCAGAATGGCACGAGCCCATGCTTTTTTTAGTCATTAGTACAATGGAATTAGAAAAATATTGTCAACCTATCAGATCGAGCTCCTAGTTTCTTCTAGTAATTTCATTTTACTCCAAAAATCCCTACATATCATGAGCAGGATTCCAATTGATATGTAACATTAATTAATTATCTGATTAACTTACTAAAGCCATTACATATGGTACAGTCGTAAGTTTGTTAACACACAGGTTTCTGGGAGATGTAACATCTTTTTCATCTTCTGCTTTACAACATAACAGAAATGAACTACAAATCCCTCGAAATATTGCCCTGTAATCTTTCTGGATAAGCCTGTGTGACATAAATGAGAGAGGCAGGAAGTTTATAGCCATATGATTTATGTAGAGAGACAGGGAATGGGACCTCCTTCCACCATTCAAGGTAATTAGGGGATAGTGGTGCCTGGAAGTTCCCTTTTATTGTACACTTGCACTGCTAAATTTTACAAGAGTTATTTAAAGAAGAATTGTTTTCAAAATTTTCTTTCAATCTCAGTATCATTTTTCTACACTAGATATTAGGGGAGGCTATTTCTCATATTATATTCCATGGCATGTGCATTATAAATTCTGTACCAGGGACATCTGATTAACAGATGCCCATGACTACACAAAGACACAAAAACTGGTTTGTATATCTTATTTTACTGTTTTTTGTTATCTGTATGTGCCTAGGTTTTTGGTCTGCATGTTGTCATTTTTATTCTCTGTTAATCACATTCCGAGATGTTTCACCAGACTTGTGAACCTCGACATCCGTCTTTGTTAGCTAATGATTTTCATGTGAGTGATATCTGTTAAGGCTCTTCTTTTATGGCACAAAGCAATGGCTGCTAAATATGTTCATGTCAAACAATTCAAAAAGCACCAACCTAATTCCCTGCAGTCCTCACCACAGTGGGAGCCTCTCTCTGTGGATTCCTTGAGCTGCTCAGACTAAACAGTCACAAATTGGAAGCATTCATCAGTTTTATGGCCACTTCTCCTTATCCTGGATTCAATTTGTCTCACAACTTCAAACAGCTCTAAGCCCTGAATGGCTGCTCATTTTAGCACATATTGAGTTTATTCAGTGCCTGCTTCTCTTGTGGGCTTTTTGTTGTGGACCATTGAGAAAAATATAATGTTGGAAAGGTGATTGATAATATCTCAGTAGTACAATGTACACAATGAGTATATATTTTGAGGGAATGATGCTTCCATTGAGTACGGAGTGCTTTAGAATTTTTGTGTTTTAGACAGTTAGTGAAGTATCAAGCCAAATGCAATATATCAAAGTGAATACTGAGTACTCTAAAGGAGTATTACAAAAAGTTTCCCCTTTGGCATTAATCAGTCAATTCTGATTTTGTTTGAATCACAAAACCTTCAAAATTGGATGCAAGTACTCTCCAAGATGATGGTGCCCTGGCGAGTGGGATCATGACTCCTTGGTGGAGCTCTACATTGTCCAACCCATGGACATGCATTCAGTGCAAAATGTGAGCCAACCTATTGTGGTAAACTAGTGAGTGAAATGGATTTCACACTGGTCCCACTCAACCTGACCTGTGGCTTCCAAAGTAATCACGCATATTCAAAATATACTTTCATCTGACTATAACAAATCTGGATTTTTTACTTAAACCACAACCGATTACTAGATATACTACATTTTACTGACATTTACCGATTACTACATTTTACCGACAACACAACATTCCCAACAGATGGTGCTTTCCAATTAAATTATTTGTACAAAGAGAAGACCAAGTACATACGATCATCTCTCTGAAGAAGGTATAGGATATTCTCTTTTCATGGAACATCGCCATTAAGTGATCACCTTGTTCTTTGAGAAAGAAGATCAAGAAGAACTGAAAAAAAGTGACAAGATGAGCAACCACAGATTTCTTGGAGTTCAGGCCAATGCTTTGACAGAACCCAAAGGGACTGCCACTGATTAAATGACTTTGTGGACAGAGAATAATGGTAGGAAAGTTGGTTGATTAAGAGCCAGGAATCAGAGCGAAAGGTTTCCCTGTAAAAGAAGGCATACCTGGTAATATAAATAATAAGGTGGTAATAGAGGGAGGCTGGGTGGGAAAGCTTGCAGCTGCCAATGGCGATGACCCCTGAAGGGATTTATGTAAGTATTTAAGTGGACAGCTGACCCGTCCTACTACTCCGTTCCTACAGCCTTCATATATATGTTCTTATTTATGTCTTCTTTTTGATTTGTAGATTTCTATATGATGTGGCACTTAATAGTTACACCAGTATCTGCCCACCATGGCACAGGATGCAAGATCGTTCCAAATGTCTTTCATTTTTAAGGGTTTCCCACGCCTACTTTTTTTGTTGGAAATTCTATTGTGCCTTTCTTACAATCACATACAGTTATTATTTCTACATTCTGTTGGCATTTTGTGGACGCTATTGTCACCATAATCACTACAAATATTCATAAGCAGCATAGCTGACCATTTTTAATTATGTTCATCACATTTACTACATAACCCTTAAAGATTATTTCAGCAATCCTATGTGATATAATGCAAGAAGAGGGACAGTATCTAGTGTCTAGAACTCTTCATCCTAGTAAAATTGAGGTAAAGGATGAATAAACAAATATGGAAAAGCCACATTATTTAAATATCTATTTTTATCTATTTCGGAAGAGTAACCTGAATGCATAATTGTCATTTTAATTGACAAATAAGTGACAGCCAAGTTATTCCATGTCTCAACAAAATGTTATGTCATTGCTTTGCAGCAAAAGCTGCTTGGTAGTAAGGGACTTAAGGTTGAAGTATTCTTGACAATTCTGTATACCCCATCTTGTGTCATGAACTGTTAAGATCGTTGTATGCAGAAACTAGTGAGGGCTTAATTTAGGAAACTTGTGTTTAGACTACTTTGATTTAACACTGTTAATTGGTGTGAAATGCAAAGACCTGTGAAACGGAAAATAAGGACCCAGCTACAAAAAGTCAAGGATACAGAAAGGGTAGTAGATTGATGCTGTCAGGTTCTTTATGCCAAACTGGATCTCAGACAAATTCAAAATGAATTCTCAAATAAACCTAGGACTATAGTCCAACCAAGCCATTATGCTAATGGTCGGAATTGTGATACATAATGCGGGTTAACCACCAAGTGCCGGTGTTTGCCAGCATTGCAAATACTTAAAAATAAAATCTACCATCCGCACATAGGCAGAAAAGCCAGACTTTCAGTACTAAATATGGAGTTCTCAATGGATCCCAGAGTGTCATATCCCCGGTACCTGCGGGTCCACACGGGGGGCCTGGACACCCGGTGGCATCGCTGGCTGGAAGGGTGCCAGGAGTTCTGGATTGTCTGGAGGGGCGGGGCTCAGCATAGTGATGCGGAGCCACCGGCCTTAAATGCAGGGCGCGAGAAACCGCTCGTCGCCCTGATGTGGAGTTAGTTTCCGCAATGTCTGGTGTATTCCTTGAGTTTTACTGTTTTCTTTATTCCGTTGCCGATTTTGCTTGTATGAGGACCCTGCTTGTTACAGACCCGGACTGCCTTTTTGACCATTCTCTTTCTAACCCCATTTGTATGAGTTTTGTGCCTAAAGCAGACGGTGAGTATATGTTTCTCTTGTACCACGCTGTCTCAGAGTGTATGTCTGTCCTGCATAGTGCTCACTCTGAATACCAATCGATCTGCCCAGTTGACAAACCAGAGCGTATGAGAACCCTGCCTGTTGTGAATCTGAATTGTGTATGTGACCAAGTTTATTCTGACCCCTGCTGCATAAAGCTCTACTCAGGCTGCTTTCCACTTGTGGACAAGATTAACCCCTTGAGCTCCAGTATGTACTCTATTGTGAAACCTGCTGGGTCATATTCTTTGTGCCTGTTCTCCCTGGCTGGGAGTGATAGGGATAGTGGTCCTGACCATTCTAAGGATAGGAGGGTTAGAGGTCTGTCCATAGGGATCCTCGCCACGGTTATTGAGTGTGAGTGTGACACAGAGTAACCAAATCCTTTAAATCTCCGATAGAAGGAATGCCGGAGAGAAAGGCTGAAATGTTGCGCTTTGTTCCTTGAATAAAGGTGCTTTGTTACAGTAGGATCATGCCTGTTTCCCTCGTTCTTTCTATTGGCACTGCAAATACCAGCTAAAATTGCCGGTATTGCAATACCCGAGACTCTGGTAGTTCTGCAAAAGGAGAAGCTTTACAGTAACCTCCACCTAATGGCTCCATTCGTTATCTTAATCGCGTAAACTACTAATCCAACCAAGACACAAGCCCATAGCGGCTCCCTGCTACCGAATCAGATGGAATTCAGGCCCTTGGTGACAGTACACAAAGATGGCTCTCAGACAAAGTCATTATCAGTATTGCTCGATGTTTGTCTTAGAATGCAAGGAGAACATGCTGGCTTCAATGGATAAAGGAATTGTTATGAACTGTAAGAGGTAAACAGCCCGTGGGAAGAATGTGACACCTCACTTATCATGCATGCCCTTTAGGAACTCGTATGGCATCTGTCAAAAACACTGCGAAAAAAGGTATATAAAAAAAAATATTGAAAGTTAAACTGTCAAATGCAATACTGATCACTGTGAAAAAAAGAAGACTTTCGTCTCATTCTTTGTTTCATACATAGTGTAAATGACATGACTTATTTCCAGTGTTTCTTTCACCTCAGGGAACATAGACAAACCGGTATCTTCAGAAGATGCAAAACATATCCCAGATTCCCCAGGATTAAGTGAATCAGTAAGTTCAATGGAGAGCTATGACAGGAGCAAGAGATCTAGCAAACATTACAGTAATATAAGCATTGGATTTGCTTTCATTTGTTTGGCATATGAGGCTAGACTGGAACTCGCACTTTTAATGTCCACTTGTAAACCACCCGCTGCGACTCATTAATAGCATTTCTTGAAAGAATCAGAGGTCAAACGATCAGTAAACAGGCAAGCGCAACAGAGGAGTACAATCTAAACAAAAACAATCTCATTTTTGTAAGCCTGACTCTGTATTATGCATCATTTACAAAACAAGAAGAAAGTTTTCTACATGATTTATAAATGGCCCTCTGTGAAAGAAGGTTACTACTTGAATTACAGCTGCTATGCTGATGAGAATATTCCCAATAGAAAACCCAAGACAGATGAACCTGCCATATCCATATCCCAGGAGCAAATGCTCATAGTGTCTAGTGATAGCTCCCTTTGCTCCATGAAACACTAAGTACAAGAATATAACTCTGACTGAGTGATTTATTAATAACAAAATAAATACCCGTACTGTGCACATAGAAAATTGTCTCTGCAGGGCAAACAAGAGTGATTAGGGATCTCTCTGCTATTACATATGTGTTTCCGGTTAAACACATTGAATGCCTGCAATGCATTAAGGTTATAGTAAAGTTATATACCAGTGAACAATCCCTGCATCAGTTGTGTTGGTTCTGAATTGTAAAGAATTGCCCGTGTAAACCTTCGTGTAAACGTAACTAGAGCTGCTGTAAATTTAGCAACTCCATGGACTTCAATGGCTCTGGTTAAGTTTACACCAGGATTAGAATACAACCCGATATGGGGCCATATTACATTCATAATGCTAACGTTAGCGCTCACCTGTGTGAGTGTTAACGTTAGCTCTGGTTGCCCTAGTGCGGGTGTAAGGTATGTCAAAATCAGGTACCCCATTAAAATAAATCAGGTACCCCATAAACATACACTAATAACTGTTACATTATAAACCACCAGTAGATGGCAGCAGAGTGAAAAGCCTGAATGATGAGCATGTGTTTATCTAAGATGCTTCCTGAGAGAGGGAACCAAAAGAGCAGAGCTTCCGTTCCTGGTAGGAACAAATATCAAGTGCAATCCTACCAGAACTGAAGTCATGCTTTGTTGTCATTGCAGGTAAGAGGGAGCATATCCAGGGTTATAAACAGGGCAAAAGTGATTCAATCCACATCCCTGTAGTTAGAAAAGGCTGTTGCTACTGTTAGGTAATTAGATAAGACAGAATACAGATGTCAGTGGGTTGTGCTGATGTGTCATAGCTCACCAGCATACAGGGAATGTGATGACTATAGGATCTCAGGTTATACTGTATTGATTATATTGCACCATTAGCCTACTATAATGCAGATTGAGTAATCATATATTTGTACATGTTAAATTGTTTATTATTTTCTATAAGAACGTTAGTCCTGCATACGTGACTGTTACTGTTATATATATAAATGTGTATTAATGTATAAGGAACAAGATTCAAGTGCAATCCTACCAGAACTGAAGTCATGCTTTGTTGTCATTGCAGAAAACATTTAAATAAAAGCACTTCTGGTTTCACCCAGCCCGCTCCCTTCGCACATTGGAATTATTGACCATACTTTAGTTTCAGCATATGTGCAACACGGTTAGACCATATTACGATCCAAACTCTAAAGAGTTAAAAAAACGGTTAGCTATTCGGAGATTGCGCTTTTACACACGAGCTTACTGTACTTTGTGCTCCCTATGCTTAAAATGGGGAGCGCAAACTATTAATTAGGGTTAGGATTACAAAGACCTAACGCTAATTATGCCAAACTGCGGTTAACTGAAAAGTTAACCACAGCTAGGACCTGGTGCTAACTGATTCCACTTCTGTGGAATCAGTCAGCACCTGCTGAAACTCCCCGAAAAAATCACAAACTCACCTTTCATCCCACGGCGAGAACAACGGCTTCATCTACTTCATCTTGCCGTCGAGAGCAGAGAGAAACTGGGGGAAAAAAGTCCCCCAGTCTCCTCTGCGAATCAACTACGCCGATCTGCCAGATCTCGCGCAATTGGTTATACGCTGAATTTACCATTACGTTGAATGCTAGTCAGGGCTCGAGTCCTGCAGGAACGCGTGGAAACGGCGTTCCCGCACTTCTCCCACAGCGGGAACGCTGCGGGAACGCAGCTTCCCGCTGTGGCCCGAGCCCGAAAGAAGATGGCCGCACATTGCCAGTGCCGAGGCCGTGTGGTTTCTTCCTACGACTATCGGCCGCTGGCAGGAAGTGCGCTGCTCGCCTGGGATCCAACAGCCAGCCGCGATTGGCTGTTGGATCCCAGGCGAGTGGCACACTTCCTGCCAGCGAGTGCTAGTCGTAGGAGGAAAACATGCAGCTGCGGCGCGGGCAATGTGCGGCCAGCTTGTTTCAGGCCTGGCAGAGGTGAGCTGGGGGCCAGGGCAATATACCCATGTGAGAGCTGGGGCACTATATACATGTGAGAGCTGGGGCACTATATACATGTGTGAGCTGGGGCACTATATACATGTGAGAGTTGGGGCACTATATACATGTGTGAGCTGGGGGCACTATATACATGTGAGAGCTTGGGCACTATATACATGTGAGAGCTGGGCACTATATACATATGAGAGCTGGGCAATATATACATGTGTGAGCTGGGGCACTATATACATATGTGAGCTGGGGCACTATATACATGTGTGAGCTGGGGCACTATATACATGTGAGAGCTGGGACACTATATACATGTGAGAGCCGGGGCAATATACCCATGTGAGAGCTGGGGCAATATATAAATGTTAAAGCTGGTGCAATATATACATGTGAGAGCTGGGGCAATATATCCATGTGTGAGCTGGGGCAAATATATCCATGTGTGAGCTAGGGCAAATATATCCATATAATCAGTGCTGGGTATATTATTATGGGGGTCCAGTGCTGGGTATAATATTCTGGGGGCTCAGTGCTGTGCATATTATTCTGGGGGCTCAGTGCTGGGTATATTATTTTGGGGGCTCAGTGCTGTGCATATTATTCTGTGGGCTCAGTGCTGTGTATATAATTCTGGGGGCTCAGTGCTGGGTATATTATTCTGGGGTCCAATGCCTGTGTATATAATTCTGGGGGGTCTGTGCCTGTGTATATAATTCTGTGGGGTCTGTGCCTGGATATATATATATATATGTATGTGATATATATATATATTATATATAACGTGTTAGCCCAGTTGCCAAAATCATGAGTATACCTGTATGTCGTGATACCTTTCACTGATCAGTATAGTTTCCAGACCTGAAGAGGAGCGGTTACATTCTCGAAAGCTTGTCTTTTAAATGTAATGTTAACCCAATAAAAATGGTATCACCACGTACTGCTATACTCGGGATATATATATTTTTTCTTCGGGTAACAGGGGTTGTGGAATTCATGGGGGAGTTTCCTCACTTTTTTTCCCAGGACTTGACCCCTGATGCTAGTACCCTGATATTAAGTAGATTTGATTTAGTGTAATTCTGGAACAATGTATTATTATATTTTTCAACACATTCCACAGCCTTGTACAAAGGTACAATGGGTAAAGACAAGACAATTCTACAATACACCAAATAAAAGTGAGCGAGGTGAACATAGAGTCAGTTTGGGTTACGCTAACATTTGGCAATCATACAGTAGCTCGTGTAGGTGTGATCTACAGACCCCCTGGACAAGTAGAAGAGCTAGATAATCTGCTGCTTGAGGAAATAGCCAAAAAGGCAATGAAGGGGGAAGTTATTATCATGGGGGACTTTAATCTTCCTGATGTGAACTGGAAAACCAAAATAGCTGGGTGCACCAGGAGTACAAATATTCTAAACTCCTTACTGGGATTATCTCTAACACAAGTAGTTGAGGAGCCGACCCGTAAAGAGGCCATATTGGATTTAATACTCACAAATGGAGGTTTGGTATCGGACGTTGTTGTAGGTGAAAATTTGGGATCTAGTGATCACCAATCAGTATGGTTTAATATAAGAACAGGGATGGAGCCGCACCACACAAAAACAAAAGTTTTAGACTTTAAAAAAACAGATTTTTCTAAAATGAGATTTTGTGTGAATGAGTCATTATCAGACTGGAGGAGTTTAAAGGGAGTCCAGGAGAAATGGGATTATTTAAAGGAAGCATTATTGAAGGCCACAGGAAATTGCATTCGGCTTGTTAGCAAAAACAAAAAAGGGAAGAAACCACTGTGGTACTCTGCAGAAGTGGCCAAAATAGTGAAGAACAAAAAGATAGCATTCAATAATTATAAAACAACTCAGCGTGAAGAGGATAGGCAAACCTATAAGATTAGGCAGAAAGAGGCAAAGCAATTTATAAGAGCTTCCAAAGCACACGCAGAAGAGAAAATAGCTCAGTCAGTAAAAAAGGGGGACAAAACATTTTTTAGATACATAAACGAGAAAAGAAAAGTAAAACAAGGATTAGTTAGATTAAAAACAAAGGAAGGAAGGTATGTAGAAGAGGATAAAAGTCTCGCTGACTGCCTCAATGAATATTTTTGTTCAGTCTTTGCAGAAGAAAAGGAAGGAAAGGGACCTCAGTTAGGAGAGAACACTAAAGAGACATTTACATATGAGTTTACAGAGGAGGAGGTTCTAAAGCAGCTGTCTAAAGTAAAGACAAATAAGTCAATGGGGCCTGATGGGATCCATCCTAAATTATTAAAAGAGCTCAGTGATGTAATAGCAAATCCGTTAACAGATTTATTTAACCAATCCTTGTTAACAGGAGTCGTCCCAGAAGACTGGAAATTAGCAAATGTTGTGCCCATTTACAAGAAGGGTAGTAGGGAGGAATCGGGGAACTATAGGCCAGTTAGTCTTACGTCAGTAGTGGGGAAATTAATGGAAACCATGTTAAAAGAAAGGATTGTTGAACATCTAAAAACACATAGATTACAGGATCAGAAACAACATGGGTTTACCTCAGGGAGATCATGCCAAACTAATCTTATTGATTTTTTGATTGGGTAACAAAAATAATAGACACAGGTGGTGCAGTAGACATTTCTTATTTAGATTTCAGTAAGGCTTTTGATACTGTTCCGCATAGAAGGCTTATCAATAAATTGCAATCTTTGAGCTTGGATTCCAATATTGTTGAATGGATTAGGCAGTGGCTGAGTGACAGACAACAGAGGGTTGTGGTAAATGGAGTTTATTCGGCGCAAGGTCTTGTTACCAGTGGGGTACCTCAGGGGTCAGTACTTGGACCCATTCTCTTTAATATTTTTATTAGTGATATTGCAGAAGGTATTAATGGAAAAGTATGTCTTTTTGCTGATGACACAAAAATTTGCAACAGGGTTGACGTTCCTGGAGGGATCAGCCAAATGACAAATGATTTAGGTAAACTAAAAAAATGGTCGGAGTTGTGGCAATTGAGTTTTAATGTGGATAAGTGCAAGATAATGCACCTGGGACGTAAAAACCCAAGGGCTGAATATAGAACATTTGATACAGTCCTAACCTCAACGTCTGAGGAAAGGGATTTAGGGGTCATTAATTCAGAGGATCTAAGGGTAAGTAGTCAATGTAATAGAGCAGCAGGAAATGCTAGCAGAATGCTTGGTTGTGTAGGGAGAGGTATTAGCAGTAGGAAAAGGGAAGTGCTCATGCCACTGTACAGAGCACTGGTGAGACCTCACTTGGAGTACTGTGTGCAGTACTGGAGACCGTATCTCCAGAAGGATATAGACATCTTAGAGAGAGTTCAGAGAAGGGCTACTAAAATGGTGTACGGCTTGAAGGAGAAAAGTTACCAGGAAGGGCTTAATGATCTTAACATGTACAGCTTGGAAAAAAGACGAGACAGAGGAGATATGATAGAAACATTTAAATACGTAAATGGAATCCACAAGGTAGAGGAAGGGAGTATATTTAAAAGGAAACAAAATAGCAAAACAAGAGGACATAGTCTTAGATTAGAGGGGCAAAGGTTTAAAAGTAACATCAGGAAGCATTATTTTACTGAGCGGGTGGTGGATACATGGAACAGTCTTCCAGTAGAAGGCCAAAACAGTAATTGAATTTAAGCAAGCATGGGATAGGCATAAGGCTATCCTGAACAAAAGATAAATCCAGGTCAAGTATCCATGTAATTGGGCAGACTAGATGGGCCGAAAGGTTCTTATCTGCCGACATTTTTCTATGTTTCTATGTTTTTACACCAAAAATGACAAGATAATATTTTAACAACAGACAGGAGGAATTGAGTGAATTTTGTTTATTGCAAATAAAAATATTTAGCTAATTGGGCTTCAGGATGTTGCCCAAAGGTTTTAGCACCTAGGCATGACAACTGATGTGCTAAAACAATTTGAACAGCTGGGACTCTGTGTCTAAACACAGATCCCCAGCTGCAGTATCATGTTTTGGCCAGCAGATGGTGAAATCTGCTGTCAATTCAAACAGGACTACAACAGTAAAAAAGAATAATAAAAGCGTTATTCAAAGAGAATCAAAAAGTCACCGTACGTTCAGTGACTTTTCGTTCGCTTCAATTCGGCGATCCTATTTCGGCGACCCTGCGGTGTATTCAGCAAGCACCACAGGGTCCCCAAAGTGCAAGGGAAACCCGCCGCAAACCGACGAACACTCACCGCCAACCCGCCGAACACTCACTGCCAACCCGCCGAACACTCACGCAAAATCCTCCGAACACTCACTAAAACCCGCAAAACAGCTGGATTAACCCCGCCGAACACACCGGAGGAACCCGAGCAGCCCACGATCAGAGCGCAGTGCAGCCGCCGGAAAAAGCCGACACCGCAGACGAATGGAGTGAAAAAAAAGCCAGTATGCTTGAATGTTTGAAAAGTGAAACGCTGTTTGCAAAGAAACTACTGAATGAAAATGTCTGAAATTTACATATAAGGTCCAATGAATAATAATAAAAAGGGCTGTTACAGAAACAAGAAAAATTATAAAAAAAAACCTGAAAATTTTTTTTTGCAAAGAAATCCCGAATAATGCCTAAAAGATCCTAAAAAATCTGTAAATAGACTTTCTACTGCAGAATTTTATAAGCTAAGGTTTATTAGATATTGTATTAAAACAGGAATATTTTTAACACTGAAGCCTATGGGATTCACGTGAATAAATCTGCCGAATGAAACCACCGAACAGCAGGGCAATTAGGCATCGTTTCACTGCTGGTTTTTGTTCTCTGAATAGACAAAGCATTGCTTCTCTATGGGGATTTCACTGCCCTCAAACAGACAACGAACAGGCAACTAACAGGCACCGTATGTTGCATGCAATTCGCCAACATTTGGTGAACTGCCTGCTCTCTGGATAGCCGAATGGCCAGGAAAGGTAACCCTACGCTGAATTTCAGTGTTCGGTTACCTTTTGGACACAATTAGGATCTCTTTGAATAACCCTGTTTGAGAAATTCCCCAATTATTTCATACTGTACAAATTGTGAAAAGTGATTATTCAAAAAATTACTGGTTCCTAGCAGGAGTTTTATAAAAACTCACTTTATAGTGAAGGGGTTGAGGGAATATGGACATTATTCCTTTAAACAAAAAACTATGGTACAGGTTAGAACTAGCCATCGTTAGTATGTCTTTCCCAGAGTCTATAGCTACATTTGGGAAGCACATGCAAAGCAAAAACAAGTCTCTGAACTTCCCAAACAAAAGCAAATCTCAATAAACAATATTCTTTTTTTAAGAAAGCACAAAACAGAATAAATGAAAGTAATAACATGAGATTTATGTTTTCTAGACGTCTGTAGTGCAATGCATTGCATACATTTAAAGGTTTGTAGCAGATATTATGTGAACATCAACAATTTTCTGTTTGTGCTATAAAAATGTGTTCTCAGGAGAGGGTATAACCCATTCAAGTGAAATATTTATCTAACGTTCAGTTTTGTTCTCTTGGATTTTGTGATATGCTCTTCTGATAAATTTATCTTAAAAACCAAAAACAAATTTAACTTCACATATGATTTATCTGTTTTGAGACTATGGAAAAACTGGCAATAAATTCCCATCCATGCTCTCTGACTTATGACAATGACCCCTTCACTACCATGGTCCTCCCCCACTCGCATTAATATTAAAATCCCTAACCATACCTTGCTGGACTGGATTCTCTCCTCATGTTCTGATCGAGTACAGGAGAGAGGTGTTCTCGCTAACAGTTTCAGTGATCACTGCCTAGTGTACTGTGTGCGCAAAATAAAGGCCACAAAATGTCCACCAAAGGTAATAATCACCAGGTCTTTCAAGAAATTGAATCTTGAATCCTTCCTAAATGATCTCAAACTCCTCCCATGGTACAGACTAAACCTAATCCCAGACCTGGACTGTGCAATTGAATACTTTCAGTCCGATCTCCTGCAAGTCTGGAATTCCCATGCCCCGCTAAGTAAAGTGCGAGTAAAAGGGGCCCATCTCCCCTGGGTTACAGCTGACCTCATGCAAATGTACCAGTTTAGAGATTCACTGTGGTCAAATTTCAAGAGTACTGGTTCCACGAACGATCACTGTGTATACCGAAAATGGCGGAATGCATGCAGAAAACAAACAAAAATGGCTAAAGCCCAATACTTCAATGAAAATTTAAACAATAACATATCAAACCCTAAAATTTTTTGGAAAATCATAAGTAACATACAATCAAACCCAGTCCACTCCTAACCGGCTGCTGTCAAAGTAAACAACCAAACCGTACAACACTCCCTAGATGTAGCAAATGCCTTTAATACTTATTTTGTTGGATGTGTCCACCACCCTGATTGCTAAGCTAGGAAATGACATGCAATCAGAAAGGCTGCACGCAGGTCAGGCCCCACCAACTGTGCAAAGACCCTGTAACACAGAGAAATTCAGGTTTAGACCAGTGCCTGTCAGTGTTATTACTAAACTTCTCCGCAACCAAAAATTGAAATACCAGTCTGGACCTGATAAAAGCCCAGCAATGCTGCTGAAAATCAGTGCACCGGCAATTGCAAAACACGTCGCAACCCTAATAAATGAATCACTGGCGACTGGATACATACCCAAACTCTGGAAGACTGCGAGAGTAGTACCTATCCATAAAAGTGGTGACAATATTTTGAAATCCAACTACCACCCGATATCATTGCTCCTTGTACTGTCAAAAATTCAGGAAAAATGTGTCTACAATCAATTATGTGATTAATTATCAGTATTAGAACTATTTAACCCCAGATCAATCAGGCTTTCGTCCAAATCATTCAACTACAGCTGCCCTTTTAAAAGTTTGTAATGATTTCCAAGCTGGCATGGAACAAGGAAAACTAACTGGAGCCATCCTCCTTGATTTTGCCAAGGCTTTTGACACAGTAGACCATGGCATCCTTTTACAAAAACTTAAAAACTCCAGTATTGGTGATCGCACGCTAACCTGGTTTCAATCATATGTATCTGATCGGTCGAAATATGTGTCCATTTCTGACAGCTTCTCCCTCCCCCTCCCAGTCACATGAGGCGTACCCCAAGACTCAATACTCAGCCCCCTGCTATTCACAATATTCATAAATGATCTGCCCAATGTCTGCAAAGCCTCAACTGTACACATGTACGCAGACGACACTGTAATCTATACCAGCAAATCTCCCTCAGCTGGAGGCAGTGCTGCAAGAACAATTCACAGAGATAGAAAAGTGGATTGTAGATAGCAAACTTTTTCTAAATACTGACAAAACTGTTACAATGCTCTTTGGAACAGCACCTAAGCTACACAAATTGCAAATACCCCATCTGTGTGTCAGGACAAGTTTAAATGACACGCTGACCACAATCACTTCTCTCAAATATCTAGGTATGAGGTTAGAACCAAATCTATCCTTTGGCCCCCACATCGAAAAACTCTCATCTAAACTTTACCCCAAACTAGGTGCCCTGTACAGAAACAAATCCTGCCTGAGCCCGCGGAAAGAAAGCAGATTGTACAACAAATGCTTATGCCACCGATTGAATACGGAGATGTAGTGTATGCAGCTGCCCCGCAAACACACCTCCAGAAACTTACTACATTGTATAACTCATTCTGCCGCTTTGTGCTACAATGTAACTACATGACCCATCACTGTGACATGTTAAAAGAGCTAAACTGGCCATCGCTGGAATCTAGACGCATCCTTCTCCTTTCCAACCTGGTGTTTAAGAGCATTTCTGGGAAGCTACCACCCTACCTGAATAGACTGCTTCCCCCAGCAGTTCCCTCATCCTATAACCTCCGATCCAGGACCAGCACCTTACTTGCAATACCACAATATAAAAAGAAAGTGGCTCGATACTCATTTTCCTACAGAGCACCGCAATTATGGAATAACCTCCCAGACACCATCAAATCTTCCCCCAGTCTAAAGTCCCTTAAGAGATCTATATTAACATACTTGGATACAGAATGCGCCTGTAAACATGTTTCATAGTGACTATATTTCCTACATATTTCTTTTCTGTTAATCTGTATATTTGTTTTGTGTTAATATCTTGCATTACCGCCTGGGTGGAGTAAAGGTAACATCACTGCTCTGCGTGAAGAGAGCCTGTGGAGACATGGGTTTGATCCCAGCGAGCACCTCTCCAGTAAGTGTCCTTGGGCAAGACACCTAACGGTACATACTCGCCACCCAGGACATACTTGAAAACGAGAGAAATCTCAATGTATCCTTCCTGGTAAAATCCTTTCTCAAAAAAAAAAAATAATACTGTACAGTATGGGCCACATTACTACTTTGTAATTCTGTAACAACTCAATGTTCTCGAACCTAAGACATACTTGGAAACAAGAGAAATCTCAATGTATCCTTCCTGGTTAAATCCCTTATAAATAAAATAAAATGAAATAAATATACTCTATGTTCAAAAGCTCCTGCAGGAGCCGAGCGTTAAGTAAAAACAATCTGGCCATATTCTGGAGCAATGCAAATACCTTCTGTTTCTGCAAACGATATTCGACTGAAAATGCACACCAGAATGTGCTCACAAATATTCAGCACCTCGTACATCTCATGCAAGGTGCTGAAGCTCTATGAACAGCTTGGAGATCTGTTCTTCTTTTACAGAATGGCTGAGCTCCAGGAGTACATTGTGATAAAGGCACTGGATACAAGGTTCAGTTGTCCCTCTTTCTTTTATTCCATCATAAAAGCAGCAGGGTACAGTAGAAAATCAAATATACAAAAACAGAAAAACAAATGCCTTCTCCTTCTGTGGAGTCTAACTGAACAAATACAGTTCCCTCTCTAGCTACTGGGTGGGTAAGCTGCTCTCCAGTAAATTGAACAAAATATCAACGGGTACTTACCTTCACGTTCAGGAGTTTATTTCCTCCCTTCCATCCTTTGTGTAGCCAGCACACAGACTGCTCACTTTCTCCCTCTCTCCTCTCTCTTCTCTCTCAGGGAACCACACACACACATACACCTATATGGGCAGGACAGTCTTAACCCTTTCGCTGCTGAGGCTTTTCCCGCCTCTGTGCTGAGCTCATTTTTACTGATTTTGCTCATCATGTTTAAACGTGTTTTGAAGGCTTATTTTAGTATATGACCCAGACATATTATATATTGTTCTTTCCGTCAGACTCGGCAGATTCATAATATGTCATTATTATATGTATACGTCATGACCTGTCTGTATATTATAACAAAAAATGCAATAAAATATGAATTTTCAATAATTTACAACGTGTAAAGTGTTTTTTTTTCCACATTTTAAGATGCGAGCAATTGCGGTTATATTTTTATGGGGTGCGCTTGTTAAAAAAATTAGAAATGGGGTCTCGTTACATTTTGTTTTGGGGAAAATTATGCGATTTTTAACAAACGCACCGCATACAAAAATCGTTAGTGCAGCATCATTGTTCACATTATAATTGAAATGGGAACAATATTGCTGCATTAACAAACAAAAAAAGAAAAAAAAACTTGTTTATTTTTTTTATAATTTTTGTTTTAAAATATTTTTTATTTCTATATTTAATTTTAATTTTTTTTAAAAAACTTTTTCACAGTCGTGTTTGGTATCGTTGGAACGGCCATGCTCTGGCCGATCCAACAGTACCAAACTTTAACCCCTAGCTGCCACGGATCGGGAGATAGAGGGTTAAATGGAACCCCCTATCTCCACCATTGGTGGCAGCTAGGGGTTAACTCCAGGACAGGCATCATCGTGCTATGCACGATGACGCAAGTCCTCAGGGGGAGTTCCCGGAGGCTTGGCTGACATCCAAGATGTCGGCCAGCTCCAGGAAAAGATCACGAACCGGCGCTTTTCAGCGCCGATTCGTGATCCGGCTGCCCAGGGGTTAATGCCAGGTACCATTTGGAAGGGCAGGCTATGCCCTTCCAAATGGTGCCTGGCATTAAGCTCAGGACCCCCGCGATCGGGAGGGAGAGAGGTCTGAAGGACCTCCCCCCCTCCCTTTCAGGCGCCTCCTCCGCACACGCGGGGGGGGGGGGCGCCTGAAATAGATGTCATCGCGCCACCGCAATGACATCTATTGTGCCCGCAGCGGTCCCGGATTGACGGGCTGACATCCAGGCTGCAGGCTGCTTCGGGAGGACACGCTCAGCGTGTCCTCCGCAGCCAACCCTTCCTGCGGCAGGACGCGCTGAGCACGTCCTCCGCAGCGAAGTGGTTAATTAGGCACTGTGTCAGAATTGTGGGAAAATGGCATTCTCCATACACCTAAAATATCTGGGGTCTACAACCCTGCTCCTCACACTGTCACAACATGTGGCAGCACATTTTCACCGGGGGCGGGGTTGCATTTGACTGAAAAATAAGGTAGGTTTTCTCTAAAATATGTTTTTGTCACGTATCCCCCTGAATACCAGAATATTGGTCCCTATACGCAAGACGCTCTCTAGCCTTCCGATCCTTAAGTGGTCGGCACGTCTAGATAGATATTTCGGTTCACAAGACAGAGTACCCACAAGGGTTAATATCAGACAGATATATAAGGCCTTTAGATAGTTTGTTCTCCCCAGGACTTTAGTAATATAAGAGGTAGTCTGCTGTATGCTTAGGGTTACACACAGACTAACACCGGTACCAAAGTTAGGAGCAGAACCGTTAGAGAAGTCGTTGCCAAAATCAGGAGTCATACACAGAGGTGGTTCTTTGCCAATGCCAGGGGTCATACACAGAGGTGGTTCTTTGCCAATGCCAGGGGTCATACACAGGGGTGGTTCTTTGCCAATGCCAGGGGTCATACACAGAGGTGGTTCGTTGCCAAGGCCAGGAATCATTCACAGAGAATATTATGCAGCCAGAAACAAAGGTCAGACACGGACAGTACCAAAAATCGCAAGAGCTCTGCGGGAATGCAATACCACGTCAGGGCACGGGTAAAACAGTGAAGCCGGGTTTTAAAACCGGCGGGTCCGCGTCATCACGCCAGTCCCCGCCCCCCGGCGTCCCACGTGAGCGCAACCGGCTGCAATATCAATCGGCGCCTGGCCAGCGAGCAGCGTGGAAGCCGCTGCCAGGCGCCCAACGGATCGATACGTTACAGAACCCCCCCTCAAAGGGCGGCCACTGGACGACCCCCAGGGGCACGAGGATGAGCCAAATAGAAGGCTTTCACCAACCTAGGAGCATGGACTTCCGTAGCCGGGAGCCAAGAACGATCTTCTGGACCGTAGCCCTCCCAGTCAATCAAGTACTGTAAAGTCCCCCTAGATATCCTGGCATTCAGAATGGCCTTAACCTCAAACTCCTCCGCACCCTCCACGGAGACAGGAGGAGGCGGAGCATGGACCTTGGTATACCGGTTGCATAACAATGGCTTCAAGAGGCTCACGTGAAATACATTGTGTATCCTGATATGAGGAGGCAATGCCAAAGCATAGGAGACCGGATTGAGTCGCCTCAGAACTTTATAGGGGCCTATGTATCTAGGTGCCAACTTCATGGAGGGCACTAAGAGTTTGATATTCCGCGAGGAAAGCCAAACCATGTCTCCAACCTGATACACAGGTGCTTGCCTCCTGTGTCTGTCTGCCTTAATCTTCTGGATGGCACTGCTTTTCTCCAGTGCCTCCTTAACTCTCCCCCAAGTCTCCTTCAAGGATGCCAAATGCTCGTCTAAAGCAGGTATTGTGGTATCCGGAAACGTAGCGGGGAGCACGGGAGGATCGAAACCGTAAACAGTGAAGAAAGGTGAATGTCCTGTGGATTCACTCACTGCATTGTTCAAAGCATACTCTGCCCATGGTAGAAGATCAGACCAGTTATCCTGTTTGTCAGATATAAAACATCTTAGATACTTTTCTATATTCTGATTAGCGCGTTCTGCTGCTCCGTTAGTCTGGGGGTGATAGGCCGAGGAGAAAGATAAGTCTATCCCCACATTCTTACAAAAACCCTTCCAGAATCTGGAGACAAATTGGGTACCCCTATCGGAGACAATCCCAAGAGGAATACCATGTATGCGGACCACGTTGTTTATGAATATGGGCACCAGTTCGAGTGCCGAAGGTAGTTTACGAAGAGGAACATAGTGGCCCATCTTGGAGAACCGATCTATGATAGTAAGTATTACTGTATTACCTCTTGAAACAGGTAACTCCACTATAAAATCCATTGCCAAATGCGACCATGGTCGTTCTGGGATTGGCAGAGGCTGGAGTAAACCAATGGGTACTGTTTTGGGACTTTTATGTCTTGTGCACACCTCGCATACAGCTATGTAATCTTTTACATCTTGGCGTAACGAGGGCCACCAGAAGATTTTACTGATGCTGGACACCGTTTTGGTGATTCCCATATGCCCAGAAGTTTTATTGTCATGGTAAATGTTTAGTAATTCCTCTCTTTCATTTTCAGGTACAAAGAGTTTCGCGGGAGGTCTCCCCTCAGGAGCTGTGCCCTGAACGGTTTGCAACCTTTTCATCAAAGGAGACGAGACATTAATCGTGGTAGAGGCTATTATCCGTTCTTGGGGTACAATGGGATGCTGATCTTGGATATTATGCTCGTAAGATTCATACTGTCTTGATAGTGCGTCTGCTTTGATGTTTCTGGATCCAGGTCTATAGGTCAGGACATAATTAAAACTCGAAAGGAACAACGACCATCTCGCTTGCCTGGAATTTAGACGTTTAGCATCTCCAATGTATGTGAGATTTTTATGATCAGTTATGATAATGATGGGATCACTAGACCCTTCCAGTAAGTATCTCCATTCTGCCAAGGCTGAAACGACTGCTAACAACTCTCGGTTTCCTATGTCATAGTTCCTCTCTGCCGGGGACAGTTTCCGGGAATAGAAGCCGCATGGATGCAAGGGTTTATCGGGTGCCTCCCTTTGGGACAAGACTGCACCAAGACCTATTTCGGAGGCGTCAACTTCTACTTGAAATGGCAGAGTCGGATCTGGATGTCTGAGAACAGGGGCAGTAGTGAATGCTTGTTTGAGCGCCTCAAAGGCTTGACTGGCTTGGGGTGTCCATTTCTGATTTCCCACCCCTTTCTTTGTCATAGCCGTGAGAGGAGATACCAAAGCTGAAAAGTCTTTAATGAATCTCCTATAATAATTAGTAAACCCCAGAAACCTCTGGATGGCTTTCAGCCCTTGGGGCAGAGGCCAGTCAATGATTGCTGAGAGCTTCTTAGGATCCATCTGAAAACCGTCAGGAGTTATTATGTAGCCAAGGAAATGTACTGTTTTTATGTCAAATAAACATTTTTCCAGTTTACAAAACAACCCAGCCTCCAACAGTTTTTTCAATACTTGTTTCACATGGACATGATGGGTTTCAATATCAGGGGAGTATATCAGGATATCATCCAGATATACAATCAAAAACTTGTAGAAATTCTCTTAGGGTATCGTTTATGAGGTCCTGAAAAACGGCTGGCGCATTACATAAACCAAAGGGCATCACTAGGTATTCATAATGTCCACTTCGTGTATTAAAAGCCGTTTTCCATTCATGGTCTTTTTTGACCCTTACCAGGTTGTAAGCTCCGCGTAAATCGAGCTTAGTATAAATTCTGGCCCCTTTTAGTCGGTCGAATAGTTCCGTGATAAGAGGTATGGGATATGCGTTCCTTATGGTTATCCTATTCAAACCTCTATAATCAATGCAAGGTCGCAGATCTCCCTCTTTTTTGGAGACAAAAAAGAAACCTGCTCCTGCTGGAGAGGAGGACCGTCTGATAAATCCTCGCTCTAGATTCTCCCTTATGTACTCCTCCATAATGTCGTTTTCCTTTTGCGACAAGGGGTATACGTGTCCCCTAGGAGGCATAGTACCGGGGAGTAAATTTATTGCACAGTCGTATGGGCGGTGTGGTGGTAGGACCTCAGTCCTGGATTTAGAAAACACCTCCTTTAATTCTTGATAACATTCAGGGACCTCTGTGGATAAAGGAGGAGCTGTGGCAATGTTGAGGCTACCGATCACATTGACCCTACCCAGACATTTTGACTGACAATGAGGACTCCAATATTTTATGTCTCTCTGGACCCAATCAATAACTGGGTTGTGTTCTACCAACCATGGAAACCCAAGAACGACAGGACATGAAGGAGATTCAATGATCTGAAAACATATTGTTTCATGGTGCAATACTCCTGTTACCATACATACATGAATAGTGTCGTGAGTAATACGTGGACAGGATAGCGGGTTCCCATCTATGGCTTCTACCATTAGAGGTTTTTCTTTGAGAACCAGAGGTATGAGGTTTTTTGCAGCAAAATGTTTATC
Source organism: Leptobrachium leishanense (assembly GCA_009667805.1). Classification (NCBI taxonomy): domain Eukaryota; kingdom Metazoa; phylum Chordata; class Amphibia; order Anura; family Megophryidae; genus Leptobrachium; species Leptobrachium leishanense. The sequence goes on from CM019066.1 coordinate 91,242,843, forward strand.
CATGAAATTACCTGAGGCCCCAGAGTCCAAAAACGCCTCAGTCTTGAGGTGAACCCTTTCCCAGGTTAGAGAGATTGGTAACAGAATCCTGGATTTTTTTTTTCATTATCCACAAAGGAGGCATAAAGAGAACCAATAACCTGGGTGTTAGCTGTTCTTTGGCTTGATGTACCACTGTCACCCCTGCTACCCCTAGGTCTTTGAGGACATTGAAGGCGAAAATGGTCTGCCCCTGCACAATAGAAACATAGCCCCTTTTCCCTTCTGTGAGCTCTTTCTGCGTCCGAAATACCAGTTTTTCCTATCTGCATAGGTTCTGCACCTGGCATTTCCCCTCTTACATTTTCCTGGTTACTGGATGTGCTGGTATTTCTAGACAATAGAGGTAAAGGAGGCAAGACCCTTCTGGGTCTATCTCTAGGATGTCTCCTTTCCCTAATTTGATCATCCATGGCAATACAAAAATCAATAAGTTGATCAAGTGTCTCTGGCAATTTTAATGGAGCCAACTCGAACATAAAAGTATCGTTTAGGCCTTCAGTAAAGGCTAATGTTAAGACATCGTTAGGCCAGAGAACCTCTGAAGTCAGAGTTTTGAAGTCTATAGCGTAATCAGAGACTCTCCTATTCCCTTGTTTTATATGCAACAAAGACCTACCCGCATTAGTAGCCCTTCTAGAGGGGTCAAAGGTCCGTTTTAGCTCTGAAGTAAAACCCTCGTAGTCATAAATGATAGGTTTCTTGTTTTCCCACAAGGGTGTAGCCCACAACAAAGCTTTCTCTGTCAGATGGTTGATCAGATAACCCACCTTGGCTTTATCCGTCATACATGACCCTGGGTTATTCTCAAACAAAATCTCCAGTTGAGTCAAAAAACCCCGGCACAAACTTGGGGTACCATCATACCGTAACGGCGCCTTCATACTAAGCCTATTTCTTTCGGGAGAGGCCGGACTAACAATAGGCAATACAGGGTCCGGGGAGGTTGTGGTTCCTCCACTGGACCGATTCAACAAGGTCTGAAGAGCAAGAGCAAACTGGTCCATTCTATGGTCCTGCTCTTCTTGTCTGGCTGCGATACGTGCCAACTGTATAGAGAGGTCTGCGGGATCCATTGGCCCTGACGTAATGTCACGTATCCCCCTGAATACCAGAATATTGGTCCCTATACGCAAGACGCTCTCTAGCCTTCCGATCCTTAAGTGGTCGGCACGTCTAGATAGATATTTCGGTTCACAAGACAGAGTACCCACAAGGGTTAATATCAGACAGATATACAAGGCCTTTAGATAGTTTGTTCTCCCCAGGACTTTAGTAATATAAGAGGTAGTCTGCTGTATGCTTAGGGTTACACACAGACTAACACCGGTACCAAAGTTAGGAGCAGAACCGTTAGAGAAGTCGTTGCCAAAATCAGGAGTCATACACAGAGGTGGTTCTTTGCCAATGCCAGGGGTCATACACAGAGGTGGTTCTTTGCCAATGCCAGGGGTCATACACAGGGGTGGTTCTTTGCCAATGCCAGGGGTCATACACAGAGGTGGTTCGTTGCCAAGGCCAGAATCATTCACAGAGAATATTATGCAGCCAGAAACAAAGGTCAGACACGGACAGTACCAAAAATCGCAAGAGCTCTGCGGGAATGCAATACCACGTCAGGGCACGGGTAAAACAGTGAAACCGGGTTTTAAAACCGGCGGGTCCGCGTCATCACGCCAGGCCCCGCCCCCCGGCGTCCCACGTGAGCGCAACCGGCTGCAATTTCAATCGGCGCCTGGCCAGCGAGCAGCGTGGAAGCCGCTGCCAGGCGCCCAACGGATCGATACGTTACAGTTTTATAAAGGGTACATTAATTTTTATACTGTTTGCTATGGAAAGTTGTTTTCTATAAGTCCACTGGGACCTGGCAGTGGTTTTATGGGAAAAAAAATGGTAGTGAAGGTATTAACAACTGTTTTTCACTGAAGGATGGAAAAAGCCAGTATTACACGCACGCTTAATTATAACTGCATAAACATAACATAAAAAAAATGATACAAAGCACAATGATAGAGGACAACTAGAGATTGTATATGCTGACTGTTATCTTCAGACAAACTAGACAAAAACTACACTTAACCCTCTCAATAGTTTTGTGACCTATAAGCCCCTATTTCACCCAAGCCAGTAATAGAGAGCCGCAAATGCTGAAAGAGTGAGCCATTAAACATTAGCAGCTTCCTATAACAGAGTGAACCACTATGTTAGTGGCTCAATTCATACAGGGTTATTCAGAGAGAGCCGAACTGGCCCCGAAATTGAAGTGAATTTTCCCGTACAGTGCAATTTCGGGGCCATTTGACTATTCAAAAGCTGGCAATTCACCAAATATTGGCGAATTGCCAGCAAAATACGGTGATCTTCGTAGCAGTGAAATCCCCATAGAGACGTAATGGTTAATCTATTCAGAGAATGCCGAACAGCAGAGAAATGTCAGTGAAATGCCCAGATGTTCGGTGGTTTCATTCAGCAGGTTTAACCAGGCGAATCCCATAGGTTAAAATGTAAAAAAATATTCCTGTTTTTATTGAATATTTATTAAACCATTTTTCTTTTAATATGAAGCAAAAGTCTCTCTATTAATTTTTTAGGATTCCTTTAGGCATTTTTCATGATTTTTTTCAGCAACATTTTTTTAGGCTTTTTTTAAATAGCATTTTTTTTCTGTAACAGAGCTTTTTAGCATTATTGATAGGACATTATGTGTAATTTTCAGACATTTTTGTGCAGTAGCTATTTTGCAAATAGCTTTTCAAAGTTACTGTATTTTGCTTTTTACCCCGTTCCTCGGCTTGTCGGCTTTTACCAGCGGCTGGACACTGGTCTGTTCGGCGGATCATCAGCTTTTTTCAGATGCGTTTGGCGGGTTTGTGGCGGATCAAAGGGAGCATTCGACTTTTTTTTCGGCGTTTTTTTGGGTTACTCCGATTTTTTTCTGCCGGTTTTGCTGCAGTTTTTCTGATCGATACAGAGATTTTTCGGTTGCGGTTGGCGGCTTTTCCCTGCACATCGGCGACCCTGCAGTGAATGCTGAATTCACTGCAGGATCAGGGAATTTGATTTCCCAAAGTGCAGGGAATGAAAAAGCATCGAAATTCAGGTGCTCTTTGAATAACCCTGATAACGTTTGGGAGCCTCAAAGTGGGAATGGCAATGGTACTACTCTATGGAGACGAGCATAGACTCTGTGTGAGAGCACATGTGCACATGCTGATGGTAGTGTGCAGCATCAGTAGAAGGACACTGGATAACTATTTGTCCTTAGTTTCCTTCTGTTTTTAGCAACAGGAGGCAATGTATCACAACTTCCTCTGTGCTGTTGGGCTAGAGATGATTATGGAATTTTTAAAGCATTTGTGTGTATGTGTGTGTGTGTGTGTGTGTGTGTGTGTGTGTTATGTAATTTTTGCTAAAGCATAATAACTAAACACCAATTTTTTGGCAACTGGTATTTTTTTGTAATTTTTCATTGCAGGCTGCAAGTGAGAATAACGAGTTACCGTGGAATCACTCATTATTCGCTGACTGCCCTCATATTTACGCTTCCGATAGAACATGTAGGAGTTGTTAATGTACAGTAAGCAGCCAAAACAGCTGAGACATCTATGGCCCTGCTGGAATAAGATGGAAGCTGTTAGCTTTAACAAGTGGGGACATTATATTTAACGGCTCACGCATTAATGCTAATTGCTCTGATGGAATTGGTCTCCGACGTTTCAAAAAAAAAAATACATTAATTTAGGTTTAACATTATCAGATGAGTAATTTTTTGTTTAGGTTTCTTCCAGGTCAAGAATGAACACATTTAAGGTTCATCAAGAGCAAGATTTGATAAACATGGATCCTTACTAAATATGATATAATCAGGTGTCTAGCCTTAAAAAAAGTAAGTGTGGGAATGCTAAGGAAGACGAAGACGTCTATCTACGAATGTCGATGTCTGTCCGAATTGAGAGAATTAGCAAGCGGTTCATGCGCACGGCAAGAAAATGACAGACACAGATCTTGGTCTATACAGTCTATGCAAGCCAGCAAGTTCTGCTTTTTACTTGAGCGAACACATATTTTTTATCATACAGTATCAGACTTCTCCCTTTTCACTCCCCTCGAAGAGGACGTAGATTTAACTGTTATACACATTTATTTAATCATACACATTAAGGTGATTAATCAGCGGTCAGCAGATGTCTTGCATCAGAATTTTCCAGAACATCTCAACATCCTTGTTCTTGTCCAGGATGAGGAACCTGTCTGGTGACTATGGTTATCCAGTCTCCGGTGACTGTGTTTAGCCGACGAGTTATGAAAGAGCTTCGTTAAGCAAAATAGTGAATGTATAACTGGATATTAACCCCTTATAGACATTAAAAGCGTAGAAGCAGCAAGCAAAGAACCACAGAAACGAAATGAGCGTTATTACCAGGCCATGCTTAAGTGTTCCGGTGTTGTATGACAGCAGAGATGGTATTCTTGTCCATAACAGTCCCCCCTAAAAATGCACATTTCTTTCCCTAGAAGGCTAGCTTATCTGTCTCAATGCACCTCGGAACTCTTTTATGCTGCATGTTAGATGCAGGATAGCTTGCCTATCCCCCCTCTTGCCAAAGGCTTTGCGCATAGAGAAGTCAGATGCTGTCCCTGGGGGGCTCCCAGAGGGGGTGCATGGTCAAGTAGGTCTCTGGTCGCGGCATCACCTGTAAGGGAACATATCGTCTCTCATACGTCTCACCTTCGTCATTTACCATAATAGGAGCAGCGGAATCCCCAGTTTGCTTTACCGCCTATTTAACGCAGGGTAAGACACAGCACACAATCACCGCCAACAGAACCAGTACTACCAGGATAACTATCCCTAATTGTGCAAGGAGTCTCTGCCAGCCACTCATCCAGCCAAAATACTGATCCCATGGACCAGTAATACCAGAGTTCTTTTTCAATTCCTCAGCCAGGTTGTCCAGCTGTTTTATGGCTTTTGTCACCTTTCCAGTGGGGCCCGTGTTATCTGGAATATAGGTGCAACAGGAACTTGTCCCTTTCAACATTCTACAACCCCCCCCCTTCTCTGCCAGGATCATGTCCAAACCTACCTGGTTCTGGAAGGTCATTGCGGAGGTTGGGCCCAGCTGGTCTGCTAGGCCCTGGAGGGCATCACGGGTACAATTTACGAACCTTTGTTGGTTGTAATAGATGTAGTTAATCCAATCGACATTCTTGTTGACAGCGATAAGAAGAAACAGGGATTTGAATCCCACCTTTACCTGGTCTCTAGCCTTGAACTCATCAGGCAACACCCCTCAGCACTCCAATAGCATCTATATAGACGTGAGGGTCGAAACTCCCAGGTACGGGTTTCACATCTCTTCTACGTCTCGTGAGTCCAGGGTTTGGGATGGAAGGAGATAGGTCAGCAAAGGGCAGGATATAAAGGGGCATGATGGCTTGAGCCAGGGCACACTCGCCTTCCCATTTACCTGCCAGGCGGGAGCGGATACGCATATCTCCGCAGATCCAATAAACATCACCTAGGGACACCACCTGGCTCTGTACTTTCTCCTTGTTTACCGTGCTGTATTGTGCACAATACCCTTTCATGAAGTTCCCGACTACCCGGCCACCTATCCCCCATGAGGAGTGGCAGGTGTAGTTCCCGGGGTAGATGAAGATGCCTTCTCCGGTGCTCGGGGCTTTAGTCTGCAGTGGGTATCTGGACTTCCAGTCGGCACAAGTATCATGCCCCTTGGTGTTATTAGTAAATAGGCTGAGAAAACATTCCTCAATATTCTCGGGGATGTTGAGGGGTAACGTACCTAGATGAGGTCTGGCACTACCGCACACATAACAATTGGTTCTGTTGTGAGACCGAGCACTGTATCTCATCCATTCTAACCATATATTCATCTCTGAGAATCCTGTCTCAACGGCCATAGTCTCCTCAAAGTCTCCTCAAAAGAGGGGTCAGCGATAGCTACAAACTCACCAAGAATGCTGCACCCCAATTAACCATTAACATTTTGCACTTAATACAGTTGTGTTCAAAATTATTCAACCCCAAATGCTGTAAAGGGTTTTAGGGAATTTAGTGTACATTTGTAATTGTATTCAGATTGAAATCCTACAAGGACTTTTTAAAGAACCATATGCAACTAAAATGACATCAATTGGTTTTGTAATACAGTAGTAAATGTTTCTTTTGTGAATTCTTCATTGACGCAATTATTCAACCCCTTAAAGACTACCACTCTGAAGAACAGAGGTTCATTCAAGTGTTTTCAATCAGGTATTGAAAACACCTGTGGATGTCACGGAGCAGCAATAAAGCATAATAAGCACCAATTAGGCAGCTTTAAAGTGACTGTGATACTCAGCTCCTTCTAGACATTTACTGGTGTGGTTACAAACATGGTGAAGTCAAGAGAATGGTCCAGGAAGACAAGAGAAGAGGTGATTACTCTTCACAGGAAGGGCAATGGCTATAAGAAGATTGCAAAGATGTTAAACATACCAAGAGAGACCATAGGAAGCATCATTCGCAAATTCAAGGCAAAGGCACTGTTGAAACGCTACCTGGTCGTGGCAGAAAGAAGATGCTGACTTCGACTGCTGTGCGCTACCTGAAGCGTAGAGTGGAGAAAAGTCCCCGTGTGACTGCTGAGGAACTGAGAAAAGATTTGTCAGATGTGGGTACTGAAGTTTCAGCTCAGACAATATGGCGCACACTGCATAATGAAGGCCTCCATGCCAAAACTCCCAGGCGCACCCCCTTGCTGTCTCCAAAGAATAAGAAGAGTCGACTGCAGTATGCCAAAAGTCATGTGGACAAACCACAGAAGTTTTGGGTTAGTGTTCTGTGGACTGATGAAACAAAATTAGAACTGTTTGGGCCCATGGATCAACGCTATGTTTGGAGGAGGAAGAACAAGGCCTATGAAGAAAAGAACACCTTGCCTACTGTGAAGCATGGCGGGGGTCAATCATGCTTTGAGGCTGTTTTGCTTCTGCAGGTACAGGGAAGCTTCAGCGTGTGCAAGGTACCATGAATTCTCTTCAGTACCAGGAGATATTGGATGACAATGTGAAGCAGTCCGTCACAAACCTGAGGCTTGGGAGACGTTGGACCTTTCAACAGGACAATGATCCCAAGCATACCTCCAAGTCCGCTAGAGCATGGTTGCAGATTAAAGGCTGGAACATTTTGGAGTGGCCATCGCAGTCACCTGACTTAAATCCGATTGAGAACCTCTGGTGGGACTTAAAGAAAGCAGTTGCAGTGCGCAAGCCTAAGAATGTGACTGAACTGGAGGCTTTTGCCCATGACGAATGGGCGAAGATACCCGTAGATCGCTGCAAGACACTTGTGTCAAGCTATGCTTCACGTTTAAAAGCTGTTATAACTGTAAAAGGATGTTGTACTAAGTACTAAGATTGAATGTCACTTGGGGGTTGAATAAAACTGATAATGATGTGAGCAGAGAAAAGACATTTGTGGTTATTTCAATATAAATGTTATGTTATATTTGTCTGACCTACACGTGCCTCTTTGATTTAATTGTAAGCAAGATGACTGAATGATCAAAATAAATGTCAAACTGGCCAAAACACTCGATTTCAGTGGGGGTTGAATAATTTTGAACACAACTGTACACCACCCCACACTCAAACTAATGTTTAAATAAAATGATAAGCTGGGTTTTAGGGAATCATTATGATAATTATAATGAATATATATTTCTGGTGATTTATTAAGGACGCATGTGATTGAAAACTAATAGTGGTTGGGGCAAAAGGGAACTCAGGTCCTCCGGACAAATAGTGAAGGTACTCTGGATATAATGTGATTTCATGTGGAAAACCTTTGAAGGGGACATTGTCCTGCAATGAATTGACATTCCACCACTCAAAAGCTTATAGAAGTTAGAACCAACCATCCAGTACCAGCTAAAGTGCAAAAGGTTGAAGTGGCTGCCTGGAGAGAGCTGTAAAGACACTCAGGCTGATTGCATCTGAATTACTTGCTAAAACAATCTTTAAGCATTCTTTGAAACTACCAATTTTCTAATCACATTCTGCGATTTATCCATTAGTTAAATAATCACAAATTTAATTTCGCTTCCATAATTGCTGAGCGGATTACAATTAAGTGCTAGGTTTAGATTCAGATTATGGAAAAGACTTTCCACCAAACATTTACTAGTGCGGTGGTTCCCCACCACGGTTCTCAAGTCCCCTTTACAGGCCAGATTTTGCAGATCACCTTGGAGAAAATCAGACTGAATCCAGCAATCACTGAGCAGCAAATCAAATCGCCTGTGCTGTGCTTCAGATATCTGGAAAACCTGTACTGTTAGGGGTACTTGAGGACCGTGGTTGGAAACCACTGTACTAGAGTATTACAATTTGCCACATTATTCTCTTTTGTCCAATAAAAAGGCTTTGCCAGATACTTCTTTATGTTGTATATTAAGTACAATGCATACAATATCTTAAAGGGGGTGATGGTGCACTTTATTTGCCGTCTCCATTTAAGATGTCAATCCAGCCTCACTCATGCTTTCCAGTTTGAATTAGGATACATAGGGTCCTAATGGCCAAGTGCATGGATCAGTAACCTTGGCTCTCCAGATGTTTTAGAACTACATCTCCGATGATCCTCAGTCACTTGTTAGGTTGGCTGAACCCCTTGGGAGATGTAGTTCCAAAATATCTGGGGGGCAAAGCTTGCTGTTCCCTGGCCCAGTTACAAAAAGTGGGCTGTGTTTCGTATAGAACAGTGTTTCTCAGACCTCTCCTCGGGACCCCCAACCAGGCCAGGTTTTCAGATAATAATAGAAAAAGAAAATCTCGTGGCGCATAGGGAAGATATCCAAATATTACATAAAGACACCTGTATATCCCAGATAGATGAAAACCACTGTTGCTCTAGCTGTAGAAGGGTGCTCCCCAGCCACCTTAAAATAGAAATAAAAGAAAAAAACATTCAGCGAGCGCCCAGTGACACCCCCTTGTGTGTACTTAACTTGATTGTTTATAATAATCAAGCTGTTGTTGTTGGTCAAGATCCACCTCTTGTGGGAAGATATCAACTTCAATTTCAATTTTTGTATATATCAACCTCAATACAATAGGAAGATATACAAAATAGTGCAACACAGTTCATGTAAATAAAATCCAAGTATTTGAAAAATCTGTGAAAGGCATACTCACACAGTGCAGAGCCTCCCAGCTCTGTGTGTATTCGCAGTAGGGCAGTTATTCGGGCCTACCCATAAACCACACTCCTCCCGGTATATGTAACCTCAGAAAGAGCAGAGAGATACAAACTCCATGGCGCAATATCACCACTTTCAATAAGACTGTGTTATTTAGTCGGTCTTACTCACCCTTTTCTGGGCCTATAGTGAGACCCACACACATCCACATAGGAGTTGCTTTTTTGTTCTTTGTTCTAATGAAAATGACAAATAAAAGAAGCCAATCGCGTTTCGCCGGTTAAGGCTTCATCAGTGGCAGTGTTAGACATAATAAGTCCTATAGCAATTTTGTACCGGTCTTCTGGAATCATCGCCATGGCAGACATGCTCCTCCTCCAATCACAGATGCTAGTACGCCGAACTCGATCTACGCCATCATGTCACGTGATACTCCAACAGCTCCTCCCCATCTCATACAGCAATGATTGCGTGATATTCCGACGGCTCTTCCTCATTACGTACGACAATAGCTGTGATCTCTGGATCTTATTCCGCTCACTGAGTGGTTCCAAACCTGGTCCTCAAGTCCCCGTAACAGGTCATGTTTTCCAGATACCGGAAGCACAGCACAGGTGATATGATTTGCTGCTCAGTGATTGCAGAATTCAGTCTGCATTTCCCCAAAATGATCTGCAAAATCTGGCCTGGTTAGGGGTCCCGAGGGGAGGTTTGAAAAATACTGTTATAGAAGATAGTTTTTCTTTCATGTTCAACATGTTACTATGAGTTGGTGTTGTCATGGGACGCCGGGGCAACAACGGTATATGAACCCAAGTATGCAGTGAAGCAGAGGTAATGTTCAGGTATAAAGTCCCAAGGGGGGTTTATTGCAAGGATACACAGGGAAGCAAGAACGAGGGGCAAAGCGTGAATGGAGATGGACATAGGGGAAAACAATACAAAGACATGGATACTTACTGGACACACTAGGAAGGCATAACACAGGAGGAGAGTAGCAGGATGGGTTGCAGGTACACAGTAGGAGTCCAGTATCAGGGATAGTACGGAAGATGTACACAGGTACTGAATACAGCGGTGGTCCTTAGGCACAGCGGGATTCTGTAGGAACAGCAGGGTTCTGCAGGCACAGTGGGGGTCTGCAGGCACAGCAGGGGTCTGCAGGCACAGCGGGGGTCTATAACATTGCAGTACAGGAAAGGTGCTCTCAGTCTCAATCATGAGGGTGCAGTACCAACTTTGGTCTTCTTGCCACAACGGCATGACCCATGACAGGTGTTTGAAACACTTTCACCCCTCCATGTAATATTCCATGGTATGCATTAAGAACTACTCCTTTAGTAGAACAGGTTTCCCATATATTTCAGAACAAGTGGAACCATAGGTGGTACAGATCTCCTTTATAAAGCCAGTTGCAACTAGGGCTGCCATCTACTCTGACCACTTCTATCCATGCACTTTCCTTTCCTCTTGCCTCGTTTATCTTTTTTTAGGGTTCTAAAGAGTTCTAGAGTCCTCTGATCCTACAGTGTTAACTTTGTCAGATTGTGGGCTGCTCAAATGTATTTTATTTATCTGTATTGTACCCATGTCCTCTTGACTGTTTACCATGGTGTGCCTCTGCATAGCATGGTAGAAACCTCTAGGACCCTGAAAATATGGAATAATAAGCATCAGGATAATGGGGACATAGACACCCACCGTTTTCATAGGAAGCCCCTTGTGTCACAGTAAAGAAATGTAAAAAAACAAGCAGAAGGGCCCTACCAGGACTTGGGTCCCCACCATAGAGCAGTCAGGGTAATGGTTTTGGGGATGGAACATTACTGTCTGGTGCTGGGCTTACACAATGAAAGATAATCTATAGAGGACAGGACACACATGTCTTTCAGACCGGGCCGGCCCAAAACATAGTGCATTTTTAACAGATCCACAGCAGTGAAACTAAAAAATATAGAATAAAATTATATTAAAATGAAATTTAAATGATATATTCAAGTAATTATATTAAAGTAAATTTAAATATTAAAATGAACATACATTAAAATATAATAAAATACATTTAAATATTAAAATATCTATGAATTATATATTTGTAAAAAACATATCTAATATTATATATCTGCTATTAATATATATATATTTTATATTAAAATAAATTGTATAATAATTAAAAAATCTTAAAATAAATTTAAAATGCTGCACCTTTCAAAGTGCTGCCTAGAGCCATGGCCCAATTGGGACCCATGGATGGATCAGCCCTGCTTTCAGAGGTTATACTGATAAATAATTAAAACTAAAGGACTAAGAAATTGAATCTCATTTGAAGCTGAATGATGATTTTTCATTATTTACGTATTACGTGTTCAAGAACTGCTATAAATAATGTGTTGAAAATATGACAAACTAGATGTTATAATTGTCTTTATTTTCCATCTCATTAATTGTTTCTAATTATATAGAGAAACATATACAATTAATCCAGGTGAAGGTGATTAATTCAAAGTATAAACTAGCATGGTAAGTTTACACAAAGCATATTGTCTTGATTATCCAGTTTTGACCCTATTTGATTTTTAGGAGTTTTATTGTTGTTAGACTATGTGTCAGATGGAATGTATCATATCACTGGAAGTTGTAATTACTCACCCAATGAACATGAAAAAGCTCCTAACGTCAACATCTGTACAACAGGAGAAGATGACTGGTCCAGTAAAACAAGTGAGGGAGAGCTCAGATCAAAATCAAAGGAAGCTGTCAGGTTACTATACATGCTACCTACTAATGATAACCTGCCATAGATTAGAAATACTTTATGATAGCAATTATATCACAGTGAACAAGGGTCATGTCATTAAGCATTTTAGGTTCAATCTACGAATGATTGCTTAGCCTTGAAATTAAAGTTTTCATAATGATCCATGATTATTTTACAGGCACCCTTTTTCTCTGTATCAATCAGTAAAAACAACAGAGTATTAAATACTGGGGGCGCTCTACTGCTGTTGACATTAAAGTGACACCACCACGTACATAAGCTGTAACTAGATTACTTGTGTATTACAAACAGAACCACATTATAAAGCACATCCTGCGGGTTTTTTTTTAAGTCATTGCATGTAAAAAGTTAAAATAAAATTAGTTATATTTTATCTCCCTACCATTTTGTTGATATTTTTCCCATGAGGCATCATCTACCAAAGGTTTTTCTTTACTTCTGTGGCTTATCTAATCTACAGTATTTAAAACTTTAATGCGATGGAGGATGGAATGTTTAGATAACGGTGCAAGGGGCTATTGTTTTTCAGGCTTCTCAAGAAAAGAGATGGCAACTGAATATGCTAAAAGACTTCTAATACGTCTCACACAATGCAATGATTTGAGTCAGTGTTCGACCCATAGACTCCATTATATGGCCATTGCCAGAGAGTGAAGAGTAAGTGGCGTTAAGATACTGTGTGGGGGCAGTTTAACACATAAGATCACAAAATGGATGCACCCAGTGACACAAAGAGTAAAATATTTATTTAATTAAACATACAAGAGAAAAGAAAGTGCGTGTAAGATATCAGCAACATAAAATAAACCTAATAAGGACATTTCATTTTTTGTGGTAGTGGCCCTTTAAGATACATAACAGCTCCAGAAGTGATCTCAACGTCTGGAATCGCTTTTCCGCTCTTGCCTAAAATTCTGCTTGCAGCGCGGGCATATTGCATCCCTACTGTAAGTCTCCTATACTTTGTATACTTTGTATAGAAGGCTATAATTTGCACTATTCCATGGTAGCTCATTCTTCTATCCCGAAGGCTGCATTTCTCAATGAAACACTGACTTTCCCCCAAGATAACCCCCTAAAAATCCCATACTCACCTCTCATCCCGCAGTGGAGAGAGAGGTGCTATACGCTGCTTCCTGTCACCACAATCAGTTGGAAACTGGGAACAAATAGTTCCCAATGTCCCACTGCACTTCCACCATGACTCATGTGTGATCCCACAAGTACAAGCTCATGCAGAGGACACGGCTGTGAAATGTTGGTCTCAGTAGAGTCCTATGGACGTCAGAAGCCATTACCAGCGAGGGTACATGGCGCCTTTGCTGGTATACGGCTTCGCTTACGCTTCATTTCGCAGCCAGGCGCTAATAAAGTTGATTCTGAAAAGCTGCTGTAAAAGGGAGACGATAAGGAAAGCAACGATTTTTTTCGGGCCCTTCATTCTTTCCACTGAAGCTGAACATGTGTTTTAATGCAGGAAATCAACCTATGTTCTCAAAAGATGGCACTAGGGTAAATGGGTCCATAGATACTCCACTAGACTGTCAGTATGCTAATGAATGCAAGGGTGTATTTCTACGGACGTACATTTTGTGTAAATTCAGCAACTTATTTGAGCAATGCAGATGGATTCACACTCATGGCCAAATCCCCAGGTCATGGACCAACTAGCTAAGTGCTAAATAAACGATAGGCACTTAATCCATTCACTACCAATCGCTTTTTGTTGAAAAAATATTTATATCATAATTTACTTGATACACAGGATGCAAACTTAACAAATAAACATACGAACATACGCTTTGCACAGAGATTGTTATTCTGAGATAGGTACAAATTAAAATCATGTAAATTAGCTCATTTTTAATTTTTCGTGTATTCGTTTAACCATTACAGAAATATTGTTGAAATGAAAGATTCTGAAATCAAGATGGCGTCCTTCATCTCGCACAATTTAACACGGGTCTGGATTATTAGCATACAGGCAGAAATGTCCTTTGTGTCACATACTGTAAATGTGATAAAGATAAATAAAAATGGTCAGATCTCCTACTTATGGGAATTTGTAGTGATGACAATGAGATTATTAGCAATGAAGCTTCCAAAAAATACCAGCACAATATAAAAAATAATATCTGTATGTGGCATAATGCCTGTATATGGACATTACAGTAACACGTATCTGTACTGTACATGGATTTCAGTCATAATCCCCTGGATTTTATCCCTTTATAGCAGTGAGTGACCCCAGAGTTCTCTCTGCATTCTGCCTTCTTCATGGCTGTTGCACAGAAAAAGTAACGTGTATGAACATTTTGTTACAGTGAGGCTGGGGCTGCTATTTGCAGCTTGTTTTATCTCTCTGTAGGGTGCTTGGAGATAGATAAAACAGTGGAATTTAGTTCTCTACAAGACTACACACTAATCTGACTTTAAAAAGGCGCAAAAATCTGGTTTTGATATGGTAATGACTGTCTTTCAATGTATTACAATACAAAATCAAGATAGCTCGACTTTGGGAGTGTAGGGGTTAAAACAAGCTAGGGCCTTGTATAATGAAATAATGGACAGGTCATCAGCAAACACCATCATAAGCGGATGCAACTTGGGTAAGGCCTCAAAGGTTTCTTGCTTTGCTTAATCATGGGGCTTACCTCTGTATTGAATCTCGGATATCTGTCATTTAACTATAAGGTTTTACAGGAAAGTACCACTTATTACTGGATAGTGTCACTTACACATGGTGTGTTGCTGTATGGTACCACTTAATAATATTTATTTATTATTATTTTTTACCTAATGGCAAGACGTTATTAGTGTTGTTATCTCTTTACTGGCAATGTGTTGCTTCTTTTTCCAATATCATTTGATGATGCAACTTTGCATTGTAATTTGCATTCCTCCCTTGCATATACGTATAACCCCTAAGGCCCGTGTCAGACGAACGCAGCGATCACATCCGTGTTGCCGCACAGTTTCACGTCCGTCGTAGCATAGAATCATGATCATAGAATCATAGACCCACACACGAAGTAAGTGCACACCGAACTGCGCACGCACAACGCACGTGGCAAACGGACGCAAGTTAGGCAAGCACGTAAAACCGCTACCACGGACGTGCAGAATGCACCACGTCCGCGTAGAGTTCTGTGCGAGTGAAGAGGAGATGTCAGACGCAGCGCATTTGAAACGTCCAGCACCTTGACGCACACAATGGCTTTTCATATTTTTATAATTTTTCCTTTTAATTTTATTTCCCATAGATCCCTTTTTTTTCTACGTCCGTCAAGAAAAACGGACCATGTGGCATCTACAGTATCTTCCGTCAGTACATCTGTCTGTTATGCACGCACGCAGAGTGCGCTCAGACTGCGGTCGTCTGACTCTAGCCTAAAGGGCTAAATTACATTCCTAACACTAAAATGGGGACTCTAATGGGGAAACCTGCGACTTGTCCTGGAACGAAGTGCTAACGTCGATGATACTCGCGGCAGCTGCGAGTAGCAGCTCCTGAAGTCCATAGGACTCCATGGAGGGTTCCGCCGCTGAGTCACGAGCCCTGCGTCCTCTTGTGAGATCGCAGACTGATCGTGGAGGTAGACTGGGGACTATTCATTCCCAGTCTCATTCTGTTGGTGGTGGCCAGGAGATGCCTGTGGATCGGGCCACTGTTCTTTTTCCGGGATGAGATATCTGATTTATTGAGGGTTTTAATGGGGTGCTAAATGATTATGCAAAAGCGGAATCATTTAACACCAGCTTTTAGGTGGTGCTAAAAGTTTTTTTAACCCATCGATGCGGTAATTAGAGCTAGTACTTTGTAATACCTTACTTATCCTAACGCCAATCACTGATTGTGCTCCCCATGTTAAGTATAGGATTAGCAATGTACAGTAAACTCGTGCAAGCTAATGCAATCACCAATGAGCTAATGGATTTTTCCCGTGTTTAGCATTAGGAAGGTAATATGGGGGCATGCTTTAAAGTCACTTATCATTGCATTAACAGTACCGGCTGGGTGGAGTAGAGGTAACATCACTGCTCTGCGTGGAGAGAGCCTGTGGAGACATGGGTTCAATCCCAACAAGCATCTCTCCACTCCAGTAAGTGTCCTTGGGCAAGACACCCAACAGTACATACTCGCCACCCAGGACATAACGGAAAACAAGAGAAAATTCAATGTATCCTTCCTGGTAAAATCCTTTCTCACAAAAACAGTTACATACCTGAATGCTACAGTTAGCGTTCAGTATGCAATCTAGCCTGCAATCTTTTATCTCACTCCTCTTTGCAAACCTAATCACCAATCTGTTTTTACAGACTTTGCGTTTTCTAAATTATCCATATTACAAAACATGCGGACGGGAAATCTGAACGCTCATTGCACAAGACGGCCAGACTTTTACAGAGGCTCTTGAATAATTTCAACAGTAATTCAAATTCCTGTGAATAATTTTGCATTGGGTCCCGAGAGCTGTTAAACGGTATCATAAATCTTTATGGTAAATTTTTTAAGGGTGTTACGTGGACGTGTGTAGGTTATTCTATACTCAAACACAGACTGTTATGTCTTTCAGCTAAATATCCTCAGCGTATGGAGAGCATTTTTATTAAACATCTGTCTTGTCTTTACCGATGTGTATGTAATGTTCCGTCCAGGCCTTCCAAACACTTTTATATTGTATAGGAGAAAAACATATACCTAAATCCCATTTTAACGACAGGCTTGAAAATAAAACACTGCTTCAAAAGTTGTATAAAGTTAAATTTAGCACTAGTGGGTAAATCAGGCATGCAGGGTTTTCACTTATAGAAAACCCAGCTGTCATGCAACGGATTCTAATGCTCCTCTGTCCTTAATGACATTTCTGTTATTGCAATGCATGGTGATCTATACTGGGGCTGTGCTGGATCTGGGATTTGTGAGCAGCTTTGTCAATATCTGGGTAAAAAGGTCAATTTTAGATCACTTTTATCAAATGCCTTACCTAATATTTTTTTAACCTTCATAAATTAGCGCTGGGATGAGGAGTGCATTGGTAATGTAAAATACGGCCTCTACTACAGCAGACTGACCAATCACTGCATGACCTTCCTGTACAAGTTTATCCATTAATTACTTGAATTTTAAGAATACATACACAACTTGGGAATTAAATAGTTACTGCATGACTACATTTGATATGGGGTTAACGATGGGAGGGAAAATAAGGGCTAGATTACAAAGTTGGTGTTAACTTAACCAGAGCTGTTGTAAATTTACCAGAGCCATTATAGGGCTATATTACAAAGCTGGTGCTACACTGCTAACTTACCCAGAGCTGTTGTAAACTAAACAGCTCCATAGGGCTAAATTACATTCCTAGCGTTAAAACACTAATTATAAATAATAATAGCTAAAATTAAAATAATGTAAATTTGCTCATTTTTCATGTATTCATTTATCCTTTACAGAAATATTACTGGGATTAAAGATTCTGAACTCTAACTATTTATTTATTTATAAAGGATTTTAGCAGGAAGGATACATTGGGATTTCTCTCGTTTTCAAGTATGTCCTGGGTTCAAAAACATTGAATTGTTACAGTGTATAGAAATACAAAGTAGTAAAATGCAAGATATTAACTCAAAACAAATATACAGATTAGCAGAAAATAAATATGTAGGAAATAGTCATTATGTTACATGTTTACGGGTGCATTCTGTATTGAGGTATGTTAATAGAGATCTCTTAAGTGACTTTAGACTGGGGGAAGATTTGATGGCGTCTGGGAGGTTATTCCATATTTGTGGTGCTCTGTAGGAAAATGAGGACCGAGCCACTTTCTTTTTGTATTGTGGTATTGCAAGTAAGGTGCAGGTCCTGGATTGGAGGTTATAGGATGAGGGGACTGCTAGGGGAGGCAGTCTATTCAGGTAGGGTGGCAGCTTTCCAGAAAAGCTCTTAAACACCAGGTTGGAAAGGTCACTTTATCTTACACAATTTGACATGAGGGCTGCATTATTATCATACAGGCAGAACTGGCCTTTTGTAACGTGATAAATTGCATATGATAATGATATATAATAAAATGTTCAGATTTCCTACGTAAAGGGTTTTCTAGAGATCACAATGAAATTATTAGCAATGCAACTACCAAAAAGTAACAATAGACTATAAAAATAACATCTGTATGCAACATAATGCCTGTATATGGCTATTACAGTAACAGTATCTGTACTTTACAGGGATTTTAGGTCATTATAACTCCCTGAATCTTATCCCTTCACATTAGTGAGTAACTCCAGAGCTCTCTCTGTATTCTGCACTCACCCTGGCTGTTATAATGCAGCAGTAATATCTTCAAACCTTTTGTTACAATGGGTGTAAGAGCTGCTCCTTTTAGCTTGTTTACCTTAAGATAGTGTGAAAAGGAGAGCGATAAGAGTGAATTTTGCTTCTCCACAGTGGGCACAAGAACCTTGATTTTACAATACATGAAAAATTGGGTTTTGATATGCTAATGGTTGCTTTTCAATGTATTACACTGTAAAAAGAGTTAACTCGCTTTTGGGAGTGAAGTGTTTAACAGAAGGTGTTAACACCAGTAATTTTTCTCTTCATTACTGACTAGAAGCAATAATCACTAGAGAGACCTTGCAGTTATTTGTTATTCTTCGGGTGCCTCAGAGTATAGTAAGTGTTAATGTACAGTGGTACAGCCGTAACAGATGAGTTACGAGAGAAGCTTGCGGCTTGGCTGGAATACGAAGTGAGCCGTTAGCAGTGTTTTTTTTCAGCCAGTACTTGTCGGTATGGAGTACAGGCACCTACTGGCTGAATACCGGCACTTTTAAAAAAAATATGTTGCGGGAACGCAGGTTCCCGCTGTGGGCAGCCAGGGCTGCTAGCGGATTACATTAACAGCATTCCGCTAGCAGCCGCTCGACTGGCTGCGTTCCCCTGGGCCGCATGTGCCGTGATGATCCCTCCTCAGTCCTCTGAAGGCTGTGACGCGGCCTACACTGAGATCTCGTGAGATCTCACGAGAGCGTGTCCCAACCTTCAGAGGGCTGAGGAGGCGGCCATGTGTGGGACCACTCCTGAGCTGCTTGGAGGAACACGCGTTCCTGAGGCTAGGTAAGTATATGTCACGGTGGCCCCCGCGCCCCCCCGGCGCCTGGCAGCAGCTTCCTCGCTGCTCGCTGGCCAGGCGCCGAGTGATATAGCGGACGCTTCCGCACACGTGAGACGCCGGGGGGCGGGGCCTGGCGGCGAGACGCGGACCCGCCGGGTTTAAAGCCCAGACTCACAGAGACGCCGGTGCCCTGACGTGGTAGTTACCTCCCGCAGAGCTCTTGAATATTTTGGCTAATTATCGATTCTGTGTATGACCCTTGGCATTGGCAAACTAACGATTCTGTGTATGACCCTTGGCATTGGCAAACTAACGATTCTGTGTATGACCCTTGGCATTGGCAAACTAACGATTCTGTGTATGACCCCTGGCATTGGCAAACTAACGATTCTGTGTATGACCCCTGGCATTGGCAAATTAACGATTCTGTGCATGACCCCTGGCATTGGCAAACTAACGATTCTGTGTATGACCCCTGGCATTGGCGAACGAACCACTCTGTGTATTCCTTGTATTGGCGAACGAACCACTCTGTGTATGATCCTTGGTACTGGCGAACGAACCATTCTGTGCGTAACTCCTGGTATTGGCATTAACTCTTCTAATTCTGGTATTGAGGTCAGTCTGTGTGGCACCCGAAGCACACATCAGACTACCCCTTGTGTTGTTAGGGTCTTGGGAAGAGCTAATTGTTCTAAGGTCTTGTGTATCATCCTATGTCTGTCTAGTCGTGCCGACCACTCTAAGGATCGGAAGGGTAGAGAGTGTCCTGCGTATAGGGACCACCACTCTAGTATCAGGGGGATCCGTGACATTACGTCAGGGCCAATGGATCCCGCAGACCTCTCTAATCAATTGACTCGTATTGCAGCTAGACAAGAAGAGCAGGACCATAGGATGGACCAGATTGCTCTTGCCCTGCAGACCCTGTTAAACCGATCTAGTTCTGGGACTGCAAGCCCTCCAGACCCAGTAGTGCCTAGGATCAGTCCGGCCTCTCCTGAGGGATGCAGGCTCAGTATGAAAGCACCCGTACGCTATGATGGGACACCAAACTTGTGCCGGGGCTTTCTGACCCAACTGGAGATATTGTTCGAGAACAACCCAGGATCATGTATGTCAGATAAAGCTAAGGTGGGCTATCTAATTAGTCATTTAACGGAGAAGGCTTTATTGTGGGCTACTCCCTTGTGGGAGAACAAAAAGCCCATCATATACGATTATGAGGGTTTTACTTCAGAGCTTAAACGCACCTTTGACCCCTCTAGAAGGGCTACCAATGCAGGGAGGTCATTATTTCATATTAAACAAGGTAATAGGAGGGTTGCTGAATACGCAATAGAATTTAAGACCTTGACTTCAGAGGTCCTCTGGCCGAACGATGTCCTAACCTTGGCCTTTACTGAAGGGCTGAACGACGCGTTTATGTTCGAGTTGGCTCCTCTAAGATTGCCAGAGACTCTTGATCATTTGATCGACTTCTGTATCGCTATGGATGATCAAATTAGGAAAGGAGACACCCCAGGGATAGACCTAGAAGGCTCTTGCCTCCTTTACCCTTATCATCCCGAACTACCGTTACTTCCGGTAACCAGGAAAACGTTAAATCAGATCTACCTGTTGTTGAGCCTATGCAGATAGGAAAGACTGGTATATCGGAGGCAGAGAGAGCTCACAGAAGGGAGAAGGGACTCTGCTTCTATTGCGCCGGGGCAGACCACTTCCGCCTTCAATGTCCTCAGAGACCTAGGGGGAGCAGGGGTGAGAGTGGCCGAGCAAGCCAGAGACCAGCCAATACCCAGGTTATAGGGTCTCTTTATGCCTCTTTCGTAAACAACGAAAAAAAAAAGTCCAGGATCCTGGTACCAATATCATTGACCTGGGACAAGGTTCACATTAAGACTGAGGCCTTCTTAGATTCTGGGGCCTCAGGCAATTTTATGGATAAACAGTTTGCTGCTAAATGTCTCATACCTCTGGTCCTCAAGGACAGACCTCTTATGGTGGAAGCTATAGATGGTAACCCTCTATCCTGCCCCCATATCACCCACGACACTGTTTCTGTATGTATGAAAACAGGAGTATTGCACCACGAAAACATATGTTTCCAAATCATTGAGTCCCCTTCTTGTCCTGTCGTGCTTGGGTTTCCGTGGTTGGCAGAACACAACCCGGTTATTGATTGGGTCCAAAGAGACATCAAATACTGGAGTCCTCGTTGTCAATCGCACTGTCTGGGGAGGGTCAACGTAATCGCTAGCCTCAACGTTGCCACAGCCCCTCCCTTGTCTACAGAGGTGCCTGAACAATATTTGGGATTGAAAGAGGTCTTCTCTAAGTCCAGGACTGAGGTCCTACCGCCGCACCGCCCGTACGACTGTGCCATAAATTTACTCCCTGGTACTATGCCTCCTAGGGGACATGTATACCCCTTGTCCCAAAAAGAAAATGACGTTATGGAGGAGTACATAAGGGAGAACCTGGAGCGAGGTTTCATCAGACGGTCCTCTTCTCCAGCAGGGGCAGGTTTCTTTTTTGTATCGAAAAAAGAGGGAGACCTGCGGCCTTGTATAGATTATAGAGGTTTGAACAGGATTACCATAAGGAACGCCTATCCCATACCACTTATCGCAGAACTGTTCGATCGCCTAAAGGGGGCCAATATTTATACCAACTTGATTTACGCGGGGCTTACAACCTCGTAAGGGTTAAAAAGGGACACGAATGGAAAACGGCTTTTAATACTAGAAGTGGGCATTATGAGTACCTGGTGATGCCTTTTGGCCTATGCAATGCGCCGGCTGTTTTTCAAGACCTCATAAATGATACCTTACGAGAATTCCTGCAAGTATTTGTCATAGTATATCTTGATGACATCCTGATATACTCGCCTGATATCGTAACCCATCATGTCCACGTGAAAAAAGTACTGAAAAAATTGTTGGAGGCTGGATTGTATTGTAAATTAGAGAAATGTTTATTTGACATAAGGACAGTACATTTCCTTGGCTACATAATAACACCGGAGGGGTTCCAGATGGACCCTAAGAAACTTACAGCAATCCTAGACTGGCCTCTACCCCAAGGACTTAAAGCCATCCAAAGGTTTCTAGGATTCACAAATTATTATAGGAGGTTCATTAAAGAGTTTTCGGTTTTGGTATCTCCCCTCACGGCCATGACTAGGAAAGGGGTGGGTAATCAGAAATGGACACCCCAAGCCAGTCAAGCCTTTGAAGCACTCAAACAAGCGTTTACTACGGCCCCGGTACTCAGACATCCGGATCCGGCTCTGCCGTTCCAAGTGGAAGTTGATGCCTCCGAGATAGGCCTTGGTGCAGTCTTGTCCCAGAGGGAGGCACCCGACAAACCATTGCATCCATGCGGCTTCTATTCCCGGAAACTCTCCCCGGCAGAGAGGAACTATGACATAGGAAACAGAGAGTTGTTAGCAGTCATATCAGCCTTGGCAGAATGGAGATACCTACTGGAAGGGTCTAGTGACCCCATCCTTATCATAACCGATCATAAAAATCTCACATACATTGGAGATGCTAAACGGTTAAATTCCCGACAAGCAAGATGGTCGTTGTTTCTTTCAAGCTTTAATTACGTACTGACCTATAGACCTGGGTCCAGAAATGTTAAGGCAGATGCTTTATCTAGACAACATGAGTCCTACGAATTTAACGTCCAAGATCAGCATCCCATTGTACCCCAAGAAAGGATTATAGCCTCTACCACAATCAATGTCTCGTCTCCCTTGTTGCAAAGGTTACAAACCGTGCAGGGCACGGCTCCTGAAGGGAAACCTCCCGCGAAACTCTTTGTACCTGAATGTGAAAGAGAAGAAATATTAAACCTTTACCATGATAATAAAACGTCCGGGCATATGGGAATCACCAAAACGGTGTCCAGCATCAATAAAATCTTTTGGTGGCCCACGTTGCGCCGAGATGTTAAGGATTACATAGCTGTGTGCGAGGTTTGCGCAAGACATAAAAATCCCAAAACAGCACCCATTGGTTTGCTCCAACCTCTGCCTATCCCAGAACGACCATGGTCGCACTTAGCTATGGACTTCATAGTGGAGTTACCCGATTCTAGAGGGAACACAGTTATACTTACGATCATCGATCGGTTCTCCAAGATGGGTCACTATGTTCCTCTTCGTAACTACCGTCGGCAGCCGAACTGGTGCCCATATTCATTAACCACGTGGTCCGCATACATGGTATTCCTCTTGGGATTGTCTCCGATAGGGGTACCCAATTCGTCTCCAGGTTTTGGAAAGGGTTTTGTAAGAATGTGGGGATAGACTTGTCTTTCTCTTCGGCCTATCACCCCCAGACCAACGGAGCAGCAGAACGTGCAAATCAGAACGTAGAAAAGTATCTCAGGTGCTTTATCTCAGAACAGCAAGATAACTGGTCAGACCTGCTACCATGGGCTGAGTATGCTTTGAACAGCGCGGTGAGCGAATCCACAGGACATTCCCCTTTCTTCACCGTTTATGGTTTCGATCCTCCTATGTTACCGACTACATTTTCGGATACCACGATACCTGCTTTGGATGACCATTTGGCGTCCTTGAAGGACACCTGGGGGAAAGTCAAGGAGGCACTCAAGAAAAGTAGTGCCATCCAGAAAATCAAGGCTGACAGACACAGGAGGCAGGCACCCGTATATCAGGTTGGGGACAGGGTATGGCTTTCCTCGCGGAATATTAAGCTCCTAGTGCCTTCCATGAAGTTGGCACCTAGATTCATAGGCCCTTACAAGGTTTTACGACGACTCAACCCCGTCTCCTATGCTTTGGCATTACCTCCCCATATCCGGATACACAACGTGTTCCACGTGAGCCTCTTAAAACCTCTCTTGTGTAATCGGTACACCAGGGCCCGTATCCCACCTCCTCCTATCTCAGTGGAGGGTGAGGAAGAGTTTGAAGTCCGGGCCATTTTGGACGCCAGGGTATCAAGGGGCACATTGCAGTATCTGGTCGATTGGGTGGGCTACGGGCCGGAGGATCGTTCTTGGCTCCCGGCTGCTGAGGTCCATGCGCCTCGGTTGGTGAAGGCCTTCTACGTGGCTCATCCCCGCGCTCCTGGGGGTCGTCCAGTGGCCGCCCGTAGAGGGGGGGTTCTGTCACGGTGGCCCCCGCGCCCCCCCGGCGCCTGGCAGCAGCTTCCTCGCTGCTCGCTGGCCAGGCGCCGAGTGATATAGCGGACGCTTCCGCACACGTGAGACGCCGGGGGGCGGGGCCTGGCGGCGAGACGCGGACCCGCCGGGTTTAAAGCCCAGACTCACAGAGACGCCGGTGCCCTGACGTGGTAGTTACCTCCCGCAGAGCTCTTGAATATTTTGGCTAATTATCGATTCTGTGTATGACCCTTGGCATTGGCAAACTAACGATTCTGTGTATGACCCTTGGCATTGGCAAACTAACGATTCTGTGTATGACCCTTGGCATTGGCAAACTAACGATTCTGTGTATGACCCCTGGCATTGGCAAATTAACGATTCTGTGCATGACCCCTGGCATTGGCAAACTAACGATTCTGTGTATGACCCCTGGCATTGGCGAACGAACCACTCTGTGTATGATCCTTGGTATTGGCGAACGAACCACTCTGTGTATGATCCTTGGTACTGGCGAACGAACCATTCTGTGCGTAACTCCTGGTATTGGCATTAACTCTTCTAATTCTGGTATTGAGGTCAGTCTGTGTGGCACCCGAAGCACACATCAGACTACCCCTTGTGTTGTTAGGGTCTTGGGAAGAGCTAATTGTTCTAAGGTCTTGTGTATCATCCTATGTCTGTCTAGTCGTGCCGACCACTCTAAGGATCGGAAGGGTAGAGAGTGTCCTGCGTATAGGGACCACCACTCTAGTATCAGGGGGATCCGTGACAGTATAATTCTGGGGGTCACTGCCTGCTATAATTAATTCTGGGGGCATGTGTCTGTCTATAATTAATTCTGGGGGCATGTGTCTGGCTATAATTAATTCTGGGGGTCCCTGCCTGGCTATAATTAATTCTGGGGGCATGTGCCTGGCTATAATTAATTCTGGGGGCATGTGGCTGGCTATAATTAATTCTGGGGGTCCCTGTCTGGCTATGAGTAACTCTGAGGGTCCCTGCCTGGCTATAATTCATTCTGGGGGTCCCTGCTGGGCTATAATTCATTCCGAGAGCATGTGCCTGGTTATAATTAATTCTGGGGGACTGTGCCTGGCTATGTTCAATTTGGGGGGTCTGTGCCTGGTTATACATGATTCTCGGGGGTGTGTGTATGTATATAAATATATATATAAAAGTGTGTGTAAATGCATGTATTTGTCTTTAAACAGGCTGCTGTGGGTAAAAGTCTGCATCTGTGTTCTTGTCGCAGTCCGGTGTTGCCCCCTTTCCCTGAACCCAAAAGACTAGTATTGCTCCTAGAATTACCACATTATCTGCTGCCTGCACTTCACAAAGTAAGAATGAATTGTAAAATTGCCTCTATCCTTAAAGGGTTAATAAAAGAGTATTTATTAGGACACGAAAAATAGTCATAATAATCACTGTTTTTCCCTGGGAGTGAGAGTACCCCCACCTATTTTTCCAGAAAAAAAGCATTGGCCGTTAGTATGAATGAGTGGGACCGTTATATCTAGCTGCTACTGGCTCAGCTAGAAGGGAGCTCTAAGTCATCACAATATAATCATGTTATTGAATATAGATTAATATAGATATCTATATCAATATCAATATCTATTAGATACAGTACATCCTATTTATGAAATTATTAGATAAGAACCTGTCTTCCTTGGATATGTTTGAAACAATTGGTAGATGCAGCTATATGCCTAATGGTGTGGTCCAATACTCTGATAGCCTGCCTGTCACATAGTGCATACATTTTCTAAATGCATTGTAAAGATAATTATCATACATTTAGAATGTGTGTGTATGTGCATGTCTACATATATGGTTTGTGTGGTTAATGGGTTAAAGGGATATTTAACTGATTCCTTCCTACCTGTGATTTTCTGGAAGACCACTTAAGGCATTATTCAGAGAGAGACAATCTGGCCCTGAAATGTCACCAAACAGGGAATTTCCCCGTATGGTGACATTTTGTGGCCATTCGGCTATTCAGAGAGCAGGCAGTTCAGATTTTGGCGAACTGCCAACCAGTACGGTGCCTGTTCGAAGGTAGTAAAATCCCCAAAGAGAAGAAATGGTTAATCTATTCAGAGAACACCGAACAGCAGTGAAATGTTGCTGAAATTCCCTGCTGTTCGGTGTTTTGATTTGGCAAGTTTAGTCAGGTGTATCCCATATGCTTCAATATTAAAAATATTCCCGTTTATATTTTGAAACTTTCAATCGTACTTTTTTTTAGTTTTTTTTACCCCGTTCGTCAGCTTGTCGGCTTTTTCCGGCGGCTGGTCTGCACTGTGATCGCTGGCTCGTCTACTTTTCCGGTGTGTTTGCCGTGGTTTTTCCATCGGGTTTTCGGTGGGTATTTGCCAGATTGCTGCAAGTTTGCGGCAGGTTTTCTCTGCACTCCGGGGACCCTGCGGTGAATGCTGAACTCCTTGACTCCTTGAAGTGCAGGGAACGAGAGAGCATCAAAACGTAGGTGTCATTTTGGTGCTCTCTGAATAACCCCCTAACTGTTTCAGCTTAATATGTACCTACTTTGTGAATTTCCCACAACCCCTGAATTTAGATCAGTGTTTCCCAAACCTGTTCTCGGAACCCTCCGCCTCGCCAGGTTTGCTGGATATCTGAAGCACAACACAGGTGATATGATTTGCTGCTCAGTGATTGCAGGATTCAGTCTGCTTTGTCCCAAGGTGATCTGCAAAATCTGGCCTGGTTGAGGGTCCCGAGGAGAGGTTTGGCAAACACTGATTAAGATTCATGTATTTTTCAAGGGCACGAAAATTGGGCAGTGTACGTAACTGAAATTGGTTGAGTTTAGTTATTCTTTCTGCAGCGAACTGCAGGGAACGAGAGACCACCGACATGTCAGTGACATTTCAAACCTCTCTGAATAACCCCTTTAGTATTGAAAGGTGAAAAATCAATGATGGATTGGGGGGACAGAAATCTTGGCAGTTCCCTTACAATTTTTCCTGTTCTAGTACAATAATTTAACAGGCTCCTGGTATCATTGGCAAATAATTATGTACAGACTGAGCGATACATGGTTCTAGGTGAGTGGTTCCCAAACCTGGTTCTCAAGTCCCCCTAACAGGTCAGGTTTTCCAGATATCTGAAGCACAGCACAAGTGATATGATTTGCTGCTCAGTGATTGCAGGATTCAGTCTGCATTTCTCCAAGATAATTCTTAAATTCTGCCCGGTTAGGGGTACTTGAGGACAGACAACTTTCTGTATTTGTGAATTAGATGTCTACTATTTTACTGTTTTTTTAGGAGGTTTTACAGACCATGCCAATAAATAGAACGCTCAGCCTTGACTTCCACAACAATAGGTAAAGTGTCACTATTTCGGAAAGTGCCCTGCTACATACAAAATATGTATCCATTTTTACTATGCTTTCATGTGGTCAGTATTTGGTGTAAAAGGAGGGCAGTACACAAGGAATTAAAACCGAGCTTTACAATGACCATTACTGTTACAGTGTCCAGACCTGTAATGACAAGTGATCTTTATCTGCCATTAGAACATATGTTAACAGTGTCTCTGTTAGTCTTTACTAATCCACTCATAAACTGAGGTTCATACAGGACAGCAGTGGTAGACAGGACCATAAAAGCTGTTATTCATGGTTTTCGTTTATCTGAAACTATGACATTTTAAGATGATGCTGTGATTTATAGCAGAGGCTCTGCCCTCCCAGCCAGCTCATAATCTATTATAGTGTGAGCTGGACTGGTATCTGACAAAACCGCACTTTGCATTCCTTTTATATGCAATCAAAATGTGATCTTCAGCAAAGCATCACAAAGATTTAGATTGCGCAGGCTGGGAGCACGCCGTGAAATACATGGGAATTGGTAAAAAAAAATTATATAAGTGGTTTGTTTGGTTTGAATTTAAAATGGCATAATATCTTACAATGGATGGTCAGAATGGGATTTTTGTTACTTTAAGGCTGGGGTCAGACCAGCGCACTTTTAACGTGCGTTCTGGCGCACTTAATTACGGCCGCACTAGCAGCAGATGACGGGCAATGACAGACAATATACGAAGTACGGTCGCACGAAAGTCCGGCCGCGCAACGCAAGTGGAAAATAAACACATTTTTTCGAGAACGCAGAACCGCTAGTATGGACATACAGAGTGCGCTGCGCCCGCTAGCGGTGTGTGTGCGTGATTTGGAGACGTCAGACCCTGCTCATGTCCGGCCAACATAACGTCCCAACACCCAAAGTTTCCTGGTTTGGATCCGGAAAAAATCACGCCCGAAAATGCGCATCGTATGACCGTTTTCGCGAATTCAGTGAAAAAGTACGTCAATGCGTTCGGACGCACTTTTTTACGTTCGCGTGTAAAAATGCTTTCGTTTGACCCTAGCCTAAAACCATATTTGCACAAAAATCGGTTTCCTACACTATTCCCTACC
The DNA here is from genome assembly GCA_009667805.1 of Leptobrachium leishanense. NCBI lineage: Eukaryota > Metazoa > Chordata > Amphibia > Anura > Megophryidae > Leptobrachium > Leptobrachium leishanense. Next base: position 91,271,574 of record CM019066.1, read on the forward strand.
TGGGTGGCTGTGTAAACCAGGAGTCCAGCCCACGTCATGTATAGAATATAACAGGAAAATAAAAAGGTTGTCATTTGTACTTATTCCTATGGCCCCCATGCAAAACAAAAAAGAGGTCATTAAAGTGTTAAGCCCACCTGCCACATCACGGCAACCTCTTTCAAGGTGGGTCCTAACCTAATGAAACCAAAAGTTGCTTTTTAAGCAACCAAATGTCCTAATGCTGCTTTTCAGCTAAGAGAGAAAATGATGGGTTTATATTTATACCCTCAACACAACCATTTCCACTTTGGGATTTGAAAAGAAAACATGGAAAAGGACAGCAGCAAAAAATGACCTGACTGGGAATATAACAAAATACACAAATATGGACAAAAAGCAGTTTTGCACACTGTTCCCTACCTGGGCTGCTTCGTAAACCAGAAGTATCCAACCCACAAAGATGGGGGGAGCTCAGGAAAGTCCTGAAGGTGAGAGTAAGTCATGCAGGTATGAGGAGAGTGCAGTGTCACAGTTTGCCCAGAGTGAAGAATGGACTTGGGTGTCAAAAGTAGCAGGACGTGTATAAAGAGTAAGGGCCACATTACAATCTTGGTGCTAAGGTTAACGCTCACCTGCGTGAGCATTAACATTATCCGCGGTGGCTACCGCATATTACAATCCAAATGCTAAGGGTTAAGTAACCCGTTTGCGTTTGGTACCTTGCGCTTTTCAGCGCGAGGTTACTGTACTTTGCGCTCCCTATACTTAACATGGGGAGCGCAAAGTGTTAACGTCCGGCTGTGTCCTGGCACTTGTTAATTTTTTGTTAACCGCGGCCGGACGGTAATCAATGCTGGGACTTTGTAATCCTAACACTGATTAACACTTTGCGTTCCCCATGTTAAGTATAGGGAGCGCAAAGTACAGTAACCTTGCGCTGAAAAGCGCAAGGTGCCAAACGCAAATGGGTTACTTAACCCGTTATCATTTGGATTGTAATATGCGGTGGCTACCTGGGCAAGCATTAATGCTCACTCAGGTGAGCGCTAACGTTAGCACCAAGTATGTAATGTAGCCCAGGATCTTTTTCAAACCATGAGAGTAGGACTGAAACATTGCTGCTCCTAAGGCTAGGGTCAGACGAGCGTGATTTCTACGACTGTGCGTCCCTGCACACGGACGTACGTTAGTACGGAAGACGCAGTAGTGGCCACACAGTCCGTTTATCACTGACGTATATTTTGACGGATGTAGAAGGGAAAATAAATTAAAAAGCAAAACCATTTTGTCCGTGAAAAATGCTGGACGTATAAATGCAGTCCGTCTGACCACGTTCCATCACTCACTCACAAAGCTATGAGGACGTTGCGGACGCAGCGCACTTTGTGCGGCCGTTCTAGGGGTTGTACGTTCTTGCCTGCCTTGCGTCCGTGGGCCGCGGCCGTTGTGCGTCCGCAGTTCAGTGCGGACGTACTTCATGTAACGGGCTCCGATGGGCTTTCTTTCATGCTATCACGGACGTACTTTTAGGTGCAATCACGGACGTGAACACTACGCTCGTCTGACACCAGCCTAAAATAAAACTCCTACGACAACCAAGCTTCGTGTGACGGGTCTTTCTTCTCCCTTTGTTCTCTTATCGAAGGGCTAACTTGTACTCCACGCTCTTGCATGTAAGGCTAAGGTCAGACTAACGCATTTTTCACGTTGTCCGTGAAAATGTGCGTTCGAAGAATGGACGTATTTTTTCACGGAATACGCAATAGCGGTCATACGATGCGCATTTTCATCCGTGATTTTGTACGGATCATCAATAAAACTCTTTTTGTGTCTGGACGTTATGTTGGCCGGACATTAGCAGCGTCTGACATCTCCAATTCACGCACACACGCCGCTAGCGGACGCAGCGCACTCTGTACGTCAGTACTAGTGGTTTAACGTTCTCGAAAAAATGCGTTCATTTTCCACTTGCGTTGCGCAGCCGGACTTTTGTGCGACCGTACTTCGTATATTGGCCGTCATTGCCCGGCATCTGCTGCTAGCACGGCCGTGATTAAGTGCGCCTGCACGCGCGTTCGCACTGCCTCAGTCTGACCCTAGCCTAATTGCTAGATCATTAACTTTATTTCATGACGTTCAGAAATCAGCAGCCCAATGTTGCCATTATTATTTTACACAGCGGCTAACAAATAGACATATTGTAACCGGAGAAGCAATGCTTCGAGCTTACTGGGAGGATCGATGTATTGTGCAAAGAATTGTTTCTTCGGGTTTTCTGAGTTTTTTGAACATATGTCACAAATAAGGAAAACGTGTTTTTTTTTTACAAAACACAACACATCACACTCAAAGGAGGAGGAAGTAATTATTTACTAATAAATACATTCTAGCATGATAAATGGGGTAAGACAACATTTCAACACTGTACATGAACAGAGCTTGCATTTTATAACAGCGCTCCATTCCGCCCCTCTGTACCTCTTAAATCTATTTGCTTTTCGAGGAGGAAACAACTGTAGCTACCAATTACCTGCAATTACCCGCATAAATTCATTGGCTCTAGCAATATAGGTTAATTAGGCTCTGGCCTGATTTGTGGCATTGTTTTCCATATAAATTATTTTCATTGTGTATTACCAGGGTATGCCTCGGTTATTCCCTCGGGGAATATGTAGCAATATGCTGACTGACATGTGTAATAGACTGCTTTAATTAAAGTAGTGTCATGCAAATTTCCTTTCTCTTAACAAAAACACAATAGGTTTGTTTTCTTAAGGTAATTGAATAGATTAAAAGCTGAGTAGAACTCGAGGCTCACACGCTACAGTTAATCTTTTTATTAATATTAACCTGTTCGCTCCACTGTTTAAAAACATTTTACTCGTTTGATTTGTTCTGTTCACTCCTGATATGAAAAATAGGGTTGTCTGCTGAACCGGTAATTTGCAGAAACCTAACAATGGCACTTTCTTTGGCGAAATGACAACAATAATAATACTCTACAGTTTGCAGTTAATTATATCTTTTACTAAAATATGCATTTTTTTTTGCAGTTCCCAGGTTATTGAATATATTTTAGAAAAGTGATTTCAAATAATTTAACCAGCAAAAGAAAATAGTAATAAATTCATTATATTGTATGAATTCACTCTTCTAAATGTTACAGTTACAAGCATTTATAAAGCGTCAACAAGTTCTGTAGTGCTGTACAATGGAAGAGACAGAATAACAAATATACATACACATTACAGGCACAGAACAGTAAGAGCGAGGACCCTGCTCGAGAGCTTACAATCTAAGAGGGTATAGGGCTCAACGCTATAGTGTCTGTCCACTTTAACATAGAAACATAACTAAAGGAGTTATTCAAAGGGAGCCAAATTGGCCACAGAATGGCAGGGTGAATTTCCCCATACGGTGCAATTTCGTGGCAATTCGGCAATTCAAAAAGCTGGCGATTCTCCAAATATTGCCGAACTGCCAGCGAAATATGGTGCAATTCGGCAGTACTGAAATTCCCCATCGAGAAGTAATGGTTAATGCTTTCTGAGAACACCAAACAGCACTGAAAAATGTTCAGATTTTCAGTGGTTTCGTTTGACATCTTTCAACAGTCGAATCCCATTGCTTAGCCTTTCAATGTAAAAAAAATTCCCTGTTTCTATAAAAATTTTATTCAACAGTTTATTCTTTTCATTTGCAGCAAAACGTCTCTTTATAAAAAAATTAGGCATTTTTCAGGATTTTTTCAGCGAAAGTTTTTATTCCAATTTTTTTTAAAAGGCGTTTTTTTTTATTCTGTAACAGATCTTTTTAATGTTATTCATAGGACCTTATATATTATTTCCATGCATTTTAATACATTAATTTTGTTTAAAACGCCTTTTAAAAGATACTGGGCTAAATTACAATCTTCGCGCAACATTTGCGCCGGAGCAAAAAACCATTAACGCGAGGGGTAAAATCCTTTGCGGCGAACGCAGTCAGCGCAACAAATGCGCGTAATCGTCTACCGCGGGTGAACCTGCGCGAATGCTGCGCGAGCTTACTGTACGTCACGCTTCCTATATTTAACATTGTGAGCGCAAATGTGTATGTGCGCTGGTACGCGGATGGTATTACAATTTATGCGCAGGAATTACCGCACAGCCTTTGCGCGCATAATTTTAGCAACTCCAATACACCAGCACATAAAAAGAAATGCTGCAAAGAACACGTAGTTACACATTCTACTCATACCAAACCAATAAATTTGAGAAGTTGTGTGTGCATTTATTATTGCTGCAGCATATATGCTCAGATTGATTTTGGCAGGCGCAAAAACTTAACGTGAAATAATTGTGGTTCTTAATTCTGATTGGCTAAATCGCGTGAAAAAAAAGTGTGCTGATTTCTGCGCACGACGGTACTGCGCGAGCATTTGTGCGCTTCCGGTTTACGCGCGTTATTGGTCAACGGATGAAAAAATGAGCGAGGATTGTAATTCCAGCAGTGATTTGCGCGCGTAAACGTTTAACACTTGCCACACAAATTCATGCGTTGCGCAAGCGTTTTTGTGCAAAGATTGTAATATCTGGGTTTTTATGGGGGCTTTTTTCACCCCTGTTTGGCACCTGGTTGGCTTTTTCCAACGGTGTTCAGCGGTTTGTTCGGCGGATCTTTGGCTGCGTTCGGCGGGTTCGCGGCTGTGTTTGGAGGTTTATTGGATCGGTTCGTTGTCTTTTTTGGTGATTTATCGAATGCATTAGGCAGTTTGTTACTGCGTTTGGCGGGTTTATGGGTGACGTTCCACGTATCGATTCGGCTTCGGGGGATCACTTCGGGGGACCCTGCGATGAATGCTAAGTTTACCACAGGGTCAGTGAATGTAGGTACCCGAAGTGCGGCGAATGAAAGAGCACCAAAAACTTGGTGCGCTTTGAATAACCCCTTAAATGTATTCTTAAGTGGTTAACCCCTTATAGGGCCACATTACATTCTTGGTGCTAACGTTAGCGCTCATTTGCGTGAGCATTAACTTTAGCCCCGGTGGCTACCGCATATTTTTCTTTTTCTTTTTAGAAAGAATTTTACCAGGAAGGATACATTGAGATTTCTCTCGTTTTCAAGTATGTCCTGGGTGGCGAGTATGTACCGTTAGGTGTCTTGCCCAAGGACACTTACTGGAGAGATTGCTCGCTGGGATCGAACCCATGACGCCACAGGCTCTCTCCATATAGAGCAGTGATGTTACCTCTACTCCACCCAGCCAGTTACAGTCCAAACGCAAACGGGTTAAGTAACCAGTTTGCGTTTGGTACCTTGCACTTTTCAGCGTGAGGTTACTGTACTTCGCGCTCCCAATACTTAACATAGGGAGCGCAAAGTGTTAATTAGCGTTAGGATTACAAAGTTCTAACGCTGATTAACGTCCAGCTGTGGTTAACAAAAAGTTAACCACAGTCTGTGCTGGTGCAGAATCCGTTAGCACCAGCCAAAATAAATAAACAAGTCAGATACTCACCTCCTGTCCCGCGGCGAAGACCGCGGCTCCATCCGCCGGGAACAGAGGGGGAGATTGGGGCGTAGCGCCTGCTAACAGTGCAGGCAGCTTTTTAAGCACCTGCGTTGTAATCTCAAGTTAAAATGGGGGCGCTAGGGAGAAAACTGCGGGCACAGTTTTTTCTCCCTAGCATCCCTGTTTTAACCTGAGGATTGTAATGTGGCCCATAGTCTTTCCATTAGTAGTTTCCTTCCTCTATGTCCTCATGCCTTTTATGTATATTTCTCAACCAGCGCAACGGACGGGAATTGTGGACTATGTTCATCTACGTCGGGAGAGCTCAACATTGGCCCTCCAAATGATTTGGAATACATCTCCCATGATACTCAGTTACTAGTTATCTCAACAGAGTCTTGTGGGGAAATGTAGTTCCAAAACATCTGGAGTGCCAAGGTAGACTACCTCTGGTCTACAGTATTCCTCAAAGTCACTATTACTAGTTAGCAGATTCTTCTTCTTCTTTTTTTGCTTTTTATAATAGATCCTCACTTGAGGATTACATAATTGTGGAGATGTATAAAATGCACATCAGACATCTTCTTCACTTGAAGCATGCATAATATACCGATGGATCGGGAATATGAGAATGGAACAGAAGCCCAAACGTTACCAGCTGACAGAGAAGCCACGACACTCGTTTAAGCTGCAGGCGTGAAATCATTTTTTCATATGGTCTGACAGTCGTGTCAAGCCTGCTATTATTTTCATCTCCCAACAACTCCTTTGATGTCCCAAATAAGCAAAGCATGGCAGCTGGTTCTCCTTATAGGGGCCAAATATCAATGACTGTAGCATTAAACGTGATGAAGTACAAACAGGATAACTAATAAAACATTGTAAATCACAACAAAACATATATATTTATGTTATTTTTTGTTTTTAATAAAAGGTGGAAAAAGGTTGGAATAGGCGCTGCTCTTCGTTTAGTGTCCAACATGCAGAGTGAAGGAATGAGCACCTACATATCACGACGTCTAGACAGATGTGTAGACAAAGGTCCGTAGACATACTGAAGCACAGATCATCTCAGATTCTGGCTGTGATAGTCTGCATTACTCCCGCCATTAAATCAAGTGGAAAGTATTTGATATTCTGCACCACTCTGTGAAACAACGTTATTTATGAGGAATATGAAATCTGTGACACCTCCAGGCAGGCACAATAAGAATCTCTTGCAGCATCCCTCTCGCCCCCTATATTCCTCTTCCCTTTCCCGCAGAGCCCAGTCGCTCTGATCTCTATTAATCAGACCGGACATAACAATGACTCCCAGTCTCAAACTAGTGAATGGGAGAGAAGGAGCTTCCAGGGTGTCCCTGACAGCTTCAACTTGATTAATAGACATCACAACTAAAGCAAGCTCTGTAGGACATGGAGAATGGGCTGGATACTACCAGGGAGTTCTCAAAGGCTACGTCCTGGGAGATATTTTCTGGCAACGAGTAAATAGCAGGTTGTGTTTATCTCTCTGTGGGATCTCAGGCAATGGATTCAGAAAGGTGGGAGAACCAAGACCAGCTTGGATAGAAAAATAAAGTGGAGATTTTCGACTGTGGTAACAAATTTTACAGCTTTTTCCCTTAGTTTGCTTCTTATTAGGTAATCACAGTTATAATAAGCTCTAATAGAAACAATGCGTGATTCCAGACTGGAACGCTGTAAATCGCTGCCTACAATTTAATATTTATTCAGGATTTTGGGAAATAAAAATAGCAGTATTGATATTATACTTCCTACACAAACTATATACAGGAAGACATGAGGGGTCATTCACAGACCTTCATTCTTTCACTTAATGAGCAGTGGATTTACTTTGGTGGAGCAAGTACAGTGAATTCACCATTTACGGACCTCCTCTGTAGTTGGCTGTACATTTCACAGTTCTTTCTCCATAGTTTCTGACACCGTTCCTCACTGTAATTCTCACTGGTTTAAAATGTTTATTTTTTCCACCAGTTTTCCCATTTTAGGGCAGTATTACATACTGCCCGCTAAAACGGGGACGCTAGGGCCCCTATTACATACTTAATGATAACGTAAGCGCTCGGCTGTGTGAGCTTAACATTAGGTGGCCCTAGCGCGGCCTGCCCATATTACATTCCGAACACTAACGAGTTAAAAAACCCAGTAGAGATTCGGAGATTATCTGAATATGCTGCTTCCCCCGGCAGTTCCCTCATCCTATAACCTCAGATCCAGGACCATCACCTTACTTGCAATACCACAATACAAAAAGAAAGTGGCTCGATCCTCATTTTCCTACAGAGCACCGCAAATATGGAATAACCTCCCAGACGCCATCAAATCTTGCCCCAGTCTAAAGTCCCTTAAGAGCTCCCTATTAACATACCTCAATACGGAATGCACCTGTTAACATGTAACATAGTGACTATATTTCCTACATATTTATTTTTCTATTAATCTGTATATTTGATTTTGTGTTAATATCTTGCATTTTACTATTTTGTATTTCTGTAACCACTCAATGTTCTTGAACCCAGGACATACTTGAAAACGAGAGAAATCTCAATGTATCCTTCCTGGTAAAATCCTTTATAAATAAATAAATAAATAAATTGCGCTTTTCAGCACTAGCTTATTGTACTTATTTTTGTGCTTCTGCGGAATCTGTCAGCACCAGCTATAAATCCCCTCAAAAATCAGACACTCATCTCTCACCCCGCAGCGAGAACGGCAGTTCGATCTGCCTCTTCTGGCTGCGGGAGCAGAGTGAGACTGGGGGAAAAAAGTCCCCAATCTCCCTCCACGATCACGCCACCGACTTGCAGGATCTTGCGAGATCCTGCAAGTCATGTGGCCTGGCAGTAGAAGTCTCAATGGAGACCTATGGACTCCATGGAAGGGATGCTCAGGGTGGCGTGTTAGCACTGCCTCAAGTATCCTGAGGTTTACCGCTGGATTTGCGCCTGCCCTGTAATATGGAGCTAAAACGTGGATGCTAAGGAGAAACCTGCAGGCACAGGCTTTCCTCCTTAGCATCCACATTTTAGCAGGCCGTATGTAATACTGACCTAAGGAGGAAATGAGCCACTGTTTTCGCCGTGGGATGAGAGGTGAGTATCTGATTTTTGGGAGGATTTCAAGCTGGTGATAACTGATTCTGCAGAACCGGTATCAGTGAGCACCGGCTCCAAGCTGTGGTTAACTTTTGAGTTAGCTGTAGCAAGGTGTAATTAGCATTAGGACTTTGTAACCCTAATGCTAATTAACTGTTTGTGCTCCTCATTGTAATCATAGGCAGCGCAAAGTACAGTAAGGTCACGCTGAAAAGCACAATCTCTGAATTGCTAACGGGTTTTTTAATATCGGATTGTAATATGGTCGACCCGCACTAGGGCCACCTAACCTAACGTTAACGCTCACACAGCTGGGCGCTAACATTAGCGTTAAGTATGTAATAGAGCCCTTAGCTCCAGCGGTTATTTATTTGGCCTAGTCTCCACCGGTGTTGCATTAAAAGTTGTCTAGCATTGCTTTTTTGTTGTTTTCAGTGTCGTTTTTTTGGGAGGACTATGGAAATCAACACTTTAAAACTGCTAAAGCATTTTCTCCTGTTTTGCAAACATTGGTGAATCAACAGTAAATTGAGAATAGGTGTAGTTTATGTTTTCTACGGAAGAACAACAGTGGTAGCATTGTTCACTGTTAGTCGCAGGAATTTCATCTGCCAGTTTTCGAAATTTGGAATATATGAAAGGGAATTGCACACACATCAATCCGGCTCAGTGAATTCTCAGAGGAAATGGGTGCTCTTGGGACCTGAGCAGTCAACTACTCAATATTGCAGTGAAAGTCCAAAAGATCGGATACCAAATACTCCGAGAAGTTTTCTGAAGGAGTTTTTATTCAATGAAAGCTACTCATCGTTTTGGTCACCCAAAGGACATTTCTGAGGTGTTGGATCTTTCTACTCTTGATACCCGATGTTCAGTGTTGTTGCAAACACTGTGATTTCTACTGTTTTTTGCAACAACTTCAGTGTGCACTTTCTTTCCTGCGAACATTTGAGCTTTTGTAGACATCGTACTAGACCTGGTAATTGCTCCATCTTTTCTCCAAGCCTTGGGGAAGACTGAGACCTCTAGTTCAAGATGAACCTCACATATATGATCGGTGTTAGGCAGGGCTGGACTGGGAAAAAAAAATCAGCCCTGGACTTCATCCAGGCTGGCCCATTTTAATTATGCATACACGCACAAAAATAGCATATAAAAGGGGTACAGAGCACCTATGCGATGCCCTGACTGTCACGGCCCTGCTCACATTTTAGGCACAGGATGATGAGACCCCCCCCCCACCCTATCATCTTTTTCTTTTTGTACCTCATGTTACCCTTTTTTCAGTCCTTCCCTTGATGTCTTCTTTTTGCCCAGGTGACATTTCTCCTGTGCAGACTTTTTTGCAGGCCTCTGAGACTCTTTTTGTATGGCGGTTGGGGTGTCGGAATTATCCTACCCCCCTCCCTTTTTCTGTGTTTCTAATTTATTTTTTTTGGACACTGGGATGCTCTGGGTGAGCCACATGAGCGGCAACCATGGCTCCCGACCCCTCGGCCTCTACCATGGCCCCTGGTCTTCCCAAGAGTTGCTGGGGCGAGCCGGGTACGCCAAATTTTGTGGTCAGTCCTCCACCCCCTCGCTTATCCCCCTCCCTCAGGATTTTCCCAGATGCCCTTGTAAGATTTTTGCCAGCCCTTAAGTCTATCTTGCTTTTCCCTCTTCTGTTGTGCCTTATTGCCTTTTTTCTGCTGTACTGCCACTTAACATGGCTTATTCTTGTGTGATTTTATTGTATGCTTTTTTGTCTCATAATAAAAATTTTGAATACAAAATATAAAAATAGAATAGTTTATAAACCAAACAAATCGCTCAACTAATTGCTCTGCAGAAACGGGAGTTGCTCGCAGCGTCACTGAGGTTGAGTGTGCACCATGTCTTAAGGTGAGGCAGATGCACAGTGGGTCAGCACAGCAACCCCAAATATGAGACTGCGACAGACTGTTTTACAGAAGGTGAGAAAGCTCTCACCTCACTCATTAAAGGGAAGCGCGAGCCGTGCGGTGAACTATCATTCACACTAGCCCACTGAGCCATCGGCCCTCCGGGAATCTCCCTGTAGTCCCAATGGCCAGTACATGCCTGGTGTTAGGTCAAAGACTAGCATACATCCACCCAGTGTTGGAAAAAAATCCCTAGTGGTGATGGGATGCACCTGACAAGCAGGACACCTCCAGCATTTTATCTTTAAAGTGCTGGGATTTGATTGATCAGATATGAACAGATCCGGCTCTTGACCTTAGTCAAAAGGCAGAGAACCTGGTTGACTTTCTGAGGAAACATGTTTGGATATCTAAAGCCCCAAGACATACAGTAGTACCATGCATGCAACATGTTAAACTCTAATGAAGAGATTAATTGGACATATAAAATAGATGTTATTTGATGACTGTGATGGCATTTTTTATTTCTTTAATATGACATTATATTAAGCTGTGGTAGAGTAAGTCACCGTGTCCTGGTCTCTGAAACTCATCTCACCAACACGTCCTTACCTATAATCTTCCCCAGAGGTTAAGTCTGAAATCCCACATCACATATTGGATAAAATTATACGTACGTGCCATCTGGAAAAACACAGTTCAAGTTAGAGCTTTGTAATCGCCTTAAAAAAACAGTGAGATCCCATTAAATGGTCATGTTTGTTAAGCATGTTGGAGATCTTGCAGATGGAAATTAACTTCACAATTCAAGCCTCATCCTTCAAAGCTGAACCCTACTATTTGGCTGGCACAGGAAACCTAAATGAGAATTGAAATACATATTTTTCTGAAATGGCTTGCAAACCTCAAACATGCACATAAACCACTTAAGAAGCCCAGTGGAGCATGTTAAAAGACCATGACTCTTGAGGCCTAGGTGGTCCCTTCCTCGTAAACTCTACTCCCCCTCAGGGTAGGTCAACGTTCCCTATTACAGAGAAATATAGACTCCCATGTAGTCTTGCCAAAGTTATAAATATTAGCCCGATCCCTTTTGAAATGTTGTGGTTACATTACGTACATTTTGTGTTTTAAAAAATACAAACTATACATATATATATATATATAAAACATTTTATTGGCTTGAGAATGAAGAAAATGAAGGCTCGCATATTTCACCCTTGACTAACTTGAGCGTATTGTTAAATATAGATCAAGTCTGGATGTAAGAGCTATTTGACAAACCGTGGTGCCTGGAAAAATAATATCTGCTTCAGAGTTAGATATTGCTGTAATGAAAGCTTTGTCTGGGATATCAATTCAAGGGGTGCCTGTGTACGGGATAGAAACGGGCTTTAGATGTGGGGATTGGTCAGGTAAAACACAAGCAAGGCTTACATAGAAATATAATAATTGATTATATATATTTATTGTATTTGATTGGCTTTATCCTTTCAAAGTCCATGATGATTGTCAGTAGACATGTGCATTCGTTTTAGTACTAAAATGATTTAGTCCGAATTTTGGGATAATTTAGTTTTCGTATGACTCAAGAGAAACGAAACTGCTCAGTACAAAAAACGAAAGAAACTAAAATAAAATGCACTACATTTTAGTTTCAGTCCTTTTTGTGATATTACATTGATGAGTGAAGGAGACCAGCAATTAAGAGCGCAACATCCGAAGTTCTGCACCTTCCACATGCCAATGCAGTAGGATTTCTATACAGAGAGGAGCATTAATTAATGCAGGAGGATGTTCTATCATTATACAGAGAGGGGTATTAATGCAGGAGGATGTTATATACATTATACAGAGAAAGGTATAAATTGAGGAGGATGTTCTATACAGAGAGGGACATTAATTAATTCAGGAGGATGTTCTATATATTATACAGAGAGGGGTATTAATTAATGCTGGTGGATGTTGTATACATTATACAGAGAGGGGTATTAATTAAAGCAGGAGGATGTTCTAAACATTATACAGAGAGGAGCCTTTTTTTTTAGCCCTTTAAATCCAGTGGCTGTAAGCGTGGAGATCGACTGCTTGTTACATTAGCTCTCAGTACAATGTATCAGGCTTAGCTGTTACAGTAACTGACTGTAACAGAGCTCAGAGTTTCAGTAAAACAAGGAAATAATATTGTTCTAACCTCTTATATATAAAAATATTATTTACTAGTTTTACTGAAACTCTGAGTGCTGTGATGAGCAGCAGTCAGTTACTGTAACAGCTTTGCCTGACACGGGGCAATATTACAATGTTGGTGCTAACTTAACCAGAGCTGTTGTAAACTGAAAACCTCCATAGGCTATAATGGCTCTGGGAAGTATACAACAGCTATGGTTAAGTTAGCACCAACTATGTAATATGGCCCACATTGTGCTGAGAGTGAGAGATACTGTAACAAGCAGCGATCTCAGCTCTCTGAGGAGCCACTACAATAGTAATTGTATCCACTAGTTTTCGGATTAATGAAATTAGTTTTCATACTAAAGAACTGAAAACGGATTTCTTTAGCAACTAAATAAATTGCATTTTAGGACTAATCCATTAGTTCAAAACGAAATTTTGTGCTGTGCACATGTCTAATTGTCAGTGAGAAATAATTCTCAAAAATAATATTTCTTAATCGTACTATTGATAAAATTTAATTGAAAACTTAAATACTTTATTCCTAAAACCAGACGTTTTCATCCCTTCACAGTGACCACCATGGAAAAGTAGAAAGTGATCTTATTGTCATTCTTTTAGCCGTGGAGCCCACAAGAGGGCCGGCTAATCCGGTGGTTGAGCTATTCCAGGCCGGCTCTTAGTTTTGCCCTGCCCTTCCTGCATCCTGTCCAGGAATTTCTTGCAGCCAATAGCCCAGAATCCGCCTATCCAGCAGCTATTTAAAGGGGCACTACCACCAAAAAATTATATGTTCTTATTTCGTTTATTTTATGATGCTGATCTCTTACTTGTGCTTTGTTATTCTCATGTATGTTTAGTTAAGAAAATATTGTACTCTATATGTGTCACCCTATCTCATTGGAGGATTAGTGGGCATCTGGGCCTGTGCAGCGGCTAAATTAAGAAAAAGAACTACAGACCCCATGGTGCATAGTTCTACAAAATTCACCCAAAAATGGGCACTATTACCTCCTTCAAGCTAACGCTAGCGCTCACTTAGCGCTAGCTTAAAAGAGGTCATAGCATGCCGCACAGATCGCCTCCGATTCGCTAACAGGTTAAAAAATGGTTAATGCTTGTTAATTCGATTTGTAGCACGAGTTTACTGTACTTTGCCCTCCCTATACTTAACATGGGGAGCGCAAAGTGAAAGCAAAGAGTAACTAGCGTTAAGATCACTTGGTCCTAACGCTAGTTACTAAGAGCTGGCGCTAATGAAAAAGTTACCACCAGCTCAGAGCTGCTGCAAAATCTGTTACCTGCAGCTCAACCTCCCCCCCCCCCCAAAAAAAAAAAATACTCACCTCTTATCCCGTGGCAAGAATGGTGGACCAATCCGCTGCTTCTGGCTGCCGGGATCAGAGTGAGACTAGGGAAAAACATCCCCAGTCTCCCTCCACGATCACTCCGTTGACCAGCAGGATCTCGTGAGAGGTGAGGGGTCATGTGACCAGGCTGGAGAAGCCTCCAAGGAGTACTATGGACTCCATGGAGCAGATGCTTGGATGGCGCGTTATCCCCGCGAGCTTAGCGGCCTCTATGGGGCAGGCTGCTGTACTCAGCTCCCGCCCCATAATCTGCTGGTGAAGCCTCGCTGCAAAGAGGAAATTAGCGATTGCTAATTTTCCCCACTAGCTTCCCGGTTTAGCTACAGGCACACGATAGTGCCCTATTAATGGAAGCACCCTTTTCATTTATTACAGACATCTTGGTGAAGAAGCCTGTTACATTTAAGGCTAAATTACATTCTTCCCGCTAAAACAGGGGCGCTAGGGAGAAAAAACTGCACCCGCAGTTTCCTCCCTAGCGTCCCCCTGTTTTAATGGGAGATTACAATGCAGGCACTTAAAAAACTTCCTGCATTGTAAGCGGGCGCTACGACCCAGGATGCTTACGGCGGTGCTAAGCGCCGCCGCGAGTATCCTCTCGATGGAGTCCATAGGCCCACACATGGGGGCCTCGTGAGATCCGACAGGTCGGCGTAGTGATCTGCAGGGAGAGACTGTGGGACCTTTTTCCCCAGTCTCTCCTTCTTTTCCTGGCGACAGAGGAGGCGAACGGAGACGCGGTCCTCGCCGCGAGACAGGAGGTGAGTATCTGTATTTTTTTGGGGGGTTTACTGCTGGTGCTAACGGATTCTGTTGGTGCAGAATCCGTTAGCATCAAGTCCACGCTGTGGTTAATTTTTTTGTTAACTGCAGCCAGTCGTTAATCAGCGTTAGGACTTTGTAATCCTAACGCTGATTAACACTTTGCGCTCCCCATGTTAAGTATAGGGAGCACAAAGTACAGTAACCTCGCGTGAAAAGCGCAAGATACCAAACGCTAACGGGTTAAGTACCCGTTAGCATTTGGATTGTAATTTGCATTATCTACCAGGGCTAATGTTAACACTCACTCAGGTGAGCGCTAACATTAGCACCCAGTATGTAATGTAGCCCTTAGACATTAGAATCTTATCTCTCTCTTCTTTACAAACAAATTCATTCAAATTGGAAGGGGATCTCATGTCGTTCTCTTTAGGTCATCCTACAGGTTCTACACGTAATCAAGGTCTGGGCTCTGACTGGGCCATTCCAAGGCTTTGATTTTCTGAAGCAATCCGTTGCTTGATTTTGCTATGTGCTTTGGGTCGTTGCCGTGTTGGAATGTGAAATTCATCTTCATCGTCAACTTTATAGTGAAGGCAGCAGGCTTTGTGCTAACACATTTGGAAATGTGGAATTATTCATTATCCCATCTGTCTTGACCAGAGGCCATATACAGTGCACTCCGATAAAACATGCTATAAGAGCTTTTAAAAACACCTAGCTGAGGATATATTTATAATGATGGAGATTGATTCACACACTGTGATCACAACATGTATTCCATCCAAGTGGATCCCTAACCTAAACAAACTAATGTATACCTTTATGAGATTAACCCACTTACTGGGACATACTGTACAGTGCACAGTAACCAAACCCAAACATTGTAGCTAAATAGATTATCAACATGTCTTTGTAGAGTTTGCTTTTACAATACATGTTATTCTTAATTTGAGTCACATAAAAAAATGTATCCATCAATCTGAGAGTGTCGGATTTCTGTAGCTTTTTCTGATACATATGAGAAACCCTTGTACTATTTTTGCTCCGCTTTTGCACCGTGTATACTCTTTTTCTTCGCAGTCTCCTGATCATTGTACCCAGGATACATTGCCATTTTCTAATAGAAAGCAATGAAAGAGAGACCCGAGGGTGAGTGACAAGGATAGTATACAGGACGAGCACCAGGATAAAGCTTGCAAAACGTTCACAGAAACATCTGGCTAATTAAAAAGCTGCATTTCCAAATTCTCGTCTTTTTTGTCCACTTCACAATAACTTTGCCATAAGTTTCATTTCCTAGCCTTCCTCCCCGAAGAACAATAAAAGAGAAAAACAGACAATCGCATGTGAAGCTTTGTCCCGGCAGTGCGCTTTTATGATCTGATGAATCAAGTGGATTTTTGCGCAATGATACACCTATTGATTATCACTCTGAAATATTTCAGAATAGATGTTCACCTTCAAGAGCGTCAAAGAAAATTCACTAATGTCTCAGACGGCTTTTTATTTCGTGATGACATTTTAAAATATTTCCACGTTTAATATTGACTGGAAAAGAGATATTTGCACGGTTAATATTGGGTTTCTATGTGATCCAATGTTGTTGTTCAGCCAACTATCAGGGTTATTCAGAGAGAGGTGAAAACCAGGAGAATGACTGGAGAAGTGAAAATTCTAGGTCAAAATAGTCGATTTGGAAAGTGGGATAAATGGGAGAATTTTTCTGTTTTGGCTATTTTGACCTAGAATTTTCTCTTCTCCAGTCATTCTCCTGTTTTTGTTTTTTTTTGTAAATCAAAGTTTATTACGTTTTCAACAATAGAAAGTAAAGACAGGGTGCAAGTCTACAGGATTGGGGGAAAAAACCAATTGGTGGATCTCTCAGGATCCGTCTATACAGAATAACAGCCACTTAAAAGTGTATACAGGAGAGATCACTAGATATGTGCTCGCGTTTAATAGAGGTTCATTTTCAAGGAACATAACTTCGGAACAACCGATTCGTGCTAACTCATTTGTACGTGTTGTGGTGAAAGAACAGGTGAAGTGTCAGGGGGTGACCAACCAGGGAAGAGGGGGTCAAACAATCAGATTGGCAGGGGGTGGGGTGGTAGAAAAATAGGTACCCAGAGCCCTTGAACCTCTCTGCAAGTTTAATAAAGATCAGAAGCGGGTGGATTTTTATTTATTTTATTTATAAAAGGATTTTACCAGGAAGGATACATTGAGATTTCTCTCGTTTTCAAGTATGTCCTGGGTTCGAGAACATTGAGTGGTTACAGAAATCTAAAAAAAAATAAAAAATAGTAAAATGCAAGATATTAACACAAGACCAAATATACAGATTAACAGAAAAAATAAATATGGAGCAAATAAATAACGAGATTAAGTTCCATATGGACCATCTCCTGGTTTTCTCCTCTCTCTGAATAACCCTGTATATATTTATTACTGTCAGTAGGAAGATTTCCAAGTAGCCATAAGTCTAATGACAGCCCTGGCTGATATGGTGGTATATGTCCTTTATGTAGTGTGCTTAATTAATTAATAAATAAATAAATAGAACAAGTTTAACTTAAGAAAGAGACGGCTACATTTTGGGGGTTCAAGACGTAATGAAAATGTATTTATTTAGTAATATAAAGATGTCTTTGCTTTTGTTGTCAGTTTTTTGGCACTTCTCTCGCACTATAAGTCCTGGCTCACCACCTCTCTAGGTTATAGCCTGAATGCATGCTTTCGCAATGTACTGTATGTTGCGTTTAACTGTAAATAAAGCCAAAAGAAATCGTTCATTTCAAAAGCAACGCTTCAAGTTAAAATGTGTTCTGGGTTGTCCTGGGCTTTACAGACCATGCTTTCCCAAATCCTGTTTTTTTAGGCAATATTCTGGGGCTGTAATAATGGTACCTTGGATTAAGCATCCATTAACCAGCAGCTGCTGAGCTGCTTCCAGGACATGCAAATTGTGCATCGCTGGAATCATATGTACTTTCTGTATGCAAGTTCCGAAGCACCTGCACAGAAGGATGGATTGGAGATGCACGTAGGATCGATCCATCGGCTGCCTCTCTCGGGATGCTCGCTATCTTTGGAGATCTGAGAGGGGGTGATGTCAGCACACAGGGAGCATGCTGACATCATCACTGACCCATCCGGCAGCCAAGAAATTAAAAATCAACGGTGCCTGGTGGAGACATCTCTGCTTAATACAGCACTAGGAGCCACAGCATGCGGGGGGGGGGGCTCTCCACACAGTCTGACTACTTTAAAAAGATAAAGTGGTCCGGGTGTGTTGCGAGTCCCTTTTATGTCCAAGTTAGTATTTTGTATCTGTATTGTGTAGCAGTCATGGCATGATGTGGATACACTATTACTATCTGCCTGGCCAAGATAGTGAAAGGAAAACTGACAAACCCTCAGATATACAGTAATGTTTGTTTATTAATAACGTTTATTACCTTATATGCTATTTCCAGACATTTTCATTCAGTAGTTTTTTTGCAAACAGCGTTTCAAATTTGACACTTTCAATCGTTTTTCTTTCCCCCCATTCGTCGTCTAGTCAGCTTTTTCCAGCCATTGGTCATCACTGTGTTCGGCGGATCATCTACTTTTTCCAGACAGGTTCATCGGATTTGCGGCAGATTATCAGATCAGATCCGATATATATTCTACATGTTTTTTTTTTTTTTTTTTAAAAAAAAGACGTAAAACCGTTGAAATTATCGGATACGATAATTTCGGCAGTTTTGCAGCTTTTTCTTTTTTTTCATTGAGTGGCTTTGCAACGGCTTTTCCCCGCACTCCGGGGACCCTGCGGTGAATGCAGAATTCACCTCAGGGAGGGGAAATTTGATTCCACGAGCTGCGGGGAACAAGAGTGCACCAAAATGTCGGCGACATTTCGGTGCTCTGTGAATAACCCTTTAGTGTCACTGAGTTTAGTTACATTACCTCCATCGTCTATCTAGCTCATGTAGATTGCATGTCCTCCAATCCAACTGTATTCTTATCGAGGTATGTAGTGGTCAAATGTACTTATGCTTTATTGTATTATCCTGTCTACATATATTTACACAATATAAGAAATAATTCCAGCAGGATAGTCGTATAATTCAATCGGTTTATTCCTTCACCGCAGCAAAAAACACAACGTTTCAACCTTAGATAGGTCTTTGTCAAGTCTGAATGTCAAATATATGCTTCCCATTAAATAATCTCCACCTATTAACCATCAATTGGTATTTAAGGGAGACAATGCTGTTGTATTTCGGCCAGGAGTGAGGACCAGTCTGGCTGCGATTTGAAGGTTGGTGCACTATCCTAATTTTGTCCAAATATGCAGTTCAATTATTTTGCACAGCGCTGTGGAATCTGCTGGTGCTTTATAAATAAACCATAATAATAATGTTCACATTGGTTCTAAATGGTTGGCCTGCTGATGCTTTATTAAAACAGTTGTGATGGCAATGAAGGATGTCACATATTAGTAAAAGTATTTTTCCATTTTAATATTCATTTTTGATCACAATTTTACAAGCAGGTTCACAAGCTTTGCTGCGGAAAACTGTAATAATAACAGGAACACGATAAATGTTACCCTGCTGAGTTCAGTAACATTCATACATATAAATAATTCTATGTGACTGCATAATAACAGGAACCTTACATATTTTGACAAGAAATACAGCTATTAAAACATATGTAATTTTATTTCATTATTTGTATTATATTGTCAAAAATAACAGTTTTATTCACGTAGGTTGCTTTGCTTTCCTTTTCTGTAGTGGTTGAAATATGTGTTACATTTAGATGCAGATTCTATAAGATGTAGAGAAATGACAAGAGAATTCTCAACTAAATTATACTCAACTAGGGGTTATTCAGCGCAAGCCGACCTGGCCACGAAATTTAACCGGATGCCGAAATTCAGCGTACGGTGACATTTCATGGCCGTTCGGCTATTCAGAGAGCAGGCAATTCGCCAAATTTTGGCGAGCTACCTGCACGTATGGTGCCTGTTCGAAGGCAGTGAAATACCCTATAGAGACGCAATGCTTCGTCTATTCAGAGAACACCGAACAGCAGTGAAATGTTGCCGAACTGCCCTGAAGTTTGGTGGTTTCATTCGGCAGGTTTATTCAGGTAAATCCCATAGGCTTCAATGTTATAAATATTCCTGTTTTCAACCAATATCTAATAATCCACTTATTATTTTAATCTGCAGTAAAAAGTATCTTTATTTATTGATTTTGTTTAGGATATTTTAGGCATTTTTCAGGATTTTTTCAGCAAAATGTTTTTCTGTTTTTTTTAAAAGCGTTTTTTCTTTTTTCTGTAACAGACCTTTTTATTATCATTCATTGGATCTTAGATGGGGGGGTTATTCAGAGAGAGCCGATCTAGCCCCAAAATGTCACCAAACAGTGAATTTCCCTATACGGTGCCATTTCGGGGCCATTGGGCTATTCAGAAAGCAGGCAATTCGCCACATTTTGGCAAACTGCCAGCAAGTACGGTGTTGCTTGAAGGCAGTGAAATCCCCCATAGAGAAGCAATGGTTAATCTATTCAGACAACACTGAACAGCAGTGAAAAGTTGCCGAAATTCCCTGCTGTTCGGTGATTTCATTCGGCAGGTTTATTCAGGTAAATCCCATAGGCTTCAATGTTAAAAATATTCCTGTTTTCAACCAATATCTAATAATCTGCTTATTATTTTAATATATATATATATATATCGTTATTTATTGATTTTTTTAGGATATTTTAGGCATTTTTAAAGATTTTTTTCAGCGACATTTTTTTCAGTTTTTTTTTTTAAAGCGTTTTTTCTTTTTTCTGTACCAGACCTTTTTTATTATCATTCATGGGATCTTAGATGTAAATTCCAGGCATTTTCGTTCAGTAGTTTTTTGCAAACAGCGTTTCAATTTTGACACTTTCAAGCGTACTGTTTATTTTTTCTTTGTTTGTTTTTTACCCCGTTTGTCAGCTTGTCGGCTTTTTCCAGCAGCTGGTCTGTGCTCTGATCGGCGGCTCATCTACTTTTTCCGGCTTGTTTGGTGTTGTTTTTCTGGCGGCTTTTCGGCAAGTTTGCGGCAGGTTTTCTTTGCATTCCGGGGACCCTGCAGTGAATGCTGAATTCACCGCAGGGTGGGGAACTTTGATTCCCCGAAGTGCAGGGAACTGCGGGGAACGAGAGAGCAATGAAATGTAGGCGACATTTCGGTGCTCTCTGAATAACCTCCTAACTGTTTCAGCTTAATATTTAAATATTTAAATATTTAAATTTGTGAATTTCCCACAATCCCTGAATTTAGATTCATGTTTTTTTCAAGGGCACGAAAATTGGGCAGTGTATGTAGCTGAAATTGGTTGAGTTTTGTTATTCTTCGGTTGCTATTTTTTGTGTTTATCTTTCAAGTATTTGAAGGAAAACTCTTTTAATATCATTTTGATAGTTTATGACCCACACATTGCTTCAGGGATCCCTGTGTTTTGTAAAACAATGTGTTGCAGGATTGGGTAGTATTAAAGTGGTTAATGTAGCAGAATGAATGTAATTATCATTTTGTCACCAGATAATGATAAATGATAGACTAAGCAATAAATCATATTGCTAATGGTTCATGCTGAGCTTCCCTGCAATCTGGATTATGGAGAGGAAGAGATAGAATGACTTCACAAAATAAAACTTAAATTTATCTGCAAGTGGAAAAGCTTCTTAGTTGTATAAACAACTGAGAATAATAAAAGGATTCGTTGTGTTCCATAAATCGCTTGGCCTAATGAGAGAAAAACAAATTCGATATAGATTGTTATTCCTAGATAGATGATGATAATAATAATAATAGATAGATAGATGAATAAACTAATATATGTTCTGCATTATATTTTTTAATTATTTTTTCATCCTTTACACAAATCTTCATGGGAAGAAAAGATATAAACATTTGATGGTGCCCCTTATTTTAGACGGTTTCACATGGCGTCTGCATTATTAGCATACAGACAGAAATGGCCTTTGTGTCAGATACAGCACCTGTGACAAAAACAGATAATGAAAATGGTCAGATATTCTGATTGTGGGTGTTTGTAGGGATCATAATAGGGTTTATCCAGAGAGCACCGAAATGTCACTGACATTTCGGTGTTCTCTCGTTCATTTCAGCTTTCAGCACAGGGTCCCTGAAGTGCAGGGAAAAGCTACAGCACGGATCAAAAATCGCCGAAAAATCAACTGAAAATCCACCGATAACCCGCCGGTACGATCTGAAAAAAATCAGATCCATCTGAAACGCTGCAGAAAACCCGCTGAACGTACCTGACGATCCGATGCAAACCTGCCAAACAAGTCAGAGAAAAGCTGACGATCCACCGAACACAGCGCCTACCAGCTGCCAGAAAAAACCGACTAGCTGACGTATGGGGTAAAAAAACAAACAAACGGTTGAAAGTTTCCAAATTTTAAAACACTGTTTGCAAAAAAAAAACACTTGCCGAAAATGTCTGGAATTAACATATAAGATCCTATGAATAATATAAATAGGTCTGTTACAGAAAAAAAAGAAAAACGCTATTTAGAAAAACACAGAAAAAAATCCCCAAAAATGCGTAAAAAGTCCGTAAGAAAAGAGAAAAAATTGCTCCTAATTAAAATAATAAATGGTTTAATAGATATTGAATTAAAACTGGAATATCTTTTACATTGAAACCTATGAGATTCACCTGATTAAACCTGCTGAATGAAAACACTGAACATCAGGGCATTTCACTGATATTTCTCTGCTGTTCAGTGTCTCTGAATAGGTTAACCATTGCTTCTCTATGGGAATCTCACTGCCACCATCCAACAGGCACCGTATTTCGCTGGCAATTACCCAATATTTGGTGAACTGCCAGGTTTTGAATAGCCAAATGGCCCCAAAATTGCAACGTACGGGGAAATTCAACGTTCAGTGCAATTTCGGGGCCAGTTCGGCTCTGAATAACCCTGAATGTGATTATTAGCAATGCAGCTTCCAAAAATTACAAACAGAATATAGAAATAATATAAAGTTGTGTTCAAAATTATTCAACCCTCACTGAAATTGAGTGTTTTGGCCAGTTTGACATTGATTTTGATCATTCAGTCATCTTGCTTACAATAAAATCAAAGAGGCACGTGTAGGTCAGACAAATATAACCTAACATTTATAATGAAATAACCACAAATGTCTTTTCTGTGCTCACATCATTATCAGTTTTATTCAACCCCCAAGTGACATTCAATCTTAGTACTTAGTACAACATCCTTTTACAGTTATAACAGCTTTTAAACGTGAAGCATAGCTTGACATAAGTGTCTTGCAGCGATCTACGGATATCTTCGCCCATTCGTCATGGGCAAAAGCCTCCAGTTCAGTCACATTCTTAGGCTTGCGCACTGCAACTGCTTTCTTTAAGTCCCACCATAGGTTCTCAATCGGATTTAAGTCAGGTGACTGCGATGGCCACTCCAAAATGTTCCAGCCTTTAATCTGCAACCATGCTCTAGTGGACTTGGAGGTATGCTTGGGATCATTGTCCTGTTGAAAGGTCCAACGTCTCCCAAGCCTCAGGTTTGTGACGGACTGCATCACATTGTCATCCAATGTCTCCTGGTACTGAAGAGAATTCATGGTACCTTGCACACGCTGAAGCTTCCCTGTACCTGCAGAAGCAAAACAGCCCCAAAGCATGATTGACCCCCGCCATGCTTCACAGTAGGCAAGGTGTTCTTTTCTTCATAGGCCTTGTTCTTCCTCCTCCAAACATAGCGTTGATCCATGGGCCCAAACAGTTCTAATTTTGTTTCATCAGTCCACAGAACACTATCCCAAAACATCTGTGGTTTGTCCATGACTTTTGGCATACTGCAGTCGACTCTTTTTATTCTTTGGAGACAGCAAGGGGGTGCGCCTGGGAGTTCTGGCATGGAGGCCTTCATTACGCAGTGTGCGCTGTATTGTCTGAGCTGAAACTTCAGTACCCACATCTGATAAATCTTTTCTCAGTTCCTCAGCAGTCAAACGGGGACTTTTCTCCCCTCTACGCTTCAGGTAGCGCACAGCAGTCGAAGTCAGCATCTTCTTTCTGCCACGACCAGGTAGCGTTTCAACAGTGCCCTTTGCCTTGAATTTGCGAATGATGCTTCCTATGGTCTCTCTTGGTATGTTTAACATCTTTGCAATCTTCTTATAGCCATTGTCCTTCCTGTGAAGAGTAATCACCTCTTCTCTTGTCTTCCTGGACCATTCTCTTGACTTCACCATGTTTGTAACCACACCAGTAAATGTCTAGAAGGAGCTGAGTATCACAGTCATTTTAAAGCTGCCTAATTGGTGCTTATTATGCTTTATTGCTGCTCCGTCACATCCATAGGTGTTTTCAATACCTGATTGAAAACACTTGAATGAACCTCTGTTCTTCAGAGTGGTAGTCTTTAAGGGGTTGAATAATTGTGTCAATGAAGAATTCACAAAAGAACATTTACTACTGTATTACAAACCAATTGATGTCATTTTAGTTGCATATGGTTCTTTAAAAGTCCTTGTAGGATTTCATTCTGAATACAATTACAAATGTACACTAAATTTCCTAAAACTCTTTACAGCATTGGGGGTTGAATAATTTTGAACACAACTGTAGGTAGCATAATGCCTCTGTATGAAAATTACAGTAGATAAAAACAATTGTAGGTATAGTTCCCTGCCCTCTGCTGCCAATTCTGAGGTGCACCCAATTTTCTCAATCATATACAAAAACAACAACATAGAGTTGCACAATATAGTGTTTTTTACCCAGTGGGATCACCGATACAGTTAGGGTGGTCCCAATTTATTTTCTGATCCACTTCTGATCTAGAAAAAAATGGAAAGTATATATAGTGTAGTATTTTGGTAATAAAAAATATTTAATAAAATTCCAAAAAACAAACTCACAAATAAAATGCACATAACGAAATGTGCATATGTACATTGGTCGCAGTGACCCAAACCTCCCGATTAGTGTCCCATTAGGTCCATCATCTGTCCTCCGAAAGATATAGGTCCATCAATTGGTCACAATCGTGGTGCTGTGGTCCAAATCTACGGTCCTTCTTAAAGCAGCTCAACGCATTTAGTGAGACCCACTCTCACTTCTGAGGAAGGCTACAAATCCGAAGCAGCTGTCACCCAAAATTCAACGTATTATAGATTAGTGATAGCTAACCGTGGTATATTTCCCATAATAATCATTCAGCATTGGTAAAACAGAACAAGAGACAAAAGAAGAGGATACTGATCAGTATAGTTTCCAGACCTGAAGAAGAGAGCTTGGGCAGTATTACATAGTTGGTGCTAACTTAACCAGAGCTGTTGTAAACTTACCAGAGCCATTATAGCCTATGGAGGTTTTCAGTTTACAACAGCTCTGGTTAAGTTAGCACCAACTTTGTAATACTGCCACTTGTCTTTTAAATGTAGCGTTAGTCCAATAAAAAAGGTATCACTACGTTCTGCAATACTCGGGATTTTTACACTATATTTGTGTAGCGCTCACTCCCGGAGGAGCCGCTGAATTTGAACCTCGGGTCAGTCTCCCCGCACTAGGGAATAAATATACTCCAGCACCGTTGTGGATTTTATAAATTATATAGTTTACTGAATAAACTGGCATATAATGAGTAACACGGTATATGTATATATATTTACAGTACTTTGTAATGCGGGAAACACGCAACGGAAAAGGAAAAATATATTTTTAACCCCCTTGGTGGTTGGAGAGTGAGTCCCGTACAGATTATGTCCCAAGGAATGTATGTGTATGTGTGTATTGGTACCCGGGTACAATATTCAACTGGCCAGTGAATTATTTATGAGGTATCTTCGACTAGTCAAGTTGGGGCCCTGTGGGTTTTTCAAACAAACAGCAGCGTGCTTTCTATTTTCACAACGGCCTGGAAGGCCTCTCACCCATCCGCCAGATACTTGGTACTCCGCTCGACCCAGGACGTCTCTCCGCTCAATTTTGACTGGGATTCTCTGGGTTACCGGAACCGCTGTCTTGCTCCTCTGTAACTGCCGCAAGATGTCCAGCTCACCGCCCGCACTCCCTGTCAGCTCGATCTGCGGTGCTCCTAACTCGGGGTCCTCCAACTCACTCGGTATCAGCGTGTGTTATTCTGGTTAATCACTGGGTCTTCCTCTCTTAAGGCGGAATAACCTGGTCTTTAGCTCTGTCAGGCCGCACCTGCGCTCCGGCCTAGTCACTATCACGTTCTGCTGCACTGCGTCTTGCTCCTCTCACTCCCTGGCGCGCTCTGCCAGCTCTCTCCACGAGGCTCAGGATGTCAGCGTCTGTGTCCCACCCACTTCCTGTGTCCGCCCGCAAAGCATGCCGGGAAATGTAGTCCCCCTGTTCAGTGTCTCACATCGCACCTGTCTCCCTCTGGTGGTCAAAAGCAAGTACTACAACGGCAGGGGATTTAAAACCAGCGCTACATATGTATTGTGCAGGGCTAGCAGGGTGGAGAGTAGTGATGGGCCGAACACCCCCGTGTTCGGTTCGCATTCGAACACGAACATTTGAAAAAGTTCCAATTCGAACGCGAACACGATTCGAACTCAATGCAAGTCAATGGGACTCGAACGTTCGATTTTTAGAGTGCCCTCCAAGAGGGCATATATGCAAGATATTTGCCATAAAAGGTGTATGAGGGTCCGGGTAGTGCCCTGGGGGACAGGAAACAAGGACAAAAAGTAAAAAAAAACGTTTTTAAAGGAACAGTGATTTTTCCATGACATAAAAGTTAAGAATAAAAACCAAAAAATTCCTTCAAATATCGTGCCTAGGAGGTCTCCATAACCTGCCCGTGAAGTGGTGGATTTGTAGGATGTATAGAAACATTTAAAAAAGAAAAAAATGACATTTCAAATGACGGTAAATTGTTTTTCTTTAATCTATTCATAAACAACTGCTTGGGGCGGCAGCCTGTATGAAAAGTGGAGACGTTTTAGGACACGCAGAACAAGTTTAGTGATTTTTGGGCTAAATTATGGTGAAACTTATGCAGGCTTTGGATGAAAGTAACAACAGGTAAATTAAAATTGCATAAGCATTAACATTTGCTGTGGCGTTCACCGCATATTTGTAACGATTCCCCAGGACAGACCTGGTAGGATCCCTGGTAACAGACCTCTAACCCTTCGATCCTTTGGATGGTGGGACTCGGGACCACTAAACCTAACCTCTAGCAGCCACACAGGCCAGGGAGACAGCACCAACAATATACACCACAGACTGAGATCAATATATGTTTGTACTGCGCTATAGTATGTGGCTGGATGGAAGAGCACCAGCAGTAACAAGCAGCAGAATATACCAGACAGGGGCGCAGAGCGAAAGTAGTTATAACAATACCGGCTCAGCAACATTTAGGCACTTGTACTGCGTGCGCTACTGTATATGGTGAGAATCGGTGCACACCAGTAGCAACAGGAGGCAAACAGAACAGGCAGGGAGTACACAGAGAGAATAGTCAAATGGCAGGCAAAGCCAGCAACAGATCGGGTCCTCAGAACAAGCAGGGTAAGTAACAAGTATACTTCTGAGAAGATACGCTATTAGTGTAGCGAGGAAGCCGGCTGCACATTTTGCATCACTCCCTCTACACTAGTAGCGTATCTTCTCAGAAGCTTCACACAGCGCACCGGTGTATGCAGCGTCTAACATCGTGGCAGACGGGAGGCTGCGCTTGTTGGTGGATCCAGGAATCAGGTGAGTATTAGGAAGAAAAGAAAGAAAAGTTTTATTTTATGTTCCTTGGGACATTTAAAAATGTCCTCGGATTTTATTTTTTTTAGAAATGTGTCGCCTTACCTTAGCCTGGTGGTCAGTGAGTGGAGGCTCCCTGGATCCTGGTTGTGGGGGGGGGGGTCTGCCGTGGCCGCAGGTGCAGTGGCTCCCTCCCTGCGCCACCTCTCTGCCACATGCTCCCGGCCGGCCTGCCCGCACAGTCGCAGCTCTGTCATCCGGCGGCCGCATGCTCCTCAAGGGATCCTTGGGAGGCCCCGACAGGCTGCCCTTTACAGTGCCTGATTAGAGGGCCTCTTCTGCCTGATGTTTTAGCAACAAGATTGTTTTATCCCATAGGCTTCAATGTTAAAAATATTTCCATTTTAATTCAATATCTAATAAACCGTTGCTTATATTCTGCAGTAAAGAGTCTCTTTATTTTTCGATTTTTGTTAAGCATTTTTTTAAAAAAAATCTAAATTATTATTTTTTTTCAAACTTTTTGCGAACGGCCTGAAATGTTCGAAGTTCGCCGAACTGCCGAACGGGCGATGTTCGATTCGAACTCATGTTCGAATCGAACCGAATGCCCATCCCTAGTGGAGAGCAAGGAACGGGTTAACCTGGGAGGGCAGGTACTTCCCCTATAGGCCTACCTGTTAAAAAAAAGAGTCACACAGGTGAGAGAGTGTGGAGTAGTTAGGAGAGAAAGCTCTGAGTGTGGGGCTGCTCAGAAGTAGCTGGATCTCTACCCTGGTGAGATTATCTATTTGCACTACGAAGTGCAACTTTACCTAAAGACTTTTGCTAAAGACTTTTACCTAAAGACTTTTGAAAGGTGTTTACTTTACCATTTGCTGAAGAAAGCTGTTTTTGTTCTATTGCTGCTGGAGGAAATAAAAACAAAGGAAAAGACTGCTTGTTTGCCTCTGGATTGTGTCAAAGATGCCTGGGTACCCCTGGGGTCCCTACAATATATATATATATATATACACTACGTACTGCTATACTCTGAATTTTATATATATATATATATATATATATATATATAGAAAAATAATGGAAAAGGCCAGGCACTCGTTTCCCACGGGTAGCAAACCCCTAGAGGGCACCCAACAAGGGTAGAGTAGTTGCTTGCCCCCCTGTGCTTAGCTCCCCTAAGAGTAAAGGATATATATCGAAAAATGGTGGAGGGAGGCACACGAGGACTTCTCTAAAAAAATTAAAATTTATTAAGTGTGCATTAAAAAATGAATGTTTCGGCCCCTAAAGGCCTTTATCAAGGTAACATGCAGTAATATAAAACGAAGATTAAATAGGCAGAGGAAACATTAGCTGGGAGGCGGGGGTTTAGAACTGAGACCCAACCTGTTAAAAGCCAAACATGTTGGGTCTCAGTTGCTTTTAACAGGTTGGGTCTCAGTTCTAAACCCTCCCCTCCCGGCATCTATGTTTGCTATGGTAACGCGGCTTTTGGCCACGCCCCCATGACGTCACCACACTCGAGCACTTCCGGGTTTCCTGCACTGTGCTTTGGGTAGGGATTGGGTGAGTAATATTCCCTCTGCCTATTTACCACTTGGCTGCTAAGGCAGCACGTCCTACCAAGTGCTCCTCCTGTGCTATGGACGCGCTGGCGCGATGACATCTATTTCAGGTGCCCCCCACACGAGTGCGGAGGAGGTGCCAGAAAGGGAGGGGGAGGTCTTTTGGACCTCTCTCCCTCAAGATCACCGGGGGCTAGCGGTGAAAGTCAGGCACCATTTGGAAGGGCACAGCCTGCCCTTCCAAACGGTGGCTGGCTTTAACCCCTTGGGGGCCGGATCACTTTCAGTGCTGAAAAGCACCGGATCGTGATCCTCTCCCAGAGTTGGCTGACATCTTGGATGTCGGCCAAGCTTCCGGGAACTCCCCCTGATGACTGGCGTCATCGTGCATAGCGCAATGACGTCAGTTCTGGAGATAACCCGTAGCTGCCACCAATGATGGAGATAGGGGATTCCAAATATCTCTCGAAACAAGTTTTTTTGTTTGTTTTGCTTTTGTTAATGCAGCAATATTGTTCCCATTTCAATTATAATGTGAACAATGATGCTGCACTAACGATTTTTGTATGGGGTGTATTTGTTAAAAATCGTGTAATGAGACCCCATTTCTAATTTTTTTAACAAGCGCACCCATAGAAAATATAACCGCAAATGCTTGCATGTTAACATGTGAAAAAAAAAAACACTTAACACATTGAAAATTATTGAAAATTCTAATTTTATTTCATCTTTTGTTATAATATACAGACGACATGATGTAAACATATAATAATGACATATTATGAATCTGCCGAGTCTGCCAGAAAGAACGATATATAATATGTCTGGGTCATATAATAAAATACGGCTTCAAAACGCGGTTAAACATGATGAGCGAAACCGGTAAAAATGAGCTCAGCACACAGGCGTGAAATGCCTCAGCAGCGAAAGGGTTAACCTTCGTTTTATATTACTGTAGGTTACCTTGATAAAGGCCTTTAGGGGCCGAAACGTCAGTTTTTTAATGTAAACTTAATAAATTTAGATTTTTTTTTAGAGCAGTCCTCGTGTGCCTCCCTCCACCATTTTTCGATTTATTTATATATATATATATATATACTGTATATATTTATATATATGTTTATGCCATTTACTTTCTGTTGCATGGTTAGATGCTTTCAGAGCTTTACATTTCTGTGAATCAATTGCAATGCATTCTCGATTCAGGTCAAAGGTCATTAATTTCTCTCATGCATTTACGCATTTTGAAAACCATGTAACGATATACACACACCAAATACTTAAAATCTCCATATGTGCCCAAAGATACATTTCAATTTAATTTCAAGAATATAATTTAGGTCAAATAAATGGCAGATGTTGGCCTGGGTTTCTGTCAGGGCTGCCAAGGTTTGTAATGTCACTGTAATTACAAATGCAGTCAGTTAGCAACTTTTTTCAGGCTGACATTCGGAAAGGGAGAGAAGAAAACTGCCGTCCACAGCGCTTATCTGTTGATTTGGCTACACCGGTACCAGCTAATGAAAAGGTCCCCTTCACATAGCATTAACGTTTTTTTCTTCCGTTCATTTGCTATTCCCTTCTTCGCTGTTTCTGCCTTCTAAAATTACCTGCTGTCTAGTTCCCGCTGGTTCCTTTTTTTTTTTTTAAAGAGATTTCTGGAAAAAAAAATGGCCCTTACATCCTCAGCTAATTTTGTCAAATTCAGGCCATTTGACCATATTGTATGGAAGGTAATTGCTGCCTCGATGAGTCATATAACCCCAGAGCGTCTCGTGTGACGGAGGAACACTCTATGCATCTCGGCTTACAAATGTAATAAAAACAGTGTAAAATGAATTAAAAAGTAACCCAGAAATAAACCTGCAAGAATCAATTCCAATTGAAAAATAAAGAAAGGTTTCCATGTCTGAAGGTATTTACTGCTCTGTACGTTGTGAAAATACATCAGAGTTAGCTAATTGGGTTTCTCCGAAGATAAAGAGAAGAGCTATCGAAGCACACAGAACTTTTGTGCTTTTTTTTGCACATTCGTCATCCCTCATCTCATTATTTACGTAACTGTTTTTACAGAGACACATAATATGCCCTGAGAAGCAATCATCTGCTGACATATGTAAGAATGGAACATATAACTAACTCACCAGTTTACATGATGCATAAAACATTGAAAAAAAAAATCCAAAAGGCCTGGCGTGTAGAATGGAGGATAGAGACTTAGGGCGATTATCAAAGAAATGAGAATCACTCAAAGTTGCACCAGAAGATGGTTTACTGAATATAAAACCCACATTCCAGTGAAAGAAGTTTAATCCCTTCACTAACGTGATCATATTCACGCGATTGCCAGGAACAGACACAGCAACCCGAGATTGTGTTAAAATTATTTGGGGCTATGTTGTATCATTGCAAATGAAATTTGTTTGTTGCAAACAAAATTTAGTTTGCATTTGGGCTCCTGAACATGCCTCTAAAGTTTAGTGCTGTGGGCATGATGCCCGAGTGTCAGGGTGGCACCTGGTTTACGCCAAGGTGGGACCCATGAGTTCACAAAAATATAAGCCCCGAGCGCTGTTGATGAATGGAGCAGGTGTTAGTATGTAGATGGCGAGACATGTAGTGGTCCATCACTCCCACCTTGCAGTCCATCACTCCCACCTTGCAGTCCATCTCTCCCATCCTGCAGTCCATCACTCCCACCCTGCAATCCATCCCTCCTGTTTCCACCCCCAACCCTTCTAGATTGTAAATTCCCATGGGAATAGGGCCATCGTTTCCTCCTGTACTGGTTTTTCAAAATGTTGTTCAATGTATTGTAACCCTGTCTATACTGTACGGAAGAGAGAGAGGATAACACGGTGCTGGAAAGAAATGTATTGGGTGCTGCTATAGTCCTCAATTGGTAGTCTGTCCCACTACCCAAATAAACATATAAAAAATAGCAACATAGAGGACAGCGCTCCCAAAATGCAACGCACACTAACAGATGGCGTAAATGGAAAAAAATAGACGTGAAATCACAGTATTTTTAACACCTTATCACACCTTATCACAGCCAATTTTTTTGAGTGCTTCAGTAGATGAATTCTTACAGAATGCGCACTTACCCTATTAGGAGCCAAACACCCCGCGAGCCAGGTTTGGTTGTGCTATTTTATATGCTTTTCCTTCGAGAGTTCGTTGGACTGATGATTGTGTGAAGAAACAGTGGAAGGTGAATCCCTCTCCTGTGGTCTATGTTGGTGATTCACTGATCTAAAGGAATTTCCTCCCTCCAAGTCGGAAACAACAATTGGTGGACATTACCGGGAGGTACTCGTACAGACATTCATATTTATTGATTACAGACTTATACCAACTATATGGTGTATATGGATAAGGTGTTAAAAATACTGTGATTTCACGTCTATTTTTTTCCATTTACGTCATCTGTTAGTGTGCGGTGCATTTTGGGAGCGTTGTCCTCTATGTTGCTATTTTTTACTTGTCTATATTGTGCCCATTGTATAGCGCTGAGGCATATGCTGGCACTTGATAAATAAAGAATAACAATAATAATAGGGATGTCCTTGGTCTCAGGATCCCTAGCAGCTACAGATGGTGAAACACCTAGTGCAGGACTTGATGGCAGGATATCTAGTGGCCAGAGAAGGTTTAGCTTTGCTGCGGGTGAGATCCCTGGTTCACCAGCTGGGATAGTGAGCTACAAAGTGCAGGATGGCAGGATATGTTGTTCAATGGAAAACTGACCTTCGTTCTACAGTCATTGTCTGTGTAACTGAATTTGATGTTTTATTCTGTCTTTTATTGTGTGTGCTGTGTAATTTATTCATTGGTAATTATTATGAATGTGCTAACAAAAAGAAGCATTAACTTTAACAATAGAGAGAAACATTACCTGCCATGGCATTTCCCGCAGCGAAATGAATCAAGGTGATCAAACAGCGACAAGGGTGTAACACTGGAAGAGAAAAACACATGGTGTGCGTATGTCAATGTAATAACGCAGCCAGAATCCAAAATGCATTTTGTTATCAACATACTGGAAAAGAAAACAATAATAGATGCAACCAGGGCCAGCCCATCCATGGAGCCAGGTGGTGCAGCCGCTCCAGGCAGCCCTTTGTCAGGAGCGGCATTCTGAGGCGCTGTCAAAAGCCGCGGCATGAAGCACCTGGCCTGAACCTCTACAGGGTACAGTCCTCCAGCAGACCGATGTTCTGACACATGAGGGGACTGCTCAAAACAGGCGACCGGCGCACTTCCAGTGATGTCATACGTGTGTGCACGTGCATTCGGAAAGGTTTCTTGAGTGCCAGTCGTGCCTGTTTCGAACAGTCCCCTCATGTGCTAGTACACCGGCGCCCGCCCCTCTAGAAGGCATCGATTGGCCCACCAGCATCCAGCATTCTCCCGTGCGCAGACTGTGCAGCAGCAACGAGGCAGATCTTAACCTGGCCTGGACCAGGGCTGTGTGGGTAAGTTTATGTGTGTGGAGACAGTATGTGGGTGTATGTGTGTGACTGTATTTGGGGGTGTGTGTCTGAATGTGCGTGTGTGTATATGTGTGCATGGATGTGTGACAGTGGGCCGGGATATGTGGAGCTCTGTGATACACTCATACACACTGCACATTACTGTGAGTTTTATTGCTGTGGAGCTCTGCGATACAATAGTGTGTGACATGTGTATGAGTGTATCGCAGAGCTCAACAGCAATAAACTCACAGTAATGTGCAGTGTGTATGAGTGTATCACAGAGCACCCCAGCAATAAACTCACTATAATGTGAGGTGTGTACGAACTTATCACAGAGCTCCACAGCAATTAAACTCACAGTAGTGTGTGACGTGTATGAGTGTGAGTTTAATTGCTGTGGAGCTCTGTGATATGTCTGTACACACCGCACATTATAGTGAGTTTATTGCTATGGTGCTCTGTGATACACTCATTCACAGTGAACATTACAATGAGTTTTATTGCTGTGAAGTTCTGTGATATGTTCTTACACACCACACATTACAGTGAGATTTATTGCTGTAGAGCTCTGTGATATGCTCTTACACACTGCACATTACAGTGAGTTTTATTGCTGTGGAGCTTTGTTATATGCTCATACACACTGCACGTTACAGTGAGTTTTTTGCTGTGGCGCTGTGTGATACACTCATACACGTTGCATGTTTTTTTTCTTTTTAGTGTGGCAGCATTTCATCCATGGCTCCAGGCAGCATAGAGGCTTGGACTGGCCCCGGGTACGTCTATAGATTCCAGCTTTATGAGAATCTACACTACTGTAGAACTGTTGACTAAGGTGGAGCTCTAATGTTCTCTATAGATATATGGGATCTGAAAAAGAGAGGTTAATGCTCGATAGCCTGTCTTTGTAATGTACTGATGCAATATCTGGACATCACACTGAAGAAGGGTTCCATGCCCGAAATGTTTGTCTCTTGGTTTCTTGATGCTCAGCCTATGCATTTAAAGCAGGTGATACTGGTGCATCTACCTGGCAAAACACAGTGCTGTCTCAATTTTCTCTATGCGTTTTCTGCAATACTCTGATATATATATATATATATATATATATATATATAAAAAGTCAAGGGGTCCCACACTCCACCTACCAGAAATTTTTTGCTCCGGTGAATTCAATCCAGCTGCGAATAGATAGGAAAACCAAAATCCGGATGCACACAGAGACTTCTTGTTTAAAGATGAATAAAATACGATTTTATTAAGTCATCAGTTTCAACGTTTCAGTCCCCGAAGGGACTTTCTTCAGGAATAGCCAACATACAAAAAAATACATATACATATATATCAACCAATTAAGATCCCAGAGGTGTGTCCACCCTGCAATCAAGCAGCAGGTGTGGACACACTCTGCAAGTCTCATAGCCAACACAATAATAAATCACAAAAACACATCATGAAAAAAGAATCAGCGTGTAGGATACAATGAAACAATATTCCAGCTATATTAAAAAAAAATTAACATTTTAGTATAGATATAGAAAAATAATCAGCTAACAAACGTAGCTAGGAATAGTAATTCATAAATAACAAAACAAGACACTGCATTAACTACATACAGAGCTACAACAGCATAGTAACTTGCCCATTATAGGGATCCACGTAACCCACACATTAAAGAAAAAAACTTAATTGACAAACTAAAAAAGTGTATTGGTTAAAAACAATTGCCAAGGGGGACTTCACCCACAGAGAGGGATTTATAGGGCCAATACTGTATACCTCGCTACTGTTTAGATGAACTAGCGTAGGGGCAAAAAAGACAAATAAGAATTCTTCTCATTAAGGCCGCGAGGGGCCAATGAGTCCAATGTGAAAATCCAAAATGACTCTCGCTTAAGAAGTTCTTTAGCGCGATCCCCCCCTCTCACGAGCGGGGGAATGTGGTCAGTAGCCATCACTTGTAGGCTGGCCAGATTATGTCCAGCCTCACGGAAATGGCGTGCCACCGGTTGTAGGTTATCATGTCCATTTAATGCTGCCCTAATGGCCGACCTATGATTTGCCATACGCTCTCTTAAATTGTTGATGGACTTCCCTATGTATATTTTACCACAGGGGCATGAAATCCTATAAACGACATAGTCAGTTGTACAGGTAATCCGGTGTCGAATCCGGTACCTAGTACCACTCTAGGGATGGAAAAACGCTTTACCCGGAATTAAGGAATTACATGTAGTGCATCCCACACACCGAAAGCAACCTGGATTTGAGAATGGGTTAGTAGATGAAAAAAGTTATATTGGTCTGTATGGACCAAGAAATCTCGTAGGTTCCTATTTCGTTTATAAAAAATCATCGGGGGGGTCAGAGGTGGCCACAGCCAACTTAGAGTCATTTTGAAGGATTCGCCAATGGCGTTTAATGGTACGGGCAAACATAATTGATTTTGTATGGAACGTCTGAGCAAATATGATCCGGGAATTTGACCTGCCACGTGGGCCAGGTGTCAACACACCATAATGTGCG
This sequence comes from Leptobrachium leishanense, assembly GCA_009667805.1. Lineage (NCBI taxonomy): Eukaryota > Metazoa > Chordata > Amphibia > Anura > Megophryidae > Leptobrachium > Leptobrachium leishanense. The sequence continues at coordinate 91,307,722 of CM019066.1, forward strand.
TTATTTAAAGCCATGTCAAGAATGTCAGATCTGTAACCTCACTTTAGAAACCGAGAGTACATCTCTGAAAGTTGCTGTGTGCATGTAGAAGGATCTGAATTGTATAATGGGTAAGGATTCTTTGAGTTTGCGAGGGTGAAAATTAGTAGCATGTAGTAGAGTGTTCTTATCAGTCAGCTTCCTAAACAAAGAATATCGTAATCTATCATACTCAAACGCAATATTCAAATCCAGAAAAGTTACGCTTACAGGGTCCGAATGAAATGTTAGTCGAACCGAAGTTGGTAGTGTATTCAAACCAGTCATAATGGTTTGCAGTTCGCCAGATGTCCCCTGCCATATCAACAGTATATTGTCGATATAATGAACGTAGAATTGCAGTCCACGAGAAAAAGCAGGCAAAATATATGTAGATTCATATATATACATGAAGGTGTTAGCATACATAGGAGCCATTGCTGCTCCCATGGATGTACCTGTACACTGTAGGTAGTATCTCTTTTCGAATGGTGAGAGTTTTTCGTTTTCGCAAAATTTCCAAAATGAATTCAATAGGATGTGGCATAGCGTTGGTGTGATTAGCTAGGATGGTGCGCACCGCCCCGATACCTTCCTCCAAAGGAATGATGGTGTAAAGACTATTAACATCTATAGTAATAAGGAGTGAATGGGGGGGGCGCTCCAAGTCACTTTAACTGGGATCTTAATTGGTTGATACACACATATATATATATATACAGTATAAATATATATTTTTTTGTTTGTTGGCTATTCCTGAGGAAAGTCCCTTCGGGGACTGAAACGTTGAAACTGATGCCTTAATAAAATCGTATTTTATTCATCTTTAAACAAGAAGTCTCCGTGTGCATCCGGATTTTGGTTTTTATATACATATAACACAGTCAGTTTGGTCTGCACTTACGGTTCACAGTTGTTTCTCACACCCGGTGCTTGGTGAAGGCCTCCTGAACATAAATTGATGTATGGAATCACCCGCACTCCAGGATTTTTTCACGTTCCTTCACTTTATTTGAACAAGTTTTATGTCATGTCAACGTTTCAGTTCCTCTCCGGAACTTTCATCAGGACAAAAAAAACACAATTGTTTTTGTGTTTTTTTTGTCCTGATGAAAGTTCCGGAGAGGAACTGAAACGTTGACATGACATAAAACTTGTTCAAATAAAGTGAAGGAACGTGAAAAAATCCTGGAGTGCGGGTGATTCCATACATCAATTATATATATATATATATATATATATATATACACAGGGCTTTTTTTGAGGCGGTACGCACCTGTACGCGTGCTAAGTGCACTCAGCGAGGTGGCCAGTCGGGCGTCGAGTGGAAGGAACGTCCACTCTCACAGACGTTCCTTCCGCTCTTCAAATACTCTCGTCTGACACCAGCCTTAGGTGGCTATGATTACTGTAAATCCCTGTACAGGACTTATATAATATGTTACTGTAATTTCCAAACAGAGGCATTATGCCCAATCTGGGCATTTTTATTACCTATCCTTATCATATTTACTGTATTTGACACAAAGACCATAAAGGCAGATATTGTAGGGTTATTCAGAGAGAGCTGAACTGGCCCCGAAATTGCACTGAACACTGAATTTCCCTGTACTGTGCAATTTTGGGGCCATTCGGCTTTTCAAAAGCTGACAATTCGCCAAATATAGGCGAATTACCAGCGAAATATGTTGCCTGTTCGACAGCTTTGAACTCCCCATAGAGAAGCAATGGATCTATTCAGAGAACGCCGAACTGCAGAGAAAAGTTCTCGAAATGCCCTGATGTTCAGTGGTTTCATTCCGCAGGTTTAATCAGGCAAATCCCATAAATTTAAATTTAAAAAATATTCCCATTCTTATTGAATATTTATTAAACTGTTAATTTTTGCTGCAGATTAACCCCTTAGTGACCGCGGATGTACCATGTACGTCACGGCCGCGGGTCTCTTTTAGACCCGCTGACGTACATGGTACGTCCTGCGGTCTTTTGAGCGCTGGAAGCAATCGGATCGCTTCCAGCAGCTCCAGGGCCATTGCACGCTGCCTGGGAGTCCAGGCATCTGTGCAATGGTGGACAGAAGTGCCAGGCCCCTTGTGAACGCTCCCCGGGAGCGATCAACATCTGGTTTGACTGGAAAGGTGCCCCGCACTTCTACAGAGCGCTGGAAGCGATCGGTATCGCTTCCAGCTGCTCTGAGTATATTGCAGGGATGCCTCGACATCGAGGCATCCTTGCAATATGGTTACCTGCCGCCGGTCCATCTGTGATCGCTCCCCCCGAGCGATCACTTCCGGTAGCGGCAGGAAGTACTGAGTGCCACGAGGTATCGTGGCACTCAGTACAAAAACGATCACATGAGTGATCAGGTGCTCTGCTGGGTGCCTCGAGGGATCAAGGCACCCAGCAGGCTAAAAAAAGTGTAAAAAAAGAAAAGTAAATAAATAAAAATGAATAAAATAAAATAAAAGTGACAGCCAAGATGGCGCTGCCCTTCTAAGGGCAGGATCATCTTGGGGCTGTGTGGGATGTTCCTAGCCTGCCTCATCAGAGAGGCAGGCTAGCAACATCCAATCAAAAGTTCTAAAAAATCTAAAAAAAAATTCTAATTTGTCAGGTCAGGTCAATATTTTGTAAATATTGGCCGTGACCTCTGTGATTCTCCCTCCCTCTCCTCACTTGTGTTTTGGTGAGCGAGAGAGAGAGATCAGATTTGACAGGTTAGAGATTTTAGGTAGATTTAGTGAGATTAGAAAAATTGAGGCAGATTTAGAGAGATTTTAGGGAGATTTAGAACAATTGAGGCAGGTTTAGAGGGATTTAGAGAGATTTAGGTGTTTATTTGTATTTTCTTGTGAAACCCAACGGTTCTTCTAAGAACCCACAATCTGCTTATATATATATATATAATAATTATAAAATTTTATAATCTATTATATATAATGTCTGAGAGGGTGTACGGCGCCGAGGAGGCATATGCCATCCTGGCGTCAGAATCTGTTTTTTTGCAGGTGTTTATGGGGGATGATTTGTTGGGCCACATTGTTGCCCAATCAAATCTGTATGCCCATCAGCATTGTGCTGCAAAGCCAGACTCCTACTTGGCAAGGCAGCAATGGACCCCGCTAGATGTGCCAGAATTTCTGAAATTCTGGGCACTTACTATGCTGATGGGCATCATAAAGAAGCCCTCAATTCGCTCCTACTGGAGCAGTAGCCCCATCTGCTCTACCCCCATTTACCCCCAATCAATGTCACGTAGAAGGTATGAAAACATTTTGCGTTTCATGCACTTCAGTGACAACAGCCTGTGCCCTCCTAGAGAGCATCCCCAATTTGACAGGCTGTATAAAATCTGCCCCCTGATTACCCACTTGCAGAGTCTTATACACCTGGAAGGAATATCTGCGTGGATGAATCCCTAATGAAATACAAGGGAAGGCTGGGATTCAAGCAGTATATTCCTTCCAAACGCTCCAGGTATGGAGTGAAGGTGTATAAGCTCTGTGACAGCGAGAGTGGGTATACTCAGGCCTTCCGGGTGTACGAGGGAAAGGATAGTAGCCTTGACCCTCCAGGTTGCCCAGAACACATGGGAACCAGTGGCAAGATTGTGCGGGACCTACTTTTCCCCCTGATGAACAAAGGGTACCACTTGTATGTTGATAATTTTTATACGAGTGTCCCTTTGTTCAAGCTGCTGTATTGTTTTGATACAGCAGCATGCGGTACTGTTTGCACAAACCGCGTAGGTTTCCCAGCACAGCTTGTCCGCACCCGGTTAAAAAGGGGGGAGACCTCAGCTCTGTGCCAAGAGGAGCTGTTGGCGGTCAAGTACAGAGACAAGAAGGATGTATACCTTCTATCCACCATCCACACTGAGAGGTCTGTGGAGGTCTCTGTACGTGGCAGAGCTGAGCGCATCAGGAAGCCAGTGTGCATCAAAGCCTATAACCGGCATATGGGTGGGGTTGATCTGGCAGATCAGCTGCTCCAGCCCTACCAGATTATGCGGAAGTCAAGGGCCTGGTACAAAAAGGTTGCAATTTACCTGATGCAAATTGCAACCCACAATGCCTTTTTGCTCTGAAAAAAGGCAAACCCCGGAGTGACGCTATCCTTTTTACAGTTTCAGCTCCAGGTCATTTCGGGGTTTTTGTACCAGGATGCACCTGCTCCCCGGGCGGTGATGGGGGACAGAGTTGGGGCTACACATTTTATTTTTAAAATCCCCCCTACTGAGGGCAAACAGAAACCCCAAAAAAGATGCAGGGTGTGTTTCAAGAGGGGGCAGAGGAGAGACACAATCTTTTACTGCCCAGAATGCCCTGGACAACCCGGTCTGTGTCTTGGGGACTGTTTCAAGATATATCACACTGTGCGTGATCTGTGATTTTTTTTTCTTACAATCTAGTTAGTTAGTTCAGTTTAGTTTTTTTTTTCTTTTACTGCACCAGACTTTTACATTTTATTCCTACATTTTTATGTTCTACAATTGGTGCTGTATTTTGCCAAAATCTTTGCACACCTATGCATGGGGGGCATGGGTGTACTCAGGAGACCTTGCAGAAAACAACCTGGAGAGTTTTCATGCAGTAACAAACAACAGTGTCTCCTAAATCACAGTCCAAAACTACTGTGGGCGTAAAAACCTGAAAATTGAAAAATTACCGCCACACACCTTCTCAAATGTTTTGGGCTAAAACCGTTGCATTCATGGCATCAAAGCACTCCATATGCAATACCTTGGGGTGTCAACATAACAAATATAAACAATTTTCTGGCAATAATTCAAACTGGGGTATACGGTAGACCCAAAACCAAAGATAGGCTTAGCTGAAGAAATAATCTCAATTTCAACTCCAATGACAAAGTCATAAAAATTGTATTTGAACCTTCCCAAAATCCTGGCAAACCTATGCATGGGGGGCATGGGTGTACTCAGGAGACCTTGCAGAAAACAACCTGGAGAGTTTTCATGCAGTAACCAACAACAGTGTCTCCTAAATCACAGTCCAAAACTGATGTGGGTGTGAAAATGAAAAATGACCACAAAACAGTATCCAATTTGTTTGGAGCAAACGGTTGCATCCATGGCATAAAAACACTCCATTTACAATACTTTGGGGTGTTAGCTTACCAAATATATGCACGTTCATAAAATTGGGGTATGTAAAAAGGCCCCTAAAAAGAAGATAAGCAAAGAAGATATGTCAAATTAGAAAAATGACAAGCACATGTCAAAAGATTGGCGTAGCACCCCAAAAACAACACAACAAATCTATATATGGGTGGTATTACTTTACTCAGAAGATGTTGCTGAACATATTTTGGGGTGTTTTTTGGCAGTAACCCATAACTGGATTTGACAATTCATGCCTAAAGTACAATGTGTGTGAAAAAATAACACAAAAAGTGACTACCTGAAAGTTTGACAAAGAGCTAGTGCATGGAAAGTGTTAAAATACAACTCTTTGAAGTACTCTAGGGTGTGCCCTTTCTAAAAATATATGGTTTGATGGGGGTAAATTACTTTGGCCGGCTTCAAAAATGTCCCAAATAGGACATGGGTGCATGATGACGAAATGTGAAAATTCCAAGTTGGGAAACTGAAATGCACACCCCCAAATAAGGCCTATTAGCCCCCAAATAACCCAACATACCTATACATGGGTGGTATCAATTTACTCAGAAGATGTTGCTGAACATATTTTGGGGTGCTTTTTGGCAGTAAACCTTAAAGTTCACAGTACATGTATTCTTAAATTCCATTAAAAAAAAAAAATCACCAAAACTTTTTTTTTCTCAAACTTTGGCATAGATTTGTGGTAAAATGGTTTGCATGGAAAGAGTCAAAATACCCAAGTTTAATACCTTGATTTGTGTACTTTAAAGAAATATGTATATGTGGAGGGTTATTCAGGAATTAGTGACAGATATCAGTGTTACAATGTCACTATGACTACTTTTAAAAGTAAACCCTTTGTAAATGGCAAAGTGCTACTTTCACTTATTGTTGCATAAGATAAGGAGCAAAGCGAGGAATATGTAAACATTGGGTATTGCTAAACTCAGAACTAAACTCAGAACTAAATTTAGAAACTACTAAGGAATTAAGAAATTTTGGGGGTCAAAGTTCGAAAAAGTAGGGTTTTTATTTCACAATGTTTTTTATAGTAAATTATATGAAATGATAAAAAAATGGTATCTTTATAAAGTCCAATTAATGACGAGAAAAACAGTGTAAAATATGTGTAGGTTGCATAAACGAGTAAGAGGAAAATTTGACGTAAACACAAACAGCACAGAAACGTAAAAACAGCAGCGGTCACTAAAGGACGGATTTGTGTAAAACCGCCCGGTCACTAAGGGGTTAAAAGAATAATCTTTGTTTAATAATTTTTTTTTTAGGCATTTCTTGGGAGTTTTTCACCAAAATTTTGTTTTCCGAATTTTCTTTTTTAAATAGCTTTTTTTTTCTGTAACAGACCTTTTTATTATTATTATTCACATGAACTTATATATTAATTGCAGGCATTTTCGTGCAGATTTTTTTTCCAAACAGCTTTTTAAAGTCAGTGGGGTTTTTTTCTACCGCATTCGTCGGCTTGTCAGCTTTGTCGGACGGCTGGTCGGCGCTCTGTTCAGCGAATCAGCAGCTTTTTACAGATGTATTTTTTGGGTTTGTGGCATATTGTCAGTTGCAATCGGCGGCTTATCGGATCTGATGGTTTCCGGCGGGTTTGCGGCAGCTTAGCGGATCCGATACTTTCAGCGGATTTGTGGGGGTTTTTCCTTTTGATTTGGAGGCATTTCCCTGCACTTCGGGGACCCTGCGGTGAATGCGGAATTCAGTGCAGGTTCGAGGGAATTTGAATGGAATTTCAGTGCTCTTTGAATAACCCTGTGTATCAAATAGTACATAATAAAGGACACCATCAAGACTCTAGATGTTTTTATCCCAAAAAGTTTTCTGTAAACATGAATAAATATAAATAATACATTAAAATATGCAAATTTACAGTATTTGAATATTTTACCCATTTCAGAATAAAAATCGATGCACAGAATAGCTATGTAACTATTAACAAACTATTTCAAATAAATGTTATAATAAAGAGTTTTTCTAGACAAACAAAAATGCCTAGTTGTGAACGTGTTAATGTCTTCTGAGAAACTGATTGCTGAAGGATTATTAGGTAAAGGGAAATTATCATGAGGTTGTTCAGTTGTCCCTTAAATATATCTGCTTTGATGCTTTCATACTACATCCTGATTCTCTTTAAATCTTTATAAAGACTTGTTATTTAAATGACACTGATACCAGTCAAAGTGAGTGGTCAGGTTAGGATTCACCCAAGAATTAACAGAGTGAGTTTACAACTGTAGCAACCATTAACCCCTTCACTACCAAGTCATTGTTTTTTGTTGTTTGAAAAATCATTTTTAATAAATTATTCAGTAATACATATCTATTACTGTAATAACCTATTTGACCAGTAGATGGCCCCATCTACTGCCAAATTGAGTTAAAGGTTTTAACAGCAGATCTATTTTCTTCGATTTCTCCCTGCATCGGCTGCTGACAGATTATGAAAGCTTGATATTTCAGATGCTGATTTTACAGTTTTAGCTCTTTGGGCATTATGCCCACAGGGCTAAAGATTTGGGGGCACCTTCTGCAGCCCAAAAGCTAACGAAATCATTTTGCAGCAGACAAATTTCATTTGCTTTCAGGCTGCAGATTAGCATATCGAGATATCTCGATATTCGGTCACCGGATGGTGACTTTAAAGCCCGAGATATCTCGATCGGTAGTGAAGGGGTTAAGCTGGTGCTAAAAACCCTTTATTATTTATTGTTCATTGGGATTTAAGGCATATAGCGCACATCAATGGCTTATGGTTCATGCGCATGCCCAAGAATATAGGGTGTCTGAACATGGGGCTTATTTCTGTGTTTTTTTTATATTTTCCTGTAATGTCCTTTTACACTGATAAACATTTCTCTAGGGTTTACTGGGGCAAGGAGAATTAGAACTGTCACTGTCTGAAAATACACCTGATGTGACAGTCAACATGTTTACTTTAGAGTGGTATAAAAGCGCAACTACTTTCCGGCAATTCCCATTCTTATTGAAAAAGGTAGAAAATATGCATTTTTCTAGTAAATGCGAATCCCCACTTTGTTGTATAATAATATGAAATGGAAATTGGAAGCGTTCACTCATTATCCCGAGGATGAGGAATATATGTTCTGTTTTGCATTCTCGCTAATAATTGGCGATCCCTGTGTCATCGTGATGTCTTTCATTGGACTGTATAACTATGTTTTCTTAGCCATCTCATTCTATCCGCCAGCTGAGCAGTGCTCCGGGTAGGTTAATTAGCCTGGCATGTACCGCCACAGTGTAAATTGAAATGCATTCCCCATTAACAAAGATATATTCATCCAGGAATTGGTGTGTCTAGTCAAGGAGCCATTACTTCTATTAAATGTAACAATATGATTACATTGTTACGCAAACCATCATACAGCCCTGCTCTGCTATTACCAAAGATTCTAAACAAAACCAAGGCATCAGGACTGTGTAAACACAGCTTGTTTAATCATGCATCGGATTTAATTTGCATCTCTGCAAGGTGCTTTAACCCATTAATAGTCAGTGAAGACCTGCATCATCAAAACAATCTCACCCTTAGAGATGCTGATCTGCAACGGAATGCCCTTTTCATTTTCCATTAGTGGGGCTCTATAGAGCTGCCCAGGATAAATAATCATGGTGCTCCATGCTGACATTTTATCTCTATGGAACAGCTTGTATCAGTGGCATAAATGGATCACTGTCCTTACCAGCACAAGATGGGCTCATTTGAAACCAAATCACTCCCTTTGAATACAATGGCTGCCAAAAACAGGTCGACAGCTACCATACAAAACGTTTATGATCTGGGGTTGCTTCAACTGGTCAAGTCTAGGTTCAGAAACATTACATGCACTAATAATGCTGACTGCTTATTCTTCCCTGATGGCACAGCGGGCATATTTCAAGATGAAGGGGAGGAGGAGGTGTCCATGTGAGGAGTGGAAGCTGAGGCTTAGGATCCAGGTGGCAAGAATCCAGAAGGTGGAACATACGACGAGAGGCCTGCCCGCCCTCACTTCCAGCCCACCTGACTCCTAAACCTCCAGGGACCCATCCAGGAAGGAACATCACACAGAGAGAGGTCAGGTACTCACCCTCTAAGAAGTACCACACGCTGAGAAGTTGAGCCTGGAAGAACAAGGTTCCAGTATTGTATCCGTATAATCCCTATAAATGTTGGCTTCACGTCACTAAATGACCGCAGATCCACGCCTTCTAGACGCCACCACGGATGCAGACCGGGAGCTCCTGGTGGCACTAAAGGACTACGTGAGACGCGGTTGTGTTTTTCATGCTTTATAGTGGGTGAGATCATTTCAACAGCCCGCTTGCAATTCTGTACGTATTTATATGTTTCAGCAGGAAACTCATTAAATAAAGGGTATAACACTATTGGATTTTATTTTTTGTATGTCTTTGGGATATATTCCCTACATTTTATGATCCACTAAGGAGCTATATTGCTGTCTGAAAGGATCGTGGCATACGAAACATTTTCTGCTGTTTGAGAAGATCGTGGCATACGAACTATCTTCAGCAGAAGCAGAAGATACTAATCACTCGGGACGAGTACAAGAACTTTGGATTTTCAAATTTACATTTGTGGTATATCCTTTCTAGCGCGACATCACCACACATCTTAGTTTATATGTTTATTCTGACTATAGTGGATATCAGGGTGGTGTGTGCAGCTCATTTTGTACAGGTGTAGTTGGTACAAACGTTTTTTAGATGCATATTTCAAGATAACAATGCCAGGATTCATCGAGCTCAAACTGTGCAAGAGTGGTTCAGGGAGCATGAGACATCATTTTCGCACATGGATTGGCCACTACACAATCCAGGCCCTAACCCCATTGAGAATCTCTGGAATGTGCTGGAGATGACTGTACACATTGTCCGACTCTCCCATCATCAATACAAGATCTTAGCAAGACATTAATGCAACTCTGGACAGAAATAAATGTTGTGACATTGCGTAACGTATCAAAACGATGCCACGGTGAATGCGTGCTGCAGTCACAGCGGGGTAAATCGCATCAATGGATGGGAGTATTTTGCATTGATTTATTTAAGACCAATGTGATATCCATCCCATGACGGGATATCACAGGAAAAAGTGCATGTGGTCTCTACAGTTGCGCTTTAACCACTTGGCTGCTAAGGACGCGCTCAGCGCGTCCAGCCAAGTGTTTCTCCTATGCTACGGACGCGCTCAGCGCATCCGAGCACAGGAGGCAGCAATCCTTGTCAGCCCAGGACTCGGGAGCCCAGCGGGGACATTAGGTGTCATCGCGGCGACGCGGTGACACCTAATTCAGGCGCCCCCCCCCCGCATGTGCGGAGGAGGCGCCTGAAAGGGAGGGGAGGGAGGTCCTTCGGACCTCTCTCCCTCCCGATCGCCGGGGAGTAGGGAGTTAAAACAGACACCGCTTGGAAGGGCACAGCCTGCCCTTCCAAACGGTGGCTGTCATTAACCCCTGGGGAGCCGGATCACGAATCGGCGCTGAAAAGCGCCGGTTCGTGATCCTTTCCCGGAGCTGGCCGACATCTTGGATGTCGGCCAAGCCTCCGGGAACTCCCCCTGAGGACTGGCGTCATCGTGCATAGCACGATGACGCCAGTCCTGGAGTTAACCCCTAGCTGCCACCAACGGTGGAGATAGGGGGTTCCAATGAACACCCTATCTCCCGATCCGTGGCAGCTAGGGGTTAAAGTTTGGTACTGTTGGATCGGCCAGAGCATGGCCATTCCAACGATACCAAACACGACTGTGAAAAATTTTGTAAAAAAAAAAACAAATGAAAAATAAAAATACAAAAAATAAAAAAAAAATTATAAAAAAAAAATAAACAATTTGTTTTTCTTTTTTTTGGTTTGTTAATGCAGCAATATTGTTCCCATTTCAATTATAATGTGAACAATGATGCTGCACTAACGATTTTTGTATGCGGTGCGTTTGTTAAAAATCGTGTAATTTTCCCCAAAAAAAAATGTAACGAGACCCCATCTCTAATTTTTTTAACAAGCGCACCCCATACAAAATATAACCGCAATTGCTTGCATGTTAAAATGTGAAAAAAAAACACTTTACACATTGTAAATTATTGAAAATACATATTTTATTGCATTTTTTGTTATAATATACAGACAGGTCATGACGTATACATATAATAACAACATATTATGAATCTACCGAGTCTGTCGGAAAGAACGATATATAATATGTCTGGGTCATATACTAAAATAAGCCTTCAAAACACGTTTAAACATGATGAGCAAAACCGGTAAAAATGACCTCAGCACAGGGGCGGGAAAAGCCTCAGCAGCGAAAGGGTTAATCATTATATTTAAATTTCACACGTTTTCTCTCTTTCTCAAGTTTTTGAACTTTTTTTTTTTACAGTTACATAGTTACATAGTTACATAGTTATATAGGCTGAAAAAAGACATGCGTCCATCGGGTTCAGCCTCTCCCACATAACCTACTGCTGTTGATCCAAAAGAAGGCAAAAAACCCAGTCTGAAATGCTCGCCAATATGCAACATACTGGGAAAAAATTCCTTCTTGACCCCAGAATGGCAGTCAGATTTCTCCTTGGATCAAGAAGCTTTTACCCACATATTAAATATTATAACCCTTAATACTCATACCACAGTGTGAGTGGTAACATCTCCCTGCAGCCCCCATCTGTAACCGAGGGTGACGGGAGTCAGGTCTACATAAAAATGTATTTTCCCTGCAGAAAACATCAATCCTGTACTGAAAACATATGTAAACATGGATTTAAATGCTTAATTTCATTTTTCTTTGTATTTCAATGCAAAAACATGTATTCACATTTTTGGCGAGGAAACAGTTACGTGAGTATAATGCCATTCCTATGAGATTTTAAAAACGGAAGCAATAACATGGTTCATGATGTTGTGTGACTATTTTTTCCTATGGCCTGGCTCAAGAAAAAATAAAATATCCTAGAAAACCAGTTTAAATGTGAATATTTGCTATTCCTTTTTGTTGGTTTAGTCATACAAATAAAGACAATCATTGGCACTTAATACCTTCGAGCCAGGGTAATCAAGATGCTTTGGGATGAATCCAATCTACTCCGCACAAGGTAATATGAAATAAATGTTGCTTTTCGCTTCCTGTGGAATCTTCTGCAAGCAACAGCTCAATAATTACACTATATTGTTTGTATTAAATTACTTGGTTTCTGCACTCTATTCTACTCCCAGACAACATCTATTTTATATTTTGATTTGGTAACTGCTGTAATCATACTCAATCAGGTGGCTGTCCTTAAAAATAATATAAAGTATTATGTATCAGTCATTGATTTATGTACCTGCTTTATTATAAAACCTTTGTGACGTGCGTCTCTTAGGACTGGAGGTACATGGACCTGGGGATGCGTTTGGAAGGTGCGGGGCAGATGTTTTGTATTGCTTCCCTGCCCTTTCTTCGGTTTAAGTCACCCTGTGCCTGCAGTTCTAGGTACAGGGTGTTTGTGCCCTATTCCCAGATGTGCATTATTTGAATTTGGAGTGCATGGATTTGGAGATCTGTTTGGATTTAGGATGCAGGCCTCTCTTTTGTGCAGGATGTTTGTGTAATCTTTGATTATGCAAGAATGCTACGGTCTGTCTATTGTCTGGTCAATGTGTATCTGTTTATCTGATGCATATTTGAGGAGTTGTAAATCTGCCTTGTCAAGCAAAAACTGTCACATTATCTGATTCCTGTTACAATGGTTTATGTAAATTACTGTGTTCTCTGATTGTCAAATTATGTAACTTCACTCTGTTATCTAATGTATTCAGGCATTCTGATGCTAGGCCTGTGATTACATGCCACCATATTGTCTCATTCGTGTTTGGACATGTCTGGTTCACTTGAGGTTGGAGTGGGCGTGGGTTTGGAAGTCTTTCGTCATAAATACCCGTGTGTCTTTGTCCAATAAATCAGATCTGTGTTTTGAATTGACATACAGCCTGCGAGAGACACTCATTGTCAGCTCGGGTCTCTGGAATATCGAGTAGCAGGATCAAAAGATCAGCCCCTCGAGGTATCGAATGCAGCCGGTGCGATTCGAAGGCCGGGCTGTTAATATTTGAAGAGTGCTGGGAGAGACGGACGGTCGGACAAGGGTCCGTTACAAACCGTTAAAACTAAGAATTAAAAAATAATAATATATATCTAAAATAGCAAAGCAAATATATATATAAAATACAGTTTATTATTGCAGACAACATTTACACATCCCAGCAATTCAAAGAACTACTTCATCCCAGCAATTCAAAGAACTGCTCATCCCAGCAATTCAGAGAACTGCTCATCCCAGCAATTCAGAGAACTGCTCATGTGTTGCATTCCCCATATGCAGCAAGGGACTCTGGGTAAGACATGCAAATGATGTTTGCAATCTCTCACTTTTTTTTGCATCCTGGGTCTGTTTTAACACAGAACCCTCTTATCAGTGCCATGCCATACTAGATGGCTTTCTTTTAGCAAAGGTCAGGTTTATGCAACAAGTCACAGCCACTCCTGTACAGCTATTTTAGGCTTATTATGCCCTCATCAGCAGGAGATAAACCATAACCAGTTGCAGTTGGATGCTTTACCTCTAGGGCAAATCAATATTGCTACTGATCACGGGGAGATAATACATGTTCTGTACAGTTGCCTGTAGCCTTGATAAAGGCCCTGAGTGAACCGAAACATCAGTCATTGTTTACAGGATTTTTAGCATGTTTATTTAATAAAGCCATTTTCTACTTTTTTCTAATCCTCCACATTGGTTTTTCGCTCTCTTTCTCATATATATATATATATATATATATTATTATATGACTGGATACTTCCTGTCTGAAGTGATACGAGTTGGAGTTAAGGCACAGAGAGATATGTTTTTCTGTAATATAAAATGCATGCTTATTTCCATAAGATTCTGCAAGCTACACATTTTTATTTTTTTAGGGCTTGGTGTCTTTAAGTCCTCCCCATGCATTTGGTTAATACATGTCTTCTTGTTATAAGGCTCATGGGTCCAACACACACACATCTCCTTTACAATGAAAGGATAAAGAGATAAGGGAATTAGATCGGCTACAGCTCTCCTTGAATCTCAGGTCTTGTCATCTGGTCTCTACCAGGGAACAGTTTATCCTTCCCTGAAGGCTGCCATTTAACAAATAAACCGCCAATGCGTAAAAATGTCAAGTCTTTAAGTCCATCCTAAACAATGGTGTTTGCTTTGCTTGGAGATGATGATGGTAAAACAAGAAACCTAATATGTGAACACGCAGTAATGTACACAACGGCAACTTTTACGAGTTCTAGTGCTTCTCTGTTTGTAGAGACTTTTATGGCAAATTGTCTCCACACATATAAGCGCTCGCATAAACGTGTAACAGCCTATTCCACTTTATACATTTCACATTTGGTAAAACAAACAATACTACATTCTGATATATTTTATAGACCTTTTTCTTCCACTGATGTATAGAATATTTTTAATCTTTCTCAAGATGTGTCTACGTAATGTTTGGCATAAATGCATTTCCCGTAAATAGCAGCATGCATGAAGCAAATACTATGGATGTACAGACAGGGTTCAGCGTGACAGTTAAAGGGAATCCAGACACTCCTTTAGCAATAGAAATCAAGGGGCTCTATTACATTCTTTGCGCAAAAATGCACGCGCAGCACATTTTTTTTTTGCGCGAAGCGTTAAACATTAACATGTGAAAATTAACGCTGGTATCACAATCCGTGTGCATTTTTTCATCCGTCAAAAAATAACGCGCGTAAAAAAGACACGCAAAAACGCACGCGCGGACTGTTTTATCACGCGATTCAGCCAATCAGAATTAAGAACCACAATTGTCTCCCGTTAAGTTTTTGCACCTGTCAAAGTCAATCTGCGCATATATGCTGCATCAATAATAAAAACACGCACAACTGCTCAAATTTATTGTTTGGGTATGTTTAAAATGTGTAGCTATACTTTGCGGTATTTTTTTTTTCGGGCTGGTGTATTTGGTTTCGGCCAGGACGTTCAGATTTGACATTAACACCAGCTTTAAAAGACGTTAAAATTATGCGCGGAAACGCTGTGCGTTAAATTTTGCGCATAGATTGTAATACCATCCGCGTACCAGCGCATAAACGCATTTGCGCTCACAATCTTAAGTATAAGACGCGCGCAGTACAGTATGCTTGCGCAGCGTTCGTGGCGGTCCACCCGCGGTAGACGTTAACGAGCATTTTTTGCGCGGAAATTCTAATATGACGTTTAGCACAAAGGGTTTTGCCCCTTGCGTTAATGCGTTTTTGCGCACGTGTTAAAGTTTGCGCAAAGAATGTAATAGAGCCCAAGGAGTTTTATTGGGTGTATACGGGTGGCAACTGGTAAAACTTCAACACATGCTGACCTTTTTTAAGCTATGGCTGAAACGTTATCACCCGTATTCACCCAATAAAGCGGCTTGTTTTCCACTACTAAAGGAGTGCTTGGATCCATTTTGCTCATTTTGGAAAATACTGCTGGTACTGACCCACTGGGGTACAGTGGAGCACCCACTTTTGAGTGGTAATCTAAATCTTAATATTGTGTTCTCTGTTGTGCCGTTCCTTTCTTCTGTTTTGGAGTTATAGATGGAAATATATATTGAATAGATAATCAATAAAGATAAACAAACAGACTCAATAAGAGAGATGGCGGAATGATAAATGTATAACTTGGTAGAATATAGACACATTCTGTACATACCATTCACTAAAGGGCTTATTCAAAGAATTTCCCAGTACAGTGTAATTTCAGGCCAATTCGGCTATTCAAAAAGCTGAATCGCCATTCAACAAATATATGGTGAATTGCCAGCAAAATACGGGGCAATTCGGCAGCAGTGAAACTCCCCATAAAGAAGTAATGGTTAATCTATTCAGAGAAGGCCAAACAGCCCTGAAAAGTTGGCGAAATGGCCAGATTTGTGGTAGTTTCGTTCGACAAGTTTAAACAGGCGAATCCCATAGATATCAATGTGTAAAGAATTCCCCATTTTTATTAAATATTTATTCAACCATTTGTTCTTTTCATTTTCAAAAAAGTATTTTTTACTTATTTATTTTTTAAAAGAAATTAGGCATTTTTCTGGATTATTTCGGCGAAATTTTTGATTCCAATTATTTTTAAATGGCTTTTTTTATTCTGTAACAGACCTTTATACTGGTATTCACAGCGCCTTATATATTATTTTAAAAGGTTTTTTTTTGTTTTTTTTACTGCTGTTCGGTGGCTGGCCGGCTTTTATTAGATGCGGTTGGCGGTCTGTTTGACGGATCGTCAGATGCATTCATCGGTTTATGTGTCTTACAGATAGCGCCAATAGAGTAACATGCGTGACACAGTGTGTTCAAGATATGTGTTATTTGTCCCCAGTCTCCCTCTGCTCCCGGCGGCTAGAAGCAGCGGATCGGCCGCCGTTCTTGCAGTGGGATGAGAGGTGAGTATCTGATTTTGGGGGGGGATTTACAGCTGGTGCTGACTGAAGAAGCAGGACCAATTAGCAGCAGCTCCAAGCTGGGGCTAACATTTCAGTTAACCACAGCTGTGAGTAATTAGTGTTAGGAATATTTATTTATTTATAAAGAATTTTACCAGGAAGAATACATTGAGATTACTCTCGTTTTCAAGTATATCCTGGGTTCAAGAGCATTGAAATTTTACAGTTGTTACAGAAATACAAAATAATAAATGCAAGATATTAAAAACAAAAACACAAATATACAGATTAACATGGAAAATAAATATGTAAGTAATATAGTCACTATGTTACATGTTTACAGGTGCATTCCGTATCGAGGTATGTTAATA
The DNA here is from genome assembly GCA_009667805.1 of Leptobrachium leishanense. Lineage (NCBI taxonomy): Eukaryota > Metazoa > Chordata > Amphibia > Anura > Megophryidae > Leptobrachium > Leptobrachium leishanense. The sequence continues at coordinate 91,324,762 of CM019066.1, forward strand.
GGGATCTCTTGAGTGATTTTAGACTGGGGAAGATTTGATGGCGTCTGGGAGGTTATTCCATAAATGCGGTGCTCTGTAGGAAAATGAGGATTGAGACACTTTCTTTTTGTATTGTGGTATATGTGGAATATGTGATCCTAACGCTAATTACACCTTGCTTACTCTTTGCGCTTCCCATGTTAAGTATAGGGAGCACAAAGTACAGTAAGCTCTCGCTAGAAAGCGCTATTACCATTGTGCTAAGGGATTTTATAACCCATTAGTGATCGGGATCCCATCTGGTTGTAACGCTATCACCTCAATTAACCTACCATTAATGCTCACTTATGGTACTAGGGCTAACCCTAACCATCAGATTGTGCTCCATTTATACCTAATAGATTCTGCTCCTTCTTTTCTTACTTGTGCAGTAACAACAGAATAAACCCCAATATTGAATTTCTTGAGTTTTTTTTCAAAAAAATACTAACATGCAACAATTAATCTGAAAAAAAAAAGGATTATTTATTTATTGCTTGTTTTCTTGAGGGGGTAATTATAACATAAACAAAAGAACATAAAACAAAATTGTATCAATGAACACTGTTAATTATATATTGTTTTTGTTTTTATTTCTTTTGAAATGTACCATAAATTGCTAAGGCATTATTTGGTGTAATTTCCGCCCTCCGGCGAGCACGACAGGTTTACTATAAAAAACATTTATTCAATTACATACTTCAAATGACTTTTCCCTATATTCCTGAATTATTGTAAATAAATACGCACAATGTTGGGAAATATGATATATAATCGTATTACTTTTAAAGGACTCTGTTTCGTGTGTCCTGGCTGGTGAGACAGAGAATGAGTGGGGACCCATTTTTTTCCTGCTCATTACAGTTTCAATGATTTTTTTCCCTTATAAGAACAGAAAATTGATTGTAATCAATGTTGTCAAAAGAAGAGCTCTTGGCTTGTGGCTTTGTTTGCTTTACTGATTGGATTCCCACAGACCGGGGCTAAGCAGAACCTACTATTATACACGCGTGATCGCCAATCAACCACCGTAGCGTTAAGGAAGGGAAACCAAGTGATGTTTTATTCAGCATTACACTGAGCTGCGTGCCCGTCGAACAGGAACAGCCGATCTTGGGGGAAACAGGGCAAAGATATTGATCAGGCCTCTGCTATTATTTACAGATTTACACATCTTTTTCCCTCCATGTCAATAAAATGAGTAGAATGGCCTTTACTCTCACCTTCTGGCAGATTGCTTTTTAAATAACATTATCGTGATGCTGAGTGTTATGGGCTGCAAGGTGCTGGCTTTATAGTAATACAGGTTCGCAAGCGAATGATCTAATGATGCAGATTTTTGTATCTTTATAGCGAAACATACGCAGAGAAAATCAAAACATTTAATGGGACAGTTTTGCCTTTAATATATACATTATTTTTACTTGTAACATTTTTTATTACGTTGCATCGCATTAAAAAACACAGGAAATAAATAATGAATATTGGTAAATATTGTAAAAGATAAACCTCACCTTGCTTCAGGGCAGGTCTTTACCATCTTATTGTTTCACAGGTGTTGCATTATGGATGGCAATCACATGAGAGATGACCTGTGGACCCATAATAATTTATTTAATAAGTCCATTTGTCATTGCGTTGGCTGTCAGTTGGCTGAAATGCAGAGAGAAGGAGATGCTTTTGCAGAGAGTACCCACTTATATAGAAAGGCACAGGGGCCCATTGAGATCTCTGTGCCGACAGGTAAATAAAAGGTGGGAGGGCAACATGAGGGCACTCCAAATTCTGCTGCCACCCACCTGATATGAACATGAATATGAACATAAATATGGACATTAACAGAGTTATTCAGAGAGAGCCGATCTGGTCCCGAAAATTACACCGAATAGTGAATTTCCCCTTATGGTGCAATTTGTGGGCCATTCGGTTATTCAGAAAGCTGGCAGTATGCCAAATTTTGGCGAATTGCCAGCAACATACAGTGCCTGTTTGAAGGCAGCGAAATCCCCCAAAGCAATGGTTAATCTATTCACAGAACACCGAACAGCAGAGAAATGTCAGTGAAATGCCCTGCTGTTGAGTCGTTTCATTCAAAAGGTTTAACCCTTTCCATGCGGAGGACGCTCTCAGCGCGTCCTGCCACATGGACACTTCGCTGCGGAGGACGCGCTGAACGTGTCCTCCCTTTGCAGCGGCAATCGGCTGGGATTCCGGACGATCGCGGCGGCCCCCCAGTGCGGGCTGACAAAAGTTGCCGATTTGCCCTGCCATTCGGTGGCTTCATGCGGCAGATTTATTCAGGCGAATCCCGTAGGGATTCAATGATAAATATATTCCTGTTTTAATTCAATATCTAATAAACCATTCATTATAATATTCTGCAGTAAAAAGTCTCTTTATTTTTAGATTTTTTAGGACCTTTTAGGCAGTTTTTGGGATTTATTTGCAAACTTTTTTTCAGTTTGGTTTTTTAAATAGTTTCTTTTTTCTGTAACAGCCCTTTTTATTATCATTCATTGGACCTCATATGTAAATTTCAGACATTTTCACTCAGTAGTTTGTTTGCCAATAGCGTTTTACTTTTCAAACATTCAAGCGTCCTTTTTTTTTCTTCACCTCCTTCATCTGCGGTGTCGGCTTTTTCCGGCGGCAGATCGGCTCCTGCTCGGGTTTCTTCGGCGGGGTTAATCCAGATGTTTTTGCAGGTTTCGGTGTCCGTTCGCCCTGGTTTTGAGGTGAGTTTTTGGCGGGATTGCGGCAGCTTTTCCCTGCATTACGGCGGCGCTGTGGTGCTTGCTGAATACAATGCAGGGTCGCCGAAATGGGATCGCCAAATCGGACCGAATTGAAGAGAACGAAAAGCCACCGAACGTGCGGTGACTTTTCGATTCTCTTTGAATAACCCTGTTTGACTTTTCTATTGTTTTTACCATGCTATGCAAATCAATTAAAATGTTATATTTACAATATTATGACTAAGGATTAACATTACCAGACATTAATTGAGAAGCCGTTGAGCTTAAATTTTCATTAATCCCTGTTTACCAAAGTCTGATAAGCAAAAATATAATAAAAGTACCTCACTTATAATTGTTAAGTCTCAATTAATAAAACACACCAAGCTTAGTATCAAATTTTCTTTTAATTGGTACATAATTATTTTGGAATGCATTGGCCAACTCTAGTGGAACAACTATATCAACGTTGCGTGTCAGACTGTGAATAATAGTAACATTACAGTACAATAACTATTTTATAATTCGATTTCTGGGTCTTTCAGGATATGTAAGGAATGAGCAGGTGCATCCAAAGGGAAGGAACTTGATATTTTAATTTGCTGCTCAATGGTAAATTAACAGCAATTCATACTGTGCAAATGTAATCCCATTGGGCTGTATGTGTATCTAATTTAGATGTCACAAAAGGAAATACAATTTCATCCTAATGTGCGAATACCCATTGTGCTCCATAATAATACATATGATACATTTGTTTACAAACACCTTAGCCAACTCTGCTTCTAATAATGAACATTATTGTGACTATTCTTTTTCATCTAAAGAATCCAGTGATTATCTTTTTAATTGCAATATATCCACAGCATATATATTTTATGGATAAAACTTTGAAAATAAGCATATAGCACGCACAATTATAAATATTTCTTAATATTTCATACATATCTTAATGTAGTTTCTGTTTTTAAAAATACCTGACTTTGGAAAACGATGGTCTAATTATAAGATATGATCTTACATTCTATATGTAATCACAGCATCAATGTACTCCTTTGCTTGCAGGTTCTATTCAAACACAACCTAGCAAATACTCTTATCAGATAAAAATAATAATATCATAATTTCTGGGAAGCTACCACCCTACCTGAATAGAATGCTTCCCCTATCAGTTTGCTCATCCTATAACCTCCGATCCAGGACCAGCACCTTACTTGCAATACCACAATACGAAAAGAAAGTGTCTCGATCCTCATTTTCCTACAGAGCACAGCAGTTATGGAATAACCTCTCCCTGGGCAAAATCATCAACAGCTTTGGCTTCAATTACCACCTCTACGCTGATGACACTCAGATCTACCTCTCTACCCCTGATCTCTCTCCCCCTGTCCTTTCAAAAGTCAGTGACTGTTTATCTGGCATCTCCTCCTGGATGGCCTCCCACCACCTAAAGATCAACATGTCGAAGACTGAGCTCCTTCTTATTCCTCCCTCCAATGCCTCCCCACCTCCTGACTTCTCTATCACGGTGGAGGGTATCACCATTTCCCCATCAAACCAAGTTCGCTGTCTTGGAGTTACACTTGACTCTGCTCTTTCCTTCATCCCCCACATCAAGTCTCTTTCCTCCTCCTGCCGATACCAACTGCGTAATATTTCCAGAATTCGGCCATTTCTTACCGCTGTCGCCACAAAACAACTCATACACGCCCTGGTAATCTCCCGACTCGACTATTGCAATAATCTCTTATCTGGCCTCCCTCTGTCCCGCCTCTCCCCCCTACAATCCATCCTGAACGCCTCCGCCAAACTAATTCACCTCACCCGCCGCTCTGTCTCTGCCGCTCCCCTCTGTGAGTCCCTTCACTGGCTCCCCATCCACTGCAGAATTAAGTTCAAAATCCTTATCCTTACCTACAAAACCCTCACTAACTCAGCTCCCCACTACCTGTCCTCACTAATCACCAAATACACCCCAGCCTGCTCCCTAAGGTCAAACAGTGACCTGCGCCTAGCTTCTCCCCGCATCACCTCTTCCCATGATAGACTGCAGGATTTCTCACGCGCAGCCCCCACTCTCTGGAACGCTCTCCCTCGTACTGTCAGACTTTCCCCTAACTTCTCTTCCTTCAAACGCTCCCTTAAAACGTTCCTATTTAGGGAAGCCTACCACCCAACTCACTGACGCAACCATCAATCACTCTCACCTTACAGTCCTCTCCTCCTGTTTCCAACCCCAACCCTCCCAGATTGTGAGTTCCTACGGGAATAGGGCCCTCATCTCCTCCTGTACTGTTTGTCAAATGTTGTTCAATGTATTGTAACCCTGTCTATACTGTGCTTATTGTACAGCGCTGCGGAATATGCTGGAGCTTTATAAAGAATAATAATAACCTCCCAGCCGCCATCAAATCTTCCCCCAGTCTAAAGTCACTTAAGAGATCTCTATTAACATGTAACATAGTGAATATATTTCCTACATATTTATTTTCTGTGTTAATCTGTATATTTGTGCTGTTTTTAATATCTTGCATTTCATTACTTTGTGTTTCTGTACCTAATTGTAACAATTCAATGTTCTTGAAAATGAGAAATCTCATTGTATCCATCCTGGTAAAACACTTTATAAATAAATATGTAATTTCTATAGCGCCAACAGTTTCCACAGGGCGTTGCAATAACCAATGGGAATGAGATAACATTAAAACAAACACAGGAGCCCGAAACAAGAGGTTTAGAGGACACTGCTCATAAAATCTAGGAGTTGGTTGAGGAAGACAAGAGGCATTTTATTTGTCATCAGGATCACTATTTCACGTGTTTCAGAAATGGTGATGACATGGAAGTGATATATCAACTTACTTTGGATACACACCGCTTGGAGCTAGGCTTGTGCACCGATTTTTTTTTCAGTTCGATTTGTTTGGATGTTTAAACTTTGATTCGGCTCGTTTCGACCGATTTGACTCGTTTTTCGTGTACATTTTTTTTTCGGAATAGCGACCATTTTTCGTATCACTTTGCTCGTTTTTGGTATCGACTTTTCGTGATTTCAGAAATTCATTTTTTCGGAACGTCTGTTCCTCGTTTCAAAGCTGTCTAACTCTATTCGTTTTGACGTAAACTACTATGGTTTACTTTATATATTTTTTTATAATAAATTTTTGGTTTGTTTTTCAGATCCGATCATTCAGGCGATTCTATCGTGTTTTTTTTTATTAAATAAAGATCCTTTTTTTCCCTTATGAATATACATTTCACAACTTTTTTTTTTTTTTTTTATGTGATTAAATAAAGTATGAAAACCAAGGAACAAAAAAAAAAAAATGAAAACGATTTAAAAAAACGCTAAACTGACCCGAATGGTCTGACTTTAAAAATAAAAACCAGAACAAAAAGGTTTTAAAACAGAAAAATAGTTGATCAAAATGATCTGAAACGAAAAAAAAAAAATGATTTAAAACAGACAAAAAAAAAAATTAACCCTTTCACAGCTTCCCTTCACGCCTGTGTTCCTCACTGCGGTCTACTGCTGAGCTAATTTTTAACAGTTTCGCTCCTCTTGTTTAAACGCGTTTTGAAGCCTTATTTTATAATATGACCCAGACATGTTATACATCGTTCTTTCCGGCAGACTCGGGAGATGATTCATAATATATCATTATCATATTATGCGTCATGTCCTGTCTGTATATTATAACAAAAAAAATGCAATAAAATTAGAATTTTCAATGTTTGTTTTACAAGGTGTAAAGTATTTTTTTCACATTTTAACATGCGAGTGTTTGTTAAAAAAAAAATTGAAAAGGGGACTTGTAATTTTCACCCAAAAAAAAATACACTATTTTTAACAAACGCACCCCATACAAAAATCCTTAGTGCAGCATCATTGTTCACATTATAATTGAAATGGGAACAATATTGCTGCATTAACAAATAAAAAAAATAAACAGGTTTTTTGTTATTTTAATTTTTTATAATTAACATTGTCATGTTTGGTATTGTTGGAAAGGCCATGCTCTGGTCGATCCAAAGATACCAAACATTAACCAACCGATAGCTGCCGCGGATTGGGAGATAGGGGGTTCATTGGAACCCCCTATCTCCACCATTGGTCGCAGTTAGGGGTTAACTCCAGAACTGACGTCATTGTGACAAGGTCTTGGGACTGTCAGCAGCTGCCGTTCCCCCACACTGTTGTCTTCCTGCAAAGACGTGACCATGTTGGCGGGCAGCGTTTTAGCGGGCAGCGGTGGGAGCTCATAGCTGGGAGGAGGTGTTGCGTGATGCTGCAAACAGGGACAAATAAACTAGACCTGAGCTGCACTAAGGATCTTTGGGTTGTGTCGGAGAAGACTTCACACAGTGCTGCCATCAATATTTTGATAGATTCTTGGTTATACAATGAATGTGACTGGACAAAAATCCGTGTTGTTGTGACATCGCCTAAGCTTAACAAAACCAGGCCACGTCGGTAATCAAATCTCAAGGCAGTACAACAAGGTTGTGTGTGTGACATTTTTTGGCCAGGCAGGCAGTGTAGAATGTGCACAGTCACATTCATGGCCACAAATATGTTGACAAATTTATGACAAAGGGTCCATAGAAATGTCAATACATTTATGTACATATAATTTTAACAGTGTGGAAACCAAGCAATACATATTAACTTATTAAGTAAGGAAAAGCAACGCACACAAACAGGAAAATATAGAAAAAAATAGAAAATTTATTTACAACATGCCAAGGATGGCAAACTGCCCAACGGGGGCACAAACATAGAGGAGGAGGTTGGTCTCACTGCCGCTCCAGGATGTCAGCGGCATTGCTTATATGCTCCCGCAATTACTGGATGGAATCTATGGTCGTAACAGCCAGGCGTAGCTCGCTGATCGCCATCCGACTTATTATTCTATTGCTGGACGTGTCCGGTCTGGCTTCTATATATCCAATAAATGAAAGAAGGAAAATACAGTAAGTAAAGTAGGTTTCTATTTTTGACTGAAAGTCTTGAAAAAATATAACAGTAGTATATACCAGTACTGGCGGCCTCCTGAGGCTCCGACTCCTCCGACTACTCCACCACCACTGTCAGCATCTCATCCGGTGCTATATCTAAGAAATTAAAGAAATAAAAAATACAGTAAACAACAAAACTGATTTTTGAACAAAAGTCGATGCAAAATATAACAGTAAAAAAAGAAACCTGGACTCGTGGTCTCCTGCTGTGGCTCCGGCTCCCTCGCTCTCCTCCTCCTCCTCCTCTTGTGCTATACATAAATTAAAATACAGTAAACAAAAAATGTTTTTGACCAAAAGTCGTTGCAAAATAAAACAGTATATACCAACGCTGGTGGTCGCCCGTGGCTCCTCCTCCACTGGGGCCTGCCGGGGCAGATGCTGCCTTCTTCCTGTCTGCCAAATCCAAAAAAGAACACGTAAATAATGCAGACTGGAAAAAAATGGTATATCTACAATATATTGCCGAAAGTATTGCGACACCCCTCCACTACCAGCTTGACCCCCCCACTACTCCCATCTCATAGTTCTAAAGTCACAAAATATTTATTTATTTCCTCTGCACATAGACATATATTACCGTTCAATTATATTTTTTTTCAGAAGTAAACATTACGTTTATTCAATAAAAACTATTGTGTTGTGTGCGTACAAAGCGCATTGTGCCGACTGCTTTTAGTTATTTTATAGAAGGCCTCAGTTTCACTTTCAGTTTCTGCGAATAAAACTGGATATTGCAGAAACAGAAATCCGCCATTTTGTTTTGAAATTTGCATCTAAAGCGTTCAATAATGACACTGCTGCAGCAAACTGAATTGCTGCGCTGCAACAATTCAGCAGCTGCTGAGGATGTATTGAATGCGGCTCTGTTTGGATGCACTTTCAGAAGAACTACATGTCCCATCCTACCACTTAGGAGAGACGCAGAGATTTTTGTTGATGCGCAGATGGGAGCCAATATTGGGCAAGCTGCGGGTCTTCTCGTATGCATCACTCAATCACAACAACCTCCCCCCCAGCACACTACAGTACACACAGTGTCAAAAGAAATCTAGCATTGTAATTTCATCTACAGTTGTGTTCAAAATTATTCAACCCCCAATGCTGTAGAGGGTTTTAGGGAATTTAGTGTACATTTGTAATTGTATTCAGAATGAAATCCTACTAGGACTTTTTAAAGAACCATATGCAACTAAAATGACATCAATTGGTTTTGTAATACAGTAGTAAATGTTTTTGTCAATTCTTCATTGACACAATTATTCAACCCCTTAAAGACTACCACTCTGAAGAACAGAGGTTCATTCAAGTGTTTTCAATCAGGTATTGAAAACACCTGTGGATGTCACGGAGCAGCAATAAAGCATAATAAGCACCAATTAGGCAGCTTTAAAATGACTGATACTCAGCTCCTTCTAGACATTTACTGGTGTGGTTACAAACATGGTGAAGTCAAGAGAATGGTCCAGGAAGACAAGAGAAGAGGTGATTACTCTTCACAGGAAGGGCAATGGCTATAAGAAGATTGCAAAGATGTTAAACATACCAAGAGAGACCATAGGAAGCATCATTCGCAAATTCAAGGCAAAGGGCACTGTTGAAACGCTACCTGGTCGTGGCAGAAAGAAGATGCTGACTTCGACTGCTGTGCGCTACCTGAAGCGTAGAGTGGAGAAAAGTCCCCGTGTGACTGAGGAACTGAGAAAAGATTTGTCAGATGTGGGTACTGAAGTTTCAACTCCGACAATACGGAGCACACTCCGTAATGAAGGCCTCCATGCCAGAACTCCCAGGCGCACCCCCTTGCTGTCTCCAAAGAATAAGAAGAGTCGACTGCAGTATGCCAAAAGTCATGTGGACAAACCACAGAAGTTTTGGGATAGTGTTCTGTGGACTGATGAAACAAAATTAGAACTGTTTGGGCCCATGGATCAACGCTATGTTTGGAGGAGGAAGAACAAGGCCTATGAAGAAAAGAACACCTTGCCTACTGTGAAGCATGGCGGGGGGGGGGGGGTCAATCATGCTTTGGGGCTGTTTTGCTTCTGCAGGTACAGGGAAGCTTCAGCGTGTGCAAGGTACCATGAATTCTCTTCAGTACCAGGAGATATTGGATGACAATGTGATGCAGTCCGTCACAAACCTGAGGCTTGGGAGACGTTGGACCTTTCAACAGGACAATGATCCCAAGCATACCTCCAAGTCCACTAGAGCATGGTTGCAGTCGCAGTCACCTGACTTAAATCCGATTGAGAACCTCTGGTGGGACTTAAAGAAAGCAGTTGCAGTGCGCAAGCCTAAGAATGTGACTGAACTGGAGGCTTTTGCCCATGACGAATGGGCGAAGATACCCGTAGATCGCTGCAAGACACTTGTGTCAAGCTATGCTTCACGTTTAAAAGCTGTTATACTAAGTACTAAGATTGAATGTCACTTGGGGTTGAATAAAACTGATGTGAGCACAAAAGACATTTGTGGTTATTTCATTATAAATGTTATGTTATATTTGTCTGACCTACATGTGCCTCTTTGATTTAATTGTAAGCAAGATGACTGAATGATCAAAATCATTGTCAAACTGGCCAAAACACTCAATTTCAGTGGGGGTTGAATCATTTTGAACACAACTGTACATACAAATGTCACAATTTTCACGAATACGAAAAATCACAAAAAAGAGCTATGGCAAAAATGCATGTATGACGAGTCGTGAAAACGCAAAGCTATACACAATCACATTGCATGAAAAAAGGACTAGATAAATCAACATATTTCTGTGCACATTAGCACATGCAAGCACATTATTATTATACAGGATTTATATAGCGCCAACAGTTTGCGCAGCGCTTTACAATATAACATGACACTTACGTTTGGCTATGACACACCGGATGTGCCTCAGCTGCTCCTCCTCGCGCATCTTGTGGTCGGACCAGCGTTTTTGTAGCTGGTCCTTCCCGAACAGCTCCAGGATGGTGGTGCGAACCATCAAGGATACGGTCCTTTCTTGCATTATTCTTCCTGCCGTAAGGGCCCTTACGGCAATCGTAATCTTTACGATCAAAGATGCGGATCAGCTCCAACATATCGTTGCTGGCCCGCTTCTTCCAGGGTGGTGTCTCATGGGTGCAAGAAGAGGAGGTGTCCGAATGGCACTCATCTCTTGCAGCCATGATAAATATTTTTTTGCCTGTCCAACAAGTTGTCAAAAAACTGGCTGAAAGTTACGACATCCACGCGCGACCCGCGGACGAATCGGATCCGACTACGAAGGAATTATCGTAGCAACAGAATTATCGGATCATTCGAAACAAAAACAAGTGATACGCATTACAAATACAAAATTTACAGAATCAGCGATACCAGAATTACCGAAATGGAACCGAAATCATGAATAGAGTGAAAATAAATTTCGATTTGACACATTTCAAGTCCATTTGAAAATATTTCGTTTCGGCTCGGAAAACTTTTTGGATCTGTCGGTTTTCGGGTCCGATCCGATTCGGAAAATCGGCTGCATCCGAAAACACGAAATCGGGAAATTTCGAAACCCGAAACGCACATCGCTACTTGGAGCTCACTGGAGTTCAAGGTTCCATTTCTTGTCTATATATTTTATGACATGGACTGTAAGGACATTTAAAATGTTTTGGTAATGGGAAGAAATATTATTTTAGTCTGAACATATAAAAGGTTTCACCTCATCTGCCAAAAAGTTACATATTTATAGAGTAACCAAAACTAACAATATACAGCACTATTTCCACAAGGGGAGCTCAGATTCTGCCAGTAGGATTATTGGTGCCCCACCTCAAGGGTCCACTACCCTGAGTAAGTATGCAATGAAAACCAGATAGTAGACGACACAGAAAAATTATACGGTTATTATTGACCTACAGTCATGACCAAAATGCAATGTTTTACCCAAGATGGACCATTATGGTCCTGACGGTAGTTCAATAGAGACCATGCATTTTACCTGTGTTGTCTACTACCAGGATTTCATTGTATATGTATAGAGTGGTTTACAGTTCCTCCAAGTTAATCATAGAGCGCCAATGTTGCATACTGTTAGGTACCAGCGTGGCAGGCAAGGTTACGAACCCAAGATGCAGTGATGCAATGAAAACAAGGTGTAGGAAAACAGGGGTTTGTCAGGTTCAGGTAAAATAATAAGTCCAGGTTATGCAGGGTGGTGGGCAGAACTTAAGAGATCAGAGGGCTATGCAATGCTGGGGACTCAAAGGGATGCAGGAAACAATACAGAGAGACACAGAGGGCAGATACACGTAGGAGACTTACTGGGGATACGAGACAGGACAGGAAAAGGGCTGAATGGAATCTTGATTGCAGAGGAATTCAGGAGGCAGATGATCAACGGGAAACCAGGATGCAGGGGTCTTGGAAACAGTCTCTGGAAGACTTGGGATACTGGATGCAGGGGGTACACAGGATAGTCTCTGGATGGCAGAGGGTATACAGAAGGAACAGGATCACAGTCCACTTGGCTTGCTGGCTTAGAGAAACTAATGCAGAAGCATTGCCTTCTGGGTGCTCCACCCTTAAGTAGCTGAACAAGCTGGTAATGGCAAGCACCTGTTGGACCTGGAGATTTGCAAGCGAGGCTGGACACTTGGAAAGCAGTTCATAGAAGTGTACTCAGGGTAACGCAGCACCAGGTTTGCCCTTCTTGCCATGACTACGGAGGGCTTTACATGGGGTGCTGGGGGGCACCAGACAGGGGTCCTGACAGTTCACCCTCTAAAGGCCACTCTTTGGGTGGCCCAGGCTTGACCACCAGCTGGGAGTTCCAGTGTTGTGTCCGCTGCGGGACACTGGTCAGTGATACCCATCGTATGGGTTATGCCATAATCAGGGGGTATCACAAACGTTCCTTGAACGGTGTACGGGGTGGTCACACACACAGCTTCCTCCGGGATAGGTACCTCTTCTTCGTCGCTGGACTCTGGGGGTATGAAATCCAACCACGGTTTGTACCTCTGAATAAAGCTGGTAGGTCTGCCGGTGCTGGGGTCTGGTTCAGAAGTCACCAAACTAGGTTTGAACGTGATCTTTTTACTATGGAGAATAGGGAAGTCCACCTTAGACACTCCAGGGACACTTCTGGGAGTGATCGATTCACAAAAGGTACAGTCAGGTCCAGAAATATTGGGGACAGACACAATTCTAACATCTTTGGCTCTATATACACCACTACAATGGAGTTGGAATGAAACAAACACAATGTGCTTTAACTGCAGACTGTCAGCTTTAATTTGAGGGTATGTACATCCAACTCAGGTGAATGGTGTAGGATGTACAGCAGTTTGCAGATGTGCCACCCACTTGTTAAGGGACCAAAGGTAATGGGACAATTGGCTTCTCAGCTGTTCCATGGCCAGGTGTGTGATATTCCCTCATTACCCCAATTACAATGTGCAGATAAAAGGCCCAGAGTTCATTTCAAGTGTGCTATTTGCATTTGGAATCTGTTGCTGTCAACTCTCAAGATGAGATCCAAAGAGCTGTCACTATCAGTGAAGCAAGCCATCGTTAGGCTGAAGAAACAAAACAAACCCATCAGAGAGATAGCAAGAACATTAGGCGTGGCCAAAACAACTGTTTTGAACATTCTCAAAAAGAAGGAACGCCTCGGTGAGCTCAGCAACACCAAAAGACCCGGGAGACCACGGAAAACAACTGTGGTGGATGACCAAAGAATTCTTTCCCTTGTGAAGAAAACACCCTTCACAACAGTTGGCCAGATCAAGAACACTCTCCAGGAGGTAGGTGTATGTGTGTCAAAGTCAACAATCAAGAGAAGACTTCAGAGTGAATACAGAGGGTTCACCACAAGATGTAAACCATTGGTGAGCCTCAAAAACAGGAAGGCCAGATTAGAGTTTGCCAAAGAACACCTAACAAAGCCTTCACAGTTCTGGAACAAGATCCTATGGACAGATGAGACCAAGATCAACTTGTACCAGAGTGATGGGAAGAGAAGAGTATGGAGAAGGAAAGGAACTGCTCATGATCCTAAGCATACCACCTCATCAGTGGAGCATGGTGGTGGTAGTGTCATGGCGTGGGCATGTATGTCTGCCAATGGAACTGGTTCTCTTGTATTTATTGATGTGACTGCTGACAAGCAGCAGGATGAATTCTGAAGTGTTTAGGGCAATATTATCTGCTCACATTCAGCCAAATGCTGCAGAACTCATTGGACAGCACTTCACAGTGCAGATGGGCAATGAAACAAAGCATACTGCAAAAGCAACCAAACAGTTTTTGAAGGGACAGAAGTGGAATGTTATGCAATGGCCAAGTCAATCACCTGACCTGAATACCATTGAGCATGCATTTCACTTGCTGAAGACAAAACTGAAGGGAAAATGCCCCAAGCACAAGCAGGAACTGAAGACAGTTGCAGTAGAGGCCTGGCAGAGCATCACCAGGGATGAAACCCAGCGTCTGGCGATGTCTACGCGTTCCAGACTTCAGGCTGTGATTGACTGCAAAGGATTTGCAACCAAGTAAGAAGGGAAAGTTTGATTTATGATTATTATTCTGTCCCATTACCTTTGGTCCCTTAACAAGTGGGAGGCACATCTGCAAACTGCTGTAAGTCCTACACCATTCTCCTGAGTTGGATATACATACCCTCAAATTAAAGCTGACAGTCTGCAGTTAAAGCACATTGTGTTTGTTTCATTCCAACTCCATTGTGGTAGTGTATAGAGCCAAAGATGTTAGAATTGTGTCGATGTCCCAATATTTCTGGACCTGACTGTAGGTCACCGGATTCATAGATGGCTCAGGCAGGAAGGCACCCAGGTAGGTACGATGTTGACCAGGTGGCCCTTGGCTACGCCGTGCAGTCTGTGGTTGGTTGTCAGCCTCAGTGTCCGTGGTTTCCCAATCAATATCCTAGTTGCTGCATGCAGGGACCACAGTTGCAGCACTAATGGGTCTGTTGGGTATGTCGTACCTGGCAATGGTGGGTTCACCGGTATTGAGTTCAGTGGGATCTGATGTTGGCACCATGTTGTTCTAAGATGCCAGGTTATGCTGAAATCCTTCTATGGCTTGAGCAAGGGTCTTCACCTGTCCTTGGAGGGTGGACATAGTGTGGGCAGCCACTGCAGATTCTAAAGACTGGTTTTTGTTGTCAGTTTGAACCACCGTCTCTGTGGTAAACACTGTTTTGTCAGTGGGCACCCCAAGGTCTCCTCACTCAACCCCCGAGGTTTCTGTGGGGGGAGCTGGGTCCGAAGAGGCCTGATCAGCATTGACCAACAGACCCAGAGAACCCTGAGGGCTTTTGGATACCACCACAGCGCGAGCGGCACCGCCGGTGATTTGATTTGGTACTGGGTCACAGCAGAGGCCCGGATAGACGTGATATCCATTGGCTCAGGTACAGGCTCCATATGCGCACCAGACTCTGTGTCTAAGGATTCCGCAGGCTCTACCTCCATGGGCTCTATCAGTTCATCTTCCGCATACCCGGTCCTTCCTGGATTCTTGAAGGGAGCAACAGCAGAGTATGAGGGTCTAAGAAACATGGGGTCTTTAACCTTGGTAGCAGGGGGTTTGAGGAACAAAGCCCTTCTGGGTTCAGATGGTTGTAGCTTCTTGGAAACCTGCTTGGGAATAGAAGCAGGCTTAGGGACAAGAACAGGCTTGGTTGCCGGTGCACTTCTGGCGACAGATTTTGGAACCTGGGTTGCTTGTCTTGGTGGTCTTAGTGGGCAAAGTGGGATCCAGTGGCCCCTGGAACTGAAGTAAATACAAAGGCCAGTCTCCTGCCTCCTGGCACCCTCTGCTGGGGATAGAGGACCACGGGCTACCTTTGCAGCAGGAACACACTCGGTAACAGAAGGACTCCACAGTCTCTGTAGCAAGTCACTCAGGAAGACAACCAGGTTCTTGAGCGCTTCCTGGAAGGCTCTCTCAAATCAATCCCATTAGGGCTTGCATCACCATGGGTTCGTTTGGTTTGGGCTTCTGCATTTTGTTAGGTACCAGCGTGACAGGCAAGGTTACGAACCCAAGATGCAGTGATGCAACGAAAACAAGGTGTGGGAAAACAGGGGTTTATTTGTCAGGTTCAGGTAAAATAATAAGTCCAGGTTATGCAGGGTGGTGGGCAGAACTTAAGAGATCAGAGGGCTATGCAATGCTGGGGACTCAAAGGGATGCAGGAAACACAATACAGAGAGACACAGAGGGCAGATACACGTAGGAGACTTACTGGGGATACGAGACAGGACAGGAAAAGGGCTGAATGGAATCTTGATTGCAGAGGAATTCAGGAGGCAGATGATCAACGGGAAACCAGGATGCAGGGGTCTTGGAAACAGTCTCTGGAAGACACGGGATACTGGATGCAGGGGGTACACAGGATAGTCTCTGGATGGCAGAGGGTATACAGAAGGAACAGGATCACAGTCCACTTGGCTTTCTGGCTTAGAGAAACTAATGAAGAAGCATTGCCTTCTGGGTGCTCCATCCTTAAGTAGCTGAACAAGCTGGTAATGGCAAGCACCTGTTGGACCTGGAGATTTGCAAGCGAGGCTGGACACTTGGAAAGCAGTTCATGGAAGTGCTGCCCTGCACTCAGGGTAATGCAGCACCAGGTTTGCCCTTCTTGCCACGACTACGGCGGACTTTACGTGGGGTGCTGGGGGGCACCAGACAGGGATCCTGACACATACACAGGCAAAAATTGCTGTTGCCACAATGGTGACAAACGCCGGTGTTTTGCAAAATAATTATCTAAAGAGTAACTGGAGAAGCTTCACAGGGAAGTTTCCTCTGCTGCCGTTTGGATTGCCCTTCTGTGAACCGCACTTGTCACCATAGCATCACTGGCAATCTTTGCATAACTCCCAATGTAGCAAGAAATAAGATGTCGTCTGTGCTCGTTTCTATACAATTCCATGTGCAACAAAACACAATTAGAGGTTTTAGTTTGTTTGAATGGCCATTGAAGCATAAGCTCACTCGCCCCATCATGGCACCTCTTGGTAGAGTGAGTACCTAACCAATGTAACCAAAAGCCGCTTCTCTGAGCAGCTCCATGCGTTCTTACTGCTTTTCAGCTAAGAGGCAAAAATGGGGGGGTTTATTTATACAAGCACCAAGCACTTCCCATTTGGGGTTGAAAACAAAAATATGGAGAAAAGAACAGCAGCAAAAATGACTTAACTGGTGTTACAACAAGTGCTGTATGTATAACTCCCAATGTGTCTAGTTTGGATTTACTTGAAGCTGGTTCGATACATGTGGACTGTGTGCTTGCTTATCCTATTGGTATCACCTGAATATGCAGAAAGAAAAGGTGAAACATAAACATTCATTGTTATGCTGGTCGTGAAAATTAGCCAGTACCAAAACCTCCAATGTCTTCACTAAATGACATCTCTTCGTCCAAATTGCAGTGTTTGGAACAAAAAAGCAATTTACTGCAGGATTGGAAAAAAAAGAACTGGACGCCTAATGGACTACAGCGTAAAGAAATGTTGCTGATCAAAATGAATGTCCTATATCAGGAGTTATGAAAGCACTTAATGCAACGAAAGATGTGCTGCTACAAGCTCCAGTACGAACGGACTAACACAAAAGGACGCAATCTCCTTGTCTTACGATAGCTAAATCAGCAATACTTGAAAATATGTCAGAGGAACGGTACAAATCATGTATTGTTCATGCATCAAATGTCAAGCAATTTATTGTAGAAAATGACAGAATTACAACAAAAACAAAGGAACTCTTTTTTACAATGCCACTGCCTGCATGTTTATTTTTTAAAAGTAATCTTTTCAGTATGGGTTGAAGGTTGTAATTCAGTCTGTTGAAATACAGTCCTGTCGATCCTGGCTCAGTTCTTACAGCTTTATTATATTCTACAGAGCAATAGACATGTGCAGGGCAAAATAAAAATAATCTCGGTTCAGATTGTTTCAGATTCTGGAATAATTGGATCAGACGATTTGGAATATGGAAAGCTTCCGTTAATTCTGATTGGATCAATTCCGTAATATCAGAAGCATCCAATAAATTCAAATTTGTGATGTTCAGAAGTGGAATATATTGAAAAAAGGAAAAAGGCTCATAATGACAATAATAAAATCAAATTATCTTCCATAGGTTATGTTTTTGCAACCACGATAAACTTTGAATGTTCCCAAAAGGAAGCTTCAAACAGCAGCAGAAGCTTCATCAACGAAACTTCTCCTGCTACCGTTTGATGTTCCCTATCTGGATCACTGAACTTTATCAAGGTTGCAACAATGGTAAACTACTGTCGAATGACTTTATAAGATTTTTTGCAACTACAACAGGCTAGCGATCTTTCCCATTTCAATGGCATTTGTCGGACGACGCCTGAAAGATCTGGTATAATTTACATGAAAAAAGATGAATTATATTGTTAAACCGCTTTTCCGCAGCAGGGAAATTGTCCCGTAGAGAAGTGATCCAGTTCGATAAGTGAAGCCCAAATGAGATTTTTATTCAACTGTCTATTCTTTAGTCATCCGCAGAAAAAAGCCTTTTTTTATTGATTTTTTTATAATTTTTTTGTGTGTTTTTTTAAAAAGACAAGACTTTTTTTCCTGGCCGAAAGCAGCGTGTTTTTTTTTTCTTTGGCCGGCTACGTTCAGCGGTGCGCTTCCAGGGGACAGCCCTGGTCGTGTGACACCGTTGTCCATAGCTGGAAGACCAAGTCGATCGTCAGACTACGGACCCAAAGGAAGGCCAGCCTTAGGTGTCTGTGTTTGATGTTTACATATTCCACTTTATTAAACTTAATGCATATCATCATGGGGTCATAATAGCCCAAAACAAAATTTTTGCCTATACCTTTTTTTTTTATGCATGGTTGCGGGTGACATCAAATTCTAAAAAAAAATTGTACTTATTTACAGTAAATATTTGCAAATAAGTCATTAACGCTAAATTCCAGAATTACACCGTGTTACTTTTTCTCATATGTTTTTTATTTTGCCCACTCTTCGATATGTTCTAACACTGATGTTTTTTTTATTTTACATATCTCCAGTGACTGCTAAATCCAGTGTTTGCAGTGTCTGCACCAACCTGTTTCGGGACTGCACAGCCCACCCATTGTGACCTTTTTATGTTTTTGGACTTTCAGACTCTGCCCAACCCTAATTTACAAGCATTAAGTGAGCTTAAAGGGAGCAGCTGCCTGGGCCCCCATGTATTTCCGAGGGAAGTCCCAGCCTGCAGAAAAGCAGATTTGTTACTCTGCCAAGAAACATAATTGTGACATTGCCCTGTAACTACTATAATGCAGGCGAGCCTTGTACTGGGAGACTACACTACTCCTGCATGGTTGGGGGGATTAACTGTCTGTGAATCAACAGGCCTTATACCACTGTAATTTTGTAGACTCTAAATGACACATGAGATACAATGCTTTGTTGTAGCCTATATATACACATACACACAGAGAGGTGTGTGTGTGTCAATCCTTCACTACCACCCAGGGTTATTCAGAGAGATCCGAAAAGTCACCGCAAGTTCGGTGACTTTTCGTTTGCTGCACTTCGAAGCAATTCGGAGATTCCTAGTTTGCCAACCCTGCGGTGTATTCAGAAAGCACCGCGGGACCCCTGTAGTGCAGGGAAAACTCACCGCAAACCCACAGAAAGCTCGCCGAATACTCACCGAACACTCACCAAAATTATTTCGTACCGAATGAATTTTTGGCTGAAATTTACCATTTTCATGCTTCCGAGGGCATCCCGAATCAGAAATGTCGACCACACGAAATTTCGGATTGATTGATAAATTGGGTTGATTCGGTGATTCGGGTCATTTTGGCGTTTGGATCATTTCGGTGATTCGGATAATTTCGGGTCATTCGGTTCAGTTGGTTTTTCGTTTTATGCTGCAGTAATTATACTGTAGAGGTGCTGCCCGGCAGTGTGCTATTCATATGCTGCATTAATTATACTGTAGAGGTGCTGCCCGGCAGTGTGCGGATTCATATGCTGCATTAATTATACTGTAGAGGTGCTGCCCGGCAGTGTGCTATTCATATGCTGCATTAATTATACTGTAGAGGTGCTGTCTGTTAGTGTGCAGATTCATATGGTGCATTATTATACTGTAGAGGGGCTGCCCGGCAGTGTGCGGATTCATATGCTGCATTAATTATACTGTAGAGGTGCTGCCCGGCAGTGTGCAGAATCATATGCTGCATTATTAGGCTAGGGTCAGACAAAAGCATTTTTCCCCGCAAACGTGAAAAAGTGCGTCCGAACGCATTGACGTATTTTTTCACGGAATGCGCAAAAACGGTCAGACGACGCGCATTTTCGGGCGTGATTTTGTACGGATTGTCAATAAAACTCTTTTTACGTCTGGACGTTATGTAGGCTGGACATTAGCAGTGTCTGACATCTCCTAATCTCGCACACACGCCGCTATGCCACAGCTGCGCACTCAGTACGTCAGTACTAGCGGTTCTGCGTTCTCAAAAAAAATGCGCTCAAATTCCACTTGCGTTGCACGGCCGGACTTTTGTGCGGCATACAGCATATATTGGCCGTCATTGCCCGTCATCTGCTGCTAGTGCGGCCGTAATTATGTGCGCCAGAACGCACATGTAGGCTAGGGTCAGACTAACGCATTTTTCGCGCTGTCCATGAAAAAGTGCGTTCGAACGAATGGACGCATTTTTTCACGGAATACGCGATAGCGGTCATACGATGCGCATTTTCATTCGTGATTTTGTACGGTTATCAATATAACACTTTTTGCGTCTGGACGTGATGTTGGCCGGACATTAGCAGTGTCTGATGTCTCCTAATCACACACACACGCCGCTAGCGGACGCAGCGCACTCTGTACGTCAGTACTAGCGGTTTGACGTTCTCGAAAAAATGCGTTCGTTTGCCACTTGCGTTGCGCGGCCGCACTTTTGTGCAGACATTCTTCGTATGCTGCCCGGCATTGGACGTAATTTGCTGCTAGCGCGGCCGTGATTTAGGCTAGGGTCAGACTGAGGCAGTGCGAACGCGCGTTCTGGCGCACATAATCACGGCCGCACTAGCAGCAGATGCCGGGCAATGACAGCCAATATACGAAGTACGGTCGCACAAAAGTCCGGCCGCGCAACGCAAGTGGAAAATGAACGCATTTTTTCGAGAACGTTAAACCGCTGGTACTGACGTACAGAGTGCGCTGCGGCCGCATAGCAGCGTGTGTGCGTGATTAGGAGATGTCAGACGCTGCTAGTGTGCGGCCAACATAACGTTCAAACAGCCGGATTTCCCTAGACTTCTTTTTACCCCATCGTCATGAAATACGTCCAGAATTGCGCATCGTCTGACCACTTAAGCGTATTCTGTGAAAAAATGCGTGCGCACGCATCGACGTACATTTTGACGGTGGCCGCAGAAAATGCGCTCATCTGTCCCTAGCCTTAGTGTGGCTAAACGCACGTTAATACTGCGTTAGTCTGACCTTAGCCTAAAAGTGCGCTGGTCTGACCCCAGCCTTATACTGTAGAGGTGCTGCCCGGCAGTGTGCGGATTCATATGCTGCATTAATTATACTGTAGAGGGGCTGCCCGGCAGTGTGCGGAATCATATGCTGCATTATTATACTGTAGAGGTGCTGCCCGGCAGTGTGCGGAATCCTATGCTGCATTATTATACTGTAGAGGTGCTGCCCGGCAGTGTGCAGATTCATATGCTGCATTATTATACTGTAGAGGTGCTGCCCGGCAGTGTGCAGATTCATATGCTGCATTATTATACTGTAGAGGTGCTGCCCGGCAGTGTGCGGAATCCTATGCTGCATTATTATACTGTAGAGGTGCTGCCCGGCAGTGTGCGGAATCATATGCTGCATTATTATACTGTAGAGGTGCTGCCCGGCAGTGTGCGGATTCATATGCTGCATTAATTATACTGTAAAGGTGCTGCCCGGCAGTGTGCAGATTCATATGCTGCATTATTATACTGTAGAGGTGCTGCCCGGCAGTGTGCGGAATCATATGCTGCATTATTATACTGTAGAGGTGCTGCCTGGCAGTGTGCGGATTCATATGCTGCATTAATTAAACTGTAGAGGTGCTGCCCGGCAGTGTGCAGATTCATATGCTGCATTATTATACTGTAGAGGTGCTGCCCGGCAGTGTGCGGAATCCTATGCTGCATTATTATACTGTAGAGGTGCTGCCCGGCAGTGTGCGGAATCATATGCTGCATTATTATACTGTAGAGGTGCTGCCCGGCAGTGTGCGGAATCATATGCTGCAGTAATTATACTGTAGAGGTGCTGCCCGGCAGTGTGTGGATTCATATGCTGCATTATTATACTGTAGAGGTGCTGCCTGGCAGTGTGCGGATTCACATGCTGCATTATTATACTGTAGAGGTGCTGCCTGGCAGTGTGCAGATTCATATGCTGCATTAATTATACTGTAGAGGTGCTGCCTGGCAGTGTGCGGATTCATATGCTGCATTAATTATACTGTAGAGGTGCTGCCCGGCAGTGTGCGGAATCATATGCTGCATTATTATACTGTAGAGGTGCTGCCCGGCAGTGTGCGGAATCATATGCTGCATTATTATACTGTAGAGGTGCTGCCCGGCAGTGTGCGGAATCATATGCTGCAGTAATTATACTGTAGAGGTGCTGCCCGGCAGTGTGTGGATTCATATGCTGCATTATTATACTGTAGAGGTGCTGCCTGGCAGTGTGCGGATTCATATGCTGCATTAATTATACTGTAGAGGTGCTGCCTGGCAGTGTGCGGATTCATATGCTGCATTAATTATACTGTAGAGGTGCTGCCCGGCAGTGTGCTATTCATATGCTGCATTAATTATACTGTAGAGGTGCTGCCCGGCAGTGTGCGGAATCATATGCTGCATTAATTATACTGTAAAGGTGCTGCCCGGCAGTGTGCGGATTCATATGCTGCATTAATTATATTTGTTCTGGGGTTTTTCTTTTTCATTTCAGATAATTTTGTTCAACTTTTTTTCCGTTTTAAATCATTTTGTTCTGGTTTTTATTTTTGATGTCAGACCATTTGGGTCAGTATTTTTGCGTTTTTTAAATCATTTTGTTCATTTTTTCTCCTTTCATACCATTTTAATATGATTAAATGATGTTGTGCAGTGCATATTCATAAGAAAAAAAGGATCTTTCATAAAAAACGATAGAATCGGCAGAGTTACCGTATCGACCGAAATACCGGAGCATCTGAAATACCATTCGTTTAAGTCAAAACGAATAGACACTTTGAAACAAAGAGAACAGACGATGCGAAAAGACCGAAAATTTCCAATATCACGAAATAAAAGTTGATACGAAACAATGAGCCGAAACGAGCCGAAACGAAAATCGGCCTAAACGAAAATTGTAAAAACTGAACGAACCGAAAAAAAAAAAAAATCGGTGCACATCCCTACTTTTAAACTAACAAAAAAATCCATATTTATCTCTCATCTTGCAGTGGGTAATGTAATCCATGGTTTTCTCTGCCCGCAACTAGCTGAAGACTGGAAACAGACAGCTCCCAATTTTCTTCCATGTGTCCATGCACGACCACAGTCACGCCAGCTTGCCCAGAGCTCATGGCAAGGTTGTGCTTGGCTCCATGTGGACCTTATATACTCCGGGAGCCGATACCAGTGACATCATCTGCCGACATCTGTTTATGGCTCCTAGCTATTCCAAAACAAACTGCAATATCCTAATGATATGGATGCGCCTACCTCACAAAAATACTTGTACATCTCATACATTGTAAATTCCCTTGGGAACAGGGTCCTCCTGAACCTAACTGTATGATTCATGTGTGCTATTCCAATGTATCAACATCTTGTACACTGATCTTGTAAAGCGCTGCGGAACACGTGGCACCATATAAATAAAGGATAATAATAATAAAAATCTTTTACTCCTGTCTGTGTGCATGGAGCTTTGTATCTACATATGAAATAATTACAAAACTACAGAATGTAAATTATAATTTCCTAAATATAACGATTTCAGGTTATCGATTTTTTTAAACCAGTATGTTTTTTCCAACACACCTAGAATGCTTATTAAAATAAATTTAAGGCCCAATATCAATTTTAATAAGCATTCTAGGTGCGCTGGGAATAACATACAGGGTTATTCAAAGAGATCTGAATTGGGGCCGAAGGGTAACCGAACGCTGAAATTCTGCGTACGGTTACCTTTCCTGGCCATTCAGCTATTCAGAAAGCAGGCAGTTCGCCAAATGCTGGCTAATTGAATGCACATACGGTGCCTGTTCGGTGCCTGTTCGAGGGCAGTGAAATCCCCATAGAGAAGCAATGCTTCGGCTTTTCAGAGAACAAAACCAGCAGTGAAAAGTTGCCGAATTGCCCTGCCATTCGGTGGTTTCATTCGACAGGTTTATTCAGGCGAATCCTATAGGCTTCAATGTTAAAAATATTCCCGTTTTAAATCAATATCTAATAAACTGTTTATTACAATATTCTGCAGTAAAAAGTCTATTTACATATTTTTTAGGATCTGTTAAGCATTTTTCGGGACTTTTGTGCAATTTTTTTTTTCCGATCTTCTTTTATTCTTTTTTAAGGTTTTTTTCTTTTTTCTGTAACAGCCCTTTTTATTATCATTCATTGGACCTCATATCTAAATTTCAGACATTTTCGCTCAGTAGTTTATTTGCAAACAGCGTTTCACTTTTCAAACATTCATGAATACTGTTTTTTTATTTTTCAGTCCATTCGTCTGCGATGTCGGGTTTTTCCGGCGGCTGCTCTGTGCTGTGATCAGCTCCTGCTCGGGTTTCTCCGGCAGGTTCAGCGGGGTTAATCCAGATGTTTTTACTGGTTTCGGTGTGCATTCGCCGGGTTTTGCAGTGAGTGTTCGGTAGGTTTTTGGCGGAATCAAGCCGAATTGAAGAGAACGAAAAGTCACCAAACATGTGGTGACTTTTCGATTCTCTTTGAATAATCCTGATACTGTGTTTAGCTATAAACAGGGGAGGACTGACAACTTGTGGGGCCCCCGGGCAATAGAAAATCATGGAGCCCCCTTGTACCCTGTACCACGTCCACATAAACCCCGCCCACATAATGCAACACAGATGTGTACATAATTTCTTAAAACTATTTTCCAAGTAAATGTTTTAAGATGACAAAATCCACTCAGACCCACATGCTAATAAGCTATCTTGCCCCGATCAGATCAGGGACGTGTAGTGAGGCACCGGCTAGTAACAGAGCCAGATATACACAGGTTACGTAGGTTCAGTGCTCCCCAGGATCTGGCTGCTCTCAGTGCTTCCCTGGAACTTGCTGGCTGCTGTCAGTGCTCCCCTGGAACTGGCTGGCTGCTGTCAGTGCTCCCCAGGATCTGGCTGCTCAGTGCTCCCCAGGATCTGGCTGCTCAGTGCTCCCCAGAATCTGGCTGCTCAGTGCACCCCAGAATCAGGCTGCACTCTGGCTGCAATCTGGCTTTATTTCGTATTAATCCCCCAGTATATCATCAGTTGTATTTCATATTACCCCCCCAGTATATCATCAATTGTCTTTCATATTACCCCCAGTATATCAATTAATTTCATATTACCCCCAGCATAGACAGCAATTAATTTTATATTACCCCCCCTGTATAGACATCAATTCATTTTATATTACCCCCCAGTATATCAATTAATTTCATATTACCCCCAGTATATCAATTAATTTTATATTACCCCAGTATATCAATTCATTTCATATTACCCCAGTATAGACATCAATTCATTTTATATTACCCCCAGTATATCAATTCATTTTATATTACCCCCAGTATATCAATTCATTTTATATTACCCCCCGTATATCATCAATTATAGCTACGTCATCTCATTAGCACCCTCGCTCACCCCCCGCCCCTCGCTCGCTCACCGGAATTCACTGCTAAAAAAATCTCCGGATGCAGCCTCAGCGTGGTTGGGCCGCAACCTTGTATTTCCTCTCCTGGGTCTGCCACTGCGTACATCACATGAGGGGCGGCGCTAATGCAAAGTGCCTGTTTTGAGTTTAAAATGTGTGATGCAGGCACACTGCAGCGCCGGGCCGGCCCCGCGGCATTTCAGAGTGCGCCGGGCCGTGGCTGCCTCCTGTCAGCTCATCATTCGGTTCCCGGAGCTGAGGGAAACCAACGGGGCCCAGTCCACTGTGCCTGCCCAACCGGGCCCCTACTGAACCGCGGGCCCTCGGGCACTGCTCGAGTGCCCGACGGGTCAGTCCGCCCCTGGCTATAAATTGTGCCCCTTGGGGAACGTGCGCATCTCTATTCCTACATAGACTGCACCAAGTCCGGTAGGACTTATATACACCCAATTTCCAATAGGAACAGCACTATTTTCACACAAACCCCCATTGTATATTGATTTTTTTAATATCGAATAATTTAATTTTAAAACTCCGGTTGCCATGTTATACATACTGGAAGGTAGCTTCATTATTTTGGGCATAGTTTATGGTGAGAGCTTAACTGAAGCATCTGCACTGCATTATGTGCCTTGCTGTTGCTCACTATTACTTTACACGGTCCAGTCTTGACATATTTTGATTCAAATCATGCGTTTTCCAAAGTGAATGCCCCATTTTGTTTAGTTGAATTTTTATTTGGCATGCTGTTTTATTTGATTTCATAGGCATTAGGTCTTTTCCTTTATGTACGTAGTGCAGGAGGTTTCAAATCTAGTTAGTGATGTCACAACAACTTCGAGAGTGTGACGAGATCTTCCTCCAGAACACATTTAATCCAATGCTTTTCTTTTATAATTTATTTTATATGAACGTGATATTAAATCATAACGATTCATCAAACGGCTTCAACTATGGATTTCTTTTTACACTTAAAGCTAAAAATAACCTTTTTTCAACTTTTGATTTAATATTGAAACTAGTTTGCCAATCATAACGTTCAATATTAAAATTAAATTATCCCTAAATAAAGGAGAAAACTATTAGGTCTATTCAAAGAAAGGTGAAAATCAGGATAACTGGCCGGAGAAGAGAACAATTTAGACCAAACAGCCGATTTAGAAAGTGAAATAAATGGGAGAATTTTTCTGGTTTGACTATTTTGACCTAGATTTTTCACTTTTCCAGTCATTCTCCTAAATTTCTCCTTTCTTTGAATAGACCTGTATATGTCAAGAGCATGTTTGGTGTAGTTGCAGCTAGGATAAAGGGAAATGGGCTCATTCCATTCAGAGTTATAGCTGAACAACACCAAGCACCATTTCAGCTTTGAACCATTTGTAAAGGGTTATTATTACCAATGTACCCCGAAGCCCTTTATGCTGACACAGCTGGACAGGCCTTGATTCAGTTTTTGGTATGCAGAGTTAAGACAAATGATCTATATCTTTAAGGTATAAGGATGAGGCATGCAGAGAAAACAGATGGTTCCCATGAGTGCACAATCTTATATGTGACTTGCGATATGACAATATTTATCGTGAAAAGACGTGTACATTGATACATAAGTATAAAAATACTATCTATCGACCAAACTACTTCAAAGACAGAAAATGCCACTAATGGTGCAGTTCAGCTAAGATCATTAACCCCCTTCACTACCAAACGATTTTAAAAAACAAACAAACATTGTCAGAAACCAGTGTTTTTTGACAAAAATATTTCTAAATTAATTATACATTAAGAAATATTTGAGTTTATACTCATTGTATTTCTTACTGTAAATAACCTATTTTGGCCAGTAGTTGGTGCCATCTACTGCCAAATTGAGTTACAGCAGTTTGAGCTGTTGGTCTGTTTTCTTTCCCTGCATCAGCTGCTGATAGCCCAATGTAAGAGCATCATCAAATAATTTTACACAGTTTTAGCTCCTTGGGTATTATGCCCACATGGCTAAAAATTTGGGGGCACCTTCTGCAGCTCAAAAGCAAACAAAATTAGCTTGCTTTTGGGCTGCTGATCACCAGATCGAGATATCTCGATTTCGGTGCACCGGATGGTGCCTTTGAAGCCCGAGATGTCTCGATCTCAGTAGCGAAGGGGTTAACGACGATAAAAGAAATCAACAACGGTTGCAGTGGACACTTACATCTTCCAGAGCCCTTAAATGTCGGCTCTGTATATATAGCCTTGTGCCAATTTATGAAGTGGCACCGTCCACTGCACAATATTTCATGTTCCTCAAACCTAATAGGGCAAATTCTACAGTATCCTCCAAAGGCAATATAATGGTCCCACTCACCTGGGCTAGAGACAAGTACATAGGCTCTAGCCCAGGTTAGTAGGACCATTATATAGCCTCTGAAGGATACAGTTGAAGGGATATTTTGCCCTATGAGCATTTTCCCTATTTATTTTGAGAAACATGGAATATCGTGCAGTAGGCTGTGCCACTTCATAAGTTGGCAAAATGCTATCAATACAGAGCCGAAGTTTAAGTGCTCTGGAAGATGTGAGTTTCCACTGCAACTGTTGTGGATTCTTTTATCCTAGTTAATGATCTCAGCTGGACTGCACCATTAGTGTTTTTTCTGTTCTGTTTTTTATGTATACGTGAGAGAAGC
Organism: Leptobrachium leishanense; assembly: GCA_009667805.1. Classification (NCBI taxonomy): domain Eukaryota; kingdom Metazoa; phylum Chordata; class Amphibia; order Anura; family Megophryidae; genus Leptobrachium; species Leptobrachium leishanense. The sequence continues at coordinate 91,353,127 of CM019066.1, forward strand.
AGTTAAAACAAGTTTGGATGATACATAAGTATAAAAATACTATTTATCAATGTACACGTCTCATCACGATAAATATTGTCATATCCCAAGTCACATATAAGATTGTCCGCTCCCATCTGTTTTCTATGTTTGCTAATTATAGTGATTTTTGAAGGCTAAATCACATCCGGTTCTTAACTTTAGCAGCACATATAACACAGAGTATTTACAAATAATACTGTTCCCTATTTGATGGCGCTTTCTATTCGCCTATATTTCACGGTCATAAGTTGCAATTTTGAACAAGAAGTAGCAATGTAAAATGTAGGACACAGAGTTTTCATTGGACTCAGGAATAGACTGCGAAGAAGGTAATTTTGGTTCTCTGGACCAGTTACGATGTGGACCATGAGGAGCCTCTTCCAGTCCTCCAGAGGACTGTATCGGCAGATAACAGATATTGCATACATTGTATTCCATGTACCTTAAGGTAATGGCTCTGGTGGAAGGCTGCATCCCAATAAAATAATAATAACAAAAAACATTTTCCTTTAATTTGAATTTTGAGAGTTATGTTTTTTGTGTAAAAGGTCAGCACCTTCCCCGGCGTTTCGGATCGTTTTGGCTTCGAGCCCCGGTGCTTGCAGGTGCTGCCGCATGCGTTTAGAGTTTTCTCCACACGCGCGGCCGCCATTTTAGTTGACGAGTTCTCGCGCGCTTTCAGCGGCCATTTTAAGTCGCGGTACGCTTTTACTGAGTGAACATGTCGCAGACCGCACGCTCCGCTTCAGAAGATAGGGAAATGGTTGCAGACCCCGCGAATATCTCGGAGCCTGTCTCCGATTCCTCTCCCGATCCACCTCAACTAGTCAGGGAGTCCTCGGGGGCTCCGGCGCTGCCATCAACAGATGTTCTGTCGAAATCCCTCACGAACTTTGCTTTGGCTATGGGGACCATGTCAGCTACACTGTCCCAATTAGGCTTGTGCACCGATTTTTTTTCGGTTCGATTCAGTTCGATTTTTCCGATTTTTAAACTTTTCGATTCGGCTCGTTTCGACCGATTTCGGTTTCGATTCGATTCGGCTCGGCCCGTTTTTCGGGTACATTTTTTTTTCGGAATATCGACCATTTTTCGTATTTTTGTGTCACTGTGCTCGGTTTTTGTATCGACTTTTCGTGACTTCGGAAATTTTCGTTTTTCGGAATTGTACATTTTTCGGAATATCGACCATTTTTCGTATTTTTCGTGTCACTTTGCTCGTTTTTTGTATCGACTTTTCGTTTTTTCGGAAACTTTTAGTTTTTCAGAAAATTTTCGTTTTCAGAAAATTTTCGTTTTTTCGGAACGTCTGTTCTCCTCGTTTGACACATTTCAAGTCCATTTGAAAAATCCGAAAATATTTCGTTTCGGCTCGGAAAACGTTTCGGATCTGACATTTTCGGATCTAAAAATTTTCCGAAATTCGGCCGCATCCGAAAACACGAATCGGGAAATTTCGTGAAAATTCCGAAATTCCGAAACCCGAAACGCACATCCCTAGTCCCAATTGCAGGCTCCAGTGGGTCCTGCGGACCGCGTCAAGCAAGGTATGGATTCCCTAACTGGCAAAGCATCCAGCTCTGCGCACCCAGGCATCGTGCATCGCAAGGCTCTGGCTAAGACAAAGCACTCTAGGACTCACTCTAAAAGGAAAGCCTATAATGATAGGGTTACCCCTATAAAAGAGAGCGTGGGACGGCCCCGCAAACGAGATCATGATAGTAGGGTTATCCCTACAAAAGAGAGCGTGGGACGGCCCCGCAAACGCGCTTCCCCTCCTCAGGGTAAGCATGACAGGTCCTGGAAGAGTGCCAGGGCTCAAACGGCTGCCTCCAGCTCTGACACTTCCAGCACCTGGACCCTTTCTTCTGAGAACTCCTCCAGTGAAAGTTCCAGGGCAGGTTCCCCTGCACCTGTGAAAAAGAACGCACTGACTTTATACTCCTATGCTGCGTCAGAGGATGATTTTTTCGAACCCGAATCCCTTAAGCATCCACGCTCAGCGGAATGGGTTGCCTCCCCAAAAGTGGATAAGATGCTCCTCAAACGGGTTAGGAAACCCCTTGAACGTAAGGTCCACTCCCGTCTTCGCACGGAGTGCCCCAGACCTATCACATCTAAAAATGTGCTTCAGACTCCTGAGCTGAGCGAGCAAATGGCACAGTTTATGGCCAATACGGGTTGGAAGGCTCGCAGGGGCGTTTCTCCCAGCTATTAGAGGCTATTGAACACGCCCATGTTACGGGTATTGCTCCTAAGATTTCCACCCTCCGTGGTTGGGCTCACCGCACACTTTCCCTCCTCGGGAATGCCAATACAGCGCTGGCTACAGAGCGCAGAAAATCCATATTGCTACGCATAGATCCAGGCCTGATCTCCCTGGCTTCTCATGAACCGGGCCCAGACGCAGAGGGCGATTTGTTTGCAAAGACTATTACTTCAGATATGAATGCATATTCCAACTCCTTCACGACTATCACCAATGTCAAAACCAAGATGCGCAAGGTTTTCAACCAGCAAAAAGGAGTTTTTGGCCAGGCCGGCAGGCGCAGGGGTTGACTGCCTGGCCGTTCCTCTTATGGTTCCTCCCGAGCCTCCACAGGCCCCTACCAACCAAACCAAGTCCGTTTCTTCCCCCAAGTCTCCCGGGGTGGTCGCGGACGTGGACATGGTTCCTTCTGGTCTCGTCCTCCAGGTAAGCCCGTTAACTTCTATTCCTCAGAGTCACGTGGGTGGCAGGATTGCTAATTTTTTACCTGTATGGGCTCAGATTACATCAGACGCGTGGGTTCTACAAACCATTCGGGGTTACCACCTCGAATTTGTGTCAACCCCGATTCAAGCTACACCTCCGACCCCTCACGTGATATCCCTTCAAGGGGCGAGGCTGATAGCCATAGAGATGCAGGCCCTCCTAAAGAAAGAGGCCATTCAACCAGCTCCTCCGTATCCTCAGGGATTTATAAGCAATGTATTTCTAGTACAGAAAAAAGGGGGTTCTTTCCGACCGGTTATCAACCTCAGGGCCCTGAATGGTTTTATAATTTACCGTCATTTCAAAATGGAGGGAATCCATTGTCTGCGCGATCTTCTTCAGACGGGGGACTGGATGGCAAAAGTGGATCTGACAGATGCGTATCTGACCATTCCGATTCACGTCGATCATCGTCATTTTCTACAATTTCTATGGCAGGGTCAACGGTTCCAGTTTACGTGCCTCCCGTTCGGCCTGTCATCAGCACCATGGTGCTTCTCCAAACTCCTACGTCCTGTCATGGCTCAGTTACGATCCAGGGGAGTTTCGATCAGTGAACTACCTGGACGATATCTTGGTCATGGCGGCGTCCCGAGACAAATTATTGATCCACTTACGATGGACAGTACACCTACTCACCGCTCTGGGTTTCATAATCAGGAGAAATCGATTCTGATTCCCACTCAGAACATCGAGTTCCTGGGTTTCATTATCGATTCCCCAGCGGCATGTCTCAAGCTCCCTTAGCGCAGACTTCAGGATATTCAGAAGGAACTCCGGAAGACATTGTCACGCCCGACTTTTACAGTTCGCTACTTGGCTCGAGTGATTGGACTCCTGTCCAGCTCTATTCAGGCCATTTTTCCAGGCCCCCTCCACTATCGGGCCCTACAACGTCTGAAGACGAAAGCCCTGGTTCGAGCCCAGTCCTACTCAGACCTCGTTCACCTCGATCAGGAGTCCAGGGAAGAATTGGAATGGTGGCTCGTCAACATGGAGGCCTGGAACGGCAGAGCCATCTTCGGTTCAGAACCGGACCTTATCATCGAGTCGGACGCCAGCGCACAAGGTTGGGGCTCCCGATGTGGGTCAGTTTCCACCGGCGGCAAGTGGGCACCGGCGGAGAAATCTCTCCACATCAACTGCTTGGAACTCCTCGCAGGATCTCTGGCTATTCGCAGCCTCTCCGGCTCCCGGTCCAACTGCTGCATACTGCTTCGCATGGACAACCTCTCGGCCGTGCGATACGTCAACAAGCTAGGAGGCGCTCGGTCACGTCCATTGGCCACTCTAGCGAAGACCTTCTGGGATTTCTGCCTTCAACGACAGATTCACGTGCAGGCGGAATACCTTACGGGACTTCACAACACCGTTGCCGACTGGTACTCACGGTTCTTACGGGACTGCAGCGATTGGCAACTTCATCCCTCAGTGTTCTATCAGTTGTCCGAGCTCTGGGGCCCTCTATCCATGGATCTCTTCGCCTCCTGGCTCAACACGCAACTTCCCCGCTTCTACAGCTGGCGCCCCGATCCGGAGGCAGTGGAGACGGATGCCCTCCTGCAAGATTGGCCCCAGGGTCGCCACTATGCCTTTCCTCCATTTGCTCTCCTGGGGAGGACTCTTCTTCAGATTCGCAGGAGCCAGGCATCAGTGGTGTTGATTGCTCCGTGGTGGACCACACAGCCCTGGTATCCTCACCTCCTAGACTTGGCACTGGATTTCCCCAGGTTGCTCCCGATGGATCACAGGTTGTTGTCAGACCCTCAAGGCATGCCTCACCCGCTCATTCTGGATGGCCAATTGCACCTCATGGCTTGGTTGCTGTCCAGCGATCCGTCTCTACCGCGACAGTTCCGGGCATGGTTGACTTCCTCCTCGCCGCCTCGTGGGCCCCGGGCACCCATCGAGCTTACGGACGCGCTTGGGCGATTTGGACTGGCTGGTGCCTGGGACGAAGTGTGGATCCCGTTTCGGCCTCTGTCCAATCAATTCTCCAGTTCCTCTCCGACCAATATGATGCCGGTAGGGCCTACAGGACACTGAACCTATATCGCTCCGCTATATCTGCCAATCATCCTCGTCTGGACGGGACAGATGTCGGCAGACACCCTATGGTTTGCAGATTACTCAGGGGTGTTCCCCTCTCCCGCCCTCCGCAACCCCGTTATACTTCGGTGTGGGATGTGAATTGTGTGTTTCACTTATTATTGTCATGGCAGGATAACCCTGCGTTAAACATTAAACAATTGTCTGTGAAATTGGCCATGCTGTTCTGTCTCATTTCATGCAGGCGAGTGTCGGATGTACGGGCTTTGGATGTCCACGCCCGGTCCTTCCGCCCTGATGGGGTGGAGTTTCGGGTGTTCAGGCGCACAAAGACCCTTTCTAGTAGGATCTTTTATCCATCCTTTCCGTCCACTCCTTTGCTCTGCCCTGTGCGTTGCCTGCAACAGTATGAGTTGGTCACAGCTGCGGTGCGTCAGTCACCTGTGGGTCCTCTTTTTGTGGCCCTACACCGTCCTTTCCAACCGGTGTCCTCCACCACCCTCGCACGTTGGCTCCATTGGCTTATGTCCCTTGCTGGGGTTGATGTCTCTATTTTTGGGGCTCACTCCGTGCGGGGCGCTCTGGCCTCTCGGGCTCTCACGGTGGGTTGCAGGCTGGAGGACATTATGTCGGCCGCGGATTGGTCCCGAGAATCCACATTCCGGGACTTCTATTTCCGCTCTGACGTTCATTGGGCTGCCTCAGTTTTGCCTTAAAGCTTTGAACTGGCATTATAATATGAGCCTCCGTTTCCTGAGATAAAATTCCGGATTTCCCTATTACCATGACGGGAAGTCCTAATTTTATAAAGGATAAACGGAGGCGAGTATTATTTCCACCCTTTGTTTCTCACCCGCCCGGTTTGTTTTTCATTGTATTGTTTACCAGTCTCATAATAAACTATATTGAGTTCCATATGACTACCTTGTGTTGGGTCTATGTCCTTGCGCGCTCGCCGTCTGTGCAGTTGCTCGCTAGCGGCGCTGCGCTTTGGCTGCTCTGCTGCTCTGATATCTATGTGCATCTGTTCCAGTTGCCCGCGATTGACGATTTGTCTCTCTTCTTTTATTCCAGTTACTTAAATTGCTGAGCTGTCTGGGTGGTGCCCGTTGCAAGCTTCCTGGCTCCCTTCGCTTCTTCTGATGCATATGTTTCTGTATTCCAGCCGTTTCAGTTTCTTCTCCGTTCTGGGTTCAAGTTCAAGTGTTCAAGTGTTCGGGATACAAGTTCAAGTGTTTCCTGTCATCGTTCCCAAGAAAAAGAGAGGATCCTGGGAGTGGGCTGGACGATTCATAGGGGGGTTGCCAGGACTATGGACACTACCATTACATTTTACAGGGGTGTCCCTGAAAAAGTTTGTTTTCTTCTTGCTGCTGGAAGTGGTATTAAAAGAATTTGGCATTATAATACTCGCCTCCGTTTATCCTTTATAAAATTAGGACTTCCCGTCATGGTAATAGGGAAATCCGAAATTACAGACCAAACTGTGGCTAATAGGGATGAGCCGAACACTCCCCGAGTTCAGTTTGAGCCCAAACCCGAACTTCCCATTTGTTTGGGACCGAGCCCGAACCCGAACCCCCATGCAAGTCAATGGGGCTGAAACTTTTTTGGAGTGCCGTCCAAGAGGGCATATATGCTACATATTTGCCATAAAAGGTGTATGGGGGTCCGGGTAGTGCCCTGGGGGACAGGAAACAAGGACAAAAAGTAAAAAAAAAAAACGTTTTTAAAAGGACAGTGAGTTTTCCATGAAATAAGGGTTAAAAATAAAAATGAAAAATTCCTTCAAATATCGTGCATAGGAGGTCCCCATAACCTGCCCGTGAAGTGGCGGATTTCTAGGATGTATAGAAATATGTAAAAACCAAAAAATGACATTTCAAATGACGGTAAATGCTTTTCCTTTAATCTATCCATAAACAACTGCTTGGGGCGGCAGTCTGTTTAAAAAGAGGAGACATTTTCGGACACGCAGAAAAAGTTTACTGATTTTTTGGCGGTGAAAAGCCGGAGAATGGAAACTTCTAGACCTAAAAGCCGATTTGGAAAGTGAGATAAATGGGAGAATTTTTCTGGTTTGGCTATTTTGACCTAGAATTTTCCATTCTCCAGTCATTCTCCTGAGTTTCACCTTTCTCTGAATAACCCTGTCAGGGTTATTCAGAGAGCGGTGAAGAGCAGGAGAATGACTGGAGAATGGAAAATTCTAGGTCAAAATAGCCAAACCAGAAAAATTCTCCCATTTAGGCTAGGGTCAGACTAGCGAATTTTTAACGTGCGTTTAGGCGCACTTAATCACGGCCACACTAGCAGCAAATGACGGGCAATGACGGGCAATATACGAAGTACGGTCGCACGAAAGTCCGGCTGCGCAATGCAAGTGGAAAATGAACGCATTTTTTCGAGAACGCAGAACCGCTAGTACGGATGTACAGAGTGCGCTGCGTCCACTAGCGGCGTGTGTGCGTGATTTGGAGACGTCAGACCCTGCTCATGTCCGTCCAACATAACGTCCAGACACCCAAAGTTTCCTGGTTTGGATCCGTAAAAAATCACGCACAAAAATGCGCATCGTATGACCATTTTCGCGCAATCAGTGAAAAAATACGGCAATGCGTTTGGACGCACTTTTTGACGGTCGCTGCGAGAAATGCATTAGTCTGACCCTAGCCTTATCTCACTTTCCAAATCGGCTATTTGGTCCAGATTGTTCTCTTTTCCTGCCATTCTGCTGGTTTTCACCTTTCTCTGAATAACCCTGAGAGAGAGGTGAAAGCCAGGAGACCTGGCAAGAGAAGAGAACAATCTAGACCAAATAGCCGATTTGGAAAGTGAGATAAATGGGAGAATTTTTCTGGTTTGGCTATTTTGACCTAGAGTTTTCACTTCTCCAGTTATTCTCCTGCTTTTCACCGCTCTCTGAATAACTCTGTGAATGTTTAATTCCGAGGTGAAAAATAACATTGCTTTAGATTTTTTTCAAACACCAGTTAAATGCAGCATATTAGGGTGTTTTAGGGAAATTAATTCTCAAATCTCAATCAGAAGCAGACAACAGACACCACCCCACCTTCAGTATATTGTACAATGTATCAAATTGATTACCAGACTAAAAACACCTGGTGTTATGCCCGTTTGTGAACAGGTCATTCAGAGTTGATAATCTTTCCATGTACACATTAGTTTTTAATTCAATATCTAATAAACCGTTGCTTATAATATTCTGCAGTAAAGAGTCTCTTTATTTCTAGATTTTTTTTTTTTTTTAAGCATTTTCTATACTTTTTTCAAAATTTCTTTTTTTTTTTTAACCCGAACCGAACACGCCCAAAAAGTTCGAAATTCACGAGCTTTTGAACTGCCAAAGTTCGGGTCGAACTCCGAACCATCCGAACCCGAACAGCTCATCCCTAGTGGCTAATACTAGTAGCTGTGACATACACTGCTGGTATTCACTCCTGTTGTCCATGGGATTTTAAGTCAGCTCACACAGGGCTGGTAGACAGACACGGCACCTCTTCGTGATGTGAGGATACAGGTGGATCGTAGAGTTAGAAGTAGGTGGACTTTTAAAAAAATTTCACTGGTGTTAATTGATTTTGCCTTGCTTTAATATATTTTGGAGAAACAACAGGGGTGTTTGTGAGGGTCCTGAGAACGAGCAACAGCACAATGGCCTGCTCTACGGTGGGTGCCCGCTCAGGTCTCACAAACAAGGTTTTAGCTTGCTTGTGCCATTACAGGGATGAATTTTCCATATGCAAATCAGCCTGCTCTCACCCAGAAAGGGTGGCCAGTACTGATTGCCAAGGACGTCATCCCTGCACGAGAGGTGCAGCAACCCCCGACGATCGTTTCGGCCTTCTTGGGCCTCGTCAGGAGGGTATAGCTGACACCCCTCTAGGCACATCAAGCAAGGGGTCCACGTCTGGATGACCCTTTACAATTATAGTGAGAAGCAAGGGGGGGTGTTTGTGAGGGTCCTGAGAACGAGCAACAGCACAATGGCCTGCTCTACGGTGGGTGCCCGCTCAGGTCTCACAAACAAGGTTTTAGCTTGCTTGTGCCATTGTAGGAGGACAAAAACAGATTCACTTTCAAGACGGCGCCGGACCGGGCACAAGTAAGGATTGTCAGAACACGAGTCTCTTCAGGAAAGGCAAACTTTATTGTGTCGTCACACAAGTGCCCACACAGGATTGAATCGCAAAGAGTGAGCCCCCCCTTTCACCCGTGCAAGGGATCTTATACCCAAAAATACGTAATTAGGTACATCCCAGTTAGCCCACCTCCCAATGACACTTTATTCCACCCCACGTGGGTTAATACCTCCCTTTGGCTAATACAAAGACATTTCATTAATTGGCTGTAAATTGGCAAACTTTGTGTTAGTTTCAGTAAATCAAAATTAATTGCTCTTACTGTTCCGGGCTGCGCCCTCCTCCCTTGCGCCTACAATCACTTGTTACAGATGGCACCTGGCCTGATCTCTACTCCTTTGTCTTTCTGCGGGCCCCAACGACCTTGGAGGATCTACTTCGCTTTTCTCCTCCGTGCCAGGAACAGCAGAGATCTTTCATAAAGCTTTAATTGCTTTTCTGCTAATCTAAACGCATTCCTAAATTTCTACGTATACCTCATTCTAGTTTCAGCTACAAACCTTTCTAGTTATATACAAGTGAACCAATATTCTGAACAAGATGGCCGCCTGTGTACAATGGCGGCCGTCTTCCAGCCTATTTCCACTTCATTCCCCCCTTGGCTCAAGTGTCAGGATCTTTTCCTGGCACTTGTAGCCATTACACTCCACTATTCTGAAACTCCTTGTACTGGGGGGGTTTCTTTCACTGGGAACATACCCTGTGGGATTATCAGTGGTATCTTCTGTGTTTGTGTAGGTGTCAGTGCTGTTTTGCACAGTGGCCATAAACATAGCCCTATGCGGTATATCAGTATCCCTATGATCAAGATCACCACTATCATGAGTATCATGGATCCAATCCGTGAGATAAATCTCAAGATGGAACCAAATCATTCTCCCATTGCTCCAAACCCACGGAGCGGATTCCAGCCTTCGGCAGCAATCCTCCTGGCTATACCCTGCAACTGTGCTACCTTCTCTTGGTGATCTTGAATTACCTGGTAATAATCTGGGACTTCATGTGTAGTGTTTCTGATGAAGGTGCAACATTCATAGTGCATTGTCATTTCACACAATCCATTCAAGGCCGCACTGATCTGCTCAAGCGCCATATCATGTATCATCTGCACCTTTCGTAACTCACGCATTTCCAGATTCAGCAGCTGGATATCCATACTGGTTCTATTCAGAATCTCATCCATCAGATTGACATAGCTATTCAATCTCCTCATCATCTCTCCTCCCCATCCAGTCCATGCTGGCAACCATGTCCATATTCGATCCATCTTCGCGAACAATTCTCTCTTTGGTCTTTCAAACACCAGTGGGTACCTAGGGTGTAGTTCTGTGTCTATGTTTGTGTCTTCTCCCCTTAGTCTCTGGATTGGGACCAGCTTAGCCAAATAACACATTCCCGTTATTGTTGGTGGTACCCATGTGTAACACACCTTTCACAGCACACCTGGTACCCTCCTTTCACTATAAATGGTGATGAATGTAGTGTTCCTTTGATATCTCTATCGCAAGGTGTCTCAGCCGTCTCATCATATCCACTGCACCCTGCCTCCCATTGGTCACATTCCCAATCACCGCCTCTTGGTCTCTAGTGAGAATTGCCTGCATCGTATGTATAAATAATTCGCCTTTTGTCCTGTTTTGAATATGTAAATGTATGATGTCCAGTTGAACTGACTTGAGTTACATAACCCACCCTCGTTATTTATTTCTTTATCTGGTCCTAGTTGAAAACACCATTCTGGTGGATACACTGGTCCTATTATGGGGTACCCGGGACTGACTGATTCTGTCTTTTCCCTGGTGCATCGACAGCATGTATTGTGACATTCCCTGATACAAACATACTCAAATTCATTGGAACAGAGGCAAATGGTATATGAATTGTCTCTGGGTGCAGTCTACTACACACCCAGCATGCGGTTTGCCCAGACTTTTTAGCATAGTCATATTTGAATTGCACAAGTAAGTGTCCTCTTGGGTTGGTTCCAGATAGCGCCTCTCGTTTTTGTCTCCACATGGTACGGTTCTCCATCACCGGGTGCGTACCATTCCAGATATGGGAAATATCCACTTTCCCCACATTGCCCGTACAATTAGAGCATGCTCCACGCGAGAGTCCATAAATCAAATTAGCAAAATATAAAATCAGCACCACAAATGCCCCGAATGTCAGAATTCCTTGGGCAATTCTTTTCACAGTCACATAAACCCAATCCCTCCCCACCGGAATTTCAAAAGTAAAAAACATTTCTGGATGATCAAGGGTGGGGGCCGGGCCCCTAAAAAGCACCCTGTGGGTATCCCCCGTTGGCGGGTGGTCAGGACCTGTGCCCATCAAAACACCCACTTGTTGATCCTCTGTATTATCTGGGTTAGGATCATTTAGGTGCTCATGGCTGTGGTCTTTGTCAGCTTCAGCCTCAGCGGGTTGGTCTCGTTGGTAACGACCTTCCATGCTGGTTCAGGACTGGCTGCAGCTGCTTTCACTCTGGAGTGATGTATCCACGGGACCACCTCGGCAACCTTTACTGCTGTGGGGGTTGATAACAGGACAAGATAAGGACCTCTCCATTTTGGACCTAGTGGATCATTTTTCCACTCTTTTACCCATACTGAGTCACCCGGACAATACTTATGCAGTGAAGGATACAGAAAATGCCGTATATTTATCCCCCACCCAAGTATTTAATTTCTGCATTGATTTACCCAGCATTACTACCTGATCATTTAGTTTAGTTTCTCCCAATGCCCGAAGGTCCCCCCTTAGTCCATTAATTAGAGGGGTTGGCCGTCCAAACATAAGTTCGTACGGACTTAGCTTCAATTGGGGGGTTGGTCTGCACCTAATGTGCAAAAGGACTATCGGCAGCAAGTCCAACCAGCTCAATAACGTCTCTTGGCACAGTTTGGACATCAAAGTCTTTAGGGTACGGTTCATTCTTTCAACTTTTCCCGAACTTTGGGGCCTGTAGGCGGTATGTAGCTTCCAGGTGATGCCCAGTAGCCGGGCAAGTTGTTGCAAACAGTTCTGGATACTTTTGGGAAATAGTATCGCCATGCGAAAAATAACAAATCTTGTCTGTCTTGTGAATCTCTTACTGCTGGTATGAAAAAGTTCATTGCACTTTTCTTCATTCTTGGCAGTCTGTTCTTGATAAGGATCTCCTTGAGGAAGAACCTCACCAGTGGGACTTGATATTCTTCTGCTCCCAATTCTCCCAGACTGTGCAGTATTCGTGTGATCCGTAGATTATTGTGAGGATTGATTGTCAAATTTTCAAAACGTGACGCGAAATTTTCTGCTCATTCAACTTCGGTTATTTCTTTGTCTTCCTCCTCCCCCACTATTTTTACGCCGAAGAATTTCAGCATCATGTTGTAGACTCTGCGCAGTCTTTGCTGAACTTCTGAGGTGTTAACCATTAGGCGTGTCTCCTGCGGATTTAGGGAAGTAGAGTAGAAATTTCGGCCTTGTGTCCGAGTTGGGAAAAACCATTGAATGTAATCATAATTGAGTTCTAATAGTTCATAATCATCTTGCCATTTGTGCAATATTATTGCAATGAACTTGCCGTGGGGTTCAAACTTTCTCAAATTCATGTAGAACTCGTAATTTGGCATAGAGGATTGCGGTTCTTGCTTGCAGATCATGATGCTGACAGCACTTGGTTTCCACACTGCTTCCAGGAGGGCCGCAATTTCAGCCGCATATTTAATTTGTTGTTCTGAAGACGTGAGTAGGCCTCTTTCTTTATAGAGTGCACCATGTGCATGGACTGTCATGAAAGCGTACTTGGAATCTGTATAGATATTTACTCTTTTGCCTTCAGAAATTTCAAGGGCTCTGGTTAAAGCTGTTATTTCAGCCAATTGTGCAGATGTATGGCCTGGCAGTGGCTTTGCTTCGATGACTTCTTCTGTTGAGACTACTGCATAGCCGGAGACTTTCTTCCCATCATCCATATAGCTGCTACCATCAGTGAATAGCTGTAGGTCGTATTTGTCTAGGGGTACGTCTTGCAAATCTGGCCTGCTACTGAACACTTCTTCCATAACTTGGAGGCATTCATGATCTGGATCCTCTTCACAGTCAGGCAGTAAAGTAGCAGGGTTTAAGGTAGCGATGAGGTCCAAATGAACCCGTGGATTTTCACACATCATGGCTTGGTACTTCGTCATCCGGCTGTTGCTGAACCAGTAACCTCCTTTGACATTCAGCAGAGCCTTGACAGCGTGGGGCACCTTGACATGAAGAACCTGTCCAAGGGTCAGCTTGTCTGCTTCTGCTATCAGCATTGCAGTGGCAGCCACTGCTTTCAGGCATGGGGGTAGGCCGCAGGCCACAGGGTCGAGTTGCTTGGAGAGGTAGGCCACAGGCCTCAGTCATGAGCCAAAAGTCTGGACCAATACTCCTGTTGCTGTCTGCTCTTGTTTCCAATGAAAGGGATCTTGCCCCCCCCTTCGTGGCCTGATGAAGCGGCTTGGCAATATCTGCGAAGTTGGGGATCCACAGGCGGCAGAAGCCTGCAGCTCCCAGGAACTCACGGACTTGCCCCTGGTCTTTGGTTGGGGTATGCGGCACACTGCTTCTTTTCTTTCTGCCCCCAGTGCACGTTTGGTACCTGTTAACTGGAAGCCCAGATATTTTACACTGCGTTTACATATTTGTGCTTTCTTTTTAGAAACTCTGTAACCTGCTTGGCTTAGCAGATGTAGCAAGGCTTTTGTGGCGGATAAACAGTCTTTTTCTGTGGGGGAAGCCAGTAATAAATCATCAACATATTGTAGTAACACTACTTTGTCTGGCTGAGCGTTGAAGGCGAGGAGATCTTGGCTAAGCGCGCACCTGAAAATCGTGGGCGAATTTTTTTTTTTTTTAACTTTGAGGGAGGCGCGTCCACGTCATTTGATGGCGCGCCCCCGTGGTAGACTTTTCCCACTGAAATGCAAAAAGGGGCTGGCTTGCTGGAGCCAGACGGATGCAAAAGAAAGCGTCTTTTAAATCAAACACTGTGTAATATTGTGTATCTCCGGGAATTAACGCCAGTAAATTGTATAGATTAGGAACCACAGGGTGTAGTGTTACTGTGGCCTCGTTGACAGCTCATAAATCTTGGACAGGGCGATACTCTTGTGTCCTCTCTTTCAAGACTGGCAATAGGGGTGTGTTCCATGGTGACACGCAGAATTTTAATATGCCGTGATCTTTAAATCTCTGTAAATATATCTGTATATTCTGCTTGGCTTTCTGTGGGATATAATATTGTCTTAGAGCCACCGTGTTGCGCCGGGCTGTGATTCAACTCATCTGGGCGGGCTTTCCTCCGCCCCCACCTCAGGAATTCCAAGGAGTAGTGCGTGCGGATCCGGCGTGGCAGACAGAGTAGGTGCCGTGCGCCATTCTTCCTCCTTTGACATAACTACTGCGATTTTCACAGATTGTGGATTGTGCGGACTGGCTGGAATATGCTGCCGAGCAGAGCCGCCACTCTCCGGCAGGTCTAATTGAGCGTGACCCCCGGGAAAAAACATAATTTGGGCTTGCAATTTGCAAAAGATATCCCGCCCCAGGAGCCGGATGGGACATTCGGCATATACATATACACATTGTATAAACAATATTTTCAGAGATCTTTTCCCGTAGCCCAAAACAGACTCTTAATACCACATCTGAAAAAAATAAATTATTCCATTGTCATAAGACCACTCCTAACATCTCATAACAATAAAATAACCATTCCATCAAAAATTAAACAAAAACATACCTTTTAGAAACAGTAAAGAAAAACTACTTTAATTATTTCTCGAATTTTTTTCTTTTAATATTAATTTTTTAACCGTTTCATATATTTCAATTTAATTTGTTAATAAATTTTATATTTTGATAGACAATATTGTATATTATTACGTACTTATTATTGTTTGTGTGTAACAATATAAAAACCAGGACTTCCTTTTTTTTTTTTTTATTTAATTCTAGCTCTGAACAAAACTAAAACTTTTGGAATAATATCAACACAAAATATAAACATATATCTTGCACTCAACAGACTTCAAACAAATATTCCATTGTAACACACATTAAAATTAGTTAAATATAGTAATTCTTTTTTTTTTTTATTTTTTTTTACTTTGAATTTGCTGCACAGATATACAAAGGGTTATTCTTTCCAACTATCAGAGAGCAAAGAAAAACAAAGTGACTCCCTCCCCCTTCGCCCTTTCAAACAGTCTGTCAGAAAGGAGGGGGCCTATACACCAGGGAAGAGAGGAGAGAGGAAAAAAAACTCAAGTACGAAGCCCAATCTCATAATCTCTCAGTCATTTCTACTTTAGTTTAATAGATCAATTATAAACACAATCGGATAAAATCAGTCCGAATCACACACACAAGCCATACAGCACCGCAATCATCTCACTCCGTAAAATATTAATTAATTTATATATGCTCCCATCGGGCATCTCAATTTTTTCTGGTGGAGCCTCTCTATCTCCTCCATTCGCGGCGCCCTGCTCTTCTTCCTCAGTCACACAGGACGGAGCAGAGGGAGCTGACCGAGACACAGCAGCTGCCCGCTCCCCCCTCTCCGTCCGCGCAACCGCGGCACTCAAAACTTTCCTAGCTGCCCCATAACATGATGGATAGGACGGGGGTAAAACATTACTTTTTTCCGGTTGTTCTACTAACACCTCTCTCTCTCTTTCTCCATTATTTTGGGGGTCCTGCTTCTTATTTCTCCCCGCTATCATTATAAAATGACTCTTGTTTTTAATACAATATCTCCATATATCTATATACGGGTATTGTTCAGGATGTCCGTACTGCTCTGTGACTTGGGAATGTACCTTCTGTACCAACTCCGGGTCCATTGACCCCTGCTCTGGCCATCCTGGGACTAACAACGGCCACACAACTGTACACATTACTTTTAACTTCTCTTTTTTTTTTTTTTTTAATTCTACACCATAGTCATGAGTTTTATATAATGCTTCGAAATTCCGCATCATATATTCTAGGGGCGTCTCACCCTCCTTCACCTTCTTGGGCTTAGATGACCCGTTACCCAGTATTATTCTTGAAAACAGTACTCTTTGCAATACAGATATATTATTTCAACAACAGTTAAAATCTACAGTCTGATACTTCAGTCACCAATTCATCCGTGTCTGCAGGCGCTTCCCCCTTCAGTAGCCATCTGCAGTCGCCTGAGCCGGAAACGTACGTTCGGGGTCAAAACTCGTATTTGCTTCCTCGCGGAGCGAGTAGGCGCACGTTCACTCACAGCACTCGAGTCAATTCATTCACAACACATACCGTATCAGATGCTTTCATCACATAACAGAACATAAAACACTTCAACTCTTTTTACTAGCCGAGGGGTACTCAGTCCCTCCTCTGTGGCTCCTTATACCCCGTAATTTGAACTCTAACTCTTGACTGCTTGTGACTATGTGCACCCCGTTCTATATCTCTACTGCCGTCTGCAATTCCAATTTGCCCTATGGGTAATCTCACCCACCCGGCACCACTATCTCTGCAGCTACCGCTGGCTCCACTATGAGCCCTTTTCACTACACGACGTGCACACTAGCACTGACTCAGGCTCTCAGCCCAGTCACAGAAAATCCCTCCTCCTTTCCCTTTTACCCACGTGGTGAAGCTCTGTTTACAAACACTGACTACTGACTTATGCAACTCCACGTGGCTACCTTTTCCCTCTCTTACAGAACTACCCTTTGATTGGCATTCAATTCCCCCGAATCCAGACACCCGCTAGCCACTCTGGCTCCTTAGCAATGTCAGTGCTATCAGCGGCGGGCTAGATATGCCAATAGGATGGTGGCCATCGCATCCTCTTATCCGTCTATCTCAGTTGGATGTTTCCCTTAGATACCGGTATCTCCTTTAGACATACAAAACATAGAAGACACGTTACCTATCGCCGGCGCTGCTTGCTGTTTCCTCAGACTCGGTGTCCCAGTTCCCTGGTCGGGGGTCCGTTTGGGACGAGACGAGGTCCACTGAACAGGAAATCCTGCTTGGCGCCTGCAGATGTCAGCTCACCTTCAACGGACGCCCAACCATCGGGATTCTCGCACCCGCTGCGCCTACAATCACTTGTTACAGATGGCACCTGGCCTGATCTCTACTCCTTTGTCTTTCTGCGGGCCCCAACGACCTTGGAGGATCTACTTCGCTTTTCTCCTCCGTGCCAGGAACAGCAGAGATCTTTCATAAAGCTTTAATTGCTTTTCTGCTAATCTAAACGCATTCCTAAATTTCTACGTATACCTCATTCTAGTTTCAGCTACAAACCTGTCTAGTTATATACAAGTGAACCAATATTCTGAACAAGATGGCCGCCTGTGTACAATGGCGGCCGTCTTCCAGCCTATTTCCACTTCACCATTACAGGGATGAATATTCCATATGCAAATCAGCCTGCTCTCACCCAGAAAGGGTGGCCAGTACTGATTGCCAAGGACGTCATCCCTGCACGAGAGGTGCAGCAACCCCCCGACGATCGTTTCGGCCTTCTTGGGCCTCGTCGGGAGGGTATAGCTGACACCCCTCTAGACACATCAAGCAAGGGGTCCACGTCTGGATGACCCTTTACAATTATAGTGAGAAACAACAGGGGTGTTTGTGAGGGTCCTGAGAACGAGCAACAGCACAATGGCCTGCTCTACGGTGGGTGCCCGCTCAGGTCTCACAAGCAAGGTTTTAGCTTGGAGCCAATAATTCTCTTTTCCTGGCTGGTGGGGAAAAAAATGACTGAAATTTTCATTATTCTCTGGATCTCAGTACTTTTTAGGACCTTATAAAAAGCATAAGACTCATAAAATACAGTAAAATACCATAAACTTTGAAATAGCAAGAGGGCTGTTAAAGTTTGCAAGTGAACCAGTAATAATTAGCAGGTTATTTGCAAACACTAACATGCTAAACAAATTAGCAAAATAGCTAAACTCTCAGAGAAGGACTGGCATGTTTCAGGGCATGTACATGTTGAACACACATTACAGGTGGGACATCCCGGGACCGCAAGCATTCTTGATTTTGAATTCTTACAGATGTCAGAATCCAGGAGAATCTGATGTTTTAGAGGAAGAGGAACACAGGAGGAAAGCTGAAATCCACTTCCTGCTGCAGCCACCAACATGTACACATTCTGTGTAAGGTTCACATGAAGCTCTTAGCCACCGTGACTCCGAGCAGCATGTCACACACTGGGGCTACCCAAAGGCTCACGGCGTGTGCCGCGATTTGCTGCAACACTCTGAAGCCATGGAACCGAGCAGTAGCACCAGTCCAGATCACCCTTAATCCAGAAATACTAATATGTGGATGCTTTTGGATTTTTGTAAATCCAGATAAGGGGTGCTCAACATGTATCCAGAATGCTAGGGATACTTTTTCAAGATGAACTCCTCTACGTTCTGATCTATCCTATCTCGCTATTTAGTGAATAAAGTACTTGCTTGAATTCTTAAAGGTTATCAATCTCTGAAAGTAGCAAAATATGTGTCCCCCCCCAATTTATAGTTAATTCATATACAGGGTTATTCAAAGAGAATCGTAAAGTCACCGCAGGTTCGGTGACTTTTTGTTCTCTTCAATTCGGTGCGTCGTAGTGCAGGGAAAAGCTGCCGCAAACCCGCCGAACACTCACCGCAAAACTCGGCGAATGCACACCGAAACCAGCAAAAACATCTGGATTAACCCAACTGAAACACGCCGGAGAAACCCGAGCAGCCGCCAATCACAGTGCAGAGCAGCCGCCGGAGAAACCCGACACCGCAGACGAATGGAGTGAAAAAAAAACAGTACGATTGAATGTTTGGAAAGTAGCTACAGAACGAAAATGTCTGAAATTTACATATAAGATCCAATGAATGATAATAAAAAGGGCTGTTACAGAAAAAAGAACAAACGATTTAAAAAACAGAAGCAAGAAAATCACGAAAAATGCCTAAAAATGCCTAAAGAATCTATAAATAAAGAGACTTTTTACTGCAGAATATTATAATCAATGGTTTATTAGATATTAGATTAAAACGGGAATATTTTTAACAGTGAAGCCTATGGGATTCGCCTGAATAAACCTGTTGAATGAAACCACTGAACAGCAGGGCAATTCGGCAACTTTTCACTACTGATTTTTGTTCTCTGAATAGACGAAGCATTGCTTCTCTATTGGGATTTCACTGCCCTCGAACAGGCAACGAACAGGCACCGTATGTGCAAGCAGTTCGCCAGGATTTGGAGAACTGCCTGCTCTCTGAATAGCCGAATGGCCAGGAAAGGTAACAGTACGCTGAATTTCACTGTTCAGTTACCTTTCGGCCACAATTCGGAGCTCTTTGAATAACCCTGATAGTGGCAGCACGATATTTTTGGAAAGGAAAAAGGCTTGGATACAGATTCAGTGGGTTACAGTAAATAATACTCTAAATTCTCATATTAATATTCCTTGTTCATTTTATCATGAAATCCAATCTCTCTCGCTGAAGTTTAGCAACACAAAAGTAAGTTCTCACAATGCAGCATTCATGCGGAGATATTCTTTTGCAGAGGTGGGGTGACGCCTGTGCGCGTATTTCTTCTCCGTCACACAATCTGCCAACATTGAATAATGCTAGTGTAATAATTTAGGGAGTGAAATGTCTTTCTCATTTTCTTGGGAGACTGCATAAAGCCACCTGGGGGGAAAGAATGAATTATACCGCTCATAAGCAAACAGCAAATTAAAGATTAAACAAATGTATGCAAGGGTCCAGGAAATACGGCATCTAGTATATAACATTTGTCAGGGAAAAGTCCGTTACTCATCTTGGAAATTTGCCAACCCAAGGAGAGTGCTTAATAAAACTACTAGTATTACCAGGACTCTGTAACGTTGTCTTTAATTATATAAAATATATATTATATTTGTATTAACATACATATCTTATAATAAATTTAATTATATAAAATTCCCAGGATTCCTGGTGTAGAGTGGCTAGTTTGCCCATGGTTTGGATAAATCCAGGGCATATTCTGGTCATAAAACTGGCATGTACCGTTGATACTCGAGTATAGCGCGACGCGAATATAACGCGATCGATAGAGATTTATTATAGAGATGAGACAATACTCAAGACTCGAATATAATGCGAGGAACAAAATTTTTCTGTACCGGTAAACAATTAAAATCCTTCCACTTTCTCTTAACACAGTCAGGCTTCCCCTCAGGCCAGGGTGCTCTGCTCTAGAATGATTGCAGTTGTTACTACGTATGAAGCCGCCGGCCACCCGTCTTCTTTACTAGCGATTAGATGGCCGGTGGAGGGGAGCGAGGTGAATGATTGGCTTAATCTGAGCATGCCCTCTGGCCGTGATGGATCCCACCTCTCCCGAATCCGGGAGTTCCTCAAGTGATTGCAAGCATCAGGGAGCCCGCATTGACTTCAGCGAGACTACCAGAACTTCCGGGAGACTTGAGATCCAGAGCAATGCAAGTTTTTTTTGATTTTTGTTTTTACACGCGATGCAGATGAATATAATACGACCCCTCCAATTTTAAGGTAAAATTTTGTCACCAAAATCTAGCGGTATACTTGAGTATCTACAGTAGTTGGCTGACTAAGGAGTCTGTTCACGCCAGTTGGTTGGCATCATTATGGCATCAGCAACCTTGGTCCTCCAGATTTTCTCTCAGATCATTTCCTATGAGGTGCAGCCACTCAATAGGCTGGTGGACTCATGTGAAATCTAGTTCCAAATTATCTGGACGACCAAAGCTGCCGACCCCAGATAGAAGCCTTAGTTTACTCAAACATCCAATTACATGCCATGACTCTTAAAGACTAAAGGGGTTATTCAAAGAACACCGAATGGCCACGAAATTGCACCAAACTTGGAATTTCCCTGTACGGTGCAATTTCGTTGCTATTCGGTTATTCGAAAAGAATGAAATTCGCCAATTATTGGTGAATTGCCAGCGAAATACAGTGCCCTTCGGCAGCAGTGAAATTCCCCATAGAGAAGTAATGGTTAATCTACTCAGAGAACACTGAACAGCACTGAAATGTCAGTGAAAAGCCCTGATGTTCTGTGGTTTCATTCGACAGGTTTAAACAGGCGAATCCCATAGGTTTCAATGTTAAATAAACTCCCATTTTTCCTAAATATTTATTCAACTGTTTATTCTTTTCATTTGCAGCAAAAAGACTCTTTATTTATTTTTTAGCATTTTTATGCTGTTTTGGGGGGTTTTCGGCATAATTCTTAATTTCGTTTTTTTATATGGAGGTTTTTTTTGTTCTGTAACAGAACTTTTATTGTTATTCATAGAACCTTATATTTTATTTCCAAGCATTTTGTTAACACTTTTAAAAATTACGTTTTTTTTTTGTTCGACAGCTGGTTGACTTATTCCGTCGGCTGGTCGGTGGTCTGTTCGGTGGGTCGTCAGGTTTTTTCTGATCGACTCAGCAGTCTGTTCTGGCGGATTGTCAATTGCATTCGGTGGTTTTTCAAGCGTTTTTTTTAGATTGATTTGGCAGTTTTGAAGCGTTTTTTCGATTTGGTTCAGCGGTTTTCCGGCGGTTTTCCAATTCGATTTGGCGGTTTTGCACCGTTTTTTCAGATGCCTATGGCGGGTTGATTCACTGCACTTTAGGGACCCTGCGTTGAATGCTCACGTGCGGCGAATGAGAGAGCACCGAAATGTCAGTGACATTTCCTCTCTGAATCACACCTTAAAGATGTTAAGTGACTAACATAAAGGGATGTATGGTAAGGGAAAAGCCCTTAAATTCAATATCTTCTTAATAGGCACTGATATGGGTCTAGCACATTTTATTTTTAATGCATCCAAAACTGTGTGTGTGAGAAAGACCGAGCATATTGGGAAAGATTGTCAAAAATGAGGGATCAGCCAAATTCCGTTTGTTCTGGGAAGACATTCTATGCTTTCAAAATTAATACTGAAATACATTTGGCTCATTTTTCTCCCCTTCTCATTCTTGGATGGAAAAAAGTAGAATTAGCTAATCTGCTCTTTGCAATTTGTTTCAAAAGTCAGAATTGTAAGCAATGATGAAAACTGAAGTCCGCGACTCTGATACTTTTTACAAACGTGCATAACACACACACTTATTTTTAATTTTAAATATAAGTTTTATTTACACAAGAATTTAAATTAATTGTAGAGTCAGACGCAGACCAGCCTCCCGTGCCTTTTTAATGTACTGTTACCTTATTTAATGCAGTGGCACATCGTATCTCTTGCTTTTCTAAGCATGGCAGTTCCTGGTTCGCAACACACACCTGCACAAAAAAGATCCATTACAGAGAAACTCAAGGTGATTTTTTTTTTTTTTTAGCATTTGGTTTTTCTTTTTCTCATGGACACCAGTACAAAATACTGACGGCCGTTAATGATTTCATGCGTTTTATGCCTGTCATAAACTGATTGCCGGTCTGTATCGCATTCATCGGTTAACAAATGGAAATGACTGCCAAAGAAAAACAATGAGGCTATTAAGAAGAAATTGCTGGAGTGTAGACATCGATAAAACATATACAAATAAAATATAAAAGATCTTCTCATCAAATAACCATTCAATTCTGCAACTATCAGGATCCACTCAAATCGTGAAGTGTCTCCATCGATCAAGGGTCACGCATTCTGGTCTGTGGATAATGAGAACATCCTATTAACTCATTTGTCAAGAAGGGTGCATTTCATGATAACTTGTGGTTGAAGTGACACCCAGTTGCACTGACCATAATGTAGTGGTGAAGATGTGGTTTGACCAGGGCGGTCCAGTCAAGAAATAAATATGACCCTCATTGGCCGATGACTTGCTGTGTCAGTTACTCATCCCTGGGGACGTTTGTAGTATGTCACTTGGTGTCAAAGGGTTATGGACCACAGTGGCATTAAAATGCAGGTTATTGGTAAGCGAGACTGGATATTGGCTTCCCGCATTAAAGGATAGGGTGCAATGACAAAGCTGTCAGACTAAAAAAGGCCAAGCTTTGGTTTTTATCATACAATATAATTATTTTGCTGTCTCTCCCAATTATCCCACTTTCTTTAGCCATCCCTTCTACATTATATATCTTTATTCAGATAATCCTGACAATTAATTCTTTCTTTACTATTCATTTTTCAGAACGGTTAATAATTTACTGCTTATTCATTGCACCTGTTTCATTATATTACTAATATGTTGATTGGATACAGATTTGAATGGTTCATTCAAATGGCTTATCATTAGAAAATATAATGTTGTGTATATATACATATATATATATTGGCTGCACTTGAGAAATCAAACAACAACATTTATTTATGCCTTTAAAAATCAAACCTATTTTTTTTTTATTTGGTTTGAGTTTTCATGGCATAAATAAATGTTGTTGTTTTAATTTTTGAGTGTAGCCAATCCTGGATATATATATCCAGGATTGGCTGCTCTCAAAAATTAAAAAAACAAAATTTATTTATGCCATGAAAAATCAAACCAAATAAAAAAAAAATAGGTTTGATTTTTAAAGGCATAAATAAATGTTGTTGTTTGATTTCTCAAGTGCAGCCAATCCTGTTTATTTCTATATGCAAGTATGGCTGGCTATAGCAACGATTCATTTTTATATCTAGTTCATTTTAAAAGAGTGGCAGGAATACAGGTTCAATATATATACTGTACATATATATATATATATATATACAGTGTGTATATATACACAGTGTGTATATATATATATATACAGTGTGTATATATATATATATATATATTAATATATTATATATATATATATACAGTGTGTGTATATATATATATATATATATATACATACATATATATATATACACATACACATACAGTTGTGTTCAAAATTATTCAACCCCCACTGAAATTGAGTGTTTTGGCCAGTTTGACATGGATTTTGATCATTCAGTCATCTTGCTTACAATTAAATCAAAGAGGCACGTGTAGGTCAGACAAATATAACATAACATTTATAATGAAATAACCACAAATGTCTTTTCTGTGCTCACATCATTATCAGTTTTATTCAACCCCCAAGTGACATTCAATCTTAGTACTTAGTACAACATCCTTTTACAGTTATAACAGCTTTTAAACGTGAAGCATAGCTTGACATAAGTGTCTTGCAGCGATCTACGGGTATCTTCGCCCATTCATCATGGGCAAAAGCCTCCAGTTCAGTCACATTCTTAGGCTTGCGCACTGCAACTGCTTTCTTTAAGTCCCACCAGAGGTTCTCAATCGGATTTAAGTCAGGTGACTGCGATGGCCACTCCAAAATGTTCCAGCCTTTAATCTGCAACCATGCTCTAGTGGACTTGGAGGTATGCTTGGGATCATTGTCCTGTCGAAAGGTCCAACGTCTCCCAAGCCTCAGGTTTGTGACGGACTGCATCACATTGTCATCCAATATCTCCTGGTACTGAAGAGAATTCATGGTACCTTGCACACGCTGAAGCTTCCCTGTACCTGCAGAAGCAAAACAGCTCCAAAGCATGATTGACCCCCCGCCATGCTTCACAGTAGGCAAGGTGTTCTTTTCTTCATAGGCCTTGTTCTTCCTCCTCCAAACATAGCGTTGATCCATGGGCCCAAACAGTTCTAATTTTGTTTCATCAGTCCACAGAACACTATCCCAAAACTTCTGTGGTTTGTCCACATGACTTTTGGCATACTGCAGTCGACTCTTCTTATTCTTTGGAGACAGCAAGTGGGTGCGCCTGGGAGTTCTGGCATGGAGGCCTTCATTACGCAGTGTGCGCCGTATTGTCTGAGCTGAAACTTCAGTACCCACATCTGACAAATCTTTTCTCAGTTCCTCAGCAGTCACACGGGGACTTTTCTCCACTCTACGCTTCAGGTAGCGCACAGCAGTTGAAGTCAGCATCTTCTTTCTGCCACGACCAGGTAGGGTTTCAACAGTGCCATTTGCCTTGAATTTGCGAATGATGCTTCCTATGGTCTCTCTTGGTATGTTTAACATCTTTGCAATCTTCTTATAGCCATTGCCCTTCCTGTGAAGCTGGGTCAGACGAGCGTATTTCTACGGACTGTACGTCCGTGCAGTACGGACATCGTCAGTACGGATGACGCAGTAGTGGTCACACAGTCCGTTTTTTCACTGAAGTTATTTTTGACGGATGTAGGAGGGAAAAATAAATTACAATGAAAAACATTCTGTCCGTCAATGCTGGACGTATAATGCAGTCCGTCTGACCATGCTCCATCACTCACACACAAAGCTATGCGACGTTGTGACGCAGCGCACTCCGCACGTCCGTTCTAGCAGTATACGTTCTTGCCAACCTGCGTCCGTTAGCATCCGTCATGCGTCCGCATTCAGTGCGGACGTACTTCATGTGTCAGGCTCCAATGGACTTACTTTCATGCTATCACGGACGTACTTTTAGGCGCAATCACGGACGTGAACACTACGCTCGTCTGACACCGCCTGAAGAGTAATCACCTCTTCTCTTGTCTTCCTGGACCATTCTCTTGACTTCACCATGTTTGTAACCACACCAGTAAATGTCTAGAAGGAGCTGTATCACAGTCATTTTAAAGCTGCCTAATCGGTGCTTATTATGCTTTATTGCTGCTCCGTGACATCCACAGGTGTTTTCAATACCTGATTGAAAACACTTGAATGAACCTCTGTTCTTCAGAGTGGTAGTCTTTAAGGGGTTGAATAATTGTGTCAATGAAGAATTCACAAAAGAAACATTTACTACTGTATTACAAAACCAATTGATGTCATTTTAGTTGCATATGGTTCTTTAAAAAGTCCTTGTAGGATTTCATTCTGAATACAATTACAAATGTACACTAAATTCCCTAAAACCCTTTACAGCATTGGGGGTTGAATAATTTTGAACATAACTGTATATATATATATACACACACATTGCACCTGTGGGTCAGCACCTGTCTTCTCTGCTTTATGGCAAAAACTAAATTTCCTGTGCCCTGGTGTAGAGTTCCAAAAATATAAATGTCTTTAAAAAGTCCTGTGGGACACACTCAGGGTCTTGTAAAACATACAAGTTTATTGATTTCTATTAAAAGGACAAAATATTGACTTTTCAGTCCATGGAGGCTGTTATCAAGGTTACAAAAAACTTATATATATTATAAATACCATATATATGTCTTATATAAGACAGCATTTACATTAGAGAAATAAAATCCCACTTACCAAGTCCACCTCACCGGTGTGTGCCTAGAAGTGTCACTGCTAATGTGTCGTGGAATATCACGTGCATGTCAGTCTCCCCCGTCGTGGAGATGCATTGCCAGAGCAACCCAGAGGGTACACATTATGACTAGATAAGATAAAAGAATGTCTCATATTTTTTGTAACCTTGATATAGATAGATAATTATAAGTGCTCTATCGTTCCCCGCACTTTGGGGAATCAAATTTCCCCACCTCGCAGTGACTTCAGCATTCCCCTCAGGGTCCCCGGAGTGCAGGTAAAACCCTTTGCAAACCTGCCAAACACCCACCGAAAACCTGCCACAAAAAACACGCCAAACATGTTGGAAAAAGCCACCAAGCCGCCGTTCACAGTGCAGACCAGCCGCCGGAAAAAGTCGACCACCTGACGAACGGGGTAAAAAGAAAAAAAAAGTGTCAAAATTGAAACGCTGTTTGCAAAAATACTACTGAACAAAAATGCCTGGAATTTACATATAAGATCCTATGAATGATATTAAAAAAGGTTTGTTAAGGAAAAAAAAAAAAACGCCTTAAAAAAAAGAGATTTTTTTGCCAAAAAGCCCCCTGAAAATTACCTAAAAGCTCCTAAAAAAAAAAAAGAAAATCTATATATAAAGAGACTTTTTACTGCATATTAAAATAGTAAATGGTTTATTAGATATTTAATATAAACGGGAATATTTTTAACATTGAAGCCTATGGGGTTCGCCTGAATAAACCTGCCGAATGAAAACACTGAACAGCAGGGCACTTCGGCAAGGTGTTCTCTGAATAGATTAACCATTGCTTCTCTATGGGGGATTTCACTGCCCTCGAACAAGCACTGTACTTGCTGGCAGTTCGACAAAATTTGGCCAACTGTCTGCTCTCTGAATAGCCGAATGGTTCCGAAATGTCACCATACGGGGAAATTCCCTGTTCTGAGACATTTCGGGGCTAGATCGACTCTCTCGGAATAACTCCTTAACTTTACCCCTAACATATATATTATATACAGAGCTGATAGGCATCATATAAACAATATCTATGAGTTAATGATAATTAGGATATTATCATTATATCAAGACAATCCACCATAATTTTTTTTTTGCTCTCTGCGATAATTTCTTAGTGAGAACACCCATTGAAAAGCAGCTGTGTTAGCGAAAATCAAATCTATTACATTTAGTCTTTGCGTAATGTGGTAATGTATGCAGCACGTTTGTGTTTTATTACAATAGTTACACATGTACTACACAGCTAGCTCGTATAATTTATTTTATATTTTCAGCAATATCTCATATAGTACATTGTAGGCAATACGTGTTCCAGAACATTGGACAATTTTATTAAAATTTGATTGATATGTAGAGTACATTAACTTTTTGGCTCCAGATTTAATGACCCTCTCTGGAAATTAATTGGTTCCTATATTTTCTGCAGGTGCCTAACATAAAGGGTGGAAGTGGGACACAGAATACGGCACTATTGGTATATGTAGTATACATGGTAAACCACATTTTGAAAGTGGGAGAATTGTTGTCCTGGTGTATAATGAGAGCTGCGGAACGTCAATGACAGTCTCTATCAATATATTACATTATATAGGCTCCATAACAACAATTCCCCTTTGTGCATAGATTGCGATTCATTCATGTGCTGTTTTTAGAGGATAGCAATCTACAAACCATCTACAGTATAACTGGTGTAGCCAAGAGTCTTTATAGTCAGTTGTAGGAAAAGAAGCAATCCAAGCGCACCAGTTTTGGTTCAAAGCTTTAATGGAGCATTTCAGCAAATAACGTTTTGCTTGTAAAACATCTTTTGTCAAAGCCTGCTATACAGCTGATACGTTGCTTGCTTGGATGCTCCCTTAAAGCTTTGAACCCCAACTTGTGGTCCTGGATCCCTTCTTCTCCTGCTATTCTGTACTAAGGGTTGCCTCCAGTTGCACCCAGACACAAGAGTTTCATTTATATTATGTTGCGGCTGGTTTTGCACCGAACCCGGACTTCACCCACAGTGCGCTGACATCTTGATGATGTCAATGATGTCAGAAACAGGGCTTCCTCCCATCTGACAAGGAATTTCCTATACAAGAGATGCAGGGTCCTTCGCTCAGCGCACAGGGAGAAAATGGCTCAGCAGAAAAAAGGTTAGATACACCCTTGAGCACATGCTAAAAACTCTTGCTTCTGGAGAGCTGAGAAAAACAAGGCCTTAAAAACATCAGCCAAGGTATCGATAGTCTCATATTCTTAACCCCTTGCTGCCGAGGACCTCCCAACAGCAAGGCAGTCCTCAAAACCGAGGGGCGGCATAGCATTTCCCTCAGACTCTGAGGCCAGGGCCGATCTCATCAATGGCTGCTGTGGGACCATTTGATTTCAGGCAGTCTGATGCCAATCAATGACGAGCTTTGAGCAAGCATACTGGGAGTTGAACGTAGGCGGGAATAGGGGGCCAGCAGGGCATGCTATGCAGCCCCCTAGCGTTTAGATCCAACCGCCATATGGGCATCATAGCACGCACAGCAGCAGAAACAGATTAAAGTATTTTTGAGATATGACTTGGAAAGCCAATTGTTACCTACTATAGATTTCATGAAGAGAAGTACACAAAATACACAAAAAATAAAGCCATGAAACTATTTAATTGATGGGGACAACAACTTAAAAACAACACTATCAGGTCTATTCAAAGAAAGGTGAAACTCAGGAGAATGACTGGAAAAGTGAAAATTCTAGGTCAAAATATCCAAACCAGAAAAATCCTCCCATTTATCTCACTTCTCAAATTGGCTATTTGGTCTAGAACGTTCTCTTCTCCTGCCAATTCTCCTGGTTTTCACCTTTCTCTGAATAACTGTCACATTCGCTGTCCCGCTCACCCCTCACAACCGTGGTGGGAATCCTTTTGGACAGACTTCTAGACCCTCCGATCCTTGAATGGTCGGGACCACTATCCCTATCAGTCCCAGTCAAAGAGAATAGACAGACCAAGAATAATGAGAACAGTTTAGTCACAGCATGTTTAGAGATCAAGTTGTCGCTGAGCCACAAAGGGTTAACCTTATTGAGAAGCGGAAAGCAGTCAGGAAGAGGTTTAGGCAGTGTGCTCATACACCAGGGGTTAACATAAGCGTGGTCATACAAACGTTCCGAGTTGGCAACAGAGAGGGTTTTCATACAGGCAGATTTGGCAACAAACAAGGTCATCATACACTCCGATTCGGCAACAAGACAGATCGATGGATAAACTGAGTCAGCGCTAAGCTGGGCAGACTTACACTCTGTATTAGTGTTATGCGCGGTAGTTAAACACTCTGGGTCAGCGTGGTTCAAACGCAGTAAGCGCTCTGAGTATGCTTTAGGCACAACAAACATACAGGCTTGGTCAGAAAAAGAATGGTCAGAAAGGCAGTCCAAGTCAGCAACAATCAGGGTCCTCATACAATCCGGTTCAGCAACAGAGCAAAAGAATCTGTGAATCACTAAGGAAAATACACAGGCGATGTGGGAACTAACTCCACGTCAGGGCGATGAGTCGATTTGCGTGCCCTGCATTTAAGACCGGCTGCTCCGCGTCATCATGCCGTGCCCCACCCCTCTAGACACAGGAACGGCCGTAACTTCTGGCAACTGGCCAGCCAGCGATGCCGCTGAGTGCCCAGACCCCCCCTGAAGGTCCGCAGGTGACTGAGGATGTCACAAATTCAAGAACTAATATATATATATATATATATATATATATAAAGATATACGGGGTATAATGACAGTCTGGCATGTCTATTAATCCAAACTCTCACCCTTGAGATTATCCCCCAATTAATTACTCCAAGAATAACCTCTACGTAGGTGTAAAGCACAGTGCACACTCATTTGTTATATATTGTATGTTTCTCTCAAAGCAAATCCCATTCACTCTCCTACGAAATAAATTTGCAGCATTTTTCATTTACCTCACTGAAGAATTTTACAACAAAAAAAAGGAGAAGGAAAAATAATGTGAGATTCATGTTGTCATTTCAGGGAAGCATTATGCAAACTGATTGTGACAAACATTACATTTAATGACAGTAATTTTGGTAAAGTACCTGCAAATGTAACACCTTCCAAAACACTGTTCTTGCGACTGACCTAAAAATGTGACTCCAGATACATTTTGTTTATTCAGCATTCAGATATCTCTACTCTTTCCATCGCTGGAAATGGCTACCACATTTAAAAAGTAGTAATCCAGTCCCTCTTGATTTCTCAAGCATTCCTTCTAGCACAAAGCCGCTTTCTGTTTCATTCTGTTGCCAATAGAGTCTTGTTGCCCTAATCTCTGCAGAGTTGTCATAAATCATCCCTAAATCTTTCCAACCTGAGGTCACAGTTGGATTTAACTTAGTTGGGCCTCACAATCCTTGGAGATTAAGAATCAGATCATGCTATAGATGTGAGCAGCATTTATTTTGCTGTCTTTAGAGCCCAGTGAAATTCTATGCGCTCCTCTTTTTCTTCAGAAACTATAGCTATGACAGGCAAGATATGCTGAATATATATATATATATATATTTCAAGTCTATTTTCCAATGCATTGCAATTAAATAATACATAGAGGGTGCAAAGGTAACATTAAAAAAATAGTATTTGACATAACACACACAGAAACAGCTACCAAGCAGTGGATCAGTCGCTTAAGAAGGGATCTGTTGTTCTGTATGTAAGTGATCTCCCTCAACTGATGCTCCATCTATGGTTAATATATTTTATGTTGGTTTAGTAGTCTGCCGATCCCTCTATGAGATACCTTATAGACCATATTATGGTTTGATTATAGACAGACTAACAGAGTGCAATCAGAAAGTATTCAGACCCCTTCACTTTTTTGTTTCAAACGTTTGTTAAACTTGTTTACATTTTTTTTTTACATTAGAAACATAGAAACATGGAAAATGTCGGCAGATAAGAACCTTTCGGCCCATCTAGTCTGCCCAATTACATGGATACTTTACCTGGATTTATCTTTTGTTTAGGATAGCCTTATGCCTATCCCATGCCTGCTTAAATTCAATCACTGTTTTGGCCTCTACCACTTCTACTGGAAGACTGTTCCATGTATCCACCACCCTCTCAGTAAAATAATGCTTCCTGATGTTACTTTTAAACCTTTGCCCCTCTAATCTAAGACTATGTCCTCTTGTTTTGCTACTTTGTTTCCTTTTAAATATACTCCCTTCCTCTACCTTGTGGATTCCCTTTACGTATTTAAATGTTTCTATCATATCTCCTCTGTCTTGTCTTTTTTCCAAGCTGTACATGTTAAGATCATTAAGCCTTTCCTGGTAACTTTTCTCCTTCAAGCCGTACACCATTTTAGTAGCCCTTCTCTGAACTCTCTCTAAGGTGTCTATATCCTTCTGGAGATACGGTCTCCAGTACTGCACACAGTACTCCAAGTGAGGTCTCACCAGTGCTCTGTACAGTGGCATGAGCCTTTTCCTACTGCTAATACCTCTCCCTACACAACCAAGCATTCTGCCAGCATTTCCAGCTGCTCTATTACATTGACTACTTACCCTTAGATCCTCTGAAATAATGACCCCTAAATCCCTTTCCTCAGATGTTGAGGTTAGGACTGTATCAAATATTTTATATTCAGCCCTTGGGATTTACGTCCCAGGTGCATTATCTTGCACTTATCCACATTAAAAATCAATTGCCACAACTCCGACCCTTGTTTTAGTTTACCTAAATCATTTGTCATTTGGCTGATCCCTCCAGGAACGTCAACCCTGTTGCAAATCTTTGTGTCATCATCAAAAAGACATACTTTACCATTAATACCTTCTGCAATATCACTAATAAAAATATTAAAGAGAATGGGTCCAAGTACTGACCCCTGAGGTACCCCACTGGTAACAAGACCTTGCGCCGAATAAACTCCATTTACCACAACCCTCTGTTGCCTGTCACTCAGCCACTGCCTAATCCATTCAGCAATATTGGAATCCAAGCTCAAAGATTGCAATTTATTGATAAGCCTTCTATGCGGAACAGTATCAAAAGCCTTACTGAAATCCAAATAAGCAATGTCTACTGCACCACCTGTGTCTATTATTTTTGTTACCCAATCAAAAAAATCAATAAGATTAGTTTGGCATGATCTCCCTGAGGTAAACCTATGTTGTTTCTTGTAATCTATGTGTTTTTAGATGTTCAACAATCCTTTCCTTTAACATGGTTTCCATTAATTTCCCCACTACTGACGTAAGACTAACTGGCCTATAGTTCCCCCGATTCCTCCCTACTACCCTTCTTGTAATAGAAAACTAACCTCCCTGACGGTCTGATTCTGTCATATTTTATGTCAGAATCTGTACCATTTTTTCATCCCCCTGGTGGTTTTCGCGAGTGTGGTTCGGGGTTAAATTTCAATGCTTAAAGCGGTAACTTATCGCGAGAAGGGAACCAGGAAGCAGGACGCCATGATCAGACAGAGGTGAATGCGATTGCGGGTGGTCAGCGAGGGAGCGCAGGTACAGGTATGTATACAGCCAGAGTGTGGCTCGTGGTTACCGCTTTCAGCATTGCAATTTAACCCCGAACCACCTCGGGAAAACTGCCTGGGAGGTTAATCTACAATCAATACTCCATATTAAGAATTTGGCTATGATGCACCATGCTTTGCACACCAGTGCCCAGATCACAACCTGGCCACAACCTGTCCACAAAGCACAGTGCTTGAGCCATACAGCATAATGACTCGAGCACCGTGCATAATTTTACCTTGCTTTATTCCTTCCTTGGACATTGCACCAGGTTACTGTACATTGCCATCTCTTATACTTTGTATGAGAAATGCTAATGTGGCCCCAGCAGTTGGAGACCAATCTATCCCACCCTGCTCGTTCTCCATCTACGTTCAGGTTTTAATAAAGTTTCTCAGACCCTGGTGTTCAGTTATTGCAGTTCTGCACCTAGTGCTGATTGCTTTGGACTAGGTTTTCAATAAATATCATATATCTCTGTATGTTGCTGTATTCCGCATTCTCTCAACCCTGACTTTCTCCCAGTCCTTGAAAAACATCCACAAAGCATGAACCAATCACAAACATTCACCATTGACCAAGCACAACCCTGTCTTTAGCTCACATGACTTGTGCTGCACAGAGATGGTGGGGAAATACTGGGAAATATTTATTGTCAGTCTTCCACTGCTTGCAGACAGAGGAAGTGGTGGACTATATCTGCCTCAGAACCAAGGCATATGGAGTAAGGGATTTTTTGTCGGGTTTTAACAAAAGTGTTAAATGATTTTGCAAAAGCAAAGTCACTTAACTCCAGTCATAGAGAGCCATTCATTTCAGAATACTGTCTCAAGCCAAGAATTTCTTACTACGTTGGAATAGCTCACTGTTCTCCCTTCCAACCATTAGCAGTAGCTCATATACAGAATAACAGTATAGAAGCCATTGATGTACAATAAGGAGCTGCTAAATCCGAGCCACAATCAAGGCTCATGGCAAGGTCAGAATGTACCGGCTGGGTGGAGTAGAGATAACATCACTGCTTTATAACCGTGGAGACACAGGTTCGAATCCCAGCAAGAGCACCTCTCCAGTAAGTGTCCTTGGGCAAGACACCTAACGGTACATACTCACCACCCAGGACATACTTGAAAACAAGAGAAATCTCAATTAATCCTTCCTGGTAAAATACTTTCTCAAAAAACAAAAATAGGGTCAAGAAAGGACTCCCTTGTTATATCTCATACTCACAACAGCAGGGAACAATGCATTTGATAAATGTATAGAATGTGAAACCTGTAGGGGCACCATTATATTAATATTTTGGTTTCCTGAACTATTTATTGAAAGAGCAGTCTTTCTGTTAGGTTTATTTCCAAAATAATTTTCTCTTCTACTGTAATAATCCTGAGTGGGAGTTAAGCACAATCCTGTCACATTGCACCGAGTACAAGATGTTCTACAGATTAAAAAGACTTATTTTTCAGTGAGTCAAAGAACTCAAACAACAGATACATCGGGTTACTCGAAATCTGTTCAATAACGAAGAACAAGATAAACATTTTTGTTATATATTGGATTTTTTTGTGTGTAATATACATGATGTTAAAATGCCAAATATCATCGAGTAGCACAGAATTGGATACACAATCTACAAATCACTTGACAGCATTTTAATACATCTTACATCCCTGTGATAATGTTTATCTGGGCCTGTATGATGTATTCCACATCTTACGAGATCATGACAAGAATCTGTTTATTCAGACTGGAAGAAAAGTACCTGTGGGACTGAAAATTTTGCTTTTCCCAGCCATGGTGAGTTCTTTTATTCAGAGTGGTTTGTCTATAGGTAGCTTAAATCATTGTATTTTTTTTAAAAAAATATATATATATATTACTTTCTCATATCAGATTTCAAGAAAAGTAAAATATAGATGTAGCCGCATGAAGAACATTTGAAGATCAGTATCTGTTATTTTATCATACATTAAGTATTATCCTCTCAGTGGTCAAAACCTGTCGCCTGGTGTCCCTGTTAATGAACTAATTAAGAAGTATGTGAAAATGCAAATACTACTAAAAGTAAGTCTTGGTATTACAAGATTCACAGCAAGACCCACAAAACCAATTTTCCTTCTTCTGGAATATCTATATTTTCTAGTCTGAAAAATATTCATAAATTTTTCTTGTCTTACAAATTTCACTGCATATTTTATTTATTTTATTTATAAAAGGATTTTACCAGGAAGGATACATTGAGATTTCTCTCGTTTTCAAGTATGTCCTGGGTTCAAGAACATTGAGTGGTTACAGAAATACAAAATAGTAAAATGCAAGATATTAACACAAAACCAAATATACAGATTAACAGAAAAATAAATATGGAGGAAATAAAGTCATTATGTTACATGTTTACAGGTGCATTTCGTATTGAGGTATGTTAATAGGGAAGTCTTAAGGGACTTTAGACTGGGGGAAGATTTGACGGCGTCTGGGAGGTTATTCCATATTTGCGGTGCTCTGTAGGAAAATGAGGATCGAGCCATTTCTTTTTGTATTGCAAGTAAGGTGCTGGTCCTGGATCTGAGGTTATAGGATGAGGGAACTGCCGGGGGAAGCAGCATATTCAGGTAGGGTGGTAGCTTCCCAGAAAAGCTCTTAAACACCAGGTTGGAAAGGTGAAGGGTGCGTCTAGAGTCCAGTGATGGCCAGTTTAGTTCTTTTAACATGTCACATTGGTGTGTCATGTAGTTACATTGTAGCACAAAGCGACAGAATGAGTTATACAATGTAGTAAGTTTCTGGAGGTGTGTTTGCGGGGCGGCTGCATACACTACATCTCCGTAGCCATATGAGGGCTGTAAATATATTTTAATACTGATAATGCAAAGGTGGACACAGCAAGTAAAAAGGTCACTCAGCCATCATATTTTAAATCATTTCGCTATGGTATCGGAAGGACAGCAAGTGTGGCATCAGTCAGATGTGTGACCCGACGGTTTAAACATAATTTGACATTTGCACATAAAGGGATATTTTAGTTTTTACAATCAAAAACACAATTAGAGGTTTTTGTTTGCTTGAATGGCCATTGAAGCGCAAGCTCACTCGCCACATCACGGCACCTCTTGGTAGAGAGAGTACCTAACTAATGTAACCAAAAGCCGCTCCTCTCTGAGCTTACGCTTCAATGGCCATTTAAGCTGACAAAAACTTCTGTGTTTTGTTGCACATGGATTGTATAGAAACGAGCTCAGATGACAACTTTTATTCTTGCTATAGTGCGTATAACCAGTCTGATAGCATTTCACACATCAGGACTTTCAGGCCAGTCCCATTACACTAGGCACCTAGTTTTCCCATTTTTGTATGTTTTTCATCCATATCTTGTGACTCTGCGATTCTAGGCCACATTGTGTGACATATTTTTATCCATACATACTAATAAAGGTTATATTTTACGATATTTCCCCTGAATCCCCATCCTGTACACGCACATATGTTGATACGTTCCAAGGGGTTACCCCCCCCCCCACACACACACTTGATTAGAGGACTGGGCTATAGTTTCCTTATGAATTCCTCTGGTTTCTCTGGTTCTACCAGTCGGTAGCACCATATTGGTTGCATCCAATCTTTGTAACCCATGTCGTCTCCACATATTTTGAGTTACACAGAACCTGCGCAGATTGATGGACTGGGGTTGCACATGCATTCCTTTCTCTTTCCAAAGTGATCAGTGTACACTCGGCACTTAGGGGCCTCCTTCCTACCCCCAAAACGTTTCTCAAGTTTCTTTCAGTGGAGATACATGTGGTGGCAATAGGGCACGCAGGCAACTGAGAGTGACTTCCTGCTTTGGATTTCTGCTCCTAGAACCATGACAAGAAAGAGCTAACACGTACTGAAAAGTTCCATCCAATGCAACAAAATGCAAACATACTGGGCCCTATTACAATCGTCGCGCAATTGCGCTCGTGCAGCGCAGTTTTCTTTACGCACGGCAAAATGCGTTACCGCATGAAAAGTAACCGGGTATTGCAATCCTCGCACATTTACTCATCCGTCAAAAAGTAACGTTCGGAAAAACAACGTGCAAAACAAAGTGTAATACGCCCGCAGTAACGTTGCGCACGTAAATCAGTGTGCGGACTGTTTTTTTTCACGGGATTCAGCCAATCAGAATTAAGAACCTTAATTGACATCAATTTACCTTAATTGACTCACTTACGTTTTTGCGCCTTTAAAAATAAATCTGATTATACATGCTGCAGCAATAACAAAAATATGCATGAATTCACAATTTTTTGGTTTGGGTATGTGTAGAATGTGTAACAATACTGTGCTGTATTTTTGTTTTTGGTGCTGGTGTTTTTCGTTTCGGCCAGAACGTTCCGATTTGCAGTTACCACCAGCTTTTCAAAGACGTTAAAATTATGCGCGCAAACATCGTTCGTAAAAAATTGTGCATCGATTGAAATACCATCCGCGTAACGAATTTGCGCTCACAATGTTAAGTATAGGATGCGCACAGTTCATCATGCTGGCGCAAGTCCATCTGCGTTAAACTATAACGCGCATCGTTTGCGCGAACGTTGAAATACGACGTTCTGCGCAAATAGTTTTGCACTCGCGCAAATGCGCGCGCGCAAAACAAATGCGCGAAGAATGTAATAGGGCCCACTGTATTAAGTAAAAAAAAGGAATTGAGTATTAGTTATCGTACTGGCAGGTGTTTATCTCCCTGTAATGGAGTGATCACATAACAAGAAAAGACAGACACAAGCTATACATATGGTTTTCATTCACCTGATATCCACCTCTTCACGAATTCATTTAGCCTCTAGCTGCCATAGTTTCCAGCTAAAAACGATCAAAATATTTGGAACCGTTATTTGTCCTAATGTTTACTAATATTTTCTGTAAATCTTTATTTTTTAAAGATGAAACATCTGCCAGGATTACCTTTTGCCCCAAATTCAAGTTATCATAACGTCAAACGCATTCATTGTCATGAAATAAATACAGATCTGTGTATTTACCAATGAACCGTTTAATAAATCATCAGATAAATTGGTTATGCCAGTAGCTGTGTAATACAATTAGTCAGCATAGCAGTTAGCCAAATGATTTAAAATAACTAAAAGTACAAGATCACAAGATGATCCCATTTGTCAGCAGAGAGTAGTAAAACAAGACACATTCAAAACAGATGTCTGAATGGGAAGTAATGCATGATTAAATATAAATAATAGATGAAATATACAGGATTAATTTGTGGAGAGGAAGTGAAGTCTCATAATACGATTATCTGTGCCAAATGTTTGAAATATTAAAGTGATAATTTCTTGGTGAGATGACCGATTTGTGTAGATATAAGAAACAAAACACACATGCCCATGTGAGAAAGAGATACTGAAACAAAACCACCATTAGGTTTATCCAGATTAAAGGAAGACATGTTTTGTATTGCAATTTTGCATATAGATTGATATTCTATCATACATTTTGCATTTTTTATTAATTCGTCTCTACTAAACAGAAAACAAAGCCGCTTAGTCGGCATATCACCTACATACAGTAAGCACAGCTAGACCAAGCGTCTGTACTACTCATAGCAATGCAGGCTGCTTTTAAAACCTGTAAATCATCACTGAATTACACACACCATGCCAGTGTTTCCCAAACCTGTGCCCAGGACTTGTTGACAGGCCAGGTTTTCCAGATATCTGAAGCACAGCACAGGTGATATGATTTGCTGCTCAGTGATTGCAGGATTCAGTCTGCATTTCTCCAAGGTGATCCTTAAAACGTGTCCTGATAGAGGGTCCTGAGCACAGGTTTGGGAAAAATTGTACTATGCAGTAAACTCCTTTAAGCCCATCAGAAGCTAGCCATATAATTATATTAGCTCGGTTGTACAGAGTAAAAGGAGGGAAATCCTGCTATTTGCTATTACTGTTTAGAAGCAGAGACTGAGAGAATAGAGCCCGGAGAGGTCAATATCTCGGCACTACACTATGAAAGCAAAATGCAAGTGCAGCACGAAAAGTAAATGATGCTTTAAACCAGGGCTGTCAAACTCTGGCTGCCCTAAAATGTTTCTGAACTACATCTCCCATGATTCCCTGGCCATCTATCACTCTCGCGGCAATCTGTTTACTCTACCCAATGTCTCAACTTCTGGGGTGCTATGAGCTAGTCCAGTGTCCCAATATGGCCTCCTGCTCCCTGGCTGGCTTTAGGGTCTCACCCCATCTGGCGTCTCCCTCCTTCACTGGCCTCGCGCCACAGTCCAGCAACGTGGCATGTCCACATTCAGCCCTACACTGCTGCCCTCTGTGTAGGGCAATCTGTCTCATGCATGTGCGTGCATGCACCGGGTCTGTCCTTCAACAGACAGATATAAGGTGTTTATTCAGTGAATTGCAAACACCTTATCAAAAGGGGAGTGTGTTTGCTAGGTACTTTTTTTAAAAAAAAAAGCCAGTCCAGTCCCGGCCTGAGTGCTGGTTAGTTGTGTTCCTACTCCCTCTGTAATTCCCGTGCACTGGTTCCTGTTATCCCGATATTGACCTTAGGTTGTCTCTTACTTCGTTGTCTGCCACCTGCTCCTGACCTTTGGTTCCCCACTGACTACAATTTGGATTATCCACCTGTATTTTGCTCCGATATCTCTGTTCTTGGGGTCCTAACTGTGACAGTTGCATTCAAAGAATTCTGGGTATTGTAGACAACAACAATGGGGGGGGGGGCTGTGAGTTTGACAGCCCTGCTTTAAAAGGTAATTCTAGTGATCATGTGTAATGCCCTGTTTACCTAATGGCTGATTGCCTCTTGCTACTTGAGCCCATTCTGACATTAAAACCAAGGCACCAAAATATAAATACACAAGCTAAAGCAAAGCGTAATAAAATGTAACCCTTATCTGTAAAATGTAGAACTGGATGAGCTATGATTTCCTGTGTTTAGCTGAGCTCTAGATTTTGAACAATCTTGATGCAGCCGAGTCTTTGCTTATTTTCTGTCTTCAGAAGAATAAGTTCCTTTTTGATAATTAAAATAACATTACTGCATGGTCCTTGGCAGTACATTCAAATGAATTTGCCACCTGATTACTATTTACTGATGTTATCACTTACTATCCGATAAGTATTATTAAATACATGCTGTGCTTGATGTAGTGTGACGATAACAATTCTGTGGTGAGAACCCTACAACATAATGTTTATCCAGCTTGCCTGACACATATGGTCCTATCACCTGGCATGAGCTAAGCCTAGCGTCAGCATGTTTTTGCATTAGCACCAGGTTAATTCAGTCTAGCGCCTGACCAACAGATCATTTGCCTCCCGCTAGAAACGGGAAAAATCACTTAGCGCGTTTCTATTTGCGATTCGTACGCAAACTTACTGTATTTTCCGTGTCCTATACTTAACATGGGGAGCGTTAGAGATCTCTAGAGCTTTTGTAACTAGCAGATCACTTGGTGCCTGAATTTATTTCTGGACGGACGCTAATCGCTACTGCTCAACCCTGGTGCTAACGCCAAAAAAAACACAAGAAACAGGTCCTCGGCTAAAATTAATAGACAATTAACAGGAATGCAGCACAGGTTTTCTCTTGGCCCCATACACCATAGTAATGGATCTGGTCAGCAATGTCACTGCTGGTGCAGTAGGCTCTATTATGATATATATGAATCCTTTATCCACATATATCCTAATTCTAATATATTGCGGTAATTTTAAACAGTTTATGTTGTGGGGGTTATTCATAGTATGTAAGCGGTTGATTATTAAGGTGATCATGTGGACCATGTTTAAAGGGACACATGGATAAGTCTTGCCCTGAAACATTTATTATTTATATGCTGCAGCAGGGAAATTATTGTCACTCACCTGGCCTTCCTTTTGGATCTATTAAACGCATTGTAATGATTCTACATGCTGTTGGGTGGCATATATCATGCAATGCCCATCAGCCTTAATTAATATATATGTGCATATAAACATGGATGATACGGCCACCTAGGAGGATTTTAATAATGTAGGGGTGTGATGGCTCATCGCTGGATGTTTTGATACTTATACGAACTTGTGAGGGCAGAGGAACTGGAAAAAAACAGTTCCATCCTGTACACAACCGCATTAGCGCTGGGTCTTAGCCCGGTTTCCCTAGCACACGCTAAATGGACTACCGCGGACAAAGTGATCTGTTGGTGGGTCGGCAGGCGCTACCTTTTAGCGACTCATGCTAGATTTTTCCATTAGCGATGGCGTTTTAGCTCACACCAGGTGATAGGGCCCATAGTATACTTAAATATCTTTCATTTTCTTCTTTCACCTTTGCACAAAAAATTCTATTTATCTATATCTATGTATCTCTATATCTCTATATATATAAAATGTAATGTCAAAAATTCTGGAAAAATGTGTCTACACTCAATTACGTGATTATTATCAGTATCAGAACTATTTAACCCCAGATCAATCAGGCTTTCGTCCAAACCATTCAACTACAACTGCCCTTTTAAAAGTTTGTAATGATATCCAAGCGGGCATGGAACAAGGAAATCTAACTGGAGCCATCTTCCTTGACTTTGCCAAGGCTTTTGACACAGTAGACCATGGCATCCTATTACAAAAACTTAAAAACTCTGGTATTGGTGATAGTACGTTAACCTGGTTCCAATCATATGTGTCTGACAGGTCTCAATTTGTGTCCATTTCTGACAGCACTTCCCTTCCCCTCCCAGTCACGTGCGGTGTACCCCAAGGCTCGATACTTGGCCCCCTGCTATTCACAATATTCATAAACGATCTGCCCAATGTCTGCAAAGCTTCAACTGTACACATGTACGCAGACGACACGGTAATCTATACCAGCAAACCAAATCTCCCGCAGCTGGAGGCCGTGCTGCAAGAAGAATTCACAGGGGTAGAAAAGTGGATAGCAAATAACAAACTTTTTCTAAATACTGACAAAACGGTTACAATGCTCTTTGGAACAAAACCTAAACTACACAAATTGCAAACACCCCATCTATGTGTTGGGACAAAATCAAACGGCACACTGACCACAGTCACCTCTCTCAAATACCTAGGTATGTGGTTAGACCCTAATCTATCTTTTGGCCCCCACATCGAAAAACTCTCATCTAAACTCTACCCCAAACTAGGTGCCCTGTACAGAAACAAATCCTGCCTGAGCCCCGCGGTAAGAAAGCAGATTGTACAACAAATGCTTATGCCAGCCATTGAATACGGAGATGTAGTGTATGCAGCCGCCCCGCAAACACACCTCCAGAAACTTACTACATTGTATAACTCATTCTGTCGCTTTGTGCTACAATGTAACTACATGACCCACCATTGTGACATGTTAAAAGAACTAAACTGGCCATCGCTGGACTCTAGACGCACCCTTCACCTTTCCAACCTGGTGTTTAAGAGCTTTTCTGGGAAGCTACCACCCTACCTGAATATGCTGCTTCCCCAGCAGTTCCCTCATCCTATAACCTCAGATCCAGGACCAGCACCTTACTTGCAATACCGCAATACAAAAAGAAAATGGCTCGATCCGCATTTTCCTACAGAGCACCGCAAATATGGAATAACCTCCCAGACGCCGTCAAATCTTCCCCCAGTCTAAAGTCCCTTAAGAGCTCCCTATTAGCATACCTCAATACAGAATGCACCTGTAAACATGTAACATAATGACTACATTTCCTCCATATTTATTTTTCTGTTAATCTGTATATTTGGTCCTGTGTTAATATCTTGCATTTTACTATTTTGTATTTCTGTAACCACTCAATGTTCTCGAACCCAGGACATACTTGAAAACGAGAGAAATCTCAATGTATCCTTCCTGGTAAAATCCTTTATAAATAAATAAATAAATAAATATAGTTGATCATCGCTCCAACGCATGAATGTTAACACATATTTAAAGCTGGAAATTACTGATATACGTTTACTTTCTCTCTAACTTTTCTGTATATTTTTAAATAAATCACTTGCTACATGAGTAACATAGAAAGGGTTAATTTTAACTTTACTTTAAAATTGGGATACCAGGCACCCAGTCTCAGTTTGCAATTTTTTTTTGCTTTACGTGTCTTCTTCCTTTCATCTCCCATTGCGAGAGGGATATATTTCATCCCAATATGTTCCAGACTTCTCAACTAAAGTTAAGATTTCAACAATCTGGTCCCACTCATGTTACTAGAAATTGAATTTCAGTTTTCAGCTGGTGGGCTGGACGCTTTGAATGATATGCACAGGTCAGGCAGTAAATCAGAGTGACATGTTATAATCCGACTATAGTTTCTTCACTTTCTGTTTTGATCCAAATTCATATAATGCAGTTTCCTCTCAAAGGTTTAAGTATTTTCAAAGGTAGTTGGTCCCTCATGTTTCCTTCGGTGTGTGTCCCACAATAGAAACATATATTCCGCTTTAGGAAAAAGGCATAAAATATTGCAATGGAAAAAGCACAGGTAGTCTTAAAAAAAGAGATACTTCAAACAAATATTTTTGTAGGGGTAAAGGATTGTATATATTAGAACAGCATACACTATATTGTCAAATATTATTTCTCTGTTACTGCAACACAATATAGCAAGATCAACATAGAGCTATTGTACAAAAGAAAGGAGATAAAAATAGATTAATTTTCTTGTGTTTCGGTTGAAAACTAGCACAATGATGGAGTGCAAAGAGTTATGTTAATAGTAAATAATCATGTTGGATGCAAGTGGCAAGTGAGTCTGAAAGTGATTTCGCAAAATACCAAAAGGAAACCCTCGCTCAGAAATACAGGTAGAGATGAGAAAAAAGAGTTACCAAGGTATAGGTCACTTTTCTCCTAGCAGCACATTAATAGCTTCTATACAAATATAGGAGACACTATTTTGCTGTAACCTAGTACTTCTCTAAGAAGGTGCATAATTATGAATTTAAAATCAGATTAAAGGTTCACTTTTCATGTTTACTGGTGGGAGACTTAGTTCTACTCACCTTTTTTTGCACAACTATCACCTTTTCCATTTTTACACCATTCTGATGTTGCATGTTTCAGGTTAATTGCGGGTAAATATATTAGCAGGTGGATGGAAAAAACTGTCGGTCTCTGCTTATATAGGGTTAAGATCAGTAGCAGCTACACCTGTAGGTATTTGGACATCACCCAAGCCATATTGTCTGCTTCCATTTCTAAATAGGACACTGTATACCAAGAGAAGCAACCGTAGCTGAGAGCTGGGTGGTGAGTAACATACAACTTTTTATTTCTTTATGGTGTTTTTTGACTGTGAATTAGCTTAGCTGTCTACTCTTGTTAGAAAAAAATACTTTGTATATGGAGTAGGTTTTTGTTTATTTCTGGTTTGATTAACAGTTTAACAAAAAGAGTACCTTAACTGTAATCCTATTCTGAAGTGAAAATAAAGGACACTGTAAATGTCTCAAGTCGCTGTCTCAGCAGTGGACTTATCACAGAAGACAATGAACCTTCGTAGTCCATGTATGCAACATCCTGTTGACACTATGCAAACTATGTGTCCTCTGCCAGGTTCTTCACTCCCTATGCATCGCTCCAATTTAGGTGCTTCACATCATTTGCCAGGACTGCCTCCACTTGTGCATTACTTACCAGGTCCTCATTAGAAACATAGAAAATGTCGGCAGATAAGAACCTTTCGGCCCATCTAGTCTGCCCAATTACATGGATACTTGACCTGGATTTATCTTTTGTTTAGGATAGCCT
The DNA here is from genome assembly GCA_009667805.1 of Leptobrachium leishanense. Taxonomy (NCBI): domain Eukaryota; kingdom Metazoa; phylum Chordata; class Amphibia; order Anura; family Megophryidae; genus Leptobrachium; species Leptobrachium leishanense. Next base: position 91,397,650 of record CM019066.1, read on the forward strand.
TATGCCTATCCCATGCTTGCTTAAATTCAATTACTGTTTTGGCCTCTACCACTTCTACTGGAAGACTGTTCCATGTATCCACCACCCGCTCAGTAAAATAATGCTTCCTGATGTTACTTTTAAACCTTTGCCCCTCTAATCTAAGACTATGTCCTCTTGTTTTGCTATTTTGTTTCCTTTTAAATATACTCCCTTCCTCTACCTTGTGGATTCCCTTTACGTATTTAAATGTTTCTATCATATCTCCTCTGTCTCGTCTTTTTTCCAAGCTGTACATGTTAAGATCATTAAGCCTTTCCTGGTAACTTTTCTCCTCCAAGCCGTACACCATTTTAGTAGCCCTTCTCTGAACTCTCTCTAAGATGTCTATATCCTTCTGGAGATACGGTCTCCAGTACTGCACACAGTACTCCAATTGAGGTCTCACCAGTGCTCTGTACAGTGGCATGAGCACTTCCCTTTTCCTACTGCTAATACCTCTCCCTACACAACCAAGCATTCTGCTAGCATTTCCTGCTGCTCTATTACATTGACTACTTACCCTTAGATCCTCTGAAATAATGACCCATTCTCCTACATGTCAGTCTAGTGACTCCCTGCAGACTACATGTCAATATAATATTTGTCTTTTACAACGCAGCTGCGTACTGTGTCAATTGCAGGCAACACCCAATCATTCTTCACGTTAGAGTACTAAGTCAGCTGCCCTTTTCCCTTCTCAGCCCAATGTGGGTTTTGTTGCCTTTCAGTACATTTCAATTCTTTAGTGATTCTTGTGATCTTCCAATTTGGCTATAGTTTTGTCTCTCCATTATATACCTCTGTGATCCTGACCATGGCTTGTTATTTGTCCATTATACATTACACTATTTTACTGTAACTTAGTACTTCTCTAAGAAGGTGCATTATACCTTTGCTTGTCTAGCCCGGCCGTTACAAGGATTGGTTCCTTAGGTCTGTACTGTCAGTTATCCTTAGGAGTTTGCTTTCTCCCGGTGTTCTGTGCGTTGGGTCAGCAGCATACCAATCTAGACAACTTTATTATAAATCCTTAGTATACTCTGTAAGTATGCCTGTAAGGTCCTTCACTGGGTAATTTTCTTGGCTGGATGAGCCAACACTATACAATAATAGCCTGAAGATGCCATTCACCGGAGAAACAGATCAATAATAATAATATGTCTTAATGAATACTGAGTGTGGAAGGGCTGGTTATTTTTTGATCCAGCTTTTCCAGTTACTAGTTCTTCTCACTTCTAATTATTTTTGTTTTTAAATCCTGAAAGTATTAGGTTTAGGCAAGAAAAGGAAAAGGAAAAAAAAACAACACACACAAAACCTTTGAGATTAACTATATGATATGTCAACCAATTCTCACAGAATGTGGAATTAACTGTGAAGGTTACCGTTTCTCATGATAGGAATGTAATGCTCTCAGTTTACAGTGTTGATATATTTACACAAGCCTTCTGTTTTTTTACACTACAAATATGTTTCTATTTTTCTACATCAGATAACTATGTTTTCTTGATTTTCCTTTTTTTCTTCCCTTGTAAAATATAATGTATCCCAGTTGGCTCTCAGGAGATATATATTTCTTAAAAAAGGATTTAGTTTGTACTAGTTTTACTTTGAGTACAAACTCAATGTTAGTATAGATTACACAAAATATTGCTACTAAGCAAAAGCTCCTCTTTTTATACCACCTTTATAATAGTTTGTCCATCATCTGCTTTCTTTTCATTAATATTTTTTATTAACACTAGTCATTTTCAGGTCTATAACAGAACTCGGGTGTGTGTGTGTGTGTGTGTGTACTGTACAAGACTGGAAGGTGTGACTAAATATTGACCATGGCCACTAGCCTTCTACACCAGATAAACAGATTACAAATTTTTGTACACAAATCTTGTCCTGCTAGAAGTGTTTCTCACGCTGCGCCAACTTGGCTTCGATGACACCGCTCTCTTCCTACCTCTCTCTTCACTCCTTCAGTGTCTCCTTTGCCAGTGCCTCTTCACCACCGGTTCCTCTCTTGGTTGGAGTACATCATGGCTCTCTCCTGGGTCCCCTACTCTTCTCTATCCATACTGCCTCTCTGGGCTACCTCAGTTCTTCCTATGGACTCCAATATCATCTCTATGCTGACGACACCCAACTCTACCTTTCCTCCCCCGATCTGTCTAATCCTGAATTGGACCATGTTACTGCCTGTCTGTCAGTACTTAACGTTCAAGGAGAGGAATTTAATGTCAGAAATCATTATGGGGGTAAAAAAGGGAATGAGTGACAACCATCCTTCCCACGTCCTCAACCCTGCCCCGTTCCACCACCCCCAGCCTCATTACAAGGGGGAGGGGGTAGAACAGGGTGCAAAAGCATAAAAACTTAAATAGCTGAAGAGGAGGGTATAGCCATGAGGCAGGAAGGGTAGAAGACAGAAGATATGGTCGTACCGGGCCAGGCCAGAGGGGTAGAGAGGAGAGAAGAGAGGAAGAGAGACATAGAGAGGAGAAGGAAGAACAATATGTGCCGAACGGATGGGTCAACCAAAGGAACGGAACCCTGAAGGCGGAGATGAGCACGGGGTAGCCAGTGATACAGGAGTAAAAAAACCTTTGTCACTGGCTCTCCGAATCACTGCCACGCTTAACACCAATCGTAAAATACAACCACCATAACATGCAAATCCTAAAAGACAGAACAGTATACTTATTCAACATAGAACTATATTAGGGCCGTAGCCCTATAAAACCTGAAGTAAAAGGCACAAGCCCCCTCGTGGGTGCAAATGAGTTGAGCTAGCCTTCAGTCCCCAGCCGGTGACCATCACCTAGGGAGTCGAGGGAGGGAGCTCAGAGGTAATAGCTGAGCGGGAGCATCCGGGGCCTGCAGACCTAACTGGCGCAAAACATCCTGAGACTTGTACAGGTGTGTGCAAGAATATGTGCAGCCATCTTTGTGAACGAGAATGCGGAATGGGAATCCCCAAGAATAGCGAATGTCGTGGGAGCGCAGCAGCTCAGTGACGACTCTCCATTCCCTGCGTTTAGCTAGCGTCGACGGGGCAAGATCTTGAAAAAACTGCACCTGCCATTCCTCGTACTCCATTTGTTGATCACGAGCCGCACGAAATAAAGCTTCTCTTGTAGAAAAATAATGCAGCCTGGCCACCACATCGCGCGGTGGGGCATTTTGGCTGTTTTGTGCTCCCAGTGTACGATGGATCCAATCAATCATATACCTGGCTGGCGATAATGCGGATAGAAGCCTCTTCATGATACCAGTAAAGATGGCATCTAGCAACTCCAGCATCACCAATTCGGGCAGGCCCCTAAGCCTAACGTTATTGCGTCGGGACCTATTAGATAAGTCCTACAAGGCATCTTCCAAAGTCTCAACCCGTGCTGCTAACGTCTCCGCGTGGTGTGCAAGCACATTGCACGTGTCTGCAAAGGCCTCTGCAGATTCCTCTAGGTGTGCTGGGCGGGTCCCGATTACCTGGACCTCCGCTGTGAGTGCCCTCGTATTGCACGCCAGCTCCTCCGAAATGAAAGCCTCCAGGCGCCGGATGTCCTGGCGGGTCGCCGGGCCCGCGTCCTGCTCCATCTCAGAAGCGCCCGAGTCGGGGATAGGCTTCTCCCGTCTTCCCGCGAGGGGCTGCCACCATCTTGAGGCCTAGTCATCGTGCAGGTCCTTGGGGTAAAAATCGGCAACACGGTCGCGCCATCAGGCTGTTTCTTCGGTGGCTTCATAGCTCCTGCGGGTGTTCCCTGTCCCTCCACAGCTGAAAATGGGCAATATACAGTATATGGTGGTAGTCTCAAATTAAAAGGCAGCGTCGTGGGAGCTCCAGCAGCACACGTCCACTCACATTGCCAGCTCGGCTTCGCCCCCTTCATATTCTCTATTAACCCTCACCTATTGTGTCACCCCTATCCTCTCAGATTGTAAGATGTCGAGCAGGGTTCTCTCTCCTACTATTCTGTGTGTGTAATGTGTATGTATATTTGTTATTCTGTGTCTCCCATTGTACAGCGCTACGGAACTTGCGGGCGCTTTATAAATACTTGTAACTGTAACTGTTTATAGAAACACTTGACGTTTCAAATCTAATAAGTTCGATTTTAAGTTTAACTGAGCACGACCCTTTACTCTGTACTCTGTTCTTGTTTTTATTTTTATTAACAGTGGAATTTCTCCATTTTATATGTTGGTGCCATTTAAAAAGATAACGGTAACATTTCTTAGTAACATTTCTATAGGCTTAAAATAAGCACTTCATTGTTTAAGGTAAGACTTAACCACTTCAGTACTAAGCCGGTTTGCACCTGTGTGCTAAGCTCATTTTGACCATTTTTGCTCATGCCATTTAAATGCTATTAGAAGTCACATGTTGTTGCAGAACGCACACTCCTTTCTTTTACAGCAGACTCGGATAATCCAGAATTCATCATTAATATGTGCATTTGTCATGTAACATGTAGTGATGGGCCGAACACCCCCGAACACAATGCAAACACCATGCAAGTCAATGGGGCTCGAACGTTCGAATATTAAGGTCCGCTCCAAGAGGGCATATATGCAAGATATTGGCCATAAAAGGTGTAGGGGGTCCGGGTACTGCCCTGGGGGACAGGAAACAATGAAATTTTTTTATAAAAAAAGTTTTTAAACCTTTCACTACTGATTGCTGAGTCACTTCACCGCTGTGCGCTGAGCTCATTTTTACCTCTTTTGCTCATGTTTAAATGCGATTTGAAGCCATGGGAAATGTTTTATCACCAACGAGTGGGAAATGTTTGACCAACACACAGGACAGGGTATACCTGAGGCTAGGGTCAGACAAGCGTGATTTCTACGGACTGTACGTCCGTGCACTACGGACATCGTCAGTACGGATGACGCAGTAGTGGTCACACAGTCCGTTTTTTCACTGAAGTTATTTTTGACGGATGTAGGAGGGAAAAATAAATTACAATGAAAAAACATTCTGTCCGTCAAAAATGCTGGACATATAAATGCAGTCCGTCTGACCATGCTCCATCACTCACACACAAAGCTATGCAGACGTTGTGGACGTGGCGCACTCCGCACATCCGTTCTAGCAGTATTACGTTCTTGCCTAACCTGCGTCCGTTTGCAGCGTCCGTCATGCGTCCGCAGTTCAGTGCGGACGTACTTCATGTGTCAGGCTCCAATGGACTTTCTTTCATGCTATCACGGACGTACTTTTAGGCGCAATCACGGACGTGAACACTACGCTCGTCTGACAGCAGCCTGAAATAGGCCAGACGGTATACAAGGACGCATTCTAACATAAGCCCAAATCGATCAGTGTTAGAGTGGTCAGGGATAGCCAAAATGGTACACAAGGGGTATTTATCATATAGCCCAAAATCAGAGTTAGAGTGGTCAAGGAATAGCCAAGGACTGGTACACGGGGGTGGTTCTCATACAAGCCAGGTAACAACGGAGACTGAAAAATCAACCAAGTAGTGAATCGCCAGGAGACACTCAGCACTGAGGGAAGCAAACTCCACGACAGGGCGATGAGCCGAATCGCTCTGTCTGTATTTAAACCCGGCAGGCGCACGTCATCATGCCGGGCCCCACCTCCTGACCAGCCCTGCGAGCTCTGGAAGCCGACACAACTCCTGGCACCCGGCTTGTCAATGGCGCCGCCGGGTGACGGGGCCCCCCTCAAAGCCCCAGACGTGACAGATACGTTCATACACACCACACATTACTGAGGTTTTATTGCTGTGGAACTATGTTATGTCTTTTTTTGTTTTGGAAGTGGCGAAAAGCTGTTACGGGTTGAGTAAGTATACGGGGGGGCCATCGTGAGGTTCAGTAAGGGGCCCCATCATTTCTGATGGCTGCCCTGTATGCATCCGGTACATGGGTCAGTGCACCCAAATATTGGGCCTTTGGTGCCAGCTAGTGCCTTCACACCGTAACCCCTCTGAGGTATTGTGGAAGAGTGCAGGGTTGGACCCTGCAGTCAAATATTGAAATGATATGCACCTGTCACATTTAAGTGCATAAAAATTGTGTCTTAGTCGGTGGTGCAAGACACCGAGAATCTAACAGGGTTATTCAAAGAGATCCAAATTGTGGCTGAAAGGTAACCGAACAGTGAAATTCAGCGTACGGATACCTTTCCTGGCCATTCGGCTATTCAGAGAGCAGGCAGTTTGCCAAATGTTAGCGAATTGCTTGCACATACGGTGCCTGTTCGGTGCCTGTTCGAGGGCAGTGAAATCCCAATAGAGAAGCAATGCTTTGTCTATTCAGAGAACAAAAACCAGCAGTGAAAAGTTGCCGAAATGCCCTGCTGTTCGGTGGTTTCATTCGACAGGTTTATTCAGGAGAATCCCATAGGCCTCAATGTTAAAAATATTCCTGTTTTAACTCAATATCTAATAAACTGTTTATTATTATATTCTACAGTAAAGAGTCTCTTTATTTTTAGATTTTTTAGGGTCTTTTAAGCATTTTTTGGAATTTTTTTGAAAACATTTTTTTCCCCTCGAATCTTCCGCGAACGTCCCGAAAAGTTTGAAGTTCGCTAACTTTCGAACAGCCGATGTTCAAATCGAACTTCGAACCGATTCGAACAGGAAGCCCATCCCTATTAACAGTAGCTGTATCATTATGTTCTTTTATTATTTATTTTATTTTCACAAAAAAGTATCCCCCATGATTAACATTATTTGAAATACTACTGTCCTTTCAATACTGTGTCTTGGGAGGGGGGTGTCGTAGTGCTTGTGATTAGGGATGAGCTGTTCGGGTTCGGACTGTTCGGAGTTCGGCCCGAACTTTGGCAGTTCGAAAGTTCGCGAACTTCGAACTTTTTGGGTGTGTTTGGTTTGAGTTCGAAAAAATAACAAATTTTGAAAAAAGTATAGAAAATGCTTAAAAAAATACCAACAAATCTAGAAATAAAGAGACTCTTTACTGCAGAATATTATAAGCAACGGTTTATTAGATATTGAATTAAAAACTAATGTATACGTGGAAAGATTCTCAACTCTAAATGACCTCTGTTCACAAACGGGCATAACACCAGGTGTTTTTAATCTGGTAATCAATTTGATACATTGCACACTATACTGAGGTACTGAGGGGGTGGGGTGGTGTCTGCTTTTGATTGATATTTGAGAATTAATTTCCCTCCTAAAACTTCGTAATATGCTGCATTTAACTGGTGTTTGAAAAAAATTCAAAATAACATCTAAAGCAATGTTATTTTTCACCTCGGGATTAAACATTCACAGGGTTATTCAGAGAGCGGTGAAAAGCAGGAGAATAAGTGGAGAAGTGAAAATTCTAGGTCAAAATAGCCAAACCAGAAAAATTCTCCCATTTAACTCACTTTCCAAATTGGCTATTTGGTCTAGATTGTTCTCTTCTCCTGGCTTTCACCTCTCTCTCAGGGTTGTTCAGAGAAAGGTGAAAACCAGGAGAATGGCAGGAAAAGAGAACAATCTGGACCAAATAGCCGATTTGGAAAGTGAGATAAGGCTAGGGTCAGACTAACGCATTTTTCGCAGCGACCGTCAAAAAGTGCGTCCGAACGCATTGCTGTATTTTTTCACGGAATGCGCGAAAACGGTCATACGATGCACATTTTTGTGCGTGATTTTTTATGGATCCATACCAGGAAACTTTGGGTGTCTGGACGTTATGTTGGCCGGACATGAGCAGTGTCTGACGTCTCCAAATCACGCACACACGCCGCTAGTGGACGCAGCGCACTCTGTACGTCCGTACTAGCGGTTCTGCGTTCTCGAAAAAATGCGTTCATTTTCCACTTGCGTTGCGCAGCCGGACTTTCGTGCGACCGTACTTCGTATATTGCCCGTCATTGCCTGTCATTTGCTGCTAGTGCGGCCGTGATTAAGTACGCCTAAGGCTAGGGTCAGACTGAGGCAGTGCGAACGCGCGTTCTGGCGCACATAATCAAGGCCGCACTAGCAGCAGATGACAGGCAATGACGGCCAATATACGACGTACGGTCGCACAAAAGTCCGGCCGCGCAACGCAAGTGGAAAATGAACGCATTTTTTCGAGAACGTTAAACCGCTGGTACTGACGTACAGAGTGCGCTGCGGCCGCATAGCAGCGTGTGTGCGTGATTAGGAGACGTCAGACGCTGCTAGTGTGCGGCCAACATAACGTTCAAACAGCCGGATTTCCCTAGACTTCTTTTTACCCCATCGTCATGAAATACGTCCAGAATTGCGCATCGTCTGACCACTTAAGCGTATTCCGTGAAAAAATGCGTGCGCACGCATCGACGTACATTTTGACGGTGGCCGCAGAAAATGCGCTCATCTGTCCCTAGCCTAAACGCACGTTAAAAATTCGCTAGTCTGACCCTAGCCTAAATGGGAGAATTTTTCTGGTTTGGCTATTTTGACCTAGAATTTTCCATTCTCCAGTCATTCTCCTGCTCTTCACCACTCTCTGAATAACCCTGACAGGGTCTTTCAGAGAAAGGTGAAACTCAGGAGAATGACTGAAGAGAAAATTCTAGGTCAAAATAGCCAAACCAGAAAAATTCTCCCATTTATCTCACTTTCCAAATCGGCTATTTGGTCTAGAATTTTCCATTCTCCAGTCATTCTCCTGCTTTTCACCGCCACAAAATCTGTAAACTTTTTCTGTGTGTTCGAAAATGTCTCCTCTTTTCATACAGACTGCCGCCCCAAGCAGTTGTTTATGGATAGATTAAAGGAAAAGCATTTACCGTCATTTGAAATGTCATTTTTTGGTTTTTACATATTTCTATACATCCTAGAAATCCGCCACTTCACGGGCAGGTTATGGGGACCTCCTAGGCATGATATTTGAAGGAATTTTTCGTTTTTATTTTCAACCCTTATTTCATGGAAAACTCACTGTCCCTTTAAAAATGTTTTTTTTTTACTTTTTGTCCTTGTTTCCTGTCCCCCAGGGCACTACCCGGACCCCCATACACCTTTTATGGCAAATATCTAGCATATATGCCCTCTTGGAGGGCACTCTAAAAACCGAATTTTCAGCCCCATTGACTTGTATTGAGTTCGAGTTCGGGTTCGGATCCGAACATTTGGAAAGTTCGGGTTTGGCTCCGAACCGAACTCAGGGAGTGTTCGGCTCATCCCTACTTGTGATGGCAGAGATTGAGGGAGAGTTTAAATTACCTATCTCCACCACAGTAATGTATCATGTTCTTCTGCGTATGTTGGGCATGATGGCATCACCCAGCTACCCGCAGTCACCCAGTGAAGAACAGCATATTGCAGACGGTGCTGTATGGTTCAAACATCGTGACTTAAGCGAGAAGTGAAGAGGTAAACGGTCCCCAAGAGATGAGCTTTCTCAGTTCTAAACTAAAATCAACCACGGTCGTGATGTCATCCTTTACATTTTTTTATTTTTTACTTTTCAATACTTCTAGTTCAAGAACATTGTGGTTCTAGGACTATGCCATCATGTACGTACACAATGATATCACCCGTCAGCTGACCTTCCCCTGTGAGATTGCAGACTGTTTCACCAGGTGAAAAAAACACCTTTCTCTGAGGGATTTGGAGAACAAGTAAATGTGGTGGAGAATTTATTGGAAATGCTGTTTGCTTTCCAAGATTAATCCTCATGATCCCCAGACATTCTCCCTACTCAAGCAGTTAAATACACCCCGAATATGAAAATCAAACAATTAATTAAAAAAAATAGCTTTTGATGCTCGTAGGCTTTAAGGCTAGGGTCAGACTAGCGCACTTTAAACGTGCGTTCTGGCGCACTTAATTACGGCCGCACTAGCAGCAAATGACGGGCAATGACGGCCAATATACGAAGTACGGTCGCACGAAAGTCCGGCCGCGCAACGCAAGTGGCAAACGAACGCATTTTGTCGAGAACGTCAAACCGCTAGTACGGTCGTACAGAGTGCGCTGCGGCATAGCGGCGTGTTTGCGTGATTTTGAGATGTCAGACACTGCTAATGTCCGGCCAACATAACGTCCAGATGCAAAAAGTGTTTTATTGATGATCCGTACAAAATCACGAACGCAAATGCGCATCGTATGACCGCTATCGCGTACTCCGTGAAAAAATGCGTCCATTCGTTCGAACGCACTTTTTCACAGACAACGCGAAAATGCGTTCGTCTGACCCTAGCCTAAATTAGCAAAAATATGAGCAAGGGGGACATCCTGTCATTTCTCCGCAGAGTAAGATGCAATGCTCACCTTTTAGATGATACAGTGCATACTTACATACTGTGTCATTTCATCCTCACTCACACCCAGAGTGGAAAATGCATTATAAATTTTTTGCATTTTTAATAATAATGTTTGGTATCATTGGAAAGTTCAGAAGGTGACTGCTGATGGTAAATCACTGGACTTTGTAGGACTCTTTTTTTTTTTTGGAGAAAGGATTTTACCAGGAAGGATACATTGAGATTTCTCTCATTTTCAAGTATGTCCTGGGTGGCGAGTATGTACCGTTAGGTGTCTTACCCAAGGACAGTTACTGGGGAGGTTGCTCGCTAGGATCGAACCCATGACTCCACAGGCTCTCTCCATGCAGAGCAGTGATGTTACCTCTACTCCACCCAGCCTTATCGAACTAGAGATACAAGGGTCTGAGGGACCCCCCCCAAAAAAGCACACACTCCTAAATTTTCTCCAGCTATGCTTGAGTTAAGGGTTATTCTTTGGAGAAAGTATTTTACCAGGAAGGATACATTGAGATTGCTCTCATTTTCAAGTATGTTCTGGGTGGCGAGTATGTACTGTTAGATGTCTTTCCCAAGGACACTTACTGGAGAGGTGCTCTTGCTGGGATTCAAACTTATATCTCCATTGTTTATAGAGTGATGTTGCCTCTACTCCAATCAGGTGGTTTTGCAGACAGTATGACATCAGCTCACCCCAGGACTCCCGGACATGGCCTGACTGTCTTAAGGCCAATCGGTCACAGGAGAAGTACCAGGTTGCTTGATATATGTCCTTTTCCACAACAAGAGAAGGGACTTTCTGCCACATTTTTCAGTTCTGAGCAGGTGAGGGGGACTTTCCATTTTCCTGAGATATACAGGGTTATTCAGTGAGAATCGAAAAGTCACCGCATGTTCTGTGACCTTTCGTTTCCCTCACTTCGGGGCAATTCGGCTATTCTAGTTTCCTACCCTGCAGTGTATTCAGCAAGCACCGCAGGGCCCCCGTAGTGCAGGGAAAACGTGCCGCAAACCCGCCGAACACTAACCGAAAACCCTCAGAAACCGTTGCAAAAACCTCACCAAACACGCCGGAAAAACCTGACTAGCTGCCGATCACAGCGCAGATCAGCCGCCAGAAAAACCCGATAAACAGCAGACGAACATAGTAAAAAAAAAAGTACGCTTGAAAGTTTCAAGATTCAAACGCTGTTTGCAAAAAAACTACTGAAAGGAAATGTCTGAAATTTTCATATAGGATCCTATGAGTGATAATAAAAAAGTATTTTAAAGAAGGGAAAAAATTGAAAATTGAAAAAACGATAAAAAAAAAGAAGGGAAAAAACATTTTGCCGGAAAAAATCCCTAAAAATGCTTAAAAAATTCAAAAAAAATCTAGAAATAAAGAGACTCTTTACAGCAGACTAAAATAATAAACAGTTTATTAGATATTGAACTAAAAAAATAATATTTTTAACATTGCAGCCTATGGGATTTGCCTAAATAAACCTGTCGAATGACACCACCGAAGAGCAGAGCATTTCAGCAAATTTCCCTGCTGTTTGGTGTCTCTGAATAGACGAACCATTGCTTCTCTACAAGGGATTTCATTGCCCTCGAACAGGCACCGTACGTGCAGGCAATTCGCCAGAATTTGTCGAACTGCCTGTTCTCTGCATAGCCGAATGGCCCCGTTCGCTGAAATTCAGTGTACATTTCGGCCACATTTCAGATCTCTCTGAATAACCCCCATAGGGTCACCCAAAAAAACTGGGTATTAAGAAAGTAATAAATGTTAGTACTTGACAAATTATTTAAAGTATTTACAAGTTTATTAATGCAGTTTTGTACAAGATTATAATGAAGGAACACATGAACATGGTATCTCTGCAACACACCACCATATTGACCACAATCTATTTCTGTGATAGGTCTATCAGCCTAAAGTGTTTGCTACTTTATGATGCCATCTAAGTTGGCAATGCCCTTTAAAACTGCAATGTTGTTTTTTTTACAGCTCACAGCATCTTACATACAAATAAGATGCAATGAAGGGAAACAGGAATATGACAGCAAGCAGAGAGAAGCAGAGCATGCCGGCATCTTGTGAAGCTGTGGGATAAGCTGTCACACACACACACAAAAAAGACAGACTTGATGGAGCAGAGTGATATAATTCCAGGACTCTCCACGTCTGCCACGTGTCTCAATAAATCAGTGTTTGGAGAGGGTCAGCCATGCAGGTGGTGTTTGTTCCCACTGTAATAAGCATCGTTCACTGCAAAACCTGCCGACGCCTAAAGGCCAGAATAGAAATGAAATCCACAATGCCTCACCTTTATCTCAACCTAATCGTTCTGGTTTAGCATATCTAGGGCACTATCATGTGCCTTGAGGTAAAAAACGGGGAAGCTTAGGGGAAAAATTGTGCTTGCAAATCTCATTTTAGCATCCTCGTTTTACAAACAGATTACGAGGCAGGCGATTAATTCAGCAGCCTGCCCCGTAATGAGCGCTGCCCTTCAGTTACTCGCGCCAGCTCTACCGCACTGCCGTGAGTATCCCCACCTGGGGCCACATTACAATCCTGGTGCTAACGGTAACGCTCACCTGTGTGAGCATTAACCTTAGCCGCGGTGGCTACCACACACTACAATCCAAACGCTAGCAGGTTAAGTAACCCGTTACCGTTTGGTACCTTGCGCTTTTCAGCGCGAGGTTACTGTAGTTTGTGCTCCCTATACTTAACATGGCGAGCGCAAAGTGTTAATCAGCGTTAGGATTACACTCTACTAACGCTGATTAACATCCGGCCGCGGTTAACAGAAAGTTAACCACAGCCAGGACTTGGTGTTAACGGATTCAGATTCTGCAGAATCCGTTAGCACCAGCCAAAAAAATAAAAAACAAATCAGATACTCACCTCCTGTCCCGCGGCGAGGACCACGGCTCCGTCAACCTCCACTGTCCGGCGGGAGCAGGGAGAGACTGGGGGAAAAAGTTCCTCAGTCTCCCCCTGCGTATTACTACGTTGACCGGACGGATCTCGCGAGGCGAGGCAGGTCATGTGACCGTTGGCATCTGGCTCAATGGAGCAGTCCCGGGGCTTTTCGCCCGGTAACAATGCAGGCATCTTTTTTAGCGCCTGCATTGTAATTCCAAGCTAAAATCGGGGAACTAGGGTGAAAAATGCGGGCACGGTCTTTCCTCCCTAGCGCCCCTGTTTTAGTGTTAGGAATATAATTTAGCCCCGGGAGGCCATAGGACTCCATGGAGAGTTGTGTTTCTGGGCCATGTGACCTGTACGATCTTGCTCTCGCAAAATCAGGCAGGGTCAGGGAGTGATCTCGGAGGGAGACTGGGGACTATTTGTCCCCAGTCTCACTTTGCTCCCGGCGGTCAGAAGAGGCGGATCGGTCCACCGTTCGCATCGCGGGATGAGAGGTGAGTATTTGATTTTGTTTTTGGGGGGGAGGTGTTCAGCTGGTTGTAACTAATTCTGCAGAGGCGTTTACAGTTAGCACCAGCTTCTATCTGGGGTTAACTTTTCAGGTAGCGACAGTGGTGCGGTAACTAATGTTAGGACCTTGTGATCCTAATGCTAAGTATAGGGAGCATAAAGTACAGTAAGTTTGTGCTAGAAAGCACTAATACCGATGCGCTAACACATGATAGTGCCCTAAATCGTGGTTGTGGTGAGTTTTTTCTTTTGTGATAAATACTCCGTTTAATGTTATGTGTCAGCATTTGTCCAGTGGAAAGTCCCCTAGAGGGATTGAAACATTGACTTGTGGCTATGTTTTATTTAATTGTATAAAAGTTGTGTTTTCCCTGAACCGTGCTGGAGTGGCGGCACATTTAATACATTTAGTTTTGAGAGCCACATTTCAGGCATTGGACAATTAAGACAAAAGGAGCTGGAGAGCAGGATCTCTTGTGATTGTGTATATATATACACATACACATACATACACATACACACACACACACACTAATTCAGAGTATTGCAGGATGAAATGATCAGAAGTGTATAAACATCTTAAGAACGCTACAGGAAAACACACAGCCACAGGATCCATTCACACACTGATCACCCTGCTGCAAGCATCTTAAGAACACTCCAGAAAAACACACAGCCACAGGATCCATTCACACACTGATCACCCTGCTGCAAGCATCTTAAGAACACTACAAGGAAACACACAGCCACAGGATCCATTCACACACTGATCACCCTGCTGCAAGCATCTTAAGAACGCTACAGGAAAACACACAGCCACAGGATCCATTCACACACTGATCACCCTGCTGCAAGCATCTTAAGAACACTCCAGGAAAACACACAGCCACAGGATCCATTCACACACTGATCACCCTGCTGCAAGCATCTTAAGAACACTACAGGAAAACACACAGCCACAGGATCCATTCACACACTGATCACCCTGCTGCAAGCATCTTAAGAACACTCCAGAAAAACACACAGCCACAGGATCCATTCACACACTGATCACCCTGCTGCAAGCATCTTAAGAACACTCCAGGGAAACACACAGCCACAGGATCCATTCACACACTGATCTCCCTGCTGCAAGCATCTTAAGAACACTACAGGGAAACACACAGCCACAGGATCCATTCACACACTGATCACCCTGCTGCAAGCATCTTAAGAACACTCCAGGAAAACACACAGCCACAGGATCCATTCACACACTGATCTCCCTGCTGCAAGCATCTTAAGAACACTACAGGGAAACACACAGCCACAGGATCCATTCACACACTGATCACCCTGCTGCAAGCATCTTAAGAACACTACAAGGAAACACACAGCCACAGGATCCATTCACACACTGATCACCCTGCTGCAACATCTTAAGAACGCTACAGGAAAACACACAGCCACAGGATCCATTCACACACTGATCACCCCGCTGCAAGCATCTTAAGAACACTCCAGGAAAACACACAGCCACAGGATCCATTCACACACTGATCTCCCTGCTGCAAGAATCTTAAGAACACTACAGGGAAACACACAGCCACAGGATCCATTCACACACTGATCTCCCTGCTGCAAGCATCTTAAGAACACTCCAGGTATCCAGTTTTCAACATGATGGCCACCAGCGCACTCCACAATATGCTATCCTCGCAATTGTATTTTGTATCTGCATTCCTTAATTTTTGGCTGATTTTATTTTCTAAAAATCCTGCTTTTTTAGATAGAATTTTCACCTGTGCCCCCCTCCCCCCCTCCATTTCAAAGGCCTCTGATGCCTAACACTTACCTGAACTCATTTTCTCTTCACACAGGGAAACACACAGCCACAGAATCCATTCACACATTCAACCGAAATACCTAATAAAGTGGCTGGTGAGTATACAGTTGGCACTAAGCAGCATAGACTAAAAAGTAGTTACCCTCTGGAAACCCTTACGTGCAAAATGAGATAGATTCTGTTTCAGGGATAACAGTATCAGCCTTGTGTACGCTTGACCAGCTCTATCAAGATTTTATATTTCATCCTCTATTTGCCCCATTTTCCATCTAATACTTTTGGCAAATATCAAACAGAATTAACAGAACAGTGATTCAAATACAATAGCAGATCAGTTGAGTGTCTTTTTTTCTTTTTATAAATGATGATTTCTGTAATATCATTTAAATAAACATTGAGTCGATGACCTCTGGGAACCAAATCTCAATGTCTCATTGCCAGAAATACATCCTATTCCAAGATATTCAAGACAGGAATTGCCGTCTCTTGCAGATCACATCCTAAGCTTTTTCTTACGTGCACAATATTGTGGTCAAAGTGAAAATGTTGATTTCCAGTTCCTGCAGCCAACATACCTCTTAACATTCAACTATAGCTGCAAAATGTATTTTAATCTTTCTTTATTACGGTTTCTCAATGTGTTGCAGATGCCTTCAATGACAGAGGTGTTAATGATGTTTCCACGTGTTAGAGAAGCTCTGGAAAACACAACTGCTTATAAAGGGATTTTCTAAACCACTATTCTCTCACATTTCTTCATATTTATTTTAAATCCATCCTTCTGCTTTCTTCTTAAGCGTTCTGCTAGCTTGAACTCTGAAACATTTGGTAGCATAACACTTGCCATTAAAATGGTATGGGTTTTTGTTTTATACAGAGATACATATAAATTCCTTCGTGTAGCACTGATTTACTGTAACTTGATGTTTTCTAAGCACTCCAATGCAATATGTATTCCATAGCAGTATAGATTCACAGGGGATTATGTAAAAAGAGCAAATCAGGGTCAAAGGTTTTAAAGTGTAGCAATCAATGGGAACTGTACACTGATTTCCGTGTTGATTGTTCTGCTAAAGAACTTTTCCGTAGGATTATTTTTTGCTTTCCTGCTTGCTGTTTCTTTTTTTTCTGTAGTATCCCATTTCATCTACTAAAATTTGACATGTTTCGTGTGTATATATTGTGATGTTGGGGAGCCCACAGAGCACTTGCACAATGTCTTGGATGCAACAAAGCAACTTTACTTTTCCTATCAGGGCAGCCAAAACATTAAACATGAAACACACGCTTATCTCCTGCGCAATTAAAGTAAAGTCCAGCTCTTCAGCACAAAAATAACAGAAAATAAGGGTGGCTCACCAACTTGAAAAAAGTCCCAAACCTGGGGAATCCTTTCCCAGAAAATAGAAGTCCTTCCAGCAAGGCACAGCAACACCGCTCCCAGCCTCCTAATTCAGCATAGCTACAGCTGAAAAGGCACAGTGGCGCAGCTCCCAGCCCTTAGCTTCTCCTCAACTCCCACAATCCTCTCTGGGAGTTGCCAAGCTTTAAACCCCTTCCTGGACAGGAAGGTTAACCCTTTGGTTGTCCTTAAAGGGACCACAACCCGAATAGGGGTGAAACATAGCACCCATCCAGGATCCCAGCCTCGCCGACCTCTACATTATATATTTATAGCGATCTTGACACAATTAGCCAGGCTATTAAAGTTAAAAAAAAACACACAGTGTAGTGTTTTTTTAAATTCACTAGATAATAAAGCTTCTCCTGTTATTCTCTGGATTTTTGTTTTGTGAAATGCCGATGCTGAAATACCATTGATTTTCACCAGGAATAGTAAATAACCCCCACAGACACCTCACACGTTTCATGCACTCTGTCAGTATATATATTGGAGGGCCTTGAGAATGGGCAACATCAGAAGAGGTTTGAGAGGGTCCTGAGGATGGACAAGAGCACTAGTGACCTGCCCTACAGTGGGTCCCCGTTCAGATCTCACAAGATTTTACCTCAATGGTTCCATTACAGAGAAGCAATTCAGAATATATTTTCATATATTGTTTTCATTAAATTGCTGTGTTTATATATGAGTGACGATTCTGTAGATTCTGTAGCTTGCGTAGATCTTTTCACTTAGTAGCTCCCTTTTTGTGTCAGTCATGGAATTCGGCCCAAAAATTGAGAATTTATTGTAGCAAACGAGAAAGTAGTAATGTGAGAAAATAAAGAGCATAAACAACAAAGCAATCAATCAGAGCTGCATGAAATATCCATACAGTATATCAATTATAGTAAACTTAGAAATCTACATTAGGTTCAAAAACATTTTGAAATGTGTAGTGCAGCTCATCCTTACTGCGTACTGAGAACCGTATGCAGTACCCAAATAATGACAATAAATGATAATAATGACAATAAGGCTGGCCGTCCACTGGATCCGTAGTCGTATGACCGACATGGTCATGGACATGGTCATAATTGGGCAGACTAGATGGGCCGAAAGGTTCTTATCTGCCGACATTTTTCTATGTTTCTATGTTTCTATCACACTATGGATAACTTAGTTGTACGACCTGGGTCAACTACTGTAAGTGACTACGGACGACCCTGGAAGACCGCAGACAGAACGCTGAATGCTGACTAAGATCGCCGGACTGCAGAAAAAATGAAAATGCTGTTGAAAGCTGCCGCAGATCGCCAGACTGCAGAAAGAACAAAAAAAAATTTGGTGGAGGGACACCTAGTGCCGCTCCATCATTGACATGCTGTACAGAGTCAGCGAAAGACAGGTTCGCTCTGCACAGTATGTCCCTCACATAGTGTAGTATGGTGTCTCCCAGTATGTACCTTGCTGGTGCTTCTGCAGCATGTGCCTTGTGAGCACCTGCCACTTTCCCCCACCAGCTTTGGATTTCCTGCTGGATTCCGTAAATGTGAAAACTCTGAAATTCTGAATGCTGAGAGTCCCGAACATTATGGATAAGGGATGCTCATCATGTATATAATATGATATACATATGCTTTTGTACATGCACACAAATTAAGAAGGGAATGTGGAATGAAAATACTTGTTAACAGCAAATTCACAATTTTTTTCCAGGACATGCTATTCTCAAAAATACATGATTATTTCTTCATGTTGTGAAAAATAGGTTTTCCTATATAAAAATATGATGAAGAAGTAGGAAGGTAAGATGCATATGCACCTATACAGCTCAGGAAGAACATCAACAATGTCAATCGCACCACCGTGTGTAGCATCTTTACATAATATATACATTCTCCGATCCTCCAGTAATCTTTCAAGTAAAGCACTGGCCTCCCTGGGCGAAGAAACACATCTTTGTCTTGACAAAGAATCCAATTTAAAGAGTAGTGAAAGCACCTCGCTCCCTAAATCTTCTTACTCATAATGAATGTACAAATTGTTTGCAGAAATGAAAGCGGCTCTGCCGTAAAGAAGAATTGTGCCGCTTCTAATGAAGAGATCATTAACTCTTTAGTCATTCAGATCTGGCTTTATGAAACATAACAGTTTCATTCCTGGCATCTTCCTGTGTGTATAATGTACAGCAACATCTACAAACCTTAAGGAGCATTAAGAAAAGTAAATGTCGTGCTGTTATCTCGAACACTCTGATGCACTGGAAGAGCTCTCTGACTACACAGGAGGCTTGTAACATCCATGATTAGCGTTATTACCATCATTTATTTATAAACTGACAACATAGGTCATAATTTAGTAGAAATAGAGAAAGGAGGAGAAATATGATCAAATTAAAGAGACAGTGCCAGTAATACAAACGAAAGGAATGGTGTGCAGCTAATTACTTTGTGTTCCCATTATGGAAGCAATAACAAACACATGATCAGTGGAGAGGAATCCCCGCTCATGGGGTGACTCAATGTTCATCCGTATTAATTTATCACGTTCCTGAATAATCCTTCTCCTCACTTTCCGTCCACACATCATTATTGGTTTCACAGTTTGCCTGACTACCAAACCTTTCACCGTTTCTGATACAAACACAAGCAGAATCCTGACCATTAAATCTGGGGCCTCACGAGTGCACTAAATGCGTCAGTTTTAACGCACATTATGACGTCTTTCAAAAAATTTTGGCGGATCATATAAGGAGCAACATTCAAAGTGCAGGTGCACTCGTTTTAACGCACATGAGAACAAGCACAGATTTTTGGCTGGCATAAAAATGCAAGGAAACGTATATAAATATGTCTATGATCGTGATACTTTCTATAGGCTGGAGTAAGACTATCAGGGTTATTCAGAGAAAGGGGAAATTAGGAGAACTGGCAGGAGAAGAGAACAATCTAAACCAAATAACTGATTTGGAAAGTGAGAAATAGGAGAATTTTTCTGGTTTGGCTATTTTGACCTAAAATTTTCACTTCTCCAGTCATTCTCCTGAGTTTCACTTTTCTTTGAATAGACCCTTAAATAATTACCAACAGTGATTTATTCTTTCCACGGGCAAAACAAAGCACAAGTCAGGGTGTATCCTTTATCAATATGAAATTCCCATCATGGGTATTTCAGAAAATGGGAAATAGGATGAGACTTACACACTTCTTCCCCAAACTAATTTCACATCATATATCATGCATAGGTAAGGGGATAGTGACACGAAGTGGGCAAGACTTTAAACCCACTGGTTTTATTCATAGAGCCCTCCATTAACCTACCCCTTATTTTAAACACACTCAAAGAGCCTACAAGTCTCATTCAATTCATATGCTCATATAACCCAGATGAGCCACCATAAAGTCACCCCTACCTTCACATTCCCATAGACTTGCCCCACTCAACGGCTCTCATTGTTGAGCACTTTGAGAGTTATCGGATAGAAAGAATCCCTATATCCAGGAGCTTGAGACCAACTCTCACTGATCTCTGCTTTTGGACAGGATAATTCCTTTGCATTTGGAGGGCTGAATTAGCACTTCAAGACCCTCTTCCTCGAAGGGCAAGAGGGGTGAGGGAGCTCAATGTATTGTGTCCACTCAATATTACTGTTGTATTTAGTGTTCAAAGTGCCTAGAGTGTCCATTTAACTACTTTCACTCATCTGCCTTCTAAGGGTACTATCATGTGCCTGTAGCTAAAAAAGGACGCTAAGGGAAAAAATTGTGATCGCAAATTTTCCCTTAGCATCCCCGTTTTACAAGTGGATTAAGAGGCAGGTGCTGAATTCAGCAGCCTGCCCCATAATTGGCCGCTAGTCTCCTGGATACTCATGGCAGCGCTAATGCGCCATCCCGAGCATCCCCTCCTGGAGTCCATAGAACTCCATGGAGGCTTCTGTTGCCGGGTCACATGACTTGCAGGATCTCACCTCTCGCGAGATCCTGCCGGTCCGAGGAGATACCGAAGAGGGAGACTGGGGACTTTTTTCCCCAGTCTCACTCTGCTCCTGGTGGCCAGAAGCGGCGGATCGGCCATTGTTCTCGCCGCGAGATGAGAGATGAGTATCTAATTATTTTGGGGGGTTCCAGCTGCTGCTAATTGATTCCGCAGAAGCAGGATCAGTTATCTACAGCAAAAGAACTGTGGCTAACTTTTCAGTTAGCCGTAGCAGTTAGTAATTAAAGGACTTTGTGATCCTTAGGCTTATTACTCCTTGCTTTCACTTTGCGCTCCGTATATTAACCCCTTAAGGACCAATGACATAACGTTTATATCATCAATGCATTGATTTTAAAGACCCTTTGTCCTTAAGGGGTTAAGTATAAGGAGAGCAAAGTACAGTAAGTTCGTGCTAAAAAGCGCTAATACCGATGCACTAATGGATTTTTTAACTAATTTGCGATCGGGAGGTGATCTGACCATAATGCTATCATCTTAATTAACCTAGCACTGACACTCACTAACAGTCAGGTCCGGAAATATTGGGACATCAACACAATTCTAACATCTTTGGCTCTATACACCACCACAATGGAGTTGGAATGAAACAAATACACTGTGCTTTAACTGCAGACTGTCAGCTTTAATTTGAGGGTATGTACATCCAACTCAGGTGAATGGTGTAGGACTTACAGCAGTTTGCAGATGTGCCTCCCACTTGTTATTGGACCAAAGGTAATGGGACAATTGGCTTCTCAGCTGTTCCATGGCCAGGTGTGTGATATTCCCTCATTACCCCAATTACAATGTGCAGATAAAAGGCCCAGAGTTCATTTTAAGTGTGCTATTTGCATTTGGAATCTGTTGCTGTCAACTCTCAAGATGAGATCCAAAGAGCTGTCACTATCAGTGAAGCAAGCCATCATTAGGCTGAAGAAACAAAACAAACCCATCAGAGAGATAGCAAGAACATTAGGCATGGCCAAAACAACTGTTTGGAAGATTCTCAAAAAGAAGGAAAGCACCGGTGAGCTCAGCAACACCAAAAGACCCGGGAGACAACAGAAAACAACTGTGGTGGATGACCGAAAAATTCTTTCCCTGGTGAAGAAAACACCCTTCACAACAGTTGGCCAGATCAAGAACACTCTCCAGGAGGAAGGTGTATGTGTGTCAATGTCAACAATGTCAACAATCAAGAGAAGACTTCACCAGAGTGAATACAGAGGGTTCACCACAAGATGTAAACCATTGGTGAGCCTCAAAAACAGGAAGGCCAGATTAGAGTTTGCCAAACAACACCTAACAAAGCCTTCACAGTTCTGGAACAAGTTTTTATGGACAGATGAGACCAAGATCAACTTGTACCAGAGTGATGGGAAGAGAGGAGTATGGAGAAGGAAAGGAACTGCTCATGATCCTAAGCATACCACCTCATCAGTGAAGCATGGTGGTGGTAGTGTCATGGCGTGGGCATGTATGGCTGCCAATGGAACTGGTTCTCTTGCATTTATTGATGATGTGACTGCTGACAAGCAGCAGGATGAATTCTGAAGTGTTTCAGGCAATATTATCTGCTCACATTCAGCCAAATGCTGCAGAACTCATTGGACGGCGCTTCACAGTGCAGATGGACAGCGACCCAAAGCATACTGCAAAAGCAAGCAAACAGTTTTTGAAGGGACAGAAGTGGAATGTTATGCAATGGCCAAGTCAATCACCTGACCTGAATCCCATTGAGAATGCATTTCACTTGCTGAAGACAAAACTGAAGGGAAAATGCAACAAGAACAAGCAGGAACTGAAGACAGTTGCAGTAGAGGCCTGGCAGAGCATCACCAGGGATGAAACCCAGCATCTGGTGATGTCTATGCGTTCCAGACTTCAGGCTGTGATTGACTGCAAAGGATTTGCAACCAAGTATTAAGAAGGGAAAGTTTGATTTATGATTATTATTCTGTCCCATTACCTTTGGTCCAATAACAAGTGGGAGGCACATCTGCAAACTGCTGTAAGTCCTACACCGTTCACCTGAGTTGGATGTACATACCCTCAAATTAAAGCTGACAGTCTGCAGTTAAAGCACATTGTGTTTGTTTCATTCCAACTCTATTGTGGTATAGAGCCAAAGATGTTAGAATTGTGAGAATGTCCCAATATTTCTGGACCTGACTGTATGTGAGCGCTAGCGTTTTCAGAGGTGATAGGGCCTTAACAGTTTAAACATCACTACAAAATGCTCCTTACCAAGAAAGCCAGTGGAGTGATAATATTTAACAGTCTAAGTAATGAGTTCATATTGCCGAAGCTGGCCCAGATTTCACCGGCATCATTGTGTTTAAGGATCATGCTGCTTCAGCACCACAGTGATGCTTTATGGCAGCTTGGGAACTAGAGCAGAGCAAGCCAGTGGTTAGATGGGAGAGCTACTAAACCAAAAATGAAGAAAAATGAGAGAAGGAGAAAACAGGAGACATAGAGAGGAGAGGAAACCACAGTATGTGTGTCCACAGTCACTTAGTTAGCCAAGCTTTTAAGAAAAAGATGAAAGCACTGGGTGTAAATGTAGGGGCAGGAAATAAAGGAGAACATGGAGCATTTTTTAGTTTGTGAAACATAAATTTCCGCTTTGAAATATATGCCCTGGGCCACACAAATTGCATAGGGAGAAGACATTTACATAATGAAACCCCTACTTCTTCATAACACATTTTAGCAATACACTCAGAGCTGATATATAGAACAATATAACTCAAAACTGCTTTTATGGGAAAGCTTTATATTTCTGTAATCTATGATATTGTAGCCTTTAAAATGTAATATTTAATTTTGACACATATGCTTTTGCTTGTAAAGCCAAAATAATGACATGGAATAAATTTTAATTATCCCTAAATTTTGCAGCTATGATGAATTTCACATGGTGCTTTTCATATGAACTTAGAAAAGGAAATAGCTCGTCTAAAGAAATACAGTGTAGATCACAACACGCTATAAAATGTTATTGTGTTTCCATTTTAACTCAATTAGAGAAAATTAGATCATCTTTAAATGAAAATGCAATTTGATTTAATGCCAAAAGCAGAAATCGTTTAATGAAGACCTGCATAAAACAAAGAAAGATGTGACAGCCTGAAGCATGAAAGCAAAAGGTCAATGGCTCTGTTCTTCAAGTTGCAGATGGCATGAAAATTCCAACAAATCTCGATGTTTGCTAACAATGTTGGTTACTTCTGTCCTTTGAGATATCTCCCTTTTGAGATATGCCCCTTAGCCTGTTAACTGGGTAAAAATGAGTGAATATCCAATAAACTTTAAACCATAAGTTCTATGCTTTTCAAAACTTCTGTTTGTAGCAATGGTGGTTATGTTTCTGTATGAAGATGAAGAACGCAAACAACACAGTAATAAGGGGTTATTCGCAAAGCGCTGGTGTTGCAAATATGGGCAAAATTGATGGTATTGCAGTGTCGATAAACACCGGCATTTAACAAAACTAAAATCCAAAGAGCAACAGGAGAAGCTGTACTGTGAAGATTCTCCTGTTACTCTTTGACTGCCTGTTTCCTAAAGCTCAACCTCTCCAAAACTGAACTTCTTGTCTTCCCTCCCTTTAGAGTTAACACACCTGCAGCCATTTTCCTTCAGGTGAATGGTGCCACCGTTACTTCTACCTCAAGGCTCACTGGCTAGGCGTCCTCTTCGACTCCGATCTCTCTTTCACTCCTCACATTCAGTCATTAACCAAATGTTGCTACTTCCACCTAAAAACATTACATGCGTCTGCTCCTTTCTTAACTCCTTACCGCCACAGGACGCGCTATGCAGTACTGGCAGTGAGAGGGCTCTGAAAACACACGGCGTACAGGTACGCCCCGCTGTCTTCAATGGGGACACCTCGGGCCTTCCCTGCAGCCTGCACGCACTGACTCAGGCCGTCCCCCTGCAGTCAATATGACATGCGCCTGGCGTCAGCTGCAGGGCAGGTCTCAATCTGCGGCTCGCGACGGCACGTGTTGGCGAGGCATACCTGTATGCCCCACCGGCGTAAAGCCACCCCTGACGGCCGATGCCCACCCGTCATTAAGGGATTAATCAGGACTCTGCTAAAATGCTCATCCAAGCTCTTATTATCTGCCACCTTGACTACTGTAACCTCTTCTCACTGACCTTATGAATATCCCAGATTTTCTCTCTGCAGTCTGCAAATAAATGCCTGTGCCAGACTCCTCAGCCTCACCTCATGCATCTCTCACACCTCGCCCCTTTGTCAATCTCTACACTGGCTCTCTGTTTCCTTTAGAATCCATTTTAAAATACTGGTGCTCATGTACAAAGCTCTCCATAACCGCACCCCTACCCACATCTCCTCCATTATTAGCAGGAGATGCTAACAGACTTTGTGAGGCCTTAGGGGAAACTTAAATATGAGGCCCCACTTACGGCCACCATGAAAAAAAAATCCAAGTGTGGACCTGGTGCTGAGGATTTTGGGGGGCCTTTTAACAGATCTAAAATAACATATCTTATCTTGAAGCTGAACCGTTGACTTGTCACGGATTTTTTATCTTGGTAATAGAATGCTTCCCAGCACAGTCCCCTCTCTGCCGTCTGAACAATAATAAATACAAGTAGACCCAATTAATCTAATATGCCATAAATATGTCCCATGTATCACTGATGCGGAGGTGATGGAGTAAAGCCTTATTACAAATTGATCCGTCTAAAACACAAGCTGCTTCACCTCTGTAAGGAAAGCGGGGTGGTCCTTTGGACCTCTGTATTTCCATTCTTTACACTTGACAAAGTCACTTTAGGTGTGATTGGACAGGTCAGATTCTGGTCTTTCTAATGATACCACGCATGATCAAGTAAAATGTCATGTAAAGAAAACCCTCACACAAATATAAAATAGTTTTTTATTTTCTTTATTTTTTGTTCCAAAGCCCAATGGTATTGTCCATTTGGCACGTATACAAGTTGTTTTTGGCACGATTGGTGCACTTTAAAATCCCAATTTGCTGGTGGAATTCTGGATCAGACCCCCAAGATATCAGAGCCCCCACGATATCAGACCCCGGATCAGACCCAACAAGATATCTTGTGGGGTTCTGCTATATTGGGGACTGTGATCTGGGGGTCTGAGATATCTTGGGGACTCTGATCTGGGGTCTGATATTTTGTGGGGACTGATATCACAGACACCTAGAACAGGCCCCACAAAATATCAGAACCCAGATCAGACCCCCAATATATCAGACCCCACAAAATATCAAACCCCAGATCAGAGCCCCAAGATATCAGAATCCCAGATCAGAGTCCCAATATATCAGACCCCACAAAATATCAAACCCCAGATCAGAGCCCCAAGATATCAGAATCCCAGATCAGAGCCCCCATATAATCAGACCCCCAATATATCAGACCCCCAGATCAGAGCCAAGATATCAGACCCCACAAAATATCAGACCCCCGGATCAGACTTTAATATATCAGACCCCCAGATCAGAGTCAAGATATCAGACACCACAAAATATCAGAACCCAGATCAGAGCCCCCAAAATATCAGACCCCCAGATCAAAGTCCCCATACATCAGACCCCCAGATCAGACCCCCATACATCAGACCCCAGATCAGAGCCCTAATATATAAGACCCCCAAAAAATCAGTCCCCACATCAGAGTCCCCAAAATATCAGACCCCCAGATCAGAGCCCCCAATATATCAGACCCCAGATCAGAGCCCCTTAAAATATCAGACCCCCAGATCAGAGCCCCCATACATCAGATCCCCAGATCAGACCCCCCAGTTCCAAATATCAGACCCCCAGATCAGAGCCCCATACATCAGACCCCTGGATCAGAGTCCTAATATATCAGTCCCTCAAAAAATCAGCCCCCCCATGAGAGCCCCCAAAATATCAGACCCCCAGATCAGAACCCCCATACATCAGACCCCAGATCAGAGCCCCTTACATCTGACCCCCAGATCAGAATCCCCAATCAGAGCCCCCATACATCAGAACCCCAGATCAGATCCAAATATATCAGACCCCCAGATCAGACCCAGGGCCCCAGATTACCGCAGTCCTCCTGTCCAGGCCCAGTGCGTGGGCTCCTCATGGCAGGCAGCAGGCATGCAGGCAGACGCTCCCTCTCTGACTTCATCAGAGGGAGACAGCCGGCACACCTCTGACATCATCAGAGGGGCCTGGCGGCCAGCGCACCCTCTTTGATGTCATCGGAGGGAGCCGGCAGCCATCTTGGCATCTCCAGCAGCAGTGGCCTAGGTAGGCCGCAGTGACTCCTCCGAGTCCAGCGGCCTATACAAACCCAATGCTGTCGCCGGAGTGACCGATTAGGCGGCCGCGAGGCCTTAGGCGGCCACCTTTTTGGCCTATCTGGAGAGCCGCCACTGAGGTAAATCCCATCCCGACCACTTTGCTCTGCCAATGATCTAATCACCTCGTACCCAACACCCCAAACTCCCAACTTCAGAACTTCTTCTCTGCACCCTTTCTATGGAACTCCCTCCCCTGTAAAATCAGACTCTCCCCATCTCTCCAGTCTTTCAAGAAGTCTCTAAAAACACATTACTTTAGAGAAGCCTATAGTCTCACTCCATAATCCCCCACTGTACCTTTCTTGCTCTTCCTCCCCCACAGCCCACATGCACCCAACGCCTTCACATACTCAGCTAATTACCGTCACCCAAGTGTGTCACCCCTCCCACCTTAGATTGTAAGCTCTCACGCAGGGTCTTTCCCACTGTTCTCTGTGTATTTACCTTGTATGTATATTTGTTATGTCTCGCTCATTGTTCAGTGCTGCGGAACTTGTTGGCACTTTATAAATAACTTGTAGTTTTGGGAAATGTTGGTATTTGTCATCGCTGCAATATCACCTCTATTTGTAACACTAGAAAACACTGAAAATTTGCAAAAAAACCTAATAAATTTTGATGTGAAAACGTGTCTTTCATGATGATCATTCCTGCTGTTCTGGGAAAGAGGGAGCCATTGCCATAGATATATAAGCATTAAAAACCTGCAACACCCATCTGATTAGATTAGCTTCTAGCTTTCCTATGTAGTCTCTGTCTTCATCTACTGTACCCACTAGTGGCTTCACAGTCTACTTCACTCTCACCTTTCTACCCTCTGTCCTCCTTCTCTATAATTTCATTTTTTTTATATATTTGTATTTTATATATTTAAATATGCCGCAATTTCTCTTGTTCTTCTTCATATCAGCTACTTTAGATAATAAGCCCATTGGAGCATGGCCCTCTACATCTCCTGTTTCTGTATTCTGAAGTTTGTCATTTAGTTAATTCAATTTATCTTGTCTGTAAAGCACTGCAGAAATCTTTGAAGCTATATAAATGATGAGGATATGGGGGTTAAAATAATTCTAAAATATGTCTAAAGATCACCTTTTTTGCAATGTGAACACACCCTGAACGTAGAGAAATTCTAACATTTGATTTTCTTTTCTATATTGAATCTTGGCCAAGTCCATCTCTGAAACCCATCAGGAAATCTTAGGTCAGGGATCTCAATCTCTGCCGCCACCCCCCCCCCCCCAAAAAAAAGATGTTGATGGCTTACAATTCCCATAATTCTTTGAATGTGATAGATGACCAGAGAAACATGGGAGTTGTAGTTCAGAAACATCTGGGGCAGCAGCGTTTGAGAACCCCATCTTAGGTCTTTCTACATATACTTTGAGATTTCTTTTGGCTACATTTGTTCAATTTGTCTGTTCAAAAAAAAAAACTCAAATAGAGTTGCAAGTTTGTTCAATTCAGTTTGCTAAAATATTTATTTTACTAGACTGGATTTAGTAAGACTTACTTTTAAACCCACGTGACTGACCCTTTAATTTGTGTATACCACAGTAAAGTTTTGATGAGTTCCTGCTAGACTTACATTACATTCCTGATGGTTTCTTTGTGGAAGAAAGAACTGGTGGCCATCTTGGCTGCTGGGGAAGACACTTTGGCACAAGCGATACATTGTACTGATGCAACCCACCTTGCATTATTTTGGAGATCCTGATTGGAGCAGGTCACCAGTCAGCTTAAGTCATTTTGGCGCCAACAGCCAGAGAATGATGCATAGACACGAGGGAGATCTCCACCTTGTACTTATCCAATAATTACTGAACACCCATGCCTCCAGAGCTTGGTTATACAGTTGCCTCTGAGACCAACAGGGTTATTCAAAGAGAATCGAAAAATCACTGCACGTTCGGTGACTTTTCGTTCTCTTCAATTCGGTGTGATTTGGTAATCCTATTTCGGCTACCCTGCGGTGTATACAACAAGCACCACTGGGCTGTTGTAATGCAGGGAAAAGGCGCTGCAAACCTGACGAACACTAACCGCAAAACCCAGCGAAGGCACACCGAAACCCGCAAAAACATCTGGATTAACCACGCCAAAACACGCCGGAGAAAGCCGAACAGGAGCCGATCACAGCGCCGAGCAGCCGCCGGAAAAATCCGTCACGCAGACGAATGGAGTGGAAAAAAAAAAGCAGTTTGCTTGAATGTTTGGAAAGTGAAACGCTGTTTGCAAAGAAACTACAGAACGAAAATGTCTGAAATTTACATATGAGGTCCAATGAATGATAATAAAAATATATACCTGTGAAAATCAATAAAAATATATTATTTAGAAAAAAAGGGCTGTTACAGAAAAAAGAAAAAACGATTTAAAAAAAAAAAGGAAAAAAAATGTTGGGCAAACAAATCCCAAAACATGCCTAAAAAATCCTAAAAAATTCAAAAATACAGAGACTTTTTACTGCAGAATATTATAATAAACGGTTTGTTAGATATTGAATTTAAACGGGAATATTTTTAACATTGAAGCCTATGGGATTCACAATGAATAAACCTGTCGAATGAAACCACCGAACAGCAGGGCAATCGGCAGTTTTTCACCTCTGGTTTTTGTTCTCTGAATAGCCGAAGCATTGCTTCTCTATGGGGATTTCACTGCCCTCAAACAGGCACCGAACAGGCACCATATGTCCAGGCAATTCGCCAACATTTGGCGAACTACCTGCTCTCTGGATAGCCGAATGCCCAGGAAAGGTATCCGAACACTGAATTTCAGCGTTCGGTTACCTTTCGCCAGCAATTCGGATCTCTTTGAGTAACCCTGCAAGTGTTCATCATATCTGCTGTTCTTGCTCCAGTACCGATGCCAGGTGGTTGTATTTTTCAGCGGCTGGACTTCTGAATTTTTTCCTGGACTATTTAGCCTCTCCATTTGAACTATAAGTATTTATTTGGCTACCACCATTGCTCCTTCCCTGTGTACCAAATCACAGTCTATTCCTGGTCTTGCCCCAGCCTTCTCCTACTGTGCTTACAAGCTGTTTGTCTGACTTCGGCCTGTTCCTGACCATGCCTCCTACCTACTCCTGATTTTGCCTCTTCGGTCTGTGACATTCCTGCAGAGCTGTGTACTATATCCGGCCACTGGGTTCTATACATTTCTCTAATCAGGTTGTTGTCCAGGCTCCTGACAAGTTTATGATGGCCTTGAGCTAAACAATACCCGCTTACTAAGAAAGAGCCCATTTCAGATTACAGTTTTACAGAAAATCACATTGAGTTCTTCAATAGCAATGGACACTGATACCTTCCTGATGAGATACCAAACTGCAACAAGAACTAATATTGATGAAGAACAGATGAAGAGTCCTTGAAAGTTGTATTCTAGTAAGTAATAAAACATCCTCTATGAGGCAAGAGGTTTATGAGCTGTTATCACATTCATTGTGCTTGAATAGAATCACAGTGTCCTTGTCCCGACATTGTACAACCCTCACTTACATGATATTGTGGAGGGCTGGTGCTAGTCTCCATGGAGTCCTATGGTATCCAGGACACCTTATCAGGGGTGGCGGAATCCTTGCAAATATTTATTAGCGACTACCTAATAATACAAGTCGAGTCAACTAATATAAGGGCTGGCTTGTATTGAGCAGGTAAAAGGTAGGAACTAATGGGTAGTACTTTGTGCCACATTTACCAATTAATCCCTTAGTGACCAGGCGGTTTTACAATTGTCAGTCCGAAAGTGCCCACTGCTGGTTTTACGTTTCTGTGCTGTTTGTGTTTAGGTTTCATTTTCCTCTTACTTGTTCATAGAACCCAACACAAGTTATATACCGCTTTTCTTGCCATTAAATGGACTTTCTAAAGATACCATTTTTTCCATCATATCGTATAAATTACTATAAAAAATTTGGATGGAATTGCAATGCTCTTTGAATAGCCCCTTATGTTTCTTGTAGACTCATTTTACTTATACCTCAGACTTTTAAATGAATCACACACAGGGAGATGGATTTTTTCAAATCTTGCTTCATCAGATGGATTATTTGTCATTGCATATTGTAAAAAACATTCTCCTTTATAAAAAAATAACTAGCGGCTCCCTTTGCCACAAAGCTTGCGGAGGTGTTATTTGCAATTAGCAAAAATCTGAAATGCTCTTCTGGGATCAGGCAATACATTAGGGGAGTTAAAAGTCTGGGCGTTCATGCACAAAACAAATTTGTTTGTAGCTTTAATGTTCCTTTAAATGAAAATGTCTGAGGTCATAATCCTTACTAGTCACGCACCAGAAATATTCCAGAGTCATATCTCGTCTCTGTAAAAGAATAGTGGTAGTGAGGGCAAACTATATGTGTGTGGTTTATATAAGTCCATTTTCTTGTGATGGTGTCGTGTATTGTCTGCCGTGATTTGAGTGTACGTTTCCCAGTTTCTATGAATTGTCTAAACATGCAAAATTTTATAGGCATGGGGATGCTTTGTGTGCTCAAACAGACCCTAACACACCTTTGTGTGCTCAAACAGACCAAAACAATCTCCATTTTAGGTCTTTGTCTTTAGGTCTTTCTATGCCCCTTATCGGATTCATGATTTCTTTTATTTCTTTGAACATCAATCCCAAGAATGTTGGGGCAGATTTAGTTATGCCTGAGAAAAAACAAACAGGACTTTTGATATTCACTAAAGTCTTCTTTAGACGAACTGTTACTTATATTTCAAACATCAAAATCCTCCTAACAAGTACAAACCAAGCACAGGAGTAGGTTGCAGTCACTCAACATATGAAGATAAATAAACAACATAAATAAGCATTTTGTCCGACTTTCTCAGTGAGCAATTAGTATTTATGAATGAGCCTATACTCAAGTAACTGTCATGATCCTTGCTCTGAACCCTGGCAGCACTATTCTTGTACCGGTCATCACCAGCACTAGGATTCCAGCATATGCACAGTTAAAAGCAAACCATCTGACTCTCACTTGATTGGCTTCCGCATTTTGGTTTTGCAGGTGATCTAGGAAAGACCTATGTTCTACTGCTGTAAGAAACCTTGTTTTACCATTCAGCTCAAGAAGTCTGTTTCCCAGTATACTGCTTCCCCAAGAATACTATCCGACTTAACAAAGCAACCTCCTGGACCCCACGGTGTGTACCAAGACCCCACCGTGTGTATCAAGACCCCACCGTACCTGCAAAGACCCCTCCTTGTCTCTCACGTTCCATATGCTTCCAAGTCTTTGTGTCTCCTGTTCCCTATGAACCACCACTCTTAACTCACCTATGTGTTACTGCATAAAGGGCCCAGGACATACTTGAAAACGAGAGAAATCTCAATGTATCCTTCCTGGTAAAATCCTTTATAAATAAAATAAATAAATAAATAAATATTGCTGCAATCCCGGTGCCAGACGTGATAATAACTTGGCAAATAATAACAGCTAGCTTGGTATTCCAAGTCAAGTGGTAACTTAGTTTATGGTAGCTTACTGTACCTTTATGTGTCCCATAATTTGTATAAAAAGCACAAAAGTAGTAGCAGAATACTAGGTCCTAAAATGTTTGTGAATTAACCTTGTGATTGCAAAATATGCCACCTCCTCTCACTGCATTGTGAAGGACCACACAAACAAATATTTCTGTGTATTTCTGCCTGGCCTCATGGTTTTGTGTGTATGGACAGTGCTGCCTAATACTCCATGGAGTCCTATGACTCCAGGACTGAATACTAGCAGCAGTGAGCGTGGTATTACCAGCTCAGCAATAATGACTTCTCACCTCTACTATGTTCATTACCTTACAAGTGGGTTTACCTGGTGTGATGAATTGGCTTTCAAACGACCCCTTCTATCAAAATAGGGGCTTTATTGGCGACCTAGGAAAGCTATTTTACAAGAGGGTACTCTTGATTAAAAATGGTTTTGCTAGTAAATGAGATGAAGCTTTTATACAGATGCTTGATCTTCTGACAAAATATATGCCTGGACAACGATTACTCAACTGTAAGGATGTCTAACTTGTGAGCTTCTGTTCTTCCCCACCTTCTGCTTGAAGAAGGTTTATAATGTCCCACTAATTAATTTCCCTCAATCTTCAGTTATAAAAGCGGGAAATAACTAGAATACCTGAGGGAGTCCCCAAGTCACTAGTCCACAAAAAGTGCCAGCTCCTTTACTTGAGACCTCTGGAGACTGTGGTTCACATCTCTTTAGATTTTTACCAAAATCTTCAATTTCCCATATAAATGTGCAAATGTCTGTCCATAAAACCGCTTGAAATATACCCCTTGCTATTTGAAGGGCAACAAAAATCAGTGATTAATGATTATTTCACTTACTATTTGA
The DNA here is from genome assembly GCA_009667805.1 of Leptobrachium leishanense. Classification (NCBI taxonomy): domain Eukaryota; kingdom Metazoa; phylum Chordata; class Amphibia; order Anura; family Megophryidae; genus Leptobrachium; species Leptobrachium leishanense. The sequence continues at coordinate 91,431,217 of CM019066.1, forward strand.
CATGGCAGAATGTATTGTTTGAGGAACCACCAGATAGGCTCCATTACGCACAAGGCCGGATTAATATGTGCATAATGAAACAACATGCAGTATGGAGGTTCACATGTGAGTATTCATTATTTTGTGCAGGACAACAACCAGTCAATCACAGACAACATCAATTTGTGAGTGTGAAAAAAAACTGACAATATCCAATGAAAGACAGTGACCAGTTTTTATTAGTCATTTATGCACATGCATGAGCACTTTATCTCATATTTTCCAGTTTTTCATAAATGCAATTAAATAGTTGATATTTATCATACAAACCTTTTTAATTGTCGGATGGATTGCAAAGTTTTTTGTGACTTATCTGATTTGTCTGATCAAGATCCCTGCAAAATATATTGGTCTGTTTTCTTTTTCTGCATGGTGATAATAAAAATTATTTGCCTGGTCAGTAAGGCAGTAAAACTGACTACATTAATCACGTCATCAGTTCTATCACTCCTTGCAATTAATACGTAGTGACCCATAAATGGGATGGACCTTTATGTCCTCTTTTTTATTATTTGCAAAGAGAAATTAATTGGTTTTTATTTCACTGCTTTTGTGGTACATATCTGACCAGGGAAAACCTTTTGGTTGCTTGATTGTGGGTAACATCTCCTGCTTTCTCACCTACCTAACACCACGGCTATATAGGGCCGGATCACAAGCAGGAAACTAAGCACAGCCCTTGAGCCGTACAGCATAACGGCTTGAGAGCTGAACTGAATTTTAGACCGATGCATATCCCTCCGCTGCCCCAGCTGGATCTCACTTGCGTGAACTCTCGTCTGTCTCCATGGAGACCATATGAACTCCTGGAGCTGATAACTCTGTGGTGCTTAGCGCTGCTGGTGTTCTCATTTTGCAGCGTGTAAGGCCGGGTGCACACTAGTGATTTCTTATGCGCACTAGCGAGCGTTATGACGCTCTTTATGACATCCGCTGTAGCATATAATTACGAAGATAGAGAAGAACACACGTAGTATGCATGCAACGCATAACGAGCGCTGAAGACGTCTGTCATGGAAACACCAATGCGAAAGCGCTAGGATTGACACCGTATAGCGGACGTTGGCCACGTGCTGAAGGAGTGAACAGAACGTCAAATGAGTGCACCTGCGCACCGTCAAATATAACGCATCGTCTGGCGTCTACCAATCTCTTCTGTCATAAAGTGCGTCCTTTTCAATGCACGCTAGTGCGCTGAAGAAAACGCTAGTGTGCACCCGGCCTTAGTATAACAACTCAAGCTGCTGGCAAAGAGGCTCATTCTTAATATGTACGTTAAAGGCAAGACGGAAATGTTTTCATTTTGCGTCTTACCTTTAACATCTCAGTTGTTTTCCGGCCCAAAGATTTTAAAATATTTTATCTTTCTTCCCTAAATCTTTGAGAAACCAAAATCTGTACAAATTGGTACCCAAAATACACCAAATATATTTATCTGGGAGCCATCTGGGAACAAAGCTAAACCCTTCTTTTATATAAGATATACACACTGAATAAAATCTGAGCATTTCTTATTTCTATGGCATTTCTTTCTGAAGACTAGAGACTACATTATTATTCTACTTCTCTCCTGTTGAGCGAAATTAGTTAGTAACATAATCCAGTATTGAATGGGAGCGATGGGCAGTCAGAAAATTATAGGCATAATAACAGCAACTGTGTAAGAAAATAACTCCAAGGGGTGCGGAAAGAACAACTTGTTCACAGTTTAAAGACGTAATATCACCAGACATATTTTCTTGTGCCTACCTTACATCTTATGCGCATTATCTTAACACCTATGACCCAGGTAGACTTGTGACACTATGTTCTTTATGGAGTCATTTCATATTCCAAAAAAAACCTTTTTTTTTTTCATTTAGTTTTTGTAGTGTAGTAACAGCCACAAGGACAATAATTTGCTGAGGCATATCAGAGATTTCATACAGCTATTTTCATAACCTTGGAGAGTGATTAGTCTACAGCAAGTAAAATGCTTTCCATTTAACAGTCTGCTTTTTCAATTAATCCCATCTTTGGAAATGTTAAGCTCATCTTTTTTACTTTCTTAACAAAATATACGTTTAACCTGTGTGTCGATGGAAGGACTTTCATACTTTGTCTTGGGGTGAATTTAGGATATGCAAATGAATGGCTCAGTTAAAGATTTTACTCCACTTCTGTATTCCTTACAAAAAACATTTGCAGGTCTATTCAAAGAAAGGTGAAACTCAGGAGAATGTATGGAGAAGTGAAAATTCAAGGTCAAAATAGCCAGACCAGAAAAATTCTCCCATTTACAGTATATCACTTTCCAAATCAGCTGTTTGGTCTAGATTGTTCTCTTCTGCCAATTCTGACTGATTTTCACCTTTCTCTGAATTACCCTGATAGAAAATTAACATGTCTTTCTGTCTATCTTGTTTTCTGTGTGTCTTCCTGTTTGTCCATCTGTCTTTTTCTCTCTCTCTCTCTCTTATCTGTCTATTTCTTTAGACATATGTTTATTTGTCTACGTATCTGTCTATATGTCTACCTATCTGTTTGTATATATGTCTATGTTTTCCTGTATATACTCATTCTTCTGTTAGTTTTCTCTCTGTCTATCAGTGTAATTCAAAGAGATTCGAAAAGTCACCGCACGTTCGGTGACTTTTCGTTCTCTTCAATTTGGTTCCTTTTGCCGATCCCATTTCGGTGACCCTGCGGTGCATTCAGCAAACACCACAGGGTCCCCGAATTGCAGGGAAAGGCTGCCGCAAACCCGACGAAAACGAACCGCAAAACCCACCGAATGCACGCCGAAACCCCCAAAAACATCTGGATTAACCCCTCAAAAAACCCGAGCAGGAGCCGATCACAGGCAGCCGAAGCCTCTGGAGAAAGCCAACACCACAGAAGAGGCAGTGAATAAATTAGGAAAATAGTTTGCTTGAATGATTGAAAAGTAAAACGCTGTTTGCAAAGAAACTACTGAGCGAAAATGTCTGAAATTTACATATGAGGTCCAGGGAATGATAATAAAGAGGGCTGTTACAGAAAAAATAAGTAAATTTAATAAAATAAATAAAAAGAAATCTGACTTTTAAAAAAAAAATCAGAAAAATGCTTAAAATATCCTAAAAAATCTATAAATAAAGAGACTCTTTACTGCAGAATTTTATAATGAACGGTTTATTAGATATTGAATTAAAACAGGAATATTGTTAACATTGAAGCCTATGGGATTCTCCTGAATAAATTTGCCGCATGAAACCACCGAATGGCAGGGCATTAGGAGAACCTTTCACTGCTGGTTTGTGATTTTCAGCGTTCTGTTACCTTTCTCAAGCAATTCGGAGCTCTTTGAATAACCCTGTAAATCTATTCATCATCCATCCTTTATATCCTCTATGTCTATTTTTGTTTTTTCTTTTTTCCAGATCTATTTATCTATTCTAGTATATATAGGTATTCTATATGATTTACTGTTTTAGCCTTTTTACAACATATTTTCATTATTTTCCTGTTAATATCTATTTTTCGATTGTTTCAACTATCCATTTTTCTGTCTCTATCTCGCTTTCACTTTTTCCCCTTTCTCCTCATCTCGCTCACAGTGGTTGAGCCACTGTGCATCTCTTGCCCCCCTGGGTCAAATGTTGCCAGCTCTCCCTTGCCTGTGTCCCATTAAAAGAGCGCTTAACCAAATTTTGTTTGCTTTAGTGATAGTGATTTTCAAAAATCTAAGAGTAATTATACAGTTTGCAGAATTAGCCAGTGATAGAGAAACCTTGTGACCTTCTGTCCTTGCATGAAATGTAATCAGTGTTCGCTGTAGCTGCCTGATATTGTGTAAGAACCAACAAAATCCAAAAAATAAATGGTGACATGCTAGACCCTCAGTATGTTATTTTAAAGAAAACTATAAGCAAATAATTGCCAGGGCCGGTGCTCCCACTAGGCCAGGGGTCAGCAAACTTGGCTCCCTGATGTTTTGGGAACTAGATCTCCCATGATGCTCAGTCACCAATTAGGCTGACTGAGACACGTGGGAAATGTAGTTCCCAAAACATCAGGGAGCCAAGTTTGCTGACCCCTGCACTAGGCAAGCTAGGCAATCGTCAAGGGTGCACTGGTGCCTAGGGGCGCAGCCGGCCCCAACCTTGGTTTCATTATTGCACCCGTTCCTCATTGTGCAGCTCTTGTGGTCATCAGTGGCAGGTCACAAGGCCGACATTGTCGGTTCGCGTACCCCCGCTAGCGGCGCAGAAGATGGGCATCTTATGGTGACGCACAGGCACTACCAGATGACTTGCAGGCGCCACCAGAGGCAGATGAAAGAAAAAGAGAGGCAGAAAAAGAGAAAGAAAGGCACGAAAGACACGTAAGAAAGAGTGAGAGAAAGAAAGAAAAAAAAGAAGCACAAAAGAAAGAGACACAGAAGAAATAAATAAAGAAAAAAGAGGCAAATGAACGAAAAGAAAGAGGCAGTGGAAAGAAAGAGAGGTAGATGAAAGAAAAGAAAGAGGCGGATGAAAGAAAAAGAAAGAGGCAGAGGCAGATTACAAAAAGGCGAAAGACAGAGGCACAGAGGACAGAGGAAAGAAAGAAAGAGGCAGAGGAAAGAAAGAGGCACAGATCGATCACGGGTCCAGAGGGATAAGATGGTCACCGAACAACCGTGTGTGGCCCCTGTACACAGTGTATGTGCCCCCACCGCAGTGTGTGTGTGTCATGTGCACGGTGTGTGTCCCCCCTCTGCACAGTGTGTGTGCTCCCCACATTTTAACAGTTAACTTTTTCTCGGGGGGGGAGGCTGGTCTTGCCTAGGGCGAAAAATAGTCTAGCACTGACCCTGAGAATTGCCATTCTGTCTCACAACACCTAACTAAATAAGGTGACCCCGGGGTGGTCGGGCACACTTTTTGAGGGCATAACAAGGTAGTGATCCAATACATTGGTATAACAAGGGATATTGAAAGATTACTGTATGTCTACTTGGCGAGTCCTGGTTTCTAATAGAGGCAGTAAAAATCTAGGTTAGGACTCACCGATTCTAAGCTCCTTGATGCAGTGGTGGGTTTCCTCTTATATCACTGAACTTTTCAGACAGGTGATTTTAAATATGGTTTAACAGACAGATTTTGCATGTGCCTGATTTCATTAAGTGTATTTTTGCAGAAAGACTGATCATTTCAGCAGCACCATCAATGAATCATGCATGTTCTGGGTTGTGCTTGACAATATCTGTATATTTGTATTCACTCATACAACATGCCTTACCGTCTGGACTGTGGGTAGTGGAAAATATAGCCTAAGGGCAGGGCGTAAACAGTAGTTATCCCCCTTACCAATGAATTAAAGGTTCCTTTAACCACCATTTCCTTTCTCTCCTTATTTGAATAAATGAATTATGCATAAATTCAGAGGTTAATGAATAATCCCGTGCAGTATTAAACTGATATTTGCCTTTCTGTACGTAATTATTCTAATCCTGAAAGAAGAATTGAGAGAGATTTATTTCACTTCAAACTCCTGCAACAGATGAATGAACAATTTAAAAAAAGATTAAAAAGCATGACACTGTGAAACCCAGATTCTGCTTTCTATGATACTGCTTTGTTTCAAAACAGTTAATGTAAAATAATGAATGTGCACCTGTCAAGCCACACACACGTTAGACTCATTTGACAAGGAATCACTTCCAATTAGAGATGTGCATTTCGTTTCATACCGAATCAAAATTCGGACGAAATTTACCCGATTCGTATTTCAGAAGCATTTCCGAAATACGAATCTGCGCCGTCCGAATTTACGAATTCATGGTGACAATGAAAAAAACGAAACGGAAATGATCAGAAATGAAAAAAAAATCAATGCAATGCAAAACACAGCAATGGGTTAATGGCAGCTCACAAGGCACAGCTTATATCTCAGCAATGGGTTAATGGCAGCTCACAAGGCACAGCTTATATCTCAGCAATGGGTTAATGGCAGCTCACAAGGCACAGCTTATATCTCAGCAATGGGTTAATGGCAGCTCACAAGGCACAGCTTATATCTCAGCAATGGGTTAATGGCAGCTCACAAGGCACAGCTTATATCTCAGCAATGGGTTAATGGCAGCTCACAAGGCACAGCTTATATCTCAGCAATGGGTTAATGGCAGCTCAGAGTGCACAGTTTATATCCCAGCAATGAGTTAATGGGCAGTAAATGGGTCACAGGGCACAGTAAAAGGGAAATGTGTAAAAAATAGAAAAGATACAGGGGACCGTTTCCTTGCTGCTGAAACCTGTTCAGCACCATGGAGAGCAGCTGCTCGGGGCTTCAGATCCCAGAGGAGCTGCTCTCCATGGTGCTGATGCTGAATAGGTTTCAGCAGCAAGGAAACGTTCCCCGTATGTTTTTTTTCTCTTAAATTTTTTTGTTTTTAATCATTATAAAATAAAAAAATAAAAACGAAATAGATAATAAAAAGGAAATAAGAATGGATCCGAAAAATGAAATAACTCATGAAAGCAAAAAACGAAGTGATCCGAAAAATGAAAACGGACTTCCAAAAATTCGACCAAAACAAACATAAAACAGAACGAAATGATCCGAAATGAAACGAAAAAAATGTCCGTGCACAAGTCTACTCCCTATATTTGTGTGTCGTTTATTATATATTTTTTTGCTAACACATATATATAGGGTTATTCAGACAGAGAGGTTTAAACCACGAGAATTGGCAGGAGAAGAGAACAATCTAGACCAAATAGCCGATTTGGAAAGTGAGATAAATGGGAGAATTTTTCTGGTTTGGCTATTTTGACCTAGAATGTTCACTTCTCCTGTCATTCTCCTGAGTTTCACCTCTCTCTGAATAACCCTGATAATAAAAATCAGAATTATTCTCAAAGTTTTGCTGTCACTCACTTCTTGATGGAATGAATGACAGCTATGAGCATAAGAGCAGTTCTCGAGGGCAGCCCTCTGTTCACACCAAGCAACTGATTGACTGTCGATTGGGTTGGCATCACCGTTGCCTGCCAGCCGTGCAGTGCTGCAAGATGACGCTCAGTAAGCGATGCCCATGGAGGCTGAGCATGGCGGTGCATGGTGCTGCACCAGGTAAGTGAGGTTTACGCTATCTCTTCAAGGGAGGAGTTATCTTATTGCTCCTTATGACCAGCGTGTTTTTCACCCCCTGATGGGACATTGCAGGAAAAGTTCACATAAAGCACTGTAAAAATCATGTAATACAATAGAAGTAGAAAGTTAGACATACAAACAGTATTGCACGTGACAGATTAAAATTTGCTGCTTCAAAACAGTTGTAAAAAAATTATGAAATATTTTACATGCAATAGAGAAAATAAAACAACAGAAAATTAGCTAGTCAGCTAAAGGAACTAAAAATTGGTTCAGAGCTTTGCAGCTCTAAAGATAAGATGGAATCAGTCTCATGCGTGAGAACCCTGCTGAAGACTATAATCTTCTGCTGTGTGCCGTGGTTTATTGTTACAGGTGATACTATCTTCAAGAAGGAGCAGCTGTAGAATATTCTATGCAATCTCAATTCATAGTAATTATTTCTTTTATGAAGAAGCTGCTTCGCAGCACAGTTCAAGTTGTTTTAGTTATTGAAATAAGTTCCCCCTTAAACCCAAGATATGCTTACTATAATTACTTTAAGAGAAATCAAGTATAAAGTATTATTTGAGAGAAATAATCTTTGAAGGGTTGATAATGTCTGTCAATATAAAATAAATGTGAGGTGACTAATGATGAATTGAATGCATCTATCGTCTGCTGACAAATACAACAGATTTATAAAATAAACTAAGAATTTTAATTGATAAATTCAAATAGCATTCCTCGTTATAACATATGATTCGGCCAATGAAACAACTCGAGAGTAGGAGCTTCACACATTGGCTGAAAATAGCCATGTGAACTTTTTTGAACAATTAGAGACTTGAGAGTCCTGATTGGCCAATTGTTTTTCAATGACCACCTACATCAAGCCAATCAGAGAAAAGGTGAATGCACATATTATACCTCTTTTCTGATTTGTTTGACATGTTTTGGCCAAGTGTAACTGTAACAGAGCTCTCGTATTCCTATGGGGTATCTCTGCTATTTAGCCTCCCTCTGGGCGTCCCCAACAAGTGAGCACAGCATTTCCCCAAACAGCAGATGTGACTCGAGGCTGGTCTGAAGCAGGAATGACTTAAAGGAACACTCTATGCTAAAAATCTCCCCCTTTTTTTAAAATTATATGATACCTATTGCCATACCTAGCTATTCAGTATTTTTTTTTTATGTAATACTTACCCTAAAAACCACATGTTTCCAACGGCGTTTTTTTTTATATACTCACCTCCCTCCTCTTCCGCTCCCGTCGTGGGAAATCTTCAACTTGGCTAATGGTTTACGTGAGAAGCGCACATGCGCGCCTCTCACGTAAACCAGCCAATCCCGGCTCCATCTTCTTCTTTGATTAGTGTTACGTTACGCGCAAGAGGATCTCCAAGCAGGTACAATTACTCCTTAGATAACAAGAATCTCTGTAACCAGGGGAGGGGAGGGAAGACCAATAGCTGGGAATTAAGGTGATCTGTGGACACTGGACACTGTGTAAACAGGAGGACTTCTACTTACAATGTAACAATGGCACATAGATAACACGTGATACATATACATACAAATATGTTGGCAGATAAGAGTCTTTTGGCCCACCTAGGCCCTATTACATTCTTCACGCAATTTTGTTCGCACAGCGCAAATTTTTTTGCGCGCATCGTCCAACGTTATCGCGTGAAAATTACTGTGGTATTCCGATCCGAACGCATTTTCTCTTCCATCAAAAAATAACGTTCGTAAAAACGACGCGCAAAACGAAGTGTAATACGCGCGCAGTAATGTAGCGCACGTAAATCAGTGTGCGGACTGTTTTTTTTCGCGGGATTCAGAATTAAGAACCTTAATTGACATCAATTTACCTTAATTGACTCACTTAAGTTTTTGCGCCTATCAAAATAAATCTGAGTATACATGCTGCAGCAATAAAAAAAATATGCACAAATTCATAATTTTTTGGTTTGGGTATGTGTAGAATGTGTAATTATACTTTGCTGTATTTTTTTTTCGTGCTGGTGTTTCTCGTTTCGGCCAAAACGTTCCGATTTGCAGTTACCACCAGCTTTTCAAAGACGTTAAAAAAATGCGCACAAACGTCATTCGTAAAAAGTTGCACGAAGATTGTAATACCATCCGCATACCAGTGCACGAACGAATTTGCGCTGACAATGTTAAGTATAGGATGTGCACAGTTCATCACGCTCGCACAAGTCCATCCGCGTTAAACGATAACGCGCATCGTTTGCGCGAACGTTGTAATACGACGTTCAGCGCAAAGGGTTTTGCTCCTCGCGCAAATGCGCATTTGTGCATGCAAAACATACTGCGCGAAGAATGTAATAGGGGCCCTAATCTGCCCAATTACATGGATACTTTACCTGGATTTATCTTTTGTTTAGGATAGCCTTATGCTTATCCCATGCCTGCTTAAATTCAATCACTTCTTTAGCCTCTACCACTTCAACTGGAAGGCTGTTCCATTTATCCACCACCCTCTCAGTAAAATAATGCTTCCTGATGTTACTTTTAAACCTTTGCCCCTCTAATCTAAGACTATGTCCTCTTGTTTTGCTACTTTGTTTCCTTTTAAATATACTCCCTTCCTCTACCTTGTGGATTCCCTTTACGTATTTAAATGTTTTTATTATATCTCCTCTGTCTCGTCTTTTTTCCAAGCTGTACATGTTAAGATCATTAAGCCTTTCCTGGTAACTTTTCTCCTTCAAGCCGTACACCATTTTAGTAGCCCTTCTCTGAACTCTCTCTAAGGTGTCTATATCCTTCTGGAGATACGGTCTCCAGTACTGCACACAGTACTCCAAGTGAGGTTTCACCAGTGCTCTGTACAGAGGCATGAGTACTTCCCTTTTTCTACTGCTAATACCTCTCTCTACACAACCAAGCATTCTGCCAGCATTTCTTGCCGCTCTACTGCATTGCCTACATTGGGCCCTATTACATTCTGCACGCAAAAACGCACGTGCAACGCGTGAATTTTGGCGCAAAGTGTTAAACATTACAATCTTCGTGCATTTTTTCATCCGTCAAAAAATAATGTGTGTAAAACGGACACGCACGAACGCACGCACAGCGACATTGAGCGCAGAAATCAGTGTGCAGACCATTTTTTTACACGCTATTCAACCATTCAAAATTAAGAACCACAATTGTCTCACGTCAAGTTTTTGCACCTGTCAAAGTCAATCTGCGCACATATGCTGCATCAATAAAAAATCACGCACAACTTCTCAAATTTATTGGTTTGGTATTATTATTATTATTATTATTCTTTATTTATAAAGCGCCAGCATATTCCGCAGCGCTCTACAATAGGCACAGTATAGACAGGGTTACAATACAATACATTGAACAACATTTGACAAACAGTACAGGAGGAGATGAGGCCCTATTCCCGTAGGAACTCACAATCTAGGAGGGTTGGGGTTGGAAACAGGAGGAGAGGACTGCAAGGTGAGAGTGATTGATGGTTGCGTCAGTGAGTTGGGTGGTAGGCTTCCCTAAATAGGAACGTTTTAAGGGAGCGTTTGAAGGAAGAGAAGTTAGGGGAAAGTCTGACAGTATGAGGGAGAGCGTTCCAGAGAGTGGGGGCTGCGCGTGAGAAATCCTGCAGTCTATCATGGGAAGAGGTGATGCGGGGAGAAGCTAGGCGCAGGTCACTGTTTGACCTTAGGGAGCGGGCTGGGGTGTATTTGGTGATTAGTGAGGACAGGTAGTGGGGAGCTGAGCCAGTGAGAGCTTTGTAGGTCAGGGTAAGGATTTTGAACTTAATTCTGCAGTGGATGGGGAGCCAGTGAAGGGACTCGCAGAGGGGAGCGGCAGAGACAGAGCGGCGGGTGAGGTGAATTAGCCTGGCGGAGGCGTTCAGGATGGATTGTAGGGGGGAGAGTCGGGACAGAGGGAGGCCAGATAAGAGATTATTGCAATAGACGAGTCGGGAGATTACCAGGGCGTGTATGAGTTGTTTTGAGGTGACAGCGGTAAGAAATGGCCGAATTCTGGAAATATTACGCAGTTGGTATCGGCAGGAGGAGGAAAGAGACTTGATGTGGGGGATGAAGGAAAGAGCAGAGTCAAGTGTAACTCCAAGACAGCGCACTTGGTTTGATGGGGAGATGGTGATACCCTCCACCGTGATGGAGAAGTCAGGAGGTGGGGAGGCATTGGAGGGAGGAATAAGTAGGAGCTCAGTCTTTGACATGTTGATCTTTAGGTGGTGGGAGGCCATCCAGGAGGAGATGCCAGATAAGCAGTCACTGACTTTGGAAAGGACAGGGGGAGAGAGATCAGGGGTAGAGAGGTAGATCTGAGTGTCATCAGCGTAGAGGTGGTAATTAAAGCCAAAGCTGTTGATGATTTTGCCCAGGGAGGAGGTGTAGATGGAAAAGAGCAGAGGACCAAGGACAGAGCCTTGAGGTACACCAACGGATAGAGGCAATGAAGAGGAGGAGTTAACAGCAAAGGACACACAGAAGGACCTGTTGGATAAATAGGAGTCAACCCAAGCGAGTGCAGTGTCACCGAGACCCAGAGAGTTGAGGGTCTGTAGAAGGAGGGGGTGGTCAACAGTGTCAAAAGCCGAGAGGTCAAGCAGGATGAGAATAGAATAGTGGCCGTGTTTTTTAGCAGTTAGGAGGTCGTTGGTGACTTTGGTGAGGGCAGTTTCAGTTGAGTGTAGGGGACGGAAGCCAGATTGCAGGGGGTCAAGTAGGGAATTGGAGGACAGGAAGAGGGAGAGGCGGTTGAAGACTAGTTTTTCTAAGAGCTTAGAGGTAAAGGGAAGCAGGGATACAGGGCGGTAGTTGGATGGAGAGTTGGGATCGAGGGATGGTTTCTTTAGCAAAGGGGTAACTAGCGCGTGTTTGAAGGCGGATGGAAAGGAGCCAGTGGAGAGAGATAGGTTGAAGATGTGTGTGAGAGCAGGGGTGAGGGAGGAGGAGAGGGGAGGAATTCGATGTGAGGGAATGGGGTCGAGCGGGCACGTGGTGAGATGTGAGGAGGACAATAAGGAATTATTAGGAATTATTAGGAATTATTAGGAATGGTATGTGTAGAATGTGTAACTATACTTTGCTGAGTATTTTTTTATTTGCTGGTGTATTTGGGTTCGGCCAGGTTGATAGAATTTGCCATTAACACCAGCTTTTAGGAGTTGCTAAAATTATGCGCGCAAAGGCTCTGCGTTACAAACTGCGCATAGATTGTAATACCATCCGCGTACCAGCGCACAAACGCATTTGTGCTCACAATGTTAAGAATAGGACGCACAAAGTACAGTAAGCTCGCGCAGCGTTTGCGCAGGTTCACCCGCGGTAGACGTATACACGCGTTTGTGTCGCTGACAATGTAATACGACGGTCAGCGCAAAGGGTTTTGCCCCTCGCGTTAATGTGTTTTTGCGCGCGCGCAAACGTATGTGCGAAGATTATAATGGGGCCCTTTGTCTATATGAAGTTATGCTGTACCATGGCTCATAGAAATCTAACAGGGCCTCCGTCCCATCCGTTACAGTAACCAATTTGGTTTTCTCTGAACGAAGGGTTCTGGCTGGTGACCATTTTGGCCGCTAGATATAGGAACTTGCACAGGCCGCATAACTATAACGGTCAATTTCTTGTCGAGTCACTGGGCAGGCTCACCACTCAGTGAATTTTGGGGATATTTTGCATCATAATAGACGCAATATATCGGAAAAATTAAATTCTCCAAAATTCGCGGTTTAGTGACTACCACTTTATCACATTTGCTCGTGTTTTAGGATTTTGTATAGAAACGTGCTAGACATGAGTATTTCAGTAATTTCTCTCGCTCTCAATTTTCTCGTTGTCTTTGAATATATAAACTTCCTTTTCAATATTCTTTTATGGCACCCAGCCCATGACACTTCCAAATTTCTCTCCATTTGGATCCGCACCTCCACTAGCTGGAATCAGATCAGATTTATTGCTAGACATTGTCCATTTTTATTAGGCGAGCAGGTGCAATGAAACGTTTCTAAGGAAATGGAACAGTGCCCTATGCATCATTATTAAATGACCCTCGCAAGCATTTCAGTGATTTGCCCTCTCTTGAATCAAAGACTAAATAACAGGGCTTGTCCTATTGAAAAACCCTGTTATTAACTGATTAATGTGCTCGGTTTTACATACAGCTGGGCAGTCATATATTAATACATATTGTAGAGTAGAGTCTAGGAAAGGCGTTCAGACACTCATGTTTTTTAAGCAGATCCTTTTTCTGTGCCAGATTGCAATAAACAATGTAGATAAATAATGTAACCTACGAATACAAGGCTGTGCTTACCAGCATTTTAATTTGCTAACTCTGCCATTCTGTTTACAGCTTTACCGCAGTAATATGTCACAAACATTTACAGGACCAGATTTTATTTCTATTTTATTCAAGATTCTTCTGGCCTGAAGTGGATGCAGCATTACTTAACTGTTCAAGGACTTGAAAACTGTGTTAACAATCCCACAGATCTGTTCGGTGCCTGAGTGTGCAGCAAAAAGATGTAGAGTCTTATTCACTAAACCAGGAACTGCAAAGATTAGAAAATGAAAATAAAAGAGGTATGGGTAGAACTGTGGTCAGGGCTGCCATTGGAAATCTTGGGGCCCCTTACAGATCCGTTAATTGCGGCCCCCTTTCCCTTGCTTACCCCTTTTACAGGGAGTGGGGTAATCCATGGTGGATCAGTAAATGGATAAAAAGTGCTCCTTGGTGGGAGAGCATTTGATCTGTACCTCTGCCTGGTGCAGACCATACTAGTCTTCCCTCATTGATGAGTCATGGTGCTCTGTCCTGCCTCAGATGCAGTGGCCACTAGGAATGAGCCGAACACCCCCGAGTTTGGTTCGCATTCGAACTCGAACTTTTCAAAAGTTCGAATTCGAACTCGAACTCGAACACGAACTCAATACAAGTCAATGGGAGTCAAAATTCGATTTTTAGAGTGCCCTCCAAGAGGGCATATATGCTACATATTTGCCATAAAAGGTGTATGGGGGTCCGGGTAGTGCCCTGGGGGACAGGAAACAAGGACAAAAAGTTAAAAAAAAAAATTTTTTAAAGGGACAGTGAGTTTTCCATGAAATAAGGGTTAAAAATAAAAACGAAAAATTCCTTCAAATATTGTGCCTAGGAGGTCCCCATAACCTGCGTGTGAAGTGGCAGATTTTTAGGATGTATAGAAACATTTAAAAACAATGTCCAGGTCTGGGTAGTGCCCTGGAGGACAGGAAACAAGGACAAAAAGTTTTAAAAAATAAGTTTTTAACCCCTTCACTGCTGACGACGTGTGGGAAACATCCTCAGTTACTCCAGCTGTATGCTGAGGAGGACGTGTCCCACACGTCATCAGGTTTGCGGGACCCCCGGCGGAGATACTCACCTCTCTGTCCGGGGTCCCGCGGCGTTCTGACTTCAGCGTCCTCAGACGCTGAAGTCAAGCTTCTCCCGACGTAAATGACATCATCGCACAATACGCAATGACGTCATTTCCAGGCGACCCCCCGGCAATGCCGGGAGATCGCCTGGAAGGGAGGGGAGGATTCGTTCGGATCCCTCTCCCTCCCGATCGAGAGGTCCCACAAAAAAAAGCCAGGCACCGCTTAAAAGGGGAGAGTCTCCCCTTTTAAGCGGTGCCTGGCTTTAACCACTTAGGCACCGGGTCGCACTTCGGCGCCTTGCAGCACCAAAGTGCGGCCTAGCTCCGGTGGGGGCTGTCATCTTGGATCGCGGCTCCACCCCCGGGTCCCCCCTCACTGCCTGACCTCCTCACGCATAGCGTGATGACGTCAGATAGCCGGGGAACCCCTAGCTGCCCGGAATCCCCTGGTAGGGGGTTCATTTGAGGGTTCACAGAGATGCTGTGAGGTTGTGTATAGAGATGCTGTGAGGCTGTGTATAGAGATGCTGTGTATAGAGATGCTGATGGGGTTGTGTATAGAGATGCTGTGTATAGAGATGCTGATGGAGTTGTGTATAGAGATGCTGTGATGTTGTGTATAGAGATGCTGTGAGGCTGTGTATAGAGATGCTGTGTGGCTGTGTATAGAGATGCTGTGTATAGAGATGCTGATGGGATTGTGTGTAGAGATGCTGTGTATAGAGATGCTGATGGGGTTGTGTATAGAGATGCTGTGTTTAGAGATGCTGATGGGGTTGTGTATAGAGATGCCGTGTATAGAGATGCTGATGGGGTTGTGTATAGAGATGCTGTTTGTGTATAGAGATGCTGATGGGGTTGTGTATAGAGATGCTGTGTATAGAGATGCTGTGTGGCTGTGTATAGAGATGCTGTGTATAGAGATGCTGATGGGATTGTGTGTAGAGATGCTGTGTATAGAGATGCTGATGGGGTTGTGTATAGAGATGCTGTGTTTAGAGATGCTGATGGGGTTGTGTATAGAGATGCCGTGTATAGAGATGCTGATGGGGTTGTGTATAGAGATGCTGTTTGTGTATAGAGATGCTGATGGGGTTGTGTATAGAGATGCCGTGTATAGAGATGCTGATGGGGTTGTGTGTAGAGATGCTGTTTGTGTATAGAGATGCTGATGGGGTTGTGTATAGAGATGCTGTGAGGCTGTGTTGAGAGATGCTGATGGGGTTGTGTATAGAGATACTGTTTGTGTATAAAGATGCTGATGGGGTTGTGTATAGAGATGCTGTGAGGCTGTGTTTAGAGATGCTGATGGGGTTGTGTATAGAGATGCTGTGTATAGAGATGCTGATGGGGTTGTGTATAGAGATGCTGTGAGGTTGTGTATAGAGATGCTGTGTGGCTGTGTATAGAGATGCTGTGTATAGAGATGCTTATGGGGTTGTGTATAGAGATGCTGTTTGTGTATAGAGATGCTGATGGGGTTGTGTATAGAGATGCTGTGAGGCTGTGTTTAGAGATGCTGATGGGGTTGTGTATAGAGATACTGTTTGTGTATAGAGATGCTGATGGGGTTGTGTATAGAGATGCTGTGAGGCTGTGTTTAGAGATGCTGATGGGGTTGTGTATAGAGATGCTGTGTATAGAGATGCTGATGGGGTTGTGTATAGAGATGCTGTGAGGTTGTGTATAGAGATGCTGTGTGGCTGTGTATAGAGATGCTGTGTATAGAGATGCTGATGGGGTTGTGTATAGAGATGCTGTTTGTGAATAGAGATGCTGATGGGGTTGTGTATAGATATGCTGTGAGGCTGTGTATAGAGATGCTGTGAGGTTGTGTATAGAGATGCTGTGAGGCTGTGTATAGAGATGCTGTGAGGCTGTGTATAGAGATGCTGATGGGGCTGTGTATAGAGATGCCTTGCGGCGCAGAAGTGCGGCCTAACTCCGGTAGGGACAGCCATCTTGGATGGTGGCGCCACCCCCAGGTCCCCCCTCACTGCCTGACGTCCTCACGCATAGCGTGATGACGTCAGATAGCCGGGGAATCCCCTAGCTGCCCGGAATCCCCTGGTGGAGATAGGGGGTTCATTTGAACCCCGATATCTCCAGAGCTGTGGCAGCTAGTGGGTCATGGAGGGCGTCAACAGGAAATTTGTTGGTATATTGGTGGACCAGTAGTGGGCGGCAGGGATGGACCCTTATGTCTGTGGAACTTAGACAAGTACAGGGTTTGGCAAGCGCCTACTGGGTCCTGCAATGGTTATCATTGTCTGCCACCCCTCGATAGAGTCCCTGTTTGTGGTAACAGACTTTAACATATTATGCAGTTTATCAGGGCTGAATTAAGAGATCCATGATCTTGAAGCTGATGATTTTAGTGCAATTCTTTTCTATTCCACACTAATATCCCAGTCACATTGTGTATTTGTCCAAAGTCTCTTCTTTGTGCCATAGGGATCTACGCACCTCCCTTTGGTCCTTTGCTGCATTCTCCACATTTTCCATTGCTCCTGCGACAAGTTCATTGGTCTTCCTGTGTCACATGACTCAAGCTGGAGATACAATAAGCGCATCACAGCATACAGTATACACAGCCTCGATGTATACAGCCCCATCTTCTCTGTGCGTTCAGCCGGCATCGGGCCGCATGGCTGAGCGCCCAGAGTTAAAAATATCCAACTTTGGCTTTGATGCAACGAGCCGTGAAGAAACTGCTTCGCACAGCGTTGCATCGCGGGCAGTGCAGTGTTATTCTTCTTATCTCCCATTGTTCCTCTGTCCCATCTCTTTTACTTTCATTGTGCTGACAGTTATATCTTCCTATGGGCTACTTTGGGTCATGGGCCAGTAGTTGCAGCTCCGGTAGCCACTTTGATAACCTTACCATGCTGTTTACTAGGATGGGGGCTGGTATTCTTGTCATAGAAGTATGAACCATGGTCCATGTATAGAAATGAGAAAATGGAGAGAAGGAAGGATGCAAGCATGGACTGGGACACTGAGAATCAGAGACGATTTCCTTGTTTGTCCTTGAGCACCTTTTTAAAGATGCAATCTATAATTAGGAGGTGGATATTGTTAGACCATTACAGTAAGTAATTACGTGGATTAATCAAAGCACTTTGTTGTTTATCTAATTAGACCTCACATAAGTAAAAGTGCAATTAATTAATGTTTTCCTGAATATGTGCTTTTCAGATGATTAGTCAGTGCTTTTTGAATACCAGATTCTCCTTAAAGAGTCTCTAAGCTCAAACTGTCCGACGAAAACCACTTAACCTAAAAGATTTTAGTACATACAGTCAGGGCTGGGCCAGACACTGTTATTGACTTGCATGGCAGATCTCATTTATTGCCAGTATCCTACCAGGCCATACTGCAGGATACAAGGTGGCCTGGCTTTGACATTTCTTTGGCTCCACTATATTGTTATTATGTGATAGTAAATCAGGCTGTGGACTGCCTAGACGAGGAGTTGAAAAAGTATTCAATACTAAGCGATACAAGCCAAGGGTGCTGGGTGGTGCCTGCATAAGCTGTAAAAGAGCAATAAGTATAAGCTGTAAACACGTTGCCTGTCACTACTGTACCAGCATAAGGCCTGGAGTCATCACTTTCCATTATTCTCTTTTCTGATCAGAAAACACTGAATTTGCCATTTATAAGGGCAGATAGCAATCTAATCTGGTTCCAGCTAATTATTGCTTTATGAGTCTGTAAATATGAATGTATGTAATGAGCCATTAATTGATTTCAAAAGGTAATGGTGTGTTAGGTACCTTTCCCCACATCACACTCCATTGATTATCCTGTTGGCCTGGTTCAGCCTTCAAAGTGAAAGGCTTTTTTTCCCATTGGAAGGCTGTCAATCAGCCTGTGTTGAAAAACTATTGAATACAATTGAGCTTTGGGCCAACTGACAGCCCATGTATACCAAATGAAACAGGCTGCTGAATTGAATGTGCTCCATGGCATACTGTCAGAGATGGTACCGGGTGGGTACTGGTTTGCAGGTTATGGGCCCAGTATGCAGTGATGCACAGGAACAAACAGAGAAGGGTGAAGGAGAACCAGCAAGCTTAGAGCAATCCGCAGGCTATGGCTGAGGATCAGGACACAAAAGGGCTGACTTAGATACCGGTAGGGATAGTGGGAGACATACAGGGTAATTAAAAGAGATCCGAATGGCTGCCGAAAGGGAACCGAACGCTGAAAATCAGCGTTCGATTACCTTTCTTGGCCATTCCGCTATCCAGAGAGCAGGCAATTCGCCAACTCTTAGCGAATTGCCTGCATATAAGGTGCCTGTTCAAGGGCAGTGAATCCCCGCAAAAAAAGCAATGCTTCGGCTATTCAGAGAGCAAAAACCAGCAGTGAAAGGTTCCCGAAATGCCCTGTCATTCGGTGGTTTAATTCGGCAGTTTTATTCAGGCGAATCCCATAGGCTTCAATGTTAAAAATACTGCTGTTTTAATTTAATATCTAATAAACCGTTGATTATAATATTCTCCAGTAAAGGGTCTCTTTATTTATAGATTTTTATGGATATTGGAAGCATTTTTTGGGATTTTTTTTTATTTGTTTTCTTTAACCTCTTTTCTTTTTTCTGTAACAGTCCTTTTTATTATCATTCCTTGGACCTCATATGTAAAGTTCAGACATTTTCGCTTAGTAGTTTCTTTGCAAACAGCGTTTCACTTTTCAAACATACAAGCAAACTGTTTCTTTAATTCATTCACTGCGGTGTCGGCTTTTTCCGGTGGCTGCGCTGTGTGTGATCGGCTCCTGCTCGGGTTTTTCCGGCATTTTCGGCAGGTTAATCCAGATGTTTTTGCAGGTTTCGGTGTGCGTTCGCCCTCGTTTTGCGGTGAGTTTTTGGCGGGTTTGCGGCGACCTTTCCCTGCAATTCAGGGACCCTGTGGTGCTTGCTGAATACACCGCAGGTTCGCCGAAATGGAATTGGCAAAACAAACCGAATTAAAGAGAATGAAAAGTCACCGAATGCGCGGTGACGTTTCGATTCTCTTTGAATTAGCCTACTAGTAGTAGGAACTAACCACAGTAGGAACCTGGAGACACGAGGAACTTTGAAAAACGTGGACTTGGAGAGGTATGTGGATCCAGGGGAGAAGGCTAGGATAGCAGGCGGATAAACAGGATGTGGAGCAACAGCACACAGGTCTTTACTCTGTGGAATAGAGGGAAACAATGTTGAAGCACTGGCTGAAGGGAGGCGCAGCCTTTTATTGAGATCAGCCAGTGCTAATTGGTCAACCGCGTATGCAGGGAAACCAGGGCTGGTGAACTGGAGAATCAGGCTAATCGAACACCTGGTCTTGAGTTGTGCAGCACATGAAGGAGGCTGCCAGGGGTCAAAACATGGCACTCGGGCACATACAGTAGCATGGTGCTGGGTTTAAAGGGAATTTTAATAATACTTTAATTTAAAGTGGGAGGGATTGATGGTGTGGTTGCCAGGAGAGGTTAATAGTTAACTCAGTGGTAAAATATTTTAACTTGGAGCAGGGGTCAGTAGCAGCCTTGGCCCTCCAGATGCTTTAGAACTACAGCTCTCTTGATGCTCAGGCA
Source organism: Leptobrachium leishanense (assembly GCA_009667805.1). Lineage (NCBI taxonomy): Eukaryota > Metazoa > Chordata > Amphibia > Anura > Megophryidae > Leptobrachium > Leptobrachium leishanense. The sequence continues at coordinate 91,451,342 of CM019066.1, forward strand.
CTCATTTGGTTGGCTGTGCCGCAAGGGAGATGTTGTTCCAATCAGAGGTGTGCATGGCTGGAAAATTTGTTTAATTTCGTTTTTTGTTATTTTGTTTCGAATTTCATTTCATATTTTGTTTCGTTTGGTGTATAGGTTCCCTAAAAACCCCATTGTAAGTTCAGATCGATTTTATAGTAGATATATATCGATTCGGATTTCAGATCACTAACAGGGTTATTCAGAGAGCGTGAAAAGCAGGAGAATGACTGGAGAATGACAGGAGAATGACTGGAGAATGAAAAATTCTAGGTCAAAATAGCCAAACCACAAAAATTCTCCCATTTATCTCACTTTCCAAATCGGCTATTTTGACCTAGAATTTTTTATTCTCCAGTCAATCTCCTGCTTTTCACGCTCTCTGAATAACCCTGAAAATCAAATCCTGCTGTTAAAAGGCAAGTTAGGGTTAAATGTTGAGCCGTCCATTGACCTGTGGTGCTGACAATAGGTTCAGCACCACAGGTCAATTTATAGGGACAGGATGATTTGTGTAACACTCAAACAAATCTGATTTGTTTCATAATGTTGTTTGCTTTAGTACTTGTATGTATTGTAAGTAGGATCAATTCGATTGTCGATATAGATCCGAATTTCGGATCACTAAGTAAAATCCCGATTGATCAAATCTTGCTCAGGAATTATTTACCCAATGGTTCTCTAAAGAAACAGCATAACAAATCAAATTCGTTATATACCATTTCGGTATGTTTTCGCTTGAATTCAGATCAAATCAGTTTGTTATTTCAGAAGTACTTCAAAATACGAATTAACAAAACGAATGCAAAACGAATGCACACCTCTAGTTCCAATACATCTAGAAGGTCCAGGTAGCTGCCCCTGTCTTAGAGTATGCATTTAAGTAAGAGTTAATGTTAAGAATGATTACCATCCACAGGTCAGTATTTTCATTGTTCACTTGAAAAGGGGATATTTCTACATGGACAACTTTTGTACTAGTTCTAACAGCAGCACATTGTTTCTCTCTTCAATTACATTTGGAAGTTAATTAGCCAGTGTGAAGTGCAATAGTGCGGTGTCTTTATCTGCCTCCTTTATCTCACTGGCCTCTTATGGTCACATTACTGCACTGAGAGCATTTCTTGCATGAACATTATGAAGGTAATTTAAACATCGCTGTGCAGTCACACCATAAGTACCTCTCAAATGCACAATGGGGCTGTAATGGTCTTTAGTAGCTACGGTCCCATGTTGTTGCTAAGAGCTGTTTATTGCTTAGGTCTTTGAAAACTTCCTTTGTTCTCATGTTTGTCCTGAGCTTTATACTCTGTTAGAGGTATCTTTTTCATCATTTCAAAATATTCAAATTGCTGCATCACAGGAAGAAGGCAATTCTGTCCATCAAGTTTTTCTAGGTTTTTTAAAAAAAAAATGTATAATTTTATTTCTGATAGATTGTGGTCATCATTCGGAATCAAACAGCCTTCATCTTTACTATTTAGGGCACTATTTCCTAGTGATCACTAACTGTAGCATATGGGTGAGTAAGTGTTACCGTCAGGATAAGTGATTTTAACGCATGCATCCTTAACGCTACACCCGTGTGAAGTCAGTTAAAAATATAAAGTATAAAATTGAAATTCAAAATAATAACCCATTACTGAATGTTCTTTAGAAACAGTTAGCAAAATCCTAATTTGCTGATATATACGTTTTCACTTTTGTTTTCATGTATTGATCTTATTGTCATTATTATCGTTTACCTATTTTTCATTCTCTGTAATAATGTGTTAGTAATTAAAGGCAAACACTGTTTTCTTTTATATATTTTGGGAACTGCGCACGGTTCTCAGTACGTAGTAAGGGTGAGCTGCACAACACTTTTCAAAATGTTTTTGAACCTAATGTAGGTTTTTAAGTTTACTAGAGTTGATATATGGATATTTCATGTGCGGCTCTGGTTGTTTGGTTTGTTGTTTAGACTCTTTGTAAATTTTCTTATATTACTCTGCTACAATATATTCTCCCATTTCTGGGCACTATTCCATGACTGGCACAAGAAAGGGAGTACTAAGTGAAAAAATCTACGCAAGTAGATTTCCATTACCTTCTTCCTTTTATTGTGCTTATTCCAGGGTAGGTGCTTTATTAGCGCCTCACATCAGACTGTTGCAGAAGTGCAGAGTGATATTTACAGCGACACTTTCTCCTCCACAACACTCAATCTAAAAAAACAAACAAACATAGGGCCCTATTACCATCTTAACGCTAACGTTAGCGCTCAGCTACGTGAGCTTTAAGGTTAGGTTAAGTGGCCCTAGTGCAGGCCGCCCATATTACAATCCAAACGCTAACAGGTTAAAAAAAAACGTTTGCGCTCGCTTACGCAAGCTTACTGTACTTTGTGCTCCCTATGCTTAACATCTTAACAACGAGCCTCCTAGTCTTCCTGCCCAGCCTCTGCTACCAGCCCTTGTGTTCCTGCCTGTATTCAGTCAGCCCTTTTCCTGCCCTGATTACTGCTGTCCTGTGCCTCTTGTGAGTTCCTGGTGTTTTTCCCTCTGTGTCTTGTTACTCTGTCCTTTCTCAGGTTACCCTGCATCTGTTTCTCCTCCCTGCCTTGTCGAATAGGGATGAGCTGTTCGGTTCAATCTGTTCGGTGTTCGATTCGAACATCGCCCGTTCGGCTGTTCATCGAACTCCGAACATTTCCACGTATTCGCCGCATGTTCACCCACAATGAACCACAATGGCCCACAATGCACTTTTCCACTGGCCTGAAGCGTGTAATTGGCTACAGCCTTGCACCTGACCACAGGTCAGGTGCAAGACTATGCCAATCTCGGCTCAGTGTCCTGATTGGGCAAATTTTGCCCAATCATGGGCTCACAGAGCTAAGTCCTGCAGCAAACTATATAAGGAGTCCCACGCAGCCCCAGCACGTGTTTTTTGAGAGGAGATTGTTCTGTTAGTGTGTCTTCTCAGTGCCAGCAGCTATTGGGGGGGTCTCACTTCTAGCACATATCTGGGAATTGTTGTAATCTGTGTCTTGTCAGTGCCAGCAGCAATTGGGTGGTCTCACTTCTAGCAGATATCTGGGAATTGTTGTAATCTGTGTCTTCTCAGTGCCAGCAGCTATTGGGGGGGTCTCACTTCTAGCAGATATCTGGGAATTGTAATTTGTGTCTTGTCACTGCCACCCATCAGGGGGTCTCATTGATTTATAGGAGGTTCCTGGGAATTTTAATTTGTGTCTTGTCACTGCCACCCATCAGGGGGTCTCACTGATTTATAGGAGGTTCCTGGGAATTGTAATCTGTGTCTTGCCACTGCCAGCTATCAGGGGCTCTCACTGATTTATAGGAGGTTCCTCGGAATTGTAATTTGTGTCTTGTCACTGCCACCCATCAGGGGGTCTCACTGATTTATAGGAGGTTCCTGGGAATTGTAAATTGTGTCTTGTCACTGCCACCCATCATGGGGTCTCACTGATTTATAGGAGGTTCCTGGGAATTGTAATTTGTGTCTTGTCACTGCCACCCATCAGAGGGTCTCACTGATTTATAGGAGGTTCCTGGGAATTGTAATCTGTGTCTTGTCACTGCCAGCTATCAGGGGGTCCCACATACTTCTAGCAGATATCTGGGAATTGTAATTTGTGTCGTCTTGTCACTGCCACCCATCAGGGGGTCTCACAGACTTGTAGCAGATATCTAAGAATTGTAATTTGTGTCTTTTCACTGTCGCCCATAAGGGGGTCTCACTGATTTATAGGAGGTTCCTGGGAATTTTAATTTGTGTCTTGTCACTGCCACCCATCAGGGGTTCTCACAGACTTGTAGCAGATTTCTGCGAATTTTAATCTGTGTCTTGTCACTGGCTGCCATCTATCAGGGTGTCTCACTGAGTTGTACCAGAGTTCTGGAAATCTTTAATCTAGATAACACAGTTGAATCAGAGTTCTGCATATCTCCAATTTTTATAACTGAGTTAAATCAGAGTTCTGTATATCTTTAATCTATATATCACTCACCATGTCAGAAAGACCAAAAAGGACAGGCAGACACTCCCAGACACAGATAAGAGGGCAAGCAGCCCCTGTGTCGGGAGGCTGTGCCTCTGGTCGTTGTGGACGTGGTGCATCCTCTGCAGGGGCACGCTTGTCCTTTCTAACTGGTGCTGGACGTCTTAAGCAGCAGCAACATACACAGGATTTGCAGGATTGGCTAACCAGGCCATCCTCATCCTCCGAGTCCTCTGCCATCCTCTGATAGGCTTGTAGTGCTTTACAGTCCACCTCAGCTGCCAGGGACAGTGCTGAGCAGGGACAGTGCATGCCATAGTGACACAATTCCTTTAGTGTTCCTGCTGGAGCACACTCTGTGGGGAATTATAGTTGTGGCACTAGAGGCAGAGCAGCGGGAGGAAGAGGAGGCCTTCCCTAGCTCTCAAGGCCCCAGTCTTTACGCAGACAGCATTCCTGCGGGTCCTCAGATCAGACAGGAGGAGGATGAGGAGGAGGAATATTTAAGTAGTGGGGCATTGAAGGTGGGGATTCCTCAAGGGAGGGTTTTGTGTGCCCAGAAACCCAAGGACTAGGGAGGAGGATGTGCACAATGGGGTCATCCTCATTGACCAGGAAGACTCGGAAGCTAATGCCACCTCCAACCTACTCTGCATGGGTTCCCTTATCCTACAAAGCCTGCTAAAGGACCCCAGGATTCGTGCTATCAAGGAGAGGGATCATTACTGGTTGGCAAGCCTTCTTGATCCACGATACAAGGGTAAAGTTGCAGAGCTCATCCTGCCCGCACAGAGGGAGGACAGGATGAAACAACTTGAGGATGCTCTAAAGCGACACTTGTGTAACACCTTTCCAGGCACTGGTAGGTTACCAAGTGATAATACAGGTGCTTCTGAGGCTGCGGATGATCAGAGGAAGAGCAGTGAAGGCCGGGGCCGCTTGACTGATGCCTTTTTAAATTTTTTTAGTCCACGACGCCCAGGGACGTCAAATGTAGGCACCCATTGCCAGCGTCTTCACCATATGGTGCAGGACTACCTAGGGGCAAGGGCAGACCAGGATACCTTTACAGCAGATGATCCACTGGCTTACTGGGTGTTGAGATTGGATCACTGGCCAGATCTTAGCAAATATGCTATGCAGCTACTAGGTTGCCCTTCATCCAGCATGCTTTCTGAAAGGACTCTCAGTGTCGCTGGAGGTTTTGTCACAGACAAAAGAGCGCGTCTGTCCACCGACTCTGTAGACCGGCTGACATTTATAAAAATGAATTAGTCCTGGATCAGCAGCTATCACTCCCCTGATGCTGATGTAACTGAATAGATCGGGGATCTCTTCTGCATTCCCAAAACCTCCACCACTCACTGTACTCTTCCACAATACCTCAGAGGGGTTACGGTGTGAAGGCACTTGCTGCCACCAAAGGCAAAATATTTGGGTGCACTGACGCCTATACCAGATTCATATCATTTTAATATTGGACCGCAGGGTTCAACCACTGTACTCTTCCTCAATACCACAGAGGGGTTACGGTGTGAAGGCACTTGCTGCCACCAAAGGCAAAATATGTGGGTGCACTGACGCCTGTACCAGATTCATATCATTTTAATATTTGACCGCAGGGTCCAACCCTGCACTCTTCCACAATACCACAGAGGGGTTACAGTGTGACGGCACTGTTGCCGACACTAAAGGCCCAATTTTAAAGCACCTATTGTTACTTTCATCCAAAGACTGCATAAGATTCACCATAATTTAGCCCAAAAAATCACTAAACTTGTTCTGCGTGTACTAAAACGTCTCCTCTTTTCATACAGGTTGCCGCCCCAAGCAGTTGTTTATGGATAGATTAAAGGAAAACCATTTACCATCATTTGAAATGTCATTTTTTGTTTCAAATGTTTCTATACATCCTACAAATCCGTCACTTCACGGGCAGGTTATGGGGACCTCCTAGGCACGATATTTGAACGAATTTTTCATTTTTATTCTTAACCTTTATTTCATGGAAAACTCACTGTTCCTTTAAAAACTTTTTTTTTTTTACTTTTTGTCCTTGTTTCCTGTCCCCCAGGGCACTACCCGGACCCCCATACACATTTTATGGCAAATATCTTGCATACATGCCCTCTTGGAGGGCACTCTAAAAATTAAACTTTCTTGTCCCATTGACTTGCATTGAGTTTGGTTCGTGTTCGAGTTCGAACTCGAACTTTTGAAATTGTTCGAGTTCAAGTGCCGAACCGAAAACGGGGGTGTTCGCCTCATCCCTATTGTCCAGCTGTCAGTCCTTTTCCTGCCTTATCCCTCACCATTTTCCCAGATGCATAGCCACCGTTCATTTTCCATTATTTAAGTATTTGTTACAATAAATTCCCATTTGGAACCTACTCAAGTGTCGGTCTGTTGTGTCACTGCACCCTGGGCTCATATCCCCACCCCCGATACACCATCTGTTACAACTTGGGAATTCCGTACCAACACTATTTTTGAAGGGGGAACAATGTTCCCACAGTAGTTACACAGTGTAAAGTTTTTATTTCACTGTTTAATGAGATCTTCCTTGTTGAGTCATAATAAATATAAAATATTTAGTAAAATTATATATATATATATATATTATATATATATATACTGTATATAAAACATTTCAAATCCTAGGATATTAACCAGGTCGAAACATTGCTTGCAACTACTTACCACACCACTACCAGTCTACACCAGAACCCGTTCCCACAAAACCCACCCATTCTCTATATCTGATTAGTCTGTGTGAAGCAACATATTGTGACTCCATTTTTAAGATATTTGTTTTCTAAACTATGATCTTAAAAAACAAACAGTTATTACAATAAAAAATCATATGAATCATGCAACTAATTTATAATGTGGCTTTCCCACAATCCTCTTATTTTATTAGTTCATGCCTTTCCTCCTCTTTATCAAGTGATTTTAGTGGGATCCTTCCCTCTGCCGATATTCCTAATCCTATTTTCTGCCTTGCCTTATCCCCAAATCATGTAACCTTATTTGATGTATGCCCCCTTTTTACCTTAATTTGAGGGACTCTGTGATACATTAGTACACACTGCACATTACTGTGAGTTTTATTGCTGTGGAACTCTGTAATATGCCTACGCACCACAGAATACTGGGAATTTTATTGCAGTAGAACTTTGTGATATGCACAAACACACAGCACATTACTATGAGTTTTATTGCTGTGGAGCTCTGTGGTTTGTTCAAACACACCAGTGAGTTGTATTGCTGTGGAACTCTGTGATACACTCACAAACTGTGATACACTCACAAACAACACATTACTATGAATGTTATTGCTATGGAACTGTAAAAGGCTGTAATTGCTAGATGTCTTGTCTGTAAAAGCGCTGCATAATTTGTTGTTGCTATGTAAATATCAGACAATGTAATGTAATGTTTGTGTGTGTATATGTGTCTGTTTGTTTTTATAGGCTTAAGAGTGGTTTTATCCTTTTATACCCCTTTAGTAGTCAAAGGGTTAAAAGACACTAGATTGACCCTTTTAGTGAGCTACATGGCTATTTTACTTAGTTCATGCTTCTCAGACTGATCTCTAGAAACTGATCACATAAGTACTTTTCCATATGTAATGATTGAGACTTCAGTTCTTTCTGGATCAATGCCTGTGAGTGGTGGGGAGTGATCAGAGCTTAGTTAGCGTAGTTGAGTGTTAGCATTTGCAGGATTAGACATAATCTATCTCTGGTGTTTGGAACCTAGCTGCCTGTTTATATGATTATACAGCGAGCTGTGTGTAATACATTACAGATTCAAGTCACAGTGTAATGCGCTCTGTGTATGCAGACTGCACGACTACAAACTAAATTACTGTGTGTGCTTTGTTATTTTCAACAGTTACGGCCTTAGAAAAATAAGTACTCAGTGTCTTGGGATGGCTAAATAAAATGGGAATCACATGTTTATGAATCTGTCAAGCTATAGACAGTCGCTGTCAAGCGAGCCCTTCGATAAATCTCAGAGTTCTTCTCTTGACAATTTTTTGATACATACAATTCTTTATAGGAGGTGCTGCCCTGACTCTGAGAATATTACCAAACCTATATGTACCATTTTCCGGTATTCGCCAGAGTGATCGAGGTGACCCTACGCAGCGCCGACACCCCCTGCAAAAATCACACATCATTCAAACCCTCCATTGGGATCTAACTCTGGCGGGTTGTTGTTATTTTGTGTTGTGGTTGTCAGCTACCAATACCCATAAGGGTCATGCTTGAGTGCTTTATCTCAGATCATTCCGAAACAGCAATGAGAGGTGGATGCTTGCTGGTTCTTCAGACCTCACAATGGTAGCTTGAACGGAATAATAGTCAAAGAGAGCAGCAGCCAACTCCTTTCAGGGTCTGGCAGGAAAGTGAATCAATTTATAGAAGCGTGTGTGCTCAGAGATAAAGCACTGACATTATTATCTGATATATGGATTTTCTTTCCAGCAGCAAAGGATCCCATTGAAACATGTTTGGGGAAAAAACTAAAACCATAAAGCAGAACTAGCGACACACACAATAAAAGTAAATTTACCATCCAGAATAAAATATATCTGTTTGAGATTAAGAATTACCTAAATTAGCTAAAACGCATTAAGTGTGTAACATCTATGCACATTTACAAATCACAATATGATTTGCAGCTCATCTAGGCTACTTTTTTTTCTTGTTCTTTTTTAATATTATTATGCCCATCATTACTTATATAGTGCCAACAGTTTCTGCAGCACTTTACAATAAAGAATGGGGAATTAAACTAACACAATTACAAATTTGGGAACCAGAGATAAGAGGTGTGAAAAGGCTCACAGGAGCTTACAATCTAGAGTAACTAGGGTGAAGGAGAATGAGAGGCCTTTTTATCTTATTAGTGATAGTAATTTTTAATACTAGCATCCGTATCAGAAATGGTGACAGGCGTGTTAGTAAAGCAGCTATGAAACCAATAATGATGTGGGAAGGGTATGTGAGGAGAGGGATTAGTCATGAATGGTATATGCAATCTGGAAATAAATGGGCTTGGAGGGATTTCTTAAAGGATTCAGGATTAGGGGAGAGTTCAGTTGGGCAAGGTAGGTCATTCCACAGGACCAATGCTGCTCTTGAGAAGAGGCATGACTTTGTGGTAAATGAAAAAAAAAGAACAGGCAGAAGCCGCTTGCAGACCAGAGTGAACTAGAAGAGGTGTAGTTGGGGAGTAATGCACAGATGTAAGCTTGGATGAAGTCGAGGGGGAACACAGTTCCTTCACTATTTTTGGAGAGGGAACAGCATTCCCATTTGGCCCACACTCTTGTCAACTAAGCATGGGATAAGCATAAGGCTATCCTAAACAAAAGATAAATCCAGGTAAAGTATCCATGTAATTGGGCAGACTAGATGGGCCAAAAGGTTCTTATCTGCCGCCATTATTCTATGTTTCTATGTTTCTAACTAAATAAAAGCTTTAAAATCATATGTTATGCTTGATAAGTCACAATAAGTATATGATATTAGACATTTGCATTTTGTAACAAATTCGGTTTGGTTCGAGACTTGCATTTTCGTTGTTTCGGACCGATCTGAAGTTACAAACAAAAAAAGATTTGAAAATAATTAAAGAACAAAATCCCGAAACGAACAACGGAACAGAATCCCCAAAATACGAAAATTGAATAGTCATTAGTGTCACATTTGTCGCTCCAGCCCTGTCCCCCTGCCCTCTGCATTCTTGTATATTCATGTGCTGGCATCACCCCAGGCTGCTAGTCCCTGGTTGCAGTTTAAGGGTTAATTGATTCCTTTCTGCTGCAGCTCACCTGTTGGTCCTTATGTGCTGATTCCTCCCTATTTAGAGCAGTGGGCCCATATCCCAGTGCTCTGTCCTTGTTCCAGTTTGCCTGTGTATCCAGTCTGCTGTGTTCTGAGCTCCTTGCTGTTTATTTCCAGTCCTAGTCTGTATATTTTGGTTTATGCTTTTTGCTCTGTTTTCCCCTGTTTGTCTGTATCTCTTGCCGTTGTTTCTTCTGGGTCATGTCTAGTTATTCCTGTGTATTTACTTCATAGTTGTTTCCCTCGCTGTTACTGGTTTTCTGTTCATGTTATATGTTATTCTGATTACCTGGTTTTGACCCTTTTGTCTGGCTGACTTCCCTTCCCGGTTCTGGATCCCTGGCATATGTATTAGGTTCTTGTCCTGGTTTTGATTCCTGGCTTTTCCGCTTTACCACGTTTTTGCTTTATCCTAGTCTGTACTGTTGTTATTATTTATCCTGCCACCCCTGTATTTCCTAGACTCTGCATGGCACTGCAGTAATATCTCTTCTATAGAGCAGATCCGGCTATTCTCTAAAGACCGTTCTATCAGAGCAGGGCTGCTGTGGTATATTCGCTGTGCAGAGGTCTATGGTTTATACTGTGGTACTCAGTGTATCAGTTGTCTGCATATAGGGGCTTTCCCAGGTACCAGGGCCTCATCTTGGTGCGTGCCAGATACCCCCAATGTGACAATTAGACCATGAAAACACAAAAATACGAAGCTACCATGGACGAAAGCCGAAAATCAGAATCAATAAATGAACGAAAAAAGGTAAAATGGAAATTGAGTACGGCAATCCGGGAAAGACCGGCAGAACGAAATTCTTAAAATAGAACGAGAATATAAAAATATGAAACCAGTGACGATATATCTAAAAATCCAAATTGGCAAAAGAATGAAAATATTAAAAATAATCCATGCATTTTAATTTGGATTCAAATCCACAGCAGAAGAAATGAGAGTTCATCATGTCTCTTCAAAACTGTTTTGTAAACTTTAAGGTGCATTCAGGAGTGGGATTAATTCCTTTTGCAACAGTGATGCATTGTGGGACATTGGACAAGCTCTATGATTGGCTGGCAGGAAGGTCTGTGTGAGCTTCAGTATACCATTAGTACCTACCCACCCAGTGCATACAGTAGTGAATGTGCATGCAGCAATATGAATACGATTAGTTTGTTCCTTCCTAAATCCCCAACGTATAGAACACAATACGAGATATGATAAATAAACATTAATGTGCAATGCATGCTCACTGTTCAGGCTGGCGGCTACGAAATCACACATCATCCGAAATAACGGGTTGTCAGAAATAACAGGTCATCTGAAATTACACAAATCTACACAAATTAAATGAAATAAGAGTCGGTATGAAATACAAATCAAGTCATAAAAGAAAAAAGCAACAAAAACGGAAATGTGTTGTTCTGAAATATGAAATTTCCACCCGACCGAAAATACGAATCAAAGCAAAATACGAAAAACTCCCAAAAACAAATACGTATAAAAATGAATTAACTAACAAAACGAAAAAGGAAGTGATACGAAATACAGTCGCCCACATTTTTGGATCGATGCAAAAATATGAAATGCAATAGGATGACAAAATGGACCGAAACGAAAACCCTGCAGTCTGAAATGATCCGAAATAATCTGAAACGGAAAAAATAAAAAACACCATGCACAAGTCTATATGATATTCATAATGATTATTATAGTGATTCCATAAACTACTCATAGTGGGTGATGTGCGAGATAACAATACTTAATAGTGGGAAGAAATATCAATGACTTCCTACACTTATTTTAATAGGACATGACACTTGTCTGTAAGTATGGCTAGATAGTGGATGTTTTGTTAACATGCAACATTCTTGGAGAGTTAAAATCTATCCACCACAACAACCTCCACACAGATGATTATATTTTCTGAGAATATTTGATTAATCAGTTATTCGTGTGTTAGGAGGTTATCCACCCTGCAGAGTGTGTAATCACATAATACACCAATAGTAAACAAAAGGAGAAATAACAGTAAAAAAAGCAACACTTTCCCGAGTAAATAATATTCCTTGTAATTAAGAGAGCACACATATTACTGAGACAGGGGTTAAAAAAATGCAATTTCACGAATGTAATAGCCATTAATCTGGAGAAAATGTTTTTTTTTTAATGTAATTGGCAAAACTAATTAAGCACAATACATGTGTCCATATGATTTTGTTGGTTTCTGATAAACCAGTAGCTAATTGCTTCTCACTTGGATGGGCAGCCTGTAGCATGAAACGATTTAACACAGATTGCAAAGTCGGGAAATGATACATATTATGTTAGTTTGTATTCCCAGCATTTGCTCATTTATGACAAGATTATTTTCTGCATCACATCCAGTCCCAAGGCCAAGGCAAGCAATTTTATTTTACCTGGTTTTGGTTTAATAGATATATTTTGGCTGGTTGAGGATGACAGGCGTTGTTCTCATATTTCTTTGCTGTAGATGTGGTCCAACTAGAGAAAGTGAAGCTCACTAGGCCCTACTATTTGGTTGATGGTAAAAGGGCAAGCTGCTTTTCCCTACTGGCTTCTGTTTACCATACATAATACAGCGGCAGGGCTGGAAAAAATAGAGAGAGATACAGCCAGATACTGGCGGCAGCGCTGCATCCTGCTGCTGGTATTGGCTCCTGGTGTCCATAGGACTATATGTAGCCCAGTGCAACCCTGACGCAAGCTCACACTGTTGGGATCCTGTAGGAGCCATGCAGGATGTTTAGAAGGACACTGGAAACTATTTGTTCTACTTCTCATGGCCAGAGGAAGGCTCTCCACTGTTGGATCAAAAGTAAATAATCACTTTTTTCATAATCACTTAACACCAGGTTCTGGTAGTTGGTATTTCTTTCACAAAATACTGGTTCCAGAGGAGAAGAACAAGGCTACCTTGTAATAGCGTCTATCTCTATCTAGATTCATATTCATTTATTCTATACAAATTATTAAGGTTATTCTATTCTGGACTTTATTGGTTAATTAACCCCTTCGCTGCGGATGATGTGTGGGGAACGTCCTCATTGACTCCCGCTATATGCGGAGGACGTTCCCCACACATCATCAGCTTGCGGGAGCCCCGACGGAGATACTCACCTCTCTGTCCGGGGTCCCGCGGCGTTCTGGCTTCAGCGTCCTTAGACGCTGAAGTTAAGCACCTCCCGACATCATGCGCGATGATGTCATTTCCAGGCGACCCCCTGGCAATGCCGGGAGATCACCTGAAAGGGGGGGGATCCATTCGGATCTCTCTTCCTCCCGATCGAGAAGGAGCAGCGTCACAAGCCAGGCACCGCTTAAAAGGGGAGAGTCTCCCCTTTTAAGCGGTGCCTGGCTTTAACCTCTCAGACACCGGGTTGTGATTCAGCACCTTGCGACGCCGAATTACATCCTAGCTCCGTTGGGGGCTGCCATCTTGGATGGCGGCTCCACCCCCGGGTCCCCCTCACTGCCAGACGTCATTGCGCATAGCGTGATGACGTCAGATAGCCACGGAACCCCTAGCTGCTGCCAAGGAAATCCCCTGGTGGAGATAGGGGTTTCCTTTGAACCCTGATATCTCCAGAACCGGAGCTAGGGGTCATAGAGGGTGTCATTCGAAAAAGCCTGAGCATGGCCTTTCGAATGATACCAAACATAACCAGGTTTAAAGTAAAAAGAAAATTTAAAAAAATAAAAATAATAATAAATAAATAATAATAAAAAAAACATGTTTTTTTGTGTCTTGTTTTTATTAATGCAGCAATATTGTTCACATTTCAATTATAATGTGACTAATGATGCTGCACTAATGATTTTTTTATATTGGGGGGGCGTTTGCTAAAAATCATGTAATTTCCCCAAAAAATATAACAAGTCCCCATTTCTAATTTTTGTACCAGCGCACCCCATAGAAAATATAACCGCAAACGCTCATGTGGTAAAATGTAAGAAAAAACACTTTACACGCTGTAGATGATTAAAAATTCAATTTTTATTGCATTTTTTGTCATAATATACAGGCAGGACATGACGTATACATATAAAAATTATATAATATGAATCTGCCGAGTCTGCCGGAAAGAACGATATATAATATGTCTGGGTCATTTAATAAAATGTGGCTTCAAATCGCGTTTAAACATGATGAGCGAAAGCGGTAAAAATGAGCTCAGCACACAGCGGTGAAATGCCACAGCAGGGAAGGGGTTAAAGGAAAAGAAGTTCACCCGGCAAAGTATCATTAAAATATGCTATAATTTAATCAATAAAACACGCAATTTCGCAGCAGATTCACAAAATGATAACCTATACGTGATAATGCACAGCTTTTTTTAGTTACATCAAAAAACACATTTCTGTTTAATTAGACGAGCAGTTGGTTGTCTAGTAGTCACTGATCTCAAAACAAGGAGGCGTTCAATTCCATTGACAATTTTTTCTATTAACAATGAATTGTAATGATGCATTTTAAAAAAAAAACCTGTAGCAACATGTTTTTCTAACATATGCTTCCGAAAAGCCAGTTTTCCAATTATAAATCTTTCCGTATAGGTCACTTGTCAAAAATGATGTCCATAAATGCTAAACTAAACTGCGGTGTTTCATTCCACCTCCATTTATTAGAAGCGATAATATTTTAGCAGCCTACACAAAAACAATCACTGACAGATACTCTACATTCTATTATGCATATATATGCCGACATTCAACAGTAAATCAAAGCAGACATGCCACAACCAGTAATAGAAATTGAAGGATTAATTCACAAAGCATTTTTTATTTTCATAGGGAATCAACAAAGTGCAAATAATTCATCTCGATCGTTCTTAACCAATGAAATACCGACAACTGGAAACATCTCTTCAAGAATAATTGTATTGATTTTTATCCGCAAAGTAACAATAGAGTCAATGGTTTTGTAAGACGGAGTTAAAACATGAGTAATATCAATTTTTCGTGACAAAGAGAAATACTGTAACTAATGCCGAACAGCCATTGCTTGGGAGGAAAGTTTATTGCTACATTATACATGCTATTGGCTGTACCAGCAGGATAACATGAGGGCATGTTCTCAGCTCAATATACATTTCAAATGTAATAAGGGTTTCGTTTGATAGATTTAGCACGTATTCTTTTCCATAACAGCCCAGTTTGCTTTTGGCATTGTTTGATATTGCTGCATATTGAATGTATTTGTCACTGATTGTCACTGAATATTTTTCTAAGACAATAAATGTAATCAATAACACTGGTATAATTGCATTCAAGTCTGCGATATCTCCACATGAGGGACATAAGGACCATGCAGCAAAATTTCCCAAATCTGTTGCTTGTAATGATTTCAATAAGTAGACCTGGAAGCCAGTGCGCTACCATTCCTATCTACCTAAAGACTATATACATTATGGAGGGGTGAAGAATGATATATAGATGATATAAACTGGCCCCTCAGGCAGTATATTCACTCATCCCTCGGGAGACAAGATAAAAGTTAACAGCAATGGGATATGAGATAAGGTAACATTGCAGCCGTCATGTCCAACACAAGTTAGACTCAATCAGAAGGGAATCACTCCCTATACGCAGTATGTGCAGGCATTTTACAATGTTCAATATATAGGGAATCTTTGTGTAGTTCCCTATTGAAGACTTGCTTTCATTACTTCTAGATGAGGGAGTAGGGCTGCCTTAAGAATATCGTGGGTCCCATTAACCCCTTCACTTCTGAGACTGAGATAACTCGGATCCTCACAGGCACCATCGGCTGCCTGATATTGAGTTATCTCGATCTGCAGCTGAGAAGGACAAAAGCATACAAGTATTTTTTGCATTTGGACTCCAGAAGGTTCCCCCAAAGTTTCAGCACAATGGACATGATGCCCAAGGTGCTCATACATTTTAAAATCAGCTGGAGAATGTCTCTGATGGACTTTACTCCAGCTGTTCCTGCATGGAGCACTAAACTGCATTTACTCCTGTTGGCCAGCAGGTGTCAAATAGAGAAAGCCACTAGTGCTGTTGCTCGTTCTAAGCACATCACAAACCTTGCTTTTGCTCACTATAAGTATACAGGGTAATCCAGACGTGAACCCCTTGTTCAAGGTGCCTAGAGTGGTGTCAGCTATACGCTCCTAATAAGGCCAAAATAATACATACATGTTCTGTCTACATATGTGTATTCTGTATATGTATATATCTTAGATTGTTGTATATTTAAATCTCTTAGATTGTAAGCTCTCAACTAGGGTCCTCTCTCTTACTATTGCATAAAATGATGATAAAATAGGAATAGCAGAGAGATATACTCAACTTCAGAGTTATGGAATATTTTTCACTGTGCACTTCATTTGCCCTTGAGAAAGTCTACTTGTGTAGACGAAACATGTCGGACTATATTTATTTATTTATATTGATTTAAAAAAATAAAATCCCTTTATTTTATCCCATTGATTTTGTTCCTTTCCTCCGAAATTGCTCCATATATTTGCGTCTGGGAGTTGTATGGCACAGGTCTAACCTATAGACCAGAATCTACTATGGGACACTCATAATAACCACGAGCGGACAGAATCTTCACCGAGAGAGAGAGTCTGCTATCGGTTATCACCCACTGATACTTCCGTGTATTTCCAGTCCTTTCTCCTACTGTTCCGTGTGTGTAACGTGTATGTATATTTGTTATTATGTCTCACCCATTGTACAGCTATGCGTGATGACGTCAGACAGCGAGGGGAGTCCCGGGGGTGAAGCCGCCATCCAAGATGGCGGCCCCCACCGGAGATAGGCTGCACTTCGGCGCCGCAAGGCGCTGAAGTGCAACCCAGCACTTGAGGGGTTAAAGCCAGGCACCGCTTAAAAGGGGAGACTCTCCCCTTTTAAGCGGTGCCTGGCTTTTAGCGCTGCTCCTTCCCGATCGGGACGGAGAGGGATCCGAACGGATCCCCCCTCCCTTCCAGGCTATCTCCCGGAATTGCCGGGGGGTCGCCTGGAAATGACGTCATCGCGCATGGCGCGATGACGTCATTTACGCCGGGAGGAGCTTGACTTCAGCGTCTGAGGACGCTGAAGTCAGAACGCCGTGGGACCCCGGACAGAGAGGTGAGTATCTCCGCCGGGGGTCCCGCACAGCTGATGACGTGTGGGGCACGTCCTCAGCATGCAACGTGCATCAATGAGGACGTGTCCCACACGTCTTCAGCAGTGAAAGGGTTAAGTTATGAGGAAAGAAAGCTAAAACCTGTTTAGTTTAGAGAAACTAGAGGGGATCTGATAACATTATATAAATATATACGGGGCCCTTATAAACCATTCTCTGGATACCTATTCATTAACAGGACTATACACAGGACACGAGGTCACCCATTTAGACTGGAGGAAAGGAAATTTAGCCCAAAGCATAGGAAGGGTTATCTTACGGTGAGATAATAAAGCTGTGGAATTTTCTGCCTGTCGAGGTGGTTGGGTCAGAGACTGCACAGACTTTTAAAAAATGACTGGATGACTTCCTGCAAACACAGAATATTAAGGGTCATAATATTTAATATGTGGGTAAAAGCTTCTTGATCCAAGGAGAAATCTGACGCCATTCTGGGGTCAAGAAGGAATTTTTCCCAGTATGTTGCATATTGGCGAGCGCTTCAGACTGTTTTTTTTTGCCTTCTTTTGGATCAACAGCAGTAGGTGATGTGTGAAAGGCTGAACCTGATAGATGCAAGTCTTTTTTCAGCCTATGTAACTATGTAACTATTTATGTAACTATGTAACTATGTATGTAACTATGTACTATGGATAAGATATTAAAAAACAGCCCAAATATACAGATTAATAGAAAATATTATATGATGTTATCACTGTAAAGCTGTTTAGGGCATGTTATAATTTAAAAATATCAGTCAGGTCATATAATTAGGTTTCATGAAGATTTATATAATTTATTATATATTGCAAGGGGTAGGGATTAATATAAAATATAATATAATAATAATATACAAATAAATGCTATGTCACACAGAACACTCTTGGTACTACTCAATGAATAATTGAATGAACAAATGAAAGAAATGGAGGGAGTTCTTTTTGAGTGAATAGGCTCTCTCTTAAGTATTTCACATGAAGCACATTCCCTTTTTCACTCAGGAACAAATATGTCCACTCAACACATTTCTTTCAAAAACACATATGGGGAATTAATTTAAAAAAGCCTGGTGCGTCTCAATGTATCAAATGTTACATATATAACAGCAAGTCCTAATAAACCTTCACATCATACAAACGGGGGCACGCTTTGGAAATGGAGAGCTGCCTTTACACTGTTATTACCTGCAATGAATCTCCTGAAATCCACTAAGTGAGAGCTTGGCAATCTCACGTTCATTTCATGATTCTGACCTTGAATGGACTGATGTGGAACAGAAAAAATTGGTATAGGTGCGGACACTGTGATGTCAAGAAATGTAAGGAAGACGGAAAGCTTTAATGATCAAGAGCTGATGCTGTGATTGGTGCATGAAGATCTCAGATGGAATTTCTGAAATGCTACACATCAGCATCTAATGACCATTAGGTATTCCTGTCAATTTGCTACCGTTATTATGGAATGGAATTATGTTGCCAAAGGCTGGTTAGCACTTACATTCAGCACCTTGCCAGCCAACAGATGCAAAGGTTGTACTGTACTCCTTCTATCAGTGATAATAATCGTGGTACCAAGGGTCTAGTCCTAAAAATCCAGTGTGCAATCTCTGCATGATTTCTACTTCCCATTTAATAATTGGCATGTTGCACTTAACACACAACCCCACACTCAACTTTGATATCTGTTTAAATACAATGATAAGCTGGGGTTTAGGGAATCATGATTATAATTGTAATCAATATATTTCTGCTGATTTAATAAGGAAACATATGACTCAAATCGAATAAATATTTTCAGTGTGAGGGCCAAAAAGGAACCATTCCTCCTGAAAAATAATAACAGAGCTACGTTCCCAAGTGTTCCTACTCGACCTGACCCTTGTTTGGTACCATGTGGAAAGCTATAAGGCAGGTATCTCAAATTCTGCACCCCCAAATGTTTTTATTGCCTACAATTCCCAAAATTCTTTGAATGCAATAGATGACTAGAGAGTCATGGGAGTTGTAGTTCAGAAACATTTTGGGAGTCAGAGTTTGAGATCCTGCTACAGGGGCTGCTTGTCTTTTCACTGGACACATACAGGTCTAGTCACTAAAGGGTGAAGTCTGGAGAATTTGCAGGAGAAGAAAACAATCTAGACCAAGTAGCCAATTTGGTAAGTGAGATAAATAGGAGACTTTTTCTGGTTTGGCTATTTTGACCTAGAATATTCACTTCTCCAGTCAATTTTGCTGACTTCACCCTTTAGTGAATAGACATGATAGTCCTGGGATGCCATCTCTATGGCATGTTATTTCCAGCAAGTGAAGTAATGATAATGTCATAACATTAACCGCTTTAGGGATGAGCTGTTCGGTTCGGACGGTTCGGAGTTCGAACCGAACTTTGGTTGTTCGAAAGTTCGCGAACTTCGAACTTTTTGGGTGTGTTTGGTTCGAGTTCGCAAAAAAAAGAAATTTTGAAAAAAGTATAGAAAATGCTTAAAAAAATACAAAAAAATCTAGAAATAAAGAGACTCTTTACTGCAGAATATTATAAGCAACGGTTTATTAGATATTGAATCAAAAACTAATGTGTACGTGCAAAGATTCTCAACTCTAAATGACCTGTGTTTTTCAAGCGGCATAACAACAACAGGTGTTTTAGTCTGGTCTAATCAATTTGATACATTGTAGACTATACTGAGGGGGTGGGGTGTTGTCTGCTTCTGATTGAGATTTGAGAAGTGTTAATTTCCCTCCTAAAACTTCTAATATGCTGTATTTCACCGCTGTGTGCTCAGCTCATTTTTACCGCTTTCGCTCATCATGTTTAAACGCAATTTTGAAGCCACATTTTGTTAAATGACCGACATGTTAGATATCGTTCTTTCCGGCAGACTCCGCAGATTCATAATATATCATTTTTATATGTATACGTCCTGTCCTGACTGTATATTATGAAAAAAATGCAATAAAAATTTAATTTTTAATCATCTGCAGTGTGTAAAGTGTTGTTTATTTTTCACATTTTAGCACATGAGCGTCTGCGGTTATGTTTTCTATGGGGTGCGCTTGTATAAAAATTACAAATGGGGACTTGATACATTTTGTGGGGGGAATTACGTGATTTATAGCAAACACACCCCATAGAAAAAAATCATTAGTGCATCATCGTTCACATTATAATTGTAATGTGAACAATATTGCTGCATTAATAAAAATAACACACAAAAAAAATACATGTTTTTTTTTTTTTTTTACTTTATACCTGGTCATGTTGGGTATCATTCAAAAGGCCATGCTCAGGCCTTTCGATTGACACCCTCCATGACCCACTAGATGCCTGGAGATATCGGGGCTCAAATGAACCCCCTATATCCACCAGGGAATTGGCCTGGGCAATATATATACGCATCATGTGAGCTGGCCTGGGCAATATATATATATACGCATGATGAAAATTTGCAAAGGATAAGGCACACAAAGTGAAATTTTGATGTGTCTGAAATTGAAACTTACGTGACAACTCTTATTTTTTTTTCGTTAATTTATATTTGTTCAATACAGTTAATTTTAATTTGTTTAATAGAGTTAATTTAAAATGGTTTAATACAGTTTATTTATATTTATTTTACCTTTACTATTTGTGCTTTTCAAACTTTATTCTTAAGTAATAAGAAATGTAGCAGTTTCATGATGTGTCGTTTTTTTTTTTTGGGGGGGTGCAAGTAGCTGGCCTTGCCTAGGGCGCAAAATAGTCTAGCACCAGCCCTGACCGCATGGTCCACCCCTGCACTCTTCCACAATACCACAGAGGGGTTACTGTATGATGGCACTTGCTGGCCTGGCACCAAAGGCACAATATTTGGCTGCACTGCCACTGACACCTGTATCAGATTCATATCCTCAGAGGGGTGAGACTATGTGACGGCACTGTTGCCGACGCTAAAGGCCCAATTTTAGGCTAGGGTCAAACGAACGCATTTTTTCGCAACGTCAAAAAGTGCGTCTGAACGCATTGAGGTGTTTTTTCACGGAAAGCGCTTAAACGGTCATACGATGCGCATTTTTGTGCGTGATTTTTTACAGATCCAAACCAGGAAACTTTGGGTGTCTGGACGTTATGTTGGCCGGACATGAGCAGCTTCTGACGTCTCCTAATCACGCACACACGCCGCTATGCGGACGCAGCGCACTCTGTACGTCAGTACTAGCAGTTCAGCGTTCTCAAAAAAATGCATTCATTTTCCACTTGCGTTGCGCGGCCAGACTTTCGTGCGGCCGTACTTCGTATATTGGCCATCATTGAGTGTCATTTGCTGCTAGTGCGGCCGTGATTAAGTGCGCCTAAACGCACATTAAAAGTGCGCTATTCTGACCCCATCCTTAAAGCACCTATTGTTACTTTCATCCAAAGCCTGCATAAGTTTCACAATAATTTAGCCAAAAAAAATCACTAAACTTTTTCTGCGTGTCGGAAAATTTCTCCTCTCTTCATACAGACTGCCGCCCCAAGCAGTTGTTTATGGATAGATTAAAGGAAAAGCATTTACCGTCATTTGAAACATCATTTTTTTGTTTTTAAGTGTTTCTATACATCCTACAAATCCGCCACTTCACGGGCAGGTTATGGGGACCTCCTAGGCACGATATTTGAAGGAATTTTTCGTTTTTATTTTTAACCCTTATTTCGTGGAAACCTCACTGTCCCTTTAAAAACGTTTTTTTTTACTTTTTGTCCTTGTTTCCTGTCCCCCAGGGCACTACCCAGACCCCCATACACCTTTTATGGCAAATATCTAGCATATATGCCCTCTTGGAGGGCACTCTAAAAACCGAATTTTCAGCCCCATTGACTTGTATTGAGTTCGAGTTCGGATTCGGATTCAAACATTTGGAAAGTTCGGGTTCGGATCCGAACCGAACTCGGGGGTGTTCGGCTCATCCCTAAACCCCTTTACAACAGGCAGTCGTCACCCATCGGACAGCGGTTAACATACAGGTATGCCTTGCTGCCAGGTGCCGCTGCGGGTCTCTATTTCGGCTCGCTCACACAGCCGATGTGCGGCGCACGTCATCGGCTGCAGTGGGACTGCCTGAGTTCAGGCAATCTCTCTGCAGTCAATAATGCGTGGCGGGCGCTGGCTGCAGGGAGGGCCCAAGGTGGCCCATTGAAGACAGCAGGGCATACCTGTATGCCCTGCATCTTCCAGGCCCACCAGTCGCACGAATGGCATAGAACGTCCTTTGGCAGGAAAGGGTTAACATACAACCAGAATAATTCAGTGCATGGTGATCACCAGGAAAATGGGTGCTTTGTTTATTAAATGATTCTTGATAGCCTTCGTTCACAGAATGTGTTAATATAGAAACTGTATCTTGGCACAGTCGTATCTGCAGTCTATGGGTAAGACAAACCATGGATCCATGTAGCTGGAGAGCGGCGTGCACAGATTGGAAACCTGATTGAATCGCTGTGGAAATAAGTAATAGCATAGCCTCTCCCGTGTGTTAGTAGTAATAAATACGGAGATGGAATGTAAAAAGGTGCTAGGGCAGACAGTGAGAGGGAGCTACAAGAGATTAAAACAGGGGAAACACCCTACTATATGCAACGGTTGTTAGAAAATATAGCTTGAATCCATTTGGATCATCAGTTTATGCTTCAGCAGCAGTAAAATATTACATACGACTTGATTTATAATTAGGTTTCAAGGAGTTATTTTCTATGACGTGGAGGAAGGTGACAGCCCCTCGCTGGCGCTGGTCTGGATCCCAGATGCTCAACACTGATACGTGTTTAACAACCAATAGATCTTGTCCTGTCCATGAGTTTGGTGTATCTTTCACTGTTGATCTTAATCCCATCATAGTAAATTAAATGTATTCCGATGCTAAGCAGGATTCAGAAGACTTGAAACAGATGGTAAAGACATAAGTGCAGCTGGTGATAAAACGCTCTAATAAATAAAGGTGAAGAATGAAGGTGACATTAATTCCCTCACGTTGATACTACGTATTGTTTTTTTCTTCATTGTCCACCTTGATATGATCATTCAAAGTACATTCTTTGCCTGATATATAGAAATAATCGAGACTTTGCTTTTTTTATTCCTCTCTTTGTTTCAAAAAAATGTAAAGCTCCTTCAAATTGTAAGATCTCCTGTGTGCAGCTTCCTTTAGGTCAGATGTGCTCAGGTTGAGCATTGTTGGAAATGTACTTCCAAAACATCTAGAGGATAGGGATGTGCGTTTCGGGTTTCGGAATTTCGGAATTTTCACGAAATTTCCCGATTCGGGTCTTTCGATTCGACCGAAATTCCGAAAATATTTAGACCCGAAAACGGCCGAATCGAAAAGGTTTCCGAGCCGAAACGAAATTTTTTCGGAATTTTCGAATGAACTTGAAATGTGTCATCGAAATCTATTGCTTTGAAACGAGAACAGACTTTCCGAAAAACGAAAAGTTCCGAAATCCGAAAAGTTTTCCGAGCCAAATCGAAAAATTTTCGGAATTTTCAAATGGACTTGAAATGTGTCAAATCGAAATTTATTTTCCCTCTATAGTCTATTCATGATTTCAGTTCCATTCGGGATTTCGGTTCCATTTCGGTAAGTCTGGACATCGTATTATTTAACTATTATATCTGTTATATCGCTGATTCTGTAAAGTTTGTATGTGTAAAATGTAAATGCGTTTATTTTTTTTTCACTGATCCGATACGAATTGTCGTATTTGGGTCAGATCCGATTCGACCGCGGGTCGCGCATGCGCACGCGGAGATCGTAACTTTATTGAGCAAACTTTTATTGACAACTTTTTGAACAAAATATTGTTGTTATTATTATTCATCAAAATGGCCGCTGCAAGCAGTACCACCTCATCGGCAGATTCGTCACCAGCAGCACCCAGGAAGAAACGAGCCACAAATATGGCATTTGAGGAGATGTTGGAGCTTGTGCGCATCTTCGATAGCAAGGATTATGATTGCAGTAAGGGCCCTTACCGCAGGAAGTGTAACGCGAGGAAGGATCGAATCCTACAGAAGCTACGCACCACCATTTTGGAGCAGTTTGGGAAGGAACGCACGAAGGACCAGCTGAGGAAACGCTGGTCGGATTTGAAGGTTCGAGAGCAGAAGCAGCTGAGGCATATCCGTCGCGTCATAGCGAAACGTAAGTGTCATGTTATATTGTAAAGCGCTGCGCAAACTGTTGGCGCTATATAAATCCTGTATAATAATAATAATGTGCTTGCATGTGCTAATGTGCACAGAAATACGTTGATTTATCTAGTCCTTTTTTCATGCAATGTGATTGTGTATAGCTTTGCGTTTTCACGACTCGTGATACATGCATTTTTGCCATAGCTCTTCCTTTTTGTGATTTTACGTATTCGTGAAAATTGTGACATTTGATGTATGTAGGTGAAGTTACAATGCTGGATTTCTTTTGGCACTGTGTGTAGTCTGTAGTGTGCTGGGGGGAGGTTGTTGTGATTGAGCGAAGCATACGAGATGTCCCGCAGCTTGCCCAATATTGGCTCCCATCTGCGCATCAATAAAAATCTCTGCGTCTCTGCTAAGTGTTAGGATGGGACATGTAGTTCTTCTGAAAGTGCATCCAAACAGAGCTGCGTTCAATACAGCCTCAGCAGCTGCTGCAGCAGTGTCACTGAATGCTTTAGATGCAAATTTCAAAACAAAATGGTGGATTTCTGTTGTTTCTGCAATATCCAGTTTTATTCGCAGAAACTGAAAGTGAAACTGAGGCTGAGGCCTTCTATAAAATAACTAAAAGCAGTCGCACAATGCGCTTTGTACGCACACAACACAAATAATAGTTTTTATTGAATAAACGTAATGTTTACTTCTGAAAAAAATATATAATGAACGGTAATATATGTCTGTGTGCAATATATGTATGAGATGGGAGTAGTGGGGGGGGGTCAAGCTGAGGCCTGTTCAATACCTCAGCCGCTGCAAGTGCTAAGTTAGCAACTTGCCATTGAACGCCGTTCAATCGCTCAGCATGCTAACCTAGCACTTGCAGCGACCCGAGGAGATGCTGAGTGTGACGTTTTAAAGATGGCCGCCGCCATGAAGCAGTAACAATGCCGTACAGCAAGATGGCCGCCGCCTCCAAGCATGTAATAATTCCATACAGCAATGTTAATTTTGCGGTTTCTGTTAACCAAAGCACAAAATATTTATTTATTATTTCCCCCTGCACATAGACATATATTACAGTTCAAATTATATATTGTTTCAGAAGTAAACATAACGTTTATTCATTAAAAACGATCATTTGTGGTGTGTGCGTACAAAACGGAATTGTGCTGACTGCTTCTCTTTATTACATTTTGTCCGAGTGATCCGAAAAACAATCTGAATTTTTCATTAAGAAATCATCGGCCATTTTGGATTCAAAATTCGCATCCAAAGGGTTCAACGACACTGCTGCAGCAATTCAGCAGCTGCTGAGGTACTGAACAGGCCTCTGGTAGTGGGGTAGTGGAGGGGTGTCGCAATACTTTCGGCAATATAGTGTATAGATATACCATTTTTTCCAGTCTGCATTATTTACGTGTTATTTTTTGAATCTGGCAGAAGACAGGAAGAAGGCCGCCGAATCTGCCCCGGCGGGCACCAGTGCCCCGGAGGAGGAGGAGGAGGAGCCACGGGTGTCCACCAGCGCTGGTATATACTGTTTTATTTTGCAACGACTTTTGGTCAAAAACAGAAACATTTTTTGTTTACTGTATTTTAATTAAATTTTTTTATGTATAGCACAAGAGGAGCAGGAGGAGGAAGAGGAGGAGGAAGAGGAAGAGGAGCAGGAGAGGAAGAGAGGGAGCCGGAGGCCGCCAGTCCAGGTTTTTTTTTTTTTACTGTTGTATTTTGCATCGACTTTTGTTCAAAAATAAATCAGTTTTGTTGTTTACTGTATTTTTTATTTCTTTAATTTCTTACATATAGCACTGGATATGCAGACGGTGGTGGTGGGGAGGAGGAATCGGAGGAGTCAGAGCCTCAGGAAGCTGCCAGCACTGGTATATACTACTGTTATATTTTTTCAAGACTTTCAGTCAAAAATAGAAACCTGCTTTACTTACTGTATTTTCCTTCTTTCATTTATTGGATATATAGAAGGAGAAGCCAGACGCCGACGGGAGGCGATCGGCGAGCTTCGCCTGGCAGTCAGGACACTTGACAACGTCCAGGAACTGCTGCAGGTACTCCGGGAGCACCTAGTGACCACCGCGGACATCCTTGAGCGGCAGTAAGAAGAGCGACAAGTGCCTCAGCTGCTCCTGCTCGTCTGCTTTGAGGTCGGACCAGCGTTTTCTGATCTGGTCCTTCATCCCGTCTTTCCCAAACACCTTTAGGATGGTGGTGCGCGTAACTTCTCAATGTTACGATCCTTCCTCAAATTATTCTTCCTGCGTAAGGGCCCTTACTGCAGTCATATTCCTTGTAATCGAAGATGCGGACCAGCTCCAACATCTCCTCAAATGCCAGTAATTATCGCCTGGCTTAGACTGGAAGATGGCCGCCATTGTATGTTTGTTTGTGTTGTTTGTGCCCCTGTTGGGCAGTTTGCCATCCTTGGCATGTTCCCTTCCCTTCCCCATGTTGTATTTGTAAATAAATTTTCTATTTTTTATATATTTTCCTGTTTGTGTGCGTTGCTTTACGTTAATAAGTTAATTATGTATTGCTTGGTTTCCAGTCCACACTGTTAAAATTATATGTACATAAATTTATTGACATTTCTATGGACCCTTTGTCATAAATTTGTCAACATATTTGTGGCCATGAATGTGACTGTGTAATTTTCACCCAAAAAAATATAACAAGTCCCCTTTTCAATTTTTTTTAACAAACGCAACTCATAAAATATAACCGCAAACACTCGCATGATAAAATGTGAAAAAAACACTTTACACCTTGTAAAACAAACATTGAAAATTCAAATTTTATTGCATTTTTTTTTTAATATACAGACAGGACATGACGCATACATATGATAATGATATATTATGAATCATCTGCCGAGTCTGCCGGAAAGAACGATATATAACATGTCGGGGTCATATTATAAAAGAAGGCTTCAAAACGCGTTTAAACAAGAGGAGCGAAACTGTTAAAAATTAGCTCAGCAGCAGACCGCAGTGCCGCACACAGGCGTGAAGGGAAGCCGTGAAATGCCTCAGCAGCGAAAGGGTTAATTTTTTTTTTGTCTGAAACCTTTAAATCATTTTATTTTTTTTTTAATTTCAGATCATTTTGATCAACTACTTTTTCCGTTTTAAAAACTTTTTGTTCTGGTTTTTATCTTTAAAGTCAGACCATTCGGGTCAGTTTAGCGTTTTTTAAATAGTTTTGTTCTTTTTTTTTTGTTCCTTGGCTTTCATACCATTTTTTTAATGTGATTAAATAAATAAAGTTGTGAAATGTATATTCATAAGAAAAAAAGGATCTTTATTTAATAAAAAAAAAACACGATAGAATCGCCTGAATTATCGTATCGACAGAATGAATTATCGGATCCGAAAAACAAACCAAAAATTTATTATAAAAAAATATATAAAGTATAAAAAAGTAAACCATAGTAGTTTACGCGTCAAAACGAATAGAGTTAGACAGCTTTGAAACGAGGAGAACAGACGTTCCGAAAAAAATGAAAAATTCCGAAATCACGAAAAGTTGATACAAAAAACCAGCAAACTGACC
The DNA here is from genome assembly GCA_009667805.1 of Leptobrachium leishanense. NCBI lineage: Eukaryota > Metazoa > Chordata > Amphibia > Anura > Megophryidae > Leptobrachium > Leptobrachium leishanense. Next base: position 91,479,092 of record CM019066.1, read on the forward strand.
CGAAAATACGAAAAATGGTCGATATTCAAAAAAAAAATTTACACGATAAACGAGCCAAACCAAACCGAATCGAAACAGAAATCGACTTGAAACTTGAAACGAGCCGAATCAAAAATTTTAAACATCAGAACAAATCTAATCGAACCGAAAAAAAAATCAGTGCACAAGCCTATTAATATCTGACATCCCGATGTGAAACATCAGGACTTTTGCATTAGATTTCGACCTTTTTTATTTTTTTAACTTCTGGATAGTCGAAAATCGAAATCTATCCAAAAAGTCCCAATGTTTCACATCATTCTGAACTTTGTTTGGATAGAGTAAGTCCGTGGGCGTGCGGCCGTTAAATGTATATACCAGTGGCGTCGTAACATGGGGGCGGGGTGCGGCCCGCACCAGGTGACACCCGCCTTTAGGGTGACACCGTCACCCTAAGGGCGGGTGTCTCACCCTCCGCCGCGTTTTTCACTCCCTGCGAGCGTCCGAAGCATGCAGCTTCGACGCTCGCCTGGAGGAAACACGTCACCAGCCAATCGCAGCTGGTCAAGTGGCTCCCCCTGGCGAGCGCCCAAGCTCTGCGCCGCCGGACGCTCTGAGGGAGCGAAAAAGGCAGCGGAGGTGAGCTGGGGCCATTTTCATGAGGTGCTGGGGCATTCCATGTGCTGGGGCAAATCCATGAGGAGCTGGGGCATATCCATGAGGAGCTGGGGCATTCCATGTGCTGGGGCATATCCACGAGGAGCTGGGGCATATCCACGAGGAGCTGGGGCAAATCCATGTGTGAGCTGGGGCATATCCACGAGGAGCTGGGGCAAATCCATGTGTGAGCTGGGGCATGTCCACGAGGAGCTGGGGCATGTCCACGAGGAGCTGGGGCATGTCCACGAGGAGCTGGGGCAATATCCATGAGGAGCTGGGGCATGTCCACGAGGAGCTGGGGCAATATCCATGAGGAGCTGGGGCATATCCATGAGGATGTCGGATGTCGGCCAAGCTTCCGGTAACTCCCCCTGAGGACTGGCGTCATCATGCATAGCACGATGACGCCAGTCCTGGAGTTAACCCCAAGCTGCCACCAATGGTGGAGATAGGGGGTTCCAAAATGAACCCCCTATCTCCCGATCCATGGCAGCTAGGGGTTAAAGTTTGGTATTGTTGGATCAGCCAGAGCATGGCTGTTCCAACGATACCAAACACGAATGTGAAAAACGTTTGTAAAAAAATTAAAAAAATATTTAAAAACATTTATAAAAAAATAATAAACAATTTTTTTTCTTTTTTTTGGTTTGTTAATGCAGCAATATTGTTCCCATTTCAATATAATGTGAACAATGATGCTGCACTAACGATTTTTGAATGTGGTGCGTTTGTTAAAAATCGTGTAATTTTCCCCAAAAAAAAATGTAACGAGACCCCATCTCTAATTTTTTTAACAAGCGCACCCCATACAAAATATAACCGCAATTGCTCACATGTTAAAATGTGAAAAAAAAACACTTTACACGTTGTAAATTATTGAAAATTCATATTTTATTGCATTTTTTGTTATAATATACAGACAGGTCATGACGTATACATATAATAATGACATATTATGAATCTGCTGAGTCTGCCGGAAAGAACGATATATAATATGTCTGGGTCATATATTAAAATAAGCCTTCAAAACACGTTTAAACATGATGAGCAAAACCGCTAAAAATGACCTCAGCACAGGGGCGGGAAAAGCCTCAGCAACGAAAGGGTTAATTAAAAAAACACGATAGAATCGCCAGAATTATCGTATCGACATAATGAATTATTGGATCCGAAAAACAAACCAAAAATGTATTATAAAAAATATATAAAGTAGTATTAAAAAAGTAAACCATAGTAGTTTTCATCAAAACGAATAGAGTTAGACAGCTTTGAAACGAGAACAGACGTTCCGAAAAACGAAAAATTGGCGATATGCCGAAACATGTACAATTCCGAAAAACGAAAAGTTCCGAAATACGAAAAGTTCCGAAAAACGAAAAATTGGCGATATGCCGAAAGCCATGTACAATTCCGAAAAACGAAAATTTTCCGAAATAACGAAAAGGCGATACAGAAACCTAGTGAAGTTACCCGAAAATACGAAAAATGGTCGATATTCCGAAAAATAAATGTACCCGAAAACCGAATCGAACCGAACCGAATCGAAACAGAAAGCAGTCGAAACGAGCCGAATCGAAAAGTTTGAAAAATCGAAAAATCGAATCGAATCGAATCGAAAAAAAAATCGGTGCACATCCCTACTAGAGGACCAAGGTTGAGCACCCCTACTTTAAGTCAGTTCACTTGTTTTTGATGGGATTGAGGTCTGGACTCTGAGCAATTTTAAAAATGTGCTATTCTTTTTCTGAAGCAATGCCTTGGTCAACTTTGCTGTGTGCTTTGGGTGGTTGTCATTAGGGATGGGCGTTCGGTTCGATTCGAACATGAGTTCGATTCGAACATTGCCCGTTCGGCGAACTTCGACCTTTTCAGGCCGTTCGCAAAAAGTTCAGAAAAAAAATATTTAGAATTTTTTTAAAAAAATGCTTAAGAAAATAAAATTTAAAAATAAAGAGACTCTTTACTGCAGAATATTATAAGCAACGGTTTATTAGATATTGGATTAAAACGGGAATATTTTTAACATTGAAGCCTATGGGATAAAACAATCTTGTTGCTAAAACATCAGGCAGACGAGAGCTGTGTGAAGTTAGCACCCCATGTTTGTAAAACCTGAATAAAAATATACCATTCGTTTGTGCTACGTTTGTGCTGGTTTGTGCCGGTTTGGTATTGCACATTTAATTTTAGATTATGTGAGTGCAAGCCCCGCCCACTTTGCACCCATAGTTATTAAATTTTAAAAACAAATATACCATTTGTTTGTGCTGGTTTGTGCTGCAAAAATGAACATTTGTGCCGGTTTGGTTTCAGAGATATTGTGCATTAAAGTTGATGAAATCCCGCCCACTTTGCACCGCATGTTATTAAATTCAAAAAAATATATACTATTTGTTTGTGCTGGTTTCTGCTGCAAAAATGAACATGCTGGTATAATGCAAATCATGAACCAGGATATTTGTCACCAAATAAATGCCCTAAGATATTATAATACGTACGACCTGATATTAGCATAACAAATATTTTCATAAGTACCAAAAGAATTATAAAACTTTGGGGTACACATAAGAACAGATGTGATTTACAAAAAAAATATTTAAAAACATAGGGCTCTATTACAATCCCCAAGCTAAAACGGGGGTGGTAGGGAGAAAAAACTGCGCCCGCAGTTTTCCCCCTACCGCCCCCCATTTTAATGGGGGATTACAATGCAGGCGCAAAAAAGGCTGCCTGCATTGTTTGTGCCCACTATGTCCCGTGATGCGCGCAGCAGCGCTAAGCGCAGCCGCGCGTATTCTCTCAATGGAGTCCATGGGACTTTGTAATACCAGCGCTGATTAACACTTTGCGCTCCCCATGTTAAGTATAGGGAGCGCAAAGTGCAATAACCTCGCGCTGAGAAGCGCAAGGTACCAAACGCAAACGGGTTTTTTAACCCGTTTGGATTGTAATATGCAGTAAATACCGAAGCAAACGTTAATGCGCACGCAAGTGAGTGTTAAAGTTTGCGTTAGGAATATAATAGTTAATAACATGGGGTGCAAAGTTGGCGGGGTTTCATCAACTTTAATGCACAATATCTCTGAAACCAAACTGGCACAAACGTTCATTTTTGCAGCACAAACCAGCACAAACGTAGCACAAATGAATGGTATATTTTTATTCAGGTTTTACAAACATGGGGCGCCAACTTCACACAGCTGCAGATGAGGCCCTCTAATCAGGCACTGTAGAGGGCAGCCCGCCGGGGCCTCCCAAGGATCCCTTGAGGAGCATGCGGCCGCCAGATGACAGAGCTGCGACTGTGCGGGCTAGCCGGGTGCATGTGGTAGAGAGGTGGCGCAGGGAGGGAGCAACTACACCTGCAGCCACGGCAGACCCCCCCCCCACAACCAGGATCCAGGGAGCCTCCCCTGACTGACCACCAGGCTAAGGTAAGGAGACACATTTCTAAAAAAAATAAAATCCAAGGACATTTTTAAATGTCCCAAGGAACATAAAATAAAACTTTTTTTATTTTTTCTTTCTATTACTCACCTGATTCCTGGATCCACCAACAAGCACAGCCTCCCGTCTCCCACACTGTTAGACACTGCATACACCGGCGCGTCGTGTGCAGCTATTCCAATCATTTTAATATTTGAATGCAGAGTCCACCCTTGCACTCTTCCACAAAACCTCAGAGGGGTTATGGTGTGAAGGTACTAGCAGGCACCAAAGGTCCAATTTTAATGCACCTGTTGTTACTTTCATCCAAAGCCTGCATAAGTTTCACCATAATTTAGCCAAAAAATCACTAAACTTGTTCTGCATGTCCTAAAACGTCTCCTGTTTTCATACAGGCTGCCGCCCCAAGCAGTTGTTTATGAATAGATTAAAGGAAAAACATTTACCGTCATTTGAAATGTCATTTTTTGCTTTTTAAATGTTTCTATACATCCTCTGAATCCACCACTTCACGGGCAGGTTATGGGGACCTCCTAGGCACTATATTTGAAGGAATTGTTTGTTTTTACTCTTAACCTTTTGGCTAGGGTCAGACTAACGCATTTTTCACGTTGTCCGTGAAAATGTGCGTTCGAAGAATGGACGTATTTTTTCACGGAATACGCAATAGCGGTCATACGATGCGCAGTTTCATCAGTGATTTTGTACGGATCATCAATAAAACACTTCTTGCATCTGGACGTTATGTAGGCTGGACATTAGCAGCGTCTGACGTCTCCAATTCACGCACACACGCCTCTAGCGGACGCAGCGCACTCTGTACGTCAGTACTAGTGGTTTAACGTTCTCGAAAAAATGCGTTCATTTTCCACTTGCGTTGCGCAGCCGGACTTTTGTGCGACCGTACTTCGTATATTGGCTGTCATTGCCCGGCATCTGCTGCTAGTGCGGCCGTGATTAAGTGCGCCAGAACGCGCGTTCGCACTGCCTCAGTCTGACCCTAGCCTAAATGTCATGGAAAAATCACTGTTCCTTTAAAAACGTTTTTTTTTTAACTTTTTTTCCTTCTTTCCTGTCCCCCAGGGCACTACCCGGACCCCCATACACCTTTTATGGCAAATATCTTGCATATATGCCCTCTTGGAGGGCACGCTAAAAATCGAACGTTGGAGTCCCATTGACTTGCATTGAGTTTGAATCGTGTTCGCATTCGAATCTGAACTTTTTCAAATGTTCGTGTTCGAATGCGAACCGAACTCGGGGGTGTTCGGCCCATCCCTAGTTGTCATGTTGGTATATTCCCTGTTCAGCTTTCTGACAGGACAGTAGATTTTGTACCAATATATCTCTTTGGAGCTACTCATGATTCCATGTATCCAGAGAACAGAGCCCCTTCCTCAGCTGCATTTGAGCAGTTCCAAAGGATCATACTTAACACCACAATGATTTTAAGTCAGTGTGGTGTTCCTCAGATATTGAATTTTAAAGGCTGTGGGCCAAACATTTCTTTTACAATTTAGCCTGAAAAACTCAATCTTTCTCTCATTGGACCATAGCACATTTTTTCCACATTGCATGGGGTAATCTACTGTACCTCTTGATTAATATTAATTGGGCTTGCATATTCCTGTATGTAAAAAAAGGGCTTATATATTGAAACCCTATCCCAGAGACCAGAATACAAGAGATGGTGGTCATATGCATGGAGAGACCAGCACATGACAGATTCCTGTAGCTCATATAGTTTTGCAGTTGGCCTCTTGGTAGCCTGCCTGATACATTTTGTCTAGTCTTTTCACCTACAATAGTGGGTTGCCCTTATCTTTGCAATTTGACCATGGTGCCACATTTTCTCCAGTTTTTGATGATGGCTATTGTTTTATCTTGGAACATTTTAACAGTGGTCTCTCAGAGTTTATTTGGCAACCCTTCTATGACCATGACTCTTCAAGAAGAATAGAACCCAAACATTCAAGCAAGCCGTACAGTAACAACTGCTTTTAATCTGGGCTTAATCAGAATTCCTTTCATTGATGGTAGGTGCATGTTATTTTCCTACATGGACATGATTTGGAATAGGATTGGATAACTGAACACTGTTAGAGCCCCCATTATAAAAGGGTCTTTAGACTTATAACTGCACTTCCCCTATTCATATTGTATTTTGTATTTAAAATATGCCGTATGATTATTTACTGTATTTACTTTCTGGATTTTTGTTTGTTGGAAGATCACATTACAGAAATTTTCTGTAAATTTCCCCAAAAAATGCAATTTTTTAGGGAAGTATAGACTCTTTATATCCACTGTAGGGCCTGAGTACATTATCCTCAATAATTTGATTTATGTAGTGAAAGGACATTCCAATTAAAAGAAAAATAAATTACCATCACGGAATGTTCGTGTTTACATAATTACGCTTGGGATTCCCAATTTTTTTGTTATCACTCTTTGACTAGTTCAGCAGATTTACTTATACTATCGCTGTCACCACAAAACAACTCATACACGCCCTGGTAATCTCCCGACTCGACTATTGCAATAATCTCTTATCTGGCCTCCCTCTGTCCCGCCTCTCCCCCCTACAATCCATCCTGAACGCCTCCGCCAGGCTAATTCACCTCACCCGCCGCTCTGTCTTTGCCGCTCCCCTCAGCGAGTCCCTTCACTGGCTCCCCATCCACTGCAGAATTAAGTTCAAAATCCTTATCCTTACCTACAAAACCCTCACTAACTCAGCTCCCAACTACCTGTCCTCACTAATCACCAAATACACCCCAGCCCGCTCCCTAAGGTCAAACAGTGACCTGCGCCTAGCTTCTCCCCGCATCACCTCTTCCCATGATAGACTGCAGGATTTCTCACGCGCAGCCCCATCCTCTGGTACGCTCTGCCTCGTACTGTCAGACTTTACCCTAACTTCTCTTCCTTCAAACGCTCCCTTAAAACATTCCTATTTAGGGAAGCCTACCACCCAACTCACTGACGCAACCATCAATCACTCTCACCTTACAGTCCTCTCCTTCTGTTTCCAACCCCAACCCTCCCAGATTGTGAGTTCCTACGGGAATAGGGCCCTCATCTCCTCCTGTACTGTTTGTCAAATGTTGTTCAATGTATTGTAACCCTGTCTATACTGTGCTTATTGTACAGCGCTGCGGAATATGCTGGCGCTTTATAAATAAAGAATAATAATAATAAATAATGATATCTTGAATTTTTACTACAAACCTACCTATTGTAATAAAAGGCTGCTTTGTGAAACATTGTGCTAGTTGGAGTGAAGTTCTCTGTGTCTTTCTGTCCCCAAAGCATTTTGTGTTTTCCTCTATACTTTCTTTTTCAAGTGACTTTTTCTGTAGTATTTATTATGGAATGTTCCACACACAGACAATGAAAAAGCTTCCTCTGAGGACATACACAAAAGAGCAAGAATCATATTTATATGATTTAATACTAAATCAGGTGAAATCCCTTGTCAACAAATAAAAATAACTATGATGCAGTTTGATTATTTGTAAATAATGAGGGACAAGTTGCTCTGTAAGGTCTCCTCAGGCATGTACTGGCCATAGGGACTACAGGGAGATTCCCGGTGGGCCGATGGCTCAGTGGGCCGTGTGAATGCTGATTCACAGCACAGCTCGCATTGCCCTTAATGAGTGAGTTGAGACCTTCCTCACCATCTGTAAAACAGATGCAGTCTGTCGCAGTCTCATGTTGGGGCCACCATGCTGGCCACCATGCTGGTGAGACCTACTGCGCATCTGCTGCACCTTAAGACATGGTGCGCACTTAACCTCAGTGCCGCTGCGTTGCTCTACCCAATCGCTCAGCAGCAACTCTGGAATCTGTATAGTGATTGGTTGAGCGATCCGATTGGTTTATATACTATTTTGTGTGTGTTTGCATAATTAAAGTGGGCTGGTCTGGATGAAGTCCAAGGCTGATTATTTTGCCTCAGTCCAGCCCTGGGTCTCCTTATACTGAGTATCTCATATCAGTCACCCAAGATAAATCTTTCAAATTCACATCAGGAAAAGGTACAATATTCAGGGTCAGTATTTCCTGCACCCAGAAGAGGGCTATCAACTTTTGCAGGGGAACAGGACCTTTGTTCGAGACCAGTTGTTATAATTCAATAAATGAATATGCTGATGCAAAATGATACAACTAAATAATGTATTGTCCTTAAACATAAAGAGCTCACACAGTATTCAACATTTTCTACAGTCTCACACTCATTGTAACATACACACAAATTCCGACAGACTTAAGAAAGAAACATTTGAACACTTTATATATTACATACTGAAATATACCAAATATGGTCTTGCAGATATATTAATGAATACACAGGCAGATTTACACAGGCAACAACTCATGGACAAAAGTAATGCAGACAGCGACAAATAAAAACTGGCACTGCCTGATTTACAAAGAGAACAACTGACAAAGGTATACACACGCACACACACTGTGAGATACAAGCGGACACTGATAGATACACAGTATTCTTAGATACATGCACACAATGGTTTAATACATATACACATACGCATACAGAAATGAATACACTATGGGCTAAATTACATTCCGAACGCTAAAATGGGGGCACTAAGGAGGAAAAACTGTGCCCGCAGGTTTCCCCCTAGCGCCCCCGTTTTAGCGTGGAATTACAATGCAGGCGCTATAAAAGCTGCCTGCATTATTATCGGGCGCAAAGCTCCGGGATGCTCGCGGCAGCGCTGAGCACCACCGCGAGCATCCACTCGATGTAGTCCATAGGACTCCATTGAGCCAGACGTCGGCGGTCACATGACCTGACGGATTTCGCCTTGCGTAGTGATATGCAGGGGGAGACTGAGGAACTTTTTCCCCCCAGTTTCTCCCTGCCCCTGCCGGACGGAGGACGCGGACGGAGCCACGGTCCTCGCAGCGGGACAGGAGTTGAGTGTCTGATCACTTTTTTTATTTTTTTGGATGGTGTTAACGGATTCTGCAGCAACGGAATCCGTTAACACCAAGTTCTGGCCGTGGTTAACCTTTTGCTAACCAGAGCCGGACGTTAATCAGCTGATTAACACTTTGCGCTCCCCGTGTTAAGTATAGGGAACACAAAGTACAGTAACCTCGTGCTGAAAAGCACAAGGTACCAAACGCTAACGGGTTACTTAACCCGTTAGCGACTGGATTGTAATATGTGGTAGCCACCGCGGCTAATGTTAGTGCTCACGCATATGAGCGTTAACGTTAGCACCAAGATTGTAATGTGGCCTTATATACTCACATTCATACACACACTTATAAGTCTGCACTCAGATACATGAATACTCATCTATATGCTATATACTTAGGTACATACATATACATACACATACACACTTGCACTCTATATTTTTATACATAGGCACAGAATAATAAATTTATAGTCAGACAGAAACATTCATAAAATATTTACTCAGTGTACAAATGTTTCTGTAAGTATCTAACGCTAACATTTGTATGTGTAAGCGTTACCGCCAGGATAAATGACTTTAACGCATGTCCCCCATATTACCTTGCTAATGCTAAACCCGTAAGAAAACACTTAGCGCATAAGTTTTCGAGCTGGCTTCCATGTGCTTACTGGTCTTTGTGCATCGAATACTCAACATGGGGAGCCAAATCTTTAATTAGCGTTTCAATAAGAAAAGTATTACACAGTGCTAGCGCTAGCTACCGTCGACAAGACAACATTTTAGCTACTCCTAAAAGCTGGTGCTAAATGATTCTACATTTGCAAAATCATTTAGCACCCCCTGAAACCCCCCCCCCAATAAATCAGATACTCACCTTTTATCTCACGGTAAGAACGGTGGCCCAATCTGTGACTTCTTGTCACCGAGAACAGAGTGAGACTGGGAACAAATAGCTCCCAGTCTCCCCCCCTCTCGCAATCACTTTGCGGTGCTGCGTGATCGTGCAAGCACAAGATCGAGCAGGTCTCATGGCCTGGAATCACAAGCCTACATGGAGTCCTATAAACTCCAGGAGGTGATACTCGTGGCGGCGCGAAAGTGCTACCATGAGTATCCCAGCTGTTTGTGCTGCGTTCCGGGGCAAGGTGCTCAGCTTGCTCCTGCCCCGGAAAATGGTGCTAAAATGGAGACGCTTCGGGGAAACCTGCAGGCGCAGATTTTCCTCCCTCATTTTAGCGTGAATTATGGAATAGTGCCCTATATATAGAATTGTACATATTTTGTTTTAAAATTAAAAGACAAATTGCATGAAATAAACCCTATTGTCAACTTTCAGATATACTTACTGCTTCATCTGTTGCACTGGGGCGAGTCTTGATAGACACGATTACTTTATCAATTTAAAAACGAATGTAATTTATAGTCACGACAATCTGATTTGTAAGAAGCTACATCATAATCAAGAAGTGTCATCTTGCCCCTGTCAGGCTTTAGGACACTGCCACCAAGCCAACATGACTATATCCTGCTCCTTGAGAAAACAAGCTTGTCACGGTGATGTGACAGGACATGAAAGTGAGTAATTATTCTCAAATATGCTGCCTTTCCTATAACCTCTCGATAGCTATTCCAGAGAGAGTGGAAACAGAAGCCTGCTCTCATAAAGTGAAATATATGGCAAGAATGAGAGACGGAAAGCAGGGAGTCTGAAGATGACCCTTGCGGAGGGCAGGTAGAACACTTGTTTATAATAAACTTCTTCTTCAATCTATTAGCCTGAAACAGTGCCTACATCCAAAGCCAAGACTGCTAATTCTGAGAGCCAGAGATAAGCAGGTATCGAGTGGCAAATTTAAATAAATAAGGCACATTAACAGGATCGAGATTCCAGTGACCTGCTGGGTAGTGTCCCTCTAGCTTCCCAGGAAATTAATGAAAAACAGAGGCCTCTCTGCTATCGGCCGCTATTTCATGCTATATCTAACAAACCTTCAATATAACTAATGTTTTTATTGCGTCTTAGTAGTCATAACACAACGTGTATATAATATTAAACTGGAGACTGCTGCAGGAAATATATTTTTATAGATATATATATATATTTTTTTTTATTTAAAAAGTATTTTCCTTTTTATATATATTGAGGTTTAAAAATTCCTACAAAAAAATCCTTCATGTTTTTAACCCATGGGTTAACATCATTCATGAAAATATGTTCATTGCTCGGCATCTCATTAAAGGTTAACATAAATAACTAAGTAAATAAAAAATAGAATATCATCTTAGCGCTTTGGGTGGTAAGTCTCAATACATTTCCAGAAAATAAAGAAATCCAGTATCGTCTTTCCAACAGTCTGCAACAGGTCAGTATTGTAATCGAGGATGTTTACAACGACTGGAGGCACGGCACAATATTAAGCTATAAACACATACAGGGTTATTCAAAGAGAATCGAAAAGTCACTGCACGTTCGGTGACTTTTTGTTCACTTAAATTCGGTGCGATTTGGCGATCCCATTTTGGTGACTCTGCGGTGTATTCAGCAAGCACCACTGGGCCGTTGTAGTGCAGGGAAAAGTCGCCGCAAACCCGACGAACACTCACCGCAAAACCCGACGAACGCTCACCGCAAAACCCAGCGAACACTCACCCAAACACGCAAAAACAGCTGGATTAACCCCGCCGAAGACGCCGGAGAAACCCGTGCAGCCGCCGATCACAGCACAGAGCAGCCGCCGAAAAAAGCCGACGCCGCAGACGAATGGAGTGAAAATAAGCAAAAAACAGTACGCCTGAATGTTTGAAAAGTGAAACGCTTTTTGCAGAGAAACTACTGAGCGAAAATGTCTGGAATTTACATATAAGGTCCAATGAGTGATAATAAAAAGGGCTGTTACAGGAAAAAGAAAAAACGATTTAAAAAAAACAAAAAAGAAAAATTTTCGCAAACAAAATCCCGAAAAATGCCTAAAAGATGCTAAAAAAATCTATAAATAAAGACTTTTTACTGCAGAATATTATCAACGGTTTATTAGATATTGGATTAAAATGGGAATATTTTCAACAATGAAGCCTATGGGAATCGCCTGAATAAACCTGTCGAATGAAACCACCGAACAGCAGGGAAGTTCGGCAACTTTTCCCTGCTGGTTTTTGTTCTCTGAATAGATGAAGCATTGCTTCTCTATGGGGATTTCACTGCCCTCGAACAGGCACCGTATGTGCAGGCAATTCGCCAAGATTTGGCAAACTGCCTGCTCTCTGAATAGCCGAATGGCCAGGAAAGGTAACCGTACGCTGAATTTCACTGCTCCGTTACCTTTCGGCCACAATTCGGATCTCTTTGAATAACCCTGACATTATGATAGACTGTATTAAATGAAGTATGTAAGGTGCTATAATGAGTTTCACTTACATGTACATGTTGTCATTGTTATTCTTTATTTATATAGCGCCAACATATTCCACAGCACTGAACAACCGGTACAATATAGACAGTGTTACAATACATTGAGACTGAACAACATTTGATAAACGAACACAGGAGTAAATGAGGGTCCTATTCCCATGGGAACTTACAATCTAGAAAGGTTGGAGGGTGAGGAAAAGGAGGAGAGGACTGCAAGGTGAGAGTGATGGACAGGTTGGGGCAGTGAAGTGTATTAGTGAATCGGGTTGTCGGCTTGCCTGAATAGGAATGTCTAAAAGGAGCGTTTGAAGGAAGAGAAACTAGGGGAAAGTCGGACAGTACGAGGGAGAGCGTTCCAGAGGAAGGGGATTGCGTGTGAGAAATCCTGCAGTCTAGCATGGGAGAAGGTAATGTAGGGAGAAGCTAGGCGCAAGTCGCTGTTTGACCTTAGGGAGCGGATGGGGTGTATTTGGTGATTAGGGACTAGGGAGGAGCTGAGTTAGTGGTTGAGTTGTTTGGTGTAAGCGATAAGAAAAGGCTGAATTTTAGAAATATAATGTACTGTAATTGGTTGCTGCGGGAGGAGGAAAGAGACTGGATGCTTCCCTTAGCAGTTCCCTAGCAGTCTTTGTATTAGTTCATAAACAAGTTAAATGAGAGTTCCAGGAAATGTACCTTAGGAAGATACATTCATTACACTATACTCATTTATATATTTTATAAGTGTTGTTTATTGTTACACTGTTTTCACTTACGTATATGTACTTAAGACTTTTGTTTCCTCTGTTTGATGTTGTGCCAATAAAGCCTTTTATTTTATACAAGATTTCACCAATACCATCAAAGTTGGTGTTATTGTTCTTTCATAGGGAATGTATCTCTTCTTATGTTGAACACATCCCATCAGAGCACGTCCTGGAATCGTATACTAACAGGGTTATTCAGAGAGCGTGAAAAGCAGGAGAATGACTGGAGAATGAAAAATTCTAGGTCAAAATAGCCAAACCAGAAAAATTCTCCCTTTCATCTCACTTTCCAAATTGGCTATTTTGACCTAGAATTTTTCATTCTCCAGTCATTCTCCTGCTTTTCACGCTCTCTGAATAACCCTGTAAATGGCAGCACAGACACGTTAGCAACACAGGCAAAAAAATAGCGCTTTAACAGAACACAATGACTTACTATTTGAAAAATAACTTCCAGCAAGATGGTGCAACATGCCATCACATCGAGTCTTTTTGAGGACTGTGACACTCTCTTTGGCCACTCTCCTGATCTTACCAGCCCTTTTACCTTTTTTGAGGCTATCTGTAGGATACTGTGTACCATAACAAGCCCTGCATGATTGGCACCTTAGCAGATAATTTCAGAAATCAGATCCAAAACATCGATGACGCAATATTGAAACATGTTAGCAACGACATGCAGCGCTGCATCGACGTATATGCTTGACAGAAAACAGAAGACACTGCCAGCACTTGCTGTGATGGGATTTGTTCAACATTAGAGGAGGCATATGTAGCGCTCACTCCCGGAGGAGCCGCTAAATTTAACCTCGGGTCAGTCTCCCCGCACTAGGGAATAAATTTACACCAGCACTGTTGTGGATTTTTATAAGTTATATAGTTTACTGGTCTCGAATAAACTGGCATATATAAAGCAAACACGGTATATATATATATTTACAGGAATTCGTAATGCGAGAAACGCGCAGCGGTAAAAAAGGGAAATTCTAACCCCTTCGTTGCCGGAGTGTAAGTCCGGTACAGGTCGTGTCCCAAGAAGGTGTGCTTGTATGTGTGTGTTGGTACCCGGGTACTAGATTCGACTGGCCAGTGAATGGATTCAGTGTATCTTCGACTAGTCACGTTGGGGCCCTGTAGATTTAAACAAACTGCAGCATGCTTTGGTAACTTTACTGTGGCCTGGAAGGCCTCTCACCCATCCGCCAGACAATCTGCTCCGCTGCTTGACCAAGGACGTCTCTCCGCTCGATTTGGCTGGGACTCTGTGCCACCGGATCCGCTGTTCTTGCTTGTCCGTCTTTGCAACAAGATTTTTAGCTTACCGCCTGCACTCCCATTAGATCATCGCGGTCTCCTAATTCGGGGTCCAATCTGCAGCTCTGTGTCTTTGCAAAGTTCTCAGTGGTGGATACTAGGTCTCTGGCAAGTCACTGAAACCGTTCTCCAGCGTCCGCAAGGCAGCACCTGCTCTCTGGCCTGGTCGCAATCCTTCCCTGTCTCACGTGCGTCTTGCTCTCTTCACCCCTCGGCGCGCTCTGCACTCCTCCGCAGAAGGCTGCGGATGTCTGTCCGTTCTCCACACCCACTTCCTGTCTCTGCCCCAAAGCATGCTGTAAAATGTAGTCCCAATGTGTCCAGTATAGTTAACATTGCGCTTATCTCCCCCTGGTGGCCAAAAATGGGTAATTACAGCAACAGAACTAAAACAGCGCTACACTCTCCCCCTCCTAGAACTCTTGGGTCTCTCCAAGGAGGTGTAACAGTTACATAGTTACATTACATCAGTCAATATATACAGGCTCAGCAGCAAACATACAATGGGTTAGGTATACGTCCTCAAGTTTACTCATGCTTCTGACTACCTCAGCTAACATAGCAGACACTTCGGGCAACCTTCGCACTGTGGTGACAGCCTCTTCAGTGCTATGTCCTGGTGAGTCGTAGGTAAGTCTCTGGGGGGGTCGAACAGAACGTTTTGGTTCTGGCTCAATCAGCTCCTCTTCAGGTGGAAGTACTACAGGTACGGGTTTGGTTCTTTCATCCACAACTGGAACAGACATCTCTTCGGAGTATGATCCTTCCAGTGAAGGCATAGAACTATAATCATAGGACGCGTTTTCAGGAACTACAGGAATTTCAGAAGTTTCAGGAATTTCCAGTTGGAATTCAGGAGCCTCAGGCCCCAGGTTACTTTCCCACCGTTCGGGAACTGGAATGACCTCTTCAGGCTCGGGCGAGCGCACCCAGTCCAGACAGAAGCTTTCTTCCTCACTATTCCCTTCACTTTCTTCAACAACCCGTGTCTGCTGAGACCGAGTAACGGGAGACAAAGGTGGAGCAGGCGGGTTCGGCATAGAAAGTTTGTCTCCAACTGGTATCCTTACAGCCTCTCTCAAAGGTAGCAGGTGATTCCGGTGCCAGTTTTAAGAGGCCCAGCCTTTCCATCCGGTCGAATTTGGTAAACTGGCAGACCCGGCAGTTGCTTGCAGACCATGTATACTTGAGAACTCCATCTATCCGCCAACTTATGCCTGGCAGAAACACCCAAATTCTTCAACAAAACCCTATCACCGGGTTGTAGATCCTGTATCTGAACTTTCAAGTCGTAGTTTCGCTTATTCCTCTGTTCCCTGTTCCCAGAGGTCAAACGGGCCTGTTCAAACGCAGAGGCCAAATTCTTCGAAGTCTATCCACATAATTTCTACGAGAGGCTACAGACGTCTGATCCAGAGATAGCCCAAATGCCAAATCAACCGGCAGTCGAGCTTCCCTTCCGAACATAAGACGGTACGGTGAGTATCCAGTAGCGTCACTCTCCGTACTGTTGTATGCATGTACCAGCGTAGCTATGTGACGACTCCAGCTCTGCTTCTCTCTGTTTGATAATGTCCCCAACATATTTAGCAGCGTGCGATTGAACCTTTCTGGTTGAGCATCACCTTGAGGGTGATATGGGGTAGTTCGGGTCTTCTGAATTCCCAGCAGTTCCAGTAATTGCCCAACAACCCGGCTCTCAAAGTCTCTACCCTGATCCGAGTGTATTCTCCTTGGTAGGCCATAGTGAACAAAAAATATTTCCATTAAAACCTTCGCCACCGTAGGAGCACGTTGGTCTTTCATAGAAAAAGCTTGGGCATAACGCGTGAAATGATCAGTCACTACTAAAATATTTCCCTGCCCACTAGCATCCGGCTCTAAGTACAGGAAATCAATGCACACCAAATCCATGGGTCCTTGACTTTGTAGGTGGCTCATTGGAGCAGTTCGGGTTGGTAGGGTCTTCCTTTGGATACACCTCAGACATGAGTGGCAGAAACGTTCAACTTCAGATCTCATGCAGGGCCAATAGAATCTGTCTCGCACCAGCTTAAAATTTCTCTCTGCACCTAAATGTCCATGTTCATCGTGTAATGACCGCAGCATATCCTCTCTGTGTTTGGTGGGAAGGAACCACTGTTGGGTCTCTTCAGCATTGTTTGAGGGGCCCCTTCGGTAGACCACCCCATCCAACATCTTCAACTGTTCCCACTCTTTGTATACCAATCTGGCCCCTTCTGGGGAATTTGTCAGAAGAATTTCCCATTGGTTCACGTTTAGGGCCTTCATGGTTAATGCAATCAAAGGGTCTCCAGCCTGATCAGCTCTCAGGTCTTGTTTCGAAAAAAGTAGGCAAACTTTCATCCCTCAGCTGCATAGGATTACAATAGAACTCTGGAACAGCCGCAGCCATAACTCCTATGGCTTCTGCTTCAATCCCTCCCTTGACCCGGCGCTCTGCTCCTTGACATAAAGCTTGAACCCCATCTGGAGTTAACTGAGTTCATTCTGTAGAGTAGGGTCTTCTCGATAAAGCATCAGCATCTCGATTATTCACTCCAGGGCGATACTTCAGGCTGAAACGAAACCCTGACAGAGCGGCCAACCACCGATATCCCGTTGCATCCAGCTCCGCAGTAGTTAGGACGTAGGTAAGAGGATTGTTATCAGTTTTTATCACAAATTCGGCTCCATACAGATAATCCTTCAGTTTGTCTACTACCGCCCACTTCAAGGCTAGGAACTCCAACTTGTGGGTAGGATAGTTCTTTTCTGAAGGCATAAGACTCCGACTCACATAGGCTACAGGCCTCAACAATACACCATATTCTTGGTATAGGACTCCCCCTAGACCTTCTCTGCTGGCATCCACATGCAATTCGTACGGCTTATGAGGATCAGCGTAAGCCAAGACAGGAGCTCGAGTTAGACTCTCTTTCGGCTTCATGAAAGCACCTTCGCATTGACTAGTAGGGATGTGCGTTTCGGGTTTCGGAATTTCGGAAATTTCACGAAATTTCCCGATTCGGGTCTTCGGATGCGGCCGAAATTAAGAAATTTTTTTTGATCCGAAAACGGCATATCCGAAAAGTTTTCCGAGCCGAATCGAAAATTTTTCGGAGTTTTCGAATGGACTTGAAAAGTGTCAAATCGAAATTTATTTTCCCTCTATTCATGATTTCGGTTCCATTCGGGATTTCGGTTCCATTTCGGTAATTCTGGACATCGTATATTTAACTATTATCGGTTATATCGCTGATTCTGTAAATTTTGTATTTGTAAATGCGTATAATTTTTTTTTTGTTTCCAATGATCCGATAAGAATTTTCATAATTGGGTCGGATCCGATTCGTCCGCGGGTCGCGCATGCGCGCGCGCGCGGATGTCGTAACTTTATTGAGCCAGTTTTTTGACAACTTTTTTTTGGACAAACTATTGTTATTATTATTCACCATGGCTGCAAGAGACGACGAGTGCCATTCTGACACCTCCGCATCGTCTCTCAATGAACCACCACCACCCAGAAAGAAGCGGGCCAGCAATATGGCATTTGAGGAGATGCTCGAGCTGGTCCGGATCTTTGATAGATGAGATTACGATTGCTGTAAGGGCCCTTACGGCAGGAAGAAGAACGCTAGAAAAGATCATATCCTTGACAAGCTACGCACCACCATTTTGGAGTTGTTCGGGAAGGACCGGACGAAGGACCAGCTCCGGAAACGCTGGTCTGATCTGAAAGTACGCGAGCAGGAGCAGCTGAGACACATCCGTCGCGTCATAGCGAAACGTAAGTGCCATGTTATATTGTAAAGCTCTGCGCAAACTGTTGGTGCTATATAAATCCTGTATAATAATAATAATGTGCTTGCATGTGCTAATGTGCACAGAAATACCTTGATTTATCTAGTCCTGTTTTCATGCAATGTGATTGTGTATAGCTTTGCGTTTTCACAACTCGTCATACATGCATTTTTGCCATAGCTCTTCCTTTTTGTGATTTTTACGTATTCGTGAAAATTGTGACATTTGATGTATGTAGATGAAATTACAATGCTGGATTTCTTTTGGCACTGTGTGTATACTGTAGTGTGCTGGGGGGGTTATTGTGATGAGTGATGCATACGAGATGACCCTCAGCTTGCCCAATATTGGCTCCCACCTGCGCATCAATAAAAATCTCTGCGTCTTTGCTAAGTGATAGGATGGGACATGTAGTTCTTCTGTAAGTGCATCCAAACAGAGCCGCGTTCAATACATCCTCAGCAGATGCTGAATTGTTGCAGCGCAGCAATTCAGTTTGCTGCAGCAGTGTCATTGAACGCTTTAGATGCAAATTTCAAAACAAATTGGTGGATTTCTATTGTTGTTTCTGCAATATCCAGTTTTATTATTAGCAGAAACTGAAAGTGAAACTGAGGCTGAGGCCTTCTATAAAATAACTAAAAGCAGTCGGCACAATGCGCTTTGTACGCACACAACACAAATAATAGTTTTTATTGAATAAACGTAATGTTTACTTCTGAAAAAAATATATAATTGAACGGTAATATATGTCTGTGCAGAGGAAATAAATAAATATTTTGTGACTTTAGAACTATGAGATGGGAGTAGTGGGGGGTCAAGCTGAGGCCTGTTCAATACCTCAGCCGCTGCAAGTGCTAAGTTAGCAACTTGCCATTGAACGCCGTTCAACCGCTCAGCGCTCAGCAGTGCTAACCTAGCACTTGCAGCGACCCGAGGAGATGCTGAGTGTGACGTTTTAAAGATGGCCGCCGCCATGAAGCAGGTAATAATTACATACAGCAATGTTAATTTTGCGGTTTCTGTTAACCAAAGCACAAAATATTTATTTATTATTTCCCCCTGCACATAGACATATATCACAGTTCAATCTATATATTGTTTCAGAAGTAAACATAACGTTTATTCACTAAAAACTATCATTTGTGGTGTGTGCATACAAAACGGAATTGTGCTGACTGCTTCTTCTATTATATTTTGTCCGAGTGATCCGAAAAACAATCTGAATTTTTCATTAAGAAATCATCGGCCATTTTGGATTCAAAATTCGCATCCAAAGGGTTCAATGACACTGCTGCAGCAAACTGAATTGCTGCGCTGCACCAATTCAGCAGCTGCTGAGGTATTGAACAGGCCTCTGGTAGTGGGGTAGTGGAGGGGGTGTCACAATACTTTCGGCAATATAGTGTATAGATATACCATTTTTCCAGCCTGCATTATTTACGTGTTATTTTTTGGATTTGGCAGAAGACAGGAAGAAGGCAGCAGCATCTGCCCCGGCGGGCACCAGTGCCCCAGTGGAGGAGGAGGAGGAGCCACGGGCATCCACCAGCGCTGGTATATACTGTTTTATTTTGCAACGACTTTTGGTCAAAAACAGAAACATTTTTTGATTACTGTATTTTAATTTAATTTCTTTATGTATAGCACAAGAGGAGCAGGAGGAGGAAGAGGAGGAGCAGGAGGAGGGCGAAGTTAGAGAGAGGGAGCCGGAGCAGCAGGAGGCCGCCAGTCCAGGTTTTTTTTTTTTTACTGTCGTATTTTGCATCGACTTTTGTTCAAAAATAAATCAGTTTTGTTGTTTACTGTATTTTTTATTTCTTTAATTTCTTAGATATAGCACCGTATATGCTGACGGTGGTGGTGGGGGAGGAGTCGGAGGAGGAGTCGGAGCCTCAGGAGGCCGCCAGCACTGGTATATACTACTGTTATAGTTTTTCAAGACTTTCAGTCAAAAATAGAAACCTGCTTTACTTACTGTATTTTCCTTCTTTCATTTATTGGATATATAGAAGGAGAAGCCAGACCTAGCAATCGGGAGGCGATTGGCGAGCTACGCCTGGCAGTTGCAACGATTGATAATATCCAGGAACTACTCCAGGAACTGCAGGAGCACCTGAACAACACCGCGGACATCCTAGAGCGGCAGTAAGAAGACCAGTGGCAGCCTCCTCCCGAAATCTGCAGCTCCTGCTCGCCTGCTTTGAGGTCAGACCAGCGTTTTCGGATCTGGTCCTTCGTCCGGTCTTTCCCAAACACCTCCAGGATGGTGGTGCGTAGCTTGTCAACGATACGATCCTTTCTAGAATTATTCTTCCTGCCGTAAGGGCCCTTACGGCAGTCATAATCTTTGTAATCAAACATGCGGACCAGCTCCAACATCTCCTCAAATGCCAGTAATTCTCAAGTGAAAGTGAACCAATATTCTGAACAAGATGTTCGCCTGGCTTAGACTGGAAGATGGCCGCCATTGTATGTTTGTTTGTGTTGTTTGTGCCCCTGTTGGGCAGTTTGCCATCCTTGGCATGTTCCCTTCCCTTCCCCATGTTGTAAATAAATTTTCTATTTTTTCTATATTTTCCTGTTTGTGTGCGTTGCTTTTCCTTACTTAATAAGTTAATATGTATTGCTTGGTTTCCACACTGTTAAAATTATATGTACATAAATTTATTGACATTTCTATGGACCCTTTGTCATAAATTTGTCAACATATTTGTGGCCATGAATGTGACTGCACATTCTACACTTCCTGCCTGGCCAAAAATGTCACACACTAACACAACCTTGTTGTACTGCCTTGAGATTTGATTACCGACGTGGCCTGGTTTTGTTAAGCTTAGGCGATGTCACAACAACACGGATTTTTGTCCACAGTCACATTCATTGTATAACCAAGAATTTATCAAAAAATATTGATGGCAGCACTGCGTGAAGTCTTCTCCGACACAACCCAAAGATCCTTAGTGCGGCTCAGGTCTAGTTTATTTGTCCCTGTTTGCTGCTTCACGCAACACCTCCTCCCAGCTATGAGCTCTCTCTCTCCCACCGCTGCCCGCTAAGACGCTGCCCGCCAACATGGTCACGTCTTTGCAGGAAGACAACAGCGTGGGGGACAGCAGCTGCCGACAGTCCCAAGACATCGTCACAATGACGTCAGTTCTGGAGTTAACCCCTAACTGTGACCAATGGTGGAGATAGGGGGTTCATTGGAACCCCTATCTCCCGATCCGCGACAGCTATCGGTTGGTTAATGTTTGGTATCTTTGGAGCGACCAGAGCATGGCCTTTCCAACAATACCAAACATGACAATGTTAAAAATTTAAAAAAATTAAAATATAAAAAAAAATAAACAGGTTTTTTGTTTTGTTTTGTTAATGCAGCAATATTGTTGCCATTTCAATTATAATGTGAACAATGATGCTGCACTAAGGATTTTTGTATGGGGTGTGTTTGTTAAAAATAGTGTAATTTTCACCCAAAAAAATATAACAAGTCCCCTTTTCAATTTTTTTTAACAAACGCAACTCATAAAATATAACCGCAAACACTTGCATGTTAAAATGTGAAAAAAACACTTTACACCTTGTAAAACAAACATTGAAAATTCTAATTTTATTGCATTTTTTGTTATAATATACAGACAGGACATGACGCATACATATGATAATAAAAAATATATATCATGAATCATCTGCCGAGTCTGTCGGAAAGAACGATATACAACATGTCTGGGTCATATTATAAAAGAAGGCTTCAAAACGCGTTTAAACAAGAGGAACGAAACTGTTAAAAATTAGCTCAACAGCAGACCGCAGTGCCGCACACAGGCGTGAAGGGAAGCCGTGAAATGCCTCAGCAGCGAAAGGGTTAATTTATATTTTTGGCTGTTTTAAATCATTTTATTTTATTATTTTTTTTCATTTCAGATCATTTTGATAAACTATTTTTCCGTTTTAAAACCTTTTTTGTTCTGGTTTTTATTTTTAAAGTCAGACCATTCGGGTCAGTTTACCGTTTTTTAAATCGTTTTGTTCTTTTTTTTTTGTTCCTTGGCTTTCATACCATTTTTTAATGTGATTAAATAAATAAAGTTGTGAAATGTATATTCATAAGAAAAAAAGGATCTTTATTTAATAAAAAAAAAAAACACGATAGAATCGCCAGAATTATTGTATCGACAGAATGAATTATCGGATCCGAAAAACAAACCAAAAATTTATTATAAAAAAATATATAAAGTAAACTAGTTTACGTCAAAACGAATAGAGTTAGACACTTTGAAACGAGGAGAACAGACGTTCCAAAAAAAAGAAAATTTCCGAAATCACGAAAAGTCGATACAAAAAACGAGCAAAGTGACTCGAAAATACGAAAAATGGTCGATATTCCAAAAAAATGTACACGAAAAACGAGCCGAACCAAATCGAATCGAAACAGAAATCGTCCGAAACGAGCCGAATCGAAAATTTTAAACATCAGAACAAATCGAACCGAATCGAACCGAAAAAAAAATCGGTGCACAAGCCTATTAATATCTGACATCCCGATGTGAAACATCGGGACTTTTGCATTAGATTTCGACCATTTTTATTTTTTTAACTTTTGGATAGTCGAAAATCGAAATCTATCCAAAAAGTCCCAATGTTTCACATCATTCTGAACTTTGTTTGGATAGAGTAAGTCCGTGGGCGTGCGGCCGTTAAATGTATATACCAGTGGCGTCGCTACGTGGGGGCAGGGGGTGCGGCCCGCACCAGGTGACAACCACCATGCTTCGGAAGCTCGCAGGGAGCGAAAAACGCGGCGGAGGGTGAGACACCGTCACCCTAAGGCGGGTGTCTCACCCTCCGCCGCGTTTTTCGCTCCCTGCGAGCGTCCGAAGCATGCAGCTTCGGCGCTCGCCTGGAGGAAACATGTCACCAGCCAATCGCGGCTTGTCACGTGGCTCCCCCTGGCGAGCACCCAAGCTGCGCGCCGCTGGACGCTCTGAGGGAGCGAAAAAGGCGGCGGAGGTGAGCTGGGGCCATTATCATGAGGTGCTGAGGCATTCCATGTACTGGGGCAAATCCATGAGGAGCTGGGGCATATCCATGAGGAGCTGGGGCATATCCATGAGGAGCTGGGGCATATCCATGAGGAGCTGGGGCAAATCCATGTGTGAGCTGGGGCATATCCATGAGGAGCTGGGGCATTCCATGTGCTGGGGCATATCCACGAGGAGCTGGGGAAAATCCATGTGTGAGCTGGGGCATATCCACGAGGAGCTGGGGCATATCCACGAGGAGCTGGGGCATGTCCACGAGGAGCTGGGGCAATATCCATGAGGAGCTGGGGCAATATCCATGAGGAGCTGGGGCATATCCAGGAGGTGCTGGGGCAATATCCACGAGGAGCTGGGCATATCCATGAGGAGCTGGGGCAATATCCAGGAGGAGCTGGGGCATGTCCACGAGGAGCTGGGGCATATCCATGAGGTGCTGGGGCAATATCCATGAGGAGCTGGGGCATGTCCACGAGGAGCTGGGGCATGTCCACGAGGAGCTGGGGCATATCCATGAGGAGCTGGGGCATATCCATGAGGATGTCGGATGTCGGCCAAGCTTCCGGGAACTCCCCCTGAGGACTGGCGTCATCGTGCATAGCACGATGACGCCAGTCCTGGAGTTAACCCCTAGCTGCCACCAATGGTGGAGATAGGGGGTTCCAATGAACCCCCTATCTCCCGATCCGTGGCAGCTAGGGGTTAAAGTTTGGTATTGTTGGATCGGCCAGAGCATGGCCGTTCCAACGATACCAAACACGAATGTGAAAAACGTTTGTAAAAATATTAAAAATAAAAAAATATTTAAAAAATTTATAAAAAAAAATAAACAATTTTTTTTTTTTTGGTTTGTTAATGCAGCAATATTGTTCTCATTTCAATTATAATGTGAACAATGATGCTGCACTAACGATTTTTGTATGCGGTGCGTTTGTTAAAAATTGTGTAATTTTCCCCCAAAAAAATGTAACGAGACCCCATCTCTAATTTGTTTAACAAGCGCACCCCATACAAAATGCAACCGCAATTGCTCGCGTGTTAAAATGTGAAAAAAAACACTTTACACGTTATAAATTATTGAAAAATCATATTTTATTGCATTTTTTTATAATATACAGACAGGTCATGACGTATACATATAATAATGACATATTATGAATCTGCCGAGTCTGCCGGAAAGAACGATATATGATATGTCTGGGTCATATACTAAAATAAGCCTTCAAAACACGTTTAAACATGATGAGCAAAACCGGTAAAAAAAATGAGCTCAGCACAGGGGCGGGAAAAGCCTCAGCAGCGAAAGGGTTAATTAAAAAAACACAATAGAAACGCCAGAATTATCGTATCGACAGAATGAATTATCGGATCCGAAAAACAAACCAAAAATTTATTATAAAAAAATATTTAAAGTAGTATTAAAAAGTAAACCATAGTAGTTTACATCAAAACGAATAGAGTTAGACAGCTTTGAAACGAGAACAGACGTTCCGAAAAAATGAAAATTACCGAAATCATGAAAAGTCGATACAAAAAAACGAGCAATGTGACACGAAATACGAAAAATGGGCGATATGCCGAAAACCATGTACAATTCCGAAAAACGAAAATTTCCCGAAATCACGAAAAGTCGATACAAAAACCGAGTAAAGTGACACGGAAATAAGAAAAATGGTCGATATTCCGAAAAATAAATGTACCCGAAAAACGAATCGAACCGAACCGAATCGAAACAGAAAGCGGTCGAAACGAGCCGAAAAGTTTAAAAATTCTAAAAATCGAATCGAACCGAAAAAAAAATCGGTGCACAACCCTATTGACTAGTCCATTCTCCTTGGATATATTCTCGAGCCTTCCTTGGCCCGGGAGCCGACAAATTTCGGTCAGGGGCCTTGTGACCTTCTTCTGCTCTTCCTTCTGTAGGAGCTTGTTCAGTGGTTGAGATATCTTGGCAAATCCTCCTACAAATCTTCGGTAATAGGAGCAGAACCCCAAGAAAGATCTAAGTTCATTAACATTCCGGGGTCTAGGCCAGGAAGCTACGGCTTCCAACTTTCGAGGATCCGTTGAAACGCCTTCTGCTGAAAGAACATGTCCCAGATACGTAACGGAAGGTAAACAGATTTGACACTTCTCCAGAGACAGTTTCAACCCCTCTTCATGGAGCCGCTTCAAGACCTTCTCCAACCGTTGCTCATGTTCTTCCAAAGTCTTTCCGAACACAATTATATCATCCAGATACACTTACACTTCGATCAGGTTCATGTCCCCGACTGTCTTCTCCATTAACTGTTGGAACGTGGCTGGAGCCCCCGTAAGGCCCTGAGGCATTCTGTTGAACTCAAAGAACCCCAGTGGGCAGATGAACGCAGTCTTCTCTTAGTCTTCAGGATGCATTGGTATCTGGTGATATCCACTTTGCAGGTCTAGTACACTAAACCATTTTGCTCCAGACAAACACTGTAAGGCATCTTCTATCTGAGGAGTGGCATATTGATCTGGGATGGTTCTCTGATTTAGCGTGCGATAGACGGACAGAACCATTCTTTTTCCGAACCATCACTATTGGAGATGCATAAGGGCTCCTGGACTCCTGAATCACCTTAGTTCTTTGCAGTTCGTTCAGCTGTTCTCTTAGGTCATCCATGTCTCCCAACGGAACTCGTCTCAACCTTTCTCTAAACGGCTTATCTTCCTGTAGTCGAATGCGATGCTCAGTGCTCTTAGCTAGGCCCACGTCAAACTTATCCTTTGAGAACAAGTCCCTCCACTTTAGGACCTGGGACTGAAGACGTTAGGGATGCGTTTCGGGTTTCGGAATTTCGGAATTTTCACGAAATTTCCCGATTCGTGTTTTCGGATGCGGCTGATTTTCCGAAAATTTTTAGATCCGAAAATGGCAGATCCGAAAAGTTTTCCGAGCCGAAACGAAATATTTTCGGAATTTTCGAATGGACTTGAAATGTGTCAAATCGAAATTTATTTTCGCTCTATTCATGATTTTGGTTCCATTCGTGATTTTTGTTCCATTTCGGTAATTCTGGACATCGTATATTTAACTATTATCGGTTATATCGCTGATTCTGTAAATTTTGTATTTGTAAATGCGTATCACTTGTTTTTTTTGTTTCCAATGATTCGATAATTCTGTCGATACGAAAATTCCTTCGGAATCGGGTCGGATCCGATTCGTCCGCGGGTCGCGCATGCGCGCGCGCGGATGTCGTAACTTTATTGAGCCAGTTTTTTGACAACTTTTTGGACAAAATATTGTTTTTATTATTCATCATGGCTGCAAGAGACGAGTGCCATTTAGACACCTCCTCATCGTCTTGCACCCATGAAACACCACCACCCAGGAAGAAGCGGGCCAGCAACATGGCATTTGACGAGATGTTGGAGCTGGTCCGGATCTTTGACAGACGAGATTACGACTGCCGTAAGGGCCCTTACGGCAGAAAGAATAACGCAAGAAAGGACCGTATCCTCGATAAGGTTCGCACCACCATCCTGGAGCTGTTCGGGAAGGACCGGACGAAGGACCAGCTCCGCAAACGCTGGTCCGACCTCAAGGTGCGCGAGCAGGAGCAGCTGAGGCACATCCGTCGCGTCACAGCCAAACCTAAGTGTCATGTTATATTGTAAAGCGCTGCGCAAACTGTTAGCGCTATATAAATCCTGTATAATAATAATAATGTGCTTGCATGTGCTAATGTGCACAGAAATACGTTGATTTATCTAGTCCTTTTTTCATGCAATGTGATTGTGTATAGCTTTGCGTTTTCACGACTCGTCATACATGCATTTTTGCCATAGCTCTTCTTTTTTGTGATTTTACGTATTCGTGAAAATTGTGCCATTTGATGTATGTAGATGAAGTTACAATGCTGGATTTCTTTTGGCACTGTGTGTAGTCTGTAGTGTGCTGGGGGGGAGGTTGTTGTGATTGAGTGATGCATACGAGAAGACCCCTGCTTGCCCAATATTGGCTCCCATCTGCGCATCAACAAAAATCTCTGCGTCTCTGCTAAGTGGTAGGATGGGACATGTAGTTCTTCTGAAAGTGCATCCAAACAGAGCCGCGTTCAATACATCCTCAGCAGCTGCTGAATTGTTGCAGCGCAGCAATTCAGTTTGCTGCAGCAGTGTCATTATTGAACGCTTTAGATGCAAATTTCAAAACAAAATGGCCGATTTCTGTTGTTTCTGCAATATCCAGTTTTATTAGCAGAAACTGAAAGTGAAACTGAGGCTGAGGCTAAAATAAATAAAAGCAGTCGGCACAATGTGTTTTGTACGCACACAACACAAATAATAGTTTTTATTGAATAAACGTAATGTTTACTTCTGAAAAAAATATATAATTGAACGGTAATATATGTCTATGTGCAGAGGAATAATAAATAAATATTTTGTGACTTTAGAACTATGAGATGGGAGTAGTGGTGGGTCAAGCTGGTAGTGGGGTAGTGGAGGGGTGTCGCAATACTTTCGGCAATATATTGTATAGATATACCATTTTTTCCAGTCTGCATTACTTACGTGTTATTTTTTGTATTTGGCAGAAGACAGGAAGAAGGCAGCATCTGCCCCGGCGGGCACCAGTGCCCCAGTGGAGGAGGAGGAGGAGCCACGGGCGACCACCAGCACTGGTATATACTGTTTTATTTTGCAACGACTTTTGGTCAAAAATAAATCAGTTTTGTTGTTTACTATATTTTTTATTTCTTTAATTTCTTATAGCACCGGATGAGATGCTGACGGTGGTGGTGGAGGAGGAGTCGGAGGAGTCGGAGCCTCAGGAGGCCGCCAGCACTAGTATATACTACTGTTATATTTTTTCAAGACTTTCAGTCAAAAATAGAAACCTGCTTTACTTACTGTATTTTCCTTCTTTCATTTATTGGATATATAGAAGGAGAAGCCAGACCGGACACATCATCCAGTGTCAGGATGATAAATCGGGAGGCGATCGGCGAGCTACGCCTGGCTGTTACCTCCATAGATACCATCCAGGAACTGCTCCAGGAATTGCGGGAGCATATAAGCAATGCCGCTGACATGCTGGAGCGGCAGTGAGACCAGCCTCCTCCCGAAATTGCGCAGCGCTTTACAATATAACATGACACTTACGTTTGGCTATGACGCGACGGATGTGCCTCAGCTGCTCCTGCTCACGTGCTTTGAGGTCGGACCAGCGTTTTCGGAGCTCGTCCTTCGTCCGGTCCTTCCCGAACAGCTCCAGGATGGTGGTGCGTAGCTTGTCAAGGATACGATCCTTGCGGGTGTTATTCTTCCTGTCGTAAGGGCCCTTACGGCAGTCATAATCTTTGTAATCAAAGATGCGGACCAGCTCCAACATCTCCTCAAATGCCAGTAATTATCTCAAGTGAACCAATATTCTGAACAAGATGTTCGCCTGGCTTACAATGGCGGCCATCTTCCAGTCTATTTCCACTACACTATGTTTGTTTGTGTTGTTTGTGTCCCTGTTGGGCAGTTTGCCATCCTTGGCATGCTCCCTTCCCTTCCCCATGTTGTAAATAAATTTTCTATTTTTTCTATATTTTCCTGTTTGTGTGCGTTACCTTTTCCTTACTTAATAAGTTAATATGTATTGCTTGGTTTCCACACTGTTAAAATTATATGTACATAAATTTATTGACATTTCTATGGACCCTTTGTCATAAATTTGTCAACATATTTGTGGCCATGAATGTGACTGTGCACATTCTACACTTCCTGCCTGGCCAAAAAATGTCACACACTAACACAACCTTGTTGTACTGCCTTGAGATTTGATTACCGACGTGGCCTGGTTTTGTTAAGCTTAGGCGATGTCACAACAACACGGATTTTTGTCCACAGTCACATTCATTGTATAACCAAGAATTTATCAAAAAATATTGATGGCGGGGGGCCGAGCTGACTTCCGCCGGGAGCAGTCGCATCTAGCTGAGCTCTCCGACTGTATTTCTGATTTGAGGACCCTTGCGCCTTGCACCTTGCTATTTTGGTGGTTTTTGGGGAGCGGACCCCAGCCTGACTGTCCCCTCCTCTCTGGACTCTAGCTTACGAAGTTTTTTGGGCTGAAGGAGAGCGATCAGGGAATCTGCAGCCTAGACCCGGCGGCCATTTTCGAGGCGGTTTCAGTGTGTTTTGTTCTTCTCTGACCTACGTGTTCTACCTGGCAGTCGGCATACCCATCGCCATGGGTAAGAAAGTGGGGAAGAAGTCCCAGCTGCCGGAGGGCCCCCGGCAGCGGGACATACGGGAATCGCTGGTGGAGGACGGTCGGCGGCACCAGAGTACCCCGCGGAAAAGCCCGACTTCAGCGGTGAGTTCCTCGGAGGAAGAGGACTCCTGCCGGTCGGAACCCTATACAGCTCCCCAGAAATTGAATCGGAATCTGGGATCTCAGAAACGGGTGCTTGTCAGCCCCAGAAGTACTAACCCTACAGCAGCACACAGGATCTCAGAAATGCATGGTGACCCCCATGATGCTGACCTCACACCTCTGGACCTACCCAGGTCACCTGACTGCAGCGGCCTCCCACACACCATTCAAAGTGATATTCGACGTATGCTAGGAGAGACACTCGAAGAAATGCGAGCAGTCTGGCGTACCGATTTTGCGATCATGAGGGCAGAACTGTCCACAGTTCAGGGACGACTGACAGCGGTTGAGTCATGGATGGAGGGAGCAGCAGCATCGCAGGCCCTCCTTGAGCCACAGGTGGAGTCCCTACAAGCCCAGGTTAAATTGCTGACAGGGGCAGTGGAGGCAGCAGAGACTCGGCATCGCAGGAGGAACGTGCGGATTAGGGGGATCCCTGAGAGGGTTTCCGTAGACTCCCTCCT
Organism: Leptobrachium leishanense; assembly: GCA_009667805.1. NCBI lineage: Eukaryota > Metazoa > Chordata > Amphibia > Anura > Megophryidae > Leptobrachium > Leptobrachium leishanense. The sequence goes on from CM019066.1 coordinate 91,509,315, forward strand.
GCCATACGTCAACAGGCTCGCATCTCAAGTGTTGGGGACACCGCCGGGGACGCCAGCTGTCTTCCGTACTGCAATTAGACTTCGGAGGGCAGCTACGGCACCTGTGGATTCACCACGCGATGTGCTCGCGGTCGCAGAAGAAGAGGCTGATAAGCTGCGCCTAATGTCATCCCCAGCTGCCAGAGCCCCAATACTTTTTGAAGGCCTACTTTTGTCACTCTACAATGACCTCCCCTTTATTACGTTAATGGCCAGGAGGAGATTTAGGGAGGTCACCACTTTTCTGAGGGGCAATGAGATCTGCTACAGATGGGGGGTGGCGGGTTGCCTGTATATTTGCCGTGATAATTTGTCCCATTTGGCGTCCACTCCCGAAGATGCATGGCGTTTATTATGTTCCCTGGGCCTGTCACCCGCACTGGCGTCGCCCGGCTGTGGCCCCGATGTTCTTTCCCCCGCTACCTCGGACCCGGGATAGATATTGAGACCTCTGACTCTATTTTTTTCTTCTCCTTTCCTCCCCCCTTTTATATTATCTGATACGATATGCACTTGACCTGCTGATGATGGTGTACCCATCCTTCCCTTCCCCCCCTTTTTTTTTTTTGGCAGTCTTACAGGTTGCCGGAGGTGTGCCACCAGGACATTGAGTCATGTTTGGCCCTCCGGCTCCTAGGCCTCGTGACATTGCTCCTCCATGGCCTCCCTCGGGAGTGTGCCAGGAGAGTCGCGGTTATGGTCTTTGCCATTCTTCCCCTCCCCTTATTTGATCCCCCCTTTTTTTTTTTGCCTTGTGGGTCACCATCTTCTCAATAGCGATATATACACTGCACCATTCTCTCCCCATTTATGCCTCGCCTCTTACCCCCTTCCCCTCTTTTCCTTATGAGAGTTTTCTGTTCAAATGTGACCATATGGTCAACTCTTCTATGTTACATATGTGTTTTCTTATGGCCCTGCGAGGCCACTTCCGTTGGAAACTTTGTTTTTATTTCTGTTCACCAAATAAAACTTTTAATACAAAAAAAAAAAAAAAATATTGATGGCAGCACTGCGTGAAGTCTTCTCCGACACAACCCAAAGATCCTCAGTGCGGCTCAGGTCTAGTTTATTTGTCCCTGTTTGCAGCTTCACGCAACACCTCCTCCCAGCTATGAGCTCTCTCTCTCCCACTGCTGCCTGCTAAGACGCTGTCAGTCAACATGGTCACGTCTTTGCAGGAAGACAACAGCGTGGGGGAACGGCAGCTGCCGACAGTCCCAAGACCTCGTCACAATGACGTCAGTTCTGGAGTTAACCCCTAACTGCGACCAATGGTGGAGATAGGGGGTTCATTGGAACCCCCTTTCTCCCAATCCGCGGCAGCTATCGGTTGGTTAATGTTTGGTATCTTTGGATCGACCAGAGCATGGACTTTCCAACAATACCAAACATGACAATGTTAAAAATTATAAAAAATTAAAATATAAAAATAAACAGGTTTTTTTGTTTTGTTTTGTTAATGCAGCAATATTGTTCCCATTTCAATTATAACGTGAACAATGATGCTGCACTAAGGATTTTTGTATGGGGTGCGTTTGTTAAAAATAGTGTAATTTTCACCCAAAAAAATATAACAAGTCCCCTTTTCAATTTTTTTTAACAAACGCAACTCATAAAATATAACCGCAAACACTCGCATGTTAAAATGTGAAAAAAATACTTTACACCTTGTAAAACAAACATTGAAAATTCAAATTTTATTGCATTTTTTGTTATAATATACAGACAGGACATGACGCATACATATGATAATGATATATTATGAATCATCTGCCGAGTCTGTCGGAAAGAACGATATACAACATGTCTGGGTCATATTATAAAATAAGGCTTCAAAAAAACGCGTTTAAACAAGAGGAGCGAAACTGTTAAAAATTAGCTCAGCAGCAGACCGCAGTGCCGCACACAGGCGTGAAGGGAAGCCGTGAAATGCCTCAGCAGCGAAAGGGTTAATTTTTTTTTTGTCTGTTTTAAATCTTTTTTTTTTTTCATTTCAGATCATTTTGATCAACTATTTTTCCGTTTTAAAACCTTTTTGTTCGGGTTTTTATTTTTAAAGTCAGACCATTCGGGTCAGTTTAGCGTTTTTTAAATCGTTTTGTTCATTTTTTTTGTTCCTTGGCTTTCATACCATTTTTTAATGTGATTAAATAAAGTTGTGAAATGTATATTCATAAGAAAAAAAGGATCTTTATTTAATTAAAAAAAAACACGATAGAATCGCCAGAATTATCATATCGACAGAATGAATTATCGGATCCGAAAAACAAACCAAAAATTTATTATAAAAAAATATATAAAGTATAAAAAAGTAAACCATAGTAGTTTACATCAAAACGAATAGAGTTAGACAGCTTTGAAACGAGGAGAACAGACGTTCCGAAAAAACGAAAATTTCCGAAATCACGAAAAGTCGATACAAAAAACGAGCAAAGTGACACGAAAATACGAAAAATGGTCGAGGAGAACAGACGTTCCGTAAAAACGAAAAGTCCCGAAATCATGAAAAGTCGATACAAAAAACGAGCAAAGTGACACGAAAATACGAAAAATGGTCGATATTCTGAAAAAAAAATGTACACGAAAAACGAGTTGAGCCGAACCGAATCGAAACAGAAATCGGCCGAAACGAGCCGAATCGAAAAGTTTAAACATCCGAACAAATCGAACCGAATCGAACCAAAAAAAAAAATCGGTGCACAAGCCTAGAAGACGTTTCCTCCATTCAGGCGAGATGGGAGCGTCCTTAGGATAGAACCTTTCAGCTGAAATCTCTTTGTTCACTCCCCCTCCTAAATCGGTAGGTAAGAGAGGCGTAGCAGACGCTACTTGCCCGATAGGCATTCGTGCTTTCAGAATCACTGGAGAATTGGACACATTACATACACTGACTGAGACTCTTCCTAGTGTTCGTTTCAAAGCTTTTGTGGAGATTATTTCAGGGATTACTTCTACTCCGGCTTCACTCCCATGATTGAAATCAGTCTCCAGCACCACATAGGGACCTGGTTGTGACCCGTTCAACTTGACTGAAGCCCGGAAACTCACCACTTCTCCTGATTGCAGAACCTTTTCTGCTCCTCCCAATCTCCACAGGCGCCCCACTTTGGCAGGTGCCTTCTGTTCTTCGACCATTCGCTGATAGACTGGACGTAACATCAGGTGTACTCCCCTTGTGGAACCTTGTTCCAGTACTATAGGAGTCAGGAGACGTTGCACCAGATCAGTATTCGTACCCACTATCATAGAACTTCTGTTTGCCCCTGAAGGCCGAGGACACACAATGGCCAATGCATCACAACCTCCAGACTGTCCGATGACTTCGGATCCGATCTCTAACTTCACCTGTAGATATCTGTCATAGCGGAGTTTCTCAGTTCCTATACCCCAGATCTCAAGGTCCTTTAACTTCTGTAGAGGTATGTGTTTCAAGTGCTTCTCATAGAAGTCTCGGTAGATCAATGTCACTTGAGCCCCTGAGTCCAACAGAGCTTTGGTGTAGACTCCCTCTACTTGGATTGGAACGATGGGAGAAGGACCTATAAGCTGGTCAGGAAACTTTGTCGTAGCAGCAGGAAGTTTAGACCCCGTTTGTTGTACCCTGGCCTTCTTCTTGGCCCGTGTAGGTTTTGGGTGTGCATTGCTTCCCCATGACGTAGGACCGGATGCTAAGGGAGTGACTCTTTCAGTCCTGGTAGGCTCAGCAGTTGGCAAAACTCTGGGCCCTCTCGGCCTTTCAGTCCTGGCTTGATTTCTGGAGCGGTTTTTAACCATTGGGCACCTAGTTTGCTCCTTCACTTGGGCCCTCTGGCGTTTCCTGCCGGTGAGGTAGATACTCTTCTACCCTATTTCCTTCAGGCTTTTGGCTTTTGCATTGCGCTCGGAAATGACCCATTTCCCCACAACTGAAACATCTCTTCTTTGAAGACGGATATGCACTTGCTTGTGGTGATTCGGTTGAAGGACCCTGGCCAGACGCCACAGCAACTCCAGTTGTTCGCATATCAGTTAGGAACTTCTGCATATCGGTCTGTGTCTCTGCCACCTTCAAAAGTACTCGGCACAGGTCCGTATGTGCCTGTTGCAAATCAGCTTGAGCTTCTTGCACTTTCTTAACAGTTTTGTGGATTTCACTATATGTAGGAATAATTTGCTCTTTTGCAGCATTCTCTGTGGATTTAGGAACAACCAGATGCTCCTGTTCATCCACTTCGGATCCATAGGTGTCTAACGAATCATCTTCCGCTTGCAAGCATTCGTTATGCCTCATGGGTTGTGCGTAAGCTCTTTCTCCTTTCCTAAAGGATTTTTCTTCAAGTAGAGCCTCTTCCTCTCTGACAGCTCGGATCAGTTCCAGGTATTTCAATTCTCGGTTACCTTCTCTGGTTCTCAGCTGTAGCATCACAGGATGATCTAGAGGTTGAGCGCCCCTCAGGATCTGCTGCATTCAGATTTTATCTATTTCGGCCGGTTCGGCCCCTTTCTTAAGAAGTATCTGGTGCAGAATCTTATCTAGGCGCCTCATATATTCAGTCATCTTCTCACCTTTCCGCTGGTAAGTATGTTCATACTGGTACACGAGCTCCGCAGCCTTTTCTGTTCGCCCAAAGACTTCCTGTAGTACGTTTAGGTAATCTAAAGCGGTGCAGTCTTGTTTACTCAATTTTAGGTTTCTGACAGCCTCTGACGCAGGTCCCTTTAAGCTCTCAGTAATTCTTTGCTTCTTCTGTGCTTCGGGGACGTCCCACTCATCCTGAGCCTGCAACGCCTGTTCTACCCATTCTTTGAAGGTTTCTTCTCCTGCCGGAGTCGGTACGTTTCCTGTGAAATTTCTCAACCGTCGATAACCAAAGTTAGTGTGCGGAGGGCTTGTTCTTTGACATTTAGCCAGCAAATCTCCAATGGCCACTATAAATTCAGGCCCGATCATGGCCAGCGGACTGAGCGTGGGAACACTCGCGGGATCGCCACGTGGCGCACTTGGCTGAATCAGTTGAACTTCCACCTCATCGGTCAGCTTCACGCTTGCGCCTTGAAAACACACTGGAACACCCTTTCTCCACTCAAAAAGAACATACGTGTGAGAGGTATCTGGGTTCGCTTTAATGTCCAGGATTAACCCCCGATGATCTGGTGTCAGCTCGGCCACGGCCCGGCGAATCTGATCTTCGGCCCAAGTGTCTGCAGGAATATCCATGACTATGCATAATTCTATCTGACTAATTTGCTCCTCACACCATTTGGCAGCAGTGTCTGGATCCATATTTAACCCTTTAAATGCGTTTTTTCCAGAGACTGGATCCCGGACGAGCCCCCACGTGTAGCGCTCACTCCCGGAGGAGCCGCTGAATTTAACCTCGGGTCAGTTTCCCCACACTAGGGAATAAATATACACCAGCACTGTTGTGGATTTTTATAAGTTATTTAGTTTACTGGTCTCATACAAACTGGCATACTGTATATAAAGCAAACACGGTATATATATATATTTACAGGAATTCGTAATGCGAGAAATGCGCAGCGGTAAAAAAAGGAAATTTTAACCCCTTCGCTGCCGGAGTGTAAGTCCCGTACAGGTCGTGTCCCAAGAAGGTGTGCGTGTATGTGTGTGTTGGTACACGGGTGTGAGGACAGAGGCTATGACCCCTGTGTAGTGTTGTGTGTATGGAACCCAATGGCAAGCCAAAGAAGGAGACCAGGAGATGTATGATCAGTTGAGCGTTTTACTGGATGGAACAAAATATAAGTCCAGAACAAAAGATAACGCAAGACTTCTTTGACAAGAGTAAAGTCCAGAACAAAGGATTGTAGAGGTAAATAACACGAGTTGTAATCTTTAAAATAGACCAGGGAGCGGAGCTGGTACCGTGGAAGCAGGTCTGGAAGCGGAGCTGGTACCGTGGAAGTAGGTCTGGAAGCGGAGCTGGTACCGTGGAAGCAGGTCTGGAACTCGGGATTCTCTTAGAGCAGAGACGAAGAGGAACCACTGGATAACATGGTGGTGAACCACAGTATAACCTGGTTAATGAACTGGGAAAGGCGGCAGATTTAAATAGGGTTCAGAGGATCATAAGAACACCGTTCACCTGGGGCTCATAGGTGGAGTTGGGATACCTGAGTACTTGATAGGTTAATTGGTGGCATATGAGGATCTCCAGTGCAGGTGTAATGCAGTACCTTTACTTGACCAGCAGAGGGCGCCAGAGTACCTAGGTCTTCATGCTTTAGGATGGACGATCGCGCATGCGCGCTTGGTTTCTGCTCAGTCGGATCCCGGAGGCGGCGTGGGACACATCCTGGCTCTCCTCCTCCGAGCTGAAGACCGGAACCAGGGAGCGACGCACCACGAGGGACCTCAGGTGAGTATGCAACGTGTCCCAACATGGCGGTCGGGGTCCGACCGCGGCTTGGGGCATGACAATGGGTACTAGATTCGACTGGCCAGTGAATGGATTCAGTGTATCTTCGACTAGTCACGTTGGGCCCTGTAGATTTAAACAAACTGCAGCGTGCTTTGGTAACTTTACTGTGGCCTGGAAGGCCTCTCACCCATCCGCCAGACAATCTGCTCTGCTGCTTGACCAAGGACGTCTCTCCGCTCGATTTGGCTGGGACTCTGTGCCACCGGATCCGCTGTTCTTGCTTGTCCATCTTTGCAACAAGAGTTTTTAGCTTACCGCCTGCACTCCCATTAGATCATCGCGGTCTCCTAACTCGAGGTCCAATCTGCAGCTCTGCATCTTTGCAAAGTTCTCAGCAGTGGATACTAGGTCTCTGGCAAGTCACTGAAACCGATCTCCAGCGTCCGCAAGGCAGCACCTGCTCTCTGGCCTGGTCGCATTCGTTCCCTGTCTCACGTGCGTCTTGCTCTCTTCACCCCTCGGCGCGCTCTGCACTCCTCCGAAAGAGGCTGCGGATGTCTGTCCGTTCTCCCCACCCACTTCCTGTCTCTGCCCCAAGGCAATGCTGGAAAATGTAGTCCCAATCTGTCCAGTATAGTTAACATTGCTTATCTCCCCCTGGTGGCCAAAAATGGGTAAGTACAGCAACAGAACTAAAACAGCGCTACATATATTTTCTGAAACATTCCTTAATTTTCATTAATTTAAGATCTAGTACAAAAATTTGGGGTATGAATCACCTTTTATTTAGCTGCTATAGCCATATTAACCCCTTCACTGTGGAAGACATGTGGGGAACGTCATGGGATTTTATTGCATTTTTGTTATAACATTTAGGTAGAGCATGACTTACACATATAATAATGATATACTATTAATCTGCAGAGTCTGACGAAAAAAAGGATATATAACATGTCTGGGTTATATAATAAAACGTGACTTCAAATCGCATTTAAACATTTTGAGCAAAAATGAGCTCAGCACACAGAGGTGAAATGGCTCAGCAATGAAGGGGTTAATACTTTCTATCCTTCCAAAGGTGATTTTTGTAAATTATTTCACAAATTAAAAAGTTAACAACAGACTAATAAAAAAACTAAACTAGCACAACATCAGTGCTGCAGAATATGCTGGCACTTTATAAATAAAGAATAATAATAATGGTAATGTTCCCGCAATAATATGTATAATCTAATTCAGATATGTCTCCCCCTTTTACCTCTTCTCTCTTAATTCCAATGTCATTTTTTAGAGAAAGTGGCAGAAGGCATCCTTTTTGTTGATTAATCAAAAGGCTTTTCATGGTCAGTACTATTTCTTGATTAAAAATAGGATATTTATATTGTTTTAAGTCAGGCTTGGGCAGACGAAATACTGATTGATCATCTTGCCATGGTCATTATGAGATTCCACTGCATTATGAGAGGAAGTTTGCTCGCAATGATTTAACATTGTTTAGCCATTTACGACAGCCAGAAAGAATCCATCTCTCACAGTTCCATCTTTTAGGAAAAATAATAGCAGTCGAGAAAAGTTCTTGTTTGAAAGGCTGTAAGAAATGGCTGAGTATTATTTAATTTATTGTGTCTGCTGTTCTCAACTTATTACCGTTTGTCAGGACATTCAATGTTAAACCTCTCTTTTCAGTGACTTAAGGCTTAGGCTTGAAAGACAATCACATACTGTATGTAGAAAATGATATAAATACATAAATGGAACTTGCTGGCTTTGTATTATATTATTTTTCATGAACATTATTTGCCTGTTAAGTACTGTATTCCAAACTTACTTTAACATTAAATTAAAATTGGGCATAGACTCAATATTGTGAGTTAACCGTTCGGTGCTTGGTGGACACTAAACAGAAGCTTAGCTAGTATTCTATTGATATTTTGGAGAACTACCAATTCATTTTAGATTTTCTCCATCCAATACAATGTTTCTCACATTAATCAAATCTGATTAGGACAAAGTGTATCCTTTTGGTTTAGGGTAGACATTAAAACAAAATTATTATACCGTTAATTATTCTGATTGGGCTAGATTACATACCAAACGCTAATGTTAGCATTCGGATATGTAAGCGTTAATGATAAGTGACTTTAACGCATGCCCCTCTGATTGCCTTCCTGACGTTACAAGGTAAAAAAATAAATGTTACCACATTGGTTGTGTGAGCATTCAGTACTTTGCATTCCATTTGCTTACCATCCTGAGTGCAAACAATTAGCGTTAGGATAAGTAAGGTATTACATTGTCCTAAAGCTAATTACTACACCGGTGGTGTAACAGAAATTTTAACGTCATCTAGAAGCTGGTGCTGATTCTGCTTCTACAGAATCTTTTAGCACCAGCTGAAACCCCCAATAAATCCGATACTCACCTTTTATCCTGCAGAGAGAATGGTGGCCCAATCTGCCGCTTCTGGCCACCGGGTGCAGAGTGAGACGGGGGACAAATAGTCCCCAGTCTCCCGCCACGATCACTATGCGGCCCGGCACGATCTTGCAAGAGCGAGATCTCGAAGGGCTCGAGGCTCGGCAGCACAACCCTCCATGGAGTCCTATGGACTCTGAGAAGTGATACCTGCAGCGGTGCGGAAGCATTAATGCAAGTAATTAACCCAACATCCACACCCAAGATTCATGTTAATGTATTAAAAACATGTTAGGATGTTGTTAAGGGAAAACAAAGAATAAAAAATATTTACTGAGATTTAACAGGGAAACATTTAACAGCTACAAAACTCAGATCCCCCTACAAAAATGTGGAGGAACTGTGTTCCCACAGGTTCCTCCTCGACTTGACCCCTGCCCTTAATCATATGTGGGGCTAGCAAAAAAGTGTAACTGCCTTTTGTTCCTAAGCATGGAACACAGGCCAGTATGTTGGCAGGTGTTTCAGATTTGGTTCAGGTGTGAAGACTCTAGAGCTGATATATAAGGCTCTCAATATAAAAATTAATTGACTACTTTATTCTCCTTCAATAAAGGAGGTAAATAAGGAAAGAAGCTTATGTGCGTCTTGTCATGGCAGGAGAATCGGGAAAAATAGCAGGGGGTCCAGTACTTAGCTACTTAGTAATTTATGATTGATGGAATGTATATCTGGGGCTATGTTATGACCACCTGTTTGCCGAACAGCAGCGCGTTATGAAAACCTGCTTGCCGAATAGCAGCACCTGGCAGCTCCTCAGTTTCTAGGGCCTTGAACTGGGCTGGCATGGTTCTCAAGAGAGACACCTGCCCCATGACACATTACCAGTCCTACTCCCTCAAGCATATCATGACTTTCCTGGTGGTCCATAACTTGTCTGGCAAAATCCCTTATGGGTTCCCCTCCTCGGCACAGTATCTATTGCTGAGGAGGTATCCTGAGCCAACCATGGACTCCCCCGAGGCTGTCTGATGGACCCAGGAAAGCATCAGGCAGAAAAGCTGTACTAGGCCGCAAGGTGGCGTCACATGACGCAGGTCTCCAGTAAAATGGAGAGCCACTAAGTTGAGACTGAGGTAGTGATATTCTCATGGGATACCAGAACCTCCATCAACAAACAATTGCCTCACCTGGAACAAAGCAGATGGATGATTTCTCGACAGGTGTGATCAGGCCATATCCTTTTCTTATGTTGAATTCCAAGCATTTTCAATGCACAGTTATACTAAAGATGTTGTTTTGAACAATGATCTTTTCTTCGTCAAAGTGGTTTATACTCAGGAATGTATATCCTAAATAATCTCAAGTCAAAATTCTAGTCTGCATATTCATTGGAGAGCCATGAAATAAAAAAGAATAAAACAATAAATCATGATAAAAATCCAATTATGTCACCAAATCCCACTTTAAACTAATAACTTATAAAGTAATGAATCTGTCAGAAGAATTAATGAACTGCCAGCCGAGTGAGAGGATGCTGATTCCAGGCACAGAAAAAATACTCGACTTTTACACATTGCTGTTAAAAGAAAATTGCCAAATACAAGAAATGATTATTGTTTCATTTCATGATACAATGCAAAGTTTTTGTATCTGTTATTTCAGAAATGTCATCAGATTTGTTACACCTGTGATGCCATCACTGAGGAGAAAATGACAAACAATCTGACACTATCAAAAATCAACATTGAAATAAACTACACACGGAAACTGTGACCTGTTTCAGTGGTCTTAATGAGGGAATCAATGACAGGGAGTTATTTTTTGTAGAGGAGATGATCCATGTAGATCTGATGTCGGCAACCTTGGCCCTCTGGAAGCTTTGGAAATACATTTCACATGAGTCTCAGCCAATCTAATGGGTGATGGATAATGTAGTTCCAAATTATCTGGAGGGTCAAGGCTGCTGACACAGAATTCTGGGCCTTAGTGTCTATTTTATTTCTTTCTTCTGATTTGGAATTGTTAACATTAGACACAGAGACATGTGTGGACTTGATTACCACATATGATATAGAACCAGATCTGGCTGGTTGTATGTCAGTGGTTCCCAACCCTGTTCTCAAGTACCCCTAACAGGCCAGATTTTAAGGGTCACCTTGGAGAAATGGAGACTGGATACTGCAACTACTGGGAAAGAAATCATATCACCTGTGCTGTGCTTCAGATAACTGGAAAACCTGGCCTGTTAGGAGTACCTGAGGGCAAGGGTTGGGAAACACTACTGTAGAGGAAGAGGGTACCTTTCTAGAGGCATTAGTTAGTTTGCCTCAACAATTGTGTGAAAAAATGCAAAATATTGTAGAGTTGATTATACATTTGCTCGTAGTTTGTCCTGTTATATCGCCTTCAGATGTGCCATGAGGGAAGCAGGTCATTGTGATGTGCTGAGGGATACAGATATAAGTGTCTTTACAGCTTATGATGATGATGATGAAAGCTTCATGAATTATATTGAGGTAGCACAACCATAATTGTTATAATTTCTAGATTGTAAGTTACCACGGGAATAGGGCCCTTGTTTCCTCCTGTACTGGTTTGTCAAATGCTGTTCAATGTATTGTAACCGTGTCTATATTGTGCCCATTGTACAGCTCTGCGGAATATGCTGGCGCTTCATAAATAAAGAATAATAATAATGGCAGGTGTTATTCATTCTTCTAAGGTTCTTTAGACTAAATACTATAAAGCTGTGCCCCATATTTGTATCTCTTTACTACTTACATTCTGTGCTATGTCATTTGACGTGTATGTTACTTTGTAAGGGTCAGTCTTACTGTTGCGTGGAAGTAGTACTTGATACGTAGTCGTAGGTGTGTGCATGGTGTGTACCGGGTGTGCCTGGGTACACCCTAATCACCCCAGAACCAAATTAGCCTGCTGGAACTCTCCAGTACTCGGTCCCACTGGCCAGGAGGCTGCCTGGCAGCATATTGTGGCAGCATTAACGTAGCAGAGGGCAAGTCCCCCTGAGCCGGTCTCCAAGCCTGAATTGGCCATTGGAGGAAATGCTGCCGGCATAGATTATTATTATTTATTATTAATCTTTATTTATAAAGCGCCAGCATATTCCGCAGCACTGTACAATGGGCACAATATAGACAGGGTTACAATACATTGAACAACATTTGACAAACCAGTACAGAGAAGATGAGGGCCCTATTCCCGTAGGAACTCACAATCTAGAAGGGTTGGGGTTGGAAACAGGAGGAGAGGACTGCTGGGTGAGAGTGATGGACTGCTGGGTGAGAGTGATGGACTGGCTGGGGCAGTGAGGTGTATCAGTGAGTTGGGTGGTAGGCTTCCCGAAATAGGAATGTCTTAAGGGAGCGCTTGAAGGGACAGAAAGGGGAAAGTCTGACAGTACGAGGGAGAGCGTTCCAGAGAATGGTGGCTGTGCGTGAGAGTGAAGTAGCATGCAGTGAACGGTGATCAGGCTTCTCTGTAATCTCACCGTGCTGACCTCAGAGCAATCAGGAAAGTAGACCCGGGATTGCAGTCAAGTGCTGTGATTCTAAAGCTAGGCTGCATAGGCTGATCCAGTGAAAAGAAACTTCTGGAAAACTAAGGACACATCTGCCAACCATATTTATCAGTGTTGGACTGTGTTATACTAAGACTGCATTATGAGTTATACAGGTTGTGGGTTCATAACGGACTTTTAATCCACTTTATTAAGCAAATCCTTTTTATTGCAAGAATACGTTTTCATGTATAATTTAACCCGTTAACGCCGCAGTACGTTCCATGACGTCCTGACGGCGGGCGGGCTTTGAAGACGCGGGGCGTACATGTACGCCCCGCTGTCTTCAATGGGACCGCCTCGGCCCCTCCCTGAAGCCTGCATGCGCTGACTTGTGGTGCGCGTCATTGCTGCAGAGGGACGTCCTGAAATCAAGCCGTCCCCTGCAGCCAATAACGCGCACTGCACGCCGGCTGCGGGGAGGGCTCAAAATTAGTGCAGCGTGACGGCACCTGTCGGCACCTGTACGCCTCGCCAGCGAAATCAATCCCTTAAGGGCGCCACCCCTGAATTCTTAAGGGGTTAATATGATTTGTTTTTGGCTAATTTATTTACTAATCTTTGTTGCTTATTTAATGTTTGTTTTTTATTTATATCTTCTCTCTTTCTTATAAAATTACTAAATACTATATCATAAATACTTCACAAATTCTTCACCATTTATCGTCATCACCATGTTAGTACAGGTTTTTGAACCAAAAAATTAACAACAGTATGATTTGCACAATACTATTTTCTTGTGTTAAAGGGACACTATCACTCACATAAGCTGTAACTAGATTACTTATGCATTACAAACAAAAACCCCTATAAAACATATGCTGCTGTTTTTTTTGATTGTAGTAATTGCATGTATAAAGGAAAAATACATTTAGCTTTTTTTATCTCCTGTTTCCATTTTGTGGATTTTTCCCAGTATGCAACATTTACAAAAATGTGTTCAAAAGTTTTACTTTGTGTCTGGACTTTATTCTAGACAGTATTTAACAGCTAATGAGGTGGAGGAGGAAATGTTTAGATGAGACAGGAGGGGGTGTATTGTGTTCTTCGATTTTGTCAGGGTGGCACCTGGCGTATGCCTTGGTAGGACCCAAGTTCATGGGGTCTGAGCCAAGTGTGCAGGGATACACAGGTGGTACCTTTGGGAAGGCAGATAAGTGGAGATCCAAGGCGTAGTACAAGGGGGTAAACCAGAGAATGGTCAGTGGTAGATCCATGGTCAAGGGGCTGGTAAAGGGCGGTAGTCGGTTGGCAAGCAGGGTCTGGTACACGGTAAAGAAGGAGTATCACAACAATAGGTCTGAACACCAACAGAGAATGACTTGCAATGCAAAGCCACATTGGACAGAGGGGAGTGGACCTTTATTGCAGGCAGGAGGGTGTGGTGTGTGTGTGTTGCTGTGCTTAACTGTTTCAGGTTCTGTTTACTGGTACTTAGCCTGACAGCAGCACTTTATAAGTAACTGCCCACACACAAGTAATGTTCTTTGACATATAGAGGCACGGATCCTGACAAGGTTACTCAAGATAAGAGATGGCAGCTGAATGAGATAAGACAGGAAGCTTAAAAGACTTCTCATATACCTCCTGGTGATGTCCTTTGAATACATCCAACACAATACAATGATTTGAGTTGGTGATTGACCTATTCACTCCATTCTATGACCAAAAGCCACATGGTAAGGAGCAAGTGATGTAAAGATACTGTATAATACTGTCTTTTAGCAAGTGTGCATCTGATTTGGGATGACATTCTTTCATAAGATGTGTGCCTTGAGGGTCATGGATTCTGCTCCTTGTGGATGCACTAAGCTTTTTGTCCTTCTGAGAAACCTGTTATATCTGACTTAGAGTAAATAGATTTATTGTTTTCCCACAAAAGTACCAAAAATGATGTTCAAATAATGTACTATTAATCTTATATTCCAATCAACTGGTAAGAAACATTTATTCATTTCAATTTGCAATGGGTATGTAAAGGCACACACACACACACACACACACAAACACTTGCAGGTAACAAAAGCACTCTTGAGTTTTGTTCAATAGAACTATGAGATTTTTATTAAAACTTCAATGATTCACACAAATCACTTTAATAAAAAATCACTTTAATTCTATAAAACAGGTCCCAAAGTGTAGTTGATGCCTGCAAGTATCAATAGCAAGAAGTAGCATCAAGTTTATATCTGCTGGCTTCTTGTATATATATACATTCACACACCAGCTAGTAGTTTAGTACTCTGTATAGATATAATACAGGCTGGGTTCTTCAAAAAGATCCGAATGGCTGCCGAAAGGGAACCGAACACTGAAAATCAGCGTTCGGTTACCTTTCTTGGCCATTCGGCTATTCAGAGAGCAGGCAGTTAGCCAAATGTTGGCGAATTGCCTGCACATACGATGCCTGTTTGAGGGCAGTGAAATCCCCATAGAGAAGCAATGCTCCGTCTATTCAGAGAACAAAAACCAGCAGTGAAAAGTTGCCGAAATGGCCTGCCATTTGGTTGCTTCATTCAACAGATTTATTCAGGCGAATTCCATAGGCTCCATGTTAAAAATATTCCCGATTTAATTCAATATCTAATAAACCGTTGATTATAATATTCTGCAGTATAAAGTCTCTTTATTTCTATAATTTTTAGGATATTTTAGGCATTTTTGGGGATTTTGTTTTGCGAAATATTTTTTTCCATTTCTTCTTTTAAATCGTTTTTTTCTTTTTTCTGTAACAGCCCTTTTTATTATCATTCATTGGATTTTATATGTTAATTTCAGACATTTTCGTTGTGTAGTTTCTTTGCAAACAGCATTTCACTTTTCAAACATTCAAGCGTACTGTTTTTTTTCACTCCATTCGTCTGCGGTGTCGGCATTTTCCGGCGGCTACTCTGCGCTGAAATCTGCTCCTGCTCAGGTTTTTCCGGTGTGTTCGGCGGGGTTAATCCAGATGTTTTTGCGGTTTTCGGCGTGCCTTCGCAGGGTTTTGCGGTGAGTTTTCGGCGGGTTCGTGGGCGGCTTTTCCCTGCACTATGACGGCCCTGTGGTGCTTGCTGAATACACCGCAGGGTCGCCGAAATGGAATCGCCAAATCACGCCGAATTGAAGAGAATGAAAAGTCACCAAACGTGCGGTGACTTTTCGATTCTCTTTGAATAACCGTGAGTATATCATATCTAATATTTGTATGAGCCCCAATTCATAGGGAGCTAAGATGTCTTTGATGTGTTTGGGAAACAGAGGGAAGACTTGTAGTAGATGGAGAGTAAAAGAGAGATCCTGATAGAGATGCTGATTGAATGAAGAATTTAAATAGATTGGATCTCAGTTGTCATGGGGAATATAATATAATAGAAACAGCATGCAACAAAGTGTTACATATAGGTTCACATAAGAAAATTGATTTATTAATAAAACTAGGAGAATTACATAAGCACGGGTCAAATGAATAAATATGCTCGATCCTCTTCCAGTTTTGTCACCATATGGTCTCTGATGTACTATCTGCTAATTTCTATTTTCCCTAATGCTGTTCATTTTTGTGTATGCTGTTGGAAGTTACTGGTATGTGTATTTTGGTCTATTCAACTTTTATTTCAACCCTTTCAGGCCCATGAAATGGAAAAAAACTGATATTTTTCTGAATCTATATCGAAAGATACGTAACACACTAATGTCATTTGGAAAACTATGGCAGCAAAATATTGAAGAAATTCAGCGCAACGTGGTATATGTTGGATTTCTTCAAAGTTTTGCTGTCCTGAGGCCTTGGAGTGAGGACCTCCTCCAGCTGTGGACCTAATCAAGTATGTGAGTACATCCTCTGCATTTGGAAAACTATGGCGGTATCTGTCTGAAAATGTGGTTTCAGATTAAAACCACTGCGCTTGAAAGGGTTAAAGAAAAGAGTGTGGGGTGAAAAAGGCTTAAAGATTATGTTTGAACATGGTTCATCTTATCATTGTCCACAAGGTGCTTAAAGAGACACTCTACTCAACCTGGCCTATTTATTGTTTTAAAGTGACCATGATGTTAATGGTGACCCCCCCCCCCCACCTGGGCCCAATGTAACAGAAACGCAGGGTGAAAATGGAGGAGTTTTCTCCACCCCACCTCTCATCACGAGCAGCCTTTAATTTTGAATTTCGCAACTGACGGTCACCCGATTGGTCGCTAGTGACGTCAGCACGCTGAGACCACGCTGACGTCACACTCTCTGAGACCACCCAATGTAGAGATCGGTGTCAGACAGGAAACTGATGGATCGGATCTGTGCATGCATGCAGCTCTGATCCAACGTTCTGTGCAGGCTGACGTCACACTCTCTGAGACCACCCAATGTAGAGATCGGTGTCAGACAGGAAACTGATGGATCGGATCTGTGCATGCATGCAGCTCTCATCCAACGTTCTGTGCAGGCTGACGTCACACTTTCTGAGACCACCCACTGTAGAGATCGGTGTCAGACAGGAAACCGATGGATCGGATCTGTACATGCATGCAGCTCTGATCCATCATTCTGTGCAGGCTGACGTCACACTCTCTGAGACCACCCTCTACAGAGATCAGTGTCAGACAGGAAACCGATGGATCGGATCTGTGCATGCATGCAGCTCTGATCCAACGTTCTGTGCAGGTTGACGTCACACTCTCTGAGACCACCCTCTACAGAGATCAGTGTCAGACAGGAAACCGATGGATCGGATCTGTGCATGCATGCAGCTCTGATCCAACGTTCTGTGCAGGCGTGCGGAACTTGAGTATGTAAAGTGCACAAGTCCCGTAGTGGTGCGCAATTTGCATTTCATACACTACGCCAGTTGTGTAGGAGCAAAAATTGCACAGAAAAGCTTCAGGGAGTTAAGAGTTCGGGAGTCCCTGAGCTGAAAAGGAGAGAGAGTGCCGAGGGACAAAAGGTGAGTAAAATCACCCAAAATCTAAAAAAATTTATAAAAAATATATTGGGCAGAGGCTGTCAACAGTCTCTGTCCAATTATTTAAGGGGAAAAAATGAACACTATTTTCCAATAGAGTATCTTTTTAAAACATACACCTAAAAAGAGAGAAAGATGAAACCGTTTTAAATTGTACTTTAACGTCTCTCTGGCAGTGTTTATTAGGGTAGAAAGACCGGTATTGTTACTGACTAAGAACATTAAAAACCAGGGGACTAGTTCTAAAAAATAAGTGTGAGAACTCACCAAGATTTGAGTGTCTCAATAAAACGTTGACATGTCGCAACTAACCATCTACCGCACATGCAACTGTGACATTAATGTTTGGGCAAGACACCTAACGGTACATACTCGCCACCCAGGACATACTTGAAAACGAGAGAAATCTCAATGTATCCTTCCAGGTAAAATCCTTTCTCAAAAAAAAAAAAATTGACAGACAGGCTGGGTCTTAGAGAATTGTTGCGATAATTAGAATAATCATTATACATATCCAGAGAATCAATAAGGAAACATGTGACTGAAAAGTAACTAGAAGCTTTTCAGTGCGTTGGCCAAAAGGGAACGGCATTCCTTCTGCAAAAATAGTAAAGGAGCCGCGTTCTAATGTGTTCTCACTTGAATTGATCCCTGGTAAAAACACATGCTTTAATGGAGGGAGAGTATTGTGGGTAAGCAGCTTCCATGGGATCTATAGCTGATACTGGTCTCCAGACCCATGGAGGACTTTACTACTAAGGAGAATCTGTTTTCCTGTATTGCATTAGCCGTATGATGATCAGGAACGGAAAATTGGATGAGCTTTGCTTCTTCCTACTTTGCATTAAGCCCAACTTATGATGGAATGATGGATGAAATATTTGCTGCTGTCTAAAAGATGGGACCCATCGATCCCGAACTGGAGGGACTAAGTACGGTACAAACCAAGCGGTTTTCATTTTTGCAGTATTTTACAAATGTCTTTTTTGCAAATACCATCCACTCTTTTTTTTCTTCTACCTATTTTGAATGGTGTAATACAGGGATCTCAAAGTCTGTCCCCCCCCCTCAAATGTTACAATTCCCTGAATTATTTGAATGCTATAAATGACCAGAGAATCATGGGAGATGTAGTTCAGAAACATCTAGGGAGGCAGTGGTTTTGAGATCCCAGGTGTAATATGCTGTTCTAAAATCAGATACTGATATCTCCTTCTGCTTGTCAATGTTTGACATACTTTATTCTTTTGCTATTCAAAAACAAAGTCATTGGGGGACAAAAAAACAACAAACCACTGGTCTCAGCAAGCAGTGAACCAACATCAACAAATGCTAGAAAATAAATAAATAAATGTTAGTAAAAATATAAATATGATCATCAGACCATTGCTAAACCTGGAGGTAGACACAAAGCAGCAGTCTTGGTGGATATTTTGTTTACAACCGGATTTTCATTTATTTCTCTTGTTTTTTTTGTGCTTGTTCTCTGGTATTTATCACTCTCTCACTCATATATATATATATATATATTAATGCAGAAGCCACTTGCACATCAAAGCAATTCAAAGAATTGCATCCCAGAGCTCTTTATTCTATTTGTATGTAATATATATATATATATATATATATATATGTGTGTGTTTATTATTGCAGAAGCAACTTGCACATCACAGCAATTCATGTGCAAGTGACTTCTGCAATGATAAACATAACCATTATAGCGTGGAGGCTTTTTATCTCACTTTTTGTCCTCCACCACAACCCTTGTAAGTATATATATATATATATATATATATACACACATACAAATAGAATAAAGAGAATGATTCCAAGTAAGTAGAAGCTGAAGACATTTTAATATAATTCCGGCACATAGGTAAAAAGTCGGTGGCAGGTACCGAAGCATGTTTTGTGAAGGTGATTTTGTAACCTTTCTATCATTGTCATTCAAAAGAGAATCCCATATAACACACACTTGAGCGCTCTTCTCTCTTGCTTGATAGACTCCATTCTATCACTCTGTCCACCTCCCTAGACAATTTCATTGTTGCACAATCATCATTTACCAAACTGTAATTCACTCATTTTTTCCCCTCTTTTAACCGCGATCATTCATCATATCACTTATGTTTAATAGCAGAAAACTGTTTTCAATTCAAGAGGAAATAAGAAACGGGATAATTTCTTAACCACTGTTAAAGCAAAAGCAGTGCTGATCGACCACTGATAAACAGACTTCAGTATCATTTTGTTTCGTAAAACATTCCTAATGCTTTCCTCTATGTGGATTTCTTTTTACTGTGTTATTAGCATTAGCTTAAATTTTGATTTAAAATTAAAAAAAAAAAATACTTTAAAATATATATTTTAATTGACACAGTAAAAATTCCTGTTGCCATGGATACCTGGGTGGAAAACTGTAAACCTTTACTTACAAGAGCTAAACTGGCCATCCCTGGAATCTAGATGCACTCTTCACCTTTCCAACCTGGTGTTTAAGAGATTTTCTGGGAAGCTACCACCCTACCTGAATACCCTACCCAGCAGTTTCCTCCTCCTATAACCTCCAATCCAGGACCATCACCTTACTTGCAATACCACAATACAAAAAGAAAGTGACTCGATCCTCATTTTCCTTCAGAGCACCGCAATTATGGAATAACCTCCCAGACGCCATCAAATCTTCCCCCCAACTAAAGTCACTCAAGAGCTCCCTATTAGCATACCTCAATACGGAATGCACCTGTAAACATGTAATTTTCATATTTATTTTCTGTGTTAATCTGTATTGTTGTGTTGTGTTTTTAATATCTTGCATTTATTACTTTGTATTTCTGTAATGACTGTAAAATTTCAATGTTCTTGAACCCAGGAGATACTTGAAAGCGAGAAAAATCTCAATGTATCCTTCCTGGTAAAATCCTTTATAAATAAATAAATAAATAAATAAATAAGTGACACATGTAAAGTCAACAATAGAGGACTTGGAGCCCAGGCTGTGTACATAACATGAGTAATAGAATCTTAGCGTCATATTAGTATGGTTTGTAAGGAATAGCCAACAGTCGTACATTATTATTTAATTGTCCTTTTATCATTAGTATTGCTCAGTGCTCACTGCGTTATTTTGTTTTTTCACTGTGTACTAATTCCTAGTGATTTAAGCACCAACTGTAAAAATTGCAATTTGTGTACCTCATTAGGAAATATTTCCTCAATTCTATTTTATTCTTACCAGCGTGGCTTTTTTGTTCTAAATCTGCAAAAACAATAACCAAATCCCTATTTGCATATTATCTGCTGCGCATTTGTGCTGATTTTTGGGAAAAGCATCTTTTTGTGAAAAACACAGCACATGACTACAACATCTCGCAGCATGTGAGAAGATGCAAAGAAGACCTCTGTGTTTTGGGATCTTCAATAGCTGGGATGTCAAACTCCAGCCCCCAGATGATACATAGTTACACAGTTAAATAGACTGAAAAAAGAGGTGCATCCTCTGAGTTCAGCCAAAAGAAACACTGTGGTTTTGCACTATCCAGTTCACGTACACACAAAGGACAGTATCACAATTATCACTGTCAAGGATTATATCGTAATCACTGTACATTAAAAAGTGAACAAATACTGTTGATGATATCTTGTACAATTGTGCCTCCACCCATACAGTGAAAAAAATCAATGCAAACGTTACCTATATACGTTCCGGTGTGGCGATGGATCAATTTTCTGTAAAAGAAAAATATACACATCTAAAAGTAGCGTCTGCATAAATAGATGTGCTCAATTAGTGATACAAAAGATTAGACTCACAAGGCTGGAGAAAACTACGTGTTGCTCTCACGGATCAAGCCCAGCAGTATTGCCTCCCGATATCAGTACTGTCGATCTTCAAACGATTCTCAACGTTGTATGGATCGTATTGCTTCTCTAAACTAAACAGGTTTAAGCTTGTTAGTTAGTCTTTCCTTATAACTTAACCCCTTAGTGACCAAGCGGTTTTACGAAAATCCGTCCTTTAGTGACCGCTGCTGTTTTTACGTTTATGCGCTGTTTGTGTTTAGGTCAAATTTTGCTCTTACTCGTTTATGCAACCCACACATATTATATACCGTTTTTCCCGCCATTAATTGGACTTTCTAAAGATACCATTATTTCCATCATATCGAATAATTTACTATAAAAAAAATGAAATATGATGAACAAAATGAAAAAACACACTTTTTTAAAATCTAATCCCCAAAATCTACAACCACCAAAAAGGACCCCGGCTAAATAGTTTCAAAATTTTGTCCCGAGAATAGAAATACCCAATTTTTACACGTTTTTGCTTTTTAACCCCTTCACTGCTGAGCCATTTCACCTCTGTGCGCTGATCTCATTTTGACCATTTTATGCTCATCATTTTTAAATGCCGTCTCGGGAGATAAGGGGAACAAAAGGATCCCCCTATCTCCACTTGGCAGCTAGGGGGTTAACTGGCCCACTGACGTCGTCACATATATGGTGAGGATGTCAGTGGGTGGAGGGTGACCTGGAGGCTTGGCTGACATCCGCAATGTCAGCCACCTCCAGGTTTGGATGGAGGTTTGGTGATGGCGATTGGCACCGAATCGCAATCCGGTAGTGAAATAGTTAATGCTATATACCACTGAAAAGGGGAGACACTCCCCTTTCCAGTGGTGCAATTTGTTTTTGCGTTGGGAGATAGAGGGCTCCAAAGGAGCCCCCTCCCCTTCCTGATTTTTACAGCAGGCACTGGGGGGGTGCCTGCCGATGACATCATCACGCATCGTGATGATGTCATCAAGCTGGCTGGGCCCTCTGAAGAGGCGGGGCAGACTTCCAGCTTGCCATTCCGCCGTGGTAGTCCAGCGAGGAAGGTAAGTATCGAGCGGGAGGAAGGTTAGGGGACACTGACGTACCATGTACGTCCGAGGGTCTAAGGGAGACCCGTGGCCATGACATACCTGGTACGTCCACGGTCCCTAAGGGGTTAAACCTTTCATTCCCATTATTAATTTAGTTACCGCCTCTGCACTTTTTCTAGTGCCGTAATATATTTTTTAGACAGGAAGCCAAAATCGCACAGCATATTCAAGGTGCGTCTTGCCATTGATTTATGAAGAGGCAAAATGTTTATGTCCCACAGTTTCCCAGAATTCTTTGAATGCAGCTGATGGCCACTGAATCATGGGAGTTGTAGTTCAGCAACATAGGGGGAGGCAGAGTTTAAATTCCTTGTTCTAAATTCTCCTACTGGACCTCTTGGCTGTACATTGAATGAAAAAAGAGAATCAGGGTTATTCAGAGAAAGGTGAAACTCTGGAGAACTTTTCAAGAAGTGCATATTCTAGGTCAAAATAGCTGATTTGGAAAGTGAGATAAATGGGAGAACTTTTCTGGTTTGGCTATTTTGACCTAGAATTTTCACTTCTCCAAAAGTTCTCCAGAGTTTCACCTTTCTCTGAATAACCCTGAATATCTGCACCAAGCAGGGACAGCTTTAGCGATAAATGCTTCTCTTCCTACGGCTTCACATTGCAAACCCACACATCACCCACAAATTTTAGCGGGGCCTTAAAATAGACAGATGTTTACTGAAGGGTCTGATTTGAAGTGTTATCTTCCTTTTCTTGTTTATTTTTATACTTGCATTGATGTATCTGATTCTACATATATTTCCCCATAGTATATTTGTACATCTCTCCGTAGACGTATCTACTGACACATGCTATTATCCGTTGAATTACTACAGGCACTATTCATTTCAATAATTATTTAAACTGCGAGGCACAGGCCAGGCGCTCCTTTCACTCTTAAACCACACTACTGAATTCCGTGAAAGAAGACAGGTTAAAGAATTACAATGAGCTATAGAAATAGCTGGGAATTTGAACCTTCAAGAAATGCGTGGAATCTTGTGATTTTTGTGTTTTAGTTCTGTCATCTGATGAGTATGTTTGAGAAAAGAACTACCCTTGTACAGCTAAACTAGAGCAGGACTAGATGTCTATGGGAAACCCTTAGTATTCCCCCAAGTCCAGCACAGAGGATCGTTGTAGAGACTGCTCTCCTTATTCCAGTGTATTACACAAATCCCCAGGAAACCAGACTTCATTAATTCTGCACGGAACCTCTTATTATATTTACTCAGCTGCAGATGACTGGTCTGTTATATAAAGCTGCACATTGATCACTCCCAATATGCAATTTCCTGCAAACAAGACAGATAAAGTAGTGAATCTATAACATTTCTGGATAGGTGCCAAGCGTATAACAGTAGAAAACCCCCCCAACCCCAAAAAAACCACAAAACCCTGATTCCTACCTGTGTTTTTTTGCAGTATAGGGTAACGACTCATATCCAGTGTAATTACAAAAAAATTATAAATTCATGGTTAGGCCTTGTCTTTTAATGGTTAGTGCTCTTTACAACATTTGCATGTCAGCTACAGTATATATGAATTTCGATATATTTTCAATGGGTGTTGCATGCTTTTATAATTAAAAATATCTGTACAATAGCACACAAGTTGTTGAAAGAACACTCTATGCAATATGACCAATTAATGCTAATAAACTGGTCACATCACCTGAATATGCTTGCTCCCCCTAACCCAGTGTTTCCCAAACCTGTCCTCAGGACCCTTTAACAGGCCATATTTTAAGGCTTCCCTTGAGGAATGCAGACTGAATCCTGCAATCGCTGATCAGCAAATCATATCACCCCTGCAGTGCTTCAGATATCTGGAAAACCTGGCCTGCGGACCGGAATTGGGAAACAGTGCCCTAACCCAATCTGTAGAAGGCCCAGAGTCCTGATTCTGCCCTCTGAGTATGTGGTCTAGCACCTGCTCTGAGAAAGCTCGGATCAGCAAGTCATAGAAACATAGAAAATGTCGGTAGATAAGAACCTTTCGGGCCCTTCTAGTCTGCCCAATTACATGGATACTTTACCTGGATTTATCTTTTGTTTAGGATAGCCTTATGCCTATCCCATGCCTGCTTAAATTCAATTACTGTTTTGGCCTCTACCACTTCAACTGGAAGACTGTTCCATGTATCCACCACCCGCTCAGTAAAATAATGCTTTCTGATGTTACAGATCAACATTTGCTTACCTGACTTCCTAGAGTTCAGGAATGATTAAAAAAAAAATGCATTTCCACCCTTGCCCAGTGTTTCCCAAACCTGTCCTCGGGACCTGCTGACACGCCAGGTTTGCCAGATATGTGAAGCACAGAACAAGTGATAGGATTTACTGCTCAGTGATTGCAGGATTCAGTCTGCTTTTCCCCAAGGTGATCTGAAAACTCTGGCCTGGTTGAGGGTCCCTAGGATAGGTTTGGGAAAGACTGATCTAGCCAATGGCTAGAGCTTGCAATGAGGGCCACAGGATTGTCTGGATGCTTGCTCAAGCACCCAACCTCCCTGTTTGAATGCAAGCCACAGCGTATCATTTCCGGGCCAGAGTCGAGGAAGACCAGAGCTGCAATAAAGGTGAGTTAATAACGTACTCAAAGGGTTAAAACAAGAGGGTGTATGTTAAGAGGGTAAGGGGGGGGGTAAATGTTTATCCCTACCATTTAAAATCTTTGGTATATCTGTTACCATCAGTGCATAACAGGACATTATGTGTGTTAGAACAGTATTTGACTCCTTCACTACCATTATTGAGTATGTTCATTCTACATAAGCAGCTGCTGGTGCCTCGATATTGTGTGTACTCAATGTGATCTCATTCTGGAGCAAAGTAAAGGTATTTTGTTTATTTCAAACAAAATTCATTTGCATATGGAACCTGCGCCTAAAATGTCAATACATCAGACATAGCAGCTAATGTACAGGAGGGGTGGGGTCGCGCCTATTCCCCGATGGGGCGGCTGCAACCACCAAATGTACCCAGCCCAGCAACATGTATAAAACTTAACAAGGAGAAAAATGTCATTTGCGCTTATTCCCATTATACTGTGTGACACAAAACACAATTAAAGGCTTTGGTTTCTATTAATGGCCATTAAAAGAGTAAGCTCACCCTCCGAACGTCAAGGCACCTCTAGTGAGGGTGAGTCCTATCCAAAAAATGAAGCCACAGGCTGCTGTGTAGCAAACCATCACTGCTCATGCGGTTTTTCAGTCATGAGGTAGACTGGTGGGCTTTTAGTAATGCCCCCCCAGAAACAAATCTGAGCGGAACATGCTGCAATGATGACCTGGCTGGAGGTACAATAAAACAGCTAATGTGTTCAAATTATTTGAAAAGCTTTCACGTATGTTTTTCCTACACAGAATCACAGAGTTCAAGCTATAAAGTAAATGTAGCAGCACTTTTTGGCCAGGGCTTGCCTACAGTAAACATATAAAGTGGGAGGTGTCTCTATATATTTACTGTGCTGGTAATGAAGGGATTTTTCCATAAAACCACTGGGTACTGCCAATGGTTTTATGGAACATCACTTATAATACGGGACTAATCTCCCTGTCAAACTCATCAATTCATGTTATTGTACCAGATTCTTATATGATGATGACATACAGGGTTATTCAGAGAAAGGTGAAAATCAGGAGAATTGCCAGGAGAAGAGAACAATCTAGACCAAATAACCGATTTTGAAAGTGAGGTAAATGGGAGAATTTTTCTTGTTTGGCTATTTTGACCTAGAATTTTCACTTCTCCTGCCAGTTCTCCTGAATTCACCTTTTAGTGAATAGACCTGATAGTCTTCAGCATCTAAATGACCTGCATCTAAATGAAGGTATCCAGAATGATATCTGTTACCCTTTGCTGAATTTATACACGGCTGTTTCTAAGCTATACGTTATGCGTTCTTTCTCAGAACCAGCAAAACAATCTTTTAAAATGTGGAAGTTAGTTGTAGCAACCTGGCAAGGGTTAAAAATTCTC
Source organism: Leptobrachium leishanense (assembly GCA_009667805.1). Classification (NCBI taxonomy): domain Eukaryota; kingdom Metazoa; phylum Chordata; class Amphibia; order Anura; family Megophryidae; genus Leptobrachium; species Leptobrachium leishanense. Next base: position 91,535,559 of record CM019066.1, read on the forward strand.
AATTAATGTCAACATGTACATGTTAACACTAAAAACACAAGGGAATATTAAAAGTGGGACTAATCTCTAAGCTGAGGACTAATTGTGTATATCTCTGGTGACTTATCGCAGTTACATGCAGTCAAAAACACTTTAAAGCAGCAGAGTAATACAGGCAGCAGGATGTCAAAGGTCAATTTTCTGTTAAAGGTTTTGCTACAGAACGGACTGGGAAGAAATCCAAAACAAATTGTAAGAAAGAAGTAGTAAAAAAATTAAAAATGGTAGAAATAAAAAAAATAAATCACACCACTTCACTTTGATTAGTGGATGTATGCAAGAAATCAGATACTTAATGCTTCTAGTTACCAAGGCAAACAAACTCGCTGGAAACCGCTGGTCCAATAAAGTTCTCTAATAAAAGCTAGCAAAACCACACTGTAGTTTTACCAAGGACCGGCAACACTACTAAAAATACCTAGAACGGAAATCCAAGGGGAAGTGTCTAGATTGTCAATGGCGCCATTGTTTACAAACGTCAATAAAAGAAACGAACGTGGAATAGAAAGGCAAGAACATTTATTTTCAATATTTACATTTAAAAATCAATAGAAATATGTTTATGTGAAGATAAAATATATCAAAGAATAGCCTGTGTATAAAGCAAAATGGTACAACACAAAATCCTTTGGGTATTGTGGGATTGGAATGCCCATTAGACAGGGTAATCAAAGGAAACAGGCATCACAATGTATATTATTTAAATTATCATACGATCTTATCATTTATACTGTGCGTTGAACTCACATGGCCAAATAGCCCTCGCACGGTACGAGCTGAAAGCAGTATTCTTGTGGTGTTCAGTTATCTAGTGCAGTGGTCCCCAACCCTAGTCCTCAGGTCCCCCTAACAGGCCAGGTTTTAAGGATTACCTTGGGGAAATGCAGACTGAATCCTGCAATCACTGAGCAGTAAATCATATCACCTGTGCCGTTCTTCAGATATCTGGCAAAAATGACCTATTAGTGGGTCCTGAAGACTAGGGTTGGGGACCACTGATCTAGTGCACCAGTTCCCCACCCTGTCTTCAGGTCACGTTTGCCAGATATGTGAAGCACAGCACAGGGGATATGATTTTCTGCTCAGTGATCGTAGGATTTAGGCCGGGTGCACACTAGGCAGTTTTTTGTGCGCACTAACGCACGTTAAAACGCACTTACCGGCGTGCATCGCAGCATATAATTACGCGGATAGAGAAGAACACACGCATAATGCACGCTACGCAAAACGCGTGCTGATGACGTCCGTCATGGAAACACCAAGGCTTGTGCGCTAGGATTGATGCGACGTTGGCCGCGTGCTGAACGTCAGTTGTCAAAAGCCCACCTTTTTTTTTCCATTCAACTCAAATTCAGTTTTTACGACGTGCGTCAAAATTAACGCATCGTCTGGCACCTACCATCTCTTCCGTCATTTTTAAAGTACGGGTGCATCATTTTTAACGCATGCTAGTGCGCACAAAAAAATGCCTAGTATGCACCCGGCCTTAGTCTGCATTTCCTCAAGGTGATCCTTAAAATCTGGACTGTTAGAGGATATCTGCGGAAAGGGTTGGAAACCAATGTTCTAATGTATCATCCCCTTGTACAGCCCTGCAGAATGTATTGCTGCTACAAAAAGGATAATAATATCTGTTTTTATTTATAAACACACCAAACATTTTGATCTCTTAAAATCCTTTCATATTTTTAGAAAACTCCAGATAAAGGACTTGAAAATCATGGAGGAAAACTTGATTCATAGTCATTTGTCCAGTTTTCTGTGATAAGAACTAGCTTGCACATTTCCTATAATAAAATATCACACTGTACTCTCTTTAGATTCCCTAAAACCTAACTTTTTATTGAAACATTTGAGATAAAATCAAATTGAGAGCTTTGTTATGCAGTGGTACTTTCTTGTTAATAGTGGCAGACTAACATCTAGTCATTTTAAATGTGTACCGTGGATACTCGATTATAGTGCAACCCGAATATAACACGAGGGATAGAGATTTATTATGAAACTGCGAGAATACTCAAGACTCGAATATAACGCGAGGAACAATATTTTACTGTACCGGTAAACAATTAAAATCCATCCAGGTTCTCGTAACACATTCAGGCTCCCCCTCAGGTCAAGGTGCTCTGCTCTAGAATGATTGCAGTTGTTACTAAGTACGAAGCCGCCGGCCACCCTTCTTTACTAGCGATTAGATGGCTGGCGGAGGCGAGCGAGGTGAATGATTGGCTTAAACCGAGAGTGCCCTCTGGCCATGATGGATCCCACTTCTCCCGAATCTGGGAGTTCCTGAACTGTTTGCAAACATCAGGGAGTCCGCATTGACTTCAGCGAGACTTCCGGAACTTCTGGGAGACTTGGGATCCAGAGCAAGGCGATTTTTTTTTTTTTTTTTACATTTTTTTTTACACGCGATGCAGATGTCTCGAATATAACACGACCCCTCCAATTTTAAGGTAAATTTTTGTCACCAAAATCTAGCGGTATACTCGAGTATCTACAGTATTTATTATGGCAATTATGAGAAATGAAGGCCAGAAACAACAAGAGGGACAACTTTGACATGCTTAATCTGTAATAGAGTGGCGCCGACACAAATTCACTAGTATACTTAATGATAGCAAGACAGCCAATCAATAATAAAATGGAAATTCTTTACCTTGTGCTTCTACGTCAAGGTTAAAATATATTGTTATAATTGATTTAATGATAAATAGTATCTCCTATCTTATGTTTCTAAGGGAAACATTGCAGCGGGGTTATCTGACCGCTAAAAATATCACTGGCATATTGCAACACTTACTGCATTGGTTAGATGAGCAGCGGTATGACGATGCACGACACTCCCAACTTTAACATTCATTTCGCCTCAAAAATAATTAAGAGTGTTTTTCATTTTCAATGCTGTTTGCCGGGATTGTTGGCTACCAAGGCTCAGTGTAATTATACAGCTTCGGGTTGTAAAATTAATGACCTCATTAGACTCCAGTGTAGCGATTCCCATACACCAAATAACGAATGCTTAGTAGAAGGATGCACTTTTGATTTTTTTAATCCTTAATACATTTGTGATTCCTGGCTGTAACATCTTTAGAATCTGGCAAGTCAAAACCATTACTCTGCCTTGCAATAAATGTATTCCGAATTAAGCCTTGTACTGCAAACTCATTATAGCCCAAGAAATCACTTTCCTATTAGGTCTACATAATGTGTTGTTACAGTTAATGGTTTTAAATATTAAAAGAAAACAATAACTGCAAACCAAAAATGATATATTACACTGCTGCTACGAGCTAAAACAATAAAAAAAATTAATTTATTTTAGCAACAGAATGTTGGAACATATTTGAAAATGGTTTGATTATGCTTTAATGATATAATGAACATTTCTGCACCTTTTCATGGTCGCTCACATTTAAAAAAGAGGACTGGATTATCAATTAAAAGGTAAGGTTTCAAAGTGCCCCTGTAATGTCCTGGTGTGTCTTGTCTGCGATCTCCCACCGGGCAAGGGATATTACATTGGTCTTAAAGATCAATCTGATGGCTCATCCCTTGATTTTGTACTCACCCAGAATCAGCAATGGACAACAGAATTTTTGGCTCTCCCTCTGGGAAACTAACTGGGGGTCTTCGCATAGCAATGTGCGATTGGCCCTTACCTGTGACACTGGCGTGCTGTCTTATCAGTCAGCTTGGCAGCAGTCAATCAGGTGCACAGACTGAGCAGAGGGATGACCTTTAGGGTGTCTCTCTGAGCAGAGCTATCCTTCCCGTGAAAGACAACAAAGGGTTTACAGGAAAAAAAATCTTGTTTTTTCAATTATACGTGTTAGAAGCAATTCCTTCTCAAATGAGCCCAACATGTTTTGGGCATGACAGTGGCACAGTTGGTCCTCAAGTCCCCCCAACAGGTCAGTTTTTCCAGATAGCTCAAGCACAGCACAGGTGATATGATTTGCTGCTCACTGATTGCAGGATTCAGTCTGCAAGGGGTACTTGAGGACCGCGGTTGGGAACCACTGGTATAGAGTTTTACTGAAGACCATATATGGGTTTCTTGGAATCATATAAGCCCATTTGTTCACTGCAGCACATCCAGTATATGTAGAAGTACCGGCTGGGTGGAGTAGAGGTAACATCATTGCTCAATAACTGTGAAGACTGTGGAGGCACAGGTTTGTGTCCTAGCAAGAGCACCTCTCCAGTAAGTGTCCTTGGGCAAGACACCTAACGGTACATACTCGTCACACAGGACATACTTGGAAACGAGAGAAATCTCAATGTATCCTTCCTGGTAAAATCCTTTCTTAAAAAAATAAAAAAACTCCTTCACACCTCCTTTTGAATAGGGTCTTTTCACCATCCCAGCTCTGCTTATAAGCGTCATGCAGGTAATAGATAATAAGGTTTTAAATTACATATTTTTGATTCATGATTGGATGCGATTTCACAAGGAATTATAGAGGGATGCATTGGTTTTTGAAAAGTACCAGGCACTGGGTTGAGTATTGAAGGTATGTCGTAAGTTTTTCCTATGTTCTCTTTCAAATGTTTGATCAGGAGTCAAACGAGTACCAGTATTACATGGGATCAGTATTATGGTTTTCATATATTATTGTATCCACAGAGTTGTGATGAAAGATTGCTTAAGGTCTGGGAAATGGAAAGGCATGCAAAAGTGACTGAGCCAGTGAGTTTCTGTTTTTAAATGGAGAATATATTTGTTTTCATAGTGTACTGGAAAAATAAATGGGTAAATATGAGGTCATTAGCCTGGGCTCAACCATTTATTCCCACTTGTGAAACAGTTTTCATGTGAGCAACCATTTGTATCTGCAAGTTAATTGCCACGTTATATGGGGAGCATTAACACAAACACAATCCCTGTATTAACAGAACAGTTTATGAAACTAGACAGCAAAGAAAAACTCATAGAACAGGCTGATGTCTGGACTGACATCTCTTGATTATTGACAGTCAGAACCAGGACTGGTGGCTCAGGTTCAAAGCTAGGAATAAGGCATAGCCGCTGTACGTTAATGCGCAGTATGTAATTGTGTGCACGTGTGAAAGCCATTTGGAATAACAGCTAAACATTGAGGGCACTATCACCTCCTTAACGCTAGCGCTCACATAACTGAGCCTTAGCGCTAGGTTAATTGAGGTGATAGCTTGCCGCATAGATCACCTCCCGATTGGTAACGGGTTAAAAAGAAACATTAGTGTTCCGGTATTGGCGCATTTTAGCGCAAGCTTACTGTACTTTACTCTCCCTATGCTTAACATGCAGAGCACAAACCGTAAGCAATCAGTAATTAGCGTTAGGATCACACAGTCCTAACACTAATTATGAACCGCTGCCGCTAACTCAAAAGTTTGCTACAGCTTAGAGCTCCTGGGGAAACCATTAGCAGCAGCTGGAAACCTCCCAAAAAAAATCAAATACTCACCTCTCATCCCACAGTGAGAACGGCAGCCCGATCCGCTGCTTCTGCCCGAGCAGAGTGTGACTGGGGGAAAAAGTCCCCAGTCTTCCTCTGCGATCACTCCACAGACCTGCAGGAAGTCGTGAGAGGCGTGATCCTGCATGTCATGTGACCCGGTAGCAACAGTCTCCATGGAGTCCATAGGGATGCTCACGACGTTGCATTAGTGCTGCCATGAGCATCCTGGAGGCTAGCGGCCACTACAGGGCAGGCTGCTGGATTCAGTGCCTGCCCCATAATCCATTTGTAAAACTGGGACATTAAGTGGAGATTTGCAACTGCAATTTGTTCCCCTTAGCATCCCCATTTCAGCTTAGGGCAAGTGATAGTGCCAATAGTGTGAATAAAGGCAGTCACATCATATAAGTATTATCCCTTGCATTGCACCACATTATGATATACTAGGTGGAAAGCCTGCCCATAGGGCAGTCTATTGTTTTTGTCGCCAGCTCAGAATTCACGTCCACATAGTTTTTTTTCAATGTCCCATCCAAGAGTATCTCTCTATATAAATACGTTTGTAACGCATCCATCGCCATCCCATCCCATCCGCAACAGGAGGGCCGACTGAGCAGCTGTGATGGGTGCGTGCACAGCTGACAGCGCATTACAAAGGCATTTATATATTAGAGCAGGTTCCTCTTCCCTCTTAGATTGCAAGCTCACGGGAACAGGACCCTCAAATTGTAAACTCACAGGAACAGGACACCATAGGTTATAAACTCATGGGGCCCTTAGATTGTGTTGGGCTTGAGTGGGCATTTTTTTGTAGCGTATACATTATGCGTATATTTAATGGCACATGGTATGCATGGCATGTCAGGCTGGTATTTAGGCACACTGGTATTATGAGACACTGGTATTATGCATGGCAGACTGGTAATATGGCTGGCTTACTGGTATTATGCATGGCAGACTGGCATTATGGCTGGCAGACTGGTATTGTGCATGGCAGACTGGTAATATGGCTGGCAGACTGGTTTTGTGCATGGGAGACTGGTAATATGACTGGCAGACTGGTATTATGCATGGCAGACTGGTAATATGACTGGCAGACTGGTATTATGCATGGCAGACTGGTATTAAGGCTGGCAGACTGGTATTATGCATGGCAGACTGGTATTAAGGCTGGCAGACTGGTAATATGGCTGGCAGACTGGTTTTGTGCATGGGAGACTGGTATTGTGCATGGTAGACTAGTAATATGGCTGGCAGACTGGTATTGTGCATGGCAGACTGGTATTAAGGCAGGCAGACTGGTATTGTGCATGGCAGACTGGTATTGTGCATAGGCAGACTGGTATTGTGCATGGCAGACTGGTATTAAGGCAGGCAGACTGGTATTGTGCATGGCAGACTGGTATTGTGCATGGCAGACGGTATTAAGGCAGGCAGACTGGGATTGTGCATGGCAGACTGGTATTGTGCATTGCAGACTGGTATTAAGGCTGGCAGACTGGTATTGTGCATGGCAGACTGGTATGGTGCATGGCAGACTGGTAATATGGCTGGCAGACTGGGCACGGAGGAGATGGAGGCTGGGTACAGAGGAGATGGAGAGCGGGCACGGAGGAGATGGAGAGAGAGCGGGCACAGAGGAGATGGAGGCCGGGCACGGAGGAGATACACAAAACAAACCCAATCCATTGGCGAGGCGCTGTGCTGTGCGCCTCTCCAATGTATCGGATTTGATCTGTCCCTCGCGCACGCCGGCTGTGCGTGTGCCGCGGCCGTTGGATGTGCGCGCAGCCAACCGCCGCAGGTTGCGCACGCATGCGCAGTCCGTTTTTTTGGCGATGGACACGCCGGAGCTTATTGTTTTATGGTATAGATACTGCCTGGCTAAAAAAAGCTATCACTTACCGTACAAGCCTGTTATGATCTGGTGCTTCAGTTGATCAGGTCTAGATTCAGCAACGTTATGTGCCCAAAAAAATTAGCTCAACTAAATCCCTGAATATACTGAATGAGCGGGTTTTTTCATCAATGGGTTTTATCTTCCTTGATGGCACAGCGGGCATATTCCAAAATGCACAATTTGATCCCAATGAATCCTGGCATTGTCAAGAGTGGTTCAGGGAGCATGAGACATCATTTTCACACATTGATTGGTCACCACACAGTCCAGACCTTAACACCATAAAGAATCTTTGGAATGTGTTGAAAAAGACTTTTTGCAGCTCTCTGACTCTTCCCTCATCAATTCAGGATCTTGGTAGTAAATTAATGCAACTCTGGATGTAAATAAATGCTGTGACATTACATGAGCTTATCGAAATGATGCCACGCCGAATGTGTGCAGTAATAAAAGCAAACTGTGGTCCAACGAAATAGAGTGTGTGACTTTTTTTTAACCAGGCAGCGTATGTTGGGTTCAGTTTTAAATGACGATCAAATATAAGCACACCTTGCCATAGAATAAGGAAACTGGTAGCAGAGGATGGAGGAGATGTCAGAGTTTTGCAAATACTGGTGAGTTTAATATGAGTGATTACCAAGATTATATTGTAATATATATTGTGTCAGGTCTGTGTCTAGAAATGTAAAGTAACTCATCTGGAAAATAACATCAGTGAGCAAGAATTAGCATGTCTTGGCCATATCTTATTACGTATGCTACGTTATCTGGACGTATTTGATAGAAACAGAAATTAAACAGACATTATTACCCATACGGTATGGTAAGAATTTAGTGTGATTCATAAAATGATGGATAAAGATATCAGTAGAAGACTTGGTAAACACTCCCTTGGCATGGGCTGCAGTCTTGTTGATCAGGCACTGTGTAACATCTACTGCTAGTGTTCACCGATGCACTTCACCTGCAGTGATCGCTCATTCAAAAAGTGTCGGAAAAACAATACGTTTTCTCATGAAGCTGTCAGATTCAGCTGAATGCAAGTGTTCGCGTTTTGTTTGGATCCTTGCCCATGTTCCATTTAGCTGAACAAGGAGGATTCACATATCTCTGGAGTCTAAATATGTCTTCACTGCTTCTGAATTTGGTTCTAATTCCTGTAGTTTCTCAAATACTAAATTACATGACGGAGAAACAAGCAAAGGAAAACAAACACAAAAAAAACACTGTTGGATTAATACGAGAATGAATTAGAAGAATCAGACATTTAATTTTCATGAAGAATGACGTGCTTTATTCTGGAAACAAAACTACATGACATTCTATTTCTTGAAGACCTTATTGCAGAAATGTGCAGTAAGGGGGTTTGTGTGAGAATAGCGCTATCCAATAAATCGGACTTAGTGCAGCTTGTTCGGAATAAAAGTGCCCACGTTCCCCAAAAGACACAGGATATATTATTCCTAGCTCACCAATAATATATACATGGCCATATATTGGCCAAAATGACCATAATATAATTATAAAAATGGAATACTTATATTCGAGATGGCGGTTTCTCCTTCTCCCAGTGGTCTCCTGGAGGTTTGCCTCCGGCCCTCTCTTCCTCAAATTCTTTGAGGTGGGGGTCTTTTTTGATGTCAGCAGCATGGAAAAAATTGTAGCAGCACGATCATATGAATAAAAGTAATTTATTTCATTAAAACAAAATAAAATATATTTTAAAACAATATTGGGGTTCACTCAAATGCGTTTCGCCCTAAGGCTTCCTCAGTCAGTAGCCCCTTTCCTGGGTAATAGTCTCCTACTGTCCAAAAAGTTTCAAAAAGTTACAAATCTCGTTTTTCGCGCTGCTTAAATAATAAAGTCTATCTTACTGCTGAAATAGCCGCGCCCATATCACTTCTGGATTCCGACTAGGCGTTCCGCTGTGGCATGCGTCCACGTGACTTCCGGTTTTCTATTTTGTTATATTTCGTTTAGTTTTGGCTGCCGGAATTGCAGTATTTCCGGATCGAGTTCTTTGTTGCGCAATTGGCTAGTTGTATTTAAGGTCCTTCGTCCGTCTCCACAGATGGCTTCTTTATTCCTATAGGTTAAATGGTCTGGCAATAAAATGTCTACATGTTTCTTAATTAAAAAAAGGGGATGGATAGTTTTCTGTATTTGTAATTTATCTATATTTTCATCAGGGTTCACCTAGTGTTCATCTAAAGGATGGAATGATCATGTATAATATATTAAGTAGACAGGACACATTTAAATCTCGATTGTTTTAAATAGGTATACAATTGTATGTTTTTATATCGGTGAGTGTATAGCAATTCTATCATTTTTATACATAAAAAGTGATCTAAAAATAATTAAACCCTATGGGTTCCTCTAAATAAGGTCCTTATTTAGGAGTGTGTTGTGTTTGTGATTAGTGAAGTGGGATTTTTGATCATTATACAGTATATTTAAATCTGAGGTGAATAGTGGCACATGATCTAAGCTACATGTTAATCTTAATATCTCTTATAACAGGTACTGTAGAGAGGGCCTAAACATACTAAATTATAATATTAAATTAATACTTATTAATGAAAACTTTACAGTATGTTGCAAATGTTAGTTCAGATGCCTAAAATACTCGGGATTTATAAAGCTATATCAAAGATTTAAGTGCAAATTTTAAAGGGCTAAGGTGGATAGTGACACATGGTTCAAATCCTATATAGCTACATATTAATCTAAATGCCTCTTAGGAGAATATTATAGAGGGGGGCCTAAAATACTAAATATCACTAAACTACCAGGTTAACCACTTCAATGCGGAGGACGCGCTCAGCGCATCCTCCGCATGGCTGCTGGTATGCGGAGGACGCGCTGAGCGTGTCCTCCCTTTGGGGTCAGCGTTCGGCCGGGTTCTGGCCGATCGCTGGCCCCCCCGGTGCGGGCTGACATCCTCGATGTCAGCCCAGCATCCGGAACCGCAGCCGCTGAAATTAGGTGTCATCGCGGCAGCGCGATGACACCTAATTCAGGCGCCCCCCCGCATGTGCGGAGGAGGCGCCTGAAAGGGAGGGGGGGATGTCCTTCGGACCTCTCTCCCTCCCGATCGGCGGCGTCGCGGGGGTTAACCCAGGCACCATTTGGAAGGGCACAGCCTGCCCTTCCAAATGATGCCTGGCATTAACCCCTGAGGAGCTGGATCGCGAATCGGCGCTGAAAAGCGCCGGTTCGTGATCCTTTCCCGGAGCTGGCCGACATCTTGGATGTCGGCCAAGCCTCCGGGAACTCCCCCTGAGGACTGGCGTCATCGTGCATAGCACAATGACGCCAGTCCTAGAGTTAACCCCTAACTGCCACCAACGGTGGAGAAAGGGAGTTCCAATGAACTCCCTATCTCCCGATCCGTGGCAGCTAGGGGTTAAAGTTTGGTATGGTTGGATCGGCCAGAGCATGGCCGTTCCAACGATACCAAACTCGAATGTGAAAAAAGTTTTTAAAAAAAAAAAATTAAAATTAAAAATAAAAATATATTTTAAAAACAAATTATAAAAAAAAAAAAAAACATTTTTTTTTCTTTTTTTTGGTTCGTTAATGCAGCAATATTGTTCCCATTTCAATTATAATGTGAACAATGATGCTGCACTAACGATCTTTGTATGCAGTGCGTTTGTTAAAAATCGCGTAATTTTCCCCAAAAAAAAATGTAACGAGACCCCATCTCTAATTTTTTAACAAGCGCACCCCATAAAAAATATAACCGCAATTGCTCGCATGTTAAAATGTGAAAAAAAAACACTTTACACGTTGTAAATTATTGAAAATACATATTTTATTGCATTTTTTGTTATAATATACAGACATGACATAACGTATACATATAATAATGACATATTATGAATCTACCGAGTCTGACGGAAAGAACGATATATAATATGTCTGGGTCATATACTAAAATAAGCCTTCAAACCGCGTTTAAACATGATGAGCAAAACCGGTAAAAATGACCTCAGCACAGAGGTGTGAAAAGCCTCAGCAGCGAAAGAGTTAAGATTTAGCACGAACTCTATATTATAAATCATTCTTCAGACACCTAAAAATGCTTGGGATTAATAATATATACCAGAGAAAATGAAATATCTCAAAATCTAGATTGAGACCTCTTGTTTGCCTGGTATCCAGGAGATATATCCATTTCTTCTCTATTTTCTTTTCGAAGTCTCCTCCTCTCCAATCTTGTTCTATTTTCTTGATTCCCAAGTAAACCAAGCCAACTGGATTGCTATTATGCTTCAATTTAAAATGATGTGAAACTGAATGCTTCTCATAGCCTATCTTTATGTTGCGAACATGTTCGTAAATTCTTTTATTGAGTGGTCTGGTGGTTCTTCCTACATATTTTAAGCCGCAAGGGCAAACCAAAAGATATATAAAAATTTTTTGTGAAGTATGTTATAACTTCTCTAATGGGGTACGTAATCTCTTTACCTGCAAAGGTCTTTATGATTTCTTTTTTAATTCCTCTATTGCAGCAATTTAAACAATTGTCACACCGGTAAAACCCTTTAGTTATTCCGAAATGGTTAGTATTTGTAGTTTCCTTCTTATAGTGACTCCGGGTGAGTTTATTTTTCAAATTCTTTGTACCTCTGCATCTCATTAAAGGTTTAACTGTAAGAATTTCTTTCAGTAGAGGATCTTTAAGAAGGAATGGCCAATGTTTTCAAAAGATGTTCCTAATTCGCCCATTTTGTTGGCTGTAAGTGAATATAAAGGGGACTCCATCTTTTTCCAAGACGGTGTTCTTTTGTTTTTATCGATATTTAATTAAATCTTTTCTATCCTTCTTTCCTATTTCTTATTTTGTTTTCTCTAACTCTTCACGTTGATAGCCTTTTTCTTCAACGTTATGCAGAAGGGTCTCTGTTTGTATATTAAAATCTTTACTTTTTGTGCAGTTTCTTCGTATTCTTGTACTTTGACTTTTTGGTATTCCATCAAGCCATTTTGGTAAATGACAGCTAGTCTTCTCAATGAAACTGTTCGCGACCACTTTTTTGGAACATTCAATTGGATTCTGTATATAGTAAAGAAAAAAAATCGATTTCTTGGATCTAACGATTTATATTGAAAATGGGAGTATACAAACACGAACAGTTTCAGTTCAGTTACAGGTATTTAGAAGAAGTAAAGCTCCGACGATTTAAAGTGGTTTTGAAAAATCAAACGACTCAGTTCTTACACACACAAGAGGAGATTTATGGGATACCATCGGTGTGCGCCAATGGTGGAACTCACAGGACACGTAAGGAAGTAGAGTCGCAGAGAATTCTGATAGAATTGAAAGGTATTCATGTTGGAAGAGAGACTTGGAATCAATCCACGAAAGAGACTTGGAACACAATAATGAACTGCAGGGGTTTTTAATTAAGGGGGTATAAAGGAGGGCAGATTTTTATGTGAAGTTAGGCCCAGTTCACACTGTGCGATTTATCACGCGGATTTTGTCGCGACGTCGCAGCAAAATCCGCGCGACGTCGCGCTGTGTAGCTTCTCCAGTGCATTTCAATGGAGCTGTTCACATCTTGCCGTAGCAGAAGCATGTCGCAGATACATGACCCTTTTTTTGCGATTTGCTATCTGCGATTTTGCGATTTGTATTGGTGGTGCTTTGCAAAAGTCGCACAAAACAGTGATGTCGCGCATATGAAAATCGTGCGGAAAGTCGCGCGACTTTCAAATCGCACAGTGTGAACGGGGCCTAAGACTTACTTTACCAGCTGATGAAGCCGCTTTTAATGGCGAAACGTGTCCTGGTTGTATTTTAAATAAAAGCACTTACTTTTTTCTGCCTGCCTGTTACCTGTCATGCGTGGAGGGTTTAGTGGATTTTAGCCTGAAAAAATCCATATGCGCACATCCAAGAGTCAGGGGTGACTCCATCAAGAGTAAGTGTACAAATGTCTTATACAAAAGGAAATACATATTCACACAGAATTATACTAGGGAGCACCCTTGTTGTATTTCTTCTCTACGAGATACCATCAGAAGAATAATGGAAAGGTGATTGGGTACCTGTGAAATAAGAAAACAAAAACCCAAAGAGCCAGTCCAGGCTCTTGTTATGTGAGTGGACAGGAACCTGTATTTATTAACATATCGATATATGTTCATATTGCACAATAATTTTTCCATTTTGTTTTATGAGGAACTGTTTGGAATTCCACCATCTGTATTAGATCTATACGTGTACGTATACTAGATTTCCTGTGTGCTCTACCACTAAATTTATTTGTTTAGAGATTTAAATGCATCCTGTCTACTTAATACATTATACATGATCATTCCATCCTTTAGATGTACACTAGGTGAACCCTGATGAAAATATAGATAGATTACAAATATAGAAAACTATCCATCCCCTTTTTTTAATTATATGTCGAAAAGAAACATGTAGACATTTTATTGACAGGCCATTTAACCTATAGGAATGAAGAAGCCATCTGTGGAGACGGACAGAGGACCGTAAATATTAGGGTAAGGGTTACTGTTTCTGCTTGGTTTAGTATTAGGGTTAGGATTATTGTTTCTAATTGTTTTAGAGTTAGGATTACTGATTCTACTTGTTTTAGTATTAGGGTAAGGGTTACTGTTTCTGCTTGTTTTAAGGTTAGGATTACTGTTTATACTTGTTTTAGTATTAGGGTTAGGATTACTGTTTCTGCTTGTTTTAGTATTAGGATAAGGGTTACTGTTTCTGCTTGTTTAGGGTTAGGATTATTGTTTCTACTTGTTTTAGTATTAGGGTTAGAGTTACTGTTTCTGCTTCTTTCAAGGTTAGGATTACTGTTTCTGCCTGTTTTAGTATTAGGGTTAGGGTTACTGTTTCTGCTTGTTTTAGGGTAAGGATTACTGTTTCTGCTTGCTTTAGTATTAGGGTTAGGATTACTGATTCTACTAGTGTTAGGATTACTGATTCTACTTGTTTTAGTATTAGGGTAAGGGTTACGGTTTCTGCTTGTTTTAAGGTTAGGATTACTGTTTATACTTGTTTTAGTATTAGGGTTAGGATTACTGTTTCTGCTTGTTTTAGTATTAGGGTAAAGGTTACTGTTTCTGCTTGTTTTAGGTTTAGGATTACTGTTTCTGCTTGTTTTAGTACTAGGGTTAGGTTTAGGGTTACTGTTTCTGCTTGTTCTAGTACTAGGGTTACTGTTTCTGATTGTTTTAGGGTTAGGATTACTGTTTCTGCTTGTTTTAGTTTTAGGGTTAGGGTTACTGTTTCTGATTGTTTTAGTACTAGGGTTAGGTTTAGGATTACTATTTCTGCTTGTTTTAGTACTAGGGTTACTGTTTCTGCTTGCTTTAGGGTTAGGATTACTGTTTATACTTGTTTTAGGTTTAGGATTACTGTTTCTGCTTGTTTTTGATAGGGTTAGGGTTACTGTTTCTTCTTGGTTTAGGGTTAGGGTTACTGTTTCTGCTTGTTTTAATGTTAAAGTTACTGTTTCTGCTTGTTCTAGGGTTAGGGTTACTGTTTCTGCTTATTTTAGTGTTAGGGTTACTGTTTCCGCTTGTTCTAGGGTTAGGGTTACTGTTTCTGCTTGTGTAAGGTTTAGGGATAGAGATTTTGCACTGCACGGTAAATGCAGTATTCTTTCGAATCATCTGAATGAAAACTAATTGACCTGAATATATAATAATCCTATGTAGCGCTCACTCCCGGAGGAGCCGCTGAAATTGAACCACGGGTCAGTCTCCCCGCACTAGGGAATAAATATACTCCGGCACCGTTGTGGATTTTATAAATTATATAGTTTACTAGAATGAATGGCATATAATAGATAACACGGTGTCAGGTTCGTGTTAATGGAGCTCAGGATGCGGGACAAGCCGTTGTTGGGGTTGAGTCTGGATGCGATAAGGTGTATGGTAAATAACGAAGGTTTTAGTACCTAAGTTGCTGCCAGGTTTGGTTGAAGAGAGTCGTCGATGATGCAGGCTGGGGTCGGTACACGGTGAGAGCAAGCAGAACGTCGTCGTTGATACAAGCCGGGGTTTGGTACACGGTGAAAGCAGGCAGAGCGTCGTCGTTGATACTAGGGGGTTCGGTACACGGGGAAAGCAAGCAGAACGTCGTCGTTGGTACAAGCCGGGGTTCGGTACACGGTGAAAGCAGGCAGAGCGTCGTCGTTGATACTAGCCGGGGTCGGTACACGGGGAAAGCAAGCAGAACGTCGTCGTTGGTACAAGCCGGGGTTCGGTACACGGTGAAGACAAGCAGAAC
Organism: Leptobrachium leishanense; assembly: GCA_009667805.1. NCBI lineage: Eukaryota > Metazoa > Chordata > Amphibia > Anura > Megophryidae > Leptobrachium > Leptobrachium leishanense. The sequence goes on from CM019066.1 coordinate 91,551,223, forward strand.
GTCGTCGTTGATACAAGCCGGGGTTCGGTACACAGTGAAGACAGGCAGAGATCTTTTTAGACAGGTGCGCTCAGGTAAGGGAGGTTTACAGGGGAGTAACAGGACAACCAAGCAATGAGTCTTGAGAGAGGGTGTTTAAATAGGGCGCCTGTGGGAATTGGGCCAATCAGGGGAGAGGTGTATCTGGTTGCCTAGGGATACTGGGTTTTGGTTGGTTGGGGGCGCCATCTTGGAAAACCACGTGGGACGCCGAGATGCGAGGAGGCTGGTGCCGGAGAGCAAGCGCTGGGGAAGGACTCGGTGGTGTCGCGGGCGGCGCGCACCGATCGAGTGGGTCCCTGGCATGGAGCACCGACGCGGGGCCCATGGCGCTGCAGGGACAGCCCTCACCACCAGTAAGGACGCCGTCGGGGGTCCGGAAACCGCGGCGCAGGGCGGAGGCCGGGCGACCAGCAGTGGGCGAGTCAGTGGGTCCGGCGGGACCTGATAGTACCCCCTTCTTAGGACGACCCCTCTGGGGGCGTAACGGGCCAGGCTTGGAAGGTGTAGGGAGTGGAAGGCTCGTACCCGAGAAGGGGCATGGACTTGAGTCGCGGGTTCCCATGAATTTTCCTCGGGTCCATATCCCTTCCATTGGATGAGATACTCTAATTTTTGTAGCGAAAACGGGAATCGAGAATACGTTGGACTTCGAATTCCTTAAGACCCTCTATGGTGATTGGGCCTGGAGGAGGGGGTGAGCGCTGGGGAAAGTGGTCCTCTGTCCAGGGCTTTAGAAGGGAAACATGGAAAACCGGATGTATTTTAAACGAGGGAGGGAGTTGGAGGCGGACAGCGACAGGGGAGATGATGGAGACGATGGGATAGGGACCTATGTATTGGGACCTAATTTCTTTGTGGGACATGACAGTTTGAGATTTTTTGTAGATAGCCATACTTTCTGTGATGGTTGGTAAGCAGGGGCTGCTTTGCGATGTAGGTCGGCATATTTTTTGTAGGCGTTTTGGGATTCCAATAGGGTGTTCTTCGCGAGGATGAACCCTTGTTGTAGCTTCTGAATATGGTCGTTGACCAGAGGTAAGGGACTCCGGGGGGAGTGTCTGGAAGGACTGAGGGATGAAACCCATAGTTAGTGTAAAAAGGGGATTGTTTGGTAGAGGTGTGTATTTGAGAGTTGTATGCAAATTCCGCTGTGGTGAGGAGGTCGGACCAATCATCTTGTAGGTACGAAGTATAGCAACGTAAGTATTGCTCCAAGGTTTGGTTCGTTCTTTCGGTCTGCCCATTGGAGTGGGGGTGAAAGGCAGTGGACAGACAAACGGATATGTGTAGTAGTGTACAGAAGGCTTTCCAGAACCTGGGGTAAATTGGGGGCCACGATCTGAGATGATGGTTTCTGGGTGCCATGGAGCCTGAAAACATGATGAAAAAAAAGTTGGCGGTGTCCTTGGCGGAGGGTGATCCTTGAGTAGGGATAAAGTGGGCCATTTTGGACAGTCGGTCTACTACCACCATGATAGTGGTATGTTTCCGGACGGGGAAGGTCGACGATGAAGTCAACGGAAACACTAGACCATGGGCGAAGCGGGACTGGTAAAGGTTGGAGGAGTCCTGTTACTTTCGTTCTAGGGACTTTACAACGGTTACAGATGTCGCATGTCTTGACGTATTTCTGAACGTCTAGGGAGACGGAGGGCCACCAAAAATGTCGAAGGATGAGGTCTAGTGTCTTTCTGATACCTCCGTGTCCTGCTGTGGGGGCGTCGTGATTGAGGTGTAGGATTTCCAATCGTTTGGCGGAGGTATGAACAAGCGTCCGGAGTTGTGGGCGAGGAGGTGCCACGGTCTTGGAGGTTTTTAAGAAGGTGGGTCTGAGTGGCCAGGAAATGTCCCTGATGTAGAACGGTGTCTTCCTCGTCCATGGATGTTGGGGTTTCGTCTGACAGGCGGGAAAGGGCGTCGGCCTTTCCATTTTTGCTTCCGGGGCGATAAGTTATGTGAAACGAAAAACGAGAGAAAAACAGGGCCCAGCGGGCTAGCCTCGGACAGAGCCGACGTGCCGATCTCAAGTATTCTAGATTTTTATGATCTGTGAAGATGGTTGTGGGGTGAAGGGTGCCTTCCAGGAGGTGTCTCCATTCTTCGAGGGCGTTCTTTATGGCCAGGAGTTCCCTATCGCCTACGCTGTAGTTGACTTCAGCTGGTGATAGTTTGCGGGAAGAAAAAAGCCACAGGGTGTAGACGGTCATTGTTTTCGTCTCGCTGAGAGAGGATGGCTCCGGTGGCGATCCCTGAGGCATCCACTTCCAGAGAATAGGGTTTAGAGGGATCAGGTAGCAGCAGGATGGGTGCGGTGGTGAAGGGTACGTAGGTCGTCGAACGCCTTTTGGGTTCCTTCGGTCCATAGGAAGGGGGTGTTTTTTCTGGTCAATTGGGTGAGAGGTTGGGCAGACCTGGAAAAGTTACGAATGAACTTGCGATAAAAATTTGCAAATCCAATAAAGCTTTTACTTCTTTTTTTTGTACGAGGGCGAGCCATTTGGTGATGGCTTCGATTTTCCGAGGGTCCATTTCTATGTGACCGGGGTGATTATGAACCCTAGAAATTCGATTCGTGGAGTGTTGAAAATACATTTTTCGAGCTTAGCATACAGGTTGTGGGACCGTAGGCGGGCAAGGACGGTATTAACATGTTGGTAGTGTTGTGGCAAGGACTCGGAGTAGATAAGAATATCGTCCAGGTAGGCGACTACGTATACATCCAGTATATCGCGTAGGATATCGTTTATGAAGTGTTGGAAGGCAGCTGGGGCGTTGCACAGCCCATATGGCATAACAAGATATTCAAAATGGCCATATCTTGTGCGGAAGGCTGTCTTCCACTCATCCCCTTCGCGCACGCGCAATAAATTGTACGCTCCCCTAAGGTCGAGTTTCGTGAACACGGTGGCCGTTTTTAGCTGGTCAAGGAGTTCGGGTATAAGTGGTAGGGGATACTTGTTCTTTACGGTGATTTTGTTTAGTTCCGATAGTCCACGCACGGGCGAAGACCCCCATCCTTCTTTTCAACAAAAAAGATGCCTGCTCCCGGGGGGAAGAGGAGGGTCGGATAAAGTTCTTCTCTAGATTTTCCTGAATATATCCTTTTAGTACCCGTAGTTCGGGTCCCGACAACGGGTAAATGCAGCCATAGGGTATGGCAGCTCCAGGAAGGAGGTCAATGGGGCAGTCGTATATACGAGGAGGGGGGAGTTTTTCTACTCCTTTCTTGCAGAAGACGTCTGCATAGTTCGCGTATGCTTGTGGTAGGGTCACTTGGGTGGTTCTCAGGTTCTGGTCAAGAATGGATAGGATGGTACCTGTGGTGGGTGCGAGACAATGAGCCCTGCAGTGGGGAGAGGAGAAGGTAAGTCGACTAGTGGTCCAGGAGATTGTGGGGTCGTGTTTTACCAACCAGGGTAACCCTAGGATGATGGGAAATAGGGGTGATGTGACCAGATCGAATCGTAAGGTTTCTTTGTGTCGGTCACCTATATATATCGTAAGAGATATGGTTTCGGTAGTGACCGGACCGGATATCAAGGGAGATCCATCGACACTTTGAATGCTCAAGGGTTTAGCTTTATTTTGGTGAGGGATACAAAGAAGAGTAGCCAGAGTAGTGTCCATAAAGCAGCCACTCGCGCCGGAGTCGATCATAGCAGGAAGGGTCACTGAGCGCTCATCCCACTGTAATAGAATGAATACAGACAAATGTTGAGACTCGACCGGGTGCAGATCTCCTAGGCGCGGATCATCGGGTATTTTATGGTCGTTACCTTGATGGAGTTTGATCTTATCGGGGCATTCACGGGCAATGTGGTTGGGTTTGCCACAGTAGAGACACAGATGGTGGTTCCGTCGTCTTGCAAGTTCTTCAGGCGGTAGATGCCCCTTTACTAGTCCAATTTGCATGGCTTCTCCGAAAGGTGTCGAGGTAGCAGGAGGGGAGGTGACGGGAGTGGGTGTGGAAAAGAAAGGTCGCCTTGTAGACGGAGTGGAGACTTGGGTGACTCGTTCTTTTTTCCGTTCTCGTAGGCGTCGGTCTATGTTGGTAACCAGTTGTATGAGGGGTTCGAGGAGAGAGGGGCTCGGACGTGGGATAGGTCATCCTTTATCTCGCTGGATAATCCGACTTGAACTGACTGACCAGTGCGGTTTCGTTCCAACCCGTCTCTATGGACAGAGTCTTGAATTCAGCAACATAGTCCTCCACGGGCGTTTCCCTTGTTTCAGGTCTCGTATGGAGGTTTGGGCTGACTCAAAACGATATGGGTCATCATACAAGTCATCCAGTGCTGTGATAAAGGCTTCCCAGGATACAAGAGCGGGATCGTTGCTGGTAATGAGATGGTGAGCCCACAGTCTGGGTTCGCCTTGTAACAGCGATATCACTGTCTTGATTCTGATATCTTCGGAGTGGTAGGTTCGGGGTTTGAGGGAAAACAGGAGTTGACAATCCGTAAGAAACACCCGATATTTGTTCCGGTCACCGGAAAATCGGTCTGGCAAAGGCACAAAGAGGTTCAGGAGCCATAGCATCAACCAAGGGTAGATGAGTTGGTAGGCTTGGGATAGGGAGGGGGAGGTAGCGGCCATAAGGTCCGAGACCTGGTTCTGGAGTTGAGCCTGTCCGGTTTGTAGGCCTTGGACGGTCTGGTTTAGATTCCCGATCTGGCGGGACATTGTGTTGAGGGCTTCGGCTATATCCGCGAGGTCCATTCGGTAAAAGGCTTGGTTGTATCTGTCAGGTTCGTGTTAATGGAGCTCAGGATGCGGGACAAGCCGTTGTTGGGGTTGAGTCTGGATGCGATAAGGTGTATGGTAAATAACGTAAAGGTTTTAGTACCTGGCCAGGTTTGGTTGAAGAGAGTCGTCGATGATGCAGGCGGTTCGGTACACGGTGAGAGCAAGCAGAACGTCGTCGTTGATACAAGCCGGGGTTTGGTACACGGTGAAAGCAGGCAGAGCGTCGTCGTTGATACTAGCCGGGGTTCGGTACACGGGGAAAGCAAGCAGAACGTCGTCGTTGGTACAAGCGGGGTTCGGTACACGGTGAAAGCAGGCAGAGCGTCGTCGTTGATACTAAGCCGGGTTCGGTACACGGGGAAAGCAAGCAGAACGTCGTCGTTGGTACAAGCCGGGGTTCGGTACACGGTGAAGACAGCAGAACGTCGTCGTTGATACAGCCGGGGTTCGGTAACAGTGAAGACAGCAGAGATCTCTTTTAGACAGGTGCGCTCAGGTAAGGGAGGTTACAGGGGAGTAACAGGACAACCAAGCAATGAGTCTTGGAGAGGTTGGTGTTTAAATAGGGCGCCTGTGGGAATTGGGCCAATCAGGGGAGAGGTGTATCTGGTTGCCTAGGGATACTGGGTTTTGGTTGGTTGGGGGCGCCATCTTGGAAAACCACGTGGGACGCCGAGATGCGAGGAGGCTGGTGCCGGAGAGCAAGCGCTGGGAAGGACTCGGTGGTGTCGCGGGGGCGCGCAGCGATCGAGTGGGTCCCTGGCATGGAGCACCGACGCTGGGGCCATGGCGCTGCAGGGACAGCCCTCACCACCAGTAAGGACGCCGTCGGGGGTCCGGAACCGCGGCGCAGGGCGGAGGCCGGGCGACCAGCAGTGGGCGAGTCAGTGGGTCCGGCGGGACCTGATACACGGTGTTCATAGATATATTTACAGTATTTCGTATTTCGGGAAACACGCAGCGGAAAAGAAATACAAGGCTTCGTATTTTGGGAAAACGCGCATCGGAACAGAAAATATACTGCTTCGAAATTCGAGAGACGCGCAGCGGAAACAGAAAAATACAATGCTTCATAATTCGAGAAACGCGTATCGGAAAAAAGAAATAAGAAACGAATCGTTAATCCCTTTCGGAGATTAGGAAGTGAGTCCCGCACAGGTTAAGTCCCGGAATGTAAATGTGTGTGTGTATTGTGGTACCCGGGTACTATTCAACTGGCCAGTGAATTGCTTAAACGGTGTCTTCGACTAGTCAAGTTGGGGCCCTGTGGGTTTTAGAAACAACAGCAGCGTGCTTTCGTTAATCATAAACGGCCTTTGAGGCCTCTCACCCATCCGCCAGATTCGTAAGGCTCCGCTGACCCAGGACGTCTCTTCGTTCGATTCTTTACTGGGGTACCGGCCACTGGATCCGTTGTCTGGCTTTCTTTGCTTCGGCCGTGACTTGTCCAGCTTACCGCCTGCTCTCCCAATCCGATCGACCTGCGGTATGCCTAACTCGGGGTCCTCCGGCTTCCTTAATAACAGCTTGGGTAAGATGGTGGATCGCTGGGTCTCCCTCTTGTAAGGCTTAACAACCCGATCTCGGACTCTGATAGGCTGCACCTGCACTCCGGCCTAGTCACTCTTGCGTTCTCCAGCACTGCGTCTTGTCTCACTCACTCCCTGGCGCGCTCTGCCAGCTATCTCCACGAGGCTCAGGATGTAACCCTGTGTGTCCCACCCACTTCCTGTGTCCGCCCGCAAAGCATGCCGGGAAATGTAGTCCCAATGCAAAGTTCAGTGTCTTTCATCACGCTTGTCTCCCTCCGGTGGCCAAAAATAGGTACTGCCACGACAAGGATTTAAACACAGCGCTACACTCTCCCCCTCCTAGAACTCTTGGGTCTCTCCAAGGAGGTACAACAGATGCATTACATTTCAACACAGTTTAGATAACATATACAGGTTCAGCAGCAAACATACAGTGGGTTAGATACACTTCTTCAAGTTGACTCATGCTTTGGGCTACCTCAGCTAACATAGCAGACACTTCGGGCAACCTTCGCACTGTGGTGATGGCCTCTTCAGTGCTATGTCCTGGTGAGTCGTAGGTGAGTCGCTGGGGCGGTCGAACAGAGCGTTTTGGTTCTGGATCAATCCGTTCCTCTTCAGGTGGAAGTACTATAGGTGCTGGCTCAGTCCTTCTTTCTGCCACTGGAGCAGACATCTCTTCGGAGTATGATCCCTCCAGTGAAGGCGTAGAACTGTAGTCATACGATTTGGCTTCAGGAGCTATAGGGATTCCAACAGTCTCAGGAACTTCTAGCTGAAATTCAAGAATTTCAGGGATTTCTAACTGAAATTCAGGAGCTTCAGGCCTCAAATTACTTTCCCACCGTTCAGGAACTGAGACAACCTCTTCAGGCTCCGGTGAACGCATCCAGTCCAAACAAAAACTCTCTTCCTCACTGTCCCTTTCACTCTCTTCGACAACCCGGGTCTGCTGAGACCGAGTAACAGGAGGCAGACGCGGAGCAGGCGGATTCGGCAGAGAAAGTTCGTCTCCAACTGGTATCCTCACAGCCTCTCTCAAAGGTAACAAATGCTTTCGGTGCCAGTTCTTAAGAGGCCAAGCCTTCCCATCCGGCCGGATTTGATACACCGGCAGACCCGGCAGTTGCTTGCAGACAATGTATACTTGAGAACTCCATCTATCCGCCAACTTTTGCCTCGCAGCAGCACCCAAGTTCTTCAACAAAACCCTATCACCGGGTTGCAGATCTTGTATCCGAACTTTTAAGTCATAGTTCCTTTTGTTCCTCTGCTCCCTGTTTCCTGAGGTCAAACGGGCCTGTTCAAACGCAGAGGCTAGGTTCTTTCGAAGTCGATCCACGTAATTTCTATGGGAAGCTACCGACGTCTGGTCTAGAGATAACCCAAACGCCAAATCAACCGGCAGTCGAGCTTCTCTTCCGAACATAAGACGGTATGGTGAGTATCCAGTGGCATCACTCTCCGTACTGTTATATGCATGCACCAGAGTAGCTATATGGCGACTCCAACTCTGCTTCTCTATGTTTGACAATGTCCCCAGCATATTTAGCAGCGTGCGATTAAACCTTTCAGGCTGAGCATCACCTTGAGGGTGAAATGGTGTAGTTCGGGTCTTTTGGATTCCCAATAGTTCCAACAATTGTCCAACAAGTCGGCTTTCAAAGTCTCTACCCTGATCAGAGTGTATTCTCCTTGGTAGGCCCGTAGTGAACAAAGAACTTCTCCATCAGAACCTTGGCCACTGTCGGAGCGCATTGGTCTCTTGTGGAAAAAGCTTGGCGTAACGTGTGAAGTGATCAGTCACTATTAGAATATTCCCTTGCCCACTAGCATCCGGCTCTAAGCACAGGAAGTCAATGCACACCAAATCCATGGGTCCCTGACTCTGCAGATGGCTCATTGGAGCGGTTCGGGTCGGTAGGGTCTTCCTCTGAATACACCTCAGACATGAATGACAATAACTTTCCACTTCAGCTCTCATGCAAGGCCAATAGAACCTGTCTCGCACCAGCTTAAACGTTCTTTCAGCACCCAAATGTCCATGCTCAACGTGTAGTGATCGCAGCACACTCTCTCTATGCTTAGTGGGAAGGAACAACTGTTGGGTCTCTTCAGCGTTAGTTGAGGGGCCCCTTCGGTAGACCACCCCATCCAACATCTTCAACCGTTCCCACTCTTTGTAAACCAATCTGGCTCCATCTGGGGAATTTGTCAGCAGAATTTCCCGCTGGTTCGCAGTTAGGGCCTTTATGGTCAATGCAATTAAAGGGTCTCTGGCCTGATCCGCTTTCAGGTCCTGTTTGGAAAAGGTAGGTAGACTTTCATCCCTCAATTGCGTAGGATTGCAGTAGAACTCAGGAACAGCCGCAGCCATGACTCCTATGGCCTCTGCTTCAATCCCTCCCTTGACCCGGCGCTCTGCTCCTTGACACAAAGCTTGCACCCCGTCTGGAGTCAACTGAGTCCATTCTGTAGTGTAGGGTCTTCTCGATAAAGCATCAGCATCTCGATTATTCACCCCAGGGCGATACTTCAGGCTGAACAGAAACCCTGACAGAGCGGCCAACCACCGGTGTCCCGTTGCGTCCAGTTTCGCAGTAGTAAGGATGTAGGTAAGAGGATTGTTATCCGTCTTTATCACAAACGGCTCCATACAGATAGTCCTTTAACTTGTCTACCACTGCCCACTTTAAGGCTAGGAACTCCAACTTGTGGGTAGGATAGTTCTTCTCTGAAGGCGTAAGGCTCCGGCTCACGTACGCTACAGGCCTCAGTAGTCCACCATACTCCTGATACAGGACTCCTCCTAAACCTTCTCTGCTGGCATCCACATGTAACTCATACGGCTTGTGAGGGTCCGCGTAGGCCAAGACAGGAGCTTGAGTTAGACTCTCTTTCAGCTTCAAGAAAGCACCTTCACATTGACTAGTCCATTCGCCCTGTATGGACTCTCGAGCTTTCCTTGGTCCTGGAGCGGACGGTTTCGGTCAGAGGCCTTTCAGCCTTCTTCGGTACTTTCCTTCTGTAGGAGTTTGTTCAGTGGTTGAGCTATTTTCGCGAATCTGTAACGTTGGGGGCTTCCAGCCCTACCTGTGTGCTTGAGGACAGCAAGTCTGATGCTGCTCGCTGACCACTGCCCGGTTTAAATGGAGACAGGCAGGGAGGTGATTGCATGAGGTGTGGCTTGAGTGGGGGGCGTGGTCTGGTGAAGGTCTTTAAAAACCCTCAGTATAGTTTCAGAAGTTGCCAGATCGTGGTTATCCATACCTGAGCTCCTTGTACCTGACTGCTATATTGATTTAACCTGTTATTGACCTCTGCTTGTGTTCTGACCATTCTGCCTTCTGTTGCCCTAGACTATTTACTTGTACTACGCTACTGCTCTGATACCGACCCGGCTATTCCATTTGACCATTCTGAACTCTGTATTCCTGATTCTGGCTCGGCTGACTCCTCTCCGTATTGTTAACCCTTTTCTGTCTAGCTAGTTTACCTGGCCAATTCTAAGGACCAGACAGATAGGGATCATTCACAGCTACACTGTTGGTAGCTTCTGGGTTTTGTGGAGTGTTGGGGGTTAAGTACTGCGTGGTGGGATCCGGGAACCGTGACATTACGATCTGGCCAATATGGATCCCGCAGATTTAACACAGCACTTGGCTACCTTTGTATCCAGACAGGATGAGCAGGATCATAGGATGGATCAGTTTGCCATTGCCTTACAAACTATCCTGAATCGTACTGCACACCTGGAACCAGTTGGGGTTGCACCCCCGCCTGCTATACCTGTGCCCCCTGTCGTTCAGACATCCCAGGTACACATGACCGCTCCTATGAGGTTTGACGGTACTCCCTCTGAGTGCCGGGGATTTTTGGTCCATGTGGATATCCATTTTAAATTAAATCCACAAATGTTTTTCTCTGACATTGCCAAAGTGGGTTTTATTATTAACCATCTGTCTGGCAGAGCGTTGACATGGGCGACTCCTTTATGGGAGGCAGAGAGACCTATTGTACAGGATTATAAAGAATTCATAGCCGAGTTACAACGTACATTTAATCCTACCAGAAAGGCCACGATAGCCGGCAAATCCTTGTTCCGCATACGTCAAGGGAACAGAACTGTGTCTGATTATGCCATAGAATTTAAAACCTTAATTTCTGATGTGAACTGGACAAATGAGACACTGGTTCTGGCTTTTATGGAGGGGTTATCAGAGTCGTTGATGCATGAATTAGCTCCACGTAAACTACCTGAGGTATTGTGTGAACTCATTGATTACTGTATAGATCTGGATAATCAGATAAGGGATAGAAGGACTCCAAGAGAGAGATCCAAGAGACCGTTACCTAGGTTGGCCCCTGTCTTTCAAGCACCACCCAGAGAGTTATCACCCCCTCAGAGCCTATGCAACTAGGCCGTACTAGGCTTACAGAGGAGGAGAGAACAAGGCGTTTTCGTGAGGGATTGTGCCTGTATTGTGGTTTGGAGGGACATGTACGATTTCAATGTCCTACTCGCCCTAAGATGCATGATAAGCCGGAAAACTACCGCACCTAAGGCAGCTGAGGAGACAGGCCTTGGGTGTGACATGCATGTCTCCTATCAAAGACACTAAACTTATGTTACCAGTATCCTTGGCTTGGGAGACCAAGACCACACATAATACCGCTTTTGTGGATTCTGGGGCTGCTGGTAACTTTATTGATGTTAACTACGCTTCTTCCATTTCTCTACCTCTGGTTGTAAGAGAGACACCCTTAGCCGTTGAAGCCATAGATGGCAGGCCGTTATCCTGCCCTAGGATTACTCATGATACGGTTACAGTAGTTCTTACTACTGGTCTCTTGCATAAAGAAAAGATCATATTCCAAGTTATCCACTCACCTTCCAATCCTGTTGTACTTGGTTTCCCCTGGTTGGTGGAACACAATCCCGTTATTGATTGGGTTAAAGGAGAGATACTGTCTTGGAGTTCTGCATGTTTTGGGACTTGTTTAATACCCATTCAGCATGTCGGTGCCCTGAACACACCCACAGCCCCTCCATTGTCTACTGAAGTTCCTGAACAATATGCAGACCTCAGGGCTGTATTTGATAAAAGAGAGGCAGAGAAACTACCTCCACATAGACCATATGATTGTGCTATTGATATTCATCCGGGTACCATGCCTCCTCGAGGCAAAGTATATCCTCTTTCCATAAAGGAGAACCAAATTATGGAGGAGTACATCAAGGAGAACTTGGAGAGAGGTTTTATCCGACGTTCCTCTTCTCCAGCAGGGGCTGGATTCTTTTTTGTGTCGAAAAAAGAGGGAGATTTACGCCCGTGTATTGATTATAGGGGGCTTAACAAGATCACCATTAAGAACGTGTACCCTATCCCTCTCATATCGGAACTGTTCGACAGGTTAAGGGGTTCAGCAGTATACACTAAACTTGATTTAAGAGGAGCTTACAATTTGATACGCATAAAAGAGGGGCATGAGTGGAAAACAGCATTTAACACCAGGAGTGGGCATTATGAATACTTGGTCATGCCTTTTGGTCTTTGTAATGCTCCAGCGGTATTCCAGGATTTTATTAATGATGTGCTCAGAGATTTCTTGCAAACCTTTGTTATAGTATACCTAGACGATATATTGATTTACTCTCCCGATCTGAAAACCCACCATGCACATGTCAGACAGGTATTAGCTAAATTACTGGACAATGGTCTTTATTGCAAACTAGAGAAGTGTTTATTCGACATTACTACTGTGAAATTCCTTGGGTACATTATCACTCCAGAGGGTTTTGAGATGGATCCTTCTAAACTCACGGCCATCTCAGAATGGCCTCTTCCTCAAGGTCTCAAAGCCATACAGAGGTTTCTGGGGTTTTCTAACTATTATAGGAGATTTATCAAGAATTATTCCGCTATAGCCTCTCCTATCATTAATATGACACGTAAAGGTCTGAAGTACCAGATCTGGTCTTCTCAATCTAAACAAGCATTCGAAGCCCTCAAACAGGCTTTTACTTCCGCTCCCGTGTTACGGCATCCTGATCCCAGGATTCCGTTTATTCTTGAGGTTGATGCTTCTGAGATAGGCATTGGGGCTGTCCTGTCTCAAAGAGAATCTCCAGGGAAACCACTACATCCTTGTGGGTTCTTTTCAAGAAAATTATCACCAGCAGAACGCAATTATGATATTGGCAACAGAGAATTGCTTGCTATTGTGTCTGCCCTGTCAGAGTGGAGACATTTGTTGGAAGGTACTCTTGATCCTTTATTGATAATCACTGATCATAAGAACCTTACGTACATCGGGGATGCTAAACGTTTGAACTCGAGACAGGCCAGGTGGTCATTGCTACTGTCTCGGTTTAATTTTGTATTGACTTACAGACCAGGTGACCGCAATGTAAAGGCTGATGCCTTATCTCGTCAATATGACCCATATGAATCTAATACACAAGACCACAATCCTATAGTTCCTCCTGAACGTATTGTGGCTTCCACAGTCTTGTCTGTCTCCTCGCCTTTCCTGGAACGCCTCCAGGCAGCTCAAGTGGGGGCTCCACCTGACAAGCCTCCAGATATGTTGTTTGTACCTGAAAAGGAAAGACAAGAATTACTCATAATGTTTCATGATTCTAAACCAGCAGGTCATCCTGGTATTACTAAGACTCTTACCAGTATCTCCAGACAGTTCTGGTGGCCCACCATGCGACAGGACGTACGCCTGTTTGTTTTGGCTTGTCAAATCTGTGCCAGAAGCAAAACCAGTAAAACCTTGCCTGTCGGTCTATTGCAGCCTTTACCCACGCCTAAGAGGCCTTGGTCTCATCTATCTATGGATTTTATTGTGGACTTGCCGAAGTCCAAAGGTCATACTGTGGTTCTGACAGTTGTAGACCGCTTCTCCAAAATGGCTCATTTTGTCCCTTTACCTAAGCTTCCTACAGCCAAAGAACTGGCGGTTGTCTTTGCTAGAGAGATTGTACGAATACATGGGGTTCCGTCTGAAATAGTCTCTGACAGAGGAGCTCAGTTCGTCTCTCGTTTCTGGAGGGTTTTCTGTGCGGAGATGGGGGTGCGATTGGCCTTCTCTTCAGCATACCATCCACAAACCAATGGGGCAGCAGAGAGGGCAAATCAGGGTCTCGAGCAGTACATACGTTGCTTTACCACACAACAACAAGACAATTGGTCGGAGTTGTTGCCCTGGGCTGAGTATGCACGTAATAACGCCGTTAATGAGACCACTGGCCACTCTCCTTTTTCTGCTATCTATGGTTTTTTCCCTCCGGCTCTACCGCTTCAGTTTAATGAACAGGCCATCCCGGCTCTCGATGACCATCTCACTCAACTACAAGAGATTTGGAGACAGATTCGCGTAAATATGGAGCGCAATGTTGCTGTCCAGAAACGCAAGGCTGACAGGCATAGGTTACAAGCTCCCTCCTATAACGTGGGGGATAGAGTTTGGTTGTCTACTAGGAACGTGAAGTTACGGGTGCCTTCTATGAAAATGGCACCTCGGTTTATTGGTCCATATAAGATCATTCGCCGCGTTAACCCTGTGGCTTATGCTCTTGCCCTTCCTAAACATCTTCGCTTGCACAACGTCTTTCACACCTCCCTACTGAAACCTTTGTTGTGTAACAGGTACACGCGGGTCGTTCCTCCTCCTCCACCTGTTCAGGTTGATGGTGAATCGAGTATGAGGTTAGGAGGGTTTTGGATTCTAGGCTGTGCAGGGGTGTTCTGCAGTACTTGGTCGATTGGGTGGGCTATGGCCCGGAAGACCGGTCCTGGATTCCAGCTTCCGACATGTCTGCCTCTAGGTTGGTCAGGGCGTTCCATGCCTCGCACCCCGATCGCCCTGGTGGTCGTATTGCCGCTCGTCCTGTTGGTCGTCCGGTGGCCTCCCGTGGAGAGGGGGTACTGTAACGTTGGGGGCTTCCAGCCCTACCTGTGTGCTTGAGGACAGCAAGTCTGATGCTGCTCGCTGACCACTGCCCGGTTTAAATGGAGACAGGCAGGGAGGTGATTGCATGAGGTGTGGCTTGAGTGGGGGGCGTGGTCTGGTGAAGGTCTTTAAAAACCCTCAGTATAGTTTCAGAAGTTGCCAGATCGTGGTTATCCATACCTGAGCTCCTTGTACCTGACTGCTATATTGATTTAACCTGTTATTGACCTCTGCTTGTGTTCTGACCATTCTGCCTTCTGTTGCCCTAGACTATTTACTTGTACTACGCTACTGCTCTGATACCGACCCGGCTATTCCATTTGACCATTCTGAACTCTGTATTCCTGATTCTGGCTCGGCTGACTCCTCTCCGTATTGTTAACCCTTTTCTGTCTAGCTAGTTTACCTGGCCAATTCTAAGGACCAGACAGATAGGGATCATTCACAGCTACACTGTTGGTAGCTTCTGGGTTTTGTGGAGTGTTGGGGGTTAAGTACTGCGTGGTGGGATCCGGGAACCGTGACAGAATCCTCCTACAAATCTTCGATAATATGAACAGAACCCCAAGAAAGATCTAAGTTCAGTGACGTTTCGAGGTCTAGGCCAGGAAGCTACGGCCTCCAACTTCCGAGGATCTGTCGAAACACCTTCTGCTAACCCATGTCCCAGATATGTAACGGACGGCAGACAGAATTGGCATTTCTCCAGAGACAGTTTCAATCCCTCTTCATGGAGCCTCTTCAAAACCTTCTCTTAACGTTGCTCGTGTTCTTCCAGAGTCTCCCGAACACTATTATGTCATCCAGGTACACTAACACTTCGATCAGATTCATGTCCCCGACTGTCTTTCCATTAACCGTTGGAACGTGGCTGGAGCCCCGTAAGGCCTTGAGGCATTCGGTTGAATTCAAAGAACCCCAGTGGACAGATGAACGCAGTTTTCTCTTTGTCTTCGGGATGCATTGGTATCTGGTGATACCCGCTTCGCAGGTCTAGTACACTAAACCATTTTGCTCCAGACAAACACTGTAAGGCATCTTCTATCCGAGGAGTAGCGTATTGGTCTGGGATGGTTCTCCGATTCAGCGTGCGATAGTCTATGCATAGGCGGACAGAACCATTCTTCTTCCGGACCATCACTATTGGAGATGCGTATGGGCTCCTGGACTCTTGAATCACCTTGGTTCTTTGCAATTCATTCAGCTGTTCTCGCAGATCATCCAAGTCTCCCAGCAGAACTCGCCTTGACCTTTCACGAAACGGCTTGTCTTCTTGTAATCGAATGCGGTGCTCGGTACTTTTATCTAGGCCTACGTCGAACTCATCTTTCGAGAACAATTCTCTCCACTTTAGAACTTGAGACTGAAGACGTTTCTTCCACTCGGATGAAATGGGGGCGTCCTTGGGGTAGAATCTTTCATCTGGAATTTCTTTATCCACTCCCCCTCCTAAATCGGTAGGAGAGAGGGGCGTAGCGGACGCTACTTGCCCGATAGGCATTCGTGCTTTAAGGACTACTGGGGAATCAGACACATTGCACACGCTGACTGAGACTCTTCCTCGTGTTCTTTTCAGAGCTTTAGTGGAGATTATTTCAGGGATTACTTCGACTCCGGTTTCACTCCCATTATTAAAATCGGTTTCCAGCACCACATAGGGGCCTGGTTGCGATCCGTTCAACTTGACTGAAGCCCGGAAGCTCGCCACTTCTCCAGCTTGCAGAACCTTCTCTGTTTCTTCTAATCTCCATAGGCGCCCCACTTCGGCAGGTGCCTTCTGTTCTTCGACCATCCTCTGATAGACTGGACGTAACATTGGGTGTACTCCTTGAGTAGAACCTTCTTCCAATACGATAGGTGTCAGGAGACGCCGCACCAAATCAGTATTCGTCCCCACTATCATGGAATTTCTGTTAGCACCTGAGGGTCGAGGACACACAATGGCCAATGCATCACAGCCTCCGGACTGTCCGATGACTTCGGATCCGATCTCCAACTTCACCTGTAGATACCCGTCATAAGGGAGTTTCTCAGTTCCGATACCCCAGATTTCCAGATCCTTCAATTTCTGTAGAGGAATGTGCTTCAAGTGTTTCTCGTAGAAGTCTCGGTAGATCAATGTCACCTGAGCCCCTGAATCCAACAGGGCTTTAGTATAGACTCCCTCCACTTGGATTGGCACAATAGGAGAATGACCTATCAGTTGGTCAGGAAACTTGGTGGCGGTATCCGGACACTTAGACCCAGTTTGCTGTACCCTGGCCTTTTTCTTGGCCCGTGTAGGCTTTGGGTATGCATTGCTTCCCCATGACGTAGGTCCGGATGCTAAGGGAGTGACTCTTTCAGTCCTGGCAGGTTCAGCAGTTGGCCGACTTTGGGCCCTCTCGCCCTCTTAGTCCTGGCTTGATTTTTGGAGCGGGTTTCAACCTTCGGGCACCTAGGTTGCTCCTTCACTTGTGCCCTCTGGCGTTTCCTGCCGGTGAGGTAGATAACAGTCCTTCTAAGGCTTTTAACAGCTCCTCAACTCTATTCCCTTCAGGCTTTCGGCCTTTGCATTGTGCGCGGAAGTGGCCCATTTCTCCACAACCGAAACCTCTCTTCTTAGAAAGTGGAGACGCAGTCGCCTGCTGTGATTCGGTTAAAGGACCTTGGCTAGACGCCACAGCAACTCCGGTTGTCTGCATGCCTGTTAGGAACTTCTGCATCTCTGCCTGCATCTCTGTCACCTTCATTAATACTCGGCACAGTTCCGCGTGCGCCTGTTGCAATTCAGCTTGAGCTTCTTGTACTTTCTTAACAGTTTTGTGCAACTCACCACGTTCAGAGAGGTTTAATTCTTTGGCAGCCCTCTCTGTGGATTTAAAAGTAATCAGATGCTCTTGCTCGTCCCCGTCGGATCCGTAAGTATCCAGCGAGTCGCTTTCAGGCTGCAAACCGTCGTTATGCCTCACAGGTTGTGCGTAAGCTCTTTCCCCTCGCCTGAAGGATTTTTCTTCCAGCAAAGCCTCCTCCTCTCTGACAGCTCGGATCAGTTCTAGGTACTTCAGTTCTTGATTACCTGCTCTGCTTCTCAGCTGCAGCATCACTGGATCTAGAGGTTGAGAGCCCCTCAGGATCTGTTTTATTCGAATCTTATCCACTTCGGCCGGTTCGGCCCCTTTCTTGAGGAGTATCTGGTGCAGAATCTTATCTAGGCGCCTCATGTATTCGGTCATTCTCTCACCTCTCCGCTGGTAGGTGTGTTCATACTGATATACAAGCTCTGCAGCCTTTTCTGTTCGCCCAAAAACTTCCTCCAGAACGTTTAAATAATCTAAAGCAGTATAGTCTTTCCTACTCAGTTTTAGGTTTCTCACCGCTTCTGACGTAGGTCCCTTTAAACTCTCGGTGATCCTTTGCTTTTTCTGGGCTTCAGGGACGTCCCACTCATCCAGAGCCTGCATCGCCTGTTCCACCCATTCTTCAAAGGTTTCTTCTCCCGCCGGAGTTGGTACGTTTCCTGTAAAATTTCTCAACCGTCGATAACCGAAGTTAGTGTGCGGAGGGCTTGTTCTCTGACACTTAGCCAGCAAATCTCCAATAGCCACTATGAATTCAGGCCCGATCATGGCCAACAGACTGGGTGCGGGAACACTTGCGGATTCGCCACGTGGCGCACTTGGCTGAATCAGTTGGACTACCACCTCATCGGTCAGCTTCACGCTCGCGCCCTGAAAACACACTGGAACACCCTTTCTAGATTCAAAAAGGACATACGTGTGAGAGGTATCTGTGTTCTTTTTAATATCCAGGATTAACCCCCGATGATCTGGTGTCAGCGCGGCCACGGCCTGGCGAATCTGATCTTCGGCCCAAGTGTCTGCGGGAATATCCATGACTATACAACATTCTAACTGACTACTGTGCTCCTCACACCATTCGGCAACAGTGTCTGGATCCATATTTAACCCTTTAGATGCGGTTTTTCCAGAGACTGGATCCCGGAAACGAGCCCCCACGTGTAGCGCTCACTCCCGGAGGAGCCGCTGAAATTGAACCACGGGTCAGTCTCCCCGCACTAGGGAATAAATATACTCCAGCACCGTTGTGGATTTTATAAATTATATATTTTACTAGAATGAATGGCATATAATAGATAACACGGTGTTCGTAGATATATTTACAGTATTTCGTATTTCGGGAAACGCGCAGCGAAAAAGAAATACGAGGCTTCGTATTTCGGGAAAACGCGCATCGGAACAGAAAATATAATGCTTCGAAATTCGAGAGACGCGCAGCGGAAACAGAAAAATACAATGCTTCGTAATTCGAGAAACGCATATCGGAAAAAAGAAATAAGAAACGAATCGTTAATCCCTTTCGGAGATTAGGAAGTGAGTCCCGCACAGGTTAAGTCCCGGAATGTAAATGTGTGTGTGTATTGTGGTACCCGGGTACTATTCAACTGGCCAGTGAATTGCTTAAACGGTGTCTTTGACTAGTCAAGTTGGGGCCCTGTGGGTTTTAGAAACAACAGCAGCGTGCTTTCGTTAATCATAAACGGCCTTTGAGGCCTCTCACCCATCCGCCAGATTCGTAAGGCTCCGCTGACCCAGGACGTCTCTTCGTTCGATTCTTTACTGGGGTGCCGGCCACTGGATCCGTTGTCTGGCTTTCTTTGCTTCGGCTGTGACTTGTCCAGCTTACCGCCTGCTCTCCCAATCCGATCGACGTGCAGTACGCCTAATTCGGGGTCCTCCGGCTTCCTTAATAACAGCTTGGGTAAGATGGTGGAATGCTGGGTCTCCCTCTTGTAAGGCTGAACAACCCGATCTCGGACTCTGATAGGCCGCACCTGCGCTCCAGCCTAGTCACTCTTGCGTTCTCCAGCACTGCGTCTTGTCTCACTCACTTCCTGGCGCGCTCTGCCAGCTATCTCCACGAGGCTCAGGAGGTAACCCTGTGTGTCCCACCCACTTCCTGAGTCGGCCCGCAAAGCATGCCGGGAAATGTAGTCCCAATGCAAAGTTCAGTGTCTCTCATCACGCTTGTCTCCCTCCGGTGGCCAAAAATAGGTACTGCCACGACAAGGATTTAAACACAGCGCTACACCTATATTATATTTTTGTACGCTTTGCATGCTTGGAGTTTATGTCTCTTTGGAATTTCCAGTCTCCTTTGAATTAAACTCCTTTTGAGAGAGCTGAATTGTGCTGCATCTTATAACGCAAACATTTACAGTGTGAAGAAGGGAAGGATAGGTGTGAAATAGATCATATGAAAACAATAGATGTGTAGGAGATATTATTCTTGACCCTCATAAATAATCATTTACACATACTGTACATTGTACGTTCTTGTCTGCCTGAATTAAGACATATGTGTCTCTGACTAGTGATAGTTTTAAAATTGGGTCAGAAAAATGAATCGCAGATATGGTGGGAGACGAAACAAACTGCTTTCTTTTCATTGAAAAAAATCTGTTTCTCTTTGTCTTATTAACCATCCGCTGACTGAATGACTTCAAATTCTTTCAAAATTTAACATTAATGAGGATGCATTTTCCTGGTTATCCCATTAATTAAGCAGCAGAAACACACACAATAAGAGGATGAAATAATATAACCTCTGTAGAACACTTCATACATAAGTACATAGAAATATACAATATATCTGACCATGTGGTAAAATACTGGATTCCCTGAAGCAAACCTGCATTCTTTCTCTGTGTTTTTTGGATATTGACAAAAATATATTTTACTTCGTCCAGTTCTTTTATATCGCTTTCCCAATAGGGGATCAGGGGAGATAATTAATATTTTCAATATGAGAGATACTTGGGGAGGGTTAAGAGAGGGTGGATTCCAGCTTTAACATCTGTTTTCCAGGCTTCCAGCTGTGTGTCTGGAGTGTTGAAGTAGCCAACATGAAGCAGATATAACATTTCCCGGCATATTGCGATGATGGTATAGACATGAACCATATTAGAACAGAGGAAGCCCCGTTGCACACTAAAATTTGCATTAAGTTGTCTTGTTGGAGTGAGAACAGATAGTTATCCAGGTGTGCAGTGATGCTCTGTATTCTGTCTGTATTCTGTCTGTCTTCATGGCTCTCACTTTTAATTCCACAAGTGAAATCAAAAGATAATACAGGATAGTACAGGAAGAGGAGAGCGAAGGAATGTACACTAGTGTGATCTAATGCATTTAATTACTGTAGAACAAATAGGATTCACATTCTTCTGGCTATTATATGGAAAGAAGTTATTAAAACCTGGCTGTGACATAGATTACTGGTTGCCTCCTGCCTCCATACCTTTTCATCATAGATTATACTCCTGTAAAGTATTTGGCATTAAACTATAGGGTTATTCAGGAGCACCGAAATGTCGCCAAGATTTTGGTGCTCTCTTGTTCCCCACACTTCAGAATATATATTTGACATTATACTCCCTATATGGTTTCAAATTAATCCGCTATATTTAAACTTGCATATTCTAGCATTATAACCCAAATTAGGGGAAGCACAATCTATAAAATAACACAGAAACACATCTCATGGTGCAGAGGGTAGCAACTTTGTAATCATTGAAAAGGCCCCCGCTTAAATTGCACTCACAGAATTTAAAAAATCTATAGGCACGTAGTTGTAGGCTTTTACCACTCCCGATGGAAGACTTCCGTCCAGTTCACACGCTGCCACAGGAAAAAAAACACGAAAGATACATTCCAAACTGGGATTTAATGTAAACAGCATACAAACAAATAAAATAAAATAACTCTCTCCAACGCGTTTCGTTTGTATATCAACAAACTTCTTCAGGGAGATAACAACAAAAAAAAGAAAGAATATACATCCACCCCATCGCCGACTTTAAATACTGTCCGTAATCCATTCTTTTTCATCCGCACTTCCGTTTTCGCGCACCGATTCCATTGCGCATGGTGCGTGAAACGGATGTGCGGATGAAAAAGAATGGATTACGAACAGTATTTAAAGTCGACGATGGGGTGGATGTATATTCTTTCTTTTTTTTGTTATCTCCCTGAAGAAGTTTATTGATATACAAACGAAACGCGTTGGAGAGAGTTATTTTATTTTATTTGTTTGTATGCTGTTTACATTAAATCCCAGTTTGGAATGTATCTTTTGTGTTTTTTTCCTGTGGCAGCGTGTGAACTGGACGGAAGTCTTCCATTGGGAGTGGTAAAAGCCTAAACCTACGTGCCTATAAAAAAAATTTAAAATTCTGTCAGGGTTATTCAAAGAGATTCGAAAAGTCACCGCACGTTCGGTGACTTTTCGTTCTCTTCAATTCGGTTTGTTTTGCCGATCCCATTTCGGTGACCCTGCGGTGTATTCAGCAAACACCACAGGGCCCCCGAATTGCAGGGAAAAGCTGCCGCAAACCCGACGAAAACTAACCGCAAAACCCAGCGAATGCACGCCGAAAACCCCCAAAAACATCTGGATTAACCTGCCGAGAACCACGGAAAAAGCCCGAGCTGGAGCCGATCACACACAGCCGAAGCAGCCGAGATCGCAGACGAGGCAGTGAATAAATTAGCAAAATAGTTTGTGTGAATATGTGAAAATGAAGCTCTGTTTGCAAAGAAACTACTGAGCGAAAATGTCTGAAATTTACACAGGAGGTCCAGGGAATGATAATAAAAAGGGCTGTTACAGAAAAAATAAGTAAACTTAAAAAAAAATCAAAAAAAAATCGGACGTTTAAGCAAAAAAATTAATAACTGGAAAATGCTTAAAATATCCTAAAAATTATATAAATAAAGAGACTCTTTACTGTAGAATTTTATAATGAACAGTTTATTAGATATTGAATTAAAACTGGAATATTTTTAACATTGAAGCCTATGGGATTCTCCTGAATAAACTCGCCGAATTAAACCACCGAATGGCAGGGCATTTCGGGAACCTTTCACTGCTGGTTTGTTTTCTCTGAATATCCGAAGCAGTGCTTTTTTATGGGGATTTCACTGCCCTCGAACAGGCACCGAAAAGGCACCGTATGTTCTGGCAATTCGCCAGGATTTGGCGAATTGCCTGCTCTCTGGATAGTCGAATGGCCAGGAAAGGTAACCGAACGCTGATTTTCAGCGTTCAGTTACCTTTCTCAAGCAATTCGGAGCTCTTTGAATAACCCTATGTGAGTGCAATTTAAGCGATGGCCTTGTCAATGATTACAAAGTTGCTACCCTCTGCACCATGAGATGTGTTTCGGTTTTATTTTATAGATTGTGCTTCCCCTAATTTGGGTTATTATTAATGTGTGTGGCGTTATTAGGAAGAAACACTGAAGGGGATCTACAATAAGGTTGTGCATGTATGCATTGTTTTAATCATCGGTGACATCACAAATTTGTTTCTAGCATTAAGCAGCTCCTAGCATGGTACAGTCACCATCGCTTTCCAATGTGTTGGATCACACAGGGGGACAATATGTAGTGAATGTCCCTGAATTCATTACTAAACCATCGACACGCATCATATCTAACATTGCATGTAGTGAATCTAGACCGTAGACAACTTCTATGTCTTTAACTCATTAGCTATTCAAAGTAATCTACGTTATCTTCAAAGATACCAATTATATCCAAGAAAAATAATTACATTTGAAGTGGGTGACTTGCATAGGAATGCTTCATTATAACATTGAGTAAGTCACTTAATGGATTTTTGAATCATCCTAAATGATTAGTTAAAAAAAAAGGGAAATGCTTCATTGAGCAATACCGAGTATCCTTTATTGGAGGACGGCATTGTATAATTTATTACAAATGCTGTTCTTGTTTCCAGGTAATTTTTTAAGGTTCAACAGGAAACCTTAATTTTAAAATCAAGTCATTGTTACTTTGAAAGTATTCATTTGTCTTTGAAATGCTTATTAACATTAGGTGAGCATTTGAAGCAGTAGCTTGATTTGCTACATGAGTGTACTTAGTTACTATTACTGTTTAACTAAACATGTGGTTTATTAAATAGAAAATTAGTTTTTTTATGATTTTGATTGGACTATACATCACGTAATGTCAAAGTTGCTCATACAAAAAATTATCAGAAAGAAAATAAACATACTCAGGGGAATGCGCTATGATGTACCTTCAAGCACCACATTCACCTGGGTAGGTTTATTTTCATTCTGATTATTTTTTAGGGCTACCCCCTTTCCTCCAAGCTCAGGCACTCCTGTTTTTCTATTTGCATACTCCTCCAGAGCACCTATTTTTTTTGCCATGCAAAAAATGAGGTTAAGGTAACAGTTCCAAGACAAAAAAATAAAGAAACAGTAGAAAATAGTGGCATCTTTATGCAAACAATTTGCAAAGAAAACAATACCTTGCTATCCATGATAGTAATTTGCTGGGGAACCCCTCTTGCCTCAACCACAACAGGAAATTAATCAGTAATTGAATTGAGCAAGGGATAAAGACCTGTCCTTCTTGACCTCTAGTCTTTTTTTTTCTCCTGTCCTCGACACAGGCAGAAGCTTACATACTACAAATACATAAACACATCAATCCATGCAAAACAAAAACTGTTTCACACAACACACTTCCATCATCTCTTGTGTAAAAAAAATGACATATATACTGTGATATACAGTCATGGCCGAAATTGCTGGCACCCCAGACGTTTTTCTAGAAAATGAAGTATTTCTAACAGAAAAGTATTGCAGTAAGACATGTTTTGCTATACACATGTTTATTCCCTTTGTGTGTATTGGAACAAAACAAAAAAAGAGAGGAAAAAAAGCAAATTGGACATAATGTCACACAAAACTCCAAAAATGGTCTGGACATAAAGGGAATAAACATGTGTATAGCAAAACATGTGTTACTGCAATACTTTCTGTGAGAAATACTTGATTTTCTGGAAACAATTCTGGGGTGCCAACATTTTCGGCCATGACTGTATTCACTGGACGCAAATATTGGTGCTTTGTTTTCTTGGTTTATTGTGCAGCCATTGCAGGGTAAAATATCACAAATACTAAATAAACAAATAACAAAACAAACACTTATCCTGGAAGCGGAGACTGACTTCATATATCTGCCTAGCGAGGTGGACAGCTAAACCATTTACCAACCTATAAAATTAAAATGTTGTTTACCTTCCTCCTGGGTTCAGGATTAGGCTTTCTGTCACTCCACACCCTGCACACACGACTGCTGTCTCTGAGGGGACCATCTTTCCTATAAGTGCAGGGCAAACTTAATCAGGCATTAGATTAGGGTTAACCCTATAGGGGGAAAAGGGCATTCTCCATTCGCCTGCTAATAACAATACTTATATTGCAGATATACTGTATCCACTATCCAGGGGCTTCTCAGTAACTATAAAGCAAAAGGAGAAGCTGCACTGTAAAGTGTCACAGACCTCGCTTGTCTGCCTGTCTTGCTCTCCAGACACTCGCTCACCAATATCGGTCCGGCGTTCGAATCGCTCCGGATTCGATGCCCCGAGCAGCCGATCTGCTCTTTAGGTCCGCTACTCCTTGCGGCTGGGTGGAAGAACCGCTGAGTGCCCTCCAGGGTAGGTGAGGTAGTTCTGAATGAGACACCAGGCAAGCTGTATGTTCAAACAGGAGATTTGGTCTTCTTTTTTGGGACACACACATGGTTTTTATGGTGACAACAATCAAACTTCCCGCCCACCCCAACAGTTCCCATTGGCTAGTTTCAAGACCACTGCAGGCTTCACTCTGGTCCTCTTTGTGAGTCTGTGAGTCTGTCAGGCTTATACAGATGAGGTCTTGAACTGCTGGCAGGTTACTCCAGGGTCAAGCACACACATTCGCAATCAGTGATCACACACAGTAATTTACATAAACCCTTGTTCCATTAAATCAGATTGGGACAGTGTTTGCTTGAAAAGGGTAGATTACAAAACCTCAAAACATGCAGCAGATAGACATAAGCATTTTTACATAATCACAGATTACTCAAACATTATGTACAAACGAGGGCATTGAAAATAACCTCAGGCCTGCACCTTCAAAACACATCTCCAAGCTCACATTAAACATTGTATAAGAAGGGGAATGAAATCTAAAATAGGGGAACACAAAGGGAATAAAGTCTGTCTGTCCCTTCAAGCATGGGAGCACCATGTCAGATCCGTGACATAAAGCTTCTCCTTTTGCCATTTAGTTTTTAGTTTTGAGAAGCGCCAGTGTTTTTCAACACTGCAATACCAATGATTTTAGAAGGTTTTTGTAATGCCGGCAAACACCGGCGTTCACTGGATAGCCTCCTAATGTGAGGCTAATTAACTGTTTTATCCTTTCCCACCTACAATATGCACGTATACGGTTTTATTTTTACACTAATATCTACCATATATTCACGGATATTTTTGTTTCCGCAAATATTTCAATAAGAGACAACTGAACGAAAAGAAATTAAAACGTGTGTATACTGAATTTAGGTATTTTCTATTGTGAGGAATTATTCTCCAGCAAAAGTAATTATAGTAGCCTACTTATTTCAATTAATTTTTTCCGTTACGTATTACAAAACCACGATTCACTCAATATATTAAGGCCTGACACATTAAAATTCAACAAACCTCATCAACCATCCTGCTGTGACTGTACCTGCTATCCTCAGTGTGTGATCATACACATGCACGGTGTTAAATGGCTTCACAATTAAATATGTTTCAGCTAGCAGAACCTCTTCAAGTGCCCACAAACACAATATGCAATATTTGACCATGTCGTCCTTTGTAAACCAGTAGCTGACAGCATAACACTGTGTATTCCGTGAGGTTATTGTAGAACGGGCTAAGTAATTAAACGCGGATATGAAAAATAGAAAAAGTTACAAGTGGTCTGTGAGCTGAAAGGAATCCCAGCTTGATCTTAAAATCTAGAATAACTGGCAAAGTTCCCACGCTCCAGCTATTGTTTACTGACTAAGTACATAGTTTATGTTAATATATTTTTTGTTTTGTTTTGTTTTGGTTTCATAAACCCCTTTATAATTTTATTACATTCTCCCCAGGGATGACGGAAGGACAGTGCTCCATGCTGTTGCTTTCCATCTGCAAGAGACTGGGAAAAGAGCCAATAGTTTTGAATAGTTATAGGGTCGCTAGGTCAGCCGAAAACTAGCTGGTTCTGATTTTTCCACGTTCCCAAAGGGAAAGCCGCTCACCTCATCATGCTGCAAAGCACAGCCCACAATGGCTCGAACGGTCTGTGATCACCAAAGTCAAATAGGAGTTAATTGAATGCTACATTTTATTTCATTCACTGTTGGATTACCATGGTATACATCAAAGAGGGATTAGAGTGACATTCCTGGAGGGGAAATAAAACCTTAAGGTATTTTTAGAAGAAAATATTAGATGTATATACTGTGTGTGTATATATATATATATATATATATATATATATATAATTTATCCCTTCTCTGAGAATATGTATTCATGACAATTGGTGCAGGAGCATTTTGTAGAATAATAATATTAAAAAGGAGTGAACCTTTGCTTTTTGTAAATATTTCTTGAGAGTGAAACAAAATGTTACTGGTACCTCAAAAATTTTAAAGAGTCTATTCACAAAAAAATTAATGCAATTTCGGTGCTTTCTGTTTCGGCCCATTTCGCCACAGTTCAGTGACTCCAGTTCCTTGAAAATATGCAGGGTTAGGCCAGGGTCAGACGAGTGTTTTTAAGAGAGGAAGGAACATCCATGATAGCAGACGTTCCTTCCACTCACGCCAGTCTGGCCGACTCGCTGAGCGCAGTTAGTGCGCTCAGTGCTGCAAGGCTCAATCCTCCTATGGAGGTTCACGCTTTGCCATCCTGTCGAACTTGCATTGTAGCGTTGAAGCGCATCTGCTGTAGTGCATGCAATTCGTGCACGCGCTACTGTGGAAGCAGCACAACGCTGTGACGGATGCCGGGAGGCACGTCAGTGCGGGCGCACATGGTGCGCTTGTCTGACCCTGGCCTGCACCAAACAGTGAATTTCACGGTGAAATTTCAGGGTCATTCGGCAAATTCAAATATTGGCGAATTGCCGGCGAAATACAGTGCTTGCTCGACGGCAGTGAAATCCTCATAGAGAAGCAATGGTTAACCTATTCAGAGAACACCGAACAGCAGAGAAATGTCAGAGAAATGCCCTGGTGTTTAAAAATAAATAAAAGCGAGACGTACTAGCAACTGGAAAAGCTGGACCAAAAAATAACCAGTCCTTCCACACTCTGCATTCATTAAGACATATTATTATTGATCTGTTTCTCCGGTGAATGGCATCTTCAGGCTATTATTGTATAGTGTTGGCTCATCCAGCCAAGAAAATTACCCAGTGAAGGACCTTACAGGCATACTTACAGAGTATACTAAGGATTTATAATAAAGTTGTCTAGATTGGTATGCTGCTGACCCAACGCACAGAACACCGGGAGAAAGCAAACTCCTAAGGATAACTGACAGTACAGACCTAAGTAACCGATCCTTGTAACGGCCGAGCTAGACAAGCATAGGAATATAATGGACAAATAACAAGCCATGGTTAGGATCACAGAGCTATATTATGGAGAGACCAAACAATAGCCAAATTGGAGGATCACAAGAATCACTAACAAATTTAAATGTGCTGAAAGGCAACAAAACTAGGGATGTGCATGGCTGAAAAATTAGTTTCGTTTCGTTTTTAAATAATTTTGTTTTCGGAATTTCGTAACTAATTTCATTTCATATTGATTTGAAATTTTGAATCGTTTGGCCCATTTTTCTCGACGTGACCCTCCATGCTCTTTACTCTGTACTGAGGCAATTATTGAAGACACTTTTTTTTCTGTTTCTTATTGAGACTTTAGATGTACGTCTATTGCGGTTTTCCCCCCAGCCTTTATATATATATATATATATATATATATTTTTTTTTTTCTTTCTTTTGACACCCTTCTCCCTCCCCCTCCCGTGGGCATCTCCCACCTGTTGTTTTCCCCTTGAGACACTATATTTTTAGACTTTGCTACCAGACTGCAGATGCTGGCAGGGGCGGACTGACAAGTCGGTCCGATCGGACCTCGGCCGAGGGCCCGGGCCCAGGGGTGGACTGAGCCATCGGGCACTCCCCGAGGGCCCCGATGGGAAGGGGGACCGGATTGGCCCTGCGGTCCAGGCAGGCACCTGGTCTCCCATTTGATTGGGCAGCGTGTGGGATCAATCTCCCACACGCTGCCCAGAAATAAAGGCCCTGCAGAGGGGGGGAGGGGTGGAGGAGGAGGGAGAAGAGGCTGCCTGACCAGCAGCTCACGTGGGGAGATGCTGGCTCCGCCCCTTCCCCCTCCACTGTTGCTAGATGCAGAGCCTCCCCTGCTGTGCTGGATGTGTCAGGACCGTACCTGTCCTTTCCTGTGTCATTCCATGCAAGTGGCAGCTGCATGAAAGGTGCTGCCCTTCTCAGCACCAGTGTATAGAAACCATTAATGCACCTAACACACACACACCTCAGGTCACGTGATACACCCATGGCTAATCAATAAAAGTTCCCTCCTACCTTCCCACAGTGCTTCATTGTTGTCTGCTGTTCCTATGAACAAGACCTGCAAGAAACCTGCTTTCCCTATTCACTCATCGTGTTTCCCCTGCTCCAAGACCCCCCAATACTGACTGTGCTCTCCCAGGAGCAACTACCCTACCCACGTGCTCTCCCAGGAGCAACGACCCTTCCCAACGTGCTCTCCCAGGAGCAACTACCCTCGTATCTGGACTCAAGGATTGCGATCCTCATTACCCTCAGCCAACCTGTGAGTTTCCAGTGTACCCTGTCCCACAGCCCTCCTGTGTTGTTCTCCTCTCCCACAAGTGTGTGCATCCCCGAGACCTGCATAACAGCCTCATCACCTGAAAGGCAAGTACCTGTAAGGTGTTAAACCTGACACACAATGCAGCCAGAAAGGAATGAGACCGCAGTAATGCACGCTGTAATGGAGGTGATTAGGAGAACATTCCAAGACCTATTCCAGCACCTGTCCACCTTCATGAAAGAGCTGTTACAAACAGTATGGGACTCCTCCACTAAGGTGCGTACTCCTGCTGGAAAGAAACGTGATCCCCTGTCTCCAGAGGAGCGTACCAGAAGGCAGACCCTCAATCTCTGCCTGTACTGCGGGGGTTCCAACCATTTCTTGGTAGACTGCCCAATTAGACCACCCAAGAAGGAAATTCCTGGGCAAAGGTCTGCAAGAATTCCTATGCCAAGAAGTACGCCTCGTGTCAAGATCACGCTGCCCCCACGTGAAGAGACCAGGCTTGCACCAGGGCCTAAGCCTGCAGCAATTCCCAAGCCTGCTGCAGTGGCTAAACCTGGTAAGGTAACCAAGCCTGCACCGCCGCCTCAACCGGTGAAAGCTACCGTGCCTGCACCAAAGCCCAGGTCTGCTAAAGCACCAAAGCCTACACCGGTGCCAAAGCCAGTGAAAGCGCCCAAGCCAGCTCCCAGGAAACCTCCCACACCAAAACCTGCCCCCAGAAGATCCATACCCATGGTACCCAGAGGTTCGGTGTCCCTGGAGGCTAGCTCTGAGGAGGATGAGGACGAAGTACTGCCCATGGAGACAGAACCCATAGAATTCCTGGAGTCTGATTCTATGGAGCAAGAGTACCCAGTGTCTGAGGAGTCTGACCCTCCTATGGAGTTGGACACCGCTCTGACTTCAATCAGAACACCCATCACTCCCAGGCAGCACTTTGTGGCCAGTGTTACTACTACTCCTCAAGAACCCCTACCTCCAGACTGTGTGTACGCTTCTAATGGGACAGTAGTCTGTATAGAGGACCTGGTGAGGTTTGAGGAGGCACTGAAGCTCTGGGAAGCTGAACGCCAATCCAGGAGATCAATTATGGCGCTGACCACTGCAACTCCCATCCAGCGATATCTGTCACCCTGCCACCATATATATGAATATGCGCCAGGGGTCTGGGACACTGAAGACTCTGATGGTGAACCACAAACAGCCCGACGCTCACAGGGACCTCCAGGTCAGCGAGTGGGATTTGTGGGATCTACAGTCACTGTACTACCCCCACGAGACCAAATGATACCCACCGTGGATGATGTCACCAAGACGTCCAGATCTCGAACACGGCGCCGCCAGAGGAAAAAGTGTACCCCAACCAACAATCCAGACCCCCTTCCTGATGTGCCCAAGAAAGCTGCGGATCCTTATTCCACCTTCCAGTGGTGCAGGGCTTACCTGTCCCGTCACACACCGGGGTGACCATTCTGTGGACATTTTCCTGCCAATCTATGGCCATGCCATCCTGAAGAAGCCAGCGGAAGATGTGTGCCCAGGCTGGAGTTCCGGTCACTTCATCGCCCAGAGTGCGATTTTAAAGAGGGGGGTACTGTCAGGACCGTACCTGTCCGTTCCTGTGTAATTCCATGAAAGGTGCTGCCCTTCTCAGCACCAGTGTATAGAAACAGTTAATGCACCTAACACACACACACCTCAGGTCACGTGATACACCCGTGGCTAATCAATAAAAGTTCCCTCCTACCTTCCCACAGTGCTTCATTGTTGTCTGCTGTTCCTATGAACAAGACCTGCAAATACCAAGCTCCAGACACCTGCTTTCCCTATTCACTCATCGTGTTTCCCCTGCTCCAAGACCCCCCCAATACTGACTGTGCTCTCCCAGGAGCAACTACCCTACCCACGTGCTCTCCCAGGAGCAACGACCCTTCCCAACGTGCTCTCCCAGGAGCAACTACCCTCGAATCTGGACTCAAGGATTGCGATCCTCATTACCCTCAGCCAACCTGTGAGTTTCCAGTGTACCCTGTCCCACAGCCCTCCTGTGTTGTTCTCCTCTCCCACAAGTGTGTGCATCCCCGAGACCTGCATAACAGCCTCATCACCTGAAAGGCAAGTACCTGTAAGGTATTAAACCTGACAGGATGTGTCCAGCACGTGCAGGGAGGGGGAGTCAATGGAGACATGCCAGGAGACAGACCAGTATTCTAACCTGTGAGTATAACAAGCAGGTGTGTGTGTGTGTGTGTTTGAGCAGTGTGTGTGTTTGAGCAGTGTGTGTGTTCGAGCAGTGTGTGTGTTCGAGCAGTGTGTGTGTTCGAGCAGTGTGTGTGTTTGAGCAGTGTGTGTGAGCAGTGTGTGTGAGCAGTGTGTGTGAGCGCAGAGTGAGTGTGTGTGAGCAGTGTGTGTGTGTGTGTGTGTGAGCAGAGTGTGTGTGTGTGTGAGCAGAGTGTGTGTGTGGGCGCAGTGTGTGTGGGCGCAGTGTGTGTGTGAGCAGAGTGTGAGCAGTGTGTGAGCTGCATGTGTGTGAGTGTGCAGTGTGTGTTTGAGCATAGTGTGTGTGTGACGGTTATGCGTGTATTTCTTTTTTTGGGGTTAACATTTTATGGGCATGGCACAGGGGGCCCCAGGATCTCTTATTGCCCGGGGCCCCATTAGTTGTCAGTCCGCCCCTGGATGTTGGCCACTTCAATGTCTACAGGGTCCCAGGATTGGTTTATTTATTTTCTTTTCTCCCACCCCCTCCCCCCTTTTTTTTGGGGGGGGGGCGCAGGACACTGGGATGACCTAGGCGATCCGCTAGGGCGAGCACCATGGCTCTGTTCGTCTCTTTTGGCCCTAGGTCACCCGGCAATGTGGCCTCTTCCACGACCTCTGGCTTCCTGTTTAGACTCCAGAGTGCACCGGGAACGCCACATATTTTTTTGGCAGTTTTCCACCCCCATTCCCTTCCCCTATTTCTGTTAATTTATTTTTTATTTTTTATTGTACGCACGTGTACCTGGGCCACTAACGCTGTTGTTTCTGCTGACTCAGCTGATTCTCCTTATTTGACCGTCTGGATTGTCTATTTATCCCCTCCCCTCTTTTTATTTGTTGTTTTCCTTATGGTTGGATGTCCTCGTGATATATATTGATGTTTTCTCTGCTGACTCCTTATGTGTTCCTTTACTGCTGAGTTATTTTTGGCCCTGTGCGGCCGTCCTATATATTGTATGTCTTATTGCTGATGCCTTTTCAAAATAAAAAAATTTTGAATAAAAAAAAAGAAAGAAATTTCGAATCGATTTGATAGTTGTTGATATCCATTTGATAGTTCCTTTCAAATTCGATAGTAAATATCAATTATTCAAATTCATCTTTTATGATGATGACTAGGGATGAACCGAACACTCCCCGAGTTCGGTTCGAGCCCGAACCCAAACTTCCCATTTGTTCGGGACCGAACCCGAACCCCCATGCAAGTCAATGGGGCTGAAAATTCGTTTTTTTAGAGTGCCCTCTAGACATGTGCACAGCACAAAATTTCATTTTGAACTAATGGATTAGTCCTAAAATGCAATTTATTTAGTTGCTAAAGAAATTCGTTTTCAGTTCTTTAGTATGAAAACTAATTTCATTCATCCGAAAACCAGTGGATACAATTACTATTGTAGTGGCTCCTCAGAGGGCTGAGATCGCTGCTTGTTACAGTATCACTCACTCTCAGCACAATGTAGGCCATATTACATAGTTGGTGCTAACTTAACCAGAGCTGTTGTAAACTTCCCAGAGCCATTATAGCCTATGGAGTTTTGAGTTTACAACAGCTCTGGTTAAGTTAGCACCAACATTGTAATACTGCCCCGTGTCAGGCAAAGCTGTTAACTGACTGCTGCTCATCACAGTGCTCAGAGTTTCAGTAAAACTAGTAAATAATATTTTTATATATAAGAGGTTAGAACAATATTATTCCTTGTTTTACTGAAACTCTGAGCACTGTTACAGTCAGTTACTGTAACAGCTGAGCCTAATACAGTGTACTGAGAGAGAATGTAACAAGCAGCCGATCTCAGCACTCACAGCCTCTGGATTTAAAGGGCTACAAAAAAAAAGGCTCCTCTCTGTATAATGTTTAGAACATCCTCCTGCATTAATTAATACCCCTCTCTGTATAATATATAGAACATCCTCCTGAATTAATTAATGTCCCTCTCTGTATAGAACATCCTCCTCAATTTATACCTTTCTCTGTATAATGTATATAACATCCCCCTGCATTAATACCCCTCTCTGTATAATGTATAGAACATCCTCCTGAATTAATTAATCCTACTGCATTGGCATGCGGGGGGTGCAGAACTTCGGCTGTTGGGATGTTGCGCTCTTCATTGCTGGTCTCCTTCACTCATCAATGTAATATCACAAAAAGGACTGAAACTAAAATGTAGTGTATTTTATTTTAGTTTCTTTCGTTTTTTGTACTGAGCAGTTTCGTTTCTCTTGAGTCATACGAATACTAAATTATCCCGAAATTCGGACTAAATCATTTTAGTACTAAAACGAATGCACATGTCTAGTGCCCTCCAAGAGGGCATATATGCTACATATTTGCCATAAAAGGTGTATGGGGGTCCGGGTAGTGCCCTGGGGGACAGGAAACAAGGACAAAAAGTTAAAAAAAAAACGTTTTTAAAGGGACAGTGAGTTTTCCATGAAATAAGGGTTAAAAATAAAAACGAAAAATTCCTTCAAATATCGTGCCTAGGAGGTCCCCATAACCTGCCCGTGAAGTGGCGGATTTCTAGGATGTATAGAAACACTTAAAAACAAAAAAATGACGTTTCATACGACGGTAAATGCTTTTCCTTTAATCTATCCATAAACAACTGCTTGGGGCGGCAGCCTGTATGAAAAGACATTTTAGGACGCGCAGAAAAAGTTTAGTGTTTTTTTGGGCAAAATTATTGTGAAACTTATGCAGGCTTTGGATGAAAGTAACAATAGGTGCTTTAAAATTGGGCTTTTAGCGTCGGCAACAGTGCCGTCATACCGTAACCCCTCTTCAGGATATGAATCTGATACAGGCGTCAATGACAGTGCACCCAGATATTGTGCCTTTAGTGCCAGGCATGCAAGTACTATCATACAGTAACCCCTCTGTGGTATTGTGGAAGAGTGCCGGGGTGGACCATGTGGTCCTATATTGAAAAGTTTTTTATCTGTTAATGGGCGTCAGTGCACCCAGATATTGTGCCTTTAATGCCAGGCCATCAAGTATCATCATACAGTAACCCCTCTGTGGTATTGTGGAAGAGTGCAGGGGTGGACCATGTGGTCCTATATTGAAAAGTTTTTTGTTTTTTTAATGGGCGTCAGTGCAGCCAGATATTGTGCCTTTCATGGCAGCAAGTGCCTTCACACCGTAACCCTTTTGTGGTATTGTGGAAGAGTTCAGTGCTGGAGGTTTTGTGAATGCAGAAGAGGACATCCCCTATCTATTCCATTACTTCAGCATCAGGGGATTGATAGCTGCTGATCCAGGACTGATTCATTTTTATAAATGTCAGCCAGTCTACAGAGTTGGTGGACAGACGCACTCTTTTGTCTGTGACAAAACCTCCAGCGGCACTGAACGTCCTTCCGGAAAGCACGCTAGATGAAGGGCAACCTAGTAGCTGCATAGCATATTGGCTAAGTTCTGGCCAGTGATCCAATCTCAACACCCAGTAAGCCAGTGGATCATCTGCTGGAAAGGTATCCAGGTCTGCCCTTGCCCCTAGGTAGTCCTGCACCATATGGTGAAGACGCTGGCAATGGGTGCCTACATTTGAGGTCCCTGGGCGTCGAGGACTAAAAAAATTAAAAAATGCATCAGTCAAGCGGCCCTGGCCTTCACCGCTATTCCTCTGATCACCTGCAGCCTCAGAAGCACGTGTATCAGCACTTGGTAATCTAACAGTGCCTGGAAAGGTGTTACACAAGTTTCGCTTTAGAGCATTATCAAGTTTTGTCATCCTGTGCTCCCTCTGTGCGAGCAGGATGAGCTCTGCAACTTTCCCCTTGTATCGTGGATCAAGAAGGGTTGCCATGAAACAGCAGGGAATTGTGGGATCCGTAGTCACTGTCCGAGTCTAGGATAGTGCGGCTGCTAAGCCCTGCGTCTCCTGTTGCGACGCGCGTAGTGTCCGTGAGGACTGGTGGCAGCGTTACTAATAGAATAAGAAAGTGAGCTCCGGGATTGTGAGAGACGTAGGTAGTATGCGTTTCAGGAGAAGACTTGTACTGCGTTGCAATCCTGGGATCAGTATATCGCGCGCTACGTGCCTGTTGTGAGAGAAAGTGTGGCCAGGACGGGTAGATAAGTGCGCGTAATTATCTGGGTCTAGGATAGATAGATAGTGCGCGGCTTAACCTGGCGTCTT
The DNA here is from genome assembly GCA_009667805.1 of Leptobrachium leishanense. Classification (NCBI taxonomy): domain Eukaryota; kingdom Metazoa; phylum Chordata; class Amphibia; order Anura; family Megophryidae; genus Leptobrachium; species Leptobrachium leishanense. The sequence goes on from CM019066.1 coordinate 91,586,689, forward strand.
TGAGCAGCAGCACGCGTAGTTGGTCGTGACAGAGTGCACCTACAACAATGCTCCACTAGGCAGAACAGATGCACAACAGCAGGCTCCCTGGTCACTCTAGAGATGGGAGACCAGAGAATGCTGCCCTCTCCCCAAAAAATATGGGAGACGCATTGTCTTCTCTTTCAGGAGACAGACATAAAGGATCTCTTGTATATTTCATATGAAAATCAAGCTTTAGTTGGTTTGGAAAATGAGAGAAGGAACTGGAGAATCAATATGAGAACGGCCCCATGAGATCAAAATGTATAAATCCTTGGACATTAGCAAGATATTCACCAGCTCTGGAACAGGAAACCCAAAGGAGGCAGTGCTTCTAATTATGTTCTGTTTGGTCTAGATTGTTCTCTTCTCCTACCAATTCTCCTGAGTTTCACCTTTAGTGAATAGACCTGATAGTGTTGCATCATCAGCTCCACACTTGCTGGTGTAGGAAATGATAAGGTGAGTTAGGACTGTGATCAAATACCTGGAAGAGTTTAGACTTAACTCATTAGATTCAGAAGTGAGGCTTCGAATGATAAACAGGCAGGGTTATTCAGAGAAAAGTGAAGCTCTGGAGAACATTCGGAGAAGTGAAAATTCTAGGTCAAAATAGCCAAACCAGAAAAATTCTCCCATTTATCTCCCTTTCCAAATCAGCTATTTTGACCTAGAATTTTCACTTCTCCAAAAGTTCTCCAGAGTTTCACCTTTCTCTGAATAACCCTGTATGTGTGTGCTGGATGAGGGAGAACATCATAATAAAATTCTATTGTAACCAAAATCTACATGGAATTTCTTTGTCACCTTGCGGGTACGATGTCACTTCTTACCATTTTTACAAATACCTAATTTGATATAATTTAAAACGTAACAATGTAAACATTTATATTCAGTATTATTTAATATAAATTTCCATTAAAAACAATAGTTTTGTCACAGAAAGTATTTGGAAATGAAGATCTCTATTTTGGGCAATGTCAATCAGAGGAATAAGAGGGAACCTTTGGGTGTTTTATTTTTCTTTATTTACCCGTTTAAGAGAACCTGCCTGTGACTACAAACCATTAAAATAAACCCTGGGACATTGCAAATTTACGGTTCAGCTGAAGGACATCAGCTTAGTGTCAGCTTTATGGCCTGGTATGGTATTGAGACATCAAATATCTCCAGGCATTAAGTCAATACATTACTTTTTTTAGTTTTGGTTAAAAAAAAGAGAGAGGTCTACTGCAAAGCAAAGAAAGGTAACAGCTTAGAAAATATCCCTTTTCATATGCCATCATATGCCTTGTTTCTGAACAACATTCCAGTGTACTTACATTATTAAGAATCTTTTTTATCATCATTTATATCCACCAACTGCCTCTGCAATAAGGAATGGTGAATAAATCTATAGAGGTTATTCAAAGAGCCCGAACTTGACACCGAATTGCACTGAATGGTGAATGTCACCTTACAGTTCAATTTTGTAGCAGTTCGGCTATTCAGAGAGCTGTTAATTCGCCAAATACTGAGGAAATGACAGTGAAATACGGTGCAGTTCACCGCATATTCGATGATCTTCGGCATTGAATTTGTCCCATAGAGCAGTAAATCTGATCAGAGAACGCCAAACTGCACCAAAATGCCCTGATTTTCGGTGTTTCAGTTCAGACAGATATAAACAGGCGAATTCCATAGGATTCAATGTAAAAAATATCAGCGTTTTTATTCACCCATTTATTCTTTTCAGTTTCAGCAAAAACCCTTTACTTTTCAGAATTTTTGGGGTATTTTTCTGGATTTTTTTTCGGGCGAAATATTTTTTTTAATGGCAGTTTTTTTATTCTGTAACAGACCTTTATATTATTTCTTATAGGACCTTTTTTTATTATTTCCACACATGTTCATGTATTTTTATTGCTTTAAAAAACACCTTTTAAAAATAGAAGAGTTCTGTTTTTTCTGTTCTGCAGTTCGGTGGTGGCTATCAGTTCGGCGGGTTAATCGTCTGTCTTCGGTGGCATTCGGCAGTCTGTTTGGCTGCATTCTGCGGTCTGTTTGCTGTCTTTTGACGTTCTTTTGGGGACTCCATGTTCGGTGCACTTCAGGGACACTGTAGGGAATAGTGAATTCACTGCAGGGTTGCCAAACTGGAATAGCCGAATTGCACCGAAGTGCGCCGAACGAAAGATCAACGTAATTTCCCTGTCTTTGAATAGCCCTTTAATAGATTACAAACAAAAAAACATAGGAACCAGAGACAAGAGGTCTAAGGCTAATGTCAGACGAACGCAGTCTGAGCGCGTCTGCGTGAGTGCATAACGGATGTACGTACTGATGGAAGATACTGTAGACACCACACAGTCTGTTTTTTTTTAACGGATGTAGAAAAAAAAAGGGAAATATGTGAATCAAAATTAATTAAAATTAAATGACAGGTACAGTCAGCCAGACCAAAAAAAACGTGAGCATCAACGTGATGGACATCACAAATGCGCTGCATCTGACGTTGCGTCATCACGCACACAGGATGCTATGTGGACGCGGCGCACTCTGGGCGTCCGTCATAGCACTTTTACATCAAGGCCTAAATGGCGTCTGTTTCCACCTGCGTAGTGAGTGCGCACGAACTTCGTGTGTTGGTCTCCAGTGATGAGCCGAACACACCCGAGTTCGGGTTCGAACACACCCAAATGTTCGAATCCGAATCCGAACCCGAACCCAACACAAGTCAATGGGGCGGAAAATTCGGTTTTTAGAGTGCCCTCCAAGAGGGAATATATGCTAGATATTTTCCATAAAAGGTGTATGGGGGTCCGGGTAGTGCCCTGGGGGACAGGAAACAAGGACAAAAAGTTAAAAAAAGAACGTTTTTAAAGGGAGAGAGAGTTTTCTATGAAATAAGGGTTAAAAATAAAAATGAAAAATTCCTTCAAATATCGTGCCTAGGAGGTCCCCATAACCTGCCCGTGAAGTGGCGGATTTCTAGCCACGTGTATAGAAACACTTGAAAACAAAAAAATTACGTTTCAAATGACGGTAAATGCTTTTCCTTTCATCTATCCATAAACAACTGCTTGGGGCGGCAGTCTGTATGAAAAGAGGAGACATTTTTGAACACGTAGAAAAAGTTTAGTGATTTTTTGGCTAAATTATTGTGAAACTTATGCAGGCTTTGGATGAAAGTAACAATAGGTGCTTTAGAATTGGGCCTTTAGCGTCGGCAACAGTGCCGTCACACTGTAACCCCTCTGAGGATATGAATCTGATACAGGCGTCAGTGGCAGTGCACCCAAATATTGTGCTTTTGGTGCCAGGCCTGCAAGTACTATCATACAGTATCCCCTCTGTAGTATTGTGGAAGAATGCAGGGGTGGACCATGTGGTCTTATATTAAGAAGATATGAATCTGGAAAAGGAGTCAGTGCACCCAGATATAGTGCTTTTGGTGCAAGACTGCCAGCAAGTACTATTATCATACAGTAACCCCTCTGTAGTATTGTGGAAGAGTGCAGGGTTGGACCCTGCTGTTCAAAAAAATAAAATGATATAAATCTGGCACAGGCGTCAGTGCAGCCAAATATTGTGCCTTTTATGGCAGCAAGTGCATTCACACCGTAACCCTTTTGTGGTATTGTGGAAGAGATCAGTGCTGGAGGTTTTGTGAATGCAGAAGACATCCCCGATCTATTCCGTTACGTCAGCATCAGGGGGTTGATAACTGCTGATCCAGGACTGATTCATTTTTATAAATGTCAGCCGGTCTACAGAGTCGGTGGACAGACGCACTCTTTTGTCTGTGACCAAACCTCCAGCAGCACTGAACGTCCTTTCAGAAAGCACGCTGGATGAAGGGCAACCTAGTAGCTGCATAGCATATTGGCTAAGTTCTGGCCAGTGATCCAATCTCAACACCCAGTAAGCCAGTGGATCATCTACTGGAAAGGTATTCAGGTCTGCCCTTGCCCCTAGGTAGTCCTGCACCAAATGGTGAAGACGCTGGCAATGGGTGCCTACATTTGACGTCCCTGGGCATCGTGGACTAAAAAAATTTAAAAATGCATCAATCAAGCGGCCCTGGCCTTCACCACTATTCCTCTGATCATCCGCAGCCTCAGAAGCACGTGTGTCATCACTTGGTAAACTACCAGTGCCTGGAAAGGTGTTACACAAGTGTCGCTTTAGAGCGTCCTCAAGTTTTTTCATCCTGTGCTCCCTCTGTGCGGGCAGGATGAGCTCTGCAACTTTCCCCTTGTATCGTGGATCAAGAAGGGTTGCCAACCAGTAATGATCCCTCTCCTTGATAGCATAATCCTGGGGTCCTTTAGCAGGCTTTGCATCATAAGGGAGCCCATGCAGCGTAGGTTGGAGGTGGCATTAGCTTCCGAGTCTTCCTGGTCAGTGAGGATGACTGTATCGTGCACTTCCTCCTCCCAGCCACGCACTAGCCCTTGTGTTTCTGGGCACACGAAACCCTCCCTTGAGGAATCCCCACCTTCAATGCCCCCATTACTTAAATATTCCTCCTCCTCCTCATCCTCCCCCTGTCTGATCTGAGTAGGACCTGCTGGAATGCAGTCTGCTTAAAGACTGGGGCCTTGAGAGCTAGGGAAGGCCTCCTCTTCCTCCCGCTGCTTTGCCTCTAGAGCCACATCTATAATTCCCCGCAGAGTGTGCTCCAGCAGGAACACTAAAGGAATTGTGTCACTGATGCATGCACTGTCCCTGTTCACCATCCTCGTTGCCTCCTCAAATGGTGACAGTACAATGCATGCATCCTTCATCATCAGCCACTGCGGGGGGGGGGAAAAAACAAGTTGACCTGAACCTGTCCTTGTGCCATACTCACACAGGTACTCGTTGATGGCCCTCTGCTGCTTGTGCAGACTCTCCAGCATTGCTAATGTCGAGTTCCACCTGGTGGGCATGTCACAGATCAGACGGTTTGTGGGAAGGTGGAATTCTCTTTGAATTTCTGCCAGGCGAACGCTTGCTGGGAATGACCATCTGAAGTGGCTGCAGACATTTCTGGCCTGGCTGAGAAGCTCTGGCAGCCCTGGGTACTTGGTTAGGAAATGCTGTACCACTAGATTTAGGACGTGTGCTAGGCATGGTAAATGTGTCAATTTACCTTTGCGTAGGGCGAAGAGAAGATTGCTGCCATTATTGCAGACGATCATTCCCAGCTCAAGCTGGCGTGGTGTTAACCATCTCTGCACCTGCCCCTGCAGAGCTGACAGAATTTCTGGCCCGGTGTGGCTCCTGTCCCCTAAACAAACCAGCTCAAGCACAGTATGGCATCTTTTTGCTAGAGCCATTGCGTAGCCCCTGCCACACGTCGGTTTAACTGCCACTTCGCCAGAGACCGAGACGGAGGAGGAGGAGGAAGAGGTGGTAGTAGAGCAGACAGACCTCATACAAGCAGCATTCTGGAGGCGTGGTGGATGAACAAGCTCCAGCACAGAGCCCCGTCTTGGATCCCTCCCAGCTGCAATCAGAGTTACCCAGTGTGCCGTGAAGGAAATGTAATGACCCTGTCCATGCTTGCTGGACCACGTATCTAAAGTCACATGCACCTTGTTGCTGACTGCCTTTCCCAATGACTGGATAATGATAGGTAGTTTTTTAATTTTTGCATTAGTGTGAAATCCCCCCCTCCTTTTTCCAGCACGGTGTCTGTTCAATTTCGTTTCCTCTCGAGGCTAGTCATCGAGGTGATGGAAATAGATATCCTGTGTTAATTTAGAATGCCCGCGAAATCTTTGTTACATGATGTAGAAATGTATCTGCTCTGATTGGTTGTTGTATCACATTCCTATGTTGGGAGTGAAAACTGCAGGAAGTTTTTATATAACGAACATTTCTATTGGATGTTGAAACAATAAACGAATCTGACAGACCACGGACTGATCAGATGATAATCTGCCATATCTCGGTGTGGTTGAGTCTATCGTCTCCTCTGATCAGAGTCGCGCAGCGCCTTACTTCGATTTTGATATATAAGAAGAAACTTGAAAAAGGTTTATGGTAATTATAATGGAAAATAGAACTTTACAGATAACATTGTCTTCCACGTGCTGGTTTAGTGCTGGAATGGCCTTGCGTGAAAAGTAATGGCGTTTTGGAACCTGACATTGTGGTACAGCACATTCAGCAAATTCACGGAAGGGAGCAGAGTCCACCAGCTGGAAAGGCAGCAGCTGCAATGCGAGTAATTTTGCTAAGCTGGCATTTAGATGCTGTGCTTGGGGATGGTTGTGACTATATTTTTTCTTACGCTGCTGCAGCTGCGGCAACGTAATCTGACTGCGTAAATGTTCAACTGATGGGATGATGTCACATTGTGAGGAAGGAGCTGGTACATCCATTACTGTAGTATCATCCCTGTAAGTGGAGGTTGTAGGCAATGACATGGAAGGACATACAGTGTGGGTAGAGACAGATGAGGAGGAGTAGGACCTACTCAAAGATTTGCACCATCGGGATGTGTGGCAGGAGGTCATATGTCGCCACAAGCACGTGGTACCCAAGTGTCCGGTGTCTTTCCCACGCTTAAGCCTCATCTGACATAGATTACAAATAGCAACAGTGGGGTCTGCAGCACATTTCTTGAAGAACTCCCAGCAGACAGCAGAGTTCCTGCGTGTGTGCTTTGAGACAACAGCGCTCTGCACCGGAGCAGCTCTGACATGTGATGCCTTGGACTGGCTAGTGCTACGGTTGTCATAGAGGATGTTGTGCCTCAGGTATGCTGTGCCTCCTCCTCCCCCTCTTCCTCACTTGATTCCTCTGTTTGATCAGGCACCCAGGTGGAGTCAGTGACCTCATCATCATTGTCATTCTCATCCCCTGTCTCCTCGTCACTGGAGCCAACTTGGCAGTATGCTGCAGCTGCTGGGGCAACATGAGTGACAGTTATTTGTGTGTCATCACTGGCACCCCCTTCCTCTAGGTTGATTATACTCCCTTCCTCAACCTCAGAGATTGAATCAGAGCACTGTACTTGCTGCGCATCCTCAAGCAGCATGTCACTGTCATTGTAGTCAAACAATTCAGCTGACTCCTCCGTGTGTGATAGTGAGGCTACGGCAGGAGTAGCTGTGGACATGGAGGCTGCATTAGATGCTTTGGCAGCTGAGATGGACTGTAAAGCACTACAAGCCTGGCTGGCAGAGGACTCGGAGGATGAGGATGGACTGGTTAGCCAATCCACCAAATCCTCTGTATGTTGCTGCTGCTTAAGACTAGGGATGAGCCGAACACCCCCCGAGTTTGGTTCGAGCCCGAACCCGAACTTCCCATTCGTTCGGGACCGAACCCGAACCTGAACCCGAACTCCCATGCAAGTCAATGGGGCTGAAAATTCGTTTTTTTAGAGTGCCCTCCAAGAGGGCATATATGCTACATATTTGCCATAAAAGGTGTATGGGGGTCCGGGTAGTGCCCTGGGGGACAGGAAACAAGGACAAAAAGTTTTAAAAAAACGTTTTTAAAGGGACAGTGAGTTTTCCATGAAATAAGGGTTAAAAATAAAAACGAAAAATTCCTTCAAATATCGTGCCTAGGAGGTCCCCATAACCTGCCCGTGAAGTGGCGGATTTCTAGGATGTATAGAAACACTTTTCATATGACGTTTCATATGACGGTAAATGTTTTTCCTTTAATCTATCCATAAACAACTGCTTGGGGCGGCAGCCTGTATGAAAAGACATTTTAGGACGCGCAGAAAAAGTTTAGTGTTTTTTTGGGCTAAATTATTGTGAAACTTATGCAGGCTTTGGATGAAAGTAACAATAGGTGCTTTAAAATTGGGCTTTTAACGTCGGCAACAGTGCCGTCACACCGTAACCCCTCTGAGGATATGAATCTGATACAGGCGTCAATGGCAGTGCACCCAAATATTGTGCCTTTAGTGCCAGGCATGCAAGTACTATCATACAGTAACCCCTCTGTGGTATTGTGGAAGAGTGCCGGGGTGGACCATGTGGTCCTTTATTGAAAAGTTTTTGATCTGGTAATGGGCGTCAGTGCACCCAGATATTGTGCCTTTGGTGCCAGGCCAGCAAGTATCATCATACAGTAACCCCTCTGTGGTATTGTGGAAGAGTGCCGGGGTGGACCATGTGGTCCTTTATTGAAAAGTTTTTGATCTGGTAATGGGCGTCAGTGCACCCAGATATTGTGCCTTTGGTGCCAGGCCAGCAAGTATCATCATACAGACAGTAACCCCTCTGTGGTATTGTGGAAGAGTGCCGGGGTGGACCATGTGGTCCTATATTGAAATTTTTTTTTTTTATTTTTTTAATGGGTGTCAGTGCAGCCAGATATTGTGCCTTTCATGGCAGCAAGTGCCTTCACACCGTAACCCTTTTGTGGTATTGTGGAAGAGTTCGGTGCTGGAGGTTTTGTGAATGCAGAAGAGGACATCCCCTATCTATTCCATTACTTCAGTATCAGGGGATTGATAGCTGCTGATCCAGGACACAGCACATTCAGCAAATTCACGGAAGGGAGCAGAGTCCACCAGCTGGAAAGGCAGCAGCTGCAATGCGAGTAATTTTGCTAAGCTGGCATTTAGATGCTGTGCTTGGGGATGGTTAGGACTATATTTTTTCTTTCGCTGCAGCAGCTGCGGCAACGTAATCTGACTGCGTAAATCTTCAGCTACTGGGATGATGTCACATTCTGAGGAAGGACCTGCTGGTACATCCATTACTGTAGCATCATCCCTGTCGGTGGAGGTTGTAGGCAATTGCATGGCAGGACATACAGTGTGGGTAGAGACAGATGAGGAGGAGGAGGACCTACGCAAAGTTTTGCCCCAACAGGATGTGTGGCACTTGTTCATATGTCGCCTCAAGCACGTGGTACCCAAGTGTCCAGTGTTTATACCACGCTTCAGCCTCCTCTGACATAGATTACAAATAGCAACGGTGGGGTCTGCTGCACAGTTCTTAAAGAACTCCCAGACAGCAGATTTCCTGCATGTGTTCTTTGAGACAACAGCGCTCTGCACCGGAACAGCTCTGACATGTGATGCCTTGGACTGGCTAGTGCTACGGTTGGTCACAGAAGATGTTGTGTCTCGTGTTTGCTGTGCCTCCTCCACATCCTCCTCCCCCTCTTCCTCACTTGATTCCTCAGTTCGATCTGGCACCCAGGTGGAGTCAGTGACCTCATCATCATCAACGTCATCTTCACCCCCTATCTCCTCGTCACTGGAGCCAACTTGGCAGTATGCTGCAGCTGCTGGGGCAACATGAGTACCAGTTATTTGTGTGTCATCACTGGCACCCCCTTCCTCTAGGTTGATTATACTCCCTTGCTCAACCTCAGAGATTGAATCAGAGCACTGTACTTGCTGCGCATCCTCAAGCAGCATGTCACTCTCATTGTAGTCAAACAATTCAGCTGACTCCTCCGTGTGTGATAGCAAGGCTATGGCAGGAGTAGCTGTGGACATGGAGGCTGCATTAGATGCTTTGGCAGCTGAGGTGGACTGTAAAGCACCAGAAGCCTGGCTGGCAGAGGACTCGGAGGATGAGGATGGCCTGGTTAGCCAATCCACCATGTCCTCTGTATGTTGCTACTGCTTAAGACGGCCAGCACCAGCTAGAAAGGGCAAGCGTGCCCCTGCAGAGGATGCACCACGTCCACCACGAGCACGACCAGAGACACAGCCTCCCGACACAGGTACTGCTTGCCCTCTTATCTGTGGCTGGGAGCGTCTGCCTGTCCTTTTTGTTCTTTCAGACATGGTGAGTGATATATAGATTAATATATACAGAACTCTGATTCAACTCTGGTATAAAGATTTAAATAACTCTGGTATAACTCAGTGAGACACACTGATAGCTGGCAGCCAGTGAAAAGAGAAAGATCACCTTAATTCACAAATGTTTTAAATAAATTAGAGAGCCCCAAAATACAGCGTGGTTCTCGTATGTATGACGAGACACAGATCACCTTAATTCCCAAGTGTTTTAAAGAAATTAGTGAGCCCCAAAAAAAATTGCTGGCTGTGTGACGACGAGAAACAGAAGATCACCTTAATTCCCAAGCGTTTTAAAGAAATTAGTGAGCCCCAAAATACAGCGTGGTACTGTATGTATGATGAGACACAGATCACCTTAATTCCCAAGTGTTTTAAAGAAATTAGTGAGCCCCAAAAAAAATTGCTGGCTGTGTGACGAGACATAGAAGATCACCTTAATTCCCAAGTGTTTTAAAGAAATTAGTGAGCCCCAAAAAGATTTCCTGGCACAGTGACAAGACCCAGAAAATCACCTAAATTCACAAATGTTTTAAATAAAGTTGTAAACCCCAAAAAAACTTGCTGGCACAGTGACAAGACACACATCACCTAAATTCCCTGATATTTGGTCTAAATGAGACCCCCTAGTAGCGTGGCAGACCGGCAGTAACAACACACACAACTATCTTCTTTGAAATCTCCTCTGAAATGCGTGCAGAAGCGGCGCGTTGAAACCTTATATAGTGTGCTGCGGGACTTAGCTCTGTGAGCCCATGATTGGGCAAAATTTGCCCAATCAGGACTCTGAGCGGTGATTGACATAGTGTTCAACCAGTCTTGCACCAGACATGTGGTCAGGTGCAAGGCTGTAGCCAATTACGAGCTTCAGGCAGTGGGAAAATGCATTGTGGTCCATTGTGGTCGAACACCCGGAAATGTTCGGGGTTCGCGATCCGACCGAACAGGCTAAGTTCGGGTCGAACCCCGAACCATCCGAACCCGAACAGCTCATCCCTACTTAAGACGGCCAGCACCAGTTGGAAAGGACAAGCGTGCCCCTGCAGAGGATGCACCACGTCCACCACGACCAGAGGCACAGCCTCCCGACACAGGGGCTGCTTGCCCTCTTATCTGTGTTTGGGAGTGTCTGCCTGTCCTTTTTGTTCTTTCAGACATGGTGAGTGATATATAGATTAAATATATACAGAACTCTGATTCAACTCTGCTATAAAGATTTACAGAACTCTGGTATAACTTAGTGAGACACCCTGATAGCTGGCAGCCAGTGACAAGACACCGATTACTATTCCCTCCTATAAATCAGTGAGACCCCCGTGATGGGTGGCAGTGAGAAGCCACAGATTACATGTCTCAGAAACCTCCTATAAATCAGTGAGACCCCCTGATGGGTGGCAGCCAGTGAGAACACACGGATTATAACAATTCCCAAATATTTTGTAGAAATTAGTGACCCCCAAAATACTTGCTGGCTGTGACAAGACGCAGATCACCTCAATTCCCAAATGTTTTGTAGAAATTTGTGAGACCCCCAAAATACTTGCTGGCACCAGTGACAAGACACAGATCACCTCATTTCCCAAATGTTTTGTAGAAATTTGTGAGACCCCCAAAATACTTGCTGGCAGCCAGTGACAAGACACAGATCACCTCAATTCCCAAATGTTTTGTAGAAATTTGTGAGACCCCCCTAAAAAATTTTTTCTGGCACTAGTGACAAGACACAGATCACCTAAATTCCCAAATGTTTTGTAGAAATGAGGCCCCCCAGACCCCCCCAGTAGCGTGGCAGACCGGCAGTAAGAACACACAACAACAATCTGCTCTGAAATCTCCTCTCATATGCACGGTGAAGCCGTGCGTGGAAACCTTAGTGTGCTGCGGGACTTAGCTCTGTGAGCCCATGATTGGGCAGAATTTGCCCAATCAGGACTCTGAGCCGTGATTGGCATACTGTTGAACCTGTCTTGCACCAGACCTGTGGTCAGGTGCAAGGCTGTAGCCAATTATGAGCTTCAGGCCAGTGGGAAAATGCATTGTGGTCCATTGTGATGCATTGTGGTCGAACATGCGCCGAACACCCGGAAATGTTCAGAGTTCGCAAGCAGACCGAACAGGCTAAGTTCGGTCCGAACTCCGAACCGTCCGAACCGAACAGCTCATCCCTATTGGTCTCTATTGGTCGCAAATCAATGCTACGACAGACGTTAAACTGTACGGCGACACGGACATGATGACTAAGTTCATCTGACGTTAGCCTAAAGTGCCCTTCTGCTAACAGCTTACTTTTCAGAGGAGGTGGGGTGGAGGAGAATAAGAGGAGCAACAACTCACTACTGGTACAAGCATTTGTGTTTGTTTTACTACCATGCCGTCATCGTTTCAATCTATGAAACCTATAATGTTGCAGGAAGGGTAGGTGAGGAGAGTGATTAGTCAGGAATCTGATACGCTAATCTGCATAAAGTGAATTTTGACAGATTTAATGAAGGTTATAGGAGAGTATGATAGGGCATTCTAGGTCATTCCACAGGACATGTATATTAATGTTTGTAAGCATGCATGAATTCAGATGGGTTTAGGTCTTTTAAAATGATTTAAACATTGCAAGTATCATAAAAAACAAGGATAATCAAAATTGAATTAATAAGAAGTAGCAAAGATAGACCCACCTTCACCAGTCCTTGAGATTTCAAAATTATATAAGAACTAAAAGGGTTATTCAAAGAGAATCGAAAAGTCACCGCAAGTTCGGTGACTTTTCGTTCAATTCAGCGCGATTTGGTGATTCCATTTCGGCGACCCTGCGGTGTATTCATCAAGCACCACAGGGCCGTCGTAGTGCAGTGAAAAGGCACCGCAAACCCGCCGAACACTCACTGCAAAACCCAGGCGAATGCACACCAAAACCCGCAAAAATATCTGGATTAACCCCGCCGAACACGCCGGAGAAACCCTAGCAGGAGCCGATCGCAGAGCAGCCACCGGAAAAAGCCGACACCGCAGACGAATGGAGTGAACAAAAAAAACCAGTATGCTTGAATGTTTGAAAAGTGAAACGCTGTTTGCAAAGAAACTACAGAACGAAAATGTCTAAAATTAACATATAAGATACAATGAATGATAATAAAAAGGGCTGTTACAGAAAATAGAAAAAACGATTTAAGAAAAAAAGTTTTTGCAAAATAATCTCGAAAAATGCCTAAAAGATCCTAAAAAATCTAAAAATAAAGAAACTTTTTACTGCAGAATATAATAAATGGTTTATTAGATATTGAATTAAAACAGGAACATTTTTAACATTGCAGCCTATTGGATTCTCCTGAATAAACCTGTCAAATGAAACCACCGAATGGCAGGGCATTTCAGCAAATTTTCACTGCTGGTTTGTGTTCTCTGAATAGACAAAGCATTGCTTCTCTATGGGGAATTCACTGCCTTTGAACAGGTAACGAACAGCCACCGTATGTGCAGGCAATTCGCCAACATTTGGCGAACTGCCTGCTCTCTGAATAACCGAATGGCCAGAAAAGCTAACCGTATGCTGAATTTCAACGGTCGGTTACCTTTCGCCAGCAATTTGGATCTCTTTGAATAACCCTGTAAGAGTTCCACCAAGTAAATTGGCTCTAGGAACACAAAATTCATTATGAAAGTGAGCAGTAGGGATTAGCCGAACACCCCCGAGTTTGGTTCGCATTCGAACTCTAACTTTTCAAAAGTTCGAATTCGAACACGAACACGAACTCAATACAAGTCAATGGGACGCAAAGTTCGGTTTTTAGCGTGCCCTCCAAGAGGGAATATATGCAAGATATTTGCCATAAAAGGTGAATGGGGGTCCCGGTAGTACCCTGGGGGACAGGAAACAAGGACAAAAAGTAAAAAAAAAAAGTTTTTTAAAGGGACAGTGAGTTTTCCATGAAATAAGGGTTAAAAATAAAAATGAAAAATTCCTTCAAATATCGTGCCTAGGAGGTCCCCATAACCTGCCCGTGAAGTGGCGGATTTGTAGGATGTATAGAAACATTTAAAAACAATGTCCGGGTCCGGGTAGTGCCCTGGGGGACAGGAAACAAGGACAAAAAGTTTTTAACCCCTTCACTGCTGACAACGTGTGGGACACGTCCTCAGTTACTCCAGCTGTATGCTGAGGAGGACGTGTCCCACACGTCATCAGCTTTGCGGGACCCCCGACAGAGATACTCCCCTCTCTGTCCGGGGTCCCGCGGCGTTCTGACTTCAGCGTCCTCAGAGGAGATGGCCTGGAAGGGAGGGGGGGATCCTTTCGGATCCATCTCCCTCCCGTTCGGGAGGTCCCACAAAAAAAAGCCAGGCACCGCTTAAAAGCCAGGCACCGCAAAGCGTGATGATGTCAGATAGCCGGGGAACCCCTAGCTGCCCGGAATCCCCTGGTGGAGATAGGGGGTTCATTTGAACCCCAATATCTCCAGAACCGTGGCAGCTATGGGGTCATGGAGGGTGTCAATCGAAAGGCCTGAGCATGGCCAGGTATAACATGACCAGGTATAAAGTAAAAAAAAAACAACACATTTTTTTGGTGTGTTATTTTTATTAATGCAGCAATATTGTTCACATTTCAATTATAATGTGAACAATGATGCTGCACTAATGATTTTTTTCTATGGTGTGCGATTGCTAAAAATCACATATTTCCCCCCAAAAAATTTAATAAGTCCCCATTTCTAATTTTTTTACAAGCGCACCCCATAGAAAATATAACTGCAAATGTTCATGTGATAAAAGGTGAAAAAAACACTTTACACTTTAAAATGATATATTATGAATCTGCCGAGTCTGCCGGAAAGAACGATATATAATATGTCTGGGTCGTATAATAAAATGTGGCTTCAAATCGCGTTTAAACATGAGCGAAAGGACTAAAAATTAGCTCAGCACACAGCGGTGAAATGCCTCAGCAGTGAAAGGGTTAAAGGACTAGTGAGTTTTCCATAAAATAAGGGTTAAAAATAAAAACGAAAAATTCCTTCAAATATCGTGCCTAGGAGGTCCCCATTACCTGCCCGTGAAGTGACGGATTTGTAGGATGTATGGAAACATCGCCATCACATACCCACACACGACACCTAGCACTCCCAGTCTGCACACAATGTATCAAATTCATGAGACCTGACTAATTAGAAGCACATGTTATTTCCAAACACTAATTAAACACCTGTTGTTTACGCCGTTTGAGAGCACAGGTCATTTAGAGGTGAGAATTAGACATGTGCATTCGTTTTAGTACTAAAACGATTTAGTCAGAATTTTGGGATAATTTAGTTTTAGTATGACTCAAGAGAAACGAAACTGCTCAGTACAAAAAACGAAAGAAACTAAAATAAAATGCACTACATTTTAGTTTCAGTCCTTTTTGCGATATTACATTGATGAGTGAAGGAGAACAGCAATGAAGAACGCAACATCGCAACATCCGAAGATCTGAATCCTCACATGCCAATGCAGTAGGATGTTCTATACAGAGAGGGGCATTAATTAATGCAGGAGGATGTTCTATACATTATACAGAGAGGGGTATTAATGCAGGAGGATGTTATATACATTATACAGAGAAAGGTATAAATGGAGGAGGATGTTCTATACAGAGAGGGACATTAATTAATTCAGGAGGATGTTCTATATATTATACAGAGAGGGGTATTAATTAATGCAGGTGGATGTTGTATACATTATACAGAGAGGGGTATTAATTAATGCAGGAGGATGTTCTAAACATTAAACAGAGCGGATCCTTTTTTTTCAGCCCTTTAAATCCAGTGGCTGTGAGCGCTGAGATCGGCTGCTTGTTACATTATCTCTCAGTACAATGTATCAGGCTCAGTTGTTACAGTAACTGACTGTAACAGTGCTCAGAGTTTCATTAAAACAAGGAAATAATATTGTTCTAACCTCTTATTTATAAAAATATTATTTACTAGTTTTACTGAAACTCTGAGCACTGGGATGAGCAGCAGTTACTGTAACAGCTTTGCCTGACACGGGGCAGTATTACAATGTTGGTGTTAACTTAACCAGAGCTGTTGTAAACTGAAAACCTCCATTGGCTATAATGGCTCTGGGAAGTTTACAACAGCTCTGGTTATGTTAGCACCAACTATGTAATATGGTCCACATTGTGCTGAGAGTGAGAGATACTGTAACAAGCAGCGATCTCAGCCCTCTGAGGAGCCACTACAATAGTAATTGTATCCATTGGTTTTCGGATGAATGAAATTAGTTTTCATACTAAAGAACTGAAAACGAATTTCTTTAGTAACTAAATAAATTGCATTTTAGGACTAATCCATTAGTTCAAAACGAAATTTTGTGCTGTGCACATGTCTAGTGAGAATCTTTGCACCTAGACATTAGTTTCTAATTCAATATCTAATAAACCGTTGCTTATAATATTCTGCAGTAAAGAGTCTCTCTATTTCTAGATTTTTTTTAGTAATTTTTAAGCATTTTTTATACTTTTTTTTTAAAAAAAAATTTAGAACTCGAGCCGTACACGCCAAAAAGTTCGAAGTTCGCGAACCGAACAGCTCATCCCTAGTCAGCAGAGCCGTGATCTCCTCTTTATTGTAAGTACTGGAGCCCATGTCTGCTGGTGAGGCCAAGAAGACTTACCCAAAGTAGAATCACGGTTAAAACCCTGAAAATTAGTCTACTGAAGCTCATACAAAACGCTAATAAAGCAAAAAGCATGGACTAAGACCTATGTGTCTCTATCATGATCGCTACAAGCAAGAAAGGTTATTACTAGCACTCAAATCTATATTAATCCTACAAGCAAGAGATTGTTGGTCTATTTAATGGCTAGTACAGTTTTAGGCCGACTACCACTCCTGTCATTATTGCAAACACACATCATCAATGCCAAAGTGCTGATTTTTGTCCACGAGGCCACCCCTGTACAAGGCCAATGAACACACTTTAGAGCAGTGTTTATCATCTTTCTCAACTCCAGTCCTCAGGACCCGCTAATAGGCCAGATTTTAAGGATCACTTTTGGGAAATGCAGACTGAATCCTGCAATCACTGAGCCGCTAATTATATCACCTGTGCTGTGCTTCAGTTATCTGGCAAACCTGGGCTGTATTGGGTCCTGAAGACTGGAGTTGAGAAACCCTGCTTTAGAAAAGTTGGAGAAAGTCTAACTCCCATTCTACCCATCAGCGGAACAACAAGGAGAGCAAACTCATATCCACAACCCAATACTAGATACCCAGAGTAGAAAAAATAGATGCAATAAAAATGGTACACTCATCCTGAAAAGGCTAAACACACTGTAAATATTACATGATACAAGTCGCCAAACATACAATACAAAATAGCTGTAAAGAACATACAAGTGTAATTAACATGAAACAACATAATTAATTATGGAATCCCAACCATGAGCTCATGCTTGCAGTCAACTGAAATCTGACGGTCAGTGGCGTGTTGTGCTGTCTAGTGTGGCCACCGCAAGAGTATAGGTACATGTGGACATTACTTGAAGGGGGAAAGAATACACCTCAGTGCTTAAAAATCTGAAGCAACCAATCTCCATATTCACTAGTCACACAGCAAGAAGTGAATAAATCACAACAAAATTCCCCAAAAGTGCCCTATTTATTTCGGACAAATCAGCAAATACAGCAACATTTCAGCCTTCCATTTTTATTTCCTCAGGCTGTTATTACATCATATCAATAACTGTATTTATGTACAAATATATGCACTTCTTGCTTCGATGCACATTAACCCCATAAGGACCACTGACGTACATAGTACATCCTCGGAAAAAGTCCTAGTCTGCCCTTTCCACCAGTGCCTCTTTTTAACCCCTTAGGTGCCAGATCGTGATTCAGTGCCAATCTTGGATGTCAGCCAAGCCTCTGGCGCGATGACGTCAGATAGGCAGTTAACCCCCTAGCTGCCAAGGGGAGATATGGGGGTCTTTTGGCTAGAGGGTCACATTTGGTTTCCAATGATACCAAACATGACCATGTTTGGTGTTATAGTAAAAAAAAATTCTGGTCTTATAATAAAATAGGAATTCAAATCACTTTTAAACATGATGCTTAGTGGCCCCGTTTCAGCGGACAGAATGTACTACTGCCCTAGGAGTCTCCCATTTCTTTATTGCAATTTTTACCGCTGCTAACTTGGCAGTTATCGCTGCACTTCGGTGGTTTCCACCGACATCTGATAACTGCTTTGGCGACTCCAATTTCTGGAAAATACGGTGACCATTCGCTAAATATTGAATTCACCGTATTTTTGGCAAAACTGAATCACCCAAATGAGGGGAAATAGGCCTAAACCCAAAGCACTGAAATTGCACGCAATTTAAGTGCTATATGAATAGACCCTTTAGAACTGAGACACTCCAAGACGTATGCAAAATGCATCTATTTATAGTAACGTATTATATCCCATTGCTATGTGCAACAAATTACACAGTACCCCATCCAGACTATAGGGTGTAAATTATTGATGCACTCACAGTATGCATTTATAATGGTGTGACTAAACTGAAAGGCATTTCATTTCACTTCAAAAGGAAAGTTTCAAACCAGTCTGGCGTTTGCCCTTGAGATGTATTGACATTCTTCAAACTTTTGAGGAAAAAAAATTGTAAAAAAAATGTAATTTGCATACCAAAAACTGAATTTTGCCACGGGCAGCTTTATGTGTCATTTTCAAGGTTGAGATCAATAAAGTAATTAAATGTTATTGTTGGAGATATAAAAAAAAAAAACTTGAAGGTAAGACGGGGCCGGTATACAGTAACATGGATCTCCATAAACTTTCTCAATGTGTGTCAATCTGGTATTAAAATGAACCTATGAATACAAATGTCTGTGACTATTATTCCACATATAGCAAAGCAAATATATTTAAGTCATTGGAATGAGTAACGAAGTAGGAGGCTCACTGGAAAGGAAATAAAAAAGGCTTAAATATTTAATCGCCTCTTTTGGTGAGAAGAAATAAAATTGTACGATTACAATACCGGTACATTTTTTAATGATGACCTATGGAATCCTATTCAAATGTAGTCATAAGACACACTTCCAACTGGCGTGCATTGCAAAAGAAAAAAATGTAAATACTGGTGCTTAAGTCAGATCGTGGATGATCCAGTGCATTGCTTGATGGCATGTGAGAATCCGTTAGCACCAGCAGGAACCCCCCCAAAAGATCCAGATACTCACCTACAATCTGCGGCGAGGACCGCGGCTCCACCCACCTCCTCTGTCTGGCAGGAGCAGGGAGAGACTGGGGGAAAAGTCCCCAGTCTCCCCCTGCAGATCACTACGCCGACCTGCCAGATCTCGTGAGGCGAGATCTTGCAGGTCATCTGACCGGCAGAGGAGAAACTCAATGGAGCCCTATGGACTCCATTGAGTGGATGCATGCGGCGGCACTTAGTGCTGCCGCGTGCATCCCGGGGCTTAGTGCCCAGTAACAATACCGGCAGCTTTTTAAGCACCTGCATTGTAATTTCGTGGAAAAACGGGGATGCTAGGGAGAAAACTGCAGGCGCGTTTTTTTCTCCTTAGCGTCCCCGTTTTACCACGAGGACTGTAATATAGCCCATATTCTATGGAGTTGTTAAGTTAACAACCGCTCTGGTTAAGTTAGCACCAACGTTGCTACGTTGTACAGCTTGGAAAAAAGACGAGACAGAGGAGATATGATAGAAACATTTAAATACGTAAAGGGAATCCACAAGATAGAGGAAGGGAGTATATTTAAAAGGAAACAAAATAGCAAAACAAGAGGACATAGTCTTAGATTAGAGGGGCAAAGGTTTAAAAGTAACATCAGGAAGCATTATTTTACTGAGAGGGTGTTGGATACATGGAACAGTCTTCCAGTAGAAGTGGTAGAGGCCAAAACAGTAATTGAATTTAAGCAAGCATGGGGTAGGCATAAGGCTATGCTAAACAAAAGATAAATCCAGGTTAAGTATCCATGTAATTGGGCAGACTAGATGGGCCGAAAGGTTCTTATCTGCCGACATTTTTCTATGTTTCTATGTTTCTATGTAATACTGCCCCAGGTGTTTAAATGGCAAAAATAGCACTCCGACACTTTAGAAATAAATTACAAAAGTCCTAATCTGACCATTTGTATTTAAATGTATTAGCGGTGTTAACCCCTTCGCTACCAAGCGATTTTCCAAAACACCACTATCGGGAAACATTGTTTTTTTATTACAGTTCAGAGCGCTTTTCAGGATCAGCTGGGAAAAAGTCAGAGACTTTCCCCAGCTGAATTTAAAAAGTGTTAGCACATCAGGAATCATGTGGAGAGTGATAAACGTTAGGGGCATGTTCTGGAGCACAAATGCAAACAAAACTTGTTTGCAACAAATCAATTTAATTTTCAATGATACACCATAGTTCCAGATCACGTTAACACAAGCTCAGGCTGCTGAGCCTGCTGCTGCTGATAATGATCATGCAAACACAATCGTGCTAGTGAAGGGATTAAGCATGTACAGTTTTTAATCATCCAGTTCTTATGTCTGTTCCTAATCTAAATCAATTCAGGGCACTTAATTGGTTTGGAGAATAATTATAACAAACTCCTCAAAAAAATTAAAATATATATATATATATATATATATATATATATATAATTATGAAAATAGAATCAATGCACGTACCTGAGAATGTTGGCACCAATATAAATTCAACTAATTATTGGCTTCATTAAATGTTTTCAAAGACAGCTTATTTTGTATTATTTATATTATTAGTTGAATGACTTGGCAATGGAAAACAGAGTCTATTATTATTATTATTATTATTAACAATGTTGGAGGCCAGGCACCAGTATAAATGCTGATATGGAACAAGATGAACATTTTACTTAATTAAATTTGGTTAAAAAAAACAAGCAAATATGTATTGAAAACAATCAGGTTTATTCAAAGATATCGGAATTGCTGGTGAAAGGTAACCAAACGCTGAAATTCAGCGTACGGTTACCTTTCCTGGCCATTCGGCTATTCAGAGAGCAGGCAGTTCGCCAATTATTGGAAAATTGCCTACACATACGGTGCCTGTTCGAGGGCAGTGAAATCCCCATAGAGAAGCAAGGCTTCGGCTATTCAGAGAACAAAAACCAGCAGTGAAAGGTTGCCGAAATGCCCTGCCATTCGGTGGTTTCATTCGACAGGTTTATTCAGGTAAATCCCATAGGCTTCAATGTTAAAAATATTCCCGTTTTAATTCAATATCTAATAAACCTTTTATTATAATATTCTGCAGTAAAAAGTCTCTATGTTTTTTAGATTTTTTTATAGGATGTTTTAGGCATTTTTTGGGATTTTTTGGAAACATTTTTTTTCCGTTTTTTTCTGTAACAGCCCTTTTTATTATCATTCATTGGATCGTATATGTTAATTTCAGACATTTTCGTTCTGTAGTTTCTTTGCAAACAGCGTTTTACTTTTCAAACATTGAAGCATACTGTTTTTTTTTTCACTCCATTCGTCTGCGGTGTCGGGTTTTTCCAGCGGCTGCTCTCCGGCGTGTTCGGGGGGGTTAATACAGATCTTTTTGCCGGTTCGCACCGAATTGAAGAGAACAAAAAGTCACCGAACGTGCGGTGACTTTTCGATTCTCTTTGAATAACCCTGAATGTATATTATATTTTCAGATGACCTATCAGGGTTATTCAGAGAGAGGTGAAAAGCAGGAGAATGACTGGAGAATGAAAAATTCTAGGTCAAAATAGCCGATTTGGAAAGTGAGATGAATGGGATAATTTTTCTGGTTTGGCTATTTTGACCTAGAATTTCCCATTCTCCAGTCATTCTCCTGGTTTTCACCGGTCTCTCTAAATAACCCTGTATGAGTGAATCCATTTTTACATTACTGTATGTGATTTCATCACCCAGCCAGTTTAGTACATGAAAGAAATTCCCTACATTGAGAGGTGAGTGCTGGAACTATTTGGTATAGTATATAGGGTGTCATTCGAAAGGCCTGAGCATGGCCTTTCGAACGATACCAAACATGACCATTTTCAAAGTAAAAAAAAAAAAATTAAAAAATTAAAATAAATAAAAAATAAATTTTTGTGTGTTGTTTTCATTAATGCAGCAATATTGTTCACATTTCAATTACAATGTAAACAATGATGCTGCATTAATGATTTTTTTCTATGGTGTGCATTTGCTAAAAATCACGTAATTCCCCCCAAAAAATTTAACGAGTCACCATTTCTAATTTTTGTAAAAGCGCGCCCCATAGAAAATATAACCGCAAACGTTCATGTGATAAAATGTGAAAAAAAACACTTTACACGCTGTAAATGATTAAAAATTCTAATTTTATTGCATTTTTTGTTATAATATACAGGCAGGACATGACGTATACATCTAAAAATGATATATTATGAATCTGCCGAGTCTGCCGTAAAGAACGATATATAATATGTCTGGGTCATATAATAAAATGTGGCTTCAAATCGCGTTTAAACATGATGAGCAAAAGCGGTAAAAATGAGCTCAACACACAGCGGTGAAATGCCTCAGCAGTGAAGGGGTTAAATCCCTTCCTGAACAGGAAGGTTAACCCTTTGGTTGTCCTTAAAGGGACCACAACCTGAATAGGGGTGAAACATAGCACCCATCCAGGATCCCAGCCTCGCCAACCTCTACATATCCCCCCCCCTGTCTCAACGCGGAGGCGTTTCAGGTAACAGCGTTCTGGTGCTGTCTCCCAGGCCTATGCTCCACTAGGAAGTTGAACTCCAGGAGGGACAAGAACCACCTGGTCACTCTGGCATTAGTGTGTCAGTGCTGCCTCATCCAGGTCAATGGTTCATGGTCCGACACTAAACGGAACTTCCCGCCCAACAGAAAGTACCTCAGAGAATCCAAGGCCCACTTTATGGCCCAGCCCTCTCTTTTCACTGCAGCATAGTTTTTCTCCTCTGCCGTCAGCTTCCTACTAAAAAAAACACGGATGCTCTTCCCTATTGACCTCTTGAGACAGCACGGCCCCCAAATCCTTACTCGAGGCATCCGTCTGTACAATCAATTCCCTCATGACATCAGGTACTACCAGCACTGTGTGTTGACACAATGCATGTTTAAGCTTCACGAAGGCTTCTGCACTGGCATTCCACTGAACCATCACTGACTGCCAACCTCTCGTGAGGTCAGTCAGTGGTGCAGCAATGTGTACCGCGTCAACACCTTCAGATTCTGCACCCGCCCAACCATAACTGGCATGGGAGAGGGACCCTCCTCCTCAGGGGTAAACTCAGGTTGAGAAGCGAGGGCACTAGCATCATTTACACCATTCTCATAGTGAACACATCTGAGCAAATCATCATCATTAACATAGTCCACAGTCATGTTTGGTGGGGGTGACCCCAAATTGTTCCCGAGTTCGATGGGTAGTTCAGTTTGTGCCAAGCCCCACAGTTCAGCAAACAAGGGGCAGTCCCGTCTTACAATCACATCATGTATCAGATCACTCACCACCCTGACCTCTTGGGTCACCGAAGTATTCCTGGTGGAGACGGTGACAGGAATCAATTGGTACTCCCGGGTATCACCATGGATACAGACAGCCCAGAGGGTTCTTTGTGCTAGACCAAACATTCCAACCACCCGGGCATAGAAAGCCATTCTTCAAGCAGATTCACACTACATAGGCTCCTCCTGTAGGGGACACTGCGCTCAGATATGGCCCCAGGCTTGACACCTCCAACACTGTGTATCCCCAGAATTTCAGGTAGCAACAGGCCTCTGCGGGACTGA
The DNA here is from genome assembly GCA_009667805.1 of Leptobrachium leishanense. Classification (NCBI taxonomy): domain Eukaryota; kingdom Metazoa; phylum Chordata; class Amphibia; order Anura; family Megophryidae; genus Leptobrachium; species Leptobrachium leishanense. The sequence continues at coordinate 91,610,268 of CM019066.1, forward strand.
GGTAGACCACTCTGGGATGCTGGTTCCTGGGTTCAGGGACGCTTCCCTCCAAGGAACTGAAACAGGCCTCACTGCCTCTGGCAAGACCAGTCCTTGATGACTGGCTGGTCTGAGCAGGTTCTCCACCACAGTGTATCTTTCCACCATCTTGACTATCAGTGCTGCAGTCTTGGGGTCCCCCTCTCTCTCGGCAATTCTTTCAAACATGTTGGGGATTGCTTCCACATCATCACTGGGAGAAAGCTTTTGCAGGAAATGACTGGCCCTTATTGATACATGGTTACCAGCAGTGACCACTGCTTGATCACGCCCAGGTGCAAGTTGCTGCATGGCCTCCTGTAGGGCAGTTATCTGCTTCTGTGTGACTACCTGCTATGCTGTAAGATGTGCAGCCAGAAAACAGGTAGTTTCTCACTTGGCTGCAACAGTCTGTGCCAGGGCTTGTTGCTGCTGAGCCATTGCCACTTCATGGCGGGTCTGGGCCTGCACATTAATCAAAACCAGCTGCTTAACCAGGCTCCTCCATAGCTCTGAATTTTAGTGCAGCCTTGGCACAGGACATACAATTAGAAAACTGTCTCTTTAAATGTCATGTTTTTTGTGGTTTTTTCCCACAAAAATTCCACTCACTTCACTTGTGAAGGGTAGTTTTGTGCCCACATCCTCCACCAGTTGTGATGTTGGGGAGCCCACAGAGCACTTGCGCAACGTCTTGGATGCAACAAAGCAACTTTATTTTTCCTTTCAGAGCAGCCAAAACATTAAACATAAAACACACGCTTATTTTCAGCGCAATTAAAGTACCGTTCAACTCTTCAGCACAAGAACAGAAAACAAGTGTGACTAACCAACTTGAAAAAAAGTCCCCAAACTTGGGAAATCCTTTCCCAGAAAATATAAGTCCTTCCAGCGAGGCACAGCAACACTGCTCTCAGCCTCCTGATTCAGTACAGCTGACAAGGCACAGCAACACAGCTAACAGCTTTCAGCTGGGAGTTGCCAACCATTAAACCCCTTCCTGGACAGGAAGGTTAACCCTTTGGTTGTCCTTAAAGGGACCACAACCCGAATAGGGGTGAAACATAGCACCCATCCAGGATCCCAGCCTCGCCAACCTCTACAATATATATATATATATATAGTATGTATCAGGGCTACAAATTTCCAATCGCCGTCTGTCCTAGGGAGAGTGATAACGTAAGCAGGGCTAGTGGAAATTTGTCCCTTTGCTGTGGAATTTGTCATTGGCCACTTGGGCTCAGGAGTGATACTTTTCAGTCTGGCTAGTATAGTAAGAATTAAAATTTTGATGCCTGTATATATATATATATATACACACTCAAACACCTGTAATACGTGATGTAATATTCTTTTTATGTATATACCTTTTTGACAAGTCCTCCTGAGTACTACCAATTATTTGCTTGATATATATATACTGTACATACATATATACCATATATACATAGAGTCAAGAACTTGCAGGATTCAGATTTGAGATACAAAATTGCTGTTTCATTGCAGCAGCAGGTAACTTAGCACAGAGCAAGGTAAAAGTTGTTGCTTGAACAGAATCTTCAAATTATGTTTGTGTGCTACTGCAATAAACCAGTAATTCTCGGTCTCGGTGGGACCTGTGGTGATATTTTAAAGCCATGCATGTTCATCTTGTACAGCTTGGAAAAAAGACGAGACAGAGGAGATATGATAGAAAAATACGTAAAGGGAATCCACAAGGTAGAGGAAGGGAGTATATTTAACAGGAAACAAAGTACCAAAACAAGAGGACATAGTCTTAGATTAGAGGGGCAAAGGTTTAAAAGTAACATCAGGAAGCATTATTTTACTGAGAGGGTGGTGGATACATGGAACAGCCTTCCAATTGAAGTGGTAGAGGCCAAAACAGTAATTGAATTTAAGCAGGCATGGGATAGGCATAAGGCTATCCTAAACAAAAGATAAATCCAGGTAAAGTATCCATGTAATTGGGCAGACTAGATGGGCCGAAAGGTTCTTATCTGCCGACATTTTTCTATGTTTCTATGTTTCTGCATCTCAAGATCTGAGTCCTGTGAATAATTGTCTCCACAGTTTTATTTTTTCCACTGGTTAATAGCACCAAGGCTTTATTATATGAATCTTGGAGAATGGAAGTCACAATATATATATACATATACAGTTGTGTTCAAAATTATTCAACCCCCACTGAAATTGAGTGTTTTGGCCAGTTTGACATTGATTTTGATCATTCAGTCATCTTGCTTACAATTAAATAAAAGAGGCACGTGTAGGCCAGACAAATATAACATAACATTTATAATGAAATAACCACAAATGTCTTTTCTGTGCTCACATCATTATCAGTTTTATTCAACCCCCAAGTGACATTCAATCTTAGTACTTAGTACAACATCCTTTTACAGTTATAACAGCTTTTAAACGTGAAGCATAGCTTGACACAAGTGTCTTGCAGCGATCTATGGGTATCTTCGCCCATTCGTCATGGGCAAAAGCCTCCAGTTCAGTCACATTCTTAGGCTTGCGCACTGCAACTGCTTTCTTTAAGTCCCACCAGAGGTTCTCAATCAGATTTAAGTCAGGTGACTGCGATGGCCACTCCAAAATGTTCCAGCCTTTAATCTGCAACCATGCTCTAGTGGACTTGGAGGTATGTTTGGGATCATTGTCCTGTTGAAAGGTCCAACGTCTCCCAAGCCTCAGGTTTGTGACGGACTGCATCACATTTTCATCCAATATCTCCTGGTACTGAAGAGAATTCATGGTACCTTGCACACGCTGAAGCTTCCCTGCACCTGCAGAAGCAAAACAGCCCCAAAGCATGATTGACCCCCCGCCATGCTTCACAGTAGGCAAGGTGTTCTTTTCTTCATAGGCCTTGTTCTTCCTCCTCCAAACATAGCGTTGATCCATGGGCCCAAACAGTTCTAATTTTGTTTCATCAGTCCACAGAACACTATCCCAAAACTTCTGTGGTTTGTCCACGTGACTTTTGGCATACTGCAGTCGACTCTTCTTATTCTTTGGAGACAGCAAGGGGGTGCGCCTGGGAGTTCTGGCATGGAGGCCTTCATTACGCAGTGTGCGCCGTATTGTCTGAGCTGAAACTTCAGTACCCACATCTGAAAAATCTTTTCTCAGTTCCTCAGCAGTCACACGGGGACTTTTCTCCACTCTACGCTTCAGGTAGCGCACAGCAGTCGAAGTCAGCATCTTCTTCCTGCCACGACCAGGTAGCGTTTCAACAGTGCCCTTTGCCTTGAATTTGCGAATGATGCTTCCTATGGTCTCTCTTGGTATGTTTAACATCTTTGCAATCTTCTTATAGCCATTGCCCTTCCTGTGAAGAGTAATCACCTCTTCTCTTGTCTTCCTGGACCATTCTCTTGACTTCACCATGTTTGTAACCACACCAGTAAATGTCTAGAAGGAGCTGAGTATCACAGTCATTTTAAAGCTGCCTAATTGGTGCTTATTATGCTATATTGCTGCTCCGTGACATCCACAGGTGTTTTCAATACCTGATTGAAAACACTTGAATGAACCTCTGTTCTTCAGAGTGGTAGTCTTTAAGGGGTTGAATAATTGTGTCAATGAAGAATTCACAAAAGAAACATTTACTCCTGTATTACAAAACCAATTGATGTCATTTTAGTTGCACATGGTTCTTTAAAAAGTCCTTGTAGGATTTCATTCTGAATACAATTACAAATGTACACTAAATTCCCCAAAACCCTTTACAGCATTGCGGGTTGAATAATTTTGAACACAACTGTATATATATATATATATATATATATATATAGCAGTTATTGTTAGGAAGGAAAGGACTTGCTATGATAAGGTACAGTGATATTGTGATAGGCATGTGCAATGTACGATCATATGTTATAATTGAATCCTCATCTTTTATTCTAAAGAGAAGTTGTTTTTAAAATCTTTAAAGCTACATTAAAGTGGAGTGCCCAGAAGTTTGCATATATATGCATGTTTATGTTGCGTGCAGCCATTCTGGTTTTGTACGTTACATTTTGAGGCTCACCTCTTTGGGTTTGCAACCCTACATGAGCCAGATTTGGCAAATGACGGTACTAGCCGTTAACCTTTTGTTACTCCCTCTTATCGGCTTTTTATTTTTGAGACGCTAAATTATACTGGTATCTTTGTTGTTGTACCCCGTTGTTATTATCCACTCCTCAAGTCTATTGAACTCCATGGAGATGAGCATGAGACCCCCGTGAACTCACACAGGGCCAGTAGTATGTAAATTGAGAGCTACTTGTTCCCGATATCCTTCTATTTGCAGTGAGAAGAGACAGAGGATCTCACCGCACTTTTCATGGCGGGATGGGCAGTATGTATAGAATTAGTTTAGCATCAGGTTTTAACAGTCAGTCATTTTTTCACCACTGGCTGCAAGTTCAAATATTGATTGACCTTGGAATCGGTCTTTGTTCTCTTGTTGCTTCTACATTACAGCTTCCTGTACAAATTACAGAAATATACAGTAGGCAGTCAAGCCGTAAAAAGTGTGCAACTCGGCTAGAATAGCAGTGGAGCTGTTAGTATTAAAGAGTGGGGGCTCTTATTCTTAATGGCTGCCATGCCCCATGTCTGCAATCACCCTCTGAACCCGTGGCATCACTTTCCCTGTACTGCCCCTCTCCTGGACCAGTATTGGTAATCATAACGCAAACAGTTAGCCACTATCACATGACACTCACTTACCTGAATAAAGGGCTACGCCCCCAGATCTCCAACGCTTCATCATTGATGCTAACAGCCTCAGAGAGTGAAGTTCTGTGTCCTGCTGTTCTGATACCCCAGCCTGATCCTAAACCATATTTCACCTACCCGTTCCTGCACATCACCAGCATTCTCCCAGCAAGCACTCACCATACCTTCTGATTCCTGCACCAGCTACCACCTTTCCCATCATCTGCCGTATCCAGCCTGGTCAGTCTCTATCTGTGAGTGCAGACCACTGCACCCTGGGCTCATATTCCCCTCACCCCAGTGCCACCCCGGTACCATCCCTGTCAATGGCTCACCTGCTAATATTAACAGCTATGCTGGACTAGGATGTAATACACTCAATTAAAAACACCGCAAAACATCTATAATAAACATGGAAAATATGTATATTGACACATGGACAGAGTCGACAGACAGTGATGTTTCAAATGAAGGTGTCAAAGTTCTTAAGTTTGTCTCTCTAGTTGAGAAGTCAGTCTTTCAGCTATAAATATGTTATACAAAAATGGGTGTCTGTGGAGGCACTTTGTTAACATCTATTTGGATTAGGGGTTGTTGCCTACAAGGTATTGCACAAAACCTCAACAAAATGTGCAAATGAATCACAAGTAAAAGAAAGGGGTTCCTAGTGGCGCAAATAAATGTTTTAAATCAATTTGTTTTCATGTATGGATGAAATACCTAGACATATGCCCAAACAACCGTTATGTGCTACAAACAAAATCTAATATCACTACCACAAAGGTAAGACGTAACAATATAATACCAGGAAAAATTATATTAAATAGAATTACGAAGATCATGAGAGACCTTCCCCCTAAATGGTTAATTGAATACAATTATTCTGATGAAGCCATCAGAATACTGGTGTCTCCCTGAGACCAATAAAATGTAACTTTTATTGAAGGAAAATTAAAATTTGTTTAACAACCTTGTAAACATAAATGGACAGTGCTCAATAACAAAAACATGTTAAAAACAAAGCAACAAATTGTGGTATTCATGCAACAATTGATAGAGATAAAGACTCCATTCAATAAGTGATCTTCAAGGATCACCTCAATTGATAGTAACTGCTATTAGGTAAATGAATAATAATTAGGCATAATACATATGCAACAAGAAACCACACAAATGACAAAACCGGCAAGGGGTACCCTTTTGAACAGAGTATTCAGCTAGATTAGCCCAAATCATACTGCAATAATTGACCAAAATTTGTATGAAAGACCACTAAGGGTAAATAAGGTCAGAAAGTACGGAGTGAGAAGTTATTTAGCGGAGGGTCCCTGCCTGCGGCTGCACCCGACGCGCATTTCGCCAGGAATGGCTCGTCAGGAGTCCTGGCGAAACGCGTGTCGGGTGCAGCCGCAGGCAGGGACCCTCCGCTAAATAACTTCTCACTCCATACTTTCTGACCTTATTAACCCTTAGTGGTCTTTCATACAAATTTTGGTCAATTATTGCGGTATGATTTGGGCTAATCTAGCTGAATACTCTGTTCAAAAGGGTACCCCTTGCCGGTTTTGTCATTTGTGTGGTTTCTTGTTGCATATGTATTATGCCTAATTATTATTCATTTACCTAATAGCAGTTACCATCAATTGAGGTGATCCTTGAAGATCACTTATTGAATGGAGTCTTTTTCACAAACAAAATCTAAATTTGCAATCTTTACAGTCAACATTTAGCGTGAGAGAGAAAGGGACTCATCAATAAACCAGCAGTTCTCAAATTTGTGCAAACTTGCAATAGCCTCTAAAATGACAGTGATAATCAACTTTGAGCCTAATAAATCCCGGCTCTAGATTGAAGCGCTTTACACCAATTATAGAGTGGCGTTTCCCTTCTTTATGTCCTCCAATTGGCCTCAAATGAAATCCACACAGAGAGACAACGCTCCCATAGTATAACACAGTTTTTATAAAACACGGTATATATATGCTGTTAGTCTAACTCACCAATGGTGGAGCCTCGGTTATCTCAGGCTCGGCTTATGAGCGAATGGTAATCCTTATTTAGGTGGGTACCTGACCCCCCTCTCTCGAACCGTCTATCAGCTCCTGTTTCCAGACTTGAATTGATTCCAGGATGGATGGATGGAGGAGGGGGGGAAATCCCCTGCTGTTGTGCTTCTCTCAGACCTCCAATAACAGTCTGGAGGGATGAAGTTGATGAATAAATCCGATGGAATGTTAAAAACGATGGTAGGGTTAAAAATGAAATTTATTAAGGTTAAACATATAGGGGGGAATGTGGGTATACTAAAACGCATTTCGGCACTATGCCCGTGCCTTCCTCAGTCAGTATGGCATGGGGGTAGCTCTGTGTGTTTTTCATTTGAGGCCAATTGGAGGACATAAAGAAGAGAAACGCCACTCTATAATTGGTGTAAAGCGCTTCGACCTAGAGCCGGGATTTATTAGGCTCAACAATCCGTGAGTGTTTTTTTTTTACTATATACTCAGCAGAAGCTATAAGAAAACAGCCTGCACTATTGTCTCTCTTTCTCTCCCCATATACAGTATTTAAACAGAGATCCGGCAATTGAGAAGTAGAACTGCTGCAACAGGGCATCACATTTTACAGCGCAATTAATCTGCTGTAGTGACTCGTGAACACTTACACTATATGACTAATTTTTATATTTTGCACTTTTGCACGTGCACTTTTTGTGGTTTTAGGAATTACCAAGTAATGAATATTCTCATTTAAGAGAGGACATTATCTCTGATTTATGTGCACATCACTTCGACACTTTTTGTGTTTGCACTTTATGAACTAGGAATTATATATGACCACATGCACTTTACGTATGCATTAGCACATGTGATTTTACTGTATACCACTATATCACAGAAATTAGAAGAGTTATGCATGCTAAGGCTGGGGTCAGACCAGCGCATTTTTAACGTGCGTTCTGGAGCACTTAATCACGGCCGCACTAGCAGCAAATGACAGGCAATGACAGCCAATATACGAAGTACGGTCGCACGAAAGTCCGGCCGCGCAACGCAAGTGGAAAATGAACGCATTTTTTTGAGAACGCAGAACCGCTAGTACGGACGTACAGAGTGCGCTGCGCCCGCTAGCGGTGTGTGTGTGTGATTTGGAGACGTCAGACCCTGCTCATGTCTGGCCAACATAACGTCCAGACGCAAAAAGTTTCCTGGTTTGGATTCGGAAAACATCACGCACGAAAATGCGCATCGTATGACCGTTTTCGCATATTCTGTGAAAAAATACATCAATGCATTCGGACGCACTTTTTTACGTTCGCGTGTAAAAATACTTTCGTTTGACCCTAGCCTTAAAGTTGATTATCACTGTCATTTTAGAGGCTATTGCAAGTTTGCACAAATTTGAACTGCTGGTTTATTGATGAGTCCCTTTCTCTCTCATGCTAAATGTTGACTGTAAAGATTACAAATTTAGATTTTGTTTGTAGCATATAACGGTTGTTTGGGCATATGTCTAGGTATTTCATCCATACATGAAAACAAATTGATTTAAAACATTTATTTGCACCACTAGGAACCCCTTTCTTTTTCTCATAAATGTATGATACATCATCTTAATAAACCTGTGCAATGTGGAGATTATCGGAGACAATGTGGGAGCTGGTGGAAAACTCATGTGTTCATAATCTTTCGCTATCACACAAAGTTTATGATGTTGCTTAATATACTTTTCCGTCTTTCACATATAATTTTTGATTCTTCTCGGAATGTATATCTTTTGGACTAATCCTCCTCCCCAGTACAGACTAATCGTGTTATATGAGAATAAAAACGTTCTTCTGTCCAACTCTGTCAGCAGAATTTATGCGAATCCCGCGCATGTAGCAGGAAGTGAAACAATAAATAGTTTATATTCATTTTAATAGCTTGTGCAATAAATCAATGATTATGTTCTTACAATAACTATTATGTCCTGCCTTTCTTTATTTTATTCCAGCTAAGAACATAAGTTATGTATAATTGAACCAAGTATTCATAAATCTAGCAAAGATAGTCAGAAAAACTGGAGTTTTCCCAAACATAGCATTCATTTTTATTTGGTAAAATATATTTCATTATTATTCTGGTCTTTGTATTAAAAATGTAATACTTGCTCTGAAACATAATTTTTCACCATAAATCATGCAGTCGACGTGGTGTGACATGCGGTTCCTGTGCATTACGTTAAAGAAATGTTTATTTACAGTGAACTCATTTTCTTTGGAAGAAGACGAGGCTGTATCCAAATACAATGGAAATATTTCAAATACAAAGGGGCTCACCACCATCCAACTCATGAAAACCAGGTTACGCAGTGTACTGGCTCAAAGTGATAATTAAACTAGACTCTGCTCTACAAATATTAAACATCTGGTTCCAAAATATGAAAATGTGATCATACGATATTGAGTTCCTCATAGTTTTGATAAACTTTAATGTATGTTTGTGGCCGCCAAAAGAGCATGTGGAAAATATTTCGGATTATCGTATGCCTTGAACTGGCACACGGCTACAAAGTATCTTTATTTTTCTCAGTGTGATAGATGACGAAGGTTTAGATTAATTTGCCAAAGAAAATCCTGAAAGCAATGAAACAGCAACAACACTTGTCATAATTCTGGAATCCCACAAAGTGCTTAATCTTTGCCACTTTGTGACACTGTTTTAGCTTTCTCTCTCTCATTTTTATATATATATATATATATATCAGTATATATTAGTGACAGTGTGATTAGGGGCAGGATGATAAACCATATATTTATTAGCAGGCAGATGGAGAAAGCCCTTTTACCCCTATAGGGTTAATAATTAGCTGATGCCTGATTAGGACTGCCCTACCCTGCCCTTATAGGAGCTGTGGTTCCCTCTGAGAGGGGCAGTCGTTGTGCTGGGTGCAGCATCGAAGGAGGAAAAACACTGACGTTAAAAAGGGAAGTAGAATCTATTTTGTTTTCACATTATTGGTAAGCGGCTTAGCCGCCTAATAGTAAAGGTAGTGATACTGAGTGTTTAGTTAGGCTCCACATAAGGAGTAGGCTTTGCTTTTTCAATTTGTTATATTTTTGTTGAATGAGTACTCTACATATTCTGTTCCTGCCCAAATAAAGAAAATACTGAAGCATTGACTTGTGTGTCCAGTGGCTATACCACAATATATATATATATGTACACACACACTACCTGGCCAAAGAACAAGTCACCACATGGATTTAACTAAACAAGTAGATATGAGTCATCAACTGGGAAAAAGCAGAGGCCAGGCTGTATTATAGAGATGATGTAGCCCTTTTGGACCTGCAGATGGCGCCATCTGTCTGTCTAATAGTGCATACAACTTGCAAATGTGCTTTTATGGGATTTCACTATAAGGTTACCTGCAAATTTGTTTTCCATAAGTCCACTGGGTCTTGGCAGTGGTTTTATAGAAAACAACTTGGTAATGAAGAGGTTATGAAAGGATGCTCATAGTATCCTGGAGTGACTACAATATAAAAGAAAAATTCACTAGTGTGAATAGAAGACAGAGAAAGCCGAAACGTAACTGAGGAAGATGCTCTCTTGATACTGATTGGCAGCATCTCTTAACGTCTAATACGCATCAAGAGGGCTGCCAAGAGGTTATCGCGGTTGGTTTAAGATGACTCAAGATTATTTTTAAATTTGACAGTTATCAGGTACTAGTGCTATATGAAAACGTACATTAGTTATAGCGTTAAGAAACATCTCTTGTTAGTTATATTTTTTTCTTTAAGGTGAATATTATTCAGTGACTGGCTATTCATGAATCAGTATGTAACACATACTGCTTGCACCACATGATGCTCAACCTCTTTCTGATTATATAAAAGCTATCCCTGAAAAGAGATTTTTTTTTCACAGCTTGAATGTGTAGCACGGATAAAGAAACAAATTAATGACACATTTTAATAAATACCCTTCAAAGCTATATAAATGAAGAGCTCAGAAAATGTACTGCGCTGCTATTATTCTACCTGTAACCCCTTGCACAAACTACCAGCTCCGTACATAAAGAGTAATAAAGCCTGAAATTATTCATCTGTTTGCGCCAATTAATGGGAGATAAATGGAGTCTCTGGAAGTTGGCATGGTTGCATTTTTCTGTTTTTAAGATAAAGAACCTGGCAGCATCCCTCCCTGACAATAAAGTGAAATTCTTTTTAATACGAGGCTGCTCATTTTTTCTTTTTACAGAATGTGTTACTTTGGGGAGTTCATTGCAGAAGATATATTCTTTTGTTCTGTACAAGTCATACCCATTTGGCTTAATTATTTTTATAATGTCGAAATAATTATAGAGCACGGTGATGCCGGTCCCCCAAAGGAAGGCATGTATCATTTCAGCAATCATACATTTTGTCACATTAAAACATGAGCTAAGAGAGAGATCACCAACTTCATTAAATAAAAAAAAAGCTAATTATAAAATCACATAGAAATTGTATGGCTTTTCCTGAGTGTCACAACTTGAGTGAAAGTCATCTTTTTTTCTTTTTTTTGTACTTCTTTATGACTCAAGGGAACCTAATAATTTAATTCCTCTCTCAAAGACAGCTGCCCGGGAGCATTGACGTTTGCTTTTTATCCTCTTCAGATGTAAAAAATTATATATATAAAAAAAGACAATTTTGTTTAGAACGCTGCCACAGAAACTAGAACCTAGATCTAATACTAAAAGGAAAAATTAACCCAATCTAATAAAGGCACATAGGGTCAATTGTCTAAATTAAATATATTGTGAAGTGTTATTTATATTATCTATATCTTTTAGGGGGGAAAAAAACCCTCTTAAATTATATATATTTATATACATTATAATAATTGTACATTCAAGAACATTAAGCCAGGTGGTTAAAAAAAATGTCAAAACTCATTTTGGTTACATATTTGCTTTATCTGTCTGTTAACATTTCAACAATGTTATTATTATTATTCTTTATTTATAAAGCGACAGCAGATTCCGCAGCGCTGTACCATTTGTTTTGCAGGTCTTTATGAAAAAGGAGGGATTTAAATCTCTGTGCTGTCATTATTTCATGGATTTGGGTGCAGTTCCCATAAGTTTTCTGGGTTTAAGGGTTTTCTTGAATGTTTTAAAAAAAAAAAAGCTTGAGCACTTTTGTACAACTTACAGCTAGCTGGTACTTGACATATTCCCTTTCCCTGGGATGATGCCCCATCATGCAATGGATATATTTATAGTCAAATCAAAATCCATATTTACGTCCTTTACCACTTACCTTTTTCCAGAACCAAGCACTGCCATCATCTTCCTTTAAGGGCATCACACTCAATAAGGAGAATTGGGCAACTGTACAAGATTGGCTCTCAGCAGGGACATCAACGTGTTAACTAGGGATGAGCGTTCGGTTCGGATCTGTTCGGAGTTCGCATCGAACTTCGGCCGTTCGAAAGTTTGCGAACTTCGAACTTTTTGGGACATTAGCCAAAAGTTCAAAAAAAATTATTGAAAAAAGTATAAAAAATGCTTAAAAAATACAAAAAAATCGAGAAATAAAGAGACTCTTTACTGCAGAATATTATAAGCAACGGTTTATTAGATATTAAATTAAAACGGGAATATTTTTAACATTGAAGCCTATGGGATAAAACATTCTTGTTACTAAAACATCAGGCAGACACGGCCCTCTAATCAGGCACTGTAGAGGGCAGCCTGCCGGGGCCTCCCAAGGATCCCCTTGAGGAGCATGCGGCCGCCGGATGACAGAGCTGCGACTGTGCGGGCTAGCCGCTCGGGCGCATGTGGCAGAGACAGGCGGCGCAGGGAGGGAGCCACTGCACCTGCGCCACGGCAGACACCCCCCACAACCAGGATCCAGGGAGCCCCCCCTGACCACCAGGCTAAGGTAAGGCGACACATTTCTAAAAAAAAATTAAATCCGAGGATATTTTTAAATGTCCCCGGGAACATAAAACTTTTTTTTCTTTCTCTACCTTGCTGAATGTATTTAATTATATATATTCGATACATTCAGCCAAGTAGAGGGGGGGTGGCATGTGGGCTGCGCAGGGTCTCAGGCAGTGGTTTGTTCTTTTTGTGTGTATATTTTTAGCAAATTTATAGGGGAAGGTAAGGGCAGGCATGATATATTTATATAGATAAGATATATATCTATATTCTTATAAATATATATATATATATATACAGACTTGTATTACACACACATTTTTCGCCATCTAATTGCCCCCCCATGTGGCTGATCTCTCCAGAAGAAATGTTGAACCCTTGAACCCAATAGAGCAGAGAATAATATATATATTCTCTGCTCTGTCGGGTTCAATATTTCATCTGGAGGGATCAGCCAAATGGGGGCATTTAGTTGAGATTGTCCACATGTCACCCCCCCATGTGCGTATGTGTATATATGGTCTGAGGTCTGTGGGTAGGTGTATATATATATCTGCGTGTTGATATATACGTATATATAGGTCTGCGTGTTGATATATACGTATATGTCTGTGTGTGGTATCAATGCAACCCTACTCTATACACAGCGCTCCATGTCCCTATAATATATATGATCAGGGGTTACTTTTTTTATATTTTTATACTATTCCTATTAAATTACAGTAATTTTTGATGTATTTTATTCAGTATAAACTTTTTTTGCCTATATAACATGTGCTTTGTGAAAATAATAAAATGGTTTTGTGTGTACATTTTAATTTAGTTAGTGGATTCCTGTCCAGTGCGGTGAGAAGCAAACGTAATGCAGTGTAGACACGCTGCGAGGCGGAGTGGAGTGAAGTCAAGCCTGCAAAATGTTTGCTTCTCTTCGCTTCGCTACGCTGTGCATCGCTACATGCTCAGTGTGTCTCAGCCTTTATTCCCGCATGGCTAGCTTACCGAATCAGTTTGTTTACTTGTTACTGACCTTGCTTGTTCTGAGGACCCGATCTGTTGCCTACTTTGCCTGCAATTTGACTATTCTCTCTGTGCATTCCCTGCCTGTTCTGTTTGCTTCCTGTTGCTACTGGTGTGCGCCGATTCTCACCATATACAGTAGCGCAGTACAAGTGCCTAAACATTGCTGACTCGGTTTTGTTACAGCTGCTGATGTAACTGAATAGATCGGGGATCTCTTCTGCATTACCAAAACCTCCACCACTGCACTCTTCCACAATACTTCAGAGGGGTTACGGTGTGAAGGCACTTGCTGCCACCAAAGGCACAATATTTGGGTGCACTGCCACTGACGCCTATACCAGATTCATATCATTTTAATATTGGACCGCAGGGTCCACCGCTGCACTCTTCCACAATACCACAGAGGGGTTACGGTGTGAAGGCTCTTGCTGCCACCAAAGGCAAAATATTTGGGTGCACTGACGCCTATACCAGATTCATATCATTTTAATATTTGACAGGGTCCAACCCTGCACTCTTCCACAATACCACAGGGGGGTTACAGTGTGACTGCACTGTTGCCGACACCAAAGGCCCAATTTTAAAGCACCTATTGCTACTTTCATCCAAAGCCTGCATAAATTTCACCATAATTTAGCCAAAAAAAATCACTAAGCTTGTTCTGCGTATCCTAAAACGTCTCCTCTTTTCATACAGGCTGCCGCCCCCAAGCAGTTGTTTATGAATAGATTAAAGGAAAAACATTTACCATCATTTGAAATGTAATTTTTTTGGTTTCAAATGTTTCTATACATCCTACAAATCCGCCACTTCACGGGCAGGTTATGGGGACCTCCTAGGCATGATATTTGAACGAATTTTTCGTTTTTATTCTTAACCTTTATTTCATGGAAAACTCACTATTCCTTTAAAAATCTTTCTTTTTTTTAACTTTTTGTCCTTGTTTCCTGTCCCCCAGGGCACTACCCGGACCCCCATACACCTTTTATGGCAAATATCTTACATATATGCCCTCTTGCAGGGCACTCTAAAAATCGAACTTTCGAGTCTCATTGACTTGCATTGAGTTCGGTTCGTGTTCGAGTTCGAACTCTAACTTTTGAAATTGTTCGAGTTCGAATGCGAACCGAACACGGGGGTGTTCGGCTCATCACTAGTGTTAACACATTAGCCTGTGTGATGGCAGCCAATTACCTTCCATGATTGAGAGGGAGAGTCATTTAACAGGACAATTCTTCTGCTTCTTGCTAGCATTGCTTCATTGACATGCCACCAGAAGTGAGTAATACAGAATTACTAAAACTTTATCTACATATCATAGCAAAAAATGCTAGAATATGCGTGTGTTTCCCATCAAATAGATGTCATTATGCACAAAATAGTCAATTTAAGAGCAACCTCAAACTCAATTTTCATAAAAAACCATAGTTTCATTATCGTTCGTGTTCCTGGAAGTTTCAGGTTTTCAAGAATTAAGATTTTGTGGCAAAACCGAGACCCACCATGCAACACGATGTGAAAGCTCTGATTTAATGTATTAAATTTAATTGCAGGGAATCAAGGGATATATAAAATAAAATGTAGCAACAATCTTATATATAATATTATTATTATTATTTTGTTGCTACATTTTAATTTATATATATATATATAATTTAAATAAAATGTACAATTTCGACTTCCTGGCAGACTGACTTTTTTTATAGTTACATTTATCATATGTATACTTTTTTAGTATAAAAATAAAGGTATATAAAATAAAATAGCTGATGTAAGGTAAAAAAATATGAAATTAAGAATGCAATAAGAATTAATTTATAAAAAGAAATCTCAATATTTATAAAAATTTAAATTACAATTATAAATTAAGAAAATCAAATTAAAAAATAAATGAAAAACCATAAAAACTAAAAACACTTGAATGTAAACTATTTAAGATTTTTAGAATTTTTTTCCACAATGTTAAACAATACAGATCAGGCTGCAGTTTGGCTTTTCATGTTTTATAGAGAGACAGTTCATCCCAGCTTTACATTTTTGGCAAATATATATATATATATATATACAGTAATACCTTGGATTGCGAGCACAATTCGTTCCGGAACCTGCTTGTTGTAATCCAAAGCGCTCTTATATCTAAGCAAATTTCTCCATAAGAAATAATGGAAAATCTGACAATTGCTTCCACAACCATTTATTCATATGAAAATGATTACAGTAATACAAAATACTGTACAGTATAAAAGAACAATATAACAAATAAACCTGCACATTGCCTTTGAGAAGAATTGTGGCTGGTGGGGGAGAGAGAGTCAGGAGGAGGGTTATTGTGCAGGACATTTATCACTAATGGGATCACTGCTATCTGTAGGGAGGGTTTCAGCACGTCCGCTTAAATGTGCGATACTATTACGCATGTTCAGTGCTTTTTTTCTAGAAAAATAGGTGGGGGGTACTCTCAAGCCCGGGGGAAAAACTGATTATTATGACTATTTTCATGTCCTCATAAACAATAGTTGTAGTTCACTTAAAGCTAGACACTATAAAAGGAAACCATATTTTTTTAATACTGTGTTCCTTTAAATGAACTACAACTATTGTTGTAACCCTATGGGGGTTAACCACTAAGTGCCTCTGTTGCAAGAAAAATCTGTATTGCAGGGCTGTTAGCTTGTTTTTGTTTTGCAACGATAGCACTGAGTGGATAATTCCCTAGCATTTGTGAGCACCACAGCAACGACACACAGTTTTGCTGAGTATGTATGAGCTCCACAGCAATGACACTAACAGTAATGCCCAGTGTGTATGAGCTCCACAGCAATGAAACTCAGTAATGCGCAGTTTGAATGAGCTCCACAGCAATGAAACTCACAGTAATGCGCAGTGTGTATGAGCTCCACAGCAATGACACTCACGGTAATGCGCAGTGTGTATGAGCTCCACAGCAATGAAACTCACAGTAATGCGCAGTGTGTATGAGCTCCACAGCAATAAAACTCACAGTATTGCACAGTGTGTATGAGCTCCACAGCAATGACAATCACAGAAATGTGCAGTGTGTATGGGCTCCACAGTAATAAAACTCACTACCACCTTACAGTGCCAGCTCCTCTGATCACACCGCTTGCCTGACAATCCACAGCTCTGGCAGATGTGTGTAAACATCCTCCCTTGTCACTTACTGGGGGAGGGGGGTTATCAGTCCCTACATACACTCCTCAAAATCGGAAGCGTTCAGGAGCAACATGAGCTGCCGAGGGCTTCCGATTCTCTGCCTGCCACTGCAGGAGGAGCATCATGCTCTCTCCTGTTAGTTCTGGCTGAGGTGCCGGTACTGAGTACCCCCGAGTACCCACTGAAAAAAATCCCTGCGCATGTTACACTGTGTGGCCCTCCCCGTCAAGCTGCCAGAATGTTGCCACGGACGCAGGGAGGAAAGGTGACCATGGCCTCAGTTGTGATGTGATGCTCAGCAGACAAAGAGTACATATTTTGACATTGCTTGTATATCAAGACATTGCTTGTATACCAAGTCAAAATTTATAAAAAAAAATTGCTCTTCTTGCAAAACGCTCTCAAACCAAGTTACTCTTAATCCAAGGTTTTACTGTGTATATATAGTTATAGTTCACATTTGAAATACTATTTTTATAGTCAGGTGTTTTCTTTCCAGCCACTTTTTTCCTGCATTTGTACGTATGGAGAGCCTTGTCTGATTCCAAGTGTAAGCTCATCTTTTATACATGCTTGACATGTAATATATTCATTCGCAAAGTCCGTTGCTAACTCTGTCATTCCATCCATCCATCTTTCTTACTAGATACATGATTGAAAACCTCAGCGTTCTTTCTCAGACTCTCCTGAAGTCTTGAGATGCATGTGGCAAATGCGATAAAATGATGGAGTAGTTAAATTTGGAATAGTATGATGGCTGATGGATTGACACCTTGAGACAAACCTGTCAATAACATGTCTATAACATTTCTGCTTGCAGGGAAACACATTTAAAAGTAAATAACGCATTGAATTTGTCACAAAAAACATAACTGAAAAATAAATAATATTGTATTTTTTTAACATTTGCATTATACATACAACGTATGTATCTTCTTCATAGCTCTTTGTTTCCTATTGGGTTTAATGGGTAACAAATTAATCCAATAAAAAAATATAAAAGAACATAATGATGACATTCTAATGTAATTCCCAAATCCCCCCCCTTTAGGTCAGTAGACCAAAAACAGATGTTCCAGGAAATATTTCAATTGTCTGCTAGACGTATTCCCCACACAGTCGCATGTTTGGGATTATCAAGTTTGGTACATTCATAGTATATTATTTCATGTAACATTATCTCTGTATGCAAATATATTTATTTTAACAGGAGCACATCATATTTTGAATAATATGTAATATAATATTAATTTAATCTTTGTCAAACCCATGATCTGTATTCCATGCCAGCCATTAGCTTTTGCAAAGGAGTTGTTAACATTTGAAAGTAGAGTTGTAAGAGTTAACAACTCAACTGCTATTCCAAGTTGAGCGGTGACTCGTAATGTGACTCATTTGGGCCAATGGCTTACTGTACATTTATCAGTCCAATACTTTTAAAATGGAGCATAAATGCCTGTGAGCTGGTGAATATCAAACGATTCCTGAGCACTCAATATTCAAGTGTGAGTAGAAAATCTCGCAATCTTTAAAGCTCTTTTGGGGACAGGGTTACTGACTAAGCACTGGTGTTCACTGTTGCAGTTACGGTGAGCTTCAACAAACTAGAGGCAAATTCAAACAATGGCAGGTGAAGTTTCATCAAACAAAGGTGAACAATGGTGGATATACTTCAGCAATTTATAAGGTGGCGATCTGTATAGTCCTCCAATGCAAACTACAGGAACAACAACAGTAAACACAATGCTGGAACAACTTCACTGGAAATGACAGAGGAATCTATGCAATATTTATAGGGCAGCAACTATATTAGACACACCAGTGGAAAGCCATTGAAGCCTATGCTGAGCACTGTGCATACTAATGCAAAGGCTATGGTGGAAACACTGGTGGTGAGCCCCTTGTTATCTATGCTGAGCACTGCTTATACTAATGCGGAACTATGGTGGAGACACTGATGGAAAGTCCTTTGAAACCTACACTGCATGCATAAACTAATGCAGAAACTTCAGTGGAAAGAACAGTGAAAACTTTGAACTCTGACGGCAGTTCACGAAAACACTGAATTCACTGAAGTTTATCCACAGTTGGTTACTGGAGTCAATACCTTAAAAAATTGAAACATTTAACATTCACCTCACTTTCCTCAGTGAACAAGAGAGATTCCCTGCTTCATCTTGCTGTTCTTTGAAGGATACAGAGAACAAAAGGTTTCCTGAGGCTTTCTGCCACACAGAGTGATCCTGCATGACACTCCAGTCAACTTGTATAAGAACTGAATCATAATTGAGCAAATGTTTATGATTAGAATTGTATACCAGGCAAATGAATACTTTTGCGAATGGCAAATGTTGACCAGATCGAAACAGATGCCACCAGATCTTGAGATGGATCTGGCTTCTTCATGTTTCCATCTACAGATGTAAAATTCAATAGCTTCTATTCAAACATAGAAAATAATTTCTAACTTTGCAGAATAATCAAATTTGATTTACTGTTCCATACACAGAATTCATGTACAAAAAATAATTATTCTTGGGTCTGCATGGGGTTACTAATATGTGCACAAGTGATTGAAGTATTGCAATTGCAAGTACAAGGCGAGTGGTAACTGAAGCCAGCATTAACTCACTTGCAAATGGGTTTCTGTGCAGGTCACACCATATTCAAAGTGCTGTAATCAATCACAGAGACGCCCACAGCAACCTCTACTGGTCAGCCTATCCCAATTTGGGTGGCAATTGCGCAAACGTCACAGGCTATATACAGGAAGAGCACTATGGAAAAAAGCAATATTTGGTGTGAGAAAAAGGTGTACTTATGCCATTGCCGCAGTGAAATGTAGCATCATTCTACTGTCTCTTTACATGCCAGCACAGTGTTACTAAGATGCTGTTCTCACTTTTAACTAGGGTTGCACCGATACCGATACTAGGATCGGTATCGGTGCTGATACCGGATACTGCAGGAGTACTTGGTACTCGTGCAGTACCCCCGATATTTTTTTCTGATACCGGAAGCCGGCATTGAGCCGGCTTGCCGGCATCCTAGGGGCTGCGGCGGCTGTCCGAATGCTCTATCGGCATTCAGACAGGCCCTGCAGCTGCTCTCTTCACTTTGTTTATACTTACCTTCCTATAGCGACGCCGGGAAAGTCTTCACGCGCACTCCTTGGAAGGTCCCCAGCCGCGACCACGTGGGACCATGTGATTGCGGCTGGGGTCCTTCCAGCGAGCGCACGCGCGGAAACTTTCCCGGCGTCGCTAAAGGAAGGTAAGTATAAACAAAGTGAGGAGAGCAGCTGCAGGGCCTGTCCGAATGCCGATAGAGCATTCGGACAGGCCCTGCAGCTGCTCTCCGCTCATACTTACCTTCCTGAGCGATGCCGGGAAAGTTTCTGCGCGTGCGCTCGTTGGAAGGACCCCAGCCACGACCACATGGTCCCACGTGGTCGCGGCTGGGGACCTTCCAAGACTTTCCTGGCGTCACTCAGGAAGGTAAGTATGAGCGGAGGGGGGCAAATCCAAGTGCTGGGGGGCAGTATCCATGAGCTGGGGGGCATATCCACGAGCTGGGGCAATATCCACGAGCTGGGGGGCATATCCACGAGCTGGGGGGCATATCCACAAGCTGGGGAGAATTATCCACGAGCTGGGGGGCATATCCACGAGCTGGGGGGCATATCCAGGAGTTGGGGGGCATATCCACAAGCTGGGGGGATATCCACGAGCTGGGGAGAATTATCCACGAGCTGGGGGCAGTATCCACGAGCTGGGGGGCATATCCACGAGCTGGGGGCATATCCAGGAGTTTGGGGGCATATCCACAAGCTGGGGGGAATATCCACGAGCTGGGGCATATCCACGAGCTGGGGGGCATTATCCACGAGCTGGGGCAATATCCACAAGCTGGGGGCATATCCATGAGCTGAGGGGCATATCCAGGAGCTTGGGGGCATATCCACGAGCTGGGGGCATATCCACGAGCTGGGGGGCATATCCACAAGCTGGGGGGCAAATCCATGAGCTAGGGCAATATCCATGAGCTGGGGGACAAATCCATGAGCTGGGGCATATCTATGAGCTGGGGGGCATATCCATGAGCTGGGGGGCATGTCCACGAGCTGGGGCAATATCCATGTGCTGGGGCATAATCCATGAGCTGGGGGGTATATCCACGAGCTGGGGCATATCCATGAGCTGGGGGCAGTATCCATGAACTGGGGGACATTATCCATGAGCTGGGGGGCAAATCCATGAGCTAGGGCAATATCCATGAGCTGGGGGGCAAATCCATGAGCTGGGGGGCATATCCATGATCTGGGGGCCATATCTATGAGACCTGGAGGCTTTATATGAGGTCTGTTCTTATTGGAAAGCGTCACATGACATAAAATAAAAGTATCGGTACTCGGTATCGGTGAGTACTTGAACAAAAGTATCGGTACTCGTACTCAGTCTTAAAAAAGTGGTATCGGTGCATCCCTACTTTTAACCCTTACCTTGATCATAAAACTAGCGCTAAACAATCACAAATAG
The DNA here is from genome assembly GCA_009667805.1 of Leptobrachium leishanense. Classification (NCBI taxonomy): domain Eukaryota; kingdom Metazoa; phylum Chordata; class Amphibia; order Anura; family Megophryidae; genus Leptobrachium; species Leptobrachium leishanense. The sequence continues at coordinate 91,631,660 of CM019066.1, forward strand.
TAACACTAACCCTAACATTTAACGAAGTGTTGATTTAGCACTGTATTGGGATCAATAAAATGATGCTATAGTATGGTGCCAAATTCCACCAAAAAAATAGCAGAAGTGCACTGTTTCTCCATGTGAAATATGTCCTTTTCTCCCTAGTGTATGAATATATGGAAACATTTTTAATTGGCGACTTTTTCCACCACAAGATGGTGACTTTGGCCCATTGTTAATGACTTCACAATTTTTTTAAAACATTTTTGGAAAGTTCAACTGCTTGGGTATAATTAGTTTAGTTAGATTCTGCTTCAAATATAATTGTGACTTAACCCTTTCTGATCCAATGTTGGAATATATCCAACACAACCTTTTGCCAGATGCGGTCCAATGTCAGATATATTCCGACATGGTCCTCCCTCCCTATACGCACCTCTCTCTTCAGGGTCCCCCTCTGGCACACTCACGTCAGTTGCAGACGTGCCTCTGCCAGAGGGAGTGCCTGAAGGGGGAGGGTTCATTGGAATAATTTTACACGCTGCAGATGATTGAAATTGTAATGGAAATTCACTTTTTTAAAAAAAATTTATAGCATTGTGGCATGACTTGACGTATACATATAATAATGATAAATTATGAATCTGCCGAGTCTGCCGTAAAAAAAGGATATATAATGTGTCTGGATTGTACAATAATATATGACTTCAAATCGCGTTTAAACATGATGAGCACAAAACGGTCAAAATGAGCTCAGCACACAGAAGTGAAATAGTTCACCAGTGAATGGGGTTAAAAAGTTTCATACAATGAGAAAATATAAGGATTTAGAATAGTAACTTTAACTGTTATATAAAATTTAAGATTGTGTGTTTTTTTTGAAAATTAAATAAGACCTGCTGGCGTATATAGTGAAAGCTTATTGGACCGCAAAGGGTTAATAATATAATATGAATTGTGACACATTTTTAGTAATCAAAGCAGATCTGGGTATTTCCAACGGGTTCACGATTTCTTTTTCTCGCAATAATAAGTTGCACAAATCCAAAAATCCAACCCTGCTTTAAAACATATAGATTGAATGCAGGCAGAGTATTATCTGCTTTTATTGTATTTGACTACAGAGCTCACAACCTGCGTTTGTTATGGTTACAAGACAGCTGCTTTTCTGGTGAGAAGACATTCCAAGGTAGACTGTATGTAAACTTTTGGCAAGTCAAGTTAGTGTGGGAGTATTCACATAGATATCTGAGAATGGACTAATACAGTTATTAAAATGCAAATGATGTAAGCAATTCTGCAGAATAGTTTGGCATGTACATATACGTATCCATCTGGAAAAAAATTGTAAGAGGAAGTCATATGAATATATCTCTGTACTGTGACATAAATTTACAAGGCACAATCCATATATTAATGGTTTCCACATTATTTTGTCCATGAAACTAGGGTTGCACTGATACTAGTATTGGTATCGGTGCCGATACCGGGTACTGCAGGAGTACTTGGTACTCGTGCAGTACGCCCGATATTTTTTTCCGATACCGGAAGCCGGCATTGAGCCTGCTTGCCGGCATCCTAGGGGCTGCGGCGGCTGTCCGAATGCTCTATCGGCATTCGGACAGGCCCTGCAGCTGCTCTCCTCACTTTGTTTATACTTACCTTCCTTTAGCGATGCCGGGAAAGTCTTCGCGCGCGCGCTCCTTGGAAGGTCCCCAGCCGCGACCACGTGGGACCATGTGATCGCGGCTGGGGTCCTTCCAGCGAGCGCACGCGTGGAAACTTTCCCGGCGTCGCTAAAGGAAGGTAAGTATAAACAAAGTGAGGAGAGCAGCTGCAGGGCCTGTCCGAATGCCGATAGAGCATTCGGACAGGCCCTGCAGCTGCTCTCCGCTCATACTTACCTTCCTGAGTGACGCCGGGAAAGTTTCCGCGCGTGCGCTCGTTGGAAGGACCCCAGCCGCGATCACATGGTCCCACGTGGTTGCGGCTGGGGACCTTCCAAGGAGCGCGCGCGCGAAGACTTTCCCGGTGTCGCTCAGGAAGGTAAGTATGAGCGGAGGGGGCAAATCCATGTGCTGGGGGGCATTATCCACGAGCTGGGGGGCATTATCCACGAGCTGGGGGGCCAGTATCCACGAGCTGGGGGGCATATCCACGAGCTGGGGCAAAATCCACAAGCTGGGGGGGCATATCCACGAGCTGGGGGCATATCCACGAGCTGGGGGGCATATCCATGAGCTTGGGGGCATATCCACGAGCTGGGGGGCATTATCCACGAGCTGGGGGCAGTATCCACGAGCTGGGGGGCATATCCACGAGCTGGGGGATTTATCCACGAGCTGGGGGCATATCCATGAGCTGGGGGGCATATCCACGAGCTGGGGGCATATCCATGAGCTGGGGGGCATATCCACGAGCTGGGGCAATATCCAGGAGCTGGGGGGCATATCCATGAGCTGGGGGGAATATCCATGAGCTGGGGGGCATGTCCATGAGCTGGGGCAATATCCATGTGCTGGGACATAATCCATGAGCTGGGGGGCATATCCACGAGCTGGGGCATATCCATGAGCTGGGGGCATTATCCATGAGCTGGGGGGCAAATCCATGAGCTGGGGCATATCCATGAGCTGGGGGGGCAAATCCATGAGCTGGGGGCATATACATGAGCTGGGGGCATATCCATGAGCTGGGGGCATGTCCACGAGCTGGGGCAATATCCATGTGCTGGGGCATAATCCATGAGCTGGGGGGGATATCCACGAGCTGGGGCATATCAATGAGCTGGGGGCAGAATCCATGAGCTGGGGGGCATTATCCATGAGCTGGGGGGCAAATCCATGAGCTAGGGCAATATCCATGAGCTGGGGGGCAAATCCATGAGTTGGGGGGCATATCCATGAGCTGGGGGGGCATATCTATGAGACCTGGGGGCTTTATATGAGGTCCGTTCTTATTGGAAAGCGTCACATGACATAAAATAAAAGTATCGGTACTCGGTATCGGTGAGTACTTGAACAAAAGTATCGGTACTCGTACTCGGTCTTAAAAAAGTGGTATCGGTGCATCCCTACATGAAACGTACCCTAGTTATACGGAGTGCACCATGTATACCATTAACACTTGGCTTTGTACTCTCCTTTATAGCAAGATAAATAAAAATATATATATTTTTGCTTGATTTCAGACGTCTCATAAATGTGTTCAGCTTTTTTGCTGTGCACAGTGTTGCTTGAAGTTCCGTGACACCAGAGGTGATGATAAGCTTTAGGCTGGCGTCAGACGAGTGCACTATGTGCGCCCGTACTGACGTGCTTACCGGCGTCCATTGCAGCTTTGTGATGCTGCAACGGGGCCGGTCACACGCTTGTGCACGCTTGTCCTTTGTTCAAGCGTCCGTTATCCAAGCCTCTTCGTCAAAGTGATAGGATGCGCGTTGACGGAGCTGCAAAGCGCGATTCTCCATAGGAGGGCACTGAGTGTACTCAGCGAGGTGGCCAGATGGGTGTCCAGTGGAAGGAACGTCCACTCTCACGGACGTTCCTTCCGCTCTCCAAAGACGCTCGTCTGACGCTAGCCTAACATGGTGGCAACACTTCCGTGAAAGGCAATGGTGTAATGTTGCGACTTTAAATCATGGATCTCAAACTATGCCCCCCAAACGTTGGTTAACTACAATTCCCAGAATTCTTTGAATACAATAGAGGGCCAGAGAATTGTGGGAGTTGTAGTTCAGAAACATCTAGTGGCCAGAGTTTGACATCCCTGCTTTAAATGCATACAGTTACAGTTACAAGCATTTATAAAGTGCCAACAGGTTCCGTAGCGCTGTACAATGAGAGAGACAGAATAACAAATATACATACACATTACACACACCAAACAGTAGGAGAGAAGACCCTGCTCGAGAGCTTACAATCTAAGAGGCAATGGGTGACACGCCAGGGGAGGGTGAATAGAGTACAAGAAGTAACAGGGTGCATGTGGGCAGTGTGGGAAGAAGGAGCAAGAGATAAACAATGGGGGATTAGGGGGTGAGATGATAGGCTTCGCTATAAAATGAAGATGTAAGAAACCCCCGTAATCATAACCCTCTGCAGACGTATAGATCAAAACAACATACCCAGTAAAGAGACAACCATACAGACCTCCACGTACCCAGCAATATATTCAACATTATACACAAAATCGCTCGATGGGATGGATTAACAATGGATATAACCCATACGTCTGGCAGAGAGTTGATTATAAAAACAATAGAGGTTATCAGAATAATGGGAGAATTGAAAGACTCAACGAAAGACCTAGTACAGGTCCCGTAAGTACTAATCGATATGAAGTATTGAGAGACAGAGAAGAGAACAGTGAATCTCCTTTTTCTCGAGTCAGTTTTTTAGACAAGGACAATCAAAAAGATTGGAAAATAGACCCTCAGCTTGAATTAAAAAGAACAAGGGACCTCAAGGAGGATCTAGAGGAGGGAGATCTAAGAACACAAAAAAAAAAGAGAAAAGAAAGATAGGAGATAAAAATATTCAATTTGTCCCAGAAAAAATTAAATGATAACCATGAGAAAATATTACGAAGAGGACTCAAATTTGCCCCTAGTAGTGGCCTCAACACATTTGAGACCTATTTAGACATTAATAGGTATACAAGAAAGTAATGCCTTAAAAAATATTTTTTAAACAATGTGGTAGCCAAGTCGAATACTGATGACTCTACTTTTTATCATACCTAACTGAAAGAAAAATCTAATTTTTTCCTGCCTTTCTCAAGACTGATAGCATAACAATTCTTGAAAAGGCAAGCATGGAAAATCTAAATAAAGTAAAACCCCTCAATAAGTATCAATGCAACTTTTCTATTACAGAATTAAAAACTTTGCATGACTTGAAAAAAGATAATACTATAGTCATTAAACCCGCCAATAAAGGCGGAGGTGATTATGGATAAGAGTATGTATTTAGTGGAGATTTATAAACAATTAGTTTTTCATATGTCTCTCTATTCCCTATCTAAAAATCCCTTGAGTATGATTGAACAAAAGCATAAAGAATTTCTAGCTAAAGGACTTGAAGAGGGGATTTTAAGTAAAAATTAGTTCAACTTTTTGTCCCTATCACATTCCAGAATTCCTGTTATATATATTCTCCCCAAATTACATAAGGATGCTGAATGTCCTCCTGGAAGACCTATTGTTACAGCAAGGGGTCAACATTAGCATCTCTGTCTGAATACATTGATTATATTTTACAGCCGATAGTAATTAAACAACAAGCATATTTGAAGGATTCTATTAATTTATTACAACTGTTAAATAATATTCCATGGACAACAGACATGTATATGATCACATGTGATGTTAGCAATCTTTATACTATTATAGAACATGAAAAAGGATGTGAGGCTGTAAAATATTTTTTGGAGTCATCCAAACAATGTCCATCAATTCAACTAATATTAAATAACAATTTTTTGGGGTTTGAGAGGGATTTCTACCTCGAAAGGAGAGGTATGGCAATGGGGACCAGGTTCGTCCTAAATTATGCTAACCTATTTATGTTCTATTGGGAGGACCAATGTGTTTTTTTTCAAGACATGACTGGGAGGTGAACCTGGTTCTCTATCGTCAATACATTTTATTGAGGGGGAGTCATGATAGTGTTACCTCCTTTTTGAGTGATCTCAATTCCAATACATGGGGTATAGTACTTACTCATGAGGTTAGCAATGAGAAGGTCAATTTTTAAGATTTAGAAATTCTCATTAAAGAAGGTACTCTATAAACAAGAACATTTTTTAACTCAGTAGACACAAATAGAGTTACTCAGAGTAACCATTTTTTACCATGGCTGAAGAATATCGCAAAAGGCCAGTTTTTAAGATTGTGATGGAACAGTTCATATATCAAAGATTTTACTAGTCAAGCAGGGGTTCTAAAGAAAAAATTCTTGCACAAGGGTTATGATCAAGGGGCTTTGGATAAAGATTTCTATGATATCTTAACAAAAGACAGAGATACCCTATTGAAGTATAAAGATACAACTAATAACATAGATTTAGGTAATGTTCAGATACCCTTTAATACTAATTATTCATCTAATAACAGAGAGGTGGTTTGAATATTAAAGAAGAACTGGCCTATTCTCCAACAAAATAGGGATCTTAAAGATTTCATAGGTGATAAACCGAGAATGATCTATAGGGGAGCTAAAAATCTTAAACTAACTTTGACCAAAAGCTACCTAGATTTAGGGGTTAAAGATAACTTTTTATCGGAATACTTTTATTACTTGTAATTCTAGCAATGTAGTTTACTTATTATGGTGCCCTTGCGGTTTTCAATACGTAGGGCGAACTATTAGAATGCTAAAAACGAGGATCTCTATAATATAAAGAGACATTATGCCAAACACAGTGTATCGGCCCTCTTCTCCTCTTGTCATGGGGGAGATCCCAGCCTGTTAAAATTTAAGGGGGATAGATCAAATTTCCAAACATTGGAGAGGTAGTGGCCACCTATAGGTTTTAAATAAACTGGAGAACGAATGGATTTTCTGGTTTGTCACCAAAGGGGTTAAATATCGATTTCGATATCAACAATCTCTTATAATATGCTCCTTTTTTATTTTTGTATATATACTTTTTATAGTTATGTGTGATTTTATGCCAAAGATGTATGTTTTAGGTTTATATAGCCATACATGTTTAGGTCATAGAAAGAATAATTCGGGTATATGTTGCCCATATTTAAAATGGTGCCCGGAGGAGATTAAGGGCAAATGACGATCGGTAGCTGTCAAGGATATTGCGCACCTTGCCGGAAGTCACATCACCGAGATTCTCGCGGCGACAGAATACAGAGGTAGGATGCAATAATTATTAGCTTTCGCCTAATCCTCTCCAGATGATTTAGGTTCACATTGTATCATTTACAAGGTTATCCAAAGAGATCCAAATGGCTGGAGAAAGGTAATCGAATGCTGAGAATCAGCGTTCGGTTACCTTTCTTGGCCATTCGGCTATCCAGAGAGTAGGCAATTTGCCAAATCCTGGCGAATTGCCTGCACATACGGTGCCTGTTCGGTGCCTGTTCGAGGGCAGTGAAATCCCCATAAAAAAGCAATGCTTCGGGTATTCAGAGAGCACAAACCAGCAGTGAAAGGTTCCCGAAATGCCCTGCCATTCGGTGGTTTAATTCGGCAGGTTTATTCAGGAGAATCCCATAGGTGTCAATGTTAAAAATATTCCCATTTTAATTCAATATCTAATAAACTGTTCATTATAAAATTCTGCAGTAAAGAGTTTCTTTATTTATAGATTTTTAGGGATATTTTGAACATTTTTCTGGATTTAAATTTTTTAAAAAAAATTGCGATTTTTTTTAATTTTTTAAGTTTACTTATTTTTTCTGTAACAGCCCTTTTTATTATCATTCCTTGGACCTCATATGTAAATTTCAGACATTTTCGCTCAGTAGTTTCTTTGCAAAGAGTGTTTCACTTTTCAAGCATTCAAGCAAACTGTTTTTCTAATTTATATACTGCAATCGTCTGCAGTGTCTGCTTTTTCCGGCGGCTTCGCTGCATGTGATCGACTCCTGCTCGGATTTTTCCGGCGTTCTCAGCAGGGTTAATCCAGATGTTTTTGTGGGTTTTCTTCGTGCATTCTTCGGGTTTTGCGATTAGTTTTCGTCAGGATTGCGGCGGCCTTTGCCTGCAATTCGGGGACCCTGTGGTGCTTGCTGAATACACCGCACGGTCGCTGAAATGGGATCGGCAAAACGACCCGAATTGAAGAGAACGAAAAGTCACCGAACGTGCGGTGACTTTTCGATTCTCTTTGAATTACCCTGCTAGTTTATGCACCTTGACGAAGACGGTTTGTCGAAACCCGTTGTGCTTTGCACAATAGATTTTGAGCCTCTGGGCTTCTTTTATTTTGGTCCATGTTTCCCTTTTGTGTGTACCTTGATTGCGGAGACATCACAGAGGTCGGGATTGCAGTCTGGACGGACCACTCCATTCAATTTGGATCAGAAATTTGGAGGTGGTGTCAGGGCTCTGGTATTGGGGTGGCACCAGAGTATAAGGGGGGTTTGAGCCCAGCATGCAGTATGCTGCACAGATGCAGATATGGGTGGAGGTGGCTGAATAATAGACTGACCAGTTTGCCAATACGGATGAGGATGGTGAGAGTGGTTGCTGGATCTGAAGTTATAGTAGAGGAAGCCGGTGTAATCAGGAACAGGTAGTGGGGATCTTGCAGAGCAATAGCATATAGGTCTTTACCCATGCAGGTAAACAGCTACAATTCTGAAGCGAGGACAGGAAGGGGCGTGGTGCATTTATTTTGAGTGTGTGGTGTGACGTGCTTGGTTTTAACTGTTGGTTTGCTGGATGAGCTGTTTGCAGGTTATACAATAATACAGGTTGCAGGAACAGGGGCAGCATGGAAAGTATTGCTGCCAGGAGCCCCAGAGGATGGATGCAGATGGGGGGCATGACAGGTGTTGAGGTTCATCACCCAATATCCTAATGCGATTATAGCCTAGACCCGACTATATTAAGGATCCTTAATGAGTGAGTGTATTTTTACTTGTCGAGTGAGAGTTTTAAAAAACCAATACATACTTGCGCAGTGTATGGTTTTTATTGTTTTTCATAGGATATCTGAGTATTGAAGCATCTCCTTCTGCATCTCAAGCGCGACGACTACATTTTGCCCTTTTATCTGTTATTCGTGTATTACATGGGTATATATACACAAGTACCTTGCAGCTTTTTTTTTTTCTGTTGTGTGAAGTGCCATAGATACACCTTTTCAATCAAACTTTCCTGTAGGCATTATAATTGTAGATGCATTATTTGCCTTTTTGTGGAAAGGGTGGCTTTAGCTGATGGCCAGATGTTTGTGCTGATTTAATTTGTGTTTTGCATGTTTTTAAGTGCTATATTCCCTGATGAAGTCAATATAGGAAGGTACACCATGGAATTGAAAGCCACTAAATTTTTTCAATTTACTTGTTTTATTGCTGTATCTCAATATATTATTTGTCATCCTCTTGAATAATCCTGATTTGTGTAATGTGAGGTAACTTCTGAGTGATTTCACTTTGCAGCATGAAACCCTTGGTGTAGAGTAGGAGATCCAATATGATTCAGTGCCTCTGGGCACTTTGAAGTGACTTAAGCATCTACCTTTGTGAATGAATCTTCAGAATAAATTAAATATGAGATTACTGATATGCACTATTGTGTAATTTTTTTGCTCTCGTTTAGCTGTGTGTTCCTTTCATATATTTATCCTGAAGACCAAAAGGGACTGTTTAATTAAGTGGTCTCAAGATCTTCTCCAACCTTTTATTATTATTATTATTCTTTATTTATAAAGCGCCAGCATATTCCGCAGCGCTGTACAATAAGCACAGTATAGACAGGGTTACAATACATTGAACAACATTTGACAAACAGTACAGGAGGAGATGAGGGCCCTATTCCCGTAGGAACTCACAATTTAGGAGGGTTGGGGTTGGAAACAGGAGGAGAGGACTGTAAGGTGAGAGTGATTGATGGTTGCGTCAGTGAGTTGGGTAGTAGGCTTCCCTAAATAGGAATGTTTTAAGGGAGCGTCTGAAGGAAGTTAGGGGAAAGTCTGACAGTACTAGGGAGAGCGTTCCAGAGAGTGGGGGCTGCACGTGAGAAATCCTGCAGTCTATCATGGGAAGAGGTGATGCGGGGAGAAGCTAGGTGCAGGTCACTGTTTGACCTTAGGGAGCGGGCCGGGGTGTATTTGGTGATTAGTGAGGACAGGTAGTGGGGAGCTGAGTTAGTGAGGGTTTTGTAGGTAAGGATAAGGATTTTGAACTTAATTCTGCAGTGGATGGGGAGCCAGTGAAGGTACTCGCAGAGGGGAGCGGCAGAGACAGAGCAGCGGGTGAGGTGAATTAGCCTGGCGGAGGCGTTCAGGATGGATTGTAGGGGGGAGAGGTGGGACAGAGGGAGGCCAGATAAGAGATTATTGCAATAGTCGAGTCGGGAGATTACCAGGGCGTGTATGAGTTGTTTTGTGGTGACAGCGGAAAGAAATGGCCGAATTCTGGAAATATTACGCAGTTGGTATCGGCAGGAGGAGGAAAGAGACTGGATGTGGGGGATGAAGGAAAGAGCAGAGTCAAGTGTAACTCCAAGACAGCGAACTTGGTTTGATGGGGAGATGGTGATACCCTCCACCATGATAGAGAAGTCAGGAGGTGGGGAGGCATTAGAGGGAGGAATAAGTAGGAGTTCAGTCTTTGACATGTTGATCTTTAGGTGATGGGAGGCCATCCAGGAGGAGATACCAGAGAAACCGTCACTGACTTTTGAAAGGACAGGGGGAGAGAGATCAGGGGTAGAGAGGTAGATCTGAGTGTCATCAGCGTAGAGGTGGTAATTAAAGCCAAAGCTGTTGATGATTTTGCCCAGGGATGAGGTGTAGATGGAAAAGAGCAGAGGACCAAGGACAGAGCCTTGAGGTACACCAACAGATAGAGGCAATGAGGAGGAGGAGTTACCAGCAAAGGACACACAGAAGGACCTGTTGGATAAATAGGAGTCAACCCAAGCAAGTGCAGTGTCACCGAGACCGAGAGAGTTGAGGGTCTGAAGAAGGAGGGGGTGGTCAACAGTGTCAAAAGCAGCCAAGAGGTCAAGCAGGATGAGAATAGAATAGTGGCTGTGTTTTTTAGCAGTTAGGAGGTCGTTGGTGACTTTGGTGAGGGCAGTTTCAGTTGAGTGTAGGGGACGGAAGCCAGATTGCAGGGGGTCAAGTAGGGAATTGGAGGACAGGAAGAGGGAGAGGCGGTTGAAGACTAGTTTTTCTAAGAGCTTTGATGTGAAGGGAAGCAGGGATACAGGGCGGTAGTTGGATGGAGAGTTGGGATCTAGGGATGGTTTCTTTTAGTAAAGGGGTAACTAGCGCGTGTTTGAAGGCGGATGGAAAGGAGCTAGTGGAGAGAGATAGGTTGAAGATGTGTGTGAGAGCAGGGGTGAGGGAGGAGGAGAGGGGAGGAATTAGATGTGAGGGAATGGGGTCGAGCGGGCACGTGGTGAGATGTGAGGTGGACAATAAGGAATTGACTTCCTCCTTACTGGCTGGGAGGAAGCGGCAGAGGGTGGCAGAGGGGACCTGTGGGAGTGGAGGTGGCAGATAACTATCTTGTGTTGGGATGTTGCTTCTGATAGTTAAAGTTTTACTGAGGAAGAAATCTGCCAGGTCTTGAGCGTTGAAGGCAGCTGAGGGGGGAGGTGTGGGTGGGTGGAGGAGGGTGTTGAAGGTGGACCAGAGCCGTTTAGGGTTAGAGGACAGCGTAGATATAAGAGATGAGAAGAAGGATTGTTTGGCCAAGTGGAGGGCAGAGGTGTATGACCGGAGAATAAACTTGAAGTGAACAAAATCAGCTTCAGAGCGGGATTTCCTCCAGTCACCTTCAGGCAACCTTCAAAATTTTTATAACATCCGTATCAATGGCATCACCATCATATTCTATAGAAGTGCTGTTTTATTTTACTGAACGATGGGGTTGCATACTAAACTCTTCAACAACAAAATCGCCACCACCACCATTAGGGGGTGACATTTATAAATCCGCCATTTCTTTTTTCTTGATTTCTAAGGACTCCTAGGTTAAAGTACTTTTCACAAGGTCTTCTGTGTGTGGAATCCAGAGGAATGTAAGCAATTCTCCAGATCTTCATTATTCAATAGGGATGAGCCGAAAACCCCCATGTTCGGTTCGCATTCGAACTCGAACAATTTCAAAAGTTCGAGTTCGAACACGAAACGAACTCAATGCAAGTCAATGGAACTCGAAAGTTCGAATTTTAGAGTGCCCTCCAAGAGGGCATATATGCAAGATATTTGCCATAAAAGGTGTATGGGGGTCTGGGTAGTGCCCTCGGGGACAGGAAACAAGGACAAAAAGTTTTAAAAAAAACTTTTTTAAAGGAACAGTGAGTTTTCCATGAAATAAAGGTTAAAAATGAAAACAAAAAATTCCTCCAAATATCGTGCCTAGGAGGTCCCCATAACCTGCCCGTGAAGTGGCGGATTTTTCGGATGTATAGAAGTCTGTAAAAACAAAAAAATGACATTTCAAATGACGGTAAATGGTTTTCCTTTAATCTATCCATAAACAACTGCTTGGGGGGGCGGCAGCCTGTATAAAAAGGGGAGCCCTTTTAGGACACGCAGAACAAGTTTAGTGATTTTTCGGCTACATTATTGTGAAACTTATGCAGGCTTTGGATGAAAGTAACAATAGGTGCTTTAAAATTGGGCCTTTAGAGTCGGCAACAGTGCCGTCACACCGTAACCCCTCTGTGGTATTGTGGAAGAGTGCAGGGTTGGACCCTGCAGTCCAATATTAAAATGATATGAATCTGGTATAGGCGTCAGTGGCAGTGCACCCAAATATTGTGCCTTTGGTGGCAGCAAGTGCCTTCACACCGTAACCCCTTTGTGGTATTGTGGAAGAGTGCAGGGTTGGACCCTGCGGTCCAGTATTAAAATGATATGAATCTGGTAATATAGGCGTCAGTGGCAGTGCACCCAAATATTGTGCCTTTGATGGCAGCAAGTGCCTTCACACCGTAAGTAATCCCTCTGTGGTATTGTGGAAGAGTGTAGTGGTGGAGGTTTTGTGAATGCAGAAGAGATCCCCGATCTATTCAGTTACGTCAGCATCAGGGGATTGATAGCTGCTGATCCAGGACTGATTCATTTTTATAAACGTCAGCCGGTCTACAGAATCGGTGGACAGACGCACTCTTTTGTCTGTGACAAAACCTCCAGCGGCACTGAACGTCCTTTCAGAAAGCACGCTGGGTGAAGGGCAACCTAGTAGCTGCATAGCATATTGTCAAAGTTCTGGCCAGTGATCCAATCTCAACACCCAGTAAGCCAGTGGATCATCTGCTGGAAAGGTATCCAGGTCTGCCCTTGCCCCTAGGTAGTCCTGCACCATATGGTGAAGACGCTGGCAATGGGTGCCTACATTTGACGTCCCTGGGCGTCGTGGACTAAAAAAATTAAAAAAGCCATCAGTCAAGCAGCCCCGGCCTTCACCGCTCTTCCTCTGATCATCTGCAGTCTCAGAAGCACCTGTGTCATCACTTGGTAACCTACCAGTGCCTGTAAAGGTGTTACACAAGTGTCGCTTTAGAGCGTCCTCAAGTTGTTTCTTCCTGTGCTCCCTCTGTGCGGGCAGGATGAGCTCTGCAACTTTACCCTTGTATCGTGGATGAAGAAGGCTTGCCAACCAGTAATGATCCCTCTCCTTGATAGCACAAATCCTGGGGTCCTTTACCAGGCTTTGCAGGATAAGGGAGCCCATGCAGCGTAGGTTGGAGGTGGCATTAGCTTCTGAGTCTTCCTGGTCAATGAGGATGACTCCATCGTGCACTTCTTCCTCCCAGCCACGTACTAGTCCTTGGGGTTCTGGGCACACAAAACCCTCCCTTGAGGAATTACCACCTTCAGTGCCCCCACTACTTAAATATTCCTCCTCATCCTCCTCCTGTCTGATCTGAGTAGGACCCGCAGGAATGCTGTCTGCATAAAGACTGGGGCCTTGAGAGCTAGGGAAGGCCTCCTCTTCCTCCTGCTGCTCTGCCTCTAGTGCCAAATCTATAATTCCCCGCAGAGTGCGCTCCAGCAGGGAACACTAAAGGAATTGTGTCACTGATGCATGCACTGTCCCTGCTCACCATCCATGTTGCCTCCTCAAATGGCGAGAGTACAGTGTATGCATCCTTGATCATCAACCACTGCGGGGGGGAAACAAGTTGACCTGAACCTGTCCTTGTGCCATACTCACACATGTACTCATTGATGGCCCTCTGCTGCTTGTGCAGATGCTGCAGCATTGCTAATGTCGAGTTCCACCTGGTGGGTATGTCACAGATCAGACGGTTTGTGGGAAGGTGGAATTCTCTTTGAATTTCTGCCAGGCGAACACTTGCTGGGAATGACCGTCTGAAGTGGCTGCAGACATTTCTGGCCTGGCTGACAAGCTCTGCCAGCCCTGGGTACGCTGTACCACCAGATTTAGGATGTGTGCTAGGCATTGTACATGCGTTAACTTACCCTGGCATAGGGCAGAGAGAACGTCGCTGCCATTATCACAGACAACCATTCCCAGCTGAAGCTGGCATGGTGTTAACCATCTCTGCACCTGCCCCTGCAGAGCTGACAGAATTTCTGGCCCAGTGTGGCTCCCGTCCCCTAAACAAATCAGCTCAAGCACTGTATGACATCTTTTTGCTTGAGCCATTGCGTAGCCCCTGCCACTTAAACTCGGTTTAACTGCCACTTCGCCAGAGACAGAGAAGGAGGAGGAGGAAGAGGGAGAGGTGGTGGTGGAGCAGACAGACCTAATCCAAGCAGCTTTCTGGAGGCATGGTTGATGAACAAGCTCCAGCACAGAGCCCCATCTTGGATCCCTCCCAGCTGTATTCAGAGTTACTCAGTGTGCCATGAAGGAAATGTAACGGCCCTGTCCATGCTTGCTGGACCACGTGTCTAAATTCATGTGCACCTTGCTGCTGACTGCCTTTCCCAATGACTCCATAACATTGTGTTCCACGTGCTGGTATAGTGCTGGAATGGCCTTCCATGAAAAGAAATGGCGTTTTGGAACCTGCCACTGAGGTACAGCACATTCAGCAAATTCACAGAAGGAAGCAGAGTCCACCAGATAGAAAGGTAGCAGTTGTAATGCGAGTAATTTTGCTAAGCTGGCATTTAGACGCTGTGCTTGGGGATGGTTGGGAATATATTTTGTTTTACGCTGCAGCAGCTGGGGCAACGTAATCTGACTGCGTAAATCTTCAGCTGATGGGATGCTGTCACATTCTGAGGAAGGACCTGGTACACCCATTACTGTAGCATCATCCCTGTCAGTGGAGGCTGTAGGCAATGCCATGGCAGGACATATAGTGGGGGTAGAGACAGATGAGGAGGACCTATGCAAAGTGTTGTGCCAACGAGATGCGTGGCAGGTGGTCATATGTCACCTCAAGCACATGGTACCCAAGCGTGGGATGTCTTTCCCACGCTTCATCCTCATCTCACATAGATTACAAATAGCAACGGTGCAGTCTGCTGCACATTTCTTAAAGAACTCCCTGACAGCAGAGTTCCTGGATGTGTGCTTTGAGACAACAGAGCTCTGCACCTGAGCAGCTCTGACATCTGATGGCTGGGTCTGGCTACGGTTGGTCATAGAGGACGTAGTGCCTCGTGTTTGTTGTGCCTCCTCCTCACTTGACTCCTCTGTTCGATCAGGCACCCAGGTGGAGTCAGTGACCTCATAATCGTCAACATCACCCCCTATCTCCTCATCAATGGAGCCAACTTGGCAGTATGCTGCAGCTGCTGGGGCAACATGAGTGCCAGTTATTTGTGTGTCATCACTGGCACCCCCTTCCTCTAGGTTGATTATACTCCCTTCCTCAACCTCAGAGATTGAATCAGAGCACTGTACTTGCTGCGCATCCTCAGGCAGCATGTCACTGTCATTGTAGTCAAACAATTCAGCTGACTCCTCTGTGTGTTATAGTGAGGCTACGGCAGGAGTAGCTGTGGACATGGAGGCTGCATTAGATGCTTTGGCAGCTGAGGTGGACTGTAAAGCACTACAAGCCTGGCTGGCAGAGGACTCGGAGGATGAGGATGGACTGGTTAGCCAATCCACCAAATCCTCTGTATGTTGCTGCTGCTTAAGACGGCCTGCACCGGTTAGAAAGGACAAGCGTGCCCCTGCAGAGGATGCACCTTGTCCACGACGACCAGAGGCACAGCCTCCCAACACAGGGGCTGCTTGCCCTCTTATCTGTGTCTGGGAGCATCTGCCTGTCCTTTTTGGTCTTTCTGACATGGTGGGGTGATATATAGATTAAAGATATGCAGAACTCTGATTCAACTCTGGTATAAAGATGAAAGATTTCTAGAACTCTGGTATAACTCAGTGAGACACCCTGATAGCTGGCAGCCAGTGACAAGACACAGATTAAAATTCCCAGAAACCTCCTATAAATCTGTGAGACCCCCTGATGGGTGGCAGTGACAAGACACAAATTACAATTCCCAGGAACCTCCTATAAATCAGTGACCCCCCTGATATGTGGCAGTGACAAGACACAGATTGCAATTCCCAGGAACCTCCTATAAATCAGTGAGCCCCCTGATGGGTGGCAGTGACAAGACACAGATTGCAATTCCCAGGAACCTCCTATAAGTCAGTGAGACCCCCCGATGGGTGGCAGTGTGACAAGACACAGATTCCAATTTACAGAAATCTGCTAGAAGTATGTGGGACCCCCTGATAGCTGACAGTGAGAAGACACAGATTACAATTCCCAGAAATCTCCTATAAATCAGTGAGACCCCCTGATGGGTGGCAGTGAGAACACACAGATTACAACAATTCCCAGATATCTTCTAGAAGTGAGACCCCCACAATTGCTGCTGGCAGTGAGCACACAAAGATTAGAACAATTCCCAGATATTTCGTAGAAATGAGACCCCAAAATAGTTGCTGGCAGTGAGAACACACAGATTACCACAATTCCCAGATATCTTTTAGAAATGAGACCCCACAATTGCTGCTGGCAGTGAGAACACAAAGATTACAACAATTCTCAGATATTTTGTAGAAATGAGACCCCAAAATAGTTGCTGGCAGCGAGAACACACAGATTACCACAATTCCCAGATATCTTCTAGAAGTGAGACCCCCACAATTGCTGCTGGCAGTGAGCACACAAAGATTAGAACAATTCCCAGATATTTCGTAGAAATGAGACCCCAAAATAGTTGCTGGCAGTGAGAACACACAGATTACCACAATTCCCAGATATCTTTTAGAAATGAGACCCCCACAATTGCTGCTGGCAGTGAGAACACAAAGATTACAACAATTCTCAGATATTTTGTAGAAATGAGACCCCAAAATAGTTGCTGGCAGCGAGAACACACAGATTACCACAATTCCCAGATATCTTCTAGAAGTGAGACCCCCACAATTGCTGCTGGCAGTGAGCACACAAAGATTAGAACAATTCCCAGATATTTCGTAGAAATGAGACCCCAAAATAGTTGCTGGCAGTGAGAACACACAGATTACCACAATTCCCAGATATCTTTTAGAAATGAGACCCCACAATTGCTGCTGGCAGTGAGAACACAAAGATTACAACAATTCTCAGATATTTTGTAGAAATGAGACCCCAAAATAGTTGCTGGCAGCGAGAACACACAGATTACCACAATTCCCAGATATCTTCTAGAAGTGAGACCCCCACAATTGCTGCTGGCAGTGAGAACACAAAGATTACAACAATTCCCAGATATTTTGTAGAAATGAGATGCCCAAAATAGTTGCTGGCAGTGAGAACACACAGATTACAACAATTCCTAGATATGTTGTAGAAGTGAGACCCCCCCCCCCCAATAGCTGGTGGCAGTGAGAACACACACTAACACAACAATCTCCTCTCGAAAAACACGTGCTGAAGGCTGTGTGAAGCCTTATATAGTGTGCTGTGGGACTTAGCTCTGTGAGCCCATGATTGGGCAAAATGTGCCCAATCAGGACTCTGAGCCGTGATTGGCATAGTTTTGCACCTGTCTTGCACCTAAACTGTGGTCAGGTGCAGGCTGTAGCCAATTACAAGCTTCTGGCCTGTGGAAAAGTGCATTGTGGTCCATTGTGGTGCATTGTGGGCGAACATGTGGCGAAAAACACGCGGAAATGTTTGGAGTTCGCAAACATCCGAACGGGCGATGTTCGAATCGAACTCCAAACATATCGAACCGAACAGCTCATCTCTATTATTCAATAGGAAATTTCTTGATTGCAAGTTATTTTGAGCCGACTCCTCCTTGCCTCATGTTTCTGTTTGCTACATGCTTTAATTCCTGTTCACGTTTCTTACCTATTGTATGTCATTGCTGAATATGGCCTCTGCTCCAATTTAGCTACTAATAATGACCATAATAAACACAAAAAAGTAATGTAAAAAAAATATACTTTATTCAACATAACATCATAGGTATTAAATGTGTGCGTCAAACATAGCCAATACATGGCATACACATTTATACACAGTATATACTCAAATTATTTTGAAAGTTTGGTAAATACCAATACAATCAATATTACAAGGGTCATATATCAACCAAAAACAAAAAAGAACGAGTCACTAAATATGGATAGTGTAATCTCCCTACCAATGCAAAGAGCAATTGCAACAAAGAATTCTTCATGTAATAACCAGTGCTATATTTATTTACATCTCAGGAGCATACACAAAAAAGAACGCCCCCCCCCCACCAAAAAAAGTGCTGAAACATTTTAAATTTTTGCTATGGGAAAACTAAACTAAAAACCAAAATCACGTTTTAAAAAACTGAAAAACAGTTTCTCGCTGCGCTCATATCATGAGAAGGGGCAGATTCTGTTGGCTTAAAATGAAGAAAAAATGGAGCAGAATGTTATGTCTTGGTTAACAAGCACAAACAGTAACCTAACCCCAACCTTAATTTCTAATTTCTAACCCTTATTTCTAACCCTAGCTATGGAAAATTATGCTAAATTTCAGCCCAGAGCAACCAAAATTCTGGGCATCAAAATACAGCCATAGCTGAGGGTCTTTTTCAAGAAAGGACTTTTTTACCACTTCATTTTTAGATGCTCCTTTATTCAATAGGATATCAAAACTTGCTTTGTTTGGGGGGGGGAGTTTTTTCCTTTTTTTATAGTTTTTGTTTATTTTTTGTTTTACATTTTACATGGTGCTGTTATTATTATTATTCTTTATTTATAAAGCGCCAGCATATTCCGCAGTGCTGTACAATAAGCACAGTATAGACAGGGTTACAATACATTGAACAACATTTGACAAACAGTACAGGAGGAGATGAGGGCCCTATTCCCGTAGGAACTCACAATCTGGGTTTGGTATCATTAGAGAGGCCAGACTCTAACTTGTTCAATCACACCTAACTTGAACTTGAGGGGTGTAAAGAATGGATATACAGGGGTCCAAAGGCACCCCACTCTCCTTGCAGCAGAGCTTGTGTTTCAGATGCACTAATGTGTAAAAGCTCATTGCATCATCACCTCCACATTTGCTCCATGCTTAGTGCAGCAGCATTGTTTGCTTTACATGTAAAAGCACATAATGCCACCACCTTAGAACAGAGAAAAAAGGTAATTTTGCATTTAATTTGTTTTTACATTTTCTATATTTACATACTATGTGGTCATGTTTGGAATCATTGGAAAGGCCAAACTCTGACCTTTGCAATGACACCTCAGCTGACCTCAAGTGATGTAAAAATTAGATGCAGAGTTCCAAAGTCCCTCTGTCTCTGACAGCATTGCCACGGTCTAGGTTGAAACTATGCATTTTACCCTCACCTCCACACTTGCTGGCAGTGTGGGAAATGAGAAGTTGAGTTCCTGCAGCATCATTGTTCACTTTATAATTGTAAATTGATTAATAGTGCTGCGTTAGAAAAAAACATATTTTTGTTTTATTTATTTGTTAGTTTATTTTTAAATTATCCTGCTCATGTTGGATATCACTGGAAAGGTCATACCTCATATGTCCCTCTAGCCTGTAGGGCTCCAGAGATACAGGGGACTAAGTAATTGTAAATTACAATTAATTATTTACTTTTTTTTGTTACCAGAGCTCGGGGACCCCTTGTGGCAGGCACCTGTAGGCATATGCCTACTCTGCCCAAATCTAAATCTGATCCTGGTAATAACATAGATTATTGACGATGTAACATATCAGTCTCAGAAATGCAGCAAACACATACAGGGTTATTCAAAGAGAATCGAAAGGCCACTGCACGTTCGGTGACTTTTCGTTCTCTTCAATTCGGTGTGATTTGGAGATCCCATTTCGGCGACCCTGCGGTGTATTCAGCAAGAACCACAGGGCCGTTGTAGTGCAGGGAAAACCCGCCGAAAACCTGCCGAACACTCACCGCAAAAGCTGGCGAACGCACACCGAAGCCCGCAAAAACATCTGGATTAACCACGCCGAACACGGCGGAGAAACCCGAGCAGGAGCCGATCACATTGCAAAGCAGCCGCCGGAAAAACCTGACACCGCAGACGAATGGAGTTAAAAAAAAAAACAGTACGCCTGAATGTTTGAAAAGTGAAACGCTGTTTGCAAAGAAACTACAGAAAGAAAATGTCTGAAATTTACATATAAAATCCAATGAATGATAATAAAAAGGGCTGTTACAGAAAAAACGATTTAAAAAAAAAGGAAAAAAAATGTTTGCTAACAAATGCCTAAAACATCCTAAAAAAATCTATAAATAAAGAGATTTTTTACTGCAGAATATTATAATGAAAGGTTTACTAGATATTGAATTAAAACGGGAATATTTTTAACATTGAAGCCTATGGGAATTGCCTGAATAAACCTGTCGAATGAAACCACCGAACAGCAGGGTAATTCGGCAACCTTTCACTGCTGGTTTTTGTTCTCTGAATAGATGAAGCATTGCTTCTCTATGGGGATTTCACTGCCCTCGAACAGGCACCATATGTGCAGGCAATTCGCCAACATTTGGCGAACTGCCTGCTCTCTGAATAGCCGAATGGCCAGGAAAGTTAACCGTACGCTGAATTCAGCGTTCGGTTACCTTTCGCCAGCAAGTCCGAGCTCTTTGAATAACCCTGATAGTGAGCCAGAAAGACTAAAAATCAACACAAGACATTTATCCTTTGCGGCTTTATACTGTCGACTCAATCAAGCTCGTGCGTGTAGAACCCACGGGATCGAGCAGTGGCGGCGGGAGGACACTGACAAACTATTTGTTCTCTGTGACCACTGCGTTATAGCGAGAGGAGGTGTGTCAGGGAATTAGATTTTTTTAAAGTTCATTCAACGGGCAAACAGAAATCACTTTATTTTGTGGGTCCCGCTACAATAGGAAATGCAAGTGTACAGTAGCCTGCCATACAAGTTGGTCCTCCACCATAGTTAAAGCATGATTTGAAATCGCAGAGAAGCTGCTAGCTCACACAATTGTGGCCATTATCCTTAACGACCCATTCATAAATGTTAACAGCTGCAAACGGATACGGTTCCCATGTTGGCAGTATATAAATAACTGTAATTCTGGGTAAATGCTCAAGAGTACACATCTTTTCCTTTCCACATGCTTTCTCTCATTTACTTTTTCTCCCTCCTCTCTCTACTATATATATATATATATAATATATATATACACGTACATTTATAAAGATATATTGCATGCGTATTTTACTCTAGTAAACTGCTCAGAAATTCTGAAAGACTGCCATAAAAAAAGAAAGAATGCGTCCCTATAAAGAATTCTGTGTGTTTGTCCGTCCATGTGAGTAATTGGCAAGTTACACTATTTTAAGTAACTAAATATCCCATAGGAAACTTTGCCACAGCATAAAAAACGTGTTCTGCTAAAAATCCCAGAACCTTGAAAGATTTACAGGCCGCAGATGGACTGGGACATCCTCTATGCTTCCTTTTCAATCCGAGGCTATATGTGGTTTTACGGTTGAATTGAGTGTTCTTGGCCTGCCTAGCGATATATTACAGGCCCATCTAGCATGAAGTGGATAGTTTGGAATCCTACAATCTCCGTACCCTACCTGTCGTTGCTCTCTGAATAAAAAACAACCCCCCAAAAGAACATAAATCTCCAAGCAAAACATTTTCAACAGGTGCTAAACATTTTCCCCAAAGTAAAAGAGAGGGGCAGCTGGACACTTTCTATACATGTACACTCCACAGAAGTGTTGGATGAAACACTGAGAAGGATCCTGGAGAAATAAAGCAGATTTCCTAGTAGATGTGACAATATATTTTTTTCAACTATAGTAAGAGATATCTGCCAAAACATAAAAATCTATAAAGAGGTCACATGGGATATAATATACCTTTAGCACATCTGTGTGTGCAAGGTAAAACATTATCATTTCTGGTATTAGAACTCACTTTCGAAACATAATACCTTATATGTTTGTTTGTCAAATGTCCCAGTATGAAAGAGAAGCCATGTTTTCCTCATTGACTTTGTTTTTTTATGATGCATTTAGAAAAAAAAAAGATCTTTTTTTAGTATTAGTTATTTATTCAAGATCTTAAACTACGTAAAATAACAGTCTGTTGCATTTTTCTCTCTTTTTTGATGGTTGCAAAATGAAAAACGGAAAAGACACAGGAAGATTGTGAGGCCGCATTTAGGCTAGGATCAGACGAGCGTGATTTCTACGGACTGTACGTCCGTGCACACGGACGTACGTTAGTACGGAAGACGCAGAAGTGGCCACACAGTCTGTTTATTTACTGATGTATATTTTGACGGATGTAGGAGGGAAAATAAATTAAAAAGCAAAACCATTTTGTCCGTGAAAAATGCTGTACGTATAAATGCAGTCCGTCTGACCACGTTCCATCACTCACACACAAAGCTATGCGGACGTTGCGGACGCAGCGCACTTTGTGCGGCCGTTCTAGGGGTTGTACGTTCTTGCCTGCCTTGCGTCCGTGGGCCGCGGCCGATGTGCGTCCGCAGTTCAGTGCGGACGTACTTCATGTGTCAGGCTCCAATGGACTTTCTTTCATGCTATCACGGACGTACTTTTAGGCGCAATCACGGACGTGAACACTACGCTCGTCTGACCCCAGCCTAAGGCGCAATCACGGACGTGAACACTACGCTCGTCTGACCCCAGCCTTAGGGAGACCAAAATCTAGATGTCAACAAATAATTTAGGAAATGAATTTAATGGTTTTCACAAACTGTTGTCTGTGATACATCATTCTTACCTGGGGGACACAAAAAATTATTTCCAATTCAGAGCTACTCCGGTGGTGCTACAAAAGACTGGTTGTAACAGAGATCCAAGACTGTAGGTGGAGATGGATTGGATTGGACCTTACAAGTAGGGGCGCAAAGGAGAACTGAAGGCAAGCACTCAATTGGAGCCCCAGAAGCTCCTGAGGACGGAGCCTCCATAACGATATCAAGGTTGTTGACGATAACCTGATGTGATTGCAGGTCAAAGTAAAAGCTGGGATCTGTCATCAGTGGACGTCTTTCACTTCAGCACTTTGCTTATCTATGAAGCAGGACATATCGATATCAAAATTTTTTAATTAGGTTCATTCTATTGCAAGACATGTTTTCTCCATAGCCAATTACCTCATAAGTGTCCAACGTGTATGTCAGTTTAATGACTTTCTGTACAGTAATCCCACCAACACTAGAATGTAGTGTTACCTGATGTCTATGGTATGCCATGACTCAACCATTTTCCCTTTAATGTCATGGAACTGATGACCTACTTTATGTTTTTATTTCACAAATACTTGAGATATATTTTTTTACAAGTTTATGCATTGGGAAGATTAACAAATTACATGAAGACCTTATCAGGTGTAAAATCCAAATGTAAGAAAGTGGCCAATGATTGACAATCAGCAGAATGGAGTCCTTAAAAGCTCTTTTTCAGTGACCTGGGTAAGATGTGAGGGGAGGCAGTCTTCTGTCACCATGACCACATAAATAAGATTAAGTGGTCATGGTGGCTAGAGTGTGCCCTTAAGTGTTATTATTTATTGAAATACATATTAAGGTTCTAAAAACCCTTATTCCAGTAAAATACTTTATAAATAAATATATAAGTATGCAATACATGAGGCTTATGAAAAAAATATTAAGAACTGTTTTTAATGAAAATGATTATATAGATATTGTTTTGCTCACCAAAGAATAACACTGGGGTCAGACGAGCGTTTTGAGAAGTGGATGGAACGTCCGTGAGAGTGGACGTTCCTTCCACTCAACGCCCATCTGACGCCCGTCTGGCCGCCTCGCTGAGCGCAGTTAGTGCGCTCAGTGCTGCAAGGCTCGATCCTCCTATGGAAGATCGCGCTTTGCAGCTCTATCAACGAGCGCCCTAGTGCTTTGACGGAGAGGTCTGCTGCAAGAACACAGCATGTCCGCTGTTGCGCGTGCAATTTGTGCGCGCACAACAGCATCTGATCAGCCCCGTCGCAGCGTCACAATGCTGTGACGGACACCGGAAGCCACATCATTACGGGCGCACCTAGTGCGCTCGTCTGACACTGACCTAACTGGTGCCTATTATTATTATTATTAAAGGAAATGAGACCACAAAAGAGTCAGTGCTGAGTGATCTATGCATCCTTTTCACAGATATATTTACCTAAATATATTATTGACAAAACCGGAGACTCAGCATTTATTTCTGCAGAGCAGGACAGTGTATATTTTCAGTCGAAATGAAACAAGAGGGTGAAAGGAAAATAATATTCAACCTCCTCCAAACCTATGTAGCCAGAAAATGAACTGGGAAATATTTATACATTTTTCTTCAATATTTTTCCCATCCTTGTTTATGCGTATGTTTTGTTTCCTTTCGAGACTCTGAAATAGAATTATCGTGAAAATCTTGCTTTTCCTCTTCCTCCTTATCAGCGAGTTTGTAATTTCGAATCATTACTTTTCGGTTCTGTCACTTTTCATCCTTCACATGAAGCGCATGTTTAGTTTCTACCTATATAAAAACTATATGCTTCGTTTGGTTTTCCTATTCCTTCCCTTGGGGCCCATTTGCCATTATTTATTGTTTTGATGTGTCCAAGAGTGTTCTACTCAGAAAAAGGAGGGTTTGGCCACAGGGAGAATTATTTCTAACCACAGACTGATTCTAATCTGTTTGAAGTTTATACATACCAATGACTTGAAGACATCACTGGCTGACTTCACTGCCTATTTCCCCTGATGGTTTATACATCAGGTTCGCATATGAGACTGTCTGCCGGAGGAGAAGGGGGGATTATGTATGCAGTGTGAGTTAGCAAGCAGATGTAGCTGACTGGCTCAGAATCCGGAGAGAATAACCGCAGATTGAATGAATACTGGAATTATCTGCATAGTGAAAGGCAGAGTGCTGTCTTAGTTTATTTATATCCAAAAGGGAATGTATACAAATGCGTTCTTCTGGAGCCGTTGAGCCTATTACAGCTGGATATTACACTTAAGCGCAATCATTGTTGCTTAACCTCTACACAAGATGTGAAGACACAACAATGCACTGACATGGATTATTCATCTGGAGTTGTAACTAAACAGAAATACGACAGGGACTATGACTTTCAGTTTTCACTTGCAGATTGCATGTTATCAGCATTTGTTCTTGGAGGCTCAAGCAAAGTGGAGTAAATATGCTGCCTCTCTAATGACAGTCGTGCCGAATCCCTGCCAAGATTTAGAAAATGCCTTTATTTTATACATTGCCAGGTGGGATTTAACGTCTTTGCTCTCACCATGCAACAACAAAATGTGTTGCTTAGCCTGGTGGTATAACAAGCAAACTTAAATACATTAGTTTTAGGTCCGCTGCCAGCACCTTAGCTGACTCTGATGACCAGCATCACAATTAGGGATGAGCTGTTCGGGTTCGGACGGGTCGGAGTTCGACCCGAACTTTGGCAGTTCGAAAGTTCACGAACTTCGAACTTTTTGGGCGTGTTCGGTTCGAGTTCGAAAAAAAAAGAAATTTTGAAAAAAGTATAGAAAATGCTTAAAAAAATACTAAAAAATCTAGAAATAAAGAGACTCTTTACTGCAGAATATTATAAGCAACGGTTTATTAGATATTAAGTTAAAAACTAATGTGTACGTGGAAAGATTATCAACTCTAAATGACCTCTGATCACAAACGGGCATAACACCAGGTGTTTTTAGTCTAGTAATCAATTTGATACATTGTACACTATACTGAGGGGGTGGGGTGGTGTCTGCTTCTGATTGAGATTTGAGAATTAATTTCCCTCCTAAAACATCCTAATATGCTGCATTTAATCCTTTTGCTGCTGAGGCTTTTCCCACCTCTGTGCTGAGGTCATTTTTATCGCTTTTGCTCATCATGTTTAACCGCGTTTTGTAGCCATATTTTGATATATGACCCAGACATATTATATATCGTTCTTTCCGGCAGACTTGGCAGATTCATAATATGTCATTATTATATGTATACGTTATGTCATGTCTGTATATTATAACAAAAAATGCAATAAAATTAGAATTTTCAATAATTTATTATGTGTAAAGTGTTTTTTTTTCACATTTTAACATGCGATCATTTGTGGTTATATTTTGTATGGGGTGCGCTTGTTAAAAAAATTAGAAATGGGGTCTCGTTACATTTTTTTTGGGGGCAAATTTTGCTTTTTTTAACAAATGCACCGCATACAAAAATCGTTAGTGCAGCATTATTGTTCACATTATAATTGAAATGGGAACAATATTGCTGCATTAACAAAGCAAAAACAAACAAAAAAACTTGTTTATTTTTTTTTAGAATTTTTTTTAAATATTTTTTTTAAAACAATTTTCATGCTCATGTTTGGTATCCTTGGAAAGGCCATGCTCTGGCCGATCCAACAATATCAAACATTAACCCCTAGCTGCCACGGATTGGGAGATAGGGGGTTCATTGGAACCCCCTATCTCCACCATTGGTGGCAGCTAGGGGTTAACTGCAGGACTGGCGTCATTGTGCTATTCACGATGACGCCAGTCCTCAGGGGGAGTTCCTGGAGGCATGGCCGACATCCAAGATGTCGGCCAGCTCCAGGAGAGGATCACGATACGGCGCTTTTCAGCGCCGATTCGTGATCCGGCTCCCCAGGGGTTAATCACAGCCACCGTTTGGAAGGGCAGGCTGTGCCCTTCCAAACGGTGCCTGGATTAACCCTCTGCCCCCCCGCGATCAGGAGGGAGAGAGATCCAAAGGACCTCCCCCTCCCTTTCAGGCGCTTCCTCCGCACATGGGGGGGGCGCCTGAATTATATGTCATTGCGCCGCCGCGATGACATCTAATTGCTCCGCCAGGGTCCCGGAGTGCTGGGCTGACATCCAAGATCCGGCGGATTGCTGCCTCCTGTGCATGGATGCGCTCAGCGCGTCCATAGCACAGAAGAACCACTTGGCTGGACGCGCTGAGCGCGTCCATAGCAGCCAAGTGGTTAACTGGTGTTTGAAAAAACAACCCAAGGCTAGGGTCAGATGAGCGCATTTTGTACGGACTGTGCGTCCGTGCAGTACGGACGTACTTAATGACTGACAACAAGGTAGTGGCCAAACAGTCCGTTTTTTTCACTGACGTATTTTTTGACTGATGTAGCAGGGAAAATAAATTAAAATGAAAAAACATTCTGTCCGTCAAAAATGCTGGACGTATAAATGCAGTCCATCTGACCTCGTTTCATCACTCACATACAAAGCTACACGGACGTTGCGGACGTGGCGCACTCCGCACGTCCGTTCTAGCAGTATTACGTTCTTGCCTAACCTGCGTCCGTTTGCTGCGTCCGCCATGACGTACTTCGTGTGTGGGGCTCCATTGGTCAGAATGCTATGCTGCCACGGAGGTACAAATGTGCGGCAACACGGACGTGATAACTGCGCTCGTCTGACCCCAACCTTAAGCAATGTTATTTTTCCCCTCGGGATTAAACATTCACAGGGTTATTCAGAGAGCGGTGAAAAGCAGGAGAATAACTGGAGAAGTGAAAATTCTAGGTCAAAATAGCCAAACCAGAAAAATTCTCCCATTTAACTCACTTTCCAAATTGGCTATTTGGTCTAGATTGTTCTCTTCTCCTGCCAGTTCTCCTGGCTTTCACCTCTCTCTCAGGGTTGTTCAGAGAAAGGTGAAAACCAGGAGAATGGCAGGAAAAGAGAACAATATGGACCAAATAGCCAATTTGGAAAGTGAGATAAGGCTAGGGTCAGACTAACGCATTTTTCACAGCGACCGAAAGTGCGCCCGAACGCATTGCCGTATTTTTTCACGGAATGCGCGAAAACGGTCATACGATGCGCATTTTTGTGCGTGATTTTTTACGGATCCAAACCAGAAAACTTTGGGTGTCTGGACGTTATGTTGGCCGGACATGAGCAGGGTCTGACGTCTCCAAATCACGCACACACGCCGCTAGTGGACGCAGCGCACTCTGTACGTCCGTACTAGCGGTTCTGCGTTCTCGAAAAAATGCGTTCATTTTCCACTTGCGTTGCGCAGCCGGACTTTCGTGCGACCGTACTTCGTATATTGGCCGTCATTGCCCGTCATTTGCTGCTAGTGCGGCCGTAATTAAGTGCGCCTAAACGCATGTTAAAAATTCGCTAGTCTGACCCTAGCCTAAATGGGAGAATTTTTCTGGTTTGGCTATTTTGACCTAGAATTTTCCATTCTCCAGTAATTCTCCTGCTCTTCACTGCTCTCTGAATAACCCTGACAGGGTTATTCAGAGAAAGGTGAAACTCAGGAGAATGACTGGAGAGAAAATTCTAGGTCAAAATAGCCGAACCAGAAAAATTCTCCCATTTATCTCACTTTCCAAATCGGCTATTTGGTCTAGAATTTTCCATTCTCCAGTCATTCTCCTGCTTTTCACCGCCAAAAAAATCAGTAAACGTTTTCTGCGTGTCCGAAAATGTCTCCTCTTTTCATACAGACTGCCGCCCCAAGCAGTTGTTTATGGATAGATTAAAGGAAAAGCATTTACCGTCATTTGAAATGTCATTTTTTGGTTTTTACATATTTTTATACATCCTAGAAATCCGCCATTTCACGGGCAGGTTATGGGGACCTCCTAGGCACGATATTTGAAGGAATTTTTCGTTTTTATTTTTAACCCTTATTTCATGGAAAACTCACTGTCCCTTTAAGGCTAAGGTCAGACGAAAGCATTTTTAACGTGCGTTTAACCACACAAAATCACAGCCGTGCTAGCAGCAAATGACGTCCAATGCCGGGTAACATACGAAGAACGGCCACACGAAAGTCCGTCCCGCAACGCAAGTGGCCAACAAACGCATTTTTTCTAGAACGTCAAACCGCTACTACTGACGTACAGAGTGCGCTGCGTCCGCATAGCGGCGTGTTTGCATGATTGGTAGACGTCAGACGCTGCACACGTCCGGCCAACATAACGTCCAGACGCAAAAAGGGTTTTATTGATGATCCGTACAAAATCACGGACGAAAATGCGCATCGTATGACCGCTATCGCGTATTCCGTGAAAAAATACGTCCATTCGTTCGAACGCACTTTTTCACGGACAACGTGAAAAATGCGTTCGTCTGACCCTAGCCTTAAAACGTTTTTTTTTTTAACTTTTTGTCTTTGTTTCCTGTCCCCCAGGGCACTACCCGGACCCCCATACACTTTTTATGGCAAATATCTAGCATACAGTATATGCCCTCTTGGAGGGCACAGCACTCTAAAAACCGAATTTTCAGCCCCATTGACTTGTATGGAGTTCGAGTTCGGGTTCGGGATCGGATCCGAACATTTGGAAAGTTCGGGTTTGGCTTCGAACCGAACTCGGGGAGTGTTCGGCTCATCCCTAATCACAATACTAGGCAGGGTCTATCTGCAACAGTTGTCACAATACATGTATCGACTTTGAGTCATTCTGGCATTGCGAGTCATCCTGAATGTCATTCTGTTGACGCAACTTACATGGAGTGTCATTTCATTAAAGCGCTCTTACTGGGAGTCATTCTGATGACATGAATTCTGTTGAGTGTTGGTACATGCATCGTGGTATCAACATGTTTCTTCAACTGTGTGTCATTTTTGTGTATGTTGGCATCTGACATCCCCAGCAGGTGATATCCAATAGCAGCAATCCTTAAGATATTTAAGGGCAGCCTGTTTCCTAACTGCCCTAGCATAGTTTCACTCATTGTGTTATATTGTTCCTTTTATTCTGATGATAATTTGTGAACGTATTACAGTGCTGTGCTATGTTCTTTTTATCTGTTTGAGAGATCAATTGAGTAACGTATCAGGAAAAACTACTGAACAAGATTTGTGGTTGATGGGAGGAGCCCCCCAGAGAGGCTTACAGGCACACACCTTCAGGGTTATCCAAAGAGATTCGAATTCCTTGAGAAGGGTAACCGAACGCTGAAAATCAGCGTTCGGTTACCTTTCCTGGCCATTTGGCTATCCAGAGAGCAGGCAATTCACCAAATCCTGGCGAATTGCCTGAACATACGGTGCCTGTTCGGTGCCTGTTCGAGGGCAGTGAAATCCCCATGAAAATGCACTGCTTCGGCTATTCAGAGAACACAAACCAGCAGTGAAAGGTTCCCGAAATGCCCTGCCATTCGGTTGTTTAATTCGGCAAGTTAATTCAGGAGAATCCCATAGGCTTCAATGTTAAAAATATTCCAGTTTTAATTCAATATCTAATAAACTGTTCATTATAAAATTCTGCAGTAAAGAGTCTCTTTAAGCATTTTTCTGATTTTTTTTTTTTAAAAGTCGATTTTTTTTTTCGCTCAGTAGTTTCTTTGCAGACAGCTTTTCATTTTCACATTCATACAAACAGTTTTGCTAATTTATTCACCTCCCTCTTTCTGCGGTGTTGGCTTTTTCTCGGCTTTTTCCGGCGGCTTCGCTGCGTGTGATCGGCTCCTGCTCGGGTTTTTCCGGCGTCTTCGACGGGTTAATCCAGATGTTTTTGCGGGTTTTCGGCGTGCATTCGGCAGGTTTTGCGGTTAGTTTTCGTCAGGTTTGCGGTAGCCTTTCCCTGCAATTCGGGGACCCTGTGGTACTTGCTGAATACACCGCAGGGTCACCGAAATGGGATCGGCAAAAGGAACCGAATTGAAGAGAACGAAAAATCACCGAACGTGCGGTGACTTTTCGAATCTCTTTGAATAACCCTGATTGAGTCTTAGAGGCTCCACCATTGTGAGTGATACCATTGAAGAAAACTACTCCTTTACTGTTATGGTGCAATACAGTTGTGTTCAAAATTATTCAACCCCCAATGCTGTAAAGGGTTTTAGGGAATTTAGTGTACATTTGTAATTGTATTCAGAATGAAATCCTACAAGGACTTTTTAAAGAACCATATGCAACTAAAATGACATCAATTGGTTTTGTAATACAGTAGTAAATGTTTCTTTTGTGAATTCTTCATTGACACAATTATTCAACCCCTTAAAGACTACCTCTCTGAAGAACAGAGGTTCATTCAAGTGTTTTCAATCAGGTATTGAAAACACCTGTGGATGTCACGGAGCAGCAATAAAGCATTATAAGCAGCTTTAAAATGACTGTGATACTCAGCTCCTTCTAGACATTTACTGGTGTGGTTACAAACATGGTGAAGTCAAGAGAATGGTCCAGGAAGACAAGAGAAGAGGTGATTACTCTTCACAGGAAGGGCAATGGCTATAAGAAGATTGCAAAGATGTTAAACATACCAAGAGAGACCATAGGAAGCATCATTCGCTAATTCAAGGCAAAGGGCACTGTTGAAACGCTACCTGGTCGTGGCAGAAAGAAGATGCTGACTTCGACTGCTGTGCGCTACCTGAAACGTACAGTGGAGAAAAGTCCCCGTGTGACTGCTGAGGAACTGAGAAAAGATTTGTCAGATGTGGGTACTGAAGTTTCAGCTCAGACAATACGGCGCACACTGCGTAATGAAGGCCTCCATGCAGAACTCCCAGGCGCACCCCCTTGCTGTCTCCAAAGAATAAGAAGAGTCGACTGCAGTATGCCAAAAGTCATGTGGACAAACCACAGAAGTTTTGGGATAGTGTTCTGTGGACTGATGAAACAAAATTAGAACTGTTTGGGCCCATGGATCACGCTATGTTTGGAGGAGGAAGAACAAGGCCTCTGAATAAAAGAACACCTTGCCTACTGTGAAGCATGGCGGGGGGTCAATCATGCTTTGGGGCTGTTTTGCTTCTGCAGGTACAGGGAAGCTTCAGCGTGTGCAAGGTACCATGAATTCTCTTCAGTACCAGGAGATATTGGATGACAATGTGATGCAGTCTGTCACAAACCTGAGGCTTGGGAGACGTTGGACCTTTCAACAGGACAATGATCCCAAGCATACCTCCAAGTCCACTAGAGCATGGTTGCAGATTAAAGGCTGGAACATTTTGGAGTGGCCATCGCAGTCACCTGACTTAAATCCGATTGAGAACCTCTGGTGGGACTTAAAGAAAGCAGTTGCAGTGCGCAAGCCTAAGAATGTGACTGAACTGGAGGCTTTTGCCCATGACGAATGGGCGAAGATACCCGTAGATCGCTGCAAGACACTTGTGTCAAGCTATGCTTCACGTTTAAAAGCTGTTATAACTGTAAAAGGATGTTGTACTAAGATTGAATGTCACTTGGGGGTTGAATAAAACTGATAATGATGTGAGCACAGAAAAGACATTTGTGGTTATTTCATTATAAATGTTATGTTATATTTGTCTGACCTACACGTGCCTCTTTGATTTTATTGTAAGGAAGATGACTGAATGATCAAAATCAATGTCAAACTGGCCAAAACACTCAATTTCAGTGGGGGTTGAATAATTTTGAAAACAACTGTATATGCTGTGCGAATAGTCTCCACTCTCCTTTTTCCTGTTTATAGGAGATGGTGGTCTGTGATTACATCTGGGACATTACCATCTGATTATCATATTGCGGCAAGTCAAGCTATATATTGCTTTTTAGGTTTTACACAGAAGTATACTACAGTATATTATATATTTGCTTTTGTTGATTTTTCATCTTTTGCTATACCTACCATTGTATGCGCTCTCATAAACCGGTTTGGGGCTCTATTACGCTCTTAGCGAGATCCGGCCTTTCGACGTAGTGATACGCAGGGAGAGACTGGGGGGACTTTTCCCCCATTCTTTCCCTGCTCCCACCGGCCGGAGGAGACGATCGGAGCCGCAGTCCTCGCCGCGGGACAGAAGGTGAGTATGCGGTTTGTTTTTTCAATTTTTAAAGCTGGTGTTAACGGATTCTGCAGAAGCGGAATCCGTTAACACCAAGTCCTGGCTCTGGTTAACTTTGCACTAACCAGAGCCAGGCGTTAATCAGCGCTGGGACATTGAAATATCAGAGCTGATTAACACTTTGTGCTCTCCATGTTAAACATAGGGAGCACAACGTACAGTAACCTCGCGCAGAGGAGCACAAGATACTAATCGCAAACAGACTTTTTAAATCCGTTTGCGTTTGGATTGTAATATGCGGTAAATACTGCAGCAAACGTTAATGCTCCTGCAAGTTAGGAATGTAATACAGGGTTATTCAGAGAGCGTGAAAAGCAGAATGACTGGAGAAAGAAAAATTCTAGGTCAAAATAGCCGATTTGGAAATTGAGATGAAAGGGAGAATTTTTCTGGTTTGGCTATTTTGACCTAGAATTTTTCATTCTCCAGTCATTCTCCTGCTTTTCACGCTCTCTGAATAACCTGCTAGTGCTTAGACTACTGAATTGTGAAATGAAGGATTCACTTGACTGGTGAGCTGCAGCTGGTATATCCTTGGTATCATATACAATATACCTCGTAGCGCCATTTGCACACTCAAGCCCCTTTGAGGGCAATAGATTTTTATACATAAATCCTACAGATGTATTGGATTTTTTATACATTTTGTTTTTCTTATTGTTCACTGGGCGCTGTTAGAAAATTATGAAAATGTATAGCTTGCCCAGCATCATATTATGCAATTTATAGAGTTAAAAACATTTCGAAACTTGTAGGATTTTCTTTTATTTCAATGTATTAAGAAAGAGAACAGAAGAAACAAAGAACAATAAAACTGTAAAAAAAGTAACATATGTTGCATGCAATATCCAGGATGTATGTATATATTGTGATAATGGCACTGAATGCGAGATTCATTTGTCCCTCTTTCTTTTATTCCATCATAAACAACAGCAGGGTACAGCAGCAAATCAAATAAACAAAAACATCAAATAAACGCCTACTCCGTCTAAACATAGGATACACTCTCTAGATATATTGGGCAGCTAGGCCGCTTGCCAACAAATGAACAGGGTATCAAAAAGTACTGCCCTTCAGGTTCAGGAGTTCCTCTCCTTGCTGCGGCCAGGACACAGACTGTTCATACAATAGCTCTCTGTCTGTCTGTCTGTGTCTCTCTCTTGGAATCACACACGCATACACCTATACGGGCAGGACAGTCTTAATTAGGCACTGTGTCAGAATTAACCCTTTAGTGGGGAAATAGCATTCTCCAGATGCCTAATATATCTGTGGTCTACAACCCTGCACCTCACACTGTCACAATATATATATATATATATATATATCACCAGAGAATAGCAGTAGTAGTGATATCTTTTTTTATTGGACTAACGATACATTTAAAAGACAAGCTTTCGAGCGCGTACCTCAGGTCTTGACGCTATACTGACCAAAATCATAGAATTCAACAGGGTTAATGTTTACCTCACCATTTCCATAACTCTTGTTTTTAACCCTTTAAGGCTAGGGTCAGACTGAGGCAGTGCGAACGCGCGTTCTGGCGCACTTAATCACGGCCGCACTAGCAGCAGATGCCGGGCAATGACGGCCAATATACGAAGTACGGTCGCACAAAAGTCCGGCTGCGCAACGCAAGTGGAAAATGAACGCATTTTTTCGAGAACGTGAAACCGCTGCTACAGACGTACAGAGTGCGCTGCGTCCGCTAGCGGCGTGTGTGTGTGATTAGGAGACATCAGACGCTGCTAATGTCCGGCCAACATAACGTCCAGACACAAAAAGAGTTTTATTGATGATCCGTACAAAATCACGGACGAAAATGCGCATAGTATGACCACTATCACGTATTCCGGGAAAAAATGCGTCCATTCGTTCGAACGCACTTTTTCACAGACAACATAAAAATGCGTTCATCTGACCCTAGCCTTAAAGTATTCCTTTAGCAATAGCAGCTGGAAGGTTTACATTGGAAACACATTCATAGCATTATACATTTGGGTCCCTATCAGCGCCTTATTGCTACCGCTCACATAAATAAGCGTTAGCGCTAGGTTAATTGAGGTGATAGCAGGACGCCTCTATCACCTCCGAAAAGTTTTAAAAAAAACATTAGCGCATTAGTATTAGCACTTTTTTAGCGCAAGTTTACTGTACTTTGCGCTCCCTATGCTTAGAATGGGGAGTGTAAAGAGTAAGCAATCAGTAATCAGCGTTAAGATCACAAAGTCCTAACACACATTACAAACCACTGTCGCTAACTAAAAAAGTTTGGTACAGCTTAGAGCTGGTGCTAACTGATTCTGCTTCTGTGGAAACAGCGGCAGCTGGAACCCCCCCCCCCCCAAAAAAATCCAAAATTCGCCTCTCATCCCACGGCGAGACCGCGGTCTGATTCACCGCTGCTGGCCACCAGGAGTAGAGTGAGACTGAGGAAAAAAGTATACCTCCGCGTTCACTCCATGGACCTGCAGGATCTCGCAAGAGGTGAGAATCTGCTGGTCATGTGACCTGGCAGGAAAAACCTCCATGGAGTCCTATGGACTCCCATGGAGTTCTATGGACTCCATGGAGGAGGTGCTCACAATGGCGCATTAGCACTGCCGTGAGCATCCTAGAGGCTAGCTGCCGATATGTGGCAGGCTGTTGGACTTGGCGCCTGCCTCGTAATCCACTTGTAAAACGGGGACGTACTGGGGAGATTTTCGATCATAAATTGTTCCCCTTAGCATCCCAGTCTTAGTTTATTGCAGGTGATTGTTCCCTTGGAGTTTTTTTTCTACTTTAAGCTAAAAATTTTTTTTTACATACTATCATTGTTAAAAGGTTAGCATGACATACACTATTTGAAACATGAAATGTGCAATTAAACAATGTTTAATTGTATTCAGACTGCTTTTCAGAGAAAGAGATTAAAGCAATTTACACATATTATGGATATAGATCTCATACATTTAATTAGATATTCCATGATATCTTTTA
This sequence comes from Leptobrachium leishanense, assembly GCA_009667805.1. Lineage (NCBI taxonomy): Eukaryota > Metazoa > Chordata > Amphibia > Anura > Megophryidae > Leptobrachium > Leptobrachium leishanense. The sequence continues at coordinate 91,667,558 of CM019066.1, forward strand.
TCTTGTAATATTTCAAATGGAATTAGGAATAATTAATAAGAATTAAAATGGAAACAGTATTTATTTCATCACTTTATTTTGCATTATTTAATTGTTTTTATAAAAGAAAACTATAAAAATGGCAGTACACTTTTTCGTGGAAGGTGTGGGAATTTCGTTTTCTAGACCATCTGATTAATAATCCCTCTCTTTAGCTGGTATAATGTTGCCATGACTTAGTAAAATCACTAGAGACTTGTGGGTGGAAGAAAAGACACCATATAATACAACTTTGTAAAAGTCATATTAAAATCTAAAAGACTCAGGAAACCAACGTTTTTGAAGCTTTTTGTGATGTTACTCAATCACCTTCTTTCTGCACTGGCCACATCCGTATCCTTACCTCGTTTGTTTTGTGTTGCATCATATCATTTGGCATCAGTGAGAGAAACACCAGGGCATTTTGTGCTGTGACTGAAAGAAACACACTGGTGATGCTCAGTATGTCCCTAGTTGGCACTGTCCCAGCTGCCTCGACCATCCACCTGCTGAGTGTATGGAATTTGGACCAGATACGAAATGCTCATGGTCCCAAGTATTTCTAGTTAGGGGTAATAAACCTGTAGTAAGCAGTTTCTGGACCAGAGTGCAAGCTTTATCTTATGGTCTATAGTTTGCTTTGTAGTAACAGGGGTAATTGGTTATGGACATTTTTAATGACAAAAATGGCTATTGATGGTAAGTGTTGCTGCATCACTAGGAGTTGCTACAGTTGAGTTTGCATCTACCATGCCATGGTACCGGCTGGGTGGAGTAGAGGTAACATCACTGCTCTGCGTGGAGAGAGCCTGTGGAGATATGGGTTTAATCCCAGCAAGAGCACCTCTCCAGTAAGTGTCCTTGGGCAAGACACCCGCCAGTACATACTCACCACCCAGCACAGACTTGAAAACGAGAGAAATCTCAATGTATCCTTCCTGGTAAAATTCTTTCTCAAAAAATAAATAAAAATATTTGTAACATTTCCTTGCGCACTGATGACTTAGAAGTAAGGTCTGTGAAATATCCTGTTTGTTGACTTCCAAGCAAACTATCTTGGCTTAGTAATTAAATATGGTTTGAATGGGTTGCTTCCACTTATATGAGTTAAAATATGGTTTTCCTCACCTTTAATATGAACATTTCTGGGATCCCTTTCAATGTGTATTTAATTGTGACAACTGCTAAAAGACATGTCTTTAATGTTAATGGAAAAATGAATACTATCTCCTTGAAAGGTTCCTATTACACAAATCTGCTAAATTTAATCAGTATCTTTTATGCCTCCATTGAAATAGACATTTTGTGTACAATATATTTATTACCATTGACGCCTGTAATGACATTTTTAAACGCATTTATTTATTTATTTATTTATAAAGGATTTTACCAGGAAGGATACATTGAGATTTCTCTCGTTTTCAAGTATGTCCTGGGTTCAAGAACATTGAAGTGTTACAGTTACAGAAATACAAAGTAATACAATGCAAGATATTAAAAAACAACACAAATATACAGATTAACAGAAAATAAATATGTAGAATTATAGTCATTATGTTACATGTATACAGGTGCATTCTGTATTGAGGTATGTTAGTAAGGAGCTCTTGAGTGACATGGAAGATTTGATAGTGTCTGGTAGGTTATTCCATAATTGTGGTGCTCTGTAGGAAAATGAGAATCGAGCCACTGTCTTTTTGTATTGTGGTATTGCAAGTAAGGTGCTGGTCCTGGATCGGAGGTTATTAGGATGAGGGAGCTGCTGGGGAAGCAGTCTATTCAGATAGGGTGGCAGCTTCCCAGAAAAGCTCTTAAACACCAGGCTGGAAAGGTGAAGGGTGCGTCTAGATTCCAGCGATGGCCAGTTTAGCTCTTTTAACATGTCACAATGGTGGGTCATGTAGTTACATTGTAATGCAAAGCGACAGAAGGAGTTATATAATGTAGTAAGTTTCTGAAGATGTGTTTGTGGGGCGGCTGCGTACACTACATCTCCGTAATCAATAGCCGGCATAAGCATTTGTTGTACAATCTGCTTTCTTACCGCGGGACTCAGGCAGGATTTGTTTCTGTACAGGGCACCTAGTTTGGGGTAAAGTTTAGATGAGAGTTTTTCGATCTGGGGGCCAAAGGATAGATTAGGGTCCAACCACATACCTAGATATTTGAGAGAAGTGACTGTGGTCAGCGTGCCATTTGATTTTGTCCCCACACATAGATGGGGATTTTGCAATTTGTGTAGTTTAGGTTTTGTTCCAAAGAGCATCGTTACAGTTTTGTCATTATTTAAAAAAAGTTTGTTGTGTTTGATCCACTTTTCTACCTCTGTGAATTGTTCTTGCAGCACGGCTTCCAGCTGCCTGAGATTTGGTTAGCTGGTATAGATTACGGTGTCGTCTGCGTACACGTGTACAGTTGAGGCTTTGCAGACGTTGGGCAGATCATTTATGAATATTGTGAATAGCAGGGGGCCGAGTATTGAGCCTTGGGGTACACCGCAAGTGAGAGGGAGGGGGAGGGAAGAGCTGCCAGAAATTGACACATAATGTGATCGGTCGGATACATATGATTGAAACCAGGTTAATGTGCGATCACCAATGCCAGAGTTTTTACTTTTTCTAACAAGATGCCATGGCTACTGTGTCAAAGGCCTTGGCAAAATCAAGGAAGATGGCTCCAGTTAGGTTTCCTTGTTCCATCCCAGCTTGGATATCATTGCAGACTTTTAAAAGGGCGGTTGTAGTTGAGTGATTTGGACGAAAGTTTGATTGATACGGGGTTAAGTAGTTCCAATATTGATAATAATCACGTAATTGTGTGTAGATGCATTTTTCCAAAATTTTTGACATTACAGGGAGCAACGATATCGGACGGTAGTTGGATACCAAAGTACTGTCACCACTTTTATGGATAGGTATCACTCTTGCAGTCTTCCAGAGTTTGGGTATGTATCCAGTCGCCAGTGATTCATTGATTAGGGTTGCGACAGGATTTGCAATTGCCGGTGCACTGATTTTCAGCAGCATTGCTGGTATTTGATCAGGTACAGACTGGTATTTCATTTTTTGCTTACGGAGAAGTTTAGTAACAACACTGACAGGCACTGGTCTAAAACTGAATTCCTGTCTGATACAGGGACTTAGCACAGTTGGAGGGGCCTGACCTGCATGAGGCCTTTCTGATTGCATGTCATTTCCTAGCTTGGCAATCAAAGTGGTGGCGCATCCAACAAAATAACCATTAAAGGCATTTACTACATCTAGGGGGTGTTGCAGGGTTTTGTTGTTTACTTTGACAGCAGCTGGCTGGGAGTGGACTGGGGGTGCTTGTATGTTACTTATGATTCTCCAAAAGTTTCTAGGGTTTGATATGTTATTGTTTAGATTTTCATTGAAGTAATGGGCTTTGGCCATTTTTGTTTGTTTTGTGCATTCATTCCGGCATTTTCGGTATTCGCAGTGATCGTTCATGGAACCAGTACTCTTGAAACAAAGTCCTGCTGGATGAGGATGATTTAGCTTCTCTCTGCCAGGGCCAGGTAGAGAGACTGACTGAGTTTTGGGCGTGTGCTGAAAGAGAAATTAAGATTGCAAATAGCATCACATTGGGTTGAAGTTGTCCAGGAACTAGGGGGGGAGTTTGTAGGGGGCAATAAAAGTTAAGGTTCATTGAACTGGGACATGGGGCAGAATAGCAGGCCTCGAGAAAATATAGAAAAAGGGAGTGGAATGCAGAAATCAGATAGCATTACAACAATTCAAATATATAAAAGATACACTTGTGTGCTATATATATATCTATATATATTCTATCTACATCTATATCACACACATACAAACACACATATACAGTGATATTACAATGTAAACATAATATACATCAAGAGAAAAGGCATTAGGCTATGTCAGATCACCTTCAGTGAATGAAGTTTCTAAGCAAGATGCCTCATTGTGGTGAGTCCTGCTGGATGAGGATGATTTAGCTTCTCTCTGCCAGGGCCAGGTAGAGAGACTGACTGAGTTTTGGACGTGTGCTTCAGTAAATGAAGTTTCTAAGCAAGATGCCTCATGGTGGGGAGTCCTGCTGGATGAGGATGATTTGAGGCCTCAATGCTTATATATTTGTTAAAATAGAAACTGATGCAGATTGTGGTTTGATTTCTCATCATCGTCTTTTAGTTATGCTGTTTCATGTGCCTCATAGTCATCCAAAGTAATACAATACAGCTGTGGTTTTAGTTCAATTAGTAGAGCTCATAGGTTCCCATCTTACTAGAAATGAACCAATATCTTGGTCAAAATATTGTGGGGGCAACCCTGGTCCTTGGAAACAGCTTAGAAACGCAATATGGTGGATATAAGCAAAGCATAACTTTTAATAAATTGCCACTAAGAGAACCTTCTGCCTTAACTCAGGCAGACACAAACTGACAAACAGATAGAGGACATGTGACAGATAAACAAACTCAAAAGGTTCCCCTATGGCTAGGAGACAAAATGTTATTGAACAACCAAATTCTGAAACTAGTGCAAAAAATATCTTAACACAGTAGGAATGTGAACCTTCGTAGGTTCATGATAAATAGGAAAGGAGGAAAAGTTATTTCACTAGTATAATCACGGCTGTAGCATAGTGAGCGTATCTTGCATACAAAGTAACTAGTCAACCTAACTGGACATATGCAAGGGAACAGAGAGTGACTAGAAGCGCTTCAGATTAGTCCTGTCATGCCTCAGCCCTAGGAGCCTGCTTGTAGCCACGATGTCTACTGCTGGCTTCATTTCTGCAATCCACTCAGGGGTTAATACCTGTGCCAGATCCTGTGTGGGTGTGCATATAAGCTGGACACACCCTTCCATTCGTCGCTCTGTCATTTTGTGTTCCTTTCCCTGTACATGTGAGGTTCTGTGAGCTGCCTCCTGTCTGTCTGTTAGTATTACCCCTTCATCTGCTATTCCTGTGGTTCTAGCATTCCAGGTTCCTGTTGCTGGACTATACTGCATAGCGCACTATCCTGGGGACTGGAGATCTGCCTGGGTTTTCTGAGTTCCTGTTATCTACCATACCTGTATACCTGTTGCCATAGGCCTTGTTGCTGTTTCCAGTGGAGTCTGCAGCTTCCTCACTACGTGGCCCACTATCCACCGGGGCCTGGAGACTTTCGTGGCTGACAGACATCCTTCCTGTACCACCTATAAAGAACCTTCTAACAAGGTATTGCTACCCAGACCCTTGCTGCTTCAAGTGGATTCTCCAGAGTGATTCAGACTGCATAGCTCACCATCTTCTGCTTGGCATCAGTATTTATCTATTTGTATTGGACTTCATATTGTACCAAAGACTGTGTCAGTGTGCTGTGTATTTAATATACATTACGTTTCCTGCATTGAAATCTCCTGTGTCTCCTTGATAAGCTCACCCCCAGTGCTTGGGAAAATAAACCTACTACTAGGCCCTGCAATGGCGCCATCCTGGCTCGAGCCTGACAAGTCCTCTCTGAAAAGTAACAATATTGCCATAGGAGACCAAAATCAAAAAAGGAGATTTAAAAATCATTCATCACCCATCACCATACGCATTTCACATACAGAGTGGCGTCTTCAGGAGTGTACTTGGAGTCATAATAAGTATAGTGTCTGTGAAGATACAGCAGACACTATACTTATTATCACTCCCAGTACACTCCTGAGGACGCCACTCTGTAGGCGAAACGCGTAGTTTGCATCTGTGAATGTCCTGCAACCTGTAACAGCCTGAAGCTCGAATTCAGAGATTTTGGGTGCCATGGAAAGAGTCCATTGTCTCCCTTCTCTTGTGCATTGTGCAAAAACAGGAGCTGCAAGCTGTAATAAGGAACTGTAATTCTGGTAATACTCATATCCTCTTTGCAGGCTCACAGGTCAGAGAGAGGATGCACAGTGCTCCCTGCAGAAGAATGGCAGCAAACAACAGACATGCTGGAGTACACAGGCTCCAATAAAATGTCTGATAAAATATTCCTAAACTTTTATTGTCAATTACAGTATAATCCACACCAACATTCAATAATAAAGAGAAGAGGAATAATATATATACACATATAAATGTGCTGTTTAGGTTTACCAAACCAAAGTTTGAAAATAAAGTGAGCACTATATACAAAAAAGAAATCAATAAATTAATCTAAAAACCCCATGTGCCCGGTCCTGATGAGCCATTCAGTGGTGAAACGTGCGGCAGGTTAAGCTTCCTAAAGGTCAGAAGTCAGAAATACTGATTAAGGAGACAGACATTCAAACAAATCTAATAGTGTCAATATCCTTTTCTTAAAATTATATACATGAGCCACTAAACTGTGCTACTTTGAAGATAAATAGAGCAGTTTATTGAATTTTTTCATATATGTATTACTTTTCACATATATATTTTTCTCATTTTTTTGTTTTCTCAGTTATAAGTGTAGGACCCATCAACGAGATTTGCTTTGCCATTGGCTGGTGGACTTATACTTCTAATAACCTTCCACAACTGAACCATAGTTCTCTTTTTATTTATCAGGGTATGTAGGATTTGAGCAGTATTTAGTAGTATTGTAGTGTAGGGTATGTAGTATTTGAGCACATATGATAAAAATTAGGTTTTTTTTCTGTTGTAAGAATTGGGGCTGTGTCAGGGACTCGGGATGGTATCAGGGTGGCACCGGGGGAGAGGGGAGTATGAGCCCCGCGTGCAGTGGTCTGCACAGATAAGCAGAGGATCGAGGTAGTGGAGGGTGGATGGACACGCAGACTAACCAGGTAGATAGCTGAAGAGAACGTGGATAATGATTGCAGTTGCAGGAACCAGAAATGGGGAATCAGGATCAGGAATCAGGATAGCAGCAATAGCAAGGGTGTTCACTCTTGGTGAGCCTGAGCTGTATGAACCAGCAATGGGTCAGTGAGGGGCAGAGCCCTTTATTTTGTGAGTCACGTGTGTTTGGTGCATTAACTCATACAATGCTGGATGCTGGTTGCAGGGCAGGAACAAGATGGAAGTGAACCACCAGGGGGGGTTTCAGGATGGTTACAGCCAGGGATCCTGACAGTACCCTCCCCTTCACGGGCACCCTCTGGGTGACCAAGAACTGGTTGTGGACCTCAGTGGGCAGGAGATTGGCATCAGCCGGCATCAGTGGACAGGTTGCAGCATCCATTCTCCCGATACAGGGTCCAGGGCAGGTAAAAGAAAAGTTCCCTGCACAGTGCAACCGCCCTGGTCTTCAGGTGGGGGTTCCGGATGGATACAGGTGGCATGACTTTGTAGGCTCCTAGGAACAGAGGGACACTGGTAGGCGGCAGGGTCACCAGGGAACTCCGTGCCAACATAGATAGATGGCATCAGGGCGGATGTAACTTGTGGGAGGTCCCGGGTCATATCAATGGGGAGGTCTGTAACACCAGCCTGGGGACGGTTCTTCCTTTGTTGTCTCCATGCTCTGGATTTAGATTTCTTACTGCCAGCAGATATATCAGGGGTGAGGGTGCTCACGTACCTGGATGGCACCAAGGTAGGTACATCATAGGTGCCCTGCACCGTATAAGGAGCCGGATCCTCAGGTAAGGACTCTGCAGCAGCAGGAATGTCCCTTGCCCGTCTGGCGTTGGTGACAGAGGGCGAGAGATAGGAGGCAGAGTCACCATTGAATCTGGTGCCCACATAAGAAGATGGCATCATGGTAGGTGTCTCCTCTTCTTCCTCTTTGCCATAGTCCCCCTCTGATATAGGTCCATCACTGGGTGAAGAACAGGAGCCTCGCCATGTCTTCATATGGGGTGAGGTGGTGGCAGCCTCCAATCCTTCCTCCTTGGTAGAATAATTGTCCCAGGTGGTACCCCTTGGTACCTGCTCGAGGTCCAAATAATCAGAGGTGAGGCAGCTAAACGGCAAGAAATCATGCAGGGAGTCATAACCAGAACCGTCCACTTCACAGATGGCTGGGTCTTGCTGGCTAAGAGTGGTGAGAGACGTGGTCACACCGGGAATCCGCATACACATAAGTTCCATAGGGAGCGGAGGTTCCACAGGAGTGTTGTCAAAGTCCATAGGAAGAACTAGATCTGCTTCCGTGGGCATGGTGGTCTCCATCTCCATAGGACCCTCTGACTCATCTTCAGAGGTGTATTCCAGCGACACGCTTCTTCTGGGTTCAACTGGCACAGATCGTCTGGGGACGGGTGTAGGTACATGAGTTTTTCGGGGTGCAGGTATTTCTGGAGCAGGCGTAGACACAGTGGCTGTAGCAGGCCTGGAAGCCTGGGGCTGCTTCTGAGATCTACACACCTGAGCGTGCTTGGGAGTTGCAGCAAACTTTGAAACTGGTATCGGTGTTGGTTTGACAACCGCAGATCTGGGTTTTTTTTCTGGGCAATCAGATATCCAATGCGATCCTTTCCCGCAGTACAGGCAGAGATTGTCCGCCAGTCTCCTGGCACGTTCTTCAGGGGACAGGGGATCATGGTGTTTGTTAGGAGGAGTGCACACCTTAGTTGAGGTGCCAGAATCTTTTGCAGCAATATTACCAGGGAATCTGCCAGGTTCTTAAAAAGTTCCTGTAAGGTCGTCTTAAGCAACTCCACCATTAAGTGCAGCACTGCGGGCTCATTAGTATTGGGCTGGTTCATTCTGTCAGGGACTCGGGATGGTACCAGGGTGGCACCGGGGAGAGGGGAGTATGAGCCCCGCGTGCAGTGGTCTGCACAGATAAGCAGAGGATCGAGGTAGTGGAGGGTGGATGGACACGCAGACTAACCAGGTAGATAGCTGAAGAGAACGTGGATAATGATTGCAGTTGCAGGAACCAGAAATGGGGAATCAGGATCAGGAATCAGGATAGCAGCAATAGCAAGGGTGTTCACTCTTGGTGAGCCTGAGCTGTATGAACCAGCAATGGGTCAGTGAGGGGCAGAGCCCTTTATTTTGTGAGTCACGTGTGTTTGGTGCATTAACTCATACAATGCTGGATGCTGGTTGCTGGTTGCAGGGCAGGAACAAGATGGAAGTGAACCACCAGGGGGGGTTTCAGGATGGTTACAGCCAGGGATCCTGACAGGCTGACTGCTAGTGTTGCGTTGTTTATTCTGAGAGTGATGAGAGTTGAGCACGCAACACCCTATGTTTGTTGTAATAGTCAAGTTGTTCTACTATGGTATTTACCCAGTTTTCTAATTACCCTAATTATAGTGCACTTATTCAAAATGTCCTTCCTTAATCTTCAAATCATATTGAGCCAAAATATTTTCCATCCTACTCCTGGGTTCCTTGACTTCGCAACACACAGTGCCTACAATGAACGTGACCATTTTTTGTTAAATAAAACATATCATGTAAATACTGATTCTATGCAGACTCACACAATAATAATCGAAAAGCTATATCTCATGATCCTTCAAGAAAGCTAGATTTCTCTGAATGAAAGCTGAAACTGGATGGTTATTCAGCTATAAAGCATGCAGTTCAGAATTATGTACTTTCCAGACTAATCCTCGATTGTGTCGGTCTTGACTTGCACTGATATGATATTAAATTATAAAATAAAAATTCCACATATGGTTTAACCTGTACAATCTGTCATAGGAGATCTATGTCTTGCTCAGACACTCTACATTAATCTCTTTTCTACCAACATTAGGCAGATGTTGATGGTTTATAAATATTACATGACAATTTAACTTTGTCCACTAGTTATATTAATACATTTGTGGCTCAGTGGAAAATTACCGCTTCCTTGCGAACATCTCTGGCCAATGTGATAAATTTAAATATTCCTCAGACAAGACAGAAAATTATAGCTAATTAGAAATAAATGGTCTCAAGTTTACTAATCAAACTGGCTACCAATCCACACCAGCTGCTCTATAACCGTGGACGTACAAAACATGAGATGTACATGATAAATGAGGAAAAGACAACCCGTAGGATAACTGTCCAGGTAATACAGCACTTTAAGCAAGTGTTCAGCCAGGCATCCCGTGAGTTTATAATCTAAGTGCCCGGGTATGTGAAACCAGCTGGGTGTAGTAGAGGTAACATCATTGCTCTATAACTGTGGAGACTGTGGAGACACATGTTCGAATCCCGGCAAGAGCACCTCTCCAGTAAGTGTCCTTGAGCAAGACACCTAACGGTACATACTCGCCAACCAGGACATACTTGAAAACGAAAGAAATCTCAATGTATTCCTCCTGGTAAAATACTTTCTCAAAAAAATGAATTGGGCTACAGGCCCAAAAGTAACCTTTTATTTAAATTGGTATAGCAAAAGACAGTGCCTGTTGGCTATTGGAGCTGCGGCTCCAGGCTCATTACTTCAAACTAAACTTGGAGAAATGTAGGGAGCCAATTGCCTCCAGCCCAGATAAGGAAAGGGCAGAGGCACAATTCACAAAGCTAAATTTGTAAGCAAAATGTAACAATGGGGATGAAAGAAATAGAATAAAGGCACAAACTATAGTGGGTGTGTGGGGTAGGATGAATGCATAATGGGAGGTGATAGGGATTGAACAGATCACAATGTCAGAGGGATAGCAGTACAATGGATTTGCGAATAATATGGTGGAGGCACTTTCTATCGTGAGTTCCTCACTTAAAGCATTGTCTAGGAGTAGTTGGAGTAGGAGTCAGCCATAGAGAAAAATCAGTTCTTGGAGCAATCTGATTGTACTAAAGAAATGCCATAGGGAGAAATATATATTTTGGAATCCTGTAACTGTCAATCTATTTGCATAAGAGTGTTGCCATCAGAAATGCTGGGGCCTCTTACTGGATCACTTATTGGGTCCACCCCTTATTGTCCACCCCTTCCTATCCCATCTGCTAAGTGTACCCTGTCCTCTGTATATAGTATCTCTCCCAGCCAGCTCCTATACCTGTTGTTATTTTTTACCCCTTCATGGTTTACTCCTGGTTCTTTATTTAATAAACATTTATTTCTGATTTAACCTCACCTCCCTGCCTCTCTCCATTTGTGTAACCACACACTGGGCTCGAAACCTCAACCGCGCAAAGTGAGACGTGACAGACAGTCATCATCAAGTGGAGAAAATATGGCACAACAGTGACATTACCAAGAACTGGATGTCCCTCCAAATATGATGAAAAGACGAGAAGAAAATTGGTCAAGGAGGCTGCCCAGAGTTTTATTGCTTTGCAGTTCTGTTATACACTGCATAAATTATATTGGGCCTCCAAAAGAAATGGCATCAGAAAAAAAAAACGCTGCCCAATCTAGACCCCTATTCTATTTCTGGTGTAAACTCTGGTGAAAACTTACCAAAGCCTATGAAGTCTATGGAGTTATTTAGTTTACAACAGCTCTAGTTAAGTTTACATCAAGGTTGGAATAGGGCCGTTAGTTGGACTTTTCAAGAATACTGCACGTTTTCTGTGCAAATATTTTCCATTAATGCAGCAATAACTAAAAGAAAGAAAGCACTCTGACAATGAAATTATGTTGCAATTTCTTACGTTCTCGCCTTATATAAACTCGGTTGCACTAGCAAGTCCCATCTCTCCACTAATAAAATATTACTAATGATAAAACCCCCAAGTTTTGCCAATAAACATGTCACAGCTTGTGCACATCATTTAGATTGCAACACCCTTGCTGTTTAAAATTAGCAACAGATGGAAGTAGGAGAACGTGGAGGATAAAAGCAAGCAAACATTTTAAAGTGAATAAACTTTAGCTGTAACCTCTGCAAAGGTTGAAGGCTCCTGATGTTTCTCCGATGGGACTTGGCTTTGTTCAGAAACATCCAGTGTGCTTCTTGACCTTCTTTTTTATTCCTTGTCCGCACTTTCCATTTTGCTACTCAGAGGTGCAAATTTCATAAACTCCTCCAAGTACTTCATACTGAATATAAAAAGAATTACCCCAGAGATTAAAGTCGTAGACGGATGAATGTGTAAAATCTACTGAAACAAATCACTCAACTTGGGTAGCATGGTGCATGGTTATAGAGGCAAGCAAGGTAGAAAAGTTTAATAAATTCATCAGTGGGTATAGAGGTCACAGTATCAATTAACAATCTAGCCAGAGCTGCCAACATCAGGATGTACACAATGCTTGGTGAAAAAGTCAATTAAATCAGAAGAAGGTTGGCTGCAGAAAAATGTGTGTACCATGCGCATGGTGGAATTTAACGCTGAATACTATAGAAATACATCCTAAAACTCTATCTCCCAGATGTTGATGACCTACAATTCAAAAACATTTTTGAATGTAACACATGATCAGAAAATCATGGGAGTTGAAGTTCAGCAAAATCTAATCATGGTTTGGTCCAATAAACAATATTAAAATGTACATTTCTAAAAAAAAATTTTTAAAGGCCAGTGGCGTTCTTTGGTTCTCCTGGTTTGTGAAATTCAGTATGAGTTGCATGGACGTGTGAGGTGCTTCACTCAAGCATGTCACATCTGTATTGATTTGCCTTGCATGATGGATAATGTTTTAATGACAAAGGTTTCATAACCTTGTATAGGTTGAGCATCTCATTTCTGAAATGCTCGAGACTATGAGCATTTTACAATCTTTCAGTTTTCGGAATCCTACCAGGATTCTACCAAGGTTGAAGGGAGGGAGGGACGTAGCAGGAGGAACATGAGGGACAGGACACGCTGAACAATGCCAACAAGGAATACGCTGCACTGTTCCAGGGACATGCTGATGCGGAGAACACGCTGACGTGCTGGGAGGAACAGGCTGGAGTGGCAGGAGGGAGCTGCAGGACTCTTTCGGCCCACTTCCAGGAGAGAAGGCCATCCAGCAGGCAGAAAAAATTACCAAAAGGCTACAAAAACTTCTGTTTTTGGAGACTTTCAGATATCAGGGCGAGGGCTACTCAAGCTGTAGCTCATAATGGGACAAGACCACTCCCATTGAAAATTCTCACAAATATGGAACGGTTTTAGTCAATTTCAGGTTCAATAGTGATTAATTTCCATCTGACGTATTTTCAGTTGGCTCACATTTATATTATACTGCTTTTGAGTAATGGGGAAAGGCCACTCCCATTGACAAATTCTCACAAACATGGCACGGTTTTGAACAACTTCAGGTTAAATAGTGTCAAATTTTCATCTGTGACTTATTTTCAGTTGGCTCACATCTATACTATACTGTTTTAGAGTCCCAAGATTATCCTTTTTGATATTGTATTTTTTCATATGAAATATGATATCGATAGTGAAAAACAGAAGGCCCTGAGCCATTATCTGTTGCAGCTCCACTTTCAAACATTAGCCAACTTAAATAGCAAATCACTGAAATTACCAAATTTCTTGTGCACACACCATAGATGTCTGTCTGGGACACCAGAGGAAAGAGGAAAAATAACACTGGTAAACATGATTTTTTTCACAAGAAAACTAAATACTGACTCTAGTGCAGTTTTTAAACTCAAAATTAAAATATGGAATCAGAATCCATCAAGCATAGTTTTTTTTTGTGACAGTTGTTTTTTGTATAATATACTTCTATACATCAGGCTTTCTTTGCTATGAATTTTGTAAGTTAAAAAAGTGGAAATTTTTTGTGAAATGTGGGAAATTTTATGCAGACTGGGTTGGCAACATTGTGCAGGCTTATTCATGTTCAGAATGCTGAATCACGTTTAGATATTGCATTGTTAAGGATAAGCAGACAGCCAATATTTAACTTGTAGTGAGCCCATCAACATGTGTATTGTGTTTCTCTTTAGGCATACAGGGATATTCAGAGAGCGTGAAAAGCAGGAGAATGACTAGAGAATGAAAAATTCTAGGTCAAAATAGCCGATTTGGAAAGTGAGATGAAAGGGAGAATTTTTCTGGTTTGGCTACTTTGACCTAGAATTTTTCATTCTCCAGTCATTCTCCTGCTTTTCACGCTCTCTGAATAACCCTGATAGTGTTTTATGCTGTATGCTGTTCTCATTTTTTTGTTTTATTACTTTTAAGAAAAGTTTCAATATGCCAAGAAAGTTTTTAAATCATTCACATAATCTCTGCTACGTGTGTGGTGAAGTAACCTTCAAGCTCAAAGGGGAAATTTCACGCCATTTGTAAAAAAGTGGTATGAACTTTATTTTTGGGTGTAAAGCTGGTGACTTTGATAAAGACTGTTATGTATCGTGTGTTAGGCTTCTCACCGTATGGAAAAATGGTGCACATCATATGCCATTTGCAATACCTCTGATTTGGAGAGAACAGAATGACCATTCAACTAATTGTGATTTCTGTGTAATATTAGAGGAATCACATCTACAACAAAATATACAGTTAACTATCCCAATGTGACTTCTGCAATGAAGCCTGTATTACATAGAGAAGAGTACCCTGCACCAAGTGTCCAGAATTCATGACCATAAGTGATAACTCTGAAAATCATCATATAAAACTTTTTAGGCAAGCCAAAATGAGGTGTATAGTAATTATTCAGTGCTACACAACTACTAATTATATAACAAATGTAAAAGTGTGCCACAAAAAAACCTGCTCTTGAATAAAATTTGAAAGCATATTTGAACTCACCATGACAAAGACACGTAGATTCAGCTAATTTACAGAGTTATTCAGAGAGCGTGAAAAGCAGGAGAATGACTGGAGAATGAAAAATTCTAGGTCAAAATAGCCAAACCAGAAAAATTCTCCCTTTCATCTCACTTTCCAAATCGGCTATTTTGACCTCGAATTTTTCATTCTCCAGCCATTCTCCTGCTTTTCACGCTCTCTGAATAACCCTGATAGTCTTTTTTGAGAAAGTATTTTTACCAGGAAGGATACATTGAGATTTCTCTCGTTTTCAAGTATGTCCTGGGTGGCGAGTACGTACCGTTAGGTGTCTTGCCCAAGGACACTTACTGGGGAGGTGCTCTTGCCGGGATTGAACCTGTGTCTCCAGTCTCTCTCCACGGTTATAGAGCAGTGATGTTACCTCTACTCCATCCAGTCGGTTTCTTGTGAAAGAAAAAAAGTTTGATTTTGCTGACCAGTGTAATTAGTGTTACTAAGCCCAAGCTTCTGGTCCTTTTCATGCAAGTCCTTCTATATTCTTTCTGGCCACCAGCTTCACCTTCCCATTTTATTTTTTTTGAGAAAGTATTTTACCAGAAAGGATACATTGAGATTTCTCTCGTTTTCAAGTATGTCCTGGGTGGTGAGCATGTACCGTTAGGTGTCTTGCCCAAGAACACTTACTGGAGAGGTGCTCTTGCCGGAATTTGAACCTGTGACTCCACAGTCTCCAGTTACCTCTACTCCACCCAGCCAGTTTCACATACTCTGTCACTTACAGTTGTGTTCAAAATTATTCAACCCCCACTGAAATTGAGTGTTTTGGCCAGTTTGACATTGATTTTGATCATTCAGTCATCTTGCTTACAATTAAATCAAAGAGGCACGTGTAGGTCAGACAAATATAACATAACATTTATAATGAAATAACCACAAATGTCTTTTCTGTGCTCATATCATTATCAGTTTTATTCAACCCCCAAGTGACATTCAATCTTAGTACTTAGTACAACATCCTTTTACAGTTATAACAGCTTTTAAACGTGAAGCATAGCTTGACACAAGTGTCTTGCAGCGATCTACGGGTATCTTCGCCCATTCGTCATGGGCAAAAGCCTCCAGTTCAGTCACATTCTTAGGCTTGCGCACTGCAACTGCTTTCTTTAAGTCCTACCAGAGGTTCTCAATCGGATTTAAGTCAGGTGACTGCGATGGCCTCTCCAAAATGTTCCAGCCTTTAATCTGCAACCATGCTCTAGTGGACTTGGAGGTATGCTTGGGATCATTGTCCTGTTGAAAGGTCCAACGTCTCCCAAGCCTCAGGTTTGTGACAGACTGCATCACATTGTCATCCAATATCTCCTGGTACTGAAGAGAATTCATGGTACCTTGCACACGCTGAAGCTTCCCTGTACCTGCAGAAGCAAAACAGCCCCAAAAGCATGATTGACCCCCCGCCATGCTTCACAGTAGGCAAGGTGTTCTTTTCTTCATAGGCCTTGTTCTTCCTCCTCCAAACATAGCGTGGATCCATGGGCCCAAACAGTTCTAATTTTGTTTCATCAGTCCACAGAACACTATCCCAAAACTTCTGTGGTTTGTCCACATGACTTTTGGCATACTGCAGTCGACTCTTCTTATTCTTTGGAGACAGCAAGGGGGTGCGCCTGGGAGTTCTGGCATGGAGGCCTTCATTACGCAGTGTGCGCCGTATTGTCTGAGCTGAAACTTCAGTACCCACATCTGACAAATCTTTTATCAGTTCCTCAGCAGTCACACGGGGACTTTTCTCCACTCTACGCTTCAGGTAGCGCACAGCAGTCGAAGTCAGTATCTTCTTTCTGCCACGACCAGGTAGCGTTTCAACAGTGCCCTTTGCCTTGAATTTGCGAATGATGCTTCCTATGGTCTCTCTTGGTATGTTTAACATCTTTGCAATCTTCTTATAGCCATTGCCCTTCCTGTGAAGAGTAATCACCTCTTCTCTTGTCTTCCTGGACCATTCTCTTGACTTCACCATGTTTGTAACCACACCAGTAAATGTCTAGAAGGAGCTAAGTATCACAGTCATTTTAAAGCTGCCTAATTGGTGCTTATTATGCTTTATTGCCGCTCCGTGACATCCACAGGTGTTTTCAATACCTGATTGAAAACACTTGAATGAACCTCTGTTCTTCAGAGTGGTAGTCTTTAAGGGGTTGAATAATTGTGTCAATGAAGAATTCACAAAAGAAACATTTACTACTGTATTACAAATCCAATTGATGTCATTTTAGTTGCATATGGTTCTTTAAAAAGTCCTTGTAGGATTTCATTCTGAATACAATTACAAATGTACACTAAATTCCCTAAAACCCTTTACAGCATTGGGGGTTGAATAATTTTGAACACAACTGTAGATTATAAACTCACAGGATGCCTGGTTGAGCACTTGGTTAAAGTGCTGTATTACCTAGACAGTTATCCTATGGGTAGGGTTGTCTTTTTCTCATTTATCATGTACGTCTCATGTTTGTGATCCCCCATCGTAAAGTGCTATGAAATATGCTGGCGCTGTATAAATGCTTGCAACTGTACCCTACTGTACAAATTCAATGTTCTTGAACCCATGACATACTTGAAAATGAGAGACATCTCAATGTATCCTTCCTGGTAAAATACTTTACAAATAAATATAGAAGGAATGAGTGAATTAACAGATATGGGGATGGACTAAGAACAATATAAAACCGTCTGACTAGCTGAACTGTAAAGAATAATAATAAAGTGTCATTCATATTCTCTATAAATCCCCTCTATAAAATAGTTTGGAACAAGTGATTCTATTTTATCTAGATGTGCACTAAATGGGTTTTTGCTCTTACCATAACCTTTGACCATTTTTAAGGATGCTTGTGATTTTCAACTGGTGAGCAAAAAATAGTCCTCCTGTGTGCCACACGACTTTGCCGAGCAATGGCAGAATGAGGTGACAAAATGCAGGTGTAATGAAGCAATGGAAAAAGGGGAGATGTATTAATGAACAGAATTTTAAATAAATGCCAAACATCTTAGTAATCTTTTTACTTAATGATAAAATATTCTTAAAAAGCCGCCGGTCTGCCTTGACAATATGTTGCCTTTTTATGAAAGTGCTACAACAGGAGAAAGTTGAAAACCATTACTACTCTTTGCCCTCATCTCAGGAATCCAAATTTTCATTAAGAGCTGAGCCCTTCCAAATGGCTACGTTCAAAGGAAACTATGTTCAAAACTCCTCTAATACCATGCATATGTACGGTGCGGCTATTTTATTATCTATCTTATGGTACTGGCGAATGTACAAAATAATGATTGTTTTAATGCATGGAGCCATTAAAACCAAGAGTATTGTTAAGTACAGACATAGGAGCTGCACTTCAAAAGCTTCTAATTAAAAGAAGAGACATGCCTAGTGTTTTAGATCTCTAAAACCCGAAGCCAAATGGATGACTCAGTGGTTTTGGCAGCAACATATCTTTCTATACACGAGGCAAAGGCTAAGCATACAGGATCCTTGAATTTTATCCCGGTGAACTGTTTCCCGTCTGCAATACGCCACATCCTTTGTATTGCCACAAGCTTAAAGCAATGTTCGGTGAAAGCAGCTGTCTGATGGGTTATATTACTTTAGATGCCTCCAGTCAATTCTACTGAAAGGAGATAATGTTCTTATTTATAGTAATTAAATCATTACATAAAATATTGTGCAGTCTTCAGAAGACCGTGCATGGAGGAAAGCATAATCCAATATACACTGATCAGCCACAACATTAAAACCATCTGCCTTGTATCTGTAAGTCTACCTTCTGCTGACAAAACAGCTTTGATGCTTCAAGGCATGGCTTCTACAAGACCTGAATGTGTCTTTTTGGATTTGGTACTGTCACATCTGGGGAGCCTGCGGGGTCTCAAGAGGGTCCCGGGCGCACGGCCCTGTAAGCTGGCCAAGTGCCAGGAGCTCCGGCGGTCCCCAGCATTCCTGCGGCTGGTCTGGGGTGGGGTGGGGCGCGGCGTGGTGACGTGGAGCCACCGGCCTTTAAGTAAAGAGCACGCGTTCTGAGTGATTGCCTTGACGTGGAGTTTTTTTCCCGCATCGCTGAGTGTATTCGTGTTACGAGTCACTGATCCTATCGATTCATTCTCTGATTACTGACCCGGATTGTGTGAGGACCTTGACTGTTGCTGACTCGGACTGCCTTTTGACGATTCTGTCTGTTACAGTCTGTATATATGTATGTCCTGAGCAGCCTCAGAGTGTTTGCGGATCCTGCCACACGCTGACTCAGAATGTATCTACCTTACAGAATGCCGACCTTAGTTTGTATGAGTACCCCCTCTGTTGCCAACTCAATTTGTATGCGAACCCTCTCTGTTGCTGACCCGCATTGTTTAATTGACCAAGCTGCTTCTGAACCATTTCACCTGTCTTTCTGTCCCATTGTATGTTCAGTCCTGACACCTACTGCTAGAGCTTCTGAATTACACTCTGTATTACTGTGTGCTTATTGTCCCTGGCTAGGAGTGATAGGTTAGTGGTCCCGACCACTCAAGGATCGGAGGGCTTAGAAGTCTGTCGAGAGGGATTTACACCCCGGTTGTCAAGGGTGAACGTGACAGGTAGCAAGACATTAGACATTTAAGCAGCAGATCCTTTGAGTTCTGCAACTTGCGTAATGGGGCCCACCATGGATCAAATTTGTTGTTCCAGAAGATCCCACAGATGTTCAATAATTATAAAAAAACTCAGAGTGAAGAAGATAGGCAAACCTATAACAGATAGGATTAGGCAGAAAGAGGCAAAGCAATTTATAAGAGCTTCCAAAGCACACGCAGAAGAGAAAATAGCTTAGTCAGTAAAAAAGGGGGACAAAACATTTTTTAGGTACATAAACGAGAAAAGAAAAGTAAAACAAGGATTAGATAGATTAAAAACAAAGGAAGGAAGGTAAGTAGAAGAGGATAAAAGTCTCGCTGACTGCCTCAATGAATATTTTTGTTCAGTCTTTGCAGAAGAAAAGGAAGGAAAGGGACCTCAGTTAGGAGGAAACACTAACGAGACATTTACATATCAGTTTACAGAGGAGGAGGTTCTACAGCAGCTGTCTAATGTCTAAAGTAAAGACAAATAAGTCAATGGGGCCTGATGGGATCCACCCTAAATTATTAAAAGAGCTCAGCGATGTAATAGCAAAACCGTTAACAGATTTATTTAACCAATCCTTGCTAACGGGAGTCGTCCCAAAAGACTGGAAATTAGCAAATGTTGTGCCGATTTACAAGAAGGGTAGTAGGGAGGAATCGGGGAACTATAGGCCAGTTAGTCTTACGTCAGTAGTGGGGAAATTAATGGAAACCATGTTAAAGGAAAGGATTGTTGAACATATAAAAACACATAGATTACAGGATCAGAAACAACATGGGTTTACCTCAGGGAGATCATGCCAAACTAATCTTATTGATTTTTTTTATTGGGTGACAAAAATAATAGACACAGGTGGTGCAGTAGACATTGCTTATTTAGATTTCAGTAAGGCTTTTGATACTGTTCCGCATAGAAGGCTTATCAATAAATTGCAATCTTTGAGCTTGGATTCCAATATTGTTGAATGGATTAGGCAGTGGCTGAGTGACAGGCAACAGAGGGTTGTGGTAAATGGAGTTTATTCGGCGCAAGGTCTTGTTACCAGTGGGGTACCTCAGGGGTCAGTACTTGGACCCATTCTATTTAATATTTTTATTAGTGATATTGCAGAAGGTATTAATGGAAAAGTATGTCTTTTTGCTGTTGAAACAAAGATTTGCAACAGGGTTGACGTTCCTGGAGAGATCAGCCAAATGACAAATGATTTAGGTAAACTAAAAAAATTGTCGGAGCTGTGGCAATTGAGTTTTAATGTGGATAAGTGCAAGATAATGCACCTGGGACGTAAAAACCCAAGGGCTGAATATAGAATATTTGATACAGTCCTAACCTCAACATCTGAGGAAAGGGATTTAGGGGTTATTATTTCAGAGGATCTAAGGGTAAGTAGTCAATGTAATAGAGCAGCAGGAAATGCTAGCAGAATGCTTGGTTGTGTAGGGAGAGGTATTAGCAGTAGGAAAAGGGAAGTGCTCATGCCACTGTACAGAGCACTGGTGAGACCTCACTTGGAGTACTGTGTGCAGTACTGGAGACCGTATCTCCAGAAGGATATAGACATCTTAGAGAGAGTTCAGAGAAGGGCTACTAAAATGGTGTACGGCTTGAAGGAGAAAAGTTACCAGGAAAGGCTTAATGATCTTAACATGTACAGCTTGGAAAAAAGACGAGACAGAGGAGATATGATAGAAACATTTAAATACGTAAAGGGAATCCACAAGGTAGAGGAAGGGAGTATATTTAAACGGAAACAAAGTAGCAAAACAAGAGGACATAGTCTTAGATTAGAGGGGCAAAGGTTTAAAAGTAACATCAGGAAGCATTATTTTACTGAGAGGGTGGTGGATACATGGAATAGCGTTCCAGTAGAAGTGGTTGAGGCCAAAACAGTATTTGAATTTAAGCAAGCATGGGATAGGCATAAGGCTATCCTAAACAAAAGATAAATCCAGGTAAAGTATCCATGTAATTGGGCAGACTAGATGGGCTGAAAGGTTCTTATCTGCCGACATTTTTCTATGTTTCTATGTTCAATACGATTGAGATCTACGAAATTTATAGGCCCATGCAACATGTTGCAATTCCTCAAACAATTCCTGAACAATTTTTGCAGTGTGGCAGGGTGCATTATCCTGCTGAAAAGGCTACTGCCACCAAGGAGCACCATTTCCGTGGGGGAGAGTACATGGTATGCAATAATCAATAGGCATCTGGGATGCATTAAGTGTGTTCTGACACTTTGTTATCATTAGTGATGAGCCGAACACCCCCGTGTTCGGTTCGCATTCGAACTCGGACAATTTCAAAAGTTCGAGTTCGAACTCGAACACGAACCAAACTCAATGCAAGTCAATGGGACTCAAAAGTTCGAGTTTTAGAGTGCCCTCCAAGAGGGCATATATGCAAGATATTTGCCATAAAAGGTGTATGGGTGTCCGGGTAGTGCCCTGGGGACACGAAACAAGGACAAAAAGTAAAAAAAAAAAAGTTTTTTAAAGGAACAGTGAGTTTTTCATGAAATAAGGGTTAAAAACGAAAAATTCCTTCAAATATCGTGCCTAGGAGGTCCCCATAACCTGCCCGTGAAGTGGCGGATTTGTAGGATGTATAGAAACATTTAAAAACAAAAAAAGGACATTTCAAATAACGGTAAATGGTTTTCCTTTAATCTATTCATAAACAACTGCTTGGGGCGGCAGTCTGTATGAAAAGAAGAGACATTTTAGGACACGCAGAACAAGTTTAGTGATTTGTTTGGCTAAATTATGGTGAAAGGCTTTGGATGAAAGTAACAATAGGTGCTTTAAAATTGGGCCTTTAATGTCGGCAACAGTGCCATCACACCATAACCCCTCTGTGGTATTGTGGAAGAGTGCAGGGTTGGACCCTGCGGTCAAATATTAAAATTATATGAATCTGGCATAGGCGTCAGTGGCAGTGCACCCAAATATTGTGCCTTCACACCTTAAGTAACCCTTCTGAGGTATTGTGGAAGAGTGCAGTGGTGGAGGTTTTGATAATGCAGAAGAGATCCCCGATCTATGCAGTTACATCAGCAGCTATAACAAAACCGGGTCAGCAATGTTTAGGCACTTGTACTGCGCTACTGTATATGGTGAGAATCGGCGCACACCAGTAGCAACAGGAAGCAAACAGAACAGGCAGGGAATACACAGAGAGAATAGTCAAATGGCAGGCAAAGTCGGCAACAGATCGGGTCTTCAGAACAAGCAGGGTCAGTAACAAGTATACAAACTGATTCAGTAAGCTAGCGATGCGGGAATAAAGGCTGAGACACACTGAGCGTGTAGCGACGCACAGCGTAGCAAAGCAAAGAGAAGCAAACATTTTGCAGACTTCACTTCACTCCGCTTCGCCTCGCAGCGTGTCTCCACTACATTACGTTTGCTTCTCACCGCACTGGACAGGAATCCACTAACTAAATTAAAATGTACACACAAAACCATTTTATTTTCACAAAGCACATGTTATATAGGCAAAAAAAATTCTACTCAATAAAATACATCAAAAATTACTGTTAATTTAATAGGAGTAGTATAAAAATATAAAAAAGGTAACCCCTGATCATATATATTATGAGCGCCGTGTATTGAGTAGGGATGCATTGATACCACACACAGACATATACATATATATCAACACGCAGATACAGTATATATATATATATATATATATAATTATATATACACCCACAGACCTCAGACCATATATACACATACACACATGGGGGGTGGCATGTGGACAACCTCAACTAAATGCGCCCCCCCCCCATTTGGCTGATCCCTCCAGATGAAATGTTGAACCCGACAGAGCAGAGAATATATTTATTATTCTCTGCTCTATCGGGTTCAACATTTCTTCTGGAGGGATCAGCCAAATTGGGGGGGGCAATTAGTTGCCAAAATGTGTGTGTAATACAAGTCTGGATATATATATTTATAAGAATATAGATAGATATCTTATCTATATATATATCATACCTGCCCTTACCTTCCCCTTTAAACTTGCTAAAAATATACACGCAAAAAAAAACACTGCCTGAGACCCCGCGCAGCCCACATGCCACCCCCTCTACCTCGCTGAATGTATATAATATATATAATTAAATACATTCAGTGAGGTAGAGAAAGAAAAAAAAAGTTTTATTTTATGTTCCCGGGGACATTTAAAAATGTCTTCGGATTTAATTTTTTTAGAAATGTGTCGCCTTACCTTAGCCATGTGATCAGTGGGGACTCCCTGGATCCTGGTTGTGGGTAGGGATGAGCTGTTCGGGTTCGGACGGTTCGGAGTTCGACCCGAACTTTGGCAGTTCGAAAGTTCGCGAACTTCGAACTTTTTGGGCGTGTTCGGCTCGGGTTCGAAAAAAAAAAAAAATTTTGAAAAAAGTATAGAAAATGCTTAAAAAAATACAAAAAAATCTAGAAATAAAGAGACTCTTTACTGCAGAATATTATAAGCAACGGTTTATTAGATATTGAATTAAAAACTAATGTGTACGTGGAAAGATTATCAACTCTAAATGACCTCTGTTCACAAACGGGCATAACACCAGGTGTTTTCAGTCTGGTAATCAATTTGATACATTGTACAATATAGTGAGGGGGTGGGGTGGTGTCTGTTTCTGATTGAGATTTGAGAATTAATTTCCCTCCTAAAACATCCTAATATGCTGCATTTAACCCTTTCGCTGCTGAGGCTTTTCACACCTCTGTGCTGAGGTCATTTTTACCGCTTTCGCTCATCATGTTTAACCGTGTTTTGTAGCCATATTTTGATATATGACCCAGACATATTATATATCGTTCTTTCCGGCAGACTTGGCAGATTCATAATATGTCATTATTGTATGTATACTTTATGTCATGTCTGTATATTATAACAAAAAATGCAATAAAATTAGAATTTTCAATAATTAATTATGTGTAAAGTTTTTTTTTTCACATTTTACCATGCGATCATTTGCGGTTATATTTTGTATGGGGTGCGCTTGTTAAAAAAATTAGAAATGGAGTCTCGTTACATTTTTTTGGGGGAAAATTTAGCTTTTTTTAACAAACGCATCGCATACAAAAATCGTTAGTGCAGCATTATTGTTCACATTAGAATTGAAATGGGAACAATATTGCTGTATTAACAAAACAAAAACAAACAAAAAAACTTGTTTATTTTTTTTTAGATTTTTTTTTTAAATATTTTTATTTTTTATTTTTATTTTGTATTTTTTTTAAAAAACATTTTTCATGCTCATGTTTAGTATCATTGGAAAGGCCATGCTCTGGCTGATCCAACAATATCTAACATTAACCCCTAGCTGCCACGGATCGGGAGATAGGGGGTTCATTGGAACCCCCTATCTCCACCATTGGTGGCAGCTAGGGGTTAACTCCAGGACTGGCATCATCGTGCTATGCATGATGACGCCAGTCCTCAGGGGGAGTTCCTGGAGGCTTGGCCGACATCCAAGATGTCGGCCAGCTCCAGGAGAGGATCACGATCCGGCGCTTTTCAGCACCGATTCATGATCCGGCTCCCCAGGGGTTAATCACAGCCACCGTTTGGAAGGGCAGGCTGTGCCCTTCCAAACGGTGCCTGGATTAACCCTCTGCCCCTGGCGATCGGGAGGGAGAGAGATCCAAAGGACCTCCCCCCCTCCCTTTCAGGCGCTTCCTCCGCACATGTGGGGGGGGGCGCCTGAATTCGATGTCATCGCGCCGCCGCAATGACATCTAATTGCTCCGCCGAGGTCCCGGAGTGCTGGGCTGACATCTAAGATGTCAGCCCGCACCGGGGGGCGCAGCAATCCGCCGGAATCCGGTGGATTGCTGCCTCCTGTGCATGGACGCGTTCAGTGCGTCCATAGCACAGGAGAACCACTTGGCTGGACGCGCTGAGCGCGTCCATAGCAGCCAAGTGGTTAACTGGTGTTTGAAAAAAATCTAAAGCAATGTTATTTTTCACCTCGGGATTAAACATTTACAGGGTTATTCAGAGAGCGGTGAAAAGCAGGAGAATAACTGGAGAAGTGAAAATTCTAGGTCAAAATAGCCAAACCAATAAAATTCTCCCATTTAACTCACTTTCCAAATTGGCTATTTGGTCTAGATTGTTCTCTTCTCCTGCCAGTTCTCCTGGCTTTCACCTCTCTCTCGGGGTTGTTCAGAGAAAGGTGAAAACCAGGAGAATGGCAGGAAAAGAGAACAATCTGGACCAAATAGCCGATTTGGAAAGTGAGATAAGGCTAGGGTCAGACTAACGCATTTTTCGAGGCGACCGTCAAAAAGTGCGTCCGAACACATTGCCGAATTTTTTCACGGATTGTGCGAAAACGGTCATACGATGCGCATTTTTGTGCGTGATTTTTTACGGATCCAAACCAGGAAACTTTGGGTGTCTGGACGTTATGTTGGCCGGACATGAGCAGGGTCTGACGTCTCCAAATCACGCACACACGCCACTAGTGGACGCAGCGCATTCTGTACGTCTGTACTAGCGGTTCTGCGTTCTCGAAAAAATGCGTTCATTTTCCACTTGCGTTGCGCAGCCGGACTTTCGTGCGACCATACTTCGTATATTGGCCGTCATTGGCCGTCATTTGCTGCTAGTGCGGCCGTGATTAAGTGCGCCTAAACGCACGTTAAAAATTTGCTAGTCTGACCCTAGCTTAAATGGGAGAATTTTTCTGGTTTGGCTATTTTGACCTAGAATTTTCCATTCTCCAGTCATTCTCCTGCTCTTCACCACTCTCTGAATAACCCTGACAGGGTTATTCAGAGAAAGGTGAAACTCAGGAGAATGACTGGAGAATGGAAAATTCTAGGTCAAAATAGCCAAACTAGAAAAATTCTCCCATTTATCTCACTTTCCAAATCGGCTATTTGGTCTAGATTGTTCTCTTCTCTTGCCAGTTCTCCTGGCTTTCACCTCTCTCTCGGGGTTGGTCAGAGAAAGGTGAAAACCAGGAGAATGGCAGGAAAAGAGAACAATCTGGACCAAATAGTCGATTTGGAAAGTGAGATAAGGCTAGGGTCAGACTAACGCATTTTTCGCAGCTACCGTCAAAAAGTGCGTCCGAACGCATTGCCGTACTTTTTCACGGATTGCGCGAAAACGGTCATACGATGCGCATTTTTGTGCGTGATTTTTTACGGATCCAAACCAGGAAACTTTGGGTGTCTGGACGTTATGTTGGCCGGACATGAGCAGGGTCTGACGTCTCCAAATCACGCACACACGCCGCTAGTGGACGCAGTGCACTCTGTACGTCCGTACTAGCGGTTCTGCGTTCTCGAAAAAATGCGTTCATTTTCCACTTGCGTTGCGCAGCCGGACTTTCGTGCGACCGTACTTCGTATATTGGCCGTCATTGCCCGTCATTTGCTGCTAGTGCAGCCGTGATTAAGTGCGCCAGAACGCACGTTAAAAATTCGCTAGTCTGACCCTAGCCTAAATGGGCGAATTTTTCTGGTTTGGCAATTTATTTTTTTTAAAGACTTTATTTTTCAGTAGCATAGATCGATGTTGCTGAGGATACAGAAAAATAGAAAGGGGAGGGGGAAAACAGTAAAACCAATGTAAAGTATCAAGCCGAAGAATCTCTGCCTAATAGAGTCCCCTGTCCCGATTCGTTGCGGGGTAGCTACCTGTTTATATGTATAAAAAGAAAGAAAGTAAAGAGAAAAGAAAAAAGGAGGAGCGAGGGAAAGGAAAGAAGAAGGAGAGAGAGGTGGGGGGGGCCTGGTCTCAGATGCAGAAGAAAGAGGCAGCATACCGACCACTAGGATTCACCGTGAGTGCTTGCCTGTCGGGGAGACGAAACAAGTTATGAGGTAAGCAGTACATATCAAAACAACCCAAATTCTCAGACAGTGCAGTTAGGATCGTATGAGAGCCATGGGGCCCACGTTTTAGAGAAAGAGTCCATAGTGTGATGTACAATCGCCATCAGTTTTTCCATCAGGAAGGAGTCTCTGATGAGGCTGAGTACCAGTCCTGTTGACGGTGCTTCCATTTTTATCCATCCCTCCGCCACTGCCCTGCGCACCGCTCCCAAGAGTTTAATAAGCAACTTGTGTTCCCTCTGTGAAAGGTCAGCCAGTGGGTTTGCCAGCAGGAATAGGTCCGGTGTCAGGGGAATCCGTCAGGACATGACCTCCTCAAATAACGTTTGTATACTGGACCAGTACCCGTGGATAACAGGGCATGTCCACCACATGTGGAAATACGTGCCTTTGGCCCCACATTGTCTCCAGCAATCACCCGTGGGTGTCTTTTTAATCCCGGCCAGTTGGGCCGGTGTGGTGTACCAGCGCATAAGTAGTTTGACTGCCTGTTCCTGGATGTTGGTGCAGACTGAGATTTTCCTGGAGGCTTCCCAAATGTCCAGCCATGAGTCCCCCTCCAGCTGTTCCTGAAGGTCTGCATTCCAAGCTCGGATGTAAGGGAGTTCTGCCCAGTCCAGTGTGCAAGTGATCTGTTGATATAGAGAGGAAATTAGGCCTTTGGTGTATCGACCACGTAGGCAGGTAGATTCAAATGAGGTCAGTTTTGTCAGCGCCGCCTTTTTAATGTGTGGTCTCAGTGCAAAGTCTCGTAACTGCAAAAATTGGAAGAAAGATGCAGGCGGTAGGTGGGCACCCTCTTGCAGGTCTTGATATTGGAGCAAGGTTCCCCGGGGGAAGAGATGACAGATGCGATGCAAACCTTTAGCTGTGAGAGACGAGAAAGTGGCGGGTTGAAGTCCTGGAGCGAATTCTCGATTGTGGCACGGTGGGGTCAGCGGGGAGGGATAGCAAGTGAGGTCGCATTTCAATGCGATCTTAGTCCAGATTGTCAGAGAGTTGGTGATGGCCGGGCAGGCGGTTCGTAACAGTGGTCTGTGGGGCCTTGAGAGCCATATCCATAAGTCCAGTTTGAGCGGGAGGGCTATAGAGTGTTCCAACTCCACCCACCTGCGTTCATGTGTTGGGCAGTGCCATGCTACTACCTGTGCGAGCTGGGAGGTGTAATAATACGATCGTAAACAAGGCAAACCTAAGCCGCCCCGGTCCCTAGGCCGATAGTCTGCCGCCCAATCATCAAAAATCATCAATGTGTCTCTGCATCCGTTGCAAGTCCTCCCCTACCAGGGGAATCGGTAAGGTCTGAAATAGATATAACATTCTGGAGAGTAGATTCATTTTAACACAATGTATGCGCCCTAGCCACGATATCATATGTCTAGACCATCTATACAGGTCTTGTTGTAGTGTGCGTAAGAAGGGGGTATAATTAGCATTATATAAGTTCTCTGTTCGGGGTGTTAGATATATCCCTAAATATTTAAGTCGGGAGCGCTGGATACGGAAACGATGTTCTGCCGCAAGGAGCGAACTCTCAACCTCCGTGATAGATATAGCTAATGCTTCAGATTTGGACATATTAATTTTATACCCAGAGAGGTGCGAGAAACGCGCCAGCAAGGAGGACATCGACTCCAGAGACCCGGTAGGGTCTGTGAGAGACAAAAGGATGTCATCTGCGTAAGCAGAGACGGTGTAAGTGTGGTCACCCACCCTAATTCCCCTAACTCCGTCCGACTGTCGGATCGCCTACAGGAGAGGTTCCAGGATCAGAGCAAAGAGCGCTGGTGACAGAGGGCAACCCTGGCGAGTGCCGTTACATATCTGGAAGGGGGTGGGAGGGGCGTGCGGTAAGACTATGCTAGCTGTCGGGAAGGCATACAAGGAACGGACCGCTGCTATGAATTTTTCCGGGAAGCCGAAATGTTCTAAAACCAAAAATAGATAGTGCCACTCCACCCTGTCAAAAGCTTTTTCCGCTCTAAAGCGACAGAAAAAGTGAGGGCGTATGGGAAGAGGATGCATGCCATAAGAGGTCGATTGCCTGTCGCGTATTGTCAAAGGCCTGTCTGCCCGGTATAAAGCCGACTTGATCCGGATGAATCAAGCGGGGTTAAAGAAGGTCAAGTCTGTTAGATAAAAGTTTGGCAAAAAGTTTCACATCTGTGTTTAGTAGGGAGATAGGACGGTAGTTTTCGGGGAGTAGAGGGTCCCTATCCGGCTTTGGGATCAACACTATAGATGCGGATAATGATTCCGGGGTGAAGTGTCCGTCGGTCAAGAGGGCGTTAAAGAGGGGGAGCAGGCGGGGAGTCAGAATAGCCAAAAATTTCTTATAATATGCCATTGTAAATCCATCCGGCCCCGGAGCCTTATGTGGTTTCATTCTTTTTATCACCTCCGACAATTCTTCTGCCAAGAAGGGTGCTACTAGGGTCTCCGCCCGCTTCCCCTCCACCGTGGGCAAACTAAGAGAAGACAAAAAATCTTTAATGTCGTTACATAGGGGTTGATTGTCAGTAGTGTGGGAAGAGGAATGGTTATATAGGTCCTTGTAAAAGGAGGTCAGTAGATCATTAATCGTGGAGGGGGAAGTCACCAGCGCTCCCTCTCTGCTCCTTAGCTTGCGGATTGGGGCAGAATAGGGTCGTGGTCATAGTTTACGGGCCAGGGGAGTGTCCATTTTGTTGCCCCTTTCGAAATACAAACGTCTAGTCCATATCATGGAGCACCCAACGTCATCTACCAGTAATTGATTCAAAGCCTGCCGTACGTTTTGAAGTGCCAAAAAAGAAGCTTCCGAGGGGCAAGCCTTGTGGTCATTCTCCCTGTCTTTCAGGTCTGCCTGTTGGCCAAGGATCTGAGTATTTCTGCATTTCTTATATTGTGACCCATATTTAATGAAGGCGCCTCTGATAACGGCTTTATGGGCCGCCCAAACCATGGGGGGAGAGACCTCCTCTCCAGAGTTTAAGTCAAAAAAGTCTGTCAGTTCCGCGGCTATCCCGTCCGTAATGTCTTGGCGCGTCAGTAAGATCGGGTCCAGTCGCCATCTCCTGTTAACCGAGCCCCCCAAACCCGTCAGACCAAAGTGTATGTCCGCGTGGTCCGACCACGTGATAGATCCTATAGAGGAGGATTCAATGACCTTCATGCAGTTGGGCGAGGCAAGGAAGTAATCAATACGCGAGTAAGTTTTATGAGGGTGTGACAGGAACGTATAGTCCCTCTCTCCTGGATGTTGCACCCGCCAGACGTCTACCAAACCCATGTCTCGTGCAAAAGAAGAGAAAGCCTGGTCCTGTGGCGTGGGAGCCCCTGTTCCCGATCTGTCAACTGCTGTGCATAGTGTGGCGTTAAAATCACCCCCAATAATTAAGTCGCCTGGGGTGCGGGACCCCAGGAATTCCGTGAGCGCGGACCAAAAGTCCTTGTCTGGTGAATTAGGAGCATATACTGAAGCAGGCGCATAAGAGTGGGTACCAAAGTGTCCCTGTACTACTACATATCTACCAGAGTCATCCCCCTCCACCGATTCAACCTGGAAGGGGCAGGAATTATGCAGGATGACAGAGACCCCATTACGTTTGGGCAAAGCAGTAGAAGAGAAGACCCGCTGGTAACGTGCGTTAGCCAGTCTGTAGGTGGCCTTACGGGGGATTCGCGTCTCCTGTATAAAGGCTATATCAATCTTTTGTTTGCGTAATTCGCGGAAGAGGAGGCGCCTGTTGCGTGGGGAGTTGAGGCCCTTAACATTTAAGGAGAGGCACTTCAGTGACGCCATGGTTTAACTGTAGGATGGTGGAAACACGGACCAGCGGGCCTCCCCACTCCACACCCCCAGGGAAGAAGAAGAGAGGGTAGGACAACGAGGGGTGAGAGAAAAAAGAAAGGAAGAAGAAGTAGAGAAGAAAAACCTCGACACGAAGGACAAGCCGGAGAGTCGAGATGGGAGATACGGAGAAGGCACATGGTCACCAACAATGCATCTCAACCCCCTCCTCCCGCTAAGAAAAAAGGATTATAGCAAATAATGGCAACCAGAATCTCAGTAGACACGAGTTTGTCCATAGGACCTAATCGGGCCGTTCCCCAGTTCAAAAACATGTCTATCAGAGATCCTCACTAAACATACCGGGTAACACTCAAAAACCGAACATATGAAACGGTTGCCAAACATATACGAACCGAATGAACCAGTTGAAAACAGAATTAAAAATACAATACATTACACATCCTCCCCATCGGTCGGCGAAGCCGAGACCTCAGCCGATGGCAGCCAGCATTGGGGAAGGCAGAGAGATGATGGAGGTGTTAATGAGCCTGCCCGGCCCTCTCATCCCGGGGCCTTCTTCCATTCTAGCGGTAATTTTTCAAGCATATACTGGCCCGGGGGGGCTGGGAGATCCTCTGGTACCGGCAGTTGAAGAGAGTGTAGCAGCTTGGGGGCATCTTGTATCCTGGAGCAGGAGAAGGCTTGGCCCTCTTTGTAAACTACAAGGCGTAATGGGAAGCCCCAAGTATACTTGATCTTTCCAGCTCTCAGAACCTCCGTTACAGGGCGCCATTCTCGTCGCTTGGCCAGGGTAAAGGGGGCCACATCGGGCAAAAGAGAAAGTGGGTGATTCTCATATGACAAATGAACGGATCTACTCTCCTTTAGGAGTGCCTCCTTGGTATGATAATAATGGAACCTGATTATTACGTCCCGAAATTTTCCTCCCGGGGGGGGGGGTCGCGGCCCAAAGGCCCTGTGAGCCCGGTCCATGAGGAGGCGGGAGGGGGGTATTTCCGGCAAGAGTTTTTTAAATATGCCCTCCACGGTCGCCATCAGTTGGTCATGGGGGACCGAGTCTGGGAGCCCCCGGAGGCGTATGTTGTGGCTGCGGTTCGCGAGGTCTTCCACCTAGGCCTCCAGACGGCCGATACTCGCCGCCATAGTATAGATGGTGTCCACCAGCATATTATTGTGGGATGCTATAGTGTCAGTGCGGTCCTCCAGGTCCGCGGTGCGTCCCCCTATGGTTTGCAAATCTGCCGTTAAGGCCTGAAAATTACGGTCCATTTCTGCTGCCAGAAAAGATTGGGAGGCTGAGATTTTTGCCCCTATCGCCGCGATATCGTCCCTGGTGGCTAGGGCCCCTGACTGGGGAGCACCTCCTACCTCCTCCGGCGGGTCCCCGCCGGCGCCATCTTGGGCCTGCTCCTCCATGCGGCGGGGCACGAAAATCGGCGCCACTGGGACCTCTGATTCCTTTTTTTTTTGTTATTCTCAGGGGGTGTAGGGGCACTCCTGTGCTGGCTGAGCAGGAAATGCGGGGGATATTTGTCCGGTATTCGGCTTTAAAGAGCGGGAGTAGCGGGAGAGATCACAGGGCACGTCCTATCTCATGGCCATGCAAGCTCCGCCTCCTGGTTTGGCTATTTTGACCTAGAATTTTCCATTCTCCAGTCATTCTCCTGCTCTTCACCGCTCTCTGAATAACCCTGACAGGGTTATTCAGAGAAAGGTGAAACTCAGGAGAATGACTGGAGAATGGAAAATTCTAGGTCAAAATAGCCAAACCAGAAAAATTCTCCCATTTATCTCACTTTCCAAATCGGCTATTTGGTCTAGAATTTTCCATTCTCCAGTCATTCTCCTGCTTTTCACCGCCAAAAAATCAGTAAACTTTTTCTGCGTATCCGAAAATGTCTCCTCTTTTCATACAGACTGCCGCCCCAAGCAGTTGTTTATGGATAGATTAAAGGAAAAGCATTTACCGTCATTTGAAATGTCATTTTTTGGTTTTTACATATTTCTATACATCCTAGAAATCCGCCACTTCACGGACAGGTTATGGGGACCTCCTAGGCACGATATTTGAAGGAATTTTTTGTTTTTATTTTTAACCCTTATTTCATGGAAAACTCACTGTCACTTTAAAAACGTTTTTTTTTACTTTTTGTCCTTGTTTCCTGTCCCCAGGGCACTACCCGGACCCCCATACACTTTTTATGGCAAATATGTAGCATATATGCCCTCTTGGAGGGCACTCTAAAAAACCGAATTTTCAGCCCCATTGACTTGCATGGGAGTTCGAGTTCGGGTTCGGACCCGAACAAATGGGAAGTTCGGGTTTGGGCCCGAACCGAACTCAGGGGGTGTTCGGCTCATCCCTAGTTGTGGGGGGGGGGTCTGCCGTGGCCGCATGTGCAGTGGCTCCCTCCCTGCGCTGCCTGTCTCTGCCACATGCACCCGTGCGTCTAGCCCACACAGTCTCAGCTCTGTCATCCGGCGGCCGCATGCTCCTCAAGGGGATCCTTGGGAGGCCCCTGCAGGCTGCCCTCTACAGTGCCTGATTAGAGGGCCGTGTCTGCCTGATGTTTTAGTAACAAGAATGTTTTATCCCATAGGCTTCAATGTTAAAAATATTCCCGTTTTAATTCAATATTATTATTATTATTATTATTCTTTATTTATAAAGCGCCAGCATATTCCGCAGCGCTGTACAATAAGCACAGTATAGACAGGGTTACAATACATTGAAAAACATTTGACAAACAGTACAGGAGGAGATGAGGGCCCTATTCCCGTAGGAACTCACAATCTAGGAGGGTTGGGGTTGGAAACAGGAGGAGAGGACTATAAGGTGAGAGTGATTGATGGTTGCGTCAGTGAGTTGGGTGGTAGGCTTCCCTAAATAGGAACGTTTTAAGGGAGCGTTTGAAGGAAGAGAAGTTAGGGGAAAGTCTGATAGTACGAAGGAGAGCGTTCCAGTGAGTGGGGGCTGCGCGTGTGAAGTATATCAAATAAATATATTGATATCAATATCAAATAAACCGTTGCTTATAATATTCTGCAGTAAAGAGACTCTTTATTTCTAGATTTTTAGTAATTTTTAAGCATTTTTTTATACTTTTTAAAAAAAAAAATTCAAACTGTCGAACAGCCGATGTTCGATGTGAACTCCAAACAGATCGAACCGAACAGCTCATCCCTAGTTATCATTGTAAGCACTAAGGTTATCAGCAGTTTGAGCTACAGTACCTCTTCTGTATGATTGGACCAGACATGCTATCCTTCGCCCCCCCATGTGCATCAGTGAGTCTTCAGTGCTCCTAATCCTGATACTGGTTTAGCAGTTGACCTTCCTTGCACAACTTTTGGGAGGTACTAACCACTTCACACTTGGTACACTCCACAAGACTTGCTGTTTTGAAGATGCTCTGGCCCAGTCGTTCTGCCATCTCTATTTGGCCCTTGTCAGAGTCACTCAAATCTTTTCTCTTGCCTATTTTTCCTGCTTCCAACACATGAAATTCAAGAACTATCTGTTCACTTATGCCCAGTATATCCCATCCTTTGACAGGTGTCATTGAAATGATATAATTAGTGTTATTCACTTGACCTTAACAACAAAGTAATAAATTGTTAAAGAAAAAGTCAGAGAAGACTCCCATTTTCATCAGCTGGCCTAGGTATTTTGTACATCTTATTTGGGTGTGTCCAGCTCTAAAAAGCCTAATGACAATATGTATTGCTGTATTCAGTTTTCCTGTATAAAATATTTTCTCGTTATCACATTTTATGTAGTATACGTCAAATATCATGAAGTATTTGAGAACTGCCACAAAGATGGTATCTAGTGGTCTATATGCAGTAATCCGACAGATTTCAAAAATGTTTAGCGTTCACATAGTTATGTCACTGATAGAAAAACCCAAATTCACAATGAACTGCCACCAGAGGAGCCACAATCACCTTGCCACTCTCAGGGTTATTAAAAGAGATTCGGAAAGTCACCACACGTTTGGTGACTTTTCGTTCCCTGCACTTCGGGGCGATTCGGCGATCCTAGTTCGCTGACCGTGCGGTGTATTCAGGCACCGCAGGGCCCCCCGTAGTCCACGGAAAACTCGCCGCAAACACACGGAACACTCACGCAAACCCGCCGAACACTCACCGAACACTCACTGAAACCCACAGAAACAACTGGATTAACCACGCCGAACATGCCGGAGAATCCCGACTAGCCGCCGATCGCAGCGCAGAACAGCCGCCGGAAAAGCTGACACGCAGACGAACGTGGTGAAAAAAAAAACAGTACGCTTGAAAGTTTGAAAATGTAAACGCTGTTTGCAAGAAACTAATGAACGAAAATGTCTGGAATTTACATATAAAGTCCTATGAATGATAATAAAAAGGTCTGTTACAGGAAAAAGAAAAAAAATGCTATAAAAAAATCTTGAAAAATGCCTAAGAGATTATTAAAAATTTTTTATAAATAAAGAGACTTTTTACTGCAGATTAAAAGAATAAACCGTTTATTAGATATTAAATAAAGACGGGAATATTTTTAACATTGTAATTTATGGGATTTTCCTGATTAAACCTGCCGAATGAAACCACCGAACATCAGGACATTTCTGACATTTCTCTGCTGTTTGGTGCTCATTGAATAGATTAACCATTGCTTCTCTTTGAAGACTTTCACGGTCTTCGAACAGGCACCATACTTGCTGGCAATTCACCAAAATTTGGCAAACTGCCTGCTCTCTGAATAGCCGAATGGACAGGAAATGTCACCGTATGGGGAAATTCACTGTTCGGTGCCATTTCGTGGCCAGATCAGCTCTTTGTGAATAACCCTGCTAGTGTGAAACAAAAGCAACTAAAGCTCAGAAAAAACCTGTGTCTCCAACATGTTTGCAAATGCAGAAAAGCAATCAAGTCCAATCAAAAAGGCCAAATTGCCCCTTGTATACTGCCGAACATTGACATTGAGGTTGGAAAAGAACGAGCTATTCCATGAAGCAAATTTTTCTTCTCTGGAGCTGTTATTGTGGAAAAACTACTGTCTCTCAGAACCTGGTGTTAAATGATTTTGCTATTGCAAAATTACGTGACACTTTAAAATAGAGACATGTGAAAAATCACAAACTTTGATCCTGTAGTGCAGGTGGTAGCGCAATCAGCCACCTCATTTTGCCACCTGCAATGAAACTTTGGGAACAAATAGTTCTCAGTGTCCTTCCATGGCTGACTCCTGAGAGTCCCTTGGACTGAAAGGTGATCAAACGGTCAGTCCTAGATGAGAATAACCCTGACTGCTCTTTAGAAGGCCAGATCCTGAAGATGAAACTCATATACTTTGGTAACCTAATGAGAAGGAAGGACTCACTGGAGAAGAGCCTAATGCTGGAAAAGATTGAAAGCAAAAGAAGAAGGGAGTGACAGAGAATGAGGTGGCTGGATGAAGTCACTGAAGCAGTAGGCGTGAACTTAAATGGATTCCAGAAGATGGTGGACAGGAAGGCCTGGAGGAACGTTGTCCATGGGGTCGCAATGGGTCGGGCACGACTTTGCAACTAACAACAACAATTATATGATTTATTGCAACTGAAACCCTTGAGATGGAATATTTGTGAGCTGCTGATTGATACCTGCTGCAGTGCACCACCGTTGATTTCAGCTTCTGGGATCCATGGGGCCACTGAAGAAGATAAGGAACTATTTATACCCAATATTCTGCTGAAAAAGCAACTTCACTTCCCACAAGGCTCTCCACAAGTCAGTATTCTTTTGGAAAAGTCATCTTGAGCAGAGACAGTAAACTACATTGGCATAGTTGCTGGTTTTGCTCTGAAAAGTTATTATCAGTTCAATATGCAAAGTATAGGAGCTGATAATAGACAGCAAGGTGCCACGGCAAGAATAATGGCTCGAGATTTTAAGCTAATGGCTGGAGTCACTATGTATTAGTTGGGTTTGAATCAGACCCAGGGAATACGTGCCCTGGTTTTTACCCTGTAAAAGCCAGGAATGCACTTGAAGCCATGCAAAGCAATACATTGGGCACACTTTTAGTTAATATAGGGCTATTTCCAATCTTTTGCCAAGCAGTTAATATGTTGCTGTGTTGAAAGGCAGGAAAGAAGTCATCAGGATAAAATATAATCAAACATTTTCTACAAGAAGACATATGCCAAAGATAAACATTCCATCTTAAAAGTAAGTTAGAATTGTCTCAATACAGAATTTCCTCAATAGTGTGTGTGTTTTTACTGGAACAATTGACTGAAATAAAAATATATTATTCCATCTGTGCACCTGAGAACCTACTTTTGAAAGTCTCCACAGGCTAGATTTTTCTATTTCATTCAAGACAGTTTCATTTAATTTGTACATTTGCCAGTAATTCCTTTCATCCGTGACAGCCGCACTATACTAGTTAAACATTTGACACGGAATGTGAAAACCCTATTTACACTTAGCATTTTTTACCAGTATATGTATAATTTTTGTTTTACCTGAAATATTTTACTGTAGACATAGCCAAGAAAAAGTATATTTTCTGCTCAGTGAAAATAATAATTTTCTTTTTAATACGTTTTAGGTTTATTATGAGCGTAGCATTCCGGCGTACATTGAAGTACAACTCATCTGTTGCCGATGACAGCTGTGTTTTCAATACTCGACTCTCATCTTTATTTGCACTTGGCCTTTCAGATCACTCCATTTACTCAGATCAAATCTCTCCACTTTTTGTTTTATTATCAACTTGAATGTTTTTCCTAGTTTAAAATAGTTGGAACTAATCATCATTAGGGAGACTGAGTGTGGTCTGACATGTGCAATATATTCATGGACTTTCCTTGTATAGAATAATGGAATGCACAGTAAGGACAACTAATATAACGAGCATACCTAGTCAGTGCTACACACATGTGACATAAGAAGAAAGAATAAAAAAATATTCATTAATCACATTTTCCTGCAGATTACTAGAATCCCTATGCCAACAGTGATGATAACGGGGAGTTGCAAATGGAAAAAAATCACGTGGTAGCCATTTTCTATTTGTGGCTTGCTATTAACCCCTTCACTACCAAGTGATTTTCCAAAAAAACATTGTCAGGAACCAGTAGTATCTTAAAAATATTTTTTAATTAATTATACAGTAAGAAATATTTGGGAATATCCCCAATGTATTTCTTACTGTAATAACATATTTGGCCAGTAGATGGTGGCATCTACTGCCAGTTTGAGGTACAGCTGTTCCAGTTGCAGCTCATGTTCCTTGCATCGGCTGCTGAATGCCCGATGTCAGGACATTCTTCAGCTGATTTAACAGTTTAGCTCTTTGGCTATTACGCCCACAGGGCTAAAACTTTGGGGGCACCTTCTGCAGCCCAATAGCAAACAAAATTTGCAGCAAAAAAATTCATTTGCTCTTGAGCTGTAGAGCTGCAGATCGAGATATCTCAATAGGACACCAGATCGCGGCTTTGAAACCCGAGATATCTCGATCTCGGTAGTAAAGGGGTTAATGGCTCTATTCTGCTGTATTAGCAGCTAGTTAAGAATATTTGTGAGCTTGTGGTTGATAATGGCTATTATCGGCTCCTGAAGTCCATAGAACTTTATAGAGCCAATTGCGACCCTGACACAAGTTTGAGTATGTGAGGATTCATGCATTGCAGTGGAGGAGCACCATGAATTATATGTTCCCAATTTTACACTGCTTGCAGACAGAGGAAGCAGTAGATTGCACCACCCTCTGCAATGTGAGATAAGAGGCAGGTTTGGGTTTTTTGTTGGGTTTAAATTGTAGTGTTAACTTATTTAGCCCAAAGTTTAAGAGCAGTTATTTCTTCCTGAATAATGGTTGGAGCACAAGAAGAACGGCCAAGGTTGGAATAACTTGTTCTTCATTGGCTAGCCACAAATTAAAGGTTCATATAATAGGTATAGGATTTGTTATGTTCAAGAAAGTAGCCACAGTGTCTGAAGTGCAAGCACAGATTGCAGTTCATTTGGCACTGCGGCTTGAACTGTTAAGCTAATAGCTCGGTTGGGTTTGGGGTAGGGTTTGTAATCATATGCATATATTCAGGAGTTCATAACTTTCGGTTTCACTAATAATATTTTATTTTGACTACTACCAAATTTCATATCTTCGTGGTTTCTGCTTTTTACTTGCACCGTTATTCAGAGAAAACTCTGGATAACTTTTGGAGAAATTAAAATTCTAGGTCAAAATAGCTGATTTGGAAAGTGAGATAAATGGGACAATTTTTCTGGTTTGGCTATTTTGACCTAGAATTTTCACTTCTCCAAAAGTTCTCCAGAGCTTCACCTTTCTCTGAAACCCTGTTAGTCTTCATCATATCTACATAAATGAAGTTTTAGGTCTCAAAAATGTAAAAAAAATTGAAGGGCTAAGAACCAGGAAACGATCAGTTGAAACCAGCGAGTGTTGTTTTTTTCAAGCTGTGAAACAAGAGAGGATCAGCAGGAGTCTGGTTTTATCCCGAGGATCAGATATTCTGAAGAACTAGCAAACAAATCTGCAAGGATTTTCTTAGGAATTTAATAATGACACTATATTGACTGTATAACAGAGTTGGCAATTGTGTGCAATATCATTCAGCTGTCACGCAAAACATGTAAGATGTCATCATGCCTAAAAAGGGGTAATGAATCTTTATTATGCTTTGATATGAACCAGTGGTAAGCAGCATGTTTTTGGGCACCTGCTTCAAAAGATAACATTGTGGAAGAAGTTGTAGAGGTGAGCCTTGAATATACCAGGAAACCACAAAGGTATATGAATACATTTAAGAAAATAGGCCTGGAGGCTACATGGTAATACTAAACAAACAGATACAGGGTCAGTATAAACAGGTGACTTGTAGGTGTCTCTGTTCATTAGAAGGACTGGTCGTGAGCAGCAGAAGAAATAGTTCCCAGTGTCCTTTCGTGACTCATTTCACAGCCCCTGCGTGATCATACTCTTACAGGGCTCCGTGGAATCCTATGAAAATGCAAATACAAACAATACAATAAGTGCACTATTACGTCCCTCGCGTGAAAATGATCACGCTAACAGGAAAAACCTGCTCCTGCAGGTTTCCCCTTAGTGTCCCCCATTTTAATGCCATATTACAAGGCAGGTGCTGAATTCGGCTGGATGCCCTGTAACGGCCACTTACCCTCCTGGATACTTGCGGCAACGCCGCCCTTTGTATCACCTCCTGGAGTTCATAGGACTCAATGGAGGGTTGTGCTTCCGGGCCATGTGACCTGCACAATTTCACTCTTGCAAGATCGTGCAGGGCAACAGAATGTTTTGCAGAGGGAGAATCGGGACTTTTTGTCCCCAGTCTCACTCTGCTGCCAGTGGCTAGAAGTGGCAGATCAAGCCACCGTTCACACCGCGGGATAAGAGGTATCTGATTTTTTGGGGGGATTTTCAGCTGGTGCTATCTGATTCTGCAGAAGCGGACTCACTTAGCAGCAGCTTAGAGCTGTGGCTAACATTTTCGTTGCAGCAGTGGGGCGTAATTAGTGTTAGGACTTTGTATTTGCTAATTACTTTTTGCACTCCCCATGTTAAGCATAGTGAGCGCAAAGTACTGTAAGTTTGCGGTATGAACCGCTATTACCAATGCGCTAACAGGTTATTTAACCTTTTAGAATTCGGGTTTTGATATAGTCATGCCACTTTAACCTCAGTTAAACTAACGCTAACGTGAGAGCTAGCATTAAGGAGATGATAGGGCCCTATGCTATGTATCAACGAGCCAATAAGTAAAATCTGTTCACAGATGTTTCCCTTACTGTGTCCCTGTTACCGGCTAGGTTTGAATTGGGCCAGATATTTTTATCGACAGCAGAGCAGAAGGGGTCAACTGTTGTAAAGCCATTAAAGAAATGTTTTTCCCCTATGTCCAGCAAAATTGAAAATTACCTCATATTATTTTTCTCATCTTCTTTTTGGACCATTAGCACCATCAGAGTGTGGAAAGAGAGTGGGAAGTGAAACTTGGTGAGTCCAAGATTGTTTTTTTTTAGCATATTACTATGTTAATGTCCATGTCCCAATGCCATTTCCTCGTCATGTTCAGTAGTGCAAATCCCACTGAAAGGGACACTCAAAGTAGAACATACATCTTTTATTTTTTCAAGCTGGTATCAGTATTATTTTATTTCCATATAATATAATAAAAAACAAATCCACTGCAGAGTCTCCTGGTTGATGCATCACTGTGATACCATCAGTAATTCTAGTAAAATGCTTCTGAAAAGAAACATTGAGGACATACAGATAAATATGGGGCAGTTGCATATATTCTATCAAACTTTCACATTCCACACAAGTCCATCACACTCCTACATTGCACAATTTAAATTTTATCATTTGTTGCCATGTTTGCCATGCTTTTTTGATCTATGGTCTATTATCCTATAAAATAGAGTTCACCTATCTCTGGGCAGCACTTTTTACATACTATCCATTGACATTGGGGTCAATAACTCAACTCATAGAAACATAGAAACTCCTCCTTATATGTCTTCATTAAACAATTCAATTTGCACGAGTGCAACAAGAGTACCAGATAAGATTAATTTATTAAATAACATAGATACGAACCATTGAAAATTGAAACACACACGCAATTAGCAGCAAAGGGTGTAGTGGGTGAAGCAAGGGACCACTGATACGATTGCAATGAGGTTACAAAAGGCATACAAATGGAAGGCAAGAGAGACTATACCTCAGCGGTTCGTGCCGCCTACGTAACCAATCACTAAATAAGTAAGGTACAGAGCAACATATATATTACCCAACTACTACCCACACCAAACACAACAGTTTAAAAACAAACAAAAAGAGGCATGGCTCGACGCGTTTCGCCCAAGCGGGCTTAGTCTGAAGCTAACTTGCCCCTAGTACTCACCCCAATATATATAGCCCCAATAATCAATCATAATGTAACCAGCTGAACCACGGAACGGTTCATCGAATATACTTCCGGGTACGCCGGCGATCACATGCGGGCTACGACAAATGAGGTGACAGGCACCCACAGACGCGAGTAGGCCAATAGAATGAGTGCACAAGTCACATGAAAAAATACGGCTGTCATGGAGCTGATGTAACGCTCCATGCTTCAAACCCCAAGAGACTTTATGTTCATTTATATCGTGT
Organism: Leptobrachium leishanense; assembly: GCA_009667805.1. Classification (NCBI taxonomy): domain Eukaryota; kingdom Metazoa; phylum Chordata; class Amphibia; order Anura; family Megophryidae; genus Leptobrachium; species Leptobrachium leishanense. The sequence goes on from CM019066.1 coordinate 91,709,593, forward strand.
GTTTTTAAATGTAATATTTTATTATTTTCAAAACACATAGTCAATGGGGATACAGAAAAAAAGATAAGGGAAGGGAAACCAACATGAATTATAATATGCTTACAAACTTACATTGAGACGTGAAGATAAAATGGAGACAAAAAACACAAAAAAAGAGAAAAAAAAAAAGGGGGGGGGAACTTCTTCATCACCAGTAAAGTAAGAGCCATTGTCTATTATGTACAGGTAGCTTTCTGGCACCCATTAACTAATTCCTCGATTCGCAGAATACCTGGGTCACCCGTTAACTTCCGAGACGCTCGCCTCTTCCCCATCCTCGGGCCTATTCACCCCTCCATGCACACACTGTTTCACTAGATATATGTCCCACAATTCCCATGGGTCCTGTTTAGGGGGGGGTCACCGAGAGAAACTCTATAGCCCTGCTGTCATAAGTCCTATCTCTAGTCATGTACGTCTTAAGGAGCCCCATAGATGGGACCGTGGCTGATTTCCATCTCTGTGCTATCAGCAGTAATGCGGTGGACATAATATGAAATGTCATTCTGGACTGTTGCCTAGTTAACTTGGGGCCTCCCAGTCCCACCAAGATGAATCCGGGATCCATAGGAATAGGAGTACCCACCACTGCCGTAGCAAATTCCACCACCATAGTCCAGAAGGGAATCAATAGAGGGCACTGCCACCAGATATGCATATAAGTACCTGTCTGTGAACTACAACGCCAACATACCGAGGAAGAGGACAAAGCGAATTTAGAGGTTTTATCCGGCGTCCAGTACCATCGGTAGAGAACCTTCCTACTTGTTTCCAGGAGAGTCGCGTTTCTAGACACCCCCACATCTCTACGGAACACAGCTGCCCACAATTCTGGCTCAATGGAACGTTTCAGATCTTTTTCCCACGCAGAATGATACCGCCACAAGGGTAGCTCCCTGTCCTTCATGATTGCATTGAGGCCGATGGAGATTAAGCCTTTCGGTAGCAATTGGGAGACACCCAGAGATTCAATTAACGTCAAGGGCGGTTTATGGATCGAGTAGAATGCTGTGAATCCCTGAGTCCTCAAGTATGAACGCAATTGGCAATAAGATAAAAAATAAGAGTCCTGCAGGTGAAATTTAGATTGTACCGACGCAAATTCCAATACCCCGCCTTTATCTGTTAATTGGCACAAATTGAAAACCCCCTTCGTCGCCCAACATTGCGCAGTAAAATGGGGAAGGATATACTGAAACATCTTCAGTGGTGCCGCTCTTGATACGGGGCCCGTCCCCGATATCTTCAGGAACATACTGTCCCATATTCTCAAGGAGAGGGTCGTTGTAGTATATCGTGTGTTTTTAAATATATTTTACATCGTTTGGTTTTAGTTTAATTTAGTTTAGTGTAAAATGGCGTAGCTTTGGTTTTTTAAATACTTATATTCCTGTAGGTAAATGTGTTTTTGTTTATACATTAAACAAGCTTTACTGCTGTGTAATTTATGCAACAGGGCTTTTCCCATTATCTGGCTGCATGTTTAATTCAAGGGATCTGTGATAGTGGTTGTGTTTAATCTGATGTGTTAGAACAATGGATTATACAAATGTTGTGTGAGCTGAAGGCTAAAGAATGTAAAGAATGTTTATTGTAAATAACTGACATAATGTAATTAGTATATTGGTAAAACGAGGTGCGTCATTTATGCAAATTATGACTGTTGGACTTCAGCATAAATGGTGGCGTTTTGTTCATTAAAAGTCAGAGAACTCTCAAGCTCAGAGAGAGAGGATCCTGTTGGAACATACAGCCGCGTCTGGTGTTTCATTCAGCGATGCTACACTACACTATCACCCTCAGAAGGTACCGAGCCGCCTTCTGGAAATTCCTAACGGCTCCAGGGCAGAGGAACAGAAGCAGGCAGGTCAAGATCCTTGAGGCGCTGAGGACAGCGCTCCCAGTAGCTGGGCTGACCGCAACGAAGGGGTGTCTGGAGAGCAAGGACAGACGGAAGTGAACGGTTCCATCACAACGGCCAATAAGCGACCACTGGTGTCCATGGTAAACCGTCGATAAGGACGCCACAACAAAGCAACCGACACTAAATACACGGGCACGGACGGGATAAACCCCACAACATGCCCAGCAAGGAAGGGGGTTAATACTGATATCATAATCCATCAATGACGTGCATAAATAAAAGGACGGCTGAAAAAAGGTTATGATAATGACAATACCTCTTGGTATGAAACGGACCCACCAAACCTTTTATAGCAATGACCCGAACTCAACCTGGACACTCATTAAGACCTTGTTATGTGCAGTTGCCTCATGAGTAGATAAATAGAACAGTGTAAGAGTTCCTAACGGTTACTGACGCCCCAATGGAACTGGGAATGAGAAAGTTAAAAAACAATTAAATGAAGATGAAATGATATTAACCAATTAATCTACACCAGCGGATGTATATATAAAACTAAAAATAATGGGCAATAATTAATAATACTTAGATAAATCATAACAAATAGGACCAGGATCAAGCCACAATGAAACCAAACATGATACCATTGATACACATCTATATAAAAGGGGTGAAAGTAAACCCCTTATTAAGTCCAAAAGGAGACCGAGTATTAAGCTGGTAAATCCAGTAAATTTCACGTTGAAGTAATTTAATGTCAAGGTTACCCTTCCTAGGCCCGAGTTTGATTTGCTCAATGCCCAAAAACTTCATATTATTAAGTGAACACACGTCACAAGTCTGAAAATGTCTCGCAACGGGAGTATCCTTATGAAATCTGATGGATCTAACATGCTCCAATATGCAGACTTTTAGTGGGCGGATGGTTTTGCCAATATATTTTTTGCCACAGTGACAGATGAGTTGATATACTACACCGGCAGAATTGCAGTTCAGAAATTGACGAACAGAAAAAGTTTTGGAATTGTCAAAATTAAAAAATTGCTTAGAAATGCGGGACACATAAGCACAGACGGTACATCTACAGCATTTGTACATCCCCTTGAGTTGATTAGTTAACCAAGAGCTCGTGGAGGCCTGAGAAGTTTGAAAATGGCTATGTACTAACTTGTCATGAAGATTAGTGCATCTCCTAGCTGTCATGGAGGGCCAGTTGGGCAAAGCCCCCTTGAGGCACTTGTGACGTGTGTTCACTTAATAATATGACGTTTTTGGGCATGGAGCAAATCAAACTCGGGCCTAGGAAGGGTAACCTTGACATTAAATTACTTCAACGTGAAGCTTACTGGATTTACCAGCTTAATACTCGGTCTCCTTTTGGACTTAATAAGGGGTTTACTTTCACCCCTTTTATATAGATGTGTATCAATGGTATCATGTTTGGTTTCATTGTGGCTTGATCCTGGTCCTATTTGTTATGATTTATCTAAGTATTATTAATTATTGCCCATTATTTTTAGTTTTATATATACATCCGCTGGTGTAGATTAATTGGTTAATATCATTTCATCTTCATTTAAATGTTTTTTAACTTTCTCATTCCCAGTTCCATTGGGGCGTCAGTACTGTTCTATTTATCTATTCATGAGGCAACTGCACATAGCAAGGTCTTAATGAGTGTCCAGGTTGAGTTCGGGTCATTGCTATAAAGGTTTGGTGGGTCCGTTTCATACCAAGAGGTATTGTCTTTATCATAACCTTTTTTCAGCCGTCCTTTTATTTATGCACGTCATTGATGGATTATGATATCAATATTAACCCCCTTCCTTGCTGGGCATGTTGCGGGGTTTATCCCGTCCGTGCCCGTGTATTTAGTGTTGGTTGCTTTGATGTGGCGTCCTTATCGACCGTTTACCATGGACACCAGTGGTCGCTTATTGGCCGTATTTTTTCATGTGACTTGTGCACTCATTCTATTGGCCTACTCGCGTCTGTGGGTGCCTGTCACCTCATTGGTCGTAGCCCGCATGTGATCGCTGGCGTACCCGGAAGTATATTCGATGAACCATTCCGTGGTTCAGCTGGCTACATTATGATTGATTATTGGGGCTATATATATTGGGGTGAGTACTAGGGGCAAGTTAGCTTCAGACTAAGCCCGCTTGGGTGAAACGCGTCGAGCCATGCCTCTTTTTGTTTGTTTTTAAACTGTTGTGGGTTGTAGTTGGGTAATATATATGTTGCTCTGTACCTTACTTATTTAGTGATTGGTTACGTAGGCGGCACGAACCGCTGAGGTATAGTCTCTCTTGCCTTCCATTTGTATGCCTTTTGTAACCTCATTGCAATCGTATCAGTGGTCCCTTTCTTCACCCACTACACCCTTTGCCACTAAATGCGTGTGTTTTTCAATTTTCAATGGTTCGTATCTATGTTATTTAATAAATTAACCTTATCTGGTACTCTTGTTGCACTCGTGCAAATTGAATTGTTTTTCGATATTGTTTGGGTTATGCCCTTTTGAGTATCTGGTGCCTTGTTGTTGTTTTGGTTATTTATGTCTTCATTACTCCGCAAGCGCGTCCCATCTAGACAACTCCGGTCAGCAGGCGATCTCCACCTGCCATCTGTCTACACGCGCACGGCCAACTTTCACCTCCAAGACTTCTCAAGGGCAGCACCAGTCCCGTGGAATGACTTGCCTCACCCTATCAAACTCTCCCCGATCTTCAGGCCTTCAAGAAATCTCTCAAAACCCATCTCTTCAGATTAGTGTACCACATCAATGATGCAACTCATCCCTCTGCTCACCCACTCACACATGATTAAAGCAGCTTCTAAGACTCCACCATTCCCAAACCACTGGCACTAATGGTCCTGCCATCTAGTAAAATTCCTCAACCCCAATCCCACTAGATTGTAAACTACTATGAGCAGGGACCCTCTACACCTCTTGTTTCCATCATATGTCTGTTTACCTGTATCTCGTTCTTTTTGGTTATTGACTAGCGCTGCGGAAACTATTGGCGCTATATAAATGATGACAATAATAATATCATATATGGTCACAGAAATGCTGAAAATTTTGTCAACTCTACTAAACTCACATTTTTGCCATATTCACACATACAATGAACAAACAATAATGAGAAAAATAATCGTATAATACTTAATTATGGGATAGATTGCTCTCCTGGAAGTTCCTGCAAGTCCCAGTAATGTCACCGTAGCAAACTCTAATAACTTATACATGCCTTTGGTCTGCGACAGACAGACTTCTAGGTGGAGTGAAAGTGTCCTTGCACTAAAAACCATAGTAATAAGATTAATTTTTTATGGTGTCTATAACTTCCATTTAATTTTGGTGAAACATTAGGGTAGTGACTATACAGTAGGAATACATTTATTACGTTGGATCTTCGAATATTTAGATGTGGTGAGAATTTAGGTCTACAGTAGTACCATACACGATTGTCTACCAAAGTACCAAATAAAGTAATTGGTCAATAGAACGAGCATATCTAAACTCTGCTACTGAGACGCTAGAGAAACAAAAGTAGAGCATACTAAAGAAAAAAGGAAAACTTGGCACAAATCAAACACGTTTCATATAAAAGAAGCTGTGGAATATCATAGACTTTCGATGAAGCTAGGAAAATGATGGAAATAAATGACTGAATGGAGAGTAAGCTCGTTATTTCTTATTAGAAAGTAATGGCATCACCCATTGTGTGCCCTACTTGCAGACCAGAAAAAAATTACCTTAATAGAAAATAATAATTCTTGTAGCAGCAATAACAAACTCATTATTTTCCTTGAAATAAAACTAAAACCTTAATTTCAACATTTCAAGCAGTGTTGATCAGCATTAGTATGAAACATATGTCATCTTCATCTGCTGCAACACCTGTTTTCGATAAACATGGTAGAGGGTTTCTTTATCAAAACTGTCACTAGAGCAAATAGCTAAAATCTTGAGGAAAAACACCTTATAAATGAAAATTAAAAGAAATTTACACTATTGAAGTTGGTGGTTTACGTTTTATTGTACATATGTTTTTTCCCCTGTTGTGAATGCTCTCCCCTTTTCTCTTTTTGTACCCCTATGTCATTATCTTTCTGCGAAAATAAAAAATTGTGAATTATAAAAAAATTAAAAAGCAATTTAGGGGATACTTATTGCTCACTCATATTAATCTGTTTAGTACTTCTGTAGTTGTAGTTTTCAACTATTTGAAAAGTATGGGCTTGTTTGTTCCTTGAGTCCAGGTACAATCCAAACCTCCAACAGTTCTCCTTTTAGACTTTGTCACTCTAGGCTGCAATTTCAAGCTCTGCCCCCCCCCCAAGCGTTCAAAATTACAACTCCCATGATTCTCTGGATGTCTAATGCATTGAAAAAATTCGCAGAATTTTTGGCCATCGACATCTTGGGGTGGAATTTGAGGTCTCTGCTCTACAGACTGAACACATCTTCATTAATTCATTCAGAAATGTGTCCAACATATTTCATTAGGACTTGCACCCACAGGACATTATATCTAGAAACTAGATTGCAATGATTTAGTTTTGCATAACCAGCTATGTTAAAACAATGATCAAAAATGAGGAATAAAATATATTTTGTATGCTTTACTTCTTTGCTATCACGATCGAATATACTCAATCTTGACCCTTTCCCGCCACAGGACGTACCATGCCGTTCCTGCGGCAGATGGGCCTTAAGGCCACAGAGCGTACTAGTATGCCCCGTTGACTTGAATGGGCCGTGACTGCTCCGCCCAGTAGCTGGTGCACGCGGCTCCTCATTTGCTGCCATGGGAGGGCTTGAAATCAAGCTGTCCCCCTGCAGCCAGTGATGCACCTCGTATGTCAGCTGCAAGGGTGGGCTGAAGGAGAGGCCCACCGCAGCACCTGGCGGTGTTAACCCCCTCCCACTGGGAGCCACCCACCCGGTGTTAAGAAGCAACGGCTGGTGCCAAGTTATTGAATATACTCAATGTGGTCTAACTGTAGAGCAATGCTCAGAAATTTTATTTATGGTAAAACCCAAACATTTTTCAAAGAAACCTTTCTACTTGCAAGATTCATTCCCATAAAAATAGGGGGAAAAAAACAGAACAACCAAGGAAATTCCTTTGCAAGTCCAATTCCAACTTTCAAGACTATTCTTATTTTCCAATTATACTCTAATAAAGCACAATGAACAAAAACTTTATGAGCTATTTTGTAAACAATTGTCACATTCTTTTGTCTGTTTAGTTTATCTTTGGAAGTGCTAACAACTGGATTTTCAAAAACCTATAATAATGAAAGAAAGGCACAAAATGATAAGAATTCAAGGGTCTCTAGAGTAAAGAGAATGGAGCTTAGAAACTGGGACAACCATCTAGGGACTAGATTAACAACAGGAGACTGCGAAAATGGAAATCACTCATCTCTGAAGGGAATGACCTGCAACACATATGTTGCCTGAAACACTATCTAACAGTTGCCTATGAAACAGAAATAGGAAAGAATGTGTCGCCCTCATTGGCTAGAACACATCAAAAAGAGTTGTCTTGTGATAATGCAAATTTAGAATTGAATTCACATTCTAGTAAAGTCTCAAAAGAAAAAGATGTGCATGAATTGTGAAATATCAAAAATGCTTGTATCTTAAATGGCTTTTCCACTAATACAACTTCCAGAGTCCTTTAGAATCTGCTTTTATTATGGTTATTATTATCCTTTATTTATATAGCGCCACATATTCCGCAGTGCTATACAAGGTTAGTGTAAAAGGAGTTGATGAAAAGTGGGGTTTGTGAGGGTACTGAGAATGAGCAACAGCACTAATGGCCTGCTCTACGGTGGGGCCCGCTCAGGTCTCACAAGGTTTTAGCTTGCTTGTGCCATTACAAGGACGAATGCTCCATATGCAAATCAGCCTGCTCTCACCCAGAAAGGGTGGCCAGTACTGACTGCCAAGGACGTCATCCCTGCACGAGAGGTGCAGCAACCCCCGACGATTGTTTCGGCCTTATTAGGCCTTATCAGGAGGGTATAGCTGACACCCCCATAGGCACATCAAGCAAGGGATCCACGTCTGGATGACCCTGTATATTTATAGTGAGGAAAAGTGGTGTTTGTGAGGGTACTGAGGACGAGTAACCGCACTAGTGGCCTGCTCTATGGTGGGGCCCGCTCAGGTCTCACAAGGTTTTAGTTTGCTTGTGCCATTACAGGGATGAATGCTCCATATGCAAATCAGCCTGCTCTCACCCAGCTTGATGTGCCTAGAGGGGTGTCCGCTATACCCTCCTGACGAGGCCTAACAAGGCCGAAACGATCATCAGGGTTGCTGCACCTCTCGTGCAGAGATGACGTCCTTGTCATTTCAACACTGACCACCCTTTATGGGTGAGAGCAGTCTGATTTGCATATGGAGCAATTGTCTCTGTAATGACACAAGCAAGCTAAAACCTTGTGAGACCTGAGCGGGCCCCAATGTAGAGCAGGCCACTAGTGCTGTTGCTCTTCTCAGGACCCTCACCAACCTCTCTTTTCCTCACTAAAAGGAGTTGATACATTAGAATACCACACATGGATGATACAGCCTGATTCAAGGGGACCCTGTTCCCCTGGGGAATTTACAATCTATGAGATGTACAAGTATTTTGTGAGGTTGGCACATCCATATCATTAGGTGTCTTGACCAAGGACACTTACTGGTGACATTCTCTCAGTGGGATCGGGTCATCTTTCCATGATCGTAGAGCAGCGACCTGGTGCCATTTCAAAAGGCCCCTTTTAATGGGAAACACTATAAAAAATAGTTCCTTTTTTTTTGCCCTTAATTGGGCAGAGGTTGCGGACAGCCTCTGGCCAATTTTTTTTTTATTATTATTATTTCAGGAGAATAGACTCATCTTTTGTCTCTCGCAGCATGCTGCTTTTCCTCATTGGCTCATGGACTCCAAAGTCTCTAAGATGTAACTGGTGACTGATCTGGTGACTGGCAGCCGAGAAATTCAAAAATCCTATCTGCTGGTGACGCTGGGTGGGGTGGAGGAAACGTCTTCACTTCAAAAGGTTTTCAGCAGATCAGTAGAGATGGGGGGGGGGGTGCAATTTTCACATCCTGACCATTTTAAATCAATAAAATGGTCAGCATGAGTAGAGTGCTCCTTTAATCCATGGCATTCCATACTTCAGATAATATCTTCTATATTATCTATATTTTTATTAATAACATGGATTAACATCTCTTTAACCACTTCACTACCAGATCCCCCCCATTTTTCAAAGCTCCTCCTGGTGACCCAGTATAAAGTATATTATTTTTTTCAAATTCCAGAGCAAGGCAAAGGAATCTTGTTTAGTGCACACAAAGCTCATTTGCAGTTGGGCTCCAGAATGTTCAACACATGTTGTAGCAATTTGGGCATGACACCAAAGGTGTTAACGCAGTTTGAGCAGCTGGGACACTGTCAGGGTAATTCAAAGAGATTCGAAAAGTCACCGCACGTTCGGTGACTTTTCGTTCTTTTCAATTCGGTTCGTGTTGCCGATCCCATTTCGGTGACCCTGCGGTGTATTCAGCAAACACCACAGAGTCCCCGAATTGCAGGGAAAAGCTACCACAAACCCGACGAAAATGAACCGCAAAACCCACCGAATGCATGCCGAAAACCCTCAAAAACATCTGGATTAACCTGCCGAAAACCACGGAAAAACCCGAGCAGGAGCCGATCACACGCAGCGAAGCCTCCGGAGAAAGCCAAGACCGCAGACAGAGTGAAGTGAATAAATTAGGAAAACAGTTTGCATGAATGATTGAAAAGTGAAATGCTATTTGCAAAGAAACTACTGAGCGAAAATGTCTGAAATTTACATATGAGGTCCAGGGAATGATAATAAAGAGGGCTGTTACAGAAAAAATAAGTAAACTTAAAAAAAAAATCTGACTTTTAAAAAAAAAAAAAAAAATTAAGAAAAATGCTTAAAATATCCTAAAAAGTCTATAAATAAAGAGACTCTTTACTGCAGAATTTTATAATGAACGGTTTATTAGATATTGAATTAAAACGGGAATGTTTTTAACCACCGAATGGCAGGGCATTAGGGGAACCTTTCACTGCTGGTTTTCGTTCTCTGAATAGCCAAAGCAGTGCTTTTCATGGGGATTTCACTGCCCTCGAAGAGGCACCGAACAGGCACCTTATGTGCAGGCAATTCGCCAGGATTTGGCGAATTGCCTGCTCTCTGGATAGCCGAATGGCCAAGAAAGGTAACCGAACGTTGATTTTCAGCGTTCGGTTCCCTTTCTCCAGTCATTCGGATCTCTTTGGATAACCCTGTGTGTCTAGAACACAAATCCCCAGCTGGTTCAGCGTGGAACCCTAACTGCATTAGTGCTTTTTGGCCAGCAGATGGTGACGTCTGTCAAATAGGACTACAGAAAGAAATACATTTGGAAAAAGCCAGATTTTCTTTTTTTTTACGGTCAGTATTAGGAGAGCCGAACTGGCACCAAAATTGCACCAAAAGGTGAATTTCCCCATATGGTGCAATTTTGGGGCCATTTGGCTACTTGAAAGCAGGCAGTTCACCAAATATTGGTGAATTGCCAGTAAAATACGGTGCTGTTCGACAGCAGTGAAATCCCCAAAGAAAAGCAATGGTTAATCTCTTCAGAGAACACTGAACAGCATACAAATGTCAGTGAAATGCCCTGATGTTCGGTGGTTTCATTTCACTCGCGAGATCCGGCCGGTCAGCGTAGGGATACACAGGGAGAGACTGGGGGGACTTTTTCCCCCAGTCTTTCCCTACTCCCGCCGGCCGGAGGAGGCGGGCAGAGCCGCGTTCCTCGCCGCGGGACAGAGGGTGAGTATGTGGTTATTCTTTTTATTTTTTTATTCTGTGTTAACGGATTCTGCAGAAGTGGAAACTGTTAACACCAGGTTCTGGCTCTGGTTAATTTTTCGCTAACCATAGCCAGACGTTAATCAGCGCTGGGACTTTGTAATCCAGCGCTGATTAACACTTTGCTCTCCCCATGTTAAGTATAAGGAGCCCAAAGTAAAAAGAAGGCATTTAAAGCTTTTAAATTTGATAAATCTGAGGCATCCTATAAAGCATATAGGGCAGCCAATAAAGCATGTAAAAATGCGATTAGATGGGCTAAACTAGAAAATGAAAAAGAAATAGCCAAAGAGAGCAAGACCAACCCTAAAAGATTCTTTAGGTACATAAATTCTAAAAAACCCAAGAGTGAAAATGTAGGTTCACTAAAATCTGAGTCAGGGTTATTGTTAACTGAAGATCAGGATAAGGCAGAAATTTTAAATGATTATTTTTCTTCAGTATTTATCAAAGAGAAACCTATAACAGGAGACATGAAATTCATTAATAAAAACTTACTAATACAAAGTGACTGGTTGACTCAGGACAAGGTTTTACACAAATTAAACAATGTGAATGTTAATAAAGCCCCAGGGCCAGATGGAATTCACCCGCGAGTACTAAGAGAGCTATGTGTTGAAATATGTAAACCTCTGTTCTTAATCTTTCAAGATTCTTTTCTTTCAGGAATAGTACCAGAGGATTGGAGAAAAGCTGACGTGATCCCTATATTTAAGAAAGGTTTAAAATTTGTGCCTGGGAATTATAGACCTGTGAGCTTAACATCTGTGGCTGGGAAAGTATTTGAGGGGTTACTAAGGGATAATATTCAGGAATTTATTGGGAGGTATAATGTAATTGGCAAAAATCAGCATGGTTTCATGAAACACAGATCATGTCAGACTAACCTAATTACGTTCTATGAGGAAGTAAGTAGAAGTATAGATCAGGGGGTCGCAGTGGATGTGATTTACTTAGATTTTGCCAAAGCTTTCGACACAGTTCCACACAAAAGGTTACTACTTAAATTAAGAAAAAATGGTCTAGATGAAAATACTTGTTCTTGGATAGAAAACTGGCTAAAAGATAGGGTACAGAGAGTGGTCATAAATGGTACATTTTCAAGATGGACACCAGTGGTAAGTGGTGTCCCTCAGGGGTCTGTTATAGGACCAATACTATTCAATTTATTTATAAATGACCTTGAGATAGGCATTGAAAGTCATGTATCAGTGTTTGCAGATGACACAAAGCTAGGAAAAGTAATACAATGTGAGCAGGATGTTACTTCGCTGCAGAGGGATTTAGATATATTGGGGGACTGGGCACTTAAATGGCAGATGAGATTTAATCTAGATAAATGTAAAGTTATGCACTTTGGAGTGAAGAACACACAAGCAATTTATACCCTAAATGGTACGGAGTTAGGGAAATCCAAGCAGGAGAAGGATTTGGGAATAATCATAGACTTCAAACTAAGTAACAATGTGCAATGTCAAACAGCAGCCGCCAAGGCCAGCAAAGTACTGGCATGCATTAAAAGGGGAGTTCACTCACGGGATGAAAACATAATTTTGCCTCTGTATAAATCAATGGTCAGGCCGCACCTTGAATATGCCGTGCAATTTTGGGCACCTGTCTTAAAAAAAGATATTATATCGTTAGAAAAAGTGCAGAGACGGGCAACTAAATTAATAAGGGGGATGGAAGGGTTAAGTTATGAGGAAAGACTAACAAGCTTAAACCTGTTTAGTTTAGAGAAAAGGCGCCTTAGAGGGGATCTGATAACCTTATATAAATATATACGGGGCCATTATCAACCATTGTCTGATAACCTATTCATTAACAGGACTATACATAGAACAAGGGGTCATCCATTTAGACTGGAAGAAAGAAAATTTAGCTTAAAGCATAGGAAGGGTTATTTTACGGTGAGAACAATCAAGCTGTGGAATTCTCTGCCTGTTGAGGTGGTTGGGTCAGAGTCTGTACAGATTTTTAAAAAACGACTGGATGACTTCCTGCAGACACAGAATATTAAGGGTTATAATATTTAATATGTGGGTAAAAGCTTCTTGATCCAAGGAGAAATCTGACTGCCATTCTGGGGTCAAGAAGGAATTTTTTCCCAGTATGTTGCATATTGGCAAGCATTCAGACTGGGTTTTTTGCCTTCTTTTGGATCAACAGCAGTAGGTTATGTGGGAGAGGCTGAACCCGATGGACGCATGTCTTTTTTCAGCCTATATAACTATGTAACTATGTAACTATGTATGTAAAAGTACAGTAACCTCGCGCTGAGAAGCGCAGGGTACCAAACACAAGCAGGTTACTTAACCCGTTTACGTTTGGATTGTAATATGCGGTAGATACCGCAGCTACCGTTAGCGTTAGGAATGTAATAGAGCCCATTCACAGGGTTTATGGGGGCTTATCGGATCCAGTGTCTGCCGGTGGGTTCCTGGCAGCTTATCAGAACAGATTCGATAATTTTGCGACGGTTATTCGGTAGATTTTCCCTGCACTTTGGGGACCCTGCGGTAAATAGTGAATTCACCACAGGGTCGGAGGAATATTTGATTCCCTGAAGTGTGGGAAACGAGAGAGGTACTCTCTGATATAATTATTATACAATTATTGAAAAGAGATTTCCCCCATATTGTTTTTTTTTTAAAAAATCACAGGTTCCTGGCAATGGTTTTATGTAAAATCCCTACGTAGTGAAGGGGTTAAATAAATATATGCCAAGGGCTTAGTGTTTTTATCTAAATGTATAAATTACAAAATGTATTAAAACAAAAAAGCGCAAAATGAAGGAAGGCTGACATCATTCAGGACATTTATTTTAAGCAACGAATTTTCTCCGTATCTGTGATGTATTTGTATTATAGATATGTGAGAGCTTGAGTGTACGAACAGAAAAACAAACCGGGAGAGAGCAGGAGCGTCAGGTTTAACATCAGACCCAAATCAATGTTATCTAACTATGAAATCAAAGCGTCTTGGATATAAGCATTCATTGGCAGGACAGGATAAAAGTAAATAAAACATTTACTATGACAAGAATAAATAATAGGCCAATATATAGCAGCAAAAGTGTAATGTTAAATTTCAGTAAATAGTTTCAGAGATAAGCCAATAAATGGCAATGAATGCGTGCTGCTAAATCACAGAAAATAGAGGCAACGCATGGAGAATATCTGGCTGTGAAAGTGTACTTTTTAATCACAGTAAATAGTTGCGCAGAAAGCACAATACATTGAACATAAACAGTATATAAATAAGTCCGGTAATGCCATGGTATTCAAAGACTGCACAGAGGGACGTTCTGTCATGAAAAGCCAAGGCGAAAGGAAGACGTCAATGCCTCAAATCAATGCACAGAGAACATAAGTAGTGCTTGCTCATACAGTTCTGTCATTAGTTAGGCGCTCGAATTAAAGCAAAACTTTTTTGTGGGATATGTCAGTAATATTCTGACACATCACAGTACAGGTGATGTCAAAATAAAAGGTACGTGAATAAGTAACTGCACGCCAAATCCTCCAAATGGAATTTTAGACACTGATCCCGCACACTGATCTATACATTTATACATCTCCAATGTCCCCAAGCAGCTGTGTATACTGTGTTTGGGGTGCATATAACAATTACTGAAAGAGAATGCTAGATCTATGAATGCGGAATTCATATGTTGCAAAAAGTTTAACAATGGTTCTTTGGGCTATCTTAATGAAAAGGCTTTCCAGGCAATCATAACCACTGTTACTAAGACTAAGGTGTAAGGCGTTCATATGTCTATGTGGTTTTCCAGTTACTGACTTGACTTAGTATAGGTTTGACTATAGGGGTTATTCAGAGAGAGACGATCTGTCCCCAAAATATCACTGAACAGGGAATTTCCCTGTACAGTGACATTTCAGGGCCGTACGGCTAAAATTTGGCAAACTGCCTGCAAATACGGTGCCTGTTCAAAGGCAGTGAAATCACCCATAGAGAAGCAATGGATAATCTATTCAGAGAATACCGAACATCAGTGAAAAGTTGCTGAAATGCCCTGCCATTCGGTGGTTTCATTTGGCAGGTTTATTCAGGCGATTCCCATAGGCTTCAATGTTAAAAATATTCCCGTGTTTACTCAATATCTAATAAACCATTTATTCTTTTAATCTGCAGTAAAAAGTCTCTTTATTTATTGACTTTGTTATGATCTTTTAGGCATTTTTCGTCAAATTTTTTTTCCTTTTTTTTTTTTTTAAAAATGTTTTTTTCTTTTTTCTGTAACAGACCTGTTTTATTATCATTCATTGGACCTTATATGTATACTCCAGGCATTTTGTATTCAGCAGTTTTTTTGCAAACAGCATTCCAATTTTTATCCGTCCGGCTGCTTGTCGGCTTTGTCCTGAGGCTGTTCGGTGCTGTGTTCGGCGGCTTGTCATCGTGTTTTTGGCGGTTGTTTGGTGGGTTGGCGGTGGCGGGCAACAGGTTTGATGCACCGCCAGTGGGTTTGCGGAGGTGTTTGTGGTAGCATTCGGCGGCCAATTCCCTGCACTTCCTGGTAAAATACTTTATAAATAAATAAATACTTCATGGACCCCACGGTGAATGCTGAATTCACTGTAGGGTGGGGAAATTTGATTCCCTGAAGTGCAGGGAACAACAGAGCACCAAAATGTCAGCTACATTTTGGTGCTCTCTGAATAACCCCCTCTGTTAATCTTTGCTCCTGGACCCAGCCTTGTATTCTCATATCAGTGCTCCTCTGCTATACTTGACATCAGCTTTCCTCTTTCACCGTTCTTTGCTTATGCCCTGTTTACAATGTCCAGAACGGGCCTTACAAGGATGGGTTTTAGTTTTCTGTGTGCAACGCTCTTTTGCCACTGCGGGCCGCCCCCGCTGGCACCCTCCTGTTTGATTACACCTTCTTGCTTTACCTGTTGGTCCTGAGTTTCCGCATTTTGGGAATAAGGATACATAATGTTGGCAGTGCCTCCACCTGTCTGGGCAACCATGGCATGGACTGTTTGCCCAGGCAGGAACATAATAATTAACTACTACACAGTAGTACAGTAAGCAATATTAACTTATGTTAAAAGATTAACGGCAGCATAAAAGGATTTGCAGGTGATACAGTAACTAACTAGACACACCAACTGCTGTCTAACCTCCCGGCCCCTCCCAAACAACCTGGAACCATCCTGATCTTCATCCTAATGATGGCGATGATGGTACCAGTTGGTGCACAGAGGTGTTGGGGCCCTTTAGAATAACACCGGGTTAACTCGAAAAGGCTGTTGGTAAAATCCACTCAGCAGCTGTGAGATTCTTCCTTAGTGTAGGAGATGAATAGAGTGCCCTGTCAGCGTGACAGAGGGAGAAGATACTCGTTACCGCACATCTTCAGCTGCTCATGGCAACAGGGAGACCTCCAGGACTTCTCAGCATCTGCAGCCTCTTGATCAAATCTCCATCTCTCATAAGGGGTTAGGCTGGTTATGAAAAGTGCTGGGATTCTTCACAAGGAAACTGTCTTTTGTCTGCATCTGCTTCTCACACACACACCACGCTGCATGCAGAATCTCCTCACTCCTCTGTCTCCAAAACAGTTCTGGAACGTTTCCCAAAATCAGGTTCCTCTATTGGCTGATGCACCCTGATGCAGCCTGAACACCATCCCAAGCCCTTCTGCAAATCAGAGATAGAGGGGGTCAAAGTTCAAGGTCCCAGTAATGCACAGGGGCAGAAATGTGGAGTGCTACATGTGTTTGACGGCCCGTGATTGTTTCTGACAACCCCTGCTCTCCATCATATATTTACGTCAACCCGTACTCTCCAGCATTTCTTTACATCACCCCTACTCTCCAGCATATATTTACATCAACCCCCTACTCTCCAGCATATCTTTACGTCAACCCCTACTCTCCAGCATATCTTTACGTCAACCCCTACTCTCCAGCATATCTTTACGTCAACTCCCTACTCTCCAGCATATCTTTACGTCAACCCCTACTCTCCAGCATATCTTTACGTCAACCCCTACTCTCCAGCATATCTTTACGTCAACCCCTACTCTCCAGCATATCTTTACGTCATCCCCTACTCTCCAGCATATCTTTACGTCAACCCCTAACCTCCAGCATATCTTTACGTCAACCCCTACTCTCCAGCATTTCTTTACGTCAACCCCTACTCTCCAAAATTTCTTTATGTCACCCCCTACTATCCAGCATATCTTTACGTCTCTCATATTTCTGCAGGCTTATTATTAATAATGCAGTCAAAAATGATTCCTAATATAGTGTTCATACATACATCATCTTAATCAAATCTGTTTTATTTCTCAACAATCCAACATCTTTTCCCATGTTGTCTCTCCCTATCCATGGCTTCCGTTCTCAGAAAAGAAAAATCTTCCAATAAATATCGGCAGCAATCAAGCAGAAAAAAAGATAATATGGATTGCATCAAAACAAGCTACAGGGCTGCTATGATTACAATTACAAGCAAGAGGGTATCCGAAAACAGACAAAAAGATTAGACTATTTCGGATGAAGCCAAAGTCAGACAAAAATGGATTTTCTAAAAGTTAAACAGAATTTTTCTCAAATATGCAAACACAGGATCCACAAACAAGGAATCGTATAATAGTCTCAATTAAGAATACAGTGCCTTATCCATATGCCAGAGGATGAACTAAAATAAAGCTTAAGCAAAGGATAAAATGCTAACGCTTAACATTCGCAACGGGTTAAGCACTTTTTATTGTCTTCTTTTCCCAAACTTAACTGCTGCACTAGCTTTTTATAGAACGTCTAATTATTTCAAGCAATTCTTCTCATTATTTCTTAAATGTCCTCGGGCCAAATCTTGACAGTATCAATCTCCCCGATTCCCCTCTCTCATTTCGCTGTTGTCCACCGGTCTGTATCATTTGAGATGTTCGCCTCTAATTGGATACATGAATCCATATGTGAATTCAAAGATACTGATTGTATGGGAAGACGTTGTATGATAGTCTATGAACGCTTACTCTCAATATGATGATGGATTGTCTGTTTGGTTGCTGTCATTCACTTTTGGAAGAGAAGGGTAAGCTTAATTATGTTATGTCTTTCATAACAAGCAAAACGGAAGTGCACTCATATGGACAGAAAATGACTGTCCGGCGTGGTCATGTACAGAAAACCAGATGGTAGTGCGCTTACAAAGGAGGTGGAGATCGCTATAAGAGCCCAAAAAGATACTCTTCCCAATATCTTCAATATGAACAATATAAACAACGTATATAGGACAGCGCTTCTCCGTGCACCTTAAAGTGGGAGATCTTATAGGAAAACAAAAAGCTGTGAGAAGTTTTGGAGCACGTGCGGAATATTAGGAAGAAATTTGAAATGACACTGTTTCCGCTCATTTTAAAAATCACCATGAGGGTTCACCCACTGGTCTGCAATTCCTTGTCTTAAAGAAAATTACCAAAAACTGGCATGGGGAGGATTTCATTAAGAAAATAAACCAGGAAGAGATGAGATTAATATTCCATTTTAACACCTTAATCCCTAATGGATTAAACACCGATTTCGAGTTATGTCATTTCTTATGAATTTTTCCTTTTGCCTGCACACTTGCTTTCTGCCATCTAAACTTATGAGCAGTCCCACATTTGTGAGAAAATGTCCTTTTTGGGACTTCGAATGTGCAATTTATTGGTGTTCATATACGAGCTAGACATATTTCATATGGATTGTCCGACTGTCACTTTATCTGTTTTACTTATACAGAAACCCTTATGGTTATTTATATCTTTCTAGATAAGTTTATTCTTTGTAATACGGATGCTGATTTATGTCTCATTTTCCACTTTTGCTGTATTTTCCGAGAAACAAAAGAGTGAGATCCGTCCCTTTGTGGACTGGAGGACACTATTTGCCTAGTAGGTGAGGGAGACTGAATGTTGGTTTCTTGGGACGCCACGATGATCGGAGGTTGCCATACATGGAACCACAAGCTTCTTGTTTGCCTCAGGGAACCATGGAGACCGATCCGACCAACGTCATTATAGAGCGCTGGAATGAACGTATCGGAATAACAAAGTCAGGTGGTTTAATTTTCATCTTCTCTTTATTTACTACTTAAAGACGGAACGGTAGGAGGACGGTAATTTTTCATTTACAGCACTGAAGAAGTGCCTGGAGCGTTTGGCCGCTTGTTTTTATTGATACAGGCTTGTTTTTTATCCCATTGAGGAATAAAAGTTTTTTATATTCTTATACTGATCCAAGTCCACCGTCTCCTTCCCGATAAGGATAATCTCCATCCAGAATATCGAACGCATCACTTGTTTAGGCTCCATTTGGGAACCTCGGAGACCGGGTGAACTTGGGCAGTCAAGTTGGCCCATAAACAACTTGTGAAGTTATCATATGAGGGCTGGAAGCTCTCCTAAAAGCGTGAACCCTCAACTGTTGCCTTTATTTAAAACGATACGTAGTCTGTATAATATTGTACCATGTGGTATATATTTATTATATGAGGTGTATACAAGATGCTTTGCGCAGTCTCCCTCTGATGGTTTAGAAAACTTCATGAAAAGAATTACATCTTTTCTGTAAGCTTTTTGTTTTCCTATAAGATCTCCCACTTTAAGGTGCACGGAGAAGCGCTGTCCTATATGCGTTGTTTGTTTTATCCGGCATGGTCATGCTTAGCGTTTGCCTTGTAACGACCAATACTTTAATAAGAGAACCTTCTTTCACTTTCGCAGGCATAGAAGAAATAGAATTAAATGAACTGCATATAATACATCCTACATTACATTTATCTCCTTCACAACCAAGTGATTTTCCATAACACCACTGTCAGGACACAGTGATTTCATGAAAACTCACTGCCCACATGGAAAAAATAAACAGAATTGTCTTTTCTGTAAATGTTCATTGTGTGTAAAACCCTATTTGACAGGCATAGGGCTCCCTCTAATGGTCATAAAGCACTACTGCATGTACATTACAGATTGGGCTTCGTGTTTCCTTGAATTAAAAACGTACCTCCAAGCTTTTCAAACCATTTCAAGAGATCAGCTGTCAGGTCCCATGTGTGCAAACTGTAGGGCCATGTTCAAAAACCCATTTCCACATGAATTTCATTTGCCATAAATGAAATTCTTATGCATTGCTCCAGAATAACAGAATAAGGGGGGGAAACGACTTCTTTTGCAAATTTTCCCACATTCAAGCAACAGCAACACAAGAACTGTGCATCATGAGCTTCTTGAATGGGTTTCCATGGCTGAGCAGCTGAATACAGGCCTAACAATATTATGTACATTGACTGGAGTGTTGTAAAGAGACGCCAAGATCAAATCAGCTTAAGTGAAAACAAGTTTGTTTTAATTTTATCAGTAGTCATTCCAACAAGATATATGGTTTTCTGTATTAAGATAGGGGGGATTTGGTAGAGATCACAAATCATCATGGAAAGGAAAGGAGCAAGCAACAAGACAAAAGAAAAAGAGAAATAGGGGAATAATAATACAAACTTGCAAATCGACAGAAGCTTGAGAAAAAAAAGTCAAAATAAGTCCAAAACAACTGAGAATCAAATTAGCATTATGGTGTCATGATCATCGCCGCCGGTGTAATAAAAAGCCTAAACCCAGTGCTGGCTCATAGTAGTGAGACTTTCACATGCAGTACCACTAGTCGCCTCTGACTGTGTAATGCTCAGGTGTTGCCCAGATCACCACCTACTCCTGCATAAAACCAGGCCACACCTGAAACCCAGCACTTCCACATTGCCTTGGAAATATCCAAGCTCTTAGGAGCTACCTGCGATTCCTCCAAGAAACCTATGACCCATACTCTGCTGGATCCTACCCTCTCAAGACTACCACTGTTACAGTTCCCCCCCTGGACTTATTATTTACAAACCTTCTGGACCTCCTGTTTACTACAGACTTCTGGACTTGGCATCTTCCTGGATCTCCCAAGTTTTCCTTACCTGGATCACAAGGACTTGCCCACATCTCTAGTACTGATATATTCATATATATAACCTTGAGCATACTGTTTCTGTTTTCCCATTTTGTTATCTGCAGTTCCCTCTAGCCCTGTAACCTGTGTATGCTCTGCTCTAGTTCCCTCTAGCCCTGTAACCTGTGTATATACAATCTCTCCTCCCCTATTCCTTAGCTTTCTCCCACTTCTCTCGTTTTCCCCTCCTAGATTCTGTTGTTGCCTCCGGCCAAACTCTTTTTGTGCCTTTTCTCAATAAATCCTTATATATAAATATATCTGGTTTACTAGTATCCATTGCATATTGGCTCGCACCTACCGCCCCGGAATCAGCGCATGACATATGGTATTCTACTGTGACATACACATACAGATTTAGCAGCCCTTATCCAGAATGATAGGGGGTCACGGGCATTCTGGATATTTCCAGACTTGAGAATCCAATGTCTGAGATGAAGGACAGTAGCAAGAGAGCCGCAATCCCCTTACTGCTGCACACTAGTGTGTACACACAGAGTGCTGTGCATCCTTTCTCCATGGACGTCAGTGTAGCTTCCAGGCAGCATGTGACACACTGTGCCGCACTGTGCTGCAGGGAACGGAGCCGCCTTGAGCGACAGAACATACCCAGAGCACCTGGAAGGTCAGTATTATTAAAATCCAGAAGTCTCCAAAATTCTGTTTTTCCGAGTCTTCCAGTTGCTAGAATTAGATTCAGAGTGCCCAACCTATACCGATTGAAGACTGAAAATATTTATTCATGCAACAAAAAAGATAAACAATGCTGCAAACATACAAAAACTGCAGGAAGAAAGAGGAACTATCAGGGTTATTCAGAGAGATTTGAAATGTCACCGCATGTTCGGTGACCTTTCCTTCCCTGCACTTCGGGGCGATTTGGCGATTCTAGTACAGCGACCTTGCAGTGTATTCAGCAAGCACCTCAGGGCCTCTCGCAGTGCAGGGAAAACACGCTGCAAACCCACAGAAAACGCTGCAAAAACCCCACCGAACACGCCGGAAAAACCCGACAAGCAGACGAACGCGGAACAAAAACAAAAAAAACAGTACGCTTGAAAGTTTCAAAAGTTAAACGCTGTTTGCAAAAAACTACACAATCTGGAATTTACATATAAGATCCTATGAATGATAATAAAGAGGTCTGTTACAGAAAAAACGATTTAAAAAAAAAAAACGAAAATAAATTAGCCGAAAAATGCTTAAAAGATCCTAAATCTATAAATAAAGATACTTTTTACAGAGGAATAAAATAATAAACAGTTTATTAGATATTGAATTAAAACGGGAATATTTTTAATATTGAAGCCTATGGGATTTGCCTGAATAAACCTGCCGAATGAATCCCCCAAACAGCAGGGCATTTCGGCAACTTTTCATTGCTTTTTAGGTAGAAGAGTGAAGCGCCCACCAGTCCAGAACCTGTGTATACGATCAGCTCGCCAAACGTCTTACTTGGAGGTACCTCTAATAACCTAAAACAATATACACAGAGAGAAAGCAACGTAGCGCCAGCAAACTAATTTTTGTTGGGATTTTAGTTCGCTGCTGTTATGTTGCTTTCTCTCTGTGTAACTTTTCACTGCTGTTCGGCGTTCTGTGAATAGATTAACCATTGCTTCTCTATGGGGGATTTCACTGCTCTTGAACAGGCACCATACTTTTTTTTTTGTGAAAGGATTTTATCAGGAAGGATAAAATGAGATTTCTCTCGTTTTCAAGTATGTCCTGGTGGCGAGTATGTACCATTAGGTGTCTTGCCCAAGGACATTACTGGAGAGGTGCTCGTTGGGATCGAACTCATGTCTCCACAGGCTCTCTCCACGCAGAGCAGTGACGTTACCTCTACTCCACCCAGCCGGTATGAATTTGGCGAATTGCCTGCTATCTGAATAGCCTAATGGCCCCGAAATGTCCCCGTACACTGAATTTCAGTGTCCGGCTACATTTCGGCGACATTTCGAATCTCTCTGAATAACCCTGTTAGTGTTATTTTTAAAATCTATAGTGTGACACTCCCCTAAAGAATATATCTCTAATGATAATGCATGTGGGATGACACTGAGTTTTTCACCACAAGTATTAAAAGACATTAAAACTTTAGAAGGAATGGAATAAGGCCTGTCAAGAAAAGATATAGGCAAAATGATATCTTCTTTAATCTCTGCAGCTTTTAGCAGATACACAGGGCTGGAATGATACATATCGCTAATATTAACATGCATATTTTATCAGTTTTTAAAACTAGCAACTGCAAGAAGTATTTCTCCATCTACATAATTAGATTTTCCGCTCTGTAACTTCCATTTTTCAGTAGTGTGATATGTCATTTTGTAACACAAGGTCATCTTATTATTACCTCAGCATTAATTGACCATCGACAAATGAAACACCTGTTACCTAAGTAAATCTGTTGGTACGTTTTAAACCATTTCTCCCTGGGACAAGTTTTAAGTCCAGTTATTAAATGCTCCCCACACTGTAGGTATGGGGAAGTCAATGTGGAACAATGAGTTGTTGACTGATCCAGCAGAGAAGGTGCTAATTCTAAGCAAATAAAATGCCCCTAAAGTGGAATGGTTGATACCAATTAACACATGTAGCACATACTTGTCCACACGTTTGAAAGCTTATGATTCATTTTTAAGACCCGCTGCCGGCTTTTTCAGACAAACTAACAAGCAATTAAAGCCTTTCCTAAATTCCATGGACTCTAATGGGCTTCCCTTGGGTCAGGCCATTGTTTAAAGCACAGTGGGCTCTTTGATAATAGCAAATTATGGAATGTTTTTATGGGTTGCCATGCCATATGTGAATGTTACATTAACAATTGCTATTCTACAACATATGACTATAGCTGTATACAAGCACACATATGATATATATATATATATACTGTATGTATGCCTTTTTTTCCAAAATAAGAATGCACTCCAGTAATTTCATTACAAATATATTCATTATTCTAATGTATTAAAACAGATCAACCTTTTTATCCACTAAGGTTCCTTATCAAGAATATATACTAATAAATGATAATAATGTAACCCTTGCTTGTATCAAAGCAGCCATATCAAGTCCTGCAGTGTGATCGGTGTTACATTTTCTATGGATAAGATGAAGGTTGTCAATTTTTTTTTTTAAGAGTACTTTGATGACCTCTAATGAACCCAACCTGATCAGAGCCAATTAAGAAAGGAATTAAGATGGGGCATAAAACTATCTGAGAACAAATTGACATAACCTGCAGAAAAACTGTCTGGACCAGGGGATGTTCTATTACGCATATATCTGTTTGATAGCGAACAAGGTTTCCAAGAGGATAATACAGGAGGGCAAGGAGGTGACCTGCTGGTCAGTCAGGTAGGGACAGTTGATTTTGTCAAAATTGTCTGAAATTGCAGTGATAGAGGTTTGGATTATTGCGCCAGCCTATTTTTCAGGGCATCCAATCGTATATATATCCTGTATCTAGACTTGCATCCTGTATCCAGCCCTGAATCCCATTTCCAAAGCATGGAGCCCTGTGTCCTTTACCAAGCCGTATATATCCAGTGCAACCAAACCTACCATGCCCTACTTGTCTTCTGCTCTGCACTGTTTATATTTATGGTTATTGTCTTGGTTTTATACCAGTGTTTTCCCTTTTCTCCAGTCCACTGTGTCTCTTTGTTTTCCCCTTTTTGTTCAATATAGACTTCTGATATACCTTATTCTTAGTCTTGTTTCTATTTATCTGCATTAAAGGTTCTGCTCTTAACCCCTTCACTACCGATAGAGATATCGTGGGCTTCAGTGGTACCATTTGGTTCCCCCGATATCGAGATACACTATATTGCCAAAAGTATTAGCTCACCTGCCTTGACTCGCATATGTATGGGTGAGCGAATACTTTTGGCAATATAGTGTATCTCGATATGCTGATCTGCATCCCTAAAGGAAATGAAATTTGTTTGCTGCAGAAGGTGCCCCCAAAGTTTTAGCCATGTGTGCATAATGCCCAAAGAGCTAAAACTGTAAAATCAGGTGCTGAAAGCTCTGAAATATCGGGCTTTAAGCAGCCGATGCAGGGAAAAAGAAGAAAATAGACCAGCCGCTCAAATGACTAGAACTCACTTTGGCAGTAGATGGCGTCATCTACTGGCCAAAATAGGTTATTTACAGTAAGAAATAAAATGGGTATAATCTCAAATATTTCTTACTTTATAATTAATTAAAAATGATTTTACAAAAAAACACTGGTTTCCAACAATGTTTTTTTTGAAAATCACTTGGTAGTGAAGGGTTTAAAGGTAAAGTGCTGCTTCACCAGCACCTCTTCAGTTCCTGTGACAGTAAGGGCCTGTTCATTACAGGACATCTCGCTGGGTACTAGAATATAGTGACTGAAGCAAGCAATGAAGAGGTAAATGTTTCCTTAGGCTAGGGTCAGACGAAATCATTTTTCCCCGCGAACGTGAAAAAGTGCATCTGAACGCATTGACGTACTTTTTCACGGAATGCGCAAAAACGGTCAGACGACATGCATTTTCGGGCATGATTTTGTACGGATCGTCAATAAAACTCTTTTTGCGTCTGGACGTTATGTAGGCTGGACATTAGCAGTGTCTGACATCTCCTAATCACACACACACGCCGCTATGCTGCAGCTGCGCACTCAGTACGTCAGTACTAGCGGTTCAGCATTCTCAAAAAAATGCGTTCAAATTCCACTTGCGTTGCACGGCCGGACTTTTGTGCGACCGTACATCGTATATTGGCCGTCATTGCCCGTCATCTGCTGCTAGTGCGGCTGTAATTATGTGTGCCAGAACGCACGTTAAAAGTGCGCTGGTCTGACCCCAGCCTTAGAGTGATGGAAAACCAGATATTTGGAAATGACAACCCTCATGATGTTCTGACAGGCTTAAGGATAGCCTTGTGTTACTGTATACCTGGGTGGAGAGATGTGGAAGCATCCGGGTAACAGAGGGGTGATCCAGCGCTCCCAATAAAAACGCTGGCTGCCTACACATCTAGTGCCAGATTTTTTGGCACTTTAAAATGTGAGTGTGAAACCCTTATTTAATATTCATTCAGTGGATACACAGGTCACACTATGTTGTTTATTTTCTCTCAAGGTGAATACCGTGGGAGGTACGAGAGAATTTACACCATATCCTGTTTCAAAGGAAATAAGGAAGAAGTGCAGACCTCACCACATCTTCTACCCCTATTAAGGATAGCTAGGCATCATGGAACATGTAGTTCAGAAACATCTGAGGTGCCGAGGTTCACCATCACTGCCCTAGTAGGATGTCATGATGCCAATCTCCATATTCTAAAGTGAGATTGACAAAGATCATTATATGGTAATTTTTAAATTAATAATTTTACAATAATTACGGCACAAGGTTTACATCTCTGGGAAAACCAATGGCAATTACCTTTCCATCGACGCACGCTCTGTGGTTCTATACTCACATATGGTAAACACTGGATATGTGTACCTAGCAGCAAAGAGAGCGGAAGGTATTCTTTATTGAAAAAATAAATCCATCCACAGCAAATCATACATTGAAAAAAGGATTCAGTTGGGCCATCCAAAGTCAGTGACATCTCATGAGATTTCACATAAAAAAATTTTTATGTCCCAGCACCAGGTGAAAACGTCTCAAATGCAGTTTCACTTGTCAAATATTGTGCTTAGTTAAAGGCCGATACGAACCACTAAAAAGTTGTGCTGGAGGCAATAATATACCTGCTGTTGGGTTTTAATGAGTTTTCAGAAGTAAATCAGACATAATCTCAATAAAATCATAAGGTTCCCAATGGTTAAGATGGATAAATTCAAAGGCAGAGCCAGGAAATTGATCCCTCTCGAACGAGCATCGGCTTTCAAGCCCAATATAATATCTGAGCCTATTCCCTCTCAGAGTGTGTTGACATAATCTCTCATTCTGACCACACATCATCTTTCATCAGGTTTTAAAATCCTATTCAATCCATCGTCTGGCTGCAGCACAATTAAACAGGGGTTTTATTTGCAAAACTGAGCTATTGCTGGGGCCGAGCCAAAACAACAAGGAGCTATGGCTATAAGGATGGATGAAGGGAGCAAAAAAAAAAAACGAAAAAACTTTCCATAAACGATTTCTGTATTTGGCCATTAACAAATTGTGAACTAACAGCTGATAAATCTGTCTTCCTGCTCCATTCATGCCTGTCTAGTGCATGATAAATAAACTGATAATTAACCCTTTAACTGTAGGAAGTAGGCCATAGCACACTGTAAATGCCCGCCATTCAAGGGAAGGTCATGAGGTGACACTTTGAAAGTAGAATGTGATACTCCATCTAATGTAGAGCGTCAGCACTGAGACGTTTGGCCATTCTAAATGTCGGCTTTGCATAATAGAGGTTGTCGTATACAGAGTGTGTGTGGTTAGGGGGGCAAAGGTTGCCTGGAGCTGCAAATAAATATTTATTTGCAGGAAAACCGTTTTGCAGGAACAGGTCAATATAATCCTCTAACAGAACATCTGATAACAAGGTGACAAAAATCCAAATTAAACGCACTTTTCATTTCTACAAGTGTAATAGCTGTGTGGTATTTCTGATACTGTGTTTTAAATAATCATGTTTTCTGGTTGGACGAATCCAGTAAATTAACCCTTTGTCTACAGAAACAAGTCTCGAGGGTCACAGAAACAGAATACTCAGTCTAGATTATTTGCGTTACAAATTGATTGACGGATCAATCGCTAATAATCATCTGCAAAATATACTTAAGTCCTTATTTGCTAAACTTTCTTACATGGAACAGGTGCAAACGAATTGATACCTTAACAACAATCCCAGCCAGGACACAAGTGGACAAGTTAACGTGTTTTCCCTTTTTTCCAATGAATACTTATACATAAAAAAAGAAATTACACCTGTTACCCTGGTGGTTACTTATTCAGTGAATTAACTATAGCGGAGAAGCAAGAAAATTGTAGCATTCTACACAACAGAGAAGAAAGACACATACCTACCCAACTGCTCATGAAGTAGCCCAACCTCATGACGCAGTGTCCCCAAAACACTATATACATGACACTCAGCGATTCTTCTCTAAAGTTATTATTATTAATATCCTTTATTTATATAGTGCCATATATTCTGCAGTGCTTTAGAAGATCAGTGTACAAGGGGTTGATACATTAGAATACCACACATGGACGATTCGACCTGATTCAGGGGGACCCTGTTCTTTTTTTTTGAGAAAGGATTTTACCAGGAAGGATACATTGAGATTTCTCTCATTTTCAAGTATGTCCTGGGTGGCGAGTATGTACCGTTAGGTGTCTTGCCCAAGGACACTTACTGGGGAGGTCTCTTGCTGGGATCGAACCCATGTCTCCACAGGCTCTCTCCATGCAGAGCAGTGATGTTTCCTCTACTCCACCCAGCAAAGGAACTTACACTCTATAATATGTACAAGTATTTTGTGAGGTAGGCGCATCCATATCATTAGGTGTCTTGCCTAAAGTATACAGCCTATCTGTGTAGGCTGAAAACTTAGTGGTGCAGTAAATGACCCAATAGATATGGTTATATGTGACTGAAGATTTGGGTATATCTCGGTCACTTTCCCTTCTTATCCCATTGTTCTTCCGCCCTATTCTTCTCTCCTTCCATTATTCCTCTGCCCTTTTCTTCTCACCACTTGTTGTGTCTCTTAATATAAATGTGTTCATAGCTATTGGTCCTGACATAGATAACTTTCTACTGGGCCTATTTTGGGACCTGGACCTGAAGCTGCATCTCTAATGGCTACTATGTTAATCCGGCCCTGCATGTATGTGATGTACATATTGTTACCTCGGGCCTGATTCCATCTGAGCCATTAAACTAATGGCTTGAGTCGTTATTCCATCTGAGTCCGTGGATGTTACAGCAGGTTACTGTAAATGAATGGCTCCTATACTTTTGTGGCCAGATGAAGAAGAACAAGCTATTTGTTCTTGTTGACTGGAGGTGGGATTCCTGAAAGCATACTAGCTCTCACATCCTGGTGTTAAGTGAATTGCTTTGCAAAATAACTTAGATAACACTAAAAATCCAAAACTAAACTCTGGTCCTGTGATGGAAAGGGTGGTTTGATCCCCTGCATCCTCAGGCCATATGCAGAACACTGGGAACAAATAGCTTCCAATGTCCCCCCAAAGCTCTTGCATTACACTGTTTGTGAACCCACACTTGCGTCCATGGAGTCCTACGAACACCAGGAGATGAAACAAGTGGCAGTACAGGGTGCAGCTGCTGGTATCTATGAGTGGCTCCCTATTATTATGGCTCAAGTTGCTAAGACACAGTGACTTGGTCATAATAGTTGATAGCAGGAAGCCAATTTAGGATCATCAGCTTGCAATGATATTTTCCTGTAGCAGATCCCTCTTACCGACTATTTAGGAACAGACCTTTTGAAATAATTATTTTATGCATATGCAAGGACAACAGAATTTGTTATCAAACTAATAAGGCTTTGTATGAAAACATAAAAGGTTTCCTTACTTATCCAGGGATACCATACTCCGCATGCACTACCTCTACCAGTTGCTGAGGAACTCAAAACAATCTCAACTCTTCCACACAGTAGAAGAGTCCACTGGGAGCAGATGATACTCCATTCCAAACTCTAGGTATTTAATGCGTATAGGTGATACCAACAGTAGTGATGATCACCACTCATTCAGGAGGTGAAAGGATTCCATGGAGTGTACAATCAAGCTACACTAGATTGTATTGCTTTATTATAATTGAGTTATTCTTGTGCAGTACTGGAGGAAGGACACTGACTATTTGTTCTTGGTGTCCATCCTCTTGTGAGAGGAGGCAGCAGATCATGTTTTCCTATTCCTCACGGTATTAGAGATAAGTGTTTTTTTTCTTAGAATTTTTTTAAATGGTTTAAAATAATGTTGCCCCCTGAAATATTGATATAAGCTGGGTTTTGGAATTTTTTTGAAAATGTTCTTCTTTTTTTTCATCAGCAGCGTGTGGTGAACAAGCAACTTTTAGACACTTTTTATTCTGTGTCCCAATAATTTTTCTTATACTATACCATAAAAATTACTGTAATGACATGTAAAAGCTCAGAATTTTAGAATACCGAGTGGATGGATAAGTAGAAAGCCCCTTGCTAATGGTTCACCTGGAATAGAAGCATTATCGTACTATACAGGCATTACAGTGCATTGCGCGTTACACCGGATTGTGCACACATACAACATATAGGGCTAAATTACCATTTTAGCGTTAAATCGCGGGCGCAGGGGAGGAAAAACTGCCCCCGCAGTTTTCCCCCTTGCACCCGCGTTTTAACGCTGGATTACAATGCAGGCGCAAAAAACCTCTCTTGCAGGGATGACGTCCTTGGTAGTCAGTACTGGCCACCCTCATTGGGTGAGAGCAGGCTGATTTGCATATGGAGCATTCATTCCTGTAATGGCACAAGCAAGCTAAAACCTTGTGAGATCTGAGCGGCACCCACCGTAGAGCAGGCCATTAGTGCTGTTGCTCGTCCTCAGGATCCTCACAAACCCCCCCTTTCTCTCACTATAAGTTTACAGGATCATCCAGACGTGGACCCCTTGCTTGATGTGCCTAGGGGGGTGTCAGCTATACCCTCCTGACGAGGCCTAACAAGGCCGAAACGAACGTTGGGGGTTGCTGCACCTCTCTTGCAGGGATGACGTCCTTGGCAGTCAGTACAGGCCACCCTCATTGGGTGAGAGCAGGCTGATTTGCATATGGAGCATTCATCCCTGTAATGGCACAATCAAGCTAAAACCTTGTGAGACCTGAGCGGGCCCCACCATAGAGCAGGCCACTAGTGCTGTTGCTCCTCTTCAGGATCCTCACACACCCCCCCCCCTTTCTCTCACTGTAGGTGTCACTAGAACCAAGTCAATTACACATTATAAAAGTTGATAGAAATGTGTGTTTCTAAAAACAATTGCAAATTCTTTACACATGAATATGAGCAAAGCATTCACGTGTTGCCACAACTGCCAAACTTACAGTATATGCTTCAAATAAAAAGTTAGACTTTTTCAGTCTGGAGGGGTTTATTTTTCACAAAAGGCAAGTGATGTCACATGATCAGAAATGTTTACTAATACTAATAATAATTAATTCACTAATACCACTAATATATCTACATTACATGCATTCCTATCAATAATGTAATGAATATGACTATACGAACAACTTATTTTCAGTAAAGGTAACATCACTGCTCTATAACCGTGGAGATTGTGGAGACACAGTTTCGATCCCGGCCAGAGCACCTCTCCAGTAAGTGTCCTTGGGCAAGACACCTAACGGTATATACTCGCCACCCAGGACATACTTGAAAAAGAGAGAAATCTCAATGTATCCTTCCTGGTAAAATGCTTTCTAAAACATAAAATAAAAGTAAAAATGTATTTTCACTTCGTGTGATAAATATATAAGTTCTATTAATCAGATATAAAGTCTGTGGCAGCATTACATTAAGAGGATTTGGTGGTTTTCTTTTTCTTTTCTTTTGCTGTGTTTTTTACTTTTCAAGTTAATGCTAAGAAGGAAAGGGGTTAAAAGAGAATAATCTATTTATTCTGCATCATTGCGTCATCATACCGAGGTGCCAGTCATCCCAACACCTTTCATTTTACTCAGTCTGTAATTTACATGGAAATAGAATCAACAGGACCAAGGAGCTAAATGAGGGGGAAGTGGGACTTGCTGAGCTATAATTAACTGTAAGCCATAATTGATATCCGCAAATCATTTCCATGAGCTCATTTGCAGTTTGAGTCTGGTAACAATCATAACTGGGGGCCCACTTTCTTCAAATCCTGCTAGAACACTGTGAGGAACGTGCGTGTGTGATAATCATCCCATCACATAGGAGGCTAGACATTGTGAAGTAAATGAAGCGTAATTAAAAACGTATGACCGCTACGAATGTCTTCCAACGTGTCCCGCGCTGTAAGAAGAATAAAAACTGGAATCAAATCAGAATATTGATTATAGTAAGTAGTTCTATTGAAAGTTAATAAAGTTATTGATTACAATTGATTTTTCTTTTATTCTACAAATTAAAACCAGCAGTAGCCCTTGTGTGTCAATTTCATGTCTGCGTTGTGGGTGGGGATAATTTTGCTTATTGTGCTCTTTCAATCAAGGGCGCTTGTAAAGAAAACGCAGACTTTAGCTTTATAAGCAATAAACAAAATATAGATGACACTATACAGTTTATCATGCGTTGCTGCTATTATAGGTTATTAGGCCTTTAGTGCATTATGTGCTGATTTTTATTTAATGCCTTCACTGAGCATGCATTTTATTAACCTATAATCAAAATGCTTATTCATAACATGTTTAAGAATTCCGACCGATACAGGTGATAAAACAGTGGCTTTCTACTGCTATTGTCGTCAGAGTTTTGTTAATAAAGCTTGAACATGCAGCCAGCTCTTAGGCATCGGGCCTAGGCTGCTGGGAATTACAATTCAAACACAACCAAAGTTTGGAAGTCTGAGAGGCGCAACAGATTAAATACGAAATGCATGCTGCGATTGATGGGAACAGTAACTCAACAATAGCTGGAGGGCCCAAATTTGTTGACCCCTACAGTATAACAGTACAGTGTAGCAGTTTTTTTAAGTCTAGTAATTTAATAAATGGGCAATTTATCTAGGAAAGTGAAGGTCAAAGAAGGTGACTGTTGAACCAGGCTCTTGTAAACACAGCTTTGAACTCACAGCCACAGGGTTCTCCATTCCTCATCTTTCTATCCAATTCACCTCTCATTCACTGCCTTTTCCGAACGCAGGAAACCCCACAGCGTCTCGTTTTCTCAGTCCTAATGCTAATAATTTCCTTACTCCACATAATGCTTTAAACAAGATATCTGATTTATTTTTCAATAACACCATGTATTACTACTGCCGTTTTGTTAAAGCCTATTGAAGGTTTATCGGCACGGCTGGCTATTTTGACAAAAAAAGGAAAAAAGAGATGAGGTGGGTAGAATAATGCAGAAAACATATGGAGACTGTGCATTCTCATTCTAAGGCTTCGAGTGCTAATTTCTCAAAGTAAAATAACTCTTCAGCAGTTTGAAAGCTAATAGGTTTAAAATACCCTATGCCGGGTTTCTAGGTCCTCTCAACGTTTCGGCCAATAAAATCAGCGCAGCTTGATGTAACTTGATATTGGCAGTTTTGATTCGTGACTTATTCCATTATTTCACCTTAAAACATTAACTCTATCGCTGTTTGGAAGTTAAATAGACTTGATGGTGAAAGGGTCAAAATGATGGAAGATGCACTTTGGTGGGTTCCAGACAGTCACAGGAGATGACTGGAAGCAATTGTAAACTAGAATTAATAGAAGCCACTGAGGAAAAGCTTATGGAAAAGAGTCAAACTTTGACAAATTAGATCTAGCATAATAACCAATGTCCTTGTTCATAAACGATCATAAATATTGGTGGTTGCCTTGCTATATTGTCATATTGTTTTAATTTGTTGATGCCCACTGGACATTTCCAAGAAGGTCCCAAAACAGCTGCCATTAATAGAACCATAGAAACATAGAAAAATGTCGGCAGATAAGAACCTTTCGGCCCATCTAGTCTGCCCAATTACATGGATACTTTACCTGGATTTATCTTTTGTTTAGGATAGCCTTATGCCTATCCCATGCCTGCTTAAATTCAATAACTGTTTTGGCCTCTACCACTTCAACTGGAAGACTGTTCCATGTATCCACCACCCTCTCAGTAAAATAATGCTTTCTGATGTTACTTTTAAACCTTTGCCCCTCTAATCTAAGACTATGTCCTCTTGTTTTGCTACTTTGTTTCCTTTTAAATAAACTCCCTTCCTCTACCTTGTGGATTCCCTTTACGTATTTAAATGTTTCTATCATATCTCCTCTGTCTCGTCTTTTTTCCAAGCTGTACATGTTAAGATCATTAAGCCTTTCCTGGTAACTTTTCTCCTTCAAGCCGTACACCATTTTAGTAGTCCTTCTCTGAACTCTCTCTAAGATGTCTATATCCTTCTGGAGATACGGTCTCCAGTACTGCACACAGTACTCCAAGTGAGGTCTCACCAGTGCTCTGTACAGTGGCATGAGCACTTCCCTTTTCCTACTGCTAATACCTCTCCCTACACAACCAAGCATTCTGCTAGCATTTCCTGATGCTCTATTACATTGACTCATTACCTTTAGATCCTCTGCAATAATAACCCCTAAATCCCTTTCCTCAGATGTTGAGGTTAGGACTGTATCAAATATTCTATATTCAGCCCTTGGGTTTTTACGTCCCAGGTGCATTATCTTGCATTTATCCACGTTAAAACTCAATTGCCACAGTTCCGACCATTTTTTTAGTTTACCTAAATCATTTGTCATTTGGCTGATCCCTCCAGGAACGTCAACCCTGTTGCAAATCTTTGTGTCATCAGCAAAAAGACATACTTTTCCATTAATACCTTCTGCAATATCACTAATAAAAATATTAAAGAGAATGGGTCCAAGTACTGACCCCTGAGGTACCCCACTGGTAACAAGACCTTGCGCCGAATAAACTCCATTTACCACAACCCTCTGTTGCCTGTCACTCAGCCACTGCCTAATCCATTCAACAATATTGGAATCCAAGCTCAAAGATTGCAATTTATTGATAAGCCTTCTATGCGGAACAGTATCAAAAGCCTTACTGAAATCTAAATAAGCAATGTCTACTGCACCACCTGTGTCTATTATTTTTGTTACCCAATCAAAAAAATCAATAAGATTAGTTTGGCATGATCTCCCTGAGGTAAACCCATGTTGTTTCTGATCCTGTAATCTATGTGTTTTTAGATGGACAACAATCCTTTCCTTTAACATGGTTTCCATTAATTTCCCCACTACTGACGTAAGACTAACTGGCCTATAGTTCCCAGATTCCTCCCTACTACCCTTCTTGTGAATGGGCACAACATTTGCTAATTTCCAGTCTTCTGGGACGACTCCCGTTAGCAAGGATTGGTTAAATAAATCTGTTAACGGTTTTGCTATTACATCACTGAGCTCTTTTAATAATTTAGGGTGGATCCCATCAGGCCCCATTGACTTATTTGTCTTTACTTTAGACAGCTGCTGTAGAACCTCCTCCTCTGTAAACTGATATGTAATTGTCTCGTTAGTGTTTCCTCCTAACTGAGGTCCCTTTCCTTCCTTTTCTTCTGCAAAGACTGAACAAAAATATTCATTGAGGCAGTCAGCGAGACTTTTATCCTCTTCTACATACCTACCTTCCTTTGTTTTTAATCTAACTAATCCTTGTTTTACTTTTCTTTTCTCGTTTATGTATCTAAAAAATGTTTTTTCCCCCTTTTTTACTGACTGAGCTATTTTCTCTTCTGCGTGTACTTTGGAAGCTCTTATAAATTGCTATGCCTCTTTCTGCCTAATCTTATAGGTTTGCCTATCTTCTTCACTCTGAGTTGTTTTATAATTATTGAATGCTGTCTTTTTGTTCTTCACTATTTTGGCCACTTCTGCAGAGTACCACAGTGGTTTCTTCCCTTTTTTGTTTTTGCTAACAAGTCGAATGCAATTGCCTGTGGCCTTCAATAATGCTTCCTTTAAATAATCCCGTTTCTCCTGGACTCCCTTTAAACTTCTCCAGTCTGATAATGACTCCTTCACACAAAGTCTCATTTTAGAAAAATCTTTTTTTTTAAAGTCTAAAACTTTTGTTTTTGTGTGGTGCGGCTCCATCCCTGTTCTTATATTAAACCATACTGACTGGTGATCACTAGATCCCAAATTTTCACCTACAACAACATCCGATACCAAACCTCCATTTGTGAGTATTAAATCCAATATGGCCTCTTTACGGGTTGACTCCTCAACTACTTGTGTTAGAGATAATCCCAGTAGGGAGTTTAGAATATTTGTACTCCTGGTGCACCCAGCTGTTTTGGTTTTCCAGTTCACATCAGGAAGATTAAAGTCCCCCATGATAATAACTTCCCCCTTCATTGCCATTTTGGCTATTTCCTCAAGCAGCAGATTATCTAGCTCTTCTACTTGTCCAGGGGGTCTATAGATCACACCTACACGAGCTACTGTATGATTGCCAAATGTTAGCGTAACCCAAACTGACTCTATGTTCACCTCGCTCACTTTTATTTGGTTCGTTTTTATGTTGTTTTTCACATACAGGGCCACTCCTCCTTT
Organism: Leptobrachium leishanense; assembly: GCA_009667805.1. Taxonomy (NCBI): domain Eukaryota; kingdom Metazoa; phylum Chordata; class Amphibia; order Anura; family Megophryidae; genus Leptobrachium; species Leptobrachium leishanense. Next base: position 91,745,671 of record CM019066.1, read on the forward strand.
CCTACCTTCTCTGTCTTTTCTATATAAAGAGTACCCCGGTATTGTTATGTCCCAGTTATTTTTCTCACTGAACCATGTCTCAGTAACCGCCACTAAATCTTCTTTTTCAGCTGCCATCATTGCCTCCAGTTCATTGATTTTATTGACTAAACTGCGAGCATTTATAGACACGACTCTGAGCTTGTCATTTTTTTCCCCGCATGTTGCTTGCACCCTCCGATTTAGTTTTGGGGGACAATCAGGCAGATTGTTTTTTACCCTTTTGTCCCCCCCTCCTAGTTTAAATATTTCTTTGCGAAACCTTTGAACTTCTCACTGAGAACATACGTTCCCCTATGAGTAAGATGCAAACCATCTTTTTTATTCAGTTCCTTTCTGCTCCAATTAGAGCTATCATGGGACACAAAGCCAAATCCTTGCTCTCGACACCATTCCTGAAGCCACAAATTAAATTCCCTATTGCGCATCTGCCTATCCTGAATGTTATGCACAGGCAAAACTTCAGAGAATGACACAGTGGATGCAATCTGCTGTATTTCACCTCCAAGAACACAAAAATCTTCCTTAATCTCAGAAACCTCATTGCTAGCCAAGTCATTTGTCCCTAGATGGACTAGAACATCCACTTCCCCTTGCTGCTTTGCTTGTTTGACAATATTGAGAATACGTCTCTTGTCTCTAATACAGGTCATTCCTCTAAGTTCACCTAAGGCCGAGGTCAGACGAGCGCACTATGTGCGCCCATACTGACGTGCCTCCCTGACGTGTCCGTCGCAGTGTTATGACGCTTCGAAGTGGCCAGCCACACGCTGTATTTCACGCACGAATTGCATGCTCTACAGCAGGCATGCTATGGAAGTTCTGAAAGCCTCCCCATCGAAACTCTATGATGTGCATCTGACGGGGCTGCAAAGCACAATCCTCCATAGGAGGATCGAGCCTTGCAGTGCTGAGCGCACTAACTGCGCTCAGTGAGGTGGCCAGACAGGCGTCAGAGTGGAAGGGCGCCCACTCTCACGGACATTCCTTCTGCTCTGAAAAAACCCTCATCTGACCCCGGCCTTAGCTGATGAGGTGTGTTATACTGGGATTGTGCAGCTGGCTTAGGTGAAGCCGTAGTATTTGTCATATACAGTTGTGTTCAAAATTATTCAACCCCCACTGAAATTGAGTGGTTTGGCCAGTTTGACATTGATTTTGATCATTCAGTCATCTTGCTTACAATTAAATCAAAGAGGCACGTGTAGGTCAGACAAATATAACATAACATTTATAATGAAATAACCACAAATGTCTTTTCTGTGCTCACATCATTATCAGTTTTATTCAACCCCCAAGTGACATTCAATCTTAGTACTTAGTACCACATCCTTTTACAGTTATAACAGCTTTTAAACGTGAAGCATAGCTTGACACAAGTGTCTTGCAGCGATCTATGGGTATCTTCGCCCATTCGTCATAGGCAAAAGCCTCCAGTTCAGTCACATTCTTAGGCTTGCGCACTGCAACTGCTTTCTTTAAGTCCCACCAGAGGTTCTCAATCGGATTTAAGTCAGGTGACTGCGATGGCCACTCCAAAATGTTCCAGCCTTTAATCTGCAACCATGCTCTAGTGGACTTGGTAGTATGCTTGGGATCATTGTCCTGTTAAAAGGTCCAACGTCTCCCAAGCCTCAGGTTTGTGACAGACTGCATCACATTGTCATCCAATATCTCCTGGTACTGAAGAGAATTCATGGTACCTTGCACACGCTGAAGCTTCCCTGTACCTACAGAAGCAAAACAGCCCCAAAGCATGATTGACCCCCCGCCATGCTTCACAGTAAGCATGGTGTTCTTTTCTTCATAGGCCTTGTTCTTCTTCCTCCAAACATAGCGTTGATCCATGGGCCCAAACAGTTCTAATTTTGTTTCATCAGTCCACAGAACACTATCCCAAAACTTCTGTGGTTTGTCCACATGACTTTTGGCATACTGCAGTCGACTCTTCTTATTCTTTGGAGACAGCAAGGGGGTGCGCCTGGGAGTTCTGGCATGGAGGCCTTCATTACGCAGTGTGCGCCGTATTGTCTGAGCTGAAACTTCAGTACCCACATCTGACAAATCTTTTCTCAGTTCCTCAGCAGTCACACGGGGACTTTTCTCCACTCTACGCTTCAGGTAGCGCACAGCAGTCAAAGTCAGCATCTTCTTTCTGCCACGACCAGGTAGCGTTTCAACAGTGCCCTTTGCCTTGAATTTGCGAATGATGCTTCCTATGGTCTCTATTGGTATGTTTAACATCTTTGCAATCTTCTTATAGCCATTGCCCTTCCTGTGAAGAGTAATCACCTCTTCTCTTGTCTTCCTGGACCATTCTCTTGACTTCACCATGTTTGTAACCACACCAGTAAATGTCTAGAAGGAGCTGAGTATCACAGTCATTTTAAAGCTGCCTAATTGGTGCTTATTATGCTTTATTGCTGCTCCGTGACATCCACAGGTGTTTTCAATACCTGATTGAAAACACTTGAATGAACCTCTGTTCTTCAGAGTGGTAGTCTTTAAGGGGTTGAATAATTGTGTCAATGAAGAATTCACAAAAGAAAAAGTTACTACTGTATTACAAAACCAATTGATGTCATTTTAGTTGCATATGGTTCTTTAAAAAGTCCTTGTAGGATTTCATTCTGAATACAATTACAAATGTACACTAAATTCCCTAAAACCCTTTACAGCATTAAGGGGTTGAATAATTTTGAACACAACTGTAAGACATTTTTCTCTTTCCTTAAGTGGTTCCCAACAGCAAACATTTTACGAATTTATATCATATGCAAGAATTAATTGAAGCCAAAAACAACTAATGATCCCAAATAAGCAATAAGAGTACATTATTACTGAAGAAAATACATTTAAATATAATGAAGTTGCATTTGAGGAAAATAAAAAATAATAATGTAAATGAACTATAATACATTTCTAACTTTTCCATTACTCCATTCTTTACAGAAATAAATATTAAGATTTTTATCACTGAACAGTGGCTTGTGGTAGAGTCAAGCTATGCTAGATTTTCCTTTCAGCTTAAGTAAGTGTAAGTAGTTTATTTAAGTTTATTTCTATTAATTCAGGTTGTAAATGTATAGGATTTCATATTTCTTTTCCTTTTGACATTGTGTTTCATTTGGGCATTAATTCTAACATTAATTAATGAATTTATATGCAATAATGAAGGCCCTAAGTTGCAACAATAATATTTTGTTCCTTTTTGGTATTCTGGTTGAATATGCGTAAGAAAAACACACAACAAAAGGTATAATATGAATTGACAATATACTTGGCAATTCATATTAACGGTGTATAACATATTTTACAGTTACACAATGGTAAACATTAGAGGACACATTACAATAAACAAACATGAAACAGCCATAATCAAAACACAGTCACAGTACAGTAAGCAAAATAATACTAAACCATACAAAAATGAATGAGAAGAAGATGCAATAAACTTACAAGGCCCACAGCTTTTGACTGAGGGCTGAGGAGAGCTCTCATGGTCTGCCTTTCTAACTCAAGGTACACACAGGAAAAAGACAGTCTTTTGCCAAAAGAAATATTTCATTCACAGTGGCAGTCACCATAGGAGGTAACCTATCTAGAGTAGGCTGGCTTAATGATGTCACAGCTAGCACACATGACAAAAGCCTACACACTGCCCCTAGTGTTCCCTCTTTGGTATAACAATCAATTATTATAATATTTAAATATGATGATTTATGACACAAATCATGAATGATCACTACACCTTTTTACTCCAGTCTTTGATGCTCAGATTCTTTAACTCTGTAGCAGTCTCTATCTCCCCATCTCCAGCTACCTGCTTGTGTCTCTCCCCACCTCAATATACTTGCTTGTATCTCTCACTATTTCCCCCTCTGTTATTTTCCACATCTCTCATCTTCCACTCCTGTGCATCTCTGTATTTTTGTGACGGATCCCCCTTTATTTCAAGATGTGGGTCCCTGTATACAGTACCCTATCTACTACTCTGATCCTTGAATGGTCGGTACAGCTGACTACCTTCAGGGACTTGATCTTGATACAGCCAGCAAGGGTTAACAGACCACTGGGTTGTAGAACAGAGCAGGCCTTGATGGTATAGATACTAATACCAGGAGAGAGGGTTAGTTTTATACCAAGGATACTGTTCAGAGCAGGGTTGTCAAGTATAGTACCGGCTGGGTGGAGTAGAGGTAACATCACTGCTCTGCATGGAGAGAGCCTGTGGAGACATGGGTTCAATCCCAGTGAGCAACCTCTCCAGTAAGTGTCCTTGGGCAAGACACCCAACGGTACATACTCGCCACCCAGGACATACTTGAAAACGAGAGAAATCTCAATGTATCCTTCCTGGTAAAATACTTTCTCAAAAAAAAAAAAAATAGCCAAAGCGAGGTTCTCAGAAATAGCTGGGTCACTACACAAAGCAGGGTTCTCAGTAATAGCCGGGTTGGCACACATAGAGGGTTCTCAGAATAGCCAGAGGTCAATAGGTAGAACAGATAATCATCAAAGCATTGAGGAAGCAAATTCCATGTCAGGGCAATGAGTCTTAGGCTAACTTTAAACTTGGTGGCTACACATCATCATGCCGCACCCTGCCTCCTGGCCACCCACATGACCACCATGGGCTGGCATTTCACTCAACACCTGGCCAGTGAACTGCGTGGGTGGGGCTGCCAGGTGCCAGGGAGCTCCTAGAACGATGGACGTGACAATTTCCTCCTTATACACAGGGTCGAGAAGGTCTTTGATGTTACTCTTGCAACTACACTTTAACAGAGTTAAAAGTTATTCTGCTCATCTCTAGCATTTCCATGATCCGACTTACTCTGACATTTTCTTAGAATCTATACCATCAAGGCCTGCTCTGTTCTACAACCCAGTGGTCTGTTAACCCTTGCTGGGTGTATGAAGATCAAGTCCCTGAAGGTAGTCAGCTGTACCGACCAGTCAAGGATTGGAGTGTTAGATAGAGTACTGTATAAAGGGACTCACATGTTACCCCTACATCAACACAATGACTATAAATAGTTGTTAAGGGCAATTCTGTTTGTGATGACTTTTGAAAATAAGATAAGACAAGAGCTATACTTATAGTAGAAATTGATATTTGGGCGCTCACAAAAAGCTGCTTTTGTTACTCAATGTTAGCAGTTCCACTACTCTCTCCTCAATGTGCGATTAACCTTTCCACTACTAGGAACTTTTTGTTTTAAAAAAATAGTTACCATTTATTTGAACCCTGGGATATGTAGATAACACTTATAGCACTTAATTGCAGAAATAAATAGAAATTTGGGCTTTTTCATATAGTTATTTATCTTTAACAGAATTATTGCTAGGATGAAAGGTTCTAAACTCTAGCTAGTGTCCCATATCTTGAATTTCAAATTCCTGCCTCTGAAAAACACAGTAACACCTTGTATTGGCAATGTGCATTGCTTTTGTAGCAATTATAACCCCCTGATTCTTGTCCCTGTACAGTAGGGAGTGATACCCGAGTTATCCCTGTATTCTGCCCTCATCCTTGTTGTTGTAATGCAGCAGTAAAGTTGGTTGAATTTTTTATTACAGTAACAGAAGTGACCTCTCACAATCAATTTACCTTCTGTCCATGGAGAAAAGTAATTGTGCCTAAAAATGGTATGGAAATTTGGTTTTTGGAAATAGCTAGGAGCTGCATGGAAGTGATCCAGTATAGGATGTACTTCTGCCAGTGTAATCACCTCATCTGCACCTCATAATTGACATTAACAGGTTTTAAATAGTCAGGCCAATAGCGGAAAATCTGAAAATCACTTGTGAGGAGATTCTGAATAGTGTGTGCGTTGCAAAATGCTGTGACAAGTTGCTAACATGACGATCTTTTGTCACAGTAGTAAAAAGGGTTAAATCTAATTTCCCTTTGCAGGGAGTGTCTATTCAGTTATGGAAAGGGAGACATTGAATAGCATTTTTTACTGAATTACCGGTAATACTTTTTTTTTTTGCGTTTAGGTTCCACAAAGAGTAACCCAACATATTGTTTTACTTTTTTAATTAAATGCAAAAATATTTTGTAATTCCAAGATTACTTTATTTAATCTGACAGTCTGAATTGGAAAGTACAGATATATTGAGGAAATCCCTAAATTGCTTAAAGTAAGGTTAACAGAACACACATGTAAAAGATGGGGGGTTGTGATAACTGCACATTGAAGGGCTGCATTAATCACTGCAACGTACTTTTATGAATATTAAATATAATATTTATTGCGCAATAAAAGTATATGAATTAAATAAATTTAAGTGAGATAAAAGATTTATTGCCTACAAAAAATTCTTAATCTTTACTTTTCTATGATGTAATACATTGAACAGCTGGTCAAACAATTAAATGTCGGTGCACATGTATTGTTGTTATTATGTTTCGCATTTCAATAGATATTTTTGCCCCCAAAATTATATTTTAAAATTTCAAAATGACAAATAAAAATATTCAAAGGCAAGTCAAACTAATAAACCCTTGAATATGTTAAGTGGGGGGGGGGGTTTAAAAGGGGTGATGTAGAGGTTCATCTCCAGGGTGAATACATTCCAGAAGACTTTTTTCTAAATAACTTTTATATGTGAAACGATCTTAAACAAAAAAGATAATTGATTGCATGATGCAGAAACATTAAGACATTTCTAAATGTGTTTTATTGTAGTATTAGTTTAAGTCACCCAAATTGTTACCAGATCGGCATTCCCAGCACGTGGTGACTCATCTCTGAACAAACGTTTTCCAGCTGAGACCTCTCTTCTTTTACTAGTCTCACTTTGATAGTTCAAATAAGCAATTTGTATAAGATAAAACACATACGTGAGATTCTAATGGCTAACAGACACAGTATACATGATCAGAATAGATAAATGGGGAAGATTTATCCATTAATGAAATTGCGCTCCAAGAGGAAAAGTGCTGGTGTTCAATTTTGAGGCTTCTGTTTTTCCTTTGAGTTATTCCAGTTATTCTATACTACAAGAAGGACAGGCAAAAAGTGTATGGGCTCTATTACATTCCTAACGCAAACGTTAATGCTCACATGCGTGAGCGTTAACGTTTGCTGCGGTATTTACCGCATATTACAATCCAAACACAAACAGGTTAAAAAACCCATTTGCGTTTGGTACCTTGCGCTCCTCTGCGTGAGGTCCATAGGCGTGCGCACAGGGTGTGCCTGGTGTGCCCAGGCACACCCTAATGTTGGGTGAAGGGTTCATCTTTGACCCCTAGATAGATATTTTGGATGTTCCTTATCTGTTGCATTATAAATTACATGAATAGTGCCTGTATCTCAGCATAAACATTGGTTATACCCATAAGTGTGCACAAGGGGTGTGCCCAAGAAGAAGAAGATGAAGAGGTCCTTTTTTACCTCATACATTGACATTTTAGATGTCCCTTATCTGGTTCATGATAAATATCATTAAAACTGACTGTAACTCTGGTTACAGGCTCGTTATTTTGAATGAAAATTTTTTTTTTTTTGCAAAATCTTCTAAAATTAATTTTTCAGTTAATAAATGTTCTATGGGTGCACGCCCTAATGTAATGGGCTGCGCACGCTGGTGGTGAGGTCTCTGCACTTTGCACTCCCTATGCTTAACATGGGGAGTGCAAAGTGTTAATCAGCACTGGTATTACAAAGTCCCAGCGCTGATTAATGCCTGGCTCTGGTTAGTAAAAAGTTAACCAGAGCCAGGACTTGGTGTTAACGGATTCCGCTTCTGCAGAATCCGTTAACACCAGGCTTAAAAAATAAAAAACAGATCACATACTCATCTCCTGTCCCGCGTGAGGACCGCAGCTCTCTCAGCCTCCTCCGGCCGGCGGGAGCTGGGAAAGATTGGGGGAAAAAGTCCCCAGTCTCTCCCTGCGTATCACTACGCTGACCGGCAGGGAGGAACTCAATGGAGTCCTATGGAGTGAGCGCAGCCGCGAGCATCCCAAAATCTTACGCTCGGAAACAATGCAGGCAGCATTTTTTGCTCCTACATTGTAATCCAGCGTTAAAACTCGGGCGCAAGGGGGAAAACTGCGGGTGCAGTTTTTCCTCCCTTGCGCCTGCGTTTTAACACGAAGAGTGTAATAGGGCCCTAAATGTTTTGTAAATACTGGTGCTCTTTTTGAATTAGTCATTTATAAAGACAAAAAGACTTCCATCCTCTATGACAGGAAGTCAACATTTTATAGAAGGGACATGAGTGAGTTGTAAACTATTTTTTCTTTTAATTATTCTCCAAAAACCAAAACACAACCATGCAAAATTTTAGTAGAAAATCGAAAGTCCTTTGAGTCCATTGGAGTTCAATAAGAAAAAGGGTCCATCTAGTGCCAACCAGCTTTGGGTGTAGGGCTAAGTAATGCCTCCTTTGGCCTTAAAGATTGACCAATTGACTATGGTGAAAATAACATTAAAATGAAGAAAATTTAGCTTGAAAGAAGAAACTTCAGATGAATGGTAAAGAAAGCAATAATAAATAGGAGATTCAGTAACATTAAACTAACTTCCTGTCTAAGGAGGGAAATCATGGAATTTTATTAGACCAAATGGGGCTCGTATTATGCGCATTTAAAGTTCAAGTTCAATTTGGTCAATTCATATGAGAACTGTGTATAAGAAAAAAGAAAGTGTCTTCAATAGTATCGAGAGGACTAGAATACTAGAATACTTGGAAGATGGAGAGTCTGATGCACCATCTCCAGGTTGAGGATATCAGTCCTCATATGTAGACTTCCACACATCCTGCTCTTCATCTGAGTAATCTGTAGAACTACTGGAAACAATCCGTGCCACATTCTGCCCTTTTCTAAACCTGTGCTTTGGCCACAGGTTGAAGACCTATTCTGTGTGCTGGGATGTGCTGGCTATTGGGGTTTATATACCTGAAATGTTAAGCATTTTTGAGCATCCAGGCTGATTTACCTTTTTTAGGAATTTACCATCTCCCTCTTTTGAAGCTACATTGAAATTAGGCAGTCCAAAAACAATCTGTAATAGGAAGATTAGGGGGAATCAAGTTTTGGCAAAGTCTAACTAATGATTTATCAATAATATTTGAAAGAGCCCACAATGCTGCTAAAACTGTTATTTGATATGATCTGTAACTCTGAAAATAAAAGTGAATTCCTTGGGTATACGTTATTCCCAAAATTTGGAAACATTGTTTCATCTGCTTTTGAGGAAATTTTATTTAGCTGAACTTTTTGTGTTATAATTATTGTAGGCAAACTATAAAACAAATGTTTTTCCCTCTCCAAAAGTACAGCATGGTCCCAGTAATTTTTTTTTTAAATTTGTTGTGTTCTACAGTTACAAGTGTTTATAAACCGCCAACAAGCTCCGTAGCGCTGTACAATTGGTGAGACATAACAAATATACATAAAAGCTAGACTCACAGAACAGTAGGAGAGAGGACCCTGCTTGAGATCCTAATATCTAGGAGGAAAGGGGTGACACACTAAGATCAGGGCAAATAGCAGAGTATGTGAAGGTGCATGTGGGGTGTGGGAAGATGGAGCAAGACAGTGGGAGATTATGGAGTGAGTCAAAAGCCTTTCTAAAGTAATGTGTTTTCAGAGATTTATTGAAAGACTGGAGAGATGGGGAGAGTCTAATATTGCAGGGGAGGGAGTTCCATTAAAAGGGGGCAGCTTGGGAGAAGTCCCTAAAGGAAAGAAGGAGTCAGTGCAGAGATTGACAAAGGGGCGAGGTACGAGAGGTGCGGGATGTGAGGTGGATGAGTCTGGCACAGGCGTTCCTAACAGACTGCAAAGGGAGAATCTGGGATCTCTTACGGCCAGAGAGAAGTAGGTTACAGTAGTCAAGGCATGAGATAATGAGAGCTTGGGTGAGCATCTTAGTAGAGTCCTGATTAAAAAGGCGGGGACGCATGTAATGTTTTTAGGTGGAAGTAGCAAAATTTGGTTAGTGACTGAATGTGAGGAGCGTATTAGAGATCAGTTGAAGAGGACAATGAGGAGATACGCCTGTGAGGTAGAAGTAATGGGGGCACCGTTCACCTTTCGCAGGGAAATGGGTGCTGGATTTCTATAATAAATGTAGAGAAAAGAAAACCTGTATTTTATGGAAAAAAAGTCTGTATCATCCCCTAAAACCATTATATGATTATGAAGCCAAGTTGCATAGTGTGTATTGTAAAGTTACTTAAATTGCATGATGGCAGAAATACTCAAAACTGACCTGGTCTCCAGTGGGGACAGAATTCAAAAGTTGCCTGTCACTAGAAAGGCTAACAGCATGGCTCCACATGTTCTATCCCTCCAACTCATGTTCAATAGATATATGTCTGGATACAGTCAGCAAATGTCTCTATTCCACCATTCATGCAAACAGATTATTTGGTTATTGTGTCTTAGAAGAAGCTTTCAATAAAATAATATAGGTAGTTACAATTACAAGTATTTTTATAATAACTTGTTCTTGCTACTAGGAAGCACTGATATATAGCAATCAGCTCTTATATGGGTTTGAAAACGTTCACTGTCTGAATAGTTTAATTGTTCCAGATTTATGTCTAATATTCTAGCGTTGCTATCTGTTACCCAATTCCTTGCTTTGTATGTATATTTGCTACAACATTGTCTTCTTAATTTGTAAGTAAATCCAAAATATGTACTCCAATCCAAAACAATTCCTTTTGCCACAAGATTTTCTATATATTCTGTGTGAGGTCCAGCCAGGCTAGTTGGGTGAGGGTGCGAGCCCAGGATGCAGTGATACAATGTAGGCACTACGTTTCAATAAAAAGGGGTTTATTTTGGTGTATTACAAATACAGAGTGAGAGGTAATAAAGGAAGAGGGCGGCATAAAATAAACAAAGGGAGAGCTGAGAATATACAGGAAGGGGTTAACCATATAATATACAGGTTCAGGGACAGAGAGGGAGTAAACTAAAGACAGAATGAACAGGACTGTAGCAGGGCTGACAATGGATACAAAAGGGGATCTGAGAGAGGACATGAGAGGGAAAGAGTTGACTTACAGTCAGAGAGACAACACAGGAACTGGACTAAGAGCAGGGTTCACTGATATTAGGTAGAAGTCTGGCAGTGGTGACTTTAGGAACAATATATAGGGGGGGCACATACGAATCCACAGTCAAAACTGGGGGGGCACTAATAATTTTCGCACCTAAATCATACCACTGAAAAAAACTAAATAAGCATATATAAATACGATTCCACAATCCCAGAGTAATGTGGTGCAATCATACCTTTTTGTTTTACTATAACCTGGTACAGAAATTCAATATTTTATTTGAAGCAATTCGGCGATTTTTGCCGACGTCCGATAACTGCTTCAACGACTCCAATTTTCGTAAATTACGGTGACCGTTCGCTAAATAGGGAATTCACCATATTGACAGTGGAATTGATTCCCCGAAATGTGACAAGAAGCAAAGGATCTAAATATGAATACACCCTTTAGTTTCAAGCTTCCATAAAAAATCCTAAAATACCAGAGCCAGGGAAATACAATAAAAATAATAAACAGTGTGGCATGTAGCCATTAACCCTAAAATGCCATTAAGGGAGAACATGAAATGAATAGACTGAGGCATGTAGCCTAACTATTAACCCCTAAAATACCATTAATCAAGGGAAAACATTAAATGAATTGACTGTGGGGCATGTAGCCTACCCATTAACTCCTAAAATGACAGTAATCAAGTGAAAACATGAAATGTATACACTGAGACATGTAGTCTACCCATTAATTCCTAAAATGCCATTAATAAATGAAAAAAAATGTATACTGTGAGGAATGAAGCCTGCCCATTAACCCTTAATATACAGCTAATTAAAGGCAAAAACGAAAGTAATACACAATGTAATATATAGTCTGACCATTAACCCTGTCACTTCTAAGCCATTTCCACCCTGTGAAAAAAATTGTTACGTTTTTATTTTATTATTTATGATTTTGTCTTTACACTGAATGTGGTCATGTTGGGTATCATTCGAAAAGGCCAGACTCTGCTCTTTCCAATGACACCTCAATCGACCACGTGCGATGCATGGGTGCAAGAAACCTCAGTCTGAATCTGTGGGTTAGCTGGATGCTGAATTCTGGTGGGGGGGGGCACATGGGAGGGCAAGGAATAATCCAGGGGAAGAATTGCCCCCCTGCCCCCCTAGAGATGCCTATGAAGTCTGGTATACAGGGAGTCAGGCAACTGGATAAGGAATAGGCAGATGGAGAGAGTCTGTAATACAGGATGGAGTTCTTGGATGAAGTGGGGGATCACAGATGAAGCGGGGTTCCAGATGAAGCAGTTAGGGAATCTTGCGAGGTAACAAAGGGGTGATCCAGAAGAGTTGTCAAATGAGGTTCACATGTCCAGAGATATATAAGGCGGCAATCTGGTAAGCGAGCAAGGGGTCTGGTACACGGTTAAGCTGAATGCTGGTTGGAATAGGACAGGCTCCTGGCTGTACAAGCTCCACTCTGGAGTGTAAACTGATGCTGAAGCATCATGGCAGGTGTGCGGCTTCCTAAAGTAGGAACATTAAGGCTGAATGATTAGGTGCACCTAAGCGTTCTCACAGAGCTGGCTGAGTCAGTTTAACCTGGGAAGCACCTTTCCTGTACTGCCCAACGAGATTCAAGAGTGTGGCAGCACCGGTTTTGCCTTTGCGGTGCCGTCGCTAGCGATGACCATGACATTCTGTTATTTTCTATCTTGTACAATATTTGCATTTTATTCTATTCCGGTTATTGAACGTATTCAAACACCTCTATTTCACGCTATCTGAAGAATCTTTTCATATGTAGGGAATTATACACTAAGAAGGTGTAAGTTAATAGAAGGTAATATCAAACTACACAGAGCTGACCGCGATTTAACAGGAATTTTGTGCCATTAATAACATTAGACATGAATTCAAAATGTATCAACATTGACATTAACAGATCTCCCGTACTCAATGTCAATGTTTTGATTGATCTTTAACCGAGATAAACACGGAATGCTACATTATGTACAATCTGAGATACAATTCGGTAAAGATTCCACAGTGTTACTAAAACAACAAAATTAAGAGATTTAATACAGGATTGGGGATTAGCGCAGGCAGAAAATCGTCCTGTGCCGAATTTATAAATCAGACATACATTTTAAACCTTACACAGGCAGTATCATTATCCGGAATATACATTTATTTTATAAATTGCAAAGATTTCATCATTTCATCGTGAAACTCTTGAAATATTCAGAAATGGAAGCAAATTGTACAAAAAAGTAAATATTTAACAGATTTAAATAATAACTTAGGCTAAACTGGTTATAATTAATTTAATAAAAACATAAGAGGAGATAGGATTTCATTGGTAAAATACGTTCAGGGTACGTAGCGGCTCAGATACAGTAGGGCCAGTAATATAAAGCAGCTAATGGATAACGGCTTGCTCCAAATTCTACCGTTACTGGCTCCCTATTACCAGCTCATATGGAACACAGATAATAGTTTATTGTGTTTATTTCACAACTGTTTTCAATTGTAGGACAACTGCTACAGTGCACGCGAAGAAAGAAGGGTTATATTTTAACAGGCGCACTGAGGGGTCTATTCACAAAGCACCAAAACTGAATGCAATTTTGGCGCTTTGCATTTCGGCTCACTTTGGCGATTCCATTTCACCAATAATACAGTGCATTCACTATTCCTTGATTGGTCACCGTATTTTGCAGGAAATTAAAGTCGATAAAACAGTAGTTGGATGCTGGAGAAAAGTGACACATTGCACCAAAGTGCTGAATTCCACCAAAGTAAAAAAATAAAAAAAAATGAAGTCTTCCATTCTCCTAACAGGAGCTTAAAACAATAAAAATATACAGGGTTAGTCAAAGAGAATCGAAAAGTCACCACATGTTCGGTGACTTTTCGTTCTCCTCAATTCGGTTCGATTTGGCGATTCCATTTTCGGCAACCCTGCGGTGTATTTAGCAAGCACCGCAGGGTCCCTGAATTGCAGGGAAAAGTCACCGCAAACCCACTGAAAACTCACCGCAAAACCCGGCGAAAAACCCACAAAAACATCTAGATTAACCCCACCGAACACGCCGGAGAAACCCGAACAGGAGCCGATCACAGCGCAGGGCAGCCGCCGGAAAAAGCCGACACCGCAGACAAAAAAGCCGACATGGAGTGAGAAAAAAAAAAACAGTTTGATTGAATGTTTGAAAAGTGAAACGCTGTTTGCAAAGAAACTGCTGAGTGAAAATGTCTGAAATTTACATATGAGGTCCAAGGAATGATAATAAAAAGGGCTGTTACAGAAGAAAGAAGTAAAGTTGGAAAAAAAAATCCCAGAAAATGCTTAAAAGATCCTAAAAAATCTATAAATAAAGAGACTTTTTACTGCAGAATATTAGAATAAATGGTTTATTAGATATTGGATTAAAAAGGGAATATTTTTAACATTGAAGCCTATGGGATTCGCCTGAATAAACCTGTCGAATGGCAGGACAATTCAGCAATTTTTCACTGCTGGTTTTGCTCTCTGAATAGCCGAAGCATTACTTCTCTATGGGAATTTCACTGCCCTCGAACAGGCACCGAACAGGCACTGTATGTGCAGGCAATTCGTCAACATTTGGCGAACTGCCTGCTCTCTGGATAGCCGAATGGCCAGGAAAGGTAACAAAACCCTGAATTTCACTGTTCGGTTACCTTTTGGCAGCCATTCAGAGTTCTTTGAATAACCCTGATACTAAAATGTGTCTAAATAACAAAAAAGGTCCTTTAAAAATATAGAAAACAAAAATGTCATTTAACCCCTTTGCTGTGGGTGACGTGTGGGGAATGTCCTCATTGACTCCCACTATATGTACCGGCTGGGTGGAGTAGAGGTAACATCACTGCTCTGTGTGGAGAGAGCCTGTGGAGTCATGGGCTTGAGCCCGACGAGCACCCCTCCAGTAAGTGTCCTTGGCAAGACACCTAACGGTACATACTCACCACCCAGGACATACTTGAAAACAAGAGAAATCTTAATGTATACTTCCTGGTAAAATACTTTCTCAAAAAAAAAAAAAATATGTGGAAGACATTCCCCAAAACATCATCCACTAGAGGGAGCCCTGGTAGAGATACTCACCTCTCTCCAGCATCCCGCAGCGTTCTGACTTCAGGGAAGTCAGATGCCACTTATATAGGCCTCCAGGTGACAATGACATCATCGCACCATGCGTAATGATGTCATTTTCAGACAAACCCCGGGAGATCACCTGGAAGGAGGGGATCCATTCGGATCCCTCTCCCTTCTGATTGGGAGGTCCTAGCAGAGCATGACCTTTCGAATGATACTTTTAACATGGTCATGTTTGGTAAGAAAAAAATCATTAAAATAAAAAAAGACATTTAAAAAAAAAATAAACGTGTTTTTTTTTTAAGTGTTTTTTTTATTAATGCAGCAATATTGTTCCCATTTTAATTATAATGTGAACAATGATGTTGCACTAATGATTTTTTTCAATGTGGTGCGTTTGCTAAAAATCACATAATTCCAAAAAAACACGTAATAACAAGCGCACCCGATAGAAAACAAACGCAAAAGGCTTGTATGATAAAATGTGAAAAGAAAACACTTTACACGCTGTAGATGATTAAAAATTCTAATTTTATTGCATTTTTTGTTATAATATTCAGGTAGGACATGAAGTATAATAATGATATCTTATGAATCTGTCGAGTCCGCAAAAAAAAGGATATATAATATGTCTGGGTCGTATAATAAAATGTGACTTCAAATCGCGTTTAAACATGATGAGCGAAAGTGGTAAAATGAGCTCCTCACACATTGGTGAAATGGCTCAGCAGTGAAAGGGTTAACCCCATGAGCGCGAAGGACTTACGTGATACGTCCTCACATTCAAGTCTCCTCCCCCCCGCCCGATACTCCCTTCTCCGTCTGGGGTCCCACGCAGATCTGACTTCCTTGAAGTCAGATCTGCATATTCATACCCCACCCGTGCACTGACATCATCAGTGCCACTATAGCTGACTTCACCTAAGGGAGGATTACTAAAATGCCCAGGTCCCTGTGGCACTGATGTGGGTAAAAGGGAGTAGGGATGAGCTGTTCAGTTCGATCAGTTCGGAGTTCGACTCGAACATTGGCAGTTCGAAAGTTCGCAAACTTCGAACTTTTTGGCATGTTCGGTTCGAGTTCTAAAAAATGCTTAAAAAAATACTAAAAAATCTAGAAATAAAGAGACTCTTTACTGCAGAATATTAAATCAACGGTTTATTAGATAATGAATTAAAAAAATACCTAATGTCGTCTAATATAGGTGCAAAGATTCTCACCTCTAAATGACCTGTGCTCTCAAACGGCGTAAACAACAGGTGTTTAATTAGTGTTTGGAAATAACATGTGCTTCTAATTAGCAATTAGAATTTGATACATTGCTTGCAGACTGGTTGTGGCCTGCACATGTGTTCTTGGAGGTGAAATACAGCAGATTGCGTCCACTGTGTCATTCTCTGAAGTTTTGCCTGTGCATAACATTCAGGATAGGCAGATGCGCAATAGGGAATTTAATTTGTGGCTTCGGGAATGGTGTCGAGAGCAAGGATTTGGCTTTGTGTCCCATGATAGCTCTAATTGGAGCAGAAAGGAACTGTATAAAAAAGATGGTTTGCATCTTACTCATAGGGGAACGTATGTTCTCAGTGAGAAGTTCAAAGGTTTCGCAAAGAAATATTTAAACTAGGAGGGGGGGACAAAAGGGTAAAAAACAATCTGCCTGATTGTCCCCCAAAACTAAATCGGAGGGTGCAAGCAACATGCGGGGAAAAAAATGACAAGCTCAGAGTCGTGTCTATAAATGCTCGCAGTTTAGTCAATAAAATCAATGAACTGGAGGCAATGATGGCAGCTGAAAAAGTAGATTTAGTTGCGGTTACTGAGACATGGTTCAGTGAGAAAAATAACTGGGACATAACAATACCGGGGTACTCTTTATATAGAAAAGACAGAGAAGGTAGGAAAGGAGGAGGAGTGGCCCTGTATGTGAAAAACAACATAAAAACGAACCAAATAAAAGTGAGCGAGGTGAACATAGAGTCAGTTTGGGTTACGCTAACATTTGGCAATCATACAGTAGCTCGTGTAGGTGTGATCTATAGACCCCCTGGACAAGTAGAAGAGCTAGATAATCTGCTGCTTGAGGAAATAGCCAAAATGGCAATGAAGGGGGAAGTTATTATCATGGGGGACTTTAATCTTCCTGATGTGAACTGGAAAACCAAAACAGCTGGGTGCACCAGGAGTACAAATATTCTAAACTCCCTACTGGGATTATCTCTAACACAAGTAGTTGAGGAGCCGACCCGTAAAGAGGCCATATTGGATTTAATACTCACAAATGGAGGTTTGGTATCGGACGTTGTTGTAGGTGAAAATTTGGGATCTAGTGATCACCAGTCAGTATGCTTTAATATAAGAACAGGGATGGAGCCGCACCACACAAAAACAAAAGTTTTAGGCTTTAAAAAAAAGGATTTTTCTAAAATGAGATTTTGTGTGAAGGAGTCATTATCAGACTGGAGGAGTTTAAAGGGAGTCCAGGAGAAATGGGATTATTTAAAGGAAGCATTATTGAAGGCCACAGGCAATTGCATTCGACTTGTTAGCAAAAACAAAAATGGGAAGAAACCACTGTGGTACTCTGCAGAAGTGGCCAAAATAATGAACAAAAAGACAGCATTCAATAATTATAAAACAACTCAGAGTGAAGAAGATAGGCAAACCTATAAGATTAGGCAGAAAGAGGCAAAGCAATTTATAAGGGCTTCCAAACCACACGCAGAAGAGAAAATAGCTCAGTCAGTAAAAAAGGGGGACAAAACATTTTTTAGATACATAAACGAGAAAAGAAAAGTAAAACAAGGATTAGTTAGATTAAAAACAAAGGAAGGAAGGTATGTAGAAGAGGATAAAAGTCTCGCTGACTGCCTCAATGAATATTTTTGTTCAGTCTTTGCAGAAGAAAAGGAAGGAAAGGGACCTCAGTTAGGAGGAAACACTAACGAGACAATTACATATCAGTTTACAGAGGAGGAGGTTCTACAGCAGCTGTCTAAAGTAAAGACAAATAAATCAATGGGGCCTGATGGGATCCACCCTAAATTATTAAAAGAGCTCAGTGATGTAATAGCAAAACCGTTAACAGATTTATTTAACCAATCCTTGCTAACGAGAGTCGTCCCAGAAGACTGGAAATTAGCAAATGTTGTGCCCATTCACAAGAAGGGTAGTAGGGAGGAATCGGGGAACTATAGGCCAGTTAGTCTTACGTCAGTAGTGGGGAAATTAATGGAAACCATGTTAAAGGAAAGGATTGTTGAACATCTAAAAACACATAGATTACAGGATCAGAAACAACATGGGTTTACCTCAGGGAGATCATGCCAAACTAATCTTATTGATTTTTTTGATTGGGTAACAAAAATAATAGACACAGGTGGTGCAGTAGACATTGCTTATTTCGATTTCAGTAAGGCTTTTGATACTGTTCCGCATAGAAGGCTTATCAATAAATTGCAATTTTTGAGCTTGGATTCCAATATTGTTGTATGGATTAGGCAGTGGCTGAGTGACAGGCAACAGAGGGTTGTGGTAAATGGAGTTTATTCGGCGCAAGGTCTTGTTACCAGTGGGGTACCTCAGGGGTCAGTACTTGGACCCATTCTATTTAATATTTTTATTAGTGATATTGCAGAAGGTATTAATGGAAAAGTATGTCTTTTTGCTGATGACACAAAGATTTGCAACAGGGTTGACGTTCCTGGAGGGATCAGCCAAATGACAAATGATTTAGGTAAACTAAAAAAATGGTCGGAGCTGTGGCAATTGAGTTTTAATGTGGATAAGTGCAAGATAATGCACCTGGGACGTAAAAACCCAAGGGCTGAATATAGATTATTTGATACAGTCCTAACCTCAACATCTGAGGAAAGGGATTTAGGGGTTATTATTTCAGAGGATCTAAGGGTAAGTAGTCAATGTAATAGAGCAGCAGGAAATGCTAGCAGAATGCTTGGTTGTGTAGGGAGAGGTATTAGCAGTAGGAAAAGGGAAGTGCTCATGCCACTGTACAGTGCACTGGTGAGACCTCACTTGGAGTACTGTGTGCAGTACTGGAGACCGTATCTCCAGAAGGATATAGACATCTTAGAGAGAGTTCAGAGAAGGGCTGCTAAAATGGTGTACGGCTTGAAGGAGAAAAGTTACCAGGAAAGGCTTAATGATCTTAACATGTACAGCTTGGAAAAAAGATGAGACAGAGGAGATATGATAGAAACATTTAAATACGTAAAGGGAATCCACAAGGTAGAGGAAGGGAGTATTTTTAAAAGGAAACAAAGTAGCAAAACAAGAGGACATAGTCTTAGATTAGAGGGGCAAAGGTTTAAAAGTAACATCAGAAAGCATTATTTTACTGAGAGGGTGGTGGATACATGGAACTGTCTTCCAGTTGAAGTGGTAGAGGCCAAAACAGTAATTGAATTTAAGCAAGCATGGGATAGGCATAAGGCTATCCTAAACAAAAGATAAATCCAGGTAAAGTATCCATGTAATTGGGCAGACTAGATGGGCCGAAAGGTTCTTATCTGCCGACATTTTTCTATGTTTCTATGTTTCTATGTTTCTATGTATGAACAAACACTGTTTGTTTTGAATTCTAAGAAGTGTTCATTTCTACTATATGATTTTCTCTGATATGCTGTTTAACCCCTTAAGGACCAGGGCTCTGTAAAGCCAATCATTAATGATGTAGATGTTACGTCATTTGTGATCAAGGGCTTAATAAAATATTTATCACACTCCTTAGATTTAAACGTAATATTCCAGTATTTGTATGTCATGTACCTCTCCCGAAGGGCCTATGTGAGCATACAATTATTATTGTGTTAGAAATGTCTATCATAAAGTGTACAAGCTGAGTCCCTAGAGTCTCTGACTATCCGATGTCATATATACCTTGCTTTATACATATAAAGTCCCGTTCACACTGTGCGATTTGAAAGTCGTGTGATTTTAAGCGCGATTTTCATATTCGCGACATAGTGCGATAATGTCGCACGATATCAGGCGACGTTGCGGTTTTGTGCGATTTTTACAAAGCACCACCAATGCAAATCACAAAATCGAAGATAGCAAATCTCAAAAAAAGGGTCATGTACCAGCGACATGCTACCGAGACGCGCGACATGTGACGTTGCGTGGCAAGATGTGAACAGCTCCATTGAAATGCATTGGAGAAGCTACACAGTGCGACGTCGCTCGGATTTTGCTGTGACGTCGTGGCAAAATCCACGCGATAAATCGGACAGTGTGAACAGGGCCTAATACATTCCCTCATCTAACCGGATAGTAGCCAGTCCCTGTGCATTTTAACCCCTTAAGGGTTGCTAGTGTCACGGTTCCCGGATCCCACCACGCAGTACTTAACCCCCAACACTCCACAAAACCCAGAAGCTACCAACAGTGTAGCTGTGAATGATCCCTATCTGTCTGGTCCTTAGAATTGGCCAGGTAAACTAGCTAGACAGAAAAGGGTTAACAATACGGAGAGGAGTCAGCTGAGCCAGAATCAGGAGTACAGAGTTCAGAATGGTCAAATGGAATAGCCGGGTCGGTATCAGAGCGGTAGCGTAGTACAAGTAAATAGTCTAGGGCAACAGAAGGCAGAATGGTCAGAACACAAGCAGAGGTCAATAACAGGTTAAATCAATATAGCAGTCAGGTACAAGGAGCTCAGGTATGGATAACCACGATCTGGCAACTTCTGAAACTATACTGAGGGTTTTTAAAGACCTTCACCAGACCACGCCCCCCACTCAAGCCACACCTCATGCAATCACCTCCCTGCCTGTCTCCATTTAAACCAGGCAGTGGTCAGCGAGCAGCATCAGACTTGCTGTCCTCAAGCACACAGGTAGGGCTGGAAGCCCCAACGTTACAGTACCCCCTCTCCACGGGAGGCCACCGGACGACCAACAGGAAGAGCGGCAATACGACCACCAGGGCGATCGGGGTGCGAGGCATGGAACGCCCTGACCAACCTAGAGGCAGACATGTCGGAAGCTGGAATCCAGGACCGGTCTTCCGGGCCATAGCCCACTCAATCGACCAAGTACTGCAGAACACCCCTGCACAGCCTAGAATCCAAAACCCTCCTAACCTCATACTCCGATTCACCATCAACCTGAACAGGTGGAGGAGGAGGAACGACCCGCGTGTACCTGTTACACAACAAAGGTTTCAGTAGGGAGGTGTGAAAGACGTTGTGCAAGCGAAGATGTTTAGGAAGGGCAAGAGCATAAGCCACAGGGTTAACGCGGCGAATGATCTTATATGGACCAATAAACCGAGGGGCCATTTTCATAGAAGGCACCCGTAACTTCACGTTCCTAGTAGACAACCAAACTCTATCCCCCACGTTATAGGAGGGAGCTTGTAACTTATGCCTGTCAGCCTTGCGTTTCTGGACAGCAACATTGCGCTCCATATTTACGCGAATCTGTCTCCAAATCTCTTGTAGTTGAGTGAGATGGTCATCGAGAGCCGGGATTGCCTGTTCATTAAACTGAAGCGGTAGAGCCGGAGGGAAAAAACCATAGATAGCAGAAAAAGGAGAGTGGCCAGTGGTCTCATTAACAGCGTTATTACGTGCATACTCAGCCCAGGGCAACAACTCCGACCAATTGTCTTGTTGTTGTGTGGTAAAGCAACGTATGTACTGCTCGAGACCCTGATTTGCCCTCTCTGCTGCCCCATTGGTTTGTGGATGGTATGCTGAAGAGAAGGCCAGATCGTAATGTCATGGTTCCCGGATCCCACCACGCAGTACTTAACCCCCAACACTCCACAAAACCCAGAAGCTACCAACAGTGTAGCTGTGAATGATCCCTATCTGTCTGGTCCTTAGAATTGGCCAGGTAAACTAGCTAGACAGAAAAGGGTTAACAATACGGAGAGGAGTCAGCCGAGCCAGAATCAGGAGTACAGAGTTCAGAATGGTCAAATGGAATAGCCGGGTCGGTATCAGAGCGGTAGCGTAGTACAAGTAAATAGTCTAGGGCAACAGAAGGCAGAATGGTCAGAACACAAGCAGAGGTCAATAACAGGTTAAATCAATATAGCAGTCAGGTACAAGGAGCTCAGGTATGGATAACCACGATCTGGCAACTTCTGAAACTATACTGAGGGTTTTTAAAGACCTTCACCAGACCACGCCCCCCACTCAAGCCACACCTCATGCAATCACCTCCCTGCCTGTCTCCATTTAAACCAGGCAGTGGTCAGCGAGCAGCATCAGACTTGCTGTCCTCAAGCACACAGGTAGGGCTGGAAGCCCCCAACGTTACAGCTAGGTGTCTTGTGTGGGTCTCTGATGGCAATGTTTCTATAGATCCTACAAATCCGCCACTTCACGGGCAGGTTATGGGGACCTCCTAGGCACGATATTTGAAGGAATTTTTGTTTTTATTTTTAACCCTTATTTTATGAAAAACTGACTGTTCCTTTACAAACGTCTTTTTTAAAACCTTTTGTCCTTGTTTCCTGTCCCCAAGGGCACTACCAGGACCCCCATACACCTTTTATGGCAAATATCTTGCATATATGCCCTCTTGGAGGGCACCCTAAAAATCGAACTTTTGAGTCCCATTGACTTGCATTGAGTTCGGTTCGAGTTCAAACTCGAACTTTTGAAATTGTTCGAGTTCGAATGCGAACCGAACACAGGGGTGTTCAGCTCATCCCTAAAAGGGAGATGGTAAGTGAAACGAAACAGTGCAAGCTGATTTTCTTTAAGGTCTCCCTTTTAACAGTCCTATTCTAAGGTAGGCTCTTTATGAGTGCCTGGCCCCGCAAGGAAGTGGAGGTGCAGAATGATACTGCCAAAGGTATCAGCACCTGGAGTCCATACGACTCCACGGAGCCCAGCGCGTCCAAGCCGCAAGCTCTACTCGAGTTCACACTTCTTATAATGAAGCATTTTCTGTTCTCTGTTCTTATCTTCGGTTTTCTTTTCTTACTTTATCTCTTTCACTCTATGTAGTAAGAATGCATAATATATTCACATTTTAAAGCATTAGAAAGATGACGTACTATTTTGTTCAAATTATTAATCCCTTAGTGACCAGGCGGTTTTACGATTGTTTGTCCAACTGTGCCCACTGCTGTTTTTAGGTTTCTGCGCTGTTTGTGTTTAGGTCTAATTTTCCTCTTACTCGTTTATGCAACCCACACATATTATATACAGTTTTTCTGCCATTAAATGGACTTTCTATTATTTCCATCATATTGAATAATTTACTATTAAAAAAATTATGAAATATGATGAAAAAAATCCCCAAAATCTACAACCGCCAAAAAAGACCCAGGCTAAATAGTTTTGAAATTTTGTCCTGAGATTAGAAATACCCAATTTTTACATGTTTTTGCTTTTTTATCACCTTCACTGCTGAGCCATTTCACCGTTGTGCCCTGAGCTCATTTTGACCATTTTATGGTAATCCAAAGGACCCCCCTCCCCTTTCAGGTTCCTCCTGCAGACGCCGGGGGGCGCCTGAAAATGACATCATCGCGATGGCTTGGGGCCCATAAAAATGTCGGGCAGACTTCAGAAAAGTCATTCCGGCATGGGACCCCAGGCAGAGAGGTGAGTCGAGGGATGGAGGGGGGATAAAGGACCTTGACGTACATAGTACGTCCTTGGACCTTAAGGGGAATTTTCCCCAGGATGTTATATGTATGTCAGTGGTCCTTAAGGGGTTAATATATAATATTATTATCATTTATTATACTTTATTTATAAAGCGCCGGCATATTCCCATATGTGGTTCATTTAGAGTGTAATCTCTGGAACAAACCCCTGTTGCACACATATTCACATTACGTGCCAAAAATAGAATAATGTTTCTGCACTATTTTCATACTTGAAATTTAATATATAAGAGAATTTGTACTTGATATTTAGTGTGAGAACAGAGTTTTGTTTTTTTTTAGTAAAATTAAACACGTTTTGTGCGTAGGAGTGAATAGAATGTACTGAAACTGAAGAACTTGCTGGCAAATAAAGAATTCTTCAACCATTTCATCTGTAGATTAGTCGCTGTCGGAGACTAATACCCGTACAGTATCAAGGCTGTTGGCAAAGTAAGAGCGTTGAGAAGTAATGGGCCTGTCCGACATCTTGCTCTCAAATTGACTGCCAGGGAATTAAGTCTCAATTCATCACAGGATCTGTTTAACATTAATTCAATGAGATGGCCTGTCTTTCCTTTGTCACTGGTATTGAATGCTTTTTATCCGGTGTCAGCAGCAAATCACTCAACGGTAGAACAAATGGCACCTGATTGGCTATGTGCAGCGCTAATCTACTTTATTGAATTGTACCTTGGGTTTCACAGTCAGCAGGGAAGCTATACAAAAAGAACAGCATTACGCCTATCATTATTACTATGACCTGCTGAGCGTAAATCAGCAAGTGGTTTGGGTGAGCAAGTGAGCTCTTTGGCAAATAAAACTTATGGTACAGTTTCCATTGCCAGGTTTCATGTTAAGCGTTGTATTTCCAGTGCCAAAGCACAGTTTTAGGCACTCACACTGTAACATTATTAATATCGATGGCTATGTTGCAAAAAGCAAAGAAAAATGGCAATCATAATAAATTTAATAAATAAATTTAAATAAAAAAAGATAAATAGTTTTTTAATTTAGGGCAAAACATTAACATATTGTATGTAAACATTTAACAGGGTACCAGGTTTGGTTGTCAGAGCAACCAAGAGAGGTCACACGATATAAACAAGCAGGTTGCGGTGGAAATTAGATGGTTTATTAAAAGGAAGGTGATACAGAGCAGGCAGGTGCAGGATACAAGGGCAGATGGAGTGACAGGAACTCATCCTGGAGAGTACAGGAAACACGGAAATGTTGAGGCTTTGGTGGCAGGCAGGGTCGGATTAAGATAGGGGCTATTGGAGCTCCAGCTCCAGGCCCATGCCCCATAATAGGCCTAGAGAAAGGATAACTATCAGGGTTATTCAGAGAGCGGTGAAAATCAGGAGAATGACTGGAGACTGAAAATTCTAGGTCAAAATAGGCGTTTTGGAAAGTGAGATAAATGGGAGAATTTTTCTGGTTTGGCTATTTTGATCTAGAATTTTCCATTCTCCAGTCATTCTCCAGCTTTTTACCGCTCTCTGAATAACCCTGTATATCTGCACTGATTGTCATTTGGACCCCTGTATCTCTGGAATAGGGTTATGTGAGGTATTATTGCAAAGGTAAATAAAAAAAAAAATATTTTTTCTTTCAGTTCCATTTTCTTCTTCAGTTATAAAGTGAACAATGGTACTGCAGTAATTCACCCTCTCATTTCCTATGACGTCCAACAAGTGTGGATGTGATGGCACAATCCGTTACTATACATTGTTCCATCAAAAACCTAAACCGTTGCACTGTACCGAGGAGCAATGGGGGGGTTCTTTGGAACTCTGCATCTCTAATCTTTACACTGCAAAAGGTCAAGTGAGGTCAGAGTCTGGCTTTTGCAATGATACCAAATATGACCATATAAAATCTAAAGGAAGAAAAAAAACCAATAAAAAGGTTATTTATTTAAGGAATGGCATTGTCCATTTTTCACTTAAAAAATGAGCAATGCCACTGCTGTTATTCACCTTCTCATTTCCCATTCCGCGAGCAAGGTCAGTGTTTTATATATAGTCATATCAGTCATAAAAGACAATGTGGCAAAATACATGCAAAAAATTACGTTCTTCTTCAGTTTTAGTTAAAATTGCATATTTTCTCAGAAAAATGCAGTAACTGGTTCCCATTTCTAATCTTTTTTTAACAAGAGTGACCCATAGAATATGCAGTGTGTCCAAAAAGTCTCTTTACAATTTCAAAAATTTATTACAAAGCCAAATGAAAAGACAGATAAGTGAAAATTATTACAAAATATGAGACGTACTGTATATATTTAAAGGTTTTTGCCTCATTTAATACACCTCTATATGGGCATCATTAGTTGCACGAAGCACATCAAGACGGTATTCGATTTCTTGCCATGTTCGCTGTAGCATACCCTCATCAATGGCAGCAATGGCATCAGTGATCCTCTGCTTTAGATTAGTGATGTTCCGTACCTTTGTTTGATACACAATATCTTTAACATAACACCATAGAAAGAAGTCGAGGGGAGTGATATCTGGTGAACGAGGTGGCCAGGGAATTGGGCCATCCCTTCCAATCCACCAGTCTGGAAATGTTTCATTTAGGAACCCACGAACATGCAGTCCCCAAAGTGGTGGGGCACCATCTTGCTGGAAATTGATGGTTGGTTGAAGGTCATGTAGTTGTGGTATCACGTATTTAATCAAAAGGTCAAGTAACATTTGCAGTAATTGATGTCTCACCAAAGAAAAACGGACCAATGATTCGATTGCACATGATCCCACGCCACACATACATCTAAAGCGGAGGATCACTGATGCCATTGCCACCATTGATGAGGGTGTGCTACAGAAAACATGGCAAGAATTCGAGGAAGACTGGTGGATTTTCATTTATACCCTCCCCAGAAAAATTCCACTTAGGGATTGAAGCCAGAAACATGGAATGGGACAGCGGCAAGGATGACCTGGCTGGAGATACATGAAAATATTCATACACACAGAAAAAAACAGCGTCATGCCTAATCCCTTCCAGGGCGGCGGCAACTTTCAGATGTAAAACCCACCAGTCTTCCTCATGACTGAGAAGCAACATGAGCATATGTGACTTGCTTAGAAAGCAGCTTTTGGTTCCATTAGGTAGGACTCACCTAACCAGAGATGCCTTGATGCGGCATGTGAGCTTACACTTTAATGGCCATTCAAGTAAACCAAAACCACTAATTGTGTTTTGTTTCACATGGAGTTATAGGGAAAAGTGCAGGTGATACTTTTTTTGTTATGTTTTATACATGTTACTGGGCTGGATACATCTGGTACTTGCAGCCACCCTGGTTGGGCTTAGGCACAACACAGTTTTTTCTAGGTGTTTCCACCATAGTTGCTACCCGACGTAAAGTGCATTTGTTTTACTTCTATTTGAGGCGAAGTTGCCCCAGCGCTGTTCCCTCCTGTTCTTTTCATTACAGTTTGTTTGGGAGATCTAAGGACATCACCACCTCACCTCTGAAGTATCTCAAACAACGGTGGAGTATAGCTGCAGTTTACGCCAGTGTTTCTCAACTCTGGTCCTCAAGCGCCCACTAAAAGGCCAGGTTTGCCAGATATCAGAAGCACAGCCCAGGTGATATGATTTGCTGCTCAGTGATTGCAGGATTCAGTCTGCGTTTCCCCAAGGTGATCCTTAAATCCTGGCCTGTTAGGGGGACTTGAGGACCAGAGTTGAGAAAAACTGGTTTACGCAACCTATGTAAGAACAACACTAAAAGCTTTGTTAGCCACACTTTGGGAAAACACATCGCTTGCCGCTGTTGATATTTTCACTCTCGGCATTGCCGTTGTTCACCATAGTTGTAACAAAGGAAACAACATTGCTTAGTGAATAACCCCTTATGTTGTAAGTCATTAAGGTATCCAGTTCTAATATGTGAAAAATCTAGATTAGAAACCACCAACATTGAGGCACTGGTGGCCTTCACAAAGTATGGCCATATAGTGCACTGAAATCTCTCAAAATATAAATTTTCCGATAGATTGTGTTTAAATAAAAGTAATACCCACACACTTATCACATGCGTTTGTTGATATGTGAGTTTATATATTGACAAATAGACAGTGAGGTATTTACAATGACAATGTACAACATTACAAAGATTTTTACAGGTGCTTCATGTGTGTTACCGATCCCAAAAAATTAAATATGTGCAAATAAAGTGTAATTTTTAAATAAATAGGAATTTCTGTAGAAACCGACATTTTATCTTGAAGATCAACAACATTTTCTACACTTGTGTTGTAATATCAGAGATTACTGAACATGATTCCTGTTGTTCTCAGGTTATTCTGGACCAAGACTGATTGAAATGAATCTTTACATTAAAGCGTATTACGGTAGCAAATTCTTTGGTATCATCCTTACCATAACTGCTGCACCAAGCAAGATCCTTTGATTCAGAGGGAAAGTAAAAACTTGCACAATTATCTAGTGCAAGTCCCCATTAGCGATGGAAGGATTGATAATTCAGTTATGCTTCTTTGTTGCTTTGTGTAGTTTTGTTTCAGAGCAAAAAAAAAAAAAACATTCAATGCACGATTCAGGGAAACTGGAAACTTTAATTGGCCAGACAATTAGCATGAATAAACTGAGGCTGTAACTTAATTCACCTTTAAAAAAGCTATTCAGAATGTCCCAATTATCAGCAGTCTGCTGGAATATTCTATAGAACCTACTTACAGTCACCCTGTATAAGCACATATTTTGTTTTAGGGTGACCTATCCTGTTTATTTAAACTGGGATTGTTCTTTTGACCACTATTCAAGGTAGTATTATTTTATCACATTAGTACTTATTCAGGTTGTGGTGGAGGGCAAAAAATGAGATTAAAAGCCTCCACACTACAAATAATAAAGTTTGTTATTGCAGAGGCCATTTACACATCACAGCAATTCAAAGAACTAGATCACAGAGCTCATGTGCTACATTCCCCATATGCAGCACAGAACTCTGGGTAAGACATGCAAATGACGTTTGCAATTTCCCATTTTTTTTGCATCATGGATCTGCCATCCACCACAATTTAAATAAGTAATGATTTACCCTACGGGCCAAGCATCAAACTGCAACTGGTCATGCCTAGTTCCTGCTGAAGAGGGTCCAATAAACCCAAAACAGCGCTGTCCTAGGAGTGGCTTTGACCAGTTGCGTATATCTGATCTCTGCTAAATAAGCCGTCTAGTATGGTATGGCATGGCATGGCATTGATTGAAGGGTTCTGTGTGAAAGCAGACCCAGGATGCAAAAAAAAAGGGAAATTGCAGATGTCATTTGCATGTCTTACCCAGAGTTCTGTGCTGCATATGGGTAATGTAGCACATGAGCTCTGTGATGCAGTTCATTGAAATGCTGTGATGTGTAAATGGCCTCTGCAATAAAAAACTATTATTTATCAGAATATATATATATATATATATATATATACACATATACATATACACAAAAATCTATATACGCACACATAAATAAACACATGGTTCAAGTCAGGGAGGAATTATTCCCAATCCCATTGGTCCCACGGAGTTTAAAGTTTTTATTTAGATGTTTGATCTTATGTCTCCTTGTTAAATCACAGTAAATATATTTGTATTGTGCACTTTCCCTAAACTATAGCACTAATACATTAATATGGAACCTAATTGCTTAAATGAGGGATATCAATGGTAAAGTGGGGGGGGGTCAGAAATCATGGTAAAGTCCCACACTTATTTTTAAGGACATACTAATTTATATATATATATATATATATACATATATATATATATATATATATATATGAGGAGGGAACTTGGAAGACTTCTTTTCTCAGTACTTCGAAGATGTTATTGATTTATCAATGTTTCAGTCCTCTTGAAACATGCACACATATATAAAACCAATAATTAATATAGGATTGCTAGAAAAATAAATACAAATTAAAAAGTGAATACATAAATCTTTTATATAGGACTGTAATATGTCTAAACAAATGCAAATTAAATAGTTTAAATGAAATAATACATAATAATAAAAATGTTATGTACTTACGTACTTTTAAGTATGTACTTTGAAGTGCTTTTACCTGGCTGAATTTATTAAATCTTAATTTGAAAACCACCTATAGCATAAATTTGATGTTTAACATTGGCAATATGTTACTAATATACCAGTTCAAGCTCAAGCTAGAAGTAGGGAGCTAGGACTATGCGAGAAAGACCAGTGAGACAGCAGAGGAGCACATGAATAAGTTAAAATAAAAGGCTAATGGATTTAATAGGTAAGTATGAGAATAGGATGGTTAGAGGCGATTATATACAGCTGCTATTTTTGTAGATTTCAGTTCACCTGTCATTCGGCACTATCTACTGCATAAAGTGGTGGGGAATCTAAGGTGCGGTTAGGTGGGCTGAGGGCAGGTGAGGAGGGAAATGGATCCTCGGTAAGTAAAGGTTTTGTGATGTCTCAGACGTTAAAAATTATTTGGATCAGATAAAAAAATCAGAAAAAAGAAGAGTTGTGTAAATACTTTAAAGATTATTTTCCGTGAAGAATTTGAGTTTTTTGAATTATATATTTTGTTTCGTTGTTAGATGTGCAGTGTGTTTTTAAATCTTTACTGATTATGATATTTGCAGAGAAAAGCAGCAAATTCAGGTAAAATAGCCGGTACAGCAGTGAATTAATTTAGATGTTTTTGAAATACAGCACATGGTATCATAATGCTATTCAATATTGTTTTATTATTGTTTATTATTTAATATTTCTTGGTCAAATATACTAGGGATTTGCAATTTGTTTCGTTCTGAATTGAATTTTGTATGAAATTTACCATTTTTGTTCTTTCAGAAGCATTTCCGAAACGAAATATCGGTCGCCCGAAATTATGACATCCCGAATCAAAGTTTCAGCACAAACAAAATCATTTCGTTATGGCACCTAAACGGTATGCAAATGACACGAAATGCTGAAAATTTTGTAACGAAAAAAACTGAAAGGAAAACAAAGGAACCAAATGATCTGACATGAAAAAAAAACAACAAAATTATCTAAAACGTAAAAAAAACTGAACCAAAAGGTCTAAAACGAAAAAAAAAGAAAACAAAAATGGAACAGGTCAATTTTTAATTAATGCAGATGCTAGGCTTTTTTCCATCATAGCTTTCAATGTTAAAAAAAATCCCCGTTTAATAATTTTCAATTGCAACAAACAGCCATTTTTTAAATTTATTATTTTTTTTTGGCATTTGTCGGGATTTTTTAGGTGAAAGTTTAGGTTTCCTAACGTATTTTAAATGTAATATTAAGGTCTGTTTTTCTTTGCTGAATGCCTCCAGCTGAATTATTTTCTTAAAAAATAAAAAAAATGGCTGTTTGGTTTGCTGCCATTGAAAATTATAAATGGTTTAAGAAATATTTAATAAAAATGGTGATTTTTTTAACATTGAAAACTATGGTGGAAAATTCAAATTGATATCGACTATCGAATTGAATTTGATATCAACTATCGAATTGATATCAACTTTCGAATTGATCTTAACTTAAAATACAAGTAATAGTCAGCAAACGACTTTAACCACTTCAATGCTGAGGACGCGCTCAGCGCGTCCTCAGCATTCCGCTGGTATGCGGAGGACGCGCTGAGCGCGTCCTCCCATTGGGGTCAGCGTTCGGCCGGGTTCCGGCCGATCGCTGGCCCCCCCGGTGCGGGCTGACATCCTCGATGTCAGCCCGCATCGGGACCGCAGCCGCCGGAATTAGGTGTCATCGCGGCAGCGCGATGACACCTAATTCAGGCGCCCCACCCGCATGTGCGGAGGAGGCGCCTGAAAGGGAGGGGGGGAGGTCCTTCGGACCTCTCTCCCTCCCGATCGGCGGCTCTGCGGGGCTTAACCCAGGCATCATTTGGAAGGGCACAGCCTGCCCTTCCAAATGGTGCCTGGCATTAACCCCTGGGGAGCTGGATCGCGAATCGGCGCTGAAAAGCGCCGGTTCGCGATCCTTTCCCGGAGCTGGCCGACATCTTGGATGTCGGCCAAGCCTCCGGGAACTCCCCCTGAGGACTGGCGTCATCGTGCGTAGCACGATGACGCCAGTCCTGGACTTAACCCCTAACTGCCACCAACTGTGGAGATAGGGAGTTCCAATGAACTCCCTATCTCCCGATCCGTGGCAGTTAGGGGTTAATGTTTGGTATGGTTGGATCGGCCAGAGCATGGCCGTTCCAACGATACCAAACATGAAAGTGAAAAAGTTTGTAAAAAAAAAAGAAAAATAAAAATAAAAAACAATTTAAAAAAAATTATAAAATAAAAATAAACACTTTTTTTTTTTTTTTTTGGTTTGTTAATGCAGCAATATTGTTCCCATTTCTAATTTTTTTAACAAGCGCACCCCATACAAAATATAACCGCAATTGCTCGCATGTTAAAATGTGAAAAAAAAACACTTTACACATTGTAAATTATTGAAAATACATATTTTATTGCATTTTTTGTTATAATATACAGACATGACATAACGTATACATATAATAATGACATATTATGAATCTACCGAGTCTGACGGAAAGAACGATATATAATATGTCTGGGTCATATACTAAAATAAGCCTTCAAAACACGTTTAAACATGATGAGCAAAACCGGTAAAAATGACCTCAGCACAGGGGCGGGAAAAGCCTCAGCAGCGAAAGGGTTAAGAAATACATTTTTATTTAAGAAACAAAATATTTTATTTCACTGTTTAACCCTTTCGCTGCTGAGGCTTTTCCCGCCCCTGTGCTGAGGTCATTTTTACCGGTTTTGCTCATCATGTTTAAACGTGTTTTTAAGGCTTATTTTAGTATATGACACCGACATATTATATATCGTTCTTTCCGTCAGACTCGGTAGATTCATAATATGTCATTATTATATGTATACGTTATGTCATGTCTGTATATTATAACAAAAAATGCAATAAAATATGTATTTTCAATAATTTACAACGTGTAAAGTGTTTTTTTCCACATTTTAACATGCGAGCAATTGCGGTTATATTTTGTATGGGGTGCGCTTGTTAAAAAAATTAGAAATGGGGTCTCGTTACATTTTTTTTTGGGGAAAATGACACTATTTTTAACAAACGCACCGCATACAAAAATCGTTAGTGCAGCATCATTGTTCACATTATAATTGAAATGGGAACAATATTGCTGCATTAACAAACCCAAAAAAAAGAAAAAAAAGTGTTTATTTTTTATTTATTTTTTTTACAACATTTTTAACTTTCATGTTTGGTATCGTTGGAACGGCCGATCCAACGATATCAAAATTTAACCCCTAGCTGCCACGGATCGGGAGATAGGGAGTTCATTGGAACTCCCTATCTCCACAGTTGGTGGCAGTTAGGGGTTAACTGTAGGACTGGCTACGCACGATGACGCCAGTCCTCTGGGGGAGTTCCCGGAGGCTTGGCCGACATCCAAGATGTCGGCCAGCTCCCGGGAAGGATCGCGAATCGGCGCTTTTCAGCGCCGATTTGCGATCCAGCTCCCCAGGGGTTAATGCCAGGCATCATTTGGAAGGGCAGGCTGTGCCCTTCCAAATGATGCCTGGGTTAAGCCCCTGTGCGCCGCCGATCGGAGGAGGGAGAGAGGTCCGAAGGACCTCCCCCCCCTCCCTTTCAGGCGCCTCCTCCGCACATGCGGGGGGGGCGCCTGAATTAGGTGTCATCGCGCCCCCGCGATGACACCTAATAATGGCGGCTGCTGGTCCGGATGCCGGGCTGACATCCAGGATGTCAGCCCGCACCGGAGGGCCAGCGATCGGCCGAAACCCGGCCGAACGCTGACCCCAATGTGAGGACGCGCTCAGCGCGTCCTCAGCACACCAGCGGTAATGCTGAGGACGCGCTGAGCGCGTCCTTAGCATTGAAGTGGTTAATTTGAATCAAATACAAAATCTGTGACACAGCTTAATGTTTAACCCTAGATTTTCTTTTAAGAGCAAAATTTGATTAATTGGGGTTTCATTTAGTGATCCCAAATTCGAATTGATATCAACTATCGAATTGATATATTAACTATCGAATTGATAATTTGATCAGGGTTATCCAAAGATTTGAAAAGTCACCGCACGTTCGGTGACTTTTCGTTCTTTTCAATTCGGTTCGTGTTGCCGATCCCATTTCGGTGACCCTGCGGTGTATTCAGCAAACACCACAGGGTCCCCGAATTGCAGGGAAAAGCTGCCGCAAACCTGACGAAAATTCACCGCAAAACCCACCGAATGCACGCCAAAACCCCGCAAAAACATCTGGATTAACCAGTCGAAGATGCCGGAAAAACCCGAGCAGGAGCCGATCACTTCACAGCGAAGCCGCCGGAAAAAAGCCGAGACCGCTGACAGAGGGAGGTGAATAAATTAGCAAAACAGTTTGTATGAATGTGAAAGTGAAATACTGTTTGCAAAGAAACTACTGAGCGAAAATGTCTGAAATTTGCATATGAGGTCCAGGGAATGATAATAAAGAGGGCTGTTACAGAAAAAAATAAGTAAACTTAAAAAAAAAAAAAAATTAAGAAAAATGCTTAAAGTATCCTAAAAAAATCTATAAATAAAGAGACTCTTTACTGCAGAATTTTATAATGAACGGTTTATTAGATATTGGATTGAAACGGGAATATTTTTAACATTGAAGCCTATGGGATTCTCATGAATTAACTTGCCGAATTAAACCACCGAATGGCAGGGCATTAGGGGAACCTTTCACTGCTGGTTTGTGTTCTCTGAATAGCCGAAGCAGTGCATTTTCATGGGGATTTCACTGCCCTCGAACAGGCACCGAACAGGCACCGTATGTGCAGGCAATTCGCCAGGATTTGGCGAATTACCTGCTCTCTGGATAGCTGAATGGCCAGGAAAGGTAACCGAATGCTGATTTTCAGCATTCGGTTACCTTTCTCAAGCAATTCGGATCTCTTTGGATAACCCTGGATATATCAATTCGAATCGATATGAAATTTCGAATCAATCCAAAATGAAACTAAATTTGGAACAAAATTCTGAAAACGAAAAAAAACTAAACAAAACCCTTTTTTCAGCCGTGCACATCTCTAAAATTTACAGAACACATTACTTTAGAGAAGCCTATCGGCTCACTCCATAATCTGCCACTGTACATTTCATGCTCCATCTCCCTCACAGCCCCCATGCACCCCACTATTTCACATACTCTGCTCTTTACCCTCACCTAGTGTGTCATCCCTCTCCTCTTAGACTGTAAGCTCTTGAGCAGGGTCCTCTCTCCAACTGTTCTGTGTGTGTGTAACGTGTATGTATATTGGTTATGTCTCACAGATTGGACAGTGCTACAGACCTGGTTGACGCTTTATAAAAACTTGTAACTGTAGCATAGCAGGAATTCTAATAACTTTAGAACAACACATGCCCTCCATCCTTGGTGTGTCTGAATGATGGTCTTTTGGTATGCACCATTTATAAGTTTTTACTTTTTAATTTGATGTCAATTTGTATCCTGCTATTTTATTTATGAATTTAGGTTTTGGTGAATAACCAAAAGTAGAACAAAATGTGTATGTGTGGCCAAGACATCCCTGAATTCAGCCCATTCGCTGAAATCTTTTAAAATACTTTTTCATGGAAATTTCAGTTTAGCGATTCAATTAAAATTTGTCAGTAAACCAAATAAAAATAAAATACAACATATCAAACGCTGAAAGGTGTTAATAAATGGCTCTTTGGGCAGGGAACCAGAGACAATCGCTTTAGAAGCAAACTGAAACCCTGGATTTTAATATTAGTGTATGTTTAGCAATAAAAACATAACTCTAATCCTAAATGTATTTCTAAATATAAAAATAACCCTAACCGCATCCCTAAAAATAATCATAACCCTAACCCTAAAGACCACCTTAACCTTAAAAATACTGGCTCCAAGGGTTATGTTTGGGGACCGGACTATTTTTGGGGTTAGGGTTATTAGCAAGGATTGGTTAGAAACAATTTCAGGCAGCAGATATGTTTTTCTAGTTATTACTTACCCAGCTTTTTTTTTCTTCTAAAAGAGGGTTATATTTTTGAAGTCAGCTGTGGCCGCACCCCTTCGATTGAATTTACTGATGTTTTGGGGAAAAAATATACATTTTTTACCCACAAATCAGCCAACGGAATTAGATTTTAATTATTATCTGGCAATAAATTGACCAACAAGCTTGTCAGCGACAATAACAAAATGACAGAAAGCATACTGGTGTAGTCAAAGAAGGGCGAAACTCAGGGGAATGACTGGAGAAGTGTTCTCCATTCAAGCAGGGTTATTCAGAGAGAGGTGAAAACCAGGAGAATTGCCAGGAGAATGAACAATCTAGACCAAATAGCTGATTTGGAAAATTAGGTAAATGGGAGAATTTTTCTGGTTCGGCTATTTTGACCTAGAATTTTCACTTCTCCAGCCAGACTCCTCGTTTTCACCTCTCTCTGAATAACCCTGTAGGTCAAAATAGCCAAACCAGAAAAATTCTCCCATATATCTAACTTTCCAAATCAGCTATTTGGTCTAGATTGTTCTCTTCTCCTGCGTTTCACCTTTCTCTGAATAACACTGTAAGTGATCTACAAATTTTGTAGTTACTTGACATCCTAACTTACGAGTCTGTAAAGTTTAACACAAAATTCGTGATGAACCATACGTTACAACAACCTAATAAGTGATCAACGTGTTCTGTATATAAATAAAAAAATCATTTTGATTTATTTGATTTATCAACTTATAATAAAACATTTTAACTATATGGAATTTTTTTTTTTAAATTTAAAACACATTCTGTGTAATATGTTCTAGAATCAAAGCCAATCTACTTGTTCTGCCGTGCTGGCACAGTCATTGAGATCTTGATCTTCTGCCTTGAATTCTGAAATTCCCCTTTCCGATATGAAATACTGACACAGCCAAGGAAATGTGATTTCTGTAGAATAGAAATAAAAATAAATTGCCTGTCTTGCTATGCTAATCCACAGAATAATTCATAAAAATAGTATAACATAAACATTACATGCTCAGGTCCGCAGCTGGTAGCCATCCACATGTAAGGTTACGGCATGTACCCACTTCCTTTAATGGGAAATCCAGCTTTGAGTGAAGTATCTGTTCTGCATGCTAAAATTAATTGCAGACTTTCTCAGTGACAAACTACAGTGTAATGTGTTAGCTACTTCCAGTATTGTTTTTTATGACTTTATTATATCTGAGGAATGATGTATGAAGAAACATACATAAAAACAGAAGCATATAAACCATATAAAAGGCAGAGATGTAGACATAAAACAGGCATAAAAGTAAATATTGGAAGGAAACCCCGGAGGGCTTAGAACTCAATTGATCTTACAATCTAAGACTGACATATCATGTAACAATCTACACTACATTCTGACAAAGAGGAACAACCACCATGTGGGGAAAAAAAGTCCAATAAGCTAGAGGTCCCATCTGTTTCTGTTTTATATTTTTATACAACAGTTCAAACAACAAGGCCACATTAATCCGTGTGTCAAGAAAAAAAAAATCTATACAGCATTGGTAGAAGCGATTGTATGGGAAAGCCTTGATTATACATCTACAGTATTTAGTTCTAGTTAGAGCCTCAGTCTACAGCACACCTTGGCATTAAGATGACGTAAAATACCATAACGTATTCTCTATGCATCAGTATTCATAATAATACCATATATATCGCCAACATATTCTGCATCACTGTACAAGATAAATAAACATGGGAGTGATACATTATAACAGCAGACATTGCTTAACAACAAGAGCATTGCCATATGATTGGGTGACACTGTTCACAGGGGAACCTCAAAATAGGGATGCACCAATACCAGGAAGTTGCACAAGTACTTGTACTCATGCCAATGCCCCTGATACTTTTACTGATAACTAACAGCATTCTGCCAGGCCCCTCCGGCTGGCCGCCTTCCAGTGAGCGGCTGCCGACATCTGCAGAGTTTACGAGAGTGCAGCCCCAGCAGAGCCACGTTACAACCTTTACATGCTGGTGGCTGCTTGCTGGAGCGCAGCCAGCCGGGGGGGGGGCTGGCAGAATGCTACTAGTCCATTCTGCCAGCCGCACCAGGGCCATATTACAATCATCATGCCAAAACAGGGATGCTAAGGAGGAAAACCTGCACCTGCAGGTTTCTCTTTAGCGTCCCAGTTTTAACATGATATTATGGGGCAGGCGCTAATCCAGCAGCCTGCACCGTAATGCGGCGTTAAGCCTCGGGATTGCGAGCATCCCCTCCATGGAGTCCATAGCACTCCACTGAGGTATCCGCTGCCGGTCACATGACCTGCAGGATCTCACCTCACGAGATACAGCAGGTTGGCAGAGTGTTTCGCAGAGGGAGACTGGGGGACTTTTTTTCCCCAGTCTCGCTCTGCTCCCGGCGGCAAGAAGAAGCAGATCGAGTCGCCATTCTCGTCGTGGGATGAAATTTGAGTATTTGATTTTTACTGGGTTTTTAGCTGGTGCTGACAGATTCCGCACAAGTGGAATCACTTAGACCCAGGTCCTAGCTGTGGTTAACATTTCAGTTAACCGCAGCGGGATGGTAATTAGCATTAGGATTTAGTAGCATAGGAAGCACAAAGTACAGTAACCTCGTGCTGAAAAGCGCAAGCTCCGAATCGCAATTTTTTTTAACCAGTTGGCATTCGTAACGTAATATGGTTGGCCTGTGCTAGGGCAACCAAAGCTAACGTTACCACTCACACAGGTGAGCACTAACAGCGTTTTGAATGTAATATGGCCCCCAGTGTCAGTGTCTAAGGTCTGGGATAGAAAGATATATATATATATATATATATAATTCATACATGTGTCTGAGGTGTGATATGGGTATGTATGTACCTGAGATCTGGTGTGTGTGTATATATGTGTCTGAGGTCTAGGGTGTGTGTATATGTATCTGAGGTCTGGGGTGTATGTATACAGTATATATATATTCATTCTGGTGTCTGGGGTGTGTATGTGTTCAGGGTGTCTGTGTGGAAAGAGGTCACATGGCATTAAAAAAGGTATCAGTAATCTGTATCAGTGAGTACCTGAAAAAAGTATTGTTAAAAAATGGTAACGTTGCATCCCTACCTCAAATATATAAGGGATATTGATA
The DNA here is from genome assembly GCA_009667805.1 of Leptobrachium leishanense. Taxonomy (NCBI): domain Eukaryota; kingdom Metazoa; phylum Chordata; class Amphibia; order Anura; family Megophryidae; genus Leptobrachium; species Leptobrachium leishanense. The sequence continues at coordinate 91,784,677 of CM019066.1, forward strand.
TATATATATATATATATACTAGCTTTTGCCTGCAGCTTCTCTCGCATGGATTTTGGGATTTGTTACAATTGTTTTTAAAAGAAACATGAGGTTTTTGTCCAAACTGTACGAAATATAATTTACAGGTTGATGTCTTAAAGAAGTAAGTAATCTTTATTGCAGACATTAGTCAGGGCGTATTGGCTACAAAACAAAGATGTTTCATTCATATGTGTTCATGATTTGTTTTTGTGTTGTAAATACAGACAATGAGACAGACAAAAAAATATTTGTTTTTTGGCATCTGGAAAAACTATGAGTACTTTGTAAACTACATTAATGATTCTTCTTTCAGGTGCAAGGATCATCATGTGCCAATGTGAGCTATACTGTAGGTATATTGGTAAAAAATATTCACCCTACTTTTTAATCCCCCCTTAACTGGATTTTCTGAAAGCGGTAAAATTTCCATTTTTTTTATTTTTCAAGAAGAATCTAAATACCAATTTTAACGCCTGTAACATTTTTGGTTTTTGAAATACAGGTATACTGCTAAGATTTTCACCCTCCGTTTTCACACCCTCACTTGGATTTTTGGAAAATGATAAAACACATGTTTTTTTTTTTATTTTTCAAGACGAATGTAAATATCAATTTTCACACCTGTAACATCTTCGATTTTTGAGATATACAGGGTTATCCAAAGAGATCCGAATTGCTTGAGAAAGTTAAGTGCAGTGAAATCACCATGAAAATGCACTGCTTCGGCTATTCAGAGAACACAAACCAGCAGTGACAGGTTCCCCTAATGCCCTGCCATTCGGTGGTTTAATTCGGCAAGTTAATTCAGGAGAATCCCATAGGATTCAATGTTAAAAATATTCCCGTTTTAATTCAATATCTAATAAACCGTTCATTATAAAATTCTGCAGTAAAGAGTCTCTTTATTTATAGATTTTTTAGGATACTGTGATGGGGTGTATATAAGGTTCCCTGAGGAAAGGGTTAACTTGACAGGATTGATCAGCCCAGCAACACACACAATGGCTTTATTGTTGTGATTGCTGGGGCTTTAAAAGAGACACGCCTATACAGGCACAGGAGGTTCATTTTTGGTGGATCTCCCCTCAGACAGACACAGCTCCTAAAGGCCTGTGATTTGAGGACACAATCTTTTGTTTTGTTACATTGATTGCTGGATAGAAGAGAAAGGTTTTTTCTTCTTTTGTTTATTTGGTTGAACCAAGCAGCTGTGCCTGTATACACCTGTGCTACAAGGAATAAAGATTGCTTGATGAAACACTTTCCCTGCTGTGGTGTTCACGTGACCAGGTCCACTCCATTACATTATGGTGGCAGCGGTGGGATCGATATAAACCGTGGAGTGGAGATGTGCCTGATTCATATTGGCAGTTGGTAAGAGTACCTCATTTGTGACATTTCCTGGGTGTGCGCAAAGTACAGGCAATCTGCACTAGGATTGTGTTTCTGTTTCTTAGGAAAATGGATTCTGACAAGCTGTTAAAGTGGATGATGGAACAGCAACAGCAACAGCAGAGGCAGCAACAGGAGTTCCAGCTTCAGCTACTACAGCAGATGCAATCCATCCAGAAACAGCAACATGCCCAGCAGCAACAACTACAGACTGAGACGCAGCAGCAACAGCAGGAGTTCCAAGTGGCACTTATACAGCAGTTTCTGGAGTATACAAGGGAACAAGGTGCAACAGACGGTTCTTCTAAGGAGTCCTTCTCCCATGCCCTGACCAAGATGGGACCAGAGGATGATCCAGAAGCCTACCTGACTGCATTTGAGAGACTTGCAACCCTGGCCCAGTGGAAGAAAGGTACCTGGGTTATAAGACTGGCTCCCTTTTTAACTGGTGAAGCGCAGGCTGCTTATCAGTGTTTGGGGGAAGCCGAAGCAGGGGACTATGATATACTGAAATCTGCTATCCTGAATCGTCTTGGTCTTTCTGATGAATGTTATAGAAATAAGTTCAGGAATAAGACATTTGTTTTGGGCACTCCCCCTAGGGCTTTTGCTCAGCAGTTTAAAGATTTGGCATATAAATGGTTAAAGCCTGCTACTCGCCCAGTCTCTGAAATTATGGATTTATTAATCCTGGAACAATACATCAAACAGCTCCCAAAGGGTCTGTCCCAATGGGTTTCACGACACAAACGCAGTTCCTTGGATTATGCTGTCCAAATTTCAGAAGAGTTTCTGCAGGCAGAGGATACCCATGGGTATCAGGTTGCTCAAAAGCAAAGTAAAAGAGAAAAGTGGGAAACCTTAGGGAAGCAACCTTCTGTTTTAAATGCCCCTCTATCAGGGAGGGAGAAAGTCTCTAAGGAGAACTCAACTCTAGCAAGTCCCTGGTCTAAGACCAGTACAGAAAGGCCTTCTGGCAATAAAGTGAGGGCTTTAAGCAATGATCAGGTACAAGAAAGGCAGCTGGTATGCTTTAAGTGTGGAGAAAGTGGGCATATCGCAAAATTTTGTTCCTCTGTGGATTCTATGGAGTGTGACTATGTTGGCCAGTGTTATGCAGTTAACTCTGAAGTGAATGACCTGGAAGCTTTTGTAGTCCCAGCATGGGTGAATGGCATAGAAGTCAGGGCCCTTGTTGATTCAGGTTGTAGGAGAACTCTGGTACAACAGGATCTTGTCAACTTCAGCTTCTTGGACTCCCAAGAACCTGTACTTATAATGTGTATACATGGCGATGTAAAATCCTACCCCTCAGCAAAAATTAACCTTCAGATAGATGGATATGCATCCCAGGTTGTTACAGGGGTGGCTGAAAAGTTGCCATACCCAGTGGTGGTTGGGAAAGATTGGGAAAGATTGGGAAAGATGTGGAACTAAGAAAGGAAGAGGAATACAGTGCAGACATAGGAAGACTCTTCCCTTTTAAGGACCCAGACTTGTTTTCTACAAGAGCTAGGGTTCATAAATCAAAAACACAAAGGAAACTGGAGAAAAGAGAATGGGCAGACATACAGGACGTGGAACATAAATGCCCTGTTCAGCAGGTGATAGCTGGTGAAGACATGGGACAGCAAGCAGGGGACCCTGGGGACCCTATACCTGAGTTGGGGACAAGTCCTAGGGATGTGCGAAAGGCACAGAAAAATGACCCCACACTGAGTGGAGCATACGACAGTCTGGCTGTTGCAAACGGACATGTTTTGGATGCACTCAAGCATAGTCAGTTCCCCCATTTTATGCTAAGGGATGAATTGCTATACAGAGTTTGCAAACACCCTAATACAGGAGACCTATGTGAGCAGATATTGGTACCAAAAGGCTATAGGAGACAACTGTTACAGCTGTCTCATTCTATTCCCCTTGCAGGGCATTTGGGGAGAGAGAAGACTCTGGCCCGTTTATTGTACAGGTGTTTCTGGCCGGGTGTATATAAGGAGGTAGAAAATTTTTGTAAGTCCTGCCTGGAATGTCAGCTAGTGGCTCCAAAGGGACAAGTCAAAGCACCACTTATACCGATACCATTAGTGGAACTGCCATTTGAAAGGATTGGGGTTGATCTAGTTGGTCCTCTTGAGAAAACTGCAGCAGGTAACCATCATATCTTGGTAATAGTTGATTATGCAACCCGGTACCCAGAGGCGATACCTCTCCGGAATACCTCAGCCTCGACAATAGCCAATGAATTGATAAAGTTGTTCTCAAGAGTGGGTATTCCTAAAGAGATACTGACAGACCAGGGTACAAACTTCACTTCAAAGCTTATGAAGGAGGTTTGTGCTCTCCTAAACATAAAGTCCCTTAAAACGTCAGTTTACCACCCGCAAACGGATGGGTTGGTAGAGAGATTTAATGGCACGCTCAAAAAAATGTTGCGGAAATTCGTGGATGGGGAGAACAGAGACTGGGACAAATTGTTGCCATATCTGTTGTTTGCTATCCGTGAGGTTCCGCAGTCTTCAACTGGGTTTTCACCCTTTGAGTTGCTTTATGGGAGGAGACCTAGAGGCATACTTGACATAGTGAAGGAAGAGTGGGAGGCGCAGTCTAATTCAGACCAGAATATCCTACAGTACACTATGCAGTTGAGAGAGAGACTTAAAAGGGTCAGGCAATTTGCTGTTAGTAACTTAGAAACTGCCCAACAGGCGCAAGCTCTCAGCTATAACAGAAATGCAAAAGCCCGGGAGTTTAAGCCCGGAGATAGAGTGTTATTGCTTCTACCTAGTTCAGAAAGTAAGCTGTTGGAGCAGCCCAGTAGTTCTTGTACCAAAACCCGATGGCTCGGTCAGGTTTTGCATTGATTTTAGGAAGGTAAATGCAATATCCAATTTCGATGCATATCCTATGCCACGAGTTGACGAAATGTTAAACCGACTGGGTAAAGCCAAATATATTACCACACTGGATTTAACCAAAGGCTATTGGCAAATCCCGTTAACAGAAGCGTCAAAAGAGAAAACAGCCTTTGCTACACCTGTAGGTCTGTTCCAATTCCGGGTGCTGCCATTTGGGCTTCATGGGGCCCCTGCGACATTCCAGAGGCTCATGGATCATATTCTTACCCCTCACGAACAGTATGCTTCTGCCTATCTAGATGATGTGGTCATTTATAGCACTGATTGGAATGACCACCTTGACAAAGTGGCTGCGGTTTTGAGGTCATTGAGGACAGCAGGTCTCACAGCAAACCCAGCGAAGTGTATATTAGGGAAAACAGAAACCAGATACTTGGGCTATGTTTTGGGCAATGGCCTTATTAAACCTTTGCAAGACAAGGTTGCAGCACTGGCTAAAATGCCTGTTCCTACCAATAAGAAGCAGGTCAGGGCATTTCTTGGCTTGGCTGGGTACTACAGAAAATTTGTGCCACATTTTTCTACCCCTGGTAGCCCCTTTAACGGACTTGACCAAAAACTCTGCTCCAAACAAAGTGATTTGGACTTCCGAACGTACCAAAGCATTTACCGAATTAAAACATACGCTGTGTGATCAGCCGGTGCTGCGAAGTCCTGATTTTGACAAAGAGTTTGTACTACATACGGATGCCTCAGAGGTGGGCTTAGGGGCTGTATTGTCCCAAGAATTTGATAGAGAGGAACACCCCATCCTCTATTTAAGCAGGAAACTACTTCCCAGAGAGAGAAATTTTGCCGTGATAGAGAAGGAATGTTTAGCAGTGAAATGGGCTATTGACTCTCTGCGCTACTATCTGTTCGGCAGGCACTTTCTCCTTGTGACCGACCATGCTCCTCTACGTTGGTTTCACACCATGAAATCCAAGAATGCACGGCTCACTAGATGGTATTTGGAATTACAAACCTACTCCTTCAGTGTCCGGCATCGTCCCGGAAAGGAGCACCTGAATGCGGATTTCCTATCTAGGGATGTGTTTGGTGTGGGAGAGTGTGCCTGGGGGTCCACTCTAAGGGGGGAGGTGTGTGATGGGGTGTATATAAGGTTCCCTGAGGAAAGGGTTAACTTGACAGGATTGATCAGCCCAGCAACACACACAATGGCTTGATGTTGTGATTGCTGGGGCTTTAAAAGAGACACGCCTATACAGGCACAGGAGGTTAATTTTTGGTGGATCTCCCCTCAGACAGACACAGCTCCTAAAGGCCTGTGATTTGAGGACACAATCTTTTGTTTTGTTACATTGATTGCTGGATAGAAGAGAAAGGTTTTTTCTTCTTTTGTTTATTTGGTTGAACCAAGCAGCTGTGCCTGTATACACCTGTGCTACAAGGAATAAAGATTGCTTGATGAAACACTTTCCCTGCTGTGGTGTTCACGGGACCAGGTCCACTCCATTACAGATACTTTAAGCATTTTTCTGAATTTTTATTTTTTTTCCAGTTTACTTATTTTTTCTGTAACAGCCCTTTTTATTATCATTCCCTGGACCTCCTGTGTAAATTTCAGACATTTTCGCTCAGTAGTTTCTTTGCAAACAGCGTTTCTTTTTCACACAATCATACAAACGGTTTTGCTAATTTATTCACCTCCCTCGTCTGCGGTCTCAGCTGCTTCGGCTGCTTCGGCTGTGTTCGGCTCCTGCTCGGGCTTGGTTTTCGGCAGGTTAATCCAGATGTTTTTGAGGGTTTTCAGCGTGCATTCGGTGGGTTTTGCGGTTAGTTTACGTCAGGTTTGCGGCAGCTTTTCCCTGCAATTCGGGGACCCTGTGGTGTTTGCTGAATCCACCGCAGGGTCACCGAAATGGGATCGGCAAAAGGAACCGAATTGAAGAGAATGAAAAGTCACCGAACGTGCGGTGACTTTTCGAATCTCTTTGAATAACCCTGATAGATACCCTGTCTAAAATATTCATCACGCTTTTTCACCCCCTTAGGGGCAGAATTGCCAAAAATCCTTCCTTAACGGGTGCCTACGGCATGAAAACAATATACCTTCAAAATTTCACGGTCCTAGGTTAAACGGTTTACAAATATGAATAACCCAAAAAGTATAGATGGGGAAACAAGGTCAAACACATGAGCCATTCACTGAGTGGGCACACCCTTCTGCACTGCCTGTGACCTTAACCCCTTAACGCCGCAGGACGCACATTTACGCCCTGCATTAGGCGGGCTTTGACGCCGCAGGACGTAAATGTACGTCCTCAGCGTTTTCAGCCCCCCCCGGGGGATACTCACCTCCTCCGGTCGCTCCCACGCTGCTCTGACTCCCGCGGAGTCAGATCAATGTGAATCCCTCCTCCGGCGCAGTGGCGTCATCGCGCCGGTGGCACGATGACGTCAGTTTCAGGCGTCCCCCCGCCGGAGCAGGGGAAGCGCCTGAAGGGGAGGGGGGGGATCCTTTGGATCCCTCTATCTCCCGATCGCCGGGGACCAGGCAGCTGTGGCCAGCATCGCTGGAAGGGTCACAGCCTGACCTTTCCAGCGATGTATGGGGGGTTAACCCCTTAGTTGCCAGGTCGCGACCGGGCACTAATTTGTGCCCGATCGCGGCCTATTTCCGGTGGGGGCCGCCATCTTGGATGGCAGCCCCCACATCTGGGTCCCCCCCGGTCAACTGACTCATCGCGCCATGCGTGATGATGTCAGTTAACTGGGGAACCCCCTAGCTGCAAAGGGATTTCCTATGGAAATCCCTTAGAGGAGATAGGGGGTTCTTTCTTTGAACCCCTTTATCTCCTGATCAGTGGCAGCTAGGGGGTCATGTATGATATTGCTGGAAAGGCCAGAGCATGGCCTTTCCAATGATATCAAACATGACCATGTTATAAGTAAAATAAAAGTTTAAAAAAAGTAAAAATAAAAATAATAAAAAAATAATAAATTAAATAATAAAAAAATAAATACTTTTTTTTGTTTTTTTTTAATGCAGCACTATTGTTCACATTTCAATTATAATGTGAACAATGATGCTTCACTAATGATTTTTTTTTTGAGGGGGTTCAGCTAAAATCACGCAATTTCTCCCCAAAAAAAAATGGGTTCCCCGTTCTAACTTTTTTAACAAATCTACCCTATAGAATATGACCGCAGAGCCTTGGATAATAAAATTTAAAAAAAAACCACTTTACACACTGTGGAAGATTGAAATTTTATTGAAAATTCAAATCTTTTTACTTTTCTTTACATTTTTTGTTATAGCATCTTGGCAGGGCATGACCTATACATATAATAATGATATATTATTAATCTGCCGAGTCTGCCGGAAAGAACGATATATAATTTGTCTGGGTGGTATAATAATACGTGACTTAAAAATGGTCAAAATGAGCTCAGCAAACTTCTACTTCCGAAACAGCGCCGAAGTTGTAAAATTACTCCCGTCTTTAAGGGGTTAATCGAAGTTCCAATCATCTCCAATGGATTTTTTTTTTTCATATCCAGTTGATAGGGATACAAATCCAGTTCAGAGAGATACAAGTCCAGTGGACAGGCGTAAAAATGAAAATGCAAAAAAGCACATAGTGTATATGTTTAAGAAGTGTGTCCTGACTCTACTTTCAAAGCAATTTTATATTTACTGACAAGCTGGAGGACCAGAACAAGATAATGTCGGAGACATTGTAATAATTATCATTTCTCTTTTACTAATTTATTTTTATCCATCACAGTTGGAGGCATGAGGGTATGTTGGGCTTAACGGACATGTTTTATTATGTTATGATTTTACATAGTGCTATATTATCTGCCATTTCACTTGGAAACCGTTAAGCTTATTAATTTAGTACATGGGCCAAATCACCATACATAATGGAATACATGCGGTTAGTAATAGAGGGATGCCATTTTACTTTTTCCCATTACAATTGTTGTGCTCATGCTGTCCATCAATGTCACTCTGTGGCAGAAGAGAAAGAATCGTTGAGAGGAGCACTGAAAAAACGTGAGCGAATAACAGCAACAACATTTAATATTTAATTCCCCAACATCTTTTGACTTGAACTGCCCGAGCACAAAACAAAATCTATTTCCATTAGTAATTTGCTTGCCAACATGTATTTGCCGGTGAGACACAACTAGAATGAAATGTTATTTTCCTTGTCTGCTCAAAAGATAGAAAAAACAGGTTTCCTAAAGTCCGTATCCTTCTATTCCTCATCCTTTCAGCTCCATTCGCTTCTTATTCGGGATCCAGTTAATGTCATTAGATTGAAATTAAGCAGACGGCTGTCAGAGTTTTATCATATTTCATTTTCTATCATCGTGTGTAAATCTGAGCATTCCCAGGAGCAGCAGTGGAATTAATTTGGCTACCTATTATGCCGGTGACTATAGTTTTTTTCTGGTAAAAAATGCAGACGAAGAGAATTGGTTTTATTACCTGTAAAGCGCTCTCTCTTTGGATGAGGTTTACCACTAACACTAACAGGGTGATCTTGTTTGCTAGAAATTACTTTAGAATTTGGAGGGACAGGAATCAAGTGTGTTTACGCTTCAGTCACTTTGTATTCAGACATATACAAATGGAATTTGTAAATGTTTCAGCAAGTAAGGGCTACAGTTATTGGTAAAATATATATATTCATTTAAATATATATAGTAATTTATCACCCATAGTAGTGTATATTTTTTAAGCCATGTTAGTCCAGATGCCAAAATCAGAGTATAACAGTACGTAGTGATACCATTCTTATTGGACTAACGTTACATTTAAAAGACAAGCTTTCAAGAGTATAGCTCTCTTCTTCAGGTCTTGACGCTATACTGATCAAAATCATAGAATTGAACAATAAAGAGCCAAGCAGAAGGGGGGGAGTGTTGTAAATGCTTATAATGGAATCATATGGTCAAGTAAGTAACGTGACCATACAATTCCACTATTACATTTACAACACCCCCCCCCCTTCTGCTTGGCTCTTTATTGTTCAATTGTTCAATCGGTGTACAACATTTGTGTACGTAACTCTAGCGTTCACATAAGTGTGCATTAGCACTAAGTTAATTGAGGTGAAAACGTGCCACGCGGATCACCTCCCAATCGCTAACGGGTTAAAGTGTTAGCGCTGCCCCGAGCATCCTGAGACTAGCGGCTGCTACAGGGCAGGCTGCTGGATTCAGTGCCTGCCTCGTAATGTGCGTGTAAAACGGGAATGCTAATGGGAGATTTGAGACCGCAAATGTTTCCCCTTAGAACTCCTGTTTTAGCTTAGGGCAAGGGATGGTGCCCTTTATGGGGTGGCGCAGCCAGCTCCATGTACCCTGATGTTTCTCAAAAATAAAACAACAAAACTTGGTGATCAAGGCTTGTGACACGGTGTCAGGGGCGGATCCAGGGGGGGCAACGGGGCAATTGCCCCCCCCCCCGAGATTTGAGCCGGGGACCCAGATGCCGGGCAGCGCGGGAGTGCCTGCCCGGTCCTGAAGAGTCCGTCCTGTTGAGTGATGCGGCTGCGTGCAGGCGCCGGCGGTCACGTGGTCCGGCTAATCAGGTGGTACTGAGTCTCTGTACCACCTGACTGGCCGGACCGCGTGACCTGCGCACGCCTGCACGCAGCCGCATCACTCAACAGGACGGACTCTTCAGGACCGGGCAGGCACTCCCGCGCTGCCTGGCATCTGGGTCCCCGGCTCAGAGTCAACCCCTGCCGGAGCTGGAGGCCTGGAGCAATATCCAGGTGAGAGCTGGGGCAAATCCATGTGTAAGCTGGGGGGCAAATCCATGAGCTGGGGGCAAATCCATGAGCTGGGGGCAAATCCATGACCTGGGGGCAATCCATGACCTGGGGGCAAATCCATGACCTGGGGGCAAATCCATGAGCTGGGGGCAAATCCATGAGCTGGGCAAATCCATGAGCTGGGGGCAAATCCATGAGCTGGGCAAATACATGAGCTGGGCAAATCCATGAGCTGGGGGGCAAATCCATGACCTGGGGGCAAATCCATGACTGGGGGCAAATCCATGACCTGGGGGCAAATCCATGAGCTGGGGGCAAATCCATGAGCTGGGCAAATCCATGAGCTGGGGGCAAATCCATGAGCTGGGCAAATCCATGAGCTGGGCAAATCCATGAGCTGGGGGCAAATCCATGACCTGGGGGCAAATCCATGAGCTGGGGCAAATCCATGACCTGGGGGCAAATCCATGAGCTGGGCAAATCCATGAGCTGGGCAAATCCATGAGCTGGGGGCAAATCCATGTGCTGGGCAAATCCATGACCTGGGGGCAAATCCATGAGCTGGGCAAATCCATGAGCTGGGCAAATCCATGAGCTGGGGGCAAATCCATGTGTGAGCTGGGGGCTCTCTGCTCCTCTAGATTGTAAAATCTGGGGTGCCCTCTGCTCCTCTAGATTGTAAGCTCCTGGGTGCCCTCTGCTCCTCTAGATTGTAAGCTCCTGGGTGCCCTCTGCTCCTCTAGATTGTAAGCTCCTGGGTGCCCTCTGCTCTTCTAGATTGTAAGCTCCTGTGAGCCGGGCCCTCTGCTCCTCTAGATTGTAAGCTCCTGTGAGCCGGGCCCTCTGTAAATTCTCGTGAGTCGGGCTCTCTGCTAAAACACCTTATTTTCTGTAAGTGCCCCTCCCGAGACTAGTCTCTGGATCCGCCCCTGCACGGTGTTGGTGGTATTTCACCGCTCTGTTCCTTATTACTGTTGGTGATGCACACTCACTGGCCACTTTATTAAGGACACCTGTTCAATTGCTTGTTAACACAAATTGCTAATCAGCCAATATCCCTTTTGTGTCCTCCTCCTTAATTTTAATTATATATATATAATATATATATATCCTTGGATTGCCTGGAGCCCCAGGAAGGATCCTGTCCTCAGTAAGTGAGTTAATTCCATGAATGTGATCATTAGATATTTACCGTAGGACCTGTCATTAAAAGGATACATTGACATTTGTGACAGCTTATGCAAGATATGGCCATATTTTGTGAACTAAATTTCCATCATTATTTGAGTTAGAATTTGGGAAATCTGAAAAAGTGAGATCCTGAAAAATCTTTACCCCCCCCCAAAAAAAACACCTTCAAAATCTTTAAAACATATGAGCTTTGTTATGGTGTAGTTTGTGTAATGGAGTGCGCTCCCCTTGGTTTGTTGTGCCTATTTTCCTGTTAAGATTAGTGAAGGTATGAAGTGCTGCCCCTTGGTTGATTATTCCATAGTTTGCACTAATATGGGGACACTAATGGGGAGAATCTGTGCCTGCAGGTTTCCCTGTAGTGTCCCCATGTTATCCCTATATTCCAGGGCAGACAATAGCTGAGCACCTCACCCAGGAAAATCTGCATAACCGCTGCGATACACGCGGTAGCGCTCCTGCGTCGCCGTGAGTATCACCTCCTGGAGTCTTTAGGACTCCATAGAGGGTTGCGCTTCCCGGGCTCCGAATTATTTGTTCACTCTGCACCCGGTGACAAGAAGTGACGCATCGGGTCACCGTTCTCACCACGGGAGGAGAAGAGAGGTGAGTATCGGATTTTGTGCAGGGTTTAATGGGTACTAAATGATTTTGCAAATGCAGAATCATATAAAGCCATCTTTTAGAAGGTGCTACCATTTGGCTGTCCTAATCCCTGCGGTAATTAGCGCTAGCACCTTGTAATAATTTACTTATCGAAACGCTATTGTATGTTGGCACTCCACCATGATACGTATAAAATGTGCAAAGTACAGTAAGCTCGAGGAAGCTTGCGCAAAAGCCGATGCATAACGGATTACTAGCAAGGGTAGCATCAATATGGGTGGCATGTGTTAAACACACTTATTCTGGTGCTGTCGCTTACATATCGAGGCGCTAACATTAGTGCCAACTAGAGAAAGGTGCCCACAGTGTGTGTATATATATGTACAGCATCATATATTCACAGAGGTAGAAAAGTGGATCAAACAAAACAAAAGTTTTTTAAATACTGACAAAATGGTAACGATGCTCTTTGGAACAGCACCTAAACTACATAAATTGCAAAATCCCCATCTACTGTATGTGTGGGGACAAAATCAAATGGCACGCTGACCACAGTCACTTCCCTCAAATATCTAGGTATGTGGTTAGACCCAAATCTATCCTTTAGCCCTCACATCGAAAAACTCTCATCTAAACTTTACCTCAAACTAGGCGCCCTGTACAGAAACAAATCCTGCCTGAACCCCACGGTAAGAAAGCAAATTGTACAACAAATGCTTATGCCGGCTATTGAATACGGAGATATAGTGTATGCAGCGACCCCGCAAACACACCTTCAGAAACTTACCACATTCTATAACTCATTCTGCCGCTTTGCACTACAATGTAACTACATGACCCACCATTGTGACATGTTAAAAGAGCTAAACTGGCCGTCACTGGAGTCTAAACGCACCCTTCACCTTTCCAACCTGGTGTTTAAGAGCTTTTCTGGGAAGCTGCCACCCTACCTGAATAGACTGCTTCCCCCAGCAGTTCCCTCCTCCTATAACCTCCGATCCAGGACCACCACCTTACTTGCAATACCACAATACAAAAAGACAGTGTCTCGATCCTCATTTTCCTACAGAGCACCGAAGTTATGGAATAACCTCCCAGACGCCATCAAATCTTCCCCCAGTCTAAAGTCACTCAAGAGCTCCCTATTAACATACCTCAATACAGAATGCACATGTCAACATGTAACATAATGACTATATTTCCGACATATTTATTTTCTGTTAATCTGTATATATTTGTTTTTTTAATATCTTACATTGTATTACTTTGTGTTTCTTTAACAACTGTAACATTTTAATGCTCTTGAAACCAGGACGTACTTGAAAACGAGAGAAATCTCAATGTATCCTTCCTGGTAAAATACTTTATAAATAAATAAATATATACATGATGCTGTACATATACAGTATGTTGTAGAAAATGTTAAGTCACAATGTATTGTAACCTTGTCTATATTGTGCTCAGTGTTCAGAGCTGCGGAATATGCTGGCGCTATATAAATAAAGTATAATAATAATAATTATCAAGTGGTCTGTATGTTACGGGTAAAGCCCGAAGTGCGGTTAATGCTAGGATTACCCGGGTAATCCTGACATTACCCAAAACCCCTGGGTAAAACTGCAAAAAATGAAAATTTTAGACTTTACCCGGGTAATCTTAGGACTAACCAACTGCCCCTGGGTAACAGTCTGGAAGAGCTGAAAAATCCGCACTTTACCCGGATAATGTGCAAGTCCGAAGCTTCACCCGGGTAATCTAAGGACTATCCACAGTTTCACCTGGGTAATCTGCAGAGCATCCAACCCCGCTTGGGTAAAAGTGAATTTTGCTATTATCTATGGATATTATCAATGAAAATGGCAAAAGACAAACATTAAAATGTATTGAGGATATAATGAATATACAGAGTAACAGGATATGTTTCTTATATGCATGTGAAAGAGTTGCATTAAACTTTAATATGTGTCATATGTGCTTATATATAATTTATAAAACATAATAACCATCAGGTTACTCTTTATATAATATCTTTATCTTCATAAATTCATTTTCAGACAATTAACGCACAGAGTAACATGACGGTTATTAACCCCTTAAGGACCGCTGAAGTACCCTGTACGTCCTGTCCACGGGTCTCCCTTAGACCCACGGACATACAGGGTACGTCAGCGGCGCCTAACCCCCCTCCCGCCCGATACTTACCTCCCTCGCTGGATCCCTCGGCGATCTGGCAGGGAGGAAGCCTGCCCATGTGGTTTACATGGGCAGGCGAGGCTTATGACGTCGCCACGCTGCGTGGTGACGTCATCAGCAGGCGTCCCCATGCAAATCAATGGAGGGGATGGGGGGCTCCTTCGGAACCCTCTATCTCCCCAACCATTGAAGTTAGGGAGATGCTTTTTGCACCTCTGAAAAGGGGAGACTCTCCCCTTTTCAGCGGTGTATGGCATTAACCGTTTTGCTGCGAATCATGTTTCGGCGCTAATTGGCGCCATCCGCCATATGTGTGAGGATATCAGTGGGCCAGTTAACCATCTAGCTGCCATGTAGAGATAAGGGGATCCTAAGGATCTCCTTATCTCCCGATTCATGGCAGCTAGATGGTCATATTTGACATCATTTGAAAGGCCTGATCATGGCCTTTCCAATGATACCAAATATGACCAGGTTTGGTTTAAAAAAAAAGTTTTAAAAAAATAAATAAATAAAAAAAATAATAATAAAAAAATTAAATAAAATAAAAAAAATGTTTTTTTTTTAAAGTTTTTTTGTCTAGGGGGGTTTAATTAAATAGGACCTAGGCTGTCATCTCAAAATAATTAGCACAAAATGGTCAGAATGAGCGCAGTGCACATAGGTGAACTGGCTCAGCAGTGAAAGGGTTAAAAGGCAAAAACATGTAAAAATTGGGTATTTCTATTCTCGGGATAAAATTTTGAAACTATTTAGCTGGGGTCTTTATTGGTGGTTGTAGATTTTGGGGATTAAATTGCGGAAAAGTGTGTTTCTACCATTTTTTCATCATATTTCATATTTTTTTATAGTAAATTATTGGATATGATGGAAATAATGGTATTTCTAGAAAGTCCATTTAATGGTGGGAAAAAGGGTGTATAATATGTGTGAGTTGAATAAACGAGTAAGAGGAAAATTTGACCTAAACACTAACAGCGCAGAAAGGTAAAAACAGCAGCGGTCACTAAAGGACGGATTTGTGTAAAACCGCGCGGTCACTAAGGGGTTAAGTGCGGTTTGTGACTGTGGATACAATTTCATTAAAAATAACAAAAAAACACAATTTTGTTATCGGTCAGATAACAGTTTGCAGCTTTTCCCGGGTAATCCTCGGAAATCAGTCAATTGTAACCTGCATAAAACCCAAGAAAAGCGGAGAACCCAGAGGAGTTTGGATATTTTTCAGATTACCCGGATAAAGACCGATGTTTCGTTGCACATCACACTTTATCCAGCAACACTAGGGTAATGTGCGAATTACCCGGTTAAAACAGAGCAGAAAACTGGAGTACCCAGAGGCCTCTGGATACTTTGCAGATTACCCGGGTAAAGTCCAAAATTTCATTTCACTTCAGACTTTTGCTAATGACGCCGGGGTAATGTCAGGATTACCCGGATAATCCTAGTATTAACTGAACTTCGGGCTTTAACCATAACATGTATATTAATAACGGTGCGTTTTTGTATCTGCATCTGTAAGGGGCCTGATGCATTGTTAGGATGACAGCTTAATAAAATTGCCAGCACAATGCAAAATGAATGCCAGTGTGTGAATTTACAGGTAACGGCAGAGATTAAAGGCATTAAGTCCCTGCTCCATAATTCATACGGTTTGCTTGAAAGGGGTATTCACAGATTACAAAGAGGCAGGCCCAGTCTTTTCTTATCGAGTCCCGGAGCTATGATTTCACATAATTCTCCAGTACCCCACTCTCCATATCTCCACATTGTGTTTATGTCCTATCCCTCCTCTACTTTTGTCCTTCTGGGTAGTTAGTATTTAAAAAGGTATTAAGAATAGAATTGATTAATAATAAACATAAAAATGGTTAATTAAAAAAAAGCACATTCTGAATCTCGCATTGATCCTAATCAGATAATACATATCAATAAATATTTTACAAAATCTATTTGCCTCCCTTCGTGCTGGACAAATGTTGTATATTTATACAGTGTATAAAAGCACTATACATATGCCACATACAAATAATAATAAAAGAGGCTCTCTTTAGTGCTGAACGGACGGCGAGTCTTTTTTTTCCATGGGAAATACATTGCATAGAGAAGCAGGACAAGGTGCAAGGCCTCTGTCTAGTATCAGTTGCACTACATTACCGTGTCATAAAAAGCAGGCTTGTTTTTACAATGATCTCACACAGACTTACGACCAACTGGATATTTCTATTGACATGCGGGCATGCCACATACTGAATTCTAGGCCTAAAATTGGCGATAACTGGTAGAAAATAAATGGGAATTTACATGTCAATGCTACTTCTGCTCTATAATGGCCAGGTCTGGTATTCAACATTTTTATGCGCTTTACAAAAAAACATTATTTCTTAAATTGCATAGATTTACTGAACCAAACTCTCCAATAAAATAACAATGTGTGACTGGGTATTTATTATTTAACTTTTTCGTGCATAGCATGCAACACAGAATTCAGATGGTGAACTCCAGCAAATTCTGTACAATCGTGGTGCAGAGATCATTGGATACAAATTGACATTGTTTGATGAATTAAAAGCCAACACAGCATTTTAAACCATTATTATTATTATTATTCATTATTTATAAAGCGCCAGCATATTCCGCAGTGCTGTACAATAGGCACAGTATAGACATCGTTACAATACAATACATTGAACAACATTTGACAAACAGTACAGGAGGAGATGAGGCCCTATTCCCGTAGGAACTCACATAAGGGGTAATTTTATTTTTGATATCATTGCAGGCGCCATAGTTTATGTGCCAGCTTGAAACGGCATCCACACCTCTGTACGGTTTAGAAATCAGGAAATGGCTAGAACATCATAGTTTTGTTAGTAACGGTAATCCCCTTCAATAACAAATGATTTTTCATAAACCCACTGGCAGGGCACAGTGATTTTATGGAAAATCACTTTCCATTATCTAAACCGTTAATATATACAGTTTCCCTCTGTATATGTTCATTGTAGGTACCCTCCTTTAAATACGCTCCCTATGCTGGCTTTTTTAAACGTGTTACTACATTTACATTATAGCTTGGGCTCCATAGAAACATAGAAAAATGTTGGCAGATAAGAACCTTTCGGCCCATCTAGTCTGCCCAATTACATGGATACTTTACCTGGATTTATCTTTTGTTTAGGATAGCCTTATGCGTATCCCATGCCTGCTTAAATTCAATCACTGTTTTGGCCTCTACCACTTCAACTGGAAGGCTGTTCCATGTATCCACCACCCTCTCAGTAAAATAATGCTTTCTGATGTTACTTTTAAACCTTTGCCCCTCTAATCTAAGACTATGTCCTCTTGTTTTGCTACTTTGTTTCCTTTTAAATATACTCCCTTCCTCTACCATGTGTACCTCTGTATATGTTCATTGTGTGTAACCTTTTAATACGCTCCCTCTGCAGGCCAAAAAGTGTTATTATGTTTACATTATAGCTTGGGCTCCATGTCTCCCTCCGTATATGTTCATTGTAGGTAAAACCCTTTTTTAATATGCACCCTCTGCTTGCCAAAAAGCGTTACTACATTTACATTATAGCTTGGACTCCATGTGTATCTCTGTATATGTTCATTGTAGGTAACCTCCTTTTAATACGCTCCCTCTGCTGGCCAAAAAGTGTTACTACATTTACATTACAGCTTGGACTCCATGTGTATCTCTGTATATGTCATGCCTCACCTCCATAGCACGGCCGCGGTGACATGGCGACCGTCGGCGTCTCCCGCGGTGGGGGAAGTCGGGTATTGGGAGGCCCCATACCGCTGGTCGCGATGCCCTCTCGGTGCGGCGTTTGGGCTCCCCTCCTGCCTCCATCTTTTCCCTGTCGGCCTCCCGCGTGGTTCGGCGTCGCTTGTGGGTGGCGGTGGGTGCGGTCTCCCATCATGGACGCGTGGGAGGATCCTTGGATCTCCTGGGCGTCTGTGGGGGGCGCGCCCTCTAGCCCGCCTGCGGGGCGTGGCCTTCGCGGGTTCCGGACAGGACCTGGGGAGACCCTGCAAACAGGAGGGGCAGGGGAGGAGTCCCACTCACAGGAGGAGTCCCACTCACAGGAGGGGCTGAGCTCGTTACCCATACCTCATAAAAACCCCAAGGGCCAAGGAGAGAGTGCTCAGTCGTCAACTTCCTGTTGATACCTAAGCTTCCTGTTATCCTCTCCTGACCCCACAGTTACTACAAATGAACCTTTGCCTCCAATCTGACCACGTCTTCTGAATAACCCCTTGTACCTTGCATTGACCTTATTGATCTCCTGGTTTCCGACACTTGGCTTCCCACTCTCGCTTATGAACCTACTCTACCTGGACCGACCACTTGCCTGATTTCGACCATCCCTTTGAATACTCCTCCTGTACCGCGAACCGCATACTGGACTCCAAAAACCCGTATTACGAGTAAGCATGACAGAACGACTGAGCCAGGACCCGGAGTCCGCAGAAGTGGCTTCTGCTATACGTACACTCACAGAACAAGTAACGGCCATCGCCCAATCAGTGCAGCAGTTGCAAGTAAGCCATGCTACGCTACAGGCCCAAGTACACACTGAAGGTGCCTCAGCTGCCAGAGCACCTGAACCCCCTGTTCTTCTACCAGAAAGATTCATGGGAGATCGTCGTACCTACAGATCATTCGTGACCAGTTGCCAAGTGATGTTTTCACTAAAACCACGTACTTTCTGTAACGAACACGTCAAAGTACAAACGGTCATATCATTATTATCTGGTGAACCCCAATCTTGGGCCCACCAACTGTTGAGGACCCAAAGCCCACTCCTCAATACCTGTGAGACCCTTCTGTCCGCCCTAGATGCAATATATGATGATCCGTTCCATCAAGATACAGCACAACGTGAAATCAAAGCCCTCAAGCAAGGTCGCCGACCTGTGGAGGACTATGTTATGGAGTTCAAACAATATGCCTTGGATACTGCATGGAACGAAGATGCTCTCATCACCCAGTTCCGCAGTGGGTTATCAGACCAAGTAAAGGATGAACTCCCCCGGATCGGCGTTCCATCTACGCTAGAAATGCTGATGCAAGTATCCATATCAATTGATAGAAGACTCCGCGAGAGGAGACAAGAACGAAACCTGTATCCCCCCGTACAACCACGTCGCGCTCCACAATCTGCCCTTCACGATGTCACCAGAGCATTGGTTCCCTACGCACCACGCAACGCACAGGAGGAACCGATGCAGATAGGAGCAATCGACAGGCGCCTGCCACCAGAAGAGATGGCACGACACAGAACAAATCGCCTTTGTCTCTATTGTGGTCAGGCCGGTCACGTGATCCGTAATTGCCCCGAGAAGGCCGAATGTGGAGGTAAGAAAACGAATACGCCTTCCGACCTTGTCTCCAACCATAATGCATTACTGATTGCCCCTCACCTGTCTATCCCTATCTTTCTACAGTTGAATGAACAACACCTCCCACTAACTGCCATGATAGATTCTGGAGCAAGCGGAAATTTCATGAACTTATCACTCGCCACTAGTTTGTGTGTGCCTATAATCAATAAAAAACACCCTGTTCACGTAAAGCTGATTGATGGTTCATCATTGAAATCAGGGTTGGTTACCCTTGAGACCATTCCTATCCGAATGTATATTGGTCACAACCACCTCGAGACCATTTCTTTTGACCTTGTATACTCACCAGTGTTCCGAATAATACTCGGGTTACCATGGTTACGTGTACATGATCCTCTTATACGTTGGGAAAAAGAGACCGTATTGTTCATATCCCCGCATTGTCTACAACAATGTTTGAGACCACACGTTAAAACTATCAATTCTATCCTAGATCTACACATGGAGAAAAAACAAGTTATCCTTCCACCAGTTTATTCCGAATACCAAGACGTGTTTAACGAGAAAAAAGCAGAAGATCTCCCTCCTCACAGGGTGTATGATTGCCCGATCGACTTGCTTCCAGGGGCTGCCTTCCCCTATGGAAGAATATACCCCCTGTCCGAACCAGAGCTTAAAACCCTAAAGGAGTACATACAGGAAAATATACAGAAAGGATTTATCCGTTCATCTACCTCCCCTGCGGGAGCCGGGATCTTCTTTGTGGGAAAAAAGGACGGAGAACTACGACCCTGTGTCGATTATAGAGATCTCAACACCATCACAATAAAAAACAGGTACCCACTTCCATTGATCCCGGAGCTTATGGAACGGTTAAAAACAGCCAACATATTTACAAAACTTGATTTGAGGGGCACCTACAACCTCCTGCGTATTCGGCAAGGAGACGAATGGAAAACTGCTTTCAACACCCGCTATGGGCATTACGAATATCTCGTCATGCCTTACGGATTATGCAACGCCCCAGCGACTTTTCAGAATTTTGTAAATGATGTGTTCAGAGACCTCCTTGACATATGTGTAGTGGTATACCTCGACGACATATTGATCTACTCAGACACCCTCCAAGACCACAGACGACAAATGATAGAGGTCTTTTCCAGACTGCGAAAACACCACTTATATGCTAAAAAAGAAAAATGCGTATTTGAAACCAATCGAATAGCATTCCTGGGCTATATCCTTTCCCCTGGCAAAATTGAAATGGACCCGGAAAAGATAACCGCGATTACGTCTTGGCCGATTCCCACCTCCCGCAAGGAGGTACAGATATTTATAGGGTTTGCTAATTTCTACAGGAAGTTTATACGCTCATTTTCAAGACTCGTTGAACCTCTCACAAACCTAACCAGAACCAAGGTACCATTCAAGTGGTCGGAAGCTGCATCCCAAGCCTTTCACACTCTGCAAAAGCAGTTTACCACAGCTCCCATCCTTAAGTTACCCAATCCTGCTCTACCGTACTACCTGGAAGTATATGCTTCGGACAAAGCTATGGGTGCTGTTCTCTCTCAGAGAAACATCACCGACCAGGAACTCCATCCTATCACATACTTCTCAAAACGGCTTACTCCTGCCGAATGCAACTACGAGATAGGTGACCGAGAGATGCTAGCCATTAAAAAGGCCCTGGAAGAATGGCGTCACCTTTTGGAAGGTACTATGTGCCCCATTACCGTATTTACCGACCATAGAAACTTAGAGTATCTTCGTACAGCAAAACGAGTCAAACCCCGTCAAGCTCGCTGGGCTCTTTTCTTTTCTCGCTTCCAATTACACATTACCTATCGACCCGGTGCAAAAAACGGTAAGGCAGACACCTTATCCCGCTTATCGAACTCCGAGGAATCCATACCTACGGAACCAGAATCAATTCTCTCTTCCGGTCAATTTTTGGCTACCTATTCCAGTACCATGACAAAAATGAAACAACTCACTTCCCCAACAGATAACCCTCCAACTTCTGATGGTCTTCTCCTGTACAAGGATAGAATAATTGTTCCGGAAGAGGCACGGCCAGAAGTCCTCGCCTTGTGTCACGATTCTCCTCAAGCCGGTCATGGAGGAATTAAGAAAACACAAAACCTCCTCCAACGTCATTTCTACTGGCCAACCATGAACAAGTCCGCTATCAAGTATGTACAAGCTTGTCCAGTCTGTAATCGCAATAAAAAGTGCCCACAAAAGACGGCGGGTCTCCTCCAACCTCTTCCGATTCCTGATCGGCCATGGAAAGACCTAACAGTAGACTTTATTGTTGACCTACCTCCTTCCCAAGGATGTACGACAATCATGGTCGTGGTAGATCGTCTAACAAAAATGGCCCATTTTATCCCCACAAAAGGATTACCTACCGCAAAAGAAACTGCACATTTATTCCATAAGGAGGTTTTCCGTCTCCATGGAATCCCTACCTCAATCCTGTCTGACCGAGGTTCCCAATTCACATCACGCTTCTGGAGGATGTTTTGTCTCTCTTTACAGATAAAAGTTAAACTGTCCTCTGCCTACCATCCACAAACGAATGGACAGACCGAGAGGGTAAATCAAATCGTGGAGCAATATCTCCGGTGTTACTCCTGCCACTTACAAGACGATTGGATTGACTTATTATCCGCAGCTGAGTTCGCTTATAATTCAGGAACACATCAGTCGTTACGTGAGTCTCCTTTCTTCCTCAACTACGGGTATCATCCTGCTCTTCTTCCTGATCTACCTCAGATTGGAAACGTCCCAAACGTCCAAGAACGACTGGAACGACTACGTGAAGGGCATCAACAGGCCCAACATCTACTACAACAAGCACAAAATATGTATAAAACTTATGCTGATAGAAAACGAAGACCCTCTCCCACGTATAGTGTTGGTCAAAAACAATGGCTCTCCACGAAGAACCTCTGTCTGACTTGTCCCACCAAAAAACTAGGACCTACGTATATAGGTCCTTTTCCCATCTCAGCCATAGTATCTCCCACTGCAATCCGTCTCCAATTACTGGATAGTCTACGTCTTCACCCAGTATTCCACGTTTCTTTATTGAAACCCTGGACTGTACCCTCCGTCCTTTCCCAACTCACCATACCCCCTCCTCCTCTCCAAGTGGATGGTGACCCCGAGTTCGAAATTCACCGTGTCCTGGATTCCCACTATCACCGACGACAGCTCCAGTATCTTATCCATTGGAAGGGATATGGCCCGGAGGAACGATCCTGGGAACCTGCTCGGAATGTACATGCTTCTCGTCTTCTTCTTCGGTTTCATCGCTCCCATCCGACCAAGCCTGGTCCTTTACTCTCCCGGAGGGCTCGCTTTGTGGGGGGGTTGTGTCATGCCTCACCTCCATAGCGGCCGCGGTGTCATGGCGACCGTCAGCGTCTCCCGCGGTGGGGGAAGTCGGGTATTGGGAGGCCCCATACCACTGGTCGCGATGCCCTCTCGGTGCGGTGTTTGGGCTCCCCTCCTGCCTCCATCTTTTCCCTGTCGACCTCCCGCGTTCGGCATCGCTTGCGGGCAGCGGTGGGTGCGGTCTCCCATCATGGACGCGTGGGAGGATCCTTGGATCTCCTGGGTGTCTGTGGGGGCGGCGCCCTCTAGCCCGCCTTTGGGGTGTGGCCTTCGCGGGTTCCGGACAGGACCAGGGGAGACCCGGCGAACAGGAGGGGCAGGGGAGGAGTCCCACTCACAGGAGAAGTCCCACTCACAGGAGGGGCTGAGCTCTTACCCATACCTCATAAAAACCCCAAGGGCCAAGGAGAGAGTACTCAGTCGTCAACTTCCTGTTGATACCTAAGCTTCCTGTTATCCTCTCCTGACCCCACAGTTACTACAAACAAACCTTTGCCTCCATTCTGAACACGTCTTCTGAATAACCCCTTGTACCTTGCATTGACCTTATTGATCTCCTGGTTTCCGACACTTGGCTTCCCACTCTCGCTTATGAACCTACTCTACCTGGACTGACCACTTGCCTGATTTCGACCATCCCTTTGAATACTCCTCCTGTACCGCGAACCGCATACTGGACTCCAAAAACCCATATTACGAGTAAGCATGACAGTATATGTTCATTGTAGGTAACCTCCTTTTAATACGCTCCCTCTGCTGGCCAAAAAGCGTTACTACATTTACAATATATAAACAACGAATGGTGCAGCGCCACACAACATGCATCCACCACCGGGGTGCCCAGATAGCCAATCTCAGGATATAGTGGTTTCCCCTATACCATTGCACACAATAATGAAATCAGTAACCTGGATCGGCGCAAATACTGCTCTCTTGGGTCTGGAGTCTCGTCTATATATATATAATAAAGAGAGAGACAATAATAGTGCAACACTGTTATATACAATGTACTATGAATGTATGTGGTGTAGACCCCACTTACAAGTGTAGAGCCGTACACTGGCTCTAAGTGGGTCCAGACATGCGGGTAATTGTCTTCAGTTTCTTAGGTGACCCCCACCTTACAGCAAAGTTTTTCCTTTTTCTTTATCCGAAGTTTAAACGGGTAGAAAGGAAAACAGGAAGAGAAATCCTTGTGTAGATCCACAAATTAAGGTCACAATATTATGTACAGTTGGAGTTGTACTCACATTCTGTGGAGCTCACATAGCTCATGGATATATGCCCATAGGTTTTTTTGGTGGAGAAAAACCCAGAAGAAAAACCACCGATGTTTGCAGGAATCAATGAAGCAGGAATCAGGATAGGAGATGAAAAAATAAAATTTATTTAAAATATAATTAAAATCACCACCAGAACGCGTTTCGCCGCATCAAGTAGCGGCTTCATCAGCTGGAATGGTATCATGGGCTTGCAGACCCTTTTATAGTGTCCATAAATGTTCTTAATTGTCCCCATATGTCCTGTATGCTTCTTTGATTGATCCTTCCGGTTTCTTCGGCGTCTTTGATGGGGCGCCGCCATTTTGCGCATTCGCGTTTACTTCCGCGTTCCACTGCGTTCCAATGCTCCGTTTTCACTTCCGCGTTCCACCGCGTTCCAAGCGCCGCTTTTTTTACTTCCGGTCGGCGGTTCTCGGCCAGGAAGGTGTGGAATCTTTCTTTTTTCTGGATTCAACAGTTGGGGCTTTCTAAACACTTCCCCTTTTTCGTCATATACGTCCCAAAAACAAAATATTACATATATTAAACTCCAATAGAGGGGCTAACGCTATAAAAATAATTTGTGCACCCCGCAGGGTCCCTCTATTATCCTACAGTATGCCCAATAGATTATATTATAGCAACTAGAAAATGACTTCTTAGCAAAACTGAATGTGTAATGGACATTACTTATACCCTCCTAAAAAGGGCCTATGTGCAAAATCTACACCATCCAAAGGGTGACCATACACCTCCAACAACCCCCTTTATCAAGAAAGTGTCTTGTGCTTTAATTTAATTATAGTGACAATTGTGTATTCTCTTACATTAGAGAGTTGCTCCTATAATATTATGATCATACAGGTGTTATACCTTTCTGATACACTAATATAAATTACTTAAAAAACTTTCAAATCTATAATTTCTGTGGATTTTCCATATTGAATAAATATATTATTAAGTGTGATATGTTCTTATTATTATTGTGGATTTTAGTTAGATGCAATTGTTGTTAAAGTGCCTTATCAATGTTGTTTTTAAATGTGTTTTTTTAATATTATTAAGTGCTATTATCTATCCATTATAATTCCTTACGAATAAAAACTGTAGAAACTAAAATTTAATGTAATATTATTCATTTTTCGGTGATTATTAAAATGTTAATTAGTGTAAATTAATACAATATATCCTTAATGCATGATATGGACCTTATTTAGAAGGGAACGCCATTAAAAAATGCCATAGTGAGAATATACATTATAAAGAAGTTAATAAAATTATGGACCTCATTAAAAGGGAGTAGTATTAAAGTGCTATATTTTATAGTAAATGTGTATCCGTCGTTTAAAGTGCTTTTATATATTAAATATAAACAGGTATGCATCATTGCCAATATATAGCCCCTCTCGACATGGATGATGAAAAGGGGTAAGGGTATCCTTATGAATCATGTTAAGACCCCAAGAGGTGCACAACAACTCACAAAAAATGAACCACCTCAAAGTCATTATTTAACCCATTTGGTGCATAGTACCCATTTCATAGATGGTCCGCATCTCTTCTTTGTCCCAGTTTATTAACAATGTTGTCATCCATATTGGGTTTTGTATACTTTCTTAATGGCCATAAATTTTAGACCTAATGGGGAACCCCCATGTTGAAGCTTAAAATGTAGTGAAACCGAATGTTTTTCATAAGATTTTTTTATGTTTCTGACGTGTTCCGAAACTCTTATATTAAAAGCCCTCTTTGTGCGCCCAATGTATTGGAGGCCACAGGGACATTCTAAGAGATATATTACGCTTTTTGAGCAGCAATTGAGAGCCTCTTTCATTTGTACCTTTTGGTTAGTTTTTTTATTAGAAAACTCTATTCTACAATCTTTCTTATTACCAGTCGACCTGCAGGCCAGACATTGTCCACAGACATGAAAGCCATTTTTTAAATTGAATTGGTTTTGGTTTATCTTTTTGTTTTTTGGGTTTGCTGTGTACCAAATTCATTTTTAAGTTCTTAACTCCTCTGAATACTATCTTTGGTTGTTCCCCCAGTATACCATTAAGGTCCTTATCCTTCCGAAGGACATGCCAATGTTTCCTAATTATTTTTCTTCATGTTTTTGGCTTGGCTGCTGTAGTCACACAAAAAATCGAACTTCTTCTTTAATATTTTTTTTGGGTTTATATTGGAGTAGGTTTTATCCGATCCTCCTGTTTGAGTTGATCAATGATTACATCTAATTCTAGGGCATTGTACCCCTTCTCCAAAAAATCTTTTTTTAGATGTTGGGCCTGTTGCTCAAAAACATGGAGGTCTGAAAAATTTCGTCTTAGACGAATGAATTGCCCTCTCGGCACCCCTTTGAGCCACGATGGATTGTGACAACTGTTGGTATTGATATAAGTATTAGTGTCTACTTCTTTAAAAAAAGTCTTACATTTACAGACCCTTCACTAATGTAAACTTCCAAATCAAGGAACGTTGCTTTCTCCCTACTCCATTTATTTTCTAATGTGATGCTCCAAACTTGACTATTAAGGCTATTTAGAAAGATGGTTAGGTCTTCTTCGCTGCCTCTCCAAATAAAAAATACGTTCATCGATATAACGTTTGTAGATGGGGATGTTGTGCGCCCAGCTATGCGAACCGTAGACAAACTGGGTCTCCCAGCCTGCCATATATAGGTTCGCATAGCTGGGCGCAAACTTTGTCCCCATCTTTGTTCCATTCTTTTGCAAGAAAAATCATCTCCAAATTTAAAATAATTATTTTCTAAGATGAATTGTATACTCTCCATAATGAATCCACCTGTATATCGTCAAGTTCTTAGAATCCCTTATTCTTTCGTTAACTATTTGTATACCCATGGCATGGGGTATGTTCACTGTATAGTGAGTTTACGTCGCTAACGACCATTATATACTCTTTCTCCCATTTTATTCCTTCCAGTATCTGTAATATATTAATAGTGTCCTTTAGGTACGATGGTATCTCTCTGACAATTGGCTGGAGGAGGATATCTACATATTCAGACAAACAGCTTGTGATGTTGATTGTAGGTAACCTCCTTTTAATACGCTCCCTCTGCTGTCCAAAAAGCGTAACTACATTTACATTATGGCTTGGACTCCATGTGTATCTCTGTATATGTTCATTGTAGGTAACCTCCTTTTAATACGCTCCCTCTGCTGGCCAAAAAGCGTTACTACATTTACAATATAGCTTGGACTCCATGTGTATCTCTGTATATGTTCATTGTAGGTAACCTCCTTTTAATACGCTCCCTCTGCTGGCCAAAAAGCGTTACTACATTTACAATATAGCTTGGGCTTCATGGTTTCACAAAGGAAAAACAAATTTCAAAGCTTTTCAAATTATTTCATCAAATTGGCCAGCATGATCGTTGTTTTGAAAATTCAGGGGCATGTTCTGGAGCCCATCTGCAAATGAATTTAGTTTGCAATAAACATAATTCCAATGCATTTCTCCAGAATAAGACCACATCGAATATACTCAATGCCAGTGCAAAAAGCAGATGTTTTTGAAGACTGAGTATACTCGATATTGGTTGCAAAGGGGTTAATACCTTTGTTGTGCCCCACTGTTAATTTCGACTAAAAATTTTAGTCTAGTTTTAGTCGACTAAATATTATAACATGTTTTTGACTAAAATATGACAAATTAAAATACAGATAACTAAAACTAAAAGGCGTTTTAGTCAAAAGACTACGACTAAATATATGCAGTTTCCCTCTGTATATGTTTAATGTAGGTAACCTCATTTTAATACGCTCCCTCTGCTGCCCAAAAAGTGTTACTACATTTAGGGCTAAATTACAATCTTCGCACAAACATTTGCGCCGGCGCAAAAAAACATTAACACGAGGGGTAAAACCATTTGCGCCGAATCCCGTATTACATAGTCAGCGCAACAACCGCGCGCAATCGTCTACCGCGGGTGAACCTGCGCGAACCGTGCGCGAGCTTACTGTACTGCGCTTGTCCTATACTTAACATTGTGAGCGCAAATGCGAATGTGCGCTGTACGCGGATGGTATTACAATCTATGCGCAGGAATTAACGCATAGCCTTTGCGCGCATAATTTTAGCAACTCCTAAAAGCTGGTGTTAATGGCAAATCTGAACGACCTGGCCGAACCCAAATACATCAGCTCAAAAAAAAAATGCAGCATAGTATAGTTGCCCATTCAACTCATACCAAATCAATAAAATGGAGAAGTTGTGTGTGCATGCATTATCGATGCAGCATATATGCTCAGATTGACTTTGACAGGCGCAAAAATTTAACGTGAGATAATTGTGGTTCTTAATTCTGATTGGCTGAATCGCGAGAAAAAACAGTGCGACACTGATTTTTGTGCGCAACGGTACTGCGCAAGCATTTGGGCGCATCCTGTTTGCGCGCATTATTGATCGCCAGATGAAAAGAAGCGCGAGGATTGTAATTCCAGCAGTGATTTGCGCGCGCAAAAATGTAACGCTTGGCGCAAAAATTCACACTTTGCGCAAGGGTTTTTGCGCGAAGATTGTAATATAGCCCTTACATTATAGCTTGGGCTCCATGTGTCCCTCTGTATATGTTCATTGTAGGTAGACTATGACGACTAAAACTAAATCAATTTGCTGTCAAAATGGAAACTGGATTTTAAGATAAATGTTATTTATAACATAACAGTTATATCTGCGTCTGTATTGCTCAGACGCAGTCTGTATATGTTCAGACCTGAAAACCATAAATAGTAACAAGTTAACATAATACATGTTTATTAAACAAAAATAAGAGGCTGAGAATAGAATGAGAAATGCTGAAATAATGCATTAATTACACTTTAACTAAACCTATTCGATTTCAGTCGACTAAAACTAGACAAAAATTTTAACAATTCAGATGACTAAAATTAAATGCTATTTTAGTCAAAACACTAACAGGGTAATTCAAAGAGATCCGAATGGCTGGAGAAAGGTAACCGAACAATGAAAATCAGCGTTCGGTTACCTTTCTTGGCCATTCGGCTATCCAGAGAGCAGGCAATACGCCAAATCCTGGCGAATTGCCTGAACATACGGTGCCTGTTCGGTGCCTGTTCGAGGGCAGTGAAATCCCCATAAAAAAGCACTGCTTTGGCTATTCAGAGAACACAAACCAGCAGTGAAAGGTTCCCGAATTGTCCTGCCATTCGGTGGTTTAATTCGACAGGTTTATTCAGGCGAATCCCATAGGCTTCAATGTTAAAAATATTGCCGTTTTAATTCAATATCTACTAAACCGTTCATTATAAAAGCAGTAAAGAGTCTCTTTATTTATAGATTTTTAGGATATTTTAAACATTTTTCTGGATTTTTTTAAAAAAAGTCCAATTTATTTATTTATTTATTTATTTAAGTTTACTTATTTTTTCTGTAACAGCCCTCTTTATTATCATTCCCTGGACCTCATATGAAAATTTCAGACATTTTCGCTCAGTAGTTTTTTTGCAAACAGCGTTTCACTTTTCAATCATTCATGCAAACTGTTTTCCTAATTTATTCACTGCCTTCGTTTGCGGTGTCGGCTTTTTCCGGCGGCTTCGCTGCGTGTGATCGGCTCCTGCTTGGGTTTTTCCGGCGTCTTCGACAGGTTAATCCAGATGTTTTTATGGGTTTTCGGCGTGCATTCGCCGTGTTTTTCACCAGGTTTTCGGCGGGTTTTTGGCAGCTTTTCCCTGCACTTCGACAACCCTGTGGTGCTTGCCGAATACACCGCAGGGTAGCCGAAATGGGAAAGCCGATTTGCACCGAATTGAAGAGAGCGAAAAGTCACCGAACGTGCAGTGACTTTTCGAATCTCTTTGAATAACCCCGTAAGACTAAAACTAAATCTAAATTTGCTGTCAAAATTAACACTGGAACCAAACATACATAATCCCATATAAAACCGTTAGTAGTCAAAGTTTCGGCGACTCATGGTTTGGTGTAAATAGGAATAAATAGAAACAAGGGGGCGCACAGGCTGCAAGAGCGCTATTATCTGTACTTTGAGACAGTTTTTATGCAAATTATTATAATTTAAAGTTTTATATAAAAGATCAATTATAAAATATAATACATGTTTTAAATCAAACATTCATTGGACAAATACAAAAAGAAGACTTACAGACTCATCTTATTCTGCTGGTTTTTAAAGGTGGTCTGAACAAATTGAGGCTGGTAAAAGAAGCATTCAGTTAGTGTGCATGGGAATTGGTATTAGATTACAGAGTTAAACAAAACACCAGAAAGCATACTTTTGCATTTGGTATCCTGAACATGTTCCAAAAGTTGCATGCAACTGGACATTACACCCAGACACTGCAAGTGTCTCACGGACTCAGCCCGCAGTAGAGAATTTTAGGGGTTAAAACTTTTTTCAGGACGCTATCTGACACAGTTCTCATTTCAGTGGAATGACAGAGCCACAAGCATATTCAGTTAGCAAGAAAATTGACAAATCGGTCTGATAGATTGCACTGGAAGTGCTTTTATAAAAAAAAAACGACCATTTATTCTCCGTGGCCTCTTTTCCATCGTTAAAATTTTACAATCAAAATTAGAACAACATTTAGTTTCCCAGATGTTTTACTGCGTCCGCATTCAAAGAAGCTCACTGATTTTATATTCATTAAGACACGCAAGGGTTTCCATGGTCGTCGGCTTTAAAGCGATCCCATAAAGGCTTGCAGCTTGGCAGTGTGCTCCTTACGCTGATTCTGCAGAAACCCGAACACTTAGCACTTTCTCTTCTTGGCAAATTTTTCTTTTTACAGTCAGCGGCACCTGTCTGCACTGACTTTTTATGATTTTTTTTTTACTTCATCCGTTTTTTTGTGTGTGTTTTTTTTTTTCTTCCTAATTGCTCCTGGTTTTGTTTCTCCTCCTGCACAAGACACCTTTGCAAGGATTTCATGAAGCTGGGATCTCCCTGTGTTTTACTGGCATTGCTGCGCCAGGAATCCTGCCGAAGTAACTGCTTTCATACTCCACTTTAAAATAGCAATACATATTTAGGGATTGTTATTAATAAAGCAAATACTTAACAACGTTTGCAGGTATGTGTACTTTAAATGAACCGTGGCTTCTTAGAAAGAATTTGAGGTTTGTTGGATACATTTTAACTTGCAGACAACTGATTGGTAGTGATCCAGGTACCTAACTAACTCTATATCACATCCATCCAGGTACCATTGCTGTGCGCAGCACCTTCTAATACAGGGTGCAGATACAGAACTTTTTTATCTAGATACTACAATAATAATTAGATATGTGCGCTGATTCATATGCTGGAAGTATTTCCGAAATATAAATCGCATATAAGTATCCTCTGAAATGAACCGAATCGATACATAACGAATTGATCCGGATCTATTTTGTCACCATAGGCTAATAGACAGCAAGAAAAGGTGCATTTTTCCGCAATTTGCCTCACTTCAGTGCACTTCGGCAGTCTGCATATAAGGGGTTATTTAAAGAGCACCGAATTAGCCACCGAATTGCACCTAACAGTGAATCTCCCCATACAGTGCAATTTCATGGCCATTCGCTATCCAAAATATTAGCGACTTGCCAGTGAAATTCGGTGACCTTCGCCGGCAGTGAAATCCCCATAGAGAAGTAACTATTAATCTATTCAGACAACATCGAACAGCAGGGAAAAGTTGGCAAAATGCCCAGATTTGCAGTGATTTCATTCGACAGGTTTGAGCAGGCGAATCCCACTGGTTTCAATGCAAAAAAAATCCCCTGTTTTTCTTAAATATTTATTCAACCGTTTATTCTTTTCATTTGCAGCAAAAAGTCACTTTATTAATTTATGTTTTAGGCATTCTTCAGAATTTTTGGGACAAAAATTTTGATTCCGATTTTTTTTTTTACATGGGTTTTTTTTTTTATTCTGTAACAGACCTTTTTAATGTTATTCATAGGACCTTATATATTATTTCCAGGCAAAGTTACGTTTTTTTTTTATCCCTGTTGGGTGGCTGGACAGCTTTTTCCAATGATTAATCGGTGTTTTGTTCAGCGAGTCGTCAGCTTTTATCAGTGGTTTTGTGGCTGCGTTTGTGTTTTCGCATTGATTTGGCATTTGTTTTTCTAATCGATTCAGCGTTTTTTTAAATCGATTCGGCGGTTTTAGGATGCATTTGGCGAGTCGATTGGCACACTAGAGTGAATGCTGAATTTAACTCACCGAAGTGTGGCGAACGAGAGCACTGAAATGTCTGTGACATTAGAGGGTGTTGCTTCCCCTTACTGTAGATATCCTTATGAGTCATCCTAGTCCAGTGGTGGAGGGCGCCTGTTGTTCAGTGTTGGAGGGATGATGGTCCTGCTACAGATCCAGGACTGGGAGGAGAAGTTGGAGAGGTAAATATTAAAATTCTCCTCCAGGTCGCGGATATCTACACAACAACAATCATCCCTCCAACACCGGACAACAGGCACCCTCCACCACTGGACTAGGAGCACAAACAAGTATATACACAGTAAGGAGAAACAACACCCTCTAAGCTTGCCAAAGCGCTATACACTAGAGCCGGTGACTTTAGGGCTCTAGACCAGGTGTGCTAGAATTTTATATTTGGGGATATAATAATCTACAAAAATGCGTAAATATGCTGCATGATGAGAATAACTCTTTAAATCTTCCTTTTGAGGAACATTGGAATATACTACCTGGATGATTGGATGGTGTCACTTCCTACTAAGTTGGCACACTGCACTGTCTACAGAGCCAATAGAAGGGCTCTATGCTTGTAACTGGAATACCATATCCATCTACCCTTGATCATAGAAACTGTCGACATTTAACACCTTCAGGCAATATTGCTCTATCTTTGTCCATTTCTATTTTTGAGATATACTGTATGGACTTCATAAGCCCTCAGACCAGGATACCATACATTGGATATGAGGAAACTATTTTGTTTGAACTTGTTCTTACCACATCCCTGATTATTACTGATTTTGATGCTCATTAATTATATGAAGAACTGGTAGTGAGACTTCAGTACAAACTGCTTTATATGTTCTTTTTCAAAAAACACTTTGTTTGCCATTATATATACCAGTGTTTCTCGAACCTCTCCTCGGGACCCCCAATCAGGCCATGTTTTCCAGATATCTGAAGCACAGCACAGGTGATATGATTTTCTGCTCAGTGATTGCAGGATTCAGGCTAGGGTCAGACGAGCGCATTCTGTGCAGACTGTGAGTCCGTGCACAACGGACGTACTTTCTGACTGACGACAAGGTAGTTGCCACACAGTCCGTTTTTGTGACTGATGGTTTTTTTGACTGATGTAGCAGGGAAATAAAATTAATATGAAAAAATTTTGTCCGTCAAAATGCTGGACGTCAAAAACGCAGTCCGTCTGACTACGTTCCATCACTCACACACAAAGCTATGCGGACGTTGCGGATGCAGCGCACTTTGTGCGTCCGTTCGTTCTAGCGGATATATGTTCTTGCCTAACCTGCATCCGTTTGCCGAGTCTGGTGCGGACGTACTTCGTGTGTGGAGCTCCATTGCTCATAATTATGTGATATAAAGTACAAATGTACGGCAACACGGACATGATCAGTGCGCTCGTCTGACACGGGCCTCAGTCTGCATTTCCCCAAGGTAATCTACAAAATGTTGCCTGGTTGGGGGTCCTGAAGAGAGATTTGATAAACACTGGTTTATACAGTACCACCAAATACTATGCACACTGACACATGTGATGCTTGTTCTGTACAAAAATAATCACTAACCACTGTTCATATATTTATTTAAAAATGTTTAATATATTTTGAGAGATCTGCATTTTGAAAACAGACAATTTATACTCCTCTGTTTTAAAGATTGTTCACTGTACACATTATCTTGGTGACAATAATAATTATTCACTCATTATTGATCTTCTAACATACACAGTCACCCAGTTATATTTCTGTTCGTAGGTTGCGTGCACTTTGTCAAAAAAGATAAAGTATGAACACTCTCAAAGTGTTTTGGTATTGACTTTGCCAACGCACTCACTATAGAAACTGCATTACACCTGCAATATCCCCTTCATTCTCTATCCACTCGCGCTCCGAGAATTTAGCCTTATGCGTTTTGTCTTACTATTTTTCTTCCACTATCTCACTAAGTAAGCGTAGGAATGATGATCTTGCATCTTGTTACCAGTTTCTGGGTCTTAAGTGGCTAATGACAGGTTAATTGTCTGTGAGGGTGGAATTCTGGAGATGAACAACCATAAACGACAAGTAGCCTCTGCTTCCGGGTTCCAGCTAGAGATGTGCACGGCTAAAAAATTGGAATATACCAACATTGCCGATGGGGTAGAAGGAGAACCATTTACAACTGAGTGCGCTTGACTTGGGACTCTCATAATTTTTGTTTTCATTGACTGTTGTCTGGACAAGAGCAACAACGCCAACTCTAGAGCGGACCTTTTGTTTTGTTACTTATGATTTTGGCTAGCGCTACACTGTATTCCTCTATCTATATTTGGTACATATTCTGTTGTGTTTTAGGTGATCTAATAAAATTTTTTTTTTTACCAAGTGGTGTGCATCTTGCCCTTTTGTATCTAGTCACTATGTACTGCCATTGGATTAATGATAAATTCACCCATTTTAATAGTGCTCTAAAACAATGTGGGGCGAATTAAAATTCTTGAAATACTTACACTAACTGGAAAAACTGTAATTGCATTTTGTCTTTAAAGAAAATGACCGTCCTCTCCTTCCTCTCATGTTTTATTGTCTTCAGCCTCCTTTCCTTTAGTTTTTACATGTGTAATCCTTATAGGTAATTACCCCATATTTGTTTGTCATTTACTTATTAGCACTACAGAGATCTGCTCTTCCTGACATTTCATCCCGTATGGAAACAATTACTGACAAATTTCTGTTTTGTGTCGTTGCTTCATTCGGCTTAAAATAATAATAATAAATATTTGGTATTATTTCTTAGTACAAACAAACTTTTCCATTGATGTTTGTTACTTGTGAAGATGACAGAATTCAGAATAACTACCCACTTTTCATGTGATTATTATTATTTTTTTTTATTCTACCTTTCCTACACTTTTTATGTTAAAAGCTATTCCATCAAAGCTTCTATACAATTATCTATAAATGTGGGTACTTGGAAAGGTTGCACTTGATGTACTTTGCATTTTTTTTCCCTACCTGATTAACTATGTAAGTATGCGTTTCCCTTTCTTTTACTGAAATGTTAGCATCTGCGGAACAATTACAACCTAATGAACAAAAAGGTGCCACCGTGACTGCGGAAATATTAGAGCATACGGAGATTTGCTAGAATTAAAGGGCATCCTACGAAGCAGGTTGTGACATTTCATTAATATCAGTTTAATAATTGAACCTTCGAGAGGTAATGGTTGTGTAGTTGCTGTTTGACCTACAAATAAAAGCTAATGTTTTGACATCTGCAAACACAAAATCATGAGAGGGTTTGGAGGAAGGTGAAGATTAAATACAGATCTAAGCGACTGCAGAAACAAAAGGCATCAAACTCAAGATTTAATATATCGAAATGTCTGTGTAGAACTGAAAATGCACAATATATATATTTATTTTTTTACGAAATTCAAAAATGTTGAAAGTCATAGCTTGTAGTGCATTGGCAACTGACTTCAATGTCTTTCACATTTGCTGGTGTATATTGCACCACAACTCATACGCATGGTGCGATGACATCAGTTAACCGGGTAACCCCTAGCTGCCCAGGGATTTCCTAAGGAAATCCTATAGGGGAAAAAGGGGGGTTGTTTGGACCACCATATCTCCTGATCGGTATCTAGAGGATCACCTTTGCTATAATTGGAAATGGCAGAACATGGCCTTTCCAATGATACCAAACATGACCATGTTACAAGTAAAACTACAATTTGAAAAAATAAAAATAATTCAAAATAAATAAAAACGTGTGTTTTTTGTTTTGTTTTTTTAATGAGCACTATTGTTCACATTTCAATTATAATGCGAACAATGTTGCTGCACTAACAATTTTTTGGGGGGGATTTTATCTAAAATCACGTAATTTCTCCGAAAAATAAAGTAACGGGTTCCCAGTTCTAGTTTTTTTAACAAGCGTACCCCATAGAATATATAACTGAAAAGGCTCGGATAATAAAATGTGAAAAAATTACTTTACACACTGCGGATGATTGAAATTTTATTGAAAATTCAATTTTTTAACATTTTTTTGTTATAGCATTCTAGCAGGGTTGGATGTATACATATAATAATGATATATTATGAATCTGCAGAGTCTGCCGAAAAAAAGGATATATAATTTGTCTGGGTCGTACAAAAAAAACATGACTTAAAAAGCCACGTTTAAACATGAGCAAAAACGGTCAAAATGAGCTCGCACACTTCTACTTTTAGAAGAGTGTCGAACTTGTAAAACTGCCCCGTCCTTAATGGGTTATAAAGTTCATGACAAAAATAAAAGTACCTCTTTTTTATTGTCTCTTTCAAATCCTAGTGTATTATTAATCTTTGTAAAAAACAAGCACGACTGATTCGATAATTCTGCTGTTTTTTATTATCGAGGAAAGATGTGCTTTTCGTGTAACAGACAAATCATCTATCCGTAGCTCCTGTCCTGATTTCACACAGAATGGACTACAGGGACTGTGTAATAAATCTCCCTTCTAAACAAACGCTGCCAGTGTCTACTGTTACCCATACAGAATATTTTTTTACTTTTACTGTGGCATGGCAAATGCTTTTTAATAAAACCAGAATACGCGGAACTATAGCAGAGCTTTGATAACCACAACTAAGTAACTACGCACCATTTTCCCAGTTCATTTGTAAGAGCATCAAATAGCTACTCTGGGGACCTGCAGCAGAGCAAAAATAATATATGGTTTGTTTTCTTACTCACAAGGGAAAAAGACTTGATTTTGAACTTGCCTCCTAGCTCCTATATTCATCTTTACTTTGTAATACATTCCCAATATCCTTATCAGAGCTAATACATTCACCTAGTAATAATTTATGCATGTGTATGTGTTGGGTACATTGGAAAAGAGGCAGCCATTAATTCTGACTAAATACCTTTAAGGAAGTTGTTTGCAAATGAAGAGTTTATTGGTTTAAATGTTGAGAGAAACAGTAACCAAGGATAGGAATATGTTTGTAAAACTTTAGTGACAGAGTACCTTATGTTTCCAGTGGATAAGACCACCATTCGCATCACAACACCATGAGGTTGATGAGGCAGCCGATCACATCGACCATACGACCACGGTTATGTGGCTTAGCCACGCCAACTAGCCTCACATAGGAATCAGCCAGCAGTGGCACTCCCTTGAGTGGTCTTTGGTCAGAAAGCAGTTCGATCAGTCCTAACGGTCACTCATCCTCTAGGTTTTTGTGACTATCATGGCACGTCACTCAGTGAAAATGGGCTAAAACACCTCAGGCACTATACCAATCTTATCGCTAATGTTAGCGCCCAGTTATGTGAGTGTTAAGATTAAGTTAAGTGGCCCTAGCGCGGCCTGCCCACATTACAATCCGAACGCTAAAAGGTTAAAAAAAACAGTTAGTGAATTGGAGCTTGCGCTAGTTTGCGTGAGCTTACTTTGCGCTTCCTATGTTAAGTATAGGGAGCGCAAACAGTAAGCAAGGTGTAATTAGAGTTAGGATTACAAAGTCCTAACGCTAATCACTTACCACTGCGGTTAACTGAAAAGTGAACCACAGCTTGCAGCTGGTGTAAACTGATTCCGCTTCTGTGCAATCAGTCAGCAGCAGCTGCAAATCCCCCCAAAATCAGATACTCAACGCTCATACCGCGGCAAGAACGGCGGCCTGATCCGCCTCTTCTGGCCGCCGGGAGCAGAGTGAAACTGGGGAAAAGTTCCTCAGTCTCCCTCAGTGGACCTGCAGGATCTTGCGAGAGGCGACATCCTGCAAGTCATGTGACCCGTCAATCAAAGCCTCAATGGAGTCCTATGGACTCCAGGAGGGGATGCTCAGGGCGGCGTGTTAGCACTGCCTCGAGTATTCTCTGGTTTAACGCTGCATTACGGGGTAGCCTGCTGAATTAGCGCCTACCCTGTAATATGCAGTTAAAATGGGGATGCAAAGGGGAGACCTGCAGGCAGAGATTTTCCTCCTTAGCGTTCTCGTTTTAGTCAGCAGTATGTAATACTACCCTACATATACTGTGCATGTCTGTGCTGTGTGTGATACATCTTGCATATTTGTGTCAGCCTCATATTTGTATCAGCCTGTTCATGTGCTGTCTTTGTGGTGGTTTACTATTCCACTGCTGACTCAAAAGGAGCAGAATTTGATGATTAAAAATTAAACAAGCCTGATAGAATTGTAGCGAAAATTACATACAAAGAATGGAACAGAATTTGTGGGTTAGGCTTAGGTTTTAGCTTTAGGGTCAGGATTAACCTGACCCTAGCTCTAAACATAACCTTAACCCTAATCCAAGCACAAATGCCCTAAACCAAGGAACAATACTAACCCTAATCAGAAAGTAACTTGACCCTAAAGAGATTTTTTTCACTTGTCATCAGAAAAATCATGCCATTATGGTGGCAACTGGAATTTAAAAAATTGATGTGATCGAGCTGATTTTTCTGTTCAAAAACGACTATTTTTAAAGTCGTCCAAATCTGACTTATATTTTTAAACCAGTGATATAAAGTATTGTTGTGGCAATAATGTCTGCAACCACAGTGGCAACATAACGACACCACACCCTTTATGGTCACACTCAAGTGGCCTATTAATCGTTTTCTGAATAAAGCGCATATACAGCGAATAGCAATACTTTTAGCAGTAAAGGATATAACATAGTAACGCAAATCTAGTTTTTCACTCTGAGAGTCGAATAGGACCGTCCAATATTGGTCTACTTCGAGGTGGTGGTAAGCTTAAACGGCAATAACATATGGTCTGACCAAATTCCCCGTATTGTGAACTGCAGCTGGGTTTTTTTTTAATGTGGTAAATAAATAATTTGTGTTTGCACTGAGTCCATCCTGTCATCCCAAGTATTTTTTTTTTTTTTAGAGGTCACCTCTTACCCAGTGCAGGGCATGATTGGTGTGTAAGGGGAGTTATGATGGTCTCCGTAATTGGGCACCAGCAGGAAAGGTTCAATCTTAAACTCGATTTTGTGTCAACAGAAAATAAAGGGCTTAAAGATGCATAGCAATGTCATAGGAAATAGTCCACAGTAAAATTCTGCAGGTGCAATTTCATCTTCAGCTTAAAGTCAAAAGGATATATATAAAAAGATAATTGTCCTTAATACCATATACTTTGAAAGTAGACTGACTGATCTTTGTGTTTTACAGTAATCTTCATGTAGTTTCAGTAGGTCTGGAGAAAATTACTGTAACCTTTTTGGGATATATGGTTTACAGACCAATATAATGTTTTCCAAGCTTCTTAGAAAAAAGTAAAATTGGAACAATGGGTAAACCAGTCCATGCCACAACTAAAGCAATCATTATTACATTCCAGTAACGTGATCCTGAGATGAATGCATAGATTGCTTAAACGCAACGTACAATGGATCTAACATATTCATCCAATTAAAGCGAGTACATTTTCCCCATTAGTCAAAATAATGCTTCCAGTGACCCCTCCACTGCTGGCTGTTCTTTGATGCTGTGCAGAGATTGTAATCAAAATCAGGCAGAACGGAGCGCGATATCTCAAAAAAGAAAAAATCCTGAAAAAGAATAGTGGGATAAAATTTTAGTAAATTCAGCTTAATTAATTCTAAAATGGTAATGAGACATATGTCTCTCATACATATACTGTATATATATTACTGTATATATGAGAGAGATAGATTCTGTACAAGACTCCTGTGCTCACGGACCTCATCAAAATATATAGTGCCTGGTGCTTAGCCCAACGAAAACACAAACTGGAACAAGAGCTAGCACTCTAGGGTCTTGACAGAAGAAAATAACAAATGTATTGAAGCGTATTTAAAAAGTCAGTGTACCAGCTCACAACAAGAACTTTCATCAGGAAAACCAATTTATAAATATCTATTTATAAAATTAACAATTATATTTTTTTCCATCCTCGGGGGGAAAGCGGGATTGCGGTTTTGTGCTACATCAATAGATAGTTGCTGCTATAACCTCTTGTGTGTCAATACTCATGATATATATTTAATGAATCTAGCTCCAAAACATATGAAATATTCACCAATCCGCAAATATCTGTGCACTAAAAACTAACAATACAGTTGAATTTATTTTTTCTTATGTTTTTTTACATGCTTATTATTTTTTTCCCTACTTTTTTTTAAATTTAGTTTTTTTGTCCTATTGTGGCTAGTATGCCATCAATATTTATTAAGTTTATAAATAAGATCAAGATTTCTCACCCAAAGTGATAAGAGGAGGGGAGCAAGAGCGATTCACATATAACCAAATTAAATATTAATAGTATAATTGAAGATACTCCCTACGTCAAAGGTAACTATAATTGACTATCAGTATATTAAGGGTTTGGATGTTATAAAATACCCATCATTAATATTAAAGCTCTGGAGGATGTGATTAACCCTTCCACCATTGCATGATGGACCTAGAGCTGAAGATTTGGATATATCTCCGTTGCAAACCTCTCTGCTCCATTGATCTTTTTTTCCCATTTTTCTGACCTCCGATTGTGCCTCTGCCCTGTTCTTGTCACCTCCCTTTGTTCTTATGATCCAATCTTCTCACTTCTCATAATTTGTCAAGTCCTACGGAGACGCCGTGGCAAAAAGTCCAAGTCATGAGACCAACCCTGGTGGCAAGCTCCTGTACAGCAGTATGCCTTAGCCCAGCTTTTGTATACTGCATCAGGTGGATGTAATGAGCACTGGCTGGGTTCCTTAAAAGAACCACTCCCACATCCAGCCAGTGCTCTGTCATTAATGTTGGATTCCTTGTGAAAGAAAGGTGCCTGATTTATCCCAAGAGCCAAGTGACCAGCCTTGCGGTTTATTTTGATTCCCGTGTACCGGACCCCTGGCTATTCCTCTGGACTTCGCTTCACATACTTCTTGCCGGTACAGTCTCAAGGCCCCTTCTACATTTACCCATCCCAAAGACTTTACATCATCTGCGTTTGTTTTTCAAGGACTTATTATTTATACAGATTCCTGCCTTTTTTATTTGTATCCAGTTATTCAATATAAGTTTCTGCTATTTTCACTAAGCCTTTTGTTGTTGCCTTATTTACTGCATCCTGGGTTCATATTCACGTCACCGGTGTCCCAAGAACCCGGTCCCTGACAAAATGACAGAGCCCGATGCAAATGAACCCGCAGTAAATAAAATTCTGTTGGACTTTCTGAAAGCTGCCTTCCAGGAGCTAATGACCCACCTGATACAATGCTTCAAGGAGCTACTGCAGAGTGCCTGGGACTCCTCTTCTAAGGTGTGCACTCCAAGAGGTCAAACACGCTATGGTCCTTTAAACTCTGAAGAGCGTGACAGAAGACAAGCTAATAATCTGTGTTACTACTGTGGAGGGGACCATTATTTAAAGGACTGTCCTGTAAGACTCCGCAAACCTCTTGCTCCAGTGACCAGACCGTCTCCAGGACCCAAGACCACCTCTGTGCAAAAGTCTGTACCCCCATCCAGGCCTGCAGCCAGGAAGTCTCCAGCAATTAAACCAGCAACCAGTAAGTCCACTCGTACCAAATCCAAGAAAAAACTGTTTATGGACAATTCCTGAGTATTATGATTATGCATATCCTGCACCCTCACGGCAGAACTCACAGATGCAATACATCCTGAATCTGTCTTGCCTGATGTAATGGATCCACCAGTGCCTATGGAACATGAACCCTCAGTGACTATGGATTACAATTGCCCTGAGCCTATGCAGATTGGAGCTGCTGTAGCTACCAGGATTGCAACTCCCATCACTCTCAGCAAGCAACCTGTGGAATCCTTACCACCAGACTGCACATCTACTGCCAATGGTGCAATAATCCAGAAGAAAGATTTAAAAGTATATGAGGAGGCTTTAGCAACCAGAAAAGCAACACCGCGGTCTAAATGGAACACCACTCCCATCATTCACAGCCAGCGGGATTTGCCACTACCTATGCCATTTAAAGTTGACCGGCATCACCATGGTGGCACAAGCCGGTGTACAGGGTTCATTGGCTCCACGAAAGTCATCCCCTATCGAACTGCAGGGAAGGACTTCATTCCATTTGATCTCTCCTCATCTGATGAATTTACAGAAGGGGAGATTGGCGAAGACTGAATTCAAGCTCCTGAGACCCCATATACCTATGGCACCCTATTTGGAACTCTGGTAACCCCGATCCCTCCTGACTATCTACATCCCAGCAGTAAGGACATTGATAACCCTGGCCCAGCTCCCTCCAAAAGTACCCAGGAGGTTGAGTCTAGAGGCCTCAAGGTGCCCATCACAAACACTCCTGATGCTGAGACTCCGGCTCCTGTTTGTACCAAGGTACCCACTGCAGAAATGCCTGCTGCAGAATCTCAGGCTCCTGTTTGTACCAAGGTACCCACTGCAGAAATGCCTGCTGCAGAATCTCAGGCTCCTGTTTGTACCAAGGTACCCACTGCAGAAATGCCTGCTGCAGAATCTCAGGCTCCTGTTTGTACCAAGGTACCCACCACAGAGATGCCGGCCGCAGAGACCCTGGCTCCAGCTTATGCCAAGGTACCCATCACAGAAAGACCTACTATATAAACTGTGGCTTCTGCTAAGGTGCCCGTTGCAGAGATGCCCACTGTGGATTCTCCAGCTCTCGCTTGCTCCATGGTGCCTGTTGCAGAGAAGCCCGCTGCAGATTCTCCGGCTCTCAATTGCTTCAAGGTACCCACCGCTGAGAAGCCCGCTGCAGATTCTCCGGCTCTCAATTGCTTCAAGGTACCCACCGCTGAGAAGCCCACTGCAGATACTCCGGCTCTCAATTGCTTCAAGGTACCCACCGCTGAGATGCCCGCTGCAGGTTCTCCACATTCTGCTGTTGCCAAGGTGCATACGACTGAGATCCCTGTTCCTACTCCTGATGAGGTTGCTGTTAAGGTACCTACTGCTGACCCCCTAAACCATGTTGAGGCGTCAGCTACCAAAATGCCTCATGCCATGGATACAGCTACCGAGTCAACACAAACAGAGACTGCAGAGACCCCCACAAATTATGCGTTCATTATGTCAACCATATCCATCTTTGTTGACCAAATCTCTACGGTTACAAGAACTGTAAAAGAACTCCAAGCAAACCAAGTATCTTTACAAAACCTGGTTCTAGATGCATGTGCCTCCTCGGTACCCTCACTCATGTATCCAGAGAAGGTTATGACCGGCAATTCAACCACTCACCTCTGTCAAACTGCTGACTCCAGAAGGATCCCAGGTATGGCGAAAGTGGACTCCCCTATAATCCACAGCTTTAAAACAAAGCCTGTCCCTACTGGATCCACAGAACCAGAAGATCTACCCAGCCGTGCTGAACCTGATACAAGTTGGTCCGCCCAGAGTTCGTCCCTAGATAGGGGGCTCTGTCAAGTCCCACGGCGACGCCGTGGCAAAAAGTCCAAGTCATGAGACCAACCCTGGTGGCAAGCTCCTGTACAGCAGTATGCCTTAGCCCAGCTTTTGTATACTGCATCAGGTGGGTGTAATGAGCACTAGCTGGGTTCCTTAAAAGAACCACTCCCACATCCAGCCAGTGCTCTGTCATTAATGTTGGATTCCTTGTGAAAGAAAGGTGCCTGATTTTATCCCAAGAGCCAAGTGACCAGCCTTGCGGTTTATTCTGAGTCCCGTGTACCGGACCCCTGGCTATTCCTCTGGACTTCGCTTCACATACTTCTTGCCGGTACAGTCTCAAGGCCCCTTCTACATTTACCCATCCCAAAGACTTTGCATCATCTGCGTTTGTTTTTCAAGGACTTATTATTTATACAGATTCCTGCCTTTTTTATTTGTATCCAGTTATTCAATATAAGTTTCTGCTATTTTCACCAAGCCTTTTGTTGTTGCCTTATTTACTGCATCCTGGGTTCATATTCACGTCACCGGTGTCCCAAGAACCCGGTCCCTGACATAATTCCTCTGATCCACTCCTCTCACTTCTCATAATTCCTTTGATCCCCTCTTCTCACTGTGCCTTTTGCCCAATTCCGCTCATCGTCCATTGTGTCTTTGCCCCTTTCCTCTCACCTTCCATTGTTCTTTTGCCTCTAGTTCTATTACAGAATAACGGCAGTGCTGTTGTTTGCCATTTTTCATAGCAATTTCATGTGCGATTGTTGAATTTTGCTTCTCTAGATATCTTCAGTTTGCCGAAGTTCCAACAGCAGTAATTTTAAGTATTGTTTTGACACAATGATGCTTAGTGAATATCTCCTTAAATGTCGTCAAACTTATAACCAACATTGATTCCCTCCTGTTTACCTTTGGGTCTTGAATGTCTGCTAATTTCATTATTACCAAAAGAGCTGATGCTGGGGTCTTTAAGAGTTGATTGCCACACTTCTAAATCTGTTGTGTTGCATTTACCTCTTTGCTATCTTATGGTGCTGATAGGATTTTTATCCCTATTAATTATATAGTATTAAAATATTGTAACCCATAAATGAATAGTATTCTTTCAAGTGCCAAACTAATCATGAGGTGTACATCTATTTATGCAGCTTACTGGAAATCTTGGCAGACAAGCGCATCAGCTACCAGTTGAA
Organism: Leptobrachium leishanense; assembly: GCA_009667805.1. NCBI lineage: Eukaryota > Metazoa > Chordata > Amphibia > Anura > Megophryidae > Leptobrachium > Leptobrachium leishanense. The sequence goes on from CM019066.1 coordinate 91,829,532, forward strand.
TGTGTAAGATACAAGGGATTTGTGCAGACGATAACTACTAAGAACTAGCCATACCATATATAGAGCATATGTGTTTGCTTACGATTGGCCAATGGAAAAGATATCTCTATCAGTTTATTTCCATATAATCAAATTCTATTTAAAAAAAGTCATTGGGACATTTTTTCAACCACTTTTGTGTGTGAATGAAACAGTGTCTTCCATTTAAGCTGGGGTTTTTAGGAGTGGAAGGAACGTCCGTGAGAGTGGATATTTCTTCCACTCGACGCCCGTCTGGCCGTCTCACTGAGCAGTTACTACAGCGTGTGACCGGCCCTGTCGCAGCGTCACAACGCTGCATCAGACGCCGGGAGGCATGTCAGTATGGGCACACCTCGTCTGACCCCGGCCTTACTTGAACAAGGAGTTTGTGACTCTCCAGGGGTGGTGGGAACTATAAGTTTACAGGGTCATCCAGATGTGGACCCCTTGCTTGATGTGCCTAGAGGGGTGTCAGCTATACCCTCCTGACAAGGCCGAAATGATCGTCAGAGTTGCTGCACCTCTTGGCCAGGGATGACGTCCTTGGCAATCAGCACTGGCCACCCTTTTTGGGTGAGAGCAGGCTGATTTGCATATGTAGCATTCATCCCTGTACTGACACAAGCAAGCTAAAACCTTGTGAGACCTGAGCGGGCCCCACCGTAGAGCAGGCCACCAGTGCGCTTCCTCAGGACCCTCACAAACCCCCCTTTCTCTCACTACTAGTGGTGGGAAACCTGGCTGGACTCTGAACGGACCTCGTTGGGTAGTACCCTGACAGGTCACTGATCACATATCAGAATTCAAATTATTACATGTTGCATTCTAAATTTTCTTTTCATCCTTTGTTGAATGCATTCAACCAAAAATAGAATGGCGGAGAATACGAGACGACAGCAATTAATCCACGGCTATATTTTTACAAGACCGAGGAGTCTCCTAACAATTAAATGGGCATACAAAAGGAAAGGAATTGAACAATTTAAGAATTTTTTTTTATTAATTAGATTTTTTTCTTGAAGTCTGGTATTCCTCCGGCTTATCTGTCCTAAATAGTGTCATTTATACTTGCCAGTTCACTACTTAGTGAATAATTTCTTAGATTAGACTCCAAAAATCGGCAAAAGCAGCAAGATCGGTGCGATGAGATTCTTCCTATGTAAGACGCTCTCCTGTACCTCGTTTAAGTCTCATTATGAATGGTCCTTCTCATTTGAATTTTCCTGTGAGTGTGTGCTGCGTTGGAATTAACCCCAGTCTGGTAAAGAGTTTTAAACATTCCTAATGACTAATTTAGTAGCGGTATTTGATAACATAGACTTAACAGCTGTTCAACTCACCTCACCTAGAATCCATTATCTTACTAGATTTGTTCATGCAAGTTGTTAAAAGAAAAGCCACATCAAGTTAAGCGACTTTTCATATGGAAAATAAAAATTCATAAATACCCCCTGCTTTATTTGGCTCGGTTGTATCTTGGAATATAATACCCGACTCCGTTAATACTTTGAAAGTCATAAGAAAGAAAAGTAAAAGGCGATTTCATGTACTGAAACTGCTTTTCTAAAAGCAAAAGAATAATGAAGAGTAAAACTCCATGTGCTTAGCGAATTCTTCGTGTTGAATTGATTTCTGGTGTTCCTTACGCTTAATATGGATAAGGTGATTTCTTAACTGTTCAAAGTCTCCTGATGATAGCTTTTAGATATAAGGGCATTGTGACACTACCTAAATTACAATATTCCCTTGGACAGACTTTACAAATTCTTCCATTAGTCTGCCACAGGTGTCCACAGAGAAATAATGTTCTTTATAATCCCGTTGGAAGCCAGCCAGCTAAATTGTGCTGTAGAAAAGTATTGGTTTCATTGCAGAAGTTGGTCTTCTCTAGAAGACGATATTGAGCCATTTATTCGTCGCGCCGGTCTTATCTACTGGGTGATAAAGCTGGTGAAAGCACTGCTATTCTAGGTGAGAGAAACGGAAGGACCAAAGAGTTAGACAAATCATTGCAATGAAAGAGAAAACATGAGGGTTATTCAGAGAAAGGTGAAAATCAGGAGAAGTTGCAGGAGAAGAGAACAATCTAGACCAAATAGCCGATTTGGAAAGTGAGATAAATGGGATCATTTTTCTGGTTTGGCTATTTTGACCCACAGGTCTATTCTAAGAAAGGTGAAACTCAGGAGAATGACTGGCGAAGTGAAAATTCTAGGTCGAAATTTGCCAAACCAGAAAAATTCTCCCATTTATCTCACTTTCCAAATCAGCTATTTGGTCTAGATTGTTCTCTTCTCCTGCCAGTTCTCCTTGTTTTCACCTTTCTCTGAATAACCCTGCTAGAATTTTTACTTCTCCAGTCATTCTCCTGATTTTCACCTTTCTTTGAATATACTTGTATGTATGTATCTCCATGAAATGACACTGATGAATTAAGTTGGCTCACTATATTAAAACTTTTTAATTTTTTTTTATAAAAGAAAGAAATAATGCTCCAATGGAACATGCACAATTATTTAAAAATATATAAAAAAGGAAACATGGTTATGTGTTTCCTCACTTCTTGGAATCCTACTTCTTCAATGGTCAAACTACAATCTCACAACGATGAGGTCAGCATCTTCACCTTAATAATTTAAACATGGCTGCCATTAGAAATCTTGGAAAACCCTTACTGAACCGCTGGTCGAAACCCCCATCTGTCACACATCCATGCTCTCGGCCAGGCAATAGGGAGCCCCATGCCCTCTGGGGCCCAGACAAGGGGCATCAAGTCCTCAAAAGAGGAGTCTACATGTCCCCCAGCTCCCATAACAGGCATCCCTAATGCACCAGGTTCCCAGTGAGTGGCCACATTTCCTCCCCCTACCTTCCACCAGTGCGAATGGCCTCACCCCGTCTGTCTTTTAGCATAGTGACCACATTCCCCATTCTCTAAGTGTGAGCCCCATTCCCTGCACAGCGAAAGGTCCCTTCCCCACCCATTACACCAACGCGAGACACTCCAGTCATCCCTATTCTCCACTGTTCATCCCTATTTGCCATTTTTTTTCTATTATTCCCTTCCTTAGTTGTCAGCTCATTTCCACCCCACCTCCCCATTGATCAACCTCCAGCAATTCATCCCATTTAGTCTACTTTTTTCCCCTTCTTTTCTTCCCTCCTCTTCCCCAGTTGTTGGCTTCATGTCTCTGCTGGAAAAGCTTTCGGCCTTGACTTTGTCTTAGCTTACAACTGCTTTCACACAAAAAGTGGCGCGTTGCTTGGTGGTATTCCAGCTCAAAGAGTCAGTACAGGAACCCCAGACTCCATGCAATGCACCTGGAGCTGCTACAGCCATAGGTGGTATCACACATCGGGTTGGAGATGGCACTTGGGAGCCACAGGCCATCTGGGGCCACTGGTCCTGTAAAAAGGTCATGGGTTGTCAGTTATTTAAACTGTGGGTTAGTTTGAGTAGAAATGAGATAACATGCCAAATGACACGTGGTTGCCAGTACATAAGATTATACAAGATGTCAAGGAGAAGTTCACTTCAAAGAAACAATTTGCTATTGGAAGTGAAAATGATAAATGGAGTACAAGCACTAAAAATACAAGCTTTTATGTGCTATTAAATATCGTCCACTGGAAATTTAGCTCACGACCAAATAGCTGCTCGGACAGTGCTGAGTTGTAACAGCCAATCCAATAAATGTATTTCAAGTAGCGTGATTCTGATTTAAACCACATTAAGCCAACATCATACTCAAGAATGGGGTCTCAAAGGGAGGTGTCAACATGACATTCTCGCCTTATTAAATCACTGCCAAACAGCTGTGAGAATGGATGTTTTTAACAATTTACATAAACAAACAACATGTGTTGGGGTTTTATTTAAACAAATCATTAAATTGTTTCCAGGATGAATTTGACTAGTTACACATTGAAAAAATCTGTAAATGCAAAAAGTTACACTTGTATGGTTACTGATAAATTGAATTACATGGCAGCAAGAAAAGCCAGTGTTACATTACAATAGATGGCTTTTATTTTAATGAGTTTCCTTACAGCCTGTGAAGACACTTTGCGATTCAATATTTTCTATCAATTACACTATCATGTTTTTGCATTGGTGTTGGCTAAAATTGTTCTTACAAAAAACCCTCAAAAACAAACAGAAAAATATCACATACCATAATATGCTAGCTAAAATGTGTAATGCTTAACGGCCAAGGAAAGTATTCATTAACTCTTGAATAAACCTTGAATTAATTGTTCATTATAAAACAGGGAACTCAAAGTGGGTCAAATTTTCAAGAGATTCTCAAAACAAACCCTTTCAGTACCGGCAGCTTTTATTCGCAAAATTATTTTCAGAACATTTCAAACATGGGATGCATTGACACTTAAATGAAGGATGATGTACCGATAGTGAACAAAGATTTTCATTTTGAGAATTTTTATTTTTTTTAAATTAGATTTGCTTATTTTTAATGTAACAGTTTATCGTTTACAGAACTGCTGTTAACATAAAAAAACCTCAAAGGATACCCCTTATCCTGCATAAATTGTAAAATGGGGTCTGCACTATTAGGATATTGGCAGGAAAATGTCTTTGTGTGAAATACAGTAAATGTGATTAACCCCTTCACTACCGCTATCGAAATACCTTGGGCTTCAAAGGCACCATCCGGTAGCCAATATCGAGATATCTCAGTATGATTATCTGCAGCTCAAAAGCAAATGAATTTTGTTTGCTTTTGGGCTGTAGAAGGTGCCGCAAAGTTTTAGCCCTGTGGGCATAATGCCCATAGAGCAGAAACTGTAAAATAAGCTTCTCAAACTCTGAAATATCGGGCTTTCAGCAGCCGATGCAGGGAGAAAAAGAAGAAAATAGAACAGCAGCTCAAACTGCTGTAACTCAATTTGGCAGTAGATGGCGCGATCTACTGGCCAAAAATAGGTTATTTACAGTAAGAAATAAAATGGGTACAAACTCAAATATTTCTAATTATTTATAATTAATTAAAAATGAGTTTACAAAAAAAACACTGGTTTCTGACAATGTTTTTTTGGAAAATCACTTGGTAATGAAGGGATTGAAGATAATTAATAATAATGGTCAGAAATCCTGCTAATGTTGATTTGTAGTGATCATAATGAGATTGTTAACAATGCAACTTCCAAGTAACACCAATAGAATATAAAAATAATATCTGTATGTGACACCACCTGAAACATTTCTCTGTAGTGTAATGACTGGTCCCAGAGCTTTCCCTGTATTCTGCCCTCTCCCTGGATGTTGTAATGAGGCAGTAAATGTTATAGAATTCTTTTTGTTACAGAAAAAAATGGGCACATTACAGGGTGACAAGTGTGAGGTATAAATAAGTAAACAAATTCTGCTGTAAAAAGGCATGTGTTTCACAGGCTAATTTTCATTTTTTTATATTTTTTTATATTTTTTTATATTTTTTATTCAAAAAATAGTTAAAAATATCTACTAAGGCTAGGGTCAAACGAAAGCATTTTTACACGCGAACGTAAAAAAGTGCGTCGAACGAATTGACGTATTTTTTCACGGAATGCGCGAAAACGGTCAGACGCATTTTTCGTGCGTGATTATTTCGGATCGTCAAAAAAACTCTTTTTGCGTCTGGACGTTATGTTGGCTGGACATTAGCAGCGTCTGACATCTCCTAATCACGCACACATGCCGCTATGCCGCAGCTGCGCACTCAGTACGTCAGTACTAGCGGTTCGGCGTTCTCGAAAAAATGCGTTCATTTTCCACTTGCGTTGCGCGGCCGGACTTTCGTGCGACCGTACTTCGTATATTGGCCGTCATTGCCCGTCATCTGCTGCTAGTGCGGCCGTGATTAAGTGCGCCAGAACGCACGTTAAAAGTGCACTGGTCTGACCCCAGCCTTACTGCTTTTGATACTGGCTGATTATTTTTAACAGTTGTTCTTCACCTGAAGAAAATGGTAAGAATTGACCTGTTAAATCATGCATAAGTGACAACAGTTTAGGCATTTACTGTATACTTGAAAAATGTACCAAGATTTTAGATGGCAGTATTAACTTTCTAAAATCATAACAAATTCGTTGCTGTTACTTAATCGTTCGTTCATAGTTTCTCGATACAGTAAATACTTACAAAGGTTTTTTGGTGGTAAAACGAATTTTGTGAACGAAACAGAGCATTTTGATGAGTGAATTGTATAATGTAATATTTAAAACAAAGCCTATATTTATTAACCCCTTCGCTGCGGAGGACGCCCTCAGCGCGTCCACCCGCAGGTAGCGTTCCTTGCGGTGGACGCGCTGAGCGCGTCCTCCCTTTGGGGCCAGCGTTCGACCAGGTTCTGGCCGATCGCTGGACCCCCCGGTGCGGGCTGACATCCTCGATGTCAGCCCAGCACCCGGAACTGCCGCCGACCTAATTAGGTGTTATCGCGGTGGCGCGATGACACCTAATTCAGGCGCCCCCTCGCATGTGCGGAGGAGGCGCCTGAAAGGGAGGGGGGGAGGTCCTTCGGCCCTCTCCCTCCCGATCGCCGGCATTGCGGGGGTTAATCCAGGCATCGTTTGGAAGGTCACAGCCTGCCCTTCCTAACGGTACCTGGAATTAACTCCATGGGGGCTGGATCACGAATCGGCGCCGAAAAGCGCCGGTTCGTGATCCTTTCCCAGAGCTGGCCGACGTCTTGGATGTCGGCCAAGCTTCCGGGAATGCCCCCTGAGGACTGGCGTCATCGTGCCTAGCACAATGACGCCAGTCTTGGAGTTAACCCCTAACTGCCACCAATGGTAGTTAGGGGTTAATGTTTGATATTGTTGGATCGACCAGAGCATGGCCGTTCCAACAATACCAAACATGAGTATGAAAAAAGTTTTTAAAGAAAAAAAAAAAATATTTAAAAATAATTCTAAAAAAAATAAACAAGTTTTTTTTTGGTTCGATAATGCAGCAATATTGTTCCCATTTCAATTATAATGTGAACAATGATGCTGCACTAACGATTTTTGTATGCGGTGCGTTTGTTAAAAATCACGTAATTTTCCCCAAAAAAAAATTTAACGGGACCCCATCTCTAATTTTTTTAACAAGCGCACCCCATACAAAATATAACCGTAATTTCTCGCATGTTAAAATGTGGAAAAAAAAAAACTTTACACGTTGTAAATTATTGAAAATTCATATTTTATTGCATTTTTTGTTCTAATATACAGACAGGTCATGACGTATACATATAATAATGACATATTATGAATTTGCCGAGTCTGACGGAAAGAACGATATATAATATGTCTGGGTCATATACTAAAATAAGCCTTCAAAACACGTTTAAACATGATGAGCAAAATCAGTAAAAATGAGCACAGCACAGAGGCGGGAAAAGCCTCAGCAGCGAAAGGGTTAAAGAAAGAATAGTTCTTTACATTTCTCTAATTTTTAAAAAAAAGGAAATTCAGCATGACAGTTGGATTTTTAAAATTCCTATTTATATAGTTTTTATTGAAAACAGTACCAAATCTTTCCAGAAAGTAATGGATTTTTTTTCATGTATTAGAATACTTGTATGATATAGATTACCATATACTATAATTATACGTGGTGTGTATTAGATTTACTTCTGCAATACTCAGGATATGAATTATATATGATCAAAGGTCATATTAATTATACCCCATTTCTTTTAGACTGTAAGCTTGTTTGATCTACATATTTTCTGGTTCTTATATGCTAGACTTGACAGAATTCCTTGCATGTATTATTGATCCACTGTAGAATATGTTACTGAATTATAAGTAACTTGATTAATAGATGTATTAACAATAACAAGAAAAGGATAAACTTTGAAGAGGTGTATAACGCTTAACAGTTCTGAGCAATTGATTTCATTTATCCGGCACTCTGGAAAGCAGCACATTTTACATACATTTCATCTTTATAATTATCTGTAACATCATCTACAAAATGATAAGATTGCCAGTGGCAACTTGCTATCAATGAAGCACTTCTCCATTCAGCTGTTGTCAAATAACAGTAATTATCAACATACATCAATTTCCCTTGGTTTAATTTTTTTCCCTTGGGCATTTTTGTTTTTCCCATCAATCCACTATATGTATTTAATCTAACCTGTGTCCATCTTATATATGGATTCTATTCAAATATATATAAAGCAGGGCTCAGCATCCTTGGTCCTCCAGATGTTTTGCAACTACACCTACCATGATGTTCAGGGTATTCATTAGGTTGGTGAAGACTAATGGGAAATGTAGTTTCAAAACATCTGAACAGCCAAGGATGCTGACACTTAGTATAAAATAAGAGTTCAATTCACCTCCAATTAGGTAATTATTTATTTATTTATAAAGGATTTTACCAGGAGGGATACATTGAGATTTCTTTCGTTTTCAAGTATGTCCTGGGTTCAATAACATTGAGTTGTTACAGAAATACAAATTAGTAAAATGCAAGTTATTAACACAAAACAAATATACAGATTAACAGAAAAATAAATATGTAGGAAATAAAGTCATTATGTCACTATGTTTACAGGTGCATTCTGTATTGAGGTATGTTAATAGGGATCTCTAAAGTGACTTTAGACTGGGGGAAGATTTGATGGCGTCTGGAAGGTTATTCCATAACTGTGGTGCTCTGTAGGAAAATGAGGATCGAGCCACTTTCTTTTTGTATAGTGGTATTGCAAGTAAGGTGCAGGTCCTGGATCGGAGGTTATAGGATGAGGGAGCTGCTGGAGGAAGCAGTCTATTCAGGTAGGGTGGTAGCTTCCCAGAAAAGCTCTTAAACACCAGGTTGGAAAGGTGAAGGGTGCGTCTAGATTCCAGTGACGGCCAGTTTAGCGCTTTTAACATGTCACAATGGTGGGTCATGTACCGTATTTTTCGCTCCATAAGACGCACCTGACCATAAGACGCACCTAGTTTTTAGAGGAGGAAAACCGGAAAATAAATATTCTGAATGAAATAGTGTAATAATGGATATTGCCCCAGCTCGTGGATATGCCTTAGCTCACACGTGGATATGCCTTAGCTCACACATGGATTTGCCCCAGCTCACACATGGATCTGCCCCATCAGCTCATGGATTTGCCCCAGCTCACACATGGATTTGCCCCAGCTCACACATGGATTTGCCCCAGCTCACACATGGATTTGCCCCATCAGCTCACACATGGATTTGCCCCAGCCAGCTCACACATGGATTTGCCCCATCAGCTCACACATGGATTTGCCCCAGCCAGCTCACACATGGATTTGCCCCAGCCAGCTCACACATGGATTTGCCCCAGCCAGCTCACACATGGATTTGCCCCAGCCAGCTCACACATGGATTTGCCCCAGCCAGCTCACACATGGATTTGCCCCATCAGCTCACACATGGATTTGCCCCAGCCAGCTCACATGGATTTGCCCCATCAGCTCACACATGGATTTGCCCCATCAGCTCACACATGGATTTGCCCCAGCCAGCTCACACATGGATTTGCCCCAGCCAGCTCACACATGGATTTGCCCCAGCCAGCTCACACATGGATTTGCCCCAGCCAGCTCACACATGGATTTGCCCCAGCCAGCTCACACATGGATTTGCCCCAGCCAGCTCACACATGGATTTGCCCCAGCCAGCTCACACATGGATTTGCCCCAGCCAGCTCACATGGATTTGCCCCATCAGCTCACACATGGATTTGCCCCATCAGCTCACACATGGATTTGCCCCAGCCAGCTCTCACATGGATTTGCCCCAGCCAGCTCACACATTGATAATTCCCCAGCTCACATATGGATATGGCCCAGCAGCTCGTGGATGTGCCTCCGCTCACCTGCCGCCGCCGCCGCCGCGTTTGTCTCCCTCTGAGCATGCGTCCGGCGGCAGGAAGCTTGGGCACTCGCCTGGGGGAGCCACGTGACCGCGATCTCGGGAGATCGCGGTCACGTGGCTCCCCCAGGCGAGTGCCCAAGCTTCCTGCCGCCAGACGCATGCTCAGAGGGAGACGAACGCGGCGGCGGCAGGTGAGCGGAGGCACATCCACGAGCTGCTGGGCCATATTCGCTCCATAAGACGCACCCACTTTTCCCCCCACTTTTTGGGGGGAAAAAAGTGCGTCTTATGGAGCGAAAAATACGGTAGTTACATTGTAGCACAAAGCGGCAGAATGAGTTATATAATGTAGTAAGTTTCTGAAGATGTGTTTGCGGGGCAGCTGCATACACTACATCTCCGTGTTCAATAGCCGGCATAAGCATTTGTTGTACAATCTGCTTTTTTACCGCGGGGCTCAGGCAGGATTTGTTTCTGTACAGGGCACCTAGTTTGGGGTAAAGTTTAGATGAGAGTTTTTCGATGTGGGGGCCAAAGGATAGATTAGGGTCCAACCACATACCTAGATATTTGAGAGAAGTGACTGTAGTCAGCGTGTCTTTTGTTCTTGTCCTGACATACATATATATAATTAAAGGTCCACTACCACCAAAAAATGAAATGTTCTGTGAGCTGGGACCCAATTAACACACGGTCTTCTCTTTAAAATGCAGTCTTTTATTTATTTAGGGTCTGGCACAAACAGAAAAAAAGAAATGCAAACAAAAGGACCGAGCTCCCTTGAGCTCTAACCGAACATAAGTTATTTTCTAACACGGTTGCTTACTTGCAACCCTCTAATAAAAAAATGCACAGACCTCTTCAGCTCGCTGGTCAGAACACCAAATCTGCAGAGAGAGAGCTGCCAGCCTCCCTTCTTGCTCAGGGACACACTCTCACAAACAATTCCCCACTGCAAATTCTCTTATGCAGCAGGTGGGGAACTCCCTGGGCAATCCAGAACTCCTGGATTGCCCCCCCTCACCTGCATGTAATGTATGGTGTGGAGCACTGGCCCACCCTGGGGTAATCAGTACAAAGCCCACATTGCAACACTGTTGAGGAAACATATACACCCCCCAGGACCATGCCCTGTTTTCTGTCACAGTTCTTATTGTTTATAATTTATGTTACTGATATCTTACATGTGTTTTTGTTTTTTTCTCGTATGTTTAGTGAAGAAAATATTTGACTTTATAGGGGTCACTGGGTGCATCCATTTTCTGATATTTAGTGCTGTAAACTGCACCCCCCGTATCTTTCCATCACTTGCTCCTCACTGTGTAGTTTTGGAGATAGTGATCAACCCATAGACTCCATTCTGACTCACATCATTGCATTGTGTGAGGTGTATTCAAGTCTTTAAGCTCCCTGTTTTATCTCATTCAGCTGTCAGCTCTTATCTTGAGTAGCCTGGAGAACACAATACACCCCCTGCTGCCTTATCTAAACATTCACTTTACCTCTTTTAACTGTTAAATTCTATATAATATAACGCACAGTCACAAAGTAAAACATTTGCATAGATTTTGGGAAATGTTGCATCATGGGAAATATCCACACAATGGAAACAGGAGATAAAGAGCCTAAAGGGTTATTCAGAGAAAGGTGAAACTCTGGAGAAGTGAAAATTCTAGGTCAAAATAGCCAAACTAGAAAAATTCTTCCATTTATCTCACTTTCCAAATCAGCTACAGTATTTTGACCTAGAATTTTCACTTCTCCAAAATTTCTCCAGGGTTTCACGTTTCTCTGAATAACCCTGTTAAAGTTGTGTTCCTTTTCACATGCAATTAGTTAAAAAAAACAACACAGCATGCATTTTTTAAAGTGGTTTTATTTGTACTGCATAAATAATCTAGTTACAGCTTTGTAAGTGGTAGAGTCCATTTAATAACAAGTTGAATAATTTTTTTTCAGCCACCTTTTTGCCCCATGTACTGAGAATTAAATTTCACCTTTAGGCTAGGGTCAGACTGAGGCAGTGCGAACGCGCGTTCTGGCGCACTTAATCACGGCCGTGCTAGCAGCAGATGCCGGGCAATGACGGCCAATATACGAAGTACGGTCGCACAAAAGTCCGGCTGCGCAACGCAAGTGGAAAATGAACGCATTTTTTCGAGAACGTTAAACCACTAGTACTGACGTACAGAGTGCTCTGCGTCCGCTAGCGGCGTGTGTGCGTGATTAGGAGACGTCAGACGCTGCTAATGTCCGGCTAACATAACGTCCAGATGCAAGAAGTGTTTTATTGATGATCCGTACAAAATCACGAATGAAACTGCGCATAGTATGACCGCTATTGCGTATTCCGTGAAAAAATACGTCCATTCTTCGAACGCACATTTTCACGGACAACGTGAAAAATGCGTTAGTCTGACCCTAGCCTTACCCTGTCATCATTCTCTATTTTCACCTCCTCACTAGTGATGGGCTGAAACACCCCCGTGTTCGGTTCGCATTCGAACTCGAACACCCAAAAAAGTTTGACCGGGAACTCGAACACAATGCGAACACCATGCAAGTCAATGGGGCTCGAACGTTCGAAAATTAAGGCTAGGGTCAGACGAACGCATTTTCACGTTGTCTGTGAAAAAGTGCGTTCGAACGAATGGACGCATTTTTTCACGGAGTACGCGATAGCGGTCATACGATGCGCATTTGCGTCCGTGATTTTGTACGGATCATCAATAAAACACTTTGTGCATCTGGACGTTATGTTGGAAGGACATTAGCAGTGTCTGACATCTCCAAATCACGCAAACACGCCGCTAGCGGACGCAGCGCACTCTGTACAACAGTACTAGCGGTTTTACGTTCGACAAAATGCATTCGTTTGCCACTTGCGTTGCGCAGCCGGACTTTTGTGCGACCGTACTTCGTATATTGGCCGTCATTGCCCGTCATTTGCTGCTACTACGGCCGTGATTAAGTGCGCCTGCACTAGGCTTGTGCACCGATTTTTTTTTTTTTTTTTTTTTTTTTTTTTTTTTTTTTCGGTTCGATTCGGTTCGATTTTTTGGATTTTTAAACTTTTCGATTTGGCTCGTTTCGACCGATTTCGGTTTCGATTCGGTTCGAACTGTTTTTCGGGTACATTTTTTTTTCCGGAATTTCGACCATTTTTCGTATTTTCGTGTCATTTTGCCGGTTTTTTGTATCGACTTTTCGCTTTTTCGAAAAATTTTCGTTTTTCAGAAAATGTTCGTTTTTACAAAATTTTCGTGTTTCGGAAAATTTTCGTTTTTCCGAACATCTGTTCTCCTCGTTTGCCACATTTCAAGCCCATTCGAAAAATCCGAAAATATTTCGTTTTGGCTCGGAAAACATTTCGGATCTGAACTTTTCGGATCTAAAATTTTTCGGAAATTCGGCCGCATCCGGAAACACGAATCGGGAAATTTCGTGAAAATTCCGAAATTCCGAAACCCGAAACGCACATCCCTAGCCTGCACGCGCGTTCGCACTGCCTCAGTCTGACCCCAGCCTAAGGTCCCCTCCAAGAGGGCATATATGCCAGATAGTGGCCATAACCCTTTCACTGCGGAGTGCTGAGCCATTTCACCACTGTGCACTGAGCTAATTTTTACCACTTTTGCTCATGTTTAAACGTGATCTAAAGCCATGGGAAGTGTTTGACCAACAATGAGTGGGAAATGTTTATGAATCGCATAGGCTTCAATGTTAAAAATATTCCCATTTTAAGTCAATATCTAATAAACCGTTTATTATTATATTTTGCAGTAGAGTCTCTTTATTTTTTTTTATTTTTTTTGGATCTTTTAAGCATTTTTTGAAAAAAAAAATTCTCGAACTTTCTGCGAACGTCCCGAAAAGTTCGAAGTTCGCAAATTTTCCACCGGCCGATGTTCAAATCAAACCTTGAACCGATTCAAACCAGCAGCCAATCCCTACTCCTGTGGCACATACTACTTGTAACTTATCATCACTGGGAACCTATTAATTCAGTTGGTTTTCCATATTACCGTTGTGCAGATGACATCCAGATTTGTCTGTCAACTCTGGATCTTTTATTGTTGTCCTTTCAACTGTCAGCAACTTTATTTTGCTATCTCTTCCCAGTTGGCCTCCAACCACCTAATGAGTAAGATGTCTAAGACAGAGCAATAACTTATGCGTCTTTGTAAATAAGACACCCTTATATTTAAACGTTCGATGACCATCATTACGTTCATGTGAGAGACAACTTTATCAGAAAGCATCAATTAAGTATGGAGGGAGCGATTACCCTGTACTTAACCCCATTACTACTAAGAGCGATTATCCTCGACCTTTAAAAACACCTTCTGGTGCCCCAGTATTGAGTAAACTCAATTTAGTCTAATTCTGGAGCAATGCAAAGGAATTTCATTCATTGCAAACGAAATATGGACTCCAGAAGATACCCCAAAAGTGACAGCCAACTAAAGATAAATGAATTATACAAAAAAATTACTCTAAAATATTGATAGGCATTTCAAAATGAACAGCAAATGACTAAATGAGATAAAAAGATAATTTAAAAAGTTTGTAATAAGTAAAAACATCAACTAGTAATTGAAATAACCTTATATTTATACTACGTAAAGAAGTATGCTATAAAATAAAGTGAGAATGAAATGAATTAACTGAAGCAATAAAAAAAATAGTAAAGCAGCATATTATGTGTGAAGAACTCAGGGGCTAACTGCATGACCTTCCTAATTTGTAACAACACTGCTTATTTGGTGATTCAGCAGATTCTAAATAACAAAAACGCAGTCATTCTGAACCTTAAATCTCTTGATTCCATCTTGGTAGTAATATGTAAATATACAGCACAAATTAATCTCTAAAAAGTCCTATTTACTGTGCACAGGACCACAGAATGAGTGTACACCTAGGTGAAAATGCCAAGGAACAACATCAAAACACAATTATGATGAATAAAATGTATACACTTTTACTTGATACAGTAAAAAATTATAAACCGAGGGGGCGTGGCCTGACAGCGGACGGAGCTGGACGTGTGAGAACTGAGCTCCGTCTCCCGAGCGCCATTTAATCACCTTAAGGGGCCTGCAAGCTGTAATGGGGCAGCGAAAACGGACCTCCCAAGCCTCCCAACCTGCCGGTACTCGAACCAACACGAAAACCGCCACTTTATTGCCGTTTTTAAGCGGTTCCCCGCACTTGCGGCCTCCACCGCCGGAATCCAAGATGGCGGCCGCGACAGAGATGCACGAGGAGGACAGAGAGGAAGATCCACTCCCAGACAGCCCTCCTAAAGGTAACTCGGGGGCCTCTGCGGACATTGAGCTGAGGGATATTCTCAGAAATCTCCCCACAAAACGGGACTTAACTACCCAGCTATCAGTTGTGGAGAGAAATGTAAACGGCAGAATTGAGGCCCTGAGCTCTGATATAAAACACTTGGGAGGTCGCATTCTTGACTTAGAAGAAGATAGAGACTCTTTATTTACGCATGTAGAACACCTAAATGTACAAGTAGCGGAGCAGGCTAAACATCTTACGAACCTACACCGTCACTTAGATGACATTGACAATAGGGGCAGACGTAACAACATCCGGATTAAAGGATACCCAGAATCAGATGAAAGCCCGGAAAATTTAGTCGAACTCCTGCGGCACCTCTTTAACGATTTGTTGCACCGGCCAGAGGATGCGAAAATCAAATTTGATAGGGCCCACAGGGCGCTAAAACCTCGCGGTGCGACGACGGACCAACCACGTGACATTATATGCAGACTACATGACTTTGTCGTGAAAGAGGAGATCTTGCGGGCCGCACGTAAAACTGCAACCATAAAGGTGGATGGCTGTTCTGTGGCCTTATATCAAGATGTGTCTTGGATTACACTACAGGCCAGGCGTCTTCTAAGACCGATCACGGCTGCCCTTCGTGAACGAGAAATCAGGTATAGATGGGGTTTTCCCCTAGCACTTCATGCCCAGAAAGGCAACACTACCTACTCCATAATCACACCTGCAGATGTTCCGGGCTTCTTGATGGCGTTTGGTTTACCTGAAACGGATGTCGCAGATTGGTACGGAGCAGCATCGACTCTGGCACCGCCAGCCCAACCACAAAGGCAACGATGGAACCAGGTTGCTAAAAAACGTAAAGCGAAGCCACAATCACCACCCATGTCGAGCTCTCCAGGCCATGGCACTGGCCTCCGAGCACTTAGTCCACTACGGGCCTCGCAAGAACTGACCTAGGACATGGAAGTCTTCGGATCATTTTCCTCTTTTTTCTATTGTATTTACTTCATGTTGCTGCCCCATTGATCCAAAGTTCTCAGTCCATTTCCTGTTTTTCCTTACGAAGCTTGCCTCCCCCTGATACACTTCTGTTTCAGAGGCGCTTGGGTTGGACGCTGGAACTATGGGTCCCTTGTTTTGCAATCTTCGACTCCACCACCCTGATCTACCTGGTACTAAGGTGGAAGGGAATAGATGGGCCCCATGGACTCGGCTTCTTTTCCTAGATGTCAAGGCCGTGTCTCCTGAACGGTGTATATCGTTTTTGTTTTCACCTTCTGTTGACGTCCGAGCACAGAGGTTTACACTGTTTGATTCTGTATATACGAGTTATGTTTTTTTGTTTTTGATGTTACTGTTATTGATTTTGTGTGCCGTGGTCGTGAATGAGATTGAAACATCAGGGGTCAAATGCTTACAGCAGGTCTTTTCCATTAGACTATTTAAGTGGTACACAGTTTCTTATGGCTGATCTCCGTTTGATTACATATAATGTTCGGGGTCTTAACTCTCCCCACAAACGTCGCCGTGCATTACAGGAATTCCAACGTCTAGGGGGTGATGTGATATTTATCCAAGAGACACACTTTCAGGAGGGACGCGCCCCGGCTTTACATAACCGCAAATATCCACTGGGCTACTTTAGCAACTTCGGGGAAACTAAAGCTCGAGGGGTGGGTATACTGATTGGGAGCCATGTCCCTTTTCAGGAATTAGGGGTGTTGACGGACCCACAGGGGCGTTATATAATGGTGAAAGGAACGATTGGGACCACAAGGGTCACTTTGGTTAATGTTTATTTGCCCAATAGACTGCAGACTAGAGCATTCCGGAAGATCTTGGATAAGTTGACGACGTTTCTGGATGGAATGTTGATTATGGGTGGGGACTGTAATGTGGCGCTGGACCTGCCGGCGGGGGGTTTGGCGGGGGCTACGACCTCGGCGGGGTCCTTGCGGCGGCAGTTCCAGAAGCTATTGGGTGATGAGCGCCTGTTTGATTGCTGGCGGACTCTCAATCCGTCTGACAAAGATTATACCTATTACTCACATGCCTTTTCTAGATATTCCCGAATAGACTATTTTTTTTTACCTCACCGTTATTTAGATCGAATTCGGAGATGCTGGATCGGCCCGATTACTTGGTCGGACCATGCACCAGTCATAATGCACTTGACTCTACCGCAGTCGTTTAAGGGTACATCGCACTGGAGACTTAATGACACATTGCTGTCGGACGTGATTTATCGGTCTGAATTGCAATCGGCCCTTACTAGATTCTTTGAAGAAAATGAGTCCCCAGATATAAAACCCACAATACTCTGGGAGACACATAAATGCGTTGCGCGAGGGGTGCTCATACAGATGGGAGCTAGAAAGAAAAGAGAACGTGACGTTAGGGTAACACAACTCCTATCCGATATACGGGACCTTGAGAGGGTGCACAAGGAGGACCTTGATCCGCAGTCTTTTCGGAGCTTGGTTTTACTTCGTGCAGAGCTAAATAAGATCTTAAACGACCAGGCTTCTCGATCAATTACTTTGACTAATCAGACATATTACTCTCAGGGGAATAAATGCGGGAAATTGCTGGCCCGCGCCCTTAAGAACAGACATCAAACAACTTTTATCCCCAAAATAAGAAGAGGAGGGGGGAGACCTATGGCGTACACGACGGGAGACATAGCTTCGGAATTCCACCAATATTACTCCACCCTATATAATAACCGCCCCGACATTGCGCCTCCAACGGTAATCGACTCTTTTTTAGCTAAAACAATAGGCCCCACTTTGGCCCGTAACCACCGGACTTTATTGGACTCTCCCATAACGGCTGCGGAACTGAAACAAGCCCTGAAACTGACTCCACACGGGAAGAGCCCAGGCCCGGACGGTTTTACCACTTTATATTATAAGACGTTTCAAAATATATTGACCCCGTTCTTTGTACAAGCCTTTAATAGCGTAGACGAGGAGACCCGACTACCCCGAGATACGATGGCGGCCTCCATAGCGATTATTCCGAAGCCGGGGAAGGACCCTCTTGACTGTGAGAATTACAGACCCATTTCGCTTTTAAATACAGACCTGAAGCTTTTCACTAAGATTCTGGCCCTCCGTCTGCGCCCGCTCCTGGGGGGCCTGATACATGCGGATCAAGCGGGCTTTGTCCCGAGACGTGAGGCTAGGGACAACACTTTGCGCGCTCTGTCGGCGCTTCATGGGGCGTTGGTTTCCTCCACGCCCATGTTGGTTCTCTCTGTCGATGCCGAGAAGGCTTTCGACAGGGTGAACTGGCAGTATCTCTTCGCGGTCCTGCACACAATGGGATTTGGCCCACGTTGGTGCCAGTGGATGGCGGCTTTGTATGGGGAGCCACACGCCCGGATCAGAGTGAACGGTACCCTCTCTGATTCGATTACTATTAGAAACGGTACTCGACAGGGGTGCCCTCTGTCCCCACTGTTGTTTTTGTTGTACCTGGAGCCTCTGCTGCAGGAGATAAGACGAAGCCAGGATATTAAGGGCCTACGTTTAGATGGACAAGAATACAAGGTCTCGGCTTATGCGGACGACCTGCTCTTTACTCTGACCGACGTGGACCGTTCCCTGCCATCCCTGATGCGAGTCCTCACAGAGTTTGCTAACATTTCAGATTACAAGATTAACCCCACCAAAAGTGAGTTTATGGGCCCTCTGATTCCCAATGGTTCCCTAGTCTCTATACAAGAGACTTATGGTTTTAAATGGAAACCCGAAGGACTTACGTACTTGGGAATTAAACTAGCTACTACTCAATCTCAATTGATAGCCCTCAACTATGACCCGCTTCTTCGCTCGGTAACAGAAGACTTACAAAAGTGGAATCTACCGCACATATCATGGCTGGGCCGATTGAATGTACTTAAAATGAATATTCTGCCCCGTTTCTTGTACTTATTTCAAGCCCTTCCAATATTTTTACCCCGTTCGTTTTTTATTTCACTGCGAACTCAAATCACACGATATATATGGAGAGGAAAGAGGGCTCGCATCTCGTTCGCGGAAATGGCCAGGCCGGTGGGTAGAGGGGGGCTGGGAATGCCCCACTTTCAGTATTACTACCTAGCGTCTATGTTCTCTATCCTCTATCATTTCTCCAAACCGACGGCACACCGAAGGTGGATTGAGATCCTACAGGCCACCTCGGGATTTCCTCTGGCCTCTCTCCCATGGCAGACGGCCTCGCTTCAGGCCCTGGGGCTTGCGAACCATCCGATTTTAACCCCGATTTTGAAACTGTGGAGAAAACATGGGTTGGAGTTAGGATTGACGGCGGAGAGTTCCCCGCTGACCCCGGTCACTCACAATCCCCTTTTCCCGCCAGGAATAACTGGAGAGCTGTTGGGCCTTGGGAGGGAGATGCCATATCTTCCTGTTAATCAGATTGTTGAAAACGGGGCCCTGTTGCCCCTTAATGTCCTCATTTCCCCCACCCAGTCTACGTTTGCGCACGCTTTTAATTATACCCAATTACGCCATTTCTTTCACTCAGACCTCAGGGAGGCGGCTGCAGGACGTACGCTCACCCCATTTGAATCGATCTGCTCGGCGACAAGAGGAACTGAATCTATAGTGTCCGTTATTCAGACTTATTTAACAGAAGGAGGATACAGCTCGGACTCGCCGAGATTGGCGAAATGGGAGGAGGAGTTAGGAAGAGATATAGATCCACAGGAATGGTACAAGGCTTTTCTCCTCACGTTTTATGCCTCACGGAGCATGACTATAAGAGAACAAAATTGTAAACTGTTTTTACGTTGGTACATGACTCCGGCGCAGCTACATCGTATTTCGCCCTCGGAACCGGCCTCTTGCTGGCGTTGTCTAGGTGACAAAGGGGACTACCTACATATTTGGTGGTCTTGTCCTCGTCTGCGTTCTTATTGGGGGGAGGTGGCGGCTCATATTAAAGAGATTACTGGCAGCGATTTAACATTTGAACCTGCATCATATCTATTAAACAT
Organism: Leptobrachium leishanense; assembly: GCA_009667805.1. Taxonomy (NCBI): domain Eukaryota; kingdom Metazoa; phylum Chordata; class Amphibia; order Anura; family Megophryidae; genus Leptobrachium; species Leptobrachium leishanense. Next base: position 91,849,706 of record CM019066.1, read on the forward strand.
GCTACAGTACTCAACTGATACCTTTAAAAACTCCCTGCTAGCCATCCTCTTGTCGGCAGCTAGGGGGACGATACCGATGTATTGGCGCCAAAGGGTGATACCTACAGTTAGAGATTGGGTAACACGGGTTGAGAAGATCAGGGGATTTGAAGACTTGCATTACACCGCGCAGGGTAAATATGATCTTTTTTACGCTGTGTGGTGGCCATGGATTGACCGGTTGCCTGCCCTGGCAGAGGGCGCTGGAGTGGTGGAGGCCACGGATGTATGAGATATTGCGCTTGGGTAGTCGGCCACAGGGGGATAAGGCCTCATGGGAAGTACCAGCTTAGGCTCGTTATGTTACTCTTCGTTCTTGTTCAGACCACGATTAGACACACTGTTTGAGTTCTAGTTTTTAATGTTGTTTTAGTATTATAGACTGTTTTCCTGATTTAATTTGTCCTCCCTCTATGGCATCTGAGTAACATTCATCGGACAATGATATGTAAATACAACCTTAAGGATTTAGCACAGATCTGACCTGAGGTACAGGTTGCGAAATGTCCATGTGTATATGTTTTACTGCTAATATTGTTTTCCATACACGCCTTCTGTAAACATGTATGTTGTTTCCTTTGGTTGAATAAACAGAAATTACATAAAAAAAAAAATTATAAACCTATTTGCAGGTTGTGGATTCCTTATCATTTTCTCAGCATTTGTAAGGAAAGCTTGTAATTCCCAGTAAATTTTTCCTTATTAACAGCTTTGAAAAAGATATCTAAAAACAAATACCACATCCTAGACTGCTCCATAAAATAGTTGCTGTGGAATAAATATCATATATTTTCCAAGATGAGGTAACTAATTAGCATCTTATCACCTCCCCTAAGACCACAAGAGAGCAAAACATAGTATCCTGTACTAGAAAGTATACACTGATGTAACAGATCTCAGTACCCCGACCGGGTCACATCTGTCAATGCCGGTTCCTTGCTAGACACACGTGTTCTCTCCAGCAGACTCTCGAGTCTTACTCCAGTCCGTAGATAGAGCTTAAGGACAGGGTCACGTAAAGAGCCTTGCTAGCTTCCCCTAGAAATAAGACAAAGCTCTAGATCTGAGGTCTTCAGGGTAAAAATGGAACTGTAGTGAGAGAAAGGGGGGTGTGAGGATCCTGAGGACGAGCAACAGCACTAGTGGCCTGCTCTACAGTGGGGCCCGCTCAGGTCTCACAATGTTTTAGCTTGCTTGTGCCATTACAGTGATGAATGCTCCATATGCAAATCAGTCTGCTCTCACCCAGAAAGGGTGGCCAGTACTGACTGCCAAGGACGTCATCCCTGCACAAGAGGTGCAGCAACCCCAGACGATCATTTCTGCCTTGTTAGGCCTCATCAGAAGGGTATAACTGACACCCCTCTAGGCACATCAAGCAAGGGGTCCACGTCTGGATGACCCTGTAGACTTATAGTGAGAGAAAGGGGGGTGTGAGGATCCTGAGGACGAGCAACAGCACTAGTGGCCTGCTCTATGGTGGGTGCCCGCTCAGGTCTCACAAGGTTTTAGCTTGCTTGTGCCATTTCAGGGATGAATGCTCCATATGCAAATCAGTCTGCTCTCACCCAATGAGGGTGGCCAGTACTGACTGCCAAGGACGTCATCCCTGCACAAGAGGTGCAGCAACCCCCGACGATTGTTTCAGCCTTGTTAGGCCTCGTCAGGAGGGTATAGCTGACACCCCTCTAGGCACATCAAGCAAGGGGTCCACGTCTGGATGACCCTGTAGACTTATAGTGAGAGAAGGGGGGGTGTGAGGATCCTGAGGACGAGCAACAGCACTAGTGGCCTGCTCTACGGTGGGGCCCCGCTTAGGTCTCACAAGGTTTTAGCTTGCTTGTGCCATTACAGGGATGAATGCAGATATCTAACAGATAGACAATAACATTATTCATACATCATATAGATTACACTGCACAGGAGAGAGGGCAAGGAAACAATATATAACATCAGGTCTACACCTCCCAAATACATTTCTAGTTCCATGTACCCCAAGTCCAAAGTGAAGTGCATCCAACCGACATCAACTTTCTTTAGAATGCAGTGAAGGGGAGTCATGAAATCAAAATTTTAACCCATTCACTTCCGTAATCGTGTATACATGATTAGTGGTAGCAGACACAGCAGTCCAGGATTATGTTAGCACAATCTGGGGCTGTGCTGTATGATTGCAAATGAAATTAGCTTGTTGCAAACAAATTTCTTTTGCGTTTGGGCTTCAGAAGGCACCCTCAAAGTTTTATCCCTGTGGGCATAATCCTCAAGGTGCTAAACCTGGTCAAAATTGGTTAGGGAATGCCTTGACATATCGGTCATTCACCAACCGTTGCATGAAAACCGCGGGTTGCAATTCTACCTGTAGTAGCTATTTGACCAGTAGATAGCGACATCTGCTTGCTAAATAGGTTATAATAGTAAGGAATACATTGGGAACATTCACAAAAATTTAATTCTTACTGTATAATTAATTAAAATTATTTTCCAAAAAAAAAAACACTGGTTCCTGGCAGTGGATTTTTGGAGACTCACTTGGTAGTGAAGGGGTTAAAGGAAAATATTGCATCCGTACCATGTACCCAGAGGGTTGTCTTCTATCATCTGCATTTTTTTGTAGCAAACTTCCCCCCAAAGCCACATTTCTTTTATTGCTTTTAGCCATATTTAATTGATATGTCAGTTAAAGCAAGTTAGCATTATGAAGAGTAAATTCAGCTGTTAAGGTGCTAAAAGGATTCCTTGCTCACGGTCTTTCATTTCTGGAGATCTTGGTTGGCAGCCAGAAGAAAAAAAAAAGTGGAAATTAGTTTTACTTAAACTTATCACCTTGATTTGCCTTAATCCACAAGCACAAAATCCCCTTATAAGTTGACAAGCTTGGAGTCCCTGTTCAGAAACTCGAAAACAAAGGCTACAGTTATTCTCGTAATACACAGAAGTTATACTGAGATTGGTTGGAGAGTTAGGGCTTTGCGTTAAACCCCCTCAGTGTAAGACCAAGGAAATGAATTTCAAGAGATTTTATTTTCCCCAACCACAAAAGAGAATAGTTTTAGAACTACATCGATGGACAGCAGAGACATTTGTATGCAGAAGAAGGGCTTTAAGTTAAGACCGTCAAATTATTTTTATTGTTCGCCTTCTGTTGGTATGAAAAAGTGATATAAAACAATATTACAGACTTTCATTTCAATTTAAGCATTTTTGAAGGCAGTGATGCAGATTGTAGATTGCAATGTTCATTGTTTTGGAATTAATTATGAATGTGGCAATCATATCCAGTTATAAAATATTGATCTTTATGTAAAGGGATTTATCTCTTGACTATTAATCCATAAATCATTTTATGCTGTTATTATAAACAAAACATACATTGACTCATTTTGGGGCCAAGAAATGGTTTGGCATGCTGAATATGAATATTAAAACAAACACTAGGTAGAGCGATTGCCCCCATTACTTTTAATTATGATAATGATTTTATCAGGCTGATAAAAGGTGCGAGAGATGAGACACAGTAGTCAAGAAACACAAAGAACAGCGAGGTCAAACAGCCAATATGACAACAAGAACACCTCACCAGTAAGTGTTCTTGGGCAAGACGCCTAACGGTACATACTCGCCACCCAGGACATACTTGAAAACGAGAGAAATCTCAATGTACCCTTCCTGGTAAAATCCTTTTTAAAAAAAAAAAACTAAGAATCAAGCCAACAACCCAAGTTGATAATCAGGAGCAAAAGCAATGCACGTTAGGGTCTGAAGTTGCAAGCACACCTGGACAATGTGCAAGCGTAAAGAACAGCTTACATATTAGACTAATTAGACAGAGTGATTACTGTGCCAGTAAGCACTAGCGTCAAGGAGGTGATAGAGCCCTTAGGGGCTTATTCAAAGTGCGCTGTGTTTGCCAGCATTGCAGCAAAGATTGGCATTGTTGCAAAAGAGACAAATACCAGAAGTTTACAAAAGGGAAATCTAGACAACCGCAGGAGAAGCGTCACTGATTTCCCCTTTGAGCAACACTGGCCAAAATGGAACGCAATTTTGGTTCTTTCTGAATAGATCCTTTAATGTTAATGGACAATTCTCTCAGGTTATTAAACCCTTCTGACACCTATACTGTTCCTACCTCTTTAGCCCAGAATTGCTTAATTCTTTCACTGCTAAAATTGAGATCTCGATTTTGAATTGTAATACATTGAAAAACAATTAGCATATCAAAAAATATTATTTTTATATTCTATTGGTATATTTTGGAACCTGCTTGCTAATAATCTCATTATGATCACTATAACTCCCCATAAGCAGGAGATGTCACCATTTAATTATCTATCTGCATCACATTTACAGTATTTGACACAATCGACATTTCTGCCCTGGCTATTTCTATCCGGTGATAATGCAGACCCTGTGTGAAATTACACAAGATAAAGGGCACCATTTTGAGTTCAGAATCTTTCATTCCAACAATCTTGATGTAAAGGATAAACAAATACATGAAAAATAATTTGCAAATTTACATTATATTAATTTTGTAAACTATCGCAGAACACTCAGAAAAACTCTTTGGAACAGCACCTAAACTACATAATGTCACGGTTCCCAGATCCCACCACGCAGTACTTAACGCCCCACACTCCACAGAACCCAGAAGCTACCAACAGAGTAGCCGTGAAAGATCTAACTGTCTGGTCCTTAGAATTGGCTAGGTAAACTAGCTAGACAGATAGGGTTAACAACACGGGGAGTAGTCAGCCGAGCCAGAATCAGGAATACAGAGTTCAGAATGGTCAAATGGAATAGCCGGGTCGATATCAGAGCAGTAGCGTAGTACAAGAAAATGGTCTAGGGCAACAGAAGGCAGAATAGTCAGAAACAAGCAGAGGTCAATAACAGGTTAATTCAATATAGCAGTAAGGTACAAGGAGCTCAGGTATGGATAACCACGATCTGGCAACTGTTGAGAATACACTGAGGGTTTTTAAAGACCTTCACCAGGCCACGCCCCCCACTCAAGCTGCGCCTCTTGCAACCACCTCCCTGCCTGTCTCCATTTAAACCGGGCTTTGGTCAGCGAGCAGCATCAGACATGCTGCCCTCAAGCACACAGGTAGGGCTGGAAGCTCCCAACGTTACACATAAATTACAAGCTTCCCATCTATGCATCAGGACAAAATCAAATGACACGCTGACCACAGTCAGTTCTCTCAAATATCTAGGTATGTGGTTAGACCCAAATCTATCTTTTGGCCCCCACATAGAAAAACTCTCATCTAAACTCTACCCCAAACTAGGTGCCCTGTACAGAAACAAATCCTGCCTGAGCCCGTGGTAAGAAAGCCGATTGTACAACAAATGCTTATGCCGTCTATTGAATACGGAGATGTAGTGTATGCAGCTGCCCCGCAAACACACCTTCATAAACTTACTACATTGTATAACTCATTCTGCCGCTTTGTGCTACAATGTAACTACATGACCCACCATTGTGACCTGTTAAAAGAACTAAACTGGCCGTCGCTGGAATCTAGACACACCTTCACCTTTCCAACCTGGTGGTTTAAGAGCTTGTCTGGGAAGCTACCACCCTACCTGAATAGACTGCTTCCCCCAGCAGTTCCCTCATCCTATAACCTCCGATCCAGGACCAGCACTTCACTTGCAATACCACAATACAAAAAGAAAGTGTCTCGATCCTCATTTTCCTACAGAGCACCGCAATTATGGATTAACCTCCCAGACACCATCAAATCTTCCCCCAGTCCAAAGTCACTTAAGAGATCTCTATTAACAGACCTCAATACGGAGTGCACCTGTAAACATGTAACATAATGAATAGATTTCTTATTTATTGTCTGTTAATCTATATATTTGTGTTGTTTTTTTAACATCTTGCATTTTATTACTTTGCATTTCTGTACCTACTGTAACAATTCAATGGTCTTGAACTGAGAACATACTTGAAAATGAAAGAAATCTCAATGTATCCTTCCTAGTAAAATACTTTCTTCTTCTTCTTCTTCAATTAATAACAACATTCTCTGAAAATTTTCTATTATACCCTATATTCATTTGTTTACTTTTCATCCTGTGTTTCAAATAAATGTTATGATAAAACATTTCAACAAAAAAATAAATCGCTTGATAGTGAAGGGGTTAAATTGTTTCACCTTCAATTGCAAAAGCCTCATAGGAGACGAGATTGTGCTTGACTTTCAAATATCCTTTCCAGATAATGCAATTATGCAGTATAAACAGGATTCCCCAGAATCTATTGCTTATAAATATGAATAGGAATTCCCTAGAATGAGACATGGGAATCTATTCCCTAGAAATGGTTAATTCACAAACTGAACTCCCATTGAGTTTTTATGTCTGCCCCCCCTCCACCCCACCAGAACAAAACTTGCAGTATTGAATTTCCAGCTCTGACTTAATTATATCTACTAATTATAAAACATCTGCATATTGTACACAAGAATACCAAAACAGATGTGGCGTTTAAAACGTCGACTTTAAAGGAGCAGTGACGGCAGACAAACGTTACAGCTCCAAGTTATAGCTGCAATGCCCGCACCTGGGTTCATGTGATTACGGGTGTAATACCTTGTTGAGGTCTTGTTTTCTGCAGTGTTATTAAAATAAAATAGCTAAGTTTTGAGACATTTCAGCTCATTTCTGAAGCTGAACAATGCCGTTGTTGTATTCCCCCCCCCCATTTTTATTATAACTGAAAAGAGCCATTTCAGTTTGTATTTCAGACGGATTTTGAAGTGCCAGATCCAATGCAGAGCAACAGATCGCCCTGATTAACATCAAACTATGTTATGAAATTCATTAAATCTTTATTAGATTATATTTTAAGTAAACGCATGCACGCACAAACACGTCAGTTGTACTGGCGACCTTTTTTTTTAAGACAGCTATAAAAATGCAGTTCTGGCCTTTCTTCTTTCAGCTTATGGAATTTCATTATTATTATTGATACTTCAATAATAATGGCAAAGCAAACTCCTTTAACTGGTGGGCTACATATTGTGAGTCCCATGACCTACGAGAGATGTGATTCCCAAACATGCTCCTCGAGTCCCCCTAACAGGCCAGGTTTTAAGGATCACCTTGGGGAAACGCAGACTGAATCCTGCAATCACTGAGCAGCAAATCATATCACCTGTGCTTCACATATCTGGCAAACCTGGCCTGTTGGGGGGCGCTTGTCCACCATGGTTGGGAACCACTCTTCTAGAGCAACACATTTAATTTATTTTGAAAAGCCAGATGCCCTGGTGCCAGACTTTGCCATACTGGACTGGTACGTTTTGTGTCCCATTCAGTCACAAAGAGGTTAATAAGGGATAGTATTACACACCTATAAGGGATCAGTTTTTTCCAATGATCCACATTTTTCCTTAAAATGTTCATTTTGGAGTAGTGGACCTCAATAGAGTACAAGACAAGCGCAAAGAATTTAAAGTAATATATTAACTCATTCACTATTTCCAAGAGATAACACGGACAAACTACATGCTAGTCAATTAAAAACCACATATTGTGACTCTGATGGGCCTTCCTTCTGTGTTATGTTTGTGAGTGACCACTTACAGAAGCGTATTTTTTTCATCGGTTGTATACTGCCCTATTAGCGGTTGATTTATTTTGCAGATTTTTGTGTACATGTATTGCCTTTTGCTTTGTATTTAAATTTATATTGCCAAAACTATACTGTGTATATATACAACGTTGTGCCTTTCTAGTTTTAAACCTATTCACCTGTGTTTTCCTCGGAAATGTCACATCCATATATTAAAGCAGTGGTCCACATCCCTGGTCCTCAGGTTTCCTTAGGCTAGGGTCAGACGAACGCATTTTTCGCGTCCTCCGTGGCAAAGTGCGTTCGAACGAATGGACGCATTTTTTCACGGAATACGCGACAGCGGTCATACGATGCGCATTTTCGTCCGTGATTTTGTACGGATCATCAATAAAACACTTTTTGTGTCTGGACGTTATGTTGGCCGGACATTAGCAGCGTCTGACGTCTCCTAATCACGCAAACACGCCGTTAGCGGACGCAGCGCACTCTGTACGTCAGTAGTAGCGGTTTGACGTTCTCGAAAAAATGCGTTCATTTTCCACTTGCGTTGCACGGACGAACGTTCGTGCGGCCGTACTTCGTGTGTTCCCCGGCATTGGACGTCATTTGCTGCTAGCACGGCCGTGATTTCGTGGAGCTAAACGCACGTTAAAACTGCGTTCGTCTGACCCTAGCCTTAACAGGCCAGGTTCTCCAGATATCTGAAGCACAGCACAGGTGATATGATTTGCTGCTCAGCGATTGCAGGATTCAGTCTGCATTTCCCCCAAGGTGATCCTTAAAACCTGGGCTGTTAAGGGGACTTGAAGACCAGGGTTGGCGACCACTGTATTACAGGACAGCAAATTTATAATTCAAAAGCTAGTCATTAACCCCTTCACCACCATGACTGAGTTAACCAGTGGACGAAAGCACCTGCTGGTACGAGAGATCTAGTTAACTCGTTCTGGTCACAATCTGGATCAATGCAAAGGAATTTAATCTACTGCAAACAAAATTCATTTGTAAATAGACCCTAGAACAGCGTTTCCCAAACCTGTCCTCAGTACCCGCTGACAGGCCAGGTTTGTGTGTTGCTCTAGAAGAGTGGTTCCCAACCATGGTGGACAAGTCCCCCCCCCCAACAGGCCAGATATCTGAAGCACGGCACAGCTGATATGATTTGCTGCTCAGTGACTGCAGGATTCAGTCTGTAATTCCTCAAGGTGATCTGTAAAATCTGGCCTGATTGAGGGTCCTGTGGAGAGGTTTGGGAAACACTGCACTAGAATGTGCCCAGATATGTCATCAGACATACAAGCCAATGTGCTGGAACTGGTTTGAGCAACTTGGATGTCAATTCTTCTGAGAATAAATAGACGGAGCCCTAGCTCAGGCTAATGTCAGACGAACGCATTCTGAGCACACTGTGCGTCCGTGCACAACTGACGTACTTTCTGACTAATGATACCGTAGACACTACATGGTCTGTTTTTTTTGACTGATGTAGACGAGAAATACAATTAATATGTAAAATGAAAAAAATTGATACATGTTATGAAAAACCATTTTGTCCGTCAAAAATGCTGGATGTCAAAAATGCAGTCCGTCTGACTACGTTCCATCACTCACACACAAAGCTACGCGGACGTTGCGCACTCTGTGCGTCCGTCCTAGCGGTTTGACATTCTTGCCTAAATTGCATCCGTTGTGCGTGCACATTTCTGTGCGGACGTACTTCGTGTGTGGGTCTCTATTGATCATAATTTTATGCTACCACGGACGTTAAAATGTGCGACAACACGGACGTGATCACTGCGCTCGTCTGACAAGCTATACATGTAGTAGCGCTTTTGCTCATATATGTTCACGACTTTAAAAATGTTTTGTATGAACGGTACATGCATTTTTATAGTGTGGTTAACGGAAAACGGTTTACCATACTATTTAGTCCTGTCAGTGGTTTTATGGAAAACCACTTGGTAGCTAAGAGGTTAAATCATATAACCTTATCATAGAGTAATCACAAAAGAAGAGCCGTTAGTATATTTATTTCTCGCCTGCAATATGTGAACACTGCTGCTCAGCATGTAGAAGTGATTCGTGTCCCAAAAAAACATGAAAATAAGGCAACCTGTTCTTTATCCACTAACAAAAAAATAAGAGTCTTTTGTAAGACCTCTTCCCTATTCAAGTGGGAGCAGAAAGCAAAACTGGTATTATAGCAGACAATTCATTGTATATAGAATACTCATTGAATGATAGTTACAATGGAGGCTGCAGTTTCTCTAGTTCTGTAGTTTTCAACTTTACAATTTCACCGAAGTCCTTATATAAGGTTTTTAAAGGCACAGTGTAGCCACATGACTATTTAACGAATGGAAGAATTACATTGTGTATATACGTACTATAATATAGACCGTGAGAGTGCCACCCTTGTCTGTCTCCTACAGGCTACAGTCACACTGTTAACTGTTATGTTAACACACAAGTAATTTATACCCTAAATGGTACGGAGTTAGGGAAATCCAAGCAGGAGAAGGATTTGGGAATAATCATAGACTTCAAACTAAGTAACAATGTGCAATGTCAAACAGCAGCTGCCAAGGCCAGCAAAGTATTGGCATGCATTAAAAGGGGAGTTCACTCACGGGATGAAAACATAATTTTGCCTCTGTATAAATCAATGGTCAGGCCGCACCTTGAATATGCCGTGCAATTTTGGGCACCTGTCTTAAAAAAAGATATAATAGCGTTAGAAAAAGTGCAGAGACGGGCAACTAAATTAATAAGGGGAATGGAAGGGTTAAGTTATGAGGAAAGACTAACAAGCTTAAACCTGTTTAGTTTAGAGAAACGGTGCCTTAGAGGGGATCTGATAACCTTATATAAATATATACGGGGCCATTATCAACCATTGTCTGATAACCTATTCATTAACAGGACTATACATAGGTTAAGGGGTCATCCATTTAGACTGGAAGAAAGAAAATTTAGCTTAAAGCATAGGAAGGGTTATTTTACGGTGAGAACAATAAAGCTGTGGAATTCTCTGCCTGTTGAGGTGGTTGGGTCAGAGTCTGTACAGACTTTTAAAAAACGACTGGATGACTTCCTGCAGACACAGAATATTAAGGGTTATAATATTTAATATGTGGGTAAAAGCTTCTTGATCCAAGGAGAAATCTGACGCCATTCTGGGGTCAAGAAGGAATTTTTTCCCGGTATGTTCCATATTTCAGACTGGGTTTTTTGCCTTCTTTTGGATCAACAGCAGTAGGTTATGTGGGAGAGGCTGAACCCGATGGACGCATGTCTTTTTTCAGCCTATATAACTATGTAACTATGTAACTATGTAACTGTTAACAAGTGAATTGATTATAGATTTATTGAGAATATTGGTAATTTCTAGATATTCATTTCAAAGGAGGTCGCCTTATTATGGCACTTTAATTAATATTTTTCTGCGCTCATTTTTTCACATATATTTGCTTCACTTATGGATTCTTTTCAGGGTGTCAGAGTAAGAGAGGTATCCCAACAGGTCAGTATCTCCTCTTAAGGCTAATGTCAGATGAACTCATTCTGTGCGGACTGTGCGTCCATGCACAACGGACGTACTTTCTGACTGATGATACTGTAGACACTGTAGATACTGTGAAAACCATTTTGTCCGCCAAAAAATGCTGGACGTCAATAATGCAGTCCGCCTGACTACATTCCATCACTCACACACAAAGCTACGCAGGACGTGGCGCACTCTGTGCGTCCATCCTAACGGTTTGAAGTTCTTGCATAAATTGCATCCGGTGCCACGTGCGTTGTGCGTCCGCACTTCTGTGCGGATGTACTTCATGTGTGGGTCTCTATTGATCATAATTTTATGCTACGACGGACGTTAAAATGTGCGGCAACACGGACTTGATCACTGCGTTCGTCTGACACGGCTTTAAGAAGGAGTTGTACAACAACTGGCAAGTCTAAAGAAAAGGCCCTCGAATTATGGAGTTGGTTTAAGAACAAAAGTAACCCCAATAGGTGTCTAAAAAGGGCATGTTGAGTGAGAGGAACTTCTAAGTGATAAACGATGGCTATAAGAATAAATACAATTTGAATAGATTGATTGGCAGATATGATATGATATGAGCTGGCATGAGGTCAAGAAAGTCTGTGACTGGTATTGGCCCATATTAATACAAGATGAACATCTAAGTAAGGTGCTTCCTAGAAGGGCCTCGATTACATCTAGAATTTATAGGAAATTGGAGATTTTGTTACAAAGAGGCACTTTTCTCCCAACAGAAGGAACATTGGTTAATGAAACCATTGAAGGGCACCTATAAATGTGGTAAATGTATAGGTTGCAGCTGCATACTAAAGGAGTCTAACACATTCACAGGCACGATGAAAGATAAGATCTACGAAGTGAGGAATTTTTCAAGTTGCAGCATTAGAGGCGCTGTATGTCTACTGACATGTACTTGTGGCAAAAAGAATGCACGGAAAATGATCAGACCCTTAAGAATGAGAATACTAGAGCATACAGAAGGGTCTGTTAAATACCCCAAACATACACCAATACCAAGGCATTTACACCTGGGCCAAGAAGGTAAGGAGGATGACTTGTATTTCCAGATTATTGAACAAGTGCGCCTTGGACCGCGCCGCAGAAAACTGTATTTAAAGATACGCTTTTTGGATCTATGAATTAAGCACATTGTACTCTAGGCAGGGGTTTGAATGAGGGATTCACTTTAGCCCCTTTTATAATGAATTAGAAAAATTAAGAAACGTATTTTTCATGTTGCTTCACGGTTTTGATTTGATACTGGATAGGGAAGACGTCACGTATGGCTTTAGCTTTTATTTTTAGTATACATTTGATAGCGCACAATGTGGTTATTATTTAATCGCCATTATTTTGCTTCCTTGTTTATCCTTGTGTTTTTGTATATATATAACTTTGCAAATGGAGATCAAATCATATCAGTTGATTAAAATTATTTGATGACACAGATTTTGCATAGATGAATAATGGAAATTTAAAGGATCATTGGAGATGGAGTTTAGCAAACCAATTGCTAGACTGTTATTTAGCCATTCTGTGAGCTCTAAGTCCCCACCCTGTAACACTGTTGCCCTATGAGAGCAAGGGGTGCGATGATGTCATTGGGAGGCGCCCAGAGTAGCCACAATGTCATCAAGGAACAGATGAGGGGCACATGTGCGTCAATGAGGAGTGGGCGGCCAAGAATAGTTTAAATGGAGCATCTGTGGGGTCTGACTTTTAACACTTGAAGAAACCACCATGTAGATAGCATTGAAACGCAATGAGTTTTTTCTCTTTGTGAATTTTAACATTGTCACTCTTTTTTGGTTGGACGTCTATGTGCCTTTGTTCATATCAAGATATATTGGTCCTGTTAGCTAAATAATGTGGGCATAGTAGCTTAGTATTTGCTTGCTGGTTTAGGTTCCTAATCAACCAGAGCCAGTATAGACTTTCCAACTGTATTCCCAGCTGTGGATTGTTGGAATGGCTGTTAAGTAGTTTCTATTGCTTTTTGTGGGCTCCCTCCTCACGAGAGCCAACATAGACTGTATCAGTGTTATTCAGAGAGCAGTGGAAAGCAGGAGAATGACTGGAGAATGGAAAATTCTAGGTCAGAGTAGCCAAACCAGAAAATCTTTCCCATTCATCTCACTTTCCAAATCGGCTCTGATGGCCTAGAATTTTCCATTCTCCAGTCATTGTCCTGCTTTTCACTTCTCTCTGAATAACCCTGTATGTGTTCTCTTCTTTTTATGTGGAAGATTATACCTAAATGAAAGAAAACTATTAGACACCTTATTGTAGGGAGATATTGTTGTTTAGTGGACATAGCAGTATATAGGAAAGCCTTGTTTTTAATATATGATATTTGGTAGGGGAAGGCTTTCTAATTTAGGTGTATTATTGGTGAAGCCTTTATTTCCTAAGGATCATACTGGTCATTCTATGTACCTCTTGTGAACATGTAATATAGGATAACAGCAGTCTAATAATAATAGTTATATCTCAGCATTACCCTATATACTACTGAATTAAGCTGTGACCACTTATTAATTTACTTTGCATTTCCCACCATAGTGTTATATGTCTATGATTAAGGTGCAGGATTAATTGAAGGCACTTAAATACAATTAGTTATATGAGCTTGGTACTTCGGACAGGATTTTAATTAGTAATAATGATATTTTGAAGAATACTTGTATGGAATGTTGTGATTTAGGTAGTTCTTAAACATGCACCTTGCCATAAAACCCAGGTTTTAACATTGAAACTATTGTCAAATGTACTTTTATATACGGTCTATATGCCTTTCTACAAAAATTTTTATACACTGAAAATAAAGAAATATAACTATGTATATGTTTGAAATAAAAGGAAAACCCCTGAAAAATACAGTGTATTGTGTTTTTATGTAAATGACTAAGAAAAAACTCACATAACTGTTTTGGATACAGACTGCGTATTTTCATTCTTCATCACAGACCAATGAGTTCACACAGTAGTACACTGCTGCATATTGTCTAATGGATTATATTTTTAATAAATTACTCACCATGACTGTGCTTGGTGCTTGGACCTCTTTCCATTAACATAAGGTTTAAAGAATTTGTCTGTACTTTGTCTTTTGGGAAACAAATCTGCCTACGACTATGATTTAACTATGCCTCTGGTCTCCCCCGGACAGTCACCAAGAAGATCTGATCTAAAATGAAAGAGCAGAAACTCAAATGACTGAAGTTTTTTCAGACCTTTAAATGTAAAAGGGAAATAACAAGTCACAGTCAACTTTAAAAGGAAAACAATCAATATAGAGTGCTGAGTATTGAATTTAAGGCCTCTTTTTGTAGCCAGAATTGTTACTTTAATAATAGAAAATCGTCTGTATTTTCCTGCAGTTTTGTACTGTTTTGAAATCACTTAAATAACGTTTACCCCTATTCCGACAGTGTTACACATAACAGTGTCTTTACAGATATGTAAAATAGGATTTCGCTAAACAGACTTTGTTATCCCATTTGTCACTTGCCTTAAGGTGTTCAACTATCCCACCAACGTTTACAACCAAAACAATAATACAATCAACAAAAGACACTGTCGCGGTGGATAAGGTCAAGAAAGAGAACACCTTCCTCACGAAAAGATTAACAGAGACTACTGCTAAAAATGATATAGCAATGCAAATAATATCAGTGGAAAGGGGGCAGCATTCATTAACCTGTAAGTTCTCTGAAAATGTAGGCTTCCAAAAACTTTCGGGTTTCGCTTTTTGCGAGACTCAGCAAAGTCACCAACTTTTTTATTGTAAATATGTTTATTTGCGCATCAACAAAATATTTCAAACCATTAACAGTACAGTAGCATGAGTTTTCTTGGTCACGCAGGACCAAAATGTAAATAGTAGAACATGCAGGTTCGGGAAAACACAATATATAAAATCAGAAAGGGAGGTGGAGATGGGAGGGGTGAGGTGAGGGGTCGGCTCGGGGTTCAACAGTGGGGTGTTAGCAGTGAAGGAGGGCACGGAATCTAGAGGTGGGCGAGATCAGAAGCCACCTGACCAAATTAAGAAATAATGGGGCATTCTATTGGTCGTGGAGTAGTGGAGTTGTTCCACGGAGCAGAGATCATTCATCGTATCATACCAAAGTCACTAACTTTTAAGCCTGCTCAGTAGACACACACTATCTCACTCATTATGAGTAGACGAGGTTGTGGATGTGAATTCTACAAGCTTACTTGCGAGTTGCCAAGATGGCGACAGGTGGAACCCCCTCTCCACAAAACAGATTATATTGTCAAAAGAAAACAATTAAATGTTGTACAACAAACATCAATGAGCCAAATTACTGCAGCAATACAGACAACCCGTAACTCGGAATGTCTCTACTGTAAAACCCTCAGTTTTACAGTTAAAAACACATCTTTATATAAATAGTACAGGAAGATCGGGGTTCCAACTATTCCTCACTGGGGCGGCTGCAACCACCAGATGTATCCAGCCCAGCAACATGTATAAAACATAATAAGAAAAAAGGCGACACCTGCGCTTATTCCTATAACACCGTGTGAAACAAAACGCAATTAGAGGCTGTTTTGTTTCACACGGTGTTAAAGGAATAAGCGCAGATGACACCTTTTTTCTTGTTTTGTTTTATACATGTTGCTGGGCTGGATACATCTGGTGGTTGCAGCCGCACCAGTGGGAAATAGATGTGACCCCGCTCTTCCTGTACAATCATTGTTATTCAAGGAGATACGAATTGGGGCCGAAAGGTAATCGAACAGTGAAATTCAGCGTACGCTTACCTTTCCTGGCCATTCGGCTATTCAGAGAGCAGGCAGTTCGACCAAGTGTTGGCGAATTGCCTGCACATACGGTGCCTGCTCAATGCCTGTTCGAGGGCAGTGAAATCCCCATAGAGAAGCAATGCTTTGTCTACTCAGAGAACAAAAACCAGCTGTGAAAAGTTGCCCAACTGCTCTGCTGTTCGGTGGTTTCATTCGACAGGTTTATGCAGGCGAATCCCATAGGCCTCAATGTTAAAAATATTCCCATTTTTATTCAATATCTGATAAACTGTTGATTAAAATATTCTGCAGTAAAAGTCTCTTTATGTATAGATTTTTTAGGATCTTTTATGCATTTTTGGGGATTTTTTTGAGAAATGCTTTTTCTGTTTTATTTTTTAATAGTTTTTCTGTAACAGCCCTTTTTATTATCATTCATTGGATCTTATATGTAAATTTCAGACATTTTCGTTCTGTAGTTTCTTTGCAAACAGCGTTTCACTTTTCAAACATTCAAGCATACTGGGTTTTTTTCCACTCCATTCGTCTGCGGTGTCGGCTTTTTCCGGCGGCTGCTCTGCGCTGTGATCGGCGAACGTGTGGTGACTTTTTGATTCTCTTTGAATAACCCTGTATCTATATTTGATTGTATCTCAAGCCAGGTTATCTTTGCAGCGTATTCCGTTCCGTGGCTTTGTTTTTTGATCCCATGGTGGATTTGTTTCTGGGAGGGTATAAATGAAAGCCCACCAGTCTTCCTCATGCCTGAAAAGCAGCATGAGCATATGTGGTTTGCTACACAGCAGCCTGTGGTTTCATTGGTTAGGACTCGTCACCTTCACTAGAAGTGCCTTGACGTTGGCAGGTGAGCTTACACTCCAATGGCCATTGCAGTAATCCAAAGCCTCTAATTGTGTTTTGTTTCACACGGTGTTAGAGGAATAAGCGCAGACGACATCCTTTTTTCTTGTTATCCTTTTTATATAAAGCCAAATTTTTTATACATAAAATGTAATGTGCAATATCCATACATTAAAACCCACACTTCTTTATTATTATCATCAACATTTATATAGCGCCAATAGTTTCTGCAGCATTTTAAGATTACCAATGGGAACAAGATACAAATAAACGGACATAGGATGGAAACAAGGGGTGTAGAGGGCCCTGCTCTTAGGAGCTTTCGGTCTAGACGGATTGGGGTTGAGGACGACTAGTGGCGTTTTACTGGACGGCAGGATCATTAGTGCCAGCGGTTTGGGAATGGTGGGGCAATGGATGCGTCTTCAATCATGTGTAAGTGGGTGAGCAGAGGGATAATTTGCATTAGTGATGTGGTACACTAATCTGTAGAGATGGGTTTTGAGGGATTTCTTGAAGGCCTGAAGATTTGGGGAGAGTTTGATAGGGCGAGGTAAGTTATTCCACAGGACCGGAGCTGCACTTGAGAAGTAAACCATAATGCTCAATGGCTCTACTCTAAAATACCTTATTGTACAGTAAACCCACAGCTTGCATATTCCATACCGTAAAATCCACTTTTTTACTTTAACTCGCAATCTCCGAAAGAGTCACATTTAAAATTGTAATCCTCATGGTTTTCCTTTTCTTTTTCCATGCTGTCTTGTTCGTCCTATACTGTGTTGCTCTGTCCTCCCTCTGCGGGAACGTTGATCTTTTGCTGGACAGTCTGCTTGACCCCCCCTGGAAAAAGTTGGGCACGCAATATATTTTATTTTGAGGTGGGATTTTTCGAATATGTAGTCGATGACCTGTCTTTGTTTGGGTACTGCCACTCTAGTTTGAGCGGGTTAAATCTAGGGTGCTGTTCGAGTACAATTGCTTTAAGACTTGTGTTATTATAATCTTCCTCCCTTATGTCATGACGTTTCACTTTCTGCATGTGATTTCTGATTTCTTTCCTAATGTATATGCTCTTGTCTGTTCTTAATAAATTAATATTTTGATAAAAAAAATTATAACCCTCATTGTACAGTAAAATCTGCATTTTTACTTTCAACACCTAACTCATTTGTGTGCACTTATAACTCCATTATTACTTGATTTGTTGGATTTATTTCTAAATGTTTTAATGCGGAATGGCCAATTTAACAATTTTGTTTCCCCTTGAAATCAAACAGTGTGCAAATTTCCTAGCTATTTCACTTAAGGTTTGTGACTCAACTGCCAACTCGGCTGCTCTCCTCGCGATTTCGCCTTCTAGTGAGAAACCCGCATTCGGCAGGAAATCCCATTGAATAGTGGTTTTGCCATGTTGACTCGCAAAGGAGGTCGAACCCCATTGCACGAATCTTGACCTGTAGTACATCCTGACCATAGCAAATAATTAGTATTCGAACATACAATGGATTAAATACCAAGTTTTTCATAAACTAAAACTGAGCAGTTTAAATCGTGTAGGGATATTTTCAAATGATTTTGCATAATTCAATATGTGGTGATTCTTACACAATACCGTGGTTTAGTACTTTTAGTGGGATTATTCCTCGGGATTTCACTGAGAATAAATTTATACAATGTTGTTAATAAGAAGGAATATTTCTAATAAATAGATGCTACTCCTATTCCTGCTATGAGTTTTTATTTGAAAAAAATATATAAGAAAATGAAAGGAGTCTTAAGTTTATATCACAGTTTTTTGCAGTTGAAGTTCTGGTCTACTTTTCTGAACCCGTAAAACCACAACCCGCTGCCGTGAGCAGTGTCCTTCCTAGAAGACAATGCAATGTAGTTGGAGGGCTCATGTCTCCGTTACCACTATGCAATGTTAGTGGAGTATTTCAAAAATACCTTTATGGAACAGATTGGACTCTATTACATTCTTCGCGCACAAAAGCGCATTAACGCAAGGGGAAAAACCCTTCGTGTTGAACGTCGTATTTGCGCAGAGAATGTAATAGAGCCCATTGAGTTTACGCAAGCGGTAGGGGTGGAAAGCAATAATGTAAACGTACATTAGCTAACATTTTCCTTGTTTTCTAAATGAGATTAATGCATTGGTTGTATCCCAAAGCCACAAAAGAAATGAACATTTGTACAAATACTTCTCTAGTGTTTACATCCTATCTCCATTTTCTATACTGTGCCTATGCTTGAAGATGAGATATTTTTTTATACTATCAAGGTTATTCAAAGAGATTCGAAAAGTCACCGCACGTTTGGTGACTTTTCGTTCTCTTCAATTCGGTTCCTTTTGCTGATCCCATTTCGGTGACTCTGAGGTGTATTCAGCAAACACCACAGGGTCCCCGAATTTAAGGGAACAGCTACCGCAAACTCGACGAAAACGAACCGCAAAACCTGCCGAATGCACGCCGAAAACCCTCAAAAAGATCTGGATTAACCTGCCGAAAACCATGGAAAAACCCGAGCAGGAGCCGATCACCCGCAGCGAAGTCGCCGGAAAAAGCCGAGACCGCAGACAGAGTGAAGTGAATAAATTAGGAAAACAGTTTGCATGAATGATTGAAAAGTGAAACATTGTTTGCAAAGAAACTACTGAGCGAAAATGTCTGAAATTTACATATGAGGTCCAGGGAATGATAATAAAGAGGGCTGTTACAGAAAAAATAAGTAAACTTAAAAAAAAGAAAAAAGAAAAATCGGACTTTTAAAAAAAAAATTCAGAAAAATGCTTGAAATATCCTAAAAAAAATCTATAAATAAAGAGACTCTTTACTGCAGAATTTTATAATGAACGGTTTATTAGATATTGAATTAAAACGGGAATATTTTTAACATTGAAGCCTATGGGATTTGCCTGAATAAACCTGTCGAATTAAACCACCGAATGGCAGGACATTTCGGGAACCTTTCACTGCTGGTTTGTGTTCTCTGAATAGACGAAGCAGTGCTTTTCATGGGGATTTCACTGCCCTCGAACAGGCACCGAACAGGCACTGTATGTTCAGGCAATTCGCCAGGATTTGGCGAATTGCCTGCTCTCTGGATAGCCGAATGCCCAAGAAAGGTAACCAAACGCTGATTTTCAGCATTCGGTTACCTTTCTCAAGCAATTCGGATCTCTTTGAATAACCCTGTATATCGCAGATGTTCTTGTAATACTAGAGCACTATTTCAAAGTCATTGTTAAAAACCAAAAACCAGTAAAAATTAGCCCAAGTCCCCCCCCATGAGACACGAGATATGCTGAAAGCAAATATAAGGCAAGTGAAATGAAATATGACAGTTTAACTCTCGTCTGAGATTAATTGGATTGATTATATATTGGGTAATCAGAGCAAGATGGTGGTCCCTTTGACGTGAAATTTAATCAACAAGATGTTTATGTATGTACATGAACAAGAGAAATTCAAGCGGAGCAAGGGCAGACCTGCACAGCATCAGAGCGGAGACATGTAGGTCTTGCAGAGGAAATTCTATGCATCTATTTCGGCAATTCAGCAGTGATATTAATGCAGAGGGTTTCATAACAGGATTTCCATTTCAATAAGGTCATGCTTCATTTATTTGTGAACACTGCAACATTTTGACCTTGGTAATGTGCCAGTGACGTTTCATTTTCAAACTGCAATTGGCTGACATGAAGCATTGGATGCATGAAAATTCAGTCTGCAATGTAAATGGATTCCGTGTTATAAAACCCTGTTTATGGTCTTTCATGCAAACTTGCCCTAAAAAATGGTCAAGCATTCTAGCTGGATTTAAATGGCCGAGAACAACTTGATCATGCAAAAAACAACCCAGACATTATTTACATCGCCGTATCCTCTGACTATCGTATTGATTTAATTCTATTGGCCTTTTTTTTTATAAAAAATATCAGCTGCTTGCTGAAAATATATATTTTTTTCAAATCTGAAAAACGCCGCTGGTCCAAAAAAAAGCTGCTGGTAAAACGGTAAAAAAAAAGCAAATTTTCAGCTAGTACCATACAAATGTGTGCCTTTAACCCGTTCACACCCAAATTCAAGATTATCTAGGGCTCTATTACAATCTTCGCGCAAAAAACACTCGCGCAACGCGTGAATTTGTGCACCAAGTGTTAAATGTTTACGCGTGCAAATCTCTGCTGGAATTACAATCCACGGGTGTTTTTTCATCTGTCGAGCAATAACGCGCGTAAACTGGACGCGCACAAATGCTCGCACAGTACCGTTGCGCAGAAATCTGTGTACGCACTTTTTTCTCGCGATTCAGCCAATCAGAATTAAGAACCACAATTACCTCACGTTAAGTTTTTGCGCCTGTCAAAGTCAATCTGAGTATATATGCTGCAGCGATAATAAATGCACACACAACTTCTCCATTTTATTGGTTTGGTATGAGTAGAATGTGAAACTATACTGTGCTGCATTTCTTTTTTTGGGCTGGTGTATTTGGGTTCGGCCAAGTTGTTCAGATTTGCCATTAACACCAGCTTTTTAGGAATTGCTA
Organism: Leptobrachium leishanense; assembly: GCA_009667805.1. Classification (NCBI taxonomy): domain Eukaryota; kingdom Metazoa; phylum Chordata; class Amphibia; order Anura; family Megophryidae; genus Leptobrachium; species Leptobrachium leishanense. The sequence continues at coordinate 91,871,080 of CM019066.1, forward strand.
AATTTATGCACGCAAAGTCTATGCGTTAAATCCTGTGCATGAATTGTAATACCATCCGCATACCAGCGCACATTTGCGTTTGCGCTCACAATGTTAAGTATAGGACGCGCGACGAACAGTAAGCTTGCGCAGGGTTCGCGCAGGTTCACCTGCGGTAGACGATTACGCGCGTTTGTTGCGCTGACTATGTAATACGGCATTCGGCGCAAAGGGTTTTACCCCTCGCGTTAATGTTTTGTTGCGCCAGCGCAAACATTTGCGCGAAGATTGTAATTTAGCCCTTAGATTTTTGCATGGTAATGCATTGAACAGTACTCATTAGCATATCAAAAGACCATTTTCACACTTTTTTAAGCAAGATTAGTGTGCTCCCTGTGGTGAAACAAAATCCTTTGCTCTCCAAGCACACTGGAGAAACATAACACCATTTGCAAATAGCAGCCCCAAACCTCACTGTAACAAAAGTTCAAATAGATTATTGCTGCATTACAGCAGCCAGGGAGAGAGCAGAATACAGGGAGAGCTCTCTCAGAGCACTGCTGTACAGGGATAAGATATAGGGGGTTATAGTGACTAAAAATCCCTGTACAGCACAGATACAAGGTGTTACTGTAATCTCCATACAAATAATAGATTTATATTTTATTGGTATTCTTTAGAAGCTGCTAATAATCTCATTATGATCACTACAAACCTACATAAGCATTATTATTATTTATACACAAAGCTCTTTTCTGCCTGTATGATAATAATGCAGACCCCGTTTGAAATTTATTTATTTATTTATTTATTTAGAAAGAATTTTACCAGGAAGGATACATTGAGATTTCTCTCTTTTTCAAGTATGTCCTGGGCAAGATAAAGGACACCCTGTAGAGCTGATAAGCTTACGTTTCAACAATATCACTGTAAAGCAGAAACTAATGAAAAATTAATTAATGAGCAAATTAACATTTCATTTTTTAACTATTTCTGTAAGAAACTTAAATTTTACCCTCTATTTAATGGTTAACGTGACATCCCATGTTTCAAATAAATGTGATAACTTTTTTTCAAACAAAAATCGCTTGGTAGTGAAGGGGTTAAACATGACTAAGAAATATGAAAAAAAATTAAATTACAAAAAAAAATCAGTTTTATTCCCTCATTCCCTACCTGAAAATCTATTTATCAGCAGCTTTTAGTATTTTATTTTTTTTCCTGAAATTGGCATACAAATAAACTCGAATTGAGTCGATATAGTGGATATTTACATTGAAAAGTATGAGCAAGAGCTGATATTCGATCAAAATTTTTATTGGGAATGGAAATGCCGGTATACCCACATTTGACTCTCCCGATTGGAAAAATGGCTGAAATTCGAGCGAAAAAGGCCTCGATTTAGGTCACCAGGCCAAATCAAATTGAGCCCTATGTACAACTGTTTGTTATGCATATTTTATTACAGCTGAACACTGTTTAAACTAACCCAGGTTTTCTTTCAGTTTTTGGTTTGGTGTCAACTTTTCTGGCCAACTGTTGGCAATGCATTTCGATGAGAGCTAGAAGCTTTTAGTTGAGGAGCTTATAATGAATTTTGTGGTTACCCTATTGATAACTGACTTGTTCTATCTAATATAGGGGGTACATAGAGGATCAAGTCTGTGGTTAGCTCTTGGAAACCACATATCTGTAATTGTGTTGCAATACGAGCCTGTTGGCATATTTATTGCATTGGATACGTATAATGTGATAAAGCTGTGGCAAACTATTTGTTGAAACAAGAGTGTTTTTGATCTGTTGTATACAAACAGAGGGAGTCAAGTCTATAATTAATTTAAGCATGCCTGTAAATTTGGTGGATAAGATTCATGTGGTCAATCGGGACATAATGATGTTAATAGAAAAGGAATGTCAGCATCTGGTAAGTGATACTTCTGCAGAGCACGTGGTGTGATCACCACCATGACAACTCAAAAACCGAGCAACCTTAAACTGATGCCTCCAGCACGTAATTGTTTTATTTTCATTAAAATTTTATTTAACTTCATTAAAGGGAATTAGACAGGTTCCTTTAAATAATGCAGTGGTGATGAAATCCCATTTTATGAAGGTTTAACATGATACATGTATATTTTTAATAGTCTGTGTTCTATTTAATCACATGACTAAAAGTCACATAACATAAAAAAATGTATATCATAAAATTTAATTATCAAAAAAGACAAATTAAATTGTACATTAGGTTTGTGCCTTACTGAATACAGTTATTCCAAGATTCAATGCATTGTAATAGACTTCCAAATTTACTGAATGTATTTATTCATTCTCTTCTTAGATCAGGCTTCGTTTAATACCACAGCTGACATTTAGATAAAGATTAATTAAACCTAATATGTGTTCAACATATTTAAACAAGATGAAATACAAGTAAAAGAACTCCACATACAAATTAGAACTTAAAAACTTGCCTTTCACATAGTTCTAAAATGTTAGCTCACCTGTGCTACCACCAGTGATCTCATTAAAACGCTATAACAGTCTAGAACCAATATGTGTATAAATATTTATGATTAAGGACATGGAGAAAGAAAAGGCAATTTTTAAGTCTATAATAAGTCTTCATTCCAATGTACCTTTGTGTCGCTCGGCTGAAAAATGTACTTTTCCAGGCGGCGACACACGTCGACACTCAATACAACATACTCAACTAATAAGCCATTACTTACAACCAATCAAAATATATATTTTAAAGGAAGAGAGAACGCAGATATTCAGTTACTAGTTGTGGAACCTGTTACGAGGATAGGATGGACTCTAATGTAAGGTTACAGGTTTTCCTTCTGTGGTCTTTCCTCAAGAAGCTGAAGATTGGACATGTTGACATTCTCTATGGAAGGGAACCAGGGTCTGATGGACTCACCTGCAGTCAGAGTTGGTGTGTGAGATCCATTGTCAGTGTGTTTTCTTGTTAGCCTCTCAGTGTCTATTCTTTACCAGACCACCTAGGATTACTTATTGCTCCACTGAAAATAGAGTCCTTGAATTGATGCCATGTTGCATGGTTTGGGTTATCTTTCTGAGGTTATAAAATGTTATACTTGGCTGGTGGTAAACTCACTCTTGTAGCAGTGTCCTCTTTGTGGTTTTTGCCAACCCTTAGTTTCACCTGCCACCTGTCCATCAGTTCTTGACAGCATCCACTGGGTAGTTCACTTTGCCAGAAGAATACATAGCACTCTACACTGTGCACTAGGCTGTCTCCTCCATTGCACTCTACTTGAAACTAGTCTTCAATGCAAAAACAAGATTTGTCCTGAGAATGGATAACAGCACTAGTGGTCTGCCCTACAGTAGGTCTCCGCTCAGGTCTCACAAGGTTTTAACTTGATGGTGCCATTACAAGGAAGACTATTCCATATGCAAATCAGACTGCTATCAGACAGAAGGTTTGGCCAAAACTAAAATGCCAAGGAAGTAATCACTGCAGGGGAGTTACAGCAACCCCAATAATCATTTCAGTCTCATCAGGAGGGTATAGCAACACCTCTCTAGGCACCTCGAGCAAGGCATCCATGCCTGGATTACTCGATCTACTTAAAGTGAGAAAAAACAAGGTATGTGAGGGCCCTGAGAACATATAACAGCACTAGTGGCCTGCTCTGCGGCGGGTCCCTGCTCAGCTCTCACAAGATTCTAACCTTCTCTGTCTCTTCTCTGGGGAATGGTCAGTGCCACCTAGTCTCTTTGGTTGTGATGTCCATATGTCAGTCTACTTCTCACAATCACCTTTGGGCACGCTCAAATACTCCCTTACACTCTATCAGCTACACTGTATAAAATCAAATGCAAGCGTGGAATGTGGCGGTTATCTCACTCCAATCATCCATCTGACCTACCTTGTCTATTCCACTATATCCAATGATCGCCCCTTCTTAGCCCTGTGTCCTGTTTCTCATATGAATGTGGGCCAAGGCTTGTCTGGGCACATTTTAAATTTAAATAGTGGATTTATGATTGACAGGTAAATGAACACAGTGGTTGACTTGATGTCAATAGTTTTTCCATACTTTCAAACTAAAGTTGATCAGGATTGACTGTCTGCCAGCCCACATGCACAAAACACTGCCTACTCACTTGCAGAAGTCCTTAATGTATGATATTACATTATGCAAGTTACGTTGGCTACAGTGCATAGCGGAGCCTGAGGCATATCCTGCACATGCATGTTTCATCTGATTGAGCATAACATGGAAAAAGTTGTAATGTGTAATATTTTTAGCTGCTGCTAAGGCACAGGAAACTGACCTTTAATATTTGTCATATTCCTGCTTCAGTGGACTACAATATAATCACTTTGGATAAGCTCCATAGGGAGCAGGGCACCATCTATCTCCTGTCAGTTTATGTCAATTTATTTGACATTAATATCCCTAGTTTAATATAACCTCTATACAATGCTGTGGAATATGTTAATGACAGAAGGAGAAGACTGGTCAAATACAGCTTCTTTGCATCCAGAGCCTTGTATGGAGAGGCAACAACATTTTGGTCCTTTCAGAAGACCTTTCTCTAGCAGCAAAGGGTTGTTGCTTAAGATAGCTCCTGTGATAGAGCCAAAATATTGTTGCCATCACAGGAGCTATCTTAAGCAACAACCCTTTGCTGCTAGAGACAGGTCTTCTGAAAGGACCAAAATATTGTTGCCTCTCCAAATAAAGCTCTTTACAAGCAGAGCCTTGTGCGACCAGTTTTCTCATTCTGTCACTATCTATTTCTTGGCTCCTAACTCTGGCGATTGCAGCCACACATGCACACATACACAAAACTGAGTACAAAATGAATAACACTGCCTTGAATTTTTAACCTCAGTCTGTCACAATAACAATTTATCTTTGACATGTTTTCACTATATGTGTAGCAATGTTACATTTTACAGCATGGAGTATGATGGCATTTTACATTACAAAAAAAGAATAATGACCTCTGATTTTCCTCTAAATAATAGATACTGATTCTTTGTGTGCTCATTATCTTTTTCTGTCTCCCATCATTTTTATGACTAGCATGCAACTATGCCATATTTTCTACCCTTCTCTCTGAAGTATTTTCTTTCTTACTCTGCTGCAAGTCAATTCTTGTATTTTTTTTTTAATTAAATGTAGGAATTCTTAATATTTGTAACTAATGTATCACCATCTATTTCATACACTGCCTTTATATTTCCATTCTCTATGGTGTGAATAGAGTTTAATTAATGAAGGGTATTATTGCTTGTCCCTCGCTAAAACTGGAACGCTAAGGGGGAAAAATTGACTTTCGCTAATTTCCCCTTTGCATCCCGGTTTCACCAGCAGATCGAAGGGCAGGCGCTGAGTACAGCAGCCTGCCCCGTAACGATCGCTAGGCTCGCGGATGTTTGGGGCGGTGCTAAAGCGACGTCCCAAGCATCTCCTCCATGGAGACTTCTCCTGCCGGGTCACATGGCTGGCAGGATCTCGCCTCTCATATGCTGCTGGTCGGTGAGTGATTGCAGATGGAGAGAGGGGACTTTTTTCCCCACAGTCTACCTCTGCTCCTGGCGGCCAGAAGAGGTGGATCAGGCCACTGTTCTAGCTGCAGGATAATAGTGGAGTATTTGATTTTTTTGGGGGATTTTGAGCTGCAGGTAACAGATTCTGCAGCAGCGCAATCCGTTACCTACACCTCTGAGCTGGTGTTAATTTTTTTAGTTAGCGTCAGCTCTTAGTATCTAGCGTTAGGACCTTGTGATCCTAACGCTAGTTACTCTGTACTTTGCAATCCCCATGTTAGTTATAGGGAGTGCAGAGCACAGTAAGCTTGCGTTACAGTTCGCAAATTAATGCACGATAACGTTTTTTTTAACCGTTACCAATTCGAAGGTGATCTGGGCTCATCGCTATCACCTCTATTAAGCTAACGCTAATGCTCCCGCTAGTGTTAGCTTGAAGGAGGTGGTAGGGCCTGAAGAGTATTTATAAGAAGCTCAATAATAATAGTTTTCTTAATTTAGGCCGGCGTCAGACGAACGCAGTTATCACGTCCGCATTGCCGCACAGTTTAACGTCCGTCGTAGCATAGAATCATGATCAATAGAGACCCACACACGAAGCACATGCACATCGAAGTGCGCACGCACCACGCAGGTGGCAAACAGATGCAATTTAGGCAAGAAGGTAAAACCACTACCACAGATGCGCAGAGTGCGCCATGTCCGCGTAGCATTCTGTGTGAGTGATGAGATGTCAGACGAAGCGCATTTGCGACGTCCAGCACCTCAACGCACAAAATGGCTTTTCATTTTCTTTTCACATTTTTAGAATTTCTCATATTAATTTTATTTTCCATAATTCCCTTTATTATTCTAGGTCCGTCAAAAAAACGGACCGTGTGGTGTCTACAGTATCTTCCGTCGGTACATCTGTCCGTTATGCACGCACATAGAGTGCGCTCACACTGCTTTCATCTGACATTAGTCTTACTGCAGACCTGCCATCACAAAAACCCAAAAAAATAAAACCATGGGGAACAATGTCTGAATTACCTTATTTTTCGCTCCATAAGACGCACTTTTGCCCCCAAAAAAGCGGGGGGAAAAGTGTGTGCGTCTTATGGAGCGAATACTGAAAAAAAGAGTGCACGAGGGGGGCGTTGCTGGCAGAGGATGGGAGAAGACGCATGTCGCTCCTCGGCCTCAGGTGCCCTGATCCTGATGGGGACTGTGACGAGGGCCGCAGAGACGGAGGGCCCACGTCTCCCGGCCATTCTAGATGCCCTGCTGTTACTCCAGGAGGATGACGAGCGGCTCCTGATGCGGGGTGACATGCGCCGCGTGATGGCAGTGTTGCGACCTGATGGGAGAGCTGAGGCCTTGGACGGCAGTGCTTCCGGGGATGACTGGCCTAGGGAAGGTCCGCGTGGCTGTCTGGTCCCAGAAGAGATGGAGACCGGAGTACAGCGGGCTGAAGATGGCGAACCAGATCCTCTGCTGCTGCCGACCGTTTCGTGGATGGCGGAGATCTCCCCGCTGCTGGATCCGAGGGCGCCCACCGGCTGTGAGTCGCTTACTTATTTGGGGCCGGGGGAAGTGCTGTATCTGGGGATGGAGGCACCCCCCCCCCCGTGCTGACCAAGCGGAAATCACGGTTTGGGCCTCTTGCTTCGTCCTTTGCTCCACTGCTAGCTGAGGCTCTTGATCCTGGAGCTGGTGTCCTGCACCACGACGCTGCTTGGGAACCACCGGTGTTGATGGACTGGTTCTCTGACGTCGGATCTGATCTGGAAGGACTGCGGGTCTTGGCCTCCCCTGGGGTGCCTTGCCTGCACTACGAGAGGTCCCATTCCAGAATGCAGGGGCCTGGGGGCAATATCCATTTGAGCTGCTGGGGCAGTATATCCATGAGAGCTGTTGGGGCAATATCCATGACAGGAGCTGGGGCAGATCCATGAGAGCAGATGGGGCATATCCATGAGAGCTGCTGGGGCATATCCATGAGAGCTCCTGGGGCATATCCATGAGAGCTCCTGGGGCATATCCATGAGAGCTCCTGGGGCATATCCATGAGAGCTGCTGGGGCATATCCATGGGAGCTGCTGGGGCATATCCATGAGAGCTGCTGGGGCATATCCATGAGGGCATATCCATTATTACACTATTTGATTCAGATTTTTTTTTTCCTGTTTTCCCCTCTAAAAACTAGGTGCGTCTTATGGTCAGGTGCATTTATGGAGCGAAAAATACGGTAAGTAGTTGGAGAGGCTTAATCAGCATATCACAATGTCAAGTGAAAGAAAAAAAATGAATACTTATACTTGAATTATTGCCTGATTCATCCTGATGACAATACATTCAATACATACAGTTAAATTATTAAACCAGATATACTTCGCTCCTCCTTGAAACATTATTTGTTATCCATCTCATTATAATTGTATTTATGGAAATACATTTTTGGGAGAGTAAAACTGAGCTCTCATATCTTTTTTTCTTTTTTACATGGCAAAGTCCCTTTAAAAGACATATTGGGATCCTTTTTATTTTCCCTCTTCAGTCGAAAGGAAATTCACATCAGCTGCACGCATTCAGCCAAAGGAAAATGAAAACTTTCCACCTCTTCTGTAAGCTGTAACAATGGGATGAATGAATGTGTGCCACTTTCTATCCACAGTTTAATTTCTGTTTTGACTGGGATCCTGTGTCTATGGCAACTTTTCAGCATTCATTGCTTTGATGGAGAATAGGAAAATGACTGGCTGTTCTGGCAATCGGAGAATGAGACTGACCATTAAAATTGCCATGGAGACAGTAGGTTCCAGGCCCTCGGGCCGGCTGTTATATCTCATGATAAACTGCTTGTTTTATTTATCTGGTCAACGCAAGGCTCTAATTAGATGTCGCGGAAATCGATGGCTACGCTGCTGATTAATTTGTAGTGCTTGCACTTTAAGAGTTTGCTACAAATTATTGGATCGAGCTATCCCACTACACTAACGCAAGTAAGCAAAGTGCGGATTTGCTGGAAGGAGGGAGCCTGTATATTTTGCAATCACATGCTAATGCATCTTGTTTTCCATGAATGAGATATTGATTTAGGAATAAGGAGGGAGATGCAAACCTCTGCTCTAATTGATGAAGTTCATGGTAAATCCAATGTTTCCACTGGATGCGAAACCCTAAGGAGTCTCATTTCTGGCCCCCGTTGTGCTCTGAAATGAAATTCCAATCTAGGCGATTAAATAAGAAATAGATTTTTTAAATGAGCTTACAGAAATTGCATTTGTCTTTATTATTAATTTAAGATAAAACTCGCTGATTGCTACACGTTCACAGAAAGGTACTTCTAATGGGGCACCTTATATTGAGTTAAGGTTTTTTTGCATTAGAAAGATTAGGATGGTGGCGGAACAGGTCAAAGACAAGCAGCAAGAGATTATCGAATGCTTCTTGTCACAGCTACAACGCTTTTCCAATTCTCTTTTTTCACAGCCATGTTTGGGCTGAGGGGTGAATATATGCCCAGGGAAACCATTTTGGAGGAAAGTCACCTCGAGTCTGGCCATTTAGATGTAACACAAGACAAGAGGAGTAACAATGAGGAGGAGTAATGAACTTCATTTAGTATTTGTAGATACTCAAGTATACCGCTAGCATTTGGTGACAAAATTTTACCTTAAAATTGGAGGGGTCACGTTATATTCGAGACATCTGCATCGCGTGTAAAAAAAAAAAAAAATACTTTCCTTGCTCTGGATCCCAAATCTCCCAGAAATTCCAGTAGTTTCGCTGAAGTGAATGCGGGCTCCCTGATGCATGCAAACACTTCAGGAACTCCCAGATTTGGGAGAGGAGGCATCCATCATGGCCAGAGGGCACGTTCGGTTTAAGCCAATCATTCACCTTGCTTGCCTCCACCGGCCATCTAGTTGCTAGTAAAGAAGACTGGTGGCTGGTGGCTTCCTACTTAGTAATAATTGCAATCATTCTAGAGCAGAACACCCTGGTCTGAGGGGGAGCCTGACTGTGTTAAGAGAACCTGGAAGGATCTTAATTGTTTACCGGCACAGTAAAATTTTGTTCCTCGCGTTATATTCGAGTCTTGAGTATTCTCTCTTTTCCATAATAAATCTCTATCCATTGTGTTATATTCGGGTCGCGCTATACTTGAGTATCTACGGTAGGTATTACTAGTTGCTTCAGATCTGCATCTCTAGCCCTCTACTATTTCGTTTAGGGAAATGCTTTACTGCTTCAAAATTCATTGAATAATCAAATTTTTAAAAAAAAGCCAGATGTATTATTATTATCCTCTATTTATATAGCGCCACATATTCAGCAGCGCTTTACAAGATCAGTGCACAAGGGGTTTATGCATTAGAATATCACACATAGATGATGACCTGATTCAGGGGGACCCTGTTCCCAAGGGAACTTACAATCTATGAGATGTACAAGTATTTTGTGAGGTAGGCGCATCCATATCGTTAGGTGTCTTGCCCAAGGACACTCGCTGGTGGTGTCGAGTCGGCTTTCCATGATTGTAGATCAGCAGGAAGGAAGGAAAAAGAAAAAGTAAGAAGTGGTAGAAGAGGGGAAAAAAGAAGGCAGAGCAAGAAAGATCTTCTATTCTCAGAAGTAGTGTCCTGAGTTAGAAAAGAAAAAATGGAAAAAAATAATAAGAGAAATCCTTACATAAGGACATCCTTAGGATGTCTATATATTACTACAATGTTGACATTTTATGTTTTCATTGCAACTTGCTGGTTGACGTCACATAGTCCTGTTGAAGGGAATTACTTATTAATGAATTTACTTCACATTTTACCTCCATAACCATACAATCATTGGCAAAGGAATGCATTACAAAAAGTTATTTTTATATTTGGTTTACTAAAAACGCAAAGGCCTGGAATCACCAAGCATCCATACTGCTGCAATATCTCCTGATGGAGTTCAAGATATTCATAATACATCAACTTGCTATACATTGCTGTCTGATATAAGGACATTTTGCAGGGGTACGTGTGTTAAAGAGTTAGATTATTAAAATGTACATACGCACCCTCTGAAAGGTAGGGAAAAAAATGATCAAATACTCATCTTATATAACAATGCAAAATGTCCCAATCTTGTAATATGATCCTGAAAAGAGAAATAAAAACCAATCGTGCAATATCAAAATGTCAATGAGGTCAATAAATTGTGCAAACTGCAAAATTTCCACTCACAAGCCTGGAGCTCGTATTTCTCGCCTTCAAGCCTCTATGGGGGGCTTCTCCAATCAATCGATATACTGATGTTTCCAAATAAAATCGTTCAATCGAGATGGGCCTCAAAAGAGGACAATATATATAGTGCAATAACGTTATAAACCCATATGAGGAAAGGAGATATGGAGGATACAATCACGTGTCCTGGAGCCTCCTAGGAATGGTGGCTCCGTAGATAGGCCTCACACCGCTATAGGGGGTCTTGCCCTCTCTCGATCCCAGGTACGTGGATGTTATGTAGCCAGCAGAAATTCCCAATCACCGGTATTCAGGGTCACTCCCGGTTGTGGGAACCACAGCATACAGTTGGCGCCAAGGTATTAAACCAACTTCATTAATTGAGTTATAAATGTACAATTAAAACAAATAAAACAAGGGAACAGTACCGAAACGCGTTTCTCCTATTATCCTGCAGGCTTCCTCAGTCGGATTGAGGGAATTGCCCAAGTGTGATGAAACGGGCCAAGCCCGGAATTGCACCTTATTTACGGTCCTTCGTGTGTAGATCCTTTAGTCTTTTTTATCACTGCAGTTTCCAAACCGGAGTGTAAAAATAAACAGTAATACAATTTTGTGGCTTAAATGTTCCTTTGAAACTGTGGACGAGAGGAGGTGTTGCCATTTTAAATCTTCTTTGTGTCTAAAAATAATTTTTTTATTGTTTGGCCAAGTAAAGAATTACAGGAAAAGCATTGAAATGCTTCTACAATTGCTAAGCAAAATATCAGCCATGAGATTGTAAAAAACACTGTCAATAAAACGGACCTGCAAACAACACAGACAGATAGGACAAAAAAGTCACCATCTCATTAATGTGCTTGCTAGGATTTTCAGCCATCATGTTTAATATGTCAATATATTACTACAATGATGAAACTTCATGTTTTCATTGCAACTTGCTGGTTGACCATGTGTGGGCAATAACGCATCAGGAAGTCTAGATTATAAGGTATTGCTTGACAGATCATGACATATGAAACAGATCTAGATTTATGTTAAAAGAACCTACAAAGAAAATCAAAATTAGGCTCTCTACCGCTGCCACCAGACCAACTATGGCCATTTTTGATGATATTCCAGATTTAGAATGTATGTGTACCTTTTAATAATATATGGCATTACATCTGCAAGTGGTTTATACTTTTAAAGAAAGAATAACTTGTGGAAAGATCTACATTTAGATGAAAAATGATTAGATGAATGATTATGGACTTGGCATGTATTGCCAAGAATCACAAAATGGTGCACCGGGGATGCAGAAAATCCACATAGCCAATCATGAGCAACCTGTGCGACTTGCCAAATTTACAGCAACAAAGGAAATGCCATAAATCACAGACTTTCCATGATATTCAGCAATATTGCTGGCACTGAGCAACACAGTAGAAAGAGAAAATCAGTCAAAACTACTTCTCAGTCGAGTAGAGCCCTAGCATTTATAAAAATAAAAACCAATAACAATTTGTTTTTGCGGCAGACCATTAAACACATGCGCACAAATTAGCATTCTGTCAGATGAAATACACATATTTAATAAAACAATTTATATATCCTGGGTTTTGGATTCTCAGAAATTCTGAATTTAAATTTACCTCTAAGAATGAAGCTACTACACTTTTGTTGGCAGAACAAAAGAGGGTACTGGACACTCCAAGATAGTGGTTTTATTAGAGGATGGGTTGCAATTTTTTTTGGCTAACTCACTGATTTTTCTCAAGCATGCGTGACAGAAACTCATTCATTTAAAGACAATACTGACTGTGGTAGATATTTGGATGCAGTACTCCAGAAGTCAGCAATATTGGTCCTCAATTTTGACTCTGATTTCTTCATTCAGGATAACATATGTTCACAATAATTCTGTGCTTCAATAAGCTCCCCATTGTATGCCCCCATTTCATTGTAAGCCACCATTTCACCCTGACCTCAGATCAGAGAATTTAGACCTCAGATCGGACCGTTACCTGCTTTCCGATGATAGATTCCTTCACTTCACCACTAAAATTGCAATGATGATCCTCATTTCTAACAGTACTTTGCCAAGCTTCACCTTCTACGTACGTTCCTGAGCTCAGGTGTTTTCTTCTCTCCACCCTTTTGATACCGCCACAAACACAGGGCCAAATTTCCACACCAAGATGAAATTTTGAGCTATTTCTATATTTTTTATTGTGCTCGATGGCCACATTAGGAGGCTCCAGGATCAGCAAGCAGCCCAAGGGACATGAGATGAGCACCCGCATCTAAATACTTCTATGTGTACTACTCTCATTAATGGGACACTAGCAGCATGAACAAACTAGCTAAGCAACTGCCTTCTGCTTTAACTTTGCATACCGACGGTCTTGATCTTTTAATTCACATCCAAGAGTCAGGTCCTAGTATTACATGATATAGTGATGTTTAGTGACTCTCCTTGACTTAGCTTTTTAGTGAAGCTCCTCAAGCCCAACAAGAGTTTTCCGGACTCTGTTTAGTCTACAAATAATGTCAAACACTGAAATTCACTCAAAATGTACCAAATTATTGCCTTATATGTATAAGAGGATAGCTCTGTAGAGTCTGACTAAAGTGAATACATTGGGTTACGTCAGGAAAGATATTATCATGACTTTGACAATTACTAAATAACATTGGAAAGACTACTCCATCCCACTCAGAAGACACCACCAGTGAGTATGTTTGGGCAAGTCACCTAATGATATGGATGCGCCTACCTCACAAAATACTTGTACATCTCATAGAGTTTAAGCTCTCTTGGGAACAGGGACCCCTGAGTCAGGTCATATCATCCATGTGTGGTATTCCAATGTATCATTTCCTAGTACACTGGTCTTGTAAAGTGCTACGGAATTTGTGGCACGTTATAAATAAAGGATAATATTTATAATAACACTGGTGGATATTAAGGGTCACTTACTTATTCTAGCTTTGGGGAAGCGATGCAATATAAATTGACATGGTTATAAAAAAAAGGTGCATTTCCAGTGGTTCGTGCTATTAAGTACAGATTAGTAACTTTCTATGATGCTATTACATATGTGCACAGAATGTAATATTTATAGTTTAATCAAAATGTCTAGCATTTGACATGTTGTTGTTGCCCGTCATCTTTTAAAGAAATGCAAGATCAATTGAATTGGTGCTACAGTCATTTTTATATTCATTCATTGGCCTTGTATCACAGGTTTTATAGGTTTTTGAGTGTCTTGACTCAATAAAATGTTCATGGTCTTCATATGCCTGTTATTAAGATAATTGGGGTAAATTGTTTAGAAAGGAAATTGAACATTTCATTGTGTTCCACAAATGGATTACACAGGCAAAATTGGGTAATTTTTGAAATTATACCTTATACGATTGAAGAAAAAAAATATGTTTAACAATAACTGCCATGTTATTGAAACTGGGAAACTACTGCTTTCCTGCTGGACTGAATTCTTTCGTCAACCAAGTAGTAAGTCACTGAAGATCAGAAGGCTGTTTATTAAATAAAGCGTGAGGCATCGCAAATTAAAGTTTTGTCCTACTCTAATAATTTTCACTGTTATGGTTTCTTTAATTTATGCCAACATGAATTAATATTTCAACAATCCCTTGACACCTGGACATAAGTCAGATGCTTTTAATTGTCACGGAGGCACTTGTCAGTATTAGCTCAAATAATTGCTAAAAGAAACATTAACCTCTTGCTTAGCACTTGCCTTCCAACCTGACATTAGTGACAAGAATATAATTATCCTCATCTTCACATACAGGCATTGCGACAAAAAGTAATATTAGGACAAGAAATATATACTTACAGTTAAAGTCGTATTAATGACCCTACTAACATCTGAAACTATTTCTGAGTTATGGCAGCAAACAATTAACTGGGTACAGTGCTACGCCAAGGAAGATCCTGACAGCCATCTTGAATCATACAGTGAAGAGGGAGATCCAATCTTCCTAACTGCTACCTTGCATAGCATGTATCCAAACTCCTAAGACTCACACCTTGACGCCATCCAAGTCTCGGCAAATACATTTTATCCAAACAAGAAAGAAGTTCCTGGTTCACACACAGAAGGTAATAGCTTTGCTTGTTTTTCATGAAGACTTTTTATATTTCATTGCTAATAAACAGAATGCTATATTCCAGACATTTCCCCCAGTGGTCGAACTGGGACATCCTTTGTGCTGCCTTTCAGTCCTTCCAAGTTTCTCTTTGTTGGTATGAGCTGGATAGAGTAGATGTAACATAACTACTCTACAAACATGGAGAAGCACATACCAATCCTGACCAGGGTGTATGACCTCTGACCAGCATGTCTCTTCTACACCATGGAGGAGCAGGTTCCTGCCTTACAAGTGTGGAGAAGCACATTCAGCCTCATCACGCTTTGGCTCTGCAACTGTTGAAAGCAGATTGGGACCACAATCAGAACAGCTCAACAGCAAGTGTCCATGGGCAAAACACAAAACAATATGTATGCATCAATAATACATGTAAATTCACCTATACAGTAGATACATTTCCTCAAGAACAGGATCCTCCCATGAATCATACTGTATTATTTATGTGTGGTGCTCTCATATGTCAACCCCTTGTTAAACGATCTTGTACAGTGTTGCAAAATCTACTGGTGCTATATAAATAAAGTATAATAATAATAATTGTGTCAATTTGTGAGCTAGATCATTTTATAGAATGTCTCCCACAACTCCTAAATTTCATATAAGTGCGCGCCAGTTAATGTTGATCTAATCATCCTTTTGTTCCCATGAATCTGTAAATCTGATTATTTCAAGTTTTTTAATAAATACTAACAATATAAATGATATTCAAGGAAAATAAACAGACCATAGAAATGCCACTAAGATAGTTATGAACCACTTGTATGCGGATGACGCACTGGGCACATCTTCCGCTTTCCTGCTAGGTGTGGATGATGTATCCAGCATGTCGTCAAAATTCCACGGCTCAGCGCCAATGTAGAATTTTCCTGCAGGGGGCTGATGTGATCGCGCATGTCATCCAAAATGGAAATTCCCGCTTGCACAGTAAGGAATTCCCTATAGAGAAGACGCAGGGGTCGTTATCGCCAGACTCCTTGCTAGTGGGTAATGTGAGATATCATTGTAAAGGCCAGAGCATTATCTTTCAAACAAAATCATAAATTACTACGTTCTATGTTAAAAAATACGTATTTTATGTTCTTTCTTTTTCCTAATGCAGCACTATTTTTCACTTTTCTATTATGACGTGAACAACGATGCTGCACTAACCTTTTCATTTCCCGTGTCGCCAGCGAGTCTGGAGATGATGGCACACTGTGGTATAACGCATTGTTCCATCAAAAATCTAAACTGACGCACCACATCGAGGAAGGCGAGGGGATCTTTGGAACCTTTTTACTCTTATTTTTATACTGCATAGGGTCAAGTGAGGTATCATTGGAAAGGTCAGATTCTGGCATTTCTAATGATGCCAAAAATGTTCATGTATTGTGTAAAAACAAACAAATTTAAAATAATTTATTTCAAACGTCTCTTTTTCTTCTCAAGTCTACAGTGGTGGCATTATGCACTTTTATTTACAAAGCAAGCAATGACAATGTGAAAGAAACCAATCCATGGTATGACAGAGCTCTTATTGGAACAAAATATTTCTCTTGATTAATAAGAAATTAAACTCAAAATAACAACTCTCTGATTTAGAATTCACATTCTTTAAGCCCATGGGGACCAATCACTTATAGGATACGTCCTGGGGAAAAATCCCGTTAAGGACCAAGGACGTCAATGAAGTCAGTATCAGGTGCCCCCGGAGGAGAGCCTGAAAGGGAGTGGGGGTCTTTTGGACCCCTCTTCCTCCCGAATGGCAGGGAGTTAAAAAAAAGAGGCACTGCTGGAAAGGGCACAGATTGGGTCATAATAGAATAGGACTTCAAATCACATTTAAACATGATGAGAACAAAATGGTCAAAATTAGCTCAGCACACAGAGGTGAAATGGCTCGGCAGTGAAGGGGTTAAAAAGCAAAAACATGTAAACATTGGGCATTTCTAAACTCAGGACAAAAATTTAAAACTATTTTAGCCGGGGCCTATTTTGATGGTTGTAGATTTTGGGGGTCAAAGTTTGAAAAAGTGTGTCTTTCCATTTGTTTTCATTATAAATTTTTTATAGCAAATTTTACGATATGATGAAAATAATGGTATCTTCATAAAGTCCATTTAATGGCGAGAAATGGTATATAATATATGTGGGTTCTATAATCAAGTAAGAGGAAAATTAGAGATAAACACAAATAGAGCAGAAAGTAAAAAAGAGCAGTGGGTACTTTCAGTCAGACAATTGTAAAATTGCTTGGTCACTATGGGGTTAATTTTGTTTGCAGGTTTCATGGTTCTGTTTGTTTTCCTACGATGCAGTTATGACACACTTCATGGGTTTTAGAATCATAACTCAATACACAGGTAACACAAAGTGAATTGATTACTATATATCTTCTTCCTACTGGCCCATAAAATCCCTTGCATGATTATGTGCTCACTTTTAGAAATTAGATCTAAAAATAACAAAATTTAAATGCATCAAGTACACCTGTGGAAAGCATTTTAAAGGGAAGTCATTATGAAAAAACTCTAAAACACCGTAATGGATGATTATTTGACTCTGCTGATAGAGGTGGCTGTGGCTTTGAAAAGCTTGTTACTAAATAAATTGAAAGAAAATGCTAATAAAGAGGTTGAAGGGCAAACGTGAAATGGAGGCAGAGGGGAGAAAATATTTATGGGCAAAAGAGTAGACTATGAACTACAGGTTTTGAACTACAGAGCAAGCTTCATCTAAAATTCCAAAATCCAAAATGTTCCAATATAAGAAAAAGCTTCTGAATGTTGACATGACACCACAAGTGCAATATTTCACACCTGACATCATGCGATGGGAAATAAATGGATTAAAATAGTATATAAAATGGTCTTCAGGCTTTGTGCCTAAGGTGTATATGAAAAATAAATTAATTGTGTGTGTTATACTTGGTTTCCATCCTCAATATATTTTTATATGCAAATCTTCCATAATTCAAAACACTTCTGGTCCCAATCATTTCAGATAATGGATACCCAACCTTTACATGTCAGTGATAAGAACAGAATCATAAAATATGAATCATCTACTATTAATTGATAGCATTATTATTATTATTCTTTATTTATAGCATTCACTCAAGACTGGGAATAGTGAGGAGGAAAACCTGGTAAGGAGGAAATAGCCACAATATTTTAACAAGGAGTTACTTGTAAACCCTCAGATAACTGCTTCTACTCTCTGAACTCAATCTTTTCTGCAACTATCCATTTGCCAGGTAAACAGAAAGATATCTAATCCTGTGTCCTGAGGCTAAGGTCAGACGAAAGCATTTTTAACGTGCGTTTAACCGCACGAAATCACGGCTGTGCTAGCAGCAATGACGTCCAATGCGGGTAACATACGAAGAATCGGCCGCACGAAAGTTCGTCCGCGCAACGCAAGTGGCAAACGAACGCATTTTTTCTAGAACGTCAAACTGCTACTACTGACGTTACAGAGTGCGCTGCGTCCGCATAGCGGTGTGTTTGCGTGATTGGGAGACGTCAGACGCTGCCATGAGGCCAACAAACGTCCAGACGCAAAAAGGGTTTTATTGATGATCCATTACAAATACGGACGAAAATGCGCACGTAATGACCGCTATCGCGTATTCCTGAAAAAATACGTCCATTCGTTCAACGCACTTTTTCACGCGACATGTGAAAAATGCGTTAGTCTGACCCTAGCCTAAACCATTTTCCTGCAACTACTGTATCTGCAAACTCACCTCCATCCCCCTACCCACCTTGTTATTACTTTATAGTATTGACTCATTACAGCAAACGTTCCATTGCTGCTCCACAATAGTTGGAGACACAGGCTCGAATCCCAGACAGGGCACCTCTCCAGCAAGTGTCCTGGAGCAAGACACCTCATGATACATACTCTGTGTGTACTTAACTATAGAAGACAGGCATAATATAGTGCAGTATGCTGTGTACAAGGAGAGAAAATATTGGTGCATCGATATCACTCACATTCTATGTATGGAACAGGCCTCTGGGTTTTTTTCTTCAAACTTCTCAGGCACCCAAGTGCCTTTACTTCATCTGAAAAGTCACCTTTGATTCTCTTCTCTCCTTAAAAGCATGAAGAAATGTTAGAGAAGACCCCTAGCATAGTACTGTATGGACAGATGAATTGTAGATATAAATTGCCAAATGCCAACTTAAATGAGTTGGAGCCCTTCCTGGCTCTTGTTATTTTGCATATGGGTTCTTTATAGGAGTATCCAACCAAAACTCATTATTCAATTTACAGTTTAATTAAACACATGATCCCCCAATTTGTTTCTGGCTCGAGTACCAAGTCTCTCAGTGACATACCGCCTGTTCAGTGTCTCCGTATATGTGTCTCCATGGAACGCGGAAGTGTGATCGGCGTCCTCTCCCTGGCGTTCCATCCTGAAACGTAGGAACGTATTGTATCGGTGTGTCATCATAGCTTTGCATCGTGCATTCCACCTTGAAAGCTGGAAATGTCAATAGTGGTCCCTCCGTATATATTCTTTTGTTGGACCCATCTTTGATTCTTCTCTGCTCGACGGTCAGGAGACAAGAAAACGGGGAAGGATTTTACGAGATTCCTCTTTCATTAAATACATCAATTGCTTGACTTTAATTCTTCTTGAGTATTTCACATGATGTCTCCCCTCATTATAAAAAGGAGAATATATAAAGTTATATTTCTTTCTTGGGGGATATTTTAAAAATAAAACATAAATATGAACGGCCAACAATTTCATTTTAATTCATCAGTGCATACAGTACTGTGCTAGGGGTCTTCCCTGATATTTCTTCATAATGCTAAGAAGAGAAGCAAAGCTGAATGTTCAGATGAAATAAAGTTGCTTGGGTGTCCAAGTGTTACATCCTCAGCCCCCGCTGTGCCCCCTGGGGGGTGGGGTCTGGGGAAGAAGGGGGACCGCTGGCTGGTCGGATGCCAGCACTTTCTGCTGGCAGATCGGCATCTGAGGGGGCAAGGTCAGGTGTGGTTACCAGGAGCCACAGGCTTTAAAACAGGGCTCTAAGAATGGCCTCATTGCCCTGTTGTGGAGTTATTTCACGCACCGCTACTGCTAATATCTGTTTGACTTTACTGTTGACGACCCTGCTTGTATGAGATCCCTTCTCCTGTTAATTGACCCGGCTTGGCTTAGACTACTCTCTCTCTATCGTGTTTATTACGCTGTATCACTTGTTTTAGTGATTTAACCCCCAGCTGGTTGCTGGGTTGATCACTTGCTGTTTTGGGTTTTATCCCTTCACGTTTAGGGTTATCGTTTGCAACCCTCCGGGGTTCCCTTTACCCAGGTTACTACTTATGTTTATGGTTTTGCTAAGACCACGATAACAAACTATTGTTTATTTCTGTTTTATGTTATTTCTGCATCTCTGACTGCCCTGCACCTTGAGTACTTCATGGACAGTCATTCCACGTCTGCTGTTTCTGAGTGTGTCCTAGGTAATCTGTTGGTCTCGAAACCTTCAGAGCTTAGAGACAATTCAGTTAGTCCTTGTGTCTCCTTGTTACAGTCTGTAGTTTATAAACCTTTTGTATTATTCAAGCAGATACTTCTGTCCTCAAAGATCCCAACTCCGCTACTCTTGGGTAAGCGATATAGCTACTGTTACATCAAGAAGTTAGAAGAAAAAACCCAGAGGCCTGGTCCACTTAGAGTCGGTGTAAGGCTCTATAGAATGTGAGTAATATAGATACACCAATATTTTCTCTCCTTGTACACAGCATACTGCACTATATTATGTTTTTATTCTTTCTTTGAGTACACATGGAAGGAATACTGTATGGACGACTATCTGATTGAAATGTATGTATAAAAAATATTTATACTCTTTTCCTCCTTTCGATAACTTGGTAATTGACGCTATTACTATATTTACACAAAAAAATACCACGTTACATTTGTTACACAGAAATTAATAGACGGCGTTCATTGTTTGGAATCTGCAAAATAACAGTCCCTAGCTAGGTTTATTTGAAGTGCTTCCTGTTACATAGCCAATCGTTTTTTCTGGACACTTTTCTTTTATGCCTTAATGTTTGCATATTTGTGTTCTGACAGCAGAAAGCAGCGCTCAGTTTCTTAATTTAAACCTCCTTCATAATATCCTAAGGCTCTTTTTCTTACTTTTTTTATACATTCAAAATATCGCATTATCTTCAAAGACAAATATGAAGTTTTTTTTGTTTCCTACACTTTAAATCAACTTAGTTTATTTTACTTTCATATTTGTTCCTTATTACTTCAGTGACTGGCAAAGCACACACACGTGCAGTACTTGAAGGATTAACTTTTTGAGACTTAATGTAAGGGTCCATAGGGCCCTGAATAAGGTAACAAATTAGAAAACCCGCTTCAATCCAAACACACATTTGCACTTGATTTAAAGCTCAATTTAAGTGTAGTGATTTTGAACAGTATCATACTGTAGGTATCGCAGGTGACAAATCCCCTGGCATTACAAAAGTCATAAGCAGGGTCCTACATTCATCTGTGGTTAATACGTTAATGTAGAGAATATTATAAAACACTTTTTATGATTGACCAAATGACATGGCAACCGTTAAAGCTTTATAAGACAAAATTTCCGTTTTATAAATCATGCTAATTAGTCTGGCTTAGTGATTGCATCCTAATGCATATGCACATATGGCAGTTGACATTACAAAGTACACTGTATTGTTAATGGAAAGTAATTTGTGTTTTGCATTGCATTTAAAAATTGGAGGAAATTCCTCATTTTCATTTTAAAGTACAAGTGTGAATTTAAATTGAGAACACGGATTAATGTGAATGTGAAAATTGGTCATCACAAGATTAAAGGCTTCTGTTATGGACATGGCCGGATTTATAAGTAGGCAGAGTAGGAATGTGCGTACAGGCGCCTGCCACAAGGGGGCACCTTGTTCTGTAAAAAAAAAAGAGTTTATTCACTATCCAACACTGAGCAATCTGTCACACATGCTCCTTTAAAAGTCTGTTTTGTTCCTCTGTGTCCTGTCTCCAATTTACCCTGCCTCTGTCTTTCCTCCTTGCCTTCTCCAGTGGTCAGCCCTTTCCTGCCTTGTCCCTCACCATCTTTTCAGATAGCTGCCTGCTGTTCAGTTATCATTATTTCCATATTCATTATAATAAATCCTCATTTGGGTCTTACTCAAGCAACTGCCTGTTGTGTCAATGCACCGCTGGGCGCATACCCTCACCCCCGGTACACCACCCGCTACAACCTAATACTAACCTCAACCCTAAAAGTAACTCTAACTTTAATTCTCAAAAAAGCAAAAATTGCAATCCTATCCCTAAAGCTAACAGTAACATATTTTTTTTATGTAACTGGTGTCTGTAAAATAGGGATGTGCGTTTTGGGTTTCGGAATTTCAGAATTTTCACGAAATTTCCCGATTTGTGCATTCGGATTCGGCCGATTTTCCAAAAATTTTCGGATCTGAAAACGGCAGATCCGAACAAATTTCCGAACCGAAACGAAAACTTTTCGGAATTTTCGAATGGACTAGAAATGTGTAAAATCTAAATTCATTTTCGTTCCATTCGTGATTTCAGCTCCATTCCTAATTTCGGTTCCATTTCAGTAATTTCGGACAATGTATTTTTCGGTTATATCGCTGATTCTGTCATTTTGTATCATTCCCATCTCAATGTATCCTTCCTGGAAAACCAGAGAAATCTCAATGTATCCTTCTTGTAAAACATGAGAAATCTCAATATATCCTTCTTGTAAAACCAGAGAAATCTCAATGTATCCTTCCTGGAAAACCAGAGAAATCTCAATGTATCCTTCTTGTAAAACCAGAGAAATCTCAATGTATCCTTCTTGTAAAACATGAGCAATCTCAATGTATCCTTCCCGGGAAACCAGAGAAATCTCAATGTATCCTTCCCGGGAAACCTTAGAAATCTCAATGTATCCTTCCCGGGAAACCAGAAAAATCTCAACGTACCCTTCCTGGAAAACCAGAGAAATCTCAATGTATCCTTCCTGGGAATCCAGAGAAATCTCTACGTACCCTTCCTGGAAAACCAGAGAAATCTCAATGTATCCTTCCTGGGAAACCAGAGAAATCTCAATGTATCCTTCTGCTAAAACATGAGAAATCTCAATGTATCCTTCCCGAGAAACCAGAGAAATCTCAACGTACCCTTCCTGGAAAACCAGAGAAATCTCAATGTATCCTTCCTGGGAATCCAGAGAAATCTCTACGTACCCTTCCTGGAAAACCAGAGAAATCTCAATGTATCCTTCCTGGGAAACCAGAGAAATCTCAATGTATCCTTCCTGGGAAACCAGAGAAATCTCAATGTATCCTTCCCGGGAAACCAGAGAAATCTCTACGTACCCTCCCGGAAAACCAGAGAAATCTCAATGTATCCTTCCTGGGAAACCAGAGAAATCTCAATGTATCCTTCTTGTAAAACCAGAGAAATCTCAATGTATCCTTCTTGTAAAAATGAGAAATCTCAATGTATCCTTCCCGGGAAACCAGAAAAATCTCAACGTACCCTTCCTGGAAAACCAGAGAAATCTCTACGTACCCTTCCAAAACCAGAGAAATCTCAATGTATCCTTCCTGGGAAACCAGAGAAATCTCAATGTATCCTTCCCGGGAAACCAGAGAAATCTACGTACCCTTCCTGGAAAACCAGAGAAATCTCAATGTATCCTTCCTGGGAAACCAGAGAAATCTCAATGTATCCTTCTTGTAAAAATTAGAAATCTCAATGTATCCTTCCCGGGAAACCAGAAAAACCTCAATGTACCCTTCCTGGAAAACCAGAGAAATCTCAATGTATCCTTCCTGGGAATCCAGAGAAATCTCTACGTACCCTTCCTGGAAAACCAGAGAAATCTCAATGTATCCTTCCTGGGAAACCAGAGAAATCTCAATGTATCCTTCTGCTAAAACATGAGAAATCTCAATGTATCCTTCCCGGGAAACCAGAGAAATCTCAACGTACCCTTCCTGGAAAACCAGAGAAATCTCAATGTATCCTTCCTGGGAATCCAGAGAAATCTCTACGTACCCTTCCTGGAAAACCAGAGAAATCTCAATGTATCCTTCCTGGGAAACCAGAGAAATCTCAATGTATCCTTCCTGGGAAACCAGAGAAATCTCAATGTATCCTTCCCGGGAAACCAGAGAAATCTCTACGTACCCTTCCTGGAAAACCAGAGAAATCTCAATGTATCCTTCCTGGGAAACCAGAGAAATCTCAATGTATCCTTCTAGTAAAACCAGAGAAATCTCAATGTATCCTTCTTGTAAAAATGAGAAATCTCAATGTATCCGTCCCGGGAAACCAGAAAAATCTCAACGTACCCTTCCTGGAAAACCAGAGAAATCTCTACGTATCCTTCCTGGGAAACCAGAGAAATCTCAATGTATCCTTCCCGGGAAACCAGAGAAATCTCTACGTACCCTTCCTGGAAAACCAGAGAAATCTCAATGTATCCTTCCTGGGAAACCAGAGAAATCTCAATGTATCCTTCTTGTAAAAATGAGAAATCTCAATGTATCCTTCCCGGGAAACCAGAAAAATCTCAACGTACCCTTCCTGGAAAACCAGAGAAATCTCTACGTACCCTTCCTGGAAAACCAGAGAAATCTCAATGTATCCTTCCTGGGAAACCAGAGAAATCTCAATGTATCCTTCCCGGGAAACCAGAGAAATCTCTACGTACCCTTCCTGGAAAACCAGAGAAATCTCAATGTATCCTTCCTGGGAAACCAGAGAAATCTCAATGTATCCTTCTTCTAAAACATGAGAAATCTCAATGTATCCTTCCTGGGAAACCAGAGAAATCTCAATGTATCCTTCCAGGGAAACCAGAGAAATCTCAATGTATCCTTCTTGTAAAACATGAGAAATCTCAATGGCAGAATTATCGTATCGACAGAATCATCGTATCGACAGAAATATCGGATCCGAAAAACCATTAGTTTACGTCAAAATGAATAGACACTTTGAAACGAGGAGAACAGACGTTCCGAAAAAAACGAAAATTTTCGAAATCACAAAAAAAAGTCGATACGAAAAACAAACCGAAAATGAACCGAACCGAAACGGAAATCGGCCGACACGAGCCGAAACGAAAATTTACAAAATCCGAACGAACCGAACTGAATCGAACCGAAAAAAAAAAAATCGGTGCACAAGTCTACTGTAAAACAACCTCAGCATGTACCGGCTGGATGGAGTAGAGGTAACATCACTGCTCTGCGTGGAGAGAGCCTGTGGAGACATGGGTTAGATCCCGGCAAGAGCACCTCTCTAGTAAGTGTCCTTGGGCAAGACACCTAACGGTACATACTCGCCAGCCAGGACATACTTGAAAACGAGAGAAATCTCAATGTATCCTTCCTGGTAAAATCCTTTCTTCTTCAAAAAAGCATGTGCGCAAAATAAATTTCAAGAATTGGGACTGAAGTGGCAAGTTTCATGTCAATATCAGACACATTACTCCCAAATCAATGCTTATTGAGTTCTGCCCATTGTCAAATTCGATTGCTATGGAATTCATCAAGAAAAACTTTAACAGAATTTTTCCTAAAAGAGAGGTGTAATCTATATTTCCACACCAAAGAATGGACCTCACCCACTATTATTCAAAATCCAACACCTGAGTGAAGCAAGGAGTAAACCTTACTCACCCCACACCTCGGCAGGGAATACGGGAGCAATAATAGAGTACTATTGCCAATAATAGTTGGCAGTGATTTGGGTGGCCTCATTTCTTCTCCTTTTGGGCAGACAGTTTCTATGGGGGGGGGGATACACAAAAGGTGATTTTAAAGAAGTGCCCTGTATGGGGAACCGTGGAACATGCCTATCTGCATATGGATGTAACTATGGTTTGTCTACTCCAGGCCAAGGTACATGCGCTACTTACCCGGAAGTAAGGTAATACAGCTGGGGTTAGTTGGGCTGTTGATTATTTGTGCTTAAATAGAGATGAGGGGTGTTTGCAACAACACTCTTGATAAAGCCCAGCTTTGGGCAAAACGCGTTGAGTGTTGCTCTTTGCTTTCAGATAGGAGGATGTGGATGTAGAAGTGTCGCTAGTATGCAATAATTTTGATAATTGAGAGACAGTAGAGCCTATATAGGATATTATCAGTGGCGCTCAATTGTCTGATGTCGTCGGGCAGCTGGGATTGATGCATTATTGTGCCTATTCTGTTTCCCTGTCAAGAAATTACATAAATGGCAACCTATAATGAGTGGAAGGGGGATAATGATTTCATTCTCCATATATGAAATACATCGTAGAAAAAGTTTTGAACCTTTAAAATAATTACATGGTTTTCAGTCTCCATGCATTTTATGATATTTCGGAAAATTGGTTAGTTCCTGGGAAAGGAGTTTTTAAATAAGATGTAAAGATGAATATTTTAAAGAAAGTATATCAGAAGATCATTTTAACAGCACTTTGCATAAAACAGCGAGATGGATACATTATATATCCATGGAAGCCTCTATTGAATTGCACTGACCCTACTCTTAAAAAAAAATCCACTTCATTTACTTTCAGTAAATTAAAATTGGAAACTGCGTACTTCACAAAGCCAGACAAAATTAAGTGCATGAATAGAAACTGGATCAGAGGTTAAAAGTGAGATTTGGAATATGCTCTGCAAATGTATTAAACAATAAAGAATATAGCACCTTATTTTAAATAATATACATTTTAGGGATTTCGGAAGAGGTTTTAAATCGTTCATCTCCTTGTTTTTATATTGCATATCTTTCAATTAGTAACCTTAGGTCTAATCGAAATGTGTATTAATTAATTTCATTCATTTTGCAAATATGGTTAAAAGGTTTAATTGTTTTTCGGCCAAACTTTAAAACAGGAAGACCTGTGATCGGAGCAACTTTAAATGCGATGACGGTTAATGATGGTGCCAAATGTGGTCATCTCACTATCTCAGAAACCTCATAGTATGGTAATTGGAAAAAAGGATTTAGTAGACATAAAATCTAATTTTACCTGAAAGATTCTGAAGTTTTTGTTTTCCATTTTAACCCTTTCTAATACACAATAATAAATAATTTTCTCCACTATCTCAAGAGGAACTACCATTATGTCTCTGTCAATAACCCTCAACACCGACCTGGATTAACTTTGAATGTATTGGGACTGTAGCTGCTGATCAATGTCTCAAGAGATATGAAGTGGAAATATAACTCTTCAACCACAACATGCCTAAAACACAATGCCCTTTTGCATTGTGGTCACTCAACCTAATAAATATCTGAGCATCATTGGAGGTGTAGGTCTAAAACATCTGAAGGGCCAAGGTTGCTGATCCTGGCATAAAAGATAAAGAAATGGGTGGGGTATCTGAAAAAAGCACAGTGAAGGTGAGAGGGCTGTGCTGTGAACCCATCAAAATCTACAGTCCCCATCTTATGAATATCTTCATGCACTCCCATCTCAATATCTCTCTGGACATTGCTGAATACTGCTATCATCAAGGCAGAGTTCCTTTCCTTTACTTAATAATCTGGATAGAGAAGGTTTTGTGTGCATCACTAAACCTGATTGTCTAATATACATTATATTTGCTTAAATTGTAGAGGAAGTAAGGTGAGTTTTCTAAGTTACATATCTGTCAGGGTCCACCACCGGGCCTTCAGAAACCAGGCATGGAAATCCATTTAAAACGCTTGAATGAACCTTATGAGACCCTTTTAGGTCTCTACGCTCCGGAGTCCTGCATAACCAGACCTGGCTTTCAGGCTGCTCAACATGCAGATGTGGCTATATGTGCACCTTATTCAGTTAATAGAACTACTTATAAAAGGTGTTGCCTTAAAGAACATATGCTTCTGTGTTACACTGTTTTTGGTGGAAGTCCCTGTTTCTCAGCCTTGCTACACTTGTGTCTTCCCTGGAGTGCCTGTGTTGTGTACAGAGCACACCACCTGCCTGGTGTGTGCTTAGTCCTGTCTTGTGGACACCAAACCTTGCCGTGTATGCAGTCCTGTGCCATTCCATGTGTCCAGTCACCTGCCTTGCCCAGTCCTGCCATGTCCTGTTGTGGATTCAACCATTGTCAGTTTCACGCCGCAGCCGCCACCATAAGAAGGTGCAAACTGTGGCTATTCCACCCTGACGCGTACACAAGTCTGGCAAGATCCTGATGTGTACCCAAGTCTGCCATGCTCCAGCTGGGATAATATTTTTGTGTTTCCTATATAGAACATTTGACTGAACATACAGTTGTGTTCAAAATTATTCAACCCCCCAATGCTGTAAAGGGTTTTAGGGAATTTAGTGTACATTTGTAATTGTATTCAGAATGAAATCCTACAAGGACTTTTTAAAGAACCATATGCAACTAAAATGATATCAATTGGTTTTGTAATACAGTAGTAAATGTTTATTTTGTGATTTCTTCATTGACACAATTATTCAACCCCTTAAAGACTACCACTCTGAAGAACAGAGGTTCATTCAAGTGTTTTCAATCAGGTATTGAAAACACCTGTGGATGTCACGGAGCAGCAATAAAGCATAATAAGCACCAATTAGGCAACTTTAAAATGACTGTGATACTCAGCTCCTTCTAGACATTTACTGGTGTGGTTACAAACATGGTGAAGTCAAGAGAATGGTCCAGGAAGACAAGAGAAGAGGTGATTACTCTTCACAGGAAGGGCAATGGCTATAAGAAGATTGCAAAGATGTTAAACATACCAAGAGAGACCATAGGAAGCATCATTCGCAAATTCAAGGCAAAGGGCACTGTTGAAACGCTACTTGGTCGTGGCAGAAAGAAGATGCTGACTTCGACTGCTGTGCGCTACCTGAAGCGTAGAGTGGGGAAAAGTCCCGTGTGACTGCTGAGGAACTGAGAAAATATTTGGCAGAGTGGGTACTGAAGTTTCAGCTCAGACAATATGGCGCACACTGTGTAAAGAAGGCCTCCATGCCAGAACTCCCAGGCGCAACCCCTTGCTGTCTCCAAAGAATAAGAAGAGTCGACTGCAGTATGCCAAAAGTCATGTGGACAAACCACAGAAGTTTTGGGATAGTGTTCCGTGGACTGATGAAACAAAATTAGAACTGTTTGGGCCCATGGATCAACGCTATGTTTGGAGGAGGAAGAACAAGGCCGATGAAGAAAAGAACACCTTACCTACTGTGAAGCATGGCGGGGGGTCAATCATGCTTTGGGGCTGTTTTGCTTCTGCAGGTACAGGGAAGCTTCAGCGTGTGCAAGGTACCATGAATTCTCTTCAGTACCAGGAGATATTGGATGACAATGTGATGCAGTCCGTCACAAACCTGAGGCTTGGGAGACGTTGGACCTTTCAACAGGACAATGATCCCAAGCATACCTCCAAGTCCACTAGAGCATGGTTGCAGATTAAAGGCTGGAACATTTTGGAGTAGCCATCGCAGTCACCTGACTTAAATCCGATTGAGAACCTCTGGTGGGAATTAAAGAAAGCAGTTGCAGTGCGCAAGCCTAAGAATGTGACTGAGCTGGAGGCTTTTGCCCATGACGAATGGGCGAAGATACCCGTAGATCGCTGCAAGACACTTGTGTCAAGCTATGCTTCACGTTTAAAAGCTGTTATAACTGTAAAAGGATGTTGTACTAAGTACTAAGATTGAATGTCACTTGGGGGTTGAATAAAACTGATAATGATGTGAGCACAGAAAATACATTTGTGGTTATTTCATTATAAATGTTATGTTATATTTGTCTGACCTACACGTGCCTCTTTGATTTAATTGTAAGCAAGATTACTGAATGATCAAAATCAATGTCAAACTGGCCAAAACACTCAATTTCAGTGGGGGTTGAATAATTTTGAACACAACTGTATTATCTGCCTGGTGTACCATCATTGCTGCAGTATCTGATGCCGGGATTCGGCCATAAACACATTGCCCCTCCACTATGAAGCCATTACAAAAAAAATAATTTAAAATGAATATCAATTACTTTCTGTTGCAGTAAATCTGAGTAAATTATTGTGTATTCTGCAGAAGTTACAAATGTTTAGTATAACCTCCCTTGTTTCTTGTACCAGCCAATTAGTTAAGCCTCTGAAAATGGAGACCATTTGAGGAAACTCAACATATCTGTGCTCTGATAAATGATGAATAGCACTGGGTTGCTCTACACACTTTTTGCCTGAAGACAACCCAAATCTTGGCAGCTCATTAAGATGATAAGAAGGCCAAAAGAGGTAGCCTTTATAAAATTATGTGCCTGAGTGGGAAATGCTACTGTAGCTTCCTGGCTACTCAGAATAGTAGTATTTTTTTCTTGGGGGGGGATTGTTTCTAATAATTTTAAAACGTAAAACTAATGTAAAATTGTTACAATTAATAATATCTTCATGAATATGTTAGCTTCATTCTTTAAAATTATTTAAAAGTACATTTGAAATATAATATGCAAAAGCAGCAAATGTGTAAATTACAGGGATGTCATGCTATTTTGTTAAATCTTTTAGTATAGCTTTGCTTGTGTTTTCATAGTGGTACACTTTTCTAATAACCAGATTGAAAGTCAATTATAAAGCTTGCTGTCCACTGGGTCCGTATTCCTGTGATGGTGCCGGCTTCAGCATTGCTCTCCCTGGTGCAGAAACATTTTCGCACCAGGGAGAGGGGGGGGTTTACCCCCGCAGCCTGGCAAAAAAAAATTTCCACTACGAGCCGTGGGAAGTCCCCTGATGCTGAAATTCTGTTTCAGCATCAAGGACATTTTTTTTCGCCCCACAGTGGGGGTTTTCTTTTTTTTCCCACCCTGCGGTCTGTCCGGCGGCCAATCTGGGTCGTCTGCAGGTGCTTCCGGTGGACGACCCTGATTGGCCGATGGCGTTGTCTGTAGTCGGGTGACTATGTCGGTCGCCCAACTACTAGCTGCCAGTGGACGGCCAGCTTTACTTGCGTTGATTCGTTGGAGTTTATTGCTCTCAATCACCTATTTCTATTTTGCAATTAGCGATGTACAAAGTGAGTAAGTGTCGAAGGAGCTTCCATTTAACTCTTCAAGCTATTTTCACTAAATCCACTGTACATATGTTAACCCTTTCCCAACCATGTTATTTTCTTTAAAACCACTGCCAGAACACAGTAGATTTATGGAAAACAACTTTCCAATGCAGACTGTGTAAAAGTCATTGCACTCCTCATAATATACATTTGAAAGACCGTAAACTTATTTGATAGCAGAGGGCTCCCACTGTTGGCTAGAAAGAGCTACTACATGTATAATAATACAGCTGGGGATCCATGTTTCCCTGAAGGCAAAAACAGAACCCAAAACCGTTCATACAGCTTCAGCCCCTTGGATGTCATATTCGGAGACTGCAGACTTGGAGGCTCTTTTTGGAGTCTATTTGCAAGTGAATTTCATTTGTAGTGAACAAAATTCCTTTGAGTTGCACCAGAACGTGACCACATCAAATTTACTTGATGGTGGGTTTCTATGTGAGTTTTGAACATTGAGTACACTCAACCATGGTATTGCATGGGTAAGTATTCTGAATAATTTCATGTAAGTGATCTGCTTGAATTTTGTTTTGTCAGGCTTGAAAACAAAACAATTAAACATGAAGAGGTTTATGGATTGAGCCATAGTTGCATGTTAAATGTAGCAACCTCTAAATAAACTGTTAATATAGAAAACAGTGGGATTGTGTCTTCAACTCGATGTAATAAAAAGGAATCAAGCATCATTATGTTTACCACATTGACTTGACTCAAACCTGTTGACATCATCACAAATTTAAGCCCATTACAATACTGTGAATTTAATATGCCTCCTAAAACTTAAAAATTGAGATCGAGATCCTTCACAATGTGGTATGTGTAGGTGTTCAAGGAGTATAATGATAATACCCATAGTTCAACTAATATTCATTCATGTTCTTTTTGTCATTTACAGACCTTCTTCATTTGAGCATAAATATACTGTATTTATATTCAACTGTGGGCAAAATACGTCCCTGCTTTGCTTCAACATGTAAATGTTTTTGACAATGACAAATTCTTTCTTACAATTTGGGTAGTTAAGGATTTTAATTTCACTTTGTTTTTCTTCTTAATTTTAATAGAGGTTGATTGTCACCCAAATCTGCATTTTCTACATAAATCACAAGCCTATTTCCTGCTCATAAGGGCCAACAAGCTGGATACAGCTGACCCAGACTGGTTTTTGTATTTTGCATCTTCAAACTTATGATGATAAAGGACATCTAGCCTGGCGTTGCACAGGCATGGGGGGTGCCTGTTCTACCACAGATATTTGATGCAGAAAAGTGAGACTTGATTTACATGCCCTACCCACAATTCCCTGCTACGTATGGGAATTAAGACATAGAAACTCTGTGGGCAAAGCAAGACTCTAAGTGTAAATGTTTTTCACAATGGCTTAGATGTAGAATATGGGAGAGAATATAACACTTCTTTGCTTGGAAACAGCTGTAAAGCAATGCAATTGTGCTCTGGTTGAATGTTACTGCAATGAACTAATAACTATAACTGTTTGCTGGAGAAGCCACCTAACAAAGTACTAGCAGGACCCATGGGCATAAAAGTCACCTGTGAGACTAGTAAGTAGTTTTAGTCTAAAGCAAATTACTGGGACATCACAACAAGACATGAAAACTTATTAAAATGGGACAATATTGTGTGGTTCTTTTTCCAGATGTGTCACATGATAGCTCTACCCAGAAGGCAAACGTAAAACCAAATAAGCAAAAGGATTCATTAATCTTGTGAACTGGTCCAAAAAGTGCCCGTGGCTGCTGAGTTAATTGAAGCAACAATGCCACCTATTTAGACATTTGTGATAAATGGGTATGGACCAGGTACTACATGGAGACTTTCTAATTATGGTTGTCGCCACCACAGTCAGGTCGTTGGTATAAGTAATACTGTACTACACAATATAACATTATGCGGTTGAGTTTTATTTTCCACATGTTCTTCTAATTTTGGTTAACTTGTAGGCTGCACAGTTACATTTTACCTATGCGTTTTACAGTGGAATATCTCAACCAGATCATAAAGGATACATTTGGTTTTGCTACTTTTTTATTCTTCATCGTGGATGTTTGCACACATTAAGACTGCACAACATAATTAAATGAATGGAAACATCTTTAAAAATATCACAAAAAATGATTTTGATTAATTACAAAAAATCCTAAATGAATGTAAATTATGTAGATATAGTCAAAATTTGTTTGGATAATTTTAAAGTCGTATAAAATAATTACCAGCATAAAAAAAACCTTTTAAGAATGTAAATATAGAAAATCTTTCCAAGGATCCAGTCAATATACCATTTGATAACATGGTACAACAACCTACATACGTGTATAACATTTTACTCAACACAGACAAACAGGTTCCTCCGGCATCACCTTTCTCTTTCAGCAGTGTCACTCATGCAAGAGAAAGGGGGGGGGGGTGTGAGGATCCTGAAGACGAGCAACAGCACTAGTGGCCTGCTCTACGGTGGGGCCCGCTCAGGTCTCACAAGGTTTTAACTTGCTTGTGCCATTACAGGGATGAATGCTCCATATGCAAATCAGTCTGCTCTCACCCAATGAGGGTGGCCTGTACTGACTGCCAAGGACGTCATTCCTGCACGAGAGATGCAGCAACCCCCGACGATCGTTTCAGCCTTGTTAGGCCTCGTCAGGAGGGTATAGCTGACACCCCTCTAGGCACATCAAGCAAGGGGTCCACGTCTGGATGACCCTGTATACTTATAGTGAGAGAAAGAGGGGGTGTGAGGATCTCGAGGACATCATGCAAGGACCAGATTCACCAGATATGTAGATGAAGATCTGAGTGATTTAAGATATTAACTATTTATTGCAAATAAAAAAAAGATACACCAAACAATTAAAAAATAGAAGAACAAATAGAGCTGTATGTGGTAAAAAAAAGTATGACTGGTGGCAGAGGAACCTTGAGATGTTTAGATACCATATTGAGTCTCCATATGCTTACTCAATGTGCTTTCTCTATGGAAATTTGTGAGTGCACATCTATAATTTAATCGTTAGCAGTGCTCAATTCTGCTGCACAATTTCATTTATTATTTACAGGAGTGTCGGTCATTCCATTTTCTTTCACCATTTAATTGATATTATTGGTGGTGCACAGTTCTGGGTTCGTGCTCGGGGTGCACTTTTTTTGCCAAATCATCAAATGGTCTGTAATATTATTTATTAGCACAAGAGAAGGATGTCATAATGATATAGACAAATAATCACCAGATTCCAAACATTGTCTTATTTCTGGAATCTACTGCTTTACAATCCTCATTTGGCCTCTCTCAATGGTCCCACTTCCCCATACACTATTATACCGCTCATTATTTCTGACCATCATCTTCTGACTTGCAACCTCAGTTCTCCATGCTATCCCCCATCTGAGCCCAAACCTTTTACGACTTGAGAAAATCTCCACTCTCTTGATCTGAGCAGTTCTCTGATGACATATCTATACCGCTCTCATCTGTTCTATCACCTGCTACAACTCTACTCTTTCCTCCACCCTTGATAAACTAGTACCTTTCAAAACCCTGGTCAATGAGGCATCAAAACCTGCAACCCTGGCATAACAAACTAACTCTGCATCTCCAAAAGATGTTTTCAAACCGCTAAACTCTATTGGAGACAGACCCGCTTTCACTCAGATTTTCTTCACTATAAATACATGGTTCGGTCTAATAGCTCTGCACTCTTTCTAGCCAAGCAGTCATATTATACTGCCCTCATACACACTCACTCCCAGAACCAAAAACGCCTGCTCAGCACATTCAACTCTTTTCTTCGTCCTGCTCTGGCTGTTCCTCACACTAACCTCAATGCCAAGGAGCTAGCGTGCTTTCTCATGGCAAAAATTTATTGAACCGTTAAGAACCGAAATGTCAACAATGCCGTTATCACCCATGCAAGACGTTGTTCATCGTGTCTACCTTCACATGTTTAACTCATTCCCTCCTGTGACTGATCTAGAGGTCTTTATGCTATTACGATCCTCCACAACTAGCCGCCTCAACCACGGTCCATCACATCTCATCAAAACACTTTCCAATTCTCTTGTACAGTCCTTGACCCACACCTTTAATCTGTCCTTAACCTCTGGGGTCTTTCCTGCTCCCCTCAAACATGCTACTGTAGTCCCGATCCTAAAAAAGCTGTCTCTGGATCTGACTGCTCTCTGCTACTACCGGCCTGTATCCCTGCTCCCTTTCACCTCCAAACTTCTTGAAAAGCTTGTGTACACCTGTCTGATTACCTCAATTCACACTCTCTCCTTTACCCTCTGCAATCAGATTTTTGCTCCCTACACTCAACAGAAACAGCTTTTATGAAATTGACCAAATGACCTTTTAACTGCTAAATCTAATGGGTGTTACTCTCTGCTGATCCTTCTTGACCTCTCTGCCACTTTTGATGCACTTGACCATGTGATCCTCCTTAAACTCAATCTTGCCAAAACTGAAATTTTTGCCATTCCTCCCTCCAAGAAGAACGCCCCCGCCACCTATCTCTCTACGGGTAAATGGAACGCTCATTAGCTCGACGCCTCAGGCTCACTGCCTTGGTGACACTTATGATTCTGACCTAAATTTTTCTCCCCATGTCCAGACAGTGGCCAAATCCTGTAACTACCAACTCACGAAAGATGCCTGTGTTTTGCCCCTTTCTGACACAAGATACCGCAAAGGTGCTGGTTCATGAGCTTGTTAGTTCAAGGCTTTATTACTGTAACTCACTCCTTATTAGCCTCCCCAACGCCCGTATTGCCCCTTTGCAATCTGTAATGAAGGCAGCTGCCAGGCTTATTTTTCTCACCCGACGCTCCTCGCGTCCCCCCCTGCTGGTCCCTCCATTGATTTCCTGTACGTTTCAGGATACAGTTTAAAATATTGATGTTCAAATTCAAATCGCTCAATAACTCAACCCCACCTTACATTTCTTCTTTACTCAGCAAGCACGTCCCGTCTAGACAACTCCAGTCGGCAGGTGGCCTTTCCCTGTCTTTTGTCTACACCAGCACTGCCAACTCTCGCCTCCAAGACTTCTCAAGGGCATCTCTCGTCCTGATTAATGACTTACCTCGCCCTATCAAACTCTCCCCTAATCTTCAGGCCTTCAAGAAATCCCTCAAAACCCATCTCTTCAGATCAGCATATCACATCACTGATGCAACTCATCCCTCTGCTCACCTACTCACACTTCATGGTTGAGGCTACTTTTATGGCCCCACCATTTCTAAACCACTGGCATTAGCAATCCTAATGACCAATAAAACTCCCCTTGTGTTTCTCCACCCCAATCCTTTTAGATTGTAAACGCCTATGAGCAGGACCCTCTACATCTTATGCTTGTTTGTTTGTCTCTTGTTCCCTTTGGTTATTGTAAAGCGCTGCGGAATCTGTTGGCGCTACATAAAATTATGATAATAATAATAACACTGGGACAAAGGGAGAATCCTAAATGAAAGTATGTCCCTAAAATAGAAAGAAAAAAATATATAGTTTGAAAATAGTGGTTAAAATGAATTGGGGACTGCACACGGAGAATCGAGAAAGACATGGTTGCTGCCACAGCTATGGCTTGTGGAATGTGACTGATGGTTTCACCATCATGTGAAGCTGGAGAAGATCTTGTTATTTTAATATAAGCTGGTGAAGATAAGAGAGTGGTGAGGAATTCTAGAACGCAGGGTGTTTTTTTTTGGGCAGAGGAGCAAGTCAGCTATATGAGACCACGGGGGAAAAGTATGAGAAAGTTTGAATAGACATGTGGATAAAATTATAATTCCTATTTAATCACACAGATCTTATAATGTGCTTAGCAGGAGGTGAGTTTACTCCTGACTTCATATTTTTAAATCCTTCCTGATCTTTATTCATTTATTGCACTATCACATTCATACGTCATCCAAACAATATGTATTCTCTTCGCTAAGTCCAAGAAATATATTGCTAAACTATATTCCCAGTTGCTCATAGACATAATATTCATTTGATAGGACTCTTGTCTTATATTATGAAGTAAATCCCTTATTTTTGTATTCTCCATGTTCCTCACAGTTGTTTTATACGTCTACCACAGTGAAGTTAGTGAAAAGTTCAAATCTTAACCTTCTGCTTTGAAAGGCAAGGTTTCTCTTGATAAAATATTACCACAATTGCTTTAGGAAACCATATTTGCCACTAATTAACATGATTAATGCATATAGGTAACTATCTCAATAATATATTTCCATATTAAATCTGAAATTGTAACAATTAGAGCCAAATTAAAGAGTCACTTCAAGTGCATTAAACTGCTAGAGCATAATGTAGAGGTTGTGAGGTCCGCATGCTGCACCGTGGTTGGATGAAGGCCAGAGATTTACCCTTTGTTATAAATAAGGATTTGTTATGATTTAAACATAAGTAGTGGTCATCATGTATTCTATAAATCTTTCTCCTGCAGTAAAATGGCTTGACAGTCCAAGTCTTACAGTTACGTCTCTTTATAAAGTGCCAACAAGTTTCTTAGTGCTGCACAATGACTTGACTTGATGGACATTTAAATCGTCCACCATTGCAATATGGAGTCCTTTAACGAAGATCTGCACTACTTGGTCAAAAAAAGTCACCACCTTTATTTAACCAAGCAAATAGGTGTGAACCTTCCATTGCATAATTACTGCAGTGTTTAGTATATTTCAGCTACCAAAAAATTAGGTCATGTGGTCCCTGAATATACTGAACGGGCAGGTTTTTCCATGACTGGATTCTTCCTTCCCTAATGGCACAACGGGCATATTCCAAGATGGCAATGCCAGGATTGATCGAGCTCAAATTGTGCAAGAGTGGTTCAGGGAGCATGAGACATCAAATTCACACATGGATTGGCCACCAGAGAGTCCAGACCTCAACCCCATTGAGAATCTTTGGGATGTATTGGAGAGGACTTTATGCAGCGTCCGACTCTCCCATCATCAATACAAGATCTTGGTGACAAATTAATGCAACTCTGGATGAAAATAAATGTTGTGACATAGCATGAGCTTATCGAGACAATGCACGACGAATGCCTGCTGTAATCCAAGCAAAAGATGGTCCAACCAAATATTAGACCCTATGACTTCTGTCCGGGAAGGGAATTTTGATACGAAAATGTATAAACATTATATAAGACATTCTCTATCTAGACCAAGAATAGCCAGCAGGCAGCTCGTTAGCTGTTAGCTGTTATGCACTTAACTGCACTTTATGCTTAGTCAGTAGTTAGCAATGCTTCGTGAGGTTTCTATTTTCGCATAAACAGGACAGCTACCTTTTGGCTCATCCAGATGTTTGTTAGACATATAGAATAATTTAAAGCAACCTCTAAAATGAGCATTAAAAGGTTGGACAAAAGACATTGTAAGCCAGATTCCTTCACAGCACTATTTAGTGTTACCCAGTGGCTCAGGACCATAATGTAGCCTGTCCTGCAAAGAATCAGCTTTATGAAAGCTAATGTAAGATGACAGACTTCATTAGTTCTTTAGATGGCCTTTTTCACCCTGTTTTCTGTCAGTTAAATTAAACTATTTAAGACTCTAGGCACTCGTACTTTCTACCCCCACCTTTTGTCTGGCTATATAAGAACTTGGTGTTAATTTAAATGAAAGTCTAAGATTATGAATTACTTGTATTAGCCAAATCTAAAAAAAAACGCACACTTTTCAAAATTAAGGTGCCATTATATTTAATGAGCACATTATTTTACTATGAAAAAATACACCATAAAGGCTAAGTCCATAAAAATTTGCGGTTTTAGTTCCTTGAAAAATTTTCAGTCTGCTCAGATCTGTGCTATAGCCTATGAACTGGTCCCATTGATTCATGGAGCACCTGAGAAGACGTATTTGTGGATTTCGATTTTACGGTTCACAGTTTTTGATGAGAAAATGTTTGGTTTAATATAAAAACAAACATAAAACAATAGTTTAAAGTAAACTTGAATGACTGATTATTTTTATACATAATGTAATCTATGTATAATTGTTCTGCATACATTTTGTCTAAAGCCAGTCAGAGAAATGTTAGGAAACAGCAGAGCCAGAGCTTAGTATTTAGCCCTGATTTGTGCTGCTGCTTATCCTCTTCTCAACCATGATCAAGTTAACCTTGTCTTCAAAAAGACCTTGAGGTGCCCGAGATAGAGTTAACTTGAGTTTTACATATTCTGGAGCAATTAAATAACATGTTGCTTATTGAGAACAAAATTCATTTGCATTGCGGACTCCAGAATGTGTCCCAAATGTTACAGTACATTGGACGTAGCAGCTGATGTACTGCAATTCCCAGGGCAGCTCTCTGTGTCTTCAATGGGCTGTGAATGTCTCTACAGTTTTTGTGAAGACGTGCTACCGTATCAGGATTTCACCAGCAGAGCGAACCTTGTGCAATTAAACACTGCAAAATCTGTTTATGCACTGTAAAGCTATTACAGTGCATCTATACTGTGTATGCATTTTGTAAATGTGTAGGAGTTATCACGGTGATACGCTTAAGGGATAATGTAAATGGCTTTCCATAAAACCACTGGTTCCTGCAAGTGGTTTTATGGAATACCACATGACAGTGAAAGGGTTAATTACGTACATTTTACAATATATACAACAGATTTGTTTTTATCGACTCACATTATCACTGCTTAGAAATGTAGCAGTTATATGAGGTAGGCAATGTATGTGATGCCAGCCAGGGCACTGGGTTAGTAAAGACTTTAAGGAAAATAACGGATTGGATGGTTTCACTAAATAGTAGAGATGTGCGTTTCGTTTCGAATCAAAATTTAGACAAAATTTTCCCGATTCGTATTTCTGAAGTGCTTCTGAAATACGAATCGGTTCTGTTTAAAAACAAATCGATTCAGACCAGAATGGAACAACAAAAATGAAACGGTATAAAATGAATAGATTTAGTTTTTACGGATCAATTCGTTATACTGTTTCATTGAAACTCGGCACCTCGTCCCTGTCCATTGACGGTGGTGCAGAATCTGTTGTATTCAGCACCCCAGGCCATGGACAGCACCATTCACAATTCCCCATAGACAAGTAATAGTTAATCTATTTAGAGAACGCCGACCAGCACCGAAATGCCCTGATTTCTGGTGATTCATTCATTCCCATAGGTTTCAATGTAAAAATATTCCCCGTTTTTATTAAATATTTATTCAATGGTTTATTCTTTTCCCTTGCAGCAAAAATCTCTATTTATTAGACATTTTTGGATTTAATTATTAATTTATTTTAAAACAACAAGGCTTTTTTTCTTTGCCAAAGGCAGAGTTTTTTTTCTTTCCTTCAGTCTGTCTGCATCTGGCGGGGGCTGTCTATGGAGCCCCGTGGAACAGCTATCCATGGTACTGAATTGATTTCAGCACCAAGAATGGCTGCGGTCCTTAGTACTGAATAGGTTTCTACACCATGGATAGCAGCTCCACGGGACCAGCAGCTATTTTTGGTGCTGAAACCTATTCAATACCAATGACAGCATCTATTCTTGGTTCTGAAATCTAGCCAGTGCTAAGGACAGCAGCCCCACAGGGCTACGGAGCCACACGGAGCAGCTATCCAATCGTGCTAAACAGGTTTCAGCACCAATAGCTGCTGTCCTTGGTACTGAATAGTTTTCAGGATTAGAGGGATTAGGTATCTTTTTTTAACCAAATCTAAGTAATGAATTCATCCGTTTCACATTCTGAAATAACTAATAAAAACAAAATACGAATTGATCCGAAAAACTAATTAACAAATCCAATCCAAAATATGAATTACGATCGTCCAAACTAGCGAATTAATCCGAATTATGAATCACAGTAACATAACGAATACAGTGAAACGACTTGAAAACCAGTAGGAATCGATAAGAAAAAATAAAAATTTGTGCACTTGTCTACTAAATAGTGAAATCATACCACACATGAAAGTATGCACTTCATGCAGACTGCAGTCAGGAAAAGGGATGTTAAACAATATATTTGAAAAGGAAATTCATCCTGAGAATTATGAGATTCTGGGTCCTGTTTATATTAAAGTCACTTACGAACTTCAAGATGTAGATTTTGATCATATGAACGGTTCTGTGGCATGTGACTATGACAACTCATGGTGGATGGGATGTGTTTTCTCAATGGATGCGGTAGAATGTGAAGTCAATCTATCATTCTTACATCCAGCTGGACCGGCAACATCATGCTATTATCTTAGGAAACCGGATGTTCTCATCATGCCAGGAAACATCATCCTTTGCAAACTGGAGCCAATTTCAGATACAGGGAGAACATACCAGTTAACCCCACAGGAGATGACAAAAGCATCCGACATGCTAGCCAAGAAAAAAAGGATCTTTCTCATTAGGTATAGAAATTTTTGTATTTTTGGGGCAATTTATTTCCTTGTCACTGCCAACAAGATAATTAAATTTGTGTATGATACTATTGAGATACCACCTTGAAATCTGAGCTGAATGGCTACAAGACATATACCTTTAAGTGTGAATTTTTGGAAAATTTAAAAACAAATCAGTTTTTTTTTTCCAAAACTCAAAATCAATGATTTTTTTTAAATTTGTGAATTTTGTGAAATTTTACAATTGTGTCATATTGTATATCAAATGAAAGCCCTATTCATAAGCTTTAAAATTGTGCATGCCCTATGTCTGTAACTATCATACGTATCGCAAATGGCATTTTAATTTATAGTGCCTAGTGAAGTTTGGCGTTTTTAGTCAATTTTGAGCTCAATATCTCAAAAACAGGTGGCCGGAAAACAAAATTTAAAAATTTGTTTTTAGACATCTTATTGTCAGGTGCAATGTACCAAAAATGAACCAAATCCATGTTATCAAATTCCAAAATAAATTTTTCAATGGTTGATTTGACATGGTTGTGTTTTGCTTTTAACTTTTTGGGGCAGTATTACAAAGTTGGTGCTAACTTAACCAGAGCTGTTGTAAACTTCCCAGAGCCATTATAGGGCCATATTACATAGTTCAACTGCTCTGGTTAAGTTAGCACCAACATTGTAATACTGCCCATAGCCTATGGAGCTGTTACGTTAACAACAGCTCTGGTTAAGTTAGCACCAACTTTGTAATATAGCCCTTGGTTTGGGAAAACCACTGTTCTTTGGCTAGGGTCAGACTGAGGCAGTGCGAACGCGCGTTCTGGCGCACTTAATCACGGCCGTAGTAGCAGCAGATGCCAGGCAATGACGGCCAATATACGAAGTACGGTCGCACAAAAGTCCGGCTGCGCAACGCATGTGGAAAATGAACGCATTTTTTCGAGAACGTGAAACCGCAGGTACTGACGTACAGAGTGCGCTGCGTCTGCTAGCGGCGTGTGTGTGTGATTAGGAGACGTCAGACGCTGCTAATGTCCGGCCAACATAACGTCCAGACACAAAAAGAGTTTTATTGATGATCCGTACAAAATCACGGACGAAAATGCGCATAGTATGACCACTATCACGTATTCTGTGAAAAAATGCGTCCATTCGTTCGAACGCACTTTTTCACAGACAACATAAAAATGCGTTCGTCTGACCCTAGCCTTTGGTATCACAGCAGTTGAAGGATTTTTAAGTTGTGGGAACATGTTTTGTGGTGCGTCACTACTAGGCAAGGCTAATGTGCAGTAATCTGGCGCACCATCATGCTGTACGCCTCAAGCGCTGTGCTTTGCATCCAGGTTGTGATCAGGCACATAATCTATGGAGCTACTACGCTTAGAACCGTTCTGGATAAGTCTACACCTAGGTTGAAATAGGTTCCCAGGTCATTCTGTGAATTTTACCCATTATTTTATCATATTTATTGTGCAGAAATTCAACAGTCCATCAAAGCTGGAGTATCTACATACATCATATGTCCTCCATATGTTTAAAAATGGTACCATAAAGTATATGGGCATTATTACAATGTTGGT
The DNA here is from genome assembly GCA_009667805.1 of Leptobrachium leishanense. Classification (NCBI taxonomy): domain Eukaryota; kingdom Metazoa; phylum Chordata; class Amphibia; order Anura; family Megophryidae; genus Leptobrachium; species Leptobrachium leishanense. The sequence goes on from CM019066.1 coordinate 91,913,987, forward strand.
GGTAACTTAACCAGAGCTGTTGTAAACTTACCAGAGCCATTATAGCCTATAGAGCTGTTAAGTTAACAACAGCTCTGGTTAAGTTAGCAACAGCTTTGTAATACTGCTCTATATAATTTCATTGATATATGAAAACTAGCAGGAGCACATTATTTCGTCTGGGTCAATAGAAAACAAAAGTGTGGGACCGTACCAAGACTTCTGTCCACCAGTAAGTCCAATCATAAAAGGCACTACTAGAAGCTATGGCAGCTGCAGCACTTCTGCAGTGAAGTATGGAGCCCCATCACCTACCCTGACCAACCCAAATGGGACACCAGCCCAACAGAAATATTCCATCTGGAATTCTGCAAGCACCTCCTCCAAGTCCATCGGAGCACCTCTAACAATGCTTGCCGAGCTGGGCAGACTCCCCTTACTTCTTGCAGTACAGAAGAGGGCGCTATCATACTGGGACTACCTAAACATCAGCAGCCTCAACTCATACCACCATAAAGCCCTACTGGCCAACAAGGACCACACCAAACCATGTGGGCTGCAACAACTTATACCCACCCTGATCATCCAAAGCCCCCATGAATGCAACCTGACAAAATATCAAATAAAGGCCCTAATTAACGATTCCAGGGAAACCTATATCAGAGAATGGAGACATGATATAGCAAACTCTCAGAACCTCACCATTTACCAATCCTTACAGAGGGAATACAAACTGGCCCCATACCTGGAGGTACTAAAAGACCCCAAGGACAGACAGATCCTGAGCCGGTACAGACTGAGCGCCCACAGCCTGGAAATCGAATCAGGGCAGCATAGACAGACCTACAAGCCCAGGGAGAATAGACTGTGCCAGCATTGTGACCAGGGGGCCCTGGAAGATGAGGTCCACTTCCTCCTACAGTGCTCCAAGTACTCAGCACTGAGGGAAACTCACTTCCAGAGACTCTCCGCTCTCATCCCAGACTTCACCTCTATAGAAGAGACGAGGAAACTCCACATCATACTGGGAGAAGAGGAGCCGACGGTGAAAATATCTGCCCAATACGTCACAGAATGTCACAGACTGAGAGGAACATGAGAGATCCCGGACTTATAAATCCCCAACACGAACTCTCCCCCATCCCACTTCACATTATCCCTTACCCCTGATAATGTCCATGGACTTGCCCATTCCCCCCAATATATGTCCCAATACCCTCCCTCCACCCCATATAACCTCCCCATATGCTTTGGCAATGCTAACATGTATTTGGTCCTGCCAATAAAGCTTATTTTGATTTGATTTGATTTGATAATGCCATTCTCATACAAATACAGGAAAAGTGTCATTCCCATGCATTTCCAGTGAACTAAGCCCCAGCCCTAGAAACTCCATCTAATATAGGCAAATTTGTAAAATTGTTTTTGAATAAAGGATATTGTAGCTTCCCAGTATATCAGCCACATGGAAGTGATGTTCCTCCTACTAGTAAAAGAACTGCATTCCCGCGCCGTCTCTCTCAACTTGGCCCTTGGGTTTCATCCTATCAATAACAGGTAGCAAACACACATCTCGACAATACTCTTGGTCAATATTTCCCTTAATGTAATGGTTTTGCTCCTGTATACTTCCATCTCCTAACAACGTAAAAACTGAAAGCATTCAGAATAATAGAAACAAAATACAAAGTACTCTATAACACTGGACTGATTGGGAGAAAAAAGTAATTCTCAGTGATATTTTCAGCAGCTTTGGCCACAAAAAAAAGATGAGTGGGATGAAAGAGGACCAATCAAATGCATATACTGGAGGTCCTGCATCTGCTGTACAAAAAACATGAAAAAAATAACGTATTATCAAAAAACTTGTGCAGAAAAACATGTGAACATTCTGTAAGCTCTATTGTTCCCCTTTGTTATTCCATTGTAAGCATTGCTAAGATTCAGTACTACATATTCCGGTGCAGAGCTGGGTTTTAAATTTAGGGTAAAGCTTTTTATGATCATTCTGCTGCTGTAAAGATATAATGGGCCAATCTAGTGCTCCTTAATCCCCGCAGCCTACTTGTGCGATCATAGAGTTCGGTGGAATTTTAGCAGCCACTTCAAATTATTAACATTCTTTCCTGTTTCGGAATAGCTCTCCGCCACGGCTAAATTCAGCCTGTATATCAAAATATGCCATTAAAATATTTCAAAATATAGAATAACGATTCAACCTCTTGAAGAAAAGAATTTAGTTCGCTGCCAAGGCTTTCAAAGATACCCACAATACAGCTGCTAAAGAACTGTGGCATTTCTCAGATAGATTTTTACCAGGCTCACATAATCCCCCGCTCCTATGACTGCTGATACTCAAAATATATTACTTATTATGACGGATATTTTAAAAAAAATTCTTCTGAACAATTAATGTAGCTTCTTGACAATTCTCTTCTCTACAAAGTATTTAATAATCAGAATAACATAAATAAGATGTGCAAATTTCCGTGGGATTAGAGAATGAACTGAGAAAAAAGTAAAAGGGGAGAAAAACACTTCTTCGAGTTCCCAAGGTAAAAGAAAATATTTTGTATTCAGCTGCATTTTAGTACGCCGACTCAAAAGTAGTTTTGTTAGGTTGGAAATTGATTTTCATGTGTTTTGGCTTTACAAATGAGGCAGATGCCAAAACAGTCATCTTGGTTTAGAGTTTATATTTTCCATTTACCGGAAAATGATACACTATGAACGGTGTAAAACATATACAGGGTTATTCAGAGAGAGGCGAAAAGCAGGAGAATGGCTGGAGAATTGAAAATTCTAGGTCAAAATAGCCAATTTGGAATGTGAGATAAATGAGAGAACAGTCTTCTCAGTGCCAGCATGTCTCTCTGTGCAGTATGTCACAAATTGGAGCTGTACCGAGTCTACCTGCATGTTCCTTGCTGTGCTGCAGCCATCACTGGGGCATCAGTAAGCAGCAGGACTTGCCCAGAGCATTAGGGAGATAAGTCTGAAATTTTGCAATGTTACAGGTTTCAGAATTCAGGATTTGGGGTGCTCAATCTGTACATTAGAGTTTGAATTTAGCAAAAGGTGGGATACAAGTGTATACTGTAATGTAAGTGTATAATTGTGTGTTCTACATGGTTGCATAAAGTGGTATGAAACAACACAAAATAAGGATGCACTCAAATAAACTCCAATTTATTAATACAAAACCATAATAAAATATGACATATATAATAATAATAAACTAAACAAAGAAACATAAGCACAACAATAATAATGAAACTCAAAATACTATAATATAATAAATAAAGCAACAGTTACCCGGCACTATAGAAAACAGCAAGTATAGAGAGCGGAGCCAGGGATCCCAACGTTTCGACTAAACGTCTTTATCAAGGGATATCCTTGATAAAGACGTTTAGTCGAAACGTTGGGATCCCTGGCTCCGCTCTCTATACTTGCTGTTTTCTATAGTGCCGGGTAACTGTTGCTTTATTTATTATATTATAGTATTTTGAGTTTCATTATTATTGTTGTGCTTATGTTTCTTTGTTTAGTTTATTATTATTATATATGTCATATTTTATTATGGTTTTGTATTAATAAATTGGAGTTTATTTGAGTGCATCCTTATTTTGTGTTGTTTCATATTCTTAGAGGTTTTTGGGAAGCCTTATGTTAGGAGTGCACCTCTGCTTTTCTAAGTGTGCAGATCAACTTTTTTTGCTTTATTGCATAAAGTGGTATATCATGTATTTTCCGTGTCTCCTTCATGTGTCCCTCTCATGTGTACCTCTCCTTGTATCTCTCTGTCAAAGTACCTCCAGGTTCTGCACTGGGCCCCCTCTCATTTCAATCTATACCACCTCGCTTTGTGACCTCTCTCACTCCATGTTGGATAATGTCACTGCCTATCTGTCTGAAGTCTCTAATGGGTGGCCACTTGTTTAGTAAAGCTTAATTATCTCCAAAACTAAACTCCTGGGGCAGTATTACAATGTTGGTGCTAACTTAACCAGAGCTGTTGTAAACTGAAAACCTCCATAGGCTATAATGGCTCTGGGAAGTTTCCAACAGCTCTGGTTACGTTAGCACCAACTATGTAATATGGCCCCTAGTCTTTCCTCCCTTGAAATCTAACCCTGTTACACATGTCTCCCTTTAGGTGAATGGTGTTACGTTGCACAGACTCCCTGCCCCTTTGTCTTTTTGACTCTGATCTCTCCTTCCTTCTGCACATACAGTCAAAAACCTAATCTTGTCACTTTCAATTGCACACATCCTTCCCTTTCTAACTCAAGCTTTAACTAAAATGCTCATGCATGCTCTTATCTCCTGCCCCGACTGTTGTAACCTTCTTCCAATTAGCTATAAACATTCCCAGATTTTCCCTCTGCAGTCTATAATGAATGGCACTGCCAAATTCCTCTACCTCACATCCCATACCTGTCACATCTCACCCCGCTGTCATGCTCTACACTGACTCAAAATACTGGTCCTCATATGCAAAGCTCCCCATAATCGTACCCCCTACCAGTTTTCCCTCCCTTATTAGAAGATATCTTCTGCAGATATATGTTGGTCGCTTCGGTCTGCCAGTGATCTGATACTATTAACTATTCTTACCTCTCACTTTCATCTTCAGGACTTTCCCCAAACCTACCTCTACTTATGGAACTTTTTTCCATGCCACATTTGACTGTCCCCAAATCTCATTTAATAACAAATAACATTAGAAAGGCCTACATCGAAATCTCCTGTAATGCACCCAATTATCAGTTTCACACAGGCCCCATGCATCCAAGAATTTCTCATATCCTACACTCGAATTTACTATAACCTTTGTATTTTCACAAAACTCCTCTTACAATACAAGATCACTTGCACAGGGTTCTGTTTCCAGTCATTCTCAGTGTGTCAAACAGCTTTGTTAATTTTTGTTTTGTATCGCAATGGGGAATATGCCAGCACTTCATAAATAATCCAAATTGTAATTTTTCAATCCTTGACAGGGAAGAAGGTCCATCATCCTCGTTTGAAATGGGTATTTTAGCCCTTCTGTTTCTCTGTGCTAATCAATATGTCGGCTTTAGATGTGCGCACCACATATATATGGGTGTGTAGCCACAGAATATTCATTACCTACAAACTCTAATGACAGTCTATTTTTCCTATCTTTGTGTCACAAACCAAAGAAGAAACACCCTAAAACTGTTGATGAGGACCTAAATGGTGAATTATTTTTGCATGTGTAACCAATTCACACTTCATGAAGTGATTTGACAGTCGCAAAACATATCCCTAGTGTTACTTGGGCAATCGGGCAAAATTTCCCCGAATGTACCTCCCAACATGCAAGCCATACCAAGATACAATGACCATCCATATGTACATTTTTGTATTACATAATTTATTTCTCCATACAATTTTAAAATTAAAATGTAGTGCCTCGAATGAAGATGGCCAAAACGTAGAGCAATTTAAGTGAATTGTAAAGGGCAGTGCGGCTCAGGGCTACTCAGACCTGAAATTCCCTTTGCATACACTAGCATCACAAATCCCTCCTCTGCATCTCTCATCACTGTTTAACAGTGGCCAGCGTAGCTCTGTTTGCTGCTACTATTTCACCATGATTTTTATCAGCGGTGACATGGGGCCTGTCTCAAAGGGCAGGTCTGACCAAGCCTTAGGAGACCATCATGGGGCCGCCTGAGGCCAGGGCCCTCCGGCAGTGCCCTATTGCCATAATGGGTAGTCCGTCCCTGAGCATAGCATCCATTCAAGAGGGTAATACTTACCTTATGACGTGGTTATTATGCTTGATCAGTGCTGCCAACATGAGCGGCATGTCGATTTAGCCAAGTCATGTGACTGCAAGCATGTGGCTGGCTCCACATCAACCACATAGTGTCATGACATTTGGAGGAGTATGAGTATACTTATTCAATGGACAAGAACAGTTTCATTACAAAGTGGTGATATTCTTTAATAATTTTCTTGCAAGGGGTAAGAGGATTTTGCAGAAGACACATAGGAATATTAATGCAGTCCAGCCCTGATAGTATATTCCTTTTCTGCTGAATAATGTGGGTAAAATAGAGACTGAGCAGGGAGCTGACAGGCAACACTGACTAAAGATAAATGAACAGGGATAAGAAATAAACAAATTAGACTTTAAATTGGATCAATTTAGGTACATTCTTAATGATGGGGACTCAAGGGAATAAATGCAGACAACAGACTAAACAATTATGGGCAGTGTCAGTCAGCAGTTATGATGGCAATTAGGACATTATACAATAAAAAACACATTCATTTATTTGATAAATATATAAAAAATATAATTTTGTCGCTTTGTAAACCAGTGGCAACCTCTTGGTTATGAAGTGCCATCGTATGTATCCATTTTTACAATGGATTTTATAAAACATAACTTACACTGCATAGACTGGACAGAAAATTAATGAACGTATCACAGAATTTTTGTTACGGTAAATTGAAAAAGTGGTTTTATAGATAACAGTAAAAGCAAACAAACACAACGTCAGGGAAAGAAATAGACCGCATCATTACATCAAACCTAACTCACAACCACTCAGAAGAATTAGGTTTTGGATACCAAACGTCAACCCCCCCCCCCCCAGATGTTGATGGCCTACAATACCCAGAACTCTTTGAATGGAGATGCAGTTCAGTAACAGCTGGAGGAGTTTGTCATCCCTTGACTAGATATGGCTCATATAATTTCTGGAGTGTCTCCTTTCTAGCAAGAGAAACGTGAAGCCTTTAAATAAATGGAAATAAAACGGAGAATGTCTAAACTTGGCACTAGCAGAGCAGCGTAAACACGTAAAATAAACACTAAATAGATTCCAGGTCAAAAACAATAGGTTGAAATATGATTATCAGATGGTCGTTGATTACGCTTTTAAAAACAATTACTTGTGTATTATCCAAGGTCACATTAAAAGAATTATTATTTACAAAATTGCCTAAACAGTGATTACAGCATATAAGAGTTATGCTGATAAAACGATTGCCTGGATTTAAACATATGTGTTAAAAAAAAGAATTGGCCACTTTTGTTCTATTTGTTTATTCTTAAAAATAACAAATTCATGCAATGTTGTAGACTATGGGGGAGAATAATATGACGGAGGAAATTTAAAGGGCTGGTTAAGGAACGTTCTGAATGATTTGTTAATAACATTTTATTGAGTGGGCTTGAAAGATGTATAAAATGTTCTGATTTACACAGAACAGATATTAATGGGATTCATAGGTTCCTATGAGACGATAACAAGCATCACTTCTATCTACAGGTATATTCACACATTTTAATATTGTCAGGGTGCGTGCGGGGTTCAGGTGACAGAGCCCAAATTGCAGCAGACAGAAGTCAGGTTGTGGTGAAGACAAAGGGGTTTATTTACAAACAGATCACAGGAGGAGCAAGGTAGCTTGAAGACACGGGTAATCAAGAACACGGGCAAGACATACAGCAAACAGAATCCAGAGCTACAAGGACACAACAACAGGTCTATTCAATAAAGGTGAAACTCAGGAGAAGAGGAAATTCTATGTCAAAATAGCCAAAGCAGAAAAATTCTCCCATTTCTCTCACTTTTCAAACCAGCTATTTGTTCTAGATTGTTCTTTTCTCCTGCCAATTCTCCTGAGTTTCACCGTTAGTGAATAGACCTGCAAGACATGCGCAATGATGAAGCACTGCTACAAGGGTGTGACTCCCTTACAAAGCAAGTTCAACTATAATTGAGGAGCTCCTGCGACTTCTCACAGGTAGGGCAGGATGAAAGACCTGCAGGTCTATTCAAATAAGGGTGAAACTCAGGAGAAATGACTGGAGACGTGAAAATTCTAGGTCAAAATAGCAACACCAGAAACATTCTCCCATTTATCTAAATTTCCAAGTCGGCTATTTGGTCTAGATTGTTTCCTTCTCCTGCCAGTCCTGCTGATTTTCACATTTCTTTGTATAAGCCTGCTGATGTGTATCAAAGGAGTCTGCTGCAGGAAAGGTGCTGCCTGAGCTCAAGTCACAGTGAAGGTGATGCTGGCATGAGTTTTTCGGTGCTTCCTCCGCACATCTCGTTTAGGGCAATATTCCAAACTTGGTGCCATCTTAACCAGAGCTGCTGTAAACTTAACAACTCCATACACTATAACGGCTCCGGTAAGTTTACAACAACCCTGGTTGGCACCAACTTTGTAATATAGCCCTTAGGGTCCTGACAAATATAACGCCACTCGTATTCTGTCTTATTTCAAATATTATTTTAATGAAATGTAGACATTGTACAGAAACAAATCCTGCCTGAGCCCCGCGGTAAGAAAGCCGATTGTACAACAAATGCTTATGTCGACTATTGAATACAGAGATGTAGTGTATGCAGCTGCCCCGCAAACACACCTCGAGGAACTTACTACATTGTATAACTCATTCTGCCGCTTTGTGCTACAATGTAACTACATGACCCACCATTGTGACATGTTAAAAGAACTAAACTGGCCATCGCTGGAATCTAGACGCACTCTTCACAATTCCAACCTGGTGTTTAAGATCTTTTCTGGGAAGTTACCACACTACTTGAATAGGCTGCTCCCCTCAGCAGTTCCCTCATCCTATAACCTCCGATCCAAGACCAGCACCTTACTTACAATACCACAATACAAAAAGAAAGTGTCTCGATCCTCATTTTCCTGCAGAGCACCACAATTATGGAATAACCTCCCTGATGCCATCAAATCTTCCCCAGTCTAAAGTCTCTTAAGAGATCTCTATTAACATACCTCAATACGGAATGCACATGTAAAAATGTAACCTAGTGACTATATTTCCTACATATTTATTTTCTGTTATCCTGTATGTTTGTTTTGCGTTAATAGCTTGCATTTTACTACTTGTATTTCTGTAACAACTCAATGTTCTTGAACCCAAGACATACTTGAAAACGAGAGAAATCTCAATGTATCCTTCCTGGTAAAATCCTTTATAAATAAATAAACTTCTAAGATACCTGTGTGACTGTTTGTTGTTTTTAGCAGTTGAAAGCCAAACTGTTATAGGCAAACCAATGCACAGCCCAGGTTGCAGAACAATGTGAGGGAGGCTTTCTGAAAGAGATATGCCATCAGAAATTAGAGGTGTCAGGATTTGAGAATGGAAGGGTTTTTATGCCTGCAGGAAGGAGCCCATGACTTTTTATTGATCGCCCACTAGACCAGTAAATAAGTACCAAGTGCAGCGAAGCCACAAAAACACTCCCGTTCTCAGCAATCTCAGCCATGATGCAGAGGGTCAAGACAAGAGGCACGTTCAATTCCTCAGCCGCTGCAAGTGCTAAGTTAGCTACTTGTCACTGAACGCTCTGCTGCATTCAGCACTCAGCACTGCTAACTTAGCACTTGCAGCTGAGTGTGACGTGGGAAAGATGGCCGTCTCCACGGAGCAAATAATCCAATAAGGAAATGATCAGTTTGAAGTTTTGGTGGACCAAAACACCAACAGGTTTATTCAAAGAGATTCGAAAAGTCACCGCAGGTTTGGTGACTTTTCGTTCCCCGCACTACGGAGCGATTCGGCGATCCTAGTTCGCCGACCCTGCAGTGTATTCAGCAAGCACCGCAGGGCCCCCCATAGTGCAAGGAAAACTTGCTGCAAACACACTGAACACTCACCGCAAACACTCACTGAACACTCCCCGAAGCCTGCAGAAACAGCTGGATTAACCATCGGCCAGAAAAAGCCAACACGCAGACGAACGAGGTGAAAAAAAACAGTATGCTTGAAAGTTTGATAATTGAAACGCTGTTTGCAAAAAAACTACTGAAAGAAAAAGTCTGGAATTAACATATAAGATCCATTGAATGATAATTAAAAGGGCTGTTACAGAAAAAACGATTTAAAAAATGCAGAATAAAATAATGGTTTATTAGATATTGAATTAAAACTGGACTATTTTTAACATTGAAGCCTATGGGATTTGCCTGAATAAACCTGTTGAATGAAACCACCGAACAGCAGGGCATTTCGGCAACTTTTCCCTGCTGGTTTGTGTTCTCTGAATAGACGAAGCATTGCTTCTTTATGGGGGATTTCACTGCCCTCGAACAGGCACCGTACGTGCAGGCAATTCGCCAACATTTGGCGAACTGCCTGCCTGCTCTCTGAATAGCCGAATGACCAGGAAATGTAGCCGTACGCTGAATTTCAGTGTCCGGTTACATTTTGGGGCCAGATCGGCTCTCTTTGAATAACCCAGCAAATGTTTATTGGAACATGGTAAACATTAACACTAAAGTGGTAATAAAATGGACAACAGTGGATATTGAAGAAACAGCAGCTTTCATTAAGCAATCCTTCACCGTTTTGCTTCAAGATTCACAGCCAACGCGTTCAGAGAGACTGCTGCAGCAAACTGAACTGCTGCAATGTAGCAATTCGGCAGCTGCTGAGACACTGAATAGGCCTAAGGTCTGCGCTAGCCACGCTGGGCATACGGGAGGAGAAAAATTATGTCTACTTCAAATTATATACTTGATACAAACCAAATATAGCTAAACAGTATTAAACCCTTCAATGCCAAGTGATCTTTCATAAATCCACTAGCAGTATCCAATGGTTTTATGGAAAATGACTTTCCATTACCCATACAGTAATTATATATACAGAGGCATCCACTGTACATGATCACTGTAGGTAAGAGTTTTTTGAAAGAGCGATCCCTTTGCTGGCCAAAAAGTGTTACTACATTTACAAACTAGCGTGAGCTCTGTAGTTCTGTGCTGGAAAAATGGGCAAGCTTTTCAAACAATTCCAACATATCGGCTGTCATGTTGAAAAATTCGGGGCATGTTCTGGAGCCTAGATGATAGTTAATTTAATTTGCAACAAACAAGATTCCTTTGACTTGCTCCAGAATTAGCCGAATATACTCGATATCAGGGTATCAGCAGGTGCTTTCAAAAACCAATTATACTTGATATTAGTAGTGAAGGGTTAAAACTGTGATTAAAACCTTCCCTTTAGTGTATCATTTACATACATCAACAAAATACTTTGAGAATATAATCTGCTGCTATTTTTTTTTGCTTTGGGATATATGTGTATGAATGATGCATAACAATACATTCCAGAACATATGCACATACATACACCAGTGGGTTTATTAGCAGTACAATCTATTTCAGTGCATCTGGTCCATTAGACACATGAGAAATGTATTGTGGTAACACGCTGGGAGGTCTGTTTCAGGAGTACGCCTAACAAATGGTTAAACATGCTGTATTACATTTTATATAAAACCGAAGGAAAACGTTCTGTTTGTCAGATGCCCACACATTATTTTAAATAAATGCTAAATATCTTTCCAGTATTTTCACCCCCACAAAGAATGCCACACTGTTATATTCCACTTTCACTGCATTAAAGCATATAATTAAATGCCTATTGAAAACCTTTACGCAGCATTACGACATTTTCTGATTTTCTTTTTCTTTAAACGCATACTGTGTAATCCATTAATGTATATTATGAACATTGTCTTTGAATGCACTTTGTCCCATGTGTTCTGTATCGGAGACATGACTTTGCGTTCTGTGGGTGGAAGTGGCTCGGGCAAAATAATAATTTAAAAAATAAAAGCTATTCAGAGCATGTATGTATCATATGTTTCTAACCTTTACTTTGTTTAAAAAGTACATGTTTGACTTGAATTTTAGAATAGAAACTTAATAATTATGCAGTTTTGCTTTACTATTTATTACTAGTTAGTGACCCCTGTTCCAGCTGAGACAATAACAGAGAGCTGCAAATGGCTAAAGATGGGCCATGGACCATTTGTTGCCTCCTGTTCCAATCAATTCCCTATATTAGCAGCTTGGCTGGTTATACAAGGTAGCCACTAAGTGAAACTGGAAGCAGAGTCGCTCTCGTCTTGTCCTGGGGTCCATTAGAGTGCATTAAAAGGTTTCTCCACTTGTATTGAACTACTTAGGGTGTGCTGCATGGATATGCTTCAATATGTGCTGTTTTTCACAGAGTATCCACCTCAATTGGAGTATTGATACGGGAGGCCTAAGCTCAACAACGGCCAACTTCAGGAGCTGGTAAAAAGACTCAAATATCACAGGGACCTTGCATTATCAACACAGTCCATAGATAGATAAGCAAAGTGTAAATTTCATATAGATTTAAATCGATCAAGGAGACCATTCCACTTAAATCCAGATTTTGGTTAGAATAACCAGTCAATGCCGGTGGCCAAAAAACTTTGCGATATATTGTCACATATAGGTTTGCTCAGTTCAACCATCATTCATTTAGAGCTACTGTAAGTTCCACCATTATTATAAAGGTTCCCATTAGCCAGATATATTGAATCTCATTCCACAAATAGTTTTCCATGTCAGCCAAATATGTAAGCCGCAAAATTTCTACAGGCTAAATGCCTCACCCCCCTAAAATCCATTCTGAACGCCTCCGCCAGGCTCACCCACCTCACTCGATGCACTGTCTCTGTCTCTCCCCTCAGCGAGTCCCTTCACTGGCTTCCCATCCACTGTAGAATTAAATTTTAAATCCTTACCCTCACCTACAAAGCTGTCACTAACTCAACTCCCCATTACCTGTCCTCACTAATCACCAAATACACCCCAGCCCGCTCCCTAAGATCAAACAGTGACCTGCGCCTAGCTTCTCCCCGCATCACCTCTTCCCATGATAGTCTGCAGGATTTCTCATGCGCTGCCCACATCCTCTGGATCGCTCTCCCTCGTACGGTCAGCCTTTCCCCTAGTTTTCCTTACTTCAAACACTCTTTTAAGACGTGTTAAGTGGATTGGAGAATTGGTAGAACTACTAAGTTACTGGTATGGTTATATCTACTAGGGATGAGCTGTTCAGTTCGATCGGTTCGGAGTTCGATTCGAACATTGGCTGTTCTAAAGTTTGCGAGCTTCAAACCTTTTGGGACATTCGCCAAAAGTTTGAATTTTTTTTTTGAAAAAAGTATAAAAAATGCTTAAAAAATACAACAAAATCTAGAAATAAAGAGACTCTTTACTGCAGAATATTATAAGCAACGGTTTATTAGACATTGAATTAAAATGGGAATATTTTTACCATTGAAGCCTATGGGATAAAACATTCTTGTTACTAAAACATCAGGCAGACACGGCCCTCTAATCAGGCACTGTAGAGGGCAGCCTGCCGGGGCCTCCCACGGATCCCCTTGAGGAGCATGCAGCCGCCGGATGACAGAGCTGCGACTGTGCGGTCTAGCCGCCCGGGTGCATGTGGCAGAGACAGGCGGCAGAGGGAGGGAGCCACTGCACCTGCGGCCACGGCAGACCCCCCCACAACCAGGATCCAGGGAGCCCCCACTGACCACCAGGCTAAGGTAGGGCGACACATTTCTAAAAAAAATAAAATCCGAGGACATTTTTAAATGTCCCTGGGAATATAAAATAAAACCTTTTTTTTCTTTCTCTACCTTGCTGAATGTATTTAATTATATATATTAGATACATTCAGCCAGGTAGATGGGGGTGACATGTGGGCTGCGCAGGGTGTCAGGCAGTGGTTTGTTTTTTTTGTCTGTATAGTTTTAGCAAATTTATAGGGGAAGGTAAGGGCAGGTATGATATATATATATATGTAAGATATATATCTATATTCTTATAAATATATATATCCAGACTTGTATTACACACACATTTTGGCAACTAATTGCCCCCCCCCCGCATTTGGATGATCCCTCCAGAAGAAATGTTGAACCCGATAGAGCAGAGAATAATATATATACTTTCTGCTCTGTCGGGTTCAACATTTCTTCTGGAGGGATCAGCCAAATTTGGGGGGGGGGCGCATTTAGTTGAGATTGTCCACATGCCACCCCCCATGTGCGTATGCCACGCCGCTCTGTCTCTGCCGCTCCCCTCTGCGAGTCCCTTCACTGGCTCCCCATCACTGCAGAATTAAGTTCAAAATCCTTATCTTACCTACAAAACCCTCACTAACTCAGCTCCCCACTACCTGTCCTCACTAATCACCAAATACAACCCCAGCCCGCTCCCTAGGTCAAACAGTGACCTGCGCCTAGCTTCTCCCCGCATCACCTCTTCCCATGATAGAACTGCAGGATTTCTCACGCGCAGCCCCCACTCTTGGAACGCTCTCCCTCGTACTGTCAGACTTTCCCCTAACTTCTCTTCCTTCAAACGCTCCCTTAAAACGTTCCTATTTAGGGAAGCCTACCACCCAACTCACTGACGCAATCATCAATCACTCTCACCTTACAGTCCCTCCTCCTGTTTTCCAACCCCAACCCTCCCAGATTGTGAGTTCCTACGGGAATAGGGCCCTCATCTCCTCCTGTACTGTTTGTCAAATGTTGTTCAATGTATTGTAACCCTGTCTATACTGTGCTTATTGTACAGCGCTGCGGAATATGCTGGCGCTTTATAAATAAAGAATAATAATAATAATATGGTCTGAGGTCTGTGGGTGGATGTATATATATATCTGCATGTTGATATATACGTATATATAGGTCTGCATGTTGATATATACGTATATGTCTGTGTGTGGTATCAATGCATCCCTACTCTATACACAGCGCTCCGTGTCCCTATAATATATATGACTTTTTTTTATATTTTTATACTATTCCTATTAAATTAACAGTTATTTTTGATGTATTTTATTCAGTAGAAACTTTTTTTGTCTATATAACATGTGCTTTGTGACAATAAAACGTTTTTGTGTGTACATTTTAATTTAGTTAGTGGATTCCTGTCCAGTGCGGTGAGAAGCAAACGTAATGCAGTGTAGACACACTGAGAGGCGGAGCGGAGTGAAGTCAAGCCTGCAAAATGTTTGCTTCTCTTCGCTTCGCTACGCTGTGCGTCGCTACACGCTCAGTGTGTCTCAGCCTTTATTCCCGCATCGCTAGCTTACCGAATCAGTTTGTATACATGTTACTGACCATGCTTGTTCTGAGGACCCGATCTGTTGCTGACTTTGCCTGCCATTTGACTATTCTCTCTGTGTATTCCCTGCCTGTTCTGTTTGCTTCCTGTTGCTACTAGTGTGCGCTGATTCTCACCATATACAGTAGCGCAGTACAAGTGAATAAACATTGCTGACCCGTTTTTGTTATAGCTGCTCATGTAACTGAATAGATCGAGGATCTCTTCTGCATTACCAAAACCTCCACCACTGCACTCTTCCACAATACCGCAGAGGGGTTACGGTGTGAAGGCACTTGCTGCCACCAAAGGCACAATATTTGGGTGCACTCCCACTGACGCCTATACCAGATTCATATCATTTTAATATTTGACCGCAGGGTCCAACCCTGCACTCTTCCACAATACCACAGAGGGGTTATGGTGTGACGGCACTGTTGCCGACACTAAAGGCCCAATTTTAAAGCACCTACTGTTACTTTCATCCAAAGCCTGCATAAGTTTCACCATAATTTAGCCCAAAAAATCACTAAACTTGTTCTGCGCGTCCTAAAACGTCTCCTCTTTTCATACAGGCTGCCGCCCCAAGCAGTTGTTTATGAATATATTAAAAAGGAAAACCATTTACCATCATTTGAAATGTCATTTTTTTGTTTTTAAATGTTTAAACTTTCTATACATCCTACAAATCCGTCACTTCACGGGCAAGTTATGGGGACCTCCTAGGCACGATACTTGAAGGAATTTTTTGTTTTTATTCTTAACCTTTATTTCATGGAAAACTCACTGTTCCTCACTGCTTGGTTGTGTAGTTAGAGGTATTAGCAGTAGGAAAAGGGAAGTGCTCATGCCACTGTACAGAGCACTGGTGAGACCTCACTTGGAGTACTGTGTGCAGTACTGGAGACCGTATCTCCAGAAGGATATAGACATCTTAGAGAGAGTTCAGAGAAGGGCTACTAAAATGGTGTATGGCTTGAAGGAGAAAAGTTACCAGGAAAGGCTTAATGATCTTTAAAAACATTTTTTTTTAAAACTTTTTGTCCTTGTTTCCTGTCCCCCAAGGCACTACCCGGACCCCCATACACCTTTAATGGCAAATATCTTGCATATATGCCCTCTTGGAGGGCACTCTAAAAATCGAACTTTCGAGTCCCATTGACTTGTATTGAGTTCGGTTCGTGTTCGAACTCGAACTTTTGAAATTGTTCGAGTTCGAATGCAAACTGAACATGTGGGTGTTCGGCTCATCACTAATATCTACCATCCTCTATATTCCTATGAATGTACATGATAGGAATGTGGATATACACTGTCACAGAAGCACTATGCATACGCTGCTTGGATCAAGGTGTAAGTTGCGTTTTACGCATTAATCGATAATGCAGATCATGTCATTTTCCGAAGCTCGGCCACCCAGTCTGCATACTCCACTCTCTGCTGTTCATCACCTTAAAATGGTCTTCATGAACCAGGCATAACATTTCCTCGTACTGATTATGGAACAACAGTTTGATGTTACTGAATACGCTAGGTGTAAATAGTCTGTAAAGTGTTTCCTGCCACTTCGTGATAATTCTGGTCATTCATTTTCCTTTCTAGACTAATGTATTTTAAAACACTTTTAAGATTAACATCCTCGGGGGTTTGCCTTTTGGTTATTTGTGCAATCTTCCTTTTGATACCGGTCTGGAAATGATTACAATCTTAACATCAACTTTAACATCTCATTGAATGGACACATTCTTGAGCAATGCATGTGGATAGCAAATATATTTTACCATGTACGTATCTTGCCAGTTCCATTCAGGTGACCTTTGGTGCTCAGCATTCATCCACTGATGTGCTTTCAATGGAAAACCTACCTATCGATGCTATAAAAACTCATAAAAGCAATTTATGAATTCTATAAGTCAACATATGCCTCACTTTTTCTTCACTGTCTGTGTCCAGTCGATTATAGATTTTAAAAGTTAGAAAATATATAAATTAATCTCCACTTTGAGTGGATTGAAATTTTAAAATAAAGATCTTGGTAGATATGTACCTGCATTTGAATTCCTAAAATATTGGATTTAGTTATAGTTTTTTTTTATTCGGTTCTTTTTTTCCCTTGCCTTAAGAAGAGCAATAGACTATTTCGGAGGCGTCTGAAGACAATCGTAACCGACATGTTCTCATGTTTTACATTTAGCTCAATGAAAATAGTTTAAAGCCATCTTAGAATCAGAACACAAAAATACTGTTTGCTTTCTTTATAATGAAATGAAGAACTATAGGAAGTCCAGGCAGAGAGATCACGACGGTGCAAATAAAAGACTAGAAAACCAAAAATGAGACTAGGAAGAAATAAAAGTGGGAGAAAATAGGGACAGCATACACACGTACATGAAGTTTTAAAGTAGAAAAAAAAACATTTAGTTGAAAAAGGTACTAATATACACAAAAGTCAAGGGAAGATAGAGATGGATCAGTGATGGCTTAGAGAATGTCCTAGACTCATTACTATTGTTTAGATTGATGGTGGATCTACAAATCAGTTTAGGAGTTTTCTCAAGGAGATCATAGCTTAAAATACTCGCATACATTTCCACTTCATTGCTCAGATTGAAAGCTGGAGCTCACTCTCTAGATAACCTAATGCAGGAACTTTTAAAAATAGCTGCTCTAACAGGAAGAGGGTTGGGAAACACTAAGACCCACCAACAGACCAGATTTTAAGGATCACAATGGGGGAAATGCAGACTGAATCCTGCAATCACTGAGCAGCAAATCATATCACCTGTGCTGTGCTTCAGTATCTTGCAAATCTGGCCTGTTAAAGGGTCCCAAGAACAGGTTTAGGAAGCACTGGGCTATAATTTACGGGTAGGTATGGAGGTGGCATTCGTGGCTTTCTGATAGCAGTTGCCTTTTAAATCATCAAGCCCAAAAAGAAGTTTGAAGCCACAATATATTTAAGCTCAACCCCATAACTGCTTTAAAATAAATGTTACAAATTATTACATAAAATAAATCAATGGGCTCCAATCATAGAGTTGTTCTTGTCAGCTTCAGCTCGGCTAGTCACAAAGGTCATCGGCTAAATCGACATTATTAGGCAGCATTTTTCAGTGTGGTTATATCGAACTTATGCTGACAATTTTAACTCACTGGTTTAAGGTGAGTTGCACTTGTAAACGCCTACTCTGCGCTAGCAACCTAAGTTAGAGCTGTCAAAGGTACTTTAATGGCCCATAGCTGGCACAAGTGAATCCCACTCTGTTTGCAACATCCCTGAAGAGACACAGAGATAAAGCCTTGGTCATCCCCTTGTGAGTCCAAGTAAATCGTACAGCATCAATTAATTAAGGTCAATGAATGTGTACATTAACCCTTTCCCACCTCAGGGCATACCATGCCGTCCCTTCGGTGGATGGGCTTAGAAGATGCCCCATTAACATCTACACCTCACAGCCAGTATGTGCCGTGGCCGTTGGCTGCTGCGAGACAGCCTGAACTCGGGCCGTCCCCTTGCAGCCAATGCCGCGCGTCAGCTGCATGGGTGGGCTGAAGCCGAGGCGTCACCCGCCTGTCCTTAAGGGGTTAAACTTTTATGCATGATTTTTGTTTTGTATTTATGTTACAATGTGTGTCTGTATTAGTAAGCCATACCAAATTCAAGCGCCATCAGTTGTCTGTAGGGATGTGCGTTTTGGGATTTCGGAATTTTCACGAAATTTCCCGATTCGTGTCTTCGGATTCGGTCGAATTTCCAAATCGGGTCGGACCCGAAAACCGACAGATCTGAAAAGTTTTCCGAGCCGAAAAGAAAAATTTTCAGATTTTTCAAATGGACTTGAAATGTGTCAAATCGAAATTTATTTTTGCTCTATTCATGATTTCGGTTCCATTCGTGATTTCGGTTCCATTTCGGTAATTCTGGAAATCGTATATTTAACTATTATCGGTTATATCGCTGATTCTGTAAATTTTGTATTTGTAAATGCGTATCACTTGTTTCTTGTGGCATTCGGGTCAGTTTAGCGTTTTTTAAATCGTTTTGTTCATTTTTTTTGTTCCTTGGCTTTCATACCATTTTAATATGATTAAATAAAGTTGTGAAATGTATATTCATAAGAAAAAAAGGATCTTTATTTAATAAAAAAAAACACGATAGAATCGCCAGAATTATCTTAGACACTTTGAAACGAGGAGAACAGACCTTCCGAAAAAACAAAAATTTCCGAAATTTCCGAAAGGTCGATACAAAAAACGAGCAAAGTGACCCGAAAACACGAAAAATGGTCGATATTCCGAAAAAAAATGTACACGAAAAACGAGCCGAACCGAACCGAATCGAAACAGAAATCGGTCGAAACGAGCCGAATCGAAAATTTTAAACATCCGAACAAATCGAACCGAATCGAACCGAAAAAAAATTGGTGCACAAGCCTAGTTGTCTGGAGCTGAGTACGACTGTGATAGCGAGCCCTGGCTCCAAAGATGTTTCAGGACTACATGTCCAGTTATAAAGCTGGCAGAGCAACATGGGGCATGCTTTACTGAAATATATGGGTGCCATGGTTCACCATCACTGTCTTCCAGCAATGAGGCAATTCTTCTCTAAAATAATCCCACAATTGCTGCAAATTTTACATTTCGCAAGTGTGAAACAATGAAAGGGGCCATCACACATCACCCAACAAACCCTATAGCATGGAATGACACACTGCACGGCGCTTCTTGCTCTTAGTACATCTCACACATCCATCAAGCTCATAGCAGGTTAACTATCCCAATGCCTTTAACAGAATGGTAAAATATTCAAGAATAGAGCAAGGAATAATACCTAATACCTCCCCTGTTGAAAGCCATTTGGCACATGAAGAGAAGCCAACAGAACAGACCACCCAAACATTTACAAAAAAAATGTACCTACCAATCTTCACAGACATGCTAAATTTAGCCAGTACTCCGGGCATAAAATGTATTGCTCAATGTAACATATTCCAAAACGGTATGTTTAATTAGGAAGAATTGTTTTTTTTATTGGGGATTTAGGTTAGACATGTTGCTTATTTCTTGCCAAAACCAGAAAGAGCACATGTTTTAATTGCTTCCCAATGGCAAGTGTAAACAGTTTGCTTATTGAAGAAACTCTGCAGAGGAGCTCTAGCAAGGGAATGCTTATTTTACTGCATTTATAAAAATTTGGGTAAAAGTGTGTTAAATAAAATATAAAAATGTAATAATTTGCTTTCTTGCCATAACCTTTTTACAATGTATATTAAATGGGAAAAAAATGGAATCCTGCTTACCAATCATCTTTTATCCACCCGGGATATGTTTTGTTTATAGTTCTGAAACTCCGCAACACTATGGCATGTTCTATTATACATTACTTCTTGTTGGAACTGCAGATTCTTCTTGGGGCCTATCCTAAGGAGACAACACATCACATACTGCAGGGATCAGTAACCCTGGCCCTCCAGAAGTTTTCAAACAACATCCCCCATGATGCTGAGTTATTCATACGGTTCGCAGAGCCTCATGGGAAATGTTGTTCCAAAACATATGGAGGGCCAAGGTTGCTAACGCCTGACATGCTGGGACATGGAAACTCTCCAGATTGACCTTTGTGATCTGTTGCATTTCCTGGATAAATGGCCATACAAAACACCACCACTTCCCCTTCAAAAGACCCTTTAACAACACCTTCCAGGATGTAGTGGTTTTATGGAAAACACCATTCCATTGCTCAGTGTAAAAATGTATGTAACCTTCATGAAATACATTTTAGAGACAGTAAGCTTGTCTGACAGGCAGAGGGCTCCCACTTCCAGCAGAAAAGATACAGAGCCCTATTACACTATTAACGCAACGTTAACGCTCACATGCGTGAGCATTAACGTTTGCCGCGGTATTTACCGCATATTACAATCCAAACGCAAACGGGTTAAAAAACCCGTTTGCGTTTGGTACCTTACGCTTTTCAGCGTGAGGTTACTGTACTTTGTACTCCCTATACTTAACATGTGGAGCGCAAAGTGTTAATCAGCGCTGGATTACAAAGTCCCAGCGCTGAATAACGTCTGGCTCTGGTCAGCGAAAAGTTAACCAGAGCCAGGACTTGGTGTTAACGGATTCCGCTTCTGCAGAATCCGTTAACACCAGGCTTAAAAAAATAAAAAACGAATCCTATACTCACCTCCTGTCCCGCGGCGAGGACTGCGGCTCCAACCGCTTCCTCCGTCCGACGGGAGCAGGGAAAGACTGGGGGAAAAAGTCCCCCAGTCTCTCCCTGCATATCACTACGCCGAGCGAGATCCGGCTGGTCACTTGACCGGCAGGGAGGAATTCAATGGAGTCCTATGGACTCCATTGAGTGGATGCTCGCGGCTGCGCTCAGCGCTGCCACGAGCATCCCGGAATTTTACGCTCGGAAACAATGCAGGCAGCATTTTTTGCGTCTGCATTGTAATCCAGCGTTAAAACGCGGGCGCAAGGGGGAAAACTGTGTGTGCAGTTTTTCCTCCCTTGCGCCCGCGTTTTAACTCGAAGAGCGTAATAAAGCCCACAGCTTTTTATAAAGCGCTAAAACGTTCTGTAGCACTGTACAAAGTGCTACCACTTGTACAATAATACAGCTGGTGCTCTTTCTGTACAAGAAAAACAGAACTCAAAGCAGCCTCAGCACCTTGGCTGACAGGTCTAAGATGCTGAAACCCTGGGGGTCAAATTCTGGGGCCCATTTGCAAACACATTTTTGTATTATAGGAAACTCTTTTGCATTCATACTGGGCTCCTTAAGCAGCTTCTGAAGATCGCGTATAATGGATCATAGTAGTGAAAGGGGTTATCAATCCTTGGTAATGATGATGATACTAATTTACTAATTTACTTGAGAGTTGGAACATTAATACTGTACTGCATGTGATCCCTCTAAAGACCATTGAGGTTCCTCCCACCCCGCAAACTGAGCTAAATTTTATAAGAGTGACACTTCTTTCAACTTGGACCTTGATACATTCTAGCATTCTTTCTTGATACCCAGCGCTCTTCCTAAAGACTAAAATATGATCCATATTCAGTCATATTGTGGTTACATGTTCTGGGGTTTCATTTCTTTTGAAAGTTTATGTGACGGTGCGCTATGGCGCTCACCCTGGAGAAACGTAGTTTAGATCCTATTGGACAGATTTCTGTGATATAGGAAGCAATGCAGACTGTACTATCTATAATTCCAAGCCAGGGAGGTAACACAAAATCCTGAATACCACTTCAGTGCCAAATGGCTTTGTGACCAAGAAGTCGCTGAGTGAAAACACAACTAACAGAGACAACACTCTATAGCTATTTCTCACTATACAGAATAGGAACTTACTGTGTATCAGTCTGAAGGGTAGGTCTACAGTCAGAGATACTTTGTATAATGACTTGGTAATTCACAGATATAGTAGCGAGGTTGATGAGTTGTGCAGCCTGCAGGGCAGTCACACAATATATGCACTTGAAATTCAGGCTGCCAGCAGGAGGTGCATACAACAGGCAAATTGAGCAATAGATCTGGTCTTATGAGCTAACAGATAGACACAAGTGGACGCCTTGCGATTAGGACTCAAAAACAGACTGTAGCCAATAGTAAACAGAAAACATGCGGCAAAACATGCACATAAGAACCAAACCGCTCAGACAAAAGTACAATGGGAAATATCAAGAGAATGGTCAATAGGAATAGCCGGGGTCAAAACGAATACAGGGTCCTCGTACAAAAGCAGGTCAGCAACTGGTAATCAAACATAGTATAGCAAGTTAGCAGGCGATGCGGGAACTCACTTCACGTCAGGGCGACAAGCAGATACACGCGCCCAGCTTTTAAACCTGGCGTCCCCGCGTGACCATTCGAGGCCCCACCCCTTAAGACACTGATCCGCCCACCAGAAGACCTGGCAGCCGGCCAGCCAGAAACGCTGCCGGGCGCCCAGGTCCCGGCGCAGAGGACGTGACAGTTTATCTATTAAAACTATTAAGACTCATATAAAAAAAGGGCACAGGCACAAACATTGCTATATTTCCTTGACTTGAATCTCTGCTTTCTACAGGCACTATTATGTTTGCCTGCAGGCTTCTCCTTTGCATCACCGTGTTAGCGTGATATTATGATGCAGGCACTAAAAAAGCTGCCTGCATCGTAATCCGGCGCTAAGCCCCGGGATGTGCGCGGCAACGCTGAGTGACGCCGCAAGGCTCCCCTCTATGGAGCCCATAGGACTCCACTGAGTTTCTGCTCTGCCGGTCACATGACCTGCCAGATCTCGCCTCGGTCGGCATAGTGATCCGCAGAGGGAGACTGGGGGACTTTTTACCCCAGTCCCTCCCTGCTCCTGGCGGGCAGAGGAGGCAGTTGGAGCCTCCGTTCTCGCCGCGGGATGGAAGGTGAGTACATGAATTATTTCAGGGGATTTCTGGCTGGTACTGATGGATTCTTCAGCAGCGGAATCGTTAGCACCAGGTCCTGGCTGTAGTTACCTTTCGTGTAACCGCAGTAGGACGGTAATTAGTGTTAGTATATTGTAATACTAACGCTAATTAACTCTTTGCGCTCCCCATGTTAAGCTTAGGGAGCGCAAACTACAGTAACCTCGCGCTGAAAAGCACAAGATCCAAATTTCGAATGGGTTTTTTAACCCATTAGTGTTTGGATTGTAATATGGTGCGCCCACGCTTGGGCCACCAATGCTAACGTTAACGCTCACGCAGGTGAGCGCTAACGTTAACTTTATATTTGTGTAACAAGTGTTCAACATCTTTTATTTTGACAACGAAATATGAGAGAAGTAATGTTTGATCTATTCAGAGAACGCTGAACTGCACCGAAGTGTCAGTGAAATGCCCTGATTTTCGGTGATTCAGTTCCACAGCTTTTAACAGGCGAACCTTAAAGGATTCAATGCAAAAAATATAATCAATTTATTTTATATTCAACGATTTATTCTTTTCATTTTTAGCAAACCGTATTCTTATTTATTTTTAGAACATTTAAATCTATTTTTTTGGCAAAATATTTGATTCCCAAGTTATATTTTAAAGGCGTTTCCTTTTTAGTTCTGTAACAGACCGTATTATTATTTTTATAGGACCTTTAATAATTTCCTCCCATTCTCTTTTAATTTTTATTGGTTTAAGCACCTTTTGGAAGAATAGCAGAGTACTGCTTTTTTCCTGCAGGTCAGCGGTGTTCGCGGTCTGTTCGGAAGTTGGTGGATCCACAGAGAGTAGTGAATTCATCACAGGGTCGGCGAACTGGAATCGCGGAGTGCACCACAGTGCACCGAACGAGAAAGCACAAATATTTCCCTGTAATTTCAGTGTTTTACCTGAATAACCCCTCATGTGTATACTGGACTCCTGCGCTCTCTACAATATATTTTGCATCACTGTCGTCATGATTTGTACTTTCATTATGTCCTGAACTCAGAAAACAAAAGTTATTCCTGAATATTAGAGAGAAAATTTATTCAATTATGCACACATAAACACTAAAATCTTTAAAGAATTAAAATTACATATGGAAGGATCTCGATAAATAATTTTCGTGTAAATATTTAATTGTACATTAGAGAGGCAAACTTAAGCAGCTAATAACGTATAAACGCAATGATGATATAAAAAGTCATACAGGTTGTACAAATTGAAGAGTTGATTCAGTTTCAGCTTTTATGTCCTTTTTATGTATCAAGTATGAGTTTATATATATATATATACACACACAACTATAGAAATCTTCTTACTCTCTGGTTCAAAGAGTACACTAAGTAATGGGATTTACATCAAAAGGTGTCCTTCTTCCTCATAGCAAAGATGACTGGTGAGAACAACCAGAATAAGCTATGGCATTTATTTTTAAAACTAGTCCTAGTTCAGTTTAGAAAGAACATGGACAAAGAGCAGAATCAATAAACAGAGCACTTCCAACTGTGCAAAAGCCTAAGAAGCCGATATTCTGTTTGTACCAGATCTAGGGCTGATGTGAGTATAAGAGACATGGGTTTTTGTTTATTATGATACAATACACTAGAGATTGCATATAGCTACAAACATGGGACAGTTTGTCACGTTGAGGTTAGGCACATTTTTTAAATTAAGAAACATAAAAAGGTCCCAAGGACAAGGGTGGCCTCGCACAATGTGGTTAAGTGATATCTGATGTATAGCTAAGGGGAAAAGGTCATCATCAAAGACCACAGGCTCTTGATGGATCTTGCTGCAGACAATTGCAGTAAGAGGCTTATTTCTACAGCATGTCAGGGAAAGTGTCAGACCTCTGTCCCTTTAGAAGTTGACAGTTTGTACAGGAGACATAGACAGATGTGACAGGCAATGTATCTGTTAATAACTGTTGGCTCAAACAGGTGTGCGGGTGAACCACAAAGTATACAGCTAAGAAATCACACAACGGCGCTTCAGAAGAGTAATTTGTTCCTTTCAAACACAAGATGCAACCAAAAGGTTTTGTTTACCCACTACTTAGCTTTCTTAACTTTTTTTAATTGGTCTCCTATGTATCCACCTTGCCCTTCGCAGACAACATTAAATGTCACTGCCAATCTTCATTATGAGATGGACTTTGTACGTGTCAACCCTTCGTCAATCCTGGCTTTGTGTGTTTCACCTAAAATACATTTTAAGACCACGTTCTCACCTGTGACCCACCAAATAATGTCTCTTTTTGGTCCCGCTGCTCCACCAATG
The DNA here is from genome assembly GCA_009667805.1 of Leptobrachium leishanense. NCBI lineage: Eukaryota > Metazoa > Chordata > Amphibia > Anura > Megophryidae > Leptobrachium > Leptobrachium leishanense. The sequence goes on from CM019066.1 coordinate 91,939,685, forward strand.
TCCTGCTCTTGCCCTCTGGTCTTATCCTGATCCTCATCTTCTGTCTCATTAGAATTCTCTAGAGCTGTCCAACTCTTATTTCTTCTTAGAGTTTCCTACAATGTCTTATCAGTCTTTTCACCAAAAGTTGTACAAATTCCATGAAAGACCTAGAGATGTTTGGATTTTTACAGCGCTATCATCTAAACTAACTGTATAAAGTAATACTTGGTATTGGTATATACACAGTGAGAAACGAATCAAACAGTAAAATTATACCTTTTTCCTAATGTATTTTCTTTTTTTTTTATAATTCTTTATTTTAGAATTTTAAACACAGACAGCATAGAAAGTAAGCGTTGAATAAAGGCCACGCAGGGCCAATAGAAGTCGACAGTATACACACACGCTTAGAAAATTAATAAAATCAAAATGGCAGAGATCACGACAGCTATAACACATAGAACTCAAAAAGAACAGCATAAAGTGTCTCTAAAAACAAAAAAATGCCCCCAGCCGGGGAACATTAACAAAAGAGTCAGCTGAATCTACGGTAAGAAGCAGATAGCAGTAGCAGAAGGGTGTCAACAAAAGGGTGGAGTGTCTCTCAAAAAAAGAAAAGAAAAATAACTGGTTACTCTCAGCCAGTATCCCGGAATGGCAGCAGTCGCAGGGCAGACAGGGTGATGCAGAACTGGCCAGGCCAGTCAGTAAGGAAGAAGGCCTGCAGGTCAAATAAGCCCCCACCCACACCCACACCGCTACACCGAGTTCCAGCATCGCGCAGTAAGGGCACAGACAGCGCCATAGCAATGGACGGCCGGAGGGATCCAAACATCATCCTCTTCTTGGACGTGAGGGGAGATTCAGTTGCTTCTGTACTCCGGCCGGTAGCAGCGGGCACCGCCAGCACACCCACCAGCTCCGCCCGGGTAGGCGACTCTCGGCAGGCAGTCGCTCCAGAAGTATACCGTGGGGACAGCTCTTCTAGCACGACACGAAACGGGCAGTTGCATCTCGCGATCCGGCACCCCATCCCACGTTACTCCGTCCTCCGCCTCCTCCAGTACCTCACAGCCTTGCGGTACCACATCGGGCTGTCCATCCCCTGTAACGCCACCGTCTGCAACCTCAGCCCCCCAGCCAGAGCGCAGCACGGCCATGATGCGACGCATATCGCCCCATGTCACCGGACGCACATCATCCTCCAGCAGCTGCAGCAAAGCATCCAGTACGGCGGGAGATGTGGGCCCACTGTGTCCACGACCCTCAGCATGTTCCTCAGTGGGATCAGAGCACACAAGACAGATATACTGGAAGTCAATGGGAGCCAAAAGATAGGCCACAAAATGGCCACCGGCAGCACCCTCCAGCCAGAGATGGCAGACAGCAGACGAGTCTCTGGACCGGAGGGGGAGGGGAATCGGGCTCCGGTCAGAACCCCCCGATGGCCAGCCGCTCAGGATCCTCTGGAGAGGGTTCTCAGGTGGAAAAAGTTTCAGAAAAAGGCCCCAGGGAGAAGAGAACACTGAGGAGCTCTGGTAACATGCAACTTCTCCCTTCAGCAGCCGGCCACCGGCCACACACCCCCTGTCATGTTTGTTTTTAATCGTGTACTCCCTATTGCATTTTCAGTTGTAAACATGTTTATCATTTTTTGGGGAGGTACATATTAGGTGGAATTTTTATTTGAGCAGGTTCACAATTACCACTCTGGGATACATTTCTGAGATGTTTGGTTGACTGCGTCACTTTATAAATGAATATAAACAAATCAAGATGTTGGTTGCTCTATCCCAAATAATAACAACAGTAGCAGTCATCCCCAAATCTTTCAGAGAAAGAAACGTGTTTGTCACACGTGCTATACTCGATCTTCAAAAGGACCTGCTGGTGCCCAAAAAATTTGTTTGTGGCATATTAAGGAAATGATTTCCAAACATTTTAAAACATAGCCTACAAAAATATTTTTGAGACTTTTTTAAATATTCATTTGAGAGGCTTTCTAATTAGTATAGCATTTTTTGTATATTTTTCACATATTTGTTTTACATATGACTTCTTTTCACTTCTATTTTTTCACAATGTGATTTGATTAGGAACCACAAAGCAGATTTGCTTGGCGCTGGCTGGTGAGTTTATGCTACTAATGGCCTTTATTAGTAACCAAAAATCTCTTTATTTTGTAGGCTATTTGATCGGATTTTTAGCACATTTGACAAACAAGTTTTTTCACTTTATAAATCAACGGCAAACTTTATGTTTTAGATATTATTTCACTGAAATACAACTCCAGATGACAACAAGATGGCAATTTGTTTCTTGCATTATAGATAAAACATGTAAATTTAACGTCAAGCCCTATTTGTTGGGTTAGTTTGTCTCCTGGTGTTGAATAAAATCATATTTTGTTTTTTATCAAGGCAAATTCCACCCTGTTTATTTAACTTGCAACTTACACGCACAAGAATCCTAAATCCCAGGGTTGTTGTTATTTTTTAAATCAATTTCATTAATTTTACAGACAAAAAATCATTGCCATTATTCACAAAGTATTTTTTGCTGCAGTAGTCATATTTGACAGGCAGGCTTCATCATCATCATCTGCTGGCTAAAAAGCTCTGCTGCAACTGGGACTCAATTCTAAATCAGTTGATGTTCCACGTTTTAGACACAGAGTCCGACCTGGTCAAACAGTTTGGGCATAACAGCCGCGGTACCAAAAGTGCTAAAACTTTTGGGGCACATTGTGGAACCGATTTCATAAAAATATTGTTTGCAATAAATGGAATTCTTCTGCATTGCACCAAAATGTAATTATTCCAAATCTAGCTATATGTCATCCTGCGAAGCTGACTTACCTATTGATTTGGAACCTAAGGTGTGGCACCAATTGAATGATTCTGGTCGCAAAATTTCCCTCTGGGTTACACTTCAAGAAAGCGCACTTACATTTTTAATCTGGTGGTTTCCTCCCCCTGTTTGACTGGCTAGGGTTTTCCCGGGAGGATCACCACTATATTTCCGAGGTTGCTCTGTGCAGGGTTCATTGTTGCATATTGTCCGGTCCTGCCCCCAAATTGCTCCGCTTTGGCAGAGAATCTACCAGTTGGGGTCTACAGTCATGGGACACGATATTGAACAGTCATCAGTGTCATGTCCAAGTCCTACCTAACCCAATCGTGACGTGCGGAAGGAGAGCATACAAGGGGTTACAGCTTCAAGCCTCTGGACTTACTAACTCTACCTGCTCTCAGGGCCCCAAGTTATGCCAATCTAACCCCCTTAACCCATACAGACCCTTCCGACTATATGCTGCCACCACAAAAGCAATAGGGCACTTTCGAAACTCCACTAGCTGTATACCACCGCAATACAGGAGCCCAACCATATACAGCTAATCTATCTATCAAATGTTATATGCTACAGTAACGATAAACCAAGCAATTTGGGAAGTATGAATTATCTAGATCGAAGACAGTACTGAGTTTTAAAGTTTTAATGGAAAAAAGATAAAAATACAAACTTTACACAGTGCCAATATCACAAAGACAAGACATACAAAATATAAGAAAACGTGCAAATACAGTTCTTGAAATAAAATGGGACTTACATAGAAAACCTTGCATTAGGCCGCTTCCATGGGTATTTCCAGATTTCAAACGTCCCAGGACAGTACTTTCAGAGATGGTCCTCGTACCCAGTCCTTGGAAAAATGCCCTGAGATTTTGGTGTGTATCCTATACGAAGAGCTTGCCCCTCACCCTCTGTTCCAACCATTTGGTTCACATAGGTTCCCGGATCAAGTTTCCATTCAACCCAAGAGAGCAGATCAGATAAAGGTTTGTAAATACAGAGGTCCTTTGCAAACTCCTTTGCAAAGACAAGAGAAAACCCCCCCAAAGTGGCCCTTATCAGCCTTTGAGTACCGAAGCTAACCAAACTGGCCAATAAATTATGGCATCATTTTATGCTTGCCACGTGGTGCTGTGTAGACCATCAATGGAAGTCTGGGGTGCTTTTGTTACACCAAGTATTGCTGAAAACGGCATATATTAGGTCAATGAGGGAGATGACAACTCTTTTATTGGATATATAGATTTGCTTTGCAGCTATATGGACGCAGTGGTATTTGTGCCCAGGCCAGAACCTCATGCTCTAAGACTTGGGGGGAGTGGTATCTTCTACATGTGTACACCTGCTGGGGGGTGCCCACAATCTCCTTGTTAAATGGAGGCTCTGTTTGATCCTGTTATAACTAATACCTGCTGTTATTATTCACTACTGGGCCTGTGTGTTCCATTTTGTCTTGGATTAGCTGTCTTTTGCTTTTGACAATTTAATAAAAAATACATGAATATAATAACTTACAATTATTCCACATTAAAAACACAAGGTGATCTGCATGTTTGATAACTGCCGCATTCCCGATCATAACCAATCAAATGTTTGTTCAGGGAAGACACACAGCTGAAAACCGTAGGAAATGAACATATCGCACAATTTCATGCACACTTTTATTATACTGGCACAGTTTGCTCGCAAAACTGACCTGACAATAGAGACAGTTCTAGCCTGTAAAGTAAAGACACTGCAGTACAGAGATCATCATGCATCAGGAATAAGTGGATTTTTAAAACAAATGGACAAATCATGTGTAATTCACACTCAAGATACAATTTACAAAATAAATCTCCTTGGCAACTATGAAATGTCAACACGTGACAAGCGCGCCAATATAAGGCGTGTGAAGGGATCAAAAAGAGCACAAAAAGTCAAAAATTGATCCTAGTAGGACACTAATAGTGAGCAGAGGGAGAGATACAGAGTTACGACAACAGACGCAAAAAAAAAGAATTAATTCACGTGTGTGATTTCTGCCAGAACAGAACTGTATCATAAAATCTGAATCCAGGAACAGGAAAGAGTTGGCGTTCAATAAAGCATTAGACAGATCCAGGAGGATTAAAAAGCAAAGTTTACTGTCTACATTGTTATTCCTGGACTACAAGGACCCTACATACCACAGGTGACACATCCGGAATCAATGCCTAGGTAATTTAAGGCCAAAGTTTTTTTACTACACTGTTTTTACTGGCAACAGGCCTTTCTCTTGATTGTTTGGGATTCAATAACACAAAAACAAACAGCAACCAGCCAAGAACTCTGCAGGTCTATGGCAGTTTTTCAAAGGCTTTCCTAATCAGGATTAGCGGAGGGGGAAAACTAAAAAAATAAAGAAGCCTTAAGATATTTAGATGCATATGAAGAATCTCAAGTCTCATGATTGTGCTGTACTACAAAAATGCAAAGTCTTATTTAATATAAATATATCAATATATATATATGGCAGCAGATCGGATAAACTTCGGTCTTCATAAGAACGTTATATATTTACTGCAAATCCATTAAAATTTTCAGATGTTTTCGGCTCAAACATGTCAAAAGAAAAAAAATACACTCACCAATCATGAAGCACACCACCAGTCTGACCAGAAATTATGAAATGATGTGCCACAAATTGTGAGCTGTGCTTGGATGCGTTCCTAAGCGAAACTTCAGAGCGCAACTCTCACAGTTGCGACAAACACAGAATTTCCAGATAGACAGTCATGCGACGAGAGGCGAGGATGAGCAAGGGAGAGACAGAGGTGAGAATGGGCATGGATACAGGCTGGAACAGAGACTGGTAGTAACAGGAGACACTGGTGAAGGTGAGGAAGCTGGCTCGGAGAAGGCACGGAGGCTGGTTGGTAGAAGGTGTGGAGGATGGCTGGTAGAAGGCATAGAGGCTGGTATGTAGACGGCACGGAGTCTGGTAGGAGGAACGGAGGTATAGAGGAACACCGGAGACCAACAGTGACTGGTGTCTTTGCAGGAGAGAATGGTTTGGAGGGACCTGGAGAGAGGCACATGGAGGCAAAAATGGAGGATGAGAACATGCTGGAGAAAAGGTTCAAAGAGCGGCTTCTAAGCGTACTCCTAGGTTGGTGATTACTCCTACAATGTTGAAGCATTGTCTAAAGGGCATTACTTTTTTTCTAAAGGAAGATTGATTGTCCAAGCAGGTGCACATGGCCTCTTTGTAGAACCTAACACATATCAGATGTGAAATCCAGAAAACAGTGGAACAGGGCATGGAAGATAGATAATGGAAATAAAGCTGCTGTGGTAGCAGCACTAGCCAGGGCAGGTGCATTATGGAGGTGCCTATGTGTCCTATGCCTCAATACCTGACACCGAGAATTGTCAAGTGTATCCTTTGTTTTATCAACAACCCGAGACAGCGCTGTGCTAGGGGTGGCTTTGACCAGTTGCATAAACCTTATCTCTGCTAGAAAGCCATAGTATGGTATAGCATTGATTTTAGGGATCTGTGTAATAACAGACCCAGGATGCAGAAAAGTGAGACAGATGTCATTTGCATATCCTACCCAGGGTTCTTTGCTGCATATGGGGAATGTGGCACAGGAATTTTTTGAATTGCTATTGTGCAGGTTGCTTCTGCAATAATAAACACACTTGGTTTATTATAAAATATATTGAATGTATTTGCTCTGTTCCTGGAAAACCACTTGTATTTGAGCCAGAACATCAGATATATATAATGGATTTACAATAAACATAGAACTTTTTAGGCTAGGGTCAGACGAAAGCATTTTTCCCTGCGAACGTGAAAAAGTGCGTCCGAACGCATTGACGTATTTTTTCACGGAATGCGCAAAAACAGTCAGACGACGCGCATTTTCAGGCGTGATTTTGTACGGATCGTCAATAAAACTCTTTTTGCGTCTGGACGTTATGTAGGCTGGACATTAGCAGCGTCTGACATCTCCTAATCACGCAAACACGCCGCTATGCCGCAGCTGCGCACTCAGTACGTCAGTACTAGCGGTTCAGCGTTCTCAAAAAAATGCGTTCAAATTCCACTTGCGTTGCACGGCCGGACTTTTGTGCGGCCGTACATCGTATATTGGCCGTCATTGCCCGTCATCTGCTGCTAGTGCGGCCGTAATTATGTGCGCCAGAACGCACGTTAAAAGTGCGCTGGTCTGACCCCAGCCTTAATGAAGAACCAGAGTGTGTCCAACCTGCTGCTAAATTCTGTAAGAGGACCTTTGGATCATGGTATGTAAAATATTGCTTTTTGGCATTTTGAAGGTTGGTCTATGGAGAATATAGATATACACTGCCTGGCCAAAAAAATAAAGTCACCACCTACCGTACAAACCTGTGGGTGCAGTGTTATGATCTAGGGCAGGGATCTCAAACTCTGGCCCCCCTGATGTTTCTGAACTACAGCTCCCATGATTCCCTAGCCATCTAATGCATTCAAAGAATTCTGGGACTTGTAGGCAAAAACATCTGGGGGGCCGTGAGTTTGAGATCCCTGATCTAGGGTATCTTCAGATGATTAAGTCTAGTTCAACAATGTTATAAGCCCAAAAAATGAGGTCAGCTGACTACTTAAATATACTGAATGAGCAGGTTTATCCCATCAATGAGTTTTTTCTTCCCTGATGGCGCGGGCATACCTCTAATTGTGTTTAGTTTCACTCGGTATAATGGGAATAAGCGCAGATGAAATTTTTTTGTTTGCCATGTTTCACACATGTTGTTAGGCTGGATGCATTTGGTGGTTGCAACCGCCCCATCGGGGAATAGGAGCGACCCCACCCCTCCTGTACTATATACCAAGATGGCAATGCCAGATTCATCGGGGCTCAAATTCTGCAAGAGTGGTTCAGGGAGCGTGAGACATCATTTTCATACATGGATTGGTCACCAGAGTCCACTCCAGACCTTAACCCTAGTGAGATGTGTTGAGAAGACTTTATGCATCAATAAAAGATCTTGGCCACAAATTAATACAACGCTGGGTGGAAATAATTGATGTGACAAAGCATAAGCTTATGGAATTGATGCCACGGCAAATGTGTGCCGCAAACAGAGCAAAAGGTGGTCCAAGGAAATATTCGAGTGTGTGACTTTCTTTTGGCCAGGCAGAGTGTATAGAGACACCTACGCACTTTGCCAACTTTTTGTTTTCCCCAATGTAGTCTATTAAATTGTTCATCTTTATTTAGAATATTTGAAGCAGATGACTTTTCAGTTGACCTCAGCGACGTAATGCTAATAGAAGAAAAATGAAAACCTTGAACCAGCGATGGGAAAGATAGATAAAACACAAATCAAGAGCTTAGTTGCTGATCAGTGTTTTAGATGTCTCTTTTTTCCTAGGTCTTTGAAAGCTTTGATAAAAGAAAATTTGTTAGGGCAGGAGTGCCAAATTCTCAGTAACTGCGAGCTAAGCTGCTAAGGCTCTGCAACTAATTGCTTCAGAGAAAACAGCCTGAAAGTAAATCTTAGTTCAATTACAAAATCGCCCCAGGAGGAATACCTCTTATTGAAATCACATTGTTATTAATACAAAAAAATAAAAAGAAGCCAGTAATAACATCTCATGCTACAATGTTTTCCCTTTTCATTCTAGGGGGAAGGATGATCCCATCTAAACTCTGTAAATATTTCCAGAAGGTTTGTATCAGTCTACTGTTTTTACAGTTTTTTTTCTTTCATTATTCACTTTTCTCTGAACACATAATAGCTTGATACTAAACAGATATCGGACTGATGAGACTGTGCTTTGATTTTAGAAAGGTAACACTTACAGGGTATTCAGAGAGAGGTGAAAACCTTGAGAATTGCCAAGAGAATGAACAACCTAGACCAAATAGTCAATTTGGAAAGTGAGATCAATTGGAGAATTTTTATGGTAAGACTATTTTGACCTACAGGGTTATTCAAAGAGAGCCGATCTGGCCCCGAAATGTAACCGGACACTGAAATTCAGCATAAGGCTACATTTCCTGGCCATTCGGCTATTCAGAGAGCAGGCAATTCCTCAAATTGTGACGAATTGCCTGCACATACGGTGCCTGTTCGAGGGCAGTGAAATCCAAATCCCCCATAGAGAAGCAAAGCTTCCTCCACTCAGAGAACACCGAACAGCTGAGAAAAGTTGCCGAAATGCTCTACCATTCGGTGGTTTCATGCGACAGGTTTATTCAGGAGAATCCCATAGGCTTCAATGTTAAAAATATTCCTGTTTTACTTCAATGTCTAATAAATCGTTTATTATTTTATTATGCAGTAAAAAAAAGCCTCTTTTCTTTATAGATTTTTAGGATCTTTTAGGCATTTTTTGGGATTTTTTTGGCAAACTTTTTTTCCGTTTTTTTTTAAATAGTTTTTTCTTTTTTCTGTAACAGCCCTTTTTATTATCATTCATAGGATCTTATATGTAAATTCCAGACATTTTCGTTTAGTAGTTTTTTTGCAAACAGCGTTTCAATTTTCAAACTTTCAAGCGTACTTTTTTTTTTTTCAGCACGTTCGTCTGCCTGTCGGCTTTTTCGGTGGCTGCTCTGCGCTGTGATGGGTGTCTAGTCGGGTTTCTCCGGCGTGTTCGGCGGGGTTAATCCAGCTGTTTATGCAGGTTTCTGTGAGTGTTCGGTGAGTGTTCGGCGGGTTTTGCAGTGAGTGTTCTGCGGGTTTGTGGCGGGTTTTCCCTGCACTACAGTGGCCCTGCAGTGCTTGCTGAATACACACCAGGGTTGGCGAAATAGGATCGCCGAATCGCCCTGAAGTGCAGGGATTCTCTTTGAATAACACTGACAGTCTTGACAATCTGCATCATGACTGAGATTGCTGAGAGAGGGAGTGTATTTGTGGCTAGGTGGCACTTGGTACTATTACTTACTGTACTGCTGGGCCATCAATAAAAACTCATGGGCTCCTTCCTACAGGCATAAAACCCTCTCACTCTCCAAAATCCGGTGGGTTTTGCGGTGAGTGTTCTGCGGGTTTGCGGCGAGTATGCCTTGCACTACGGCGGCCCTGTGGTGCTTGCTGAATACACCGCAGGGTCGGCAAACTAGGATCGCCGAATCGCCCCAAAGTGCGGGAACGAAAACTCAACGAATGTGCGGTAACTTTTCGAATCTCTTTGATTAACCCTGCTAGAATTTCCAATTCTCCAGTCATTCTCAAGGTTTTCACCTCTTTCTGAGTAGCCCTGTTAGTCTCGTAAAACCACTGCACTAGAATAGACAGTAGGAAACAGGATTTTGATGATATTCACATTATCTTTGATCCCTCCCCCATATTAAATGTTAAACTTCTATATATTCATTATTCTTTTTATTTTTTCTATAATATTTTATTGATAAAAATGCCAAGGGATAGGACATGCTACTTTAATGCATTTGAATTTATATTTACATAATAATTAGTGGAAAAGTATTGGAAGGGCTAGAATATCGAGCGCATCTAATATGTACCCCCCCCCCCCAAATACCAGAAAATAAATACCTGTAACATTACCAGCCCCAAAACCTGGTATAAAGTGAATTCACAAAGGAAAAAAATCATTTGAAAAGAAAAAAAAGAAATGAAGCTACGCTTACCTCTGATACCCCGATATTGAGGAGAGCACAGACCCTTCTTGTGGCATAGAGGTCTAAATGTAACCTGGAGTATATCTGTAGGAACTGTGCACCACTCCATATATAATAGAAATGCAATTAGGGCAATAGAAATTCACCTCGCATGCCAAGTTTGTCTACTTTATAACCCAGTGCTTTGCAGAGTTAAGGGGTGTTATGATTTACAGTTATATAGAAAGGGATTAGATCTCCAGGTATAAACTACCAATATAAACGATAGAATTGTAATTTCTGATGTCTGGGATAACTTCAACACAAAACATATATAGGAAATTAGTAGGCATATAACAGCAACCAGTTAAAAAGGAAACAATCAGACCTGAAGAATAAAGGAGTGTGTAAATAATGGGAGGGTGGTGGATACATGGAACAGTCTTCCAGTAGAAGTGGTAGAGGCCAAAACAGTGATTGAATTTAAGCAGGCATGGGATACGCATAAGGCTATCCTAAACAAAAGATAAATCCAGGTAAAGTATCCATGTAATTGGGCAAACTAGATGGGCCGAAAGGTTCTTATCTGCCGACGTTTTTCTATGTTTCTATGTTTCTAAATCCATCGGTCCCATTGTCTCCAGCAACACATTTTGCACCGCTTCACTTACAGGTCTATTCACTAAAGGTGAAACTCCGGAGAAGTGAAAATTCTAGATCAAAATAGCCAAACCAGAAGAATTCTCCAATTTATCACACTTTCCAAATCGGCTATTTGGTCTAGATTGTTCTCTTCCCCAGCCAATTCTCCTGAGTTTCACCTTTAGTGAATAGACCTGTTAATAGTACTCTTTGGAAAACGTGGAATCTATCAAAGAATGTCTATTTGTTGTCAGCCACAAATAAAAAATTATACAGGTTCTTGTTGTCACAAGACGTCAGCAAGTGCTGCTCGATTTCAGCAGCTGTATGATACACACATGGCTTAACCTGCTTCTTCACACACAGCTTGTTTTTCTCAAATCACTCATTGTTTAGGATGTACGTAGTTTGCTGCACTACCACAAAAATCTGTATTTCCCTGTGTCTAAACTTGATTTATTATCTCCTGACTGTTTTATCACAAGCCTTGGTGTCAGGTATCACTCTGTGCAAGGAACGGGTGAGTCCGATTTGTTGTAATAACAGGCAAAGCCACACACAGGTTACGGGGCACAAAGGTGGGTTTAACCCCTTATTGACCGGGCGGTTTTAAACAAATCCGTCCTTTAGTGCCCGCTGCTGTTTTTACGTTTCTGCGCTGTTCTTGTTTAGGTCAAATTTTCCTCTTACTTGTTTATGCAACCCACACATATTATACACTATTTTTCCCGCCATTAAATGGACTTTCTAAAAATACCATTATTTACATCATATCTTATAATTTACTATGAAATATAAGTGAAAAAAAGGTAAAAACACACTTTTTCGTAATTTAATCCCCAAAAATCTACAACCACCAAAAAAAGACCCCGGCTAAACAGTTTAAAAATTTTGTCCCGCGAATAGAAATACCCAATTTTTACATGTTTTTGCTTTTTAACCCCTTAACTGCTGAGCCAGTTCACCTATGTGCGTTGAGCTCATTCTGACCGTTTTATGCTCATTATTTTTAGATGACAGCCTAAGTCCTATTTAACTAAACATTTTTTTTATTATTATTATTATTTTTATTATTTATTTATTTTTTAAAATTTAATTTTTACACCAAACCTGGTCATGTTTGGTATCCTTGGATACCGTGATGACGTCATCGAATCTGCCGGCCCCCAGGAAGTGGCGAGGCAAGCTTCCAGCTTGCCATAGACGCCGAGGGAACGAGTGGGGGAGGTGAGTATCGGCGGGAGGGAGGTTAGAAGCCCGCTCACGTACTATGTACGTCCGCGGGTCTAAGGGAGACCCGTGGGCAGGACGTACATAGTACGTCAGCTGTCGGGAAGGGGTTAATAAAGACAATAGCACAGAAAATACAGAAAACAGAAATTAATACAATGGAGGAGACTAGGAACAGGGGCTGGACATGTAAGGAGCTGACAAGGAAACTAGACACAAGGGAGAGACAGGAAAGGAGCTGAGAAGGACAGATGACTAGGAGAAAACTGAATGAACAAAACATAGGTTAAAGACAAAGGGGCATGACATGAAAAGGGAACTAGACACATAGGGTACTTTCAGAAAAACAGGATAAACAAAAGAAGATCACAGGGCACTGGGGCAGATACACTGGTTTGCGGCAATTATAGGGTGTCACACAGGTTGCAGGGCACGAGCTTTGATTTTATTTAAACAGGAATAGAACGCAATACAAAAGGAGGAGACTAGAAGGTGACTAGACACAGGGGCAAGACATGAAAGTCGTTATCAGACTGGAGGAGTTTAAAGGGAGTCCAGGAGAAATGGGATTATTTAAAGGAAGCATTATTGAAGGCCACAGGAAATTGCATTCGGCTTGTTAGCAAAAACAAAAAAGGGAAGAAACCACTGTGGTACTCTGCAGAAGTGGCCAAAATAGTGAAGAACAAAACGATAGCATTCAATAATTATAAAAAAACTCAGAGTGAAGAAGATAGGCAAACCTATAAAATTAGGCAGAAAGAGGCAAAGCAATTTATAAGAGCTTCCAAAGCACACGCAGAAGAGAAAATAGCTCAGTCAGTAAAAAAGGGTGACAAAACATTTTTTAGATACATAAACGAGAAAAGAAAAGTAAAACAAGGATTAGTTAGATTAAAAACAAAGGAAGGAAGGTATGTAGAAGAGGATAAAAGTCTCGCTGACTGCCTCAATGAATATTTTTGTTCAGTCTTTGCAGAAGAAAAGGAAGGAAAGGGACCTCAGTTAGGAGAGAACACTAAAGAGACATTTACATATCAGTTTACAGAGGAGGAGGTTCTACAGCAGCTGTCTAAAGTAAAGACAAATAAGTCAATGGGGCCTGATGGGATCCACCCTAAATTATTAAAAGAGCTCAGTGATGTAATAGCAAAACCGTTAACAGATTTATTTAACCAATCCTTGTTAACGGGAGTCATCCCAGAAGACTGGAAATTAGCAAATGTTGTGCCCATTTACAAGAAGGGTAGTAGGGAGGAATCGGGGAACTATAGGCTAGTTAGTCTTACGTCAGTAGTGGGGAAATTAATGGAAACCATGTTAAAGGAAAGGATTGTTGAACATCTAAAAACACATAGATTACAGGATCAGAAACAACATGGGTTTACCTCAGGGAGATCATGCCAAACTAATCTTATTGATTTTTTTGATTGGGTAACAAAAATAATAGACACAGGTGGTGCAGTAGACATTGCTTATTTAGATTTCAGTAAGGCTTTTGATACTGTTCCGCATAGAAGGCTTATCAATAAATTGCAATCTTTGAGCTTGGATTCCAATATTGTTGACTGGATTAGGCAGTGGCTGAGTGACAGACAACAGAGGGTTGTGGTAAATGGAGTTTATTCGGCGCAAGGTCTTGTTACCAGTGGGGTACCTCAGGGGTCAGTACTTGGACCCATTCTCTTTAATATTTTTATTAGTGATATTGCAGAAGGTATTAATGGAAAAGTATGTCTTTTTGCTGATGACACAAAGATTTGCAACAGGGTTGACGTTCCTGGAGGGATCAGCCAAATGGCAAATGATTTAGGTAAACTAAAAAAATGGTCGGAGTTGTGGCAATTGAGTTTTAATGTGGATAAGTGCAAGATAATGCACCTGGGACGTAAAAACACAAGGGCTGAATATAGAATATTTGATACAGTCCTAACCTCAACATCTGAGGAAAGGGATTTAGGGGTCATTATTTCAGAGGATCTAAGGGTAAGTAGTCAATGTAATAGAGCAGCAGGAAATGCTAGCAGAATGCTTGGTTGTGTAGGGAGAGGTATTAGCAGTAGGAAAAGGGAAGTGCTCATGCCACTGTACAGAGCACTGGTGAGACCTCACTTGGAGTACTGTGTGCAGTACTGGAGACCGTATCTCCAGAAGGATATAGACATCTTAGAGAGAGTTCAGAGAAGGGCTACTAAAATGGTGTACGGCTTGAAGGAGAAAAGTTACCAGGAAAGACTTAATGATCTTAACATGTACAGCTTGGAAAAAAGATGAGACAGAGGAGATATGATAGAAACATTTAATACGTAAAGGGAATCCACAAGGTAGAGGAAGGGAGTATATTTAAAAGGAAACAAAATAGCAAAACAAGAGGACATAGTCTTAGATTAGAGGGGCAAAGGTTTAAAAGTAACATCAGGAAGCATTATTTTACTGAGAGGGTGGTGGATACATGGAACAGTCTTCCAGTAGAAGTGGTAGAGTCCAAAACAGTAATTGAATTTAAGCAAGCATGGGATAGGCATAAGGCTATCCTAAACAAAAGATAAATCCAGGTAAAGTATCCATGTAATTGGGCAGACTAGATGGGCCGAAAGGTTCTTATCTGCCGACATTTTTCTATGTTTCTATGTTTCTATGAAAGTAGCTGACAAGGAAGGGAGCTAGACACAGGGACGAGACATGAAAGGAGCTGACAAGGACTACACCAGAACGTAGTCTAAAGACAAGAACAATACATATAACGAGATTAGAAGAAAACTGGGTGAACTAAACATAGGTTAGAGACAGAGGGGCATGACATGAACAAGGAACTAAAACACAGAAGGTATTTACGGAGAAGCAGGATATAAAGAAAAGGCAGATTGCAGGACACAGGGACAGATACACAAATAACAAAGGAGTCTTGGTTCAGGGATCAGCAGGAGACCATATGAATGGTGGAAGTCTTTGGGTGAAACAAAAGTCCTTTAGGCAAGGTGACAGGATAATCCATATAACAGAAATCCAGGTGAACATAGCAATGGGGTCTTGGTAAACAGAAGTCCAGTAAGGAAGACTAGGAGTCCGGAATCCAAGAACAGACAGGTTCACTGACAGGGTTATCCAAGAGATCCGAATTGCTTGAGAAAGGTAACCGAACGCTGAAAATCAGCGTTCGGTTACCTTTCCTGGCCATTCGGCTATCCAGAGAGCAGGCAATTCGCCAATACTGGCGAATTGCCTGCACATACGGTGCCTGTTCGGTCCCTGTTCGAGGCAGTGAAATCTCCATAGAGAAGCACTGCTTCGGCTATTCAGAGAACACAAACCAGCAGTGAAAGGTTCCCCTAATGTCCTGCCATTCGGTGGTTTCATTCGGCAAATTTATTCAGGAGAATCCCATAGGCTTCAATGTTAAAAATATTCCCGTTTTAATTCAATATCTAATAAACCGTTCATTATAAAATTCTGCAGCAAAAAGTCTCTTTATTTATAGATTTTTTAGGATACTTTAAGCATTTTTCTGATTTTTTTTTTTTTTTATTAAAAGTCCGATTTTTTTTTTTTTTTTTTTTTCAGTTTACTTATTTTTTTTGTAACAGCCCTCTTTATTATCATTCCCTGGACCTCCTGTGAAAATTTCAGACATTTTCGCTCAGTAGTTTCTTTGCAAACAGCGTTTCTTTTTCCCAGATTCATACAAATGGTTTTTCTAATTTATTCACTGCCTCCTCTACGTCACAGCTGCTTCGGCTCTGTGTGATTCGGCTCATGTTCGGCTCCTGTTCGGCTCCTGTTCGGCTTTTTCAAAGGTTAATCCAGATGTTTTTGCTTGTTTTCAGCATGCATTCGGTTAGTTTTCGTCGGGTTTGCGGCAGCTTTTCCCTGCAATTCGGGGACCCTGTGGTGCTTGCTGAATACACCGCAGGGTCACCGAAATGCAATCGGCAAAAGGAACCGAATTGAAGAGAACGAAAAGTCACCGAACGTGCGGTGACTTTTCGAATCTCTTTGGATAACCCTGATAGCGTATGACTCTTTAGTCAGACTTCAATGCTGAAGTGAGGAGCAAGGGATGTAGTCTCCCTATATGGAGATCTGGACAGTTAAGGCCAGTTGCACATGAGCGCACCTAATGCGCCTGTGCACACGCACTTACCGGCGCCCGACGCAGTCATGTGATGCTGCGACGGGGCCAGACACACGCTTAAGTGCGTGCACGAAGTGCGCACGCAGCAAGTGTCCGCCTAGAAAGCATCCCTGTCGATGCGCTAGGATGCGCTTTGCAGCGCTGAGGGGGCAGGCGGGCGCCGAATGGAAGGAACGTACAATCTCACGGAAGTTCCTTCCACTCTGAGTGCACTCATGGGCACCTGGCCTAAGGGGTGATTAACCTAAGGGTTTCATGGATACTCAAGAACCACTGGGCTGGAGGATAGAGGAATGGATGAGGAAGAGGGCCGTATGGGAAACCTGGTCTGCAACGGGGACGGTGTTGCTGGGTTTCAGGTTGGTACAGACCCAGATCTGGACCTCCAATGGGGTTTGCGGCAAGGGACTTGACAGTAAGATTTTGGGATTAGGTTAGTGTATGATAGGGCACGGATAGTGGGTGGAGTTAGCAGAGGTTTGGCGCTGATAACTCCTTTTACCCACAGCCAACACGTGTCATGGATGTCCTGATAGCCTAGTGGCACTTTTTGATACTGTCAACAATACTAGCAAACCTGAAAACGAATAAGAGTTCTCTAGTTCTCCTTTGCTCCTACTCCTCTAGATTGCAAGCTCCTGTGAGGAGGGCCCTCTACACCTCTTGCCTCCGCTTCTCAAGTTTGGTTTTTAATTTTATTGGTTTAATATCCCTTTTTTATTGTAAAGCACTGTGGAAACATTTGATTACATACAAACGATAATAATTTCCTTCATCTATACATGAATTTCTTACATTAGCTACCTGCAAATGTGTCAAGTCTTTTCATCACTTATTTGACAGCATAGTGCTTAAAGCCAGAGTAATTACAAAGTTCAGTATGTAATCTAGCCCTGAGTGTGGAAAAATAATTTGATTCTTTTGATGTGCCCTGAGGCCTACAATTGTAACATATTTGTCTACCTAGGCATTGACATGACTTGTGTTATACTTGGGCAACTAAAAGACTATATGAAACATCCATTTCTACATTTGGTAAAGCTATATATAATTTCCATCATTTATTATCAAAGCATGGTGGTTAAAAATCGGTTAACAATCTTTAAATTGTAAGAGCTTCAATATGGAGTAATTTGTGTAATGAAGTACTCTCCCCTTTTTATGTTGTGTTGAATTGTCTTGAGAAGCATACTCCGTTGCTGCTTAGTAAAGGAAGAGTGCTGACCTCCTGGTTGCTGTAATGTACGTGTAGATGGCTGACAACCCTCCAGGAATGCACCCTTCCCTGCCATAGGTGCCTCATCATGGGTTCTATTTATTTATAAAGTACAAGGTGGAAAGCCTGCCCAGAGGGCAGTCTATTGTGGATATACTGCCCCTGCTCATGGATATATGCCCCAGCTCATGGATATTGCCCCAGCACGTGGATACTGCCCCAGCTCGTGGATACTGCCCCAGCTCATGGATATTGCCGCAGCACGTGGATACTGCCCCAGCTCGTGGATATTGCCCCAGCACGTGGATACTGCCCCAGCTCGTGGATACTGCCCCAGCACGTGGATACTGCCCCAGCACGTGGATACTGCCCCAGCACATGGATACTGCCCCAGCTCGTGGACATTGCCCCAGCTCGTGGATATTGCCCCAGCTCGTGGATATTGCCCCAGCACGTGGATACTGCCCCAGCTCGTGGACATTGCCCCAGCTCATGGATATTGCCCCAGCACGTGGATACTGCCCCAGCACGTGGATATTGCCCCAGCTCTTGGATATTGCCGCAGCACGTGGATACTGCCCCAGCTCGTGGATACTGCCCCAGCTCGTGGATATTGCCCCAGCTCGTGGATATTGCCCCAACTCTTGGATATTGCCCCAGCTCTTGGATACTGCCCCAGCACGTGGATACTGGCCCCCAGCTCGTGGATACTGGCCCCCAGCTCGTGGATACTGGCCCCCAGCTCGTGGATATTGGCCCCCAGCTGGTGGATATTGCCCCCCAGCTCATGGATACTGCCCCAGCTCATGGATACTGCCCCCAGCTTATGGATATTGGCCCCCAGCTCGTGGATATTGGCCCCCAGCTCATGGATATTGACCCCCAGCTCGTGGATATTGACCCCCAACTTGTGGATACTGCCCCCAGCTCATGGATATTGCCCCCCAGCTCATGGATATTGCCCCCAGCTTATGGATATTGGCCCCCAGCTCGTGGATATTGACCCCCGGCTCGTGGATATTGCCCCCCCAAGCTCTCATGGATATATACCCCAGATCAGACCCCAGACCAGACATGGGGCAGCTGTTCGAATGCTCTATCGGCATTCGGACAGCCGCCCCATGAGCTCCGCCGTCCGCGCCATACTTACCTTTCCGAGCGGCGCCGGGGAAGTGAAAGTTTCCCCGCTTCCGGTCTTTGAAGGACCCAAGCCGCGGTCACGTGACCAGGGCTTGGGTCCTTCAAAGAGCGGAAGCGAGGGAACTTTCCCTTCGCCGCTCGGGGGACGGGTTGGATGCACACAGCAGCCGGGTAGAGGCTGCGCTCGCAGCCTCTACCCGGCTGCCGCGCGCATCCAACCCCCGAGCGGCGGAGGGAACTTTCCCTTCGCCGCTCGGGGGTTGGATGCGCGCGGCAGCCGGGTAGAGGCTGCGAGCGCAGCCTCTACCCGGCTGCTGTGTGCATCTTGTAACCGCCGCGGCGAGCCGGCAGCCGGCTCGTGCCGCGGCGGTTGCATGCGCGCGCAACCAACTGCCGCTGGTTGCGCGCGCATGCGCAGAGTAAGGCTTGGCGACAGACACGCCAAGCCTTACTCAATTATAGTATAGATTTTAACAGGAAGGATACATTTAACCTTGAGTGTCAGGGAGCCCCAGTAAGGATTCTGTCTTCAGTAAATTAATCACAATAATGTGGTCATTAGGTGTTTATGTCAGCGATGGAATACATTGATGTTGTGACAGGTTTAAGATACAGTTAGGTAAATACATACAGTATTTGGACACATGCAAAACTTAATTTATTCAGGAATTTACCAAAACATATTCAAGCTATAGTTATGTAATGGATATGGGCTGAAAGTGCACACTCAGGTTTAATAATTTGAGGGTATTCACATCCAAATTAGAGGAAGCGTTTAGTAATTACAGCTCTTACGAGTAGCCACCCCTCTTTTTTCAAGGGACCAAATGTAATTGGACAACTGAAACAAAAGCTGTTTTATGGCCAGGTGTTGGCTACTCCTTTGTTATTTCCTCATTAATTAAGCAGGTAAAAGGTTTGGAGTTGATTCTAAGTGTGGTATTGAATCTATTGCTGTGAAGCTACATCATGCGTTCAAAGGAGCTGTCCATGTAAGTTAAAGAGGCCATTGTAAGGCTTCAAAAGCAAAACAAATCCATCAGAGAGATAGCAGCAACATTAGGAGTGCCCAAAACAACAGTTTGGTACATTCTAAGGAAAGAAGAACGCACTGATGATCTCAGCAACATAAAAAGGCATGGACGTCCACCGAAGACAACACTGGTGAATTATCGCAGGATCCTCTCTAAAGACCCATTCACAACATCCAGACAAGTGCAGGACATTCTCCAGGAGGTGGGTGTATCTTTGGCAAAGTCTACAATCCAGAAACGACTTCACAAGAGCAAATACAGAGGCTTCACCACAAGGTGCAAACCATTCATAAGCCTAAAGAATAGAAAATACTTTGCCAAAAAACTCTAAAAAAGCCAGACCAGTTCTGGAAAAGCATTCTTTGGTCGGATGAAACTAAGATTAATCTGTACCAGAATGATGGGAAGAAAGAAGTGTGGAGAACGCTTGGAACAGCTCATGATTCAAAGTACACAACTTCATCTGTAAAACATAGTGGAGGAAATGTGATAGCATGGGCCATCATTGGTGTTTATTGATGATGTCACAGAAGACAGAAGCAGCCGGATGAATTCAGCAGTGTTTAGAAATATACTGTCAGCCCAGGTTCAGCCAAATGCAGCAAAGTTGATTGTCCATCTGTACTGTGAAGCACTGTTCAATGGCCCAAAACACACAGCAAAAGCAACCCAGGAGTTTTTGACGAAAAAGAAGTGGAATATTCTGCAATGGCCGAGTCAATCACCTGATCTCAACCCAATTGAGCAGCATTTCACTTGCTGAAGGCAAAAACTAAAGGCAGAAAGACCCACAAACAAGGAGCAACTGAAGACAGCTGCAGTTAAAGCCTGGCAAAGCATCAGAAAGAAGAAAACCAAGTCTTTGGTAATGTCCATGTCAAATACATTTGAGCCTCTGAAAATGGGGGACTGTGTATAAAAATGGTTGCAGTTCCTAAAATTTGTACGTGATGCTTATATTCAACCCCTTGAAATAAAGCCGAAAGTCTGCACTTCAAATTCATTTGGATGTTTCGTTTTTCTTTTTATTCTGGTGGCATACAGAGCCAAAAGTATGAAAATTGTGCATGTGTCCAAATATATATATATGGACCTAACTGCATGGCCATATTTTGTGAACTAAATTCCCATCATAAAGTAAGGTGTATAAAATATGTTAAGAATCTTTCAATTGTAAGAACTTTGAGATTGGTGTAAATTGTGTAATAGAATACTCTCCCCTTGGTTTGTTGTGTCTATTTGTCTTAAGAAGCTGCTTGTTATGCTTAGTAAAGTAAGAGAGCTACCCTCATGGTTGATAGATATTTATACAGTATATACTGTATCTGTTATACACACACACACACTCTTAAAAATATTTCATATAACTGCATTTTTCTCAAAACATTTCATAATACTAGAGGATGCACTGAAGTTCCTTACTTTGGCTGATGAAGTAGTATCTCTCAACACACTTAACAGATGTGTTAACTACTAACACGTCGTATTACTAGCCCGGTTATTAATGATTTTGCTCGCACTCAGAGGAGCGGATTTTAAGAAAAGGAGGGGCGCTGGATGGTGGAGCAGCAACATGAAGGAACGAAAGAAATTTAATTTCCTACAATATAATTTGGGGCAAGCTGTATAAACATTTTAGTTCATAAAAATAAAATGGCTCAAGAAAAAAAAAAATACAAACGTTCAAATGTTTCGAAATTATGGCCGTCGAGAAACAATCCTACCTTTTGATACATATTTCTTTTACAGCAGGTTAAGTGTTTGTGAATTATTTAGGTTTAACAGGACTAGCAAATTGTATGTCCACAACGAGGGTAAAAAACACATAGGGCTCCCCTTCTGAAAAAGTAAAGAAAAAGTGAGATTTGCTAAATGTTCTATGTCCACACGCTTAAATCCCTTCTGCCGTCTATGAGGATTTCATTTCCAAAGCTGCTAGATTGGTGACCTAGGTTATTGAGAATGGGAGCTGTTTTCAAAGTGTCTGGAAAACTGAACATTAAACCATCCACTTTTGCAAAGCTCTTTACCGCAGCGTGAAAACTTACATTAAAATAGAATTTAAAAGAGTGTCTACATATTTCTTACGGTAATGACAATTCTGAACCACATTATGTTGTACTCCTAATTTTATCACCACATTGTGTGACCTAAAAAAAAGGCAATACAGGGATTAAAAAAAAAATAAAAAAATAGTACATCCAACTTTAAATACTTTCAAGGCGAAGTGTCAAACATCCAGAAACAAATATGGCAGAAAAAAGAACTACACGTGTGCATGGTCAATATGTTTGGTTTGGAAGAATTTGTATTACATGGATTGGATTCGGAAATAACAATCGGAAGCAGCAGATTCTGTTTTCCAATATTTTAAAATTATTATTATTATTTATTAAGCGCCAACACCTTCCGCAGCGCTGTACAAGGTGTAATGGGTAAAGACAGGACAATTCTACAATACATACAGGAGACAGGTCAGTATTCCTGCCAGCAGATACAGGAGGACATGAGGACCCTATTCCCGTTGGAATTTACAGTCTAGATAGGTGAGGGGATTAGAAACAGGAGAGGGGGGGGACTGCAGTGATAAATTAATGCAGGGAGAGGTGAGGACTGTTTTTGGGTCTGTCGGATGTCTTGTTACGGAGTCAGGTGGTAGGCTTCCCCAAATAGAAGGGTCTTTAGGGAGCGTTTAAATGAAGCCAAATTTGGGGACAGTCTGATATTGCGAGGAAGAGCGTTCTATAGGGTCGGCGCTGCACGAGAGAAGTCCTGCAGTCTGGCACGTGAAGAGGTAATGATGGAGGATGCCAGGAGCAGGTCATTGTTGGATCGTAGGGGACGGGCTGGGGTGTATTTGGTGATTATTGAGGACAGGTAGTGGGGGACGGTGTTAGTGAGGGTTTTGTACGTCAGGATGAGTAGTTTGAATTTGATTCTGCTGTGGATGAGGAGCCAGTGCAAGGATTCACAGAGAGAAGCAGCAGAGACAGAGCGACGGGTGAGATGGATAAGCCGGGTTGATGTGTTTAGGATGGACTGCAGGGGGGAGAGGCGGGAGATAGGAAGGCCAATCAAGAGGTTGTTGCAGTAGTCCAGGCGGGAGATAAAAAGAGAGTGGATAAGTTGCTTGGTGGTGTTAGCAGTCAGAAATGGATGAATTTTGGCAATGTTACGGAGGTGATTGCGGCAAGATGATGAGAGTGATTGGATGTATGGGCTGAAGGAAAGACTGGAGTCAAGAGTCACTCCGAGGCAACGGACTTAAATCAGGAAAATTGGAATTGTCTGATATATTTGGTGGTTTCCGATATTCAGGCAAATTTTATATTACAATACACAATAACATTCCTAATAAAAAAAAATAAAACAAAACACAACAACAACTCTCCGTATAAAATAATATATTTAGGACAGCACTTTTCATGTTATGCATAGTTAGTATTTGGTCCAAACCAAATCGCAGAAGCCTAGAAACAACTTCCCAAAGTGCTGCCACTATATGCTGTCTGAATCTATAATTTATGGACATGGTGTACTTTTGTTTTGAGAGTTTCAAATGTAACAGTGTGAACATATCGGAAGTATTTGGTAATGCACCTAATGATAGTATAGTTATGGTAGAGACCCTTGATTTACTAGTAAGAAATTATTTTTTATTTGAGAAAGTATTTTACCAGGAAGGATACATTGAGATTTCTCTCGCTTTCAAGTATGTCCTGGGTGGCGAGTATGTACCGTTAGGTGTCTTGCCCAAGGACACTTACTGGAGAGGTGCTCTTGCCAGGATCAAACCTGTGTCTCCACGGTTATAGAGCATGGATGTTACCTCTACTCCATCCAGCATTTGACAGCACATCATTTAAAGCCGGAGTAATTACAAAGTCAGCCCTCCAAAGCTCATCTCCACTTTTTCACTTCATCATCTGGAGCTGCCAGACCATATCAGCTTCAATAAAAGAAGCTGATTAAATCAACACAAATTAGTAATCATGGAAGAACATATTGCCTGGGATCGAACTTGCAGTTTAAGTCAAAACTATCTCTGTTACTTGATATTTGCCAAGGACGCAGCACGACGCAGAAAACACTGGCTGAAAATAGTGCAACAATTGTGGGGTGTATTGTATCTGTGTGTGGGATAGGCTTTTTTAATACTTAATTTTAGTCTTATTGATCTTTATACTAATAAACGGAATAATAAAGTAAATTAAACAGCGTGAACAGTTAGTTAATCAGACTGGATAGAAATATATAGCAGAAGGAGGAGGAGAAGGACCGGTTGCACAGGGCTTGGTTTCAACAGGAGCTTTATTGCATGAGCAGCAGCGTTTCAGTTCCACACTCAGGACTTTTTCTGAGTGCATAACCAAAACATTGCTGCTCATGCAATAAAGCTCCTGTTAAAACCCAAGACCTGTGTGTCTGATCCGTCTCTTCCATCTGTTTTCTATGTTAGGGCATGTGACCCTGGACTCTTGGAACCCTGGATGGTGCAGTATAATCACACATGTGCCCGTCTATGAACAACATTACAAAGTTGGTGCTAACTTAATCAGAGCTGTTGTAAAGTTAATAAGAAAATCTGGGCACCCAGTTCTTATTGACGTTATATGTGTGGGAGGCACATGGGTGTTTGAGCGGCACGAGAATATAGGATAATTGATCGATTTTTAATTTTTTCCTTTATTTGTGGCTGTTGTAAAGTTACCAGAGCCATTATAGTCTCTGGAGTTGTTACGTTTACAACAGCTCTGGCTACATTAGCATCAACTTTGTAATATAGACCTATATGTTTGTTGGATAGCGATACAGTCGGGTCCAGAAATATTGGGACATCGACACAATTCTAACATCTTTGGCTCTATACACCACCACAATGGAGTTGGAATGAAACAAACACAATGTGCTTTAACTGCAGACTGTCAGCTTTAATTTGATCCAACTCAGGTGAACTATGTAGGACTTACAGCAGTTTGCAGATGTGCCTCCCACTTGTTAAGGGACCAAAAGTAATGGGACAGAATAATAATCATAAATCAAACTTTCCCTTCTTAATACTTGGTTGCAAATCCTTTGCAGTCAATCACAGCCTGAAGTCTGGAACGCATAGACATCACCAGACGCTGGGTTTCATCCCTGGTGATGCTCTGCCAGGCCTCTACTGCAACTGTCTACAGTTCCTGCTTGTTCTTGGGGCATTTTCGCTTCAGTTTTGTCTTCAGCAAGTGAAATGCATGCTCAATGGGATTCAGGTCAGGTGATTGACTTGGCCATTGCATAACATTCCACTTCTGTCCCTTCAAAAACTCTTTGGTTGCTTTTGCAGTATGCTTTGGGTCATTGTTCATCTGCACTGTGAAGCGCCACCCAATGAGTTCTGCAGCATTTGGCTGAATGTGAGCAGATAATATTGCCCAAAACACTTCAGAATTCATCCTGCAGCTTTTGTCAGCAGTCAAATCATCAATAAATACAAGAGAACCAGTTATATTGGCAGCCATACATGCCCACGCCACGACACTACCACCATCATGCTTTACTGATGAGGTGGTAAGCTTAGGATCATGAGCAGTTCCTTTCCTTCTCCATACTCTTTTCTTCCCATCACTCTGGTACAAGTTGATCTTGGTCTCATCTGTCCATAGGATCTTGTTCCAGAACTGTGAAGGCTTTGTTAGGTGTTGTTTGGCAAACTCTAATCTGGCCTTCCTGTTTTTGAGGCTCACCAATGATTTACATCTTGTGGTGAACCCTCTGTATTCACTCTGGTGAAGTCTTCTCTTGATTTTTGACTTTGACACACATACACCTACCTCCTGGAGATTGTTCTTGATCTGGCCAACTGTTGTGAAGGGTGTTTTCTTCACCAGGGAAAGAATTCTTCATTCATCCACCACAGTTGTTTTCCGTGGTCTCCCGGGTCTTTTGGTGTTGCTGAGCTCACTGGTGCGTTCATTCTTTTTGAGAATGTTCCAAACAGTTGTTTTGGCCACACCTAATGTTCTTGCAATCTCTCTGTTGGGTTTGTTTTTTTTCTTCAGCCTAATGATGGCTTGCTTCACTGATAGTGAAGGCTCTTTAGATCTCATCTTGAGAGTTGACAGCAACAGATTCCAAATGCAAATAGCACACTTGAAATGAACTCTGGGCCTTTGATCTGCACATTGTAATTGGGGTAATGAGGGAATATCACACACTTGGCCATGGAACAGCTGGGAAGCCAATTGTCCCATTACTTTTGGTCCCTTAACAAGTGGGAGGCACATCTGCAAACTGCTGTTGCTGTAAGTCCTACACCGTTCACCTGAGTTGGTTGGACATACCCTCAAATTAAAGCTGACAGTCTGCAGTTAAAGCACATTGTTTGTTTCATTCCAACTCAGTTGTGGTGGTGTATAGCGCCAAAGATGTTAGAATTGTGTCGATGTCCCAATATTTCTGGACCTGACTGTATATATTGACACGATCGTAAGCTCTCAAGCAGGGTCCTCTCTCCTATTGTTCTGTGTGTTTTAAACGTATGTGTATTTGTTATTCTGCCTCACCCATTGTACAGCAATACAGAATTTATTAGCGCTTTATAAATACTTGTAACTGTATCTATTCCCCCTGCACAAAGGTTTTTATTATCATTCTCAGTACAACCGAGAATATTCAGAAGTGACTTGTTTACCTAAGAAATGTAGGTGTAGATGGACTATACTACAAGGCTGTTTCCCTCCTTTTGTTTTTAACAAGGTGTCCTTGTTTCCTGGTGTATACTCTATACCCATCATTAAAATGTGTTCCATACTTTGTTTCCATATCATGTACTTTAAAAATATAATGGTGTTTTGTCACAGTTGACACCTCTGAAATCTACCCCATTCAGTTGGCAATTGACACATCAATACCAGGTCTCCTAATATAAAGGTGTTTATTTACCTCCCAGTCTCTCCTAGGCCAGTAGCACTTGTCCAAACAAGCTGCACAAGCTCACTGGAGGTCTTGTCCAAACAAAGCTTAGTATATAGTGTCAAAAGTGAATTGCTTTCCATTTGTTCTTCTGTTTGAACAAAACGACATACCTTTTCAAAAAACCAGTGGTTATTTTTATTATGCTTTTTTAACAACAAGCAAATCTCTTTAGAGTTCTAAGAAAGTCAGCAAACAACGTGTAAAACGTACAGCTCTGAGGTTTTGAGGGTACTCTTTTGGAAAGTATTTTCAAATGTCATAGAATATGAAAGTACGTGATTGTTTTTTTTATGGTTTTGTAATCCAAAAACCAGGAGTTCGTGTAAAACGGTATGCTGGTGCTTCAATCATCATGGTATGAATGGAGCAGTCAGTGAGACAGCTCTCTCTCCTTGTCGAGAATGTGCATCTAGCACACTTAACCAAACCAAAAACTGTAAGCTGTTCCGGTGTCATGCTTCCGGCCATGGAACCACTGCAGAGCTAGTTGTGCCAGCATTTGCCCCAATATGGGCAAGTTCTTCCCCTACTCTGGTCCATGAATTTCACTGTTCCAGGGTTTTCTGCTGGCTGCTCCTCACCTGCTACCTGTTTGGAGCTGGCCTTGCTCTAGCATTGAGTCACAGTGGAGTTCTGCTGTGGTTATCTTCAGTTCCTGCACTGCATCCCCTGGATCCAGCCTTGCCTTGCCATGCCTTGTTCCTGAGCACCCTCAATCTTGCTTTGCAGGGCCTTGTTCCTGATCACCCTCAATCTTGCATTGCCGCACCTTGTTCCTGAACACCCTCAACCTTGCCTTGCCACTCCTTGTTCCTGAGCACCCTCAATCATGCCTTGCCGAACCTTGTTCCTGATCACTCTCAACCTTGCTGTGCCTGAACATCCTCATCACCCACAACGTTGCCTTGCTCCAGCCTGTTTATCTGCAAACTAGAGACCTATCAAGCTGTGTGTCTGCAGTATTACCACCTAGGACTTTGGAGCCCATCATCGCAGCCTTGCCTTGCTCCAGAGACCTATTGAGCTGTGAGTCTGCCGTTTTCCTATCCAGCACCAAAACTCCCATCAGCCACAGTCTTACCTTCCTCCAGTCAATGTACTAGTGTTCCTGGGACCCTCTGTTCCCATTTACCTGCAGCTGTGTCTTCCTTCTGTTTTCTTGCAGCCTTACCTCTAACTGGGACTGACTTTATGTATTCTTGTCTTGTTCTGTGATTATTTCTCATTGTATCTACAATATTCCCAATTCTTCTTTCTATCTATCTTTAATTTTGGGTCCCATCATGGTTCACCCCGGGTGCCATTCTGACATCTGGTGGCTTTAATATAAATTAGCTGATATCAGGCAATATGGAAAGGATAGTAATCAGATGATAACAAGAGAACAGAGAAACACAATTGACGGACAATAGCCAAAGTCAGTAAAGCCAAGATCGTGATCTAAATTAACTAGCCAGGTAAATAGCAAGAAAACAAGAGCAGACTCATGACATGCTATTATGCTCACTAGGAGAAACAATAACACAAGTGTATATAGCCCAGGTGCTTGCATCATCCCACGTATTAAAACAAGACCATCACAACAGTGATGCATGGCTCTGACGTCCTCAAATTGACACAACAGTGAATTAGCATATACCAGCACCCAAAGTCAGAATGTCTTAATTTAACCAATGGAATGACGTGGCAAGCAAATGAAATATAGGCGGTGGAAAATCGTGTGCCGAGTGTAACTCCACAGCAGCAAGGTTCACATCAATCTATGACTGATGCATGAATCTTCTAATATTGATGCAAGAATATGCTGGATGTCTGAACTGATGAACAGAAACTGAAGTAAGCCCTGCAAAACCTGCATTAATCAAATAGCAGACCCAAGCCATAGATCGACTGTGCCCTACACTCTTTCACAGGAAACCTGGACCAGAACAGAAAGAGAGAACAGTTGGGCCGAAAGGTTCTTATCTGCCGACATTTTTCTATGTTTCTATGGTTGTACAAAGTGTGGGAGGTTCATTGTTATTCCCTAAATTCACAGAATTTTTTTAGTTTGTTAAAAACAGGCAGAATTACACCTTTCAGAGGATGCTGGTCATTGATCATATGCATGTTAAGAAAGCTAGTATCACTGTCATGGCGTTCGGCAGACCATATCAATTTGCTTCTTGCACTCATTTTATTACCTCCAATGTGTTGAGAGTTACACAACATTCGGAATGTTTTGCTCTCCAGTGGTTAATGTTTTGAGATGCTCTAGCTTTGTGCGTGTGGTTCTGTCTGCAGACCTGGATAGGACTATCAAGACAATATAATGATAATGTGGACTTGTTGGAAACACCTTGTCCTATGACGACACCATTGTCAGTTTACAGCAAAAATGTATCAGAGAGATAGGAAAACTATACGTTTGAAATTATTCTCTGCCTGGCCAAAAGAAAAAGAGTCACAGTAATATTTCCTTGGACCGTCTTTTGCTTTGATTACAGCACACATTCACCGTGGCATCATCTTGATAAGCTAAAACAATGTCACAACATTTATTTCCATCCAAAGTTGCATTCATTTCTCACCAAGATCTTGTATTGGTGATGGAAGAGTTGGACGCTGCATAAAGTCTTCTCCAGCACATCCCAAAGATTCTGAATGGGGATAAGGTCTGGACTCCAGTGGCCAATCCATGTGTGAAAATGATGTCTCATGCTCCCTGAAGTTACCACCCTTGCACAATTTAAGCCAAAAATATTTGTCATCTTGGAATATGCCCTTCCCATCATGGAAGTAAATAAAATCCAGTCAGCTGATTTAATTTTTGGGCAAATGTCAGTGCTGAACCCAGACCTGGCCAACTGAAGTAACCCCCGATCATAACAGGCTTGTACAGTAAGCACATGATACAATCAAAGTAAGTTTGTTGCAGACGATGTGTGTGTGAGAAGTTGTTGGGTTTGCACCCTGGACAGGGACAATGTCATCTATTAGATTCACTTTGTGTCCACCATCTAAGGCTTCTCCCATGGATTCCACTGATAAAAAAAAAGCCCAAAACAACAATATATAAATGGTCTGGGTATTGTAATAAAACCATGTAAAATTGTGTTTAATTTTAATGAGAAAATAACAGACAAAATAAGCGCCGAACAGGGGAAGGTGGCGAAATGGCTCACCAGTGAAGGGGTTAAAGTAACTTGATGGACATTAATATGGTATACTAGAGCATCCCCTGTCTCCACAATGCTATCAGCTTCTCTTTTCTTCTCATAATCCCCTTCAAGGTGTTATTTTTTTGTTCTTCCTCATGTCCGCTGTCTTATCTCTATGCCTTCTCCTTATTCTATATACGGTTTTCTTCACTCATCTCAATCCATATCCTCCTTGGCCTATTACACGTGACTTTATAATTTCATCGTTTTACACTTTTCACTTCTTATTTTTAGACTTTTTCCTTTTATATTGCCTCTGAGCTCAGTCCCATTTCTGTAGCTTCCCATGACAACTCCTTTTTTAATAACAGTGGTCTCTGAAAATAGGAATGAGGTGATGACTGCCATTAGAGCCGCAGAAATATTCATTGCTGAAAAGTGGCCTTTTTTTCTGCTTGCAATCTGTTTTTTTTCTAATAACTGCAATGCAGACTATTTTACCTAACTTCACTGACCTGCACTCAAAAATAATCACTTCTAGAAAGGACAATATAAATCAGAAAACACAAGACATCGTAAATAACCCAGCAGTGTGCAGCGAAGCAAAACGAGAGGTATTCAAAATGACAGGTGGATAGACACAAGGAGGTGTCACCACATCACTAATTTAAAAAGAAAGAAAAAAAGTAAAAATAGCGCGCAAAAACACATATCTGAATCACACAGGGAGAGAGAAGAATTAGCAATGCTTAGTATCATTAATTACGAAGAAATATGCCACCATCTTTAAATCAAACTCCCACATTTGCTTGCAGCCCACTGATCTTAAATACAGGTAGTGATTAAGAATCCAGCTCTAGCCATGTGTGAGAAAGTGACGGTACTCTGTGTATAACGCCCTGCGATCTGGCCACTTCTCACATTGGCCTTTAGAGCAAATGAATTTAGCAGATATAACTGGTGTGTCTTATTCATTTATTTAATAATAATAATGAGTACACATTGTGCTGCGTTACACCCACACATGACTCAATTTCCCCTTACATCTTTTAAAGGCTTGACTGTAGGATATGTTCTGGTAATGTGAGAAAAAGCGTTATTGCTTTATTAGCTCCTACATATCTTTATTCCAAATACCGTTGAAATTGTTGGCTTGTTTGATGTTACCTGAGGATTCTTTTTTTCAGGGTGCCATAGCAGACCACACGTTTAGCCTCAAAAACCTATAAAATAAATAGAAAATAAATAGTTTTTTGTTTAATTAGTGCATTGCTCAGCTTTTAAATACATTAATGTCAAGTAGGATTGATCTGTGAATACATACAGGGTTATTCAGAGAGCGGTGAAAAGCAGGAGAATGACTGGAGAATGGAAAATTCAAGGTCAAAATAGCAGATTTGGAAAGTGAGATGAAAGGGAGAGTTTTTCTGGTTTGGATATTTTGACCTAGAATTTTCCATTCTCCAGTCATTCTCCTGCTTTTCATCTCTCTCTGCATAACCCTGATAGATTTATTTAATTTACATATGTGTATAAACACACGATCCAACACACAAATCTGGTCACAGGGAGCTGCTAAAGAGCGAAGTCAAGTCGAGCCATTAAGTCCTAGAGTAGCGTTTCCCAAACCTGTCCTCAAGGCCAGGCCAGGTTTGCCAGATATCTGAAACACAGCTGATATGATTTGTTGCTCAGTGATTGCGGTATTCAGTCTGCATTTCCCCAAGCAAGGGAATCCTTAAAACCTGGCCTGTTAGTGGGCCCTGAGGACAGGTTTGGGAAACACTTCCCTAGAAGCTCCCCATTACCATAAGCTTGGTAATATGTGAGCCTCTAGATTAGGGGAGCCAGTAACAGAAACTCTCAGCGGCAGCGCACAGTACAGCTTGTATCATCTCCTGGAGTCCGTAGGACCATGGAGACTCCCACAAGTCTGGCACAAGAGTGGAGGAGGGGTGCTTCACTCAGGGCTAGTGGAAGTCTACTGGAAGATTACTATTTATTATTATTTTTAAATACTGGGTTACAACAAGATAATGAGCAACTGTGGAAATGCTTGTTATTCACCTGTTGGCTGCAAATTCCTGCTTCCTATGCAAAGTATAAATTTACAGTATACTTCCATAGTAGCCAAGTAGTAGCAAACCAAGTTTGTGGATGAGCTGTTATAGCAGGGAATCCGTCATAGAGATGTGAAGTATAAAGGCCCCATTCGTTAACATCATCGGCTTTGTCAGAATAAGTATCACAGGGTAAATAAACGCACATCTGACTCAGAATCTGCCTGCTCATGTTCTACCATGAACATCTACCATCACTGCATATATTGAAGCCAATTAGCCTATTGATTAATAATGTAACTTTTAACAACAAATAACATTTAGACTAAGCGTAAGGTCTTCTATTCAAGACTGTCTTAAAATCGATTTGCCATATTTAAAGGGATACAATAGGGTTAATTCAGGAAGGGATAGGAATCCGTGGGGTTAAATATTAACTCCACCCATTTTGTAACCCTTTAGTTTCCTTTATAAATTTCCTGACATCCTGCGCTGGTCTACCTCAGATCTCCACAAAATATCACATGCTTCCAGATTAGCATGTCACGTGACCAGTGGGGAACTGGGTGTTCCAGCCAATCCAGTGGCTCTCAATGCATGAAGGGTTTGATACTATTGGATGAGGGTGGTATTTGAAGTACTCCAAGGCCAGGAAACCTGAGCCAGGAAACTTGAGCTGAGGGGTTTAACCCTCTCCATTTGGATGACTGAATCAGCCCCCTGAGTGCCCCTTAGGAGGGGGCAGGGGACACAAAACAGTTTGACCATTCAGAATTGAGTGACTGCTCATCCTGTGTAAAGTGTAAATGTGAAATAGATACAAAGCAGCAGTATAGCCAGTGGTATATGGAGGGATGGGGATGTTGGAGTTAATTAGACAGGTCTTTGTACTTTAATAACGGTAAAACATTTATTTAAGCAGGAAAATAGCCATTATTTCTCATTATAGTTACACCTTCCCACTCAAGTGACTTTCTTTGCAAACAAATTGCTGCAATATCAATATTGATAAATATTAATTTATGTATCAGAACAATACAGTGTAATTAGGATAAACCTAGAAATTATCTGAATGTCCTTTTAATGTTTTTCATTTAGTTCTATCTTACGAAGTGCTACTGCTTTATTAGGAAGAAAGAACTTAAAAAGTCATCACTCTAGGATTAGCTAAGGCAGAACAGGCAGAAGCTCTGGACCATGCCCTCTGATTCTTGATGTTAGGAGATCTGTTACCCAAATCAGAGTTTCAATTAGCTGGCTTCATTCCCATCAACTTTGTGTAAATCTTAAAAAAAAAACATGACCATGGTTTCCACCATGCAGAGGTTATAGAAGGGAGAGTGGAAATGGAGGGGTTAAGCATTAATCTCTCCCGACCCCATTCACAATACCCTCCCATTTTAGCCCATAAGATAATTTTAAAACTTTCCTTCTTTGTCCTGCCTCTCCAATCCTCCAGACGTGACATGCTGCCGGGTTACTGAAAACTGGAGCATGTTACAAGGCCATGGGGGGTGGGGAGAGCACCTTAACAATCATCTGGCCAGTCCAGTGGCTGGGTGGCAGGGATGGTTGGTGGTGGGACCCAAATTGGTTCCTGCTTAATGATTTCTGAAGTTTAGGGCAGTTCTTGTCTGAGCATGTGGGAGAAGCCACGTCCCTGCACTCAGAGGGCTGAATCGGCCCACTGAGTCCCTCTGGAGGTGAGGTATGAGGATGTTCAGGGCAGTATGTCCACTCAATTTATATTGAATGGTCACAATGCCTAGAGTATCACTTTATGCGACACTCTTGTAGCATTCACCTTTAAAATCTTAACTCGGTCTTAACTGCATAGGAATTCTCTTTAAATCTTTGAAAATGCCTTGCCTACTAATAACATTTTACCTGTGTATTAGTACTATGTGTCGCCCCTATCCTCACCAACACTGAAGAAAGAGACATCAATTCCTTTAATGATGTAAACAGTTACAAGTTTTTATGAAGCACTAACTAGTTCCGTAGCGCTGTAACCAAGGGAGATAAGTATCTCAAGCAGAGCAAGAGACACTGAATGCTGCTAAAGAAATAGATTTAACTCCATGTAGGCAGAAAACAAGTGAAAAACATAGTTTTCTAAAATGCATTGTCATTACACTGGATTTAATTTAGGGGTTATTCAAAGAACAACAAAATTTCAGTGAAATTTCGGTGCAGTTCGGCAATTCAAGTTCGCCCAACCCTGTGGCGAATTCAGTATTCACCGCAGAGTCCCCAACGTTTGCCGAATGGGATCCGCCTGAAGACCGTCAATCAGCCCGCCGAATGCCGAAGACAGACAAAAAAGCCAATCAGCCGCCAATCGCCATCGAACTGGTAAGAAGGAAAAAAAAAGAACCCCTCCCTCTAAGGCTAGGGTCAGAGTGGGGCAGTCGGAACGCGCGTGCAGGCGCACTAAATCACGGCGGCAGTAGCAGCACATAACGGCCAATATACGCAGTACGTGCGTACAAAAGTGCGCCGACACCACGCAACCGGCAAATGAACGCATTTTTCTCAGAACGTGAAACCGCTGCTACAGACGTACAGAGTGCGCTGTGGCCGCATGGCAGCGTGTGTGCGTGATTAGGAGACGTCAGACGCTGCTAGTGTGCGGCCTACATAACGTTCAAACAGCCGGATTTCCCTAGAATTGCGTTGGTGAGTACCTGCGACTGTGCGACTGTGGTCGTCTGACCACTTAAGCGTATTCCGTGAAAAAATGCGTGCGCACGCATCGACGTACATTTTGACGGTGGCCGCAGAAAATGCGCTCATCTGTCCCTAGCCTTAAACCCCTTCACTGCTGAGGCATTTTGTGTTAATATCTTGCATTTTTACTATTTTGTATTTCTGTAACCACTCAATGTTCTCGAACCCAGGACATACTTGAAAACGAGAGAAATCTCAATGTATCCTTCCTGGTAAAATCCTTTATAAATAAATAAATAAATAAATAAAATAAATAAATTTCACGCCTGTGTGCTGAGCTCATTTTTACCGTTTTTGCTCATCATGTTTAAACGCAATTTGAAGCCACGTTTTATTATACAACCCAGACACATTATATATCCTTTTTTTCAGCAGACTCAGCAAATTCATAATATACTGTATCATTAATATATATACGTCATGCCCTGCCTGAATATTATAACAAAAAGTGCAATAAAATTTTCCATCATCTGCAGCAGTGTTTCCCAAACCTCTCCTCAGGACCCTCCCCCTCGCCAGGTTTACCAGATATGTGAAGCACAGAACAAGTGATATGATTTGCTGCTCAGTGATTGCAGGATTCAGTCTGCATTTCCCCAAGGTGATCTGCAAAATCTGGCCTGGTTGAGGGTCCCGAGGACAGGTTTGGGAAACACTGATCTACGGCGTGTAAACTGTTTTTTTTGGTTTGTGTTTTTACATTGCAACCTATGGGAGTCACCTGTTTAGGCTAGGGTCAGACTAACGCATTTTTCACGTTGTCCGTGAAAATGTGCGTTCGAAGAATGGACGTATTTTTTCACGGAATACGCGATAGCGGTCATACGATGCGCAGTTTCATCCGTGATTTTGTACGGATCATCAATAAAACCCTTTTTGCGTCTGGACGTTATGTTGGCCGGACATTAGCAGCGTCTGACATCTCCTAATCACGCACACACGCCTCTAGCCGACGCAGCGCACTCTGTACGTCAGTACTAGTGGTTTAACGTTCTCGAAAAAATGCGTTCATTTTCCACTTGCGTTGCGCAGCCGGACTTTTGTGCGACCGTACATCGTATATTGGCCGTCATTGCCCGTCATTTGCTGCTAGTGCGGCCGTGATTAAGTGCGCCAGAACGCGCGTTCGCACTGCCTCAGTCTGACCCTAGCCTTAAACCTGTCGAACTGAGCAACCGAAAATCTGGGCATTTCACCAACATTTCGTTGCAGTTTGGCATCTCTGAATAGATTAACCAATACTTCTCTGTGGAACAATTTCACTGCCACCAAAGGATGCCGAAATGCGGCAATCTGTGGCAACCTGCACCGTATTTCACTTGCAATTCACGAGTATTTGGTGAATGACAGCTATCTGAATAGCTGAACTGCCACGAAACTGCACAGTACGGCGAAATTCACTGTTCGGTGCAAATCGGTAACAAGTTTGGTGCTGATCTAATAACTGTTTAACCCCTTCACTACCGACAGAGATATCTTGGGCTTCAAAGGCCCCATCTAGTGCCCCGATATCAAGATATCTCAGTATGCTGATCTGCAGCCCAAAAGCAAATGAAATTCATTTGGTGCAAACAAACTTTGTTTGCTTTTGGGCTACAGAAGGTGCCCTCATTTTAGCCCTGTGGGTATAATGCCCATAGAGCTAAAACTGTAGAATCAGCTGTTCAAACCTCTGAAACATCAAACTTTCAGCAGCTGATGCAGGGAGAAATAGAAGAAAATAGACCAGCCACTCAAACCTCTAACTTAATTTGGCAGTAGATGGCGCCATCTACTGGCCAAACACAGGGTATTTACAGTAAGACATAAAGCTCAAATATTTCTTACTTTATAATCTATTAAATTAGTTTTTTACAAAAACTCTGGTTTCTGAAATTTTTTGTGGGGAAATCACTTTGTAGTGAAAGGGGTTAAGTGTTACAACATTAAATAAATACAACTTTAAGTTAGTCTAGAAGCACATCATCCTCATGTTCACAGTTTACCTGTAAATTAACAATAAGAAACACAGAATCACCACCTTTAGAACTATAGACAATAACACAGAAAGCATTAGAACGTGTCAGATCACAAGGAGACGGCGTTAAAACTGTCTGTAATCGTATAGACCCAGCAAAAACTGCCTAACACGTTCGCAAACCTCACACATTTTCTGTAAAGTCTATATGCTGGAGCACCTCCTCATAACTGATGTCAAGGCTTGTTGACATTAACTCTGGTAATAAAACCTGCTTATTTTAAACAGATCTCGGCCGTTTCACATTTTTAGTGTTCACAGAAGTTAATTTAGTTGTGAGTTTGAAGTGGATAGTAACATCATGAAACGCTACATCAATTTTATCAAGTTTCAACGTAGGTAGAAATGGTCAGGTTTTAAAATGTGCACTTTTAGATAAACAAAAGTAATCAAAGTTTATTTCATAAAATAATTCAGCTCCAGAGCGTAGTTTTCTATATTAAACCTAAACAAACCCTTCAGGAAGACACACTGCGTTTTTAATCTTATTGATGTAGAAACATTACAATAAAATATGGCAAAATAAACAATCTAGAACAAAACACTATGCGGGACATGAGATTATTGCTGTGAGAGAGAGCGGTTCCAACCCTGTCCCCAGTATCAGGCCAGGTTTTAAGGATTAGCTTGGGGAAATGCAGACTGAATCCTGCAATCACCATTGACTTCTCACTGCATTATGTGACATGCAATTTTTATTGAGGGAAGTCACAGCTCATATAGGCTAATGTCAGATGAACGCAGTCAGAGCGCACTCTGCGTGCGTGCATAACGGACGGACGTACTGACGGAAGATACTATAGACACCACACGATCCATTTTTTTTGACGGATGTAGAAAAAAAGGGAAATATGGGAAACAAAATTAAATGACAGGTGCAGTCAGCCAGACCAAAAAAACTTCTGAGCGTCAACATGAGGGACGTCGCAAATGCAATGCGTCTGACGTTGTGTCATCTCCCACAGTCGCACACAGGCCACTACACGGATGCGGCACACTCTGAGCGTCCGTCGTAGTGCTTTTACATCGAGACCTAAATGGCATCTGTTGCCACCTGTGTGGTGCGTTCGCACTTCGGTGCGCACGTACTTCGTTTGTTGGTCTCTATTGATCACAAATCAATGCTACGAAGGACCCTAAGCTGTGCGGCGACATGGACGTGATGACTGCGTTTGTCTGATGCTAACCTTAGACCTCAAGATCAACATGGCTGATCTGGCAACAATTTATTCACGTGTATGGGCAGTGCATGAAAAATACAACCCTGCAGTCTGTGGAATCCATATGATGCAGGTAAGAAATCAAAAGGAATCCCAAGTGAAATGCCTTGATTTCCTCGCTGCAGCATTATTTTTTTGGAGAAAGTATTTTACCAGGAAGGATACATTGAGATTTATCTTGTTTTTCAAGTATGGCCTGGGTTCAAGAACATTGAATTGTTACAGAAATGCAAAGTAATAAAATGTTAGATATTAAAAAACCCCCCACAAAAACACAGATTAACATTTTGCAGGGCAGCACTTTGTCCTGTGCTCCCCTCTGCATGCTCCGCTCTGCATGCAATCCTAATATCCGTCCAGGAAAACATGGCAAGTCTGGCAACCCTAAGGCCAGGGTCAGACGAACGCATTTCTGACGTCCAGCGTCAAAACGTACGTTGGTGCGTGCGAACGCATTTTTTCACGGAATACGCGAAAGCGGTCAGACGATGCGCAATTCTGGATGTATTTCATGACGGAGCTGTAAAAAAAATAGAAAAATCCGATGAATCTAATTAATTGATGAATGAAAAATAAGGGGTAGGGTTATAAAAAGCCATTTTGGGTATGGTGGCGTTTTTCAAAGATGGATCCAGTACAAGTCTTTGTGTTTGCTGCAATGGGGTACCTGTACCTTAAGAGGAAGAGAAAGCGGCGAACCTGGGTTCATCAAATTAACGCTGTCAGACCCACGCATGGACACTTTGTGACGCTGTACAGGCCACTGCGAGAGAGGGACCCCGTGAAGTTTTTCAACTACATGCGGATGTCCATCCCCTCCTTTTATGAACTGTTGTCGCGGGTACGCGAGCCGCTGACCAAGAGGGACAGCAACATGAGGGCCGCCATACCACCGGAGGAGATGCTGGTCATCACTTTGCGGTACGTACTGTCAAACACCTGCATACATGACATCGCTTGCAGTCACCTGACATGAGTGCATCATGTCTGTAGTCACATGCCCACTGTCACATGCATACACACACACACACAGGCATCACATCACACGTACATAATCATAAATGACTCCGACAACAATGTAGTCCAAAATAATTATATAATATGAAACATGAAATAAAATAACAGTAACATATTCTCGACATATATTATAACTTGTTAACTGAAGGTCAGGATATATTAAACATGAAACCAAATAACACATCATGACAAACAAAAATAAAACATGTTCATGACATGTATCACAGATCATGATACCGCCGAGCATCTGGGTCATGAGGGCCGGTGGTGTGGCTAGAGCAGGACTCCGACTCTGTGTGTGGCCTGGCTCCAGGGGGCATGGCTGGGTGGGTGGACAGCACCTCACTGGGGAGGGAAGATCCACTGGCATTGGTGGATTGTGGCACAGCATTGTAACCGGCTGCGTGATGGGGACGGGAAAGGATGTCGTCCAATATTGCCAGAGATCTGCGCCGGTACTCCACCTTCTCAGCCTCGCTCATCTTGTTGAGGAGGATCATACAGGAATTAAAGAATGACATGTCCATGGAGTCCGCAAGCATGCAGCGTTGGTGTGGATGGTTGGTTTGAGCCTCCATGAAGGTAACCATGGCCTGCTCCAGGTCTGTAGCTGGTGCCCTTCTCCTCTGTGCAGGTCTGGTGCTGACCGTTGTTGCGGTACCTGCCACCTGTCCTGTCTCCACATCCTCCTCCAGTTGCGACTCTGCACCACCCCGGTTCACCTCCTCCTGGCAGCTGGCAGAACCTCCTGGCACCATGTGTTGGACCTGTGAGCCGGAGGTCGATGGCTGGTCGATGCTGCTGACGCTACTGCGCGGCTCCTGGGTCCTTCGGAGGAATGACAGTTGCTCTGTGTAGATGTATCCACGGACCTTTTTGGAACCAGCTCCAGAGCGCGCAGCCATGGCTTGCTTCTTCTGCACCCGCGTATAATTGTCGCGTACTGTGCGCCATTTGTTCATCGCCTCTTGTGCTGCAAAACATGATGAGTGTGACATTAGCTTGTGTTCATGGTATGTGATCATATTCAAACATTTTGTTTTGTCTTCTAGGTATCTCGCTAGTGGATGCAGTTTGAAGGATCTGCATTATAACTTCCGCGTTGGCAGATCAACAGCTGGTGAGATCGTCCGCAAGGTGTGCCAAACCATATGGGAAACCATGAAGGACCAATGTTTGCCAAAACCGACACACAAGGCATGTCTAGAAATTGCAGCAGGATTCTGGAGAGAGCCAACTTTCCAAACTGCCTGGGAGCCGTGGATGGCAAACATGTCCGCATAGTGAAGCCACCGCACAGTGGCTCACTGTATCAGAATTATAAACATTACTTTTCCATTGGCCTACTGGCGGTGGCAGATGCCAACTATAGTTTCGTTTATGTGGATGTCGGTTCATACGGCAAGGACTCTGACTCCACACTGTTCAGGAACTCCACACTGTGGAATGAAATTGAGAGTGGGACCCTGAACATCCCCAGACCCGCACCATTGCCTGGCAGTGACGTGGCAGTCCCCTATGCCTTCGTGGGTGATGAAGCATTCGGACTATCCACACACCTCCTAAGGCCCTACTCAGGGACACACCTGAATGTGAAGAAGCGGGTTTTTAATTATAGGCTGTCGCGGGCGAGACGGTATGTGGAGTGTACCTTTGGCATACTGACCAACAAGTGGAGGATTTTACATAGACCGCTGGATGTACAGGTTGATTTCTGTGTGGATATAGTCAAATGCTGTTGCATCCTACATAATTATGTGCGTGCCAGGGATGGTTTTAATTTTGATGATACCCTCACAGTTGTCGGTCTTGAAGATGATGTGAACGATGACATCATAGCTGTGAATAGATACAGCAACAGGTTTCGCGATGCTCTGTCTAATTATTTTACGAGTGATGCAGGTCAGGTGCCCTGGCAGCTGGGGAGCATTTGAGATTTCACCCCAATGATTACATATTTGTTTTTATTATTATTATTGAGATTTACATGTATGGGATTATGAATAAAATAATCAAATACTCACTCTGGATATGCTGCTCTTTCTCGGACCACGTATCATAATCAGGGTACACGACACGGGACACCACGACCCATGCGTTGGCCTTCTTCCCCTTGTCTTTGTACCTGTCGCAGGCCGTGTCCCATATCTCAGGATGCTCCCCCACAGCGCTGATCAGCCTCTCCACGTCGATCTCTGGTCCAGCAGACATTTTCGACAGTCGCAGGTACACTCCAACAAAACCTGGAAACTTTGGCTGTTTGGACGTGATGTAGGCCGCACAATAGCAGCGTCTGACGTCTCCTAATCACGCACACACGCTGCTATGCGGCCGCAGCGCACTCTGTACGTCTGTACTAGCGGTATCACGTTGTACGAAAAATGCGTTCAGTTGGCCGGTTGCGTGGCGTGGACGCACTTTTGTACGCCCGTACTGCGTATATTGGCCGTCATTGGCCGTCATGTGCTGCTACTACGGCCGTGATTTAGTGCGCCTGCACGCGCGTTCGCACTGCCCCAGTCTGACCCTAGCCTAAGCTAAATTCTAGATTCACTTTGAGAAGTACAGATCTCCCTAGTAACAACCACCTAAGGCTGGGGTCAGACGAGCGCACTATGTGCGCCCGTACTGATGTGCCTCCTGGTGTCTGTTGCAGAGGTGTGACGCATGAATTGCATCCGTGCAGCAAGCCTCCCCATCAAAGAGCTAGGACGCGCGTTGACAGGGCTGCAAAGCGCAATCCTCCATAGGAGGATCAAGACTTGCAGCGCTGAGTCCACTAACTGCGCTCAGCGAGGCTGTCAGGCGGGCGTCAGAGTGGAAGGAACATCCACTCTCACGGACGTTCCTTCCTCTTTTACTACCGCTCGTCTGACCCCAGCCTTAGAGTTAGCGTCTTGGCTCCAAGTAAGTGTTTCCCACCACCACACCAACAACCCATCATCAATTCAAAGCACCCCAACAGCTTACCAGGACCACCCATCATGAATACCCAACTTCAAGCAAGAGAACCTCAGCAAATTATCACCACATCCCAGCCAACAACCCATCTTCCAATCTCCAATTTACCACTAATTATGCAGCTCCAAGACAGAGCTCCATCAGTAAGGGTTGACAGATCGGCTATGATTTCCCAGACACATATTACTATTGCATACAGAGGGAGAGTACAGGGAAGGTTCTGCCCTGCAGTATGCATAGCTAACAAGATCTGTTGTTACCAAATGGAGACAGATTAACTGGGATTCCTCTGAATCTCTTACTACAGTGTGTAAATAAATACATTGTGTAGGGCTGCCTTTCTAATGTACGGCCCTCAGCATGAATATACTGTATGGAAAAACATGAAGGATTTGGAAACCCTATCCCCAGCAACATTTCACTACTACCCAATTCTAGAGTTCAGGGCAGCAATCAGGGGGTGACAACCCATGATCTGTTCAGGGGCCCCGTGGCTGGACAGGGCCCACTGACACTAGTGTGCTCCCCTGAGCAGAAAGCTCCGGTATAGGATCTATAAACCCTAATCCGGAGCGGCCAGCCATCGGCTTCTGAAGCCTCCAGCAGAAGCCTCATGCAGTGTTGAGTGGAAACAGAGTCACCTACTGCATGCTGCTTCTGTGTGAAGGCACCTGCAGGAGGGAAGCCAGAAGAGGAGACAGAATCATTATTTTAGAGAAGCATATGGGGGCCATTATTGGGAGGGGGTCGTTTTGGAGCCCTCACTGGAAGAGGGATTTTTAAGGCTGTAACTGGAAGGGGGATGTTATTTTGTGGTCATCACTGGCAGGAAGGAGGTCATTTTTAGGCTCATAACTGGGGGGGGGTTGTGGCCATTTTTGGGCTCTTACTGGAAGGGGTGGAAGAATTTTTTGTGGTCATCACTGAGAGGGGGTTAGGCTAATATCAGTCGAATGCAGTCTGAGAGCACTCTGCATGCGTGCATAAAGGACGTACGTACTGACGGAAGATACCGTAGACACCCCATGGTCCATTTTTTATAACTGATGTAGAAAAAAAAGGGAAATATGGGAATCAAAACTAATTAAAATTAAAAGACGGGTACAGTCAGCCAGACCAAAAAAACTTCTGAGCGTCAACGTGATGGAAGTCGCAAATGCGCTGCGTCTGACATCACCTCATCATGCACACAGGCCGCTACACGGGGGCAGCTCACTCTGGGCATCCTTCGTAGCGCTTTTACGTCGAGGCCTAAATGGTGTCCGTTGTCACTTACGTGGTGCTTGCACAATTCGGTGCACACGTACTTCGTGTGTTGCTCCATTGATAGCAAATCAATGCTACGACGGACGTTAAACTGTGCGGC
The DNA here is from genome assembly GCA_009667805.1 of Leptobrachium leishanense. NCBI lineage: Eukaryota > Metazoa > Chordata > Amphibia > Anura > Megophryidae > Leptobrachium > Leptobrachium leishanense. The sequence continues at coordinate 91,982,968 of CM019066.1, forward strand.
GACATGGACGTGATGACTGCGTTCATCTGACGCTAGCCTTATGGGGCCTCTCACTCTGGGATAATATTAGCATAAACACACATCGCACACAGCTCCCATATTTTAATATGTTGAAGATCTGTGGTAGTCACACTTTAATTCAGATTTCTGTGTTCAATAGCTGTGGAGCTCTGTAATACACTTTTACATACTGCACATTACAGTGAGTTTTATTGCAGTGGAGCTCTGTGATACATTCATACAGAGCGTGTTTCTGTGAGTTTTATTGCTGTAGAGCTCTGTGATACACTGAGGCTGGGGTCAGACGAACGCACTGACTGCGGACGTACTTTTTAACTGATGAGATTGTGGTTACATTGTATCAGTTCATTTTGACTGATGTTGAGAAAAAGAAAAAAAAATTGTATGCAGTTGTTTCTCTACGTCCGTCTAGCTTTTTCACGTTGATGCCATTTTGGCGTCCGTTGCAACATGCATTGCCTGTGCGTGAAAAAGTGTGCACGTGCTTCGTGTGTTCTCTATTGACTCCTTTGAAAAGCTACAACGGACAGCAAACAGTGCGATCGGCTGACGCGGGCCTAACTAGTACTGACTTTAGTTCCAGTTAATTTTTGAAAGCAGACACCATGGGAGAAAATACCTTGTCAAGTGGCTCCAGGTAATTTCAGTTTGAGACCCCCCCTACATTACTCACCGCCAACATATTTTTTGGCCAATATATGTATTTGTATTATTGAAGGGGAAAGAGAGCGTGCTGAGGTAAAACACCAAGATTGCGTTATGCCAGGTGCAGGTGTGGGAATTTGTCGGGGGCTGGAACTGACAAGTGGTTTACAAAGAGGCCCCAAAATTTGTTATGACATTCCTGCAAGGGTTGCAGATTGGCCATGTTTTCCTGGACACATAGTTCTATTTCATTCAAAGGGAGAGTGTGGAGAAAAATGCTGCCCTGCATTATGTATAATTCATATGCTGCAAGAAGGAAAGCAAGGCAGGTCATCTAGGATTCCATATTGATTACTTACCTGTAGCATATGGATTCTACATGCTGCGGGGTCACATTTTTCATGCACTGCCCAATTATAAGTGTCGAGGAAAACATGGCTGATCTGCCAACCCAACCCAGCACTGAAGTTCCCAATACAAATACAAATATTCTCCACTGACCAAAATAACCATCTAGCAAGAGTTCCCCTCCAAAGTTCCAACACCTAGGTAGCCTGGCTTTTTGCAAGAGCTTCCCAGAACAACCCAGCTTGAAGCTATTGATTTTATTTATTTAACCCTTTTGCTACGGACGATGTGTGGGGTCATCATGACGTGTCCCCACAAGTTGCCCGCTCTACAGGGGTTTTCTCCCATACTTACCTCTCTGTCCAGGATCCCACAGAGGTCTGACTTCCTTTAAGTCAGACCCCACTTTTATACCCCCTGCCGGCGCACTGAAGTCAGTTTCAGGCTCTCCTCCGGCAGAACCGGAAGAACGCCTAAAGGGGGGGTCCTTTGGACCCCTCTCCCTCCTGATTGGTGGGAGGAGATACAGAAACAAGGGAGGCATCACTGGAAAGGTCAAAGTCTGACTTTACAGTGATGCCTCTCTTTAACTCCTTAGGAGTCAGTCTACGATCCGGAGATGACTGACGTCTTAGAATTCAGCCAAGCCTCTGGGGCCTTCCCCCACCACTGACATTATCGTGCATGGGTGAGATGATGTCGGTTGGGGAATTAACCCCTAGCTGTTCATGGAAATCCCTATGGTGGAGATAGGGGGGTCCTTTTGAACTCCGTATCTCCCAATCGGTAGCAGCTAGAAGGTCATGTTTGGTATGATTGGAAAGGCCAGGTTACATGGGAAAAAAAATCCTTTTTTTTTTAAATATGTTAATGCAGCACTATTGTTCGCTTTTCAATTATAATGTGGACAATGATGCTGCACTAACAAAAAATTTAGTTTTTTCACTTTTAGTTATAAAATCCGTCTTTTGTGGGAAAAATACAGTAACGAGTTCCCATTTCTAATTTTATTAATAAGCGTACCACATAGAATATATAACCACAAATCTACGGATGATGAATGTAAAAAAAATATTTTACACCCTGTAGATGATTGCAATTTTAAATGGAAATTCACTTTTTTGTTTTCATTTTTTTTTTATAACATTCTGGCAGGACATGACGTATTTACATATAATATATTTTTTTTTTCTTTGAGAAAGGATTTTACCAGGAAGGATACATTGAGATTTCTCTTGTTTTCAAGTATGTCCTGGGTGGCGAGTATGTACCGTTAGGTGTCTTGCCCAAGGACACTTACCGAGGAGGTGCTCTTGCCGGGATTGAACCTGTGTCTCCACGGCTATAGAGCAGTGATGTTATCTCTACTCCACCCAGCCGGTGATATATTATGAATCTGCAGAGTCTGCCATAACAAAGGATATATAATGTGTCTGGGCAGTACAATAAAACATGACTTCAAACTGCGTTTAAACATGATGAGCACAACGATAGAAAGAAGTTCAGCACACAGAGGTGAAATGGCTCAGCAGTGAAGGGGTTAAATGTGCAGCACTGTGGAAAATGTAGGTGCTTCAGGATATTTATTATTAATATTATTCAATACTGATGACATATTCTAATATATACTCCCTGTTAAACGCAGAGGCATGTCAAACACATCTTTGTGCAGCTCAAAATGCCACCTTCGATGCAGCTTTCAACTACTTTTTTTAAAGAGGGTCCAAGGTGCTGCAGGTGTTTGTTTTTAAGAGCTACTGAATGTGGTCTTGAATGTAGACCAGACAGAAATCCAGGAGTCCATATGGTGTTTGGGTGTTAAAGGGGTTAATATAAAACCATATATCTTTCAAAAGATCTGTGAATCTGTGTTAAGTCCATTCGGTGAAAGCACAGTGTGATAACCATTTGCTCCTGTATTATCCATGTACAGGTTTCTCTTCAAAAGACTCAGAGGAGCTCTTTCTTCATTACAAAATCTGGTCATGAAAGCTCATACTGGCTTTAATCAAGACCGTGCTGCCACACCGAGTTAGTGGAGCTTATTGGTTTCCTAAGTATCAATCAACTTCACAGGGCTGAGAGCTTCATCTGTATTATATGAAGGTACAGAATTGGCTTAATGTTGCTCGGGCTTCTTTCACTCCTAATGAAAAGCACATATTTTGAATTTGATCACCAAACCTTGTGCGCTGTTACCCAGCATGATGCATCAACAGGGAGTTTTAACCTATTTCTTTTTCTTCTGTGCTTTATTTTAGTTATCAGTCTGCATACTAACCCATTATCTCCTTCACTACCAAGCGCATTTTGCTGGAGAAAAATGTTATCATAACATTTATTTCAAAGACGGAATGTGCAGTTAACAAATACAGGGTACACAAATACAGGTGCACAATGTACAGTCAGGGTGGATCCAGGAGGGCAACGGGGCAATTGCCCCCCCCCCCCCCGAGAAAATCGCCGCCGCCGGCCTTCTCCCTACGAGGCAAGCGGCCGCCGGCATGCAGCTTGGCCGCTCGCCTGGAATGGGAACCACCTGACCAGTGCTCGAGATCGCGTGAACTTTGCGAGAACGCGGCTACGCTGATCAGGTGGTTCCCAGGTGAGTGGCCAAGCTACATGCCGCTCGCCTCGTAGGGAGAAAAATGTCCAGCGGGCACTACTTGGAGGGGCCTGGCAGCAGAGGAGGTGAGAGCTGGGGGCAAATATACCCATGTGAGCTGGGACAATATATATCCATGTGAGCTGGGGGCAAATATTTCCATGTGAGCTGGGGGCAAATATATCCATGTGAGCTGGGGCAAATATATCCATGTGAGCTGGGGGTACCCTGGGCCCATGGTATGGAAAGGGTTTGCAGAGCTGCGCAGATGGGGTGCCACGTGTGTCCTGCCAGCATGGAAAGGGTGCACTGGGCAGCCCACACCTGGGTTACCCTACACTGCATAGCTTCAAGGGTATGTGCTAGGAGGGGGGTACCCTGGGCCCCTCGTATGGAAAGGGTACGCAGGGCTCATGAGCCACATGAGGACAGACCCTGTGCAATGTTCTGGGGAGAGTGAGTGTAACGAGCACAGCTTGCAATTAGGCGCGTCTCTGCCTGTCACTGCAAACCCAACATCAGCTCTTGGCCAAAACTGGTAGAATGCCCCCCCCCCTGAAACCTGTGTCTGTATTCGCCCCTGAGTACAGTAACCTTGCGCTGAAAAGCGCAAGGTACCAAAAGTAAACGGGTTACTTAACTCGTTTGCGTTTGGATTTGTAATATGCGGTAGATAATGCAGCTAACGTTAGTGCTCACACAAGCGAGCACTACCGTTAGCAACAAGAATGTAATGTGGCCCCTTGTTGGTCAAAAATTTTCCACTCCTTGTTGGTCAAACATTTCCCATGGCTTCAAATCGCATTTAAACATGAGCAAAAGCGGTAAAAATTAGCTCAGCGCACAGCGGTGAAATGGCTCAGCACTCAGCAGTGAAAGGGTTAAAAAATTATTATTTTTTACTTTTTTTCATTGTTTCCTGTCCCCCAGGGCAGGACCCGGACCCCCCATGCACCTTTTATGGCCAGTATCTTGCATATATGCCCTCTTGGAGGGGACCTTAATTTTCGAACATTCGAGCCCCATTGACTTGCATTGTGTTCGCATTGTGTTCGCATCGTGTTCGAGTTCGCGGTTGAACTTTTTCCGAGTTCGAATGCGAACCGAACACAGGGTGTTCGGCCCATCACTACTCTTAAGTGACTTTAGACTGGGGGAAGATTTGATGGTGTCTGGGAAGCTATTCCATAATTGTGGTGCTCTGCAGGAAAATGAAAATGTAAGTAAGGTGCTGGTCCTGGATCGGAGGTTATAGGATGCGGGAACTGCTGGGGGAAGCAGTCTATTCAGGGAGGGTGGTAGATTCCCAGAAAATCTCTTAAACACCAGGTTGGAAAGGTGAAGGGTGCGTCTAGATTCCAGCGACGGCCAGTTTAGCACTTTTAACATGTCACAATGGTGGGTCATGTAGTTACATTGTAGCACAAAGTGGCAGAATGAGTTATACAAAGTGGTAAGTTTCTGAAGGTGTGTTTGAGGGGCCGTTGCATCTCCTTATTGAAAATCCGGCATAAGCATTTGTTGTTCAATCTGCTTTCTTACCGCGGGGCTCAGGCAGGATTTGTTTCTGTACAGGGCACCTAGTTTGGGGTAAAGTTTAGATGAGAGTTTTTCGACGTGGGGGCCAAAGGATAGATTTGGGTCTAACCACATACCTAGATATTTGAGAGAAGTGACTGTGGTCAGCGTGCCATTTGATCTTGTCCAGTTTATAATCCAGAGAGAAACTATTAATGGAAAAAAGCAACAACAATCATACAGAAAATGTGTGGATGGTCCATTTTAATGTATCATATGATCACTCTCTTGCAACAAAGTGCATATTTCTTTGCCTGTTTGCTGTCATGCTGCTAATGCGTGTTTGTGATGTGGAGTTCAAACCCCAATTAAACATAAACACAGGCTACAGAGTAAAGAATATACAGTAACAATTTAATAACTATAAATTATACCTCAAGAAGACGCCACATCTGTGTCTTACAAATAGGGAGAGTGAGATCTAGATTCAGACATGTTCCAATAATTAATATAGCATGGACAAGGTAATGGTTGGTTGGCTTTCACAGCTACATTCCTTACCTTCATGTAAAATGTCTAGTAATTAGGTTTAGAATTTGAGTTCGGTCCTTCAAAAGCTGTTTCATTTAGACATCTTACCTTCATATTGTGGACATGGCCATTCGTGGCATTTATAAGGGACATTCTTTTTAAATGTAAACCCTTTGGCCTTATTGCACACTAGCTGTTACAGCTCCTTACCGCACATTATTTCTTCCTATGCTATTGTATAGGATGTTTTAATGTTGAGGAAGTCAATGAATAATGACGAGTGATTCCATGGTCTCTCATTATTCTAGCTTGCCGAAGGTTTAGCCAAAAGCTGGTGTTAAGTGATTTTTGGTTAGAAAATCACTTTATACTGCAAAAATAACTTATCTGTTATCCTGCGGTGAGTAGGATGGGATGATCCACTGCCTGCACTCGCCGCACACACAAGGACAATGAGAAAAAATACTTTTCAGTGTCCAGGTCCAGACTGGGACAAAATATAGGCCCGGGCATTTTGGACTGAGCAGCCCACATTTTTTTTCTACACATCGCACATTACTGTGAGTTTTATAGCTGTGGAGCTCTGTGATTCAGTAATGTGCGGTGTGTATGAGTGTATCACAGAGCTCCACAGCGATAAAACTCACAGTAATGTGCGGTGTGTATGAGCATATCACAGAGCTCCACAGCAATAAAATTCACACTCATGCACACCGCACATTACTGTGGAGCTCTGTAAAAACCCATGCAATACTGCACATTATGGGAGTGTCACAGAGCTCCACAGTAATGTGCGGTTTTTATGAGGGTGTTACAGAGCTCCACAGTAATGTGCAGTCTTTATGAGGGCGTCACATAGCTCCACAGTAATATAACTCAATGTAATGTACCGATATCAATTTATTCAACCCCCAGTATAACAATTCATTCATGTCTACCCTCCTCCAGCATACCAATTAATTAATTCATTTTCCCCAGCATACCAATTAATTCATTAATTTCTCCCCAGCATATCTAATTCATTAATTTATCCCCCCAGCATATCGATTCATTAATTTATCCCCCCAGCATATCAATTCATTAATTTCTCCCTCCCAGCATATCAATTATTTCAATCATCCCCCCAGTATATTAATTAATTCACCCCCCCAGCATGCCCTAGAGAGTCATCCGGTCACATACATCAGGGAGGATCTGGCACACATGCGGCGTAATTACAGGCAGCATGTGTGTGGGGGCACGCACTGTAACCTAAACAGAGGGAGCCCTGCTGGCCATTGACCCCCGCTGATGATGTCACTCGGTGCACCGTGTGACCCAATCAGTGGGGACCGACGGCTGGCCGGCACCTGCTGATTAGCTCATAGGGCTTGCAGGATGCCGGCCGCCCTCCCTCTTCAGTCGGCCCAAGCTGCCTTGCCGGGTGGCTGGCTATGTTGGCAGTTGACCGGCAAGGGAGGCTAGCGTCCGATTGGCCCGGGAGGCTAGTGACCTGCCGGTCAAACACCGGCTTGCCCGATGGCCAGTCTGGGTCTGCCAGAGTCCTCCTGCCAGTTTTGCACAAACCTGGAAGATCTCGTATATGTTATTTTTGCACCGGCCGAGCACAAATTTCTTCAGAGTCCTATGGATACTTTGTAGAGGAGCCATTAACAGCTCCTAACAAGAACAGAGAGCTATTCCAGCGTATCTCGCTGTTCTCGGCTCAAGATTGCCTTCCTAAAAGAATATCACTGACTCTCAGAACCTGGTGTTAAGTGGTTTTGCTGTTGCCTCCTCCTTTCACCGCAAGCAAAACACTTGGAATGTAGAGTACCCAGTCTCCTTCTGCAGCTGGACTGGTGTTGGGTCACACTTGGCTCCATGGATTATATGGATTCCAGGAGCCAGTACCAATGGTGGTGTGCTCCGACACTGCTGGTATCTGCGAGTGGCTCCACAATATTCCAACTAAAGCTGCCAAAACATCAGATTGGTTGGTATACAGCCATTAATAATGAGTCGCAAATGGAAAACATTTCAAGCAGAATTTTTTTTATTTGCGAGCAATAGCTAGCTTCGGGCTCCAAATGGGCCATTGAACGAGTGAGACTCACTATTCAATGTATATCTGGTGCCTTATGTTAATTTAACCTGATGGTAACTTAAAGAAGCTACTCAATGTAAATATTTACGCATTCTTTAGTGAAATACGGGTAACCACCGGCAACAACACCATTTTATTAACTAAACTGTGAACTGGAACAGGTAAAGAAGGGTGGAATTTGGACACGTCTCCAGTGCAAAATTTTGCCTTAAAATTGTCACTCACCCATCTCAGTTCACTGCTTAGTAAGTAAACTTGGGAGTGTTCATGTTTCTTGTTTATTTTAATTGGTTTCAATGAAATGCAACTTAAATATAAAACACACTGTAAATATCCCCCTATCGAAATCCATTAAGAAATGCCAATTATAAAAATGCAAATAAAAAAGACCAAGAAAAACAATACTATTTTTTCTTGGAATGCATTTCTTTAGGTTCTTTACAATTACTAACCCTTTGTTAGTCCGTATTAAAATGACCTGTTTGTGTGCTTGTCTTTGGCTATTATACTATCCCCGTACGCTGGGAAATAGCAAACATATGCCCCCCTCTGTATAACAGTTGTTCCCTGGAGGTGACCACTGAAAGTACAACATGTGGTCTCTTCAATTGGACCAGTGCCAAACTCTGTGCTCTTTAATTGGCTGTGAGGTCCCCCTACAGCTGTAAGAGATTAGTGACAAGTTTTCCTCGATACAATAATTCAACCTCTTTACCAACAATGGGGCACGCCATGCAAATCCTCATTCCATTTACAAAAATCATGTAAGCACGGGGGGTTATGTGTTTTTTTTTCTCTAGATTTTCTTCTTTCTTTCCTTCCCACGACTGAGTTTCTAATGCTGTTCTGTTTGATGTAGTCTGGGGGATGTGTATAAAAGTAGCAGAAATTAGCAACAATAGTTTAAAGAAAATGTGCAATTACACATGGAATTATTTGGATCCTGGGAGCGCATTGTAGCAGTTTCTCCTTCAGACAGGAAAAAAAATACATAAATCATTCCAGGTGTGGGTGAGCTTTGTGTCTTTGCACATCTAGTTAGATATGCAAATGTCGTAGGTATTTTCTGCTAAATTAAAGATCCCCCAATGCGAACACCTTCTTCAAACAAAGATCGACTGTTCACAGTCGTTAAGGGGTATTAATGGGGCTCAGTAACACATGTCGGTTTCGAACAGCTAATAACTGTATCATTGTTACTTTTTCCCCATAAGTACAGTTTAATGAGACAATTCTTCAAAGTAAAAAAGTAACAGAGAACAACAATCACAAACAACAGCACTCCAATCTATATAAAATCAATATTAAATAAAATCGGTCTCCATCGCCCTATTTATCATAATTGTGGTTAAAATATAGTCTTCCAACGAACATAAAATCACCCCAAAATAATGTATCAGTGTTAGACACTGATAAAACAGTAAGGGTGCGTCGAGTTATTGAGCAATCTGAATGTGAGTGTCAGTATTTTAAACTGTTATCTGAAACGTACAGGAAGCTAATGGAGGGACCGGCAGAAGGGGGAGGTACGGGAGGAGCGTCTGGTGAGAAAAATAAGCCTGGCACCTGCATTCATTACAGATTGCATAGGGGAAATTGGGTGTTGGGGAAACCAATAAGGAGCGAATTGCAGTATTGAAGTCGTGAAGTGACTAGGGATGTGCATGGCTGAAAAATTTGTTTTGTTTAGTTTTGTTTCGTTACGTTTTTAAACAATTTTGTTTTCGGAATTTCGTAACTAATTTCGTTTCGTGTTTCGTTTCGTATTTTGTTTAATTTCGGATTGATTTGTATCATATCGTATCAGATTTGTATCAAATCGAATTCGATAGTTGATATCCATTTGATAGTTCATTTCAAATTCGATAGTTGATATCAATTATTCAAATTTTTCTTTTATGATGATGACACACTGTAAAACGCAATAAATTTGTTATATACCATTTTGTTTAGTTTCGTATCATATCGTTTCGTTTCGTATTCGTATCGTATTGATTCATTATTCGGAAGTACTTCCGAATACGAATTATCAAATTTCGTTCCGAATTACGAATTTTTCTCTAGAAATGACAAGTGCATGAACCTTAGCACTGCATGAACTGCAGCACCTTAGCCTTGTTAGTAGAATTTTGTCTAGGGACAGATACCCTGAGATGAACATATGTTTAGATACCTATAACAATGTATACTATAATAAAATAGACTCTTTTCCACAATAGATCTTTATCGAGGCTACCTGCCATTGGGTAAGTCTCTAACAAAAAGTGATATATCACACAGCCATACAAATCCAAACGGGGCAACCAATGAGTTCCATGCGATTCAGTCAGCCAGCTCAATCACAGCTTAAAAGTAGGTGGGGAAGCTGGTCACTCCATGCTTGACATAGGTTTCGGTGGGAACAGAAATGTTGCACCAGGCTCCAACAATAAACCAGCTCTTGATTTATGGTTAGGGATGCGCGTTCCGTTCGATTCGAACATGAGTTCGATTCAAACATCGCCCGTTCGGCTGTTCGGCGAATTTCGAACATTTCAGGCCATTCGCAAAAAGTTCGAAAAAAATAAATAATTTAGAATTTTTTTAAAAAAATGCTTAAATTCTAAAAAAATCTAAAAATAATGAGACTCTTTACTGCAGAATATTATAAGCAACGGTTTATTAGATATTGAATTAAAATGGAAATATTTTTAACATTGAAGCCTATGGGATAAAACAATCTTGTTGCTAAAACATCAGGCAGACGAGGCCCTCTAATCAGGCACTGTAGAGAGCAGTCCGCCGGGGCCTCCCAAGGATCCCTTGAGGAGCATGCGCCCGCCGGATGACAGAGCTGTGACTGTGCGGGCAGGCTGGCCGGGTGCATGTTGCAGAGAGGTGGCGCAGGGAGGGAGCCACTGCACCTGCGGCCACGGCAGACCCCCCCCCACAACCAGGATCCAGGGAGCCTCCACTGACTGACCACGAGGCTAAGGTAACTTGACACATTTCTAAAAAAAAAATCCGAGGACATTTTTAAATGTCCCAAGGAACATAAAATAAAACTTTTTTCTTTTCTTTCTATTACTCACCTGATTCCTGGATCCACCAACATGCGCAGCCTCCCGTCTCCCACGCTGTTAGACGCTGCATACACCGGCACTCTGTGTGAAGCTTCTGAGAAGATACGCTATTAGTGTAGAGGGAGCGATGCAAAATGCGCAGCCGGCTTCCCCGCTACACTAATAGCGTATCTTCTCAGAAGTATACTTGTTACTTACCCTGCTTGTTCTGAAGACCCGATCTGTTGCCGGCTTTACCTGCCATTTGACTATTCTCTCTGTGTACTCCCTGCCTGTTCTGTTTGCCTCCTGTTGCTACTGGTGTGCGTTGATTCTCACCATATACAGTAGCACAGTACAAGTGCCTAAATGTTGCTGACCTGGTTTTGTTATAACAACTACTCTCACTCTGTGCCCCTGTCTGGTATATTCCGCTGCTTGTTACTGCTGATGCGCTTCCATCCTGCAATATACTATAGCGCAGTACAAACATATATTGATCCCAGTTTGTGGTGTATATTGTTGGTGCTGTCTCCCTGGCCTGTTTGGCTGCTAGAGGTTAGGTTTTAGTGGTCCCGAGTCCCGACCATCCTAAGGATCGGAGGGTTAGAGGTCTGTTACCAGGAATCCTACCAGGTCTGTCCTGGAGAATCGTTACAAATATGTGGTGAACACCGCAGCAAATGTAAATGCTCATGCAATTTTAATGCACCTGTTGTTACTTTCATCCAAAGCCTGCATAAGTTTCACCATAATTTAGCCAAAAAATCACTAAACTTGTTCTGCGTGTACTAAAACGTCTCCTCTTTTCATACAGGCTGCCGCCCCAAGCAGTTGTTTATGAATAGATTAAAGGAAACCCATTTACCATCGTTTGAAATGTCATTTTTTTCTTTTTAAATGTTTATATACATCCTTCAAATCCACCACTTCACGGGCAGGTTATAGGGACCTCCTAGGCACGTTATTTGAAGGAATTTTTCATTTTTATTCTTAAGCTTTATGTCATGGAAAAATCACTGTTGCTTTAAAAAAAAAATGTAAAACTTTTTGTCCTTGTTTCCTGTCCCCCAGGGCACTACCCATACACCTTTTATGGCAAATATCTTGCATATATGCCCTCTTGGAGGGCACTCTAAAAATTGAATGTTTGAGTCCCATTAACTTGCATTGAGTTCGGTTTGTGTTCGAGTTGGAATCCAAACTTTTTCAAATGTTTGTGTTCGAATGCGAACCGAACACGGGGGTGTTCGGCCCATCACTATTTACGGCACCATGGAGTGACCGGCTTTACATTCCTACTCTTATGCCATTAGGTAAATACTTGCTTAGTGTGTGGCTTCTATAGCTCAAAACCTGTTTTAGAATCCCATCTAAATGAATACAACAGGAATAAGCATTAATATATGCTGATAGTATATATATATATATATATTCTGTAATCCAGCTCCATACTGCTAGTGGCTGATAGAAACAGATGGTTACCAGTACCTGGATCACCAGATTGCTGAATGTACCTTCCGATAAGCAGTGGAAAGCTTGGTGAGGCCCCACTTTTTTATGTTCTCCGTCTACATAAACAATAAATAATAAAGCAGTGACATAAGATGAAATTAAAAACTCATGTCCACTAAATTTTCACCTAAAGCACAACCTGTCACAGAGACTGATTGCAAGTCATTGACAGCAAAATAAAGATTTAAGATGGGAACGGCTATTCCCCGAGTCCAAGATATTCGTAACTATTTGAAGAAAAACATTCTAATAGTAGTTTAGATGGTTGCTTCTTGGATAACGTGTCATTAATTTATAACCCTCCATCTGCTAATCTGCACCTCATGAAAATGTTCTCGGAGTTCAAGCTGTGATAAGTCTAACAAATCAGCGCTGCGGAATATGCTGGCGCTTTATAAATAAAGAATAATAAGAATAATAATAATAATGTACTTGTGAACACACTATTGGTGCTTCCTACACAGAGCCATTATTGTCACTCTTAGTAAAACACACTAGACTAAAATTAATTGGAATTTGAGGGATTGATTAGTGACCCCACATGATCCCTACCCCTATTTTCTCCCCTTCCTTATTTATAGTTGAGCAGGCTATAACACTAACGTTCTTTTCAATGCCATGAATGTCTTCCATTCTCTCTTCAAGGCTGATGGTGTCTCTGGAAGAGGCATTGGATGATCAGCTCCACCTAACTTAACTGTAAATTCTGAAAACCACAGACGTTGTCCCGAGTTGCTTGATTGACAGTTTTCAGGGATTTAGGGAATCCCTCTACTCTGGAAAGCTGTCACAGTGGGGCCACTCATAACATCATGGTAATTTAAAATCAATTAAATGGTCATAGTGCATAGAGTGTCCCTTAAGTCATAAAAGCCTAAGACTAGCATTGCCTTATCTTAAATTGGCTATTAAAATGCGACCAGAATACTTGTTTTTTACATACATCATGAACCAGCACTTCCATAGGTTTCATTTCCTGTTAGAGATTGTTAAGCATTTGGGCAAGGAGGTCAATCTCTGCCCCCCCCCCCCAATGTTACTGAGCTTCAACTCCCATGATAGTCCGGCCATCTATTACATTCAAAGATTTCTGGGAATTATATTCCGTCAACATCTAGGGGTGCTGGAGATTTACATTCTTGATCTAAAAATGCCAGAGTCACCATGTTTCCTTGAACATATATTCTTCCAAGTCATTAATCAATAAACCCTACATACTACAAGTTTTTTGGACTCCCCATTGACTCAAAAAATCAATGTCTGCACAGAAAAACACAGGGATGTTGAGGTAATTCTTCTTGGCATCTTTTCCATCGGTCTGTGTGTCAAAGCATTCTGTGCAGGTTCCAGGTGGTGTTGAGTTTCTGTGACATACCTAGTGCATGTAAGACTTACCGATGGCCAGAGACACAAACCGACAAGCGATATCAACTTCCACAGCAGCTGCTGACCTGTTTGTCTCTTTTTCTTTCTAAAAAGGGAAGGGTGAGAAAAATCTGGATGATAATGTTGACAGTACTAGATATCAGCTCTGGTTGTTCCTTATGGCGCAGTATATAATCTGGATATTGATGGATATTTCAATTCACATATATTAGTGTAATTGTAAGGGTAGCTTTCTATAGAAATGTACAGTATATCTATAATACACTGTTAGGCACTAACTTGAAAACGGCTTCAGAAATAAGGCATTTAAGCACATTTTCTCACACCACAGCTCTGTCTGTCCCAATTTGTTTCATCTCTTTATCTGATGAAGCTTTCAGGCTGTGAATTCATAATTATTTCTTCTGCACGTGGAACATCGGACTATGTAATGTCACGCTTTGCTTGTAATACATTCCTCTTATTATCATTGTCATGTAATGGAAACCAATAATTGAGGTCCTATCGGACGGCTCTTCCCTGTATGCCTTGTGATGAACTAACTTAAAGTTTATAGAAACAAGCTCTGTGTCAGCCCACGTATCACCAGGGATGATAATGAATTGGAATAGCAATGCATCATACGAATTTCTAGTGCTTGTGCCATTGACAAACCAAAAAGTGTCCCTTTGTACACTTTGTGTTAATCATCTGTGGGTCACGTAAATGTGTATGTTTCTTATTATTTCGTATGAATGCTGTGTAGCCAGGCAGCGATATCAAAAGAGAAATCCTGTGATCATTACAATGCCCTTCGATTCGCTAGTGTTGCAGTAAGTGCTGACAGCTCCATATGCTCCTGTCTCCGATCAAGGAGCTGTCAGACGCCTGTCATATTTCGGAGATGTCATATAGAATTCTAATAAAATAATATTCACTACATAATCCTCTATCTATCATCTACATAGTTCCACATATAGTTACAAAGGCTGCGTCCATCGAGGTCAATCTTTCACACATCCCTAATACTGTTGATCCAGAAGAAGGCAAAAAACACAATCTGAAGCGATCCCCAAATATGCAACATACTGGGGAAAAATGCATTCTTGACCCCAGAATGCCAGTCAGATTTCTCCCTGGGTCAAGCAACTTTTACCCACATATTAAATATTATAACCCTTAATATTATGTTTTTGCATGAAAGGCATGCAGTTGCTTTTTAAAATCTGTGCAGACTCTGATCCAACCACCTCAACAGGCAGAGAATTCCACAGCTTTATTGTTCTCAATGTAAAAAAAAAACCTTTCCTGTGCTTTAGGATGAATTCCCTTTTGTCTAATCTAAATGGATGACCTTGTGTCCTATTAATGAATAGTTTTTCAGGCAATGGTTTATAATGGCTCCCTATATTTTTGAATAAATCAGATCACCTCTATGGTGCTGTTTTTTTAAGCTAAACAGGTTTAAGCTTGTTAGCCTTTCCTCATAACTTAAATCTTCCATTCCGCTTATTAATATAGTTGTTACTTCTGTCTGTTCTTTAAAACCTGTCAGCTGCCCACACAATCATTAAAAGGTTTGCATTATCGATCTTAAATCCCAAGACATGTATCAGAGGCAGGATATTTTTTTTAAGAAAGGATTTTACCAGGAAGGATACATTGAGATTTCTCTCGTTTTCAAGTATGTCCTGGGTGGCGAGTATGTACCGTTAGGTGTCTTGCCCAGGGACTCTTACTGGAGAGGTGCTCTTGCATGTCTCCACAGGCTCTCTCCACGCAGAGCAGTGATGTTACCTCTACTCCACCCAGCCGGTATTGATAGACTGTGTGTGTTCAAGGTTCTTTATGCTTAACTCAATTGAAAAAACAAAGTGCATGCACCCCTTTTACCTAAAAAATAAAACCGAGTATCACAATCATTCTAAATGAATGATAGTAAAATGATCAGATAAGGGATCACACATCAAAATCATAACTGGGATAAAAGCAATTGTATGCTGATCTAAATAAAAGGATCTAATGAAAGCCCAGGACAGAATCTCTCAGGACAGATAAGGTACAAGGGCACACAATAATAAATGTCACTGTTCCACGAATCACCATTTGGGGGAATATTGCCCTCTTCACCTGAACAAGTGATACAAATCTTAAGAAAGAGGGAACCATATACTCACTTAAATGGCCATTACAGTTTTACACCCACATGCCAACACCAAGGCAAACCTCTTAAGGTGGGTCCTACCCTAATGTAAGGATGTAACATAAAGCAGTTGTAGTACTAGGAATATCTAGGGATCTCAAATACTGCTTATTTATACTGTGCGGATAGATAGGGTAATATTCACTGGTGTGCACAGCCCATTTAGGTAACCCCATAAGGGACTTTTTTATTCTCAACTTACTCTTGGTAATTTAAACGTAAAGTACTTATTTTTGCTCAGCAATAGCCAAATATATAAATACTAGCAGGTTATTCAGAGAGCGTGAAAAGCAGGAGAATGACTGGAGAATGAAAAATTCTAGGTCAAAATAGCCAAACCCGAAATATTCTCCCTTTCATCTCACTTTCCAAATCGGCTATTTTGACCTAGAATTTTTCATTCTCCAGTCATTCTCCTGCTTTTCACGCTCTCTGAATAACCCTGTATGTGTGAATCCTGCCCGGAGGGCAGTCTATTGTTATAAAGGATCTGGCTGCTCAGTGCTCCCAATGATGTGACTGCTCAATGCTCCCCAGGATCTGGCTGCTCAGTGCTCCCCAGGATCTGGCTGCTCAGTGCAAACATGATCTGGCTGCTCAGTGCTCCCCAGGATCTGGCTGCTCAGTGCTCCCCAGGATCTGGCTGCTCAGTGCTCCCCAGGATCTGGCTGAGTGCTCCCCAGGATCTGGTTGCTCAGTGCTCCCCAGGATCTTATATAGTCATATATGGTGAAGAACAGGTGGGGTCCACAACCACAGAAAAGTGCAGGTGAAATAAGCTCAATATGGTTTACCAATAGCAGGATGACAGGGATGTTGGCATTCCCAATGACATGTAAAAAACAGAAAAAAAATTGCACAATAGCGCAATACAGTATAGCCAAAACGCAATATTGAATATAGCAATTGCCCACTCACATGGATCAGAGCCTGTATAAATCAAGGCTCTATATATCAGCAATGGGTCTCTTCAGGGATGACCCCGTCCCGTATCCACACGTCCTCTTGAAATATCATATGTGAATAGAAAACAAACACAGGTGGACCATAGCGTAAATCAGCCTGGTATAAATAAGCATATCACTCGAAGAGGACCAAACTCACGTGATTTTGAGCCTGTGAGATAAACACTGGCTCCGTACTAGCACTTCTGGTGTAGATAGGGTACACCCACCCCCTTTTTCTCAATTACAAAAGATGGAGAATTTCCTTCTTGTAAAGTAAAAACGTTTTAATAGTATAAAAATAAAAGTAAATTGCCAAAACGCGTTTCGCTGTCACAACAGCTTCATCAGTTGTGATGACCAACTGATGAAGCTGTTGTGACAGCGAAACACGTTTTGGCAATTTACTTTTATTTTTATACTATTAAAACGTTTTTACTTTACAAGAAGGAAATTCTCCATCTTTTGTAATTGAGAAAAAGGGGGTGGGTGTACCCTATCTACACCAGAAGTGCTAGTACGGAGCCAGTGTTTATCTCACAGGCTCAAAATCACGTGAGTTTGGAACTCTTCGAGTGATATGCTTATTTATACCAGGCTGATTTACGCTATGGTCCACCTGTGTTTGTTTTCTATTCACATATGATATTTCAAGAGGACGTGTGGATACGGGACGGGGTCATCCCTGAAGAGACCCATTGCTGATATATAGAGCCTTGATTTATACAGGCTCTGATCCATGTGAGTGGGCAATTGCTATATTCAATATTGTGTTTTGGCTATACTGTATTGCGCTATTGTGCAATTTTTTTTCTGTTTTTTACATGTCATTGGGAATGCCAACATCCCTGTCATCCTGCTATTGGTAAACCATATTGAGCTTATTTCACCTGCACTTTTCTGTGGTTGTGGACCCCATCTGTTCTTCACCATATATGACTATATAAGCGCTGTCCGTCCTTCGTGTGCATCTAGTTCTCAATTTTTGTGTGTGTGTAGGAAACACCCTATTTGGACATAGCTGCTGTATCTGTTCATACTGGTGAGGCATCACTATTTCCGTCTTGGCGCCCCTTATCCTCGTTTTTTGTGCTCCCCAGGATCTGTCTGCTCAGTGCTTCCCAGTATCTGGCTGCTCAGTGCTTCCCAGGATCTGGCTGCTCAGTGCTCCCCAGGATCTGGCTGCTACGGTGCACCCAGGATGTGGCTGCTTGACACACCCAGGATCTGGCTGCTCAGTGCACCCAGGATCTGGCTGCTCAGTGCTCCCCAGGATCTGTCTGCTACGGTGCACCCAGGGTCTGGCTTCTTGGTGCACCCATGATCTGGCTGTTCGGTGCACCCAGGATCTGTCTGCTCGGTGCACCCCAAGATCTGGATGCTGGGTGCTCCCCAGGATCTGGATGCTGGGTGCTCCCCAGGATCTGGCTGCTGAGCGCTCCCCAGGATCTGGCTGCTGGGCACTCCCCAGGACCTGGCTGCTGGGTGCTCCCCAGGATATGGCTCCTGGGCGCTCCCCAGGATCTGGCTGCATGGTGCTCCCCAGGATCTGGCTGCTGAGTGCTCCCCAGGATCTGGCTGCTGGGCACTCCCCAGGACCTGACTGCTGGGTGCTCCCCAGGATCTGGCTGCTGGGCGCTCCACAGGATCTGGCTGCATGGTGCTCCCCAGGATCTGGCTGATGGTGCTCTCCAGGATCTGGCTACTCGGTCAAAGACATTGCTGCTGTTGTGTATTGTCTGGATTATGGTACTGCTGTCCCGGGCCCAGGATCCACCCCGGGCCTGAGTGGGAACACTCTGGGTGGGGAGCCAGAGGGAGAGAAGATGGCAGCTAACCCCCAAGGGACTTTTTTATTCTCAGCTTACTCTTGGTAATTTAAACACAAAGTACTTATTTTTGCTCAGCAATAGCCAAATATAAAAATACTAGGTGTGAATCCTGCCCGGAGGGCAGTCTATTGTTATAAAGGATCTGGCTGCTCAGTGCTCCCAATGATGTGGCTGCTCAATGCTCCCCAGGATCTGGCTGCTCAGTGCTCCCCAGGATCTGGCTGCTCAGTGCACCCAGGATCTGGCTGCTCAGTGCTCCCCGTGAGGTGTGTGTGAGGTGCGCACGCAGCCCACTGTGATGGGTGCACGCGCAGCCCACTGTGATGGGTGCACGCGCAGCCCACTGTGATGGATGCGTGCGCATCTGGCAACGGACACTAGCCCTTTTATTATTATAGATAGTATATGAGGGATGCCACAACTCTTGGGCAGGGTCCTCCCTCCTACCATTCTGTGTATTTAACTTGGATGTATATTTATTATTCTGCCTCTCCCATTGTACAGCGCTACTTGTTAGCACTTTAATAAACTTGTAACTGTAACTACAACTGTTTGGACCCTATTGTGACTGTTTATAGATTTTGTTTTTCTCCCACACAGCGCCCTCCACTCATAGGATCAATTATATCTATATATATAAACTCGAAAGCCCTGACTGACTGACTCATCAATGCCCAGCTGAAACCGTTTAACCTAGGAACGTGAAATTTTGAAGGTGCACTGTTTTTATGATGTAGGCACCCACTAAGGAAGGATTTTTGGAAACTCCGCCCCTAAGGGGGTGAAAAAGGGGGTTGACTATTTTGAACAGGATACCTATAGCTCAAAAACAGAAGATGTTACAGATGTGAAAATCTGTATTTAGATTCGTCTTGAAAATAAAAAAACATGTATTTTACTGTTTTTGAAAAAATCGACTGGGGCAAAAAAAGGGGGTTGAATATTTTAAATATTTTAAACAGGATACCTATATCTTAAAAACCGAAGATGTTACAGACGTGAAAATCGGTATTTAGATTCATCTTGACAAATAAAAAAACATGTATTTTACTGTTTTCTGAAAATTCCTTGGGGGCAAAAAGGGGGTTGAATATTTTTATCATAAACGTGAAAGTCCTGGCTGACTGATTAACTCATTAACGCCCAGCTGAAACCGTTTAACCTAGGAATGTGACATTTTGAAGGTGCCCTTTTTTTATGATGTAGGCACCCACTAAGGAAGGATTTTTGGAAACTCCGCCCCCAAGGGGGTGAAAAAGGAGGTTGAATATTTTAAACAGGATACATACCTATAGCTCAAAAAATAGAAGATGTTACAGACGTGAAAATCAGTATTGAGATTCTTCTTGAAAAAAAAAAAACAAGTAATTTACCGTTTTTCAAAATTTCAACTGGGGGGGTGAAAAAAGGGGGTTGAATATTTTAAACGGGATACCTATAGCTCAAAATCAGAAGATGTTACAGATGTGAAAATCGGTATTTAGATTCGTCTTGAAAAATAAAAACACACGTATTTTACCACTTTCTGAAAATTCAATGTGGGGGCCAAAATGGGGGGTTAAATACATCTATATTTATAAACGCGAAAGTCCTGACTGACTGACTGACTCATCAACGCCCAGCTGAAATCGTTTAAACTAGGAACGTGAAATTTTGAAGGTGCACTGTTTTTATGATGTGGGCGCCCACTAAGGAAGGATTTTTGGAAAATCCACCCATAAGGGGGTGAAAAAGGGGGTTGAATATTTTAAACAGGATACCTATAGCTCAAAAACAGAAGAAGCTACAGATGTGAAAATCGGTATTTAGACTCGTCTTGAAAAATAAAAAAACCACATTTTACCGTTTTTCAAAAATCCAAGTGGGGCGGCGAAAAAAGGGGGTTGAATATTTTAACAGGATACCTATAGCTCAAAAACAGAAGAAGCTACAGATGTGAAAATCGGTATTTAGACTCGTCTTGAAAAATAAAAAAACCACATTTTACCGTTTTTCAAAAATCCAAGTGGGGCGGCGAAAAAAGGGGGTTGAATATTTTAAACAGGATACCTGTATCTCCAAAACAGAAGATGTTACAGACCTGAAAATTGGTATTTAGATTCGTCTTGAAACCACACGTATTTTATCATGTTCTGAAAATTCCTTGGGGGGGCAAAAAGGGGGGTTGAATACCTTTATCAGTATACCTATATTTCAAAAACCGAAGATGTTACGGGTGTGAAATCTGGTATTTACAATGTTTATGAAACAAACAAACATGTTTTTTGCCATTTTCCACAAATCCAATTGGGGGGGTCGGGGGAAAGGGGTCTGAATATTTTTATCATTATACCTATATTTAAAAAACCAAAGATGTTACAGACGTGAAATTTGGTATTTACAATCTTCTTGAAAAATAAAAACAGGTGTTTCCAAAAATCCCAAGTGGGGGGTGAAAAAAGGAGGGGCTGAATACTTTTAAACAGGATACCTGTATCTCAAAAACAGAAGATGTTACATACGTGACAATTGGTATTTAGATTCGTCTTGAGAAACAAAACACACCTATTTTACCATTTTCCCAAAAATTCAGTGGGAGGGGGCAAAAAGGGGGTTCAAATACTTTTATCAGTATACCTATATTTCAAAAACCAAAGATGTTACAGGTGTGAAATTTGATATTTAAAATCTTCGTGAAAAAAAAAAACCATGTGTTTTGCCATTTTCCACAAATCCAAATAAGGGGGGGTCAAGGGAAAGGGGTCTGAATACTTTTATCAGTATATCTATATCTCAAAAACCAAGATGTTACAGGTGTGAAGTTTGGTAATTACAATCTTTTGAAAATAAAGAAACACGTGTTTTACCATTTTCCAAAAATCCAAGTGGGGGGGGGGTAAAAAAAAGGGGGTGAATACTTTTAAACAGGATACCTACATCTCAAAAACAGAAGATGTTACAGACGTGAAAATTGGTATTTAGATTTGTCTTGAGAAACAAAAAAACACCTATTTTACCATTTTCCAAAAATCCAGTGGGAGGAGGAAAAAAGGGGGGTTGAATACTTTTATCAGTATACCTATATTTCCAAAAACCAAAGATGTTACAGGTGTGAAATCTGGCACTTACAATCTTCTTGAAAAATAAAAAAAATACATGTTTTACCATTTTCCAAGAATCTCACGTGGTGGGTGAAAAAAGGGGGTGAATACTTTTCAACAGGATACCTATATCTCAAAAACAGAAGCTATTACAGACGTGAAAATTGGTATTTAGATTCGTCATGAAAATAAAACAACACTTTTTTTTACCGTTTTCCAAAAATCCAGTTGGGGGGGGCAAAAAGGGGATGAATACCTTTATCATTATACCTTTATGTCAAAAACCCAATGATGTTACAGATATGAAATTTGATATTTACAATCTTTGTGCAAAAAAAAACATGTTTTACCAGGTGTGAAATTTGGCACTTACATTCTTCTTGAAAAATAAAAAAACACGTGTTTTACAATTTTCCAAAAATCCCAAGTGGGGGGAGAAGGGGGTTCTACCAAAAAAACCTCAAGTTTCTTTTAAAAAGCAATTTTAACAAATCCTAAAATTCACGCCAGCGAAGCCGCGGCAAAAAGCTAGTTATTTTATAAACCTGCATTGTGTTTGCAATTGTTTGATATGAGAGTAAAGTATGTTTATGATTTTTTTTTTAAAAAAATCAAAAAGATAAACAATAAAGACATTTTTCCACAACCTGCTTTACTCAAGATTACCAAGGGTGTCAGTATTAGTGGAGGACGCTATCCATAATGTATATTAGGGATGCACCAAAGCCATTTTTTTTAAGACCGAGTGCGTATACCAATACCTTTTAAATTTAAATTAGTTAGAAATTTAACTGAAACATAAAAACGTTTTAAATGGCGTGTCCACGGCGCCGACCAAGATGGCCGCGTAGGCAGAGAGCTCCTTCCGAACCCGCCGCACTCGCGCTTACCGTGACCCGATAGCACCTTCAATGGGGAAAACGCACCGTGCCTCGAGTGCCCAACGCCCCCAGGCACCTACCAGCCAAAAACCGGCCGTTTCCCTGCGGGCATTTTTGGTGCCGCTGACGCCAGCCGCGACCATGCGGTCTGAGGGCCCGCACGCCGCACAGGAGCTATCACCACGCTCCCCTGAGTCCCCCATACCGGACACTGAAGGAGCCATGGGACAGATGCAGGCTGCGGACGGACCAGACTGGGCCACAATACTGGCCAGGCTGCCCACAAAGGAGGATCTGAGGGAGGCAAACGCTGCTATCATGGCAGAGCTACAGCAGGTCAGAGGAGATTTACAGGGCCTACACACGAAGATCCATGCTGTGGAAGCTACCTGTGACGCTCTGAATTTACAACAATCCGCTACTTCCACCAAACTAGACTCACAGACCGAACAACTCAGAGGTATGGCACTCCACATGGAAGATCTAGACAATCGTGGCAGACGTAATAATTTGCGGATTCGTGGCCTACCTGACACAGAAGAATCCCCCACCCACCTTATTCCTACCCTCACATCCATCTTTAACACCCTCCTCGACAGGCCGAATTCTACCCCTATCGCCTTCGTACGCGCCCATCGCGCCTTGCGCCCACGTGGGACTGGACCTCCAAGAGATGTCATCTGTTGTCTCGAAAGTTTTCCCATCAAAGAAGAACTACTGCGGGCTGCTCGTACCCCCACTCAAATTTCCCATGATGGAGTGGAACTACAGCTTTTCCCAGATCTCTCCCCTGCAACCCTGGCTTTCCGCAGAGCACTGCGCCCCCTCACGAGGAATCTTCAGGCGCAGAAAATCAGGTACCGCTGGCATTTCCCTACTGGGCTTCTGGTTTCTACACCCCAGGGACCATTCCTGGTTCGGTCTTCCGCTGACATAGACACACTGGTCTCTGACCTCCAGCTTCCTCCGGTGGGGCTGTTGTGGCCGGATCCTGTCCAATTTTATTCTTCTAATCGCCCTGGCGTGGCTGCAGACGCCTTACCGCAAAGGCCCACCAAAAACCGTCTAACAGCTGGACGACACCGGGGTTCAATGGCCTGAAACACAAAGCTCCCCTAACGGGGCTGCCGGTTTGCACATACGATTTTTTGAACTAAGCTTATGCCCACAGCCCACAGGTTGATCACATCAGCCTCGAGGCGGTTCCCGTTGTGTACACCTGGACTACAGACGGATGAGTGTGACATACCCTCCGACCTACCCCCATGAAGCAAGATGACCTTTAAGAAGAAGAATCTGGACGGATGACTACTCTTGTTGACTGGGACACGGAGACACAAACGCTTTACAGGTCCGTGGAGCCCCTGCAGCATTGCGGGGAGAGACCCCATGGATCCTCACCTACGGTTTATCTGACTCTCCGCCGGGACTTATATCCTGAAATTTAAGCACTCCACCCATACAAGAGGCCGCATCAGCTATCACACTTGCACCTGTCCTGTTTCAATGGACCCCTGGCAGGGGACCACGAATCGCTGGCAGTTCTCACGTTCTGATGGTGCAGGATCAGCTTCGAACAGCAGAAACAAGACGGGTAACTATGTCTCCGATTTTTTCATGCCGGGGGCACCGGGACTTTCACTATCTACGTATATATACACGCACGAAAGACTTTGCTCGGTTACGGAGTTATCCGTTCTCCTCATACCGGATTTCCCCCCCCTTTTTTTTTTTTTTTTTTTTTTTCTTTTTCACCATAGAAATGTTTTTCTTAACCTTCTCTTCTAGGGTTCACAACATTAGCACTGTTTACTTAAAGTTTCCACTTTTATGCGCTTTTCCTTAAGCATTTTTAAGTTAAATTACGTGGGGTCGGAGAGGCTTCTTCTCTGCTGGAGCGATACCATCTGGTTTGCGGAGTAGTGGTTGACACCTCCCGCGTGGTGCCTTCCGGACTACCCCCACACTCGGAGGACAGGGCGACGCGACGGTTGGGAGGGACTCTGGGAACTAATTTTGGGCCCCGGAGCTCATACCCAACCTAGCCCATACCTCATACTCTTAGGCCCGAGGGTTCTTTCCCCTCGTTTTCCCTTTCTGGGCCTCCCCTCCTTTGACGTTCCCTTTATTCTTTCCTCTGTCCCCCAATACCTACCACCCACATTTTGGAGACCTTTACCGCTGCCACACACCACACTCCACCTCCCCTGCGGGTGAGATATGGCATCCGCCCAGCCAACCCACCTGACCCTGTTCTCTATTAATGCCAGAGGTCTCAATACCCCGGAGAAACGTTCCTACGCTTTGAGGGACTTTCATAGGGCCAAAGCCTCAGTTGTGTTTCTCCAGGAAACCCACTTTCGAGAGGGGTCTGCCCCTAAACTAACTAACTCAAGGTTCCCCTTAGGTTTCTCCAGTAACAACACCCTAGCTAAATCTAAAGGTACAACAATTCTGTTTGCCAAATCGGTCCCCTTCCAACATAGGGCCACACTTGCAGACGGAGAGGGAAGATACGTTGTGGTGAAGGGTACGATTGCGGATCGCATATACACATTCGCTAACGTTTATGCCCCAAACAAAAGCCAACACAAATTCTTAGCCAAATTCCTCACGACACTAAATGACTTTACAGAGGGTTGTCTGGTTCTGGGCGGGGACTTCAACCTCCCACTGGATCCTCTGCGGGATACGTCATCGGGACGCTCTGCTGTCCCCGGGCGTGTCTTGCGCAGGATCAACTCACTTCTCCACTCGAACCGACTGGTGGACTGCTGGAGGGCACTCCACCCCGATGACCGAGACTATACCTTTTTCTCTCACCCGGCCCAGACTTACTCCAGACTGGACTACTTTTTCCTCTCCCATTACCACCTACAGGACCTGTGCTCTGCGACAATTGGCAACCTAACCTGGTCGGATCACGCACCTATCGTGATGACCTTGACCTCCCCGCTTTACCGGACCACAGCCCCTGCCTGGCGTCTTAACGATTTTCTTCTCTCCGACCAGACCGTAATACAGGACTGCACACAGGCTCTAGAGCTTTACTTTACTGAAAACGCTAACCCAGATCTGTCACCATTGACGATATGGGAAGCACACAAATGCGTTGTGAGGGGCTTCTACATTCAGAAAGCCGCTGAGTTTAAGAGACGGAAGTCGACCGCCATAACCGAAGCATTGGCACGTATAGGGACGTTGGAGACCTTACATAAGGGTTCCTTAGACGCAGACGGCCTGACTGAGCTGACCGCAGCGAGACGGGACTTGACCACCCTTTTGAACTCCTCCTATCACCGACAGTGCCAGCGCTCAAAAATGTTTTTTTTCGCCCACGGCGACAAAAGCGGACGCCTTCTAGCACGCATGCTAAAGAAACAGAGAGCCGCTTCCTACATAGCTAAGATTAGAGACTCACGTAAAAAGTTACATTATCTGCCCGGCAAAATTCAGTCTACCATCCGATCGTATTACGAATCTCTTTACAACCTACCGGGCCCCACGCCTGACCGGGACGGGGCGACCGACAAGTCTGACATCCGGGACTACCTGACAACACACCTGAAATGTCGGCTCTCACAGCCGACTGCACAACTCCTGGAGTCACCCCTCTCCGGGGAGGAACTGGCCGGAGCTTTGAAAGCATCAAAAACCGGTAAATGCCCAGGCCCTGACGGTCTCCCCCTAAACTATTACAAATGCTTCCTAAAGACGCTCACCCCACACTTCTTACTAGCCTTCAACTCGGTCCCGGAGGGGCGACTTATCCCCCTCAGACTTTAGCCGCCAACATCACCTTGATACCAAAAGACGGGAAGGACACCGAACAGTGCGAAAGTTACCGACCAATCTCACTACTAAACTGCGACCTCAAATATTATTCGCCAAAATACTTGCGTCAAGACTACTACCCCACATCCATGATCTCATTCACCCCGACCAGACGGGCTTTATCCCAGGCCGGGAAGCCAGGGACAATACTATTAGGGCTTTAACCCTCACGCACAGGGCCCGGCGTCGGGGGGAAGAACTATTGCTGCTGTCCACAGACGCCGAAAAGGCGTTCGACCGGGTCAACTGGGATTTCTTATTTACTACACTTGAACACATAGGCCTCGGCCCACATCTGCGCGCGTGGATCCGAGCGCTATATATTAACCCAACGGCCCGCGTCTGCGTTAATGGCATGTACTCGGCCCCTTTTAAGATTCGGAACGGGACCCGACAGGGATGCCCCCTATCCCCTCTACTGTTCACACTGGCCCTAGAGCCCTTCCTTGCAGCGGTGCGGGGTTCCCCAGATATCCAGGGTCTGAGAGTGGGCCCTACCGAACATAAAATCGCTGCCTATGCAGACGATTTATTATTTTTTATCTCCCGACCGGAGACCACACTGCCCAATGTCTTACAGGCATTCCATCGCTACGGTCTACTCTCAAATCTAAAAATTAATTACGCTAAATCGTTTATACTAAACGTATCTCTGCCCAAGAGCCGGGCCACAGCACTCACTCCGCACTTCCCCTTTCAATGGGCCGCGTCTCGTATTAAATATTTGGGTATATGGGTCACTCAAACCCCATCCCACATGTTTCGTGATAACTTTCTCCCCATTCTGGACACCTTCGCCAATGACCTTGGACAATGGGATTACCCACACATATCCTGGTTGGGGAGGGTCCAAGTACTTAAAATGAACCTACTGCCACGCCTTCTATATTTATTCCAGACAATCCCTACACACATCCCCAGTACCTATTTCCGCGCATTACGCTCCCTAGCAACCACATATATATGGCGGGGTTCCCGCCCTCGACAAAGCTTTACTTGTTTAACTTTACCTAAATTGGAGGGGGGGCTGGCGGTCCCGGACTTTTTTCTCTATTATAAATCATGCCATATGGTTAGAGTGGTGGAATGGGCGAGACTCGGCCCAGCGAAAGCCTGGGGGGAGATTGAGGGGATCGAGGCGGGAGTTTCGATCTCGGCTCTACCATGGTTACCTAGACGGCACGGGCTACACATTACACGCCCGCTACTGTACACCGCGACATCCTTACGGGTCTGGTACCAGATGAGACAACCCTTGGGTCTTTCCTCAGACCCATCTCCCCTGACACCTTTGATATGCCACCCCGACTTCCCTCCCGGCCACAACCCACGGGCCTTTCGAGACTTAATCGACACACCTACGCCACGCATTCATCACTTTTTTCCGACTGGCCGCTTTGTCACCCTAGGGGAGTTGGTGGGGGGGGAGGTTGTTCCGCTCGTCGCCTACCTCCCGTTTCAACAAATACTGAGCTTTATCAGATCCATCCCACAACAACCCCACCTGATAAGACCCCTCACCGAGTTTGAAGTACTGTGTTCACGCCAGGGCGCACTGCCACATGGGGTATCCCGTCTCTACTCCCTACTCCTTCATGCCTCTAAGATTCAGCCACCCAGATACATAGGGAAATGGGAGACGCTATTGGGGATATGTTTGTCGGAGGAGGACTGGAGCCGCATTTGCGACCTCACGCATCACTGTTCGGTTTCCACGCGAATACAAGAGTCAGCTTATAAGCTGCTTTCTATGTGGTACAGAACCCCACAGGTCCTTCACCGGATGTACCCAGCGGTTGAGGATAGGTGTTGGCGCTGCGGTGACTCTCCAGGTTCACTTATACATTTATGGTGGGAGTGTCCCTTAATACGTCCATACTGGATAAAGATACACAGACTGCTAGGACTATTCCTTGACCCACCCCCCGACCTTTTACCAGCACCCATGCTTTTACACCATGTCCCATACTCCAGGTACGCCTACAAGAACTCTATTGGCTTACGTATCCTTAACATAGCCAAAGGCCTGATTCCATTGTTCTGGCGACGCCACGACTGCCCCCCTCTCACACTATGGCTGTCCAGAATGGAAGAATTACATGACACGGAGCATTTATATCTCACGGCTAACCATATGCTCTCTCGTTATCTGACCATCTGGTCCAGATGGATCTTGCTCTCCTCGGGACCCGAGTTTAGGGCTATAATGGCCGCTGATCCTACCGACGAACCCCTGTAAAGGAGGACGTGCGGAAGTGGTGTTACCCATTTCTGAGACGGCTCAACATTGATTTCTCAGACGGTCACGGCGCACTCATTTCTACCATGAGGGGTGCGGCATGTACTGCGTCTCCTACCCTCACTAATTCACGCTGAGTGTCATAACCTCCTACCCAACCCCCCTCACCCCACCCTACTCTCTTTCGCCCCCCCCGACTCTCTTCCGCCCCCCACCTTTCTTTATACATAGTACTGCAAGTATGTTATTTGTCTGGCCTGCGTGCCGAGTCATGTGATGTTTTACAAACGTTTATATTCTTATTGTTGCCTTATTGAAACGAAATAAACATATATTCACAAAAAAAAAAAACGTTTTAAATGTCAGACAGTGTCAGTATAGGGTTTGGGGTTAGGGTTTACGGTCAGGGGTTAGGGTTAGGGTCAGGGGTTGGGGTTTACAATGCTTAAACCAGTTGAAATGGGTCACACATCAGTTACAACACTAAAATACAGTTTTAGGATAGGACTCAACTTCACTAGAGGTGCCTTGACGTCGGCCGGTGAGCTTACTCTCTTAGTGGCCATTAAAAGAAACCAAAACTTTTATTGGGTTTTGTTTCACACGGTGTAATGGGAATAAGCGCAGATTACAGCTTTTTTTAAAAAAATGTTTTATACATGTTGCTGGGCTGGATATATTTGGTGGTTGCAGTCGCCCCATTGGGGAATAGGAGCAACCCTGCTCCTCCTGTACAAAATACAGTTTTATCAAAAACACATATTATAAAACACATGCTACTGTTTTTTTTTCTTTTCTTTGTGAGGCTTGAATAAATTGCTTCATGTGCAAAGGAAAACTAAAGATAGAACAGGGAAATAAAAACCTATTTTGTAGCTTTTTCCCGTGATGCAACATTTACCAAAATCTTAGCACAAGTTTCACTTTACAGCTGTGGTCATGAATAAAAAAGTAGTGAAGATTCAATAGGGTAGAGGAGTGAATGTTTAGACAAGGCTGCAGGGGATCTATTGTGTTGTGTAGGTTACTGACGATAAGAGATGTCAGCTGAATGAGATATGATAGTGGACACTAATCTACTGCCTAGTGATGTTCTTTGCATAAATTCCACACAATGCAATCCTTAAGAGTTGAATTTTTGGAGCTCTGACCTATTCACTCTATTCTATGGCTAATGCCACACAGTAAGGAGAAAGTGCTCTAAAATTACTGTGGGGGCGGCAGTTTACAACACAAAATATCACAAATTGGAAGCACACAGTAACCTAAAGAGTAAAATATTTTCTTAACTGAACAAACAAGAGAAAAAAAAAGTAGATGTAAGATATCCGCAACATAAAATAAACAAAATGAGAGCTTTTCATTTTTGGGTGGTAGTGGCCCTTTAAAATCGCTTAAAAACTCTGCCACATACCTCTGATATGTTCATTAGAATTTACCCACTCCTTTACTTTTATTATAAGCAAATATGTGCTGCCAGCTATTTTGATTCTAAAGGATGCTGCTGATTTAAAGGAATATGTTGATTTTATAGATGGTCTCGTTATTACAAGTCCACTGAATTAATATCTAAACAAACCTGCAGGTAAACTGGAATATTCTACAGAGAAACATTCAATTAATGTAAAATTACTGTTTCTCTCACAAAATAATGTTATGCTTTCCTGGGAAACATACATTTGAGATGAAAACAATTTATTATGCAGTAAAAAGCTCCAAGGGGTTAGAAACGTTAGTTTGTGTATAAATAAACATTTTTTAATAAAAAAAAACAAGAATTTTGTGTATTTATATTTCCCTTACGAATCGGAGTGTAGAGATAATTTTTAACCCTGCAGATAGACCTGCCCATGGGACCCCAAAGTCGATACTCCTGTGTATATAAACATGAGTTTCGGTACTAGTACTGTGTTTATGTGACAGCGATATAAGAAGGGTCAACAAATCTTTCCTACTTCTACACAGTTGGAAGCAATGTTTTGAGAATGTGAGTAGCTCAAAGGTGCCCAAAACACTCTTTGAACTGAAAGGCTCATATAACAGAAGTACAGGCTGCACGTTCCATACCATAACTACAGCTGCGTACACAAGCTAAATTGCTTGAATCACACACTTTTTGGTATTTATTTTGCTGTATGTGATCCACTATGTAAAATATTCTCTAAATATCCCGACACATAGTCCAGTAATGCCTCACTGCAGCCAAAAGCTACAATTAGTATCTTAACAGGGGTTATGGGAATATATAGGGTCATTTGATTTTTCTGCAAAAAAAAAATCCAACAAATTATCTAATGTGGCTCAGGCTAATAATGTCACCAGTGCTCATAAAATTTATGAACTGT
Source organism: Leptobrachium leishanense (assembly GCA_009667805.1). Classification (NCBI taxonomy): domain Eukaryota; kingdom Metazoa; phylum Chordata; class Amphibia; order Anura; family Megophryidae; genus Leptobrachium; species Leptobrachium leishanense. The sequence goes on from CM019066.1 coordinate 92,014,001, forward strand.
CCCTGGAGTATGCCAAAACCCCCAGATAAAGATAATGCCGAAGTGGCTAGCCGCAGGAAGAGACTAGCAGAATTGGAGCTTCAGTCACAATCTCCCCGAGCCAAGCAGAACGCCGGAAAGGCGAGGCCTGATCGACTGTCTCAAGGCCAACCCTGGGAACGAAACTTCTTTACTTGTGGTCAGTCGGGACATTTCGCCAGGGCATGCCCATCCAATTCAGAACGAGAATATGGAGATTTGCTGGTTGTGGGACAATAGGAAGTCAGTCCAGTTTTCTCAGAAGAAAAGTAAGAAGAACATGAGGAGGAGAGCTCGTAGCTTGCTAGCCATCTCTAAAGTGGGGCGCAAGTCTACCATCAATGTTCTGGTGAATAGTATCTATGTGTCTGCCATGTTAGATACTGGATCACAGGTGACTGTAATACAGTCAGGTCCAGAAATATTGGGACATCGACACAATTCTAACATCTTTGGCTCTATACACCACCACAATGGAGTTGGAATGAAACAAACACAATGTGCTTTAACTGCAGACTGTCAGCTTTAATTTGAGGGTATGTACATGCAACTCAGGTGAACGGTGTTGGACTTACAGCAGTTTGCAGATGTGCCTCCTGTCAAGACCACTACGCGCGCTGCTGTGAAAGACCCCGGGTTAAGCCACTCACTATCTATCTATCCTAGACCCAGATAATCACGCGCGCTTATCTACCTGTCCCGGCCACACTTTCTCTCACAACAGGCACGTAGAGCGCGATATACTGATCCCAGGATTGCAACGCAGTACAAGTCTTCTCTTGAAGCGGGTAATGACTACATCTCCCACAATCCCTGGCCTCACTTTGCTACTCTGTTAGTAACGCTGCCACCAGTCCTCATGGACACTACGCGCGTCGCAACGGGAGACACAGGGCTTAAGCAACCGCACTATCTGCCTACCCTAGACTCGGACAGTGACTACAGATCCCACAATCCCCTGCCGTCTCCTGACGACCGCAACTTGCAATTTCTTATATATAACCGAGTTTAAAGCAAATACCAATACTCCCCATCTCTTAGTTAGCGTGGATCTCATCAGTCAGAGGCAGAACTTAAATATTGTTTATTTATGATATAGAAAAATCTCAGTGCATTGTGTGTATTAACTGTATGTCGGTTCTTTTATGATCTGTATTTAAAGCATCTACCCCTGCGGCCAGTGAAAAAATGCAGAAGCGAGGTATGGAAGACCAGGTCTGCAAGACTGATGGAAGCATCAAGGGTACTGTCACTATCCCTCAGTTGAAACCGAAGATGAAGTGCTCAATGGAGCTGGAAGCTATAATCTGCCCAGATGAGAAGAGGATTTGTTCCCCCATCATACTCGGGATCAATGCTAGGGTGGTCCAGGATGTATTGAGGGACTACCTTAGAGAAAAGGGAGTTGGTCCTTATCTTGAAGAAGAGTGCAAACGACGAGCACTACCGTCTCAACAAGGAAAATGACATTACATGGGCAATGGAGCTGTGTTCATCAGACCGGATGATAACCAGTCTTTACAAGCCGTGGCAACTCTCCACAATGGAATATTAGATGGAAGATGACAGTGTTTGATCGAATCCTTCCAAAAGGATGACGCTAAGAAAAGATGGTTCGTATCTGAAGTCAATGACTAGAAGAACCACCAAGGTCAATCCTTTCCGGTGTTGGTGAAAAGCTTAACCCACATGGAAATTTGTATAGACCGAGGTCAACAATTGGGAGTGAGAAAGCCGACAAGCTGACGGACGGGTTAAAAAAAAAAAGGTTGAAAGTACACAATTGAAATGCTGTGTGCAAAAAAACTACTGAAAGAAAATGCCTGTAATTTAAATATAAGGTCCAATCAATGATAATAAAAAGGTCTGTTACAGAAAAAAGAAAATCTGCTATTGTACAGTAAAAAAAATTGCCAAAAAAATCCCGGAAAATGCTTAAAAGATCTATAAAGAGACTTTTTACTGCAGATTAAAAGAAAAAACAGTTTTAGATATTGAATTAAAACTGGAATATTTTTAACATTGAAGCCTATGGGATTCGCCTGACTAAACCTGCCGAATTAAACCACCGAACAGCACGGCAGTTCGGCAACTTTTCACTGCTGTTCGGTGTTCTCTGAATAGATTAATCATTGCTTCTCTATGGGGGATTTCTCTGCCTTCGAAACAGGCCCAGTACTTGCTAGCAGTTTGCCAAAATTTGGCGAACTGCCTGCTCTCTGAATAGCTAAATGGCCCAGAAATGGCACCGTATGGGGAAATTCCATGTTTGGTGCCATTTTGGGGCCAGATCGTCTCTCTCTGAGTAATCCCTATAGATTGTGATACATGGATTTCACTGTTACTATGAAGCTCACTATCCTTAAACCACAGTGAGGTGTCTGGCATGCGGGGCTTCATTGTTTTTATAGTATTTATAAGAATTCCCTAAAACGTACTCTCAAGAATACAATTCTTAGATATCATTTAGTAGTTTTAGAATGTATCCAACCCTGCCCTGAAATATATATATATATGTATTTAATTAATTGTATTATTGCAGAATCCATTTGCACATCACAGCAATTCAAAGAATTGCTGTGATGCGTATTTGGCATCTGCAATAATACAATTAATTAATTATAGAGTGGAGGCTTTTTATCTCACTTTTTGTCCTCCACCACAACCCTTGTAAGCACTATATGTATTTACAAATATCAATGGTTAAAACGAGCAAAGTGGATACACTCTGTTGTACTCTACAGTGAAATGTTACAGCGAGTTGTTAGGTACAATGTTACATAGTCTGTGTATGAGCATGTTTGCATTCATGTGTCAGGCACTTTGCAGATGCTTGTGCCTGGGATGTTGAAATGTCCCATGGGGTGCGTTAAACACACCTCTATGTAATTTGCATGCAGACCTGAAGCTGCTGAGTGGTTATTGCCAGCAAACAGCTAATGAAACTCTTGCTGTTAAAAGAATTTCTGCCTGATAAAAGACAGGCATAGCTATGACAATGACTACAACATAATTATTTATATATAATATATATATATATATATACATAAACACACACATATATACAGAATATATTGTATTACACTTTATCATGATTAATTCTAAATGATGCACCAAGGAAAAAAGTTATATGCTTGTGATAACACTCTTTATGGAGGTTTTGCTAAAAGATAAAAAAAAAGGAAAAAACCATAACACAATGCCATACACAAGGGGTTATTCAGAGACATCCAATCTGGCTCCAAAATGGCACCGAACAGGGAATTTCCTCGTACGGTGCCATTTAGGGGCCTTTCGACTAATTAGACAGCAGGCAGTTCGCCAAATTTTGGCGAACTGCCAGCAAGTACGGTGCTGTTCAAAACAAGTGAAGTCCCTCATAGAGAAGCAATGGTTAATCAATTCAGAGAGCACCGAACAGCATTTTTTGAGATTTGTTTCGGCAAAATTATTTTTCCATTTTTTTTTTTAATAGCGGTTTTTCTTTTTTCTGTAACAGACATTTTTATTATCATTTATTGGATCTTATATGTTAATTCCAGACATTTTCGTTCAGTAGTTTTTTTGCAAACAGCGTTTCAATTTTGACACTTTCAATCATACAGTCAATCAACAGTGCTGTTCACACTAGGCGGCAGAAAAAATGTCTTGGGATAAGCAAATAATAGGTCAGTTAGCATGAGATAAAAGGGAACGTACTCAGAGGCTTAAAAGTGAACCTGTTATGGACAAAAGTAAAAGGACTCTTATGGACTCCAGGAGGTGATACTCGCAGCAGTGCGAAAGCACTAACACGATTATCACTGACGGTAGCGCTTGGTTGGAGGCACAGGTTTTCCCTGATAGTGTCCCCATTTTAGCATGAGCTATGTAATCTAGCCCAATGTATAGCATGAGTTGTGTGAGTACAGTGAACAAAAGAGCACATTATTAATATAAAAAGGGAAATAGAAAAAAATCATTAAAGTGTTATAGACATTCATCTAAACTGCACCTGAAGTGAATAAAAATGAAGATAAACATAAACTGCTAATGTAAATACCTGTATATTAATTTATTTCCAATGTTGCGAATGCTATTTATTTAACTTATTAGAAAAATATTGTAAGTAGTACAGGACATCACTAATTGGATGTGAAGCTTCTTCTGTAGTTGTTTGAAAATCAGCTTTGAGAGTAGGGATGGGCGTTCGGTTTGATTCGAACGTGAGTTCGACTCGAACATCGGCCGTTCGGGTGTTCGGTGAACACCGAACATTATGGATGTTTGCGGTTTGTTCGACCGCAGACCTTCCATGATAAAAAATGCGTCCACACGTCTCCTAAATGTACCGGCAGCTGCCGGTACATTTAGGAGACCTGTGGCTGCGGCCCCCGTATCTCACCTGTCCTGCAGCTGTCCCGGCCTCCTGTTCCCCGGTCCGTCAGCTCCTCCGGTCCATCTGGCCGCGGCTCCTCTCTGCCCCACGTCTTCATGCTGAATGATCTGATTGGGAAAAGTCCTGTGCCTGTCCTGGACTTTGCCCAATCAGGGCTCTAATTCAATATTGATCCCTGATTGGGCAAAGTCCAGGTCAGGTGCAGGACTTTGCCCAATCAGGGCTCAGCATGAAGATGAGCTTTAACCAAGCTCTGATTGGTTAAAGTCTTGCACCGACTTTAACCAATCAGAGCTTGGTTAAAGCTCTGCCCCACAGCTCATCTTCATGCTGAGCTCTAATTGGGCAACATCCTGCACCTGAGCTGGACTTTGCCCAATCAGGGATCAATATTGAATTAGAGCCCTGTTTGGGCAAAGTGCAGGTCAGGCGCAGGATTTTGCCCAATCAGATCATTCAGCATGAAGACGTGGGGCAGAGAGGAGCCGTGGCCAGACAGACTGGAGGAGCTGACGAACTGGGGAACAGGAGGCCGGGACAGCTGCAGGACAGATGAGTTATGGGGGCTGGGGGCCGCAGCCACAGGTCTCCTAAATGTACCAGCAGCCGCCGGTACATTTAGGAGAACTGTGAACACCCTTTGCGTGTTCGGCCCCCATTGATTAACATTGTGTTTGAGTTTGTATTCGAACATTTTGGCCGTTCGGCTGTTCGGATACGAACCGAAAACAGGGTTGTTCGGCTCATCACTACTTGAGAGTGTGCGGTTGCTCAGAGGAGCGTCTCTTGGTTTCATTATGTAGGACTCACCTTACTAGAGGTGCCTTGAAGGGGCGGGTGGGCTTACACTTTAATGGCCATTCAAGTAAACCAAAACCTCTGATTGTGGTTTGTTTCACATGGAGCTATAGAAATTTTTCTTGTTATGGTTTATACATGAACTGGGTTGGTTACTCCCGGTTGTTGCAGCCGCCCTGGTGTGAATAGACGAGACACCGCTTTTTTCTGTATGTAGATATATGAATCATATTGTGAATCCTGTGTAGAGGACAGCAGTATTGTTTCAGAATGATGCAAGTAGACTGCTTTGGTTATAATTGAAGGCATTTTCTATGAGCCTGGCAGTATGCATTAATTTGCTAAATCATTATTACTCTTACCTGGACTACCATTTGTTTTTCTATGAGTGAATGGCTCTAATCATACCACCTGGATTAGTGACAAAAAAAAACTAGTGATGTAGCTGCTGCTTCTGATGAACAGCCATCTATATACATCACATCGAAGCCCACTGGATTTAGTTTAGAATGCATGTGACCAGAGATATAAGGAAGAACATCTCACTTACAAGGAATATGTGCAAGATTGATGTTAAGGTACGTCCAGTAAATTAAAGCCATTGGTTGATAGTAGACGTGTGCTATTTGTTTTGTAATGAATCGTAATTTGTCCAAGATTTTATAGATTCGTATTTCTCGGGTATTTCAGAAATACGAATCGGCAAAGCGGTATAAACGAAACGGAATATAATGAATTGATTTTGATTGATTTGTTATAAAGCAAATCAATTTCATTTTGAAGGTTTCAAAGGTTGAACGATTGATACATATTTAATATATTCGTAAAAAAATAATAGACGAATAAATAGAATACAAATGAAATAATAACTTATAAATAATTCTATAACAATCAATCATATACATTTATAGGTGATTGATTATCAATTTGATAATATAAAAGAATATAATTTAAATTAAAAAATTACAACAGAACACATACAACAAAGTTAGCAACAACCTCCTAACTGCTAAAAAGCACGACCACTATTAAATTCCTATCCTGCTTGACCTTTCAGCTGCTTTTGACACTGTCCTCCACCTCCTCCTTCTACAGACTCTCAGCTCTCTTGGTCTCTGTGACACTGCACTCTCTTGGATTGACTCCTATCTGTCCAACAGATCCTTCTCTATATCATTTGCTGGTAACTCCTCCACTTCATTGCCTTTATCATTTGGGGTACCTCTAGTCTCTGTCCTAGGTGCTCTCCATCAGTGCATCACTCTCACCTTGCAGTCCTCTCCTTCTGTTTCCACACCCAACCCTTCTAGATTGTAAATTCCCACAGGAATAGGACCTTAGTTTCCCCTTGTACGGATTTATCAAAATGTTATTCAATGAATTGTAACCCTGTCTATATTGTGCCCATTGTACAGCACTGCGGAATATGCTGGTGCTTTATGAATAAAGAATAATAGTAATAATAGCATACAATAAGCAAAATGCTGTTTGTTTATGTCTAGTATATTACACATTTCTTAAAAAATAAATCTGTCATTGTTGCAGCAAAATACTATGTGTTACATTTACAATTCTATGTAAAAATTAAGCAGCATATGGATTTCTGGAGTCTGGATCCCCATTGTATAGCGCTACGGAACTTGTAAGCACTTTATAAATACTCACAATTGTAACTGAATCAATCTGAATCGATCCAAAATAATGAAACAAATAGATATAATAACGAATTTCAGTTTGGATGAAAACATTCTAACCCAATCCGAAACTAAACAAAACTAACCAAATTTTTTCGGCTTGCACATCTGTGAAGGTTGAAGAAGTGCAAAGCTTGTATCCAGGTGAAGTATCAAAAAAAATCATCAGCAGCGAGTTTAATAAATTTTTCGTCACTCTATAAGTCCATTATATACAATTCATAGGTTTGATTATGTGATTATTTTCTATATAATCTACAATACGTAATAATGAAAAACCCTTCTATGGGTCGGTGTGACAAAATATTTAACAGACACTGTAGATGATAAAGTACAATTAGTGCTAGTAAGTAGCTTTTAATGGTTACTTTGTGGAAAATTATTAGTACAGTCCTTGTTAAGTATCACTGATGTTAAATGTGCGCATTTCTTGAGCAATAACAATAAAGCTATAAGTGGAAGTAAGAATAATCTGGACCAGAAACATGTTGTAGTAAGAATTTCTGAGTTCCATTCCTCCTATGCTTACACACAGTATAATAATGCGGCTCTAGATATATGTAAATTAAACCAAATTGGACATTTCAACAAAATAAACGAACATTTTAAAAAAGATGGAAAGTTGGCATGAAAGCTATTTATTTTCTATATTTTTCTTTCATCAGGTCCATGTAGCAAAATATTTATGCAGTACTTTTTACAGTCAACGGCCTTTCTTCTACTTGTCACTTAATATTAATTATCGTGACAAAACAATTTAACAGAGTCTGAGCGGTATGCAAGCGGCAGCACAAAACAACCCTTTACTCATATTCCTCCACTACTAATTTGTAATATGCATATGCAAAATGAAACAAAAAATAATAAAGAAACATTGTAGGTTTAGCCGGTGGTGTATAATAAAAGCATGCCGTGTTGACATTTCTCAACATCACACGTTAAGTATGTTAGAGGAGCTTACAGAGAACTGACAGAACGTCTGTGATTTCACTCACCAGGGCACTCAGTGCTCTCTATCTTACTCTACGCCTAGGAAGCAAATAGTGCATTATATATAGGCTTGGATGTGGTAAATGTAAAACAGTGGATCGTATTGTGATGTCTAGACTATTTTTTTACTTGATTAGACTAGCACAGTGTAAAATCAGCACATTTCAGAGTGAAATATATGAAAGTATGTCTAATGTACACTCTGTCCTATACTAGGTGGCCAGACTGAATTTTGGTTTAGTGAGAGTCCCATAAAGAACACCAATTCCCCCTTCAAAAAAAAGCTTTGGCCTTATTTCGAGGTTGCCATTAAGCACAGTGCTCAAGCTGCAAAGCTATAAACGGGTCGATCACTGTGCTTAATTTTTTCACGGCTTAATATTATTGTGCAAGCTCATCTTGCGCCTTAGTTTTAGCATCAGCTTATTGTACATTAATATCTTGTACACTTTATATGGGAGGCTTTAATGTGCCCCTAGCAGATGAAGAACGAGTTATTCCAACCAGTTTGTTCTCCATCTGTATAAAACATAACAAGAAAAAAAGATGTCATCTGCACTTATCCCTATAACACCATGTGAAACAAAAACACAAATAGAGGCTTTGATTTACTTGAATGGCCATTGAAGTGCAAGCTCGCTTGCCACATCACGTCACCTCTAGTGAGGTAAGTTCTATCTAATGAAGCCAAACGCTGATCTCTGAGCAACCACATATGCTGCTGTTTCTCAGTCATGAGACAAACTGGTTGGCTTCTGATAGGCTCATGATAAGCCAAACAAATATCTTGTATGTGGGTCTCATATATGTGAATTTCACAAACTTTTTTTAAAAATACTACATTTTTACATTGAATCCTATGGGATTCGCCTGTTTAAACCTGTCTGTCACGGTGGCCAGGGATCAATGACAGGACACAGGACCTCAGGATGCGGAGCACAGCAAACGTAGTGTCTAATGAATAGTCGGGGGAAGGAAGCCAATGGTCGGTGGTATAGAAAACTGGTGGGCTTCATTAGATAGGACTTGCCTCGCTAGAGGTGCCTTGAAGTGGCAGGTGAGCTTACACTTCAATGGCCATTCAAGTAAACCAAAGCCTCTAAAAGTGTTTTGGCGAATTGCCAAGTTTTGAATAGCTGAATGGCCCCAAAATTGCACCGTACGAGGAAATTCACAGTTCGGTGCAATTTCAGGGCCAGTTTGGCTCTCTCCGAATAACCCATTAAGTGTCCCAAAGCCAAGTGACATCACAAATCCCCTCTAGGAGAAGAAGGGATTGTGAATAAAATGGTCTCAGACGGGTCTCTGTTTTTTAGAAAGCCCCACCACCCCCAAGATAATGACATGCATTTTGGCTGTTAAAACCTTCTCCCGGTAGCCAATTCATCAATGATGAAGGAGGAGTCATTCCATGACAAAAAATATTAAAGAAACAGCTACACCACACATTTTATCACATAAATCTGTCAGTCTTTCTTGAAAATGTCTTCAAAAAAAGTGTGAATTGCCTTAATTAATGCCAAAATGATTTTTTTAATTTATAATTGTTATTTTTTATTTTATTGGTGTCGCATCTGTCCTCATGGATGATAATCCACTGCCCTATCCTTTCGTCCTCATCATCCTTATCTCTTGTTTAGCCTACATTTGCAAGGAGTGCTCTGGTGCATTGGAAGGTGTATGAACTAGATTTAAGACAGGAAAAACAAAGCTAAATAAAATATATAACAATTTACATTCATATATTCTTGATCTTTTTCCGGTACTGCAAACTTCACACTTGTGTAATAAAAATGACAATTACATCTATCGTTGTTGATTCAGTAAAACCTGGGGAAATTGTGCTGAGTGCTGAAAAGGTCTCATAAATCGTGCTTTATCGTGTTTATTTGTGCGTAGTGAAATGCACATGTAGAATTTGTATAGCTGATGTGTGTGCATATGTAAGGCGCATGGCGAGAGCATAGTATGTGTTGTGTGCTTTTAATGTATGTATCTGCATCTTTATTTCCTGCCATCTGTTTGTAGTTTATAAGCCATTTATCTGTGGATTCTAAGGAAATAAAAAGGGTTTAAACTAAATGGTCCGTTTAAACATACAAAAACATAGAGGCTTCATAGAAGCCCCAATAAGCAACTGCAAAAAATATGTGCCAGGGCAATCTACTGTGCAATGTTGTATTAATATTCCGTGAACCTTTATGTAATTCTCATTGAATGGGTCTATCCCTTAACATGGTCCAATTTTGTATGACGCTTCCTGCGCATCATAGGGAAGATTTATATAGACAGAGATTGGTTAACTTGGGTAATGGTACATTGTGATCACATTGTTCGGGAAAGATGTACTCCTACCCATACTGGAATCAGGACGGGTATGAAATTTTGACACCACTGGTCTGCTACCCTGCACCCCGACCTCACAACCCTCAGCTTCTGCTGTCGACCTATTTAAACGGGAAGAGACGGACAGTGGGATGCTTGGAGAGCGGCGCGCCATAAGTACCAACCAACAGACGTGTCTCCAGCATTCTGTACGTCTCAGCCATGCTGGTTGCAAATTAACAGTTAAATGTGATATAAGACACGATGATTCAAAAAGGTGTGAAAAGTTATAATAATGGCATAAATTGTTTACATACAGGGCTATTAAGAGAAACGTGAAACTCTGGAGAACTTTTGGAGAAGTGAAATTCTAGGTCAAAATAGCCGATTTGGAACGTGAGATAAATGGGAGACTTTTTCTGGTTTGGCTATTTTGACCGCAAATTTTCACTTCTCCAAAAGTTCTCCAGAGTTTCACCTTTCTCTGAAAAACCCTGATAGTGATTCCCACGCAATATATATTTTGTGTATAAATAAGTGGGGCTTTTTACATACAGTCATGGCCGAAATTGTTGGCACCCCAGAAATTTTTCCAGAAAATCAAGTATTTCTCACAGAAAAATATTGCAGTAACACATGTTTAGCTATACACATGTTTATTCCCTTTGTGTGTATTGGAACAAAACAAAAAAAGGGAGGAAAAGAAGCAAATTGGACATAATGTCACACAAAACTAGAAAAATGGGCTGGACAAAATTCTTGGCACCCTTTCAAAATTGTGGATAAATAAGATTGTTTCAAGCATGTGATGCTCCTGTAAACTCACCTGGGACACGTAACAGGTGTGGGCAATATAAAAATTGCACCTGAAAGCAGATTAAAAGGAGAGAAGTTCACTTAGTCTTTGCATTGTGTGTCTGTGTGTGCCACACTAAGCATGGACAACAGAAAGAGGAGAAGAGAACTGTCTGAGGACTTGAGAACCAAAATTGTGGAAAAATATCAACAATCTCAAGGTTGCAACGTGCAAGTCCTTCTCCAGAGATCTAGATTTGCTTTTGTCCACAGTGCGCAACATTATCAAGACGTTTGCAACCCATGGCAGTGTAGCTAATCTCTCTGGGCATGGATGGAAGAGAAAAATTGATAAAAGGTTGCAATGCAGGATAGTCTGGATGGTGGATAAGCGGGCCCAAACATCCGAGATCTTGGGTCTTCCAGCAGGACAATGACCCCAAACATACATCAAAAAGCACCCAGAAATGGATGGCAACAAAGTGCTGGAGAGTTCTGAAGTGGCCAGCAATGAGTCCAGATCTAAATCCCATTGAACACCTGTGGAGAGATCATAAAATTGCTGTTGGGAAAAGGCGCCCTTCCAATAAGAGAGACCTGGATCAGTTTGCAAAGGAAGAGTGGTCCAAAATTCCGGGTGAGAGGTGTAAGAAGCTTATTGATGGTTATAGGAAGCAATTGATTTCAGTTATTTTTTCCAAAGGGTGTGCAACCAAATATTAAGTTAAGGGTGCCAAGAATTTTGTCCAGCCCATTTTTGGAGTTTTGTGTGACATTATGTCCAATTTGCTTTATTTCCTCCCTTTTTTTGTTTTGTTCCAATACACACAAAGGGAATAAACCTGTGTATAGCAAAACATGTCTTACTGCAATACTTTTCTGTGAGAAATACTTGATTTTCTGGAAAAATGTCTGGGGTGCCAACAATTTCGGCTATGACTGTATATGGCGACATTGTACAGCTCTTAAAATGGCAAGTTTTGCTACTGGTTTTGATAAACATGTTCTCATTTATGGAGCTTGTCTAATGTCTCGCACTCCTAATTCTGATAGGCTCATGCTAAGTCAAATGAATATATTGTATGTGGGTCTCATGTTTGTGAATTTCACAAACTCTTAACAGTCTATTCACAAAGCACTGAAATTTGCTGAAAATGAAAAGAATAAACGGTCTGTAAGAAAAAAATTAAAAAGATGCTACATTTTTACATTGAATCCTATGGGATTCGCCTGCTTAAACCTGTCGAACTGAAACACCGAAAATCAGGGCATTTCGATGGAATTTCAGTGCAGTTCAGAGTTCTGTGTACAGAACACATGATAGTCTTCTATGAGGCAATGTCGGTGCCGCCGAACTGTGGCAAATTGCACTGTAGTTTTCTATCAACGCGTTTGTATTTGGTGAATTGACAGCTTAGTGAATAGACAAATTGGCCCAAAATTGCACTGAAAGGTGGCATTTACCTCCCGTGCAATTCGGGGCCAATTTGGAAGTTAATGAATAAGCCCTTTAATTTTCCTGTGCTTTATCAAGAACCAAATAGGAAACCTGCCAAAACGTATAAACGAGGACCTAAAAGATCAGCGAATAGAAACAATTTATCCAACCAGCATATTCTTATGTGTAGATAGATAGATACAGATACAGATAGCTATAGATACAGATGGATAGATAAATAGATAGATACAGATAGCTATAGACACAGGTAGATAAATGAATAGATAGATAGTTAGTTAGATAGATAGATAGATAGATAGATAGATAGATAGATATCGCTATAGATACAGATGGATAAATAGATATATAGATACAGATCGCTATAGCTACATAGATATATAGATACAGATAGCTATAGATAAATAGATATATAGATAGATACAGATAGCTATAGATACTAGGGATGTGCGTTTCGGGTTTCGGAATTTCGGAAATTTCACGAAATTTCCCGATTCGTGTTTTCGGATGCGGCCGAATTTCCGAAAATTTTTAGATCCGAAAATGGCAGATCCGAAAAGTTTTCCGAGCCGAAACGAAATATTTTCGGAATTTTCGAATGGACTTGAAATGTGTCAAATTGAGATTTATTGCTTTGAAACGAGGAGAACAGACGTTTCGAAAAAACGAAAATTTCCGAAGTTACGAAAAGTCGATACAAAAAACGAGCAAAGTGACACGAAAATACAAAAAAAGGTTGAAATTCCGAAAACATGTACAATTCCGAAAAACGAAAATTTCCGAAATTACGAAAAGTCGATACAAAAACCGAGCAAAGTGACACGAAAATACGAAAAATGGTCGATATTCCGAAAAAAATATGTACACGAAAAACAAGTCAAGCCGAACCGAATCTAAACAGAAATCGGTCGAAACGAGCCGAATCGAAAAGTTTAAGAATCCGAAAAATCGAACCGAATCGAACCGAAAAAAAAATCGGTGCACAAGCCTAATAGATACAGACAGATAAATAGATATATAGACACAGATAGCTATAGCTAGATAGATGCAGATAGCTATAATTAAAATAGATATATAGAAAGATACAGATAGATACATAGATATATATTACTATAAATACAGGTAGGTAGGCAGATAGATAGAGAGAGAAATAGATAGATGCTTTTAGTAGTCAAGTCGAGTGGGAACACTTGGAAAGCAGTTCTTCCACTATTTACAAAGAAAGAACAGAGTTCCCTTTTGGGCCATTCACTGTAAAGTCTTAGAAAGGGACATGATTGAAACCTAAATCATCATAAATATATAATTTTTACATTACGATTATCATGAGGATTCGCTAAGATCCGTCCTGTCCTTATATTTAAACTTTATTATCGAATCTGCATGCATGCTGCTTGAGTAAGTGCAACATTTCATTGATTAATTGGGATCTTGACATGTACGTGCATTCCCACGTTGATTATTTTATAACGTGACCCCTGGGTTCTTCCATAGTTCTTCAGTCCAAATTTGTTTGAGCAGGAAGGCTGCTATGTTATATGCCTACTGGCTGTAGCTAGAAAGGATGCAAGGACGTGCGCTTTCCGGTAAGTATAGATAGATAAATATTACTTGCATGTATGAGATTTTTAATATTACTATAACTTTTCAGCTCTATAATTTGCTGGCAATTTACTTATCACAATATGCAGGTCAAATGGTATTCTTTTTAAAGTGACAGCACATGAAATTGGTCATGACAGGTGCACTTTAGTAAAGACGAATTTAGATGTTTATCATACAAAAAAATTGCTTACATCTGTGCTGATCAAAGCTCGACTCAAACGGACCACAGGCTTTCCAGTTTCAAAATCTAAAGCCGGACTGATGAGGTTACTATGGACTGCCCAACTGAAGGCCCACTGGCGGTATGTGGACCACACAGAGGTTTCCCTTTCCCTAAACATGTCTAAGAGGTTAACAGACTCTATTATATGACATCATTTTAAAAAGGACCAGCCCAGCTGTGTATTAATCTTACAGGACAGCAACACACCACAAAGGAAAAATTGTAAGTATTAAATTATAATATGTGACTATGAAGCCTAACCTCACTGCTTGTAGCAAGCTTTCAACACCGGATCCTGACATCCAGGCCGTATATAAAAGTATTCTCTTAATTCCATTTCTCATTTTCCTTCCAGTCGGGATGCTAATGGAACTTTCCTGCATGAACAAGTTATTTCTTTTCAATGTTCTGTGCGGAAGAAGGCATGTTTTTAAAATCTGCAGGTATATGGCCTCTCTGCAAGAGCTACCCTTGGGTCTTCTGTTCTTAGGGCCCAATAAAGTCTCCATTAGCTTTGTAGTTTGACTCGTATAAGAGTGGGCTGCCCGTTTCATTGCTGTAAAGCTCTTTTAATGAGTGCTAGTTTATTTATTCTTGTTCTAATCACCTTCTCTTACACATTCCACATCCACGTTTGTAGCCATGCCAAGTATGTCTTGTACGTGTGGTTTCAAATACGATTTATTTGTAATGTGCTTCTCTGTTTGTCATTATATCAATGTCAACGGTGTTCACATTATTTATGTAACAAATGCACTCCTGTCTCAGGTAGTTTACACTGTTGCCCCCTAGCGCATGCCTGGGTCTCTCTGTACAAGAGGTTTACTGCATGTTAATTGCTGTGGTTAATACATCTTCCCCACTTTGTTGATATCCTTACGAGATTTGATCTTTTAATTTTTCCTTTCCATGTCCTTGTTTCAATATTTGCTAACGAGACGATTTAAAAAGGATCACGCTTTTAGTGTTTGTTAATTTCTGGAAATCTGTGTACCTAATTAAAATTGTAAAGTTTTTAAGAAGGACGCAGCGCTCTTGAAATTGCTAAAATATTGGGGCATAATCACAGAACCATTTTGTTGCAAATAGTCAACAGGGTCACAAGGAAAGTGTTGAGTAAAAAAGACTCATATTAACTGCCAAGGGTTTGAGGAGAATCAAACGTGAAACTACCAGGAACATGTATAAAACATAACAAGAAAAAAGGTGACACCAATTTTTTCTTGTTATGTTTTATACATCTTGCTGGGCTGGATACATTTGGTGGTTGCAGCCGCCCCATTGGGGAATAGGCGTGACCCCGCTCCTCTGTACTATGTGAAACTACCATGAATCTACAGTTGTGTTCAAAATTATTCAACCCCCAATGCTGTAAAGGGTTTTAGGGAATTTAGTGTACATTTGTAATTGTATTCAGAATGAAATCCTACAAGGACTTTTTAAAGAACCATATGCAACTAAAATGACATCAATTGGTTTTGTAATACAGTAGTAAATGTTTCTTTTGTGAATTCTTCATTGACACAATTATTCAACCCCTTAAAGACTACCACTCTGAAGAACAGAGGTTCATTCAAGTGTTTTCAATCAGGTATTGAAAACACCTGTGGATGTCCCGGAGCAGCAATAAAGCATAATAAGCACCAATTAGGCAGCTTTAAAATGACTGTGATACTCAGCTCCTTCTAGACATTCACTGGTGTGGTTACAAACATGGTGAAGTCAAGAGAATGGTCCAGGAAGACAAGAGAAGAGGTGATTACTCTTCACAGGAAGGACAATGGCTATAAGAAGATTGCAAAGATGTTAAACATACCAAGAGAGACCATAGGAAGCATCATTCGCAAATTCAAGGCAAAGGGCACTGTTGAAACGCTACCTGGTCGTAGCAGAAAGAAGATGCTGACTTCGACTGCTGTGCGCTACCTGAAGCGTAGAGTGGAGAAAAGTCCCCGTGTGACTGCTGAGGAACTGAGAAAAGATTTGTCAGATGTGGGTACTGAAGTTTCAGCTCAGACAATACGGCGCACACTGCGTAATGAAGGCCTCCATGCCAGAACTCCCAGGCGCACCCCCTTGCTGTCTCCAAAGAATAAGAAGGGTCATGTGGACAAACCACAGAAGTTTTGGGATAGTGTTCTGTGGACTGATGAAACAAAATTAGAACTGTTTGGACCCATGGATCAACGCTATGTTTGGAGGAGGAAGAACAAGGCCTATGAAGAAAAGAACACCTTGCCTACTGTGAAGCATGGCGGGGGGCTATCATGCTTTGGGGCTGTTTTGCTTCTGCAGGTACAGAGAAGCTTCAGCGTGTGCAAGGAACCATGAATTCTCTTCAGTACCAGGAGATATTGGATGACAATATGATGCAGTCCGTCACAAACCTGAGGCTTGGGAGACGTTGGACCTTTCAACAGGACAATGATCCCAAGCATACCTCCAAGTCCACTAGAGCATGGTTGCAGATTAAAGGCTGGAACATTTTGGAGTGGCCATCGCAGTCACCTGACTTAAATCCGATTGAGAACCTCTGGTGGGACTTAAAGAAAGCAGTTGCAGTGCGCAAGCCTAAGAATGTGACTGAACTGGAGGCTTTTGCCCATGACGAATGGGCGAAGATACCCGTAGATCGCTGCAAGACACTTGTGTCAAGCTATGCTTCACGTTTAAAAGCTGTTATAACTGTAAAAGGATGTTGTACTAAGTACTAAGATTGAATGTCACTTGGGGATGAATAAAACTGATAATGATGTGAGCACAGAAAAGACATTTGTGGTTATTTCATTATAAATGTTATGTTATATTTGTCTGACCTACACGTGCCTCTTTGATTTAATTGTAAGCAAGATGACTGAATGATCAAAATCAATGTCAAACTGGCAAAAACACTCAATTTCAGTGGGGGTTGAATAATTTTGAACACAACTGTAAATGTGGCACAGGCGTCAGTGCAGCCAAATATTGTGCCTTTCATGGCAGCAAGTGCCTTCACACCGTAACCCTTTTATGGTATTGTGGAAGAGTTCAGTGCTGGAGGTTTTGTGAATGCAGAAGACATCCCGATCTATTCCATTACTTCAGCATCAGGGGATTGATAGCTGCTGATCCAGGACTGATTCATTTTTATAAATGTCAGCCGGTCTACAGAGTCGGTGGACAGACGCACTCTTTTGTCTGTGACAAAACCTCCAGCGGCACTGAACGTCCTTTCAGAAAGCACGCTAGATGAAGGGCAACCTAGTAGCTGCATAGCATATTGGCTAAGTTCTGGCCAGTGATCCAATCTCAACACCCAGTAAGCCAGTGGATCATCTGCTGGAAAGGTATCCAGGTCTGCCCTTGCCCCTAGGTAGTCCTGCACTATATGGTGAAGACGCTGGCAATGGGTGCCTACATTTGACGTCCATGGGCGTCGTGGACTAAAAAATTAAAAATTGCATCAGTCAAGCGGCCCTGGCCTTCACCACTATTCCTCTGATCATCCGCAGCCTCAGAAGCACGTGTGTCATCACTTGGTAACCTACCAGTGCCTGGAAAGGTGTTACACAAGTGTCACTTTAGAGCATCCTCAAGTTTTTTCATCCTGTGCTCCCTCTGTGCGGACAGGATGAGCTCTGCAACTTTACCCTTGTATCGTGGATCAAGAAGGGTTGCCAACCAGTAATGATCCCTCTCCTTGATAGCACGAATCCTCCTTGGGTCCTTTAGCAGGCTTTGCATATAAGGGAGCCCATGCAGCATAGGTTGGAGGTGGCATTAGCTTCCGAGTCTTCCTGGTCAATGAGAATGACCCCATCGTGCACTTCCTCCTCCCAGCCACGCACTAGCCCTTGTGTTTCTGGGCACACAAAACCCTCCCTTGAGGAATCCCCACCTTCAATGCCCCCACTACTTAAATATTCTGCCTCCTCCTCATCCTCCTCCTGTCTGATCTGAGTAGGACCGGCTGGAATGCTGTCTGCGGAAAGACTGGGGCCTTGAGAGCTAGGGAAGGCCTCCTCTTCCTCCCGCTGCTCTGCCTCTAGAGCCACATCTATAATTCCCTGTAGAGTGTGCTCCAGCAGGAACACTAAAGGAATTGTGTCACTGATGCATGCACTGTCCCTGCTCACCATCCTCGTTGCCCCCTCAAATGGTGACAGTACAGTGCATGCATCCTTGACCATCAGTCACTGCGGGGGAAAAAAAAAACAAGTTGATCTGAACCTGTCCTTGTGCCATACTCACACAGGTACTCGTTGATGGCCCTCTGCTGCTTGTGCAGACGCTGCAGCATTGCTAATGTCGAGTTCCACCTGGTGGGCATGTCACAGATCAGACGGTTTGTGGGAAGGTGGAATTCTCTTAGAATTTCTGCCAGGCGAATGCTTGCTGGGAATGACCGTCTGAAGTGGCTGCAGACTTTTCTGGCCTGGCTGAGAAGCTCTGCCAGCCCTGGGTACTTGGTTAGGAAACGCTGTACCACTAGATTTAGGACGTGTGCTAGGCATGGTACATGCGTCAATTTACCTTGCGTAGGGCGGAGAGAAGGTTGCTGCCATTATCACAGACGATTATTCCCAGCTGAAGCTGGAATGGTGATAACCATCTCTGCACCTGGCCCTGCAGAGCTGACAGAATTTCTGGCCCGGTGTGGCTCCTGTCCCCGAAACAAACCAGCTCAAGCACAATATGGCTTCTTTTTGCTTGAGCCATTGCGTAGCCCCTGTCAGGCGTCGGTTTTACCACCACTTCGCCAGAGACACAGAAGGAGGAGGAGGAGGAAGAGGGAGAAGTGGGGGTGGAGCAGACAGACCTCATACAAGCAGCTTTCTGGAGGCGTGGTGGATGAACAAGCTCCAGCACAGAGCCTCATCTTGGATCCCTCCCAGCTGCAATCAGAGTTACCCAGTGTGCAGTGAAGGAAATTTAACGACCCTGTCCATGCTTGCTGGACCACGTGTCTAAAGTCACATGCACCTTGCTGCTGACTTCCTTTCCCAATGAGTCGATAACATTGTCTTCCACGTGCTGGTATAATGCTGGAATGGCCTTGCGTGAAACGTAATGGCATTTTGGAACCTGCCACTGTGGTACAGCACATTCAGCAAATTCACGGAAGGGAGCAGAGTCCACCAGCTGAAAAGGCAGCATCTGCAATGCGAGTAATGTTGCTAAGCTGGCATTTAGACGCTGTGCTTGGGGATGGTTGGGACTATATTTTTTCTTACGCTGCAGCAGCTGCGGCAACGTAATCTGACTGCGTAAATCTTCAGCTGATGGGATGCTGTCACATTGTGAGGAAGGAGCTGGTACATCCATTACTGTAGCATCATCCCTGTCAGTGGAGGTTGTAGGCAATGACATGGCAGGACATACAGTGGGGGTAGAGACAGAAAAGGAGGAGGAGGACCTACGCAAAGTTTTGCGCCAACGGGATGTGTGGCAGGAGGTCATATGTCGCCTCAAGCATGTGGTACCCAAGTGTCCGGTGTCTTTCCCACGCTTAAGCCTCATCTGACATAGATTACAAATAGCAATGGTGGGGTCTGCTGCACATTTCTTAAAGAACTCCCAGCAGACAGCAGAGTTCCTGCGTGTGTGCTTTGAGACAACAGCGCTCTGCACCGGAGCAGCTCTGACATCTGATGCCTTGGACTGGCTAGTGCTACGGTTGGTCATTGAGGATGTTGTGCCTCGTGTTTGCTGTGCCTCCTCCTCCTCCCCCTCCTCCTCACTTGATTACACTGTTTGATCTGGTGGAGTCAGTGACCTCATCATCAATGTCATCTTCACCCCCTATCTCCTCATCACTGGAGCCAACTTGGCAGTATGCTGCAGCTGCTGGGGCAACATGAGTGCCAGTTATTTGTGTGTCATCACTGGCACCCCCTTCCTCTAGGTTGATTATACTCCCTTCCTCAACCTCAGAGATTGAATCAGAGCACTGTACTTGCTGCGCATCCTCAAGCAGCATGTCACTGTCATTGTAGTCAAACAATTCAGCTGACTCCTCCATGTGTGATAGCGAGGTTACGGCAGGAGTAGCTGTGGACATGGAGGCTGCATTAGATGCTTTGGCAGCTGAGGTGGACTGTAAAGCACTAGAAGCCTGGCTGGCAGAGGACTCGGAGGATGAGGATGGCCTGGTTAGCCAATCCACCAAATCCTCTGTATGTTGCTGCTGCTTAAGAAGACGGCCAGCACCAGTTAGAAAGGACAAGTGTGCCCCTGCAGAGGATACACCACGTCCACCACGACCAGAGGCACAGCCTCCCGACACAGGGGCTGCTTGCCCTCTTGTCTGTGTCTGGGAGTGTCTGCCTGTCCTTTTTGTTCTTTCAGACATGGTGAGTGATATATAGATTAAATATGTACAGAACTCTGATTCAACTCTGGTATAAAGATTAAAGATTTACAGAACTCTGGTATAACTCAGTGAGACACCCTGATAGCTGGCAGCCAGTGACAAGACACAGATTACAATTCCCTCCTATAAATCAGTGAGACCCCCTGATGGGTGGCAGTGAGAAGCCACAGATTACAAGTTTCAGAAACCTCCTATAAATCAGTGAGACCCCCTGATGGGTGGCAGTGAGAAGCCACAGATCACAAGTCTCAGAAACCTCCTATAAATCAGTGTGACCACCTGATAGCTGGCAGTGAGGAGACTCAAATTACAATCCGAATAAATCTGCTAGAAGTATGTGCGACCCCCTGATGGGTGGCAGTGAGAAGCCACAGATTACAATTCGCATAAATTTGCTAGAAGTATGTGGGACCCCCTGATGGGTGGCAGTGAGAAGCCACAGATTACAATTCGCATAAATCTGCTAGAAGTATGTGGGAACCCCTGATGGATGGCAGTGAGAAGCCACATATTACAAATCTCAGAAACCTCCTATAAATCAGTGAGACCCCCTGATGGGTGGCAGCCAGTGAGAACACACGGATTATAACAATTCCCAAACATTTTGTAGAAATTTGTGACCCCAAAATAATTGATGGCAGTGACAAGACACAGATCACCTAAATTCCCAAATGTTTTGTAGGAATTTGTGACCCCAAAATACTGCGTGGAACTGGCTGTGTGACAAGACACAGATCACCTCAATTCCCAAATGTTTTGTAGAAATTTGTGACCCCCAAATATATGCTGGCAGTGACAAGACACAGATCACCTCATTCCTAGATATTTTATAAAATTAGTGACCCCCAAAATACTGCGTGGTACTGGCTGTGTGACAAGAGACAGATCACCTCAATTCCCAAATATTTTGCAGAAATTTGTGAAACCCAAAATACTGCGTGGTACTGGCTGTGTGACAAGATACAGATCACCTCAATTCCCAAATGTTTTGTAGAGATTTGTGACCCTCAAAATACTTGCTGGCAGTGACAAGACACAGATCAACTCAATTCCCAAATGTTTTGTAGAAATTAGTGACCTCCAAAATACTGCGTGGTACTGGCTGTGTGACAAGACACAGATCACCTCAATTCCCAAATGTATATAGAAATTTGTGACCCCAAAATATTTGCTAACAGTGACAAAACACAGATCACCTCAATTCCCAAATGTTTTGTAGAAATTAGTGACCCCAAAATACTTGCTGGCAGTGACAAGACACAGATCACCTCAATTCCCAGATATTTTGTAAAAATTAGTGACCCCCAAAAGTGTGTGGTACTGGCTGTGTGACAAGAGACAGATCACCTCAATTCCCAAATATTTTGTAGGAATTTGTAACCCCCCAAAATACTGCAAGGTACTGGCTGTGTGACAAGACACAGATCACCTCAATTCCCAAATATTTTGTAGAAATTTGTGACCCCCAAAATACTTGCTGGCAGTGACAAGACACAGATCTCCTCAATTCCCAAATATTTTGTAGAAATTAGTGACCCCAAAATACTTGCTGGCAGTGACAAGAGACAGATCACCTCAATTCCAAGATATTTTGTAAAAATTAGTGACCCCCCAAAATACTGCATGCTACTGGCTGTGTGACAAGAGACAGATCACCTCAATTCCCAAATATTTTGTAGAAATTTGTGACCCTCAAAAAACTGCGTGGTACTGGCTGTGTGACAAGACACAGATCACCTCAATTCCCAAATGTTTTGTAGAAATTAGTGACCCCAAAATACTTGCTGGCAGTGACAAGAGACAGATCACCTCAATTCCCAGATATTTTGTAAAACTTGCTGACCCCAAAATACTGCATGGTACTTGCTGTGTGACAAGAGACAGATCACCTCAATTCCCAAATATTTTGTAGAAATCTGTGACCCCCAAAATACTGCGTGGTACTGGCTGTGTGACAAGACACAGATCATCTCAATTCTTAAATGTGTTGAAGAAATTAGTGACCCCAAAATACTTGCTGGCAGTGACAAGAGACAGATCACCTCAATTCCCAGATATTTTGTAAAAATTAGTGACGCCCCAAAATACTGCGTTGTACTGGCTGTGTGACAAGAGACAGATCACCTCAATTCCCAAATGTTTTGTAGAAATTTGTGACCCTCAAAATTCTTGCTGGCAGTGACAAGACACAGATCACCTCAATTCACAAATGTTTTGTAGAAATTTGTGACCCCCAAAATACTGCGTGGTACTGGCTGTGTGACAAGACACAGTTCACCTCACTTCCCAAATGTTTTGTAAAAATTAGTGACCCCAAAATACTTGCTGGCAGTGACGAGACAGATCACCTCAATTCCCAGATATTTTGTAAAATTAGTGATTCCCAAAATACTGCGTGGTACTGGCTGTGTGACAAGAGACAGATCACCTCAATTCTTAAATGTTTTGTAGTAGTTAGTGACCCCAAAATACTTGCTGGAAGTGACAAGAGACAGATCACCTCAATTCCCAGATATTTTGTAGAAATTTGTGACCCCCAAAATACTGCGTGGTACTGGCTGTGTGACAAGACACAGTTCACCTCACTTGCCAAATGTTTTGTAGAAATTAGTGACCCCAAAATACTTGCTGGCAGTGACGAAGAGACAGATCACCTCAATTCCAGATATTTTGTAAAACTTGGTGACCCCCAAAATACTGCGTGGTACTGGCTGTGTGACAACAGACAGATCACCTCAATTCCCAAATATTTTGTATAAATCTGTGACCCCCAAAATACTGAGTGGTACTAGCTGTGTGACAAGACACAGATCATCTCAATTCTTAAATGTTTTGTAGAAATTAGTGACCCCAAAATACTTGCTGGCAGTGACAAGACACAGATCACCTCAATTCCCAGATATTTTGTAGAAATTTGTGACCCCCAAAATACTGCGTGGTACTGGCTGTGTGACAAGACACAGTTCACCTCACTTCCCAAATGTTTTGTAGAAATTAGTGACCCCAAAATACTTGCTGGCAGTGACGAGAGACAGATCACCTCAATTCCCTGATATTTTGTAAAACTTGGTGACCCCCAAAATACTGCGTGGTACTGGCTGTGTGACAAGAGACAGATCACCTCAATTCCCAGATATTTTGTAAAACTTGGTGACCCCCAAAATACTGCGTGGTACTGGCTGTGTGACAACAGACAGATCACCTCAATTCCCAAATATTTTGTATAAATCTGTGACCCCCAAAATACTGAGTGGTACTAGCTGTGTGACAAGACACAGATCATCTCAATTCTTAAATGTTTTGTAGAAATTAGTGACCCCCAAAATACTTGCTGGCAGTGACAAGACACAGATCACCTCAATTCCCAGATATTTTGTAGAAATTTGTGACCCCCAAAATACTGCGTGGTACTGGCTGTGTGACAAGACACAGTTCACCTCACTTCCCAAATGTTTTGTAGAAATTAGTGACCCCAAAATACTTGCTGGCAGTGACGAGAGACAGATCACCTCAATTCCCTGATATTTTGTAAAACTTGGTGACCCCCAAAATACTGCGTGGTACTGGCTGTGTGACAAGAGACAGATCACCTCAATTCCCAAATATTTTGTATAAATCTGTGACCCCCAAAATACTGCGTGGTACTGGCTGTGTGACAAGACACAGATCATCTCAATTCTTAAATGTTTTGTAGAAATTAGTGACCCCCAAAATACTTGCTGGCAGTGACAAGACACAGATCACCTCAATTCCCAGATATTTTGTAAAAATTAGTGACCCCCCAAAATACTGCGTGGTACTGGCTGTATGACAAGAGACAGATCACCTCAATTCCCAGATATTTTGTAAAACTTGGTGACCCCCAAAATACTGCGTGGTACTGGCTGTGTGACAACAGACAGATCACCTCAATTCCCAAATATTTTGTATAAATCTGTGACCCCCAAAATACTGCGTGGTACTGGCTGTATGACAAGAGACAGATCACCTCAATTCCCAGATATTTTGTAAAACTTGGTGACCCCCAAAATACTGCGTGGTACTGGCTGTGTGACAACAGACAGATCACCTCAATTCCCAAATATTTTGTATAAATCTGTGACCCCCAAAATACTGCGTGGTACTGGCTGTGTGACAAGACACAGATCATCTCAATTCTTAAATGTTTTGTAGAAATTAGTGACCCCCAAAATACTTGCTGGCAGTGACAAGATACAGATCACCTCAATTCCCAGATATTTTGTAAAAATTAGTGACCCCCAAAATACTGCGTGGTACTGGCTGTGTGACAAGAGACAGATCACCTCAATTCTCAAATATTTTGTAGAAATTTGTGACCCCCAAAATACTGCGTGGTACTGGCTGTGTGACAAGATACGGATCACCTCAATTCCCAAATGTTATATAGAAATTTGTGACCCCCAAAATACTTGCTGGCAGTGACAAGACACAGATCACCTCAATTCCCAAATGTTTTGTTGAAATTAGTGACCCCAAAATACTTGCTGGCAGTGACAAGAGACAGATCACCTCAATTCCCAGATATTTTGTAGAAATTAGTGACCCCCCCCAAAATACTGCGTGGTACTGGCTGTGTGACAAGATACAGATCACCTCAATTCTCAAATGTTTTGTAGAAATTAGTGACCCCAAAATACTTGCTGGCAGTGACAAGACACAGATCACCTCAATTCCAAATGTTTTGTTGAAATTAGTGACCCCAAAATACTTGCTGGCAGTGACAGAGACAGATCACCTCAATTCCCAGATATTTTGTAAAAATTTGTGACCCCCCCCAAAATACTGCGTGGTACTGGCTGTGTGACAAGAGACAGATCACCTCAATTCTCAAATATTTTGTAGAAATTTGTGACCCCCAAAATACTGCGTGGTACTGGCTGTGTGACAAGACACAGATCACCTCAATTCCCAAATGTATATAGAAATTTGTGACCCCAAAATATTTGGTAACAGTGACAAAACACAGATCACCTCAATTCCCAAATGTTTTGTAGAAACTAGTGACCCCAAAATACTTGCTGGCAGTGACAAGAGACAGATCACCTCAATTCCAGATATTTTGTAGAAATTAGTGACCCCCACAAATACTGCGTGGTACTAGCTGTGTGACAAGACACAGATCACTCAATTCCAAATGTTTTGTAGAAATTAGTGACCCCCAAATATTGCTGGCAGTGACAAGACACAGATCACCTCAATTCCGATATTTTTATAAAATTAGTGACCCCCAAAATACTGCGTGGTAGTCGACAGGTTTTGTCAATTGTTGTTGGTTTTTTTCTGGAATGTGACCCCTGCTTTCTGGCTGTGTGACAAGGACCAGATCAACTCAATTCTTAAATGTTTTGTAGTAGTTAGTGACCCCAAAATACTTGCTGGAAGTGACAAGAGACAGATCACTCAATTCCAGATAATTTGTAGAAATTTGTGACCCCCAAAATACTGCGTGGTACTGGCTGTGTGACAAGACACAGTTCACCTCACTTGCCAAATGTTTTGTAGAAATTAGTGACCCCAAAATACTTGCTGGCAGTGACGAGAGACAGATCACCTCAATTCCCTGATATTTTGTAAAACTTGGTGACCCCCAAAATACTGCGTGGTACTGGCTGTGTGACAAGAGACAGATCACCTCAATTCCCAATATTTTGTATAAATCTGTGACCCCAAATACTGCGTGGTACTGGCTGTGTGACAAGACACAGATCATCTCAATTCTTAAATGTTTTGTAGAAATTAGTGACCCCCAAAATACTTGCTGGCAGTGACAAGACACAGATCACCTCAATTCCCAGATATTTTGTAAAAATTAGTGACCCCCCAAAATACTGCGTGTACTGGCTGTATGACAAGAGACAGATCACCTCAATTCCCAGATATTTTGTAAAACTTGGTGACCCCCAAAATACTGCGTGGTACTGGCTGTGTGACAACAGACAGATCACCTCAATTCCCAAATATTTTGTATAAATCTGTGACCCCAAAATACTGCGTGGTACTGGCTGTATGACAAGAGACAGATCACCTCAATTCCCAGATATTTTGTAAAACTTGGTGACCCCCAAAATACTGGCGTGGTACTGGCTGTGTGACAACAGACAGATCACCTCAATTCCCAAATATTTTGTATAAATCTGTGACCCCCAAAACTACGCGTGGTACTGGCTGTGTGACAAGACACAGATCATCTCAATTCTTAAATGTTTTGTAGAAATTAGTGACCCCCAAAATACTTGCTGGCAGTGACAAGACACAGATCACCTCAATTCCCAGATATTTTGTAAAATTTTAGTGACCCCCAAAATACTGCGTGGTACTGGCTGTGTGACAAGAGACAGATCACCTCAATTCTCAAATATTTTGTAGAAATTTGTGACCCCCAAAATACTGCGTGGTACTGGCTGATGTGACAAGATACGGGATCACCTCAATCCCAAATGTTATATAGAAATTTGTGACCCCCAAAATACTTTGCGGCAGTGACAAGACACAGATCACCTCAATTCCAAATGTTTTGTTGAAAATAGTGACCCCAAATAACTTGCTGGCAGTGACAAGAGACAGATCACCTCAATTACCAGATATTTTGTAGAAATTAGTGACCCCCCAAAATAATGCGTGTACTGGCTGTGTGACAAGATACAGATCACCTCAATTCTCAAATGTTTTGTAGAAATTAGTGACCCCAAAATACTTGCTGGCAGTGACAAGACACAGATCACCTCAATTCCCAAATGTTTTGTTGAAATTAGTGACCCCAAAATACTTGCTGGCAGTGACAAGAGACAGATCACCTCAATTCCCAGATATTTTGTAAAAATTTGTGACCCCCAAAATACTGCGTGGTACTGGCTGTGTGACAAGAGACAGATCACCTCAATTCTCAAATATTTTGTAGAAATTTGTGACCCCCAAAATACTGCGTGGTACTGGCTGTGTGACAAGACACAGATCACCTCAATTCCCAAATGTATATAGAAATTTGTGACCCCAAAATATTTGGTAACAGTGACAAAACACAGATCACCTCAATTCCCAAATGTTTTGTAGAAACTAGTGACCCCAAAATACTTGCTGGCAGTGACAAGAGACAGATCACCTCAATTCCCAGATATTTTGTAGAAATTAGTGACCCCCCAAAATACTGCGTGGTACTAGCTGTGTGACAAGACACAGATCACCTCAATTCCCAAATGTTTTGTAGAAATTTGTGACCCCCAAAATGCTTGCTGGCAGTGACAAGACACAGATCCCCTCAATTCCCAAATGTTTTGTAGAAATTTGTGACCCCAAAATACTTGCTGGCAGTGACAAGACACAGATCACCTCAATTCCCAGATATTTTGTAAAAATTTGTGACCCCCAAAATAGTGTGTGGTACTGGCTGTGTGACAAGAGACAGATCACCTTAATTCCCAAATATTTTGTATGAATTTGTAACCCCCCAAAATACTGCGTGGTACTGGCTGTGTGACAAGACACAGATCACCTCAATTCCCAAATATTTTGTAGAAATTTGTGACCCCCAAAATACTTGCTGGCAGTGACAAGACACAGATCTCCTCAATTCCCAAATGTTTTGTAGAAATTAGTGACCCCAAAATACTTGCTGGCAGTGACAAGAGACAGATCACCTCAATTCCCAAATGTTTTGTAGAAATTTGTGACCCTCAAAATACTTGCTGGCAGTGACAAGACACAGATCACCTCAATTCCCAGATATTTTGTAGAAATTTGTGACCCCCAAAATACTGCGTGGTACTGGCTGTGTGACAAGACACAGTTCACCTCACTTCCCAAATGTTTTGTAGAAATTAGTGACCCCAAAATACTTGCTGGCAGTGACAAGAGACAGATCACCTCAATTCCCAGATATTTTGTAAAACTTGGTGACCCCCAAAATACTGCGTGGTACTGGCTGTGTGACAAGAGACAGATCACCTCAATTCCCAAATATTTTGTATAAATCTGTGACCCCCAAAATACTGCGTGGTACTGGCTGTGTGACAAGACACAGATCATCCTCAATTCCCAAATGTTTGTAGAAATTAGTGACCCCCAAAATACTTGCTGGCAGTGACAAGACACAGATCACCTCAATTCTCAAATATTTTGTAAAATTAGTGACCCCCCCAAAATACTGCGTGGTACTGGCTGTGTGACAAGAGACAGATTCACCTCAATTCCCAGATATTTTGTAGAAATTTGTGACCCCCAAAATACTGCGTGGTACTGGCTGTGTGACAACAGACAGATCACCTCAATTCCCAAATATTTTGTATAAATCTTGACCCCAAAATACTGTGTGGTACTGGCTGTGTGACAAGACACAGATCATCTCAATTCTTAAATGTTTTGTAGAAATTAGTGACCCCCAAAATACTTGCTGGCAGTGACAAGACACAGATCACCTCAATTCCCAGATATTTTGTAAAAATTAGTGACCCCCCAAAATACTGCGTGGTACTGGCTGTGTGACAAGAGACAGATCACCTCAATTCTCAAATATTTTGTTAGAAATTTGTGACCCCCAAAATACTGCGTGGTACTGACTGTATGACAAGATACAGATCACCTCAATTCCCAAATGTTATATAGAAATTTGTGACCCCCAAAATACTTGCTGGCAGTGACAAGACACAGATCACCTCAATCCCATGTTTTTGTGAAATTATGACCCAAAATACTTGCTGGCAGTGACAAGAGACAGATCACCTCAATTCCCAGATATTTTGTAGAAATTAGTGACCCCCCAAAAATACTGCGTGGTACTGGCTGTGTGACAAGATACAGATCACCTCAATCTCAAATGTTTTGTAGAAATTAGTGACCCCAAAATACTTGCTGGCAGTGACAAGAGACAGATCACCTCAATTCCCAATTTGTAAAAATTAGTGACCCCAAAATACTGCGTGGTACTGGCTGGGTGTGACAAGAGACAGATCACCTCAATTCTCAAATATTTTGTAGAAGTTTGTGACCCCCAAAATACTGCGTGGTACTGGCTGTGTGACAAGACACAGATCACCTCAATTCCCAAATGTATATAGAAATTTGTGACCCCAAATATTGGTAAACGTGACAACACAGATCACCTCAATTCCCAAATGTTTTGTAGAAATTAGTGACCCCAAAATACTTGCTGGCAGTGACAAGAGACAGATCACCTCAATTCCCAAATATTTTGTAGAAATTTTTGACCCCCAAAATACTTGCTGGCAGTGACAAGAGACAGATCACCTCAATTCCCAGATATTTTGTAAAAATTAGTGGACCTCCCAAAATACTGTGTGGTACTGGCTGTGTGACAAGAGACAGATCACCTCAATTCTCAAATATTTTGTAGAAATTTGTGACCCCCCCAAAATACTGTGTGGTACTGGCTGTGTGACAAGACATAGATCACCTCAATTCCTTAATGTTTTGTAGAAATTTGTGCCCCCCCCAAAATACTGTGTGGTACTGGCTTGTGACAAGACACAGATCACCTCAATCCCAAATTTTTGTAGAGATTTGTGACCCCAAAATACTTGCTGGCAGTGACAAGACACACATCACCTCAATTCCTAGATATTTGGTAGAAATGAGACCCCTCCAGACCCCCCCAGTAGAGTAGCAGACCGGCAGTAAGAACACACAACAACTACCTCCTATGAAATCTCCTCTCAAATGCGTGTAGAAGCGCTGCGTGGAAACCTTATATAGTGTGCTGCGGGACTTAGCTCTGTGAGCCCATGATTGGGCAAAATTTGCCCAATCAGGACTCTGAGCCGTGATTGGCATAGTGTTGAACCTGTCTTGCACCAGACCTGTGGTCAGGTGCAAGGCTGTAGCCATTTACGAGCTTCAGGCCAGTGGGAAAGTGCATTATGGTCCATTGTGGTGCATTGTGGTCGAACATGCGGCGAACACCCGGAAATGTTCGGAGTTCACGAACAGAACGAACAGGCTACGTTCGGTCCGAACTCCGAACCGTCCGAACCGAACAGCTCATCCCTAGTAAAAAACAATCTCAAACATTTTCAACACTTAATGTGTCATGTCCGTTATATTGAAATTTTAGGGCTATGTTCTGTAGCTCAATTTAATCTGCAATTAATTAAATTCCTTTGCTTTTCTCCAGAATCAGACCAGATCAAGTGTACTCCATACGGGGGCACCTGCAGGTGCTTTTGAAGAACAAATATAATTATGATGGCAGTGAAGTGGTTAATTAATTAAACCTGATATTTTATATAAAGGTGATGCAGATTGTGTTTGTTTTTTCTTTTTTGTATTCCTATTGTGTGGTTTGTGTTACTGTGAAATAAAATGTTCATTAATAAAATAGTCGATTAAGCTTTACGTTTTACTTTTATTTATTTAATTCTACTTTCCAGTTGTTTATGATTGAGTTTGGTCAATAAATAGAATATAACACAGTGTAACAGAATAAATGCACTCTTGCAGGAGGGCGACTGGTTCTAATATTTTTAGCATTTTCTGCATTACTTGGAATTGAGTTCACAATATAAACTCTGAAGTGATCAAATTATGCAGTCAAGGTCATCCAAAGTCATCATAAAATTACCCTGTAAATTCAGGCAAAAGTTTATTCTGACATGTTATATCACTTAATTACTAAGCTCTAGATGAATTAACACATCACCAGCAATGAGATGGAAAAAAAAGCATAATAACCTCTGTCTGAGCTTACCAAATCCTTAGCTTTATTACTCTAGTCAACTTGCGTAGCAGGCGTTCAGCTAGAAACATTTTAATTCTTTATGTGTTCATTGTTATTCTGAGCCATCGCAGTATCAACCATCATTTGTGGATTTTTTGTTATTTTGTACGTTGGCATGCGGATAAATACAAATTGCTGCAAGAAACCATTACTCAAATCCACAATTAGTAGAAAATTGCCACAGCTCTTCGCAAGAATAATTAGAGACATTTTTATTCCGGACAGCAATCTGTTTAGAAAATGCGCGACATAGACAAATCAGCTGTTGGTCACTTCCAGAAAGTCAATTGGAAGTGTGTCCTTTTAACAAAAGCATTTCAGGCTTTAATGAGAACTTTTATTGTCCTACTTAATTGTGTGCCTCTGTTTTTTTTTTATATTTAACATTTCAAAACTACTAGCAGGTGAACTTTCAAATAATAAGTCGAATTTCCTACAATCGCCATTAAAGTATTTAAAGGGATGATGTTCGCTTATGTAAACCTTGGTTTTGGCACAGCAATATGAAGCTGGGGATGCTTCACAGAGACTCTGTGTAAAGACAATTCTTTGTATTTTATGGTGTTCTCGAGAAGAGATACAACTTTACAGAACGTATTATTAACCCTTTTACACCCAAAATCGAGTTATCTTGATTTTGCAATGTAATGCTCTGAAAAGCACTCATTAGCATATCAAAGGACCACCCTTTTAAAGCAAAGATTAGTTTGTCCCCTTTGGAGAAAACAAAATCCTTTGTTTCATGTTTCTCCAAGCACCCTGGAACGACATAAAACCATTTGCAAATAGCAGCCCTAAACCTCACTGTAACAAATGTTCAAATAGATTACTGCTGCATTCCAGCTGCCAGGGAGAGGGCAGAATACAGGGAGAGGTGTAGGTCACTCACTGCTGTACAGGGATAAGATTCAGGGTGTTATAATGAATGGAAATCCCTGTAGGGAACAGATGCAAGGTGTTACTGTCATTTCCATATACAAGCATTATGCCACATACAGATAATATTTATATATTCCATTGGTATTTTATGGAAGCAGTATTGCTAATAAGCTCATTATGATCACTACAAATCCCCATGAGCAGGAGATCGGACCATATTTATTATTTATCTTTATCACAGTTACTGTATCTAGCACAACGGTCATGTGATATTAATGCAGACCCCATTTGAAATTGTGTAAGATAAGGGACACCATCTAGAGCTCAGAATCTTATATTTCAACAATATTTCTGTAAAGGATAAATGAATACATGAAAAATTAAAAATGAGCAAATTAACATTATTTTAATGTTTTAGCTATCTCAGAATAACAATTTCTTTGCAACACTTCAATTTCACCCGATATTTAATTAAATTCAATGTTTCAAATAAATGTAATAATGATAACACATCATTTGTTGTAGGTGAAAATTTGGGATCTAGTGATCACCAATCAGTATGGTTTAATATAAGAACAGGGATGGAGCCGCACCACACAAAAACAAAAGTTTTAGACTTTAAAAAAACAGATTTTTCTAAAATGAGATTTTGTGTGAATGAGTCATTATCAGACTGGAGGAGTTTAAAGGGAGTCCAGGAGAAATGGGATTATTTAAAGGTAGCATTATTGAAGGCCACAGGAAATTGCATTCGGCTTGTTAGCAAAAACAAAAAAGGGAAGAAACCACTGTGGTACTCTGCAGAAGGGGCCAAAATAGTGAAGAACAAGAAGATAGCATTCAATAATTATAAAAAAACTCAGCGTGAAGAGGATAGGCAAACCTATAAGATTAGGCAGAAAGAGGCAAAGCAATTTATAAGAGCTTCCAAAGCACACGCAGAAGAGAAAATAGCTCAGTCGGTAAAAAAGGGGGACAAAACATTTTTTAGATACATAAACGAGAAAAGAAAAGTAAAACAAGGATTAGTTAGATTAAAAACAAAGGAAGGAAGGTATGTAGAAGAGGATAAAAGTCTCGCTGACTGCCTCAATGAATATTTTTGTTCAGTCTTTGCAGAAGAAAAGGAAGGAAAGGGACCTCAGTTAGGAGAGACCACTAAAGAGACATTTACATATGAGTTTACAGAGGAGGAGGTTCTAAAGCAGCTGTCTAAAGTAAAGACAAATAAGTCAATGGGGCCTGATGGGATCCATCCTAAATTATTAAAAGAGCTCAGTGATGTAATAGCAAAACCGTTAACAGATTTATTTAACCAATCCTTGTTAACAGGAGTCGTCCCAGAAGACTGGAAATTAGCAAATGTTGTGCCCATTTACAAGAAGGGTAGTAGGGAGGAATCGGGAACTATAGGCCAGTTAGTCTTACGTCAGTAGTGGGGAAATTAATGGAAACCATGTTAAAGGAAAGGATTGTTGAACATCTAAAAACACATAGATTACAGGATCAGAAACAACATAGGTTTACCTCAGGGAGATCATGCCAAACTAATCTTATTGATTTTTTTGATTGGGTAACAAAAATAATAGACACAGTGGTGCAGTAGACATTGCTTATTTAGATTTCAGTAAGGCTTTTGATACTGTTCCGCATAGAAGGCTTATCAATAAATTGCAATCTTTGAGCTTGGATTCCAATATTGTTGAATGGATTAGGCAGTGGCTGAGTGACAGACAACAGAGGGTTGTGGTAAATGGAGTTTATTCGCGCAAGGTTTTGTTACCAGTGGGGTACCTCAGGGGTCAGTACTTGGACCCATTCTCTTTAATATTTTTATTAGTGATATTGCAGAAGGTATTAATGGAAAAGTATGTCTTTTTGCTGATGACACAAAAATTTGCAACAGGGTTGACGTTCCTGGAGGGATCAGCCAAATGACAAATGATTTAGGTGAACTAAAAAAATGGTCGGAGTTGTGGCAATTGAGTTTTAATGTGGATAAGTGCAAGATAATGCACCTGGGACGTAAAAACCCAAGGGCTGAATATAGAATATTTGATACAGTCCTAACCTCAACATCTGAGGAAAAGTATTTAGGGGTCATTATTTCAGAGGATCTAAGGGTAAGTAGTCAATGTAATAGAGCAGCAGGAAATGCTAGCAGAATGCTTGGTTGTGTAGGGAGAGGTATTAGCAGTAGGAAAAGGAAGTGCTCATGCCACTGTACAGAGCACTGGTGAGACCTCACTTGGAGTACTGTGTGCAGTACTGGAGACCGTATCTCCAGAAGGATATAGACATCTTAGAGAGAGTTCAGAGAAGGCTACTAAAATGGTGTACGGCTTGAAGGAGAAAAGTTACCAAGAAAGGCTTAATGATCTTAACATGTACAGCTTGGAAAAAAGACGAGACAGAGGAGATATGATAGAAACATTTAAATACGTAAAGGGAATCCACAAGGTAGAGGAAGGGAGTATATTTAAAAGGAAACAAAATAGCAAAACAGAGGACATAGTCTTAGATTAGAGGGGCAAAGGTTTAAAAGTAACATCAGGAAGCATTATTTTACTGAGCGGGTGGTGGATACATGGAACAGTCTTCCAGTAGAAGTGGTAGAGGCCAAAACAGTAATTGAATTTAAGCAAGCATGGGATAGGCATAAGGCTATCCTAAACAAAAGATAAATCCAGGTCAAGTATCCATGTAATTGGGCAGACTAGATGGGCCGAAAGGTTCTTATCTGCCGACATTTTTCTATGTTTCTATGTTTTTCTATGTTTTCAACATACATTGTTTGGTAGCAAAGGGGTTAATTGTAAAGCTTTAACTGACATTCCAGACCATGCATTATTATCAAAATATAATACTGGTGCTTGGGGCTTCATTTAATTATTTTGGCTGAAAAAAATAGACTTTGAACCAATATTTTTTTCCTAATATCGGCTGACTCAATAGAGTAACTCGAGCACATTCGAAAATCGAAAAATGATGCTGTTCTGAAAAAAAAAGAGGGCCGGTAAAATGCCACCAAAAACCAGGATTTTGCTCAGCATCATATTGATTTTTGCTATTAAGCATACCTTTTTTGAAAAATCCAATGTTCAAAAGAGAGTTTTAGTTTGTTTTTTCTCTGTGTGCCTTTTGTGTAAATTTGTCAATTTATTTAAGCATTTGCTATTTTTTTAGAAATTCATTTCACCAATGAATTCAACTTGAATCTTAAAGCCAAAATTTTCATTAGCAAGCGCAGGCGCAAGTCCCAGTAATTGACCCAAATTTTTATGGGGAACAGAAATACCGGTATGTCCTTAACCCCTTCACTACCAAGTGATTTTCAAAAAAAACATTGTCAGAAACCAGTGTTTTTTTGTAAAATCATTTTTAATTTGACTATAAAGTAAGAAATATTTGAGCTTATACACATCGGGCACTATTACATTCTTCGCGCAAACGTTGCCGTGTGCGCAAAAACGAATTAACGCGAGGGACAAAACCCTTCTCGCAGAACATCGTATTTTAATGTCCGTGCAAAAAATGTGCATTAACGTCTAACGCGGGTGGACCTGCGCAAACCCTTAGCATAATGTACTTTGCACGTCTTATACTTAACATTGTGAGCGCAAATGCATTTGTGCGCTGGTGCGCGCAAGGTATTACAATCTTAGCGCAACTTTAATGGACAATGTTTGCGCGCATAATTTTAACGTCTTTGAAAAGCTGGTGGTAACAGCAAATCTGAACGTTCTGGCCGAAACCAAATACACCAGCCCGAAAAAAAAATACAGCAAAGTATATTTACACATTCTACACATACCCAAACAATAAAATTGATAAGTTGTGCGTGTTTTTATTATTGCTGCAGCATATATACTCAGATTGATTTTGACAGGCGCAACAACTTAACGGGAGACGATTGTGGTTCGTAAGTCAGATTGGCCGAATCGCGTGAAAAAACAGTCCGCCCACCGATTTCTGCACGCAGCGTTAATGCGCGTGCGTTATTACGCGGCTTTTTTTTACGCGCTGTATTTTTTGACGGATTAAAAAATGCGCTTGGATTGTAATACCAGCGTTAATTTACGTCCCTTAACGTTTAACGCTACGCGCAAAAATAATATCGCTGTGCAAGCATTTTTGCGCGAACAATGTAATAGAGCCCATTGTATTTCTTACTGTAAATGACCTATTTTTGGCCAGTATATAGCGCCATCTACTGCCAATTTAAGCTACAGAGGTTTAAGCGGATGATTTATTTTCTTCTTTTTCTTCCTGCATTGGCTGCTGAAAGCCCGATATTTCAGAGCTTTCAGCAGCTGATATTACAGTTTTAGTTCTTTGGGCATTATGCTCACAGGGATAAAACTTTGTGTACACCATCCGCAGCCCTCTTCTACAGCCCTAAAGCAGATGAAATTAATTTGAAGCAAACAAATTTCATTTGCTTTTGGGCTGCAGGTCTGCATACCGAGATATCTCGATATCAGGGCACCAGGTGGTGCATTTGAAGCCTGAGATATCTTGGGCGATACAGCAGGAATTACATCAAGGCCTTGGCTATATGTTAAATATTGATTTGATTCTCTATACAGCCTGCTATAGGTGACTAATATTTGAAAACCATTTTAAGACACTCTTACATTTTCTTTCTGCATAGTCTTCTGCTGCATCCTTTTTAAACTAAAGAAAATGTTTAGAAAGGTTTGTCAAGTTAGGCTGGGGTCAGACCAGCACACTTTTAACGTGCGTTCTGGCGCACATAATTACGACCGCACTAGCAGCAGATGACGGGCAATGACGGCCAATATACGATGTACGGCCGCACAAAAGTCCGGCCGTGCAACGCAAGTGGAATTTGAACGCATTTTTCTGAGAACGCTGAACCGCTAGTACTGACGTACTGAGTGCGCAGCTGCGGCATAGCGGCGTGTGTGCGTGATTAGGAGATGTCAGACGCTGCTAATGTCCAGCCTACATAACGTCCAGACGCAAAAAGAGTTTTATTGACGATCCGTACAAAATCACGACCGACAATGCGCGTCGTCTGACCGTTTTTGCGCATTCCGTGAAAAAATACGTCAATGCGTTCGGACGCACTTTTTCACGTTCGCGGGGAAAAATGCTTTCGTCTGTCCCTAGCCTTAAAGTTGGCATTAAGCTGAGCAGCAATTCAGGAGTTTGATGGCACAATTCCAAACACAAATCTTTTACATGGTTGGGCTCAGCCGCATAAAAACCAGTAAGAGATCCATTGTCAGCATTTTCTCGCCTCTTGCAATGCAAGGAGTAATTTTTTTTTTGTCCTTGTCCAGCAGGATATTGCAGTATGTGGTGTATTTTTTTACGTCACTTAAAAGCAAAATCGATCAGAAACCTGTATTTTGGTTTCTAGGGAAAAACTTCCCTAGCAACTGCTAAGCTATCGCTCACAGAACAACAAAAAGTGATTTGCTGCAAATAACATAAAAGGTAGGGCACCCCTAATCTAAAATGCTAAATAAAATCTGGAAAACTCAGAAAACTTTTGTGTGTCATTCAGAATTTTCCACATAATTTTTCTCGGACATTGGATTCTCCAGGACTCTGAAATCTGAAAGAAGCTGAAATCCGGAAGTTTGGAGTCCCGAGCATTCTGGATGCTCAACCTGTAATTATCATTGAGTACCTTGTTATTATCTTCACTGTATAATTTTAATAGATTTTTTATAAATTTTGTGTTATTTGAGGTCACTCTCACCACCCCAAACACAACCAATGCATGTGATTAACCCCTTAACGCCGCAGGGCGTTCCATGCCGTCCTGCATTTGGCGGGCTTTAACTACGCAGGACGGCATGGAACGTCCTCGGCGTTAGGAGCCCAGCCTGCGGTAATACTTACCTCCTCGGCGTTTCCCACGCAGATCTGGCTTCGGTGAAGCCTGAACTGCGTCTTTTCTAGCCTCCCGGCGCACTGACGTCATCGCGCTGGCGTGATGACGTCAGTTTCAGGCGCCCCCCCCCCCCGCCGGAGCATGGGGAAGCGCCTGGAGGGGAGGAGAGGGATCCTTCGGATCCCTCTATCTCCCCATCGCCGGGTGCTACAAGGCTGTGGCCAGCATCGCTGGAACGGTCACAGCCTGACCTTTCCAGCGATGTATGGGGGTTAACCCATGAGTTGCCAGGTCACGACCGGGCACTAATTTGTGCCCGATCGCAGCCTATTTCTGGTGGGGGCCGCCATCTTGGATGGCAGCCCCCCCTCTGGGTCCCCCCCGCGTCAACTGACTCATCGCGCCATGCGTGATGATGTCAGTTAACTGGGGAAGCCCCTAGCTGCAAAGGGATTTCCTATGGAAATCCCATGCAGGAGATAGGGGGGTTCTTTGAACCCCTTTATCTCCTGATCGGTGGCAGCTAGGGGGTCATGCCTGATATCGATGGAAAGGGCTGAGCATGGCCTTTCCAACGATATTAAACATGACAATGAAAAAAGTAAAATAAAAGTGTAAAAAATAAAAATAAAAAAACAATTAATTAAAAAATAAAAACGTGCTTTTTTTTTTTGATGCAGCATTATTGTTCACATTTCAATTATAATGTGAACAATGATTTTTTTTGGGGGGGGGTTTAGCTAAAATCACGTAATTTCCCCCCCCCCCCAAAAAAAAATGGGTTCCCAAGTCTACCCCATAGAATATAACCGCAAAGGATCAGGTAATAAAATGTGAAAAAAAAACACTTTACACACTGTGGATGATTGAAATTTTATTGAAAATTCACATTTTTTTTACATTTTTTGTTATAGCATTCTGGCAGGACATGACTTTTATATAAAATTATGATATATTATTAATCTGCCGAGTCTACCGGAAAGAACGATATATAATTTGTCTGGGTGGTATAATAATACGTTACTTAAAACCGCGTTTAAACATGATGAGCAAAAACTTCAGCAAACTTCACTTCCGAAAGAGCGCCGAAGTTGTAAAATTACTCCAGTCCTTAAGGGGTTAAAGTTCC
The DNA here is from genome assembly GCA_009667805.1 of Leptobrachium leishanense. Classification (NCBI taxonomy): domain Eukaryota; kingdom Metazoa; phylum Chordata; class Amphibia; order Anura; family Megophryidae; genus Leptobrachium; species Leptobrachium leishanense. The sequence goes on from CM019066.1 coordinate 92,053,259, forward strand.
CTTCCTGATCTTGTATGTATTGTCAAGTCACGTGACAAACACTTTATAAATACTTGTATCCGTAACTATATAGTGTAGACGTTGGTAGATTGGCCCACAATGCATTTCACCCAGCACCATGGGCTTTCTCGAGTATGTTCTTACATTCACAATTGCAACCATCTGTACCTGGGATTTTCTGTGCTTGTGCTAATTTTGTATACTGCTTTACAGGTGCATTTTTTCATACTGTCTTTTTTGCTTATCTCCCCATAATTTCTCATCTCTCCCTTTATCCCCATCTCAGATTTTTGATTACAGATTTTGCATTATTCTTCTCTCTCTGTTCACCTTTGGAAATTACTTCCCCAGCTCCACTTACATGTTGTCTTAACACTCCTTTTTCTGAGCTTTTATTTCTCATGCTCTCATTACATTATTTTTCTATTCCTAGTTTTATTTTTTCTGTCAAACTATTTTTTAAAGGGGTTATTCAGAGAGCGCCGATCTGGCCCCGAAATGTAACCGGACGCCAAAATTCAGCGTACAGTGCCATTTCATGACGGTTCAGCTATTCAGAGAGCAGGCAATTAGCCAAATTAGAGAAATCTCAATGTATCCTTCCTGGTAAAATACTTTGCAAATAAATAAATAAATACGTTCGGTGCCTGTTCGAAGGCAGTGAAATCCCCCGTTTGACAGCTTGTCGGCTTTTTCCGGTGGCTCATCTGCACTGTGATCAGCGTCTCGTCTGCTTTTTGCAGCGTGTTCGGCATGGTTTTTCCAGCAGTTCCAGCAGGTTTTCGACAGGTGTTCAGTGGGATTGTGGCTGGTTTGCGGCAGGTTTTCCCTGCACCCCGGAGACCCTGCGGTGAATGCTTAATTCACCGCATGGTGGGGAACTTTGATTCCCTGAAGTGCAGGGAACTGTGGGGAACAAGAGAGCACCAAAATGTCGGCAACATTTTGGTGCTCTCTGAATAGCCCCTTAAGTGTTTAGTTCCTTATATCAACATTTGTTTGTTTTTTTATTTTATTGCATCTATCACTCGCATTCTGTAACCTTTGGTTGAGTCCTTTACTCTTGCCTTCTTAATTATTTTTTAAGAAAAAGTAGCATTTTTGTTCTTTTCCCCACTGTGTCTACTCTTTCTTGGTCTTGATTTAAGTCAACATGTTGACATAGAGACTCAAACCTTGAGCAATTGGACTGTGTGCATCTTGTAGCTATAGTGAGTTAATAATGATAAATGGAGTGTTGTGTGACTCTTTCTGTAGCATTGAACCTCTGCAACTGGTGGCAGTGCAGAGAATGATTGCCCTCACAGCATTTTTGGGGGATCTTTTTCTTCTTTTCATATGCCAATCACTTAGGACAGATGGTATAAACATACCCGTTTTCCATCATCTCAAATTAAAGTGGACCTTTTCTCTAACACTCCATCAATTTGGTGTTTTCTCTTGTATAATGTATATCCACCTGGCACATCACATCTTTTCCTTCAGGCTGGTAATTGATTTAACAGCTACTTTTGTTAAAAATGTGCAATTCTAGAAGAAAAACCTGAAACTGGAGAAGGGCATTTCATTTCCGGCATTCCCTTTAAATTGTTTCCACAGCTTGCATCAAATTGTTTTCCTCATTCTCTTGGTGAATAACGATGTCTCATGGTGCCTACCATTGGTCTACTTTTTTTGAAGACTATTTTAACAAGTGTCACCGGATCCTAGATGGCTAATGAAGGACATTGCATGCTACTGTTAGATGGCTAGTATATGTCATTTTCATAAGTAGCTAAAATGTGCTGGAAATCTCTGCGGTGCCCAGGTTGGAATTTCCAAAATTAATTTAATTCCCGACGCTTTCTAATAAATCTCTGATGACTTACACATGGTTCTGGGCATTTAAGGGAAAATACAGTAATAATGGTACTGTGCCTTTATAAAATCGTTATTACATACATGCTTTCAGAATACTTTTCATTATTTATTATGGGTTTTTTTTCTTTAAAAAAATCATAAGCAAAGTCTTGATAATAGAGTTTTATAAAATAAATTCGCTAAAATAGCTATAGGTCATGTCAGCTGTAGCTTGGTGAAAGCTTGCTTCTCTATGTTTGAAATTGGCAGAAGGCATAAATCATTCAGACATGTATCTAATAGTGAAATATCATTTATACGTTTTATGTTTTTCTGTTCATGATTTTTTTTTGTATTACAGTTATGAAGAAAAGCTACATAGACTTGATTGTGATATGTTCTGCACATCCCATAGGAAATGGGTTATAATAGCCCAATCGTAGGTTTATTTAGGTTGTCGTTTAGAGACTGGTCAAATAAGCTCACATTGCCAAGTCTTCCACTGCAACACTGATTTACTGTGGTGTAACGCCAGAGGCTTCTCAGCGTCCTCTAGGGAACTCACTTTTAATTTCAGCCTGAAGAAATATTCTTCACAGCCTCATAACCATTCTGTCTGTCCCATATATACCACAATATACTTTAAAGGGCCCCGACCACCAAAAAAATGTAATGTTTTTATTTTAAATGTTCCAGAAATCTTACACGTACTTTATTTTTCCCTTGTATGTTTAGTTAAAAATATTTCTCTCAATATGTGTCACTGCGTTGATACATTTGGTGATATTTTGTGTTGTAAACTGCCCCCCCCCCAGTATCTTCACATCACTATGTGGCTTTGGCCATAGAATGGAGTCAATCAGGGTTATTCAGAGAGAGATGAAAAACAGGAGAATGACTGGAGAATGGAAAATTCTAGGTCAAAATAGACAAACCAGAAAAATTCGCCCATTTATTTCACTTTCCAAATCAGCTATTTTGACCTAGAATTTTCCATTCTCCAGTCATTCTCCTGCTTTTCACCTCTCTCTGAATAACTTTGTATGGGTCGATTACGGACTTAAATCATTGTATTGTGTAGGATGTATTTAAAGGACATCACCAGGGGATCTATTAGAAGTCCCTTAAGCTCCCTGTCTCATCTCATTCAGCTGCCAGCTTGTCACACCCCATGCCCCTGAAGCTGCCTGACAGCGCCGTCCTCACTGCTCGCAGGCCAGGTGCCGAGTGATATGCCGGCCTGGGCGTGGCTTGATGATGCGGAGCCACCAAATTTAAAAACCAGTATGCCACACTTACTCCTTACCCTGACGTGGAGTTTAGTTCCCCAGCGATTTAGTGATATTATTGATGGTTGATACTGACCCTGCTTTGTCTGAGAACCACGCTCCATATACTGACCCTGCATTGTCTGAGAACCACGCTCCATATACTGACCCTGCATTGTCTGAGAACCACGCTCCATATACTGACCCTGCATTGTCTGAGAACCACGCTCCATATACTGACCCTGCATTGTCTGAGAACCACACTCCATATACTGACCCTGCATTGTCTGAGAACCACTCTCCATATACTGACCCTGCTTTGAGAACCACGCTCCATATACTGACCCGGCTTTGTCTGAGAACCACGATTTGTATATTGACCCGGCTAGTCCTGGTAACCCTGCTTCATACATCCTCCTTGGTGTAAGGGTGACCCTCTTTCCTGGCTTTAAGATCAGTACTGTTTGGGCCTGCTTTGTGTTTCTATTTTGTGGCCTGTTAACCCTTGATGTGTGTAAGAGGATCGAGCCCCTGAAGATAGTCAGTTATACCAACCATTAAGGATCAGAGGGGTAGATAGGGTACTGTATACAGTGACCGATATCTTGTTATCAGGGGGTCCATGACACAGCTCTCATCTCATTTAGCCTGAAGAACACAATACCCCGCCTAGAGCCTTATCTAAACATTCACTCCTTCACCAAATTGACTGTTAAATACTGTAGAAGCTAACCCATGGCAGTAAAGTAAAACTTTTGAACAGACTTTGGTAAATGTTGCATCATGGGAAAAATCGTCAAAAAGGAAACAGGAGAGAAAAAAACTATTTTTTTTTTCTTTTTACATGCAATTACTTCAGAAAAAGAAAAAACATCTGCCGCATGTGTGTTATAAAGTGGTTTTGTTTGTAATGCATGTAATTTAGCTACAGCTTATGTTAGTGGTAGTGTCCTTTTAATGAAATGACACTTACTAGTAGTCTTAAGTTCTTAACTCAATCATGGTAAAGAAGGGGTTAACTCCATCTTCAAAAGCACCTGCATGTCCCCGAGATCAGGTTAATTCAGATTGGTCTCTTTCTGGAACAATAAAAACAAATGTAACTTATTGCAAATACTATTTGTTTGCAAATGGCCCCATGGACACGACAGGGTTTAGGAGAATCACAGAATCTTACCTGAAAAACCAGCAGTAGCATGATTTGGACAGCAGAGGTAGTTCAATGCCTTTCAAGTAGGTCTTATTGCCAGTAAAATGCACTGCAGAGCTGCTAGAGTACATTTTTACTGTATGGTTAATGTAAAGATGTTTTACTGTGTGGGTAATGAAAAGTCATTTTCCATAAAACCACTGGGTCCTGCAAGTGATGTTATGGAAAACCATTTGGTAGTGCATCTTCCGTCTGATGTAGAAGATACATGGGATTTACATCTGATACACTGAAATCAAGTCAGTTTAATAGTTCTATAGGATGATTGAGAATATTTGCTGTCTTTACCTGAAAGGGTATGGGCCTTTACATAACATATTGTTGATAATTTTGAAGTATGTTTTGCTGTATTTCTGACTCAATTTCCTTCTTTTAGGCATACATTTTACAATGGCACCAACTTTACTTAGACTACAGCATGATCACTTTGAGTAAGGATGATGCCCTTGACGTTCTGGTACTCATCTGAAGGATATTTTTTTACATTTTTGTTTAATCTCAAGCGTCCTCTGATTGACTGATGATTGCAACGACCTTTCACTGACATATTCATTACTGTCTTGCCATCATGTCCTAGTGGAAATGATAGGTCAAGGTTAAACACTCAGTCCGAGTACGGTGACATTTGTTCTTTGTCCACATTAATTGGCCCCGGGGTAAAATATCAAGGTATATCTAGCAATGTTAACTACTCCAAGACCTCCAGGACTGAAAATGTCAGCATACTGTGAAAAGTAGTCCATCAGGCCTTTTTTATATTTTATTAAACATAATAGTACACCTAGAGGTATGGAGACAAATCAATAAATAGATCTTCATGCTTTATCTTTTGCTCTGTCCTTGTTCTTTTTTCAACACATGAGAATCACAAGGAGCATAGGACCCCCTGGGGATGGAGACGAGTGAAAATAGGTGACTTCTTATATAGACAAATAGGTCAGGGATTGTCTTGATGTACTTTCCATTCTATAATGCTCTTTGTTTGATATTAATCTAAAGGAATTATTTCTTTGACGGCTATAGTAAATAAATTATTAGATATTTGGAAACAGAAAGTAACTGATGATTCCTCTGCGACAATCAAATAAGAAAATGTAGCAGAGTGAGAAAATATCTTCTTTCTTAGCGCATTGTGCGCTAGTAAATTTTCTTCTCTTTAGTAAAGGGTTTTATGTTCTATTTTTGTGAAGATTCACTATATTTTTTCAGATTTCTTTTCAATCCTGAAGTAGAATTTATCTGCAATGTTACAATTCCCTGTAGAGATGACACATTAAACAAATTAGTTCTTTGTTGCTTTATGCGATGTGGCATTATTGTTCATTAATTGTTTATATGCTAATTAAAATATTTAATTATGTGGATATGGTAAAATTATTATGGTTTTAAAAAAAGCCATGTTGCTGACCAACAGTTTTATTACTGGATTGTCAAAATGAAGAACTATGAAGCAGACAAGGTCCAGTATTAGTTATGATCTCAGCTGCTTGTGCCTGAGGAAACCAATATCAATAGCTTTGTTACTGGAAGTTCCATTATTTATTTAATCTGTGTACAGTATCTCACAGAAGTGTGTACACCCCTCACATTTTTTGTAAAGATTTTACTAACAGGGCTATTCAGAGAGAGGTGTCTCTCTGAATAAAGACTTTAATAAAGACTTTCCCCTAGTTTCCCTTCCTTCAAAAGCTCTCCTAACACATTACTATTTAGGGAAGCCTTCCACCCGACTCACTAACACGCCTCATTGCCCCAACCAGTCCATCACTCTCACCTAGCAGTCCATCACTCTCTCACCTTGCAGTCCATCACTCCCACCTTGCAGTCCATCACTCCCACCTTGCAGTCCTCTCCTCCTGTTTCCACCTCCAACCCTTTAGATTGTGAGTTCCCACGGGAATAGGTCCCTCGTTTTCTCCTGTACTGGTTTGTCAAATGTTGCTCAGTCTCAGTGTATTGTAACTCTGATTATATCATGCTCATTGTTCAGCGCTACGGGATATCCTGGCGCTATACAAAGTATAATACTACTAATAATAATTTGAGTGCCCAGTCCAGTTTTTCTTTAGTTTTATATAAAATTGTACTTTCTGCATAAATGAGAGAAATTTTTAGCAAATAGGGCAGTTTTAACCCTTTCACTGCTGAGCCATTTCAATCCTGTATGCGGAATGATTTGCTGTATGAAGGGAGTTAAAGGGACACTACTACCACCAAAAGACAAACTTTACTCCAGCATCCCATTGCCTCCTCATTACTGTTTAATCCCATACAACAGCGATCAAGTGAAACTGGTGCTAACATTTTAGTAAATGTTGCACCATGAGAAAAATCCACAAAATAGACGAAAGAGAAACTCCTTACTTTATTTTTCCTTTTTATATGCAATTACTTCAAACACAGAAAAACACAGTAGCATGTGTTTTATAATGTGTTTTTTTTGATAATCTATTTACAGCTTATGCTAGTCGTAGGGTTTATTTAATGCTTTAGTTTACCACCCTAAAGTTACTGAATTCCCAATATATATCTCTTGAAGGTTACGAGCAGGGAAATAATGAGCTAAGCTTCCAAGTCTGAAATTGTTTCGTTATATTATGTTCTAATGGATTATTCTCTAATGTGAATCATGAAGTCTGACCTTTCCTGTTGAGCAACCATGGCCAGGGTCCTCATAGCTGTCATTTGAAGCCCAGACCTCTTGTCTGGTTCAGCCCTTATAGGAGGTATATTTGTCACCTGCTGACAGCTGCGGTGATGCGCAATATTCAACTGGACCAAAAAAATGAAATGTATGCCTGTAGCACCTCAGATTTCCAAATGATATTCTAAATAAACAGTATTCTGGTAAACATACATCGCAGGTCTTCACTTCATTTGGAGGTGATTCATCAGACGATAAACATATAAAACAACATGAAGCAAATTGAAGTGAACGATGCAGCAGAAAGCAACATGACGCTTTATTGTAAGCGAGGGTCAAGTCCTGAACTTCACTATTTATCTTAAGAGTCATGATTAGCTGCTACTAAGACAAGATCGTGCTTGTGAAGAATTGGAGTATTTATTATTCATCTGTGTTCACCTTTGACTAAGCAGTTAGATCTCTTTTTTATTCTCAGGAAGGTGACAAAAGAGAAGAGGTGACCTACTAAGAACAAAGCCCAAAGGAATTGATTCAAGATTCAAAGTACAGTTACAGCTTCACATATAATAAAGACTCAGGTTTTTTATGTATTCTTTCATCCAGTTTAACAACTTTCATTTCAAAAGAGACTTTATTTTGCCCTACTTCTTTGCTGGATACATTCAACTTAGATATTTTGACATAATGTTACATTAAAAGAACTCTTTTATTCTCATCACTCTGGAGGAAAAAAAGGTGAAATGAGGCTTACACTCCCCACTAAGCTTTCAGGGAGCATTTTAGATAAAACACTGGATAAGGCTTCCTTTTATTACAATATGTCTAATTTACTGATTTTATTAGCAATTATCAAATACAGATGACATATGGAGACTAGGGATGAGCCGAACACCCCCGTGTTCAGTTCGACTTCGAACTCGAACAATTTCAAAAGTTCGAGTTCGAACTCAAACACGATCCAAACTCAATGTAAGTCAATGGGACCTGAACGTTCGACTTTTAGAGTGCCCTCCAAGAGGGCATATATGCTAGATATTTGCCATAAAAGGTGTATGGGGGTCCGGGTAGTGCACTGGGAGACAGGAAACAAGGACAAAAAGTAAAAAAAAAGTTTTTTACAGGAACAGTGAGTTTTCCATGAAATAAAGGTTAAGATTAAAAACAAAAAAATCCTTCAAATATTGTGCCTAGGAGGTCCCCGCCCGTGAAGTGGCGGATTTGTAGGATGTATAGAAACATTTAAAAATAAAAAAATGACATTTCAAAGGACGGTAAATGGTTTTCCTTTAATCTATTCATAAACAACTGCTTGGGGCGGCAGCCTGTATGAAAAGAGGAGACATTTTAAGTCACGCAGAACAAGTTTAGTGATTTTTTTGGGCTAAATTATGGTGAAACTTATGCAGGCTTTGGATGAAAGTAACAATAGGTGCTTTAAAATTGGGCCTTTAGTGTCGGCAACAGTTCCGTCACACCGTAACCCCTCTGTGGTATTGTGGAAGAGTGCAGGGTTGGACCCTGCGGGCAAATATTAAAATGATATGAATCTGGTACAGGCGTCAGTGCTCCCAAATAGTTTGCCTTTGGTGGCAGCAAGTGCCTTCACACCATAACCCCTCTGAGGTATTGTGGAAGAGTGCAATGGTGGAGGTTTTGGTAATGCAGAAGAGATCCCCGATCTATTCAGTTACATCAGCAGCTATAACAAAACCGGGTCAGCAATGTTTAGGCACTTGTACTGCACTGCGCTACTGTATATGGTGAGAATCGGCGCACACCAGTAGCAACAGGAAGCAAACAAAACAGGCAGGAAATACACAGAGAGAATAGTCAAATGGCAGGCAAAGTCGGCAACAGATCGGGTCCTCAGAACAAGTAGGGTCAGTAACAAGTATACAAACTGATTCGGTAAGCTAGCGATGCGGGAAAAAGGGCTGAGACACACTGAGCGAGTAGCGATGCACAGCGTAGCGAAGCGAAGAGAAGCAAACATTTTGCAGGCTTGACTTCTCTCCGCTCCGCCTCGCAGCGTGTCTACACTGCATTAACCGGGGACTTCAACATTCCCATTGACGATCCTTCCGCTCCTGCTGCCTCCAAACTTCTTTCACTCACGTCCTCCCTTGGACTCACACAATCCTCCCTCCTCCCTACCCACCGCGATGGTCACGTTATTGACCTGGTCTTTTCCAACCTCTGCTCCATTTCTGAGTTCAAATGTCGCCCTTTCCCCATCTCTGACCACCACCTTCTCTCTTTCAACCTATCTGGACTTCCTAAACACCCTGCTCCCCCACCCCGCACACACACTCGCAGAAATCTACATGCTGTGGACCCCCATCAATTCTCCAACCTACTTCACCACCTCCCTCATACCTCATCCTTCACCTGCCCTGATGCTGCCACTAATCACTACAACACTACGCTTATCTCTGCTCTAGACACTCTTGCTCCTCTTCGACTCTGTAAGGCCCCACGCCGCCAGCTTCAGCCCTGGCACACCCTCCAGACTCACTACCTGCAAAGATGCTCCCGCACCGCAGAGCGTGCCTGGAGGAAATCCCGCTCTGAAGCTGATTTTGTTCACTTCAAGTTTATTCTCCGGTCATACACCTCTGCCCTCCACTTGGCCAAACAATCCTTCTTCTCATCTCTTATATCTACGCTGTCCTCCAACCCTAAACGGCTCTGGTCCACCTTCAACACCCTCCTCTACCCACCTGCACCTCCCCCCTCAGCTGCCTTCAGCGCTCAAGACCTGGCAGACTACTTCCTCAGTAAAACTCTAACTATCAGAAGCAACATCCCAACACAAGATAGTTATCTGCCACCTCCACTCCCAGAGGTCCCCTCTGCCACCCTCTGCCGCTTCCTCCCAGCCACTGAGGAGGAAGTCAATTCCTTATTGTCCTCCTCACATCTCACCACGTGCCCGCTCGACCCCATTCCCTCACATCTAATTCCTCCCCTCTCCTCCTCCCTCACCCCTGCTCTCACACACATCTTCAACCTATCTCTCTCCACTGGCTCCTTTCCATCCGCCTTCAAACACGCGCTAGTTACCCTTTTACTAAAGAAACCATCCCTAGACCCCAACTCTCCATCCAACTACCGCCCTGTATCCCTGCTTCCCTTCACATCAAAGCTCTTAGAAAAACTAGTCTTCAACCGCCTCTCCCTCTTCCTGTCCTCCAATTCCCTACTTGACCCCCTGCAATCTGGCTTCCGTCCCCTACACTCAACTGAAACTGCCCTCACCAAAGTCACCAACGACCTCCTAACTGCTAAAAAACACGGCCACTATTCTATCCTCATCCTGCTTGACCTCTCGGCTGCTTTTGACACTGTTGACCACCCCCTCCTTCTACAGACCCTCAACTCTCTGGGTCTCGGTGACACTGCACTTGCTTGGGTTGACTCCTATTTATCCAACAGGTCCTTCTGTGTGTCCTTTGCTGGTAACTCCTCCTCTTCATTGCCTCTATCTGTTGGTGTACCTCAAGGCTCTGTCCTTGGTCCTCTACTCTTTTCCATCTACACCTCCTCCCTGGGCAAAATCATCAACAGCTTTGGCTTTAATTACCACCTCTACGCTGATGACACTCAGATCTACCTCTCTACCCCTGATCTCTCTCCCCCTGTCCTTTCAAAAGTCAGTGACTGTTTATCTGGCATCTCCTCCTGGATGGCCTCCCACCACCTAAAGATCAACATGTCAAAGACTGAACTCCTACTTATTCCTCCCTCCATTGCCTCCCCACCTCCTGACTTCTCTATCACGGTGGAGGGTATCACCATCTCCCCATCAAACCAAGTTCGCTGTCTTGGAGTTACACTTGACTCTGCTCTTTCCTTCATCCCCCACATCCAGTCTCTTTCCTCCTCCTGCCGATACCAACTGCGTAATATTGCCAGAATTCAGCCATTTCTTACCGCTGTCACCACAAAACAACTCATGCACGCCCTGGTAATCTCCCGACTCGACTATTGCAATAATCTCTTATCTGGCCTCCCTCTGTCCCGCCTCTCCCCCCTACAATCCATCCTGAACGCCTCCGCCAGGCTAATTCACCTCACCCGCCGCTCTGTCTCTGCCGCTCCCCTCTGCGAGTCCCTTCACTGGCTCCCCATCCACTGCAGAATTAAGTTCAAAATCCTTATCCTTACCTACAAAACCTTCACTAACTCAGCGCCCCACTACCTGTCCTCACTAATCACCAAATACACCCCAGCCCGCTCCCTAAGGTCAAACAGTGACCTGCGCCTAGCTTCTCCCCGCATCACCTCTTCCCATGATAGACTGCAGGATTTCTGACGCGCAGCCCCCACTCTCTGGAACGCTCTCCCTCGTACTGTCAGACTTTCCTCTAACTTCTCTTCCTTCAAACGCTCCCTTAAAACATTTCTATTTAGGGAAGCCTACCACCCAACTCACTGACACAACCATCAATCACTCTCACCTTACAGTCCTCTCCTCCTGTTTCTAACACCAACCCTCCTAGATTGTGAGTTCCTACGGGAATAGGGCCCTCATCTCCTCCTGTACTGTTTGTCAAATGTTGTTCAATGTATTGTAACCCTGTCTATACTGTGCTTATTGTACAGCGCTGCGGAATATGCTGGCGCTTTATAAATAAAGAATAATAATAATAATAATTAAGTTTGCTTCTCACCGCACTACAGGAATCCACTAACTAAATAAAAATGTACACACAAAACCATTTTATTTTCACAAAGCACATGTTATATTGGCAAAAAAAAGTTTCTACTGAATAAAATACATCAAAAATTACTGTTAATTTAATTGGAATAGTATAAAAGGCTGCCCTGTACAGTGCCTGATTAGAGGGCCGTGTCTGCCTGATGTTTTAGTAACAAGAATGTTTTATCCCATAGGCTTTAATGTTAAAAATATTCCCGTTTTAATTCAATATCTAATAAATCGTTGCTTATAATATTCTGCAGTAAAGAGTCTCTTTCTTTCTAGTTTTTTTTTGTATTTTTTAAGCATTTGTTATACTTTTTTCAATTTTTTATTTTTTTCCAACTTTTGGCGAATGTCTCAAAAAAGTTCGAAGTTCGCGAACTTTCGAACAGCCGATGTTCGATTCGAACTCCGAACAGATCCGAACCGAACGCTCATCCCTAATGGAGACCAGGATGAGTCAACTGGCAGTGATATATAAAATAAAGCTTGCCTTAAGTCGTCATTCATGGGACATAAATTTAACTGGTATTTTTCACTTTTTAAGGCTAATGTCAGACGAACGCAGTTATCACGTTCGTGTTGCTGCACAGTTTAATGTCCGTTTTAGCATTGAATCATGATCAATAGAGACCCACACACTAAGTGCGTCCGCACTGAACTGCACACGCACAACGCACTTCGCAAACAGATGCACGTTAGGCAAGAACGTAAAACCACTATCACGGACGTGCAGAGTGCGCCACGTCTGCGTAGCATTCTGTGTGATTGATGAGGAGATGTCAGACGCAGAGCATTTGCGACGTCCAGCACCTTGACGCACAAAATACCTTTTCATATCCTTTTCAAATTTTTATAATTTTTTATATTCATTTTATTTTCCATAGTTCCCTTTTTGTTCTACGTCCATCAAAAAAAAGGACCGTGTGGGGTCTACAGTATCTTACGTCAGTACATCTGTCAGTTATGCACGCACGCAGAGTGCGCTCAGACTGCGTTCATCTAACATTAGTCTAAGTTGTGTAAATAAAGATCTGTGAGTGAAAATTGAATTGCTGTGGAGAAGGATATATAACGATAAGTAAATAAATCCAGCACTCTTCAGTATTATTTAATGGATTTTATTCCTAAGCACAGAAAACGATGTTTCGACCCTAACGGGTCTTTATCATTGGATGTTACTAGATTTGGGAGTGGATCCATCCTGGCAAAAACAAGCGGTTAGCACTATTCAGAACTATTGCTTGATTATTGAGAAGGATATATAAACCATTTCATTGCTTTGCTCGAGTTAACTCGTTAGCTTTAAAAGCACCATCAGTTTCGAGTTAATGCAATCTGGACTTATTCTGGAAATTGCAAATGCTGTTGTGATTGGTTTGGTTGGAGACCCGTGTGAAGTACGTTGGTTGGCAGGCATGTTGGAGATGCAGTTCAAGTTTGCAGTGCAAAGTTGTCAGACAAAAGAGCAGTTGTACAGAATCGATGGGTGGGTTCAGGCAGCAAAGGTTTTTGAGTGATGTGACAGGAAGGTTAGGACCAAGTAAATCCAGGAAGGCAATCAGAAAACCACTTGTTAGGACAACATGAGGAACAACCCTTCCAAGCACCCTCTCTACAGTGGTCGGGGTTTAAATTGGAAGCCATGAAAGGACTCCACCCTGAACCTGCCTCATCCACCACCTCCCAATGCCTCCCCGAGGCCAATGGGAGGCAAGCACCCTAGCAGGCCTTCTTCTGCCTGCAGGCAGATCACAGACTCGTCCCCTACCAGCAGAAAACTCCAGATGGAGCTGCCTAGGACGTGAGGAAGACACACCTCCCACCTGGAAGACTATGGGTATGGCCACCTTGCATTCCATTTGCTGCAGGATGCAGGACTGGTAGTGCCGCTGTGCTAGGAGCAGGGAAGAACAGCTGGAGTGTGGCCTTGGAGTCGAGCGCAGATGAGTCCTGACAAATCAATTCAGTTTGTTGCAAATCAATTTAATTTGCAAATGGGCTCCAGATTGTGTTCCTAATCTTACATGTCTAAGGATATAGCAGCTGGCATACTGTGAGAATCTGAATCTACCATTTTTAAAAGTCTCTAATGCAGGTTTCCAAGCAGCGTGCTTAGAGGGTGCTGCCAGTTAAGGCTAATGTCAGACGAACGCAGATTGAGCGCACTCTGCGTGCATGCACAACGGACGGACATAATGACGTAAGATACTCTAGACACCACACGGTCCGTTTTTTGGTGGGTTTTTTTGGAGAAAGGATTTTACCACGAAGGATAGATTGAGATTTCTCTCGTTTTCAAGTATGTCCTGGGTGGCGAGTATGTACCGTTGGGAGTCTTGCCCAAAGACACTTACTGGAGACAGAGAGGTGCTCTTGCTGGGATTGAACTTGTGTCTCCAGTCTCTCTCCACGCAGAGCAGTGATGTTACCTCTACTTGTTGACAGACGTAGAAAAAAAGGGAATTATGGGAAAAAAAATTAATATGAAAAATGATAAAAATTAGAAAATGATATGAAAAGCCATTCTGTGCATCAAGGTGCTGGATGTCGCAAAAGTGCTGTGTCTAACATCTCCTCATCACTCACACAGAACGCTACGCGGACGTGGCGCACACTGCACGTCCGTCTAGCGGTTTTACTTTCTTGCCTAACTTGCGTCCATTTGCCATGTGCGTAGTGCGTGCGCAGTTCAGTGCGCACTTACTTCGTGTGTGGGTCTCTATTGCTCATGATTCTATTCTACGACGGACGTTAAACTGTGCAGCAACACGGACGTGATCACTGCGTTCGTCTGACGCCGGCCTAATACCCCAAATCTGAAACTTCCGACCACTGGTACAGCCCTACAACTGCAGCACTCAACCATAAGCCACTGTTAAAAAATATTAAATATTTATATAAGTGATATATTTAGCGTAGGAGGGAGAAAGTAATATGGATAGAGCGTGCAGCTACTATAATAAAGATCTTGCTTTTAGGGAACCTGGTTAATGCTTACATGATTTTATATTTGTTTTTAATGCTCATTCATAAGTTCTAAGATGTATGCTAAATCCTTATATTAAAAAAAAGAAACCTGTAAAAAAATATATTGCATTATGAAAGGTACATAGTCTAGAAATTCTGGCTGGAAAATTTGGAATTTATTGAACATACTTCTCATATTAAAATATATAAACGATATAAAATGTTGTGGTGAGGCACTTAATTGGTATTACACACAGGAGTGTAGGCTAGACTTTAATTAAGAAACAAAGTTTAAGACCTTGATTGTAAAAACAAAAAAAAATTGCCTCGAGCTACCAAAATCTTTATGCAGAACATTCGACCACAGGGAAACAAAAATTTCAAATATTTTGGTCACTTCTTTGTGATTAAGGAAATTTATTCTGTCAACGTGTTAATGCATTTTTCTGTGATACATTTTGAACCGTTTATACTTGTTAAAACATTATTTTATTTTAATTATGGCTCAGAGGGTACAGCACAAAATAAGGTTGGCATTTCAAGGTTTCCAGTAGCGGAGCTGTCACTTTTGTAATACACTTAAAGCATCACAGTTATAACAATCAAAGTACAGATGCCCAACAGGCTGTGTGTTCCGAGTAAAAAACATATTGTTTTTAGCAAGGATTTGGCCTTCCCATTCAGATGAAAGTGGAACGTGCTTGTCTGCTAAACTTCCTTGCGAGGGATTGACCACAAGACTTGCCAGCACTGGCTCCGGAGTAATTATGTCTGCAAGAGACTGCAAAGCTTTTAATTACTGTTCAAAAGCATTTGTGAGTGTTGCAAAGAGATCAAAATTGTTATATACGGAAATTAGCATTGTCCACATTAATTCCCTGTCGACATCTCTGTCCCAAGCGACCAATGTCTGTATATGTTACAAATCACCTTCATGTGCATTTGAAATGGAAGTATTGGAAGTCTAAAGATGAAATTACAAATGTGTCAGATTGAGGATAGTTTAAAGGGACATTCTAGTTCTTGAACTTTGCTTAATTAATTAATTCAGCATGTTCAAACAACGATTTCTCTATTTTTACATCCATTGCTAATTTCCATCAATTAGCAAGTTATTCCTGTTTAAAAAAGCCTGTAGATTTCATCTGTGCTTTATTTATCAGCTGAGTCCCTGTACAGATTCTTAATATGTGAGATTAGTAGCTGAGCAAAGCAGCAACTTGCTAAGCACATGCATTTAGGTGCGGTGGCTCTTAGGATGGGGTACATGGGGTCACCTTCTGGGCAAAAATCAATTCAAAAATGCACAATTCTTATGGAGAAGGTTTTTGTCTCTTTTGGGGGCTAAATTACAATCCATGTGCTACAACCGGGATGCTAGGGAGAAAAAACTGTGCCCGCAGTTTTCTCCCTATCGCCCCTGTTTTAGCACAGGATTACAATGCAGGCGCTTAAAAAGCTGCCTGCATTGTTAGCAGACGCTAGCCCCGGGATGCGCACGGTAGCGCTAAGCGCCGGAGCGCATCCTCTCAATGGAGTCCATAGGACTCCATTGAGTTTCCCCCTGTCGGTCACATGACCTGCCGGATCTCGGTTGGCGTAGTGATCTACTTTTTCCCCCATTCTCGCCCTCTTTTCTCGACGACAGAGGAGGCGGACGGAGCCGTGTTCCTCGTCGCGGGATACTAACAGTGTTATTCAAAGAGATCCGTATGGCTGCCGAAAGGGAACCGAAAGTTGAAAATCAGCGTTCGATTACCTTTCTTGGCCATTCGGCTATTCAGAGAGCAGGCAATTCGCCAAATGTTGGCGAATTGCCTGCACATATGATGCCTGTTCAAGGGCAGTGAAATCCGCATAGCTTCGTCTATTCAGAGAACAAAAAACAGCAGTGAAAAGTAGCCAAATTGCCCTGCCATTCGGTGGCTTCATGCGGCAGATTTATTCAGGCGAATCCCATAGGCTTCAGTTTCAAAAATATTCCCATTTTAATTCAATATCTAATAAACCATTGATTATAACATTCTGCATTAAAAAGTCTCTTTAGTTATAGATTTTTTTGGGATATTTTAAGCATTTTTTGGGATTTGTTTGCCATTACTTTTTTTTTTCTGTAACTGCTCTTTTTGTAATCATTCCTTGGATCTCATATGTAAATTTCAGACATTTTCGCTCTGTAGTTTCTTTGCAAACAGTGTTTAACTTTTCTAACATTCAAGCAAACTGTTTTTTATTTTTTTCACTCCATTCGTCTGCTGTGTCGGGTTTTTCCGGTGGCTGCGCTGCATGTGATCGGGTCCTGCTCGGGTTTTTCCGGCGTTTTCGGCTAGGTTAATCCAGATGTTTTTGCGGGTTTCAGTGTGCCTTCACCGGGTTTTGAGAACGAAAAGTCACTGAACGTGCGGTGACTTTTCGATTCTCTTTGAATATCCCTGTAGGTGAGTATCTGATTTTGGGGGTGGATTTCTGCTGTTGCTAACTGATTCTGCACCACGGAATCCATTAGCACGAAGTCCAGCGTCCGTTAGTCACACGTTAATCAGCGTTAGGACTTTGTAATCCTAACACTGATTAACACTTTGCGCTCCCCATGTTAAGTATAGGGAGCGCAAAGTACAGTAACCTCACACTGAAAAGCGCAAGGTACCAAACGCAAATGGGTTACTTAACCCGTTAGTGTTTGGATCGTAATGTGTGGTGGCCACCAGGGCTAACATTAATGCTAACGCAGGTGAGCGCTAACGTTAGCACCAAGATTGTAATGTGGCCCTGGATCTGTTAAGCATTCTTTTGATAGGTGGATATTGTATATTTGCTGATGCGAACACCACTTCGGTATGACCTTGATAAAGATGTTTGATAAAGGCTCCTTTGTAGAGCTGAAATGTTGCAGCAAGACGAATCCTGATAAATACAGTCACTCAGTGGCGTCACTAGGGTTGGTGTCACCCGGTGCGGTAACTTATGGTGTCACCCCCCCCCGAGTTTTACGGATTTTTTTTAACTACTCTTACTCCTAAATCAGTACTTCCATATAACACTGAATGCTCATACACACAGCGCACATTACTGTGAGGTTTATTGCTGTGGAGCTCTCTCATATGCTCACACAAATTTTTTCCAACTGCCAGCAAGTACGGTGCCTGTTCGAAGGCAGTGAAAGCACACATGGATATATATTGCCCCCCAGCAGCTCTGGATATATTGCCCCCAGCAGCTCACCCATGGATATATATTGCCACAGCTCACATATGGATATATTGCGTCTCAGCTCATATATGGATATATTGCGCCTCAGCTCACATATGGATATATTGCGCCTCAGCTCACACATGGATATATTGCGCCTCAGCTCACACATGGATATATTGCCCCAGACCAGCTCACACATGGATATTTTGCCCAAGACCAGCTCACACATGGATATTGCCCCAGCTCTCATGGATACTGCCCCCAGCACACATGGATATGCCCCAGCTCTCATGGATATGCCCCAGCAGCTCTCATGGATATTGCCCCAGCAGCTCTCATGGATATTGCCCCAGCTCCTCTCATGGATATTGCCCCAGCTCCTCTCATGGATACTGCCCCAGCTCCTCTCATGGATATACTGCCCCAGCTCCTCTCATGGATATACTGCCCCAGCTCCTCTCATGGATATACTGCCCCAGCTGCTCTCATGGATAATGCCCCAGCTCCTCTCATGGATTTTGCCCCAACTCCTCTCATTGATATTGCCCCAGCTCATGGATATGCCCCAGCTCATGGATAATGCCCCAGCTCATGGATAATGCCCCAGTTCATGGATACTGCACCAGCTCATGGATACTGCCCCAGCTCATGGATACTGCCCCAGCACATGGATATACTGTCCCAGCTCATGGATACTGCCCCAGCAGCTCATGGATATGCCTCAGCTCATGGATAATGGCCCCAGCTCATGGATATACTGCCCCAGCTCATAGATATACTACCCCGCCCAGCACATGGATATAATGCCCCAGCACATGGATATACTGCCCCAGCATCTCGTGGATATTGCCCCAGCTCATGGATAATGCTCCAGCTCATGGATATACTGCCACAGCAGCTCATGGATATACTGCCACAGCAGTTCATGGATATTGCCCCTGCTCATGGATACTTCCCCAGCTCATGGATAATGCCCCCAGCTCATGGATATGCCCCAGCTCATGGATATGTCCCAGCACATGCATACTGCACCCAGCTCATGGATAATGCCCCCAGCTCATGGATAATGCCCCCAGCTCATGGATATGCCCCAGCACATGGATATGCCCCATCACATGGATATGCCCCAGCTCATGGATACTGCCCCAGCTCATGGATACTGCCCCAGCACATGGATACTGCCCCCAGCTCATGGATAATGCCCCCAGCTCATGGATATGCCCCAGCACATGGATACTGCCCCAGCTCATGGATACTGCCCCAGCTCATGGATATACTGCCCCAGCTCATGGATATACTGCCCCAGCAGCTCATGGATATTGCCCCAGCTCATGGATATGCCCCCAGCTCATGGATATACTGCCCCAGCTCATGGATACTGCCCCAGCTCATGGATAATGCCCCCAGCTCATGGATATTGCCCCAGCTCATGGATATGCCCCAGCCCAACGCGGCGGAGGGTGAGACACCCGCCCTTAGGGTGGTGGTGTCACCCTAAAGGCGGGTGTCACCTGGTGCGGGCCGCCCCTCCGCCCCCACATAGCGACGCCCCTGCAGTCACTCCCTTAACAAGTGGGAGGCACATCTACAAACTGCTGTAAGTCCTACACCGTTCACCTGAGTTGGATGTACATACCCTCAAATTAAAGCTGACAGTCTGCATTTAAAGCACATTGTGTTTGTTTCATTCCAACTCCATTGTGGTGGTGTATAGAGCCAAAGATGTTAGAATTGTGTCGATGTCCCAATATTTCTGGACCTGACTGTATCTCTTACTAGACCCACATGATGTCATCAGTTTAATTGGCTATTTGCATCTTTGAAGATGGCTGCTTTTGAACTGTGGAGAACCCATTGAACCAGAGTTTTAGGAGCCATACAGATTTTACTAACTCCAGATGAGGGATGCTCCAAATACTGTATCTGCTGCTGCTGCTCCCAAACGTTGCAGCAGACCACAGCACAGACTGGGAGCCTCCAGGCAGCCTCAGAGTGTGATATATTGCTCAGAGCCGCACTGATGTCCAGAATGTAATGCAGAGCACACCCAGTATGTGTCACTAGCGAATGCAGAGAGTGGAATTTACCTCTCCTGAACTGCAATCCCAATGTAAGAGATACAGGGCACTAATCCCTAGCGAATGATAACTGTAGCGTTCGAATATGCAAATGTTAACATCAGGATAAGTGACTTCAACGCATGACACCCAGATTACATCTCTAACCTTAAACTTGTCAAAAATCTGTTAGCTCATTGGTGATTGCACCGATGCACTCACCAAAAAGTTAACAACATCTAGAAGCTGTAGCCAACTGATTCTGCTTTTGTAAAATCATTTAGCACCACCTAAAAACAATTCATTAAATCCAATATTCAACTCTCATCCATTGACGAGAACAGTGGCTCAATACGCTACAACGAGTATCACCAACGAGTATCACCAAGAGTATAACATGGTTCTGGGTCAAGGTGCTGTGGTAGCACCTGCACCGGAATCTCACACCTCAATGGGGATGATATGGGGAAAACTTTCCCCATTAGCATCCCTATTTTAGCGTGAGCAAGGGAATAGGGCCCACAGTGTTTCAAATGTTCGAAAATCCCCTGTACTTCAGGTTCAATGTGACCTACATGGACAAGTGAGTTACCATTGGAAAGGACAAAGTTGGGTCTTTCCAGAGATACCAAACATGACCATGTAAAATGTACAAAGAAGAAAATATATAAGAGAAAAATATCATTTTTTTCTCAATTCTGGTTATAATTGCATATTTCTTTAGAAAAATGTAGTAACAGGTTCTCCATTTCTGAGTTTTCTTAAAAAAAGGTAACCTGCCTAATATATAACCACATTATAACATGGGAAAAATAAATTCACATGGTGAAAGTGATTGAAATCTGAGCAGGAATTTACATTTCTTGTTATATTCTAATATATTTTAATATGCCATTCTGATGCAACATTGCATATACATATTGTAATGATATATTTTGAATGTGCTGTGTCCACTGGAAACAAAAACATTTACAATTTGTCTGGTTCCTACAATAAAAGATCAGGGTTATCCAAAGAGATTCGAAAAGTCACCGCACATTCGGTGACTTTTCGTTCTCTTCAATTCGGTTCCTTTTGCCGATTGCATTTCGGTGACCCTGCGGTGTATTCAGCAAGCACCACAGGGTCCCCGAATTGCAGGGAAAAGCTGCCGAAAACCTGACGAAAACTAACCGAATGCACGCTGAAAACAAGCAAAAACATCTGGATTAACCTTCGAAGAAGCCGAACAGGAGCCGAACAGGAGCCGAACAGGAGCCGAATCACACAGAGCCGAAGCAGCTGTGACGTAGAGGAGGCAGTGAATAAATTAGCAAAACCATTTGTATGAATCTGGGAAAATGAAACGCTGTTTGCAAAGAAACTACTGAGCGAAAATGTCTGAAATTTTCACAGGAGGTCCAGGGAATGATAATAAAGAGGGTTGTTACAAAAAAAATAAGTAAACTGAAAAAATATCAAAAAAAAAATCGGACCTTTAAAAAAAAAAAAAATCTGAAAAATGCTTAAAGTATCCTAAAAAATCTATAAATAAAGAGACTTTTTACTGCAGAATTTTACAATGAACGGTTTATTAGATATTGAATTAAAACGGGAATATTTTTAACATTGAAGCCTATGGGATTCTCCTGAATAAACTTGCCGAATTAAACCACCGAATGGCAGGGCATTAGGGGAACCTTTCACTGCTGGTTTGTGTTCTCTGAATAGCCGAAGCAGTGCTTTTTCATGGGGATTTCACTGCCCTCGAACAGGGACCGAACAGGCACCGTATGTTCAGGCAATTCGCCAGGATTTGGCGAATTGCCTGCTCTCTGGATAGCCGAATGGTCAGGAAAGGTAACCGAATGCTGATTTTCAGCGTTCGGTTACCTTTCTCAAGCAATTCGGATCTCTTTGGATAACCCTGGATGACTTTGAATATGGCTTAAATGTCCTGAGCAAAAAAGGGTCAAAATTAGCTCAGCACATGGGGTAAAATGGTTCAAACCCTGATAGAGTTAATTTCTATCTAGCTAACCTCTGGAGCTACCTTGAAAAGGCTACTTACTGGAAACCCTCAAAATCTATAAACCTCCTATAATATGTATATTGTATGTCAAAGCCTATGGGCGTTATTCAGAGAGATCCGAAATGTGGCCAAAATGTAACCAGACACTGAATTTCAGAGAACGAGGACATTTCAGGGCCATTCGGATATTCAGAGAACAGGCCATTCGCCAAATTTTGGCGAATTGCCTGCACGTACGGTGCTTGTTTGAGGGCAATGAAATCCCCATAGAGAAGCCATGGTTAATCTATTCAGAGAACAGCGAACATCTGTGAAATGTCAGTGAAGTGCCCTGCTGTTCGATGGTTTCATTCGTCAGATTTATTCAGGCGAATCCCATAGGCTTCAATGTTAAAAATATAACCGCGTTAATTCAATATCTAATAAAGCATTTATCTGCAGTAAAAAGTCTCTTTATTTCTAGATTTTTTTTTAAATCGTTTTTAATTTTTCTGTAACAGACCTTTTTATTATCATTCATTGGATCCTATATGGAAATTCCAGACATTTTCATTCAGTAGTTTTTTTACAAACAGCGTTTCAAATTTCAAACTTTCAAGCAAACAGTTTTTTTGTTTTTTTTCACCCCGTTTGTCTGCGTGTCGGCTTTTTCCAGCAGCTACTCTGCGCTGTAATCGGCGGCTGCTCGGATTTTTCCGAAGTGTTCGGCTTGGTTTTTGCGGCGGTTTCTGCAGGTTTTCGGTGAGTGTTCGGTGAGTGTTTGGCGAGTGTTCTGCGTCTTTGCAGAGAGTTTTCCCTGCACTACAGGGTCCCTGCGGTGCTTGCTGAATGCACCGCAGGGTCGGCGAACTAGGATCGCCAAATTGCCCCAAAGTGCAGGGAACAAAAAGTCACCGAACGTGACTTTTCGAATCTATCTGAATAACCCTGAATGTGTGTGTGTGTGTGTATATGTGCGAGGTCTGTCAGGTGTCACCTGAGTAGTAGAGGAACAGACCCTGTGCAGCAATGTTCTGGAAAGAGTGTGACGAGTACAGCCTGCGATATAGTGTGCACTCTGCTTGTCACAGTTACAGCAAACCATACACTTTAGCCAAAATTGATAGAGTGCCCCTCCTAAAACTTGTGTCTGGATCCACACCTGGTGTTTGTTCACGCTAGAAGCTGCAGCATGAAGGTTATCACGGCTCTCCCGCCAAAATCCAGAATGCTCTGGGAAGCGAGCAGAGCATTCCGGATTAAAGAAACACAACCTGTAGTTCATTTTGTTATATGATTTTTGTTTTCCCTCAGACAACCTGTCCTGTTATCCCTTTTCAATCCTCCAGTGCTGCTAATATTTTGTTGCATTACACAGACCAGAATAAAGGCATTCACAGGCTCTGAGCACCATAAACACTAGCAGGTCTATTCAATAAAAGGTGAACATCAGGAGAAGTGGCTAGAGAAGAGAACAATCTAGACCAAATAGCCGATTTGGAAAGTGAAACTAATGGGAATATTTTTCTGGTTCGATTATTTTGACCTGGAATTTTTCACCTCTCCAGTCAATTCTCCTGACTTCACCCTTTAGTGAATAGACCTGTATAATTAGATGCAATGCTATATTTCTGTGGAATTCCATTTAAAGAATTCCTAATTTGCGTCTGTGTTATATGTGAACTTCAAGGATTTGTTAACTAAAAATGTACAGTGTGTACATGCAGCAGGGCAGCCAAGATGTGTATGGAACATATGTGTCCTTTCATAGCTCACATCTTGAGGGCAATGCATTCTGCTAGTCCAAAAGTGTCACAGGAAAAAAGCAAAATGTGTGAAACAGCACTACTTAGATCCTTAATCTCTCGTGAGACAATTTTTACAGGGAAAAATAATGAACATTAGCCTAAGGCCAAGGGGTCTGGCAAGAGTCTGGTCGCCAAGATCAGTATTTCAACAGCAAGGCATTACACATTTTAATGACTTGTAAAAAAGACTCTAAAGGTAGACAGTAGGTGATCTAGACACTGAGGGCGGGGGCTGGGGTAAGGCCACTGGATATGAGACCCCAATATAGAGCTTAATTAGGAAAACTTTACAAAGGAAAATACATGGGGAGAGACTATTAAAAAAAAAAAGCCCACAATCAAAATTGTTTTACAAGGACAAAGGAAAAGACTCTGTGCTTAAGTGTTGTTTAGCACCTCTTGTAGAAAAGCTTCATTGTTTATACCGAATGAGATTTTCAAAGCTATAATAGCCACAAAACTAGTCAATGCTAAACAGCTGACATTTATAATGTAAGCTAAAAAAAAACTCAAATTCATAAT
This sequence comes from Leptobrachium leishanense, assembly GCA_009667805.1. NCBI lineage: Eukaryota > Metazoa > Chordata > Amphibia > Anura > Megophryidae > Leptobrachium > Leptobrachium leishanense. The sequence goes on from CM019066.1 coordinate 92,077,467, forward strand.
TGTCTGCATGTTTTTTTTTTCCTTTGCTTTGTCTACTGTTTTGTCTGTAATTTTGCAAGTGTGTTAGCAGCTCTCTATTTAGTGAATAAGCCTCTCAAGTACTGGATGTGAGCATTTCACGAAGAACTCCTGCACTATTCAACATAAAAAAGGTGTTGCATGTTTGCATCAAAGCTCTGATCTGGTTTTCTAAATGCATGCTAAATTCTACATTATATTTAGAATGAGAGTGTTCATTCTTAACTCCTTCAATACCAAGTGATTATACAGCAAACCACTGTCAGGAACCAGTGTTTTGGAAAATCGAATTTAGTGAACTATACAATAAGAAATACCTGTATTTGGGGATATTTCCTATTTATTCCTTACTGTAGTAGCCTACTTGACCATAGAGATGTGTAGAGATCAAAATGCGGATGAAACTTTCCCGATTCGTATTTCGGAAGTGCTTCCTGAAGCCTGAATAGGTTTCAGCACCAAGAATAACTGCTGTCCTTGGTACTGAATAGGTTTCAGCACCAAAGACAGGTGTGGATTAGGTATCTTTTTTTTTTACCCTAATCTAAGTAATTAATTCATCCGTGTTACATTCCAAAATACGTAATAAAAATGAAAGAACTAATAAAAACAAAATATGAATTGATCCGAAAAATGAATTAGCAATAAAAACGAAATAACAAATCAATCCGAAATACGAATTACTGATCATCCGAACTAACGAATCAATCTGAAATACGAATCACAGTAACATAACGAATGCACCGGAACAAATTGAAAAATTGAACAAATCAATCCGAAACAATACAAAAAATTTTTGCCATTGTGCACATGCCTACTTGACAGGCAGATGTCGCCATCTGCAGGCCAAAAGTAGCTACTGCAGCATTGAGTTTCATAGTGGACCAACTGGGAAAATCTGTTTCAGACACAGATTTCCAAATGTTTTAGCATCCCGGGTGTCATGCCTAAGGTGCTAAAATGTTTTGGGGCACATTCTGGAGCCCAGTTGAAAATAAATTTGTTTGCTTTTTCTTGCACATCTGCACAGATAACGTGTATCAGACACCTGATGGTACAGTTCAAGATCTTGATCTTGGGAGTGAAGGAGTTAAACATATGAAGGCATGCTTCTTTCAACAATGTGTAATATTAATGCATCATGAATTAAGGGAGGAAGGAATGAATGGTGTCCAAAATGCTTGTAAAATGCTTGTTCTAAGGGAGAAGCCATGAAGGCTTGGTATTTTTCATTCTATTACAGCTCCTCATCTTTGAAAGTTTGTCATAGTCATCATGAATGTGCTTTTTTTAATTGCGGAACTTGTTGTTTCACAAAATCAATTTAGCAAAAGCTAATTAAAATATAAAGAGCTACGAGTTAAAAGATCATAGAGGTTGAAACCCATATCCTTTTTAGATACATTTGTAATATCTTCCGTTTCATAGTACGGTTGACTTGATTTGAAGGATTTTGTGTCAATGATTACTCTGGTTTTCTATGTATTTTGTAAAAGAAATTGTCTTTATTCAATAACCTAAAGTACTGCTTATTGAATTTAAATATTGAGAGCTGGTTGGTATCAGCTTAGCATTAACAGGAAATGTATTTAAATTGTAGTTTTGCTAAATTGAGGCAAATGAAACTAGTCCACATCAAAACGTGCTTACCATTCCAATGTCTTTCCAGTTCTTCAACAAGATCGACTTCATCTACGAAGTCTAAAGCAGTTATATTCATACTATGGGCTCGATTTAATGCTTTTGGCTGTTTTTTTAAGAAGAAAATATTGTCGCGTTTTGACTGATTGTTTTTTTAAATATCAGCTGATTCAATTCAATAAACATGTCCACAGCCAAAATGCGAAAAACAATGCAGTTCCAAAAACTATGTTACATGTTTACAGGTGCATTCTGTATTGAAGTATGTTAATAGAGATCTCTTAAGTGACGTTAGACTGGGGAAGATTTGATGGCATCTGGGAGGTTATTCCATGATTGTGGTGCTCTGTAGGCAAATAAGGATCGAGACACTTTATTTTTGTATTGTGGTATTGCAAGTAAGGTGCAGGTCCTGGATCGGAGGTTATAGGAGGAGAAAACTGCTAGGGGAAGCAGTCTGTTCAGGTAGGGTGGTAGCTTCCCAGCAGGTCATATGAGCAGAAAATCATAGGCATTAGGCAGGGCCGTAGGAAGGGCGAGGCGAGTGAGGCGCCTGCCTCGGGCACAGCTGTGAAGGGGAAGCAGCCATGGCTCGAGTCCTGCGGGAATGCTGCGGGAACGCAGGTTCCGGGAACCTGCGTTCCTGCAGCTTTCCAGCAGGTCTCGAGCCATGGCTGCGCCCTTTCACAGCTGTGAAACGCCCAGCCCGAAATGATTGTCGGCGGCCGCTTGCTTCCTGCTTGAACGGCTGCTGACAGGAAGCGGCAAGCAGGAAGCAAGCGTCCGCCGGCAAGGAGAGGTGAGCTGGGGCAATATCCATGAGACCTGGGGGCAATATCCATTAGACCTGGGGGGCAATATCCATGAGACCTGGGGGCACTATCCATGAGACCTGGGGCACTATCCATGAGACCTGGGGGGCATTATCCATAAGCTGGGGCAATATCCATGAGACCTGGGGGCAATATCCATGAGACCTGGTGGGCAATATCCATGAGACCTGGGGGCACTATCCATGAGACCTGGGGGCAATATCCATGAGACCTGGGGGGCATTATCCATAAGCTGGGGCAATATCCATGAGAGCTGGGGCATATCCATAAACTGGGGGGCATTGTCCATGAGACCTGGGGGCATATCCATGAGACCTGGAGGGACATATCAATGAGACCTTGGGGGGCATATCCATAAGCAGGGGCAATATCCATGAGAGCTGGGGGGCAATATCTATGAGAGCTGGGGGGGCAATATCTATGAGAGTTAGGGGGGCAATATCTATGAGAGCTGGGGGGCATATCCATGAGAGCTGGGGACATAATCCATGAGAGCTGGGGGGCATATCCATAAGCTGGGGGGCATATCCATGAGACCAGGGGGGCATATCCATGAGCTGGGGCAATATCCATGAGAGCTGGGGGGCAATATCCATGAGAGCTGGGGGGCATATCCATAGAGCTGGGGGGCATATCCATGAGTTGGGGGGCAATATCCATGAGCTGGGGGGCAATTTCCATGAGAACTGGGGGGCATATCCATGAGAGCTGGGGGGCAAATCCATGAGAGCTGGGGGGCAATATCCATGAGAGCTGGGGGGCATATCCATAAGCTGGGGGGCATATCCATAGAGCTGGGGGGCATATCCATGAGCTGGGCGGCATATCCATGAGAGCTGGGGAGCATATCCATAAACTGGGGGCATTATCCATGAGACCTGTGGGCAATATCCATGAGAGCTGGGGCATATCCATGAGAGCTGGGGCATATCCATAAACTGGGGGGCATTGTCCATGAGACCTGGGGACATATCCATGAGACCTGGGGGACATATCCATGAGACCTTGGGGGGCATATCCGTAAGCTGGGGCAATATCCATGAGAGCTGGGGCATATCCATAAACTGGGGGGCATTGTCCATGAGACCTGGGGGCATATCCATGAGACCTTGGGGGGCAATATCCATGAGAGCTGGGGGGCAATATCTATGAGAGCTGGGGGGGCAATATCTATGAGAGCTGGGTGGGCAATATCTATGAGAGCTGGGGTCAATATCTATGAGAGTTGGAGGGCATATGCATGAGAGCTGGGGGGCAATATCTATGAGAGCTGGGGGGCAATATCTATGAGAGTTGGGGGGCATATCCATGAGAGCTGGGGGCATATCTATGAGAGCTGGGGGGCATATCCATAAGCTGGGGGGCATATCCATAGAGCTGGGGGGGCATATCCATGAGAGCTGGGGAGCATATCCATAAACTGGGGGCATTATCCATGAGACCTGTGGGCAATATCCATGAGAGCTGGGGCATATCCATGAGAGCTGGGGCATATCCATAAACTGGGGGGCATTGTCCATGAGACCTGGGGACATATCCATGAGACCTGGGGACATATCCATGAGACCTTGGGGGGCATATCCATAAGCTGGGGCAATATCCATGAGAGCTGGGGCATATCCATAAACTGGGGGGCATTGTCCATGAGACCTGGGGGCATATCCATGAGACCTGGGGGACATATCCATGAGACCTTGGGGGGCAATATCCATGAGAGCTGGGGGGCAATATCTATGAGAGCTGGGGGGGCAATATCTATGAGAGCTGGGTGGGCAATATCTATGAGAGCTGGGGTCAATATCTATGAGAGTTGGAGGGCATATGCATGAGAGCTGGGGGGCAATATCTATGAGAGCTGGGGGGCAATATCTATGAGAGTTGGGGGGCATATCCATGAGAGCTGGGGGCATATCCATGAGAGCTGGGGGCAATATCCATGAGAGCTGGGGGGGCATATCCATAGAGCTGGGGGGAATATCCATAAGCTGGGGCATATCCATGTGAACTGGGGCAATATATACCCATATGAGCTGGGGTCAATAATATCCATGTGAACTGGGGAAAATAGTCTGGAGGCTCAGTGCTGTGTATATTATTCTGGGGGGGTGTATATTATTCTATATGTTCTTTTGCTATACGTGCATGTATTCTGTGTGTACTGTATTTGTACATGTACTAAGTGTGCACTATATATGTTGGGTACAAAGGGTGGTCCGATCCACTGCTTCTGGTCGCAGGGAGCATCCAGGGGCTTAGCACTGCGCCACTGGTCGGGGACTCTGATTTTTAAAATTATGTGGGGGGGACAATTTTCTGTTTTTGCCTCGGGTGCAAAAGGAGCTAGCTACGGCTCTGCTCATAGGACTAGTCTTAGAGAGCAAATGTGCAAGAACCTTGAAGCATTGGCTGATGAGTGATGTAGCCTGTTATTGGCATCAGTCAGTGCTTAATTGCTCAGGACAAAGAGTGCAAATAAGCAGGGAAAATCAGGACTGAAGTACTGAGGTCCAGGAACAGAAGTAAAAAGCTAAACCAAAACCTGAGCTGGAATGTGCTGAAACAATGACAAAATTGGTCTCCAGGCTGGTGGCATGGCAATGAGTATTTGAAATGCTGATTTTCTTTGTTTCCCTGCCTGATAATGCATTTATCGACCTATTTCAGTACTTTTCTTCAAAAACCAGCTTACTGATAAATTGTCAAACTGAATCTCTAAAAAAATATCACAAGTACAAGTGCCGATTATTGAGCTGACTGTTTATCAGGAATCGAAATGCATGCATGCCCTGACTTACTCTCCTATTCCCAAATAACGGCCAAAATGTGGTCGAAAATACACTAAATTTCTGCGATTGGGCCAAATTAAATCAAGCCCTTTGTTGGGTATCTTGCTGAAGAAATGGGAAAGTTGACGTCAACCTACTTGTCCTTCCAGGGCAAGGTTAAAGGGACATGCATGCTTTGCTAGTGTGCTTTTAAAAACGTGCAATGCCTTTTGAATGAGTCAGTAGTGTCATTCAGCAGGCATAAAAAGCAAGTAAATATGATATTTTTTCATATTTACCCGCTTTTCTTTCTTGCTGTTTTCCACGCCCACCTCAGGAAGCATCTTAAGCTAATCAATCAGTGCCTATACCTAGGTATAGCTAAAAAACGCACTGAGCATGTGCGTCTGAGTTGCTCCTCTTCCCTCCTGCACTGTGAGCTGAGGGGAGGGCGGGGCTGAACTTTCACCCCCAGATCCTGAAGAGACCAGGAAGGAAAGAAATCCATACACACTGGGAGAAAAAGAGACAGCAGAGAGAGGGACAACAAAGAAAAGCACAGAGACACAGCAAGAAACCGTAAAGCGAAAAAGACAGCAAGATAAAGTAGAAAAGAAAAGGTGCAGCGAGAGAGAGCGCGCACAAGAGACAGACAGCATGAGAAAGAGTGTGAGAGGGAGTGACTGTGAGGGACTTTGATTGAGACAGTGAGTATGTAGATCATGAAAGAGCACAAGTGAGCGTGTCAGTGTATGAGTGAGTGAGTCTGTGTATGTGAGAGCGTGTGAGAGCGTGCGTGAGCGAGACAGCGGGTGACTGTGTGAGCGAGTTTTGCTTTATTCTAATATTGCTTTACAAGGTGGAAAGCCTGCCCAGAGGGCAGTCTATTGTGGATATACTGCCCCTGCTCATGGATATATGCCCCAGCACGTGGATACTGCCCCAGCACGTGGATACTGCCCCAGCTCGTGGATATTGCCCCAGCTCATGGATATTGCCCCAGCTCGTGGATATTGCCCCAGCTCGTGGATATTGCCCCAGCTCGTGGATACTGGCCCAGCTCATGGATACTGGCCCAGCTCGTGGATATTGCCCCCCAGCTCCTGGATATTGCCCCCCAGCTCATGGATATTGCCCTCCAGCTCATGGATATTGCCCCCAGCTCCTGGATATTGCCCTCCAGCTCCTGGATATTGCCCCCCAGCTCATGGATATTGCCCTCCAGCTCACGGATATTACCCCCAGCTCCTTGATATTGCCCCCAGCTCGTGGATACTGGCCCAGCTCGTGGATATTGCCCCCCAGCTCCTGGATATTGCCCCCCAGCTCATGGATATTGCCCCCCCAGCTCATGGATATTGCCCCCCAGCTCATGGATATTGCCCCCAGCTCTTGGATATTGCCCCCAGCTCCTGGATATTGCCCCCCAGCTCATGGATATTTCCCCCAGCTCCTGGATATTGCCCCAGCTCATGGATATTGCCCCCCAGCTCATGGATATTTCCCCCAGCTCCTGGATATTGCCCCCCAGCTCCTGGATATTGCCCCCCAGCTCATGGATATTGCCCCCCAGCTCATGGATATTGCCCCCAGCTCCTGGATATTGCCCTCCAGCTCCTGGATATTGCCCCCAGCTCATGGATATTGCCCCCCAGCTCATGGATATTGCCCCCCAGCTCCTTGATATTGCCCCAGCTCGTGGATACTGGCCCAGCTCGTGGATATTGCCCCCCAGCTCCTGGATATTGCCCCCAGCTCATGGATATTGCCCCAGCTCCTGGATATTGCCCCCAGCTCCTGGATATTGCCCCCCAGCTCATGGATATTGCCCCCCAGCTCCTGGATATTGCCCCAGCTCATGGATATTGCACCCCAGCTCATGGATATTTCCCCCAGCTCCTGGATATTGCCCCCCAGCTCCTGGATATTGCCCCCCAGCTCATGGATATTGCCCCCAGCTCATGGATATTGCCCCCAGCTCCTGGATATTGCCCTCCAGCTCCTGGATATTGCCCCCCAGCTCATGGATATTGCCCCCAGCTCATGGATATTGCCCCCCAGCTCCTTGATATTGCCCCCAGCTCGTGGATACTGGCCCAGCTCGTGGATATTGCCCCCCAGCTCCTGGATATTGCCCCCCAGCTCATGGATATTGCCCCCCAGCTCATGCATATTGCCCCCCAGCTCATGGATATTGCCCCCAGCTCCTGGATATTGCCCCCAGCTCCTGGATATTGCACCCCAGCTCATGGATATTGCCCCCAGCTCATGGATATTTCCCCCAGCTCCTGGATATTGCCCCCAGCTCCTGGATATTGCCCCCCAGCTCATGGATATTGCCCCCAGCTCCTTGATATTGCCCCCAGCTCATGGATACTGCCCCCAGCTCCTGGATACTGCCCCCCAGCTCATGGATACTGCCCCCCAGCTCCTGGATATTGCCCCCCAGCTCATGGATATTGCCCCCAGCTCATGGATACTGCCCCCCAGCTCCTGGATATTGCCCCCCAGCTCCTGGATATTGTCCCCAGCTCATGGATACTGCCCCCCAGCTCCTGGATACTGCCCCCAGCTCCTGGATATTGTCCCCAGCTCATGGATACTGCCCCCAGCTCCTGGATATTGCCCCCCAGCTCCTGGATATTGTCCCCAGCTCATGGATATTGCCCCCCAGCTCCTGGATATTGTCCCCAGCTCATGGATATTGCCCCCAGCTCCTGGATATTGTCCCCAGCTCATGGATATTGTCCCCAGCTCATGGATACTGCCCCCCAGCTCGTGGATATTGCCCCCCAGCTCTTGATATTGCCCCCAGCTCGTGGATACTGGCCCAGCTCGTGGATATTGCCCCCCAGCTCCTGGATATTGCCCCCCAGCTCATGGATATTGCCCCCCAGCTCATGGATATTGCCCCCAGCTCATGGATATTGCCCCCAGCTCCTGGATATTGCCCCCCAGCTCCTGGATATTGCCCCCAGCTCATGGATATTGCCCCCCAGCTCATGGATATTTCCCCCAGCTCCTGCGTATTGCCCCCAGCTCCTGGATATTGCCCCCCAGCTCATGGATATTGCCCCCAGCTCCTTGATATTGCCCCCAGCTCATGGATACTGCCCCCCAGCTCCTGGATACTGCCCCCCAGCTCATGGATACTGCCCCCAGCTCCTGGATATTGCCCCCAGCTCATGGATATTGCCCCCAGCTCATGGATACTGCCCCCAGCTCCTGGATATTGCCCCCAGCTCCTGGATATTGTCCCCAGCTCATGGATACTGCCCCCCAGCTCCTGGATATTGTCCCCAGCTCATGGATATTGCCCCCCAGCTCCTGGATATTGTCCCCAGCTCCTGGATATTGTCCCCAGCTCATGGATACTGCCCCCCAGCTTGTGGATATTGCCCCCCCAAGCTCTCATGGATATATGCCCCAGATCAGACCCCAGACCAGACATGGGGTGGCTGTTCGAATGCTCTATCGGCATTCGGACAGCCGCCCCATGAGCTCCGCGCCATACTTACCTTTCCGAGCGGCGCCGGGGAAGTGAAAGTTTCCCCGCTTCTGGTCGTTGAAGGACCCAAGTCGCGGTCACGTGGGACTCCCACATGACCGGGGCTTGGGTCCTTCAAAGAGCGGAAGCGAGGGAACTTTCCCTCCGCCGCTCGGGGGTTGGATGCGCGCGGCAGCCGGGTAGAGGCTGCGAGCGCAGCCTCTACCTGGCTGCTGTGTGCATCTTGCAACCGCCGCGGCGAGCGCACAGCCGGCTCGTGCCGCGGCGGTTGCATGCGCGCGCAACCAACCGCCGCTGGTTGCGCGCGCATGCGCAGAGTAAGGCTTGGCGACAGACACGCCAAGCCTTACTCAATTATAGTATAGATGATAATATTCAGCTCCTCAGTTTCCCCAGTCTGAGGTCCTGAGCTGCACAGCTTGTGTTAGTTTATACAGTCACAGGTATTTAAAATGCGCTAGCAAGTTCCGTAGCGCTGTACAATGGGAGAAGCAGAATAACAAATGTCCATACAAGTTAAACACACAGAACAGTAGGAGAGAGGACCCTGCCCAAGAGCTTACAATGTAAGAGGAGAGGGGTGACACACTATGTGAAAGTAATAGCTGAGTTTGTGAAATATTGACGTGCATGGGGGCTGTGGACAAGAAATGTAGTTCATGTGAAGCTTTGATGGGTGGGATAGTGGGTGGAGCAGTGGGCAGGGAGGAGGCGGGGAATATTCAGGAAGTAGGAGCTGAAGAAACACCTCTAGCTGAGGGGCGTCGCCAGAGAAGATGAAATGACAGAGTTTAAAGCAAGAAAAGTTTTGAATTATTCTAGTTTGTCTATAGGTATAAACATGTTTAATTGTCAATTTTAAAAAACTTTTCTAGACATGCATATCCCTTTAAGGTGTTAATTGAATCATTGCAATCCCATGACTGCAATTACAGATATTTGCTGCATTGCATTGTCTATATCATAACTATTTTCCCAAACCCTACTTTCAGACATCCTCACAGAAGTTTGATTAGTTATCTAGGGTCACGTACTGTTAGATTTCCTGTTACATGTAGGTCATTTGCAGTTAAACTCAAATTATGTGAGAACATTGCAGTTGACCTCTCTGTAAACCATGCAAGGCATCTTGAATGTGTGACCTTAGCTCTGCAGTTACTTCCATCATTTGGACATCATGCTGTGCCCTGAAAGACTATACCAGGCACCGAATGTGAAATGATATCACAAAACATGGAAACACTATTGTCCTTTCCACAATCATGTTCTTTTTTTGCGGAACTGAGAGCTGCTGTGCTCACATCAGGAAAGACACCCACAGAGCTGAACTCAAGGCTTACATATAGAACATATGCGGCGAAGAGATAACATCATCGATAAAAGCTCCTATTTCTTAAACATCGATATGCTGTTGTCTGAATGTTGTGGAAACATTGGAAGAAGTCATGTAAGGGAAACTTGTTGAAAGGCTTTCAAAGTCTTCTTTTCTTAGATTAGATGAAAGAGGCAGAGGTCTGGTTTATGTCAATTTATTTTCTTTATGTTTGCCGTTAAAAAATGCTTGTATTATTTTGCTTATGTCCTAGTGATTCTGTTATTAGAACGATATCCTGAGATGACTGTCAGCCAGCTTTACTGAACATTGTATTAATCGATTAATTAATATGTAAAATACCAAGTATGAGGCATGGCGCTAGATTATTGTGTAAAATAAGAGAGATTTTGTAATGTAGGAACATAATTTTGCACAATTTATTGAACACAAATATTTGTTATAAGACATGGGCATGTATCCAAATTTTGAGCAATGTGTCTGTATGTCCAAGACATGAATCAACGCAGAACACAGCAACAGATGAAGTCATACAACGAATAGCATGGGAACAATTTTCATTTGTGAGATGCTTTTTCGTTTGTGTCAGTGCACCCAAAAAGAAAATTTGCAGGTGCTTTGCTTTAAATTGATGTCAGAGTAAGTGGGCTGCTCGTACCCCCAGGCCCAACATCCATGGCTTTTGGAAGAGAGCTTAAGTCAAAGCAGGCAGTCTGTCCTCCTCTGAGTTCACCCTTCAAGCACTATCCATGGTTGTGGGGTATCAGGGTGATAGGAGTCCCTTACCTTTGAAAGCTATGGTTTCAGGAGTGCATGGGCTTCATGGAAGCCCACCTCCTCTTCTATTAAGTCTTCACCCACTCACCCAACGTACTGGCTCATTTACTTATGACAAATGTTTTGTTATATTTTAAAGTAACTGAACCAATGGTCAAGCAAGATGCGATCAACCCGAAAATGATAAACTGTCCTTTTTACACATATAGGTATCTAGCAATTCTGAGCATACACAACTGTATGCAACTGTAAGGTTGCAAGACTGCCATCCAGGATTCCTATATGTGCCCTCAAAATGCTCAGGTCAGCTCTAACAACTACTACCAAATTAGATAAAGTATTATGATCAGTAAAGCTTATATGAAACAGTGTTGTTGTTATTATTATTATTATGTTCTTTAAATGACCCTGCTATGGATGTGTTATTTATTTTGATAGAATTTAAATCCTTAACTATAGATCATACTATCCCACCGGTGAGCAGTGATAAATTAAAGCAGGAGAGCCACGCATTTCACAGTGTTACACTTTTTGCAGGATTTGAGCTGTGATTATTTCCAGGCACACTGATAAATATGTGTGGTTACCGCTGCCAGGCTGCTGGTTATATCTCTGAATAAACTTTCCAACAGGGATCCAAAAGTCCACCATAAGGCCATAAAGGAACTATGAAGTGATTGACTAATGCATTGGCGATCCGGCGTCACTGCCGAAGGAAGATAATTAAACTCTGTGCTATGTCCCTCATTCCTGAAGCAGGAGTGTGGCAACGCTGAACCAGATCCTGTCTATCCCCCCAAACATTGATGGAATTTGTTGGAGCCAGCAAGAAGCGTTTGAGACTTACAAGGAGGGGTGCAGCCATGACATATAGTGGTGGCTGGAGTTCTGGATCCCTGAGACAGTAGAGGCAAAGCTTGAATGCGGAGGCTGAAAAATCTTAAGGACTGGTAACATCACAAATCTTAAGTGCCTGCAGCAATTATAAATCTAGTGTGAGCAACTGATTGGGCCCTAAAATATACAGATTGTTTCCTTATTGTATTGCACTATGTGTTGCTTTTTATCTAGGGGTACTCCTATGTTTTCACTTCTTATAAACACTGACAAACACACCAGCATGCCAGTCACCTATGGTATTTAAACTTCTTAATTTTTCATCCAGTTCATTTGTGTTGCTGCTACCGCCATGTTTTCAGTTTACCCTAAAATAAGGGATTTTGGTTCTGGTTATAAATTAACTCACCTCTATATTTTGTCTATGAGCTGAAAGCAGCTAGGGTCAAAACATTAACGTTAAGACTCCGTTAAAACAAGGTTTGCCTTGAGAAGAAGGTAGAGGGTAATCCTACAATGACTTAAAATCACTTAGTGGTGCATGTTAAATGAACAAATAGTATTTGAATCAATTCACGCACATCAAAAAACAAGATCATTATCACCGTTCCATGGATGCCTAGGACCTGGGGTATGATTTCCTCCACAGCCAGTGCACTTCAGGAACAATCAGCCAAGACCAAAGTTTCTCCAGTCAAAGGATTTTTTTAATAAAAATAAAGATAAGACTGCTCATGCTCGACGGGTTTAGTCAAAAGACTTCATCAGGAGCAATATGTGCAGTCATAAGTACATGGTTAAAAAATAAAAGTGTTAACCATGTACTTATGACTGCACATATTGCTCCTGATGAAGTCTTTTGACGAAACGCGTTGAGTGTGAGCAGTCTTATCTTTATTTTTATTTTTAGTAATAAAATCCTTTGACTGGAGAAACTTTGGTCTTGGCTGATTGTTCCTGAAGTGCACTGGCTGTGGAGGAATCATACCCCAGGTCCCAGGCATCCATGGAACGGTGATAACGATCTTGTTTTTTGATGTGCGTGAATTGATTCAAATACTATTTGTTCATTTAACATGCACCTCTAAGTGATTTTAATTCGTTGTAGGATTACCCTCTACCTTCTTGTTATTGCATACTGCTTACGGGTTACCGGGAGCCCGCAGAGGGAAGATGCTATCTTCATTAATAAGTTAAGTGATTCAGTGTGTGTTTTTTTCTTTGTAAGGTTTGCCTTGATTCTGCAAGGTGAGCTTACGCTTTAATGGCCATTTCAAGTAAACAAAAAATCTCTGTGTTTTTGCTTAGTATGGAGATGTGGAATTTAAAGCACAGAAGACATTATTTAGGTTTGTTCTTTGTTTGAAGTGGTGCTGCTGATTTCTAAATGTACGTTGACTCCTACAAGTAGTGGGAGTAGAGTATGGGGGTATTGTTATTCACCCTTGAGTTTGCACAATAAAACTCCTGCAACGTCTGTGAAACTTTGCGATGATTGAGTACACAGCTGATCCAAGCAACCCTTCAATTTACAATATTGTATTGTATTGATCTTAATAATTGGCTCACTTCAATAGGAATGGATTTATCATGGGACATGTACTCGATAATTATTAATAGAGTTGCATAGTGGGATTAATGAATCGGTGACTTTCTCACCTTTGTGGCAATGCACGCCTCCCTCCTTGCAAGCTTTATTGTCACTTCTCTGTTGCGTCAAAACAGAGTATATTTCAATTCTTTTATTCTTCTAATTAATCTATATAATACATATAATATTATAGGTCAATCCTAGGCCTGTAGTGTCCCTTTATCCCATACATATAGAATGAGTCATTATTTCATTGTAACAATTCTTCTGTAACACCATGAGGATATTTCATTAGATTCTTTGAAATGACATAGGAAATCTAAATGTTCCTCCCTGGATGCTTTCATTTAATGCCAGTAGCCTAGAAGTTAAACAAAAGAAAAAAGGTACTTCCCTTACATAATATAAGGTGATTAAAGCTTACATACTGAGAAAAATAAAAATCCCTGACTTAAAATCTAAATTAAATGACCCTTTTAAACTACAGGAAATTGGAATTGTTATTGGATAATGATATATTCCCTAAACTCAATACAGATGTCATTCTTAAATTAAACGCCCTCATTAGTTTGGAATATGTGGAAAAGGTGCTTAAACAATAAACATTTAAATGGATAAGATGACTACTCCTGATGACAATTTCCCTTTAAAAGATGTTTGGTCAGTCGTCAAATTATTTTTGGAGTCTTTGTCAAGTAGGTTTTTTGCTAAATATAACCCAAAAGTCCTAATAATTAAGATTTAATACATTTGATGTATTTTAGCAAATGACAGTGGCCAATTAACATCATCATCATCACACAAAGTGACTCGGAGTTGATTTTGTACTTCTTGAAAAATGCAGAGGTTAGTGGAAGCACACACCTAAGTATCAAGGAAAAAGAAATGCCGGTCACACTGCAGGATTTGATAAAGCTGCTTTAATCACTGCAACAAGATAAACAGGTCTATTCGCTAAAAGGTGAAACTCAGGAGAACTGGCAGGAGAAGAGAACAATCTAGACCAAATAGCCAATTTGGAAAGTGAGATAAATGGTAGGATTTTTCTGGTTTGGCTATTTTGACCTAGAATTTTAACTTCTCCAGTCATTCTCCTGAGTTTCAACTTTTGTGAATAGACCTGATAAGGTCGAGGAAGAGGAAGGGAGTATATTTAAAAGGAAACAAAGTAGCAAAACAAGAGGACATAGTCTTAGATTAGAGGGGCAAAGGTTTAAAAGTAACATCAGAAAGCATTATTTTACTGAGAGGGTGGTGGATACATGGAACAGTCTTCCAGTTGAAGTGGTAGAGGCCAAAACAGTAATTGAATTTAAGCAGGCATGGAATAGGCATAAGGCTATCCTAAACAAAAGATAAATCCAGGTAAAGTATCCATGTAATTGGGCAGACTAGATGGGCCAAAAGGTTCTTATCTGCCGACACTTTTCTATGTTTCTATGTTTCTATAATGTTTCGGCTCAATACACGGCTTAAAATATGAGACTTTATCACATACTTTACTTGATAAAGTATACTTTTTTGTGCGTTGTATTAATTGGTCCCAGATGCACCGTTATGAAAAGTATGTATGATAAAGGCTCATGTATTGAGCCGAAACATTGTATCTCCTTGCTCTGATTAAATTTGCCTTGTGTGACGGCATTCCTTTTCCCTTGATTTTGTACTTCAACCCTTTTCCTTCTGCTTTTATATTAATATACTCTCCTTATTATACTGTGTTGAAAACAATGACCCTATGTTGGGTTGGATACAGTCCGCGTTATTCAAAGAGATCCAAATGGCTGCCGAAAGGGAACCGAACACTGAAAACCAGCATTCGATTACCTTTCTTGGACATTCGGCTATCCAGAGAGCAGGCAATTCGCCAAATCTTGGCGAATTGCCTGCACATACGGTGCCTGTTCGAGGGCAGTGAAATCCCCATAGAGAAGCAATGCTTCGGCTATTCAGAGAACAAAAACCAGCAGTGAAAAGTTCACTAAATGCCCTGTCATTCGGTGGTTTAATTCGGCAGGTTTATTTAGGAGAATCCCATAGGCTTCAATGTTAAAAATATTCCCGTTTTAATTCAATATCTAATATACCGCTCATTCTAAAATTCTGCAGTTAAGAGTCTCTTTATTTATAGATTTTTTTTAGGATATTTTAAGCATTTTTCTTTTCTTTTCTTTTTAATTTTTTTTTAACTTTTCTTTTTTTTTCTGTAACAGCCCTTTTTATTATCATTCCTGGATCTCATATGTAAATTTCAGACATTTTCGCTCAGTAGATTCTTTGTAAACAGCGTTTCACTTTTCAAACATTCTAGCAAACTGTTCTTATAATTTATTCACTGCATTCGTCTGCGGTGTCGGCTTTTTCCGGCGGCTGTGCTGCGTGTGATCGGCTCCTGCTTGGGTTTTTCCCGGTGTTTTCGGCGGCTTAATCCAGATGTTTTTGCGGGTTTCAGTGTGCATTCGCCTGGGTTTTGCAGTCAGTTTTCGGCGGGTTTGCAGCGATTTTTTTCCCTGCATTTCGGGGACCCTGTGGTGCTTGCTGAATACGCAGCAGGGTCGCCGAAATGGGATCGCAAAAACGAACCGAATTGAGGAGAACGAAAAGTCACCGAACGTGCGGTGACATTTCGATTCTCTTTGAATAATCCTGTTAGTTGTGAGCTCTTATGAGCAGGGCCCTCTACACAAATTATTTCCTTGGTCCATTTATCTGTATCTTGTTCCCTTTGGCTATTGTAAAGCGTTACAGAAATTGTTGGCTCTATATAAATGATGATAATAATAATACTAATAAAGTCTAACACATGTGCCAGGTTAGCTTGACATTGGAGCTGATAAAGAAGAATGGAGATTTCTCATCAAAAAACTGTTTTCTACAGCTCCATCAATATTTTCTCATCTCAGATATGGAGTGGTGGTATAGCACCATCTATTCTTTAAATATGTAGACCATGGGTGAACCAGAAAGATGGCTGATATTTGTGAGATAGCTAACACATCATGTATTGCATGTAGAAATAAATTAACTAGAAGGTCATGTGTCGGCACATTGATTAACTAAACAGAACAATCGATTTTTTGTCTATAGATTTCCTGTATATAGGGACAGGCCCAGGGGCCATGGATAGGTAGATGTCTTAATTCCCCTTGCTACAGTGCTATGTTAATGCATAGAAATATATACTACATTCTAGCAATAACACCACGAAAGGCTGCCAAAGGTCTATATTATCGGCTCCTACAATACCCTTCAGTATCTTTCTTATATAAAGCACAGTAGAACTATATGGTTTATGGAAAAAACTATTTTGTTAATACAAACAGCAAAAATATCCTGGTTCCTAAATGTATATAAAAAAAACATAGTGTCGATGAAAAAAACATATGTTCAAAACAAGATAAAAGTAGTAACAATAAAAATAGTGAACATTGAATTAAATGCTCATATAAGAGAAAAAAAGAGAAAAGAAAAAACAAAAATATAAAAGTTTTGCTTCAATATTGGCAGTGTTGTTCTTGGAACAGGGTAGTTGGAGAAACACTGTATAAATATGTCTTAAAAACACAAATGTGGACACTCATAGGGCAACATTGCATATGAACAAAGGCAGGAGAGTAAATGACCCAAAGCCTCTTATATGATGTATAGGGGAGCACTTATACTCTATAAGCCTCACAATAATGCACATGTAAAAGATATCCTGCAATCTGTATCTTTATAAGTGTCTAAACACGTGAAAGAGCTCAGTTGGGCTAGCCTCACCATTGGGTATTATTATTATTATTATTATTCTTTATTTATAAAGCGCCAGCATATTCCGCAGCGCAGTACAATAAGCACAGTATAGACAGGGTTACAATACATTGAACAACATTTGACAAACAGTAAAGGAGGAGATGAGGGCCCTATTCCCGTAGGAACTCACAATCTGGGAGGGTTGGGGTTGGAAACAGGAGGAGAGGACTGTAAGGTGAGAGTGATTGATGGTTGCGTCAGTGAGTTGGGTGGTAGGCTTCCCTAAATAGGAATGTTTTCAGGGAGCGTTTGAAGGAAGAGAAGTTAGGGGAAAGTCTGACAGTACGAGGGAGATCGTCCCAGAGAGTGGGGGCTGCGCGTGAGAAATCCTGCAGTCTATCATGGGAAGAGGTGATGCGGGGAGAAGCTAGGCGCAGGTCACTGTTTGACCTTAGGGAGCGGGCTGGGGTTTATTTGGTGATTAGTGAGGACAGGTAGTGGGGAGCTGAGTTAGTGAGGGTTTTGTAGGTAAGGATAAGGATTTTGAACTTAATTCTGCAGTGGATGGGGAGCCAGTGAAGGGACTCGCAGAGGGGAGCGGCAGAGACAGAGCGGCGGGTGAGGTGAATTAGCCTGGCGGAGGCGTTCAGGATGGATTGTAGGGGGAGAGGCGGGACAGAGGGAGGCCAGATAAGAGATTATTGCAATAGTCGAGTCGGGAGATTACCAGGGCGTATATGAGTTGTTTTGTGGTGACAGCGGTAAGAAATGGCCGAATTCTGGAAATATTACGCAGTTGGTATCGGCAGGAGGAGGAAAGAGACTTGATGTGGGGGATGAAGGAAAGAGCAGAGTCAAGTGTAACTCCAAGACAGCGAACTTGGTTGATGGGGAGATGGTGATACCCTCCACCGTGATAGAGAAGTCAGGAGGTGGGGAGGCATTGGAGGGAGGAATAAGTAAGAGTTCAGTCTTTGACATGTTGATCTTTAGGTGGTGGGAGGCCATCAAGGAGGATATGCCAGATAAACAGTCACTGACTTTTGAAAGGACAGGGGGAGAGAGATCAGGGGTAGAGAGGTAGATCTGAGTGTCATCAGCGTAGAGGTGGTAATTAAAGCCAAAGCTGTTGATGATTTTGCCCAGGGAGGAGGTGTAGATGGAAAAGAGCAGAGGACCAAGGACAGAGCCTTGAGGTACACCAACAGATAGAGGCAATGAGGAGGAGGAGTTACCAGCAAAGGACACACAGAAGGACCTGTTGGATAAATAGGAGTCAACCCAAGCAAGTGCAGTGTCACCGAGACCCAGAGAGTTGAGGGTCTGTAGAAGGAGGGGATGGTCAACAGTGTCAAAAGCAGCCGAGAGGTCAAGCAGGATGAGAATAGAATAGTGGCCGTGTTTTTTAGCAGTTAGGAGGTCGTTGGTGACTTTGGTGAGGGTAGTTTCAGTTGAGTGTAGGGGACGGAAGCCAGATTTCAGGGGGTCAAATAGGGAATTGGAGGACAGGAAGAGGGAGAGGCGGTTGAAGACTAGTTTTTTAAGAGCTTTGATGTGAAGGGAAGCAGGGATACAGGGCGGTAGTTGGATGGAGAGTTGGGATCTAGTGATGGTTTCTTTAGTAAAGGGGTAACTAGCGCGTGTTTGAAGGCGGTTGGAAAGGAGCCAGTGGAGAGAGATAGGACCATATCATTGTTGGAAGTTGAAGAGATTAGCCAGTCTACGCATTTCATCCTTTAAAAGGGGCTTGCTCTAGAAAATTTATTTTATTGAGAAAGTCCTTGTTAAAGGTAGAAATATGCAGGGCCTGTGGCAGGCTTATGCAATACGAGCAACTATGTGATAGAATAACAAAACCTGTTTGAGAAATGCGTTAGTGGTTGGATAAAACTACCACCCCAGGAGCTGTCAAGTGCTTTGGTCTTTTCTCATAATTTGTAACCAATCCCTCAGCAATTTATTTATTTATTTATAAATTATTTTACCAGGAAGGATACATTGAGATTTCTCTTGTTTTCAAGTACGTCCTGTGTTCAAGAACATTGATTTGTTACAGCAGGTACAGCAGTACAAAGTAATAAATGCAAAATATTAAAAAACAACACATATACAGATTAACATAATTAAAACCCTAGGTCATGTGCTTGTAAATCCTTTTATGTATGTTTGGAAAGTGTTCACTGAATTGTGTTTGTTTAGTTTAATGGTCTCAGATGCACCGTTATGAAATGTGCATGTTAAGGTTGAGTGCAGACCTTCTGTTATAGATGAATGGATGGATGGATAGGACATAAACATAGCTAATGGGAAATATCTAAAATATGATATCCGCAAAGTATTATGATTTGTGCTTTTTTTTTGGAACCTTTACTGATGTTTCCATGTCTTTGCCACATTGTCCTTATTTTTGCTCCGGAGACATCTACTCAGTATCTCTAATTAAAAGGTTCACATTACATAAAGCTGAATCGCATACTCTGGTCTTATTGTATTCTTGCATTCTTTAGAAGTGCCCCAGTAAAGTAAATTATGTGATAGAATACTAAAACTCATTTCAGAAATGTGTTAGAGCAGTGGTTGGATAAAACTACCATCCCAGGAGCTGTCAAGTGCTTTGTTCTTTTCTTTCTATCCTTTCGCTTTCGAATTTCCTCTCGTTTATGACAGATAAAATCACAGTGACAGAACATCTTCAATTCTTTTAGTTTTTTTTTATAAATCCAAATGGTACATGACTCTTTGATTTTAAATGTTTTTAGGGACTGCGTATTTGAATACTCACCTGCACAGAAGCCAATGGGGCTAGCTCTTTATTAATATGCTTGCCTGGCAATGTAAATGTCACTTACGACTCCCTGTTGGAAGGTGATTTAATGTGGCAGTTATGAAAGCTGCTCAGGCTGTATGCGATTAGCATGACAATGAAGCTTATGCTGCAGACTATTTTTTTTTTTTCCTCTCTCTGTGGATTTATCAACCACTTCGGCTGCTCCTTAAACAAGTACCACTCCAGAACGAACAGAGGGAACATTGAGAGCGGTCCAGGACGAGGGACGCTTTTCACAGCCTACTAATAACCTTTGCCAATATGTTGTCACACGTCAATATAAAAAGGTGCTAGGGCTGCTTATATATACTGTTTAAAACATGCCCCAGCTGAGAATATGGAGGAAATTCAGATATTCAAAATCAGCAATCCCTATGGGAAACATAATGGGTAGCGTAAAATAGATCTGCAAATATAATTTCCATGTGCAATGACACTGTAATGTTAACCCCAAATCTTGAAACAAATAAAAAATGCTGTATAGAGTTACTGTCTGAAATGCAATGTAGGCATTGTTTATTTATTTATTTATTTGCAAAATATTTTACCAGGAAGGATACATTGAGATTTCTCTCATTTTCATGTATGTCCCGGGTTCAAGAACATTGAAATTTTACAGTCGTTTATGAATTGTTACATGTGTAAAAATTTAAGGGGTTATTCAAAGGCTTCCGAATTAGTTGTACGATGCAATTTCATGGCAATTCGGCTATTCCAAAAGCTGGCAATTCGCCAAAATATTGGCGAATTGCCAGCGTAATATGGTGCAATTTTGGCAGCAGTGAAATTCCCAGTGGTTAAGTAACATTCAATCTATTGAGAAGGCGCCGACCAGCCCCCCAAAAGTTGGTAAAATGCCCATATTTTCAGTGCTTTCGTTCGACAGGTTTAAACAGGAAAATCCCATAGGTTTCAAAGCAGACAAGTTTCCACGTTTTTTATTAACTTTTTTATTCAACCGTTTATTTTTTTCATTTGCAGCAAAAAGTATTTTTTTATTAATTTCTTTTTAGAATTTTTAGGCATTTTTTTGATTTTTTTCAGCAAAAGTTTTGATTCCGATTTTTTTAAATTGCAAGGTTTTTTGTATTTTGCAACAGACATTTATTTTTGTTTTTCATCGGACCATATATATTATTTCCATGCATTTTCATGCATTATTTTTGTTTAAAACGCCTTTTAAAAATTGCGGGGGGGTTTACCCCTGTTTGGCGGCTGGTCAGCTTTTTTCAGCGGCGTTCATCTGCATTCAGTGGCTGGTCGGAGCCATTCGGCGGTCTGTTTTGGCAGAACGTCTGCTGCATTTGGCAGTTTATCGGATGCGTTTGGCGGGTTTATCAGCGGCATTGGGCAGATCCATTCAGTGCACTTCAGGGACCCTGCAGTGAATGCTGAATTCACCGCAGGGTTGGCAAATTCAGCTTGCCAAAGTACGTCAAATGAAAGAGCACCGAAGGTTTGGTATTTCAGTGCTTTTTGAATAACCCTTTATGTAATTGTTTTTGAAATGGAAGATCAAAAGAGAATAAGAACTCACATTCTCAAATTGTAGGATGGGCCAAAGCCACCTGCTGCAATATCTTCTGAAAAAAAGTAAAAAATGCATCTTGGTCAAGCTGCGAATTATACCACATTTTCCGTTGAAGAGTCAACCATATGACATGAGGAAGTAAAAATAAATATTCTAACTTTTAACCTCTAGGGGAGTTACTTGAAGGGCTAGTTGTTCTTAAGTGTTTTTTTTTTAAGTTGCTCTTCATTAGAATAGAAGAGGTCCTTAACCCCTTCACTACCAAGTCATTTAAAAAAAAAACATTGTCAGGAACCAGTTGTTTTTTGAAAAATCATTTTAATTAATTATAAGTATGAAATATTTGGGAATATTCCCAAATTCAAAAGCAGAATCCAAATACAATAGCCTGGGTCAGTACACAGAAAAATGATAAGAGCCAAACAGGGACAAGGGGAGAAACCAGAACCAAGAACATTTAGTCAAGGTTGGTACATAGGAATGATCCCCACAACAGGGGTTACGACACAGAGAATAGAAACATAGAAACATAGAAAATGTCGGCAGATAAGAATCTTTCAGCCCATCTATTCTTCTCAATTACATGGATACTTTACCTGGATTTATCTTTTGTTTAGGATAGCCTTATGCCTATCCCATGCCTGCTTAAATTCAATCACTGTTTTGGCCTCTACCACTTCAACTGGAAGACTGTTCCATGTATCCACCACCCTCTCAGTAAAATAATGCTTCCTGATGTTACTTTTAAACCTTTGCCCCTCTAATCTAAGACTATGTCCTCTTGTTCTGCTACTTTGTTTCCTTTTAAATATACTCCCTTCCTCTACCTTGTGGATTCCATTTACGTATTTAAATGTTTCTATCATATCTCCTCTGTCTCGTCTTTTTTCCAAGCTATACAATAGTCAGGAGAACTAGCTGATGTCAGTACACAGAATAATACGCAAACAAGACACTGAGGAAATACACAAACTTAACCACAACCAGGTTGGAGACTCAGTGACAGAGCACTACAACATGGGAGAGATGACTTTAACTATGGAGTAAGTCAAGTGCTCACTCAGACAAGACAGGTGGATAATGAGGAGAGCTGATGGCTACAAGAAAATCCTGTACTGGATGCAGGAAGGCCAAGGCAATACTAAGAGCCTGCCTGGATTGGCTTAACTACATGATTAGCTGGCTTTCCAATGGGCTACAAGGCTGAACACGTGACAACCTATTGATAAAACTCAGGGTGGATTTAAAGTATTTTCTATCTAATTAACCCTGTTGATAACTCTAAACCTGAAAATAACCTAGCCCTAATGGTAACTCCAGCTGTCCCAGACCCATAGTTATAGTGCGCTATTGGCTTCTCTATTGTTCTTGTCCACAGGACTTTTTGACCGAAGACTCTATTGTGAACTATCATTTTACTTTGGAATTGCCCCTTATTCTTTAGATGTCTGCAAATTGGTGCACCCTATATAAAGTAATAAAAGCATTAATTTACCGTTTGTTGCTTTTAATTCATCTTGGCATCTTAGAAATAATTTTGACATTTTCCAGGATTGTGATACCTGCAATTAAACTATCGTACATTTGAGTCCACTGGTGAGCTATTCATTGGCATACTTCTTTGACTTCTTTCGGATTATCCAGTCTCTGTCTTGACAGAGAAGACTCATTTTTACCATTTACTTTTCATATTGTAATTTAGTTGATAAATTTATTGCATAATTTCAGGTTCTTTTTGCATACAGTTCTCCATCGGCTGCCAAACATAATCGGTTGCTCGAAAAAGAAAATGCAGTTCTCCCTTAATAGATTAATACCTACTGCGAACCGGAAATAGGTCAATATTTTCATAGTTCGGTTTGCCAAGACTGGCTCAACAATGCCGTAGTTCACACTAGAAGCAACACAGTCATTAAATAAGTGAACACAACATATTCAACTCCCTCGCTTGTCAATTACACTTGAAATTTACAAGAAATTTCACTGAAAGGCACAAAAAATGCAGCCTATGTGCTAGGATGCCTAAAGACAAAAACGCAACCAATCTTTGTGGTTGGCTGAAGATCAAGAGAGAGGTAGCTTAACAACTCCTACAGATTAACAGTTTGCCAACCTTTGTCCTACAAAGAGAAATGTATTTGATTTATAAAGTTGTAGAGACTTCTTGCCTTGTTCTACTGAATATAAAACTAATATATTTTAGAACCCAAAACCTATTATTTTTACAATTAACCTTTCACACATCAACATCTTCGTACCAATTCACGGAGTGAGTACGCTTCGCTTGCAGTCGTGGAGTTACTCAGCACTCACCAGAGGGAATCATTTGATGGTTCTTCAGCCCAGAACATCGTAACCTTGCTAGCCCAAAGTGCCAAGGTCTTCAGATATTATTGTGTTAAAAACCCGATACTTCTTTAGCAATTTGGTGAAAGGTGCTAGTCTAAAATATATTAAGTTGCACTGAAGAAAGAAATGAAACTTTAGGATAACAATTTGGAAAGCAGTTGCACTCGAATACGTTATGCTCAACAAGGTTTACCACCACAAGGTAACCGCGGGTGCAACCTGATCAGCAAAGTGGTTCACAGAATCCAAACACACAGCCTTGCGTATAATACGTAGTGAATAAGGCAATATGTCTGTGTTTATACAAATGGATAGAATACCTGGAAATTAAACACCTTCTAACATTTCTTGTTGGAGTTCCAAGACGGAGGGAAAAAAAGAAACTTTCTTCTTAAGGACGAATTGATGAAAGTGCTAATAGTAGAACTCGACAGGAAAAAGCCAAAGTGAGTTAGCGTGCTGAGATGTGGCAAACATCATCTCATTTTATATATGTTTCATTTAAATAAAGCTTGACAGGTTTATGGGGAAACAGTGGTGTATTCGAGCTCATGAGGAACCTGTTCCGTTGCCAGACCCTGTGCCATACATCCCATTTCATAGACAAATATTTAGGTAGTGAAAATGTCATTTTAAATGACTGGTTTGATAATCCTGTAAGCTTTTAAATGATCTGCCAAGTCTAGCAGTTTCACGTCAGTGCTTAAATTCCAGTAGAATGTTAAATAATAACACGTAAACATGAAAGGCCGCTTTCACACTTGCATTCATTGCATTTTACTTAGCGGCACTTATCATAGCTTACGTTAATAATTGGAAATCCTGTAAATGTGTCTTTCCTCTGAAATAAGGACAAAAAATAACATGAGATTTATTCAATTTAGGACAGAAATCAGTTTTTAGCATCCCATTTTATGAATTTTTATATAGTAGAAATCACTGGTCTGTAAACCCAGAGATTATTTTGTTAAGTTTCCTAATTGATTCGCAATTAATTCCTCTAATAGAAGGGATTCCTGTGACGATGGAGAAATTACTATTATTTATATAGCACCAATCGTTTGTGAACTGGTAATTTAATTTGTAAAGCATGGGGTTTTTTTCGGTTATCGTGTTTCTGTTATTATGTAACACTTTTGCTATCAAGGTAATTTCAAGAAATCCACTTTCAGAAACCAGTGTTTATTTTCGAAAATAATTTTTAATTATTTATACAATAAAAAAAGATTCACAATGTATTCCTTAAAGTAATACCCTATTTGGCAGCAGGTGTCACCATCTGGTGGCCAAAACAAGTTACTGCAGGTCTGGTCTCTATGCAGGATTGGCTGGGAAGATGTTAGAAGGACAGATTCCAAACTGCTTTTAAACGTGTTAGCACATTGGGCATCATGCCCACTGTGCTAAAACATTAGTGTCATGTTCTGGGCCCAAATTCAAATGAATTTCGCTTCCAATAAACCCAATTCCTTTGCATTGCTCTTGTGAACCACCATATCGACTATGCTCGTTATAGGGGCACCAGTAGGTGCCTTGCAGGTCGAGCACAGTCGATCTTGGTAGAAAAGGGGTTACGTTTTTATAAAGAGTCAGAATTTCTATAAAGAAATGTGGCTGCAGGTCTAAGTTTTATAATATCGTATTATCAAATGATAAAATCAGTGATCTCATATGAAAGGAGTAAATGCAATATTCAATCAAAAGTCAATTACTAAATCATCTAAAAATAATAAATACTATTCTGGAGAACATGAAATATAAACCAAAAAAAAAGTGCAAAATTAAGATAATAATATAACCATACTTACTGTAATATTCGACGTGTGGATTTTGTGGAGGGAGCTGCATCGCCCAATGCATTTTTTTGGAAATGTTTTTAGCCTCTCAGGCTCCTTTTCTATTAAATGAACTTTGTGTAATGCATATTTGAATCTGCTTTTGGGTTTTGTCAGGCTACATGATATATAAACTCCTACAATGGTGGTAGTATATATACAATCCTGCATGTGTTAAGCTAAAACTAATAACTTCTCCGCAAGAAGCCGAGAAAGCTGACAACTGAATTGCCAGAAATCGGTATTCAAATGAATGCTCTTGTCACCGTAACAACTTTAGGGTCCTATTTCAACTGAGCCATTAATATCTGTATGCAAACAGATAAATGGTGTGCAAGGCATTATCCATTTGCAGCTCGCTATTAACGGCTCTATTACAAACCAGCTGCTGTATTAGCAGCTGGATTCTGAATATCTGTGAGACGGTTGTAGACGCTGGCAGCAGCTCTGTGCACCGCGGTCAGCTCCAAGAGACCCTCAGACTGCATTGTGTGAAGCGTAATCTTGTACAAGCTTGCATATGTGAGGTTGCGCCAAAACAGTGCAAGTACACTTGGATCTATTTGCTCCCAGTTTCCCAAAAAGAGGCCACGGATCGTGCTGTCCATTTAAACAAGATGTCTTTTGCTGCAAGTGAAAAAAATATACGGTTTAAGAAATATTTAATAAAAATGGTCTTTTTTAACATTAAAACCTACAGGTGAATCCTATACGTTGTAATGTTAAAAAAAATCCCCATTTTTATTACTTTCAAATCATTTTGTTCCATTTTTTTTTTTGCCTTGTGTCTTTTTCATTCCGTTTTTTTGTTTTTGAACATTTTGTTCCATTTTGGGTCATTTTGGATCATTCTTTTTCCATTTGATATCCTTTCGGATCATTTTTTAATCATGTGATATTGTTTCAGATCATTTTCGAATCAACTTCAAATCATAATTTCAGCCGATTCGGAATATCGGACGGCCGATATTACGTTTTAGAGAACCAAAAGAAAATGAAAATGCAAATCTTGGACGAAAACGAAATTTTGATGAAACAAAATGCACATTTCTCCTAATTAGAATTACCTCTAGCCTGCATTTAGTGAGCAGAGCCCCATCATAATATACATACAACATGCTGTCCTCTTCATAAACATCTCGATTATGTGAACCCATAGAGAAGACCACTCACATTTTACCCAGAGATAGAGCACGGAATGAAATTAAAGAAAAAAGAATACATCATTCTTCAGTAAATCTAAATTTTAGCCACATCGAAGGAAAGAAGATCACAGGTCCGTTAGGTAGGACACGTTAGTAATATTCATAAACGTCCTTTGTGTATGTCTATGCCAGTGCTTCAAAGGTCTCTCAAACCCAGCTGTGAAATACAATCGTTTTTTTAGGCCAACTTTTTATGCCTGTGTTCTTGTTCTTCTATACTTTTCTTTTATTATATGAATCACACAGGTAAACGGTTTCTAAGATATTGAGAGGAGGCAATAAAAAGTGTCGGCAAAGCTGTATGAAGGTTAAATTATTTATGTGCTTGAAATAACTTTAGCACAATACTTTGTATACGTCTATCATAGCTTACGTATTATTCCATTACATTATTATCGCATGCCTCCTATCTAATGTCCTTGATTTGCTTAGAAAGAAATGATCAGAGACCTCTTAAAATTCTAGATTTTTTGGTATCGTGCCCTGCTGCTAGAGAAGTCACCACAAAATGTCATGCTGTCACAAACCTAAGCTGGGGGTTCGGAGGAAGCACAGAAAGTCTAGTGCCCAAACCAGCTTGGCTGTATATTTGTGTTGGGGACAGCACCTATGTTCAGTGGACGTCTTAGATCCACCCCATTTATTCAATCCTATCCCAATTGAGGGAGCCCTCACGAGCTCACCAGGTAACCATGGGCTTCCTATTATTATTATTATTATTATTATTCTTTATTTATAAAGCGCCAGCATATTCCACAGCGCTGTACAATAAGCACAGTATAGACAGGGTTACAATACATTGAACAACATTTGACAAACAGTACAGGAGGAGATGAGGGCCCTATTCCCATAGGAACTCACAATCTAGGAGGGTTGGGGTTGGAAACAGGAGGAGAGGACTGTAAGGTGAGAGTGATTGATGGTTGTGTCAGTGAGTTGGGTGGTAGGCTTCCCTAAATAGGAATGTTTTAAGGGAGCGTTTGAAGGAAGAGAAGTTAGGGGAAAGTCTAACAGTACGAGGGAGAGCGTTCCAGAGAGTGGGGGCTGCGCGTGAGAAATCCTGCAGTCTATCATGGGAAGAGGTGATGCGGGGAGAAGCTAGGCGCAGGTCACTGTTTGACCTTAGGGAGCGGGCTGGGGTGTATTTGGTGATTAGTGAGGACAGGTAGTGGGGCGCTGAGTTAGTGAGGGTTTTGTAGGTAAGGATAGGATTTTGAACTTGATTCTGCAGTGGATGGGGAGCCAGTGAAGGGACTCGCAGAGGGGATGGCAGAGACAGAGCGCCGGGTGAGGTGAATTAGCCTGGCGGAGGCGTTCAGATGGATTGTAGGGGGGAGAGGCGGGACAGAGGGAGGCCAGATAAGAGATTATTGCAATAGTCGAGTCGGGAGATTACCAGGGCGTGTATGAGTTGTTTTGTGGTGACAGCGGTAAGAAATGGCCGAATTCTGGAAATTTTACGCAGTTGGTATCGGCAGGAGGAGGAAAGAGACTGGATGTGGGGATGAAGAGGAAAGCTGAGTCAAGTGTAACTCCAAGACAGCGAACTTGGTTTGATGGGGAGATGGTGATACCCTCCACCGTGATAGAGACGTCAGGAGGTGGGGAGGCATTGGAGGGAGGAATAAGTAGGAGCTCAGTCTTTGACATGTTGATCTTTAGGTGGTGGGAGGCCATCCAGGAGGAGATGCCAGATAAACAGTCACTGACTTTTGAGACCACAGGGGAGAGAGATCAGGGGTAGAGAGGTAGATCTGAGTGTCATCAGCGTAGAGGTGGTAATTAAAGCCAAAGCTGTTGATGATTTTGCCCAGGGAGGAGGTGTAGATGGAAAAGAGCAGAGGACCAAGGACAGAGCCTTGAGGTACACCAACAGATAGAGGCAATGAAGAGGAGGAGTTACCAGCAAAGGACACACAGAAGGACCTGTTGGATAAATAGGAGTCAACCCAAGCAAGTGCAGTGTCACCGAGACCCAGAGAGTTGAGGGTCTTTAGAAGGAGGGGGTGGTCAACAGTGTCAAAAGCAGCCGTGAGGTCAAGCAGGATGAGAATAGAATAGTGGCCGTGTTTTTTAGCAGTTAGGAGGTCGTTGGTGACTTTGGTGAGGGCAGTTTCAGTTGAGTGTAGGGGACGGAAGCCAGATTGCAGGGGGTCAAGTAGGGAATTGGAGGACAGGAAGAGGGAGAGGCGGTTGAAGACTAGTTTTTCTAAGAGCTTTGATGTGAAGGGAAATCAGGATAATTGCTATTTAAGGCAATCACACCCTCGCAGCAGCTCTAAAGAATACTGCATGTTTTGGTGTGTCCAAGTAATGCGTATCCTGTTTTGCTGTATGTCCTACCTGTGTTCCAGTTTATATATCTTCAAGTTGCCTTGTTCCTCCTGTGAATCCCTTAATCTTTGTAAATAAACTCCCTGTCTTCACCACAACAAGGGCCAGATTAACATAAGGGCTATTGCAGCTCCTGGCCCATACCCCATAATAGGCCCAGATAGAAGATGATTATAGGGGTTATTCAAAGAGCACGAAATGTCACCGACATTTCGGGTGCTCTCTTGTTCGCCACACTTCGGCAAGTTAAATTCACCAAACCTGCGGTGAATTGAGTATTCAGTGCAGGGTCCCCGTAGTGCAGTGAATCAACCTGCCGAACGCATCCTCAAACCGCTGAATCGTTCAGAAAAACTGTGGTAAAACTGATGAATCGATATGAAAAAATTCCGCACACAGCCACAATCCCGCCAAAAAAAGCAGACTGTCCACCAAACAGGCCACTGAATCGATCCTCAAGCAACCGGTGACCGGCCGAACAGACCGTTGACCAGACGCTGGAAAAAGCCGACAAGCCAACAGGGGTAAAAAAAACACACATTTTTTAATGTTTTTTTTTTAAAAAAAAATAGTGCATGAAAACGCCTGGAAATAATTTAAGGTCCTATAAGTAATACTAAAAAGGTATGTTAAAGAATTTTAAAAAAGTAATTATCAAAAAAATAATCGGAATTAAAGATTATACCAAAATCCCCAAAAATGACAAAAAAATCCTAAAAAATAAATAAAGTCTTTTTGCTGCAAATGAAAAGAATAAATGGTTGAATTTAAGAAAAATAGGGATTTTTTTTTTTACATTGAAACCTATGGGATTCGCCTGTTAAAACCTTTTGAATGAAACCACCTAATAGATTAACCATTACTTCTCTATGGGAATTTCACTGCTGCTGAAGGTCAACATATTTCGCTGGCAATTTGCCAATATTTGGCTTTTTGAATAGCCAAATGACCACAAAATTGCACCGTACAGGAAGATTCACTGTTCGGTGCAATTCCATGGCCAATTCGGTGTTATTTGAATAACCCCCTTAAGTCTGCACTCAAGGGCCTTTGGACTCCTGTCTCTCCGGAACTGTAGCAGCTATGGAGGTTATGTGAGGTATCATTGGAAAGGAGCAGAGCATGGCCTTTCCACTGATAAAAAAACATGGCCAGATTTTATGTAAAAATAAAAAAAAATAAAAAATTCATTTTTTTTTTCTTTTTAACACAGCACTATTATTCACTTTTCAATTATTAAGTAAACAGTGATGCTGCACTTACTCACCATCTCATTTCCCATGTCACCAGCAAGTGTGGAGGCGATGGTACAATAAGGCCCTATTACATTTTTCACGCAATTTCGTTTGCGCAATTTTTTTGGCGCGCATCGTCCAGCGTTATCGCACGAAAATTAACGTGGTATTCCGATCCAAACGCATTTTCGCATCCGTCAAAAAATAACGTTCGCAAAAACGACACGCAAAACGAAGTGTAATACGCGCGTAGTAACGTTGCGCATGTAAATCAGTGTGCGGACTGTTTTTTTTGCGGGATTCAGCCAGTCAGAATTAAGAACCTTAATTGACATCAATTTACCTTAATTGACTCACTTAAGTTTTTTGCGCCTTTCAAAGTAAATCTGAGTATAGATATGCTGCATCAATAAAAAAAATATGCACAAATTCACAATTTTATTGTTTGGGTATGTGTAGAATGTGTAACTATACTGTGCTGCATTTTTTTTTGTGCTGGTGTTTTTCATTTCGGCCAAAACGTTCAGATTTGCAGTTACCACCAGCTTTTCAAAGACGTTAAAAAAATGTGCGCAAACGTCATTCGTAAAAAGTTGCACAAAGATTGTAATACCATCCGCGTACCAGCGCACGAACGAATTTGCGCTCACAATGTTAAGTATAGGACGCGCACAGTTCATCATGCTCGCGCAAGTCCATCCGCGTTAAACGATAACACGCATCGTTTGTGCGAACGTTGTAATACGACATTCAGCGCAAAAGGTTTTGCCCCTCGAGCAAATGCGCATTTGCGCACGCAAAACACACTGCGTGAAGAATGTAATAGGGGCCTAAGTTATTACACATTGCTCCATCAAACACCTAAATCACTGCACTGCAACGAGGAGCGCTGGGGGATCTTTGGAGCCCTGGATCTCAGATCTTTACACCGCACAAGGTAAAATGAGGTGTCATTGGAAAGGTCAGAGTCTGGCTCTTCCAAGGATATCAAACTTATCCGTGTACAATATAATAGAAAAAGATTTTTTTAAATTTGTATTTATTTATTGGTCCAAAGCAATGGCACTGGCCAACTTGTGTCATATAAAATGAGCAATACCCCTGCTATTAGTCATCTTCTCATTCCTCACGCCTCAAGCAAGGTCAGTGTTTTATACATAGTCATATTATGCATAAAACACAATCCTCCAAAACACAAGTGAAAACTTTAATTTGGTTTCCAGTTTTGGTTAAACTTGGATATTTTCTCATGATGCATTGAAATTTGAATGAAAATTTAAATTTTTTTGTTATAGCATTCTGACAGGACATGATGTATACACATAATAACATATATTTAAAATCTGCCGAGTCTGTTGAAAAAAAGGATATATATTTCTGTGAGTTCTATAATAAACATGAATTCGAATCGCGTTTAAACATGATAAGCGCAAAACAGTCAAAATGCTCAGCACACGGGGATAAAATGGCTCAGCAAGGAATGTCTGTGTTCCTCTCTATTGCTTACTCCAGGCCGCAGTTTACTATTCTGGAGAGGTGCGGCCGCTATTGATAATAGAAGAGTATATTGGTGTGGAGGCCGCAAGTCAGAGCAGAGACTAGCGGCCGGTTCACTATAAGTGGGGGGGGGGCGAGTTCCTGCACTATGAGCCTCTGGGTTGTACGTGCCCCCAGTCCAAAAGTTTCCAATCAGCCCCTGATAATGGCACATTGGGAAGTGAGCAGAGGCACACCCAACTCTTCCGCTCCTGACCCATGAAGGCCTTAA
The DNA here is from genome assembly GCA_009667805.1 of Leptobrachium leishanense. Lineage (NCBI taxonomy): Eukaryota > Metazoa > Chordata > Amphibia > Anura > Megophryidae > Leptobrachium > Leptobrachium leishanense. Next base: position 92,109,589 of record CM019066.1, read on the forward strand.
TCCAGCACTGACCAAAACCTGCTGTCTTCTGTCTGTCTGCTGTATCTTGGGCTCATATTTGCTACACCCTGCATGCACCATGACACATGCAAAAGAATCAGTGTAATTAGGAAGCCATTTCTGGGTATTTTTATCTATATGAGAGCACTTTTGTAAATGTTCATGGGCATAACTGGCTTTCAGGTGTTACCTCACAATATCGAAGATGCATTGAATCTCTGGGCCACCTCAGACCCATGTACCTCTGTACAAAATTAAAGCATCTTTATTTTTAAATTGTAACTAAATCTGTTTTTTGAGTTTTCCAGATTTCAGAATTACATATAAACAGGTGCTCAACCTGTAATCAAAAGGAGTCCCGTAGTGGAAAATTGCAGAATCTAACCAACTGCGTTTTGTTTTTATTTGATAAATTGGAATCTTCTTTCCGCTTCTGGCACCACAACGTTTTATTAAATTACCTCACGGAGTTCCATAGTGACAGCTTGACCTTTTCGAACTTTGTTTGTGTTTTTGTGGACATTTGTAGGATACATACAGATTTATAATCCCATTAGATGCATTATCTATAATTGCAAACTACTCCACCTAACAGAGTGTCCATAAACCTCTTCAGTAGGACATTTTATTCAATCATTCCCTTCCAAGTGACATTATCAGTGACCAAAAGAATAATATTGGATTGACATATTGCAAAAGAGGATATTATCACCAGTGAGTACAGTGTCTGTAGTGAAGTATGATTAGAGAATTTACTGTGTCATCTGACAAATTAATGAAACCTCTATCATCAATGCAGACTGGGGATGTTTTTTGGACATATATTTCTAGGTTTGTCTTACCTGTCCCTTATTTAGATCCCCTAATTACATTTTTGGCCACCTCTTATCTTGCTCAAGATGAAGAACACGTAGCAGTGACAGTATATTGGTACATGCTTTATTAGTGATGAGCATAGAGTTAGTGATTGCTGTCTTATATTTTTTACGCTTATGATTTTAAGTTTATCTGGATATAGAAAAAAGTATTATTTTTTTTATTATCCTTTATATAGCGCCATAAATTCTGCAGCGCTTTACAAGATCATTGCACAAGGGGTTGATACATTAGAATACCACACATGGATGATACGGCCTTATTCAGGGGGCCCTTTTTCCCAAGGGAATTTACAATCTCTGAGAAGTACAAGTATTTTGTGAGGTAGGTGCATCCATAGTGTTAGGTGTCTTGCCCAAGGAAAATTTTTAATTGGAGAGGCACCCTAATGAAATGTACTGTTCAACTGTATGACCACCATGTTTCATAGAGCTATTAATATAATCCTTGAAGTAAATACAAAAGAGGATATACAGATAATAACAATTAACCTTTATTGAAAAGCCAACGTATGAATATAAAAACACATATATGGAATGAAAATTAGTAGGATACGATGGAGCCATTTTGTAATGAGTGGCGACTCAGGGGAACGTGGCCGATAGGACTAGCAGAATATGTTGGTATCAAAATCAGAAAGCAGTGCCTGTCCGTAATAAAACCGGGTCAAGAAAAATGGACAACTGGCTGGTGAGAAATTGCTCAAAGTGTCTCTACAACAGAGTATAACACCTATTAACAAAACCAGATGTCCATGTATCATAGCAGGCTATTACCCCGACAGTTTGTGCTGCCTACTATACCCACTGCTAGTCTATATAGCAATAATATGCAACATCTCGCACCGGAGAAAATGCCGAAGATAAGCCCAGAATGCTCAAACCCTAATAAGACAATAGTGAAGACAATAGCACAACATACTGTTAAAAATGCATGCCTCACATGACTCGACGAGTTTCGCTGTTGAAACGGCTTTTTTGAGAAGGTTAATTGTTAGGATTTGTATATCCTTTTTAATACGATGATGGGTTTAATCCCGTGTTTACAGCATCCAGTACGTCTCCCACATCTCTGAGTCCTTAGTGACCCAGAATAAGTTGAAATAAATACAACACTGTGTATAATTGGTAAATTAACCGCACAGGACCAAATGTATTTGAGAAATTAAATATCGGTTTATATACAAATATTAACAAAGTAAACCCTAACTCGTCCCATGATTGGACATGTACAGAATTACTGCAAAATTGCTTAATTGACCTTACATGTATGTGAAAGGATGGATGAAATTACAGGACCTGCCAATCAAAACCTTTGCTGATTTGCTAATACAAATCTGCTAATTGTTTAGAGAGTGTGATGTCACAGTATTATCGATACCAGGGGTGGTGCATGGTGCTGCTGCCACTGCTGATCAGCAGCGCAAATGTATTCCGACTTAAGCCACTGATACTGCGGCTTAGTTGGAATAGATCCTATAATGACGAGCCGCAATCCAAAAATAGTTTTGCACGGGATGTTTCCATTTGTGATTCGCCCTTAACGTCACGGTTGGAATTGAGCCCCAGACTTATTAGGGAATGTAATTGAAGTATAATGTGTGCCTGGCTAATGTAATACACAGCAATTTAAATATAGCATTGTAGAAGCATTAATGCATAATGAGAATCTTGCACATGAGTTACAGTGCTTGCATTCAATGACTCTTCTTTATATGGCTTTCAAGGTTCTGTCATGCTGGATTTTACACAGCGGTCTGCGAGAGTTAATTGCCAGCTCTGCAGTCTGCACACCTATTACACCTCCGCCTTTTTCACTCATCTGATCGACAAGTTCATAGAAAGGTTTGATGACGTGGGTGACGGGAAGAGATTAAAAATAAAAAAAAAGGATAACTGAAAAAATAGGTTTGTGTATGAGCCAAAACTTTAACTTAGTCTCTAGCATTAATAATTTATCTACTATGGAACTTGTTCTTTGTGAAATCCTCTCTGTGCCAAAGAATTCATTACTGAAGGTATTTTATTAACATAGGAGAGCCCATATATTTTTTATATTCCTGCGTCCTCTACCAATTCGAGGCACATTTGTCTCTGGAAGGAGAAGAAATGTCATAAAAGTATGAAAGCATATTCAAGTAGTCGGCACATTATTTGGATTATGTCCCATTGCTGTTAATCTAGAACAAAGATTAATTTCTGAATTGTAGTTCAAAGGAGTATCTCAAAATGTTGCCTTTTTTGCTTTTTTGCACTCATACGAATTGAAATATTATGCCTGGTTTATGATGCCTTCTGCCAGTAACATTACTCTATTTTCATGGGTTTACAAACTTGCTTTTTGTCTCAGATAGATGACAGTTATGACTACAGCTCCGAGTCCTGCTAGCATTGGCTCATTTTAGGAATGTGGTCCAGTTAGGAATATTTAAATTTGCATCAATTTTGTGCTTTAACACAAAAAAGAAGCAAGCCGTAATGTCGCTGAAGACCAGGGGTTGAGTGCAATGGGAACGCTTGGGAACAGCAAACCAGCACTTTTTTTCTAGTAGGAGCAGGATTTCTGTTGCGCTAGAACACCTGTCCGCCGAGAGCACAGTAACCTTGATGATACTGAGTCATATGTATTTTCCCATACTCTCCATCCTGGGCAGATCAAACTTCCACAGTAAGCGCCACTGGGAAGCAGCCGCCATTGATTAAAGAGAACTTGGAAGTAGCCCAGTCTGTCAAAGGCTGAATCTGCCTGCTCCCTCTCTGAAGCACAGAGCAGCTTGACCCTTAACCTGCCCAATATCAGATGTTGATAGACCTCTATGAGCATCTAAATGATAACTTACAGCCTTTGAGGTGCACAATGTCATCCTTTGGTTGACCAAGTTACTGGCTGCCATGGAATCAATGGCTAATGGATCCTTCGAGATTATACACAGCATGAAAGCAAGGAGGACATCACAGTCGACGTCTTATGTGAGCTGGATAAGATGCTGAAGTCCCTGAAAAATCCTAGCGAAGTTGATAGGTCCCCGTCCCCCAACATCCAGCAGGAATGTGTGGAGACCAAAACAGGCTTCTTGAACATGAGAGGGATGCTCAGTGCACTGCATGCAATTGATTACACCAGCCATAGAGAGGATAGAATTGTGGGAGAGCCCTGGGGTAACTTCTTACAGGATACGTTTCAGGTTGTCATAATTGGGGTGATGTTTCCTGTATAATACAGACACTATGAGCTATTGTACTTTCAAAATGCAGACATTATGCCCAAATGCAGGGTCTATTTTTACATTCTGTTAGTATTTTTTTGGGAGGTTCAAATATATAGATGATGCCTGACAGTGCATTAACATAAATGTTATACTTACAGATCCTAGGAGCTATAGGATGCTACAACCTGCAGCTAATTGTAGAAGTTAATGTGTTTCGTCCTTACACATTTTGCAAGACACAGAGTAAAGAACATAAGTGGTCTACATACCTATATATATGCTTGCCCATTTATGCTCTGATAGAACAGTCAATGCTATTTGATGCAAATACTGTATGTATATTTGATTAAAAAAAATAGGGTTATAGAAAGAAAATATATATTGTGATGAGGGTCACTTTGAACTGGGAGTACATAGACTTGGGATTGCTGTTTGGAGGTGTGGGACTGTGAGTTCTGTGGGGGTCTAACATGTCATTTTATTCCCCAACCCTCATGTCCAAGTCACCCTGTGCCTATAAGGGTACAGGGTGGCTGTCTCTATATTTTAATATTATTATTTCAAATATTATTACTTAATGTGTCACTGCAGCCTTTCCCAACCCCTATATAGAATTTGTTTTAGTTCTATGAGAGGTTTGAGTGGTCTTTGTTTCCTCTGTCCTCAACCTGCTGCTCCAGATTTTGCAGGCAAAAAGGCGAGCAAGACATTGGCATGGGAGTCCAAGAAACCCACCACTACCTCAGCAGAAGAGATGGCAACAGGAGAAAGTACTGCTGGTTGAGTGGTCTTTGTTTGCCAAACATTACCACTCCATTAGACCAGTGTCTGCTTCTGCAATCTCCTATCTGTTATTTAACGCATTCAGACAGTCTGATGCTCAGGCTGTGAATGATTACATGGCACCCTATTGTTTTATGTCTGGAGATTAAAATGGGGTATGGCTAGACACTGTGTCACAGTTCCCGGATCCCACCACGCAGTCCTTAAAGCCCAACACTCCACAGAGCCAAAAACTACCAACAGGGTAGCCGTAAAGGAATCCCTAACTGTCTGGTCCTTAAAAATTGGCCAGGTATATGTATACTAGCTAGACAGAAAGAGTTAATCAAAGACAATGTCGTAATACAAAACCAGGTCAACAACACAGGGGTAGTCAGACGAGCCAGAATCAGGAATACAGAGTATAGAATAGTCAAATAGAATAGCCGGGTCGATATCAGTGCAGAAGCGTAGTACAAGGAAATAGTCTAGGGCAACGGAAGGCAGAATAGTCAGAAAACAAGCAGAGGTCAATAACAGGTTAAATCACAAGAGAATTCAGGTACAAGGAGCTCAGGTATGGATAACCACGATCTGGCACTGCTTAGAAGGAACTGTTGGTTTTTAAAAGACCTTCACCAGACCGCGCCCCCCTCTTAAGCCGCGCCTCATGCAGCCACCTCCCTGCCTGTTTCAATTTAAACCGGGCGTTGGTGAGCGAGCAGCATCAGACATGCTGCCGTCAAGCACACCGGAAAGGCTGGAAGCCCCCAGCGTTACACACTGGCTGTCTTGATGAGGGGGGGGGGGCACCAGGGAGTCATTTTCCATTGATCTCTAGATCCTTCCTGGCACTGTATATATTTGGCAGTTGTGTTTCATTAACCCCTTAGTGACCGGGCGGTTTTACACAAATCAGTCCTTTAGTGACCGCTGCTGTTTTTACGTTTCTGCGCTGTTTAGTGTTTAGGTCAAATTTTCCTCTTACTCGTTTATTCAACCCACACATATTATACACCGTTTTTTCCGCCATTAAATGTACTTTCTAAAAATACCATTATTTCCATCATATCGAATAATTTACTATAAAAAAATATGAAATATGATGTAAAAATTGTGAAATGCACTTTTTCGTAATTTAATCCCCAAAATCTACAACCACCAAAAAAGACCCTGGCTAAATAGTTTCAAAATTTTGTCCCGAGAATAGAAATACCTAATTTTTACATGTTTTTGCTTTTTAACCCCTTCACTGCTGAGCCAGTTCACCTATGTGCGCTGCGCTCATTCTGACCGTTTTGTGCTAATTATTTTTAGATGACAGCCTAGGTCCTATTTAAATAAACCCCCCCAGACAAAAAAACATTTATTTTTTTATTTTAAATTTTTATAGAAATAGTATTGGCGGCACTCCCGGTCTTCATTCAATGAAAGGAATAAAGACCGAGAGCATCGCCAATACAATTTGTATACCGATGTTTACATAAGCCAGGCGTGCACCGGGCAGTGAATACACTCAGAGTGCAGGAATCAAGGACTGGTATATATATATCCAGCGTTGTAAAGGCCACACACGTGTATGTATAAAATAACTTTTATTTAAACCATTTAAAAATAAAACGTTTCACTGAGCCATTTTCAACCTTTACAGCGCTGGATATATAATTTTTTTGGGCAAGCACCGAGGCTTTACTTTTTTCTGGAGATAAGAAAGGAGTTGCTGGGACCAAGTTCGTTATATATATATATATATATATAATGAAAATAAGATAAAAAATAACTAAAAATATGTAAATAGTAGTAACAAAGAACAAATAATGAGGAAGCATTTGGTTGTTTTCAGGGATAGACCAAAACAAAATATAGGCATTTAAAAGCCCATTAGTTATTATCTTTATACATTTTACTAGAGGCAAATACATACATTTATACACACATACATTTATACACTTTATACAGCTAAATCAGCCTTTTACCCACCCTATTATCCCAAAGCAGTCCCTTCTATTGCTCAATACCGAAAATCAGCTCATTCCATAACTCCAAATCAGGCTGGGATTAAGTCATGATCCACCACTTTTGTGTGCATTGAACAGGTTCAGTTGCGTTGCTAGGGGGGCGGGGGGCGTCCCGCACGGGGTGACATCACCCCATAGGGTGACACCCTAAAAATGTTTTTTTTATTATTTTTTTTACACAAAAATATTTTACCAGGAAGGATACATTGAGAATTCTCTCATTTTCAAGTATGTCCTGGGTAGGCAAGGCCTAGGCTGGCACTTTCCAGGGGGTGGCAAAAAAAAAACACCACAAAGAGGATATTCACAGAGCACCGAAATGACGCAGACATTTCAGTGTTCTGTTGTTCCCCGCACTTTGGGGAATCAAATTTCCCTGGTGAATTCACCACAGGGTCCCTGAAGTGCAGGGAATCAGCCCCCGAATGCTGCCGCAAACTCGTTGCCTGCTGTTTTAAAAAGAACTACTGAACGAAAATGTCTGGAATTAACATATAAGATCCTATGAATGATAATAAAAAGGTTTGTTACAGAAAAAAAAGAAAAATTGCTATTAGAAAAAAAATATATATGAATGATAATAAAAAGGTTTGTTACAGAAAAAAAAGAAAAATTGCTATTAGAAAAAAAATATATATTTTTTTGAAAAATGGCTAAAAGGTACTAAAAAAATAAAATCAATAAATAAAGAGATTTTTTACTATGGATTAAAGGAATAAACGGTTTATTAGATATTGGATAAAAACAGGAATATTTTTAACATTGAAACCTATGGTGTTCGTTCACCCTGAATAAACCTGCCAAATGAAAACACCGGACATCAGGACATTCTGTTCGGTGTCTCTGAACAGATTAACCATTATTTCTCTATGAGGACTTTCACTGCCTTTGAACAGGCACCTTACTTGTTGTCAGTTAGTGAAAATTTGTGTATGAGCATATCACAGAGCTCCACAGCAATAAACCTCACAGTAATGTGCGCCGTCTATTATGAGCATTCAGTGTTACATGGGAGTACTGATTTATGAGTAAAAGTAGTTAAAAAAAACGTAAAACTCGGGGGGGGGGGTGACACCATAAGTTACCCGCACAGGGTGACACCAACCCTAGTGACGCCACTGAACAGGTTCCCTGTGTCACTGGAGGGTCTGGATTCTCCGCAGCTTTCTATAGGAAGGTCTGGATGTGATGCTGCAAAGTTCAGATATATTTGGCCTTTGGAGGAGTTCACACCTAATGCCTGGTCAAAAAGTAGTGCAACCACATAGGGCGAATGTTTCATAAATAGGAGTTGAACCAGATCCCCAATGCCTTTACATTCGTTTGTATCTCTGCGCATCACCTAATATCTGAATTTTTTAAAATACTTTTGCCAGATATCTACCGGGATGCCCGCTACTGATCTTTTACCACATGTCCTTGACCTCTTGCTTTCCTTCTGACTCTGTCCTTTTGGAATGTTCCTTTGGTTTATAGACATACCTGCTTCTCCTGACAGTGAATTTCAACGTTCAGTCCAATTTTAGGTCAATTTGTCTGTTCACAAAGCTGTCAATTCCCCAAATGCAGGTGAAATGACAGCAAAAACACAGCTCAATTCGAAAAAAACAAAATTGTTCCATTGGAAACTATCGATTCATCTATTCACAGACTGCCGAATTGCACTAAAAATTCGGCCAAATTACCTGCTTCAATTCGATAAGTTGAAACAGGCGAATACAATAGGTTTCAATGTAATAAATGAAATATTTTTAAAAAAATTTAGTGACCACTGGCTCTATTAAAAATTTCAGCGCAAACGTTAACGCTCACCTGCGTGAGCATTAACGTTTGCCGCGGTATTTACCGCATATTACAAGTTAAAAAACCTGTTTGCGTTTGGTACCTTGCGCTTTTCAGCTCGAGGTTACTGTACTTTCACTCCCTATGCTTAACATGGGGAACCAAAAGTGTTAATCAGCGCTGGATTACAAAGTCCCAGCGCTGATTAACGCCTGGCTCTGGTTAGCAAAAAGTTAACCAGAGCCAGGACTTGGTGTTAATGGATTCCGCTTCTGCAGAATCCGTTAACACCAAGCTTAAAAAATAAAAATCAAATCAGATACTCACCCTCTGTCCCGCGGCAAGGACCATGGCTCTGCTCGCCTCCTCCGGCCAGCGGGAGAAGGGAAAGACAGGGGGAAAAAGTCCCCCTGTCTCTCCCTGCGCATCACTATGCCGACCGGCCGGATTTTGCGAGGTGAGATCCGGCTGGTCACGTGACCGGCAGGGAGGAACTCAATGGAGTCCTATGGACTCCATCAAGTGGATGCGCGACTGCGCTCAGCGCTGCCGTGAGCATCCAGACTTTTACGCTCGGAAACAATGCAGGCAACATTTTTTGCACCTGCATTGTAATCCAGCGTTTAAACGCTGGCGCAAGGGGGAAAACTGCGGGCGCAGTTTTTCCTCACTTGCGCCCGCGTTTTAACACGAAGAGCGTAATTGAGCCCCACATGTTTTTATTTTTTTGCAAAAAAACTTTATTTAAACAACCTTTTTGGTTTTTTTAAAGGACCTTTTAATTATTTTCAAAGAAATTTTATCATTATTTGGACACATTTTTACTACATGTTTGTTGATTTAAGCTCCGATTAGGAGAATAGGATACTACCTTTTTTTTCAATTCGGTGGAATCTGCCCATGCCAATTCAGTGCAATTTGGTGTTTATCGGCACAAGTTAGCGGTTTTTGGAATTTTTGACAAAATGGAATTGCCAAAGTCAGCCAAATTGGCCGAAATTTAGTTCAATTTTGGTTCTTTGTAAATAGACCTCATAGACTTTTAAAGAATGCATAAATCACAGAGTCTTTGCGGATGATGACTCCACCCACAATGGATAATATATGGGACACCCAAATAATGGACGAAGTGACAGCCACAGTGAGATACACTTTGTCCTTGTATAATAAAGTGTTGGATTCAGGGATATAATGGGTCACCTGTTGGACCTAAATAATTATATATTGTGACGTTTTACACACAATGAAATGAAAAAGCCACAATGACCCCCTTCTTTTTCCTTCCATTTTTTTCTTCTCTCTTCTTCTTCCCCTATCCTCACCCTCTCACTCTGAGCCTGGGCTACACGTACCCTCACTTTTTTTGCTCCCTTTTCCCTCTCTTGGGATTGTATAAGTTTAAAATGGATTGTGAAGGTGACATTGGGCAAATTTTCATGGTATTATACGGTATGCAATTCTGTTATACTTTACCAACTGCTTGATTTGAATCACCGACTGTTGTATTTTATGTCCTTTACCTTTGAAACCAATAAATTGCATCTAAAATAAACGTATAAATCACATAACCTGATGATAGCAGAGTTCTTCTTCTGTATTGTGTATTGCACTCCTTTCGATATGAACACTACAAAACATGACCAAAAAGTCAGATTTAACCAGAGTTAAGTCAAATTTTTTGTATACAAATACTCTGATTACCATTGCAGATTCATCTTAACAGCTGCAGAGATTTCGCTAAAGTCACAAATAATAATAAAAGAACAAAGAATAAGAAAGGACAATCTGGCAAAGCTCACAACCTTAACCTGATACTTGTCAAAGAACATAAAAAATTAGATATTTGTGAAAAAGAATGCTGCCGAATACCTTTTCTTTTCTGCACGGAACAGGCCACAAGATTATAGTCTGTTAAAGATTCTGATCTGTACTAATCGGGCATTTCTAGCCACGCTGTTAGGAGTTCTGCATTTGTTTGGGTTTATCAGATGGTGAGATAAGTATGTTCAGAGAATTCCTCAGGCTCCAGGCCTGTGGTGAGGACTGAATTTAATAAGCAGTGTTTATTCTTTTCGACTCTGCTCTGCTGTTTTCCCCCCACGTTTGATAAACAATAATGCATTATTTCTTCGCTTTGTGATGGTCCACTTACTCTGCCACATGCAAAAAAAGAGATGTATTCAATAAAAATGTTCCAGTTACTAATAAAGTATAGGGAAAAGCGGAGGGGAAATGGCATTTGGAAGTGAAACAAAGTGAAATATAGAAAAGCTCTCAAATCATGTCTTATGGTTTTGTTTAATTGGTCCTTTATTTTGTAAACTGAAAATGTCAACAGTTCAGGCCATTGTCTGACACAAGTAGAAGGTTACTTGGCTAACACATGGCTGGGTCTCATAAGGATTATGCCCTTGAACAAAACTGAATTTTAGAGACTTTAGAGGATGGTTGTTTAATAAACTATAATATATAAACGTTTAGAGCAAAAGTAATTGGGTTGACGTATTAAATGAAAATTGGACAAAAATTGATCACTTTCAGAAATGGCTTATACCAAGTAAAATTGAAGGTCATCTTGTTCATTCATATGATCCATTGATTATATATTTCCATTTTATTGATTTCCAAGGCCTGAAGATTAGGAGATTTTGGTATGTAATGTTATATTTTAATTTATAATTTTAAGTTATTTTGTTATTATTATATTTTGGATTAAGCATACATGCGGTACATTATCTATATTATTATTATGAGATCAGTGTTCAGTAAACCAGGAGTTATTGGAGATCCGGTGCTCCTTTTAAAGCCACAGGCTATGCAGTATTTCATGTTTCTTTGAGAAAAAGGACACTGGAAAATATAAGCAAGCTATTTTTTTAACCACTTGTGTTTGCCATTAGGTGATCTGCACTATTATCTGTCCCATATATACTGTACATTGGAATATATTGAGCATCCACCCTTTGAAGGAGGAGAGGCAATGAGAGAGGAGTGATAAGGGAGGACCACCTTTATGGATTTCCCTGCCACCTTTACGGAGCCGGAGATTGAACAGGCTCAGCAATACGTGAGTGAGATACTTTCAACCTACATACTATTCTCTAAATATACTTTCTGGGTTATTTGCACTATGTTCTCACTTTATATTTATTTTTGAGGTACTGAGCAGGATAAGACTTTGCATCTGTCATTTAAAAAATATATTTGCACCTATCTATAGACTATTTAAGATAGGATTATATTTATTTTTTAAAAACAACACAAATAAACAGATTAAGAGAAAATAAATATTTAAGAAATATATTCACTATGTTACATGCTTACAGTTGCATTCTGCATATAGTCACTATGTTACATGTTTACAGGTGCATTCCGTATTGAGGTATGTTAATAGAGAGCGCTTAAGTGACTTTAGACTGGGGGAAGATTTGATGGCGTCTGGGAGGTTATTCCATAATTGCGGTGCTCTGTAGGAAAATGAAGATCGAGCCACTTTCTTTTTGTATTGTGGTATTGCAAGTAAGGTGCAGGTGCTGGATCAGAGGTTATAGGATGAGGGAACTGTTGGGGGAAGCAGTCTATTCAGGTAGGGTGGTAGCTTCCCAGAAAAGCTCTTAAACACCAGGGGCCATATTACATAGTTGGTGCTAACTTAACCAGAGCTGTTGTAAACTTAAAACCTCCATAGGCTATAATGGCTCTGGTAAATTTACAACAGCTCTGGTTAAGTTAGCACCAACTATGTAATATGGCCGATAGCCTATGGAGCTGTTAAGTTAACAACAGCTCTGGTTAAGTTAGCAGCAACTTTGTAATATAGCCCCAGGTTGGAAAGGTGAAGCGTGTCAGGGTTATCCAAAGAGATCCGAATTGCTTGAGAAAGGTAACCGAACGCTGAAAATCAGCGTTCGGTTACCTTTCCTGGCCATTCGGCTATCCAGAGAGCAGGCAATTCGCCAAATCCTGGCGAATTGCCTGCACATACGGTGCCTGTTCGGTGCCTGTTCGAGGGCAGAGAAATCCCCATGAAAAGCACTGCTTCGGCTATTCAGAGAACGAAAACCAGCAGTGAAAGGTTCCCGAAATGCCCTGCCATTCGGGGGTTTAATTCGGCAAGTTAATTCAGGAGAATCCCATAGGCTCACAATGTTAAAAATATTCCCGTTTTAATTCAATATCTAATAAACCATTCATTATAAAATTCTGCAGTAAAGAGTCTCTTTATCTATAGATTTTTTAGGATACCCTAAGCATTTTTCTGATTTTTTTTTTTTTTAATTCCGATTTTTTTTTTTTTTTTAAAGTTTACTTATTTTTTCTGTAACAGCCCTTTTTATTATCATTCCCTGGACCTCCTGTGTAAATTTCAGACATTTTCGCTCAGTAGTTTCTTTGCAAACAGCGTTTCATTTTCACAGATTCACACAAACTATTTTGCTAATTTATTCACCTCTCTCTCTGCGGTCTCAGCTGCTTCGGCTGCTTCGTCTGTGTGCGATCGGCTTCTGCTCTGGCTTTTTTGTGGGTTTCGGCTGGTTAATCCAGATGTTTTTGGTGGTTTTCGGCGTGCATTCGGTGGGTTTTGCGGTTAGTTTTCGTTGGGTTTGCGGCAGCCTTTCCCTGCAATTCGGGGACCCTGTGGTGCTTGCTGAATACACCGCAGGGTCACCGAAATGGGATCGGCAAAAGGAACCGAATTGAAGAGAACGAAAAGTCACCGAATGTGCAGTGACTTTTCAAATCTCTTTGAATAACCCTGTGTGTCTAGATTCCAGCGACGGACAGTTTAGCTCTTTTAACATGTCACAATGGTGGGTCATGTAGTTACATTGTAGCACAAAACGGCAGAATGAGTTATACAATGTAGTAAGTTTATGAAGGTGTGTTTGTGGGCAGCTGCATACACTACATCTCCGTAGTTATTTATTTATTTATTTGCAAAGTAGTATTCAATAGCCGGCATAAGCATTTGTTGTACAATCTGCTTTCTTACCGTGTGGCTCAGGCAGGATTTGTTTCTGTACAGGGCACCTAGTTTGGGGTAAATTTTAGATGAGAGTTTTTCAATGTGGGGACCAAAGGATAGATTTGGATCTAACCATATACCTAGATATTTGAGAGAACTGACTGTGGTCAGCGTGCCATTTGATTATGTCCTGACACATAGATGCATTGGACAACATTTTTTACTATATTTCTTTAACAAATGAGTGCATTTTTGTGGGTACGGCACTCAGTGTTTTAGTTGTTTTCACAGTGTATACCCAACAGGGAACTATTTTTGTTTGCATATCAAGTTGTATTGATAATTTTAAGGCACCAGTTTTGCATCAAAGCTTTTTACAAATCACCCTCTGTGAACTTCCACTGAGAGGCTATCTGCTCAAACTGTAAGCCTGATTGGCTGATGGCAGTCAGCGCAACAATGTCTCCACTGAAGGCCAATCGCACATCACTGCGTGATGGCACCCAGTTAGCTCAGCCTACGGATTGTGCAACATGGTGGTGTACATTGGTGGATAGGGACAACTACAAACAGCGATATCTAGTCAAAGAATGAGTTAGCATTGATCTTTAAGACCAGCATGTTATCCACCCCTTGATGAGATATCACACCAAAAATGCACCTGGTCAGTACAGGTCCACCTTAAACCTTGATCTGCCAGCAACCCCAGGAGGATGTGCGTATAACTAAGTGGGTTTAGCTGATAAAAGCAATCAGGTTAGGAAGAAAAGGACCTTCCGTGATCGGCAAAATGACTTTGTGGTAGGCATTTACATGTATTATCATATTTTGTAACCAAATCCTCAGCACTTATTCATTGGATGTTTTTAAAAATAAATGTACTCTATTAAGGTGGAGTGATTTGAATTTTGTATGTAGACCGACCTTTCCCACCAATATCCAGTTTGGATTTGCCCATTTGGTCCTGCAACTTTGGATTTTTTGCTTCTGCTTTTTGGGTCCAAGGCATTTTCAACTTTTATAAACAAAACATAAGGAGGAACCTTATTGTAATGGGCAGCAGCACATTAAACTATACAAAAAGCGTTTGTTATATTTTTTCGTAATTAGACTGTACTTACAGCACTGATTATGTCTGAGTTATTCGGCCAAGAGACCTTGATGAATGGCAATTGTGATTCCTACAGTTATGAAATAAAGAAATCTGAATTACGGCTTGATCAAGGACACAAGACATTTTAACACAGCCAAGGTCCCAAGAAAACAAACATATCTATTCCCATCCAAAATGAAAAATGTGTTGCTAAGATCATAAAAATATGTGAATTAAATAAGAAAGTACCCAACTGGCATTTCCTCTCTTGATTAATGTAACTTTCTGCCGGCTGTCCTTAACTGTTTCTAGAAAATGCTGTCTAGAAGGCAAATAAACTAGTTTAAAAATAAAGTTTATACCCACTGGAGATATATAGGGGATATTATCATTTTAATGAATTGATACAATTACAAAGTATATTTACTTACAAAGTCATTAATAAAATCCAGTTTCTATTTTGCAGTCATTCTCCTTCTTCAACTGTAAATTTCTTATATAGTGTAGTATGTTCCCCTGATAATACACATTGTATATTATATCTCTAGGACGATAAAATGCAAGCAACGCAAAAAACATTACTCTGCAATTTTGGTTTTAAAAAAATAATGTGGCCATTTACAATTTGGTTATATAATAACTAGAAAAATGTTTTACATAGTCAGTCATTTTCACATTAAATCAATATGATTTTACCATTAAAACCTTCACTGCCAACTCCATCAATCTATAGGTACTTCAGTGTCTTGAGGCTTAGTTCTAATTAAGCAATAGTAAACTAAGGGATCAAATCTCCACCATAAAAATGTTTGGAATTTTTTTCCCTAGGACTAAATTAAACACGTTGCCAGCTTGCAAGAAAGAGGATATTCCCTAAGTACTGGTGTCTGCCAAGGCTGCAAATACCCGCAAAAGACGCTGGCATTTCTCGAACCTAAAATACAATAAGTGATAGGAGAAGCTTTACTGTTAGGCTTCTCATGTTGCGCTTTGGATTTCAGTTTTGCAAAATGCCGGCATTTGTCGACACTGCAATACTGCCGATCTTCACCGATACTGGCAAACTGTAATGTCTCCGATGCTGATTGCACTGTGGTTAGCTTCCATGCTCAGGCAGCACATGTAAAGTGCTGCCCCATGCTCAGCACTGACATCTGGTACACAAACAGTTAAGCACAGACATACACCACCTTCCTGCTGAAATAAAGGTCTACTCCTCCCACTCAGCAATGCTTCAGCGTTAAGGTCCTAACTATGTTCCTAACCAGTCTGACCCTCCTGAAGCTCCCTGAATTACTATTGACCTCCTGTGTACAGACCCTCTGCTTTGCCCATCGATAACCACCTTTTGCCAGCCTCTGACCAACAGACCGTCCTGACCGTTCTCTTGGAATACCCTTTTGTTCTGTTTAGCTCCGGTGTCTTCGGTGTCTCCCAAGAATCCTGGTCACTCCTGTCTGTATACCTGTGAACCCCTGTATTACTTGGCTCAGGCCACCACAGCAACCGTTACACAAACACTGATGCTTAGTGAATAACCCCTTTAATGTTAAACTAAAGTGCCTTAAGAACCAAGCAAAGCATCAGGTCCAACTACAAATAAGATTAAGTAATCTTACAAAACATTTTTATTTTCAAAGAACTAGATCCACCTATGAACTTACAAAGTGCAGCAATTGTTATGCATTCCATCTCCCTCACTACCATTCCTGAAAGATAACATCTCCGGTATATGTTCTCGTAGTTCATCATATATGTCACTGCTTTTACTTGCTGAATTGCTGATCTGTATATACCATGAAACGCTTGCCTCTGAGAATGCTTAGGACATGCTCTGAAACTGTGGGAGAGCAAGGAAAGGCTAAACTTCTCAGCTATTTCCTGGTGGGAGAGCAATTCCTGCTGAGGAATACACCTACAGGAGAAACTCCAGCAGCAAACACTTTTTAAACATTTTTAGTCAGGCTGCGTTGAGATCTAACTAGACCTCTGGAAGAAGTTTGAGCCTTGCCAGCTCACTTACTTTTTCAAAATGATGAAAAACATGTTTTCCACAAAAATGAGCAAATCAATCATGCTTCCCTCAATCCGTCTCACTTTCTTTCCATCTTTCACTAACTCTGTCACTCTTTCTCCCCATCCCTCACTGTCCACACCGTACTTTACTCCATTGCTCCTGTTCACTTCTTCCATCCATGTTTTATTCTCCATGTTTGTTTTCTTCCTTCCATCATTCATTCTCTCTCTGTATTTTACTCCCTGGCTACATCTTCACTCCATCTTTACTCCCTCACTCCATTTTCACTCTGTCTCTCTCACTCATTCACTTTTCCCATCTTTCAAATCATCTCGCCATTTCTCACTCCAATGTCTTTATTCTATCAGGTCTATTCAGTAAAAGGTGAAACTCATGAGAATTGTCAGGAAAGGAGAATAATCTAGACCAAGTAGCCGATTTGGAAAGTGAGATAAATGGGAGAATTTTTCTGGTTTGGATATTTTGACCTGGATTTATCAAGAGATAAGAAAACATTATAGTGCAGCTCACACCAACAAACACATTCTGTATTTCTTAAGAGTATTCACACTCACATGGTCCAGTGCCTAGAAACGTATCTCTGTATAGACCACCTGTAGTCACTTATACAGGGTGACACTGTCCTTTATTCTCCCAAAATATCCACAGCATCTCATTAAACATAAACAGAAAAAGGAGGTGCTCCTATAGCCTAACTGGATTTTTTCCAGATGGGTAGGTATAAGTAATAAACTTTGGAGGGGCCTTCCAGAGATTGAATCTCTATTGATCAAGCTTGCAAACCTTTTCAGGGTTAGGATCCAACTCTTCCGGTCCTGGTCCAATGGGGGGCTATGCCCTGGTCTGTCTAAACTGCTTAGATTATCGAAGAAGACATCTAGAAAATATCAGGTATATTCGCTATAGTCACAAGAACTGGCAGGAGAAGTGAAAATTCAAGGTCAAAATAGCCAAACCAGAAAAATTCTCCCATTTAACTCACTTTCCATATCGGCTATTTGGTCTAGATTGTTCTTTTCTCCTGCCAATTCTCCTGAGTTTCACCTTTATTGAATAGACCTGTATATTTCACTCGCTCTGTTTCTCTATCTTTTCCTGTCCCTCTCTGTTCATCTTTTCCTTTCTCTTCATTTCTCATTCCCCTTTCTTTCCCTTACTGTCCATATTTCACTCCCACTCTCTTCGTGTTTCACTTCCATTCAACACTGCCTCTTTCCAACATTTACTTCATTCTCTCTCCATCTCCATACTAAAACAAATAAGGCTAAATAAGTTTCATAAAATTGTAGCCATGCATCATGACAAGGTAGACCGGCATTCATCCGTCTTTCCACCATGCATGGTAATATCGTGAACTAATCTATTAACACAATACTCCACAACCATTGGCACACGCCACTGCAGAATTGAACATCGGCAAACGCTCAATGCTAAACCCCTTGGTTTAATCATGGAATTCTCAAGAAGGATACATACAACTACACATCTGAATTCACGTACATACTGGCATCATAAACCAATACACTCCAACATTTAGATATATCTGTGTTAAAGAGAACAATTGCACGAGCTAACAACACTCTGAAACCCCGAGGGGAGGTTGGACACCATGTAGAAGAAATGTGATGAGCATCTAACCCCCAAAGATTTTGCTTAGAATGACATATACAACAAAGAGAGAATTCCTCACCTATAACGTAAACCGTTCGCCAGTACACAGACCAGAAACTCATATAACCAACATAGGCCAACGTGATTTACAATGCAACTAGTGAAGGTGTTACATACATGGAAAAATAAAGATTACCAGACTCTTACGTATTGGATAAGTCCTATTAAAAGGATAGTGTCATCCCATATAAGTGACCACAGGTGATCTATAGAGAGCCACATTTCCAGGCTCTGGACCATGTGAGTGTGAATACTCTTAAGAAATACAGAATCCGTTTGTTAGTGTGATCTGCACTAAGATGCTTTTTATCTCTTTCTTTTGAGAGCTCAAGTACAGACCAGTTTTTTTTTTTATTAGAAATTTTCAAGACAATATGCAAACATAAAACGTATACAATTAGAGACTATTCAAATTACACATTATAACCCAGGTTCCTCCACTATTATCAGTTTTTCAGCTACAATTACATAAAACAAAAACATATACAGTATACACAACTTACACACTAACTATGGTACGTAAAACCATTATCTCTTCCTGATTTTCCCAGACTTTAGGTTTTTTTGATTTTTCTTCCATTTCTCCCTGAAATCATTCTACTTCCTTATTGACCTCTCAACTTAAAGAATCCATTCTCCCCAGGTTTCTCCCTTCCCTAATACCGGACATAACTATCCATATTTGCCTCAAGGTGTTTTTCAGCTTTATTGCCAGAAAAGGAGAAAAAATAAATAATAATAAAAAATAATACATAAGCATTTATGTGCATATCAGTAAACACCTGCACCCATATTCCCAAAAATATGTGCGTATATGCACGTAGCAAAATCTAATGGTGGTAGCGTGTGCTATTCTTAATAATATCTATACCATCTGCCTTGGAATTAAAAAGATATTAAAGCTTTGTCTTCCACTATGTTGATCCACTCTTTCCGGACCAGCTTTTTAATAGGACTTATTCAATATGTAAGTTAATGGCAATCTTTGTTTTTCCATGTATGTAACACCTTCAGGTGATTGGATTGTAAATCACATTGACCTATGTTGGTTATAGGAGCTTCTCTTCTGCGTACTGGGGAACACTTACAGGGTTATTCAAAGAGCTCCGAATTGCTTGAGAAAGGTAACCGAACGCTGAAAATCAGCGTTCGGTTACCTTTCCTGGCCATTCGGCTATCCAGAGAGCAGGCAATTCGCCACATCCTGGCGAATTGTCTGAACATACGGTGCCTGTTCGGTGCCTGTTCGAGGGCAGTGAAATCCCCATGAAAAAGCACTGCTTTGGCTATTCAGAGAACAAAAACAGCAGTGAAAGGTTCCTGAAATGCCCTGCCATTCGGTGGTTTAATTCGGCAAATTTGTTCAGGAGAATCCAATAGACTTCAATGTTAAAAATATTCTGGTTTGATGGGGGCGTGGCCGGACGTTGCAGCGCGCGTTCGCATGTAAGGAGAGCTCCTGTGACCGGCGCTGAATTTTCATTTCTTGCGGCTAAATAACAGCAACCCCGGGCTGAAATTTCACCCACAGCTGGGTGATACTTCCTGGCTTCCAGATGGTGCCCCCTAAGGCGCAACGAGCATTGGAACCGGCAAAATCGGCGAAAAAAGACCGGGTTCGTGAGGCCCAAGATGGCGGATCTCCCTCCTCTGTTTCCTCTTTTGCAACGGAAGCGGCTGTCCCAGGCCCACCCTGCATGTGTGACACCTTACCACCTTCAGAAAGCAGACTACATGCCATGCTGCAAGAACTTCGATCTACTATACAACCGTTTTAAAGAGGCGCAAAACAATACAACCGTTTTAAAGAGGCGAAAACAACATCTTAAAGAGGCGCTGCAGGAGCTGAGGCGCGATGTACAAGACCTGGGTGAGAGGACAGACTCTTTGGAATCTAAGACAGACGACTTATGTTTGGCCCCTAACGACTTAGTGGATCGCCATATAGCTTTGCAGACAGCACATGACACCATGGCAACGAAATTAGCCGATTTGGAAGACCGTTCACGGCGTAACAATGTACGGATCCGGGGCATTCCGGAGGCAGTAACCCCTGCTGATCTTCAGTATTATATTATGGAACTTTTCCAGATCCTGGTACCAACGTACTCGTCACAGGATTTCCTGATGGATCGGGCACACAGACTGCCACGTGCCAAGAACCTGCCGCCCTCAGCTTCTAGAGATGTTTTAGTCCGGGTGCACTTTTTCCATGTTAAAGAAGCGTTAATGAGAGCGTCACAGAAATCTATGCCTCTACCCTCTCCGTATGCTGAAGTTTCTTTCTACGCAGACCTGTCAACAGCTACCATGTCTAAAAGAAGGGAATTTTCGTCCTTCACGAAAATTTTACGTGACCACAACATGGCGTATCGATGGGGATTTCCCACAAAGATCTTGTTATGGCGGGAGGGAGTCTTGCACGTTATCCCTGACCCCCTCACTGGCATGCATTTGCTGACGGAATGGAAAGTCGTGTCTGAGTTTACTCCCCCTCGGGAGGAATCATTTTCGCCGCTGAAAGTTTCTCCGGAGTGGCAATGGGTCCGGCCAAAATGAGGTGCTTTGGCCCTGCATTATCCAGCTTCTGGGCGTGTTTTTATTATTGCGCCATGTTGTTCGCCGTCTCCTTGGGCGTCAGAACTCCTTCACGGATGCCGGACTGACCCCTTTTGATTCACCTCACTTGGGCGCTCCTGGGGGCCTGTTCTGTTCTTTTATTCGGCAAGCCCCGAGGCCTTCCAATGGCCTGTAAATTGGCACGGTCACCTTCTCAGGTAGATTTGGGACTGTTGTTTCCCCTACTGGAGTTCTTGACCTTGTTTCTTTTTCCCTACTTATACCAATCTGCTGTGTTGATTGACTCCACTCAGCTGCGCTCATGGAGTGCAGTTTTTTTTTCTGATGTTTGGTCGGGTTTTTACTTTTCTTTTTTCTTTCCTTTTTATTTTTTATTTTTGTTTCTTTCTGGTTCGACCTATGTATGTAATGTATGTATTGTTTGTTAGTTTGGTATGCACTATAATACAGTATATAGTTCCGGGCGCTATTGTGTGCAGGAGAATCCCTCCATTCTCCCGAGGAGATTGTCTGTACTGACCGTTGTGAGATCTAGAGGGCTGGGCGTAACCAAAAATGAGTAAATCTCACTTTCAGATTTATTCCTTAAATGTTCGGGGCTTGAACACTCCGTACAAACGCCATGCTTTATTTCGCGACCTGCATAAGTCTCAACCGGCTATTGTATGTTTGCAAGAGACTCATTTTTGTAAGAGGCGTCCGCCGTTTTTGAAATCGCACATGTACACTGAGGCCTACCACTCCACTGCTCTGACGAAGTCCAAAGGTGTCTCGATCCTGTTCCATAGAGACTGGACCTTTGTGTGTTCGGCTCAGTATGTTGATCCGTTGGGCCGCCTTGTTATTCTTGTGGGCACGCTGAACGAATTACCAATCACTATTGCTAACCTATATCTCCCTAACGATAATCCGGTTTCTTATCTGTGGAAAGCGTTTGGTAGAGTGAAAAAAATGTCTAGTGGTACGATGTTCCTATGTGGGGACTTTAATTGCACTCCTGACCCCGATGTTGACACTCAGACGAGCCAATCCCGCCCCCATTCCCGCTCCCCCCGTCTACGGGAATTCATGCATTCGTTTGACCTATATGATACTTGGAGGATATGTCACCCCAATACACGGGATTACACATATTTTTCTCATGTCCATTCCTCATATAGTAGAATTGACTTGTGTTTGATACATAGCTCAGCTTTGTCTCGTCTCCTGGAGGCGACCATTGGCATCATTACGTTGTCTGACCATGCTCCGCTTACGCTTACTTTTGAGGCTGCTTTTCCACCGAGGGGTATGGGGAATTGGAGACTCAATGACTCACTCATTGTAGATAGGGATGACGTGACAACAACGCTACAACTCCTTCGGGAGTACTTCACGATGAACGTGACTGGGGACGTTGCAACAGCGTCGATATGGTTGGCCCACAAAGCTGTTATGCGAGGACATTTTATACAGAAAGGAGCGCAACGTAAACGACGTTTTAATGTTCAGATGACTGTCCTTACACGGCGAATCACGGTATTAGAAACCCAGAATAAATCCTCGCCTACCCCTAATACTACCGCTCAGTTGATTTCGCAGCGCCGCGAGTTGGAACACCTTATGCTCCAAATCACTGCGCGCTCAATTAGACGGCTTAACTATGCTCATTATACCCAAGGGAATAAACCGGGGAAATTGCTGGCATCTAAATTGAAAGGGAAAAGAATGAAAACCAACATACCGTACCTGTTGGATGCTAATAACGTAAAAATTTATAAACCAGCCCTTATTACTGATGAATTTGCACGTTATTATGCCTCCTTGTACAACCTAGGATCAGACCACACCGTGCCGTCCCCTACCCAGGACGATATAGATCTCTTTCTTCAGGCGGCGAGTCTCCCATCCCTCTCTCCCTCTCAGGCTACAGGTTTGCTTGCTGTGTTTACAGACGAGGAGGTACTTAAGGCTATTAATGCACTTCCAAAAAATAAAGCCCCAGGCCCTGACGGTTTTACGAATCTGTATTATCAGGTATTCGCTCCTTCACTGGTTCCGATTCTTACCCTGTTTTTCATGACATTAAGAACACTGGCATTATTCCTCTGGAGATGTTGCAGGCAACAGTAGTGACCCTGCCTAAACCTGGTAAACCCCCGACACACTGTGCCAACTTCCGCCCCATTTTCCTGTTGAATGTAGACGCCAAACTGTATGCTAAGTTACTAGCTACTAGGTTGGCTCCCCTACTCCCATCCTTGATTGCGACTGAACAAACCGGCTTTGTCCCGGGCCGTCAAACATGTGACAACACCTGACGTTTTTATGATATACTCGACTTGGCACATAGGACTAATACCTCCGGACTCCTGCTGGCATTGGACGCCGAAAAGGCGTTCGATCGCCTGCACTGGGGGTATATGCGGATGGTGTTACTAAGGTTTGGTCTCCCAGCACAATTTGTACATAGTATTATGGCCCTTTACTCTGCTCCGTCGGCGAAAGTTTTGGCATCGGGGTTTTTATCCTCCTCTTTCCACATAACCAATGGCACCCGACAGGGTTGTCCATTATCCCCGTTAATATTTATTCTGGCCCTAGAACCCTTAGCGCTGCAGATTAAGATTTCCCTGGCAA
Source organism: Leptobrachium leishanense (assembly GCA_009667805.1). Lineage (NCBI taxonomy): Eukaryota > Metazoa > Chordata > Amphibia > Anura > Megophryidae > Leptobrachium > Leptobrachium leishanense. The sequence goes on from CM019066.1 coordinate 92,133,202, forward strand.
TCAAAGGTTTGCCGACCCCGAATGGGGAGCACAAGCTGGCACTTTTCCCGGACGACATACTGCTTTTTTTGACCACACCGGAGATTTCGCTTCCTTCCCTGTTGCACCTCCTTGATAGCTTTGGCGCGTTATCTTACTATAAGAATAATGTGAGTAAAACACAAGCTCTCCCTATAAATATGGCTGCTTCATCCCTCGGCGCTCTGCGTAGTAAGTACCCTTTTGATTGGCGCTCTACCTCTTTAAAATACTTGGGAATCTCCCTTTCTAAATCGCGAGGCACCATCCTTAAGGAAAACTTCACGCCACTATTGAAATCCATTGAGACGCAGCTCTCCACATGGAGCACAAATGAATCCTCCTGGTTGGGTGGTATGGCGGCCATAAAGATGTGTATCCTACCCCAAATTTTATACTATTTCAGAAATATCCCTGTTTTCATACCGGCGCATTTATTGCTCCGGCTGCAAAAACTGCTCCATGCGCATATTTGGAAAGGGAAACCTCCTCGAGTATCGGCCTCCACAGTCACTGCGCCGAGACGTAACGGAGGGTTGGGTTTTTTGGATATACAATCGTACTACAAAGCAGCCTTACTAGCCCAACTGTTGTCGTCAATGCATTTAAAAGAATCACCTCTATGGTTACAGTTAGAGAACGCCATGATTTTTCCATATAAACTTCATGACCTGATGTGGCTTCCATTCCTTCCTAGGAATAGCACCATGGGTCTGCTACCTGCCTCGATGCTCTCCCTCATGTCCTGGCACCAGTGGGGTCGTCCGTTGGTACGGCCTTATGACTTATTATGTCTCGCCCCTCTCAGAACTTTGTGTCGCTATATCCCAGACTTAAATTTAGATTCTTGGTTCTTGCGCGGCTTGACGCATGTGTGGCAGCTCTTTACACCCCACTCCCTGAAACCCTTCGCCGACTTGGTACAGGAGTTTGCCATCCCATTGAGTGACTGTTTCACTTACCTACATGTGAAGCATGCTTTACACCAGAAGGGCCTGACCTCTTTCACAACTACGAACCTTTCAGCTTTTCACAAATTGTGTATGGGGAAGAAATGTCAAATGAAACCATTATCTCTCTGTTACAACAGCCTCCTAACCCCGACCCCACCTAAAAAATTACCCTATATGGTTAAATGGGAAAAAGACTTAGCTTTCACGCTCTCCGTAGATGACTGGTCATATGCCATGGACACAATATACAAATATTCTAGAAGCACCAACCTACGCGAGGCCCACATCAAACTACTGTGCAGATGGTACTTAACACCAACCCGATTGGCCCATATCTCGGGGAATACCAGCTTCTGCTGGAGATGCCTTACCGGCCTCGGTTCTCTACTGCATACATTTTGGTTATGTCCCGCACTAAGGGGTTATTGGGAAAAAATAAGCAGACTGATTTCCCACTGTACTTCACTCATACTCCCACTATGCCTGAAATTGTACCTCCTACACATTATATATATATATACATTATATACTATTCAGATCCGTCACAGGAGGTTCATCTCTATGGTACTGGGGACAGCAAAAACAGTTATAGTGAGACATTGGCGTTCCTCACTAGGTCCCTCTATGAAAGAAGTTATGATTGCCCTCGAAAGTGTTTTTCAATATGAAGAAATGTTCCACACCGCGAATAACTCAATGTGCCAGTTTTATGATACATGGGAAGGATGGAGGGTGTTTGTCGAGTCTGGAACCTTGATATAAGATATTTTACCATGTACGACTGTAGTGCTGCCGTGTTTTGTGTTTTATGTTAGTTTAGGATTTTAACTGTTATTGGAAAATGGAGTACGCACAAATGACCTCTTATCGGATAATATTGATACTTCATTTGACTTATCTATTGTCAATGCTGCGATTTTATGTCCTTTATCTTTGAAGTTTCCTTCTTTTTGCAATGTTGTACCATACTATGTGTGAACTCCAATAAAAACTTTATTTAATAAAAAAAAAAAATATTCCGGTTTTAATTCAATATCTAATAAACCGTTCATTATAAAATTCTGCAGTAAAGAGTCTCTTTAGTTATAGATCTTTTAGGATATTTTAAGCATTTTTCTGAATTATTTTTTTTTTTTTAAAGGTCCGATTTTTTTTTTTTTTTTTTAAGTTTACTTATTTTTTTCTGTAACAGCCCTTTTTATTATCATTCCCTGGACCTCCTGTGTAAATTTCAGACATTTTCGCTCAGTAGTTTCTTTGCAAACAGCGTTTTATTTTCACACATTCACACAAACTATTTTGCTAATTTATTTACTGCCTCGTCTGTGGTGTCGGCTGTTTCGGGTGTGTGTGATCGGCTCCTGCTCGGGCTTTTTCCGTGGTTTTCGGCAGGTTAATCCAGATGTTTTTACGTGTTTTCGGCGTGCATTCGGTGGGTTTTGCGGTTAGTTTTCGTCGGGTTTGCGGCAGCTTTTCCCTGCAATTCGGGGACCCTGTGGTGCTTGCTGAATACACCGCAGGGTCACCGAAATGGGATCGGCAAAAGGAACTGAATTGAAGAGAACAAAAAGTCACCGAACGTGTGGTGACTTTTCGAATCTCTTTGAATAACCCTGTTAGTGCCATAGATGTAGAATTCCTTTTTTTTACGGGATATTCACATGTACCTGTCTGTGCAAGTAATGCTTATTTGAATGCCCTCCAATTGATACGAGATATTTGAGATTTTGTTCCCATGCAACCCCTGGGCATAAAGCCACTGAAAGCAGCCGATGTTGCCACTACTACATTCTACAGGAGCTAAGGAATGGGACATCTGAGAAGTGAAACATTAAGAAATACGAACACAGTGATTTGTTCCCAAATTAGGTGAGGTGGTTCCTAGAAAGGGCCACTTAAGAGGATAACAGTAATGTCCTACATAGGGGCTGGTTCTCCTAAAGAGGACCACTTGAGAAGTATATTTTAAGATCTCGCATGTGTTGATCTGCTCAAATGCTTACTGCTGCTAATGTGGATTTTCAGAATTATGATGACAACTCGAACCCTGAGTAGGAAACACCATCCATTCAATTCGACAGGAAATTGGCTAGACTACAAAGGGTATATATTGCTTAATACAAAGTATTATTAAATGTGCTAATGTTTTTGAGCCATATAACACATTTTCTGTTTATTCACTGTATCTTATCAGAGCATCCACAAGAGAATTGTACCGGCTAGGTGGCGTAGAGGTAACATCACTGCTCCAGGACTGTGGAGACACAGGTTCAAATCCCAGCAAGAGCACCTCTCCAGTAAGTGTCCTTGGGCAAGACACTTAACGGTACATACTCACCAACAAGGACATACTTGAATAGGAGAGAAATCTCAATGTATCCTTCCTGGTAAAATACTTTCTCAAAAAAATGCATCCAAAATTCAATATCAACATTCTGCAAGTCTTCACAGCTGCTATGGAAAACCTTTGGTGGACGTTGTTGCTGTTAAAAGAGAATCCACATGTTAATAAATTGAAGGATTCACTTACCTTTTCCAACCTGTGAGTGATTGTTCAGTGTTGAAGAATAAGAAGTAAAGTACAACTGTTTTGTGTTCGTTCAGTCACACAATGAATTGTGACTTTGATGAAGAGCAGGCCGTGTTCTTTTCAACCTTGCATGTATATTTCCCTACCAGTGTTCTAAACGTCATGGTCTGTTGAATTATCTCATGTTACTTGAAAGAGAAAACTATTGTAAGTATAGAAGGGGTTACAGAAAACTCTTTGCGGCAGCATCCTCTGTGATAAAGCTTCTTCCACATAACACAAAAGAACTTTTATGTGCAGTATCCTTATTTGCCATTCAATCATCCATTATTCTTCAGAGACAGATTTCAAAGTAATTGCTCCTCCAACTGACACAGAATACGTTTATTTTAGATCAGGCAGCTGAGTGAGAGTCATGATTGACACATAAGGTGTATATAGCTGAGCAATTCATATAGTTCATATGAAATACAAAGAAATCACACCTTTTTTCACCCCCCCTTTCCTTCACAGCATCTTAAAGATGACTGAAACAATGTTTATATTGTATTGATGTTAAATATGAACATATTTCCCTTTTTATTTACTAAATCAAAATGCTTGTGTCTTTACACTTATCATCATGGATATTTGGCAAATTTACCTGCTACTAAGAACAGAGCAAAGACCTTTTTCAAGTTGTTTAGCATAAAAAGCCTTCGATTTTCTCAACTAAGAAAAATCTTTGCCCAAAAATCTTCACTATAAGAAATACTAAGAGCAGGTAAATGTAACTTTTTATGAGTGACTGTGTAAAAAAAATGAATCAATGTGGGTCCACATTAACCCATTCATTAACCAGATCGAGGATACCTGAGTTTCAAAATCACTGCCTTGTGCTTCTATATCAAGTATACCAGATTTGGTCTAATTCTGGAGCAATACAAAGAACTTTCATTGCAAACAAAATTTGTTTACAAGTTGTCTTTAGAATGTGCCCCGAAAGGACTAACACCTCAAGCATCATGCCTGAGGTACTAGAACAAATTGAACATATGGGACTCTGTGTCTAAAACACAGATCCTCATTTGATGCTGCACGGAATCCCAGCTGTAGTAGCACTTTTTGGCCATCAGGTGGTGACGTCAACCTGTCAAATAAGGCTACTACAATAAAAAAAAATACATTGTTACTAATCACAAAGAGTTTTTAATGTATTATTAATAAAAAGCGATTTTCCTAAAACCCAATGGTTTCTGACAGTGGGTTTCGGAAAAATCAGTTGGTAGTGAAGGGGTTAAGCATATGTGCTCTGCAACCAAGTGATATAATTAAAATATAATTCCCACTATCTTCATCACAGCCATCTAATAACGCTAGTGTGGAAAAGTAGTGTTAAGAACTTTTTTTGCATGAAAGTTTCTCCTTTTTTGATGTGATGCAGTAAATTTCCAAAGATGGTAATGTTACTGAAGGTAGAAAAAAATGTTAAAGAAACACCCTGTAAAGTATGATCATGTGTCAAAACATTTTACAAGAATGAGCGAAAATAAAAAAATTGAGACAAATTATCACATTTAATGTTTGAAATGCAAAAACATTTTTTTCTTCTGTCGTGAGAGATGCGCTTCCTGAAGCACCTTGTACACTTTTATTTAGTCTAATTAGCATAATCATTGTCATTAAAACCTAAATAGAACTAATTAGAGTAATGCACACAGTGCTATTTTTTCCTCCCACAGTGAGACATTGCTAAGATTCAAGGTCCCCTGGGTATATTAGCTGAAATACATTGATACATCTGTCAGCCCCCTCACAGCTGTAGCGTCTGCAAGAAGTAACCTCACAAGTTTTCAGTATACACAAGGCACCACATACCTCTCGACTCCTTGATGTATTGGTAGGACAATCCTTAGGATGAACATCAAATTAACCTCATAATTTGTCAGTGAAACCATGCACTATGAAAACATATTTAACAGAAAAAGGAAATTAATGAAAATTAGCATTTTGCGATTTTAGCATTTGAGCAGGGTAAAATTTTATAATAGTTTTCAGTCAAATGTTGCCATCACATGATTAGTAAATCGTCAAACTTAATAAAAGACAACACATGTAGATTCATAGAAACAGTATATTAAATGAATGGCAATAAGTAAGTGATGCTCAATGCTACTTGAGCTTGAAGAATAGATTGGTCCACGATATTGTCACTTGCCATGTGAGAAGATGAAAGAGTTCAAGAGAAGACATCTGGTCTTACTGTTTGGTATGACACTCACAGTTGTATCATTCATTTTTGTTTGGGGTAACAGGACTTTTCTTCATCTGAGGATGATTATTATTATTATACTTTAATTATATATAACCAGGAGATTCCATTAAACAGATAAGGGGTGATACAGAGTTGTTGGTTTTTTTTGAGAAAGGATTTTACCAGGAAGGATACATTGAGATTTCTTTCGTTTTCAAGTATGTCCTGGGTGGCGAGTATGTACCGGTAGGTGTCTTGCCCAAGGACACTTACTGGAGAGGTGCTCTTGCAGGGATTTGATCCTGTGTCTCCACAGTCATCGAGCAGTGATGTTACCTCTACTCCACCCAGCTGGTACACCAAGAATGATATTACTGTATATCAATAGGGCACCTTGTTCATCGAGGGAACTTTCAGCCTACAAGGGATATATGTATATATGTTTAGTAGGAGATAGGCAAGTATTCATCAATTGTCTTGCTGAAGGACACTTGCTGGTGGCCAGGAACCAAACCTGCTTCTCCGTGGTTGTAAGGGTTATGCCGGCTTGTAAGCAGAGACCTGATTCTGCATGATTGTAGAGGAGAGGTGCTGGCCTGCATTAAAAGCTGCTTCTCCACAATACACAGCCAATATTGTCAGGTAGGTAATAATGTATAAAGAAAAAAGAATTCCCCAGGCGCTTAGTTGCCCCTAGATTCGCTTCCACCCCAGTGGACACTTCCCAATATCCACAGTACAAATGAAAGGGATAATGGGTGTGGGTTTAGCGCTTCATAGAAGTCCCCAGAGGAAAGGCACAAGATTGGAAGTGTCCCTTATAGTAAAAGTGGCCCCACTTTGGCAGGTGACTTTAAGCAGAATACCAGGTGAAGTCTTCTTACACGTAGGACTTCAAAAAGAAAACAGAAAAGCGCATATGGTGCAATATTGTCTGATAAGGGAAAGCTTAGTAATATACGTGATTGCTCATACTCACACAGAGTGAGAGCTGCCTCCCTCAAATGGAGACGTATCAGGTATTATTGGGTTACCTGCTTACCCCAAAAACGGTCCTCCTGGATACCTTTACAATGTAGTCACCAAATAAATAAGGGTAGATTTCCGCCAATGGAAAAAAATTAAAAAATTTAAATATATATATATATATATATATATATATATATATATATATTAGATGAAAGTTAAGAAAAAAATTATTTATTCAAAAATAAATAAATAAATAAAAAAGTTAACAGCAAGCCAAACGCGTTTCACCTGTTACACAGGCTTCTTCAGTGGCAAAAACAAAACAGAATTACATGGGAGGTGTATTAGCACATTTAAATACACAAGTTTCTCCTTCATACTCAGCTGTATTAATTTGTAATTAGCCGTCCAGCAACTTCCGTCGGGCGGCACCATCTTTGTATACATCATAGAAGGAGGACCTTAGAGCTAGCCAGGAATATGGGATAGAACCCTCTCATGTGGGTATCAGCCTGCGTCTCAGGCTGGAGCGCACACCAAAGCGACTTCCCTTCCAAACCTGATATTCCGGTCCCTCTCCACCGCAGCTGGACGGATCAACCCCTTGGCGTCACACACAGGCTTCAGTGCGGGCAAATAGTCACAGCCCATCACCCCACAATACTATTCATACGGGCAATACATAATATCAAAATAAAAAGCCTCACACTGTCTCCACCCTTAGAAGTGAATCTCCCAAAGGACACTCTATGTAATAATGTATTTTTAGATGCAGCTTGCTCAGGGACACTTGTTGAAGAGGTGGTCTGCCCGTGATATGAACCTGCATCTCCATGGCAGAACAGTAATGTTACCTCTACTCACTGGCGTGCGCAGCACATTACATTAGGGTGTGCACCCATAGAATATTTATTAACTGAAAACTAAAGTTTAGAAGATCTTGCAAAAAACTCACATTTTTCATTCAAAACAATGATCTTGTAACCAAAGAAAGTCAGTTTTAATGTTATTTATCATGAACCAGATAAGGGACATCTAAAATGTCAATGTAGGAGGTGAAAAATTACCTCTTCATCTCCTTCTTTGGCACACCCCCGTGCACGCCTATGGGCATAACCAATGTTTATGCTGAGATACAGTCACTATTCAAGTAGTTTATCATGAAACAGATAAGGAACATCCAAAACATCTATGTACGGGGTCAACGGTGAACCCTTCACCCAACATTAGGGTGTGCCTGGGCACACCAGGCACACCATGTGCGCACACCTATGCCTCTACTCTACCCAGAGACATAGCGCAGATCTTAGTTCATATTTCCAGGTTTTTTCACACTCTGAGAAAAGTCACAGAATCCTAGGAGACAAAGTAAAGTTTTGACATGAACACAAAGAAAATGAACTTGGGTAGAAGGACATGTTTGTTCCTGCAATCCAAATAACTACCTAGGCCAGCTTGTCTGCTGTCGGAGGGTTTGACCCTCCGGACTCTAATTATTGTAAATCTATCCCTGTTTTCTGAAAGAGTTCATATTATCATTTAATTTGAAAACAAAATGTAATATTCTGCGACTCTGAAAACTGATTATCTTCAATTTAACAAAAGGCACAGAGGGCCCTGCGTCTTTCATAATTGAAACAAAAAAGGGAAGCAATCTGATGATACTTGTGACAGCTGTGCTTTGTTACTCTTAAATTAGTCAAGACGTGTGGTATAGAAAAGGATTTACATATTTTCTACATTTAACCATTGCATCTGAGCTGTACCTTGCCATTATCTGCAGCTATAAGTCAATGCTGAAATACAGAAGGTAAAATCAGTATATAAAGATGTTCTACTTGTGTCATAATGTAACGTTTAACTATGTGGTTTTGTTAAGCAGATTTAGTTCAATCCATATATACAAAGTATCTTTATAAATTCTTGGAATGCCAACGTCACTGAATTCTCCAACATAATAGAACATGAGTGTGTGGGAGCAGAGGAGCTCGGGATAGAGTTTGAAGCTACAGGAGGCATAAGGGGTTATTCAGAGAGCACCTAAATTTGAGTGCTCTCTCGTTCGGCAGACTTAAGTATGCTTTGGCGATTTCAATTCGCCAACCCTGCAGTGAATTCAGCATTCACCACAAAGTTATAGAAAGATGGGTCAGGGCGATCAATTACAAAGTCAAAAAAACAGATCGCTAGTCTCCCCAATGTGTGGTTCCTACTCACAACACAAGTAGATAAAATTTCATACAAGGAAGGGGTCCAGCGTTCAATGTCAATGTATGGCATCAATACGAAGAACCCAAATATATATGGGTATAATTACCTCCAGCAAAGTCTTCTATAGCGCTATTTAGGAAGACACAGATAGCGGAGTTCCAAGGGTGATCAATAAACTAAACCTCAATAAAGCATAAATATAAACATAACATAGCATAACCTGGTATGAACATATCATGCATATGTAGCGCTGTGTTAAAAATCTTGCGGTGGCAGTACTTATTTTTGGCCACAAGATGGAGACTATCGCGATCAGAGATACTGGACATTGGGACTACAATGCCCGGCATGCTTTGCAAGAAGACAGGAAGTGGGTGGGGACTGGACACTTACATCCTCTGCCTCGTGGAGAAAGTTCCAGAGCGCGCCAGGGAAGCAGAGAAAGCAGACGCACCGAGGAGATCGCGGGAGAATCTAGGCCCAAAGGCCGAGGGAGACCTGTTGTTCCGGTTTGGGTCACCTAACCTGAGGAGAAGGAGATTCGCCCGGAGCCCAGACACTGCTGCAGACCGGCGGAATCGAGCGGAGAGCAGGCGGTGAGCTGGACAAGCGGCATAAAGTGAGACAACGGATCCGGCCGCTAGTATCCCCAGTCAAAATCCGGAGGAGAGACGTCCTGGGTCAGCGGAGCCTAAAGCCTGCGTCGGATGGGTGAGAGGCCTCCAAGGCTGTTTGTGATTAAAGGTCAAGCTGCTGTTTCTCTTTAAAGTCCACAGGGCCCCAACTGACTAGTCGAAGATTTTCCTTAAATAAACTCACTGGCCAGTTGAACAGTACCCGGGTACCACACACACACATATACACCTTTCACCTCCTGGGACTTAACTTGTGCAGGACTCATTTTCTTTTATGAATCGGAACAGGGGTTAAAAATAAAGATACGTTCCGAATATATATTTTTTCTCTTTTTCCGTTGCGCGTTTACCGTAATACGAAGGGGTTGTATGTTTGGGGGTTTTGCTACGTGTCCCTTTTTCTGAACTATCGGGAAATTGCATTGCTTTTATGTTCGGTCGCGAATATTTTATTTTCCGAAATACGAAGCCTCGTGTTTCGTTTCTTTTTTTCCGCTGCGCGTTTGCCGTAATACGAAAATACTGTAATAATACTTGTGAATACCGTACTTTAACATCTGCTCAAATATTTTAGTAAACTATTTAAATGATAAAAACTCACAACTGTGTTGGAGTATATTTATTCCCTAGTGCGGGGAGACTGACCCATGGTTCATTTTCAGCGGCTCCTCCGGGAGTGAGCGCTACACGTGGGGGCTCGTTTGCGGGATCCAGTCTCTGGAAAAACCGCATCTAAAGGGTTAAATATGGATCCAGACACTGTTGCCGAGTGGTGTGGGGAGCACAGTAGCCAGTCAGAATGTTGTATAGTTATGGATATTCCAGCAGACACTTGGGCTGAAGATCGGATTCGTCAGGCCGTGGCCACGCTAGCACCAGATCATCGGGGGTTAATACTGGACATTAAAAAAAAACCAGATACTTCTCACATGTATGTTCTTCTCGAATGGAGAAAGGGTGTTCCGCCATGTTTTCAGGGCACGAGCGTGAAACTGGCTGAAGAGGTGGAAGTCCAACTAATTAAGCCAAGTATGCCACATGGCGAATCCGCAAGTGTTTCCACGCCCAGTCCGTTGGCCATGATCGGGCCTGAATTTATCGTGGCTATTGGAGATCTACTGGTTAAATGTCAGAAAACAAGCCCTCCTCACACTAACTTCGGTTATCGACGGTTAAGAAATTTTACAGGAAACGTACCAACTCCGGCGGGAGAAGAAACCTTTGAAGAATGGGTGGAACAGGCGATGCAGGCTCTGGATGAGTGGGATGTCCCTGAGGCCCAGAAAAAGCAAAGGATCACCGAGAGCTTAAAGGGACCTGCGTCAGAAGCGGTGAGAAACCTAAAACTGAGTAGGAAAGATTGTACTGCTTTGGATTATTTAAACGTTCTTGAAGAAGTTTTTGGGCGAACTGAAAAGGCGGCCGAATTGGTATATCAATACGAACACACCTATCAGAGGAGAGGCTGTAAGGATGCCGGTTGGGGACGAATTGCCTCGGCCAAATCCGCCTGTTCCATGTTTGCCTCCTGTTACTCGATCTCAACAGACCCGGGTTGCCGAAGAGAGCGAAAGAGACAGTGAAGAAGAGAGTTATTGTCTAGGTTGGATGCGCTCGCCGGAGCCTGAAGAGGTTGTCGTTGTCCCTGAGCGGTGGGAGAGTAACTTGAGGCCTGAAGCTCCTGAATTCTTGTTGGAAGTCCCTGAGACTGTTGATATCCCTGGGCCTCTTGAATTTCAGTTGGAAGTTCCTGAGGCTGTGGGGATCCCGGTAGCTCCGGAAGCTTATTCAGGTGATTACAGTTCTATGCCTTCACTGGAGGGATCATACTCTGAAGAAACGTCTGCTCCAGTGATAGAGAGAAGAATTGAGCCAACGCCTATAGTACTTCCACCTGGAGAGGAACTGATTGAGCCAGAACCAAAACGCTCTGTTCGACCGCCCCAACGACTCACCTACGACTCACCAGGACATAGCACTGAAGAGGCCATCACCACGGTGCGGAGGTTGCCCGAAGTGTCTGCTATGCTAGCTGAGGTAGCCCAAAATATGAGTCAACTTGAGGAAGTGTTATTAACTCACTATATGTATGCTGCTGAACCTGTACATGTTATATAAATTGTATTCAAATATTGGAAATGTAATGTAACTGTTGTACCTCCTTGGAGAGACCCAAGAGTTCTAGGAGGGGGAGAGTGTAGCGCTGTGTTAAAAATCTTGCGGTGGCAGTACTTATTTTTGGCCACAAGATGGAGACTATCGCGATCAGAGATACTGGACATTGGGACTACAATGCCCAGCATGCTTTGCAAGAAGACAGGAAGTGGGTGGGGACTGGACACTTACATCCTCTGCCTCGTGGAGAAAGTTCCAGAGCGCGCCAGGGAAGCAGAGAAAGCAGACGCACCGAGGAGATCGCGGGAGAATCTAGGCCCGAAGCCCGAGGGAGACCTGTTGTTCCGGTTTGGGTCACCTAGCCTGAGGAGAAGGAGATTCGCCCAGAGCCCAGACACTGCTGCAGACCGGCGGAATCGAGCGGAGAGCAGGCGGTGAGCTGGACAAGCGGCATAAAGTGAGACAACGGATCCGGCCGCTAGTATCCCCAGTCAAAATCCGGAGGAGAGACGTCCTGGGTCAGCGGAGCCTAAAGCCTGCGTCGGATGGGTGAGAGGCCTCCAAGGCTGTTTGTGATTAAAGGTCAAGCTGCTGTTTCTCTTTAAAGTCCACAGGGCCCCAACTGACTAGTCGAAGATTTTCCTTAAATAAACTCACTGGCCAGTTGAACAGTACCTGGGTACCACACACACACATATACACCTTTCACCTCCTGGGACTTAACTTGTGCAGGACTCATTTTCTTTTATGAATCGGAACAGGGGTTAAAAATAAAGATACGTTCTGAATATATATTTTTCCTCTTTTTCCGTTGCGCGTTTACCGTAATACGAAGGGGTTGTATGTTTGGGGGTTTTGCTACGTGTCCCTTTTTCTGAACTATCGGGAAATTGCATTGCTTTTATGTTCGGTCGCGAATATTTTATTTTCCGAAATACGAAGCCTCGTGTTTCGTTTCTTTTTTTCCGCTGCGCGTTTGCCGTAATACGAAAATACTGTAATAATACTTGTGAATACCGTACTTTAACATCTGCTCAAATATTTTAGTAAACTATTTAAATGATAAAAACTCACAACTGTGTTGGAGTATATTTATTCCCTAGTGCGGGGAGACTGACCCGTGGTTCATTTTCAGCGGCTCCTCCGGGAGTGAGCGCTACACATATAATAAGCTCAATATACAGCACACTTACACATATCAGAGCCATAGTGAGGCTCACATGAATGTTGCTTGTGGCTCATTGAGTAGGCTACCCATAAGCCCTTAGGGTATTTAGAGTTTTCACCGGGGTGCCTCTTCAGTTTTCCCTCAGGAGAAATAAACAGACCAATAGTGCAATTCTGTCTATATATTGATTAGAAAATGGTGAATAAAATTATCCACTCACGGAGTTAAGAGCCCGACTTGGCTCTACAATTGCACCCAGAGGTTGTTTCAATTTGGAAAACTGAAGAACAGGTTATGGGAAAGCACAGACTTTGACTCCATCTTTCAATATTGTTTTCTCAAAACATACAAAACTATAGCCCTGGCTTAATTTAGTCAAGTTGAGACAGGCTGTATTAGCTGATATAATAGTATGAAGGGGTTATTCACAAAGAGCCGATCTGGCCCTGAAATTGGTCCGAACAGTAGATTTCCCCGTACAGTGCACTTTCGTGGCCATTCGTCTATTCAGAAAGCAAGCAGTTCGCCAAATTTTGGCAAATTGACAGCAAATACGATGCCTGTTTGAAGGCAGTGAAATCCCCCATACCAAGAAAAGGTTAATCTATTCAGAGAACACCGAACAGCAGCGAAATGAGTGAAATGACAGAGAAATGCCCTGATGGTCGGTGGTTTCATTCGGCAGGTTTAATCAGGCAAATCCCATTGGCTTCAATGTAAAAAATATTCCCATTTTTATTCAATTTCTATCAAAACATTTATTTTTTTAATCTTCAGCAAAAGTCTCTGGATTTTTTTGGTAATTTTCTTTTTCACTTTTTTTTAACCACTTCGCTGCGGTGGACGCGCTCAGCGCGTCCAACCGCATGTCACGTTCTATGCGGTGGGGCCTTTGGGGTCAGCGTTCGGCCGGGTTCCGGCCGATCGCTGGCCCCCCCAGTGCGGGCTGACATCCTCAATATCAGCCCAGCATCCGGAACCGCCGCCGGGCTAATTAGGTGTCATCGCGGGGGCGTGATGACACCTAATTCAGGTGCCCCCCCCGCATGTGCGGAGGAGGCGCCTGAAAGGGAGGGGGGGAGGTCCTTCGGACCTCTCTCCCTCCCGATCGGCGGCATTGCGGGGGTTAACCCAGGCACCATTTGGAAGGGCACAGCCTGCCCTTCCAAATGGTACCTGGCATTAACCCCTGGGGAGCCAGATCACGAATCGGCGCTCAAAAAAGCGCCGGTTCGTGATCCTTTCCCGGAGCTGGCCGACATCTTGGATGTTGGCCAAGCCTCCGGGAACTCCCCCTGAGGACTGGCGTCATCGTGCATAGCACGATGACGCCAGTCCTGGAGTTAACCCCTAACTGCCACCAACGGTGGAGATAGGGGGTTCCAATGAACTCCCTATCTCCCGATCCGTGGCAGCTAGGGGTTAAAGTTTGGTATTGTTGGATCGGCCAGAACATGGCCGTTCCAACGATACCAAACACGAAAGTGAAAAAGTTTGTAAAAAAAAAAAAAATTAAAAATAAAAATAAAAAAATATTTTAAAAAAAAATTATAAAAAAAAAAATAAACAAGTTTTTTTTCTTTTTTTTGGTTTGTTAATGCAGCAATATTGTTCCCATTTCAATTATAATGTGAACAATGATGCTGCACTAACGATTTTTGTATGCGGTGCGTTTGTTAAAAATCGTGTACTTTTCCCCAAAAAAAATGTAACGAGACCCCATCTCTAATTTTTTTAACAAGCGCACCCCATACAAAATATAGCCACAATTGCTCGCATGTTAAAATATGAAAAAAAACACTTTACACATTGTAAATTATTGAAAAATCATATTTTATTGCATTTTTTGTTATAATATACAGACAGGTCATGACGTATACATATAATAATGACATATTCTGAATCTGCCGAGTCTGACGGAAAGAACGATATATAATATGTCTGGGTCATATACTAAAATAAGCCTTCAAAACACGTTTAAACATGATGAGCAAAACCAGTAAAAATGGCCTCAGCACAGGGGCGGGAAAAGCCTCAGCAGCGAAAGGGTTAAACATTGTTTTTTTTCTGTAACAGACCTTTTTATTATTCATAGGACCTTAAATGTTAATTCCAGACATTTTCGTTCAGTAGATTTTTTGGAAACAGCGTTTCAATTTTTTGACAATCTCAATTTTTTTTGTCCCCCCCCCCCCGTTCGTCGGCCTGTCGGCTTTTTCCACCGGCTGGTCGCCGCTGTGTTTGGCAGATCGTTGGCTTTTTCCGGACCTGCATTTGACAGGTTTGCGGCAGCTTATTGGGTTGGATCGGATCAGATAATTTATCGGATCGGATCCGATAATTTCTGCAGATTTAAAAAAAAAACGTTGCAAATTTTCCGGTTGGCTTATCGAATCAAATGCAATCCAATAATCCATCAGACCTGCCAAAATTATCAGATCCGATAATTTCGTTGGTCTTGCTGCATTTTTTTTTAATTGGCGGTTTTGCAGCGGCTTTTCCCCACACTTGTGGACCCTGCTGTGAAAGCAGAATTCACTGCAGGGTCGGGGAATTTAATTCCCCGAAGTGCGGGGAATAAGAGAGCACCGAAATGTCGGTCTGAATTACCCCTTAAGTGTATCCACTAGCAAGATGGGAAACCACAGATTCTAATAAACAATAAAAAAATGAAACCTCTGAGCGAAAAAATACATTAAATTGTATTAAAAATGCTTCAAAGTAACAATGGCTCGTGGGTCTCCAACAGTTAAAATCTAAACAGTTATCAGGTAGTATTTTATTTAATAAAGCCATACTGTTATTTCAGAAAGTAAGAAATAGAAAAAATGTTCTGTAGCTTTTCAGATCTTTTATATTAAAAAGTAACATTAAGCTGTCAAAAACTAAATGAGCTTTACTGGCATTACTCAAGACGGCTGATGTATAAAAAAAGGCATGTGAATTACCTCTTCTTTGTGTAGATTGCATGACAATTCTCCCTCTCAATCTCCATTCAAAATTGTTCCTGTGCTACAGATGCTTATTGGAGAGTAGCTGCAGCTTTCACAAAAATGAGAAATATTTCCATTCAAATTCACACCAAATAGTGTTTTTTTATTTCTTCGTTAGTTATTTATTTTTAGGGAAATTCATATGAAACATTCATTATAAAGAGTAAGGAGCATACAGAACATTGTTATCATTACTGTCAATGATCTTTTCCTGGCTCGGATTAAATAAAATAATCTTTTTGTTTTAGAGTCGAGTCGGGATGTCCTTTGATAAAATTGCACCTTGAAAATGCTACAATTCCATAAGACTTACAGTAGAGTGTCACAGTGATCGAGAGGCTGATGTATTATTCCATTACAAGAGTTTTTTGGTACTAAACCTTGTATTAGAGTGGGAGGGCGAAGCTGTAAGAGAGAACCCCTAGCTGCTGAAGTCTAGTGGCAGAAATAAGTCAATTTTTTCACCCAAAATGTAAAATATTTTTATATGGTAAAAACACACACCACTCAAATAATTTGCATAGAAGAAGCATGCGTCAGTACCCAGAGTCATCAAAACCTTGAATAGGTTCAAAATATAGCAACTTAACCTTTAACCCTTTCGCTGCTGAACCATTTCACCCCTGTGTGCTCGAGCTCATTTTTACCGGTTTTGCTCATCATGTTTAAACGCGATTTGAAGTCCCGTTTTATTATACAACCCAAACAAATTATATATCAATTTTTTCAGCAGACTCGGCAAATTCATAATATATCATTATTATATGTATACGACATGCCTTGCCTGACTATTATAATAAGAAATGCAATAAAATTAGAATTTTAAATCATCTACAGCACGTAAAGTGATTTTTTTCACATTTTAGCATCTGAGCTTTTGCGGTTATTTATTCTATGGGTAGTGCTTGGGAAAAAATTAGAACTGGGAACCCGGTACTTTAATTTTTTTGCAAAATTATGTGATTTTATCTAAACCCCCCCAAAATAATCGTTAGTGCAGCATCATTGTTCACATTATAATTGAAATGTGAACAATAATGCTGAATTTATTAAAAAAAATGTAAAAAATGTTTCTTCGCTCTTAAATTTTTTGTTTTATTATTAATATTATTTATATTTATAACCTCTAGCTGCCACGGATTAGGAGATACGGAGTCATTGGACCCCCCTATCTCCACCATAGGTGGCAGTTAGGAGTTAACTCCCGGACAGACATCAGCGCGTCCATGCGTGGTGACATCAGTAGACGGGGGGAGATCCCAGAGGCTTGGCTGACACCTCTGGGAAAGGAGCGCGATCCGGCGCCGATTGGTGTCAAATCGCAATCCAGCCCCTAAGGGGCTAAAGGCAAGCACGCTTGGAAGCGCAGACTGTGCACTTCCAAGTGGTGCCTGCCTTTTTTTTCTGCCCCATACCGATGGGGAGGGAGAGGGGTCCAAAGGACTCCCCTCCAGGCACTTTCCCTACTCTGGTGGGGGGGGGGGTTCCTGAAATAGACGTCATCGTGTCCAGCACAATGATACTATTCAGCCGGCCGGGGTCCTGGAGCATGGACTGACATCCAAGATGTCAGCCCGCACTGGGAGGTCGCTGTGATCGGCCGAATACTGTCCGATCGCTGGCTGCAGTGACAGGATGCGCTCAGCGTTTCCATAGCACTGAAAGCCCACTTGGCTGGACACGCTGAGCACGCCCTTAGCAGCCAAGCGGTTAAGGTGGTAAGAGAACTGTATTCAATCTCATTTTCAAACTCTCCCTGACACATCATTGAAATGTCCACATCCATCACTTCATAATTTACATTGAGACTCTTGAATCCAAGTTCAAAAATAAATCAATTTCATTAAAAAAAAAATATTTATTATTTTCAGCGTCCTATAATAGACAAGTACAGGGTCAGAAATGTCAATTCGGAAATTTCTGAATTAAAAAATTTTTAGATTTGGAAATTTCCTATTGAGAATAACCTGTAAATATCAGTCTGATTCGTTAGCAGCTTGGGTCAGAATGTTCAGCTGATTTATATTCGGAAATACAGTTACTTTAAGGGTTTGTTTTAGAGTTACTATTTCTGCATATTTTAAGATTAGAGTTAGGTTGAGTTACTACTTTTGCTTGTTTTATGGCTAGGGTTACTTTTAGAGTTAGGGATACTAGTTCTGCTTGTTTTACAATTAGGGCTACGATATCTGCTTGGTTTATGGTTTGGGTTAGGATTATTTTTAGGGTTCGGGTTACTATTCAAATAATTTTGAATCGATTCAGAAACACTATTTCAAAACCAATTCAGTACAGCAGCTTCGTGGTTTTGATTTCAGATGCTATCGGAGCGACAAAATCACCAATATAGAGACGGATTTGTATTTGGGCCAAACTGATTCACACAAGTCTATTCTATAATGATAACATGTATGGTTTTATTATTCATAATATATACTATGTAATATACTTAACCCCTTCACTACAAAGTGATTTTCCAAAAAAACATTGTCGGGAACCAGGGGTTTCTTGAAAAAACATTTTAATTAATTATACAGTAAGAAATATTTGGGAATATTTTCAATATATTCTTTACCGTAATAACCTATTTAACAGGCAGATGGCTCCATCTACTGGCCAAATGGATATACACTAGTTTCAGCTGCGGCTCATGGTTCCCTGCATCAGCTGCTGAAAGACCAATATGTCAGGGCATTCATCAGCCGATTTTAAACAGTTTTAGCACTTTGGGCATTATGCCCACAGGGCTAAAACATTGGGGACACTTTCTGAAGCCCAAAAGCAAATTAAATTAATTTGCAGCAAATAAATTTTATTTCCTTTTGTCCTTCAGAGTTGCAGATCGAGATAACTCGATATCGGTACCTGATGGTGCCTTTGATGTCCCAAGTTATCTTGATCTTGGCAGTGAATGGGGTTAAGGATCTATCTATAACTTGCTTACCCTGAGCTCTCAGCTCATAGCACTGGCAATATTCAGTGAACCTCAACCCTCAAGGAAGTTTGAAAGCTCTGGTTATGCTCAGTGGCAAGGATGTGTAAACAATTGTTTAAGCTAGTTTTGTGAAATCTCAATGCCCTGTTATATCCTAGAGAGAATTATTGATCGTAAAGAGATTTTTTATATATAATTCATTAAAATGTTGCATGACAATGAAAAGGATCTACAGATCTAACGAATAAGCACCTATATTTTAATTCTTTCTGGCAAATATTTGCTTTTGGGGAAAAAATAAATCTCATATTAGTTCAGTCCATCTGTGAATCCTAGTTGCAGTTTGGTAAACGTGATTCACAGTGTGTTGTTTCTTTTGGCAAACTTTCCCATAAACCAATTGACAAAGGTTTGTTCTTGTTTAAGAGTTTGTAATATGTTCCTCGGCCGTCTAAGACTCCAAGGATTCATTTGTATAAGTTGCTGTGATTTACATGTTTCCCTCCCCCCTGAAATTTGTGTCCAGAAGAATGCATGTGGTTATAGCTGCCAAGATCCAAGATGATGATTATTTTTTATATATATGTTTAAGTATAAGGAAGTGGTTTTTAATCATTTGCAGGCTTTTGAGATATGTTACGTTTTTTCCATCTTTTATTTGACTAACCTTGATATTATACATAAATTAAATCTTATTGCACTACCTAATCTTATGACGTTAGGAATGTCCTTCCTGCGATCAAAGCGAAAGAATGGCTTGTTGGGGTGGTTTCCAGATTGTATCTCGGACAACCCCCCACAAGGTCAGATAGTAAAATTATTCATATAGAGATTCCAATAAAAAAAATTTGAGTGATCAAAGAACAACTTTTTATTTCAAGTATTATTTTCATACAAAATGCAAAGTGTTCTTTTCCAGCATTAAAGGGATACACTATGGTTAAACCAAGAGGGGGGGGGGCTATTCCGGTAAATTAAAAAGCTTGCTGATTTCGGCTTTGCAGGCTGGATTAAACTCCTAGTACATAGAAAATCATAGGCAGAGGAAAGCATTCAAAGACTACTTAAATATATTTATATTTTTAAGTGTTTAATATACACACGTGGAGTAGTAACAGACGTTTCAATAGTCTTTTTCACCTTTTACACCTGAATATTTAAAGAGACACTACCATTACATAAGCTGTAAATAGATTGTGCATTACAAACAAAACACATGCTGCTGTTTGTTTTCTTTGTTTGAGCTGATTGGGTAATTAAGTAGTTAAAATGGAAAAATAAAAATAGTTTTTTCATCTCTTGTTTCTTTTTTCTTGATTTTTCCCATGAGGCAATATTTACATTTGGTATTGTCTTTACTTCTGTGGCTTATCTCATCTACAGCATTTAACAGTTAATGAGGTGGAGGAGGGAATGTTTAGATGTGACTGCAGGGGTGTATTGTGATTCAGGCTACTCGAGATAAGAGATGGCAGGTGAATGAGATAAAACAGGGAGTTTAAAAGACTTCTAATCTACCCCCTGCGGATGCCCTCTGTATACATCCCATACAGTACAATGAGATTTGAGACAGCGATCGGCCAATAAACTCTATTATTATATGGCCATTGTCACAGAGTGAAGAGCAAGTGATGTAAAGATACTGGTGGGGGCAGTTTACAACTCAAAAGATCACAAATTGGATGCACCCAGTGACACATAGAGAGTAAAATATTTTCTTAATTAAACATACAAGCGCAAAACAAAGCACATATAAGATATCAGCAACATAAAATAAATACAATAAGGACATTTCATTTTTTGGTGGTAGTGTGACACATCCTCGGCACCTGCAGCCCTTCATGGGTGGTCTGGACACCCGGCGGCATCGCTGGCTGGCCGGGTGCTAGGAGTTCTGGTGATCGTCCTGCGTCTGGAGGGGTGGGGCCTGGCGTGGTGACGAGGAGCCGCCGGCCTTAAATGCAGGGGGCGAGAATCAGCTTGTCGCCCTGACGTGGAGTTATTCCCGCATTGCCTGGTGTATCCACTTTATCGTGTTTCACTGATTTCCAGCTCTGTTACCGACCTGCTATTGTATGAGGACCTTGCTTGTTATTTGACCCGGACTGCCTTCTCGACCATTCTCCTTCTATATCTGACCACAATTCTTCTAATACCTGCTGTATAAGTTTACTTAGGCGGCCTGACTCAAGAGGCTCCCAAACTGTCAGCAAAAGTAGCCCTTTGTATCCCAGTACACACCCGCTCTTGAAACCTGCTGCTTCCTGCTTATACTCTCTATTCCTGGTGTGTCTGTTCTCCCTGGCTGGGAGTGATAGGTTTAGCGGTCCCGACCATTTCAAGGATCGGAGGGATAGAAGTCTGTCCAAGAGTATCCTCACCACGGTTGTCAAGGGTGAGCGGAACAGCGAACGTGACATAGTGGCAGTGCTGTTTCTTGGCCTAGGCCGACAAGGCCTAGGCCTAGGGAGGCACTTTCCAGGGGGGAGGCAAAAAAAAGCCTTGGACTTGCATGGAGACTGTATAACATGGGAATTGGAAGTTGTGTTTGCCAAAACTACAAAGAAACCCTTATTTGAACTATAAAGATGGCCACCGGAAGTGACTAGAGCAAGGATCGGCCGCCTAGTCACGTGGACGGGAAAAGCGTCACTCGGAGGGGTGTTCCAATTTAGTGGTGGCACGGAAAAGAAAGAAGAAGCACCGGTAGAGGACCCGCATCCCTCCTAAGCATGCTGCACCTTTGCCGCCCGGCTATTACAGGAGCAGCTGCAGAGGAGAGCAGACCGATTGTGCTGCCTGCTCCTCAAATCTTCACTTGTACGCAGGACAGGCTGCTTCCGAGTGAGAGACGTTCCGCACTGCCAGTCACTGACATGCGGGGGTGGTGCGGTGACGTCTAATCTTCCCCACACTGCCAGGTCCTCCTCCCCATCAGCTACTTGCTCCCATTTAGGCACACGTTATCAAGTTGAGAGAGGCAGCAGGACTCCCGAGACGAGCTGCTCTGTGCTGTGCCTGCTGCAATCATTGAGGGATCTGGATCCATTCCTCAGGCTCCAAGAATCATGGTGACAACAAATTAATCTGATCTTGATAAGTAAATCCCTCCCACCTATCTTAATGCCAGTCTGCCATACATACCACCCAGTGTGCCATATATATCAATCTGTCATACATAACAGCCAGTGTGCTGTAACCCCAGTCCGCTGTGCATACCAGTCAATGTGCCCTAATACCAGCCTGACATAATACCAGTCTGCCATGCATACCAGCCAGTGTGCCCTAATACCAGTCTGCCATACATACCACCCAGTGTGCCATACTAGTCTGCCATACATACTAGCCAGTGTGCCATAATACCAGTCTGCCATGCATACCAGCCAGTATGCCCTAATACCAGTCTGCCATACATACCACCCAGTGTTCCATAATAGAATGCCTGTGTGCCAGAATACCAGTCTGCCATGTATACCAGCCAGTCTGCCCTAATATCAGTCTGCCATACATACCACCCAGTGTGCCATAATAGAATGCCTATGTGCCAGAATACCAGTCTGCCATGTATACCAGCCAGTCTGCCCTAATACCAGTCTGCCATACATACCACCCAGTGTGCCATACTAGTCTGCCATACATACCAGCCAGTGTGCCCTAATACCAGTGTGCCATATCAGTCTGACATACATACCAGTTTGCCATAATATTAGTCTGTGTTTGACATACATACCGGTGTGCCATAATATCGGTCTGTCATGCATACCAGTGTGCTATACTGGTCTGCCATGCATACCAGTTTGCTGTAAAACCAGTCTGACATGCCACGCATACCAGTGTGCCATCATAGCAGTCTGCCATGCCATGCATACCACGTGCCATAATATATACAAATAATTAGGGATCCACCGATACCACTTTTTTAAGACCGAGTATGAGTACTGATACTTTTTAAAAAGTACTCAGTCACCGATACCGAGTACCGATACTTTTATTTTTTGTCATGTGAACGCTTTTCAATAAGAACAGACCTCATATAAAAATGCTCCCAGCTCACATGTATATATCCCCCCGAGATATATATATATACAGAATGCCTCCAGCTGACATGTAGCTTGCCCCAGCTCACATGGATATATAGCTTGCCCACAGCTCTCATGGACATGCCCCCAGCTCTCATGGATATGCCCCAGCTCTCATGGATATTGCCCCCAGCTCACATGGATATGCCCCCAGCTCACATGGATATTGCCCCAGCTCTCATGGATATGACTCCAGCTCACATGGATATGCCGCCAGCTCTCATGGATATGCGCCCAGCTCTCATGGATATGCCCCCAGCTCACATGGATATTGCCCCAGCTCACGTGGATATGCCCCCAGCTCTCATGGATATTGCCCCCGAGCTCTCATGGATATTGCCCCCAGCTCTCATGGATATGCCCCAGCTCTCATGGATAAGCGCCCAGCTCTCATGGATATTGCCCCCAGCTCTCATGGATATTACCCCCAGCTATCATGGATATGCCCCCAGCTCTCATGGATATTACCCGCAGCTATCATGGATATGCCCCCAGCTCTCATGGATATTGCCCCCAGCTCTCATGGTTATGCCCCCCAGCTCTCATGGATATGCCCCCAGCTCACATGGATATTTCCCTCAGCTCACATGGATATGCCCCCAGCTCACATGGATATTGCCCCAGCTCTCATGGATATGCCCCCAGCTCTCATGGATATGCCCCCAGGCTCACATGGATATTGCCGCCAGCTCACATGGATATGCCCCCAGCTCTCATGGATATGCCCCCAGGCTCACATGGATATTGCCGCCAGCTCACATGGATATGCCCCCAGCTCTCATGGATATGCCCCCAGCTCACATGGATATTACCCCCAGCTATCATGGATATGCCCCCAGCTCTCATGGATATTGCCCCCAGCTCTCATGGACATGCACCCCAGCTCTCATGGATATGCCCCCAGCTCACATGGATATTTCCGCCAGCTCATATGGATATGCCCCCAGCTCACATGGATATTTCCCCAGCTCTCATGGATATGCCCCCAGCTCTCATGGATATGCCCCCAGGCTCACATGGATATTGCCGCCAGTTCACATGGATATACCCCCAGCTCTCATGGATATTGCCCCCAGCTCTCATGGATATTGCCCCAGCTCACATGGATATGCCCCCAGCTCACATGGATATGCCCCCAGCTCACATGGATATTGCCTCCAGCTCACCTGGAGTGCTGGGCTCCACGGATGCCAGTCGCAGATCTGTAACCTGGCCACCGGGCCGTGGAGGCTTTGACTCTGCTTCCAGCCAAGATCTCGCGGGAGGCTCCCACGAGATCTCAGCTGTTTCGGATTTACATGTCCATATTGGTTTTAATTCATACTGATTAAATTGATGGTTATTTTACTATCCTACGTTTTCAGTCTATTTCTTCTATTCGTGTTAGTCCTGTGGTTCCCATCCCTATCAGGATCGGTTCCAGCAGACCCATTCATTGTGGAGGAAGCTGAATATACAATCAGTGCTGGAGAGGAATGGGTGAGGTTTAAACAGGAAGAGGTGTGACCTTGACAGGAAGGGGTGTGACAAATTTAAATTAGGGGTGTACGAGTTTTGTCAGGCCTAGGGCAGCACAAAACCTAAATACACCACTGCATAGTGGTCCTTAAAAAAAAGTAATTGAATAAATCTCTCCTGCTTATATTTTATATTTTTCTACATATCAAACTGAGGACCAAAGCACCAGGCATTTTTTCTAAGGATTTTTGTCTTTTATGAGTTGGGTGTAGACATGTGCACAATGAAAAAATTTGTTTCGGATCATTTCGTTACATTTTTTAATTAGTTTTGGTGCGTTCATTACCGTATTTCGTATTTCGGATTGATTCGCTATTTCAGGAGATTAGTAATTCGTATTTCATATCTAATTGTTCTTTCATTTGATTCATTATTTCGTTTTGATTCCTTATTTCGTTTGGATTAGTTATTTCGGATTGGTGAAAAGGATGAATTAATTAATTAAATTATTTAAAAAATTAGGGTAAAAAGACATGGTAATCCCCCTGTCCTTGGTGCTGAAATAGGATTCAGCACCAAGAACAACAACCGCAACTACAGCCAGACTGAAGAAAAGAAAAAACCTGATGAGTTCTTCAAAATTGAAAAAAAGCCTCGTCTTTTAAAAATAATTGAGAATCCAAAAATTTTACCAATTTCACAAAAAATACACAAATAAAATCTACAAAAATTTTAAAAAAATCTATAAATTAAAAGGCTTTTTGCTACAAATGAAAAGAATAAACAGTTTAATAAATATTTAATAAAAACGGGGATTTTTTTTTACATTGAAACCTATGGGATTTAAGGCACCATATGTCGCTGTCCATGGCCTGTGGTGCTGAGTCTAAGTGAAACAATATAATGAATCGATTAGTAAAAAACTAAATCAATTCGTTATATACTGTTTTGTTTCATTTTTGTTCAGTTTTGGGTGAAATCGATTCGTTATTTCGGAAGTGCATCCGAAATACGAATCAACATAATTTCGTCCGAATTGTGACTCGGAAAAAGAAACGCACATATCTAGTTGGGTGCATTCTCGATTTTTGTTTGTTCTATATGTGGTGGGAAAATAATAATAATTTCAGGCAAATAGCATGTACCTAGGCAAATAGTTTTTTGACATTTAAAACACCATTTGCCTAAGCAAAGACTAACAGGTCTATTCAGAGAAAGGTGAAAACCTGGAGAACTGGCAGGAGAAGAGAACAATCTAGACCAAATGACCTACAGGGTTATTCAGAGAAAGGTGAAAACCAGGAGAATGGCAGGACAAAAGAAAAATCTAGACCAAATAGCTGATTTGGAAAGTGAGATAAATGGGAGAATTTTTCTGGTTTGGCCATTTTGACCTAGAATTTTCACTTCTCCAGTCATTCTCCTGAGGTTCACCTTTCTTTGAATAGATCTGCTAGAATTTTCACTTCTCCAGTCATTCTCCTATCACCTTTCTTTGAATAGACCTGTAAGCATCTTGCAGACGATCATTAACCAAAGAGTGCATCCGAAGGCAGATGCACACAAGAGCTTTTTGTTAGGTAGGGCATCCTTAATCTGGAATTCTAAAATCCAGAAGACTCCGAAAATTATACTTTACGGATTTTAGTACTACTCAACGTCCTCAGGTTTCAGACCGCTCCAGAACGTGGCTCCGACCCATGCAGGGCTACTCCAGTGTGTTACATGATTCACGGAGTCACACTGACTCTACTTCATGTCTGCTGAGAAAGGATGCATAGCGCTCCCAGGGTGTGTACACGCTAGGTGCTGCAGCAGGAAGGGGATCGCAGCTCCACTACCATCACCCCTTCCTACCAGACATCTGATTCTCTGGATTCTGAAAAGCAAAAGAATCTAACATCTAGAATACTTAGAGTTCTGAGCAATCTAGATAAGGGGTGCTGAACCAGTATACACAAAAGAAGTGTCACCTGGCCTTTTGCTGCTCTGGATACCTATAAGCATTGCGACTTAAATTCAATATATACAATGCTCTCTCCATCCTAAACCCATTAAAGCCCCCTTTATTTTATCCTCCTTCTAAATTCATATTCACTGTATTTGTACATTTCTGTAATTCTACCTCTCTCTCACTCACCTCCGGGCTGTAATATATTTATTTGTGTGCTACTTGTGACCTTACAGAGTGATTTCCTTCTTGGGAGTGTGTTAGCAGATTCATCTGAAAACGCTCACCCCCTGTGCTAAATAAAATGCTTAATAATCTTTAAAGCTGCCCACTGTGCCATTTCCTGCCTGTTTCCAGGATGTTGTAAAAATCTACTATGCCTAATTAGAGCGGTCCTCACACCTCGGCATCACATAAAAGGGACATTTTACCAGAGCCCTGTATAAATGAGGTTTCCTTGAGTTCTGCTTTAAAGGTATACTTTCCTATTTACTAATGTTGCTAATTGCTTGAAATGAACATGGTTACAACTGTCCATAATGTCTTGTACCAGGTCTAGGTTATTTTTATGTGGCTAGTGTCTGGTGCATATTACAGAAAGGTTCTTGCCACAGGAAGTTTATAGAAATCAGTGCATCGTTTGGACTTTGCCTATAAAAATGCAGCATTTCAGTATGTGTGCCTGTGTGTGTCTGTGTATGTTAAGCCATCCATAAGGCTTTCAATTATTAATCATTTTGCCCCTTAAATGTATAGGGGCATTATAAGATATAATCCTATCTCTCAATGTTCTTATCTGAAATATTAACCCTTTTGCTGCTGAGCCATTTCCCGCCTGTGTGCTGAGCTCATTTTTACCTGTTTCGCTCATCATGTTTAACCGCGGTTTGAAGCTTTATTTTAATACAAGGTGGAAAGCCTGCCCAGAGGGCAGTCTATTGTGGATATACTGCCCCAGCTCATGGATATACTGCCCCAACTCGTGGATATATTCCCCAGCTCGTGGATATTGCCCCAGCTCGTGGATATAGTGCCCCAGCACGTGGATATACTGCCCCAGCACGTGGATATATGCCCCAGCACGTGGATATACTGCCCCAGCACGTGGATATATGCCCCAGCATGTGGATATACTGCCCCAGCACGTGGATATACTGCCCCAGCTCGTGGATATACTGCCCCAGCTCGTGGATACTGCCCCAGCACGTGGATACTGCCCCAGCACGTGGATATACTGCCCCAGCTCGTGGATATTGCCCCAGCACGTGGATACTGCCCCAGCTCGTGGATATTGCCCTAGCACGTGGATATACTGCCCCAGCTCGTGGATATTGCCCGAGCACGTGGATACTGCCCCAGCTCGTGGATATTGCCCCAGCACGTGGATACTGCCCCAGCTCGTGGATACTGCCCCAACACATGGATACTGCCCCAGCACGTGGATACTGCCCCAGGGCGTGGATACTGCCCCAGCTCGTGGATACTGCCCCAGCACGTAGATACTGCCCCAGCTCGTGGATACTGCCCCAGCATGTGGATACTGCCCCAGCTCATGGATATTTGGCCCCCACCTCTCATGGATATATGCCCCAGCTCATGGATATTTGCCCCCCACCTCTCGGATATTTGCCCCCCACCTCTCATGGCTATATGCCCCCCAGCTCAGACCCTAGACCAGACATGGGGCGGCTGTTCGAATGCTCTATCGGCATTCGGACAGCCGCCCCATGAGCTCCTCATACTTACCTTCCCGAGCGGCGAAGTGAAAGTTTCCCCGCTTCCGGTCGTTGAAGGACCCAAGCCGCGGTCACGTGACTTGGGTCCTTCAAAGAGCGGAAGCGAGGGAACTTTCCCTTCGCCGCTCGGGGATGGATGCGCGCGGCAGCCGGGTAGAGGCTGCGAGCACAGCCTCTACCCGGCTGCCTCGCGCATCCGACCCCCGAGCGGCGGAGGGAACTTTCCCTTCGCCGCTTGGGGGTTGGATGCGCGCGGCAGCCGGGTAGAGGCTGCGAGCGCAGCCTCTACCCGGCTGCTGTGTGCATCTTGTAACCGCCGCGGCGAGCGCACAGCCGGCTCATGCCGCGGCGGTTGCATGCGCGCGCAACCAACCGCCGCTGGTTGCGCGCGCATGCGCAGAGTAAGGCTTGGCGACGGACACGCCAAGCCTTACTCAATTATATTATAGATATGACCCAAACATATTACATATCATTTTTTCCGGCAGACTCAGCAGATTCATAATATATCATTATTATATGTATACGTCATGTCATGTCTGTATATTATAACAAAAAATGCAATAAAATTAGAATTTTCAATCATTTACACTGTGTAAAGTGTTTTTTTTCACATTTTAACATGCAAGCATTTGCGGTTATATTTTCTATGGGTTGCGCTTGTTAAAAAAATTAGAAATGGGGTCTTGTTCCATATTTTTTAACAAACGCACCACATACAAAAATCGTTAGTGCAGCATCATTGTTCACATTATAATTGAAATGGGAACAATATTGTTGCATTAACAAAACAAAAAAAAACTTGTTTATTTTTTTTATTATTTTGTTTTTTAATATATATATATTTTATATTAACTTTTACATGGTCATGTTTGGTATCGTTCCAAAGGCCATGCTCTGGCCAATCCAACAATACCAAACATTAACCCCTAGCTGCCACGGATCGGGAGATAGGGGGTTCATTGGAACCCCCTATCTCCACCATTGGTGGCAACTAGGGGTTAACTCCAGGACTGATGTCATCACGCTATGCACAATGACGCCAGTCATCAGGGGGAGTTCCCGGAAGCTTGGCCGTCATCCAGGATGTCGGCCAGCTCTGGAAGAGGATCACGATTAGGCGCTTTTCGGCACCTAATCGTGATCCGGCACCCAAGGGGTTAAAGACAGGCACCGTTTGGAAGGGAAGGCTGTTCCCTTCCAAACCGTGCCTGGCTTTGATCGCTGGCCCCCGGCGATCGGGAGGGAGAGAGGACCTCCTCCCCTCCCTTTCAGGCACCTCCTCCGCACACGCGGGGGGGGGGCCTGAAATAGATGTCATCGCGCCGCCGCAATGACATCTATCTTCCTCCCCCCGGGGTCCTGGAGTGCTGGACTGACATCCAAGATGTCAGCCCGCACCGGGGGGCCAGCAATCGGCCGGAATTCCGGCTGATTGCTGCCTCCTGTGCTAGGAGGGCGTCCTTAGCAGCCAAGTGGTTATAGTACCATCTATATAACATTTTATTTGGACGTTTATAAGCTGATGAAAAAGAACACGAGAGAAACAAAAAAGGAAAAGCATTCGAGAAAAGCGCAACCAACTCTAGTTTGCTAAAAACCTTTCTACATACATTGATGTACACAAATGATTGTATAGGGCTCAATAGTACATTATGTTAATAAACTATGGATGAATTACTCAGGCTGGAGAGATAGATTGTATTGAAAGGAAAATAAAGAGCATAAATATAAGAAAACATACATTGGTCTGATAAGAGCGCGCATCACTGTTTATATAACAAAAAACATATTAAAGACTGCAATAAAAAATTATTTGAAAACAGATTAAGCCAAATTCTTTATACCAGATATCTATAATTATTTAAAAACCTGTAGAAAAAACAGTCTAAAAGGAGATAAACTGGATACTGTGGCATTAGGATTTATTTATTTATTTATTTATAAATGATTTTACCAGGAAGGATACATTGAGATTTCTCTCGTTTCAAGTATGTCCTGGGTTCAGCAACATTAAATTGTTAGTGTTACAGAAATACAAAGTGATAAAATGCAAAATATTAAAAAGAAATTGCACAAATATACAGATTAACAGAAAATAAATATGTAGGAAATAGTCATTATGTTACACGTTTACAGGTGCATTCTGTACTGAGGTATGTTAATACGGAGCTCTTGAGTGACTTTAGACTGGGGGAAGATTTAGGCTAGGGTCAGACGAACGCATTTTTATGTTGTCTGTGAAAAAGTGCGTTCGAACGAATGGACGCATTTTTTCACAGAATACGTGATAGTGGTCATACTATGCGCATTTTCGTCCGTGATTTTGTACGGATCATCAATAAAACTCTTTTTGTGTCTGGACGTTATGTTGGCCGGACATTAGCAGCGTCTGACGTCTCCTAATCACACACACACGCCGCTAGCGGACACAGCGCACTCTGTACGTCAGTACCTGCGGTTTCACGTTCTCGAAAAAATGCGTTCATTTTCCACTTGCGTTGCGCAGCCGGACTTTTGTGCGACCGTACTTCGTATATTGGCCATCATTGCCCGGCATCTGCTGCTAGTGCGGCCGTGATTAAGTGCGGCTGCACGCGCGTTCGCACTGCCTCAGTCTGACCCTAGCCTTAATGGTGTCTGGGAGGTTATTCCATAATTGTGGTGCTCTGTAGGAAAATGAGGATTGAGCCACTGTCTTTTTGTATTGTGGTATTGCAAGTAAGGTGCAGGTCCTGGATCGGAGATTATAGGATGAGGGAACTGCTAGGGGAAGCAGCCTATTCAGGTAGGGTGGTAGCTTCCCAGAGAAGCTCTTAAACACCAGGTTGGAAAGGTGAAGGGTGCGTCTAATCTATTTTTCAGTTGTGAAAGTTAGCGAGTTTTTTAAGCGGAATCAGAAATTTTCCAGCTGCAGCAAAAGGTGCCAATTTTCTCATATTACAGGGTCAACATAGAGAAAATGCTGTACTTTTGCATATTTTCCTTTTGCTTATGTAACTGGTTATAATTGGTTGATTTTAAGAAATTAAACAACTGTAGATTTCTTTATTTGATGGATACATTTACAAAATTCCCTGCTTGTGCTACTAGATTAAAAATTAGGCCAACTTATTTATTTATTTATTTATAAAGGATTTTACCAGGAAGGATACATTGAGATTTCTCTCGTTTCAAGTATGTCCTGGGTTCAAGAGCATTGAAATTTTACAGTCGTTACAGAAATACAAAGTAATAAATGCAAGATATTAAGAACAAAACACAAATATACAGATTAACACAGAAAATAAATATGTAAGTAATATAGTTACTATGTTACACGTTTACAGGTGCATTCTGTACCGAGGTATGCTAGTAAGGAGCTCGAGTGACTTAAGACTGGGGAAGATTTGATGGTGTCTGGGAGGTTATTCCATAACTGCGGTGCTCTGTAGGAAAATGAGGATCGAGCCACTTTCTTTTTGTATTGTGGTATTGCAAGTAAGGTGCTGGTCCTGGATCGGAGGTTATAGGATGAGGGAACTGCTAGGGGAAGCAGCCTATTCAGGTAGGGTGGTAGCTTCCCAGAGAAGATCTTAAACACCAGGTTGGAAAGGTGAAGGGTGCGTCTAGATTCCAGCGACGGCCAGTTTAGCTCTCTTAACATGTCACAATGGTGGGCCATGTAGTTACATTGTAGCACAAAGTGGCAGAATGAGTTATACAATGTAGTAAGTTTCTGGAGGTGCGTTTGCGGGGCAGTTGCATACACTACATCTCCATATTCAAAAGCTGGCATAAGCTTAGCATAAGATTAGCACGTTAGCAAGTTTTTCTTGAGTAATAAGTTAATTGTGCTACATTTAGCTCATGTGTACGTTTACCCTGTGAGTGACGAAGTGAACACATTTTGACAATACGAAAATAAAATAGAAGCATAATAGTAAATGATATGGTGAACCAAAATATTTTGGCCATCTACATCTCAGTCCAAATCATCAGCTGAACCTAACTGAAAGCACCATTTCTGAGTCCTTGACGGCTTCAGTAGTGCACTGATTGTATCCCAAACACATATTAGGGTTATGCCCTCTTAGACATTGGTTTCAGAATAATCCCCCTCAATTTCTCTTTTTTTGCATCCAAAACACATATACTGAATTTTGGTTTGTTGCAAAAAAACATTAAATGAATCAATCCTAATAGTCTTTTTTAATTTTGAAGATGTTGGGTAACCTGGCAATAATTTAGCTATGTAGCTACCTGGTGATCCAGTCAGTCGGTAGCATCAGGAGGTGGTAAAAGTATTACCCATTGCACAAATCTCTTTAAACTTGTTTTGTGTGGAATGAAAACCCAAAGGCGGAATGTCCAGGACAGGAATGCGACCCTTTATATGGACTTGCCTTTAAGAAAATTTGACCAAACTGCATCAATGCGACTTAAGTTGTGTATCAATAGTTGGCCCCCAAAATGTTACTTCTGAGCTTTTCGGCCCAGCATCAATTCTCATGACATATTTTTTTTAGAAAGGATTTTACCAGGAAGAATACATTGAGATTTCTCTCGTTTTCATTTTCAATTATGTCCTGGGTGGCGAGTATGTACCGTTAGGTGTCTTGCCCAAGGACACTTACTGGAGAAGTGCTCGTCGGGATCAAACCCATGTCTCCACTGGCTCTGTCCACGCAGAGCAGTGATGTTACCTCTACTCCACCCAGCCGGTCATTTAAATTTCTTTATCAAATATATTTTAGCACAATCAACAAGTTTGTACAAAAAACAGATACAAACCTGATGTAGACGAAACCACGCTGTCCCACACTTCCTGATGAATAGGTATTAATATGACAAATACGAAATGTACCAGTTTACTCCTGTTCACAAAAGGAATATATAACAGTACACATTCCGAATTAAGATATGCTTACCATCACTGAATTGTGATAAGAACCAGGTTCTAATGTTGCATTTTTCACTCCAGTTCTCACTCACATTAGTTATCTTCACAGTGGATCACGAATATCGAAATCCTGCAGACCATCAAAGTTACCTCTTATAATGGTCCATTCACCATTGTATTTACCAAATCCAGTATTGTGCACTGGACGGTAACCTTAAACCCAAATGTAACCCTATCCCTAAAACTAATCCTAACCCCAAACCTACAGATCTATTCAAAGAAAGGTGAAACTCAGGAGAATGACTGGAGAAGTGAAAATTCTTGGTCAAAATAGCCAAACCAGAAAAAGTCTCCCATTTACTTCACTTTCCAAATTGACTATTTGGTCTAGATTATTCTCTTCTTCTGCCAGTTCCCTGGTTTTCACCTTTCTCTGAATAACCCTGCTAGAAATAACCGTAACCCCAACGGACCTTTGGGGTTACAGTTACTTCTAGGATTAGGGCTAAAATTACCTTGCAAAGGTAACCCGAAATCTAACTCTAAACCTAGAAGTAGCTGTAAACCTAGAAGTAAAACTAACCCAATATGTAACCCTAAAGCTAAATGGAAACCTAACCCTATCTCTAGAAATAATCGATCTGAATCAGCAAATGTTGGCATTTCCGATGTTGAAAATTTTGGATTCTGAAATGTGCCAAAAGAAAATGAAATTTCTGTCAGTATAACAAACAGTGCATGTTTTCAGTAAGCATTTTGTTGCCCCTGAATCACTGAAATGTTGGGGGGTTTTTTGTCCGAATTTGCGTTTGGACAAAATGATATGCAAGTATCTAGTACTGTATGGCCCCTATTACATCCTTCGCGCAAATTTTTAACGGTGGTATTACGATCCGAACGCATTTTCTCATCCGTCCGAAAATAACGTTCGTAAAAACGATGTGCAAAACGAAGAGTATTACGCGCGCAGTAACGTAGCGCACGTAAATCTGTGTGCAGACTGTTTTTTTCGCGGGATTCAGCCAATAAGAATTAAGAACCTTAATTGACATCAATTTACCTTAATTGACTCACTTAAGTTTTTGCGCCTGTCAAAGTAAATCTGAGTATACATGCTGCAGCAATAAAAAAAATATGCACGAATTCACAATTTTATTGTTTGGGTATGTGAAGAATGTGTAACTATACTGTGCTGTATTTTTTTTCCGTACTGGTGTTTTTCGTTTCGGCCAAAACGTTTTGCAGTTACCACCAGCTTTTCAAAGACGTTAAAATTATGCGCGCAAACGTCGTTCGTAAAAAGATCCGCATCGATTGTAATACCATCTGCCTACCAGCGCACGAACGAATTTGCGCTCACAATGTTAAGTATAGGACAGTCACAGTTCATCTCGCTCGTGCAGGTCCATCCGCGTTAAACGATAATGCGCATCGTTTGCGCGAACATTGTAATACGACGTTCAGCGCAAAGGGTTTTGCCCCTCGTGCAAATGCGCATTTGCACGCACAAAAACAAATGCGCGAGGAATGTAATAGGGGCCTATGTGTGCAATATCTTAACTATTTATACATACCGTTACAATACAGTATCCCATATAACTTTGCTAAGTATTCTGTTTGGTATTCGCAGAATGTCCAAATTCCATAATGTCACAGACCATATCGTAGCAATGCATAGTTGTATTTGTTTTTAAAGATGACTTACATAAGAATCTGGGCCTGATATAAAGTATAATCCTACCATAATCTTATTATTGATTATATACTGTTTTTTACAGTATTTTTATATAAAAGAACAACCCCTATTTATAAAAGAACAACCCATTCCCCCACAGTTGTTTGACTTCATAAAATATCTATAAAATCTATGACAGGGAACTGCCTTTATTGTTTAACTTTGTTTTAGGTTGTTAAAAGTTATCTTCTACGGGTGGAAAAATAAGGAAAAGAGAGTGAAATGTAAATATGATTAAAAAATGCAGAAAAAATGACAATGATGGATTCCTTCACATAAATTGCATTTTCTCAGATCTGCACATTCATTGGGAGCCAGACATAAAACAGAGGATGCCAGAGTAAATGATATTCTTTAACCGAGATAATATTTGCTTTGGATGAATTCTGTTCAATTCTATGGAGTTTTTTTTTATATAGTGAAGTTACCAGAAACTAAACACAAGTTAAAAATATGTTGAGTGTATCATATATAGCTATAAATGCAGCCAAATAGTTTGGCAAATACATATGTAGGTAAGTATGACTGCTAGAAAATAATCAGCTAAAGTGATCATTTGTAATCTCTGGGCACTATTATGTGCCTTGAGCTAAAACGGGGACGCTAAGGGGAAAAACTTGCATTCACAAATTTCCCCTTATCGTTCCTGCCTTACAACCAGATTTCTCGCAAGATCGTGTAGGGTCGTGGAGTGATCGCAGAGGGAGACTGGGACTGTTTTTCCCAGTCTCACTCTGCTCCTGGCGGCCAGAAGCGGCGGATCGGGCCGCCATTCTCGCCGCGAGATAAGAAGCGAGAATCTGATTTTTGGGGGGTTCCAGCTGGTGCTGTCTGGTTCTGCCGAAGCGGAATCAGTTAGCACCAGCTTGGAGCTTTAGCTAAACTCTCAGTTAGATGCGTCGGTGCGTAATTGTGGATTATTCCAGCCTTGGTGTTAGAATAATCTTAATTTTAATAAAGACAGGAGGCGAATATTTTGCATTCTCTTTTCTTTACTAAAACATCAGCAGCAAAGGAAAGTTTACATAGCAACAGCAGTAACCAATAAACAACAAGAGTGTAGTAAGTCCTTAGCCACGCCCTCTTTTCTTGTATGCTGAACGAGCAGGAGAGCCGTGACATAGAAATTCCAGAAATCCAAGAAGTAGGAAGAACCCGGAAACTGAAGAGGAGAAAGCCAAGACTAGGTAGGAGTCAACGAGATGGTCAGTTGCAGAACTGGAAGCCAACGGGCGTCCGAAACGATGGGAGACCAACAGGGCCGCAGAAGCAAATCAAGCTACGGAGAAAGCAGAGGATACGCGAAAGTAGCATGTGATGGAGGCTTGCCAATCAACAGTTAACTAACTGACCAGTCAAAGCGAAGAATTATCAATAGTTAATCAATTATGAGACAGTAGCCCTAGGCTAGGCCAACGAGACATGCAAACCCTACTAAGGGGAATGAAAAAATAGTTAGACAATAATGGACAAAAGTCGAAGTGTAGATACGTAAATTACATTCTTTATTCAAAATAATTTTTATTTTTTTTAATCGAATATAGCAGTAAATCCGGTACAATGTGAGCAATCCCGGGCATGGGCGGGCGGGAAAAATATTCGCCTCCTGTCTTTATTAAAATTAAGATTATTCTAACACCAAGGCTGGAATAATCCACAATTTTATATCAAGTCAGGAGGCTTCATATTTTGCAGTTTTAAAGCTGCACCAGAGCCCCAGATGCATGAGAACGAGGGCGAAAATAAAAGGAACGAAAGGCGACCGCCCTAGAACAAACAGCAGCCGATAGTATGTCGGACAGGGAGCCGACGGCGACCGCAACAGAAGAAGCCACTGCACCCCGCACGGAGTGAGCGCCCAAGTGATGAGCAACACCCGCTAGGGAGAGCAGCCAGGGGACCCCTCTAGAAAGTGTAGGAGAGGAAACAGGATTGTAAGTGGAAACATAGGAGACCAAGAGCTGGCCAACCGGAGGGGAGCGCAAAGAGCTTAAGTGGGAGAGGTATTTCGTAATGCACCTAGCGATGCATAGGGTAGAAAACCTTAGAAAAAAGGGGTTTTAGTACATCTAGTAAGCGTGAAAAACGACTCCCTCAGGAGAGAAAACCATAGCGTGCGCATCGAAGGCTCTAGCATCCAAAACACGTCTAAAGGACCCCAAACACAAAATGATGGTTAGATTACATCAAGAGCTGACTCAGGAACAGCGAGTAGTATCTGGCCAGTTACGCAGGAACTCCAAAACAAGCGCCACATCCCAAAGTGGGTATATTTGGGGCCGGCAGGCGAGCGAGCCTAACGGCCTTGAGGAGACGACACACAGAAACGCCACCCAGGGGAGCGTGAGCCACCGAGATGGTCGAGTGCAACCAGGTGATGATAGGACTTGCCGGCCGTGGAAAGGCTCGCCAACAAATTAGAGGGGCTGTAGCAGGATCAGGCACACACCAACCACAACAATTTCCCCAGGCGTAACATTTTTGCGTGCCAGAAGTCCAGGATTCCCATAATAGGGAGCGAGCCACATCTGATAAGTCTGGTAGCATGCAGGGTCCCCGGAAATTGTCCAAGCCACCAGTGGAAGATTGCCCTCCAATACCAAAGGATTAGGGTTGCCTTGAGGGTCCAGAAGAATGGATGGAAAGGACGGCAGCAGCAGGCAGGAGTAGACAAGGGAGCTGTAGCGTCAGTGGCAACCAGCTCTGAGTGTGCCATAGAGGCGTGAGTAGAAGTCGAAACCATCCATCTGCGGACTTCTTGAAGAGTGCACGTGAGCATCGTGAATGGGGAAACAGGGTAGGCTCCTCGATGGGGCCATGGTGGGAGGAAAGCATCCACCGCTGCGCCTGCAGGTCCGTAAGCCAACTGAAGCCGGTCTGCATCTTGTGGTTCAAGCGGGAAGTAAACAGGTTGACCCAAAGGAGTAGAGAGCAGTCGTTGTGAAGCGGCTGTTCCTCTGGCGTCCATGCCCCACCCGTGGATGCAGGTCCGCAAGTCGCTCCGATTGGCTGGCGTCTGATTCCGGTACGAAGTCCGGTAGAGAGCCAAAGATGGCCCACCCATTCCAGGCTTCCATGAGGCGCAGCCACCACAGGAGTTCCACTCTAACCTCAGGAGTGATAGGGACCAGCTGGTCGTAGGAGGGATTGAGACTGAGGCACGTGGTCTTCTGACGTTGCATCGCCCGATAATGCAGTGGGCCAGGGAGAAGGGTGATGACTTGGGCTGGGCGACAAGCTGACTTGTCCATGTTGGTAATGAACCAGAGGTCTTACAGGAGAGTAAGCACTAGGGCCGTGTGACGGGAAGACAGGACCGGATCTTGAGCCAGTACAAAGACATTGTCCAGGTATATGATAGACCTGATGCCCTGTGAATGTATGTAGGCCATGCCCAGTTAGAGGAGCTTCGTAGAAGCACCATGGTGCGGAGCTGAGGCCGAAAGGTGGGCAGGTGAACTGTCGGTGGTACAGGATGGATAGGAGACCCCTGAGTAGATGTGTGCTCTCCATCGTGAAGTGTCGATAGGACAAGAAGGGATTGAAGACTTTCAGGTTTAAGACCGGGCGAAGGTCCCCAGACTTCTTGTGTTCCAGAACACATTGTACGGGGAAAACAGACTGGAAGGGAACCTGGGAAAAGTCTATCAAGAAACCAGATACGATTCGTAGGACCCAAGAGTCGGACGTGAGCTTGCACCATTTGGGGGAAAACGTAATCGACCCGCGACCGGTATGTGTGGGTAGTGGAA
This sequence comes from Leptobrachium leishanense, assembly GCA_009667805.1. Classification (NCBI taxonomy): domain Eukaryota; kingdom Metazoa; phylum Chordata; class Amphibia; order Anura; family Megophryidae; genus Leptobrachium; species Leptobrachium leishanense. The sequence continues at coordinate 92,171,555 of CM019066.1, forward strand.
ACGCGGGGTACTCACCAGCGGAATAGCGGCGTCTAGACCTGTTGAAACCCTGACTGACGGGAATTCCCCGAACCAGGATCGGGTCCGGTCGGTATGGCACCGCCGTGCTTTGATTTATGGTGAGGCGAGGTCTATAGGAGCTGTTGTATCGGAGGAAAAACGAGTCTGGGGTTGAAAGACTCTTTTCATGTTGGATTGCCCTTTTGCAGGTTGGTATAGATGTTAACCTTATGATTCAATTCTTTTAAGCAGAGGTCCCCAAAAAAGCAACCCCTTGGCCGCAGGACCCAATTCTTTGGAGCACATACTTGTTAAATTAGCGTCAAAGCGAAACGTGCCTCATTGCGGCGTGCAGAAGAGATGCTGACATTGGCGTTACCTAAAGACAGAGGGCACGCTGTGCCCATTCACGGACCATTGCAGGGCCGAGCAGGGTAGGCATAAGGCTATCCTAAACAAAAGATAAATCCAGGTAAAGTATCCATGTAATTGGGCAGACTAGATGGGCCGAAAGGTTCTTATCTGCCGACATTTTCTATGTTTCTATGTTTCCAGTAGTTAGTGCTTCGTCCACCGTGACGAGCGGGCCTGAAACCTCCAGCATTTGTACTGGGTGACGCGGAAGCCCTGTTCAAGACTTCGACAAGGATCCCTGCCAACCTTACCCAGAAAGGAGACGAAATCCACGTCAAACTCTGGCGTAAGAGATACCTTGTCAGGAAGCGTCAGGCAAGGGCATCCTGCCCACAGACGCGCCCTGGAAATTTTAACTAAAGGACCGCGTAGCCAGAAGAGCAGAAACTCCGCTGTGTGGTCAGGTGGGAGCCAGGCCGAAGACCTGGGGTGGATGGTAGTGCATGGATCGAAAAAGGGGGGGCTCCTCTAGTGTCGAGGAGTGGCGCCGGGGTATCCGAGGACACCAAGGAGCGAGGTGGTGTTGGAGCGGTAGAGAGGGGCACGATCGCCAAGCTATCAGAACGGGACTCACCCGTCGAGCTTGCAGTAGTCGGTGGATCACCGGTGGTATTGGCTCCTTCCTCCTCGGGTATTGAGCCTGGTAACCGTCCATGTCATAATCATCGTCCCCTTCTTTGGGGACAGAAGTGTGGGAGGAGTTTGTAGCAGGGCCCTTAACCTAGCCAGCGGAATGAGATTGACCCTTCCAGAGTATTTTACGAGATGGCATGGCAGCCTCAGAATGAACCGAATGGGAGCCCTCAGAAAGGGCCGGTGACTGGGCCCTAGAAAGGACCGGAGGTTCTGGCTGGGGAAGCGGGGGCATGGCTGCCAAAGCTATGGGCAGTGTTTCTGAAATGGCAGCTAAAAGCCAGGCCGAAAGCTCCTCTGGATTGGTGGGGAGCTGAGGAGGATCCATGGAAAAACAGAATAACGGGACTCACCTGTTGAGGTAATATATATATTAAAATTTATAGGGATACATATCGGGGCTCACCCGATGTTTAGTGTGGCCAAACAGAAAAATCCTGTACTACCCGCCAGGAAGGTAATAATATATTTATTATAGATTAATGTGTCGGGGCTCACCCGATGTCTTTGTGGGACAGACAGATATCCTGCCAGAATAATAATATACTTATATATATATAAGCTTATCAGGGCTCACCCGATGTCTTCGTGGGACAGATATCCCGCCAGATAAATAATATATTTGTTCATATACATAAGCTTATCAGGGCTCACCCGATGCCGTCGTAGGACAGATATCCCGCCAGATAAATAATATACTTATATATATATAAGCTTATCAGGGCTCACCCGATGTCTTCGTGGGACAGATATCCCGCCAGATAAATAATATATTTGTTCATATACATAAGCTTATCAGGGCTCACCCGATGCCTTCGTGGGACAGATATCCCGTCATAAAATGTTATTCTTATATATATATATATATATATATATACTGTATATATGCTTATCGGGGCTTACCCGATGCCTTCGTGGGACAGATCCCACCAGAAAAAATAATATTTATTTGTATATATACAGAATAAGCGTATCGGGGCTTACCCGATGTTTACGTTGGGCAGACAGAAATCCCACCAAAAAATAATAATTTATTTATATAAATAGAAGCGGAGGCCGTTTAACATGTAAGTGCTGACCTGCTAGTTTGCATCGGGACGCGAAGACGCGATGTCCCGAATGGCGGCAATTGCTGGTAGAACTAAGATGGCCGCCGGAGTGCGCACGGACGAACGCCATACTATCCTGAGGAGAAAGTTTAGTTGCGCACTCGCGGGAAGGCGGCGGGCGCTGCGCAAAACACAAAGAAAGGGGGAAAAAACCTTAAGAAGAAAACAGAGCTGTTAAAACAAAGTAAATTACGATGGGGCGCCGCAAGTCGCGCAACGTGAGCAAAGCGCACCTGCAGGCGGGAGAGTGCCCACACAGCAGGGAGGAAACCTAGGAAAAAACCAATCAGGTGCACAGTACATAGAATAAATCTGAGTTTAAAATTACATAATAAACCTAACAGTGACAAATTACACCTAAACTAAAGCCTGGCAACCAGGAGCTGTTTTGAAAATGTCTCACCTGGTCGCCAGCAGCAAAGAAAAGAGGGCGTGGCTAAGGACTTCCTACACTCTTGTTGTTTATTGGTTACTGCTGTTGCTATGTAAACTTTCCTTTGCTGCTGATGTTTTAGTAAAGAAAAGAGAATGCAAAATATGAAGCCTCCTGCCTTGATATAAAATTAGGGTTAGGACTTTGTGATCCTTACGCTAAATACTCTTTGCTTAGTCTTTGCACTGACCATGTTAAGTATAGGGATTGCAAAGTACAGTAAGCTCTCGCTAGAAAGTGCTATTACTGGTCTGCTAATGGATTTTTTAACCCGTTACCGACCGAGATCTGATCTGGCTGGTCTGCGGTAACCTATTTTAACCTAACGCTAACGCTCGGGAATGTTAACCCTTTGCCGCTGTGGAACGTGCTATGCCGTCCTCGCGGAGGTAGGGCTTAGAAGAAGCGCGGTGTACATGTACGCCACGCTGTCTTCAATGGGCCACCTCAGCCACTCCCCACAGCCGGCACGCATTGCATGCGGTTGGCTGCAGAGAAACGGCCTGAGCTCAGGCCATCCCCCTGCAGCCAATGCTGCGCATCACGCATCAGCTGCAGGACGAGCTGAAATGAGCGGCTCGTTGCAGCATCTGTTGGCAGGGCATACCTGTACATCTCGCCGGCATTAACCCACCATTGATGGGCGACACCAGCCCGTCGTGAAGGGGTTGAGAGATGTTAGTACCCTCTGTGTGGCAACACAATTTGTTATACAAATTTTAAGACCACCTCCGCTCCACACTTAGGACCCTATGACCTCCTTAACGGAAGCACTAGCGCTCACATAGTGCAAGCATACTGTACTTTGCGCTCCCTATACTTAACATGGAGAGCACAAACAGTAATTAGCGTTAGGATCACAAAGTCCAGACACTAATTACGCACCGATGCAGCTAACTGAAAACTCCTAGCTTCTGCAGAATCAGTCAGCACCAGCTGGGGAGTGGGACCCCCCCAAAAAATCAGATACTCACCTCTCACCCCAAGTTATGTATGGCGACCTGATCCACCGCTTCTTGCCACCAGGAGCAGAGATTGGGAACAAATAGTCCCCAGGCTCCCTCTGCGATCACTCCACAGCCCTGCACGATCTCGTGAGAGCGAGATTGTGCAGCTCACATGGCTCAGAAGCACAACCCTCCATGGAGTCCTATGAACTCCAGGAGGGGATACTCGAGTATCCTGGAGGGTGGTGCTTGTTACAGGGCAGGCTGCTGAATTCACGCCTGCCGTGTAATCTGGTTGTAAGACGGAGACGCTAAGGGGAAGTGTGTGATCGAAAGTTTTTCCCCTTAGCATCCCTGTTTTAGCTCGAGGCACATAATAGTGCCCTTAATGAGTAAAGAGGCTGTATATACAGTATATCCACATATACACATATATATATATATATATATTTTATTTATCCAAGCATACTTTGTAGTTTGTACAGCTTCAACACTATTGGACATTTTTATTAACGGTCTTCACTTTGTATATCTTGCTTCACCATTTATCGTATGACATGGGGGGTCATTACTGTGTGAGCGTACATGTTTTGCTTTTTTATTTCTAATAAATATACGTAACTCTGTCTTCTTCGATCATAGGGAAAAGGTACATACAGTTCTGCATGTTTCTTCCGCTCTTCTTTTTTTGTCTTAGAAGGAAGGATTAAATTAGAGTGAGGATTAAGTAGAAAGCCTGTGGAACCAGTCCAAATAGACATGTTGGCGCCAGAAGGTATATTTCTTTAAATTAAGTGGTAAAGCTGGTTAAACTAGAATCATAATTGTGACGGTGGCCCCCGCACACCCCCGGCGCCTGGCAGCGGCTTCCTCGCTGCTCGCTGGCCAGGCGCCGAGTGATATCGCGGAACGCTTCCGCACACGTGGGGCGCCGGGGGCGGGGCCAGGCGCATGACGCGGACCCGCAAAGTTTAAAGCCCGGCTTCACATTCTCACTGGTGCCCTGACGTGGTAGTTACTTCCCGCAGAGCTCTTGTGTGTTATTGGCAAAACGATTATTCTGTGTACCGAACCCTGGCATTGGCAAAACGATATTCTGTGTCTCGACCCCTGGCATTGGCAAAACGATTATTCTGTGTCTCGACCCCTGGCATTGGCAAAACGATTATTCTGTGTACCGAACCCTGGCATTGGCAAAACGATATTCTGTGTCTCGACCCCTGGCATTGGCAAAACGATTATTCTGTGTCTCGACCCCTGGCATTGGCTAAACGATTATTCTGTGTACCGAACCCTGGCATTGGCAAAACGATTACTCTGTGTACCGCACCCTAGCATTGGCAAAACGATTACTCTGTGTACCGCACCCTGGCATTGGCAAAACGATTATTCTGTGTCTCGACCCCTGGCATTTGTATCACTCCTCTATTCTGGTACAGAGGTCAGTCCGTGTGGCACCCCAAGCACACCAGACCACCCCTTGTATGTTGTATGTGCTCTGTACTACCATCCTAGTAGCCTGTCTAGACGTGCCGACCACTCTAAGGATCGGAAGGGTAGTGAGCGGTCTGCGTAAAGGGACCACCATCTTGGTAATCAGGGGGATCCGTGACATTACGTCAGGGCCAATGGATCCCGCAGACCTCTCATCTCAGTTGACAAGAATTGCAGCCCGACAAGAAGAGCAGGACCACAGGATGGACCAAATTGCTCTTGCCCTGCAAACCCTGTTGAATCGATCCACTACTGGTGCTGCAAGTCCTCCAGAACCAGTAGTACCTAGGGCCAGTTCGGCCTCACCCGAGGGTGTAGGCTCAGTATGAAGGCGCCCGTACGCTATGATGGTACGCCTAACCTGTGTCGGGGTTTTTTGACCCAACTAGAGATTCTATTCGAGAACAATCCAGGGTCCTGTGTATCCGATAAGGCCAAAGTAGGCTATCTAATTAACCATTTAACTGATAAAGCGTTACTGTGGGCCACGCCATTGTGGGAAAACAAAAAGCCCGTCATATATGACTATGAGGGCTTTACCTCTGAACTAAAACGTACGTTTGATCCCTCTAGAAGGGCCACCAATGCAGGCAGGTCCTTATTCCACATTAAGCAAGGTAATAGGAGAGTCTCCGACTATGCTATAGAATTTAAGACCTTGACTTCTGAGGTGCACTGGCCTAACGACGTTCTAACCTTGGCATTTACCGAAGGCCTGAACGAGGCCTTGATGTTTGAGCTGGCTCCCTTGAAGTTGCCAGAACATCTGGACCATTTGGTTGATTTCTGTATTGCCATGGACGACCAAATTAGGGACAGGAGGCATTCTAGAGACAGACCCAGAAGGGTTTTGCCTCCTTTACCCTTGGTACCCAGACACACCAATACGTCAGGTACTCCAGAGCCAGTAAGAACCGATCTACCGGTCGTGGAACCTATGCAGATAGGTAGAACAGGTATTTCAGAGGCTGAGAGAACTTACAGAAGGGAAAGGGGGCTCTGTTTCTACTGTGCCGGGGCAGGGCATTTTCGTCTTCAATGTCCTCAAAGACCCAAGGGTGGCAGGGGTGACACTGGCAAGCCGGGCCAGAGAACACCTACTAGCCAGGTAATCGGTTCGCTCTATGCCTCCTTTGTCGATAACGAGAAAAAAAAAACCGGATTCTGGTGCCCATCTCCTTAACCTGGGAGGGGGTACACCTCGAGACTGAGGCGTTCCTAGACTCTGGAGCCTCAGGCAACTTTATGGATAGGGTGTTTGCCTCCAAGAACCTCATGCCTCTAGTTCTCAAAGAAAGACCTCTACTGGTGGAGGCCATAGACGGGAAACCCTTGTCATGTCCCCATATCACCCACGACACCATAGAGGTATGCATGAAAACAGGGGTTTTGCACCAGGAAACCATACGGTTCCAGATTATCGACTCTCCCTCATGCCCCGTCGTCCTAGGGTTTCCATGGTTGACTAAGCATAACCCGGTGATTGATTGGGTCCAGAGGGACATAAAATGTTGGGGTCCCAGTTGCCAGTTGAAATGCATGGGCAGAGTCACCGTTATTGGTAGCCTTAATATCGCCACAGCACCTCCTTTATCCACAGTAGTCCCTGACTGTTATCAGGCATTAAAGGAGGTTTTTTCGAAGGCCAGGACTGAGGTTTTACCACCACATCGCCCGTATGACTGTGCCATAGAGTTACTCCCCGGTACTATGCCTCCCAGAGGACATGTATACCCCTTGTCGCAAAAGGAGAACGATATTATGGAGGAATATATAAAAGAGAATCTTGAGCGTGGATTCATTAGACGGTCCTCCTCCCCAGCAGGAGCTGGTTTCTTTTTCGTCTCCAAAAAAGAGGGAGACTTGCGACCATGCATAGATTATAGAGGTTTAAACAGAATAACCATAAGAAATGCATATCCTATCACCCTTATAACAGAGTTGTTCGACCGACTGAAAGGGGCCCGTATATACACGAAGCTCGATTTACGCGGGGCCTACAATCTGATAAGGGTGAAAAAGGGGCACGAGTGGAAGACGGCTTTTAATACGCGTAGCGGGCATTACGAATACCTGGTGATGCCCTTTGGGTTATGTAATGCGCCAGCTGTGTTTCAGGATCTCATAAATGACACCCTAAGGGATTTTCTGCATACATTCGTCATAGTGTATCTCGATGACATCCTGATATACTCTCCAGATAAGGAGACCCATCACGCCCATGTGCAACAAGTGTTAAGGAGACTATTGAAGGCCGGCTTATACTGCAAATTAGAAAAGTGCCTATTTGATATAGAGATGGTGCACTTCCTTGGGTATATCATAACCCCTGAGGGGTTTCAGATGGATCCTGGTAAATTGTCGGCAATCCTCGACTGGCCCCTACCCCAAGGTCTTAAAGCCATCCAGAGGTTTCTAGGTTTTACCAACTATTATCGAAGGTTCATCAAAGACTTTTCGGCCTTGGTAGCTCCTCTCACGGCCATGACTAAGAAAGGGGTGGGGAATCAGAAATGGACACCCCAGGCCAGGCAAGCCTTCGAGGTCCTCAAACAGGCATTCACGACTGCCCCTGTTCTCCGACATCCTGATCCGGCTCTGCCTTTTCAAGTTGAAGTTGACGCCTCCGAGCTAGGTCTTGGCGCAGTCTTGTCCCAAAGGGAGGCACCCGACAAACCCTTGCATCCATGCGGCTTCTATTCCCGAAAGTTGTCCCCGGCAGAGAGGAACTATGATATCGGAAACAGAGAGTTATTAGCAGTTATCGCAGCCTTGACGGAGTGGAGATACTTATTGGAGGGGTCTAGGGACCCCATTGTCATCATTACCGATCATAAGAATCTCACGTACATTGGTGACGCTAAACGGTTGAATGCCAGACAAGCGAGATGGTCATTATTCCTTTCAAGCTTTAATTTTGTCCTCACATATAGACCTGGGTCAAGAAACATTAAAGCAGATGCGTTATCTAGACAGTACGAATCCTATGAACATAACGTTCAGGATCAACATCCCATTGTACCTCAGGAAAGGATTATAGCCTCTACCACGATCAGTGTCTCATCCCCTCTGATGATTCGATTGCAGACTATCCAAGATAAGGCTCCGGGGGGGAGGCCTCCCGCGAAGCTCTTTGTACCTGAGAAGGAGAGAAAAGAAGTCCTTAAAATTTACCATGACAATAAAACCTCTGGACACATGGGGATCACCAAAACGGTGGCGAGCATCCAAAAACTGCTATGGTGGCCCACGATGCGCCGGGATATTAAAGATTACATAGCCGTATGCGAGGTGTGCACAAGAAATAAAAGTCCTAAGACAGCGCCCATTGGTTTACTCCAGCCCCTGCCTATTCCCGAACGACCATGGTCGCAGATAGCCATGGATTTTATAGTAGAGTTACCCGAGTCCAGAGGGAATACTGTTATACTCACGATTATAGATCGCTTTTCCAAAATGGGTCACTATGTTCCTCTTCGGAAGCTACCGTCAGCAGCCGAGCTGGTGCCCATTTTCGTCGCCAACGTGGTCCGCATACACGGTATCCCTCTTGGGATTGTTTCTGATAGGGGGACCCAGTTTGTCTCCAGATTCTGGAGGGGGTTCTGCAAGAACGTGGGAATAGACCTGTCCTTCTCCTCGGCCTATCACCCCCAAACGAACGGGGCAGCAGAAAGGGCAAATCAAAATATTGAGAAATATCTCAGGTGTTTCATATCTGAACGACAGGATAATTGGTCAGACCTGCTACCTTGGGCCGAGTACGCCCTAAACAGTGCCGTGAGTGAAGCCAGTGGTTATTCCCCTTTCTTCACAGTTTACGGATTTGATCCTCCCGTGCTTCCCTCTGCATTTCCTGATACCGCGATTCCTGCTCTGGATGAGCACTTGGCGTCATTGACTGAGACCTGGAGGAGGGTTAAACAGGCACTAGAGAGGAACAGTATTGTCCAGAAAACGAAGGCCGATAGACGTAGGAGACCAGCACCTGTGTATCAAGTCGGGGACAGGGTTTGGCTTTCTTCGCGGAACATTAAGCTCTTAGTGCCATCGATGAAACTAGCCCCCAGATACATAGGCCCTTACAAGATACTGCGGCGACTCAGCCCGGTCTCCTATGCCTTGGCACTGCCCTCCCATATCAGGATACACAACGTGTTCCACGTGAGCCTTTTAAAACCGCTTTTGTGTAATCGATACACCAGGGCCCATGTCCCCCTCCTCCGGTCTCTGTGGAGGGCGAGGAGGAGTTTGAGGTTAAGGCCATTCTGGACGCCAGGGTTTCTAGGGGGGCTCTTCAGTACTTAGTGGACTGGGTGGGTTACGGTCCGGAGGACCGCTCTTGGCTTCCGGCTACTGAGGTTCATGCCCCTCGCTTGGTGAAGGCCTTCTATTTGGCTCATCCCTGTGCCCCTGGGGGTCGTCCAGTGGCCGCCCGTAGAGGGGGGGGTTCTGTGACGGTGGCCCCCGCACACCCCCGGCGCCTGGCAGCGGCTTCCTCGCTGCTCGCTGGCCAGGCGCCGAGTGATATCGCGGAACGCTTCCGCACACGTGGGGCGCCGGGGGCGGGGCCAGGCGCATGACGCGGACCCGCAAAGTTTAAAGCCCGGCTTCACATTCTCACTGGTGCCCTGACGTGGTAGTTACTTCCCGCAGAGCTCTTGTGTGTTATTGGCAAAACGATTATTCTGTGTACCGAACCCTGGCATTGGCAAAACGATATTCTGTGTCTCGACCCCTGGCATTGGCAAAACGATTATTCTGTGTCTCGACCCCTGGCATTGGCAAAACGATTATTCTGTGTACCGAACCCTGGCATTGGCAAAACGATATTCTGTGTCTCGACCCCTGGCATTGGCAAAACGATTATTCTGTGTCTCGACCCCTGGCATTGGCTAAACGATTATTCTGTGTACCGAACCCTGGCATTGGCAAAACGATTACTCTGTGTACCGCACCCTAGCATTGGCAAAACGATTACTCTGTGTACCGCACCCTGGCATTGGCAAAACGATTATTCTGTGTCTCGACCCCTGGCATTTGTATCACTCCTCTATTCTGGTACGAGGTCAGTCCGTGTGGCACCCCAAGCACACCAGACCACCCCTTGTATGTTGTATGTGCTCTGTACTACCATCCTAGTAGCCTGTCTAGACGTGCCGACCACTCTAAGGATCGGAAGGGTAGTGAGCGGTCTGCGTAAAGGGACCACCATCTTGGTAATCAGGGGGATCCGTGACAATAATGCAGAATTAATATTTGCATCCTTATGGGTCTGTGTAATCACTTATAGACCCCAGCTCCTATTATACGTCCTAGGTCTAGTCATTGATAGAGTCAATGCCTTTTCTAAATACTGTTTGAAGCAGGGCTGGCGTAATGGTACTAGCATCAGATATAATGGGATTACATCTCCATAGATGATTTTCCAACCTTAACTATCAGAAGAGCTCATAGGGGATGATAGATTCAGGTTTGACTATGCTCAAGAAGAACTATGCCCACAAGGGTGGCGAGATCATAGGTGACCAATGACCCGAGTCGCCCGTGCTAATTGTTATGTATTTTTACAATTAGAAGTTGAAACTACAGAGCTACTTTATAAGTTTAATTGTATGTATGTTGTTTCTCTTTCACTTTCTGCTAAATATCCACTGTGTGTGTGTGTGTGTGTGTGTGTGTGTGTGTGTGTGTGTGTGTGTGTGTGTGTGTGTGTAGGAGAGCAACATCATTAATCACAGAGCAGCCACAGGAAGACATCCAAAAATGTAATTACTACTAAATGCATTATAAAGATAGTAGTGAGATTGTAGAGATTGTACGTTAATCCGTTCTTCAAAGTTTGTGGTGAGATCTTCCAGCTTCCGACAGCAATGGAGACAATATACAGAACATACCCTCTCTGGGCAACCTCATTTCTTTCTGAACTCTAATATCATCTCTATGCTGACAACAGCCAAATCTACCTTTCCTCTCCCGATCTCTCTCCTCCTGTGTTGGACCATTTTACTGCCTGCCTGTCGGCTGTCTCCGACTGGATGACTTCCCGTTTCCTAAAGCTTAACCTCTCTAAAACTGAACCTCTCATCTTCCCTCCATCTAAAACCTCCATTCTTGCACCCATCTATTCTATTAAGTTTACTAATGATAATTATATCAAAATCCAAATGATTTCCTCATATTCTAGTCTAATTCTTCTAAGTGTATGACTTAAGGATACAAAACTGTTCCCTTTTACTAAACTAATTGCAAAGCAGCCATGTACTAGTATATAATTGAACAGTATCTGGCACAGTGAAGCGATTTCTAGGGTCAAAACCAGGTAACAGGAAATATGTTACACAATAAGAACAGATGACATATATAATAACAAAAATGCAACATTGCACTCAGTGGAACGCCGGCATTTTGTTGTTTTTCTGACATGATGGCAATTCCGAGAACCTGGTCGCATTATCCTCTGATAATAATGAGTAGAGATTATATTATGCTCATGCGCATTTTATTCCACCATCCTGGAGAGAGACTAAACTTTAGGGTTTCTCAACTCCAGTCCCCAGGACCGACTGGGTGGATTAGAGATAACATCACTGTACTGCGTGGAGAGAGCCTGTGGAGACATGAGCTCGATCCCAACGAACACCTCTCCAGTAAGTGTCCTTGGGCAAGACACCCAACGGTACATACTCGCCACCCAGGACATACCTGAAAACAAGAGAAATCTCAATGTATCCTTCCTGGTAAAATCCTTTCTCCAAAAAAAAAACTCCAGTCCCCAGGACCCACCAACAGGCCAGATTTTAAGGATCACCTTGGGGAAATGCAGACTGAATACTGCAATCACTGAGCATCAAATCATATCACCTGTTCTGTGCTACAGATATCTGGCAAATCTGGCCTGTCAGCGGCAAACACTGGCAAAGGATCCCTCTGTATCCCTGCAGCTGGTATCCCTGACCACAACCAATCCGATCTGGTGGTAAGTGTAAGGAGTTTGGTACCACTGGTCTTTTGACTGGTCTTGGGTCTGGCACTGAGTGGAAGACAGTCAGCATGGTCAGTCTTGACTGTCAACAACAGGACAATATTCTTGTGAGAGTAGTCCTTTCGGTCTGAGGGTACATGGATCCAAGGTTACTGTGGGTAAATATGGGTTTGTAGGTTTCTGTGTACCTGTCACCTGATATGAATCCCCAGTGGGCTCTTATGTTCCAGTCACTCTGTCGCTATAATAGGGGCAGAGTGTGAGACTCATAGGAGAGGGGCCCAGAGAACTATACGCCAAGAGCAGTAACCCTTTCTTATCCCCCCAGCAGCACAGCCGCTGTACCAGAGTGAGCATAAGTTCCACAATCAGCTACTCGTGCGCCTGAAATCAGAATCAGAAATCAGTCACAAGCTGGTCAAATCTTTAAATGGATGCAATCAAAGGCCATCCCTCCTCTCAGGGAACTTTATGAACTGCAAATATATATTGGGTGGAGCTATCCATGGGTTTAAATATTTTTGCAGTAACCACATTCCCAGAGTACCCCTTTTTCTTGTTGTACTAGCCCAGACAGAAGGGAGTGGGGCTAAACCCAAACACAACTGTGCAAAGGACCACCTGGCTCTATTGTGTGTTAATGACCCCTTGCAAGGGGAATATTTTTCCATTCTGTACAGTAAATGAAAGTGGTTTCTGGTCAGCAAACATATTCCTGGTTTAGAATGAAGATAAAATGTGGCAGAGTTGGTGCTTCAGATGCTCTGGTGGTGATATACTTGCAGGATCTGTGCTTGCTTCTGGGGTCCTCTGTAGCCCTTAGAAGCAAAAATCATACATGGAGTAGCACAGTTTAAAATAAAAGTGCAAATGTATCATAATTTATGCTACTCATGTTTACTGGTGTCTCAGAGCTCAGACACCAGATTTGAAGGCAGCCAGTGATATTATCTAGGTGCACCGGATCACCTATCTCAGCCTCAGCCACCTCCTTGGTAAATATGAACCAACCAGGACCCAAATAGGATAAAAACATGGTGGTTTTATTAAAACTAATAGTAAAAGTATAAAATATAAATTACCAGTACACCGATATGCGTTTCACCTTAAGTGACTTCATCAGTTGGTGTGTCTGTGGTCTGACTGAAAACGCCATATATGATTTTTGCTTCTAAGGGCTACAGAGGACCCTAGAAGCAAGCACAGATCCTGCAAATATATCACCACCAGAGCATCTGAAGCTCCAACTCTGCCACATTTTCTGTTCATTCTGTATCACAAAGGTGGAAAAGGATATACCAACAAGTGGATGTGAGAGGCCGTTGACCGCAGAGGGGTCAAAGAAAAAGATTTTTCTCCCCCCACCATACTGGCACTTGAAAGAGGCCACACAGAGACTTTGTCCTTAGAGACACATTCATAGAGACACAGACACCTTACAAGCTGCTATCTTTTATATATTTTTATTGATTTTATGCTATATTTTAAGTTTGATTTTATGCCTGGTTTTACTTGTCTGAATTGAAGTTAAAAGGCAAACTACCTCTCCAACACCACCGGATGGTGCCAAAGGGTACAGATTTCCTTTTTCCAGATTCCTCGTTTACCCTAGCTTACAAAATAATATACAGACGTGTGATCACACAAAATAATACATAACTTTTTAAAATCTTTATAGAAGGTCTCTCTTCCCCAGGCGTCTCTTCCCAATGGCGCCAACAGATGCAAATATAAAACAGAAAAAATGGGGATGGAGTCTAAAGAGAGACAAAAAAGCAGATCATGGTGCAGAAAAACAACAGATTGGGTACAATTAGGCCCCCTTTTTATAGATTGCACTCACAGAAAGTGAATAGATATTGCGCATATATCTTAGTTACCACTCTTTAGGATTGATACAGCCAGACCAAACACCCTGCCGTCACAGGAGATAAGAGCCAGAAGCCGGTTCCAATGGTAGTAAAAAAGTTTTTAATTAAAATATAAAAGCCAACGCGTTTCGTCCAAACAAACAGTGGACTTCATCAGGGCAAAAGTAAGGGCAGTTACTTTTGCCCTGATGAAGTCCACTGTTTGTTTGGACGAAACGCGTTGGCTTTTATATTTTAATTAAATACTTTTTTACTACCATTGGAACCGGCTTCTGGCTCTTATCTCCTGTGACGGCAGGGTGTTTGGTCTGGCTGTATCACTCCTAAAGAGTGGTAACTAAGATATATGCGCAATATCTATTCACTTTCTGTGAGTGCAATCTATAAAAAGGGGGCCTAATTGTACCCAATCTGCTGTTTTTCTGCACCATGATCTGCTTTTTTGTCTCTCTTTAGACTCCATCCCCATTTTTTCTGTTTTATATTTACCCTAGCTTACACCTTGGTTTAACCCTTTCGCTGCTGAGGCATTTCCCGCCTCTGTGCTGAGCAGGGCCGGATTAAGATCTCTATGGGCCTGGAGCTGAAGATTTTGGTGGCTTTTTTTGGAATTTAGTGAAATGAAAGCATATTTTAGGTTATAGTGCAGATACGGATATATCTAACCAGGCAGATACTGTGTGAGTAAATTTACATTCAGATTTCAATCATTTAAAGCATGTAAAATAATTTTTTCACATTTTATCATCCAAACCCTTGTGGTTATATATTCTATAGGTAATTCTTGTTAATTTTTTTTAAATGGGATCCTGTTACTGCATTTTTCTGAGAAAATATACAATTTTAACCAAAAAAATGAAATATTTCCCTTGTGTTTTTTGAATAATATGACATTCAGGGTTATCCAAAGAGATTCGAAAAGTCACCGCACGTTCGGTGACTTTTCGTTCTCTTCAATTCGGTTCCTTTTGCCGATTGCATTTCGGTGACCCTGCGGTGTATTCAGCAAACACCACAGGGTCCCCGAATTGCAGGGAAAAGCTGCCGAAAACCTGACGAAAACGCACCGAATGCACTATGAGAACAAGCAAAAACATCTGGATTAACCTTCGAAGAGGAGCCGAACAGGAGCCGAACAGGAGCCGAACAGGAGCCGAATCACACAGAGCCGAAGCAGCTGTGACGTAGAGGAGGCAGTGAATAAATTAGAAAAACCATTTGTATGAATCTGGGAAAATGAAACGCTGTTTGCAAAGAAACTACTGAGCGAAAATGTCTGAAATTTTCACAGGAGGTCCAGGGAATGATAATAAAGAGGGCTGTTACAAAAAAAATAAGCAAACTGAAAAAAAGAAAAAAAAAAATCGGACTTTTAATTTTTTTTTTAAAAATTCAGAAAAATGCTTAAAGTATCCTAAAAAATCTATAAATAAAGAGACTTTTTGCTGCAGAATTTTATAATGAACGGTTTATTAGATATTGAATTAAAACGGGAATATTTTTAACATTGAAGCCTATGGGATTCTCCTGAATAAATTTGCCAAATTAAACCACCGAATGGCAGAGCATTAGGGGAACCTTTCACTGCTGGTTTGTGTTCTCTGAATAGCCGAAGCATTGCTTTTTCATGGGGATTTCACTGCCCTCGAACAGGGACCGAACAGGCACCGTATGTGCAGGCAATTCGACAGGATTTGGCGAATTGCCTGCTCTCTGGATAGCCGAATGGCCAGGAAAGGTAACCGAACCCTGATTTTCAGCGTTCGGTTACCTTTCTCAAGCAATTCGAATCTCTTTGGATAACCCTGTATGTATAAAACACTGATCTTGCTCCCAGCGTGGGAAATGAGAAGGTGAGTAATGGCAGTGGTATTGCTCATTTTATAAGTGACAAATGGACAATGCCATTGCATTGGAACTAAAATTAAAAAGATAAAAAGTTTTTGGGTTTTCCTTTTAGATTTTACATGGTCATGTTTGGTATTAATGCAAAGGCCAGACGCTGACCTGTCCAATGACACCTCCCTTGACCTTGTGAGGTGTAAAGATTAGTAACGCAGGGTTCCAAAGTCACCCTCCCAGTGCACTTTGCTGCAGTGCGGTGGTTTAGGTTTTTGGTGTAACAATACGTAATAACGGATCGTGCCATCACCTCCACACTTGAGATGGTGAGTTAGTGCAGCATCATTGTTCACTTTATAATTGAAAAGTGGAAAGTATTGCTGTGTTAGAAAGAAAAAATAAAGTAATATTTATTATTTTATTTTTATTATTACATAAAACCTGGTCATGTTTGGTATCAATGCAAAGGGCACACTTTGGCCTTTCCAGTGATACCTCATATGACCCTGTAGCTGCTATGATGTTGGAGATAATGGGGTCCACATGTTCATAAATGCAGACATTGTTATTTTTTCTCTGGGCCTATTCTGGGGCATGGGCCTGGAGCTGCTGCTCCATCTGCCCCTATGTTAATCCGGCCCTGGTGCTGAGGTCATTTTTACCGATTTTGCTCATCATGTTTAAACGTGTTTTGAAGGCTTATTTTAGTATATGACCCAGACATATTATATATCGTTCTTTCTGTCAGACTCGGCAGATTCATAATATGTCATTATTATATGTATACGTCATGACCTGTCTGTATATTACAACAAAACATGCAATACAATATGAATTTTCAATAATTTACCACGTATAAAGTGTTTTTTTTTCACATTTTAACATGCGAGCAATTGCGGTTATATTTTGTATGGGGTGCGCTTGTTAAAAAAATTAGAGATGGGGTCTCAATACATTTTTTTTTGGGGAAAATTACGCTATTTTTAACAAACGCACCGCATACAAAAATCGTTAGTGCAGCATCATTGTTCACATTATAATTGAAATGGGAACAATATTGCTGCATTAATGAACCAAAAAGAAGAAAAAAAAACTTGTTTATTGTTTTTTATAAAAAAAAATTTAAATATTTTTTTATTTTTATTTTTTTTTAAAAAACTTTTTTCATAGTCAAGTTTGGTATTGTTGGAACGGCCATGTTCTGGCCGATCCAACAATATCAAACATTAACCCCTAACTGCCACGGATCGGGAGATAGGGGGTTCATTGGAACCCCCTATCTCCACCATTGGTGGCAGTTAGGGGTTAACTCCAGGACTGGCGTCATGTGCTATGCACGATGATGCCAGGCCTCAGGGGGCATTCCCAGAAGCTTGGCCGACATCCAAGATGTCAGCCAGCTCCGGGAAAGGATCACGAACCGGCGCTTTTTGGCCCCGATTCGTGATCCAGCCCCCATGGGGTTAATTCCAGGTACCGTTAGGAAGGGCAGGCTGTGCCCTTCCAAACGGTGCCTGAATTAACCCCCGCAATGCCGGCGATCCCCCTCCCTTTCAGGCGCCTCCTCCGCACATGCGGGGGGGCGCCTGAATTAGGTGTCATCGCGCCGCCGCAATGACACCTAAATAGGCCGGCGGCAGTTCCAGGTGCTGGGCTGACATCGAGGATGTCAGCCTGCACCGGGGGGGCCAGCGATTGGCCGGAACCCGGCCGAACGCTGGCCCCAAAGGGAGGACGCGCTCAGCACGTCCACCGCAAGGAACGTTACCTGCGGGTGGACGCGCTGAGCGCGTCCTCCGCAGCGAAAGGGTTAAGGGAAAAGGCTATAATCACTTGTTGGGGGTGTTTCTAGGAGAGACAAGGGAAGCTAAACAACAGAGAAACTTAGTCCGAGTACTGGGCTCCTTCCCAGTCCTGATTTGTACTTCTGCCAATTTCACCTATAATGGATTTGCTGAACAGACATCACTAATGTTATAATTCTGATATTCCTAAGTGTAATAGAAAATATATAGATATAGGGTCAACAAACTGGAAAGCAAGAAAGTGGTGCAGGATACACTAGTGGCCAAAATTGTGGATACACCTTCTGATTTTGTCAGTTGTGGTTGACAAGAAAATTCCTCTGCTTCCCTGGCCTGGAAATAGCCCTGACTTGAATCCCATCGAAAATCTGTGGTCAAGATTGAAACGCATGGTCTCGAGCAAGAATCCAAGCAACAAGCGAGCACTCATTGAGGCTATAATCAATTCCTGGCATCATTTGATCACAGAAGAGGATGTCAAAAGACTTTTAGAGTCAACGCTTAGAAGGTGTCAGGCAGTAGTTAAGGCCAAAGGCTATACAACATGTAATTGGAAAAACACATTGTGACAAACTTGAAATTATCGTTTTTATGCTATATAATAGCCAAAATGCATTATGGTACATTTCCAGCAAAAATTGAACTTATTTAAAGATTTTTTTGTTGTTAAGGCATTCCTTTACTATATTAAATTTTACTTGCGTTATAACATTTTTTAGAGATTTTTTATATAAAAAGTACTTTAAACTGCAAAAGTTTGTAAAAATGTAAGGTGTATCCACAATTTTGGCCACCAGTGTATATGCAATGTTAAAAGTATCACAGTAAAACCCACTGGTATAGGGATCCTTTGATTTAGAGCTGGGTTTAACACCATTGTTGTACAATGTGACCAAACCCCAACATGTTGCCATGTACGCAGATGCTTTTATCTTTGATATCATATAACGTGTGTGTGCTCTTCTGCACACACTTTGCTCACCCATGAATACATATATGTTTTAGTACCTCTCCAAATTGGATTTAAAACAAGATTTATCTTCTGTAGAAATATGTATCCTCCATGCGTTTAAGAAAATGAAACTTATACCTAGAACAAAGAAAAGTGACAGATTCACATACCAGTATTAATAACCCTGAATGGTTCATATGACAGTGTTATAAACCACAAGAGGCAGCCTCAAGTATTTTATGTCACCACAACTAAGAGATGTTATTACCACCTAGTAAATTCACACTTTCCTAGCTTTTATTTAGTGCCGCACATAGCTGGACCGCCATTGTAATTAACAAGGGGATCATAAGACGGAATTCATGGCTTGTGACTTCACTAACTCACAGTGCCCAGATAAGGCTGTTAATCTAGAACATAGAACAAGGAAGTAATTATACAAATGTTTATTTCTATGTAATCATTTGTATTGAAAAGAAAACAAATAAATACCTGCACATGTTATCAGTGAGAGATTATATCCATGCACAGAAACATAATAATTATGTAAATTGCTTTTTTTGTTATTCAAGAGGGGTATAATACTGCAGTTATTCAGACAGTGAATATTTCAACAGAATGAATTGTGACATGAGCGAAACAATGTTAATATTGTGAATGAGTGCATTTAAAAACTAGGTCATTGCTCCTGATCACATAAATTCTTATGTAACATGGAGTAGGCAGGATGGAGGTTTGAAAACCTGGCCATATCTGAAAATATATGATTTTTGACAATGTTTCCACAATCAATTTTGCAGTTTCTGTTTGGGTGTAATGTTGCCTATTTTTAAAATATTATACTGTTTTAGGTCACTGATGGTATTGTAAGTATTCAGTACTTAATAGGTACTCAGATTGGGTGATTGACTCGGCCATTGCAGAATAATCCATTTATATTCCTTCAAAAACTCCTGGGTTGCTTTTGCAGTGTGTTTTGGATCATTGACCATCTGTACTGTGAAGCACCATCCAATCAACTTTGCTGCATTTGGCTGAATCTGGGCTGACAGTATATCTCTAAACACTGCTGAATTCATACAGCTGCTTCTGTCTTCTGTCACATCATCAGTAAACACCAATGACCCAGTGCCATGCCCATGCCGTCACCCTGCCTGCGCCATGTTTTACAGATGACATTGTGTGCTTTGGATCATGAGCTGATCCACACATTCTCCACACTAAGTTCTTCCTGTCATTCTGGTACAGATTAATCTTAGTTTCAGCCTTTCAAATAATGCTTTTCCAGAACTGGTCTAGCTTTTTTTTATGTTTTTTTGGCAAAGTCTAATATGGCTTTTCTATTCTTCAGGCTTATGAATGGTTTGCACCTTGTGGTGAATGCTCTGTATTTGCTCTCGTGAAGACTTCTCTTGATTGTAGATTTTGACATTGATACGCCCACCTCCTGGAGTGTGTCCTGCACTTCTCTGTATGTTGTGAATGGGTTTTTCTTTACCATAGAGAGGATCCTGTGATCATCCACCACTGTTGTCTTCCATGGACGTCCAGGCCTTTTTATGTTGCTGAGCTCACCAGTGTGTTTCTTCTTTCCTCAGAATGTACTAAACTGTTGATTTGGGCACTCCTTTTGGGTTTTCGGCTATCTCTCTGATGGATTTGTTTTGTTTCTGAAGCCTTACAATGGCCTTTTTCAATTGCATGGTCAGCTCCTTTGAATACATGATGTAGGTTCACAGCAATAGATTTCAAGTGCAAATACCACATTTAGAATTAACTCCAGACCTTTTATCTGCTTAATTGGTGATTAAATAACGAAGGAGTGGCCCACACCTGGCCATGAACAGCTTTTGATTCAATTGTCCATTTTCTTATGCTCCCTTGAAAAAGGGGGTGGCTACTCTTAAGAGCTGTAATTCCTAAACCCTTCCTCAATTTAGATGTACACACACCCTCAAATTAAACCTGAGAGTGTGCACTTTCAACCCATATCTAAAATTGTGCATGTGTCCAAATATATATGGACCTAACTGTATGTATTGATAATCACTAGTAGATACTAAACTTATCAATTGGGGACAGTAGTCAAACATACCAAGGTATTGTAAGCTCCTCAGAAAGCAGGGCCCTCTCTACTTCATGGTGAACAAAAACAAGTACAAAAGCACAAATTGCAAAAGCAGCAATTAATGACTGTCTGAAGTGCCACTGTTATGATCAAAATTACTTTTTGTAACTTTGGGGGTTTCAAGGCCCTCCAGACTGCTTTGGTTCAACAGTGTCCTGAATTTATGGCCGGGCTCCACTGGGAGCAGCCGAATGATGCATAGCTGCATGCAGGCGCAGCACTATGAGGTGACCCAATCAAAAGCGCCCGCCAAATTCAAATGCTGAGATTTCCTTACAACACATGCCCGCTCATGTTTTCTTGCCCGTCAGTGCATTCCTCTTGTTGTTTCGTGCTATTACGTCAAAGACCTCTGCTTCCCTTTTAGACTATTCTACTTTTTCGTATCCCTTCACTTTGGCTTGTATTTTGGATTGTTCTTGTTACTGACCTTGGCTTCCCTTTTTCATTATTCTGGCTTCTGGCATTCCTCTGACTTGTATGTGAACCTTTCTTGTTGCTGAAGTTGGCTTTGATTATTTACATTCCTTTGTGTCCCTGTTTAACTTGTGATTTATATAGGTAGTTCTTGACGACCAGTCTAAGAAATGGCAGTGTAAGTTGTGACTGGTACTGCATGTAAGGATCAGGGATCGTGGCTATTTTGCCCATTTGACAGGACACTTCTCCCTTTATACACATCAGTGTTATTCAATGACCTTTATAATGTAAAATAAGGAGATTTAGCCTTTTAAAGTTTCCACCCATTCCCACATGACTTTGGCATGTCACAGTGAGGAGGACGACTGTGAGCAGAGACTCATTCTCCATGCTCGCTATGACTACTGCACTGTCTGTCTGCACCCTGCACTCCCTCCCCCTGACAACATGGTACCGGCTCCAGGGAGAGGGGCAGAACTATTCAATGGCATAGCTCTGTTTTTTACATTTAGATAGGTCAGGAAAAAAAATACTGACATACGAAATGAGAGAGGTGCCCCATGCAATGGGCAAAAGTTGTTTTGTCTGTCGAAGATGCACTTTAAGGCTTATTTTAATGCACCCAGTTCACGTAAACATGAAAAACAGAAAAAACTATTTTATTCCTGTCCTGTTAATCAATCCAAGGGAGAAAGAAAGAAAGAAAGAAAGAAAGAAAGAAAGAAAGAAAGAAAGAAAGAAAGAAAGAAAGAAAGATAATAGTGCAACATTGTAATATTAAGCAGAAATAAATGGAAAACCTGGCTACAGACTCACATGGTACAGAGCTGGAAAGTTAGGCTCTATATTAAAACCATGAAAATAGTATAAATACAAAAGTCTAACTTCTTGAAACTATTTTTTTCTTTCCTTTTGCAAATGTAATTATTGTAACAAAATCACATGAGGTTAGATGTACAGATGCATTATGTATAAAGCAGGTAATTAACCTTATCTACACTTTTAAAACGCTGAAGAAAAAGGATAAAGTAAAAGAAATTATTTGCCTTTATCTCAATGTCAGCAAAGTACTCCATGTTCTCTTTTTGCAGGTGTGTTTTCGAATAAAAGCCTGCACTCCTAGTAATTTCATTTCATCTGTGTTAGCAAATATATTATTCTAATTTTATTTAGACACCAAAACACCAGACAAAAAAAAGAAAGAAGTAATGCTTTGCGTATTGTCAGCAAAGAATGTAAGCAATCAGACAGCATTATGCAGAAAAAAACCCACTGAATAATAAGGTAAAAATTGTAATTGTAATTTTAGCAACGCAGCTATGAAATAGTTCATAAATTATAATGTTATTTTAATAATATTGAAATGTTTTCAGGTCAGAAAACATTGCCAAGAACTAGCGAGTATTAAGATGACAATAATTGCTCAGTATGACCACAGAATTATTGACAGGGGATAATAACTAAGTAATATTTTTTGTAAATGGCGTCCTGCTATTGTATACAAAGCAGACATACCATAGCATACCTTCACAGAGGGCATAAACAGCTCAAAATAAAATGTTTAGGCATAAAAACAACTATTTGCTGTATTGTAACTCTATCAATGTTGTATTATGTGTCTAAACACATGAAACCACTTTTGATTGGCTTATCTTTGTTACGTTTTTGTTTATATATAATAAAATACACAGCTTGAAAAACTTTTTAAAAACGCATTCAGGTCATAAATTCACTTTAAATGTTTTCTTTGCTAATAATCTTGGGATAAATTATGATCTGAGAGTTAAAACGTGGGCACAATGAAGGAAAAACTGCCCCAGTCTTTCCCTGCTCACGCCGGACGGAGGAGGCGGTTGGAGCCACGGTCCTCGCCGTAGAACAGGAGGTGAGTAACAGATTTTTTATTTTATTTTTTAGGCTGGTCTTAACGGATTCTGCAGAAGCGGAATCTGTTAACACCAAGTCCTGGCTCTGGTTAACTTTGCGCTGACCAGAGCCAGACGTTAATCAGCGCTGGGACATTGTAATCCAGCGCTGATTAACACTTTGCGCTCCGCATGTTAAGTATAGGGAGCACAAAGTACAGTAACCTCGCGCTGAAAAGAGCAAGGTACCAAACGCAAATGGGTAGACACCGCAGCAAACGTTAATGCTCACGCAAGTGAGCGTTAACGTTTGCGTGAAGATCGTAATTTAGCCCTTGTGAATAATTTGCTTCTATTTCTTTAAAAAGGAACAATGACTAGAAGTATCAGCATGTACAATGTTGTTCCTATCAAAAAGATTACGGCAAAGAGAGAGTAACATGATTTTTTTTGTCTTCTTGCAAATCTATTTCAAGTTGTCTCGTGATCCCCGTTAATTCACTTGGCCCATGTCAAAATGTCGAGCGGAAGCTTCAGTGAGCACAGAAGAAGTGTCCATGATTGATTTTCTTTTCTTATGTTTTATTTTCTCCACATTACAATTTAATTAATCCGGATCAACTGGTTAGAGGAAGGAAGGCTTGCCAAAAATTAATCTAAGAAATAAGAAATTCAAATGGCTCTTTGCCACAGAATATAGTGTGTGAGATAATCTTACAAGTACTTTCAAAACTCTTCCGCTCGTTCTAATACGCCTTCTCTTTTCATTTTCAAGATGTCTCCAAAGTTTGACATGTGAACTGGCTTAACCTGAATGGGAACATTTACAATGACTTGTTCCTCTTAACCCTTTCACTACCAAGAGATTTTTATTGGAAAATACAGTATCATAGAATTTACCTGAAACATGGGACTCCAAGTTATACATATTATGCTAACCTCGTATATGGTCACTCTCAGAGTGTCCTCTGGTTCCATCTACTATATACAGCCAACTTGCGTGTCCCACACTTATCAAGGGCAGGCCTGTGGAATAGACTACCTGGCCCTATCAGACTCTTTGCTATTGTCCACCCTTTCAAGAAATCCCTCAAAACCCTTTCGCTTAGATTAGCATATTATTTTACTGATGCTGATTTAACCCTCTCCTCATCTACCCCCTACATCATGATAGAAGTCATTTCCATGCCCTCACCTTTTCTGAAATACTAGTGCTAGTGATCCTGAGGACCAATAAAACTCTTGTCTTCCTTGACCCCAATTCCTCTAGATTGTAAATTCATCTGAGCAGAGCCTTTTAAGTCAGGGGTCAGCAACTCTGGCTCTCCAGATGTTTTCGAAGTACATTTACCAGGTGCTTGGTCAACCTAATGATTGGCTGAGCTTCATGGCAGATGGAATTCCAAAACATCTGGAGGGACAAGGTTGCTGACACGCTCTACGCCTCTTGTTTCTGGTTCCTATGTTTGTATCTTTGTTTCACTCCCCATTGGTTATTGTAAAGCGCTATGGAAATGGTGCTGTATAAATTATAACCATTACAATTATAGTTAACACTCAACCCTTTCGCTGCTGAGCCATTTCACACCTGTGTGCTGACTGAGCTCATTCTTACTGCTTTTGCTCATCATGATTAAACGCGATTTGAAGCCACGTTTTATTATACCACCCAGACAAATTATATATCTTTCTTTCTGGCAGACTCCGCAGATTCATAATATATCATTATTATATGTATACGTCATGTCCTGCCTGTATATTATAACGAAAAATGCAATAAAATTAGAATTTTCAATAATTTACAGCGTGTAAAGTGGTTTTTTTCTCTTTTTATCATGTGAGCATTTGCGGTTATATTTGCTATGGGTTGTGCTTGTTAAAAAAATTAGAAATGCGGGTTTTTACATTACATTTTTTTGGGAGGAAATTCAGTGCTTTTTAGCAAACTCCCCCCCATAGAAAAAATCGTTAGCGCATCATCTTTGTTCACAATATAATTGAAATGGGAACAATATTGCTGCATTAACAAAAAAAAAACTATTATTTTTTTTTTTTTTTTTTTTTTTTTATTTGTTATTTACACTTAACATTGTCATGTTTGGTTTCATTGCTCTAGCCATTCCAACGATACCAAAAATTTACCCCTAGCTGCCACGGATCAGGAGATAGGAACCCCCCTATCTCCACCATAGGTGTCAGCTAGGGGTTAACTCCAGAACTGACATCATCACGCCATGCGTCGTCAGAGGGAGATTCCGGAAGCTTGGATGTCGGCCAGCTCTGGGAGGGGACTGCGATATGGCGCCTGTTGGTGCTGAATTGCGATCCAGCACCCTAGGGGTTAAAGACAGCCGCCGCTTGGAAGGTCAGACTGTGCCCTTCCAAGGGGTGCCTGCCTTTTCCCGGTGGCCCGCTCGGTTGGGGAGTGAGAGAGGTCCAAAGGACATCCCCCTCCCCTTCAGGCACATCCAGGATGTCAGCCCGCACCGGGGGGCTGCAGCGATTGGCCGGAATACCGGTTGATCGCTGCCCCCTGTGCAAGGACTTCCTCCGCACAGGGGAACCACTTGGCTGGACGCGCTGAGCACGTCCTTAGCAGCCAAGTGGTTAAAGATAGAGTAAAATAGCAACTTTACACATAGATTGTATTCTGAAATACCTAAAGCATTGAAATAAGGTATATTTTCTCATTTCGCATGTATTCGTTTACCCTCTATAGAAATATAGTTAGAATGAATGATTCTGAAATGTAGATGTGCGCACTATTCAGTAGTTGGTGTAAATGTAGCGTTTCAATATGTAATTGTTTGCGCTAGGAGAGGTTTAACGTCTGGCATTCGTATTACATTCCTGGCGCCACACTGGGGTGAAATCAGTTAGCGCCTCCCAGCTTGCGTGTGCTTACTGTACTTTGCGCATCCTATACCTAACATGGGGAGAGTAATCATTAATTAGTATTTCGATAAGTAATGTATTACAAGTTACCGTCAGGACGTATAGAACCGAAAGATAGCACTGCCACCTCCTAAAACCTGTTGCTAAATGATTCTGCATTTGCAAAATCATTAAACCCCTCCTGTAAACCCCCCTTTAAATAACTTACTCAGCTGTCATCCCATGACAAGAAGGGTGGCCCGAACCACTGCTTCTTCTGACCATGAGCAGAATGAGACTGGGAGTTCCCATTCTCTCTGTGGTTAGCACTGTATTCTGGGGCAAGGTGCAGATTTTCCAGATTAGTGTCCCCATGTTAGCGAGAAGATTGGAATAGGGCGCCTTGTCTGTTATCTTGCACAATTTCACACGTATTTCTGTATTATCAGCATACAGGCAGATATGGTCTTTGTGTCACATACAGTATATGTGATTGAAAATAAAAATATCAGATACCTTGCTTATGGGGATTTGTATCAACATAGAAATAAAAATAATACCTGTATCTTACATAATGCCCGAATATTGAAAGTACAGTGTGGCGGGATGGAAGTCCACCTGCGGTCCTGCTCTATCTGACCCCCCCCCCTTTGATGGCGTCTGGCCCGACTACCGAGTGGCACGGCACTCGGCATCTCGAGCGGCCTGGAGGATGAAATGGCGTTGGTCCGGCGTCTGGAGAGATGGTGCGGTGTTGCCTTGGGGATCCCGTTCCTGGGTTGAGTGGTGATGCAAGAGACCGCTGAGTGTCTCCTGCAATAGTGATTGTAGCTCTGAAATGAAGACACCAGACGTGGCTGTATGCTTTAAAACAGTGAACTGAACTTTATGGGTTTCAACATGGTCATTTATACAACTTCACACAAACAGATTACCAACTCCCCCACCCACACAACCAGCACTGATTGGCTCCTTTCCCAGCCTCCTGTTCCCTATCAGGTCCCTTTCAGCCTTCCCATTGTCCAGGGATTAGGCAGATGAGGTCTTGGAAAAGCCTCCAATCAGCTGGCTTGCTGTATCCTCTATTTTGCCCTTTCAGGCTCCCCCATTGTCCAGGGGATTAGGCAGATGAGGTCTTGGAAAAGCCTCCAATCCTCTGGCCCGCTGCATCCTCCATCTTGGGGCATGAGATCCTTTGTTCTGTGAAACCATGCTGGGATGAGCAAAATGGCGACGGGGAAAAACACATACAAACGGTTTCTTTCATACTTTTACAGTCACATCATACAGGGTACATTTTCATTACATTACACCAATAAAACCACATCTAGCAATAAAATAAGAGGTCCATAGGCTCACACGCAAAACCAAAATGAAAACAGGAAAAATGGTCTTTAAAAAGGGTTCAGTCTTTAGTCCTGTGGCTCGCTGAAAAGAGCTCTCATGTCCGTTCCGTGACATTTCTCCCCCCTTCTAGAGTCCGACGGACACGGTTGGACCCACACGGGTCCACTCGGGGAAGTCGGAGCAGTTTTTGTGGCCCATAGTCTGTGGGAAGGAGGCGAGCCACCAGGCTTCTCCATTTGTCCTTGCGGCAGTGCCTGGTGTGTTGGGGGTACAAGTCTTTGGGGGTACCCCCTCCGGAATAAGGGTCCTGTGGTCGGGGAGGGGTACCGCCTGTACCACCTCCGGAGGTATCGCGCACCTGGGAAAAACGGGTGCTAAATGCACGCGCCCCGAGTGCCCTGGTCAGCCGTTGGAAAAAACAGTGGCTGCATGGGGCCTCCGGGCCAAAGGGATGTGGAGATGGGCAGAGTTGAAACAGGCTCTGCCCCATTGCCAGCGCATCGGCTGGGGGGTTCAAGGCCGAGGAAGGGTCCCCGGGCAGGAGAATGGTGTCCTCCATCTCCGGTGGGGTCAGTGGCTGCGGAATAAGCAGCCCGGGTGTATCCTCTTTCTGTTCCCCGAGGCAGGCAGTGAAGGTTGGGCAGAGGCCGGCGGCACTCTGTCCGGTTGCCAGCTCTTCTGCTGGGGAAGCGGGCGCAGGAACGACGTCCAGGCGGTTGGATGGGGTCAACGACTGCGGGGTAAGCAGCTTGGGGAAATCCTCCTTCTGCTCCTCGGGACAGACGAGGGAGGGTGGGCAGAGGCCAGCGGCACTCTGCCCCGTTGCCAGCTCTTCTGCTGGGTAACCAGGTGTGGGAACAAAGTCCAGGGGGTCGGATGGGGTCAACGGCTGCGGGATAAGCAGCTCAGGTAAATCCAGGTTATTCATTTTCCCCCTATGTGCCCCGCACCAGGGATCAGCATCCAGCTTCCCCATTTATTTGGACCGCTTTGTCTCTGTCCCAGTGTGTCATATATGGTTGATCGAGGTGTCATTGGAAAGGGCTGAATTTGGTCTTTCCAATGATATTTAACATGACGATGTGTAGTGTAAAATAAAGATCATACATAATAAATTGAAAACGTAACTATTTATTTTTTCACAGGGCTGAAATAGCTCAGCGGTGAAGGGGTTAATGGTCACACTATATTACATTGTTTACATTGTATATTGCTTTAATTTTTGCCTTGGTTTAGTTGTGTATTAAAGGTTAATGGCCAGGCATCATCTCCCTCAGTACATTTTAGGGGTTAATGGGTAGGCTACATGCCTCACAGTGTATTCATTTCATGTTTTCATTCATGTTTTCCCTTGATTACTGGCATTTTAAGGGTTAATGGCTACTTGCCTCGCAGTGTATACATTTCATGTTTTCACTTGATAACTGGAATTTTAAGGGTTAATGGGTAGGTTACATCCCTCACAGTGTATTCATTTCATGTTTTCCCTTGATTAATGTCATTTTAGGGGTTTATGGGTTGGCTACATGCCACACTGTTTATTATTTTATTGTATTTCCCTGGGTTTATGGCTCTTTAGAGATTATTATGGAAGTTAGATTCTAAAGGGTCTGTTCATCTTTAGATCCTTTGCTTTTCATCACTTTTCAGACAATCTGTTTTGCCAAAACTACTGTGAATTCCCTATTTAGCGAATGCTCACTGTAATTTGGGAAACTGGAGTCACTGAAGCAGTTATCGGACGTCGGCAAAAGATGCCAAATTGCGGCAAATAAAATATTGAATTTAAGTATCAGGTTAGTACAACAAAAAAGGTATCATTGCATCACATTACTCGGGGGTTTTGGAATCTTATTGAAATATATTTATTTCGTTTTTTTCAGTGGTATAATTTAGTGGTGAAAATTATTAGTGCCCCCCCAGTTTTGACTGTGGTATCTTATGTGCCCCCTATATAATCTTCCTAGAGTCGCCACTGACGGTGGAGGAGGTCTCATTGCATGTTTGGGCTCCAGGTTGAAGGACAATTCAGATCACAGCTCTCCTTTGCATTCCCTTGCCAAGGCTAGGTTCCCACTAAATGGGGCCTGCACAGAGTGACATGGGGACAGGGTAGGCTTCTTCCCAGAACACAGCTGTTTGATTGCTCTTTTACCAACTGGGATGCAAGAGAACTTGATTGTGCAACCAGCAGCCCTTCAGGCTGGTGCCTCCAGGCAGAGAATGCCAAGATGTTTTGGCTGCTGTGCTGCCTATATTGCTATGGCACCTTGTGCAGCCACACATTTGCACACCACTACGACCAGCTCTGTGTATATTATTATTATTTTAGTTCAAAAATGCTTCTACTCAATAAAAAACACTTTAAAGGAATTAAATAAATTTAATTTATTTTCCTTTGTTTTTAATTCTTAGCAGTGTGGAATTGGAACACTCATTATACACAGGGTAATTCAAAGAGATCCGAATGGCTGGAGAAAAATAACCGAACACTGAAAATCAGCGTTCGGTTATCTTTCTTGGCCATTCGGCTATCCAGAGAGCAGGCAATACGCCAAATCCTGGCGAATTGCCTGCACATACGGTGCCTGTTCGGTGCCTGTTCGAGGGCAGTGAAATCTCCATGAAAAAGCACTGCTTCGGGTATTCAGAGAACACAAACCAGCAGTGAAAGGTTCCCCTAATGGCCTGCCATTCGGTGGTTTAATTCGGCAGGTTTATTCAGGCGAATCCCATAGGCTTCAATGTTAAAAATATTCCCGTTTTAATTCAATATCTAATAAACCATTCACTATAAAATTTTGCAGTAAAGAGTCTCTTTATTTATAGATTTTTTTTCATTTTCCTGGATTATTTAAAAAAAAAAAAAGTTTACTTATTTTTTCTGTAACAGCCCTTGTTATCATTCCTTGGACCTCATATGTAAATTTCAGACATTTTCGCTCAGTAGTTTCTTTGCAAACAGCGTTTAATTTTCAAACATTCAAGCAAACTGTTTTGCTAATTTATTCACTTCATTTGTCTGCGGTGTCGGCGGCTGCTCTGCATGTGATCGGCTCCTGCTCGGGTTTTTCCGGCGTCTTCGGCGGGTTAATCCAGATGTTTTTGCGGGTTTCGACGTGCATTCGCCGGGTTTTTGCAGTGACTTTTCGTCGGGTTTGCGGCAGCTTTCCCTGCGTTCGACGGCCCTGTGGTGCTTGTTGAATACACCACAGGGTCACCGAAATGGGATTGCCGAATCGGCCCGAATTGAAGAGAACGAAAAGTCACCGAACATGAGGTGACTTTTCGATTCTCTTTGAATAACCCTGATAGTTTCTGCTAAAATGCACCTGTGCTGAAAATGTAACATATCTGCTATCTCTTTAATGACTGCATCAAATACGTTTGCAAATTGTGTTAGTAAACACAAAGCTAAATGGATTCTGTAGATGAAATTATATTTTTATCTACAATTTTTAGTTCCATGCTGTATTTGCTTATTGTTGTAGGTGAGAGGTCAGGGATGTCTGTAATGGCACCTCAAATTATTATGGATTGCCAGCAACATCTACACATACACACAAACACCCACACATACTTTAGTGTTTTAAAAAGGTACATAAGATCACTGATTATACCAACAAATTGAACGAAAAACAGGGTGAGAGGCATAATGCATTTATGTACTGCTATATATATGAAAAGGAACACAGAAAGATTGTAAAGCAAGTGAAATGCATGCATTAATCCAACAGCATTGACTGACAAATTAATTGAAATTATATATGCAACATTTTGTGACTAACACCATATAATCAACACTAGCACAGCCAGGGTTATTCACTCTTTCGTTCCCTGTACTTCGGGGAATCAAATTCCCGACGTTGTAGAGAATTCAATATTCACAGCAGGGTCCCCAAAGTGCAGGGAAAACCTGGCGAACGCATCCGAAAGGAGCAACCTGAAAAAATGCTGAAAAAAAGCCGAACGCACTCGACGCTCTGCCACAAAATCGCTGAACACATCTGAAAAAAGCAGATGATCCGCCGATAACAGCGCTTACTGAGCGATACTTTTGCTGCAGATCAAAGGTAAATACGGTTTAATAAATACTCAGTAGAAACGGGAATATTTTTAACATTGAAACCTGTGGGATTCGCCTTATTAAACCTGCCGAATGAAACCACCAAACAGCAGGCATTTCTCTGCTGTTTGGTGTTCTATGTATAGATTAACCATTGCTTCTCTATGGGGAATTTCACTGCTGCCAAAGATCACCGTCTTTAGATGGCAATTCGCCAATATTTGGTGAATTGCCAGCTTTAGAATAGCCGAATGGTTCGCTTCTTGTCCACTTGTCCACAGTGTCAACCCATTATCCCACTTTTCCCTCTGCCACTCTCTCCTTTTCTACTTGCTATTTGCTGAAATGCTATTTTGTTGAAATTATATTTCTTATCAGGACAAGTAGTTTGTCATGCTGGACATGTAGATCAGGCATCAACTTTAGTTCATTGGACAAGTAGATTTTTTTTAAAAATTCCACAGTGCTCTCCTCTTTTATACCTCGCTCTTCCCTTTTCTACCTCATTCTCTCTGTTTATCCCCTCTCACTGTCCCCTTTTCTCCCCCTCTCACTTTCCCATTTTCTCTCCCTCTCCTCACAGTGGGGAAGCAACTTGCGTTTTAGATGGAGCAATGTGTAATAACGCTTTGCGCTATCACCTCAACGTTTGGTCCCGGTGAGGGGAAACGAAAAGGTGAGTTAGTGCAGCAGCATTGTTTGTTTTATAAACAAAAGCACATAATACCACTGTCTTAGAAATGAGGAGAAAAAAAAAGTAAATTTTGCATTTACAGTATTATAATATTTTTTTCATTTTTACACATTACCTGGTCATATTTGGTATCATTGGAAAGGCCAGACTCTGACTTTTCCAATAACACCTCACATGACTTTGTGCAGTGTAAACATCAGTGACACGGGGTTCCAAAGGACCCTCTGCAGCCCTAGTAGCAGTGCGGCGGTTTAGGTTTTTGATGAAATAATGCATAATAATGCATTATGCCATCACCTCCACACTTGCTGGCATCATGGGAATTGAGAAGGTGAGTTAGTGCAGCAGCATTGTTCACTTCATAATTGAAAACTGAACAATAGTGCTGCACGATCTAAAAATATAAATTCCATTTTTTTTTTTTTTATTTTTTTTTACGTGAACCTGGACATGTTTGACCATTCTCTGGTCTTTCCAACGATACCAAGCATGGCCCTGTATCTGTTATGGTTCAGGAGATACACGGGTCCAAAGGACCCCTGAATCTCCTCCTTTGGGATTTCGCTGCCTGGTTGTGGGGAGGTCCCATTCTGAAGTTATCATGGACATGAGCTATGATGTCTGTAGGTGGGGGGGAGGTCCCAAGGCAAAGTCTGACTTCCAGGAAGTCAGACCACCGCGGTGTTCCCCCCAGACCTATGGAGTTCTCTGCTGAGGTTGCAGGAAACCAATGATGTCTAGGGGACGTCCTCCACATGCTGAGGGGAATCCCCATGATATCCTCCACACAGTCAATTTGCATCTTCTGGAGATACTGACGTATCCCCTGCTTCTGCTACACTTAATCCCTGGGGTGCATGTACCATGGGTTGAGAATCACTGACGTAGAGTACAAAAGTATTCAGAAATAAATGAAACCACACACATTTACACTTATTCGGTGAACAGGGTTAGAAGAATAGAATGTAAAACAAATTAGTTGTCTAGTCACCTGAGCTACAGGGAGATTAATGCTTATAAACTTTAAAAAGACAAATGTAAAAAAAATAGTTACAATAAATGTCTCATTTCTTACAGGGTCTCATTAATTCCTATATATGATGCCAAATTTATTGGCACTGTTTGCCACGAGAAGAATGAAAGTTACTCACTGTGCTCTTCACTCTCTTTTTCTGCTTGACTAAATTTTGTTACAGAAATGGTATATATACACACACACATACATATGAAAATATTATATATATATAAATATATATATATATATTGCACATCAATACAATTTTTACGTTGTCAGTTCACAAAATTTTATGTTTATTGACTCCATGAGCTATAGCAACGATATGAAGAGAAATACTATATAACGGGAGGAAATTAGAATGCCTGTATAGAAAATAAAAAAGTGGAGGCTCAGGAATATTTAATTTATGTTGAGAGAGACATTAAAAGGCATTGAGGATAGGGAGGTATAACACTGGTCTGTAAATAATTGGAGGTTCTAACTGCGAGCGATATAGCTGGTGTCGCTACTCGTATAACCTTTAACACAGATTAATCTGTGATGACTAGTGATGGGCCGAACACCCCCATGTCCGGTTCGCATTTGAACTCGAACACCCAAAAAGTTCGACCGCGATCTCGAACACAATGCGAACACAATGCAAGTCAATGGGGCTCGAACGTAAAATTAAGGTCCCCTCCAAGAGGGCATATATGCAAGATATTGGCCATAAAAGGTGTATGGGGGTCCGGGTAATGCCCTGGGGGACAGGAAACAATGACATTTTTTTAAGAAAAAATGTTTTTAACCCTATCACTGCTGAGTGCTGAGCCATTTTACCGCTGTGTGCTGAGCTCATTTTTACCGCTTCTACTCATGGGAAATGTTTGACCAACACACAGGACAGGGTATACCTGAAATAGGCCAGACGGTATACAAGGACGCATTCTAACAAAAGCCCAAATCGATCAATGTTAGAGTGGTCAGGGATAGCCAAAACGGTACACAAGGGGTATCTATCATATAAGCCAAAAATCAATCAATCAAGGAATAGCCAAGGACTGGTACACGGGGGTGGTTCTCATACAAGATAGGTAACAACAGAGACTGAAAAATCAACCAAGTAGTGAATCGCCAGGAGACACTCAGCACTGAGGGAAGCAAACTCCACGACAGGGCGATGAGCCGGATCGCGCTGTCTGTATTTAAACCCGTTGAGTGCGCGTCATCATGCCGCGCCCCACCTCCTGACCAGCCTGCGAGCCCCGGAAGCCGGGACAACTCCTGGCACCTGGCTTTTTGATGGTGCCGCCGAGTGCCAGGGCCCCCTCTGAGCCCCAGATGCGACAGATACACTCATACACAACACACATTACTGTGAGTTTTATTGCTGTGGAACTGCGTTATGTCCTTTTTTTGTTTTGGAAGGGGGTGAAAAGCTGTTACGGGTTGAGGAAGTTTACGGGGGGCCCGATCGTGAGGTTCAGTAAGGGGCCCCATCATTTCTGATGGCTACCCTGTATGCATCCGGTACACGGATCAGTGAACCCAAATATTGGGCCTTTGGTGCCAGCTAATGCCTTCACACCGTAACTACTCTGAGGTATTGTGGAAAAGTGCAGGGTTCGACCCTGCGGTCAAATATTGAAATGATATGCACCTGTCACATTCAAGTGCAGAAAAATTGTGTCTTAGTCTGTGGTGCACGACACCGATAATCTAACAGGGTTATTCAAAGAGATCTGAATTGTGGCCGAAAGGTAACCGAACACTGAAATTCAGCATACGATTACCTTTCCTGGCCATTCGGCTATTCAGAGAGCAGGCAGTTTGCCAAATTTTGGCGAATTGCCTGCACATACGGTGCCTGTTCGGTGCCTGTTCGAGGGCAGTGAAATCCCCATAGAGAAGCAATGGTTCATCTATTCAGAGAACAAAAACCAGCAGTGAAAAGTTGCCGAAATGCCCTGCTGTTCGGTGGTTTCATTCGGCAGGTTTATTCAGGAGAATCCCATAAGCTTCAATGTTAAAAATATTCCCGTTTTAATTCAATATCTAATAAAACATTTATTATATTCTGCAGTAAAGAGTCTCTTTATTCTTAGATTTTTTAGGATCTTTTAAGCATTTTTTGGAATTTTTTTGAAAACTTTTTTTTGTCCTCGAACTTTCCGCGAACGTCCTGAAAAGTTCGAAGTTTGCAAACTTCCGAACAGCCGACGTTCGAATCGAACTTCGAACCGATTCGAACCGGCAGCCCATCCCTAGTGAGGACAGTGTAGGAGAAAACTGTCTAGTGATCAGCAGGTTATATCTATACTAATTTGTTTGTAATTATTGTTTTATTCTTTCAGTCTACATATGTCTGTCGACATCTGCCTGTCAATACATTTCTTTCTGTCTATGTCACATACTGTGGTCTTCCCTGGCGCCCGGCAGAATCGTCCTCGCTGCTCGCTGGCCAGGGAGCACAGAGTGAAGAAGGGAACCTTGGTAGCCACGCGAGACGCCGGGGGCAGAGCCAAACACGATGACGATGCACTGCCGGATTTAAAACCACGCATTGCCCTAACGTGGTTTCTCAATCCCTTAGTGCTACCTTTTGATTATTTGTATTTTATGTATTTATGTATATGTCCCAATAGTGAAGACCTTCTTTCACCAATAGGATTGGAATGATGAGAAATAATATAAATAAAATAAATCTTTTAACTCTTTTATTCAAATATAAAATATCATAAAATGATAAAAGCCCAACGCCTTTCGTCAATTACTAGACTTTCTCAAGTGGAATAGATTAAACGCATTGGGCTTTTATCATTTTATGATATTTTATATTTTAATAAAGGATTTAAAAGATTTATTTTATTTACATAATTTCTCCTCATTCTAATCCTATTGGTGAAAGAAGGTCTTCACTATTGGGACATGTCTGCTGGCGGTATCACCATTCGCAGAAGCCTCTGTGTTGTTTTTCACAAATATACATATTAACAGAAAATAAATATATTCACTATGTTACATGTTTACAGGTGCATTCTGTATCGAGGTATGTTAATAGGGAGCTCTTAAGTGACTTTAAAGAGGGGGAGGATTTGATGGCGTCTGGGAAGTTATTCCATAATTGTGGTGCTCTGTAGGAAAATGAGGATGAAGACACTTTCTTTTTGTATTGTGGTACTGAAAGTCTCCATGAAAAGATTTTACCTAAATGAGAACACACAGCCATAATGGCAACGTACTAATCAACTGCTCCCAATCCTGGATAAAATCAGCTTCCTTGGAATGTGCAGAAATCCTCACACTGTAGAGAAATACCTGTGATGTGCTGGCCATTAATTGTTTTTATTTATGTGTTAGCCTGATTCTGTGGAATCAGTTAGCAACAGTTGGAACCCCCCTCCAGAATTAGATACTCATCTGTCATCCCGCGGCGTGGACGGCGGCCAGTGGCGTAGCGTGGGGGGGGCTGGGGGGGCCGTGGCCCCGGGCGCAGTTTTGTAAGGGGCGCATTTGCGCCCCTAAAACTGGCCGGGGGTTGAGGGGACCAGATGCCGGGCAGCGCGGGAGTGCCTGCCCGGTCCTGAAGAGTCCGCCCTGTTAAAGGGAAGCGGCTGCGTGCAGGCGCAGCCGGTCACGTGGTCCGGCTAATCAGGTGGTACTGAGTCTCTGTACCACCTGACTGGCCGGACCGCGTGACCTGCGCACGCACGCCACGCAGCCGCATCACCTTCAACAGGACGGACTCTTCAGGACCGGGCAGGCACTCCCGCGCTGCCCGGCATCTGGGTCCCCTCAACCCCTGCCGGAGCTGGAGCAATATCCAGGTGAGAGCTGGGCAAATCCATGTGTAAGCTGGGGCAAATCCATGAGCTGGGCAAATCCATGTGTGAGCTGGGGCAAATCCATGAGCTGGGGGCAAATCCATGAC
This sequence comes from Leptobrachium leishanense, assembly GCA_009667805.1. Lineage (NCBI taxonomy): Eukaryota > Metazoa > Chordata > Amphibia > Anura > Megophryidae > Leptobrachium > Leptobrachium leishanense. Next base: position 92,208,362 of record CM019066.1, read on the forward strand.
CTGGGGGCAAATCCATGAGCTGGGCAAATCCATGAGCTGGGGGCAAATCCATGGGCTGGGCAAATCCATGACCTGGGGGCAAATCCATGAACTGGGGGCAAATCCATGAGCTGGGGCAAATCCATGAGCTGGGCAAATCCATGAGCTGGGGCAAATCCATGAACTGGGGGCAAATCCATGAGCTGGGGCAAATCCATGAGCTGGGGCAAATCCATGAGCTGGGCAAATCCATGTGTGAGCTGGGGCAAATCCATGTGTGAGCTGGGGCAAATCCATGTGTGAGCTGGGGCAAATCCATGAGCTGGGGGCAAATCCATGAGCTGGGCAAATCCATGACCTGGGGGCAAATCCATGAGCTGGGCAAATCCATGACCTGGGGGCAAATCCATGAGCTGGGGGCAAATCCATGAGCTGGGGCAAATCCATGAGCTGGGGCAAATCCAAGAGCTGGGCAAATCCATGAGCTGGGGGCAAATCCATGTGTGAGCTGGGGGCAAATCCATGTGTGAACTGGGGCAAATCCATGTGTGAGCTGGGGCAAATCCATGAGCTGGGGCAAATCCATGAGCTGGGCAAATCCATGAGCTGGGGGCAAATCCATGTGTGAGCTGGGGCAAATCCATGTGTGAGCTGGGGCAAATCCATGAGCTGGGGCAAATCCATGAGCTGGGCAAATCCATGAGCTGGGGGCAAATCCATGTGTGAGCTGGGGCAAATCCATGAGCTGGGGCAAATCCATGAGCTGGGCAAATCCATGAGCTGGGGCAAATCCATGAGCTGGGGCAAATCCATGTGTGAGCTGGGGCAATATCCATGTGAGAGCTGGGGCAATATCGATAACGTGTCCACAGGTGGGGGGGGGGGCGCACAATTCTTGGCTGGCCCCGGGCGCTGACAACCCACGCTACGCCACTGACGGCGGCCGATCTGACGCTTCTGGCTGCCGGGAGCAAAGTGGCCGTGATGACCAGGGACAAAGTGGGACTGGGAGAAAAAGTCCCCAGTGTCCCCCTGCGATCACTCCGCCCTGCAGGATCTAACAAGTTGCCCAGCAGCAGAAGCCTCCATGGAGGTGTTAGAGCTGCTGCGAGCATCCCAGAGGCTCGTGTCCGTTACAGGGCAGGCTGCTGGATTCAGCACCTGCCTTGTAATCAACTTGTAAAACAGGGACGCTAAAGGGAACTTTTTCCCCTTAGTGTCCCCATTTTAGCTACAGGCAGATAAAAGTGCCCTAAGTGTATCAATAGCCGCAAGATCTAATGTAAAGAATATAGCAACCAGAAAACCACTCATAATCTCTATATGCAAATCCCATTTTCCCCGTACGTATGTAGCATTAGTCTATATTCAATTAACATATCCTACAAAGGTTTACTCTAATCACTATAAGTGATACTGACGATCATAGTCGGAGTCATTTACTCCAGGAATTCCCCATACAGCGGGATCGAGGATATGAGTAAAGGTAAATTTGCATATTTTTGTTGTGCAGTGTGGGCATAAGTTTAATTGCTTCTTTGGTCAATGTTTCTTAAGCACTCACTTTAGATTTATTTCAAAGGTATATATTCAAGTATATGCATAGGATGGCAGAAATATGGCTGTTTAGCTATACCGGTTGGCAGATACATAGCGGTGTAGCTGTATAGGTTGGCAGGTATATAGCTATGCATTTATATTGGTTGGCAGTTATAGAGCTGTGTAGCTATAAAGGTGGGCAGGTGTATAGTTGTGGAGCTATATAGGCTAGCAGGTATTTAGCTGTGTAGATATGTAGGCAGGCAGGTGTATAGCTGTGTAGTTATATAGGTTGGTAGGTATATAGCTGTGTAGCTATATTAGTTGGCAGGTGTATAGCTGCGTAGATATATACAGTTGTGTTCAAAATTATTCAACCCCCAATGCTGTAAAGGGTTTTAAGGAATTTAGTGTACATTTGTAATTGTATTCAGAATGAAATCCTACAAGGACTTTTTAACCCTTTCGCTGCTGAGGCTTTTCCCGCCCCTGTGCTGAGGTCATTTTTACCTGTTTTGCGCATCATGTTTAAACGTGTTTTGAAGGCTTATTTTAGTATATGACCCAGACATATTATATATCGTTCTTTCCGTCAGACTCGGTAGATTCATAATATGTCATTATTATATGTATATGTTATGTCATGTCTGTATATTATAACAAAAAATGCAATAAAATATGTATTTTCAATAATTTACAATGTGTAAAGTGTTTTTTTTCACATTTTAACATGCGAGCAATTGCGGTTATATTTTGTATGGGGTGCGCTTGTTAAAAAAATTAGAGATGGGGTCTCGTTACATTTTTTTTTAGGGAAAATTACACTATTTTTAACAAACGCACCGCATACAAAAATCGTTAGTGCAGCATCATTGTTCACATTATAATTGAAATGGGAACAATATTGCTACACTAACAAACCAAAAAAAATAAAAAAAAAGTGTTTATTTTTTTTTTTATAATTTTTTTTGTAATTTTTTTTAATTTTTATTTTTCATTTTTTTTTTTTTTACAACTTTTTTCACTTTCATGTTTGGTATCGTTGGAACGGCCATGCTCTGGCCGATCCAACCATACCAAAATGTAACCCCTAACTGCCACGGATCGGGAGATAGGGAGTTCATTGGAACTCCCTATCTCCACCGTTGGTGGCAGTTAAGGGTTAACTCTAGGACTGGCGTCATCGTGCTACGCACGATGACGCCAGTCCTCAGGGGGAGTTCCCGGAGGCTTGGCCGACATCCAAGATGTCGGCCAGCTCCGGGAAAGGATCGCGAACCGGCGCTTTTCAGCACCAATTCGCGATCCAGCTCCCCAGGGGTTAATGCCAGGCATCATTTGGAAGGGCAGGCTGTGCCCTTCCAAATGATGCCTGGGTTAACCCCCGCAGAGCCGCCGATCGGGAGGGAGAGAGGTCCGAAGGACCTCCCCCCCTCCCTTTCAGGCGCCTCCTCCGCACATGCGGGGGGGCGCCTGAATTTGGTGTCATCGCGCTGCCGCAATGACACCAAATTCCGGCGGCTGCTGTTCCGGATGCCGGGCTGACATCCAGGATGTCAGCCCGCACCGGAGGGGCCAGCGATCGGCCGGAACCCGGCCGAACGCTGACCCCAATGGGAGGACGCGCTCAGCGCGTCCTCCGCATACCAGCGGGAATGCTGAGGACGCGCTGAGCGCGTCCTCAGCATCGAAGTGGTTAAAGAACCATATGCAACTAAAATGACATCAATTGGTTTTGTAATACAGTAGTAAATGTTTCTTTTGTGAATTCTTCATTGACACAATTATTCAACCCCTTAAAGACTAAGACTCTGAAGAACAGAGGTTCATTCAAGTGTTTTCAATCAGGTATTGAAAACACCTGTGGATGTCACGGAGCAGCAATAAAGCATAATAAGCACCAATTAGGCAGCTTTAAAATGACTGTGATACTCAGCTCCTTCTAGACATTTACTGGTGTAGTTACAAACATGGTGAAGTCAAGAGAATGGTCCAGGAAGACAAGAGAAGAGGTGATTACTCTTCACAGGAAGGGCAATGGCTATAAGAAGATTGCAAAGATGTTAAACATACCAAGAGAGACCATAGGAAGCATCATTCGCAAATTCAAGGCAAAGGGCACTGTTGAAACGCTACCTGGTCGTGGCAGAAAGAAGATGCTGACTTCGACTGCTGTGCGCTACCTGAAGCGTAGAGTGGAGAAAAGTCCCCGTGTGACTGCTGAGGAACTGAGAAAAGATTTGTCAGATGTGGGTACTGAAGTTTCAGCTCAGACAATACGGCGCACACTGCGTAATGAAGGCCTCCATGCCAGAACTTCCCTTGCTGTCTCCAAAGAATAAGAAGAGTCGACTGCAGTATGCCAAAAGTCATGTGGACAAACCACAGAAGTTTTGGGATAGTGTTCTGTGGACTGATGAAACCAAATTAGAACTGTTTGGGCCCATGGATCAACGCTATGTTTGGAGGAGAAGAACAAGGGCTATGAAGAAAAGAACACCTTGCCTACTGTGAAGCATGGCGGGGGGTCAATCATGCTTTGGGGCTGTTTTGCTTCTGCAGGTACAGGGAAGCTTCAGCGTGTGCAAGGTACCATGAATTCTCTTCAGTACCAGGAGATATTGGATGACAATGTGATGCAGTCCGTCACAAACCTGAGGCTTGGGAGACGTTGGACCTTTCAATAGGACAATGATCCCAAGCATACCTCCAAGTCCACTAGAGCATGGTTGCAGATTAAAGGCTGGAACATTTTGGAGTGGCCATCGCAGTCACCTGACTTAAATCCGATTGAGAACCTCTGGTGGACTTAAAGAAAGCAGTTGCAGTGCGCAAGCCTAAGAATGTGACTGAACTGGAGGCTTTTGCCCATGACGAATGGGCGAAGATACCCGTAGATCCCTGCAAGACACTTGTGTCAAGCTATGCTTCACGTTTAAAAGCTGTTATAACTGTAAAAGGATATTGTACTAAGTACTAAGATTGAACGTCACTTGGGGGTTGAATAAAACTGATAATGATGTGAGCACAGAAAAGACATTTGTGGTTATGTCATTATAAATGTTATGTTATATTTGTCTGACCTACACGTGCCTCTTTGATTTAATTGTAAGCAAGATGACTGAATGATCAAAATCAATGTCAAACTGGCCAAAACACTCAATTTCAGTGGGGGTTGAATAATTTTGAACACAACTGTAGGCTGGCAGGTATATAGCTGTGCAGATGTATATGTAGGCAGATGTATTGCTGAGTATGTGGGCAGATATATAGCTGTGTAGATACAGGTTGGCGGGTATATAGCAAACATACCATAGCTGCCCAGTATGGTGTAATTTTGCAATGTGCATATATATATATCCCCAGTGCTTTTTTTCTAGGAAAAAGGGTAGAGGTACTCCCCATGAAGCTTCATAAAGCGTTTGGCATACGCTCGCATTAACTAATAAACAGAGGGCACACACCAGTGTGTAGCCAATGTATAGAGCCGTCAGTAGGCAGAGATATGTCCTGCAGGTGGAGCTGACATCCAAGTTGTCAGCTCCCTGCGGGAGAAGTTAGCTGTCAGTGTCAGGCTGACACCGATCAGTGGAAAATGGGCTGCAGACGTCCTCTGCATCCTAGCCATGCCGGTAGGTGCTGGTACAGAGTACTGGCGCGTACCGGTAGAAAAAAAGCACTGCATATTCCACCATTACCTGTGACTGAGTGTTGCAAGGCCAATCATCCAGCCACCAGGGGCCATTGCTTGATCACTGTGCTTCTAGCCCTTTCCCCTCCCATTGCCTCCTTGAATGGAGGTGAATGAATACAGGTGATGTGACCAAGCTGTGCCTGTCTTCCTCCCAGCATGATTGTTAACACACAGAAATGCTATACACTCACAGAAACCAAGTTTCTGCCTTGCTTGGGCGTTTGAGAATGAAGTTGAATCACTGCAACATGGCATACTAAAACGGGCAGCAGTTTAGCCTGCACAACGCACTGCCCCTGCCGGTTGAATAACATGTCCTGTACCTCTCAGTCACTCTTTTTTTTTCTCGTTTCTCTGACCTTGGCTAGATGCAAAGGATCCAAATGTTTGCAGAAAGCCCTTGTTGAACGTTTCAGTTATTTTTATCTCCTCTCTTTACCAACATTACAACCTCGAAACAGCTGGTAAAGGTGGCATTAGAGAATTTGCCCGTGGGTACTAACATACAAGAGGTATGGCTCAAACTGCCCACCATTTTTCTGCAGATTAATTTCAGAGTGAGGTCCATCTATACACACAGCACTGCTGGAGAGAGACTTTCCTGGGGCTAATTTGATTATTCCTAGGGGAGATAAAGGTACTATTTTAGTATCAATAAACTATTCCTGCTATAAATTTCATTATAGTATTTTGGCGCCCAGTTTATTTCTATATTACTTTTAAATATTTAATAGTCAACGTAAATTTTAAAATGTAATTTACATACTTTATAATTAAAATGTCCTTGGCCACAGTTGTATTTAATAGGATGCGTCTGGCACTTTGTGTAACTAGTGCCAAGTATCTATAGTAAAACACACATAACGCAAGGCATTGTATGTCCGCATGCCGTGGTAATTAGTGTAAGATGTAGTGCAATCATTCATAAAACCATAAGTGTAAACAGTATCTGAAGTGATTGAACACTGTCTACTTCAACGTTTATTCCAAACACATGGCTAACAAAAAACATTTGTAGGCAATGATGACCTTTTCAATGCAGGATAACCTCTTGGAGGAATTATCTTCTCTGACTTGGAGCATGTCACAAGTCAGATGATGATTCCTAGGAAACCTTTTAATTTTGCCCTTGATATAACGAGATAAAAATCAGGATATATGCTTAGACATATACATCCTTTTAAAATCTGTAGGAAATAGGCTTATCTGATGTTCCTCCATGTACTGCAAAATAGGCAGATTGGTAAACAGTAAACTGACATTTCATTTACCTTTGCGTTTTCTTTAAAGGAATGCTTAATGGCTGTTCAGCTTAACCATCCATACTGTAACCAAACAAATATTTGAACGAGTAATGTAAGCACTCGTTTAAAACATAGACATGTATTCAAAATAATATATATACAGTGGCAAGAAACTGTATGTGAACCCTTTGGGATTACGTGGAGTTTTGTATGAATTGGTCATAAAATGTGCTCTGAGCGTCATCTAAGTCACAACAATTTGAAAAACACAGTCTGCTTAAAATAATACAACACAAACATTATATGTTTTCATGCGTTTATTGAACATAACATGTAAACATTCACAGAGCAGGGTGGAAAAAGTATGTGAACCCCTAGCCTAATGACTTCTCCAAGAGCTAATTGTTAGCCAGGAGTGAGCCAACCTTGAGTCCAATCGGTGTGATATTATTGGATGTGTTGCTGAACGCTGTCCTGCCCTTTAAAAACACACACCAGTTTTGGGTTTACTGGTTTCAAGAAGCACTGCCTGATGTGAACCATGCCTTGCAGAAAAGAGCTCTCAGAAGACCTACAATCAAGAATTGTTGACTTGCATGAAGCTGCAAAGGGTTACAAAAGTATCTCCAAAAGCCTTGATGTTCATGTGTCCACGGTAAGACAGACTGTCTACAAATGGAGAAAGTTCAGCACTGTTGCTACTCTCCCTAGGCGTGGTCGTCCTGTAAAGATGCCTGCAAGAGCACACGCAGAATGCTTAATGAGGTAAAGAATCATCCTAGAGTGTCAGCTAAAGACTTACAGAAATCTCTGGCACATGCTAACATTTTTGTTGACACATCTACAATAAGGAAAACAGTAAACAAGAATGGAGTACATGGGAGGACACCACGGAGGAAGCCATTGCTGTCCAAAAAGAATATTGCAGCACGTTTGAAGTTTGCAAAAGAGCACCTGGATGTTCCACAGCACTACTGGCAAAATATTCTGTGGACAGATGAAACCAAAATTGAGTTGTTTGGAAAAAACACACAACACTCTATTACACTCTGCACGCTAACGCTAGTGCTCACCTGCGTGAGCACTACCGTTTGTTGTGGTGTTTAGGGCATATTACAATTCAAACGCAAACGGGTTAAAAAACCCGTTTGCGTTTGGTACCTTGTGCTCCTCTGCGCGAGGTCACTGCACTTTGCGCTCCCTATACTTAACATGGGGAGCGCAAAGTGTTAATTAGCGCTGGTATTACAAAGTCCCAGCGCTGATTAACGCCTGGCTCTGGTCAGAGGAAAGTTAACCAGAGCCAGGACCTGGTGTTAACGGATTCCGCTTCTGTAGAATTCGTTAACACAAGCTTAAAAAAGTTAAAAAAAAAACCAGATACTCACCCTCCGTCCCGCGGCGAGGACCGCGGCTCCGGTCGCCTCCTCCGGCCGGCGGGAGCAGGGAAAGACAGGGGGAAAAAGTCCCCCTGTCTCTCCCTTCGTATCACTATGCCGACTGACCGGATCTCGCGATGCGAGATCCGGCCGGTCACGTGACCGGCAGAGAGGACCTCAATGGAGTCCTATGGACTCGCTCAGCGCTGCCGCGAGTATCCAGATTTTTAACGCTCGATAACAATGCAGGCAGCATTGTTTGCGCCTGCATTGTAATCTGGCATTAAAACGCTGGCGCAAGGGGGGTAACTGCGTGCGCAGTTTTTACTCCCCTGCACCCGCGTTTTAACGCTAAGAGCGTAATAGGGGCCTATGTGTGGAGAAAAAAAGGCACAGCCCACCAACATCAAAACCTCATCCCCACTGTAAAATATGGCGGAGGGAGCATCATGGTTTGGGGCTGCTTTGCTGCCTCAGGGCCTGGACGGATTGTTGTCATTGATGGAAAAATGAATTCCAGAGTTTATCAAGACATTTTGCAGGAAAACGTAAGACCATCTGTCCGCAAACTGAAGCTCCGTAGAGGATGGGTGATGCAACAGGACAATGACCCAAAGCATACAGGTAATTCAACAAAAGAATGGCTTCAACAAAACAAAATACGCCTTCTGGAGTGGCCCAGTCAGAGTCCTGATCTCAAACCGATTGAAATGCTGTGGCATGACCTTAAGAGAGCGATTCACACCAGACATCCCAAGAATATTGCTACACTGAAACAGTTTTGAGAAGAGGAGTTACACTGAAACAGTTTTGTGAAGAGGAGTGGTCCAAAATTACTCCAGATCATTGTGCAGGCCTGATCTGCAACTACAGGAAATGTTTGGTTGAGGTTATTGCTGCCAAAGGAGGTTCAACCAGTTATTAAGTCCAAAGGTTCACATACTTTTTCCACCCTGCACTGTGAATGTTTACATGTTCTGTTCAATAAAAACATATAATGTTTGTGTTGTATTATTTTAAGCAGACTGTGTTTTTCAATTTGTTGTGACTTAGATGATGCTCAGAGCATATTTTATGACCAATTCATGCAAAACTCCACGTAATCCTAAAGGGTTCACATACTTTTTCTTGCCACTGTATATATATATATATATATATATATATATATATATAAACATACCAAATATAGAGCAATCAACCCAGCCTAGATGTACCTCGAGGAATGTGGTGAGACCCAAATCTATCCTTTGGCCCCCACATCGAAAAACTCTCATCTAAACTTTACCCCAAACTAGGTGTCCTGTATAGAAACAAATGCTGCCTCTGCCCTGCGGTAAGAAAGCAGATTGTACAACAAATGCCTATTGAATACGGAGATGTAGTGTATGCAGCTGCCCCGCAAACGCACCTTCATAAACTTACATTTACACACCATAAACTACATTACCCACCATTGTGACATGTTGAAAGAGCTATACTGGCCATCGCTGGAATCTAGACGCACTCTTCTCCTTTCTAACCTGGTGTTAAAGAGCTTTTCTGGTAAGCTACCACCCTACCTGAATAGACTGCCTCCCCTAGCAGTTCCCTCCTCCTATAACCTCCGATCCAGGACCTGCACCTTACTTGCAATACCACAATACAAAAAGAAAGTGGCTCAATCCTCATTTTCCTACAGAGCACCACGATTATGGAATAACCTCCCAGACGCCGTCAAATCTTCCCCCATTCTAAAGTCACTTAAGAGATCTCTATTAACATACCTCAATACAGAATGCATCTGTAAACATGTAACATAATGAATATATTTCCTTCATATTTATTTTCTGAGTTAATTTGTGAATTTTTGTTCTTTTAATATCTTGCATTTTATTACTTTGTATTTCTGTACCTACTGTAACAATTCAATGCTCTTGAACCCAGGATATACTTGAAAACGAGAGAAATCTCAATGTGTCCTTCCTGGTAAAATACTTTATAAATCTATATATATAAACGCGAAAGTCTTGACTGACTGACTGACTGACTGACTCATCAACGCCCAGCTGAAACCGTTTAACCTAGGAACGTGAAATTTTGAAGGTGCACTGTTTTTATGATGTGGGCACCCACTACGGAAGGATTTTTGGAAACTCCACCCCTAAGGGGGTGAAAAAGGGGTTGAATATTTTAAACAGGATACCTATAGCTCAAAAACGGAAGATGCTACAGATGTGAAAATCGGTATTTAGATTCTTCTTGAAAAATAAAAAAACATGTATTTTAACGTTTTTCAAAAATTCGACTGGGGGGGCAAAAAAGGGGGGTTGAATATTTTAAATTTTGAACAGGATACCTATATCTTAAAAACAGAAGATGGTACAGGCGTGAAAATCAGTATTTAGATTCATCTTAACAAATAAAAAAACACGTATTTTACCATTTTCTAAAAATTCCTTGGGGTGGGCAAAGAAAGAGGGTTGAATACTTTTATCAAAAACGCGAAAGTCCTGACTGACTGACTGACTCATCAATGCTCAGCTGAAACCGTTTAACCTAGGAACTTGAAATTTTGAAGGTGCACTGTTTTTATGATGTGGGCACCCAATAAGCAAGGATTTTTGGAAACTCCGCCCCTAAGGGGGTGAAAAAGGGGGTTGAATATTTGAAACAGGATACCTGTAGCTCAAAATCAGATGTTACAGACGTGAAAATCGGTATTTAGATTCGTCTTGAAAAATAAAAAAACACGTATTTTACCATTTTCTGAAAACTCCATGAGGGGGCCAAAATGGGGGGTTAAATACATTTATATATATAAACGCAAAAGTCCTGACTGACTGACTGACTCATCAACGCCCAGCTGAAACTGTTTAAACTAGGCGCCCACTAAGGAAGGGTTTTTGAAAAATCCACCCATAAGGGAGTGAAAAGGGGGGATGAATATTTTAAACAGGATACCTATAGCTCAAAAACAGAAGATGCTACAGATGTGAAAATCGGTATTTAGATTCGTCTTGAAAAATAAAAAAACACGTGTTTTACCGTTTTTCAAAACTTCGACTGGGGGGGCGAAAAAAGGGGGTTGAATATTTTAAACGGGATACCTGTATCTCCAAAACAGATGATGAAACTGTCCTGAAAATTGGTATTTAGATTAGTCTTGAAAAATAAAACAACACATATTTTACCATGTTCTGAAAATTCCTTGGGGGGAAAAAAGGGGGGTTGAATACTTTTATCAGTATACCTATATTTCAAAAACCAAAGATGTTACGGGTGTGAAATTTGGTATTTACAATCGTCGTGAAAAAAACAAACATTTTTTTGCCATTTTCCACAAATCCAATTGGGGGGGTCGGGGGAAAGGGGTCTGAATATTTTTTATCATTATACCTATATTTCAAAAATCAAAGATGTTACAGACGTGAAATTTGGTATTTACAATCTTCTTGAAAAATAAAAACAGGTGTTTTACCATTTTCCAAAAATCCCAAGTGGGGGGTGAAAAAAAGGGGGGCTGAATACTTTTAATCAGGATACCTATATCTCAAAAACAGAAGATGTTACATACGTGAAAATTGGTATTTAGATTCGTCTTGAGAAACAAAAAAACACCTATTTTACCATTTTCCAAAAATTCAGTGGGAGGGGGCAAAAAGGGGGGTTGAATTCTTTTATCAGTATACCTATATTTCAAAAACCAAAGATGTTACAGGTGTGAAATTTGGTATTTACAATCTTCGTGAAAAAAATCCAAACATGTGTTTTGCCATTTTCCACAAATCCAAAAAAGGGGGGGGGTCGAGGTAAAGGGGTCTGAATACTTTTATCAATATATCTATAGTTCAAAAACCAAGATGTTACAGCTGTGACGTTTGGTAATTACAATCTTTTGAAAATAAAAAAACACATGTTTTACCATTTTCCAAAAATCCAAGTGGGGGGTAAAAAAAGGGGGGTTAATACTTTTAAACAGGATACCTACATGTCAAAAACAGAAGATGCTACAGACGTGAAAATTGGTATTTAGATTTGTTTTGAGAAACAAAAACACCTATTTTACCATTTTCCAAAAATCCAGTGGGAGGGGGAAAAAAGGGGGGTTGAATACTTTTATCAGTATACCTATATTTCAAAAACCAAAGATCTTAGAGGTGTGAAATCTGGCACTTACAATCTTCTTGAAAAATAAAAAACACATGTTTTACCATTTTCCAAGAATCCCACGTGGTGGGTGAAAAAAGGGGGGGGTGAATACCTTTCAACAGGATACCTATATCTCAAAAACAGAAGATGTTACAGACGTGAAAATTGGTATTTAGATTCGTCTTGAAAATAAAACAAAATGTATGTTACCATTTTCCAAAAACCCAGTGGGGGGCCAAAAAGGGGGATGAATACCTTTATCACTATACATATATTTCAAAAACCAATGATGTTACAGGTGTGAAATTCGATATTTACAATCTTCGTGCAAAATAACCCATGTTTTACCATTTTCCGAAAATCCAGTTAAGGGGTTGGGGGAAAGGGATGTGAATACTTTTATCAGTATACCTATATTTCAAAAACCAAAGATGTTACAGGTGTGAAATTTGACACTTACATTCTTCTTGAAAAATAAAAAAACACATGTTTTACGATTTTCCAAAAATCCCAAGTGGGGGGGAAAGGGGGGTTCTACCAAAAAAACCTCAAGCTTCTTTTAAAAAATCAATTTTAACAAATCCTAAAATCCACGCGAGCGAAGCCGCGGGCAAAAGCTAGTAATTAAATAAAATTGTGTATGTGTATCCCTGTATATCAGCCGAAAGGGAACTGAGGTCTTCCTACTAAAATAGTGAGGGAACTGCATTCCTGCATGACTTGACCCCCGAATGTACCTCATAAGGTAGGTCTCTACCTATGCAAAAAAAGTCTGTCCTTATAAAAATAGCTCCCTTACCAAGGACATTCATCTTTCATGGAGCTCTCTCCAGAAGGTTTTGTAGGAACTGCACATCGGTGTGCTCCCTGCCTCGCCCTGTTACATGGTTTGCAGGTTCTCCATATGCTGTTCCTACTATGCATAAACATTATAAATAATGTATGGAACCTTTATAAAGGCTCTTAGGGAGTCAAAACGTTGGTTTCTGATTACAGGATTTTACCACACTTGTCTAATAAAAGAACGAATTTTATATGATTATTTTTCTATAAGACCTTGAGTACGTCCTATGTTTTTGTTAATATATATATTATGTATATGCAAACAAAAGAAGATGCACTCTAAGTCTTTCAAAAAATAAAACAAAAAAATTTATTAAAACAAAAGATTAAAATACATGGGTCCTACGTTTCGGCTCAGGCTGAGCCTTTATCAAGGTCCTTGATGGACCTTAATAAATGCTCAGCCTGAGCTGTAACGTCGAACCCATGTATTTTAATCTTTTGCTTTAATAATTTTTGTTTTATTTTTTTGAAAGACCCAGAGTGCATCTTCTTTTGTTTGCATATATTATCCATTGAGATCTGCACCGGGCACCTGTTGGAGTAGTTGTTGAGTGCTGGACCCAGTGATATATACAATATATATATACTCGGTTTGGTGAAGGAGGAACCTAAAAAGAAAGTACTCAAAACGAACTTCCCAAACTTTCATCCAAAGCAACAACAAAAAAAATAGTCCTGTAGTCAGGAGTACTATTAGAAAACGAATGTCCACATAAATCCAGTAACAATTTGTATAATGCTCAGCATTGAATAATGACCAAACCTGAATTATACTACATGGAAGGAAGGGCATTTTTATTCTTTTTGCTACAGGCACCTTTAAACATAACTTTAATTTTGCATTTCAAAGGACATCGCTCGGTCTGTACCGGCACTGCGCTGCTGCAACCTCAATATTTATATATCATCATCTATAAACACTTTAAAACATAAGAACAAAACAAATAATCAACCTTTTATACAGTAATGCTTTGCCTACCTGTCTAGTCCTGTTAGGGTTCTTAATGTACATGTATCTATTCCTTGTTTGTGAATAAATGATGCCCATGCCCTCATTCTTCTTTAATGATTACATTGAAGAACAAACAGAAAACCACAACGTCTGTTTGCAATCGAATGTATGTAATCTTCCATGAGAAAAGTTCCGCAGATAACACCAGCCATTTAATTTGAATAGGAGAAAAAAAAAAGCAGATTTCTTTGACTTGGCAGGATACGCTTTTTCCTGTTTATTTTAGTTTGTTCTCTTTTGTTAACCAAAGGCTTCCCCCACCCCCTCACCCCCTCAAAGACCTTCTATAGAGTAATTCTGACATTTGAAAGCAACACTGCCTTATTGGCCCATTGCCACTTATTGGATTAGCGTACTTCAGCAATGGACGACTCTCCAACTTTGTGGTTTTGGAGAAAAAAAGGGATTGATGTCATGATAATTAACGCTTGGCAGTAAGGAATGAGCCATAAGCCAGTTCAGGTTCCAAGTAATTAATTTGCAATAATGTGCAGTTTTGGTTATAAATGTTTAAAACTTTTTAAGTGTAGTACGGGAATTTAATGTAGACCCTAAATCAGATTTAATAATGTGTTGCAAACTTGCGCTATTCCGATATGTTGGGAGTACAGCGTACTGACAAAGGACACTACAAAGTGTCAAATCAAATCGTCTTCTTTAAGATATTTTGCTCCTTCGTTATGCACCATGAACCTATGTTTTCCAAACCAAATGACACAGCAAGCAAAAATCTAATTGGAGATGTTACGCCTTACAAATCCATCCCCATACTGAGTTGGGCTGAGTTCAGGATGGGTTCCATAACTTTGCATGGTAGTGTTAAGCTTTTCCCATAAATACGTGCAGAGTCAGACTTTATAAGCATAAGATGGATTTATTGAGATTTTATTTAATATGCAGCTCTTTTACTTAAGAAAGTTGAAAGATGATCTACAGTCTCCCAAAATTCCGACTGGGCAGCTTCACATGGAAGGCAAGCCTAGAGCTGGAATCAATGCTTTCCCTAGTGACTTATTTGAGTGTTATAGTAGGATTATAGCAAATATAGCTAAGTAGTTTTTGTATAAGACAATTTGTGCACAGTGATACTGTCACAGGCTGCGTGATACCCTATCCCAAGCAATGAACAGGATAGGTGCTTGAAGCACATCTTCTACAGAGCAGATGTCTGCATCATTGGCTATCAGATCAGGTCTATTTACTAAAGGGTGAAAATCAGGAGAACTGGCAGTAGTGAAAATTCTAGGTCAAAATAGTCAACCCAGAAAAATTCTCCCAATGACCTTACTTTTCAATTCGACTGTTTGGTCTAGATTGTTCTCTTCTCCTGCCAATTCTCCAGACTTCACCCTTTTAGTAAATAGACCTGAGATGTCTTGAAACTACTTTCTCCAGGATGCTCCATCACTTTTTAGGCCTAGTGAATATTATGTGAAGTTTGCTCCTCAAACATATGTTGAGCTGAGGTTGCTGATCACTACAGTCTTGAGATAATGTGACTAAACGCGTAAAAAGGTAAAAAGCGATTGCATGATGAAGGAAAGAGGCAGCCATATTTAAAGGACAACCAAGTGTATAAATTGTTTCGGCTGCTGTTTAAGATGGTGAATTATGATGAAACAAGCTGAATACATGCACGGCTTTCTTTTAGTGAGAAATTGGTAGAGTTAAATCTATTCAGGGATGCTGAATTACACAGAGGGTATTTTAGATCTTCCCAAAGTAGATTACAAGTATCACATAATGCTGCAAGTTTGACCATCCAGCAGAAACAATGATTATTTTTCCACTACCTTTTCAAGGATGACAATCTGTAAAAACATTTATCAGACCGTTCTTACCATGTATTAACTTACATGAACCTGGATTGCTTGGACGCCTTCTTAAATTCCAGGGAAATGTTGACTCTAATTTGGAATTCATATTTTGATATAGCAACAATTGCTGTAAATTGATATTTCCCAAAAGTTAAACTTGGAACTTGTTTGTGCACAGCACAGATGTTCATTCATAAATATAAAGTATAATAAATAAAAGGCAAAACTCTCGCTGGCAAACACAAATGTCTAACTCACCATTCTAAAAGGGACCAGCAATAATATTTTCATATTTTTGTGGGGGCACTATATGAGGGGACAAGTCCTCTATAATACCATGTTATCCTGAGGAAACCCAAAACCTGCTTCTCAGTCTGGGGCTGGGGCCTCTTTAAACCCTTTCCTTTGTAGGCTCTGGTTCAAGCTTTTAACTATCTTTTTATCTTGAGTTTTTGGTACTGCTCCTCTGCCATATTTATCTGACACTCGTAAGGGTGGATGGTGAAGGGTGAAATCTAGTGAGTACCTCTTTTTAATGCCCTAATTGATGTTCCCAAATTGACTATATAAAAGGCATTGGTTTTCAGCCCCTCAAGAAGCCTGTCTGCAAATCGTAAAACATGGAGCATTCCTCATTCCAAAGCACCCACAAGAGAATGGGTACAGGCCCACGCTACTCCTTCCTTCCATCTCAAAAAGACATATCATATTTGACATCTTTTTCATCTCCAAAAACACAGAAAGAATGAGATGGTACCTTATGTTTCCTCTTATACTCTGATAAATATATTCATATCCCTGACGTAGTGTGGGGACAGTTGGGGATGCCTGATATAGTCCCTTTCTGTAATTTGTTTCTGGGCTTGCTGTGCTGCCAGAAGCACAACTAATGCTGGCTTGTTGGGGTATATTACAGGAGTTGATGTGTTTGCCTCTGGATTTGGCGATCTCGGCATACCACATGTTCATTTTCTGTTTTTAGCTTCAGGAGGGGTATGGCATGAGTGTCTCAACCGGTGCTTCTTGGCCTACATGCCTTCTTTAATCAGGGCATCATATCTCTCCATGAACTTTTAGATCGTTCTTACACAGAATGATTAATAGCAAACCTTTGTCCTTGGCAGGATCCTGAAACATGGGGACAGTCTCTGTCTCGTGCGAGTTTGTTATCTCTAGGTAGTGCAGAATTGTCTTGAATCCTTCTACCACCACACTAAAACCAAGAACATGTCCCAGTAGTGATGTGGATCTCCCAAATAGATTATTCCATTGCTGCCACCAAAACAAAAGTTGGTTGCCACATCACTGACATCATTTACAGTTCTTCCCTCATTTTACCTTACACCACATAGAAATTTGGATCTCTTTTGGGTCAAGGACAACTTTCTGTTGATGAGTGAACTGATATTGCAGCAGATGCCCCTTGTAGCATACCATTCCTATTTGTCTTCCCAAAATGAACATGTAACAATCATCAACTGTAACTATCTATGCTCTATTCGTCACACTTTGCGGATTTACAGCAGGAGGTAGAGCTTAAAAAGATTAGCAAGGGATCAAAGTAGCAATCAACACTGGGTGGACTAGGTCCTCTAATCTTTAGATTTTTTTATTTTTTAATTATTATTTCTTTAGGGTTTTTTTGCTTCTGAATGTCTTCAATATTTTCCTCAGTTGTGATGTAAATCCATATATCAGATTTGACATCAGCACACAATATGCCCTATTTCTTGATGTGTGTTAAAATGGGGACGCTAACAGGAAGACCTGCGAGTATTACCTCCTGGAGTCCATAGGACTCAATGGAGTGCTGCACTGTTGGGCCTCTGTCTCACTCTGCTCCTGGCGGCATGAATGGAAGATCGGGCCACCTTTCTCGCCGTGGGATGAGAGGTGAGTATCTGATTTATTAGGGGGGGTTTTAGCTGGTGTTAACTGATTCTGCAGAAGCACAGTTAGTTCCAGCTTATAGCTTGGTTAACTTTTTGTTACCGCATTGGTGTGTTAATTAGCTTTACGATAAGTAAGGCATTGCAAATGCTAATTACTGATTGCGCTCTCCATGTTAAGCATAGGGTGCACAAAGTACAGTAAACTCGCGCAAACTAGTGCAATCACCTATGTTCTAACGAATGTTTAAGAGGTTTATTCGTTAGGAAGGTAATCTGGGTGGCATGGGTCAGTAAACGTGATGCTAACTCACCCGAACGATACAGTTAGCGTACACTAGGGAATAGTGCCCTATAATGGTTCTGGTAAGTTTACAACAGCTCTGGTTAAGTTAGCACCAACTTTGGAATACTGCCCTAAATGTTTAACCCCTTTTGCTAGTGAGCCATTTCACCCCCATGTGCCGAGCTCATTTTGGCCATTTTGTGCTCATCGTGTTTAAAAGGTTTTGAAGTCATTTTTTATTTTAGGACCCAGACAAATTATATATCCTTTTTTTCAGCAGACTCAAGAGATTCAAAATATATCATTTGTATGTGTATATGCTAGCACCGTTGTTTGCTTTTTGTACATCCTTATCCTAAGGTGCCTTTACCCAAAGACCTGGCTAACCCAAAATGTATGGTCCTTCCAGCCAAAAGTCTCACTAAAACAACGTATGGTTCACCAGTTTACCCTAAAATACTACAGCTTGTGGGTATACTATACCACTGGCTTTAGTTCTACACAATTGAAGTATTTTTTTTATCTCTGTGATATCACCTGATTATTTTTTTTTTAATGGACCTTACCAGTTGCATAAATGCTGAAAATTGCTCTGTTGTATTCTTGAAGGATCGTGCAGGAGTTTTTCAATTACCTTTTATATCTAGTTAAACATTCATGATCCTTGTGTCCAACATTACAATTGATATGGAGTATATGCAGTTTTTGAAATGTAATTTTTATATTATTTATAACAAACTGGTATAGAGTAACATGATTAAACAATTTATTTTATATTTCAAGTATACTTTGAAGAGAATTGACCATCAGCATCATTTTCGTACTTATGACTTGCGACATTTAATAAATAAGCGTTTAGATATGCACAATCAAGTGAAAAACTATTTATTTCAGGATATGAAACACTTTAACATAAATCGCAAATGATCATGTCCAGAAAATATAAATCCATCCAGTGGTACCTGTTTATTGGAATATCTTGTGAAAATGTTTTTGATGCCCCACCCATTCTATAGCACTGCAGAATTTCCTGACACTTTATAAATCATTGTATTCACATTGGATTTCAGCATTCACAAAGATTTACATACCTGACTCCATAGGATTTGCTTTGCTAAAAAAAATCAATAAATTGGGGAGGAATTCAAAGTTTGATAAAACTGTTCTATAGAGTATGGATTTTGGCTACTTTAAAAAATAAAAAAAAAGGTATTTTGCTCATAAAACAATTCTATAAAATATTAATTGAGCCAGGATGTCATAAATTAGTTTTTGCTTTTAGGAATCACATTTTTCACCATACTTCAATTTTTACTGAAAGTGAATGGTTGCCAATTCAAATGTCACGACAAAAAAAATTCAGAAATAAATCACAAATCTATTTTTCAGTTGTGAAAGTTAGCGAGTTTTTTAAGCGGAATCAGGAATTTTCCAGCTGCAGCAAAAGGTGCCAATTTTCTCATATTTCAGGGTCAACATAGAGAAAATGCTGTACTTTTGCATATTTTCCTTTTGCTTATGGACTTATGTAACTGGTTATAATTGGTTGATTTTAAGAAATTAAACAACTGTAGATTTCTTTATTTGATGGATACATTTACAAAATTCCCTGCTTGTGCTACTAGATTAAAAATTAGGCCAATTTATTTATTTATTGATTTATTTATAAAGGATTTTACCAGGAAGGATACATTGAGATTTCTCTCGTTTCAAGTATGTCCTGGGTTCAAGAGCATGAAATTTTACAGTCATTAGAGAAATACAAAGTAATAAATGCAAGATATTAAGAACAAAACAAAAATATACATATTAACAGGGAAAATAAATATTTAAGTAATATAGTTACTATGTTACATGTTTACAGGTGCATTCTGTACCGAGTTATGCTAGTAAGGAGCTCTTGAGTGATTTAAGACTGGGGGAAGATTTGATGGTGTCTGGAAGGTTATTCCATAACTGCGGTGCTCTGTAGGAAAATGAGGATCGAGCCATTTTCTTTTTGTATTGTAGTATTGCAAGTAAGGTGCAGGTCCTGGATTGGAGGTTATAAGATGAGGGAACTGCTGGGGGAAGCAGCCTATTCAGGTAGGGTGGTAGCTTCCCAGAGAAGCTCTTAAACACCAGGTTGGAAAGGTGAAGGGTGCGTCTAGATTCCAGCGACGGCCAGTTTAGTTCTTTTAACATGTCACAATGGTGGGTCATGTAGTTACATTGTAGCACAAAGCGGACGAATGAGTTATACAATGTAGTAAGTTTCTGGAGGTGTGTTTGCGGGGCAGCTGCATACACTACATCTCCGTATTCAATAGCCGGCATAAGCATTTGTTGTACAATCTGCTTTCTTACCGCGGGGCTCAGGCAGGATTTGTTTCTGTACAGGGCACCTAGTTTGGGGTAAAGTTTGGATGAGAGTTTTTCTATGTGAGGGCCAAAGGACTTACTTAGCTTTATCATTATTATACGTTTATTCATATTGCGCCAACGTATTCAGCAGCAAGGTACAGAAGTTACAATAAATTAGTGTAATTCACAGAAATGAGGTAATTTTATTAGATTTTACACTAAATATGCATGTTTAGGATAACCATCAAGTTTAGTGATAACAATCTCAGTGCTTCCCCCTCCCAAGATGCTAGTGACCTATAATTCCTTGGATGCACTAGATGGCCAGAGAGTGTCTTGGTTAGTGCTGCCGCCGCAGGAAGGCCTGAGACAGTGCTGCTCTACTGTGTATAGTCTCTGGAAGCACCTTTTCTGAAATGGCACCGCTTGTTCCAACTCTCTTGCAGGCACCACATGAGAGCTGTGCTTAGTATGAAACTCCCAGGTAAGCAAGAGGCCTGTTCCCCAGTGATCCTGCTTTCAGCCTTCATTGCCCTGCAGTTCAGATCTCCTACCGTGCATCCTCAGCCTCCCACCATGTGTGTACCCACCGTGTTCCATTTTCCTGTCTTCAAGTACCCTGCAACAGCGGTCCCCTATCTCCAGTGCCCTGGAAACCCAGACTCCTGTCTCAAAGTACCCTGCAACTCCTGTCTCCAGTTTCAAGTGCCCTTCAACAACAGGTTCTCAGCCCTGTCATGTTCCTCCAACTCTTCAGCCAGCCCTTATCCTGTCCCACCTGTCTTGTGAGTCTCATGCCGTGTTGCCTCTTTGTGTCTTGTTTTTCTGTTCCTTTGTTACTCTTGTCCCTTTCACATACTCTGGACTTACAATTATACCATCCTGTTTCCATGATTGAATTGCTCCAATAAACCCTGGTATAAAACTCCATCTGCTTCTCCTGTTTGCCACTGCACCCTTTGGCTCATACCATCACCCTTCTAGACCCTGACAGAGTCATGGGAGTTGTAGTTTATGTAACCTATGTAAATATGTGTGTGTCTCTTTAAGAGCACAGTATGCGTTAATTCCCCTAATATCCCCCATTTTAGATAAGCTCCTGTTTTATTGTAATTGTCTTACCCAAAGAAAGCTTTTGGGACGTTTTTGTTTTAAGTTTTTGCAGCCGTTTAGGAGTTAATGCTAATATGCTAATGAGGCATGGCCTCCTCACCTGTGAGCCCGGGCTTTTCCTTCAGAGCACGAGGAAACTGCTGGAGGTAGGAAATGTTATGTGAAGCTCTCAGATTCTCATCCCTTAGAGTTCTAAACCCATGTAAAAGTTCTCCCAAAACGGTTTCTGTGTTTAGATTTAACCTCATATATGTGTAGTTGTTATGTTAGTTCCTCTAGGAGGTTCATGTATACAGAGTAAAACAGCTCTATTGTTTAGAACAGGGCTTTGATTGTAAAATATCAGCACAACAAGTGATAAACCTGTGTTAACGTAATGCTTGGTCTGTGCAAGTGGATGTCATAGAGGATATTCTCATTGCCGTATTTTATATATGTTTTTACTCAGGTATGATTTGTTTTATTCCCATTTTTATGTTTTATTTGTATTTCCTTGTTGAATTTATGTATTTTCTTTTTGTATATATGTATATATTTATTGTATTGTAATGTGGCTATATTACTCAGCATAGCAGAGCACGAGTAAACTGCTGGAGGTGGATGTCACAGAGGATATTCTCATTGCCGTGTTTTATATATGTTTTTACTCAAATTAAAAACCGCAGGTTCCCAGCGATCCAGTTGCCGGTCTCATCTTTGATGCTCAACAACACACAAAACACAACGCAGAGTCCATATGAACGGGCAGCGAGGGTGTAGGCCGGTTACATTTAGAAACATCGGAGGGGGGTGCAGAGTCCGACAGCCCTACTCTAGGGTTTAAATGGTATGTGGGAAATTAAAATAAATAAACATTAACCCCTCTTGAACCTCTGCACAGCCCCCTTCCTATTTTAACCCTCTTTTAAAACCCCCCTTTAAATTCAGCTCCTGACTCCCTTGGAATAATTGGTCTGGACATGAAATACTGTAGGCTTCCACAAGGAGGCTGGTTGCTCAAGCAAGTGTTCCACCAATCAAATATAATATTTAATATGTGGGTAAAAGCTTCTTGATCTAAGGAGAAATCTGACTGCCATTCTGGGGTCAAGAAAGAATTTTTCCCAGTATGTTGCATATTATTGAGAGCTTCAGACTGGGTTTTTTGCCTTCTTTTGGTCAACAGCAGTAGGTGATGTGTGAAAGGCTGAACCCGATGGACGCATGTCTTTTTTTCAGCCTATGTAACTATGTAAATAGTTCTCAATGTTACAGTATAATGAGAGCTCCTGTGGAACTAGGTCCTGAAACCCAGGAACCTGAAGTGGAGTTCTTGTTGATCTCAGTTTTAGCTTGAGTCTAGTCCCCTAAACCCCAAGAGCTAAATCAGGTCTCCATCACCTCCCGGAGAGGTTAAGAGGGATGAAGACACTCAGGGCACTGTGACCACTCACATTATTTTGAATGGTCACAGCACATAGATGTTCCCTTTAACTTTTCAAAGCTAGAGATCATACATGGTTAAACCAGAGTTTACATTGCAGTTGGAAAAATAAAGAAAGAAATCGAAGAATTTCAGCGCTGTTGAGATTAAAAAGAAAAAGAAAACGAGCCGTAACAGTAAGACAAAAACCACAGGCAATTTGTTTTAAAACAGTTTAACTTCACCTTTAAAATTTTAGAATTTGAAACCAAGCCACAACTAGAAACAGGTTTCTCTGCTAAAATGCTATGCACAGTGGCATTCACTTTGCATTCTGGAATGGAATGAGGTCCACCTATGGCTTTAATTGTTTCCTTCTTCACGTGTATAATGGCTGTTTCAGAGGTATGGCAGCTGGCTTTCATTGAATTCCATCAGTTCTCAATGGCACAGTAATATACACCGAGGTTAGAAAGTGTATCGCTGTCTGCCCAAAATACTTCTACTTGATTGTTCAATAAGCTCAGGGATATTGATTTATTATTGTCAGATCCATAAAGGCAAACCTATTAGATCAGGGAGGGTTGTCTCCATTTACCTTGGCATGGACATCTTTCTTTATTTAAGACTCATGTGCTATAAAATAACTTTACGTGTTAGGAAAACAAAACCACAGCTATGAAGATTTTTTAATGAAGCTGAAATCTACCTGTTAGGTTTAAATCCTCTGCTCATGTGGTGGAAACCATAAGAAAAGCAAAACACAGATGGGAAATGTAAAAATATATAGAGAAAAAAACATTTTATTAAGTATTAAAAAGGAATCAGTGGAGAGTTAATTAAAATTATATGAATGTGGCACTATGATTTCTTAAGGTGAAACCCAAGCTGTGGAAGTACTTATGCTTTTCTTGTGAATCATGTTAAAAAGGTTTGGTTTAATATTTCTTTAATTTGTGGGAAATCATATGAGACGCGATGTTATGGGGAAAGACACCCGAAAATATCCTCCAGTTTTTGTGAAGTTACTGTTGACGTTAAAAAAAATTCTGAAATGGGGTTCATATTTAGATAGAGAGAGATATCCCGTATACAAACACTAATATTTCACTTTCATTACACCGCTTTTTGCTTTGTTTATGGGTTGCATTCGCCATAGCATTGTGCCGATAAGCTCATGCAAGTCACAACATTTATTTCAATCCAGAGTTGCGTTAATGAGTCACCAAGATCTTGTATTGATGATGGGAGAGTTGGAGAGCTGCGTAATATCTTCTCCAGATCATTATCCCAAAGATTCTCAATGGGGTTAAGATCTGGACTTCGTGGTGGCCAATTCATGTGTGAAAATGATGTCTAATGCTCACTCTTGCACAATATGAGCTCGATGAATCCTGGAACTGTCATCTTGTAATATGTCCACGCCATCAGGGAAGGGAAAATCAACTGATGGGAAAACCTGCTCATTCAGTATATTCATGGAGTTACATGACCTCATTTTTTCCCAGCTGAAACATATTAATCACTGCAGTAATTATCCAATGGAAAGGTCTTACATATTTGCTTAGTTAAATCCAGGTGGTGACTTTTTTGACCAGGTTTGAACCAGGTAGTGCATATGCGATAGGGTCTGTGCTCTTATAAGGACTGTAAAATTAATCATCCCCTTTTTTCTTTTATATTATCCTTTGTGGAGATACTCTAGAAAACACCTTATTGATATGTTGATTTTATGTGATTATCGGTCATTTCCACAAACTGTTTTTGCAGTTCTTTGTGAATTGTGAATGTTGGCATACAGTTCAACTAAGCAAATCTGAGATCATCTACACTGTGTAGACAAAACACTGAAGAGGAAAGAATCAACACGTGCGAGTGAAACTATCCAAGGAATGAGAAGCATTTAAATACCAGAGGTTCCACAATTACAGTAAGCAGCTATGAGATAAGGATTAGCAGACTGAGTTAATTCAACTCAACGAACAATCAAACAATTATAAGCAACTTTAAAATCGAGAACACGTGAAAAGAACTGTCCCAGGTGTCATGAAACAATCAGGTGTAATATAGGAAACATTTGAAATAATAGTAAATACACTGAAAGCTGAATGTGATGTTGTCATTAAAATGTCCTGTATATTTTTGCTACTTCTATTTTAGGAGGAATGTCGTCATTAGTTCTCATTGATTTACTTTTATTCAAAAGAAAGCCAGTTACAAAGAAGAAAAGATTACCATATGGAAAGGAAAGAATCTTACTATTCTTTCACTTTTTGTCTTATACCTGCACTTTTCTTTGCATGAACAAAAGCAATGGCCCACCGGGACCAACCTCCCAGTTCTTTGACCACTTTGCCACCTGGCTTTCTCACTTCCTGTCTTCTAATCTTCCATGCCTAATTCTCGGGGACTTCAACATTCCCATTGATGATCCTTCTGCCCCTGCTGCCTCCAAACTTCTTTCACTCACGTCCTCCCTTGGACTCACGCAATCCTCTCTCCTCCCTACCCACCGCGATGGTCACGCTATTGACCTTGTCTTTTCCAACCTCTGCTCCATTTCTGAGTTCACCTGTCGCCCTTGCCCCATCTCTGACCACCACCTTCTCTCTTTCAACCTATCTGGACTTCCTAAACACCCTGCTCCCCCACACCGCACACACACTCGCAGAAATCTACATGCCGTGGATCCCCATCAATTCTCCAATCTACTTCACCACCTCCCTCACACCTCACCCTTCACCTGCCCTGATGCTGCCACTAATCACTACAACACTACGCTTATTTCTGCTCTAGACACTCTTGCTCCTCTTCAACTCTGTAAGGCCCCACGCCGCCAGCTTCAGCCCTGGCACACCCTCCAGACACGCTACCTGCAAAGATGCTCCCGCACTGCAGAGCGTGCCTGGAGGAAATCCCGCTCTGAAGCTGATTTTGTTCACTTCAAGTTTATTCTCCGGTCATACACCTCTGCCCTCCACCTGGCCAAACAATCCTTCTTCTCATCTCTTATATCTACGCTGTCCTCTAACCCTAAACAGCTCTGGTCCACCTTCAACACCCTCCTCCACCCACCCGCACCTCCCCCCTCAGCTGCCTTCAACGCTCAAGACCTGGCAGATTTCTTCCTTAGTAAAACTCTAACTATCAGAAGCGACATCCCAACACAAGATAGTTATCTGCCACCTCCACTCCCAGAGGCCCCTCTGCCACCCTCTGCCGCTTCCTCCCAGCCACTGAGGAGGAAGTCCATTCCTTATTGTCCTCCTCACATCTCACCACGTGCCCGCTCAACCCCATTCCCTCACATCTAATTCCTCCCCTCCTCCCTTACCCCTGCTCTCACACACATCTTCAACCTATCTCTCTCCACCGGCTCCTTCCCATCCGCCTTCAAACATGCGCTAGTTACCCCTTTACTAAAGAAACCATCCCTCGATCCCAACTCTCCATCCAACTACCGCCCTGTATCCCTGCTTCCCTTTACCTCTAAGCTCTTAGAAAAACTAGTCTTCAACTGCCTCTCCCTCTTCCTGTCCTCCAATTCCCTACTTGACCCCCTGCAATCTGGCTTCCGTCCCCTACACTCAACTGAAACTGCCCTCACCACAGTCACCAACGAACTCCTAACTGCTAAAAAACATGGCCACTATTCTATTCTCATCCTGCTTGACCTCTCGGCTGCTTTTGACACTGTTGACCACCCCCTCCTTCTGCAGACCCTCAGCTCTCTTGGTCTCTGTGACACTGCACTTGCTTGGGTTGACTCCTATTTATCCAACAGGTCCTTCTCTGTGTCCTTTGCTGGTAACTCTTCCTCTTCATTGCCTTTATCTGTTGGTGTACCTCAAGGCTCTGTCCTTGGTCCTCTGCTCTTTTCCATCTACACCTCCTCCCTGGGCAAAATCATCAACAGCTTTGGCTTTAATTACCACTTCTACGCTGATGACACTCAGATCTACCTCTCTACCCCTGATCTCTCTCCCCCTGTCCTTTCAAAAGTCAGTGACTGTTTATCTGGCATCTCCTCCTGGATGGCCTCGCACCACCTAAAGATCAACATGTCAAAGACTGAGCTCCTACTTATTCCTCCCTCTAATGCCTCCCCACCTCCTGACTTCTCTATCACGGTGGAGGGTATCACCATCTCCCCATCAAACCAAGTTCGCTGTCTTGGAGTTACACTTGACTCTGCTCTTTCCTTCATCCCCCACATCAAGTCTCTTTCCTCCTCCTGCCGCTACCAATTGCGTAATATTTCCAAAATTCGGCCATTTCTTACCGCTGTCACCACAAAACAACTCATACACGCCCTGGTAATCTCCCGACTCGACTATTGCAATAATCTCTTATCTGGCCTCCCTCTGTCCCGCCTCTCCCTTCTACAATCCATCCTGAACGCCTCCGCCAGGCTAATTCACCTCACCCGCCGCTCTGTCTCTGCCGCTCCCCTCTGCGAGTCCCTTCACTGGCTCCCCATCCACTGCAGAATTAAGTTCAAAATCCTTATCCTGACCTACAAAGCTCTCACTGGCTCAGCTCCCCACTACCTGTCCTCACTAATCACCAAATACACCCCAGCCCGCTCCCTAAGGTCAAACAGCAACCTGCGCCTAGCTTCTCCCCGCATCACCTCTTCCCATGATAGACTGCAGGACTTCACACGCGCAGCCCCCATTCTCTGGAACGCTATCCCTCGTACGGTCAGACTTTTCCCTAATTTCTCTTCCTTCAAACGCTCCCTTAAAACATTCCTATTTAGGGAAGCCTACCACCCAACTCACTGATGCAACCATCAATCACTCTCACCTTGCAGTCCTCTCCTCCTGTTTCCAACCCCTCTAGATTGTGAGTTCCTACGGGAATAGGGCCTCATCCCCTCTTGTACTGTTTGTCAAATGTTGTTCAATGTATTGTAACCCGTCTATACTGTGCCTATTGTACAGCGCTGCGGAACATGCTGGCGCTTTATAAATAAATAATAATAATAATAATAATAATAATAATGGCAGTCTAAACTGTACATAGAATGATCTTTAAAACATTTATAGTATAGTATCATAAATGGCATACAGAGAAGGCAAAGCCATTTCTAGTTAACCATTTTTTATTAAAATATGCTGACTGAAATTATTATTTAAGGCTGCTTGATCTCTTAATTAGGAGACGTGTCTTGTTACTGAATAGCCCTGGAAACAATCAAATGATAGAACCCTATCTAAACTATTTTCATTTCATACATAAGTCATGTTGTATTCATATAGAATACAATGTAACTACATGACCCACAATTGTGGCATGTTAAAAGCGCTAAACTGGCCATCGCTGGAATCTAGACGCACCCTTCTCCTTTCCTACCTGGTGTTTAAGAGCTTTTCTGGGAAGCTACCACCCTACCTGAATAGGCTGCTTCCCTCAGCAGTTCTCTCATCCTATAACCTCAGATCCAGGACCTGCACCTTACTTGCAATATCACAATACAAAAGGAAAGTGGCTCGATCCTCATTTTCCTACAGAGCACCACAATTATGGAATAACCTCCCAGACGCCATCAAATCTTCCCCCAGGCTAAAGTCACTTAAGAGTTCCCTATTAACCACTTGAATGCTAAGGACGCGCTCAGCGCATCCTCAGCATTCCCGCTGGTGTGCTGAGGACGCGCTGAGCGCGTCCTCACTTTGGGGTCAGCGTTCGGCCGGGTTCCGGCCGATCGCTGGCCCCTCCGGTGCGGGCTGACATCCTGGATGTCAGCCCGGCATCCGGACCAGCAGCCGCCATTATTAGGTGTCATCGCGGGGGCGCGATGACACCTAATTCAGGCGCCCCCCAGCATGTGCGGAGGAGGCGCCTGAAAGGGAGGGGGGGAGGTCCTTCGGACCTCTCTCCCTCCCGATCGGCGGCTCTGCGGGGCTTAACCCAGGCATCATTTGGAAGGGCACAGCCTGCCCTTCCAAATGATGCCTGGCATTAACCCCTGGGGAGCTGGATCGCGAATCGGCGCTGAAAAGCGCCGGTTCGCGATCCTTTCCCGGAGCTGGCCGACATCTTGGATGTCGGCCAAGCTTCCGGGAACTCCCCCAGAGGACTGGCGTCATCGTGCGTAGCACGATGACGCCAGTCCTACAGTTAACCCCTAACTGCCACCAAGTGTGGAGATAGGGAGTTCCAATGAACTCCCTATCTCCCGATCCGTGGCAGTTAGGGGTTAAATTTTGATATGGTTGGATCGGCCAGAGCATGGCCGTTCCAACGATACCAAACATGAAAGTTAAAAATTTTGTAAAAAAAAAAAAAAAAAAAAAAAATTAAAAAAAAAATTAAAAAAAAAAAAAATAAACACTTTTTTTTTTATTTTTTTTGGTTTGTTAGTGTAGCAATATTGTTCCCATTTCAATTATAATGTGAACAATGATGCTGCACTAACGATTTTTGTATGCGGTGCGTTTGTTAAAAATAGTGTCATTTTCCCCAAAAAAAAATGTAACGAGACCCCATCTCTAATTTTTTTAACAAGCGCACCCCATACAAAATATAACCGCAATTGCTCGCATGTTAAAATGTGGAAAAAAACACTTTACACATTGTAAATTATTGAAAATACATATTTTATTGCATTTTTTGTTATAATATACAGACATGACATAACGTATACATATAATAATGACATATTATGAATCTACCGAGTCTGACGGAAAGAACGATATATAATATGTCGGTGTCATATACTAAAATAAGCCTTAAAAACACGTTTAAACATGATGCGCAAAACAGGTAAAAAATGACCTCAGCACAGGGGCGGGAAAAGCCTCAGCAGCGAAAGGGTTAACATACCTCGATACAAAATGCACCTGTAAACATGTAACATAATGACTATATTTCCTACATATTTATTTTCTGTTTTAATCTGTTTATTTGTGTTGTTTTGTAACATCTTGCATTTATTACTTGCCTTTCTGTACCTACTGTAACAATTCAATATCCTTGAACCCAGGACATATGTGAAAATGAGAGAAATCTCAATGTATCCTTCCTGGTAGAATACTCTATTAATAAATAATTAAATAAATAATAGACCTCAGAGTAAGCAATGACCAATAGTTTAAGTTATTGTTTATTTCTGAAACAATTTCTTACCATTTCGCACCCCCTAAAAACTCCCCCAATAAATACGATACTCACCTCTCATCAACATTATCAACATACATTTGAAAGAAATGGCTAATCAGGCTTTTAATAATAACACCCACCAAATATTGATGTCTTATTGACTTGTTTATTCATTATGAGTGAGAGAAAAAAAGTATTAGTATTTTAGGCTAGGGTCAGACGAACGCATTTTTCGCGTCGTCCGTGAAAAAGTGCGTTTGAACGAATGGACGTATTTTTTCACGGAATACGCGATAGCGGTCATACGATGCGCATTTCATTTTCGTCCATGATTTTGTACGGATCATCAATAAAACCCTTTTTGCGTCTGGACGTTATGTTGGCCAAACATTAGCAGTGTCTGACGTCTCCTAATCACGTACACACACCGCTAGCGGACGCAACGCACTCTGTACGTCTGTACTAGCGGTATCACTTTCTCGAAAAAATGCGTTTGCTTGCCGCTTGCGTTGCGCTGCCGCACTTTCGTGCGGCCGTACTTGCCCGTCATTGGCTGTCATTTGCTGCTACAACGGCCATGATAAAGTGCGGCTGCACGCGCGGTCGCACTGCGTTCGTCTGACCCTAGCCTTAGAATTTTTGTAAATACTTTTAGTATTAATGAATTGGGCCTATGACATGTTGGTCATACAAAGGGAATATTTTAAATTGTCAGTATGCTTCATTTTTTAAAGGGACAATACACCAAAATTTAAATGATTTATTTTATTAATTATATATTGCTGATGTCTTACATGTGCTTTGTTTTTCTCATTTATGTTTAGTTAAGAAAATATTTAACTATATATGTCACTGGGTTCATCTATTTTGTGATCTTTTGTATTGTAAACTGCCCCCTCAGCTGCAGAATCTTTACATCACTTGTTCTTCACTGCGGCATTGCGCATATAATGCAGTAAATATTTTTTTAGTAATGAAAACCGACTCCCATCATTATATTGTGTGGGATATATTCGAAGGGCATTACCCAGGGGGTAAATTAGAAGTATTTTAAACTCCCTGTCATATCTCATTCAGCTGCCAGCTCTAATCTCAGGTAGCCTACTCAACACAATACAATCCCTGCAGCCTTATATAACCATTCACTCCTCCACCCCATTCAATCGTAAATACTGTAGACGCTAAACCACAGCTGTGAAGTAAAACATTTGCACAGATTTTGGTAAATGTTGCATCATTGGAAAAATCCCCAAAAAGGAAACAGGAGAGAAAAAAAAACAAAATTTCATTTTCCTTTTTATATGCAATTATTTCAGACAAAGAAAAGCAGCTGCAGCATGTGTTTTATAAAGTGGATTTGTTTGTAATGCACCAGTAATGTCCCTTTAAGGTCAATCAGTATAAAATACATGCTTATCAGGAGCATTAATCTACAAAAATTTAAAACAGGGGAAAAAAAACACATGGTAAAACAGGAACTATTTATAATTCTTTATAAAAGTCTCCTTATTTGACTTTAACATTCTGAGGAATATTTGGATTGCTTTAAAATTAAAATGCAAGCCATCTGTTCAGATTCATAATCAAAATGTCAAATACATAGCCCACGTTTGTGTTTTACAGAAACTCCTCTAATATCCGCGCATGTTGAACACATAGTATTTATCCTCCAGCCGTCTGATACCTGCGTATTATCTAGTATTGTTCCCCTTTATTATAGCAGATGGCAGGCATCTAGCTCTACTACAAAATAAAATGTAAAAATGCTGAATTGCAATATTTTAATTCAACCAATCAGCAGGTTCCGAATTGCTTTATGTCTCCGTTAATTATAGAAGCACATGCAACGTTTTTTTCTTTAAACTCCCCCTGTGATTCCAACATGCTTTTGAAAAGGCCCTATGGCCCGGATCATAGCAAGCCGTGCTCATTTGTGGCGAGCAGTAAAATTCATGGGGATAATAAAGTTCCACCGTCTTTGGAACCATCTACTCCCTTTACACAGTCATGAAATGCAAGACTACTACAGTTACCAAGATTTACATTTCCCAGGTGATCTGCCAATTTCACTAGCTGTTTCAACTCAAACAAAAAAAATCTAAAATCTCACAGCAGAGGGCAGAAAGATTATCGGGAAATTGGTTACTCTGGAGGACAGAGAAATGGGGGAAAAAGTTATTTTTTCAACGGTTTGGAACATTTACATCCAACCATTTGAAAAATTTAACAAGGCGAATAAGTTAACTTATTTTATGTTGTGCAATAAATATTTCATTGTAACCAATTCTGCATAATAATATAAAAAGCTTTCATCAATGACTGTGTCCTGAATAATAGGCTCTATGTGAATTCTTCAGGAGGAATTTTGTTTGCAGAGTGAATGGAGATGTTTTCTTCCAGGACGAGGTCCAACAAATCTTTTTAATAAGAATAAGATGGGCTGCTGATTTGCAACATGCTGATTGGTGGTCATGCACTACAACTATTCAGGTTGAAGAATGGTTTCTGACTGTAAAGAGAAACGTTTACCACACATTAGAAAACCTACAATATGGCATTAAATTCCACGCTGTACGCTAAAATGGGGACGCTAACGTGGAAAACTTGTGCCTGCAGGTCTCAGCACCTTGCCCCAGAATGCAGCACTACCTACAATGATACTCGCAGTAGCGCTTCCATGTCACCGTGACTATCACCTCCTGGAGTCCAGAGGACTCCATGAGGGTTGAGCTTCCGGGCCATGACCCATGTGCGATCTTACTCCTGTGAAATGGCACAGAGCCATAGAGGGATCGTGGTAGGAGACTGGGAACTATTTGTCCCCAGTCTCACTCTGCTCCTGGCAACAAGAAGCGGCAGATCGTGCCACTGTTCTCGCCGTGGGATGAGAGGTGACTATCTGATTTATCGGTGGGGTTATAGGGGGTATTAAATGATCTTGTGAAAGTGGAATCAGTTAACACCAGCTTTTAGGTGTGGCAAAATCTTGGCATGCGCGTCCCTGAGGTAATTAGCACTAGCGCTTTGTAAAACTTTACTTAGCGAAATGCTAATTAATGATTTCACTTCACATATTAAAGTATAGGATTTGCAAACTACAGTAAGCTCGCCCAATCAACGATGCACTATCGGACTTTACACAGGTTTAGCGTCAGGAAGGTAATATGGGGGGCATGCATTGAAGTCACTTATCCTAGCGGTAACACTTACACAAATGCTAATGTTAGCGTTCACTGTGGAATAGTGCCCTATTTCTCCTAAAGGCAGTATAACACTATGTATGGTAGCACGTTATGTAATTATCTAACTAAAATGTGCTGTCATTCACTCCTGCTGGTATGTCAAGAGAATGTTTGTAGCAGACGATTGTTGACATCACTGCTGAGGTCAAATGCCTTGCCACGAAAGAGAAACATGCCACTGCAACC
Organism: Leptobrachium leishanense; assembly: GCA_009667805.1. Lineage (NCBI taxonomy): Eukaryota > Metazoa > Chordata > Amphibia > Anura > Megophryidae > Leptobrachium > Leptobrachium leishanense. The sequence goes on from CM019066.1 coordinate 92,241,568, forward strand.
TGGTAAGCAGCATCTTGGGAGGAAATTTCGCAGATATTTATGATCAGTGCACTATCCATCACTCGAAGGAATAACACAGAGAATGAACACGTCAAGTCCATCTTTACTTTAAGTGTTCCAGCTAAATGTTATGCAGAACTAGGGATGAGCCGAACACCCCCTTGTTCGGTTCGCATTCGAACTCGAACAATTTCGGCTGGGGTCAGATCAGCGCACTTTTAACGTGCGTTCTGGCACACTTAATTACGGCCGCAGTAGCAGCAAATGCCGGGCAATGACGGCCAATATACGAAGTACGGCTGCACGAAAGTCCGGCCGTGCAACGCAAGTTGAATTTGAACGCATTTTTTCGAGACGGCAGAACCGCTAGTACTGACGTACAGAGTGCGCTGCGGCGGCATAGCGGCGTGTGTGCGTGATTAGGAGATGTCAGACTATGCTAATGTCCTGCCAACATAACGTCCAGACGGAAAAAAGTTTTTGCACATTCCGTGAAAAAATACGTCAATGCGTTCGGACGCACTTTTTGACGTTCGCGGGGAAAAATGCTTTCGTTTGACCCTAGCCTTAAAGAGTTCGAACTCGAACACAAACTGAACTCAATGCAAGTCAATGGGAGTCAAAAGTTCAATTTTTAGAGTGCCCTCCAAGAGGACATATATGCTAGATATTTGCCATAAAAGGTGTATGGGGGTCCGGGTAGTGCCCTGGGGGACAGGAAACAAGGACAAAAAGTAAAAAAAAAAACGTTTTTAAAGGAACAGTGAGTTTTCCATGAAATAAGGGTTAAAAATAAAAACAAAAACTTCCTTCAAATATCGTGCTTAGGAGGTCCCCATAACCTGCCCGTGAAGTGGCGGATTTCTAGGATGTATAGAAACATTTAAAAACAAAAAAATGACATTTCAAATGACGGTAAATGGTTTTCCTTTAATCTATTCATAAACAACTGCTTGGGGCGGCAGCCTGTATGAAAAGACATTTTAGGACGCGCAGAACAAGTTTAGTGATTTTTTGGCTAAATTATGGTGAAACTTATGCAGGCTTTGGATGAAAGTAACAATAAGTGCTTTAAAATTTGGCCTTTAGTGTCGGCAACAGTGCCTTCACACCGTAACCCTTTTGTGGTATTGTGGAAGAGTGCAGGGGTGGAGCATGCGGTCCTATATTAAAAAGATATGAATCTGGTAAAGGCGTCAGTGCAGCCAAATATTGTGCCTTTGGTGGCAGCAAGTGCCTTCACACCGTAACCCTTTTGAGGTATTGTGGAAGAGTGCAGGGTTGGACCCTGCAGTCCAATATTAAAATTATATGAATCTGGTAATATAGACGTCAGTGGCAGTGCACCAAAATATTACTGCGCTATAGTGTATGGCAGGATGGAAGCGAACCAGCAGTAACAAGCAGCGGAATATACGAGACAGGGGTACAGAGCGAGAGTAGTTGTTATAACAATACCAGCTCAACAACGTTTAGGCACTAGTACTGCGCTACTGTATATAGTGAGAATTGGCGCACACCAGTCCCGGCGGCTCTGCGTCATCAAGCCGCGCCCTGCCCCCTGATCACTCACAGCTGCGCCGGGTGCTGCTGGAGCTCCTGGCATTCGGCCAGCTGGCGCACCATGCGTCCGGGGCCCCCCCAATCTCCACCCGGGGCTCTGGATGTCACAATATTACAATCCAAGCGCAAAGGGGTTAAGTAACCAAATTTGTAAGAAGAATAATTAATGCAGCATATGAATCCTCACACTGCCGGGCAGCACCTTAAAGCCCGGTTCACACCTAAGCGTTTTACAGCGCGTTCCTGCACGCTGTAAAATGCATAAACAGGGATAAACGGGGATAAACGCATAACATCTCATTATTTGCTATGGGACCCGTTCATACCTGGGTGTTTTACAGCGCGCAGGAACGCGCTGTAAAACGTCCTACGCACAAAGAAGAACAGGAGCTTCTTTGGGGCGTACTGCAGCGCGTTCACTCTGCAGACTATAGCCGTGAACGCGCTGCAATGCGCGTTCGCATGTTTTTTACATTTGCGCGATACGCGCATTAAAAAACGCACGTATTGCACGCGGAAAAAAACGCAGGTGTGAACCCAGCCTTACAGTATAATTAATGCAGCATATGATTCCGCACACTGCCGGGCAGCACCTCTACAGTTTGTGGATCCAGGAATCAGGTGAGTATTAGAAAGAAAGAAAAAAGTTTTATTTTATGTTGCTGGGGACATTTAAAAATGTCCTCGGATTTTTTTTTTTTTAAAAAAAGTGTCGCCTTACCTTAGCCTGGTTGTCAGTGGGGGCTCCCTGGATCCTGGTTGGGCAGAAGGGGGGTCTGCCATGGCTCCCTCCCTGGAGTCCCTGCGCCACCTCTCTGCCACATGCACCCTGCAACCTGGATCCTGGTTGGGTGGAACTTAGGAAGGGGGGTCTGCCATGGCTCCCTCCCTGGATTCCCTGCGCCACCTCTCTGCCACATGCACCATGCAACCTGGATCCTGGTTGTGTGGAAGGGGGGTCTGCCGTGGCTCCCTCCCTGGAGTCCCTGCACCACCTCTCTGCCACATGCACCCAGCTGGCCAGCCCGCACAGTCGCAGCTCTGTAATCTTGCGGCCGCATGCTCCTCAAGTCAAGGGGTCCTTGGGAGGGAGGCTCCGGCGGGCTGCCCTCTACAGTGCCTGATTTAGAGGGCCTCGTCTGCCTGATGTTTTTGCAACAAGAATGTTTTATCCCATAGGCTTCAATGTTAAAAATATTCCCGTTTTAATTCAGTATCTAGTAAACCATTGCTTATAATATTCTGCAGTAAAGAGTCTCTTTATCTTTAGATTTCTTAGGATTTATTAAGCATTTTTTAAAAAATAAATCAAATTTTTTTTTCCAACTTTTGGCGAACACCCCAAAAAGTTTGAAGTTCAAAAACTTTCGAACTGCCAAAGTTCGAATCAAACTCCGAACCGATCGAACCGAACAGCTCATCCCTATGCAGAACTACATTGGCCTAAGACATACCATCCAAGGCTATTGTCAAATGTCCCACAGGAAGAGTGCAATAAAGTTTGTACAGAATAATACCAGTCTCTGTTGTTGCATTTTTTTTCTTCTTTTTTGGTTAACCTGTGTTTTGTGACTTCTTTTTATTTAGGGAGTCCTCTTTTACCCCCCAAATCTCACCACACTCACCCATTTCAAGAAATTAGCACTTCATAAAGACGGTTTGTGCACGGCTGAAAAATTTGTTTTGTTTTAAAATAATTTCGTTTTCGGAATTTCGTTTCATATTTTGGAGCTTATTTCATTTCGTATTATATTTTGTTTCTTTTTGGATCGATTCGAAATTTGATATTGATTTGATAGTTGATATATCAATTCGATAATTGATATATCAACTCAAATTTTGGATCACTAAAGAAAACCCATTTAATCAAATTTTGCTGTTAAAAGGCAAGCTAAGGTTAGATATTAAGCTGTCTCACAGATTTAGTACCAGAGGCCAATAAACAGGGACAGAGTGCTTGTGAAAAGTAAAACGAAATAAATTTGTTTCATAAAGTTGTTTGCTGACTGTAGTCAATTTCGATATTTGATATATCAATTAGAATTTTGGATCACTAAATAAAACCCCAATTAATCAAATTTTGCTGTTAAAAAGCAAGAGGCCACATTACATTCCTAGAGTTAAAACGCAGGCGCTAGGGAGGAAAAACTGCGCCCAATGTTTCCCCCTTGTGCCTGCGTTTTAATCCTAGATAACAAAGCAGGCGCAAAAAATGCTGCCTGCATTGTTTGGGGGCGTCAACCCCCGGGATGCACGTGGCAGCGTTAAGCGCAGCTGTTCGCATCCTCTCAATGGAGTCCATAGGACTCCATTGAAGCAGACGCCGACGTTCACATGACCAGCCGGATCTCGCCTTGCGAGATCCGGCCGGTCAGCGTAGTGTTACGCAGGGGGAGACTGGGTGGACCTTTTTCCCCCAGTCTTTCCCTGCTCCCGTTGGACTGAGGAGGCAGATGGAGCCGCGGTCCTCGCCATGGGACAGGAGGTGAGTATCTGCTCACTTTTTTATTTTTTTGACTGGTGTTAATGGATTCAGAAGAAGCGGAATCCGTTAACACCAAGTCCAGGCTCTGGTTAACTTTTTGCTAACCGCGGCCGGACGTTAATCAGCGTTAGGACTTTGTAATCCTAACGCTGATTAACACTTTGCGCTCCCCATGTTAAATATAGGGAGCACAAAGTACAGTAACCTCGCGCTGAAAAGTGCAAGGTACTAAACGCAAACGGGTTACTTAACCCATTAGCGTTTGGATTGTAATTTGCATTAAATACTTGGGCTAACGTTAACGCTCACTCAGGTATTGTATTGTAAGTATGTAATGTGGCCCATGGTAGGGTTAGATATTAAGCTGTCTTACAGATTTACTACCAGAGGCCATTTAACAGGGACAGGTGCTTGTGAAAAAGTAAAATGAAATTAACTTGTTTCATAAAGTTGTTTGCTGACTGTAGTACTTGTAAGTTAAGATCAATTTGATAGTTGATATATCAATTTGAATTTCGGATTACTATATAAAACCCCAATTAATCAAATCTTTCTTTTATGATGAAACAATATACGTTAGATACAATTTCGTTTAGTTTCGAATTCGGATCAAATAGATTCGTTATTTCGGAAGTACTTCTGAAATATGAATTAACGAAATTCGTTACGAAACGAATGCACACCTCAAGTTTGTATCACAGCTGCACCAGATGTCTAAAAGTAGACGTACATAAAAGATGAAAATATGAGAGTGCAGGATTCCAATGTCTCACGAAGCATGTTGATCAATTCTGGGAATAAAAGGTATGTCCCAATCACAACGTGTCCCAATCACAACGCGATTTGTATAAAACATGGTTATAGACATGTGCTGACATGGGTATCCTTATATACCAGAGGAATCTGAAAGACCTCTATAACTGTGTAATCAGAGCAATCATGGGCTAAATTCCAAGCCTTGAATAAACAAACCTGGGCTCCGGTAACACTCAGACATTTGCCAAAGCTTTGGTTAAGTTTATACCAGGTTTGAAATCTAGTCCAGTAATGGGCTGGATCCCAAACCTGGTGGACAGTAACGAGAAGGAATATTTTTAAATAGGGATGGATTCATGAATGAATTGTTTCTCTGAAAGGACTTCTAGATACTGCCAAAAATCATACATCCTGAATTTCAGTACAAAAGACCTTTGAATTCATTTACTTTCAAGTTGAAAGCATGGCATTTGTGTTAATAAAAAACCCGTTTATGTCCATGTCTTTCAAAGAATTTTTGGTATCATCTGGATGATACTCATTGCGAGACATCCATCATATATTAAATAAATATACGATTTACTTATTGTGTTCACCAATAAAAGAGTTAACTGCCCTTTTGTTAAAAGGACTGGAAAGCCCTCTCTGTAAAGGCCAATTAGTAGAAGAAAGGCAGTGTGGAAACAGTAGGAATCTGTATGGGACACCCAGGGAGATGTAGTCTGCAAGTGACAAGAAAACAAATGAATTGGCATGCCTTGCCAGCCATAAATTCAGACACAGCGAAAGGCCTCTGTATTCAGTGTAACATACAATATGTAGTGCAATCCAATAAAATCTAGCGATAAAGATTTTAAACAAACACCTGACTTAGAAAAACAGGTTAGGTTAGAGCAGATTTAGGAACTGCCCAAATAGGGTACATTGACATTGCGCCAGGTTTATGCCATGTATGTTTTGTGGCCAAATGCCCATTGTTTTTCTTAGGTAGGTTTTTATAAAGCTTCACAGCTATAGTGAAGATGAGAGCCCTGTACTTTGAATATTGTTTCAAGAGCACCCTGAAAATATTGGTTCCGGCAGCACCCTATCAAATAAGGCCAATGTCAGACGAATGCAGTTATCATGTCCATGTTGCTGCACAGTTTAACGTCCGTCGTAGCCAGGGGCGGATCCAGAGGGGGGGCAACGGGGCAATTCCCCCCCCCCGAGATTCTGATAAATTTACTTTTACTGCCCCTTTCACAGCAACAGATTTAGTATTGCCGCCGGGCCGGCCAAACTGCAGCGCGCGCTGCGACCTGCGGCGCGCACTGCCTGCCTGCCCATTATCATCTCTCTGTCAGTGTCACTCACTGACACAGTGACTCATGTGTGCTGAAAAATTTTTTGTCCGCTCATAGCCCTCACACATTGCCGCACTGTCTGACTCGCGAGCGAGCGAGGAGGAGGCGGCAATGAGAACGAACAGCCAGGAAGAAGTAGAACAGGAAGTGAGGCGTCGCCAGCAATGCCCAGCAGCCCAGCCCCTTGTCCCACGTCACTAGCTCACAGTCACGTGTCAATCCGGGGCGGGCGCTGGACTGGTGACGTGATCACATCACATGGTGAGTGTCACATGGGCGGGAAAGCGAGCAGGAGGCGCCACATTGTCTCTGCTGCGCACACAGTGCAGCAGCCTGTGCCCGGCTGCTTTGTGCTCAGCTCTGCTGCTGCGCAGCTGAGCAGCCTGTTCCACCAGAGAGCAGTCAGTGTCATGTCATGACTCATGAGTGCTGCTGTGGCTAAGACTAAGTCCGCTGGCCTGCTGCGAGTGCGTGCGCACGCCACTCGCACAGCGTCAGCGGCACAGTCACACTGCACTCGTGAGAGACAGACACTGACTGTAGAGTAGACGAGAAGACACTGTCATTTTTCAGACTCCGGTGAGTGAGTGAAAATAAATGGTGTGGTGTGTGTGATTGTGCCTGCCCTGCCTGCCGGCCTCATCTTCATGCCCTGCCTGCAGCCAGTGCCACTGCCTAGTATGCCCAGGCCAGGGCCAGGCAGGGCCCAGTGCCCACCCAGTGACTCCACGGTCCTCCTCAGCAGCAGGCCAGAAGCTCAGTCTGACTCTGCTCAGACCGCTCAGTCTGCCATCTGTGAGTGTGAGTGTGTCATCCTTCCATCTGTTGATCGGGCCGAGCGTCTCTCCTCGAGACGAGTGAGACCGAGTGACCCACTGACAGTGACTGGGCCCTGGCCCTGTGTCACGTGTGGTACCTGGGGGGAAGGGTGGTGGGGGGCGGGTCACTGACTTCACTGAACCCAAACCTGAACCCAGGATTTGTATATAGATCTCAGGGGTCATTGCCCCTCCCGAGAGTAGACTCTGGATCCGCCCCTGGTCGTAGCATACAATCATGATCAATAGAGACCCACACACGAGGTATGTGCGCACTGAACTGCGCACGCACAACGACGTGGCAAACGGACGCAAGTCAGGCAAGAACGTAAAACCGCTACCACGGATGCGCAGAGTGCGCCACGTCCAAGTAGAGTTCTGTGTGAGTGATGAGGAGATGTCAGATGCAGCGCATTTGCGATGTCCAGCACCTTGACGCACACAATGGCTTTTCATAATCCTTTTCAAATTTGAATAATTTTTCATTTTATTTTTATTTGTTCTGTTCTCCTCGTTTCAAAGTGTCTATTCGTTTTGATGTAAACTAATGGTTTTTCGGATACGATAATTATACGATACGATAATTCTGCTGATACGATAATTCTGCCATTGAGATTTCTCATGTTTTACAAGAAGGATACATTGAGATTTCTCATGTTTTACAAGAAGGATATATTGAGATTTCTCTGGTTTCCCTGAAAGGATACATTGAGATTTCTCATGTTTTACAAGAAGGATACATTGAGATTTCTCATGTTTTACAAGAAGGATACATTGAGATTTCTCTGGTTTCCCTGAAAGGATACATTGAGATTTCTCATGTTTTACAAGAGGATACATTGAGATTTCTCATGTTTTACAAGAAGGATACATTGAGATTTCTCATTTTTTCAAAAAGGATACATTGCGATTTCTAATTTTTTACAAGAAGGATACATTGAGAATTCTCTGGTTTCCCGGGAAGGATACATTGAGATTTCTAATTTTTTACAAAAAGGATACATTGAGATTTCTCATGTTTTACAAGAAGGATACATTGAGATTTCTCATGTTTTACAAGAAGGATACATTGAGATTTCTCTGGTTTTCCAGGAAGGAAACATTGAGATGGGAATGATACAAAATTTAATTACAGAATCAGCGATATAAATACGATGTCCGAAATTACTGAAATAGAACCGAAATCAGGAATGGAGTCGAAATCACGAATGAATTTCGATTTTACACATTTCTAGTCCATTCTAGTCCATTCGAAAATTCCGAAAAGTTTTTGTTTCGGCATGAAAATTTGTTCGGATCTGCCGTTTTCGGATCTGAAAATTTTCGGAAAATCGTCTGAATCCGAATGCACAAATCGGGAAATTTCGTGAAAATTCTGAAATTCCAATACCTGAACGCACATCCCTAATAGGATCTCCTCTGACAGGAACATTGATGCTGTGGCAGGCTTATGTAATATATGATGATATTTTGTCATTAATCAACAAGATCCAATTTCTATTGAGCTGTTATACTAATGTTGGCTTAGTCAATTGAGCCACTATCCCGACAGTCAATATCAGCTCTGCAGAACAAAAGCAAACTATGTACTGGTAGCTTGCTTTTCTCAGGTCGAGACAATATTCAGAAATTTCAGAGCACCAGTTCGGAGAGGCTGGTGTTAAGTGATGTTTCTTATGCAAAATCACTTAACGTGTTAAATTGGAAAAGGTTAAAAAAAAATTTAACTTACCTGTATCCCCATGGTGCAGAAAGTGATGCGATCCTCCACCTCCTCTCGCCATATGCAGCGGAAAGCTGTAAACAAATCTTTCTAGTGCCTTTTTACAGCTCAAGCAACGTATCATAAATGAGCTCGAGCAGGTTTGCCTCTCACTTCATGGGATCCTATTAACACCAGGAGTCGATTCCAGCTGTGGTGGTGCCAGTATCAATGCTCTCCTGCCAAATATACCAATTCAATGCACTAATATAGCAGCTCAGTAAGCATAGGGCTGTTAATACAGAGCTTTAAAGCTGTATCTAAGTGGAGTGCTCTGAATTTTGCATGTTGCAAAATGGCTTCTGCATGTTCAGGTGAGTGCAGCCATTTTGTTTCGTATTGCCCATTGTTAGCCAAAAGGCATTTCCTACTGTGTCTTTTTAACAAAACGTATCTATTAATAAATGTACTTTATGACTATGACAAGCCCCATAATTAAGAAAAATGATGTGGGTTAGCACTTCTATCCAATCCTCATGTACATGGTGGGGATCCCTTAGATTTATGGCTCACATATTGTGCCTGTGGACCCATCTCAGGCGGCCCAACTTTCTTTGTGAGATGATACAGGAGTTCTTCCAGATGGTATGGTGATGGTTCCACAATATATTCCTCAAACAAAGGGTAGAATGTGCAATGTGCAGTATATGTGCATTGATCGGTGTAAACTTAATGTAAGCTAAAGGGTTACTCACATTTTGGAGTGTCTTAGTCAGACACAAGGGAATCAGACAGACAGTGTTTTTTAGGAACGCTGGGCCTCCTATTCTCTCCCGGTTCCGTGGTACATCAGCCAGGAAAAATGAATAGCAGCAGGCGGCAGATATATATAAAATATATATATTTATTTATTAAATAGCCAGTAAAAATGCCAGTGACAATGTTAAAACAAATTCTAAAATATAGCCAATAGCAGCATAACCAAGACGTGTTTCAGTGTATCCGCTTCCTCCGTTGATTATGTGACAAATAAAACACAAAATACTTAGGGCTCTATAACATTCCCAACGCAAATCTTAACGCGTGGGCAAAAACGCATTAACGCGAGGGGCAAAACCCTTTGCGCTGAACGTCGTATTACAACGTCCGTGCAAAAACTGTGCGTTAACGTCTAACGCGGGTGGACGTGCGCGAACCCTTTGCGAGCGTACCGTACTGCACGCGTCCTATACTTAACATTGTGAGCGCAAATGTGTTTGTACTCTGGTACGCTGATGGTATTACAATCCATGTGCAAATTTTAACGGACAACGTTTGCGCGCATAATTTTAATGTCTTTGAAAAGCTGGTGTTAACGGCAAATCTGAACGACCTGGACGAACTCAAATACACCAGCCCAAAAAAAATACGCAGCAACGTATAGCTACACATTCTACACATACCCAAACAATAAAATATAGAAGTTGTGCATGTTTTTAATATTGCTGCAGCATATATACGCAGATTGATTTTGGCAGGCACAAAAACCTAACGGGAGACAATTGTGGTTCTTAATTCTGATTGGCTGAATCGCGTGAAAAAACAGTCCGCCCACCGATTTCTGTGCGCAACGTTAATGCGCGTGCGTTTTTGCGTGTCTTTTTTCCGCGCGTTATTTTTTGACGGATGAAAAAATGCGTGTGGATTGTAATACCAGCATTAATTTACACACGTTAACATTTAACGCTTAACGCGCTGCGCGAGCTTTTTTGCGCAAAGAATGTAATAGAGCCCTTATTCTTAGATTCCAAGTCTCATAACTATATGCAGTCCAAGATATAATAGCAAAGTAAATGAAAGATGAAATATTATAATTTCTCACTCAATATCTGAGCCTTCTTAATGAAACAGTCCTAGGTACAAGCTTTAAGATAGTCAGTTTGATTATTGGCTGAAACCCCTTCAAGCCACAATAGTTTTACAGAACATATTCCATGCAACCTCAAAAAAAGGAATCTCACCCACCAGGATTCACTTGGAGCACCCTACACTTGGAGTGGTAATTTAACCACAGGTTCTTGGTGGGTTCTTGTGTGTCTTGCCTATTTTCTCTTTGCAAAAAGGTATCTGTCATCTCTCCGATGGAGAGAATTACTAATTTCATCACCCAAGTAAATACTACCGGAGAGGAGATAGTAGCGAAATACAGTTACATATGACAGCACCTCATAGTCCAGACACTTATATGCTTGGGCAACCACTTAGAAACTTCACTGTTGTAAGCTGTACATTTGGGCATGGGTTCCTCAGTGCTGCATGCATAGCATTGTTGTACACACAGACATAATGGGTTTTGCTAATTTGCATGGACATGACATCTGGGCACACAGTGTAATTTAAAAAATAGCACATTAAGAAGCATAATTCTCTAGGTTTTACCAGATTCCATTGTGCCAAAACACCAGTTCACAAAACCATGGGATCTGATGAATCCTCCTGCAACATGACCACTACAAGATTTATCAGAGTAACCCTGTAATAACCGATCAGGGTTATCCAAAGAGATTTGAATTGCTTGAGAAAGGTAACCGAACGCTGAAAATCAGCATTCGGTTACCTTTCTTGGCCATTCGGCTATCCAGAGAGCAGGCAATTCGCCAAATCCTGGCGAATTGCCTACACATACGGTGCCTGTTCGGTGCCTGTTCGAGGGCAGTGAAATCCCCATGAAAATGCACTGCTTCGGCTATTCAGAGAACACAAACCAGCAGTGAAAGGTTCCCTTAATGCCCTGCCATTCGGTGGTTTAATTCGGCAAGTTTATTCAGGAGAATCCCATAGGCTTCAATGTTAAAAATATTCCCGTTTTAATTCAATATCTAATAAACCGTCCATTATAAAATTCTGCAGTAAAGAGTCTCTTTATTTATAGATTTTTTAGGATACTTTAAGCATTTTTCTTATTTTTATTTTTTTTAAAGTCCGACTATTTTTTTTTTAAAGTTTTCTTCTTTTTTATGTAACAGCCCTTTTTATTATCATTCCCTGGACCTCCTGTGTAAATTTCAGACATTTTCGCTCAGTAGTTTCTTTGCAAACAGCTTTTCACTTTCACATTCATACAAACTGTTTTGCTAATTTATTCACCTCCCTCTGTCTGCGGTGTCGGCTTTTTCTCGGCTTTTTCCGGCGGCTTTGCTGCGTGTGATCGGCTCCTGCTCGGGTTTTTCCGGCGTCTTCGACGGGTTAATCCAGATGTTTTTGAGGGTTTTCGGCGTGCATTCGGCAGGTTTTGCGGTTAGTTCTCGTCAGGTTTGCGACAGCTTTTCCCTGCAATTCGGGGACCCTGTGGTGCTTGCTGAATACACCGCAGGGTCACCGAAATGGGATCGGCAAAAGGAACCGAATTGAAGAGAACGAAAAGTCACCGAACGTGCGGTGACTTTTTGAATCTCTTCGGATAACCCTGTTTGATACATTCAGGAGTAACCAAATCACCAAATTAGCCCATGCATCCACTTCTAGGATATTCCATTCACTCGTGTCCCAGACATGGAATAAATGGATTGTATCTTGTTGATTTTGCAACTTATTCCTATTGAATTGTTATGCAATTAGCAGAAAATCTTTGTTTTATTCAGACCTTACCTAAAACGTGAAAAAAAAAAATCTAAAATTCGTAAAGGATCATTTAACTGGGAAACCGGCATTCCCTATAGGGGTTAAAAGCATACGTAAACCCAAACTCAAGCTCCACATGAATCAAGCATGAAATTAAGTGTGTTTTAAAACCCATCATACATACTATAATAATCCTATACAGTGTAACTCTGAGCTTGCATTAATATCATAAAGGGTTCAGTATTTGATTGTGTGTTCTGAGGTTTTGAACCCAAGTAAAAGTCTGGCAAAATACAACCTGGAAGGAACAGGAAATAGGGACAAAAATGTGAGATCAAACTGTTGATTGTGTGGCCAAAGTAGATAGCCGTTAACTCGACAGATGACAGCTTGATAAAAGCACAAAAGAACAAAGTCAACAGAAGTCAGTCAAGGTAATGGTCACGCAGCAAAAGATCAAAACAAGTGGAAGTCATGTTAAGTCAGGGTCAAACAGCTATAGTCAGGGTACACTGAATACGAAGGTTAAGGATCAACTCTAAGAGGAATCGTGAATATGCAACAAAGAAATAATGTACCCGTCGAACCAATCACATGTGTTTCCAGTAAGAGTTCAAGCATAAAATGCTGTTTTATTAGACATGATTCAGCTACAGGTGTTTTTGTGAAACATTATTCATTGGAGATTAATATAGCCAACAGTAAGTGCAATCTCTCATATTAATGGATGTACGATCACAGGAAAATTTTTTAATAAACATATTAATTTATAAAAGACAGAATAATAAAGAATTAGAAAACTGAGCTAGAAAAGGAAAGCTCATAGGTTAAAACATCTTTGTTTTTTCTAGATCATTATGTTAATTAAAAGGATTTCGTGATAGTTATATATTTCATAAATATCAGTTCATTTCATTGAGAGACACAATAAGGACATCATGATGCACGAGAGCAACAGTGCTATTAAGAGGGGGCGGAGGGGAAGTTATAGCTGTGTCTGTAGATGTTGCTGTTCGCCAGCAGCTGCTGACCTCCCCTACTGCGCGGGTCCCTGTTACCTTTGAGACTGCGGTTCTGTCTCTTTACGCTGACTCACCTTTCCTCACCTCGGTGGCCAGGAAACGCTTCCGGGAGGTGACGACCCACCTGCGGCATGTTGGGCTTCAGTACCGGCGGGGTGTGGCTGCCTCCCTTTTGCTTACACTTGCCAATGTTTGCCATGCTGTCTCCAGTCCTGACGAGGCATGGGCATTGCTGACATCCCTGGACTTGGTACCGTCTTCTGAGTAGGCCCCCCCAGAGACCGCTACTGTCAGTACTGATCCAGGCTGATCCGATGGCTAACTATATGTCTCGCTTTTTCTTGCCACTCTTGCGATATGCCTTTCTACCCTTTTTCTGGACCCCGGCAATGCTGCTCCAAGTGTGACTGAGTTCCCTGCTTGGATGATCCTCTGATGAGCCACCCCCCCCCCCCCCCGCTGTTTGAGACCTTTTTGGTTTTCCTTACTTTTTGTGTCTCCTCTATGGCAGTTTTGAATATGGAATGTTCTAGGCTTTTCCCCCCTTTTTTTTGTGCGTTGGGGTATCTTGGGGTGTGCCATTGTGGAAGTCATCATGGCTCTGCCTGCCATGCCTGGCCCTCAAGTCCCCTGGCCGTGTAACATTATCCTTCCTCGGCCTCCTATTGTCCTGTGGACTTCTGGGAGAGAGCCAGGAACGTCACTTATTTGGCCTTTGCCATCCCTTTACCCTTCGCCCCCCCTTTTTTTTATTATAGTTTTTCTTTTGCAATTCTATTTTTCTTTTTGGCCCCAAGCATGTTTACTACCCCCCCCCAATGCCTTCGAGACTCATGTATGGTTTCTTGTTTAATTTGTTATCTTCTTACTCGCTGAGTTACTATATGACAGTCATGCGTGTTCACTTTGTTTATTTTACTTGGCTTATTGTACCGCTGACATACTTTCAAAATAAAAATTTTTAAATGAAAAAAAATACAGTGCTATTAAACAGTGCCTGAAGTTCAAAATACCTTAAATGACTTAAAACACAAGTCCTGGAAAGATAATTAAACAGAAGGACCCAAAACAATGTAAACACTATGAAAATAGGGGTAGGGTGACAGACCATTATTTTGTTAGCAGGCAGATGGAGAAAGCCCTTTTCCCCTATAGAGTTAATAATTACCTGTTGCCTGATTGGGACTGCCCTGCCCTTATAGGAGCTGTGGTTCCTTCTGAGAGGGGCAGTCTTTTTACTAGGTGCAGCAGAGAAGGAGGAAAAACCCTGAAGTTAAAAAAAAAGCTTTAATCACTGTGTGTCCAGTGGCTATATCACAACACACTTCAACAGTTGTTATCTATACCCTTTTTTAAAACCCGTATTGAATTATGGCAACAATGTGTAGTATTATGTTTCCTTTAAGGATATCAGTAGTCACACCATTGTTGATATCATCATGTGACTGTCAGGAGAGAGTCAAACAAAATGGTGGAGGCATGCTTGACTTTCAAGTAACGCAAAACCATTTTGAAGGAGTATTGTAAATTTGAAAATGTTTGTGAAGTTCAACTACCATGGCGATGTGAGTTTGGAACAATACCTACTACACAAGCTTTCTCGAATACAGTGTTGCAGCAGTTTACATGCTAACCGCAAAAAGTCTGTCAAACAAAGTATACACGAGACATGAATTAGCAGATCAAGCTAAGGAGTTTGTACAGAAAATGGTGCAGTCTGATGAAGCCCAGTTTAAACAAAATGGTACAGAAAACCATCATAATTTTGTTTATTGGGCACCAGACAATCGTCACATTCATGTGGACAAAGCAGTCAATTTACCGGGGCTCAATGTTTGGTGTGGACTGTCATCCAAGGATTTAATTGGACCATTCTTTTTTGAAGGCACAGTCACTGGTCCAGTGAACCTCGACATGCTTCACACATCCATTTTACTGCCAATTTACAAGAAAAGTTAACCCATAACATAGATTTTTTTCATTTGTTGTGATTTTGATGACAAAATAGATATGTCACTACTAATGGGGGCTTGAAATTGTAGCACTCATGTGAAAGTTATATGAAATTTGCATGAATGTTGTCAGTCCCCTTAATGAGCCTTGCAGTTGTATTATGATTTTCATCATTCAGGGCACTATTGCATTGTCGGAATGGTCCACACACGTGTTTTCAGGATATATGTCCATCTGAACTTTTCAGCAGCATAAACATCAGAAACAGATGGGGAAACAATAATGCTGCCAGAGCAAACAAAGTCTATTGAAGACAATTTTGCACCATGCCAAGACTAACAGACTCCTTCCAGATCACAAATTATTGTATAGTGAAACCAACCAAAACAAATGTGTTAAGGAATAGAACTTGTAAATGAATAACCCTTCTGTACACAGAGATTTCTTTTCTACATTATATATATATTTCTGCAGACAAAATATGCACAATGTAGAACTGAAAATTGGATATTGAGAAAATAGAGTTTAGTCTGTAACTCTGCCATCACTTCATTTTCCCACAAGTGTGTACACATTTCTCCTAGTCCAGGAAATTGAACATCTCAGCTGTGACTCACAGGGATGCTGGCCTTTGTTTCATTAGGTTATGGTATCTTCCAGCTCCCAACATGGGGGATTTCTGCAAAAAAATAAGTATCAGTTCAAGGATTTTGACATTACTGTAGCCATGGATTACAAAGTCCATCCTTTTTTTGACATTGTATATAAAACTACATATGAGCTCTTTTTAGGTTTGGTGCTCCTGTTTATGACCTAACATTGGATCAAATTTATTTTGAATTCAGTACCATCCTCTGAGACATCCCAGAGATATGTGCACTACCAGAACCAGACTCTACCCCACAACATGACCTGTGCTTACTTCAGGAAGAGGAGGAGATATGACACTACAATTGAGTTTCCACTGTAAAACCTATAGAGGCGTCCAATTTGTTTAATTTGGGTTATCAGCACTAGCAGCACAACCAATATTTCTTATGAGGGCAAGGTCACATCTATCCATGAATTCTGGCAACCTCTTGCTTTCACCAGCATTGCCTCTCCTGCTTTGACACTAATCTGACTACATCATGGACCCTTCTGTTATGCCTGGCCCACTTTTACCACCACAAGCAAAGCTTGATACTAGAATAATAATAAATGTTGACCATCCTCTGTGTCAATACACTAGCTATTGGGACAGCTAAGCTAAAAATGAAGGACCTCCAGAGCTCTCAACAGCAATGTCCATGTTTTGGAATGGCATATACATTCCACATGAACTCACAACTCAGAACTTTCAGTGAAGAATCATAAATGATGCAGTGAAGAAGTTGGACAATATATTCCCATTAGCTAGTGACACTCATAATACTGTCAATATATGTGCAAGACATAACCCACCAAACTCGTCGTAGGTTTTCCTTCCTGTGTGCACACAACATATGGATCACTTCATTTGTTAAACCCCACCCACAACATTCTCCCTCTTCTCCCCAGTTGATTGGCCTGCAGACAGATCCTGATGCCTACTAACTCCATAACAGGAAAATCCCTTAAATCCACAGGAGAGAATTTTGAAGTGGAGGGTGGGTCCTTTGATCACCTGTACCTCTACTATTAGACCGCTCACAAAGTCCAGTAGAGCATCAAAGTCATTTTCTGATAGTCATATTTTATATCATTTTGAATAGGTAAAAATGTAATTAAAAGTAAAAAAAATGTACACAGAGCCATTTCCTAGTTTTCATGCAGAACACGAATATTTGCACTACCATAACATACTTTCTTGTTTCTCACACCAGGGGCATGATGGGGAGGATCATGCATTGCATAATTGTTATTACTTGTGGTTTAATTAACTGCTTGAGTGAAGAGAACACCTGGAAAGAACACATGCATTGACTCTGAAATGCGAATGATGTTTCCCATAGATCCTCGCCACACAGTTACATAGTTCCACAGACTGAAAAAAGACATGCGTCCGTTGAGTTCAGTCCTTTCACACATCAGCTACGTTTACAAACATTTGAGAGAAAGTGTAATTTAGAATGTCATTTAGAATCTCAGAATGGGTGCAGTGTCTTTCATTGCCTGTTTTGTCGTGGTTATCAATTAATTTTAAGGGGCTCATTGTCAGGAACGTGAAAATGGTAACTGGGTGGCACCTGGATGGCAGGGGTATGAGCCCAGGATGCAGTGGTCTGTACTGATAAACAGAGGATATGGATGGTGGAGGGTGAATGGAAATAAAGACTAACCAGGTTGATTGTAGAGGATGATGGTTGTAATTTGCAGGAACCAGAAATGGGGAATCAGGATCAGGTAGCAGATAGCAACAATAGCAAGGGTGTTCACTCTTGGTGAGCAGGAGCTGTAATGAACCAGCAAAGTGTGAGTGCGGGGCAAAGCCCTTTATTTCGTGAGTCACATGTGTTTGGTGTTTAACTCTTACACTGCTGGATGCTGGCTGCAGGGCAGGAACAGGATGGAAGTGAACCACCAGGGGGGTTTCAGGATGGCTACAGCCATGGATCCTGACAGTACCTCCCCCTTCAGGTCACGCTCCGAGTGACCAAGGATGGCAGCAGGACTGCCCATGACCAGGCACGGGTCACTCTGGTGGGTGCTAGGACTAGTACTTGTCACACCACTGGAGGGCAGAACGGTGGTCAGGAGTGGTGGTACAGGGTTGGGCACGTGCCTTCCTCTGGCGCCGCCGTGCCTTGGTCTTCTTGTGGTCAGCAGACATGACAGGAATGAGAATACCCGTGTACCCAGATGGCGTTCCCCCTTCAATCTCCTTACGCCGGAGTAACCCCTTTTCAAAGATGTCGAGATCTTTGCGACGAACCACAGTCCCGTTAGAAGCAGTGACTCGGTCCTCCGGTGATGGGTCAACTGATGCATCAGGAATGAGGGTGCCCATGTATCCAGGTACCGTATAGGGACATGTATCCTCGGGTAAGGGGTCTTGATGAACAGGAGTGTCCTTGGAGCGTCTGGCCTTGGCAACAGAAGGAGATAAGTAGGAGGCAGAGTCATCTTCGAACCTGGTGCCCACATAGGAAGAAGGCATCGGAGTAGGCATCTTCTCCATTCCTCCCGGTTCCCCTTCTAAACCTGATCCTGTCAGGGACTCCGGATGGTACCAGGGTGGCACCGGGGGAGAGGGGAGTATGAGCCCTGCGTGCAGTGGTCTGCACAGATAAGCAGAGTATCAGGGTAGTGGATGGACACGCAGACTGACCAGGTAGATAGCTGAAGATGATGATTGCAGAGCAGGAACCAGAGATGGGGGGTCAGGATCAGGAATCAGAGTAGCAGTGATAGCAGAGGTCTTCACTCTTGGTGAGCCTGAGCTGTATGAACCAGCAATGGGTCAGAGAGGGGCAGAGCCCTTTATTATGTCAGTCACGTGTGTTTGGTGCATTAACACATACAATGCTGGATGCTGGTTGCAGGGCAGGAACAAGCTGGAAAGAACCACCAGGGGGAGTTGCAGGATGGCTACAGCCAGGGATCCTTACAGTACCCTCCCCCTCACGGGCACCCTCTGGGTGACCGCTGGAGATCCTGCAGGATGCAGGGCAGCGACCAAGAACTTGCTGTGGACCTCAGTGGGCAGGAGACCGGCATCAGTGGATAGGTTGCACCGTCCATGTTCCTGATATAGGGTCCCGGACAGGTAAAACAAAAGTTCCCTGCACAGTGTAGCCGCCCGGGTCTTCAGGTGGGGGTTCCGGATGGATACAAGTGTCCTGGCCTTGTGGGCTCCTAGGAACAGAGGGACACTGGTAGGAGGCAGGGTCACCAGGGAACTCCGTGCCAACATAGAGAGATGGCATTAGGACAGATGTAGGCTGTGGGAGGTCCCGGGTCATATCAACGGGGAGGTCTGTAACACCAGTCTGGGGACGGTTCTTCCTTTGTTGTCTTCGTGCTCTGGATCTAGAGTTCTTACTGCCAGCAGATGTATCAGAGGTGAGGGTGCCCACATACCTGGATGGCACCAAGGTAGGTACATCGTAGGTGCCCTGCCCCGTATCCTCAGGTAAGGACTCTGGAGCAGCATGAATGCCCCTTGCCCGTCTGGCGTTGGCGACAGAGGGCGAGAAATAGGAGGCAGAGTCACCGTTGAATCTGGTGCCCACATAAGAAGATGGCATCGTGGTAGGTGTCTCCTCTTCTTCCTCTTTGGTAGAATAAGTATCCCAGGTGGTACCCCTTGGTACCTGGTCTGGATCCCAATACTCTGAGGGGAGGCGGCCAAATGGCCAGAAATCATCCAGAGAGTCATAGCCAGCACCGTCCACTTCACAGATCGCCGGGTCTCGCTGGCTGAGAGTGGTGGGAGTGGTTGTTACACCCGAAGCCTGGATGTAGTTAATCTCCATAGGGAATTATCAATTAATTTTAAGGGGCTCATTGTCAGGAACGTGAAAATGGTAACTGGGTGGCACCTGGATGGCAGGGGTATGAGCCCAGGATGCAGTGGTCTGTACTGATAAACAGAGGATATGGATGGTGGAGGGTGAATGGAAATAAAGACTAACCAGGTTGATTGTAGAGGATGATGGTTGTAATTTGCAGGAACCAGAAATGGGGAATCAGGATCAGGTAGCAGATAGCAACAATAGCAAGGGTGTTCACTCTTGGTGAGCAGGAGCTGTAATGAACCAGCAAAGTGTGAGTGCGGGGCAAAGCCCTTTATTTCGTGAGTCACATGTGTTTGGTGTTTAACTCTTACACTGCTGGATGCTGGCTGCAGGGCAGGAACAGGATGGAAGTGAACCACCAGGGGGGTTTCAGGATGGCTACAGCCATGGATCCTGACACTCATGATGTCAACATTTTAGAAAGATAACCAGTACTTAAACTCTGTTATATTACAAAGATAACTATTTATAAATGATGGTAGAATGTGACGAATATGATGTAGCAATTAATCATTGAATGGTTCCTTAGACCTGCCCTTCAAAAACAAAGGCATGTATTTATTTAACGGCTTCCATTACCTTTGTGGTTATTGTTCCATTTTCTGAAATGTTTTACTGATAGAGCCATTGCCTGAGGTTCTAGAACCCCAGTTTTGAACGAGCAGATTTCCTGTAAATGCACGTGCAACACCACGCTGATATTCACAAACATGGTAACTGCATGGAATAACTACTGCATTGATCCAAGGACATTCACTCCAATTTTGTCATTTTCCCTTTTTTCTTTTCATCATATAATGCAAACTAATCCCCTCTCTTTATAATGCCTGTGCTCAGTGGCGTAACTAGAAACCTGAGGGCCACGGTTCAAGAATCCATGACGGGCCCCTCAAAAAAAATATTCATATTTTAACTTTTTTTTTTATTGCAGGAAAAAAAAAAGTACACCATTTATATTAATTAGTTCAACAATTAGTTCAGTAACGCAGGCTGAGCTGAGGCCACCATACTCAACAGTCCCCCACGGTACTCATGGGCCCAGCCCCTACAGTAATGCAGGCCTGGCTGCCATATTGGAAGGGCCCCCTAGCCCCCACGATAACGTGGGCCAGGCTGCCTGCCATATTGGAGCCCCCCCCGAGAGCCAGGCAGGGTGCCATGGGGCCTTTAATTCATATTGAGACCGCCCCCCCAATTTGATTTTGAACATAATAATTACCTGAGTCAGGTGGCGGGCAGAGTCTGCTGCCACGGTGCGGTGGTGGCGCCAGGCCCAGCCAGCTGAGTGATGTGTTGAAATGGAATGTGACCGGGTCAGAACGTTTGTGGCCAGTGGGTGAGTGGGAGGCAAGCACTGGGACAATCAGTGACTGTCACGGCCAGGGCACGCCACGGGAGTCTGCTGCAGCGATGTGGTGGGTGCCAGACAGACTGACAGTGACAGTGTGACATGGGCCATAGGACTGGAGACACCCAGAGAGGAAGAGTTCCGGCTGCGAGGAAGAGAACTTCCGGCCGCGCATTAATTCCAGGCCGGCCCGCTCGCTCGACGCTCACTGTCTCCTTGGCCGCGCCCACACACACATAGACACATGTGAGGGCGGAGGCGGAGCAGGCGAGCGAGCAGCGAGAGGGGGACGGGGAGGAACTTAGGATCAATCATCAGGATGACGAGGCTCATCATCGGAACGCGCCGATCGCGGCTGCTGCAAAAATAGTGCGCTGGTCAAAATTAGCCGCCGAACTTCTCCCCAAGCGAGTGGGCCCCCTCAAGTGGCGGAATTGCCAGGGCCCGGTCGCAGTTGCGACCGCTGCGACCCTGGTAGTTCTGCCACTGCCTGTGCTTCTTCACTATGAGAGTTTTCCAACCTGGGACAGATTTGATGTTTTCATCACATATTTCCCTTCTGTAAGTTATTACATATTCAAGCTATAGTTTTAATATATGGTACAATCTGCACTATATTTATTGAATATATTGTCCTACTTTTTATATTTAAGGTTGCTTTTTGTTTAAATTAAATACATGATATGGTTACAATCATATAATGATATAGCCACTGGACAAACGGATTAGTTAGTGCTTCAGGCTTTTCTTTATTAGGCAGCCACGGTACATGCAGGGTACACCATAAACAAGAAAATAAAACAAATATAACTCAAATGCCTACTCCTTATGCGGAGCCTAACTAAACATTCAGTATTCCTAACTATAATATTGGGCGGCTAAGCTGCTTACCAATACACAAAACAAAAATAAAATGTACTTTCCTTTGGCTTCAGGATTTAGCTTCCTTTCCTGCTGCACCCAGCACCAAGACTGCCCTCTCAGAGGGAACCACCTTACCTATAAGAGGCAGGGCAGACGTCATCAGCTGATAATTAACCCTATAGGGGGAAAGAGCTTTTTACATTTGCCTGTAATAAACCTGTGGTCTAATACCCTGCTCCTAATCACACTGTCACAATATTTATCTATATATACATATATCTCAAAACAAAGCCTCAATAATCTTTTCAAAAGGATATATAGTATATATGGGACACAAAGTGAGAAAAATACTAAATAACCATGGAGCAGAAACATAACACACATGTAAAAAAGACCTCTGCCACAAAATGAGTGAAAGTCAAAAATGTGTCAGCCATGAAGGGGTTACATAAACAAATTAATGGAAAAATTATGAAATTTCTTTAACCCTGAGACCTGTTAGATACCCCAATTTAAGGCCAGATATGAAAGTTGATTATACCAAGCATCAATTTGCATCCAATCTCATTGATACCAGTTTTGTTTTACTGTTCCAATCTGAAGCGTCAAAAAAGAATATAAAAGGTTCTGACTTTTTTAACTTTTTAGGAATGGCAAAAAAGCATCAAAATCCTTCTACTTCCCATAACCCTTTAGATGAAAAATAAATCTTTACCCTTATGTATAGACAGAAACGTGAACATTAGAATATTTCCAGCTGTCTTTTATCCCAGCACATCCTGATGTATCTGAGAAGCAATCTGGGAGTTTGCAAAATAAGATACACCTGAAAAACTCTTTAAAAAAAAAAATCACAATTTTAATATATTTCATGCATACTGTAAATTATTATAATTTCAAACTTACAATTCTTTTAATTTGCACAAATGTAGGGCCCTATTACATTCTTCGTGCAAACGTTAACGCGTACGCAAAAACACATTAACGCGAGGGGCAAAACCCTTTGCGCAGAACGTCATATTACAATGTCCGCACAAAGAATGTGCGTTAACGTCTACCACGGGTGAACCTTCGCGAACGCTGCGTGTGTGTACTGTACTGCGCGCGTCCTATACTTAACATTGTGAGTGCAAATGCGTTTGTGCGCTGGTACGATGATGGTATTACAATCTATGTGCAAAATTTAACGCACAGCATTTGCGCGCATAATTTTAACGTCTTTGAAAAGCTGGTGGTAACGGCAAATCTGAACGTCCTGGCCGAAACTAAATACACCAGCCCAAAAAGAAAATACAGCACAGTATAGTTACACATTCTACGTATACCCAAACAATAAATTTGAGAAGTTGTGCGTGTTTTTTTTTTTGATGCAGCATATATGCGCAGATTGACTTTGACAGGCGCAAAAACTTAACATGAGACAATAAAGGTTCTTAATTCTGATTGGCTGAATCGTGTGAAAAAACAGTCCGCACACCGATTTGTGCGCGCAACGTTAATGCGCGTGCGTTTTTGCATGTCTTTTTTACGCGCGTTGTTTTTTGACAAATGAAATAATGCGCGAGGATTGTAATACCAGCGTTAATTTACGCGCGTTAACGTTTAACGCTTCGCGCAAAAATTCACGCGTTTACCGTGCATTTTTGCGTGAAGAATGTAATAGAGCCCGTAATATTTAGCCCTCAAGTATTGTATTCCCTTCAATGTCCTAGATTTCTATATATTTCTTTTCTCTTAACGAGCAGTTCCTTTGCGAAAAGATTCTGAAACTGTTTGCCGAACAGTAAATGAACCTGTAACACTGAGCTGCAAAAACACCCGGTACATATTGTATGTTCTGTCACTGTCAAAAAAAATTCAAAATCTGTATGAAATTCATCTGCGTTGTGATAATCTTCTCACATGAATAAAACTGCAAGACAAATGTCTAGCAAATATCTATCAGACTACGTAATAGATAAACTTCAAAGTGCTAAGTGTGATAACATAATTGCTCAATGTCACAGCATTTGTTCCAGTTTCCTTATAAATGGACTTGTAGTCTAACACATAATTCTCCCGTGGTGTTTTACAGTTGAGTTTTGGAGAGCACAGATTTTTTTCATTAAACAGAGATTCTCTAATGGTCATTACAGTCAGGATGGGTGTTGTCCGTGGTGCAAAGAGAGAATCCAAAATCACAATGCATTCCATATGGCAAACGTGTGAGTTGATCACTAATGGTCGCAACTGCCAAGAAAAAGATGGCCATGAGTTAAACAAACACGGACCGACACTCGCCCCGAGAGCTTGGGATGACTCCATTCACAATCTCCCAGCCAGGAAACCATTAGTACTCATGTTATATTTATATTAAATTAACTTTTTTGTTCTTGCAGTCAGTTTGTTTTTTTCTTTTGGCAATTTGTGTTGTAACACATTATCTCAAGTGTTATCTTGTTTACGATGCAGATGTCAGTTTTCTCGTATCCATTTTTTTCTTGCTCTTGGTATCTTGTTTGTGATTACATATGTGTGATCTCGGTCTTCATTGACAAAACCTATGGGTAGAATGTAGTTGTTCCATGGTGCAGGGCTGTCATCAGATATCCAACTTACTGAACTGCTGGCCAAGCCCCCCCCCCCCGCCCTCCCACAGCTACCCAATTCAGCTAACGAAGAATAAAACATTTTGCCTCCCCTTCAGATTATCTTAATTTGGAAGGAGTGGGCTAAATCTCTTGTGGTCTCCAGAATCTCCAGAAAAGGGGATACAAGTTATTCCCTAGTGGTCTGGTGGGATAGCATTTATTCTGTACCTGACACAGACCATACTAATCATTCTTTGAGTGATGAGTCAAAGTGCTCAGATGGGCCTCATATGCTGCAGCCCACCGGGAACGTTCTTGGTATCCAGGGTGACACGGAGGGCCATTAATTTTGTGTCACATAGACAAGATGCACAGGGTTTGGCAAGCGGAAGGGCCCCCTGGAGCCATTGGGCCTATACCATATTGCCGGTTGCCACTCCATGATGGCTTTCCTGCATCGGTGTTCTATTGGTTTTCTCACTGTGGGAGAAAGAATGTATGGATATTAACTAAAAGCTGTCATGTTGAGTGGCTGACCTCACGTTTTCATGTTTTTTGCCACTTTGGATTGTTTATGTGTGCTCGCAAATGTTTTAGACGAACATTGGTTTGTTTGTGTGTTTTTTATTTGCTTTTGTGCCTGCATTGGGCAGATTTTGTTGTGGCGGAGGTTACACGATGACTCCATTTTGACTGGCGCATGGGTCAACTCGTAGATTGACTCCTATACTTATAACAGCAAAAAAAATCACAGTTCTGATGAGTGTTCAGTTTTTTGTAAGTTTTGCAATATTGATTTATCTGCATGACCTCTCAGCCCTTGCAGTTTTTTAAAATCTGAGGATTAGTGACTTTTTACCATAGACTGCACCATGGGAACTCAACCTTGGCCCTCCGGATGTGTAGGAAATACATTTCTCGCAAGGCTCAGCCAACCTAATGAGTGGCTGAATATCACAGAAGATGTGGTTCCAAAACATCGCGAGGGCTAAGGTTGAGCATCCCTGGAGTATAACAACAGATCACGCCACAATACAACGTTTTCCTTATTCATTACTGGGGTGAAGGGAAGCCGTTTTATCGCACATTTGTGGTAAGGTCATGTTGCAGGTGGCAGGTGAGAGAGAGCCAAAATTGCAGAGAAGACACAGCACAGACTGGCAGGTTACAGACAAAAGATAGGAGGTTTATTGCAAGTATGAGATATGGCAGGCAGTATGAAGGCTATAAACATGGTGTAGATACAAATCGCAGGTCAGATGGGGAAGGTAGGAACACAGGGGCACACTGGATACAAGAAGGAACACCGGGTGACCTTTAAAACAAGCAAGGAGACAGACAGACAATAGACAGAGTCCAGATAGCACCATGAACTGAACCTCAATACCAAGCCAAGTCCGTAGGAGAGCAAGTTCCTTAAATAGAAGTCCTTGGTTAATAGGCTGGATGGAGAAGACCTGAGGCTTCCTTTAGTCTTAGTAAGCAGAAAACCTGGACTGGATAGCAAAGCAGGGGCAGTATTGAAAGGTACTGCCAGATTATGTAACAGCAGGAGCAGCTCTAGCACTTGTCCCTTTGTGGCTTCCATGTACTCCTTGGCAAAGATTTTGTTAATCTGATGAGATCTACTAGTGATTAATACTTCATGTTCTTACTTTTTTAAAACACTTTAGCACTCGGATGATTGTGCAGAATCATACATTAGCTGCACACATCCTTCTAATAATTTATGAGACTTTTAATTTGATCATTCAAGTGATTGTCAGATGTACTTTTTAGGAATTAAAAGGTTGTATCCGATAGACTGGCAGCTGTCATTGCTCATTCTTTAGCAGAACACAGTAGAGGTAGTTTGAGAACTATTGTCACAAACGAAGAACAGAGCAATTATTCTTTGTTAAATGTCTGCTATTAAATAATGATTCCTGACGCTGTACATATTAGTAATTTATTGGCCTGCATCCGAAAAAAATATCTGGATGGCTATTTAACTTTCTATCAATCTGAGCATTGCTCACTTTTATGCCAGGGATGGAATCCTGTATGAATGAAAAAACATTTAAAAAGTTTATGAAATGTAACTGTAGCAGTGTTAGGCTTCTAGAGAACTCCATGAGCAACTTTTTCTCTCCTGGTGGTCTGGAGTTGCCCACAGATGACTTTGCCAGCTGGAAATTAAATTCTAATTAGCTACTATACCACAGATTCCTGTCGGCCCCAGTATTTCAACACCCCCCACTTATGTCAGTCATTTTAACAGTGTAATTTAACTTTGGTGAAAAGCTATTCAGAATGTGTTTTGGTTGCTGGGTAAAGGCTCGTTCCAATATTTATTTTATTTTAGCATGGGCACATGCCTTCACCATTTGCAGAGCATGAGTCATGAGCCTGAATTGAGCTATATATTACAGGCCTACAAGAAGCTAGTTGTCCTTGACTGTTTCATTGCAACTTTCCTTATGCAGCATGTTAATAATATATAGTAAGTTTGTTAATAATTGCAATAATATCTTATATCTAGATGTTTTTCCAATGTTTTTCATTGATATTTTTTTACCCATTGGTTGATAAGCATCTGTGTATTCAAACACAACCTACAATACACTGATTGCAAGAACCACACGTGTATATTTTTATTATTTTTATTATTCACAGTGCCCATAGCTTATTGAATCCCTAAGCTTTGAAATTAGTATTCAGTTCAGTTCGACCTCAGTAATTTCCATCTCTAAATGCTATACTGGGTAATACAACTGTTTAGCAATTATGGATTATGGTATTTGCGCACAGAAGGCCGCGAAGCTGTGTCATTAATTTTGTCCGACTCAAGGAGAGTTTTCAAATAACACGTTTCGTTGCTATTACTGTGATTATGACATTTATTTTGGAGGAAAATTGCGCGTGGAGCATTAATAAAATATTTAATGGTTGCAGCAAACCGCACAGCAGTATTTATAGTCAGTGTTTTAATATGGAATGCAAATAAATATACAAATATAATAATTGGATACAAAGTTCTACAAAAGTTTAATGACTCGTTTAAGCTGGGGCCAACAACCTTGGCCTTCCTGATGTTATAGAGATATGTGTCTCAAGAGGCTCTGCTAACCTGATGGGTGGATGAGCATCATGGGAGATGTAATTCCAAAACATCTGGTGGGCCATCGTTTCTGAATCCTGCGTTACAGTTTTACCTTTTTCTTTGTTGGCGTCAGGGGAGGGGGACGGGCTTCGTTATGTTTCCAAAATTGACATGAAATATCTCTTTATGTATTTACTAAATGTAATTAGAAGAGGTCTACAAGGGGTGGTTTACTTACAGTACTATTGTAATCAGGCGTGTGACACTATTTTTATTCCAGATTGGTTTGAAAATCCCTCTCCCCAGAAAATAAAGGGGAAACAAACCGAAATACAATTTCAAGACTATTATGGAGAATACTGATTGATTTAGAAGATATCAGAGAACTGCAATGACATTTAAAAGGTAGTGGAAATGTGTGTCGTGCACAGTGCTCTATGAGATGCAAAAGAAATGGATGGACCATTGATGGCGTGTAAAGGTTTTGAAGTTCGCACCCTTCCTCTATAAGATGTCACCCTGCAAGGTGCTACATGAACCAGAGTGGTCAAACTCACAGTGTTTCCAAACAAATAGAAAGGTAGAGGACCAGGCATCGAAGCATATGTGGAATCTGGATCTCTTTAATAAGACATTACCCATAATGTTTATGTTACAATAAGGATACTTTATAAAGTATATCTTTTTTGGGTGGATGTAACAAGCAACTGACCATTTACATACTTTGACTATGTATACATGGGACTTTAAGGGTTCGGGGATTAAAAAGAATAGAATCCATCAAAGTTTAATTCGTGAATTTGTAACAACCATTAAAATTAGTTACAAGTAGTTCAGTGTTATACCAAAAGTGATTATTAGATAATACATACGTAAAACAGTGTAAATATTGTTAGCAGTAGCTGTATAAAGTGGTATACATCTTTTACTATATTGCACACAGACGCATATCTTTCTTAACTGTATTCAATAATCCTTTAGAATTGTGTATTAAAGTAGATCCAGAGTGGGAGGGATTCCGATTTAGACAATTTATTTAGAATATAATAGCTCATTAATATTAATGATCATTAGTCCCTTCGGTGTATCATTATACAGGAAACTCGCTCTTCATAAGCTGGTGTTAGCATTAAAGGGCGGGTTAGTCTTTACATATATGGTATTTTAGTGTGCTTATTTGGACTCTGTTAAAGGGCTGTGAATTTCCAAGGTCATTGTGCTCCAACCATTCACATCAATCGGCGCCACTGGCAGAGCAACATTCGATGTAAAGAAGGACTGTATTACATGGATAACATGATATCAAAGAACTCAAGTATTTTCGTTAGTCAAAGGGATGTGAGCAATATTTTTTTTTTATTTCTGTGTCTGATTGACAGACTGCCTGATGAACAAGATCTAAGTGTATTAAGGAAGTGGTTCCCAATCCTGGTCCTCAGGTCCCCCTAACAGGCCAGGTTTTCCAGATATTTGAAGCACAGCACAGGTGATATGATTTGCTGCTCAGTTATTGCAGGATTCAGTCTGTATTTCCCCAAAGTGATCCTTAAAACCTGACCGGTTAGGGGGACTTGAGGACAGGGTTGAGAACCACTGTATTAAGGGAATGGCTCTAATAAATTTACTACTACTCAATTCTTATATACCATATGAGTCTTTGCTAATATTTATATACTTTTAATTGACCACTAGGTTGTCTCTCCCCATCAATGCTCATTGTACATTATGTCATCTTGAGTCTTTTTAGTTCTAAATGTACCTACTGAGACCCGTGCCATTCTTTTATGTCATCCCTTACCTTGCTTTATTACAATTTTCTTGTCATAGTACTTTTACCTCCTAAACCTATTGAGATATTGTTCCTCTTTCGTTCCTCAGTCAGCCTTGTACTTTTTTGATGAACATCACTTGACCCAGTACTCATTCCTTTGTATTTGCACCACACCACAACTCCTAAAGTATAGTTTCTTCTGGAAACTCATCTCTATCTCATGGCCTTGCTTATCTGATGCCTTCCCTTCCATATTGTGTGTCTTGACTTTCTACCATTATGGAGCCCATGTTCCCTCTGTTTTCTCATCACTAGCTGTCCCAGTCTCTATTAATCCTGTCAATCACATACTAAAAAAATCAACATATCGAGCTAAATGCACAAAGGAAATTACTTATAGGGAGAGTAATACCTTTTAAGAGGTACAAGGCAGTGTTTCCCAAACCTGTCCTCAGGGATCAATAACAGGCCAGGTTTGCAAGATATCTGAAGCACAGCACATGTGATATGATTTGCTGCTCAGTGATTGCAGGATTCTGTCTGTATTTATCCAAGGTAATCCTTAAAAATTGTGTGCAACAAACTCACAGCCGTCCATGACCTCTTCCTTTCAAACTCCTTCAACCTCCTAGCTTTAACTGAAACCTGGCTAACTCCCTCTGACACGGCCTCCGTTGCTGCTCTCTCACATGGAGGTCTACACTTGAGCCATACCCCCAGACCGGGTGAGAGAAATGGTGGCGGGGTCGGAATCCTGCTCTCTCCCACCTGCACCTACCAGCATCTCTCTCCACCCCCATCCCTCACCTTCTCCTCCTTCGAGACACACTGCATCCGCCTGTTCTCTCCTCTGGCTCTCAGGGTGGCAGTCATCTACCGCCCACCGGGACCAACCTCCCAGTTCTTTGACCACTTTGCTACCTGGCTTTCTCACTTCCTGTCTTCTAATCTTCCATGCCTAATTCTCGGGGACTTCAACATTCCCATTGATGATCCTTCCGCCCCTGCTGCCTCCAAACTTCTTTCACTCACGTCCTCCTTGGACTCACACAATCCTCCCTCCTCCCTACCCACCGCGATGGTCACGCTATTGACCTTGTCTTTTCCAACCTCTGCTCCATTTCTGAGTTCAACTGTCGCCCTTTCCCCATCTCTGACCACCACCTTCTCTCTTTCAACCTATCTGGACTTACTAAACACCCTGCTCCCCCACCCCGCACACACACTCGCAGAAATCTACATGCTGTGGACCCGCATCAATTCTCCAACCTACTTCACCACCTCCCTCATACCTCATCCTTCACCTGCCCTGATGCTGCCACTAATCACTACAACACTACTCTTATCTCTGCTCTAGACGCTCTTGCTCCTCTTCGACTCTGTAAGGCCCCACGCCGCCAGCTTCAGCCCTGGCACACCCTCCAGACACGCTACCTGCAAAGATGCTCCCGCACTGCAGAGCGTGCCTGGAGGAAATCCCGCTCTGAAGCTGATTTTGTTCACTTCAAGTTTATTCTCCGGTCATACACCTCTGCCCTCCACTTGGCCAAACAATCCTTCTTCTCATCTCTTATATCTACGCTGTCCTCCAACCCTAAACGGCTCTGGTCCACCTTCAACACCCTCCTCTACCCACCTGCACCTCCCCCCACAGCTGCCTTCAGCGCTCAAGACCTGGCAGACTACTTCCTCAGTAAAACTCTAAATATCAGAAGCAACATCCCAACACAAGATAGTTATCTGCCACCTCCACTCCCAGAGGTCCCCTCTGCCACCCTCTGTCACTTCCTCCCAGCCACTGAGGAGGAAGTCAATTCCTTATTGTCCTCCTCACATCTCACCACGTGCCCGCTCGACCCCATTCCCTCACATCTAATTCCTCCCCTCTCCTCCTCCCTCACCCCTGCTCTCACACACATCTTCAACCTATCTCTCTCCACTGGCTCCTTTCCATCCGCCTTCAAACACGCGCTAGTTACCCCTTTACTAAAGAAACCATCCCTCGATCCCAACTCTCCATCCAACTACCGCCCTGTATCCCTGCTTCCCTTCACATCAAAGCTCTTAGAAAAACTAGTCTTCAACTGCCTCTCCCTCTTCCTGTCCTCCAATTCCCTACTTGACCCCCTGCAATCTGGCTTCCGTCCCCTACACTCAACTGAAACTGCCCTCACCAAAGTCACCAACGACCTCCTAACTGCTAAAAAACACGGCCACTATTCTATTCTCATCCTGCTCGACCTCTCGGCTGCTTTTGACACTGTTGACCACCCCCTCCTTCTACAGACCCTCAACTCTCTGGGTCTCGGTGACACTGCACTCGCTTGGGTCGAATCCTATTTATCCAACAGGTCCTTCTGTGTGTCCTTTGCTGGAAACTCCTCCTCTTCATTGCCTCTATCTGTTGGTGTACCTCAAGGCTCTGTCCTTGGTCCTCTGCTCTTTTCCATCTACACCTCCTCCCTGGGAAAAATCATCAACAACTTTGGCTTCAATTACCACCTCTACGCTGATGACACTCAGATCTACCTCTCTACCCCTGATCTCTCTCCCCCTGTCCTTTCAAAAGTCAGTGACTGTTTATCTGGCATCTCCTCCTGGATGGCCTCCCACCACCTAAAGATCAACATGTCAAAGACTGAACTCCTACTTATTCCTCCCTCCAATGCCTCCCCACCTCCTGACTTCTCTATCACGGTGGAGGGTATCACCATTTCCCCATCAAACCAAGTTCGCTGTCTTGGAGTTACACTTGACTATGCTCTTTCCTTCATCCCCCACATCAAGTCTCTTTCCTCCTCCTGCCGATACCAACTGCGTAATATTTCCAGAATTCGGCCATTTCTTACCGCTGTCACTACAAAACAACTCATACACGCCCTGGTAATCTCCCGACTCGACTATTGCAATAATCTCTTATCTGTACTCCCTCTGTCCCGCCTCTCCCCCCTACAATCCATCCTGAACGCCTCCGCCAGGCTAATTCACCTCACCCGCCGCTCTGTCTCTGCCGCTCCCCTCTGCGAGTCCCTTCACTGGCTCCCCATCCACTGCAGAATTAAGTTCAAAATCCTTATCCTTACCTACAAAACCCTCACTAACTCAGCTCCCCACTACCTGTCCTCACTAATCACCAAATACACCCCAGCCCGCTCCCTAAGGTCAAACAGTGACCTGCGCCTAGCTTCTCCCCGCATCACCTCTTCCCATGATAGACTGCAGGATTTCTCACGCGCAGCCCCCACTCTCTGGAACGCTCTCCCTCGTACTGTCAGACTTTCCCCTAACTTCTCTTCCTTCAAACGCTCCCTTAAAACATTCCTAATTAGGGAAGCCTACCATCCAACTCACTGACGCAACCATCAATCACTCTCACCTTACAGTCCTCTCCTCCTGTTTCCAACCCCAACCCTCCCAGATTGTGAGTTCCTACGGGAATAGGGCCCTCATCTCCTCCTGTACTGTTTGTCAAATGTTGTTCAATGTATTGTAACCCTGTCTATACTGTGCTTATTGTACAGCGCTGCGGAATATGCTGGCGCTTTATAAATAAAGAATAATAATAAAAAAAATGGGCCTGTTCACCTAAGCATTTTTAATACGCGCGTTTTAAACCGGCGTTTTCCTTGCGTTTCACGAGCGTTTTGCAAAATCGAAACGCACGTTGTACGCGCGTTTTTTGATTGACTACGGAGGTGTCCAATAGAAAATTTACTGTCTTAATTACGGAGGCGACCAATGAAAAAGACCTCCCTGTGCACGAACCAAAGTTGCAAAATGGAGATCTGCCCAAGACGCACCATTGCAACAATCGCAGCTTTCCACTATCTGCGCTTGAGGAGAAGGAGGCAGGCGATGGCCAGGCGACGCTACTGGGTGCATCCGACCATTGCAGACCGACAACGAGGTCAGGTCTGGGCGTTGTTTGCAACTCTGCGTGCACACGAGGAGAAGTTTATGCAATACACACGGTAAAGAGGTTAGTACACGTACCCTGCTTTTATTGTTGTTGTGTCCCATATGATGGCACCGTCAGAGATTTGATTTGGGAAACAGGCGGGATAGCAAGATAGAAAAAAAAGCTTGCATCAAATTAACCTGTGTAAGATGGTATGTTGTTGTGACGACATGGCCCATAAGCACCGTTTCATTGCTATTAATTCCCCCTTTTTGTTTTTTTATTTAATTTTACAATAGTTTTGATGAGCTGCTGGACTTGATGTCCCCCACCTTGCAACGGCAGGACACCTTCATGCGTGAGAGCATTGCACCGGTGGAAAGATTGCTGATTACGTTGCGGTAAGTCAACTAACATCACTACACACATAATACAGTGCGATGTGCTGTCGGGGTTATTCAAAGTGAATCAAGCCGTCACTGCATGTTTGGTTACTTTTCATCCAATACGGAGCAGATCGGCGATCCCTTCACCTACCCTGCGGTGGTTTCAGCAAGTGCCACAGGGCCGATGTAGTGCAGGGAAAAGCCGCCGCAAACCTGCTGAACACTCACCCCATAACCTGCCAATTGCTTGCCCAAACCCTGCAAAAACATCTGGATTAACCCCGCCGAACACACCGGAGAAACCCGAGCACGAGTCGATCAGAACGCAGAGCAGCCGCCGGTCAATAAAATAAATAAAGAGACTTTTTACTGTTGCATTAAACAAAGAACGGTTTATTCTAGAACTATGTAGAAAAAAAGGTAAATATTATCCTAAACAACTATACAAATTAAACCACGTAATGGCAGGGCAGTTCGCCACATATTGCCTAAACAAACAAAAAACAGCCAACGGGCAAGGCATTTTCCCTCCTCAGCAAGGTAAAGAAAATGAAAAAGGTGCCTAGGGATACAGAGATTATAAATTCTGATAGTGATGCTCATCACCCTGCATCTCCTCCCTCCTTCCACAGCTGGGTGTGGGATATCTGAAAGGGGGCTGTGTGTGTGAGTACCATGTTTCAGGGGGGTGGTGCATGGGTGTTTGTGGGTAGTAGGTGGTAGGTGGAGGAGTGTGTGCAGGTGTGTGGTATGTAGAGGTGTTTGTGTTGTAGCTGGTGTATGTTATTGGGAGGAGTGTTCTTCAGGTGGAAGGAAGGAGTCGAGGGCACGGGTGACGGCATCACGTGCCTCTGTCTGTTGACTCCTAGGCACCCTTTTCATTTTGTCCTCCAAGCTGAGGAGGAAATGGGCCTCACAGGACATTTTCTGAACATTCTGCACCAGGTCCTCCATGACGCAGATCACTCGGTCGTCCTCACGCTGGGTCCTCTGTCGACAGCCCCTTAAAATTGTACGTCTCCGTACAGGAGGTGTCATGGCTGGTGTGGCAGATCTTGGCACAGAAGTCGTTGGTGCCTCTGTCTCTGTCTGTGTTTGTGACGGTGACGGTTGGGTTTCCGACATTTTGCCCGAGGTGCATGGCTGTGGATCTTGGGTGGCCGTGTCCTCCTCCTCCTCATTGTCATCCTCCTGCCTCTCCCAGCTGCTGTCAGTGCTGTCAATAGCAAATAATACATTAGTGGGTGCATTATATTATTATTTACATGTTCTGTAAAACAATATCCACGACCCTCATAAACATTGTTATTGGTTTGACTTGCCTACGCATTTCCACGCATGGGATAAGAAATTCCAGCTGGTCAGCATGAATGTAGCGCGATGGCGCACTGGCAGCCGCTCCACTCCGGTACTCCTTTTTTTTACGCCTGTGGCGGATGAAAGCATCCTTAATGCTCTTCCATTTCTGCTTCATGTTATTGACTGTTGAAACAAAATGTAAGCATGAACTAATTTTTTTTCATACATTTCATAGGTATTTAGCAACCGGACAGTCGTTGGTGAGTCTGCACTATGCCTTCATGATCGGACAATCAACAGCTAGCAACATCATTCGGGAAACATGCTGTGCCCTATGGGATATCCTTCATGATGTCGTTATGAAGAAACCCAACAAAGAGGAGTGGATGGCGATTGCAGATGTTTTTGCCAAGACCTGCAATTTTCAATTTTCTATTTCAATTATAAAAAATATTTTTCTTTTGTCCTGTTTGCGGTATCCAATGCAAATTACTGCTTCACGTACATAGACATCGGATCCTACGGGAGCAGCTCGGACGCAGCAGTATTTGCCCATTGTATGCAAAAAAACCCTGTTTCTTCGTTTAAAAAGTTTATGTTTCGATTAATAAAATTTGTTTGTATATAACGGATTTCAGACCTTTTTGTATTTTTTTTTAAAAAAAATACACGCTGTGTGCTTCTCCGTTTTTTATAGCCATGGTGTCAGGTGCGCTCGGTGGGATGGGAGAACCCAGGTGCAGAGTTTGCGTAGTAAGTTGTATATCGCGGTACCAAAGGAATATCCAAGAAACGTAGTCAGGTTCACAATCGAGGTCAGGGGCAAACGGCGAATCAAGAGAGGTCGGGTATAAAGCCAAGTACTGGTACACAGAATTAACATAGGGAGAAGCTTCTAAGAGTAACACTGGCAGGAGTGATACAGCGCTGAAGCAACGATATACTGGCAGTGAAACCTCTATATAGGTGCAGAATCATCAAGACACTCCCCACATACAGGGTTATCCAAAGAGATTCGAAAAGTCACCGCACGTTCGGTGACTTTTCGTTCTCTTCAATTCGGTTCCTTTTGCCGATTGCATTTCGGTGACCCTGCGGTGTATTCAGCAAACACCACAGGGTCCCCGAATTGCAGGGAAAAGCTGCCGCAAACCTGACGAAAACTCACCGAATGCACGCTGAAAACAAGCAAAAACATCTGGATTAACCTTCGAAGAGGAGCCGAACAGGAGCCGAAAAGGAGCCGAATCACACAGAGCCGAAGCAGCTGTGACGTAGAGGAGGCAGTGAATAAATTAGAAAAACGATTTGTATGAATCTGGGAAAAAGAAACGCTGTTTGCAAAGAAACTACTGAGCGAAAATGTCTGAAATTTTCACAGGAGGTCCAGGGAATGATAATAAAGAGGGCTGTTACAAAAAAAATAAGCAAACTGAAAAAAAAAAAAAAAAAAAATCGGACTTTTAATTTTTTTTAAAAAAATTCAGAAAAATGCTTAAAGTATCCTAAAAAATCTATAAATAAAGAGACTTTTTGCTGCAGAATTTTATAATGAACGGTTTATTAGATATTGAATTAATACGGGAATATTTTTAACATTGAAGTCTATGGGATTCTCCTGAATAAATTTGCCGAATTAAACCACCGAATGGCAGGGCATTAGGGGAACCTTTCACTGCTGGTTTGTGTTCTCTGAATAGCCGAAGCAGTGCTTTTTGATGGGGATTTCACTGCCCTCGAACAGGGACCGAACAGGCACCGTATGTTCAGGCAATTCGACAGGATTTGGCGAATTGCCTGCTCTCTGGATAGCCGAATGGCCAGGAAAGGTAACCGAACGCTGATTTTCAGCGTTCGGTTACCTTTCTCAAGCAATTCGAATCTCTTTGGATAACCCTGTGTGAGTCCCTCCACCAATCAACCTCTCCTCTGAGCCAGGACAATCAAGGAGCTGGAGGTGTCTGGTGCAGTTCCCGATCAGGTCCACCGGGACTGAGGACCTCCTCCTGGGTCTGCACCTCCCACCCAGATTCCTGCACCCGCCCCTGTGACGTCAGACGCCACTCGCCGCCATGCTCAGGGTGGACGGAACAGCATGGCCACGCCGACCCACCCGAACAGACGCGGCAGAATTCGCAGGGGGCGGCGCAGGACCCGGGGATGTTCCCAGCCTGCACCTGGAGCGTGGGGAGCGCCGCAGCGCCACCCGCTCGGCACCTGCCTGCCTCCGAGGTAAGGGACCCGGCTGGCGGCGTGCCGCGGGGCGGCGTGACAAATGGCCACAGCAGCTGTCATGGGTATTCATTGCCCCTAGGCCACACATGGGTATTTATTGCCCCTAGGCCACACATGGGTATTTATTGCCCCTAGGTCACACATGGGTATTCTTGTTTTATGTACCTCTGGTATCACGTTCTCGGTTGCTGCAGGTCTTCCAATCCGCCCACAACTTCTCCCCGATCTCCTGCCATACTCGCAGCCTCGCTGTTCTATTTTTATAGTCGCTCCTCCGCTGGTCATAGATGCATGGTTTCCCATGCACCAGACGGATGAACAGCTCCGCGTCACCCAGACCTTCGCCAGCTCCAGCTCCAGCATCCATCTTCACACACAACGGCGTTTGAATTCCCCGGGGGTGTGGTGTCTTCCTGCCATGTGCCTGGCATGTGCAGAACGCGCACGCGCAGTGTTCGAAAACGTACGTTTTTGAATTGGAAACCGCGCAAACGCGCGTTCACGTCAAACTCTATGGCCGCGAACGCGCTGATAACTGCCCCAAAGAAGCTCCCGCACTTCTTTGGACGTAGGGCGTTTATCAGCGCGTTCATGCGCGCTGAGAAACGGCCAGGTGGGATATGCCCACATAGGGAATAATGGTATTTCACTGTTTGAGCGTTTTACAGCGCGCAGGAGCGCGCTGTAAAACGCTTAGGTGTGAACCCGGCCTTAGAGGGTCCTGAGGAAGAGGTGAGAAACACAAGTCTAAGGGGTTATCCTTCTGTGGAAATTAATCTTAAATTCAGAAAAATTCAGAGATGTAGAAAATGCAGTTTGTTAGGTTTTTTAAGTACTGACATATTTTAGACTACTAATAATAATGCAATGAACCCTTTAAGAGACATTTCTGACAGTTTCATTCATTCAAACGTATCAGTACAACAGCATAAGTTAAAATAGGTATATTTTATGGATAGAAAACTGTAGCGCTACTTGTCAGACTGAGTTGAGCCGTAACATCAGACCCTGACTCGTATAGAACACATATCAAGTCTGCCGTCCCTTCATTTTCCGAACCATATTGCTCTAAATCTTTCTGTTTCACATGAAATCTCTCACACATTGTGATTCTAGCACAAACAAAGTTGAAAGGGTCACTCTGATTTGCAGTAATATCTATGATTCTGGAAGCCCTAATTAAAATGTTTCAGCCCTGACATGAGAAGATTTACTGCTTATTCAGTCAAACTCACTTATCTTCATCCATTAACGCCTTTGAGGGGCAGACATATTCTTGGAGCACTTCGCGTTGCCCTATGCCACCATAAATTTACAGAAACATTTTCTTGGAATACAGAGCAGCCAGTCTTCAGAAGACTATGGTCCCACTCAGTAGTTCATTCAAATACTGGAACTAAGCTGTTGTCACCGCATGAGTTGGACCTCAAAGAGCCACATTCAAAAAGTTCTTTTTCAGAATAAAGAGGCATTTTATGCTTAATTTTGCTTTCCCGGCAAACTAAGGGATGATATATGGATTTGAGTAAACAATGAGTTAGTGTTTTCATTTAATCATCCGACATACAGTATCAGAATGCAAATTATAGATATTGTACGGCCAGATCTGAACCAGAACACTAGTAGCTAGTTTACCTCTGTTCCAAGCTTAGGTTCATAATTTTTATCTAATGCTCCTGGTTGTCTTTGTCCAACCATATTTTTTTATATATTACTTGCCCAAACATATGATATGTATTTAGGTAATTCTAAAGAGACTCATTGTTCCACTGAAAAAAACCTAAAAGGTGAGTGTATAGGCGCTAGATATTATAGTAGATCGATATAAATTGCAGCTCACCAGATGAGTGTATCCTCCACTCCTAGCTAATTGTAGATATTATACCAAGGTATATGGGAGCGCATATAGACATATATACAGTAAAATATAATATGGCAAATAAATATCACTAAATGGATAGTTGGTTTAGTCACAGATGAATGAATAGTCCGTGAGCCCCATGTAACTTCGGAAAGATGTTGTTGGAGGAAAGTGTAAGTAATCGTGCAAGTAGTGCACAGTCAGTAATCTTGGCAAAACGCGTCAAGCAACTGTCATCACTACAGCGAGACAGGTGGACTACACTATGCTTTTCATCATGGACTGGTTGGCCAGCCATATTTTATTTGACGTGTATAATAAATATGTTTTGTCTTCCAAACATGGTGCACTAGTGATTTAAGAATTCTGGTTCTGGGGTTCAGTCTCCATTTAGGTTTTCACATGGGATTCTCCTTTGAATATGTGATTGGCTAATTGAACCCACCTCTTTCCACAGTCTGTGGGATATTACCCCATGTGTTCTGTTTTGATTTTGTTGCTGAATATATCCCTTACTTTTGTTGGTAAGCTTGGTTTTTATTGATTGTTTACACATGCATCTGTCAGCATCTTTTCAAGGTTACATGGAGCCTCTGCCTAACCGAACCTCAAGCGTTGGTGCCTCTGTTTTTCAGTTCCAAGAAGATCATGGCCGTCAAACAGTCTGTATCCCTTTTTCAAGTGTTTGTGTTACTGCAAAATCTGGAATCTTATGGGTTTGGGAATGGAAGGTATTTGTGACTGGCGTTCAAATGACAGAGCATAAGGAAGAATACCAGCAGTATCCTAGTATAGGAAATGAGTAGCTGCTGGTGGGATTTTCTAAGAAGACCTATCACAGACTACCATTGAGATTACATAGGGTACCATATACTGTTTATAATGTTATGAGAGGTTTATTAAAGCTATTTTTACATACATTCAAAAAGAAATGCAGTTAAACTTGTTATGAAATAGTTAAGATTATCGCTAGGTTAGAAACTAGCAAGAAACACATACAGCCCTTTCATCACCACCTCAATTAACTGACTGGGATAAGGGTTTGTGTTCTGAAGGATTTCACAGCCCATCACCTTGTAATAAGACCCAGGTGTTTCTGAACCAAGATTTCTGGCTAGCAGAGAAAACGGTCAAGACATTTATTTACACCTGTGGGTTCATGAGGTAATCATTTTAACATTCTGCTATTTAATATGGAAAAATGGGTAGAATCTAGTAACTCCAAAGCACTCATTTTACTTAATTGTGGTTTGAATTGCCAGTATATAGAACTGAATTTAATACAAAAAAAATCGTTATGAAGGCACAACCAGGCAAAAGATATTTTTCAAAGCAGCCCAATAGTATTAAAAGTCAACAGTTCAGGTGTTGTGCTCTGCATCCTGGGGTGGGCTAATTGCGCCAGGACTCTCTACCACGATTTAAGTCTTGCAGCAGATTAGTTGTTCAAGGTCTTGGGTCAAATATCTACCAAGATGACAACCAGGGCAATCAGCAGAAAACTGGGGCTGTTGGCAACTACTTTAAACATATTTAAACACCAAATCCCTATTTTGTTCATGACCGACTAGTTAATAGCATGAGTAGTTAAGGCATCACTGCATTATCAGTTATTGCAGCTGATGAATGGAAGTGTTGTTTCAGTGGGTACCTTCCATCCTATAAAACAGCTTAAAAAGCAATTTGCTATTGCTGCTATGCTGTGAGAGGGCCTAAACTCCTAAAATGATATAAAGTGTTCTAAACACTCAAGTATAAAATTGACAATATGATCCAACATGAGATAGAAGTTTAAACAAAGAACACAGATAATTTGTGATGAGTCGGTCCGTAAAAAGGCTGGGTAACAGCAAGACTACAACAACAAAGTATATCCAGGAACAAAAGTTGAGATCTGAGAGGTACATATATGTGGGTAAATAAGCCCAGGTCAGCAATAGAAAATCCGAGGCCTGTTCAATACCTCAGCCGCTGCAAGTGCTAAGTTAGCAACTTGCATTGAACGCCGTTCAACCGCTCAGCGCTCAGCAGTGCTAACCTAGCACTTGCAGCGACCCGAGGAGATGCTTCGTGTGACGTATTAAAGATGGCCGCCGCATGAAGCCAGTAACAATGCCCTACAGCAAGATGGCCGCCGCCTCGAAGCAAGTAGTAATTCCCTACAGCAATGTTAATTTTGAGGTTTTTGTTCACCAAAGCACAAAATATTTATTTATTATTTCCCCCTGCACATAGACATATATTACAGTTCAATTTATATATTGTTTCAGAAGTAAACATAACGTTTATTCATTAAAAACTATCATTTGTGGTGTGTGCATACAAAACGGAATTGTGCTGACTGCTTTTCTTTATTATATTTTGTCCGAGTGATCCGAAAAACAATCTGAATTTTTCATTAAGAAATTGTCGGCCATTTTGGATTCAAAATTCGCATCCAAAGGGTTCAACGACACTGCCGCAGCAAACTGAATTGCTGCGCTGCAGCAATTCAGCAGCTGCTGAGGTATTGAACAGGCCTCAGGTACTCAGACAAACTGGGGTTAATGAGTGGAATGTAGTCAAGGAACAAGCCAGAGCTCAAATGCCAGGAGGTAAAAATATAGAGCACAATCAGGAATGCACTGAAGGGTAAAAAAAATGAGAACAAAGCAATGACAAAAGGAAAAGGGAGTCCTATAAATCTTTACTGGGAACCCCATTGGCCAGGACATGAGCAGACCAGGAAAACACTGGACAGGGAAAAATAGGGGCGGAACCTCTGGGTCCTGTCTTTTACCAGGAACTATAGCAACAGTGAAAACCATCTATAACATAAAGCAGTAAGGCTTGGCGTGTCCGTCGCCAAGCCTGTACTGCGCATGCGCACGCAACCAGCGGCAGTTGGCTACGCGTG
The DNA here is from genome assembly GCA_009667805.1 of Leptobrachium leishanense. NCBI lineage: Eukaryota > Metazoa > Chordata > Amphibia > Anura > Megophryidae > Leptobrachium > Leptobrachium leishanense. The sequence goes on from CM019066.1 coordinate 92,283,501, forward strand.
CATGCAAATGCCGCAGCACGCGCCAGCTTCCAGCGTCTGAGCGTCTGAGCTGGGGGCACTTCTACCCATGGGAGCTGGGAGCACTTATACCTATGTGAGCTGGGGCAAATATACCCATGTGAGCTGGGGTCAATTATACCCATGTGAGCTGGGGCAATTATACCCATGTGAGCTGGGGGCAATTATACCAATGTGAGCTGGGGCACTTATACCCATGTTTGCTGGGGGCAAATATACCCATGTTTGCTGGGGGCATATATACCCATGTGAGCTGGGGAAAATATACCAATGTGATCTGGGGGCAAATATACCCATGTGAGCTTGGGCCAATAATACCCATGTGCCCCAAGGTTGTGAGCTGGGGCCAATAATACCCATGTGCCCCAAGGTTCAGTACTGGGCCCTCGACTTTTCTCAGTCTACACAGCCTCTCTAGGCAAACTGATCAGCTCCTTTGGATTCCAGTACCACCTATACGCTGATGACACCCAAATTTATCTCTCCTCCCCTGACCTCTCTCCAGGTCTCCTGGATCGAGTCACTGACTGTCTCTCTGCTGTCTCAAATTGGATGGCTTCCCGCTTCCTTAAACTCAATCTTGCCAAAACTGAAATTCTCGTCATCCCTCCCTCCAAGAAGATCCCAATACCATCCATCGCTCTACGAGTAAATGGAACACCCATTAGCCCAACACCCCAAGCTCGCTGCCTTGGTGTCACTTTTGACTCTGACCTAACATTCTCTTCCCACATCCAGACAATGATCAAATCCTGTTATTTTCAACTCAAAAACATTGCCTGTGTCCTCCCCTTTCTCACACAAGATACCACAAAAGTGCTGGTTCATGCTCTTGTCATTTCACGACTTGACTACTGCAACTCACTCCTTTTTGGCCTCCCCAACTCCTGTATTGCCCCTTTGCAATCTGTAATGAATGCAGGGGCAAGGCTTATTTTTCTCACTAAACGCACCTCACATACGTCCCCACTCTGCCAGTCCCTCCACTGGCTTCCTGTATGTTTCAGGATACAGTTTAAAATACTGATGCTGACATTCAAATCACTCCATAACTCAACCCCTCCCTACATGACTTTGTTACTCCGCAAGCACGTCCCATCTAGACAACTCCGTTCAGCAGGTGATCTCAACCTGTCATCGGTCTACACACGCACAGCCAACTCTCGCCTCCAGGACTTCTCAAGGGCGGCACCAGTCCTCTGGAATGACTTGCCTCGCCCTATCAAACTCTCCCCTGTTCTTCAGACCTTCAAGAAATCCCTCAAAACCCACCTCTTCAGATTAGCGTACCAAATCACTGATGCAACTCATCCCTCTGCTCACCTACTCACACTTGACTGAAGCCGCTCTTATGGCCCCACCATTCCCAAACCACTGGCACTAATGATCCTGCTGTCTAGTGAAATTCCTCTTGTCTTCCTCAACCCCCAATCCCTCTAGACTGAAGCTCCTATGAGCAGGGCCCTCTACACCTCTTGTTTTTTCCATTACGTCCGTTTATTTGTATTTCGTTCCCTTTGGTTATTGTAAAGTGCTGCGGAAACTGTTGGCGCTATATAAATGATGACAATAATAATAATAATAATGTGAGCCGGGGCCAATTTTACCCATGTGAGCTGGGGTCAATTTTACCCATGTGAGCTGGGGCAATTATACCCATGTGAGCTGGGGGCACTTATACCCATGTGAGCTGGGGGCACTTATACCCATGTGAGCTGGGGGCACTTATACCCATGTGAGCTGGGGGCACTTATACCCATGTGAGCTGGGGGCACTTATACCCATGTTTGCTGGGGGAAAATATACCCATGTTTGCTGGGAGCAATTATACCCATGTGAGCTGGGGGCAACTATACCCATGTGAGCAGGGGGCAAATATACCCATGTAAGTGGGGACAAATATACCCATGTGAGCTGGGGGCAATATATATATCCATATGAGCGGCTTCACTTAACAATAGACTGCCCTCTGGGCAGGCTTTCCACCTAGTAGCCAATAAAAGAACAGTGCACCTACAATGATGTTATAACAAAAAGATGCAAAATAGGAGCCGCCCTGTTTACTGAAGCGATAGGAGACCTGTCTAGGTGCACAGAACACAATGAACCATGTGACATGAAAGTTTCGAAGGTAAATGTCAAGCCTCCTCATTTTATTGCCCTTATGATGTGGGTTGTTAATATAGACAGTTAAAATAAGTGTGCTGAAGAGACTGGATACCTTAATGTATTATTGGGTTTTTTTCAAGCAGCATCCATTGTAAAGTTTGTAGGGTAATGTTTCATTGTCAACCTGAACTTTAAAATATCCAGGAATCCTTTTGTATAGGAGACTCCAGTTTTAAATAATATGAATAATAACTGTGAGGAGGGTATGATGAATATCTATTAAACATTGAGGAGAATGTGCACTGTGTAACACTTTATATGCACTGCAATGGGGACACATAAGAGAAACCCTCCTACACAACCCAAGACTCACCTACACCTATGAAATAGTCGCGAAGCACCGAAATTTCACTTCACCATACTTCGGTGATTCCATTTCGCTGAAATTTCGGTGAACACACTATTTAGCGAATGGTCACAGAAGTGCGCTGAAGATGGAGTTACCGAAGCCCCACAGAAAAGTTGGAGAACGTCGCCAAAGAGCACGAAGAGTGTTGAAGTGGCCTTGTTGAACTCCACCGAACTGAAAAAAAAAACCTAAAAAAATGAACTCTCCAATTCTCCGAATAGGTGTTTAAACCAATAAAAATTTATTCAACTGTCACCTCTGTGTGCTGAGCTCATTTTTACTGCTTTCGCTCATCATGTTTAAACGCGATTTGAAGTCACATTTTATTATACGACTCAGATAAATTATATATCGTTCTTTCCGGCAGACTCGGCAGATTCATAATATGTCATTATTATATGTATACGTCATTTCCTGTGTGTATATTATAATAAAGAAATGCAACAAAATTAGAATTTTCAATCATCTACAGTGTGTAAAGTGGTTTTTTTTCACATTTTATCATCCGAGACTTTGCGAATATATTTTCTATGGGGTGTGCTTGTTAAAAAAATTAGAACTGGGGACTCATTAAATTTTTTTGGGGGGAAATTACGTGATTTTTAGCAATTGCCCCAATAGAATAAATCGTTAGTGTAGCATCATTGTTCATATTATAATTGAAATGGGAACAATATTGCTGCATTAATAAAACAAAAAAAACTGTTTTTTTTTACTGTTTTTGTTTACATATAACATGGTCATGGGCACCAAACATTAACTCCTAGCTGCCATAGGTGGCAGCTAAGGGTTAACTCCCAAACTGATGTCATTGCGCTATGCGCGATGGCGCCAGTAGGCGGGAGAGATCCCAGAAGCTTGGTTGTCATCCAAGATGTCGACCAGCACTGGGAGGGGACCGCATTCCAGTGCCTGTAGGCGCCAAATTGCGATCCCGCCCCCGAGGGGATAAACGTGAAAAGTTGTGCCCGAATGCAAACCCAAGGTGGATAATAGGAGTAGGGGTCTCTTGCTCCACAGCCCCAGCAGTCACAAGTGAATAAAGAAACTCCAGAGTCCACGATAAATTTCAATGGATTTAATCCAACAACAGGAAAAAAGGCAACGTTTCGACCATGACTGGTCTTTGTCAAGCCTAAAACACAATGACAGAACAGGGAATAAATAGCACCACAGATTGGTTAAGCAATCAAACAATCATTGCAACCAGTCCGTGTGTGCCAACCCAACAATTAAAAACAATAGTCTACAATTGGATACATCAATTAACATATTAACTTATGTAATTATATATACAATGCTTATTAACATACAATAATTGGCGATGAATTGTAGAGCAATGCCTATGAGAGAAAGAAGTGACTTAGTAATTATAAATGTGAAGGAAGAGGATTACCCCTCTACTACAAAGGGTCTGGGTTGACCCCATAGTGAAGATTTTCTACCCTGTGAGCCAAAGAGCATGATGTATTCGATCTAAGAGTCTGACTCATAATAGAGGACTAGTCCATCCACAAACCCATAAGTTACCTATCCCATAAACACTATTATCTAACACAGATAGGTAAGGGGTACGGACTGTTCATCTAGGGAAGGGAGAAGAACCAATCTATACGTCATAGAGAGGTACTAACGTAGCGTATTCATAAAAAGGGTGAGAGATCTGATTCTCTATTAAGGCCATGTGGGAAGAGAGTATTGAGATGATGGATCCAATATAATTCTCTCCTTTTAAGTAATTTTTCTCTGTCCCCGCCTCTTGTTAACTTAGGCACCTCATCGATTACCTGGTAACGTAGCTGTGAGATATCATGTCCACAACGTATAAAATGTTCAGGGACGGGGAATTCAATCTTTTTAGTTCTAATGTCTGACCTATGTTTAATAAAGCGATTTTTAACTTTCTGAGTGGTCTCGCCCACATATATCAACCCACACGGGCATTTCAATAGATACACCACGTATGTAGAATTACAGGTAAAATAACCTTTAATTTTAGACTTCCTCCCAGAGTGTGGATGGACAAAAGAATCACCACGTATAACTGCATTGCAGCAAGAGCAACTTAAACATGGAAAGGTTCCATTCCTGGGTTTACCAAAAAAGGGTGTTCTACCTATATCTTGTCCAAACTCTGCTTTAACCAGCGTCTGTCGAAAAGATCTCCCCTTCTTGTATGACATTAGTGGGATGGTCTGAAACTCTGAAATATCAGGATATGCATCCCTTAAGATGTACCAATATTTGCATAAAATATTTTTCACTTGTGAAGTGTGGGTTCCATATTTGGATACGAATGGGATCCTACCGCAGCTTTGGCGTCTCTGAGGGATTATGGGTTGATTGATTCTAGTACTTTCTCTACTCAGGAGTTGTCTCGGATAGCCTCTGGCTCTGAACCTCTCGACCATCTCCTCAAGCCTCTTATCCCTACTTTCAGGCAAATCAACTACTCTATTGACACGCACGAGTTGACTCCGTGGGAATGTAGTCTATAAATGCGACCTTTTTCAATATGTCCATCATTGGTTTCGCTATATAGACGATATTATTTTTGTATGGGAGGGTACTAGAGACACATTAGATGAATTTCTCAGTATACTTAATAACGGATCCACCTCCATCAAGTTCACTATGTCATGTAGTCTTACACAAATCAATTTTTTAGACACTTTGGTTGTCAAAAGGAATGGCAAATTAATGACAGATCTTTACAGAAAACCTACTGATAAGAACTCCCTGCTAAGATATGATAGTGCGCATCCACCTACACTACTCAATTCACTCCCACGGAGTCAACTCGTGCGTGTCAATAGAGTAGTTGATTTGCCTGAAAGTAGGGATAAGAGGCTTGAGGAGATGGTCGAGAGGTTCAGAGCCAGAGGCTATCCGAGACAACTCCTGAGTAGAGAAAGTACTAGAATCAATCAACCCATAATCCCTCAGAGACGCCAAAGCTGCGGTAGGATCCCATTCGTATCCAAATATGGAACCCACACTTCACAAGTGAAAAATATTTTATGCAAATATTGGTACATCTTAAGGGATGCATATCCTGATATTTCAGAGTTTCAGACCATCCCACTAATGTCATACAAGAAGGGGAGATCTTTTCGACAGACGCTGGTTAAAGCAGAGTTTGGACAAGATATAGGTAGAACACCCTTTTTTGGTAAACCCAGGAATGGAACCTTTCCATGTTTAAGTTGCTCTTGCTGCAATGCAGTTATACGTGGTGATTCTTTTGTCCATCCACACTCTGGGAGGAAGTCTAAAATTAAAGGTTATTTTACCTGTAATTCTACATACGTGGTGTATCTATTGAAATGCCCGTGTGGGTTGATATATGTGGGCGAGACCACTCAGAAAGTTAAAAATCGCTTTATTAAACATAGGTCAGACATTAGAACTAAAAAGATTGAATTCCCGGTCCCTGAACATTTTATACGTTGTGGACATGATATCTCACAGCTACGTTACCAGGTAATCGATGAGGTGCCTAAGTTAACAAGAGGCGGGGACAGAGAAAAATTACTTAAAAGGAGAGAATTATATTGGATCCATCATCTCAATACTCTCTTCCCACATGGCCTTAATAGAGAATCAGATCTCTCACCCTTTTTATGAATACGCTACGTTAGTACCTCTCTATGACGTATAGATTGGTTCTTCTCCCTTCCCTAGATGAACAGTCCGTACCCCTTACCTATCTGTGTTAGATAATAGTGTTTATGGGATAGGTAACTTATGGGTTTGTGGATGGACTAGTCCTCTATTATGAGTCAGACTCTTAGATCGAATACATCATGCTCTTTGGCTCACAGGGTAGAAAATCTTCACTATGGGGTCAACCCAGACCCTTTGTAGTAGAGGGGTAATCCTCTTCCTTCACATTTATAATTACTAAGTCACTTCTTTCTCTCATAGGCATTGCTCTACAATTCATCGCCAATTATTGTATGTTAATAAGCATTGTATATATAATTACATAAGTTAATATGTTAATTGATGTATCCAATTGTAGACTATTGTTTTTAATTGTTGGGTTGGCACACACGGACTGGTTGCAATGATTGTTTGATTGCTTAACCAATCTGTGGTGCTATTTATTCCCTGTTCTGTCATTGTGTTTTAGGCTTGACAAAGACCAGTCATGGTCGAAACGTTGCCTTTTTTCCTGTTGTTGGATTAAATCCATTGAAATTTATCGTGGACTCTGGAGTTTCTTTATTCACCCGAGGGGATAAAGGCAGCCACTGCTTGGAAGGGCAGGCTGTGCCCTTCCAAGCGATACCAGCCTTTTTGCAGTGCCCTGTATGGATGGGGAGAGAAAGGACCTCCCCACCCTCCCCTTCAGGCACCTTCACCGCACTGGCCTGGAATAGCTAGTCCTGCCCGCTTGGGTCCCAGAGGCTGGAATGACATCCAAGATGTCAGCCCTCACCAAGGGGGCCGGAGCTATCAGCCAGAATCCTGGCCGATCGCGGCTGCAAAGCGAGGACACGCTCAGTTTGTCCTCCGCAGCCAAGTGCAGATGAGGCAGGACACGCTGAGCGCGTCCTCCGCATCGAAGTGGTAAATAGACCCTTATGTATATCAATATGAAGAATTTATTTGAGCATAGCAGTCCTTATCATTGACACCTTTTGTCTCTACAGCGCCACAAAAGATGTGTTTGTGTATATTTAAGTATGTGAATACAAAATATACTGAAAAACTATCCTTGTCGTATGTGTTTATTTGTTAAAACCGACTAAATAAGTTGATTATCAGTTTCCCTGATACAAATTATTCTGTGAAAGAAATACAAAAAAAGCAGTTTTTAACATTTTATCTATAAAGTATGAGCTCACTTGGGGGTATCGGGACATAAGCAAGCAAAACAAATCACACAGTATATTAACATGAAATAATTATTAAGTACATAAAAATCTGTGTCTTGGTGTCTTGGTGTAAGACTTTATATAAAGCAAATAAAATTCACACAGAGCTGAAAAATATAAGGAATGAGAAAGAGGAAATACAATGCATATTAAATTATATACCCATACTAAATCATTTCACATGAGAACATTTCCATGATGTTAATACAAAAAGTAAAATATAACTAAATGGCTTTTATATAACATTGACTCAAATGCAGTGATATTTCTATAAAAATCAAAAGGTTTAAAAATATTAAATTTAACCAATTCATTTTTTTTGCAGTTACAACAAAAGCTCTGAAATTTATTAGAATGTTGCGATGTACTTGAATATCTCCAAATATGGGGGGAAGACACTAAGTTATTCAGATAATATTCTAAAAGACAATAGTTAAAATACACATAAAAAGCAGTCATGCTAAGCTCTATTTCCTATTTGCCTATAATGTGTGCATTGCAAACAAAAAACCCATTATAAATCAGATGATGCTGTTTTTTTTCTTTGCTTGAAGTTATTCCATGTAAAATGGAGAAATAAAGTAAGGTTTTGATCTCTTATTTCCAGTTTGTGTGTTTTTCCAATAATGCAACATTTACCAAAACCTTTGCTTTGTGGCTCTTGTTTATGTAATCTACATTGTTTAACAGTTAATGAGGTGGAGTATGGTATGTTTAGATAAGGCGGCAGGAGGCTGAGATAAGAGCTTGCATTGAATGGGTTATTACAGGGAGCTTAAAATACTTCTAAAGAAAAACTGTTGATGTCCTTGAATACATCCCACATAATACAATTTTGTGAGTCAGTGATCGACTCATAGACTCCATTCTATGGTCATTGCCACACAGTGAGGACGAAGTGAGGTAAAAATTCAACACAAAAGATCACAAACTGGATGCACACAATGACACATATAGAATAGAATATTTTGTTACAAAAACAAGAGAAAACAAAGCACATGTAAGATATCAGCAACATGAAATAAACACAATTAGGACATCTCATTTTTTAGTGCTAGTGGCCCTTTAACTACAGAAAGGGCATTTTATTTTACACTCCAATTATTATTCTTAGATTTTAACCTCCATAATATCTGTGGTGCTGCCTTTCATTTACGCAGGAATTAATTGGTCAGATATAAATTGTATCAGGGATCTTGTTTGGAGTAATCCGAAGTGAGATCATAACATTTTATCACATTAAAATTCACAGTGTTAGGGTCATGACTGTATACCATAAAAAAACAGAATTTATACTAACACTCTATTAAAAGAAATATTATTTAACTATGGAGGTAAATTACATCCTATTTGAAACCTCATGTGCAGGGATGACGTCCTTGGCATTTCAGTACCGGCCACCCTTTCTGGGTGAAGCAGTCTGATTTGCATATGGAGTCGTCACTGTAACGGCACAATCGAGCTAAAACTATCAGGGTTATTCAGAGAAAGGTGAAAACCAGGAGAATTGGCAGGGGATGAGTACAGTCTAGACCAAATAGCTGATTTGGAAAGTGAAATAAATGGGAGAATTTTTCTGGTTTGGCTATTTTGACCTAGAATTTTCACTTCTCCAGTCATTCTCCCAAGGCTCCCCTTTCTTTGAATATACCTGCTTGTAAGAGTTGAGTGGGTTCCACCGTAGAGCGGGCCACTAGTTCCATTGTTCATCCTCAGGACCGTCACAAACCTTTATTTTCTTACATCCAATATAACCTACAACTGTTTGAAGCAGAGCTGATCGAAATAGTAGAAATGGAGTCATTACTTTAATAAGGTCTTTACGTTAGCTTATTTGGCAGTGATAAGCAAAATGGATACATTTACTCCAACCAAAGTCTACGCATCAATTTTTTAACCACAAACGAGTTTCTTTTGAACAGGGATGTCAAACTCCAGCCCCCGATCCTGACTGCCTACAATTCCCAGATATCTGATGAAAGCTGTAGATAAGCAGAGAATCATAAGAGTTGTAATTCGGCAACATCTTTGGGGCGCGGGAGGCCGAGTTTGACATACCTCTTCTAAAGAACACTGTTTCTTGTCAGTATCCTCATATCAGGCCTACGTATTCTTCATAATGGAAAATTATTTTCTTACAGGGTTATTCAAAGAGAATCGAAAAGTCACTGCATGTTCGGTGACGTTTCGTTCTCTTCAATTCGGTGCGATTTGGCGATCCAATTTCGGTGACCCTGCGGTGTATTCAATTCAGCAAGCACCACAGGACCGTCGTAGTGCAGGGAAAAGCCGCTGCAAACCCGACGAACACTCACTGCAAAACCCGGCGAACGCTCACCGAAACCCACAAAAATCTGGATTAACCCCACCGAACACGCCGGAAAAACCCACAAAGCCGCCGATCACAGCGCAGAGCAGCTGCCGGAAAAACCCGACACCGCAGACGAATGGAGTGAGAAAAAACCCAGTACGCTTGAATGTTTGAACAGTGAAACGCTGTTTGAAAAGAAACGACTGAGCGAAAATGTCTGAAATTTACATATAAGATCCAATGAATGATAATAAAAAGGACTGTTACAGAAAAAAGAAGAAAAGATTTAAAAATGCCTAAAAGATCCTAAAAATTTTATAAATAAAGTGACTTTTTACTGTAGAATATTATAATCAACGGTTTATTAGATATTATATTAAAACAGGAATATATTTAACATTGAAGCCTATGGGATTCTCCTGAATAAACCTGTCGCATGAAACCACCAAACAGCAGGGTAATTCGGCAGCTTTTCACTGCTGGTTTTTGTTCTCTGAATAGATAAAGCATTGCTTCTCTATGGGGATTTCACTGCCCTCAAATAGGCAACGAACAGGCACAAGGATTTGGCAAACTGCCTGCTCTCCGAATAGCCGAATGGCCAGGAAAGTAACCGTACGCTGAATTTCACTGTTCGGTTACCTTTCGGCCATAATTCGGATCTCTTTGAATAACCCTGTTAGTCCCAGTGTTCCAAATGAAATAAATTCAGAATACGTGAAATACTCATAAGTTAACCCCTTCGCTACCAAGTTTTTTTCTGTAGAACTGACAGGACCCAGTGGTTTTATGGAAAATCACTTTCCATTACCCACACAATAAATATATACAGATGTATATATTGTACTACTGTATAGGGCAGTGTTTCCCAAACCTGTCCTCAGTACCCGCCTCCACCTCACCAGGTTTGCAGGATATCTGAAGCAGAGCACAGGTGATGTGATTGCAGGATTCAGTCTGCATTTCCCCAAAGTGATCTGCAAAATCTGGCCTGATTGAGGGTCCCGAGGACAGGTTTGGGAAACACTGGAATAGGGGTTATTCAGAGAGCACCTTAATTATGTCACTAACATTTTGGTGCCCTCTCGTTCCCCGCATTCCCTGCACTTCGTGGAATCAAAAATCCCCACCCTGCGGTGAATTCAGCATTCACCGCAGGCGCAGGGTCACCGGAGTGCAGGGAAAACCCGCCGCAAACTCCCCGACCACCAATCGAAAACCAACCGAAAACCCACTGGGACTGCCACAAAAACATGCCGAACACGTAAGAAAAAGCCGACAAGTCACTGATCACAGTGCAGACCAGCTGCCGGAAAACGTCGACAAGCTGGCAAACGGCATAAAAAAATTAAGTAAAAACAATATGATTGAACGTGTCAAAAGTGAAAAGCTGTTTGCATGAAACTACTGAACGAAAATGTCTGGAATTAACATATAAGATTATAAGAAAAAACGCTTTTAAAAAAAAAAAATTGCTGACAAAAATCACGTAAAAATGCCTAAAAGATCCTAAATAATTAATAAATAGACTTTTTACTGCAGAATAAAATAATAAACGGTTTATTAGACATTGTATTAAAACGGGAATATTTTTAACATTGAAGCCTATGGGATTCGACTGAATAAACCTGTGGAATGAAACCACCAAACGGCAGGACACTTCACTGACATTCCCCAGCTGTTCGTTGTGCTCTGAATAGATTAACCATTGCTTCTCTATGGGGGATTTCACTACCGTCGATCAGGCACCATACTGGTTGGCAGTCCATCAAAATTTGGCATACTGCCTGCTCTCTGAATAGCCGAATGGCCCCAAAATGGCACCGTACAGGAAATTTGATTTGAAGGTTTTTTTAGAAGATCGAGTATACATACATGATCTTAGTAATGAAGGAGTTAAATGGATAAGGCTTGCAATGTAAAAGAAATCAGAAGCTTTAAAAACGATGAGCGGAAGGTTTGTTGATAATGACAGACTTCATTTTTTTTCAGGTCAGCCAGCCAATGCATTTTGGGAGGAGTCTGCAGTGCTTACGGTCAGACATTGCTGATTTAACTGCTTTTTTTATTCCATTGCAATGCCTCTTCATTTATATACATGAATAGTTGATTAACAAAGGCTTTATATCACACCTTAAGCAGATTTAGTCTTTTTTTTTAAAAAAAAAAAAAAAATTTCATTTTACTTTCTTTGTGGACTATTATGTATATTGTGGAAGGTAAAAAAAAACAAAAAACACAAGCCATGGTTGTAATGAACCGAGACTTGGCATCTCCATGCAGTCATTCTAAATTGGGAAGGTGAGAAAGAAAGGAACAGACATAGTAAAGATTAGGCTGCTGTTTCGTGATAACAAATTACATCAACAGATTTCCTGACTTTAAAAAAATGACTCTCCAGACAAGAGACGAACTGGGAGGATTATACTGTAAGTTAAACAATTCGCTGCTGAATATAGATTCCATATCCATTCAGAAGACCACATAAATGTAGGGATTCAAGAAAAAATAAGAAGGATTTGTCCGTTTCAAGGCTTTGCCATTTGTTTTAAACATAGAGTAAATTATTGCAATTATAAGTTGAACAATGTAATGTAATATTTGTGTTATGGCATCTATCAGTTTTGTCATCTTGTCTATAAGGGTTATTCAAAGAGAATCGAAAAGTCACCGCACGTTCGGTGACTTTTAGTTCTCTTCAATTCGGTGCGATTTGGCGATCCCATTTCGGCAGCCCTGCGGTGTATTCAGCAAGCACCACAGGACCGTCGTAGTGAAGGGAAAAGACGCTGATAACCTGGCGAACACTCACCGCAAAACCCAGGCGAATGCACACCGAAACCCACAAAAACATCTGGATTAACCCCGCCGAAGACGCCGGAGAAACCCAAGCAGGAGCCGATCAGAGTGCAGAGCAGCCGCTGGAAAAACCCGACACCGCAGATGAAAGGAGTAGAAAAAAAAAAAAACAGTTCGCTTGAATGTTTGAAAAGTGAAACGCTGTTTGCAAAGAAACGACTGAGCGAAAATGTCTGGATTTTACATATGAGGTCCAATGAATGATAATAAAAAGGGCTGGTACAGAAAAAAGAAAAAAACGATTTAAAAAACAAAACGAAAAAAAGTTTGCAAAAAAATCCAAAAAAAGGCCTAAAAGATCCTAAAAAATCTAAAAATAAAGAGACCTTTTAGTGCAGAATATTATAATGAACGGTTTATTAGATATCGGATTACAACGGGAATATTTTTAACATTGAATCCTATGGGATTCGCCTGAATAAACCTGTCGATTGAAATCACCGAACAGCAGGGCATTTCGGCAACTGTTCTCTGCTGGTTTTTGTGCTCTGAATAGACGAAGCATTGCTTCTCTATGGGGGTTTCACTGCCCTCGAACAGGCACCGTATGTGTAGGCAATTCGCTAACATTTGGCGAACTGCCTGCTCTCTGGATAGCCGAATGGCCTGGAAAGATAACCGAATGCTGAATTTCACTGTTCAGTTACCTTTCGCCAGTAATTCCGATCTCTTTGAATAACCCTGTATGTGTTTGATATGATCAGTTATTTGATATAAATCTATTTATTGCTCATAATAATCACCTTTTTTTGTTGCAGCAAAACACTTTTAAACTAATATTATCCACTAAGAGCAAGAAGGTAAAAGTTCCATTAATGCTTCATATTGCACTGCTCTATTTTTAATATTGTACATTTTTACATGTGCTTCTATATACCTTCCATATCTTTACACTCCACTTTATTGTGGTTTTCTTAACATGGAAGTAGTGTTGGCATGTGATAATATCTCTTGGAACAGTGGCTTCCAAGGATCGGGGTGAAAAGCCTTAGAAACACTATTACAGTTACAAGTTTTTATAGAGTGCTAACAAGTTCCGTAGCGCTGTACAATGGGAGGCAGAATAACAAATATACATACAGGTTCAACACACAGTACAGTGGGAGAGAGGGCTCTGCTCAAGAGTTTACAATCTAAGAGGAGAGTGGTGACACACTAGGTGAGGGTTAACAGCGAATATGAAGTAGCGGGGCGGATGTGGGCTGTGTCGGAAGATGCAGTAGGAAATGAAAAGAGGGGGATTAGGGAGTGAGCTGATAGTCTTCTCTAAAGTATTGTGTTTTCAGAGACTTCTTGAAGGACTGGAGAGACCTAAACTACCAAGATCAACTATACTCGATTGGCAAGGCTCCTCCTGGTGCCCAAAGATAAAGTCGACATTGTGTTCCAGAGGGGCATTGCAAAGGAATTTCATTTATTGCAAAATTGTTTATGTTTGGGCTCAAGAACATGTCCATATAGTGTTAGCACCGATTAAAATCCAGTTGGAGAATATCTGTAATTGACAGCTCCCCAGCTGGTCCTGCAAGGTGGTCTAGACTGCAGTAGCTCCTTCTGGCCAGCAGATGGCGACATCTGCATGTCAAAAAGGTTAGTATAGTAAGGAATTAATTGGAAATTAGACCAAATATTTCTTACTGCACAATTAATTAAAAATAATAATAAATAAAAATATACTGGTCCTGACAGTGGTTTACTGGAAAATGCCTTGGTATTCAAGGTTTTGTGTAGGGAATCTAGGAGGTCAGTCTGTATGATCATTAATAAACCCCACAGTTATTCAGCAGGTATGGTAGACTGCTGTGAATCACATGCAGAGATAGGCAGGGAGTATGGAGATCACATGCACCGAGATCAGCCCGTAAAGCAAGTGCGAGACACATTTCTATAAGGAATTTGTGGAAAGCTGTGGGGATATTATTAGCAGTAGAGGTAAGAGGGTTCCTTCTGTGTCATGGTATAAATAGAAATTTCATTCGATGGTCATTATATATTCATTTATTTTCCCAGTCGTTGTCATACAGAGGTAATCCTATCGTATTTTTGCATACCGAGGATCACATCAGAAATGGTAGATTTTCTCAACAGAAACATTCTATTTTCAGAGAATGTCGGCATTTGTGGAATCTTGCTATCAACACATACGTTTTCTCAGTTCAATTTCAGCCAGAGCCACATAATTTGACCTTGAGCAAATCACTTCATCTCTTCGTGTCTCAGATCATGAACAGATTGCTTTATCTTACTGTGCACAACCTTACCAGCTTGGAACTGAGTAATAGTATCTAAGCAGTGTTGGATGCATTATGCCGTGTAGGAGAATGCGCAGAATAAAAATACATTTTGCTACAATATAGATATCATTATTGTTTATTCTTCTCAACAGACCAGGGAAGGTTTCTGCTGCTGTGCTTGTGGCAATGAAGTCAACGGCCAGTGACCAATAAAGAAATCTATTGTGACATTTTGTATTTGTTTATTTCCTTAATTATCTTATTAAGCTCAGAACTGTTTTGAACAGAACATATATATTACCCACAGAGGCTTATTTCTTTTACATAAAATGTAAATTGCATCAGAATTTATTCGTTTGTCAGTATTTGTCCCATTCCAAAATGAGTTGTGAAAGAAATTTATTGTAAATGCATTAGAAGATCAAAAGTTAATTGTTTTCTTTGGTAGTAAGGAAAAAAAGGGGGAGGATTAAGGCAGTGGTAATTGTGGATTATTCCAGCCTTGGTGTTAGAATAATCTTAATTTTAATAAAGACAGGAGGCGAATATTTTGCATTCTCTTTTCTTTACTAAACAACAGCAGCAAAGGAAAGTTTACATAGCAACAGCAGTAACCAATAACAATAAGTGAGTAGTCCATTTTAGCCACGCCCTCTTTTCTTGTATGCGGGACGATCAGGAGAGCCGTGACGTGGAAAGCCAGCAAACCCAGAAGCAGGAAGAATCCGGGAATGAAGGAAGAACAGGAAGCCGAGACGAAACCAGAAACGATAAGACGGATCGTTGGAGGACCGGAGACCCACAGACGTCCGCAGGGAGGAAGGTCCAACGGGACCGAAGAAGGAATTCAAGCTAAGGAGAGAACAGAGGATACGTGAAAGTACCATGGGATGGAAGCTTGCCAATCAACAGTCACCTAACTGACTCCCCAAAGCAATCGAAGATTAACAGTGACGTTAAAATGAGATAATAGCCCTAGACTAGGCTAACTAAACATGCACAGAAGCAAAGCCTACTAAGGGAAGGAAAATGGTTAAACGAATAATGTACAAAACATTGAGGTGGAGACAATCCATATTCATTTATTTATTCGTATTGAAGAATTTGTTATATTATTTTTTTTTTTTTTTTTTTCATTTTATCAGAACAGTAATCCAGTACAAAGTGAAGCAACACGGGCATGGGTGGGCGGGAAAAATATTCGCCTCCTGTCTTTATTAAAATTAAGATTATTCTAACACCAAGGCTGGAATAATCCACAATTTTATATCAAGGCAGGAGGCTTCATATTTTGCAGTTTTAAAGCTGCACTAGAGCCCCAGAAGCATGGGAACGGGGGCGAAAATAGAAAGTACGAAACGTAGCCGCCTGGACCAATCAGCCGCCGCTAGAATGTCGGATAGGGAACCCCCAGCGTCCGCAGCAGAGGAAGCCGCAGCGCCCCATACGGAGTGCGCACCGAAATGAGGAGCAACGCCCGCAAGGGAAAGCAGCCAGCGAACCCATCTAGAGAGGGTAGGAGAAGATACAGGCTTGTAAGGGGTGACATATGAGACCAACAACTGACCCGTAGGAGGGGAGCGCAAAGGGCGCAGACGGGAGAGGTAAGTAGTTACACAACGAGCAACACATAATAGAGGTTCGGAAGGAAAGTAAGGGTAAAAGACCTCAGGAGACAGAGTTTTAGTACGTCTGGTGAGAGTGAAGACGACACCTTCAGGGGAGAAGGCCACCGCGTGCGCATCGAAGGCCCTAACATCGGAGACGCGGCGAAAGGACACTAGACATAACAGGACTGTTAGTTTTGCCGAAAGCTGACGGAGGGAAAGCGCATCGTTATCAGGCCAACTACGCAGGAAATCTAGCATAAGCGCAACATCCCAAAAGTTCGCGTACTTAGGTGCCGGTGGTTGAGCGAGGCGAACTCCTCGGAGGAGACGACACACGGAGGGGTCCCGACCAACAGGAACGCCTCCCAGGGGTACGTGAGCAGCCGAAATGGCGGAACGGAACAGGTTAATGGTACGGTACGACTTGCCGGCAGTGGAAAGGTCTGCCAAAAAATTAAGGATTAGGGATAGAGGAGCAGAAGCGGGATCAGCCTCGTGTCGCACACACCAACTACTCCAGGTTCTCCATGCGTAATTGTAGCTCCGTCGCGTGCCAGGAGCCCAGGATTCCCATAATAGGGTGCGAGCTGCCTCCGATAGGCCAGGCAGCATGCTGGGTCCCCGGAAATCGTCCAAGCCACCAGGGTAAGGTTGCCGTCCAAGACCAACGGATGTGGTCCGCCTTGGGGGTCCGTCAGGATTGAATGGAAGGTCGGTAGTTGAAGTGGATGAAGGCAAGAGAGTTCCAACATCAACGGGAACCAAGGTTGAGCATGCCACAGGGGCGTGATCAGGAGAAGTTGGATCCTCCGTCTGCGGACTTCCTGGATCGTACGCGTAATCATCGGGAACGGTGGAAAAGTGTAAGCGCCCGACGGGGGCCACGGCTGGAGAAAAGCGTCCACCGCCGTCGCCTGGGGGTCCGGCAACCAGCTGAAGTAGTCCTTCGTCTGATGGTTCAGGCGCGAAGCGAATAAATCGAGGTGAAAGGGTCCCCTCATGATGGATAGATGTTGGAACATAAAACGTCCAGTTTCCAGTCGCTGGAGTCTCTCCAATATCTTGAGAACCAATCCGCCACATAGTTGGAGGAACCAGGTAGGTATTCCGCCGTGAGTGAGATATTCCGGTCCAGGCAGTAATTGAAGAGGGAGAGTGTGAGGTCCGAGAGGATCTTGGATCGGGAGCCTCCCAGCCGGTTCACGTATTGGACCGCGGAAATGTTGTCCATGCGGAGAAGGAGGGAGCAGTCCCTGAGGTCCTGGGTAAAGCTGCGAACGGCGAAGGAGCCAGCTATGAGCTCCAGGCAGTTGATATGAAGCTGCCGTTCCTGGAGGGTCCATGCCGCTCCCGTAGATGCGGTTTCGCAGGTCGCTCCCCAACCTGATTGGCTGGCATCCGATTCCAGCACAAGGTCCGGAAGGGAGCCGAAGATGGCGCGCCCATTCCATGCTTCCATGTGGCGCAGCCACCATAGGAGTTCCACTCGAACCTCTGGGGTGATGGGGACCAGTTGGTCGTAGGAGGGGTGAATGCGGAGGTACGTGGTCTTCAAGCGCTGCATTGCGCGATAATGAAGCGGGCCGGGGAAAATGGCCTGAATGGAGGAAGAGAGGAGGCCCACAACTCTTGCCAGGTCTCGAAGACAGACGGTGTCTGACGACAGGACTCCCCGTAGAGTCTTCTTGATGGCCCGAAGTTTCTGCGAGGGAAGGCGGAGTTGACAAGAGGTAGAGTCGATGTCGAAGCCTAAGAAGGTGATGGTCTGAGTTGGCCGTAGTTCTGATTTCTCTCTGTTGATGAGGAAACCCAGGTCTTGCAAAAGTGCCACCACCTTGGTGGTGTGACGCGAGGATTGAACTGGGGTCTGAGCCAATACTAGTATGTCGTCTAGGTATATAATCGTCCTGATGCCTTGGGCTCGGATGGAAGCCATGACCGGTTTGAGGAGTTTTGTGAAACACCAAGGTGCGGAGCTGAGGCCGAACGGCAGACAGGTGAAGTGCCAGAGGTTGCGATGCCAGCGGAACTGTAGATACTGCCGATGGGCGGGATGGACCGGGACCGTGAGGTAAGCGTCTGTGAGATCTAGTCTCGTGAACCAGTCGCCGTCCCGAAGGAGATCTCTGAGGAGGTGTATGCCCTCCATTTTGAAGTGGCGATAGGACACGAAAGCATTGAGGGCCTTTAAGTTTATTACCGGCCGGAGGTCCCCGGACTTTTTGTGGACCAGGAATATGTTGCTGGTGAAGCACGTGGGTTCCCGCGTAGGGAGGATGGCTTCCTTCGACTGTAGGGAGCGAAGTTCCTTGTCGATTAATGCCGATTCCTGAGAGGAGTAACGGGCCGGAGGGGGGGAAACAGACTGGACGGGAACCTGGGAGAAGTCCATTAAAAAAACGGAAACGGTTCGCAGTACCCATGAATCGGAGGTGAGCTCGCGCCATTTGGGAAGAAAAAAGCGTAATCGACCCGCGACCGGTATGTGTGGGAGCGGAAGCGCATGGGTACTTACCCGCGGAATAGCGGCGTCTGGGTCTGCCGAAGCCTCGACCGACGGGAACTCCCCGTGCCAGGATCGGGCTTGGACGATACTGCACGTCCATGCCTTGGTATGAGGGAAGGCGAGGTCGATACGAGGTGTGGTATCGGCCGGCGACCCGACCTCTTGGTGCGCCAGCCCTGGAGGAAAAACGAGTTGCCGGGTGGAAGACTCGCTTCATGTTAGATTGCACTTTCTGCAAATTTGTGTATACGTTAACCTTGCGGTTGAGTTCTTTTAGGAAGGGGTCCCCGAATAGCAGCCCCTTCGCTGCAGGACCCAACTCCTTGGTTGACATGGAGGTGAGCTTAGCGTCAAAGCGAAAAAGTGCCGCTTTGCGGCGTTCGGAAGAAATGCCCACATTGGCATTCCCCAAAAGGCAAAGGGCGCGTTGTGCCCATTCACGGACCAGGGCCGGATCGAGCGGGGAGTTGTTATTTAAGGCTTCGTCCGCCATGACAAATATTAGTGAAAGGGGGCCCGAGACGTCCAGCAGTTTGTCCTGGGCGCCGCGGAGACCCTGTTATAAACCCCGCCAAGGATCCTTGCCAGCCTTCCCCATGAAGGTGACAAAGTCCTCATCAAACTCTGGGGTAAGGGATACCTTGTCAGGTAGTGTCGGGCGAGGGCATTCCGCCCGCAAGCGTGCTCTGTCGGCCTTTTCCAAAGGGCAACGTAACCAGAAACGCAGGAATTCTGCGATGTGATCTGGGGGAATCCAGGCCGGAGACCTGGGGTGTGTAGTGGTGCGTGGGTCGAAGAACGGAACGCCCCTAGCGTCCAAAATTGGGGCCAGAGTGTCCGAAGACACCAGGGAGCGAGGAGCTGACGCAGCTGAAAGGGGTATGACTACCAATGCACCTGGACAGGGCTCACCCGTCGAGCTAGGAGTAGCCGGCGGGTCACCGGCGGACTCTGCTCCCTCCTCTTCCGGGTAATCAGCCCGGTAATCCTCAAGGTCGTAAGAGGCATCCTCATTACGATGGTTGGACAGGCGGGTAGATTTTTTCGCGGGACCCTTACCTTTCCCCGCTGTTTCAGACTGACCCTTCCAGGGTCTTTTACGTGACAGGGCCGCAGTGTCCGATTGGTCAGACTGCGAGTCTACGGAAGGGGCCGGGGACTGGGCCCTGGAAAGCACCGGGGGATCCGGCTGGGGAAGCGGTGGTAGTGCTGCGAGGGCTATGGGCAAGGCCTCAGTAATGGCTGTAAGGAGCCATGATTTAAGTTCTTCCTGATGAACAGGATTCATTTGAGGAGGATCCATATTTTTTGGAGTAACGGGGCTCACCCGTTGGCAAATTATTATATTTATAATTGAATTCGCGCTATTTGTATACTTGTATCGGGGCTCACCCGATGTCTTATTTATTTATTTATTTTTGTTTTGGGGCAGATCTGGGAAATGCCGCCAGATAATATATTAAAGTGACCAACCAAAGGTTTTCGGGGCTCACCCGAGAAAGCGGAGGGTCCAGCAGTGAAGCGGGTGCCGTTTTGGGGAAGCGTTGCTTCTTGCCTGCGTGCTGCCACCTGTCCGGCTGTGTTCTGCGAAGCGTGAGGCTCTGAACGGCGGTAAAAGCCGTTGGAGCCTAAAATGGCCGCCAGTGTGCGCAGGCGCGATAGGGACGCCTAACCATGAGGAGAATTAGCGCATGCGCAGAATAGTGTCGCGGCCGCTAACGGGATTTTGCAAAACGGTTAAAATAAAGATAAAGCATGTCCCGGAATTTGGGAAAACTCGGCGCCGCTGGTCGGCCACCAAGGGCCCTAGCAAGACGGCCCTCGGTCCGCCGGGAGACCAGTCCAAACGCAACGCGCACCCTGCAGGCGGGAGAGTGCCCGCACAGCAGGGAGGAAAACCTGTGGAAAAAATCAAGTCAAACACAAGTAAATACTGAACGGTTTGTGTAATAAACTAGCTCTAACAAGACAATATAGCTGAAAAGTATATATATATATATATGGTAAAATAAGCCTGGCAACCAGGAGCTGTTTTGGAAACGTCTCACCTGGTAGCCAGCAGCAAAGAAAAGAGGGCGTGGCTAAGATGGACTACTCACTTATTGTTATTGGTTACTGCTGTTGCTATGTAAACTTTCCTTTGCTGCTGTTGTTTAGTAAAGAAAAGAGAATGCAAAATATGAAGCCTCCTGCCTTGATATAAAAGTAACCTCCCTGGCGGTAATCCTGAGTTTGGCTAGGGGTTCGATTATCACTACCAAAAGCAGTAAACCCCCAGCTAAAAAGCACTAATACCGACGCGCTAATGAATTTTTTTTTACCTGTTAGTAGTCGGGGGGTGAACTTCTCAGCACGCTATCACCTCCATTAACCTAGTGCCAATGCTCATGAGCGCTAGCGTTAAGGAGGTTATAGGGCCCTTAGAGTTATGGTTAAATATAAACTTAAATGTAACCCTAAAAGAAGCTCATATGGTATCCTAACCCCAATTTCTAACCCATATCCTAACCCTAATGTCTAACCCTAGCTAACAAAAATGATGCTCCTTTTTAGAGTAGACCCAAGTGTCCAAATTGTCTGCAGCCGAATTCTGTACGTTCAAAAACGGCCACGTCCAAATTGCAGACATGTACAAATCGGCTGCATACAAATTGGCAAGTCACTTTTAAAAACATGTCTTTTTAACACATCTTTTTTATGACAAAACTTCTTTACTGTGTCTTTTCTAAAGTTAAACTGTTAGGGCTAGATTACATACTTAATGCTAACTGTAGCGTTTGGATATGTAATCGTTAATGCCAGGATAAGTGACTTCAACGCAAGCCGCTCATTTTACCTTCCCGACACTAAACCCGGATGAAATCACTTACGCATCAGTTTTTTCGCTAACTTGAGCGAGCTTACTGTATTTTGCGCCTGCTATACATTGCATTGGGAGTGCAATCATTAATTAACGTTGGGATAGGTAGGGTATTACAAAGTCCTAGAACTAATTACCGCAACAACGGATTATTTTTTTTTTAGCTACTCCTAAAAGCTGGTGCTAACTGATTCTGCTTTCGAGAACCTTCCCTATAAATCCGATACTCACCTCTCATCCAGTGGTGAGAACAGTGGCCCGATCCACTGCTTCTCCTGGTTGTAAGCAGAGTGAGATTGGGGACAAATAGTCCCTGATCTCCCTCCGCGATCACTCTGAAGCGCTGCATGATCTGGCGAGAGCAAGATCTCGCAGGGCTTGTGGCCCGGCAGCAAAACCCTCCCTGGAGTCCTATGGACTCCAGGAGGTGATACATGCGGCGGTGTGGAGGCGCTACTGAGGGTAGTGCTTCGTTCCTGGGGCAAGGTGCTTTGGCAGAGCCTGCCCTGGAAACTAACACTAAAATAGGGACACTACGGGGGAAGCCTGCAGGCGCAGATTTTCCCTGTTAGCGCCTCCAGTTTAGTGTTCAGAACATAATCTAGCCCCTAGTCTTTCAGATCTGAGGAAGATCTCCATTATGAATGGCTATTGTCTCTTGGTGGAAAGCCTTCCAGTATAATAGGCAGCACAGTTGATAAAATTAATTGCTAATATATTTTGAGCTGCTCATTTCACCAATTTGTTAAATATACAGGGTTATTCAAAGAGATCTGAATGGCTGCCGAAAAGGTAACTGAACACTGAAATTCAGCGTTCGGTTACCTGTCTTGGCCATTCGACTATTCAGAGAGCAGGCAATTCGCCAAATGTTGGCGAATTGCCTGCACATACGATGCCTGTTCGGTGCCTGTTCGAGCGCAGTGAAATCCCCATAGAGAAGCAATGCTTCGTCTATTCAGAGAACAAAAACAAGCAGATTTATTCAGGCGAATCCTATAGGCTTCAATGGTAAAAATATTTCCATTTTAATTCAATATCTAATAAACCGTTGATTATAATATTCTGCAGTAAAAAGTTTCTTTATTTATAGATTCTTTGGGATATTGTAAGCATTTTTTGGGGATTTTTTTGCAATATATTTTTTCCGATATTTTTGAAAAACATTTTTAAACTTTTATTCTTTTTTCTGTAACAGACCTTTTTAGTATCATTCCCTGGACATCATATGTAAATTTCAGACATTTTTGTTCTGTAGTTTCTTTGCAAACAGCGTTTCATTTTCAAACATTCAAGCAAATTGTTTGTTTTTTTTCACCCCATTCGTCTGCGGTGTTGGGTTTTTCCGGCGGCTGCACTGCGTGTGATCTGCTCCTGCTCAGGTTTTTCCGGCATTTTCAGCAGGGATAATCCAGATGTTTTTGCGGTTTTTCGGTGTGCCTTCACCGGGTTTTGCAGTGAGTTTCCAGTGGGTTTGCGGTGACTTTTACCTGCATTACGACGGCCCTGTGGTGCTTGCTGAATACACCGCAGGGTCGCCGAAATGGGATCGCCTAATTGTGCCGAATTGAAGAGAATGAAAAGTCCCCAAACGTGCGTTGACTTTTCGATTCTCCTTGACTAACCCTGATAGTTTGTTTACCTTAATATAAAACATGCATAAAAGACCAGATCTACTGTGAAGAAGTATTATACACTATGTTCTTGCCAAATGACTGTTTAATTAATATGCAAAGGAGTTATAACTAACACCCATTCACCGACGAGAATGAATTGCTCTTCATCCAAAAATTTAATATATGTGGCACCTAAAATAAGGATACAGTATGTTGAATTCACATTTACCTTTCTCTAATTAAGTTATGTGCTAGAAGTGATGTTCTGTCTGTCAAATTGTAGCACAAATAACCATAGCACATCATAATATTTAGTCAACAACGTAGTAGATTTTTCAAATACTGTCTAGAAGAATCAGATGTAGAATTTACTGCAAACTGCTTGTAAAGTAGACAAAGTTGACAGGGCATAAACGGATAATACACTTTATAATTAAGCGTTATGAGAGAGCAATGGCTGCTTAATTTGCTTGGAATGCGTGTGAATGCTGTCAAACATAGCATATGCCCTTAGAGAGATGCAACTACACCTGGTTTTGACCATTTTGCTTTTGCTTTGCTAAAATCAAACATTCGTAGCTGCACTGCCACAATAAACTAATAGAGTCACAACAAAAAAAATCAATGGCTGTAACACCAGCTCCAACTCTATAGATTCTCTCTTCCTGCAGTTATTACTATTAATAATCTTTAGTTATGTAGCGCCAGCATATTCCGCAGCGCTGTACAATGGGCACAGTATAGACAGGGTTACAATACATTGAACAACATTTTGACAAACCAGTACAGGAGGAAACGATGGCCCTATTCCCATGGGAATTTACAATCTAGAAGGGTTAGGGGTGGAAACAGGAGAAGAGGACTGCAAGGCGAGAGTGATGGACTGCAAGGTGAGAGTGATGGACTGCATGGTGAGAGTCGGGTGGTAGGCATCCCTAAATAGGAAAGTCTTAAGGGAGCGTTTGAAGGAAGGGAAACTAGGGGAAAGTCTGACAGTACGAAGGAGAGCGTTCCAGAGGATGGGGGCTGCACGTGAATAATCCTGCAGTCTATCATGGGAAGAGGTGATGTTGGGAGAAGCTAGGTGCAGGTCACTGTTTGACATTAGGGAGCGGGCTGGGGTGTATTTGGTGATTAGTGAGGACAGGTAGTGGGGAGCTGAGTTAGTGCCTGAGCCAGAACATGGCCAATTTATGATAAGGCACTTATTTGGAATTTTCCCCATTCCAACCAGTAAGGACCATAAGAGGACAGGTTATGCATTCAAGCTGTTGGAGATTTAAAGGGATATTCTAGGGTTAAAAAGATAGGAAGAAACTGAGGGGTTAAAACATTAACTCTGCCGGCCCCCTTCCCCACCTTCTCTCCAGTTTTAAACTTTTACTCAGTGTATAAACTTTCTTTCCAGCACCAGACTCCCCTGTCTCTAGTCCTAACGTCTACATGTCCGCATACAGGCAGGGTGTTTGAACAAGAATCCAGTCAATCCAAAGGCTCTCAATGCAAGTACTTTGGTGGGAGAAGAGTCCTGAAAAAAAATCCTCATCCGGGAACTCACCATGAAGCTGAGTTTAGCCTTCAGCTTTCTATGTGTGTGGTAGACCATTTCATATTTTAGCACAGTCCTTAGTAATGGAGCATATGAACAATGAGATTTAAAAATGGAATTATAGCTTATGTAACACAAGAGTATAATCATAGGCGTGCGCAGGGGGTGTGTCTGGTGTGCCCAGGCACACCCTAATGTTGGATAAAGAGGTCCTCTTTAGTACATTCACATTTTATATGTCCCTTAACTGGTTCATGATGAATAACATAAAACTGACTGGGCAGTATTACAATACTGCCGCTAAAAAGGGGACGCTGTGGTGGGAAACCTGCAGGATCCATCATCTGGTTCCGAGAAACCATGAGCATGAATACTCTAGGTCGACAATTAATAACAACAGTTGCCCAAAACAGAAATATGCTCAAAGCGTCACGGTTTATGAAAATGTCATGTAACCAAATAAAACAAAGCACGTTTTATTTTTTATTTCTATTTAAGTTAGTGTCTTAGACTTGAGAATTTGATTACATCCAAATCACCTTATAACACAATACTATAGTTTCTAAACCAAAGAGAAATATACCAAACTCATTACACGTGTACGAGTGCTTGATTTCTTCATTTTACAAAGATGCTTTGCAGAATCGTTATGTGAATTCCACAATCACAGTAATTTCTGCTGTACATGCTGTGTAACTGCAAAAGGTCACGAGTTCATGTCAATGAGTTTCCTGAATAAGACTGTGTATCGGTATGTAAGTATGTTTATGTTACATTTTATTGCACGCACTGTTTTCTCTGTGTCAACTTGGCTATGACTCTCATACTGGACAATGAGACGGAAACCTCTGCCGCTTTATAAAACTAAAGCATCACACAATGAAAGAATTATCAAGGTATTATGTTCTATTAATATAACTAAAAATATATATTAGTAATACCACATCTGTAAAATAGGCTTCTTCCTAGGTGTAGAATAAAGGTGTAATGAGGTATTTTTTTGAGAAAGGATACATTGAGATTTCTCTCGATTTCAAGTACGTCCTGGGTGGCGAGTATGTACCATTAGGTGTCTTGCCCAAGGATTCTTACTGGAGAGGTGCTCTTGCCGGGATCGAACCCATGTCTCCACAGGCTCTTTCCATGCAGAGCAGTGATGTTACCTCTACTCCACCCAGCCGGTATTAAATATATAGTAAATTTTTATATATATTGTTTCAGTTTGATTAGGCGCAGGGTGGTAGACCATAGGTTTATCAGCCGGCGGATGGAGGACTCCCTTTGTCCCTAAAGGGTAAACTAAACAGCTGAGGCCTAATTAGGACTGCCCTGCCCTTTAAAGGAGGTGTGTGTTTCCCTCAGTGTGCAGTCCTGTTTGCAGGGTGCAGAGAGAGGACGGCAAACCAAATTTTACTTTTATAGGATGGCAAACGGCTTAGCCATCCACTTTGTTAGACGGGTCTGTTCCAATGTTTAGTTAGCCCCCTCATCCAGGAGTAGGTGTTTATTTTGTATTTGTTTTATTTTGCATTTGTGAAATTGTATCCTGCAATGGCTGCTCAATAAAAAGCAGAAATCTGAAACCGTGATATTCGTGTCCAGTCATTATATCACAATATTCACCCTCAGCTAGCATGTCACCCCTCTCCTCTTAGATTGTAAGCAGGGCCTTCTCTCCTACTGTTTGGTGTGTGTAATTTGTATGTATATTTGTTATTCTGTCTGTTCCATTGTACCACGCTACGGACTCTGTTGGCGCTTAATAAATGCTTGTAACTGTAATATATATGATGTAAACACGTTGCACCATTATACATCCTATTGGTATTAAGCAGTATTTTCTGTAATGTAAACATGAGTAATATATATATAATGATAAAGATTATTAATAACATTTTATAACTTAAATTGAATTCATTGTTCAAACCTACAGAGCAGAACGTTTGGTTGAGGAAGAGTTTTGTGTTAAATTTAATGCTGGTTAAAGAATACAAGGACATTCTTTTAGTGGGCTTTTCTCTCATTGGAGCTCAATATCCATTAATCTCAGTCTTTTTTTTTTTAAAGATGTAGTTACACGGAGTAGGTGTGTCGGTAAATGTTGAGATGAAAGGGTGCCAAGTTAGTGAGGCTCAAGTCTAGACCCTGTGGTTCCTGAATAAGACTATTAATCCATTCACTGACAGAGGAGCCTGTAACACTGTGATTAGAGAATGTGTGTCAGGCCTCTCTGGCAGGGAAATGGATGAATACAGTCAACTGTTCTGAGCGAAGCAGAGGTACAGCTAGGCTGTCAGAAGATAGGGAACTTCCATGAGGGTGGATTACAAGAGTCCTGAAGAGATTGTGATCACTTACCTGCTATGACACAAGGCCTAGCAGGACCAGGAAGGCCTGCAAGCTTGTCTACCTCTAACAGCCGGTTGTTTCATGTATAGACATGAAGAAGACACTGCAAGCTGCTTGTGTGAGGAATCATGTTGGATCATAGAACTGTCTCCAGGTCAGAGGTCAGAACAGGAAACAGGAAGTATCAGCATAATCAATACACAACACCTGTTCGTGTGAGGACGCTAAGGACTGGGATCTGGCAATAACAGTCAGTTTAAAGTCTCTCTACCACATATTGAATACGTAGCTAGAGCTGGACGATGTTACATATGTGTACAAATCCGAACTGTCTAATACACGGACCTATGCCGTCTCTCTTCTGTCCCTGCACGGCCATTTTGTAGTATACTTTGTTTTGTTCTGGTCCGCCAACGTAATAATGTCTGAGTGAAATACTTCACAGCCAAGGTTGCAAACCTTAATTTTCTTTATTTCTGTCCACTACTTGTTGCAAAAGCTGGCTTTAAAGGATGTTATTAATAATTTCCTCATAATAAGCTCTAGAAGTATGAAAAAGTACAATCAAATAAAAAGTAACTTTATTGAAATTGCACAAGAAAACGTAACCAGCCACTGAAAGTGGATACATCATATTTGGCTGCTAAGGACAGGATCCCCTTTTTATTTTGCTTTGTGACGCTTCAATAGGGCTGCCCGCATGCTGTAGCATCCGCAATTCGCGCAGGCGTGCTGCGGACGTTCTGAATACCCCTCGTAATACAGGGGCTACTACACGCCAGAGATACAATAGTAATCATCTGAGGGATACCCACATCGTGTGTGCTATCCGGCATCATTTTTGGGCTTATATGTTTTATAGGAGAGAGAAATCTCATTCTTGCAGCTTCACTGTCTGTAACTGTAAATATATATATAATTTTTATCCAAAAATACAAGCAGAAGTGCAACATAACTGCAACCATCCAGGAGGGGTGGGACGCTACTCTTAGCAGTTGCTGTTAACTATTTGAATCCCTTTTCCATATATAGAAATAATAAGTGATAATCCCTTCAGAGATGCAGGCTTAGTGAAAAAAATATATATTTCCATAATAGTTTTCTATTAAACCTGAAAATAAAATGCCAATCACAACTTTCACAACCACCTTAAAAAAAAGATATCTCCTCCGTTTTACATTTTTATGCAAATATGCTGTTCCCAAAATAGCAATTTAGACCTTCTGTCAGTATTGCAGCATTTGAGCTATACAGCAGGGAAATGTTCATTTCAGTGATGATGAATATATGAAACTAATAAAATGTAACTTAAATGTATCTCTTCCTTTCACGTGCAATCTCTATTTGCAGGTTTTTTTTGCAACATTTTGCTATTGTTTAGCCTTTTAAAGCTATTATTTTAATAATATCTAGAGACAGCTGAGGAGAGGGCGAGATCATGGGTGATAGTGATTAACTAGTTAGTTGCTTTGGTGTGAAATGTTTAGTCCTGGTTAAGTAATGTATCAAAAATAGCGGAATTTCTGTTTGGAGTATCTCTGTA
The DNA here is from genome assembly GCA_009667805.1 of Leptobrachium leishanense. Lineage (NCBI taxonomy): Eukaryota > Metazoa > Chordata > Amphibia > Anura > Megophryidae > Leptobrachium > Leptobrachium leishanense. The sequence continues at coordinate 92,312,357 of CM019066.1, forward strand.
GGAATATATACAAAAAGGACAGACTATGGGGTCTATTAACTTCTTTGCGCAAACGTTAACGCGTGCGAAAAAACGCATTAGCACGAGGGGAAAAAACTTTGCGCAGAACGTTGTATTACAATGTACGTGCAAAAAATGCACTTTAACGTCTACCGCTGGTGAACCTGCGCAAACCCTTTGCAAGTGTAATGTACAGTTATGTTCAAAATTATTCAACCCCCAATACTGTAAAGGGTTTTAGGGAATTTAGTGTACATTTGTAATTGTATTCAGAATGAAATCCTACAAGGACTTTTTAAAGAACCATATGCAACTAAAATGACATCAATTGGTTTTGTAATACAGTAGTAAATGTTTCTTTTGTGAATTCTTCATTGACACAATTATTCAACCCCTTAAAGACTACCACTCTGAAGAACAGAGGTTCATTCAAGTGTTTTCAATCAGGTATTGAAAACACCTGTGGATGTCAAGGAGCAGCAATAAAGCATAATAAGCACCAATTAGGCAGCTTTAAAATGACTGTGATACTCAGCTCCTTCTAGACATTTACTGGTGTGGTTACAAACATGGTGAAGTCAAGAGAATGGTCCAGGAAGACAAGAGAAGAGGTGATAACTCTTCACAGGAAGGGCAATGGCTATAAGAAGATTGCAAAGATGTTAAACATACCAAGAGAGACCATAGGAAGCATCACTCACAAATTCAAGGCAAAGGGCACTGTTGAAACGCTACCTGGTCGTGGCAGAAAGAAGATGCTGACTTCGACTGCTGTGCGCTACCTGAAGCGTAGAGTGGAGAAAAGTCCCCGTGTGACTGCTGAGGAACTGAGAAAAGATTTGTCAGATGTGGGTACTGAAGTTTCAGCTCAGACAATACGGCACACACTGTGTAATGAAGGCCTCCATGCCAGAACTCCCAGGCGCACCCCCTTGCTGTCTCCAAAGAATAAGAAGAGTCGACTGCAGTATGCCAAAGTCATGTGGACAAACCACAGAAGTTTTGGGATAGTGTTCTGTGGACTGATGAAACAAAATTAGAACTGTTTGGGCCCATGGATCAACGCTATGTTTGGAGGAGGAAGAACAAGGCCTATGAAGAAAAGAACACCTTGCCTACTGTGAAGCATGGCGGGGGGTCAATCATGCTTTGGGGCTGTTTTGCTTCTGCAGGTACAGGGAAGCTTCAGCATGTGCAAGGTACCATGAATTCTCTTCAGTACCAGGAGATATTGGATGACAATGTGATGCAGTCCGTCACAAACCTGAGGCTTGGGAGACGTTGGACCTTTCAACAGGACAATGATCCCAAGCATACCTCCAAGTCTATTAGAGCATGGTTGCAGATTAAAGGCTGGAACATTTTGGAGTGGCCATCGCAGTCACCTGACTTAAATCCGATTGAGAACCTCTGGTGGGACTTAAAGAAAGCAGTTGCAGTGCGCAAGCCTAAGAATGTGACTGAACTGGAGGCTTTTGCCCATGACGAATGGGCGAAGATACCCGTAGATCGCTGTAAGACACTTGTGTCAAGCTATGCTTCACGTTTAAAAGCTGTTATAACTGTAAAAGGATGTTGTACTAAGTACTAAGATTGAATGTCACTTGGGGGTTGAATAAAACTGATAATGATGTGAGCACAGAAAAGACATTTGTGGTTATTTCATTATAAATGTTATGTTATATTTGTCTGACCTACACGTGCCTCTTTGATTTAATTGTAAGCAAGATGACTGAATGATCAAAATCAATGTCAAACTGGCCAAAACACTCAATTTCAGTGGGGGTTGAATAATTTTGAACACAACTGTACATTGCGTGTCCTATACTTAACATTGTGAGCGCAAATGCGTTCATGCGCTGGTACGCGGATGGTATTACAATCTATGCGCAAATTTTAACGGACAACGTTCGCGCGCATAATTTTAACGTCTTTGAAAAGCTGGTGTTAATCGCAGATCTGAACGTCCTGGCCGAAACCAAATACACCAGCCCGAAAACAAAATACAGCAAAGTATACAGGGTTATTCAGAGAGCGGTGAAAAGCAGGAGAATGACTGGAGAATGGAAAATTCGAGGTCAAAATAGCCAAACCAGAAAAATTCTCCCATTTATCTCACTTTCCAAATCGGCTATTTTGAGCTAGAATTTTCCATTCTCCAGTCATTCTCCTGCTTTTCACCGCTCTTTGAATAACCCTGATAGTTACACATTCTACACATACCCAAGCAATAAAATTGAGAGGATGTGCGTGTTTTTATTATTGCTGCAGCATATATACTCAGATTGATTTTGGCAGGTGCAAACACTTAACAGGAGACAATTGTGGTTCTTTATTCAGATTGGCTGAATCGCATGAAAAAACAGTCCGCCCACCGATTTCTGCGTGCAGCATTAATGCACACGACTTTTTGGGCGTCTTTTTTACGCGCGTTATTTTTTAACGGATGAAAAAATGCGCTCGGATTGTAATACCAGCATAAATATACGTGCGTTAACGTTTAATGCTGAGCACAAAAAAAAATAGCGCTGCGTGTGCACTTTTGCGGGAAGAAGTTAATAGAGCCCCACGTGGGTTAATCGCCTTATTTTCTGTATTTATGTGCAGAAAAAACGGTTTTGCGCCTATTCCCTAACAGGGCGGCTGCGTAGACCAGAAGTATCCAGCCTGCTTCATGTATAAAACGTAACAAGAAAAAGTATTGTCATTTGCGCTCACCACTGTAGTGCCATGCAAATCAAAACACAATCAGAGGTTTTTGTTTACTTGAATGGCCATTAAAGTGTAAGCCCATTTCAAGGCAAGGCACCTCTGGTCAGCTGAGTCCTACCTATGAAACCAAAAAGCTGCCTTCTAAGCAAACCACATTTACTCATGCTGCTTATCAGTCATGAGAGAGAGAGTATAACTGTAATTGGTGAGTTTACATTCATACCCTCACCAGGAACAATTCCACTTTAGGATTAAAAAGAAAAACACAGAAAGGGGCAGCAGCAATAATGACCTGGCTGGGGATACAACAAAATACACATATGTGCAGAAAAAACAGTTTCTTGTCTATTCCCTAACAGGGTGGCTGTATAGACCAGAAGTATCCAGCCTGCTTCATGTTTTGTTTCACATGGAGCTATAGGGGTGAACACAAATGATAACCCTTTTTTATTTTTTGTATTGACAGCTATATTTTCATTTTTCCATCTCATAGCTCATATGCTCTATTACTAAGGACTGTGCTAAAATATGAAATCATCTACCAAACACATAGAACATATAAGATAATCAGGGGGCTTAATTTAGATCCTCTATATTCACAACCATGTTTTACGCAGCCTGCAGACATACTAGAAACCTATCATTGGCAAATGTTGCCTGCAGCATGAATGTTTCGTATATATCGAAGCACACCCCATTCCACTTACAAAAGATGATGCATGTAAGATCATTTTGTTTTGTTTGTAACCCTTGTGTTTCCAACTGGGAAATAGATTTTACGCAGAAGCAAAGTTCGAACCCTCACATTAGTAAAAGGGATATATGGGAATATCTGTTAAAGGAGTAACAGTGACCCCTTCTGGAAAAGAAGAAGCACAGCAGATGTCCTTGGGTTGTCTTGGGGATACAAGAAAAAATGTGAACTTCATTTGTCCTTGAGGAAATTAGAATTTTTCCATTAGAATTTATACTTAATGTCCGTGTCAGTTCTATAAAAAAAAAACATTTATTTGCTTGCCCCAGACAGTCTGTATTAATGCTGATGTGCAGGTTAGGAAACAAAGGGTTCAGAGATCCTTTGCAAGATATTTTGCTAACGTTATATAGGTTTCTCCGTTTGAAGTTGAATAGGTCATACATAAATAAAGCATAAACTGATTATAATTTAATGGAAAATAATATCTTAAAAAAATTAGTAAATCAGTCATTTAACTCATCAAATGTCACAAAATGTTGATTTCTCCTCAACTGGCATCTAGACCTTGGGTCTAGGAAAGGATTATTTAGATGTTTTAAATAATCACTTAGCTATCTATATTTCTACTGGTTGACACCATTATTATTATTATTATTCTTTATTTATAAAGCGCCAGCATATTCCGCAGCGCTGTACAATAAGCACAGTATAGACAGGGTTACAATACATTGAACAACATTTGACAAACAGTAAAGGAGGAGATGAGGGTCCTATTCCCGTAGGAACTCACAATCTGGGAGGGTTGGGGTTGGAAACAGGAGGTGAGGACTGTAAGGTGAGAGTGATTGTTGGTTGCGTCAGTGAGTTGGGTGGTAGGCTTCCCTAAATAGGAATGTTTTCAGGGAGCGTTTGAAGGAAGAGAAGTTAGGGGAAAGTCTGACAGTACGAGGGAGAGTGTTCCAGAGAGTGGGGGCTGCGCGTGAGAAATCCTGCAGTCTATCATGGGAAGAGGTGATGCGGGGAGAAGCTAGGCGCAGGTCACTGTTTGACCTTAGGGAGCGGGCTGGGGTGTATTTGGTGATTAGTGAGGACAGGTAGTGGGGCGCTGAGTTAGGGAGGGTTTTGTAGGTAAGGATAAGGATTTTGAACTTAATTCTGCAGTGGACGGGGAGCCAGTGAAGGGACTCGCAGAGGGGAGCGGCAGAGACAGAGCGGCGGGTGAGGTGAATTAGCCTGGCGGAGGCGTTCAGGATGGATTGTAGGGGGAGAGGCGGGACAGAGGGAGGCCAGATAAGAGATTATTGCAATAGTCGAGTCGGGAGATTACCAGGGCGTGTATGAGTTGTTTTGTGGTGACAGCGGTAAGAAATGCCGAATTCTGGAAATATTACGCAGTTGGTATCGGCAGGAGGAGGAAAGAGACTTGATGTGGGGGATGAAGGAAAGAGCAGAGTCAAGTGTAACTCCAAGGCAGCGAACTTGGTTTGATGGGGAGATGGTGATACCCTCCACCGTGATAGAGAAGTCAGGAGGTGGGGAGGCAATGGAGGGAGGAATAAGTAGGAGTTCAGTCTTTGACATGTTGATCTTTAGGTGGTGGGAGGCCATCCAGGAGGAGATGCCAGATAAACAGTCACTGACTTTTGAGAGGACAGGGGGAGAGAGATCAGGGTAGAGAGGTAGATCTGAGTGTCATCAGCGTAGAGGTGGTAATTAAAGCCAAAGCTGTTGATGATTTTGCCCAGGGAGGAGGTGTAGATGGAAAAGAGCAGAGGACCAAGGACAGAGCCTTGAGGTACACCAACAGATAGAGGCAATGAAGAGGAGGAGTTACCAGCAAAGGACACACAGAAGGACCTGTTGGATAAATAGGAGTCAACCCAAGCAAGTGCAGTGTCACCGAGACCCAGAGAGTTGAGGGTCTGTAGAAGGAGGGGGTGGTCAACAGTGTCAAAAGCAGCCGAGAGGTCAAGCAGAATGAGAATAGAATAGTGGCCGTGTTTTTAGCAGTTAGGAGGTCATTGGTGACTTGGTGAGGGCAGTTTCAGTTGAGTGTAGGGGACGGAAGCCAGATTGCAGGGGGTCAAGTAGGGAATTGGAGAACAGGAAGAGGGAGAGGCGGTTGAAGACTAGTTTTTCTAAGAGCTTTGATGTGAAGGGAAGCAGGGATACAGGGCGGTAGTTGGATGGAGAGTTGGGATCTAGGGATGGTTTCTTTAGTAAAGGGGTAACTAACCATAACCACTTATTCTCAGGTAATATTTAAAATTCAAAAAGGAAAATATATGTCATGTAGTCTCTAACAGCCTGATCCCAACTGAGCTGTTAAGCAAACAGCGTGGGGCCCTATCCCAACCATTCATTGCTTACGGCTTGGGTGTCGAGGAGAGGTATATTAACCCTTTCGCTGCTGAGCCATTTCACGCCTATGTGCGGAGGTCATTTTTACCAGTTTCGCTCATCATGTTTAAACGCGTTTTGAGCCATATTTTTTATATGACCCAGACATATTATATATCGTTCTTCCGGCAGACTCGGCAGATTCATAATATATCATTATTGTATGAATACGTTATGTCCTGTCTGTATATTATGACAAAAAATCCAATAAAATTTTAATTTTCAATAATTTACAACATGTAAAGTGTTTTTTTTTTCACATTTTAACATGCAAGCATTTGTGGGTATATTTTCTATGGGTTGCGCTTGTTAAAAAAATTAGAAAAGGGGAATCATTACATTTTTGTGGGGGGAAAATCACGCGATTATTAACAAACGCACCCCATACAAAAATTGTTAGTGTAGTATCATTGTTCACATTATAATTGAAATGGGAACAATATTGCTGCATTAACAAAAACAAAAGAAAAAACAACTTTATTTTTTTATTATTATTTAATTTTTAATATTTTTTTTATTTACATTTTTATTTATTTTATTATTAACTTTTAACATGGTCATGTTTGGTATTGCTGGAAATGCCATGCTCTGCCCGATCCAACAATACCAAAATACCAAGCATTAACCCCTAGCTCCTATGGATCGGGAGATAAGGGGTTCATTGGAGCCCCCTATCTCCACCATTGGTGGCAGCTAGGGGTTAACTCTAGGACTGACGTCATTGCGCTATGCACGATGACGCCAATCTTCAGGGGGAGTTCCCGGAAGCTTGACAGACATCCAAGATGTCAGCCAGCTCTGGGAGAGGATCACGATCCGGCGCTTTCGGCACCGAATCGTGATCTGGCACCCAAGGGGTTAAGGCCAGGCACCATTTGGAAGGGCAGGCTGTGCCCTTCCAAACCGTGCCTGGCTTTGATCACTGGTCCTCGGCGATCGGGAGGGAGAGAGGTCCGAATGACCTCCTCCCTCCCTTTCAGGCACCTCCTCCGCACTCACGGGGGGGGCCCCTGCAATAGATGTCATTGCGCCACCGCAATGACATCTATTGGTGCCCGCGGGAGTCCCGGATGCTGGGCTGACATCATGGTTGTCAGCCTGCACCGGGGGGCACCGCGATCGGCCGGAATCCGGCAGATCGCTGGCTGCAAAGGGAGGACGCACTCAGTACGTCCTCCTCAGCCAACACTTCCTGCAGGAGGACGCGCTGAGCGCGTCTCCGCAGCGAAGTGGTTAACGGCTTCTATATAGGTGGTGTTTATTTGCGAAAGGAAAAGGTATTCCAGCATAGCTGTTGTAAAATCAATTAAAAATTAAATTTAACTTAAAAAAATCCTAAATTTACCCCAGATCCCATGGTGCAGAGGATGGCTTGATACACTTCATCCTCTGCTGGCAAGCAGCGGAACACTGAGAATAAGTAGTTTCCAGTGTCCTTCTGCGGCTCCGCAGCATTCCTGTGTGACTCCACCTGCACAGGGTTGCGTTTGGCTCTGTTGAGTTTTAAGGGCTCCAGGAGTCAATACCAGTGTCGGTATCTTTCAGCAGCTTCAAAATATTCTGATTTGAGCCACGAATTCAGTGACTCAGTTAGAATACAACAGTTACTAGAAAGCCACAAATGGAAAAAGGCTCCGGGAGGATTGATCCATTTAAAAGTCACTATTAACGGCTCAGTTGTTGATGTTTTGAAGTTTATCTATTACAGAGATAATGCAGAATAATTGTGACTCGTTGCATAACCCGACCTTTGCTGAAAAGCCATCTAGTATGACATTATTATTATCATCATCATCATCATTTATATAGCGTCAACAGCTTCCGCAGCGCTTTACAATAACCAACGGGAACGAGATAAACGGACATATGATGGAAACAAGAGGTGTAGAGGGCCCTGCTCATAGGAGCTTACAATCTAGTGGATTTCACTGGCAAGGAGGGTTCTGTGTTAAACCAGACCAAGGATGCAAAAAAGTGAGAAATTAGAGACCTCATTTGCATGTCCTACCCAGAGATCCTTGCTGCATATGGGGAATGTAGCACATGAACTCAGTGGGCAAAGTAGTACTCTGAATTGCTGAGAGATGGAAGTGTCTTCTACAATTATAAACTATATATATATATATAAATCACGAGTATAGCAGTACGTAGTGATTCCTTTTTATTACACTAACGTTCCATTTAAAAGACAAGCTTTTGAGAGTTTCTGCTCTTCCTCAGGACAGGTCTGGAAGCTAAATTGACTAAAATAATAGAATTGAACAATAAAGAGCCAAGCAGAAGGGGTGGGGGTGTCATAAATACAATTACTGGAATCATATGGTCAAGGAAGGTAAACAGAGAAAAGATCAAAGGCCCCAACACAGATAAGCATCTAAGCATCACCATGAGCATTTGATGATAGGGACTGATAGGAAAGAGTAAATGACCTAACTGGAAAAAGGAAAAAAGAAAAGGTAAAAAAAAAGTACAGTGCTCAATGTTACATGACATTATGCTAGTGGGTTAAAAAGCCAGAATCTACATTAACCCCTTAAGGACCAATGACATAACAGTTACGTCATAAATGCCTTTAAAGACCCTAGGTCCTTAAGGGGTTAAGTTCTTCCTTTATGGTGTTAAAATATATGATTGTTTTCATTTCAAAAGTTCTACGTTCACGAGGGTCTTTAAAATGTCCTTTGAAGATTTTAATTCTGAGGTTTTGGATGGAGTGGCCTGTGAGATTGAAGGGATGTCCCACCTGGGTACGATATGTATTTTCCTGATGGTTCTTGATGGAGTGTCTGTGCAGGTTCATCCTAAGATTCAGTTTAAGGCCTTTTGTTCAATTTAGCTTCCAGACCTGAGGAAGAGAGACCATACTTTCGAAAGCTTATCTTTAAAATGTAACGTTAGTCCCATAAAAAAGGGTATCACTACGTACTGCTATACTCGTGATATACTGTATATGCACACACACTCTTGAAGGTAAACGTTAATCACAACCTTTCATAGGTCTGCAGTATTATAACATGTAATCGAATCTCTTTTTAGACAGAAATGGGTGGTCAACACAACTATACAGTCCAGGCCTTTTACACAACAGTACAGGAGCAGATCATAAGACTGCATGAGTAAGACTATTTTCCATCAGGAAATAGAACGTGGCATTCTGTCTCTACAAGCCAGTCTGCTGTGTGTCTACCAATGTATACATATGTGTATGTAAATGAATATTACATCACAAAGAGAATAATACATATGTTACTCTTTATCCAGGAGCAAACAAAACTCATTACAGACAGACAAAAATGAAAGGAAATCATGTGTTATGTCTTGCTGTTTTGTACTGGACACATTTCAATCAATCACTTTTATTGTTTTTCAGTTCTCTGCGTCTCTACAGTATTCCCCTCCATGGGCTGTGAACAGCAATCCTCCTACATTTGCAATAAGATAGTATGAAGGCAGGGAAAATGTCATTGCAATTGGGGGAAATTTATTAACATTCTGCAAAGAATTCTGGCAAAATCTGATCCTGAAATGCCTTTATATATTTGTAATGAGCTGGCACAGGTAATGCAATTAGAAACATATTTTAAAGAGCATTGTCGTTACCCCTTGCTAATTTTGTATACGCAAGTGAAGTATGACTTCAGTGAATAATTAGCTTTGGCAAAATTCTTGTTCCACGTATCATTTGTTTTATACATAGTAGAGCAGTGTTCACTCTGAGGACCATTTTCAGAGTAGAAACAGGTAACAATGACACAATGGAGTGGTCTTCTATAATAGTATTCCTCTTACGTTGGGGTGGTTAAATAAGTTGGGAATTTGAGGAGAATGAATGGAATTTTTAACATTATAGGTGTCACGTCTTCTGGTAATATGTAAAAGGAATTGTCAGAATTCATGATACCAGACGCAGTATAAATCACAGCTTATGGCCGCGGTCACATTGAGTGCATCCGTGTGACCGCTCCTTCCTGCGTCCATCGCAGATTTCTCAACAGGGAGGGCCACATGGTGTAAAATGTTTAATAGTATCGCACATTACACCAGATGTGCTGAAACCCTCCCTGCCAAAAAAGCTATGCTGGGCTCAACAGGCCTACTAAGCGCGATCCTCCATTTGTAGGGCTGAGCGCACTAACGTGTACGCAACGAGATGGCCTCATGGACATCAATGCAGAGAGCACTCCCATTCTCACGGACGTTCCCTCAGTGCTCGTGTGCGCTCGTGTGAATGTGGCCTGTCAGTCGTTATATAGGAGCACCTCAAATCCATTCTGATTTTCTTCGATTTTCCTGTTTTCAGATTCCGGCCTGGATTCCAAAGCTGAAGTGGAAGGGAACATGGCAGGGGAGCAGTGAGGCAAATGCTACTGCAGTACCAGAGAAATACACACTGGAAAACACTGCACAGCACTTGTGAGGGTCATACTGTATAATAGCGCTAGCATATTTCTGACTGGCACTGTGCGGCATGCCACAAGCTGGAGCTACACATGTCCCAGCACATCCCTTGCTGGTTCTGCAATCAATGAAGAATAAAATGTGAAGTGAAGGTGTTCTTTTAATAAAAGAACCGGAATTTTTTTTTTAATTTTTTTTAATAAACTTAAACTCTCAGCAGATTCTAATATCTAATGTTATCTTCTAGCCTTCTGTGGAAAACCTTCAACTTTTAATCACTTGTAAAAGCTTATCATTTTTAAGGTTAGTGGAAGTGAAAGACAAGGGGGAGGGGATAGTCTTGATATTTTATATCGTTGTCTTACTTTTCATACACTCATAAAACTCTTGTACCGCAGCATGCAAGATACTGTATAAACATTCAGCGTCCATTCTGGTCCCCGAGAGCGGTTCTGGGAGTCACAGTACATCTGCTGCTATAGGCGATGTACTGTGGCTTTTGAGATATACCCTGGAGCCCATACTCAAACATATTTTGTTTGCAATAAACAAAATGTGTATTCATTGCTTTAGAATATGTACAGATATACGAGATCTTTGGGAACATGAAGTTTGTTTTTGAGAATCGAGTTAATTCAATCATGGTAGTGAAGAGACGACATCATTATGAACTGATAGCACCTACAATCTAGGTAATGGTTTATCACAGTGGTTCCCAACCGCGGTCCTCAAGTCTCCCTAACAGGCCAGGTTTGCCAGATATCTAAATCACAGCACAGGTAATATGATTTGCTGCTTAGTGATTGCAGGATTCAATCTGCTTTTCCCCAAGGTAATCCTTAAAATCTGGCCTTTTAGGGGGGGACTTGATGACCGCGGTGGGGAACCATTGATTTACCACATTGATCCAATGTATTTTTTTAATTAAATCTTATAAATGTAAAAAAAATTGTTTTAAAGTAGTTCCCTTTATTATTAAATATTGTAAGAGCGTCTCCTGTATTAAAACAAATCTATGTGTGTGAAATCTAGTCATCCTGTGTGGGTATAAATGCAAATAGTTGTTTATGAAACTTTCACGTAGCCTGAAGTCAATTACAGAATACAGACATATTTCATGTTTTCTTCAGAAATTAGGATACTATAAAATTTTTACACATATTGGTTGACAAATGGCAACAGAATCCTGAAAACAGAAAGTGGTTTACCAACAGGCATATAAAACTCTATAATTTTTGCAGGAAAACTTATTTACATGGGAACATCAGAGTGCAGTCGGGATGCAGCATCGCAACTTCATTTTTACGATGCACAATTGTGTCAATGTAGTACAAAGGGTAAACATTTCTATGTATAAATATACTAGTCTCCATTATCTCTTGTTTTATTGGAGATTATATTTTAAATGTCACATTTTATTCATGTACTTTGCATAATGCCACTTCCCTTACCGTTCCATTTTAACTACAGTCTGCATACATAAATGAACAATAGCTTTAGCATCAAGGACATTGTTTTGTCGATCCCTCTGAAACACATGGGATAAAGAACATGTACAGTTGGGATTTGGCCTGGATCAGACATACTAAACAAGTACACAATGGACACGACCAGCTGGTGTGAGCTAACCCTAGCATCAGCCTGTTTTCACGTTAGTGCCAAGTAAATTCAGTCTAGCATATAGCAAGAAAAAAATGTCATCTGCTCTCATTTCTATACAATTCCATGTGAAACAAAACACAATTAGAGGTTTTAGTTTACTTGAATGGCCATTGAAGCATAAGCTCACTCACCCCATCATGGCACCTCTTGGTAGAGTGAGTACCTAACCAATGTAACCAAAAGCCGCTTCTCTGAGCAGCTCCATGCTCTCTTGCTGCTTTTTCAGCTAAGAGACAAAAATGGTGGGTTTTAGTTATAAACGCACCAAGCACTTCCCATTTGGGGTTGAAAACAAAATCATGGAAAAAGGAACAGCAGCAAAAATTTATTAACTGGGGTTACAAAAAATATATATACATATATACAGAAAAAGCGGTGTCGCGCCCATGCTCACCAGAGCGGGTGCAGCAACAAGGAGTAACAACCCAGTTCATGTATAAAATATAGCAAGAAAAAAGATGTAATCTGTGCTTGTTTCTATACAATTCCATGTGCAACAAAGCACAATTAGAATTTTTAGTTTGCTTGATTGGCCATTGAAGCGTAAGCTCACTCACCCCATCACGGCACCTCTTGGTAGAGTGAGTACCTAACCAATGTAACAAAAAGCCGCTCCTCTGAGCAGCTCCATGCTCTCTTGCTGCTTTTCAGCTAAGGGGCAAAAAGGGTGGGTTTTATTTATAAATTCAGTCTAGCGCCTGACCAACAGATCGTTTGCCTCTTGCTATAAACGGCGAAAACCACTTAACGATTTGTAGCGCGAGCTTACTGTACTTACTGCGTCCTATACCTAACATGGGCAGCGCTGCAGAGCACGTCGCTATTCTAACCAATAGATCGTTTGGTCCTGGCACAAATCTTAGCACTGACGCTAATCGCAAAAATATACCTACTGCTCAACCCTGGTGTTAACTGACAGAAAAGGAAGAAAAAAGGGAAAAAAAATGTCAAAAGTCCTTGCCCAAAATTAACGGGCAATTAACAGGCAGTTGAAAGGAATGCAGCACAGGTGTTCTCTTGGCTCGCGGGATGTAGTTTACGTGTAAAAGATGCATTGTATGGTTAAACCGGCGTGCTTCTGGAAAATGTGAGAAGATGCATTGTATAGGAAAACCTGCCGTGTGGAAAGCCCATAGGATTCAATGTAAAAATATTAGAATTTTTATTCTTTATTTAATCAAATGTTTATTGTTTTTTAATATGCAGAAAAAAAGCCTTTTAATTTATTAAATTTTTTGCATTTATTAGGTATTTTTCTGGATTTTTTCAGACGACATTTGGTGTTCCGATTTATTTATTTTTTAAAACGATGCTTTTTTGCACTGTAATGCTTTTTATTTTTAACCATACAATGAATTAGCGCTGGTTCTTAGCTCGGGTTTTAGTATTTCCCTAGCGTGCGCTACTGAATCTTGTACATGGATTACTGTGGACAAGGTGATCTATTGGTGGGTTGTCAGGTGCTACTAGCGCTAGATTTTTCATGTAGCGTTGTCATTTTAGCTCACACCAGCTGATAGAGCCTAATGTGTCTTACATAAGCTCCATCAGCTCTTACTCAAGATTTAGTCTACATAATATTTTTAATTCTATGAACAAAAGGTCATTAAACTTTGTACTCCCCCAGCACCATCTGTTATCCCAAAGAGAACCACAACCAATATGTTATATTAATTGTTAAAGCATAGAGAATGTGATTTTAAGCATCAGTGACAGGCACTTGGAATTGATGTAACAGGGAACAGTTGGTGAAGTGGAATCAGACTGAGTCACAATGTGTTACTCAGTAACCTGCTCTGGGGTATATGTTAATATGTAATATTAATGCAGTAGAAAATGGACATAGCAATCACAATATCAAAATAATTCATTTTAAAATGGAATTGTTTGGCCAGTGTGAAATATTTGTAGAAATCTGTGTCTATCATTGTTGATCCAACAAAAGTGTATAGGGGACTAATGAATGCATTTTGCAGGATCCTTGTCAGGTTTTGAAAGGAAATTGATATTAACTGTTGTATAATTGAGAATTTTGCAACTGCGTGAAAGTGGATCACAGATGAAACTCTTCCTGGGTCATTAACTACTCAGCCAAGGCTGGATTAGCATAGGGGCTGATGGAGCAGCAGCTCCAGGCCCATGCCCCAGAATAGCCAATGGCATAGAGAACGGATAACTATCAGGGTTATTCAAAGAGAATCGAAATGTCATCGCACGTTCGGTGACTTTTGTTCTCTTCAATTCAGTGTGATTTGAAAAGTGAAACGCTGTTTTCAAAGAAACTACAGAACGAAAATGTTTTAAATTTACATAGAAGATCCAATGAATGATAATAAAAAGGACTGTTACAGAAAAAAGAAAAAACAATTTAAAAAAATAAACCGGAAAAAAAAGTTTGCAAAAAATGCCTAAAAGATCCTAAAAATTCTATAAGTAAAGAGACTTTTTTACTGAAGAATATTAAAATGAACGGTTTATTAGATATTGAATTAAAACGGGAATATTTTTAATATTGAAACCTAAGGGAATCGACTGAATAAACCTGTCGAATTAAACCACCGAATGTCAGGGCATTCGGCAACCTTTCTCAGCTGGTTTTTGTTCTCTGAATAGCCGAAGCATTGCTTCCCTATGGGGATTTCACTGCCCTCGAACAGGTAACGAACAGCCACCGTATGTGCAGGCAATTCCGCCAACATTTGTCAAACTGCCTGCACTCTGGATAGCCGAATGGCCATGAAATGTAACCGCACCCTGAATTTCACTGTTCGGTTACCTTTCGGCCACAATTCGGAGCTCTTTGAATAGACATGTATGTTTGCATTGATGAGAATTTGGATCCCTGGATCTCCAACCCCAGAGCATGCCCTTTCCTATGATATCAAACATGTCCAGGTTTTATGTAACAAAAAAATAAAATAATAAATATTACTTTATTTCTTTTCCTAACACAGCAATATTTTTCACTTTTCAATTATAAAGTGAACAATGATGCTGCACTAACTCACCATCTCATTTTTCATGTCACCAGCAAGTGTGGAGGTGATTAGGGATGAGCTGTTCAGTTCGATCTGTTCGGAGGTCGCATCGAACATCAGCTGTTTGACAGTTCGCGAACTTCAAACTTTTTGGGACGTTCGTCAAAAGTTCTCGAAAAAAAATAAATTGAAAAAAGTATAAAAAATGCTTAAAAAATAAAAAAAATCTAGAAATAAAGAGACTCTTTACTGCAGAATATTATAAGCAACGGTATATTAGATATTGAATTAAAACTGGAATATTTTTAACATTGAAGCCTATGGGATAAAACATTCTTGTTACTAAAACATCAGGCAGACACGGCCCTCTAATCAGGCACTGTAGAGGGCAGCCTGCAGGGTCCTCCCAAGGATCCCCTTGAGGAGCATGCGGCCACCGGATGACAGAGCTGCGACTGTGCGGGCTAGCCGCCGGGTGCATGTGGCAGAGACAGGCAGCGCAGGGAGGGAGCCACTGCACCTGTGGCCTCGGCAGACCCCCCCCCCACAACCAGGATCCAGGGAGCCCCCACTGACCACCAGGCTAAGGAAAGGCGACACATTTCTAAAAAAAATAAAATCTGAGGACATTTTTAAGTGTCCCCGGGAACATAAAATAAAACTTTTTTTTATTTCTCTACCTGGCTGAATGTATTTAATTACATGTATTAGATACATTCAGTCAGGTAGAGGGGGGTGTCATGTGGGCTGCGTGGGGTCTCAGGCAGTGGATTGTTTTTTTTGTGTGTATATTTTAAGCAAATTTTTAGGGGAAGGTAAGGGCAGGTATGATATATATACATATATATATATATATATATATATATATATAAGATATATATCTATATTCTTATAAATACATACACTATATTGCCAAAAGTATTCGCTCATCCATCCATATGCGAGTCAAGGCAGGTGAGCGAATACTTTTGGCAATATAGTGTATATCCAGACTTGTATTACACACACATTTTGGCAACTAATTGCCCCCCCCCCCCATTTGGCTGATCCCTCCAGAAAAAATTTTGAACCCGATAGAGCAGAGAATAATATATATATTCTCTGCTCTGTCGGGTTCAAAATTTCTTCTGGAGGGATCAGCCAAATGGGGGGGCGCATTTAGTTGAGATTGTCCACATGCCACCCTCCATGTGCATATGTGTATATATGGTCTGAGGTCTTTGGGTGGGTATATATATATCTGCGTGTTGTTATATATACACGTATATATAGGTCTGCGTGTTGATATATACGTATATGTCTGTGTGTGGTATCAATGCATCCCTACTCTATACACGGCGCTCCGTGTCCCTATAATATATAGGATCAGGGGTTACCATTTCTATATATTTTTATACTATGCCTATTAAATTAACAGTAATTTTTGATGTATTTTATTCAGTAGAAACTTTTTTTTGCCTATATAACATGTGCTTTGTGAAAATAAAACTGTTTTGTGTGTACATTTTAATTTAGTTAGTGGATTCCTGTCGAGTGCGGTGAGAAGCAAACGTAATGCAGTGTAGCCACGCTGCGAGGCGGAGCGGAGTGAAGTCAAGCCTGTAAAATGTTTGCTTCTCTTCACTTCGCTACGCTGTGCGTCGCTACACGCTCAGTGTGTCTCAGCCGTTATTCCCACATCCCTAGCTTACCGAATCAGTTTGTATACTTGTTACTGACCCTGCTTGTTCTGAGGACCCAATCTGTTGCCGATTTTGCCTGCCATTTGACTATTCTCTCTGTGTATTTCCTGCCTGTTCTGTTTGCTTCCTGTTGCTACTGGTGTGCGCTGATTCTTGCCAAATACAGTAGCGCAGTACAACTGCCTAAACATTGCTGACCCGGTTTTGTTATAGCTGCTGATGTAACTGAATAGATCGGGGATCTCTTCTGCATTACCAAAACCTCCACCACTGCACTCTTCCACAATACCACAGAGGGGTTACTTACGGTGTGAAAGCACTTGCTGCCACCAAAGGCACAATATTTGGGTACACTGCCACTGAACCTATACCAGATTCATATCATTATAATATTTGGCCGCAGGGTCCAATCCTGCACTCTTCCACGATACCACAGAGGGGTTGCCGACTGTTGCACTGGGGTTGCACTGTGGGGTTGCACTGTTGCCGACACCAAAGGCCCAATTTTAAAGCACCTATTGTTACTTTCATCCAAAGCCTGCATAAGTTTCACCATAATTTAGCCAAAAAAATCACTAAACTTGTTCTGCGTGTCCTAAAATGTCTCCTCTTTTCATACAAGCTGCTGCCCCAAGCAGTTGTATATGAATAGATTAAAGGAAAACCATTTACCATCATTTGAAATGTCATTTTTTTTGTTTTTAAATGTTTCTATACATCCTACAAATCCGCCACTTCACGGGCAGGTTATGGGGACCTCCTAGGCACGATATTTGAAGGAATTTTTCATTTTTATTCTTAACCTTTATTTCATGGAAAACTCACTGTTCCTTTAAAAACATTTTTTTTAAAACTTTTTGTCCTTGTTTCCTGTCCCCCAGGGCACTACCCGGACCCCCATACACCTTTTTATGGCAACTATCTTGCATATATGCCCTCTTGGAGGGCACTCTAAAAATCGAACTTTCGAGTCCCATTGAATTGCATTGAGTTCGGTTCGTGTTCGAGTTCGAACTCGAACTTTTGAAATAGTTCGAGTTCGAATGCGAACCGAACACGGGGATGTTTGGCTCATCACTAGAGGTGATGGCACAATCCATTGTTACGTCAAAAACTTAAACCGCCGCACTGCAGCGAAGAGAACTGGGGGGCTTTGGAACCCTGCACACTGGTGTATTTTGGCCTAGGCCAACAAGGCCCAGGCCTAGGGCGGCACTTTCCAGGGGGCGGCGGCCCGCTGGGTGGCCCCACCCCTAAAAATTTTTTATTTTTTTTTTATTTTACTTTTGCAAACTATTTTACCAGGAAGGAAACATTGAGATGTCACTAATTTTCAAGTATGTCCTGGGTAGGCAAGGCCTAGGCTTTCACTTTCCAGGGGCAACAAAAAACCTCACCACTAATTGGGTTACTCACAGAGCACCGAAATGACGCCAACATTTTGGTGTTCTGTAGTTCCCTGCACTTCAGGGAATAAAATTTCCCCACCCTGCAGTGAATTCACGATTCACTGCAGGGTCCCTAAAGTGCATGGAGTCGGCCGCTGTATGCTGCCACCGCAAACCCATGGCCTGCTGTTTTCAAAAGAACTACTGAACGAAAATGTCTGGAATTTACATATAAGATCCTATGATTGATAATAAAAAGTTCTGTTACAAAAAAAGAAGAACCGCTATTAAAAAAAAGGGGGGGAATTTAGCCCAAACAATTCTGAAAAATCACTAAGAGGTACAAAAAAAAAATCAATAAATAAATACTTTTTACTGCAGATTAAAATAATAAATGGTTTATTAGATATTGCATAAAAAACGGGAATATTTTTAACATTGAAACCTATGGGGTTCGCCTGAATAAACCTGCTGATTGAAACCACCGAACATCAGGGCATTTCACTGACATTTCTCTGCTGTTTGGTGTTCTCTGAATAGATTAACCATTACTTCTCTATGGGGATTTGCACTGCCTTCAAACAGCACCGTACTTGCTGGCAGTTCGCCAAACTTGTGTGTGAGCATATCACCAGAGCAGTGGTGTACTTAGAGGAGTGGCGGAGGGCGGGCCCGCCCAGGTACCAGTGATTATTGGGGTGTCATTAGGGGGTACTAGGAGGTGCCACTGTCACTGTGTGTCAGCTTTGAGCTGTGTTCTCAAACAACGAGCAGCGGAGCATGGCGTTTGCATACGGAATAAAATCGAATAGAATAAAAATCCCCCTCTCCTCCTCCATAGCTCCTCCCCTGCCCCGCAGCAGCTCTAGGAGAGGGGAGGGGGATGTGATTTGTGTCCAGAGAGAGAAGATGACAGTAAACGGCAGGTAAAGGGGGGGGGGTTTCAGCAGAATATGAAGCCCTGTCTGCTTACTGCTGTTTAAAGTGGACCTTTCCTTAACCAGCACTGCAGTGATAGAAATTTGTCATTGAGCTGCCTGGCTCCTGATGAGGCTGCTTGCGTGCAGGTCACACTCGGTCCGGCCAGTCAGGTGGTACTGAGTCTCAGTACCACCTGACTGGCTTAACCACGTGTCACGCATGCACGCAGCTGCCCGCCCTTTCGTTAACATGGACTGTCACTCTATTCTGGACTGAACACCCACCGGGAAGGGAATCAAAGCCACGGTGCACCCTCTGGCAGTGGCACCCCACTGCTGACAAGATGGCTCCACGCACAGGCACAGCTGTGATCCTAACGTGGCCTGGAGGGACCTCCTGCTGAGTCTGTACACAGTCCCTGCTGACTCTGCACACAGCCCTACCGCGGACAGAGGCCGGTAAATGTAGAATAAATAATTGCTGTGTGCTCATATACACTCGGTTTGCTGGGAGTTTTATTGCAGTGGATTCTGATGCACTCATACACACCGCACATTGCATTGCTGGGAGTTTTATTGCTGTGGATTCTGATACGCTGACCCACACATTGCATTTCTGGGAGTTTTTTTGCAGTGGATTCTGATGCACTCATACACACCGCACATTGCATTGATGGGAGTTTTATTGCTGTGGATTCTGTGATACACACTGCATATTACTGTGAGTTTTATTGCCCTGGAGCTCTGGGATACGCTCATACACACTGCACATTACTGTGAGTTTTATTGCTGTGCAGTTCTGTGATATGCTCATACACACTGCACATTTCTGTGGGTTTTATTGCTGTGCAGCTCTGATATGCTCATACACAGTGCCCATTTCTGTGGGTTTTATTGCTATGCAGCTCTGTGATACGCTCATATGTAGTGCACGTTTCTGTGGATTTTATTGTTCCACCAATTAGAGCGGCTGTGATCCCGTTTACTTGACATGCGTGGCTGTTCTTTGTAAAAATACTTGAATTTAAACATTTCATAATTTTCTTTATCTTAATAGATACATTTGAAATTTTATACAAAATATACAAGTAGGCACTTGGTATCCACTTTTAATATAAAGAGAGGAAAATGCGGAGCTCTAAGAGGAAAAGGTGGAGCTTAAAGAGGAAGGGTGGGGATTAACCAGGAAGAGGTGTGCCCTTGACAGGAAGGGGTGTGTCAAATTTAAATTAGGGGTGCACGAGTTTAGTCAGGCCTAGGGCAGCACAAAACCTAAATACACCACTGACCCTGCATCACTAATCTTTACACCTCACAAGGTCAAGTGAGGTGTCATTGGTCAGGTCAGAGTCTGGCCTTTGCATTGATGCCAAACGTAACTATGTAAAATCTAAAAAGAAAACAAAACACCCCCCAACTTTTTCATTTATTTATTTTTAGTTCCAAAGTGATGGCATTGTCCATTTGTCCTGTATAAAATTAGAAATACCACTGCCATTACTCACCTTCTCATTTCCCACACTTATTCAAAGAGCTCTGAATTGGGGCAGAAAGGTAACCGAACGCTGAAATTCAGCGTACGGTTACCTTTCCTGGCCATTCAGCTATTCAGAGAACAGGCTTCAATGTTAAAAATATTCCAGTTTTAATCCAATATCTAATAAACCGTTTATTATAATATTCTGCAGCAAAAAGTCTCTTTATTCATAGATTTTTTAGGATCTTTTAAGCATTTTTCGGGATTATTTTGCAAAAAAATTTTATTCTATTGTTAAAGTTTTTTCTTTTTTCTGTAACAGCCCTTTTTATTATCATTCATTGGACCTCATATGTAAATTTCATTCATTTTTGCTTAGTAGTTTGTTTGCAAACAGCATTTCACTTTTCAAACATTCAACAATACTGTTTTTTTTTTTTTCACTCCATTCGTCTGCGGGTTTTTCTGGCGGCTGCTCCTCGGGTTTCTCCAGCGTCTTCAGCAGGGTTAATCCAGATGTTTTTGTGGGTTTCGGTGTGCATTCACCTCGGTTTGCGGTGAGGTTACAGCGGCTTTTCGGCGGCTTTTCCCTGCACTACGACGGCCCTATGGTGCTTGCTGAATACACCGCAAATGGGATCGCCAAATCGCACCTAATTGAAGAGAACGCAAAGTCACCGAACGTGCGGTGGCTTTTCAATTCTCTTTGAATAACCCTGATAGTCATATCTATCTATATATATAAACGCGAAAGTCCTCACTGACTGACTGATTGGCTGCCTGACTGACTGACTCATCAACACCCAGCTGAAACCGTTTAACCTAGGAACGTGAAATTATGAAGGTGCACTGTTTTTATGATGTAGGCACCCACTAAGGAAGGATTTTTGGAAAATCCACCCCTAACGGGGTGAAAAAGGGGGTTGAATATTTTAAACAGGATACCTATAGCTCAAAAACAGAAGATGCTACAGATGTGAAAATCGATATTTAGATTCGTCTTGAAAAATAAAAAAAACACGTATTTTGCCGTTTTTCAAAAATTCGACTGGGGGGGCGAAAAAAGGGGGTTGAATATTTTAAATATTTTAAACAAGATACCTATATCTTAAAAACAGAAGATGTTACAGACGTGAAAATCGGTATTTAGATTCTTCTTGAAAAATAAAAAAACACGTATTTTACCGTTTTTCAAAAATTCAACTGGGGGGCAAAAAAAGGGGGGGTTGAATATTTTAAATATTTTAAACAGGATACCTGTAGCTCAAAAACAGAAGATGCTACAGATGTGAAAATTGGTATTTAGATTCGTCTTGAAAAATAAAAAAAACACGTATTTTACCATTTTCTGAAAATTCCTTGGGGGGGCAAAAAGGGGGTTGAATACTTTTATCATAAACGCGAAAGTCCTGACTGATTGACTCATCAACGCCCAGGTGAAACCGTTTAACCTAGGATTGTGAAATTTTGAAGGTGCACTGTTTTTATGATTTAGGCGCCCACTAAGGAAGGATTTTTGGAAAATCCATCCATAAGGGGGTGAAAAAGGGGGTTAAATATTTTAAACAGGATACCTATAGCTCAAAAACAGAAGATGCTACAGATGTGAAAATCGGTATTTAGATTCATCTTGAAAAATAAAAAAACATGTATTTTATCGTTTTTCAAAAATCCAAGTGGGGGGCGAAAAAAGGGGGTTGAATATTTTAAATATTTTAAACAGGATACCTGTATCTCCAAAACAGACAATGTTACAGTCCTGAAAATTGGTATTTAGGTTCGTCTTGAAAAATAAAACAACACGTATTTTACAATGTTCTGAAAATTCCTTGGGGGGGACAAAAATGGGGGTTGAATACCTTTATCAGTATACCTATATTTCAAAAACTGAAGATGTTACGGGTGTGAAATTTGGCACTTACATTCTTCTTAAAAAATAAAAAAACACGTGTTTTACAATTTTCCAAAAATCCCAAGTGGGGGGGGAAAGGGGGGTTCTACCAAAAAAACCTCAAGTTTCTTTTAAAAAACAATTTTAACAAATCCTAAAATCCATGCGAGCAAAGCCGTGAGCAAAAGCTAGTTATTCATAAAACACAATCCTCCAAAACACAAGGAAAATATTTCATTTATTTAATTTTTCTGGGTAAAATTTTATATTTTCTCAGAAAAATGCAGTAACAGGTTCCCATTTCATTTTTTTAACAAGAATTCCCTATAGAATATATACCCACAAAGATTTGGATGATAAAATGTGAAAAAAAAATGTTACACGCTGTAAATGATTGAAATCTGAATGGACATTTACTCACACAGTATCTGCCTGGTTAGATATACCCATATCTGCACTATTAAATAAGGTAAAGTATGGTTTCATTTCACTAAAATCCAAGAAAAGCCACCAAATATTCAGCTCCAGGCCCATAGAGAATAGAGATCTTAATCCGGCCCAGTACTCAGTATTACATTTTTAAGAATTTTTTGTACAGCCACAACTGTATGCAGACAATGTTTCAGTCAATGTTGTGTTTACTGCTTTCTATTATTGTTTTCATTGTGTAATGTATGTTTACAAACGCATCCTGCTTTTTATGGTAATGACTGATAAATGAATGGACTAACAGTAGTGAATGGTGATATTTGATGATGTTGGAACATCAGAATATACATCTTAAAACTGACTTTGGCCACAACAGTCAAGCCCTTCCACTTACAGTACATACAGTTGTGTTCAAAATTATTCAACCCCCACTGAAATTGAGTGTTTTGGCCAGTTTGACATTGATTTTGATCATTCAGTCATCTTGCTTACAATTAAATCAAAGAGGCACGTGTAGGTCAGACAAATATAACATAACATTTATAATGAAATAACCACAAATGTCTTTTCTGTGCTCACATCATTATCAGTTTTATTCAACCCCCAAGTGACATTCAATCTTAGTACTTAGTACAACATCCTTTTACAGTTATAACAGCTTTTAAACGTGAAGCATAGCTTGACACAAGTGTCTTGCAGCGATCTACGGGTATCTTTGCCCATTCGTCATGGGCAAAAGCCTCCAGTTCAGTCACATTCTTAGGCTTGCGCACTAAAACTGCTTTCTTTAAGTCCCACCAGAGATTCTCAATTGGATTTAAGTCAGGTGACTGCGATGGCCACTCCAAAATGTTCCAGCCTTTAATCTGCAACCATGCTCTAGTGGACTTGGAGGTATGCTTGGGATCATTGTCCTGTTGAAAGGTCCAACGTCTCCCAAGCCTCAGGTTTGTGACGGACTGCATCACATTGTCATCCAATATCTCCTGGTACTGAAGAGAATTCATGGTACTTTGCACACGCTGAAGCTTCCCTGTACCTGCAGAAGCAAAACAGCCCCAAAGCATGATTGACCCCCCGCCATGCTTCACAGTAGGCAAGGTGTTCTTTTCTTCATAGGCCTTGTTCTTCCTCCTCCAAACATAGCGTTGATCCATGGGCCCAAACAGTTCTAATTTTGTTTCATCAGTCAACAGAACACTATCCCAAAACTTCTGTGGTTTGTCCACATGACTTTTGGCATACTGCAGTCGACTCTTCTTATTCTTTGGAGACAGCAAGGGGGTGCGCCTGGGAGTTCTGGCATGGAGGCCTTGATTACGCAGTGTGCGCCGTATTGTCTGAGCTGAAACTTCAGTACCCACATCTGACAAATCTTTTCTCAGTTCCTCAGCAGTCACACGGGGACTTTTTTCCACTCTACACTTCAGATAGCGCACAGCAGTCGAAGTCAGCATCTTCTTTCTGCCACGACCAGGTAGCATTTCAACAGTGCCCTTTGCCTTGAATTTGCGACTGATGCTTCCTATGGTCTCTCTTGGTATGTTTAACATCTTTGCAATCTTCTTATAGCCATTGCCCTTCCTGTGAAGAGTAATCACCTCTTCTCTTGTCTTCCTGGACAATTCTCTTGACTTCACCATGTTTGTAACCACACCAGTAAATGTCTAGAAGGAGCTGAGTATCACAGTCATTTTAAGGGTGCCTAATTGGTGCTTACTATGCTTTATTGCTGCTCCGTGACATCCACAGGTGTTTTCAATACCTGATTGAAAACACTTGAATGAACCTCTGTTCTTCAGAGTGGTAGTCTTTAAGGGGTTGAATAATTGTGTCAATGAAGAATTCACAAAAGAAACATTTACTACTGTATTACAAAACCAATTGATGTCATTTTAGTTGCATATGGTTCTTTAAAAAGTCCTTGTAGGATTTCATTCTGAATACAATTACAAATGTACACTAAATTCCCTAAAACCCTTTACAGCATTGGGGGTTGAATAATTTTGAACACAACTGTATATTCTGTCCATGCACTGCTCATTGAAGTTAGATAGCTTATTAAGGGCCCTGTTCCGTCCAAGGGCAGATGCAGACACAAGCTTTGGAAGGGGCTCGATACCTAGTCTAGCTAAGAGCTGGTGTTCACTTCACAGTAACAGTGACAATCAGAGTGGACATCGAATTGCAGGCTCAGTTTATCATACCCCCCAGGACACTGCCACACAGGGGCTGTCTTCCTGCTACTTAGATGACGGACCCAGCACAGCAATGTTCCAGTGAGAGTGAATGTGACAAGCGCAGTCTGCATTCTGGCGCATGCTCTGTCCCAGACAACCACTGGCGATAGCACACAGCAGGCTCAGACACCCACTCATACTTATACATAGCCATAAACCATAGATGGTGACACAAGCACATACATGATTTATACTGTACACACATACCATTTAGGGAAGTGGCTAGTGGCATGGCAAAAAAATTGTCTATTAACAGACTTTTTTATTAAAAAGTCTGTTAATAGACTATTTTTTGGCCATGCCACTAGCCACTTCCCTAAATGGTACGTGTGTACAGTATGAATAAATCAAGTCCAGGATTTAACCCCTTCACTGCTGAGCCATTTCACATCTTAAAAAACAGTTTTTCCTTTTTTTTATTATTATTTTTATTTATTTTTTCTTTACTTTAAACATAGTCATGTTCGGGAGATATCGGGGTTCAAAGGAACCCCTGATCTCCACCCCATCTTTCCTTAGGAGTCAATCAGGACGTTCCCCACATGTCCTCAGCAGTGAAAGGGTTAAATACACACTGGTAAACTGGTGTTTGCCCTAGCTGGCTTGTGCTTACTGTACTTTGTGCTCCCCATGTTAAGTATAGGATATACAATCAGTAATTAGCTTTAGGATAAGTAAGGTATTATAAAGTCCTAGCGCTAATTTCCCCACGAATGTGCAAACCAAAATTTTAGCTACACATAAAACCTGGTGCTAACTGATTGCACTTTTGCAAAATCTTTTAGCACCCCCTAAAAACCTCCCAAATAAATCCGACACTCACCTCTCCTCCCGCCGCGAGAACGGTAACCCAATCCACTGCTTCTACAGGTCGCGAGCAGAGTGAGACTGGGAACAAATAGTCCCCAGTCTCCCTCCACGAGCACTCTGGGGCGCTACAACAAGTATTACTGAGGGCAGCATTTCATTCCGGGGCAAAGTGCCACTGTAATGACTGCCCTGCAATCTAACACTAAAATGGGGATGCTAGGGGAAACCTGCAGGCGCGTAGACTTTTATGGAAAACACATACACTCACTGCATCTGACAACCTTACTAATGTTCTATTATTATTTAATAGCTTAGCACTCCTTGTCCATTAAAAAAGTATTCCAAGCCACTGCTTTGATATATAAGCCTTGGGCTGTTATTCGAATGAACGAGTCTGTAATAATCTCATATTATCTTTTTTTATGCTTGACAGAAAAAAAAATTCCCCTCGTTACTCAAAAGTACCTTTTTCATATCAAATCAGGCATTATATCCACATACTGCAGAACCATTGTTTACACTGTGTAGGAGGATACTAGTGTCTTGATTTCCTTTCTATAATACTCTAATACAATCTATGAAGTTGAACTTAGTTGACATTTTCAAACAATGGTTTTGTTTGTAAATATTAAGTTACATCACAAAGTTGCCTTTTTCTTTGAACCTTTATTATTGTTTACATATTGGTATAGAAAATATACCAAGGAGCAAAAAGCTACGGGAAAATCCAAGAACATACAGTGTCCTTATTTATTTCCTGCATGGTAATTTTTGTTCCTCAATAAATTTCTATGAGGGTTTTATTCAATCAGGAACAAATTCTAGAGAGCCACAAAAGGTCATGGTTTATGGGGATTACCTGGCCTAGCGAGCAGATGGCTCTGTTTTGCAGTAATTAGTCAGCAGGAATTCTCATATCTGGTTCTATCTCCTGATTTAGTGTTTATAAGAAGCTCTGGGTAACCTGAGCTTCTTTGAAATTGAGGTTGTTTGGAAACCATTTCAATTTGTTTCATTTCTAATTAAAGGCCAAATAAAGCAATTTTTTTTTGCAAGTGCTGAGAGCAGCGAATAGAGTGTGTCAACCTTCAGCACTCTTAAAGGTCAACAAAAAGCCGAAATGCATCCCATGGCTATCACTGACCAAAATAACCTTGAGCATTTGAAATTAATGCAGTAACAGGAAATGCACAAAATGTAAAAAAACTTTTTTATATTGTAGATATCTAGATGCTAAAGAACTCTCTTTACCTTTTCTTTGTTATGTTGAGCATTTGACAGAAGCTGTTTAGCGTTACTGTTATTATATTTGTGTTTAAACAACACATTTTAAGTTTGCTATTATCAAGTAGTGGCTGTTTTTATCATATTATGAGCAATATTACATTCTTAACGCTAACGTTAGCACTCGGCTGTGTGATTGAAACGTTAGCTTAAATTGCCCTAGCATCGACCAGCCATATTACAATCCGAACGCTAACGGGTTAAAAAAACCCGGTAGCGAATCGGAGATTGCACTTTTCAGCATGAGTTTACTGTACTTTGCGATCCCTATGCTTAAAATGGGGAGCGCAAAGAGTTAATTAGCATTAGGATTACAAAGTCCTAACACTAATTACCGTCCAGCTGTGCTTACTGAAAAGTTAACCACAGCTTGGAGCTGGTGCTAATGGATTCTGCTTTTGCAAAATCAGATACTCACCTCTCATCCCTCTCATCACCTCTCATCAGTGAGACTGGGGGAAAAAAGTCCCCAGTCTCCCTCTGGAATCACTCTGCTGACCTGCAGGATCTCGAGAGAGGCGAGATCCTGCAGGTCATATGACCTGGCAGTCAAAGCCTCAATGGTGTCCTATGGACTCCATGGAGAGGATGCTCGCGACGGCGCTTAGCATGGCCGCAAGTATCCAGGGGCTTAGCGCTACCTTACAGGGCAAATTGCTGAATCAGCACCTGTCCTGTAACATTGAGCTAAAACGTGGACACCAAGAAGAAACCTGCAGGAGCAGGTTTTCCTCCCTAGCGCCTCCGATTTAGCCGGCAGAATGTAATACAGCCCTATGTTATTATTAATAAATATATGAATAATTAATATTTATTATTTGTCTTTATTACATGAATAAAAATTAAGCTTTAGTTTGAAAAGCGAGCGTTCACATTTGCTAACAGAACATATGATTCAGTGTATGTTGGTGTTACAAGTATGGTTTTTAGTATATCGCAATCAGATTTATCTCTAACATAGACACACATGTTCTCCAATTCCAAAAAGCTACTTCTACAACAATAAGGTGGGTAGTATTTAAAGCCGGTCGTTTTTATGGTATATTTTGAAAATCAAGGGGTCTCGGGAGTTCAGCACTTTTTCTTAACTCTGTATCTAGCATCAGAACAGCAGTATTTCCTTTCTGCTCTCTCAGAGCTAATGCCACACTCTCTGTGATAGTTAACCCCTTCACTACTGACGACGTGTGGGACACGTCCTCATTTACTCCCGCTATATGCTGAGGAGGACGTGTCCCACACGTCATCAGCTTTGCGGGACCCACGTCCGCATAGCGTTCTGTTTGAGTGATGAGGACGGAGATGTCAGACGCAGCAAATTTGCGACGTCCAGCACCTTGACGCACAAAATGGCTTTTCATATCCTTTTCAACTTTTCATAATTTTTCATATTAATTTATTTCCCATAATTCCCTTTTTTTTCTACGTCCGTCAAAAAAAACAGACCGTGTGGTGTCTACAGTATCTTCCGTCAGTACGTCTGTCCATTATGCACGCACGCAGAGTGCGCTCTGACTGCGTTCATCTGACATTAGCCTTAGATATAGAGCAAAAGACTTACAGGGTTATCCAAAGAGATTTGAATTGCTTGAGAAAGGTAACCGAACGCTGAAAATCACAGGGTTATCCAAAGAGATCCGAATTGCTTGAGAAAGGTAACCGAACGCTGAAAATCAGCGTTCGGTTACCTTTCCTGGCCATTCGGCTATCCAGAGAGCAGGCAATTCGCCAAATACTGGCGAATTGCCTGCACATACGGTGCCTGTTCGGTCCCTGTTCGAGGGCAGTGAAATCCCCATAGAGAAGCACTGCTTCGGCTATTCAGAGAACACAAACCAGCAGTGAAAGGTTCCCGAAATGCCCTGCCATTCGGTGGTTTCATTCGGCAAATTTATTCAGGAGAATCCCATAGGCTTCAATGTTAAAAATATTCCCGTTTTAATTCAATATCTAATAAACCGTTCAGTATAAAATTCTGCAGCAAAGTTTCACTTTATTTATAGATTTTTTAGGATACTTTAAGCATTTTTCTGATTTTTATTTTTTTTTATTAAAAGTCCGATTTTTTTTTTTTTTTTTCAGTTTACTTATTTTTTTTGTAACAGCCCTCTTTATTATCATTCCCTGGACCTCCCGTGAAAATTTCAGACATTTTCGCTCAGTAGTTTCTTTGCAAACAGTGTTTCATTTTCCCAGATTCATACAAATGGTTTTTCTAATTTATTCACTGCCTCCTCTACGTCACAGCTTCGGCTCTGTGTGATTCGGCTCATGTTCGGCTCCTGTTCGGCTCCTGTTCGTCTTTTTCAAAGGTTAATCCAGATGTTTTTGCTTGTTTTCAGCGTGCATTCGGTTAGTTTTCGTCAGGTTTGCGGCATCTTTTCCCTGCAATTCGGGGACCCTGTGCTGCTTGCTGAATACACCGCAGGGTCACCGAAATGCAATTGGCAAAAGGAACCGAATTGAAGAGAACGAAAAGTCACCGAACGTGCGGTGACTTTTCGAATCTCTTTGGATAACCCTGTAAGTGTTCGGTTACCTTTCCTGGCCATTCGGCTATCCAGAGAGCAGGCAATTCGCCAAATCCTGTCGAATTGCCTGCGCATACGGTGACTGTTCGGTCCCTGTTCGAGGGCAGTGAAATCCCCATGAAAAAGCACTGCTTCGGCTATTCAGAGAACACAAACCAGCAGTGAAAGGTTCCCGAATTGCCCTGCCATTCGGTGGTTTAATTCGGCAAATTTATTCAGGAGAATCCCATAGACTTCAATCTTAAAAATATTCCCGTTTTAATTCAATATCTAATAAACCGTTCATTATAAAATTCTGCAGCAAAAAGTCTCTATATTTATAGATTTTTTAGGATACTTTAAGCATTTTTCTGAATTTTTTAAAAAAAAATTAAAAGTCCGATTTTTTTTTTTTTTTTTTTTTCAGTTTACTTATTTTTTTTGTAACAGCCCTATTTATTATCATTCCCTGGACCTCCTGTGAAAATTTCAGACATTTTCGCTCAGTAGTTTCTTTGCAAACAGCGTTTCATTTTCCCAGATTCATACAAATGGTTTTTCTAATTTATTCACTGCCTCCCCTACGTCACAGCTGCTTCGGCTCTGTGTGATTCGGCTCCTGTTCGGCTCCTGTTCGGCTTTTTCGAAGGTTAATCCAGATGTTTTTGCTTGTTTTCAGCGTGCATTCGGTTAGTTTTCGTCAGGTTTGCGGCAGCTTTTCCCTGCAATTCGGGGACCCTGTGGTGTTTGCTGAATACACCGCAGGGTCACCGAAATGCAATCGGCAAAAGGAACCGAATTGAAGAGAACGAAAAGTCACCGAACGTGCGGTGACTTTTCGAATCTCTTTGGATAACCCTGAATATTTTTTTTTAGGAGCAAAAGCATAAAAATACAGCATAACTACTAAATAATATAATTACTCAAAGGGACAATGTACTCATACTGACCACGGTATGATTTTAAAGTGGTGAGGATGTGAAGCGTGCCCCCCCCCCCATCGTGGCCTTGTTCAAGTGTAAAAGCTGAGTGAAGGAGTTATCTCCATCCCACCCAGCTTCACCAGCAGCCGGGATTTTGAATTTCCCAACTACCAGTCAGCAGATCGATCACTATTTACATCAGCACATAGTGTGCCAACGTCAACCTCTCTGAGACCACCTGCGATAGCAAGCAATCTCAAAGAGTCAGCGATGGATGGGATGCGTGCAGAGCTCCAATCTATTGTTCTGCGTACGAATTGCTACGGAACTTGCATATGCAAAGTGCGCAAGTCCTGTAGCGGTGCATAATTTGCGGTTCCTATACTGCTCAAGTTGCACAGGAGCTACATACAATACATACAGTAGCTGCAGTAAATTCGAAAGTCCCTGAGCTGACGGGAAGGAGCTGCGCAATGAAGGACAAAAGGTAAATAAAATCAAGGAAAATAAAGAAAACAAGTAAAAAATAATTGGGCAGAGGCTGTCAGCTGTATCTGGCAAAATATATAAGGGTAAAAAAAAGGAACTCTATCATCACAAGTGTGAGTATGTCATGTGCAGGTTCCGGGGTGGCACCAGGTTGTTGTAATATGCACCCAATATGCAGTTATCTACATACACACAGTTATAGGTGGAGGTGGAGGGTGAGCAGACTGAGACTGACCAGGCCAGAGACTATGGATGATGGGAGATGTAGTTACTGGAGCAGGAACCTGAAGATACAGTGGATGTTTGGTAGGATAGGTTGCTGGAAACATAGGAGCGGGTTGAAGGATAGGGGTTCAAGGTAGGTTTGGGGTTTCAAGGCAGATGGCAGAGCATAGAACCTCACTCTGCAAGGGTTAGAGCAACAATTCTGAAGCACAGGTTCAATTGGGGTGTAGACCTTTATTAAGGTCAGTCTGTGTCATATGACTGGGTGAGTTTAACTGATTGTCGACCCCCCCCCCATATATTTTTTACTTTCAGCATACTCTGCACTTTGTAATTTTGCACAATAAAAATAAAATATTAATTTTTTAATCCTCATAAGAGAGTAATTGAGCTCATTTCACACCTTTACCAGCTTTTTATCTGGGTAAGACTATTATTAGTACCACAGATACCCCAACAACGACCTGGACGCAGAGCAAGCAGCCAAAGAGGTTCAGGAGCTCACCGCTAAGGAGCACCACATGCGTAACAGTTGAGCCTGAACCATTAAGGCTCCTGAATCGGTGAGTGTGACTCTTATCTCTCTCAACACACGATTTTAAGGCTGATGTCATGCTATGAGAGCGCTGTCTCTTCTCTGCTCTTATGTCCCCCCATCTGAGGTCGAATAAGAAGACCGTGTAAAGAAGGGCAGTGACCACCCTAATTCTAGGCACAAGGCGCTCCACTCCAGAGCCTGGATTCAAAAGGCTCTGGATCTTGTAAGTGTGCATTTTTCTAATCTATTGCACTTTACATAAAGACGGTATCACACTATTATCTCTCTTCTCTCATTATATCCCCTATTGTGGAGCCCATCAAGACTACTAGGAGAACGGACACTTCCAACAGACTCGTTATATTTGTGGAAAGGGTAATATTGACAATATTCTTGAGCACATTTGATGCATCACCCATCCACTTAGGAACCGGACTAACCATCAATAAAGACCTTTATGACTTTCATTGGCAGACAGTCCTAATTATTCTGGACTTCATCAGCCATTATCCTCTTGTTTCCAATAGCCTTGCTATATTGTCTCCCATCTGTATTGTTGCACTTGCACTTTAACTGTATTGCATCTGTATTGAAACCCTATTTGCACACTCAGGATATTGCACTAGCACTTTATATCCTCTGTGTTTTGCATCTGCACCTTGTATTTATGGATAATATCTGAGCTATACCACAAACGTACATCTAATTACTGCGCCACTAGGAATTCCACTGGTTTTTTTTCCCCGACTGGGTGAGTTTAACTGATTGTGTACAGGGATCCCAGTGCTAGTGATGAGCAGTACATGAAGGGTGCTGCCAGTGGTTAAGCTCAGCCAACACCTGGTTCTGTGGATGAAAAGTACAGGAACAGGGCTGCCAAGGAAACTTTCATGGTGGAACAGCGCCAACTTGACCCCTCCTGTAGTGACGGCGGTGTGAGGCCTGACAGAGTAGTCAATATCATTAGGGTATCCACACGTACAGTTGTGTTCAAAATTATTCAACCCCCAATGCTGTAAAGGGTTTTAGGGAATTTAGTGTACATTTGTAATTGTATTCAGAATGAAATCCTTCAAGGACTTTTTAAAGAACCATATGCAACTAAAATGACATCAATTGGTTTTGTAATACAGTAGTAAATGTTTCTTTTGTGAATTATTCATTGACACAATTATTCAACCCCTTAAAGACTACCACTCTGAAGAACAGAGGTTCATTCAAGTGTTTTCAATCAGGTATTGAAAACACCTATGGATGTCACGGAGCAGCAATAAAGCATAATAAGCACCAATTAGGCAGCTTTAAAATGACTGTGATACTCAGCTCCTTCTAGACATTTACTGGTGTGGTTACAAACATGGTGAAGTCAAGATAATGGCCCAGGAAGACAAGAGAAGAGGTGATTACTCTTCACAGGAAGGGCAATGGCTATAAGAAGATTGCAAAGATGTTAAACATACCAAGAGAGACCATAGGAAGCATCATTCGCAAATTCAAGGCAAAGGGCACTGTTGAAACGCTACCTGGTCGTGGCAGAAAGAAGATGCTGACTTCCACTGCTGTGCGCTACCTGAAGCGTAGAGTGGAGAAAAGTCCCCGTGTGACTGCTGAGGAACTGAGAAAAGATTTGTCAGATGTGGGTACTGAAGTTTCAGCTCAGACAATACGGCGCACACTGCGTATTGAAGGCCTCCATGCCAGAACTCCGAGGCGCACCCCCTTGCTGTCTCCAAAGAATAAGAAGAGTCGACTGCAGTATGCCAAAAGTCATGTGGACAAACCACAGAAGTTTTGGGATAGTGTTCTGTGGACTGATGAACAAAATTAGAACTGTTTGGCCCATGGATCAACGCTATGTTTGGATGAGGAAGAACAAGGCCTATGGAGAAAAGAACACCTTGCCTACTGTGAAGCATGGCGGGGGTCACTCATGCTTTGGGGCTGTTTTGCTTCTGCAGGTAAAGGGAAGCTTCAGCGTGTGCAAGGTACCATGAATTCTCTTCAGTACCAGGAGATATTGGATGACAATGTGATGCAGTCTGTCACAAAACTGAGGCTTGGGAGACGTTGGACCTTTCAACAGGACAATGATCCCAAGCATACCTCCAAGTCCACTAGAGCATGGTTGCAGATTAAAGGCTGGAACATTTTGGAGTGGCCATCACAGTCACCTGACTTAAATCCGATTGAGAACCTCTGGTGGGACTTAAAGAAAGCAGTTGCAGTGCGCAAGCCTAAGAATGTGACTGAACTGGAGGCTTTTGCCCATGACGAATGGGCGAAGATACCCGTGGATCGCTGAAAGACACTTGTGTCAAGCTATGCTTCACGTTTAAAAGCTGTTATAACTGTAAAAGGATGTTGTACTAAGTACTAAGATTGAATGTCACTTGGGGGTTGAATAAAACTGATAATGATGTGAGCACAGAAAAGACATTTGTGGTTATTTCATTATAAATGTTATGTTATATTTGTCTGACCTACACGTGCCTCTTTGATTTAATTGTAAGCAAGATGACTGAATGATCAAAATCAATGTCAAACTGGCCAAAACACTCAATTTCAGTGGGGGTTGAATAATTTTGAACACAACTGTAAAATATGTATAACTTACAAATTGTAAACATCAATATAAATTAATGTTATCATAAACCAAATAGGATAAAACACAAAAAAGAAAAGAAAGTGCCCTAACAGGTGAACAAACAGGACCAATTCAACCAGTCCATACCATCTATGCTCACTCCTATAATCAAAATAAAAGAATCTGGTTTCTGATACATTTTTTACTATAATAAATGACAATTAGTGGAAGTAGAAGCTCTATCCTTGTGTTCTGTCACTCACAAATTTCTAAGCATTTAGTTTATTAGAGTACTGTTTCTTTAATTGAGCGGCCATTACTGATGCCATGCAGTACAGTTACTTCCTGGTAGAGCCAGATTCAACCAGCATAGCTACCAGTGAGTCAAGCAGAAAGCAAGCTCCACAGTTCTGTTACACAGGCCTTCTGCTTATAAGTCTGTAAGTAGAACCTTCATGTTTTTAGTTATGTATATATTTTAGCAACTCAAAGCACTGTTAGATTAGTTTAGTAGTGTTTGATTGTCTTCACATTAAGTTAAACTTCTGTTAGCCAGTAATTTACATCTAGGTAGCATGCCTGTCACTTATTTGTGTAGATTTGCATTCCTAGACTAATATATTGCCATAATTCCGTATTTTCCACAGTTTTACAAAGTTTAAAGATCTGAAAAGTAAAGATACAAATAAAGTTCAGTAAAGACTTTTCTTCAATCCTGCTTCCAGATTTTTATTATGTTAGCTGTCTGCCAAGCTTTGTACCTCAGACACACTGTGAGGGCAGAACAGTAAAAAGACTTATAAGCAGCAGACCTAATCAAAAGAAAAGTGGATTCTTTCTACACATCTATCTCTAACTTCCTCAAGCATCCTGCAAAGTAGTAATCTGTCTCACCATGCAGCACACAGAACAGCATGCTACTCCAGCCATTCCTCAGCTTTCAGATGCAGAGCAAAGCACACTCAGCACACCAAAGACCAGGTCACGGTGCACAAGCTCCACAGTCTCTAGTAAATCAGATCTGACATCAGCTAGTGCTAAAACTGCCAGGTCCAAACACACTAGTTCAAGACACTCAATCTGCTCCAACCTGTCGACGGCGAGTGCTGCTGCCATCAAGGCACGTGCAAAAGCAGAAAAAGCATATGCAATGGCTGCCTATGCAATACGCGAAGCTGAAATGATAAGAGAACAGGGCTACATAGAGGAAGAACAGCATAAGAATGAAGCTGAAACTACTAGAAGAAAAGCAGAGGTAAAAGCATCTCTACATATTCTTCAACACGAGAAAGCAGCTTCAGCAGCAGCAGCAGAAGCTGAAGTTCTCATGAAAGCAGTAGCAGAAGCTGAAGTTCTCATGAATGCGGCAGAAGAAGAGTATCAAGAAACATTCCCTGTCATAGAAGAACAGGTGACACCTCTCAGTGCAATTCATCGTACCAGGGAGTATGTTCAGTTACACACAACCGTGTACACCATCAACAAAACTGACAATGCATTAAAACTATCAAAAGCCCCTCTAGCAGACGGCTACCTAGAATCACCTAAAGTCTGCAAAGCCAAAACAGAGTTCCAACACGACAAGCCAAATGTTTACGAACCCAAAGACCAGTTAGCCAGCTCTTCCAGACATCAAATCAATAACGACACGATTCCTACCCAGGCACACACCAATGTGGGCTATAGGAGAGTTATTTACAATGAGGAAAACACACCATATAACCAGATCAAGCCTGACCTAACAACCCCACCGTCCTATCAGCCACAGCCAAGCCCGGGGTCTGTTCCAGAGTACGTTCACCTGAGGCAGCTGGAATTTCAGATGTAACGAAGTACCTGATACGCCGTGAAATGGTGAGTTCCGGTCTCCTGAAGTTTGACGACCGTCCTGAAAATTATTGGGCCTGGAAGTCATCTTTCCTTAGCAGCACCCAAGACTTAAACATGACAGACAGAGAAAAACTAGATCTACTCTCTAAATGGCTCGGACCAGAATCTTCCGAACAAGCCAAAAGAATTAGGTCCGTACACGCTCACAACGCAACAACAGGACTCGCTATGGTGTGGCAGAGATTGGAGAGAAGGTTATGGATCACCAGAAGTAATTGAAGATGCACTCCTGAAGAAAATTGAAAATTTCCCAAAAGTAACAAACAAAGACAATCAGAAGTTAAGAGAGCTTGGAGACATACTCCTGGAAATGGAATCAGCAAAAAATGGTGGACACCTACCAGGTCTCTCATATCTAGACACTGCACGTGGGGTCAACCCTATAATAGTGAAGCTTCCTTATAACTTGCAAGAAAGATGGGTTACAGCAGCGTCAAAATACAAAGAATGCTATCAAGTGGCATTTCCACCTTTCTCTTCTTCACTAAGTTCATAACGAACCAAGCGAAAACCCGCAATGACCCAAGCTTTGCCTTTTTGAACCTGGGAAACCCAAACTATAGCAGAACAGAATCACTGCAGCCGAACAGGGAATCAAGGACAACGGTGTCTGTACGGAAGACAGAAGTACCACCTGAGTCTGAATACGTCAACAATAGAATCGCAGAAAAGAAAATTGAAGATCCAGACGATCAGTGTCCGATACACAACAAACCTCATCCTCTGAAAAAATGTCGCGGTTTCAGGATCAAGACAATCGAAGAACGTAAGTCCTATCTTAAAGACCATTACATCTGCTTCAGATGCTGTGCTTCAACTCAACATCTCGCAAAAGATTGTAGGACAGCAATACAATGCAGAGAATGCCACAGTGACAAGCATCTTTCTGCAATGCATCCAGGCCCAGCACCATGGCAGAGGAGAACGTAACCACCCAAGAAGATCATGGTGGGGAGCAAAAAGAGGACGTAGCACCAGCAATAACGTCAACGTGTACAGAGATCTGCACAAAGACATTTAGTCCTAGATCATGCTCAAAGATATGTTTAGTAAAAGTATATCCTGAAGGTCACAGAGAGAAAACTGTGAGAATGTATGCAGTATTAGATGAGCAGAGCAACAGGTCTTTGCCAGAACAGAGTTTTTCAACATCTTCAACGATAGTGGAAATCCGGTTTCATATACCTTGAAGACTTGCTCAGGTATTATAGAGACATCAGGGAGAAGAGCAACCAACTATATCATCGAGTCAATAGATGGAAAAACACAGTTGTCCCTCCCAACTCTCATAGAATGCGATACGATACCAGATGATAGATCAGAGATCCCCACGCCCGAAATTGCACGTCGACATCCTCATCTGAGACAAATAGCAGAAAAGATACCAATACTTGACCCAGACTCTGCAATCCTCCTCCTACTTGGAAGAGACATACTGAGAGTACACAAGGTTAGGAACAGTACAATGGGCTACACAACGCACCATTTGCGCAACGTCTCGACCTTGGATGGGTTATCATTGGTGACGTGTGTCTGGACGGAGTTCACAAGCCAACAAAAGTGAATGTCTACAAAACGAACCTGTTGCAAAATGGACGCACGTCATGTTTGAGCCCTTGTACAAACAACATGCAAATCAAAGAGAGACTAGTCCTCTCGAAGCAACACCAGAAGCATCAGGTCTACATGGCGACTACAGCTTCAACAGAAGATACAGATAGATTAGGGTGCAAGGTGTTCGAAAGAACACAAAATGATGACAAGGAAATACGACCACAAGTCACAGCGTTAATTACTAAATCTACCGGAGGTAGTCTAGGCACGTACAGGTTTGAAAGATTCTCAAGTTGGAAGTCACTTACTCGAGCAGTAGCAAAACTTATTACTTTAGCCAAATCTTTCTGCAGAGCTACAAACACTGACAAGTGTGATGACAATCATCTCGTACAAGCTAAAATCAACATTATCAGATGTGTACAACAAGAAGTTTTCAAAGAAGACATCAAGTGTCTTACTAAAAGAGAAGAGCTCCCCAAACATAGTTCACTTAGAAAACTGAACCCTATCTTGGATGAAAACGGAGTCATGAGAATTGGAGGTCGTATGTCAGCAAGTGACATAACTATTGAGGAGAAACATCCCTACATCATACCCAAGAACCATCACCTTTCGTTGCTATTGATAAGACATTATCATGAACAAATTGGTCATCAGGGACGCCACTTCACTGAAGGAGCAGTCCGGTCATCTGGATTCTGGATTATAGGAGGTAAACGACTAATCTCCAATGTAATTCATAAATGTGTAATTTGTAGAAAATTAGAGGAAAACTTGAAGAACAAAAGATGTCAGACTTACCCATAGATAAACTTACTTCGGAACCACCATTCACGCATGTTGGATTAGATGTCTTTGGTCCTTGGAACGTCTCCTTTCGTCGGACCAGAGGACACAGCACAGGGAGTAAGCGTTGGGCCGTTCTGTTTTCTTGTATGAGCACTAGAGCAGCACACATAGAAGTGATTGAGTCCTTGTCTACGTCAAGCTTCATCAATGCCCTGAGAAGATTTATTTCTATCCGAGGACCCGTAAAGCAACTGCGCTCTGACTGTGGTACGAACTTTGTAGGAGCTTGCAAGGAACTGAAGATTAACACGGAAGGCTCTGAGATGGATACTTACCTTCGAGAACAAGGATGTATTTGGACCTTTAATCCTCTGCATGCATCACATATGGAGGAGCTTGGGAAAGGATGATCGGAGTCGCTCGTCGTATTCTAGATGCCTTGCTTCTAAAAGCTACTCTACACGTCTTACACATGAAGTCCTGACCACACTCATGGCTGAAGTCATGGCCATCATGAACGCTCGACCTTTAGTTCCAGTATCCACAGATCCTGAAATGCCAGAAGTATTGACACCCGCGATGCTTCCGACTCTGAAAGTCAAAACAACAACGGCACCTCCTGGAGATTTTGAACTCAAAGATCTTCATACCAAGCAGTGGAAGCAAGTGCAGAGTCTTGCAGACACATTCTGGAGACGATGGAGACAGGAATATTTAGTGACGCTCCAGCCACGCAGGAAATGCAAGCTGACAAGCCTAACTTACAAGTCGGAGACGTAGTCTTACTGAAAGACACTCAAGTTCATAGAAATGAATGGCCTGTTGGACTTATTATCAAAGTTGTACCTAGTGTTGACAACAAAGTTAGAAAGGTAGAAATTAAAGTCATGAAGGAAGGTACTCCAAAAGTTTATTTTAGGCCTGTTTCTGAAGTTGTCTTACTTCTCAAAAAGGATACATAGTTGCATAATGTTATTATCCAAAGTGGGGAGTGTTCTGTCACTCACAAATTTCTAAGCATTTAGTTTATTAGAGTACTGTTTCTTTAATTGAGCGGCCATTACTGATGCCATGCAGTACAGTTACTTCCTGGTAGAGCCAGATTCAACCAGCATAGCTACCAGTGAGTCAAGCAGAAAGCAAGCTCCACAGTTCTGTTACACAGGCCTTCTGCTTATAAGTCTGTAAGTAGAACCTTCATGTTTTTAGTTATGTATATATTTTTAGCAACTCAAAGCACTGTTAGATTAGTTTAGTAGTGTTTGATTGTCTTCACATTAAGTTAAACTTCTGTTAGCCAGTAATTTACATCTAGGTAGCATGCCTGTCACTTATTTGTGTAGATTTGCATTCCTAGACTAATATATTGCCATAATTCCGTATTTTCCACAGTTTTACAAAGTTTAAAGATCTGAAAAGTAAAGATACAAATAAAGTTCAGTAAAGACTTTTCTTCAATCCTGCTTCCAGATTTTTATTATGTTAGCTGTCTGCCAAGCTTTGTACCTCAGACACACTGTGAGGGCAGAACACCTTGTATACAAAGGTTTGTTAACATCATTCTCTTCCCTGGAAATTGCTTTGAGTGCGAAGATGATAAAGAATTACTTCGCTGGTTTAAGAGCAGAGGTAACTGTATCAGGCACGCAAAGAAAAGTGTCAGGCATTTGTCTCTGTGCTTTGTCCAAAGCAAAAATGTGTGTAAATAAAAGCATTCATTATAGGAAAGATACTGTTGCATAGCCAATGAGTCATTTTGTCCACCCACATGATAAAAGCTTCCAGCAGGGCTACCAAATGTCATTCTCATTTCTAGCCTACAAAAGACAGGAAAATAAACAGTCAGTAGGCTTGTTGGGAAGTTGAGATGTGACAGTGTAAAAGCAACCTTTATAAGCCCTTATGTTTCTATTTAATTCATTTATTTTGTTATTTTATTGATATATGATCTCCTATCAACATGACCCCAGGTTGCAGATTCCATCTCCTGTTATCTGCATGTTGTCTTGTGTGTCACAGAGTCACTTTGATCAGGTCTAATATAAAACAGGGAGTCAGGAGATTAGCAAACACCAAACATGCAAAATATATTGGGCCATTTCTGTTGGACCATTCAACCCCTGGTTGACAGTTTTATTTTTATTTCAAATGTCAAAGTCAATTTAAATTGCTCAGAGAACTTGGTGTAAAACCTAAGCAAGTACGACAAGATATGCAGCACCTTTCTTACAGGAAGTATTACAGTGATACCAAAGTATTTAAATGGCTCTGTCATCATAATAACTAGTCTTTCAGGGTTATCCAAAGAGATTCGAAAAGTCACCGCACGTTCGGTGACTTTTCGTTCTCTTCAATTCGGTTCCTTTTGCCGATTGCATTTCGGTGACCCTGCGGTGTATTCAGCAAACACCACAGGGTCCCCGAATTGCAGGGAAAAGCTGCCGCAAACCTGACGAAAACTCACCGAATGCACGCTGAAAACAAGCAAAAACATCTGGATTAACCTTCGAAAAAGCCGAACATGAGCCGAACAGGAGCCGAAAAGGAGCCGAATCACACAGAGCCGAAGCAGCTGTGACGTAGAGGAGGCAGTGAATAAATTAGCAAAACCATTTGTATGAATCTGTGAAAATGAAACGCTGTTTGCAAAGAAACTACTGAGCGAAAATGTCTGCAATTTTCACAGGAGGTCCAGGGAATGATAATAAAGAGGGCTGTTACAAAAAAAATAAGTAAACTGAAAAAAAAAAAAAAAAAAATCGGACTTTTAATTTTTTTTTAAAAAATTCAGAAAAATGCTTAAAGTATCCTAAAAAATCTATAAATAAAGAGACTTTTTGCTGCAGAATTTTATAATGAACGGTTTATTAGATATTGAATTAAAACGGGAATATTTTTAACATTGAAGTCTATGGGATTCTCCTGAATAAATTTGCCGTATTAAACCACCGAATGGCAGGGCATTAGGGGAACCTTTCACTGCTGGTTTGTGTTCTCTGAATAGCCG
The DNA here is from genome assembly GCA_009667805.1 of Leptobrachium leishanense. NCBI lineage: Eukaryota > Metazoa > Chordata > Amphibia > Anura > Megophryidae > Leptobrachium > Leptobrachium leishanense. The sequence continues at coordinate 92,353,837 of CM019066.1, forward strand.
AAGCAGTGCTTTTTCATGGGGATTTCACTGCCCTCGAACAGGCACCGAACAGGCACCGTATGTTCAGGCAATTCGTCAGGATTTGGCGAATTGCCTGCTCTCTGGATAGCCGAATGGCCAGGAAAGGTAACCGAACACTGATTTTCAGCGTTCAGTTACCTTTCTCAAGCAATTCGGATCTCTTTGGATAACCCTGTTTGTGTGATCATATAACATGTCTGTGTTTAAAAACATATTACGTGGATTTGTTTTATTTAAAAACACATTTAACAAACCCACAAACTATTTCCACCTAACCTTGAAGGTCGAAAGAATCATTTCTTGTTTTCTGTAGAGTGAAAAGCTGGAAATGAGTAAAAAAATCTTACATTTTGATTGCATTTTTATTTGTACCGGTTGTCGACGTTTTAAAAATGTGGTATAATGTCAAGATGGTGCCTCCGTATCATAACAATTACAAATCTTCAAAGGGCAATTACTGCTAAATTACTGTGGGGGTTATTCAGAGAGCATTTTTGTGCTCTGTCGTACCCCGCACTTCGGGGAATCAAATTTCCCCACCCTGTGGTGAATTCAGCATTCACCACAGGGTCCCCGAAGTGCAGGGAATCGGCCGCCGAATGCCGCCGCTGCAAACCCGCTACAAACTCGTTGCTCGCCGCCGCCAACCTGCTGGACATCTGTTGCAAACCTGCCGGAGCGCTGCCACTTGCAGCCGATGAGCCGCCGAGCACAGTGCCGACCAGCCACAGAAAAGAGCCGACAAGCCGCCGGACAGGAAAAAAAATAAAACAATACGACTGAAGGTGTCAAAATAGAAACATAGAAACATAGAAAATGTCGGCAGATAAGAACCTTTCGGCCCATCTAGTCTGCCCAATTACATGGATACTTTACCTGGATTTAAACAAAATTTAAACCTAAAAAGATTGTTTAGGACAGCCTTATGCCTATCCCATGCTTGCTTAAATTCAATCTCTGTTTTGGCCTCTACCACTTCTACTGGAAGGCTGTTCCATGTATCCACCACCCTCTCAGTAAAATAATGCTTCCTGATGTTACTTTGTAACAATGTAAACACTGTTTATAAAAAACTACTGAACGAAAATGTCTGGAATTTACATATAAGGTCTTATGAATGATAATTAAAAGGTCTGTTACAGAAAAAAGAAAATCCGCTATTAAAATAAAATGGAAAAAAATTTGCTGATAAAATCCCAGAAAATTCCTAAAAGATCAATAAATAAAGAGACTTTTTAGTGCAGATTAAAATAATAAACAGTTTATTAGATATTGCATTAAAACGGGAATATTCTTAACATTGAAGCCTATGGGATTCACCTGAATAAACCTGACGAATGAAACCACCAAACAGCAGGGCAATTCAGCAACTTTTCCCTGCTGTTTGGTGTCTGTGAATAGACGAACCATTGCTTCTCTATGGGGGATTTCACTGCCTTCAAACCGGCAACTTGATGGCAATTCGCCAAAATTTGATGAGCTGCCTGCTTTCTGAATAGCCGAATGGCCCTGAAATGTCACCATACGGGAAATTGCCCTGTTCGATGCCAGATCGGCTCTCTCTGAATAACCCCTTAAAGCTTCAGTTAAGAAAAATTCCTATTGGAATTTTTGTTTACAAATAATTTAAGAAATTGTCTTTAAAGGTGACAGCATTGTATGAACAATTTAATAAGTCATCCATTAAACCCGGAAATAATAAAAAATATATTATAAACAAACCAAACAGATAATTTCCAAATAAGCTATTTTGGCTTACATTTTTTCATATTGGTTGCATAATAACAGCTCATTTTTTTCCCTTCAAATTAACTATGTGAATACCAGATGTATGATCATCTCACAGCTATATGTCAAATTATTCTTACAATTTAGGTAATAATTTCCAGGGTTCAGAAGTAAGGTTATCAGTAATGAAAAATCATTAAGGTTATGAAATATTCTAAGCTGACTGCACAAGAATGCATAATTTCAACCATTTAAATGTTAAAGGGCTCTCTTCCCTAATGAGCAATAATGGTAACGTTCGGATGACTAAGTGATAACACTAGGATAAGTGACTTGCATGCCACCCGTATTACCTTCCTGTTGCTAAACCCATGAAAAATACTTTAGCACATCAGTGATTGGTCGAGCTTCTGCGAGCTCACGGTACTTTGCGCAACTTATACTTAACATGGGGAGTGCAATCACCAGTTAGTGTATTATAAGTCCCAGCACTAATTACCACAGCGATGGGTTAAACAAAATTCTAGCAACACCTAAAAGCTGGTGCTAACTGATATCACTTTTTCAAAATCATTTAGCACCCCCTACACAGCCCCCCCAATAAATCTGATATTTACCTCTCATCCCGCGTCGAGAATGGTGGCCCGATCTGACACTTTCTTGGTAGCAAGCAGAGTGAGACTGGGGACAAGTAGATCCCAGTCTCCCTCTGTGGCACTGCGCAATCTTGCAGCCCAGCAGCGCAACTCTCTATGGACTCCAGGAGGTAATACTCACAACAGGCAAATTCCTCTAAACAAGGAAGAATCTCTCTTTTTACTAAAACATTAAACTTTATTCGATACAATTAAAATTAACTCATTCCATTTTAATTATAAAAAAATAGTCATCAATTCAACAGATAGTGATCTGCATATGACAATTATTAACACCGTCTTGGTCTCGATATTACAACAGTGTAAGCTTTGTCTTTAGTACAGAAGCCTTCCAGAAGTCTGAGTTAGTAGACTTATAAGGTTCAGTTTGATGGTTCTCTATTGTGTACGTAATACATATCAAAATGGTATTAACCACGACATAGCAATATTATGCAAGTGTTCTAACCAATCTGCTGTTTAAACTGGCATCATATAGTTCAGTTTACAATTGATTATAGGCAGGGCTCGAGTCGAGCGGGAACGCACGGGGACGGCGTGCCCGCATTTCTCCCACAGCGGGAACGCTACGGGAACGCAGCGTTCCCGCTGTGGCCCGAGCCCTAACGCTTTAGCAGGCGGCCGCCGCACATTGCCGGCGGCCTCGTGCTTCCTATTAGAACGGCCGGTGATTGGAAGTGGAGCCGTTCGCCTGTTTCATAGATCCCAGGTGAGCGGCTGCACTTCCTGTCAGCGGCCGCTGAAGCAGGAAGCACGCGGCCGCCGGCAATGTGCGGCAGGAGCATCAGAGGAGCAGCAGAGGTGAGCTGGGCTGGGGGCAGTATCCATGAGACCTGGGGGCAGTATCCATGAGACCTGGGGGCAATATCCATGAGACCTGGGGGCAGTATCCATGAGACCTGGGGGCAATATCCATGAGACCTGGGGGCAATATCCATGAGACCTGGGGGCAGTATCCATGAAACCTGGGGCAATATCCATGAGACCTGGGGGCAGTATCCATGAGACCTGGTGGCAGTATCCATGAAACCTGGGGGCAATATCCATGAGACCTGGGGGCAGTATCCATGAGAGCTGGGGCAATATCCATGAGACCTGGGGGCAGTATCCATGAGACCTGGGGGCAATATCCATGAGACCTGGGGCAGTATCCATGAGACGTGGGGGCAATATCCATGAGACCTGGGGGCAATATCCATGAGACCTGGGGCAGTATCCATGAGACCTGGGGGTAATATCCATGAGACCTGGGGGCATTATCCATGAGACCTGGGGGCAATATCCATGAGACCTGGGAGCAGTATCCATGAAACCTGGGGGCAATATCCAGGAAACCTGGGGGCAATATCCATGAGACCTGGGGGCAGTATCCATGAGACCTGGGGCAATATCCATGAGACCTGGGGGCAATATCCATGAGACCTGGGGCATTATTCATGAGACCTGGGGGCGATATCCATGAGACCTGGGGGCAGTATCCATGAAATCTGGGGGCAATATCCATGAGACCTGGGGGCAGTATCCATGAGACCTGGGGGCAATATCCATGAGACCTGGGGCATATCCATGAGACCTGGGGGCAATATCCATGAGACCTGGGGTATATCCATGAGACCTGGGGGCAATATCCATGAGACCTGGGGGCAATATCCATGAGACCTGGGGCATATCCATGAGACCTGGGGGCATTATCCATGAGAGCTGGGGCAGTATCCATGAGAGCTGGGGGCATTATCCATGAGACCTGGGGACATTATCCATGAGACCTGGGGGCATATCCATGAGACCTGGGGCATTATCCATGAGAGCTGGGGGGCATTATCCATGAGAGCTGGGGCAATATATACCCATATGAGCTGGGGGCAATTATATCCATGTGAACTGGGGGCAATTATATCCATGTGAACTGGGGAAAATATATCCATATAACCAGTGCTGTGCATATTATTCTTGGGGTTCAGTGCTGTGTATATTATTATGGGGGCTCAGTGCTGTGCATGTTATTATGTTATTCTTGGGGCTCAGTGCTGTGTATATTATCCTGGAGGCTCAGTGCTGTGTATATTATTCTGGGGGCTCAGTGCTGTGTATGTTATTCTGCGGGCTTAGTGTTGTGTATATTATTCTGGGGGTTCAGTGTTGTGTATATTATTCTGGGGGTTCAGCGCTGTGTATATTATTCTGGGGGTTCAGCGCTGTGTATATTATTCTGGGGGCTCAGCGCTGTGTATATTATTCTGGGGGCTCAGCGCTGTGTATATTATTCTGGGGGCTCAGTGCTGTGTATGTTATTCTGGGGGTCCAGTGCTGTGTATATTATTCTGGGGGCACAGTGCTGTGTATATTATTCTGGGGGGTCTGTGCCTGGATATATATATATTATATATAAAATGCGTTAGTCCAGTTGCCACAATCACGAGTATGCCTGTATGTAGTGATACCTTTCACTGATCAGTATAGTTTCCAGTTTACACTCTTGAAAGCTTGTCTTTTTTTTTAAATGTAGTTTAAAATGAGTTTTAAAAGTAATTGTGAATACAAACATAAATATTCCTACTTTTAAAAGGTGTGTAGGTGAGAAAGATAAAAAGAGAAAGGAAAGGAGAAAAAAAGGAGAAGAAAAAAGGGTTGCCCAGACCCAGAGAGGAAAAGAAAAAAGAGGAAAGATTAAAGAGATAAGGAAGCAGATAAGAAAAAGAAAAAGAACTGGCACTTCCATGAGATATGACATAAGCGATGCATGAAAATATTAAATCAACATCATATTATTGTCTCTGCTGCGTCCCCCACGTCTGGAAAGTATCCCCGACTACATCCCCACCCCCGCCTAACCCGATCCCATCTGAGCCAGCCAGGGAGTCCAGGTTTTGTAGTAATTTGGTAGAGTGTGATTAGATATAGCTGTCAACTCATCCATCAGTTGAACGTCCCTTATTTTTGAATAGATTTTCTGGAAAGAAGGGAGTGTCGGTGAGTTCTAGTGTTCCGCTAAAACTCTGCGAGCTGCAAGCGTAATTTTGGCGATCAATTTATTTTCCTGCCTGGTCAGTTCCGGGAAAGGTCTAGAGAGAAGGTAGACCCAAGGGTCCATCAAAGTAGCACCCGGGAGTACGGCTTGTATCAAGGTATGTGTAGCATCCCAAAATCTCCCAACCTCGGGACACGACCACCACATATGAATATATGTCCCCTTTTGACCACAGCCCCTCCAGCAGAGATCCGGTGTAGCCGAGGACATGTGTGAGATCTGAACAGGCGTGGTGTACCAACGGAAGATCGTCTTGATAAGTTGTTCCTGATGAGAGGTACACACGGTGACACTCCTCATAGCTTCCCAAATATCGACCCAGTCCTCAGCCTCTAGGTGTTCTCCAAGGTCCCTCTCCCAGGCTTGAATATAGCGGAGTTCCTTCCAGTCCATTAGGGCAGTAAGTTGGTGGTATAGTGTAGAAATAAGACCCTTCTGAGGAGATCCACGCATGCAAAGGCGTTCAAAAAAAGACTGAGCAGTCAGCACCGCCATTTTTATATGTGGTCGAGTTGCAAAGGCCTTCAATTGAAGATACGGCAAGGGGTGTGCTAATCTGGGCTGAACTGAAGGTGTGAGATCCACGGGCTGGAGCACTTTACCCTTGATATAGAGATGGCATATCCGTGATATAGTGGATCCCATCCATCCCGAGAGGGAGGTGTAGGTGAGTCCAGGTGGGTATTCGCGATTCCGCATAATCAGCGTAAGTGGAGATGGAAACGTTGTGAGATCGCATTTTGTCGCCAACCTGTCCCATAGTCTGAGAGAATTCACGATAGCAGGGCATATGGTGCGTAGTAAGGGCCTCTGAGTCCTGGGAAGCCACATCCACATGTCAGGGGAATCCGGGTACATAAGATCTCTTTCTAAATCCACCCATCGACGAGAAGAAGGCGGGGAGTGCCAGGCCACAATTTGGGCTAGTTGTGCAGAGTAGTAATACAAAAAAAGACATGGCAAGCCCAGTCCTCCCGCCTCCCTAGGTCTGTACAGTGTGGCTCTGGCGACTCTATGACGTTTGCCCCTCCAGATAAATGAGTCAATGGCGCGTTGTAAGTCAGTGATATCCTCCGATTTCAGTGCCACCGGGAGCGCCTGGAAAAAATATAGTAACCTTGGTAGAACGTTCATTTTGATGCAGTTGACACGACCCACCCAAGAAATCACATACTTATCCCAAGATTCTAGGTCAGTTTTCAGTTGTGCCCTTAGTTTATCATAGTTAGATTCGTAAAGAGTGTGAGGGTCATTAGTTAACACGATGCCTAGATATTTGATGGAGGAGGGAGAGATAGTGACAGGAAAGGCAGAGCACAAAGAGTCAATGGTATCCTGAGGGACATGGATCGTGAAGGCTTCTGATTTCGAAATATTCACCCTCTACCCTGAAATATGTGCAAACTCAGCCAGGATCTCAAATAGACAGGGAAGGGAGGTGAGGGGTTGAGTTATGGATAGAAGAATATCGTCTGCATACGCCGAGACCTTATACATTTCATCCCTCACGGCTACCCCACTAATCAGCCGGTGAGCTCTAATGTGTTGTAGGAGGGGTTCTAAGTATAGTGCAAATAGGGATGGGGAGAGGGGGCAACCCTGTCGGGTGCCGTTAGATACCGCGAATGGCACCGGGTCCGCTCCAGGGAGCGAAATCTGTGCCGAGGGGCAAGAGTACAAAGCCCCAATCGCTGCAACAAAGGCATCCAGCAGTCCCATACATCGTAACAGGGAAAAGAGAAAAGGCCATTCCGCCCTGTCAAACGCCTTTTCCGCATCTAGGGACAGGAACATGGCTGGCGTTTGTGTCTCCCTTACCCTCCATACTATTGTAGCTGCCCTTCGGGTGTTCTCATAAGCCTGTCTATGGCGCATGAAGCCCACTTGGTCCGGGTGTATAAGTGCATGTAGGAATGGGTCTAGTCTGAGCGAAAGAACTTTTGCAAATAATTTAAGGTCGGTATTGATAAGGGAGATGGGGCGGTAGTTCCCTAGGAGGTGAGGGTCTTTTCCCAGCTTGGGCAGAACAATTACAGAGGCTAAAAGGGCTTCCTGCGGTAAAGGGCCTCCCTCTATTAAAGTATTGAACATCTTAAGAAGGTGCGGGATTAGAGTATTGGGGAACGACTTGTAGTAATGGTATGTAAAGCCGTCAGGTCCGGGAGCTTTATGGGGTTTCATCAACCCTAAGGGCGTCACTATCTCCTCCTCCGTAATTGGGGCAGCTAGGCTATCTGCTTGTGTTTCATTAAGAGAGGGTAATGAGGCTCTATCTAAGTAGTCCTCAATCCTGTCCCGCAAGGTCGGGTCAGGAGAGGAGGGAGAATGGTTGTAGATGGATTTGAAAAATTGGGTGAAAGCATCTCGAACCTTATTTGGCGAAGTCAGTGGGTCGCCAGTGTCGTCCAGTATTGGAGGCATCGTCAGCCCACGCGGTCGGGGTCTAAGTCAGCGCGCCAAAGGGGTGTCAGATTTATTCGATCGTTCGTAGTATCTCTGCTTGGACCAAAGAAGTGACCTCCCCACATTCTCCAGAAACAGGCGGTTTAGGTCCATTCTAGTTTGCGACAAAGCGGTGTATCCTTCCTTTGAAGGAGCGGCCTTATGGGCCAATTCCTGGTCCCTCAGACGGCGCTGAAGGTCTTGGATGTCAGTCAGTTTCTGCTTTTTATAATGGGACGCTAGGCTTAAGAGTTTACCCCTGATTACCGCTTTGTGGGCGGCCCAGAGCATCTGGGGGGAGATGTCAGGTGTGTCATTTATTTGGAAGTATTCCTGTAAGGTGTCCGCTACCGATTTACGTACCTCTAGTTTGTCCAATAAGAAGGGGTCTAAGCGCCACTTTTGTCCCGTTAAAGGTGCGAAAGGCTGAAGTCTGACCATGTGATAGAACCAATAGAGGATGACTTAACCGCGGGGAGGCATGAGGGGGACGTCAAAATACAGTCGATCCTGGAGTATGTGTCATGCACTGGGGAGTAGAACGTGTAATCCTTGACTGAAGGGTGGTGGACCCTCCACACATCTATATAACCCAATTGTTGAACGAAATTGTGAAATTGTCTATCCTGCGTGGAAGGGGTGTGAGAGGTCCGAACACCGTGTTGGCCCGACCTGTCCAGGGGCGGACACAGGGCCGCATTGAAATCTCCCCCCATTAGGACGTGACCCCTTGCGTGGGACTATATGAAGGATTGCGCGGAAGACCAAAATGCCGTGTCTGAAACATTTGGACCATATAGTGAGATAAATGTATAATCCTGTCCATATGCCGTGCCTGTCACCACCACGCAACGTCCCACATCATCCATATGAGAGCTCGTGACCGTAAATAAATGGGCACGAGTTCCGTATTAGAATCGCAAACCCGTTCCTTTTAGGAATGGCACAGGAGAGGGAAACCCTAGAATATGCCGGGTCAGAAAGGCGGAAAGCCGCAGTCCTGGATATTCTAGTTTCTTGAATCATTGCTATGTCAATAGATTTGCGCTTCAACTCCCGGAAGAGAAGACGTCGCTTGCGGGGAGAGTTTAGGCCCTTAACATTTAAGGATAAAACTGTCACGGTTCCCAGATCCCACCACACAGTACTTAACACCCCACACTCCACAGAGCCCAGAAGCTACCAACAGAGTAGCCGTGAAAGATCTCTAACTGTCTGGTCCTTAGAATTGGCCAGGTAAACTAGCTAGACAGAAAGGGTTAACAACACGGGGAGTAGTCAGCCGAGCCAGAATCAGGAATACAGAGTTCAGAATGGTCAAATGGAATAGCTGGGTCGATATCAGAGCAGTGGCGTAGTACAAGAAAATGGTCTAGGGCAGCAGAAGGCAGAATAGTCAGAAACAAGCAGAGGTCAATAACGGGTTAATTCAATATAGCAGTCAGGTACAAGGAGCTCAGGTATGGATAACCACGATCTGGCAACTGCTGAGAATACACTGAGGGTTTTTAAAGACCTTCACCAGGCCACGCCCCCCGCTCAAGCCGCGCCTCATGCAACCACCTCCCTGCCTGTCTCCATTTAAACCGGGCATTGGTCAGCGAGCAGCATCAGACATGCTGCCCTCAAGCACACAGGTAGGGCTGGAAGCTCCCAACGTTACAGTACCCCCCTCTCCACGGGAGGCCACCGGACGACCAACAGGACGAGCGGCAGGACGATCACCAGGGCGATCGGGGTGTGAGGCATGGAACGCCCTGACCAACCTAGAGGCAGACATGTCGGAAGCTGGAATCCAGGACCGGTCTTCTGGACCATAACGCACCCAATCGACCAAGTACTGCAGAGCGCCCCTGCACAGCCTAAAATCCAAAACCCTCCTAACCTCATACTCAAATTCACCATCAACCTGAATAGGTGGAGGAGGAGGAACGACCCGCGTGTACCTGTTACACAACAATGGCTTCAGTAGAGAGGTGGGGAAGACGTTGTGCATGCGAAGATGTTTAGGAAGGGCAAGAGCATAAGCCACAGGATTATCGCGGCGAATGATCCTATATGGACCTATAAACCGAGGTGCCATTTTCATAGAAGGCACCCGCAACTTCACGTTCCTAGTGGACAACCAAACTCTATCCCCCACGTTATAGGAGGGAGCTTGTAACCTATGCCTGTCAGCCTTGCATTTCTGGACAGCAACATTGCGCTCCATATTTTCTCGAATCTGTCTCCAAATCTCTTGCAGTTGAGTGAGATGGTCATCGAGAGCCGGGATGACCTGTTCAGTAAACTGAAGCGGTAGAGCCGGAGGGAAAAAACCATAGATGGCAGAAAAAGGAGAGTGGCCAGTGGTCTCGTTAACGGCGTTATTACGTGCATACTCAGCCCAGGGCAACAACTCCGACCAATTGTCTTGTTGTTGTGTGGTAAAGCAACGTATGTACTGCTCGAGACCCTGATTTGCCCTCTCTGCTGCCCCATTGGTTTGTGGATGATATGCTGAAGAGAAGGCCAATCGCACCCCCATCTCTGCACAGAAAACCCTCCAGAAACGAGAGACGAACTGGGCTCCTCTGTCAGAGACTATTTCAGACGGAACCCCATGTATTCGTACAATCTCTCTAGCAAATACAACCGCCAGTTCTTTGGCTGTAGGAAGCTTAGGTAGAGGGACAAAATGAGCCATTTTGGAGAAGCGGTCTACAACTGTCAGAACCACAGTATGACCCTTGGACTTCGGCAAGTCCACAATAAAATCCATAGATAGATGAGACCAAGGCCTCTTAGGCATGGGTAAAGGCTGCAATAGACCGACAGGCAAGGATTTACTGGTTTTGCTTCTGGCACAGACTTGACAAGCCAAAACAAACAGACGCACGTCCTGTCGCATGGTGGGCCACCAGAACTGTCTGGAGATACTGGTAAGAGTCTTAGTAATACCAGGATGACCTGCTGGTTTAGAATCATGAAACATTATGAGTAATTCTTGTCTTTCCTTTTCATTTACAAACAACAAATCTGGAGGCTTGTCAGGTGGAGCCCCTACTTGAACTGCCTGGAGGCGTTCCAGGAAAGGCGAGGAGACAGACAAGACTGTGGAAGCCACAATACGTTCAGGAGGAACTATAGGATTGTGGTCTTGTGTATTAGATTCATACGGGTCATATTGACGAGATAAGGCATCAGCCTTTACATTGCGGTCACCTGGTCTGTAAGTCAATACAAAATTAAACCGAGACAGCAGCAATGACCACCTGGCCTGTCTCGCGTTCAAACGTTTAGCCTCCCCGATGTACGTAAGGTTCTTATGATCAGTAATTATCAATAAAGGGTCAAGAGTACCTTCCAACAAATGTCTCCACTCTGCTAGGGCAGACACAATAGCAAGCAATTCTCTGTTACCGATATCATAATTGCGTTCTGCTGGTGATAATTTTCTTGAAAAGAACCCACAAGGATGTAGAGGTTTTCCTGGAGACTCTCTTTGAGACAGGACAGCCCCAATGCCTATCTCGGAAGCATCAACCTCAAGAACAAACGGAATCCTGGGATCAGGATGCCGTAACACGGGAGCGGAAGTGAAAGCTTGTTTGAGGGCCTCGAATGCTTGTTTGGATTGAGAAGACCAGATCTGGTTCTTCAGACCTTTACGTGTCATATTAATGATAGGGGAGGCTACAGCGGAATAATTCTTGATAAATCTCCTATAATAGTTGGAAAACCCCAGAAACCTCTGTATGTCCTTGAGACCTTGGGGGAGAGGCCATTCTGAGATGGCCGTGAGTTTAGAAGGATCCATCTCAAAACCTTCTGGAGTGATAATATACCCAAGGAATTTCACAGTAGTAATGTCGAATAAACACTTCTCTACTTTGCAATAAAGACCATTGTCCAGTAATTTTGCTAATACCCGTCTGACATGTGCATGGTGGGTTTTCAGATCGGGAGAGTAAATCAATATATCGTCTAGGTATACTATAACAAAGGTTTGTAAGAAATCTCTGAGCACATCATTAATAAAATCCTGGAATACCGCTGGGGCATTACAAAGACCGAAAGGCATGACCAAGTATTCATAATGCCCACTCCTGGTGTTAAATGCTGTTCTCCACTCATGCCCCTCTTTTATACGTATCAGGTTGTAAGCTCCTCTTAAATCAAGTTTTGTGTATACTGCTGACCCCCTTAACCTGTCGAACAGTTCTGATAGGAGAGGGATAGGGTACACGTTCTTAATGGTGATCTTGTTAAGCCCCCTATAATCGATACACGGGCGTAAATCTCCCTCTTTTTTAGACACAAAAAAGAACCCAGCCCCTGCTGGCGAAGAGGAACGTCGGATAAAACCTCTCTCCAAATTCTCCTTTATGTACTCTTCCATGATTTGGTTCTCCTTTATGGAAAGAGGATATACTTTGCCTCGAGGAGGCATGGTACCAGGATGAATATCTATGGCACAATCATATGGTCTATGTGGAGGCAGTTTCTCTGCCTCTCTTTTATCAAATACAGCCCTGAGGTCGGCATATTGGTCAGGAACCTCTGTAGACAATGGAGGAGCTGTGGGTGTGTTCAGGGCACCGACATGCTGAATGGGTATTAAACAAGTCCCAAAACAAGCAGGACTCCAAGACAGTATCTCTCCCTTAGCCCAATTAATAACAGGATTATGTTCCACCAACCAAGGGAAACCAAGTACAACAGGATTGGAAGGTGAATGGATAACTTGAAATATGATTTCTTCTTTGTGCAAGAGACCAGTGGTAAGAACCACTGTAACCGTATAGTGAGTAATCCTAGGGCAGGATAACGGTCTGCCGTCTATGGCTTCGACGGCTAAGGGTGTCTCTCTTACAACCAGAGGTAGAGAAATGGAAGAAGCGTAGTTAACATCGATAAAGTTGCCAGCAGCCCCAGAATCCAAAAAAGCGGTAGTATGTGTGGTCTTGGTCTCCCAAGCCAAGGATACTGGTAACATAAGTTTAGTGTCTTTGACAGGAGACATGCACGTCACACCCAAGGCCTGTCTCCTCAGCTGCCTTAGGTGCGATAGTTTTCCGGCTTATCATGCATTTTAGGACGAGTAGGACATTGAAATCGTACATGACCCCCCAAACCACAATACAGGCACAATCCCTCACGAAAACGCCTTGTTCTCTCTTTCTCTGTAAGCCTAGTACGGCCTAGTTGCATAGGCTCAGAGGGAGGAGAAAACTCTCTTGGTGGTCCCTGAAAGACAGGGGCCAACCTAGGTAACGGTCTCTTGGGCTTCTCTCTTGGAGTCCTTCTGTCCCTTATCTGATTATCCAGATCTATACAATAATCAATGAGTTCACACAATACCTCAGGTAGTTTACGTGGAGCCAATTCATGCATCAATGACTCTGATAACCCCTCCATAAAAGCCAGAACCAGTGTCTCATTTGTCCAGTTCACATCAGAGATCAAGGTTTTAAATTCTATGGCATAATCAGAAACAGTCCTGTTCCCTTGACGTATGCGGAACAAGGATTTGCCAGCTACCGTGGCCTTTCTGGTAGGATTAAATGTACGTTGTAACTCGGCTATGAATTCTTTATAATCCCGTATGATAGGCTTCTCTGCCTCCCATAACGGAGTCGCCCATGTCAATGCTCTGCCAGACAGATGATTAATAATGAACCCACTTTGGCAATGTCAGAGAAAACATCTGTGGATTTAATTTAAAATGAATATCCACATGGACCAAAAATCCCCGGCACTCTGAGGAGTACCGTCAAACCTCATAGGAGCGGTCTTGTGTACCTGGGATGTCTGAACGACAGGGGACACAGGTATATCAAGCGGGGGTGCAACCCCAGCTGGTTCCAGGTGAGCCGTACGAGTCAGGATAGTTTGTAAGGCAATAGCAAACTGATCCATCCTATGATCCTGCTCATCCTGTCTGGATACAAAGTTAGCCAAGTGCTGTGTTAAGTCTGCGGGATCCATAGTGGCCAGATCGTAATGTCACGGTTCCCAGATCCCACCACGCAGTACTTAACACCCCACACTCCACAGAGCCCAGAAGCTACCAACAGAGTAGCCGTGAAAGATCTCTAACTGTCTGGTCCTTAGAATTGGCCAGGTAAACTAGCTAGACAGAAAGGGTTAACAACACGGGGAGTAGTCAGCCAAGCCAGAATCAGGAATACAGAGTTCAGAATGGTCAAATGGAATAGCCGGGTCGATATCAGAGCAGTGGCGTAGTACAAGAAAATGGTCTAGGGCAACAGAAGGCAGAATAGTCAGAAACAAGCAGAGGTCAATAACGGGTTAATTTAATATAGCAGTCAGGTACAAGGAGCTCAGGTATGGATAACCACGATCTGGCAACTGCTGAGAATACACTGAGGGTTTTTAAAGACCTTCACCAGGCCACGCCCCCCACTCAAGCCGCGCCTCATGCAACCACCTCCCTGCCTGTCTCCATTTAAACCGGGCATTGGTCAGTGAGCAGCATCAGACATGCTGCCCTCAAGCACACAGGTAGGGCTGGAAGCTCCCAACGTTACAAAAACATTCACGGTGGCCATTATGGTATAGAGTCGTGCAGTGCCGATAAAGGGCCCCCCACACCCCTCCTCGACCTCAGAGCAGCCCCACCAATATTTATGGGAGAGCCTGTCCTAAAGAAGGTACGGAAGAGAAGAGAAAGACGTGAAATAGAGAGAGGAAGAAAGAAAGTGGACAGCAGACCCCGTGATGGGCAGTCACGGGGGTAGAAAAGAGCGCCAACCGAACGGGGAAACCGGAGGGGAGGCATCTGGTGGGAAGGAGAAACAGAAGGGAGGAAACCGACCCCCATCCTGCGCAGAGGGAAAACTACACAGATGGGGCCCCAACCCCCCGCCGAACAGTGAATAAAAAGCACATTTAGTGTTAATAAAACAAAAACAAACAAACATTTCCTACATAGCTGGATAAGAGAAAAAACATCTATAAACAACCTGCAATGCACCGAAATATAACCTGACCAGAGAGCATCGCATCCATTAGGGCCTTGATACGCTCGTCCGAGCGGGGCACCAGGAGTGGAGGAGCCCACGGCCGCCTGGGAATGAACCCAGGGGGGAAAAAAACAACTCCTCATACGAGGTCGCAGAGGACTTAGAGGACCCAGTCAGTCCCGGTCAGTCCACAACCGTAGACCAGTCCTGGTCCAGGCGGGGTAGCGGTGGTTGAGGCTCTAGCTCCGCTATCTCCGGTGGCACTGGAAGATCTAATAGCCGTAACAAGGATTTGGCTTGGTGTAGATGAGAGAATGCAGGAGTGCGATTATTTTTTGTAACTATGATCTTAAATGGGAATCCCCATGCGTAACGGATGCCTTTTTGACGCAGCAGGCTCGTGACATCCCTCCATTCCCTGCGGCGCGCCAGAGTGGCGGGAGATAAATCCTGGTAGAAAGAGAGGGGGGTGCCTTCATAGTCCACATTCTGATCTCTTGTGACTTTCAGCAGGGCCTCCTTGGTAGGATAGTAATGGAATCTTGCGACGACATCTCGAGGCGGTGCTGTCTTGTCCCTTCTGGGGCCCAGGGTCCTGTGTACTCCGTCAAAAAGTAACTTTACTGGGGGCAGTTCTGGGAGAAGCCGTTTAACGATCCCCGTCAGCGTGGGCTGCAGTAGATCCCCTGTGATTGTTTCTGACAGGCCCCTAAGGCGTATGTTATTGCGGCGGGATCGATTAGATTGATCCTCCAGGGCCTCTTCTAGATATTGTACCCTTGTCTCCATCGCATCGGCGTGAGCCGCCATCGTATTATAAGCGGCTGCAATGTGGTCTGACCTGTCTTCGAGCCGGCCTGTCCTGTCTCCGATCTCTTGGATGTCCGCCGATAGACAGCGAGATGTCTTGTCCAGTTCAGCCGCTATGAAGGCCCGTAGCCCCAGAATGTCCACCTTCGTTGTGGGGCATGCTGCAGACTCGTGTTCCTCCTGGACTGATGTTGGCGCCGGATCCGATCGGGCGCCATCTTGAGAGGCAGCTTCCGGCCTGGCCCGCGGGGAAAAGATTAACGCTACTGCGGGTTCCGCGTCTTTTTTTTGATATTTGAGGGTCCTCTTCATGGCTGGTGGGTAGCGACACCCCCCTGTGAGCTGTGTCGGCGGTTGTTTTGCTGGTAGGAGCAGCTATTCGGCGGGTGTTAGCGGGAGCTCACTCAGGTCGCGGCCATCTTGGTTGCCGGCTCGACTCCGCCCCCGAAAGCTTGTCTTTTAAATGTAAAGTTAACCCAATAAAAATGGTATCACCACGCACTGCTATACTCGTGATATATATATATATATATATATTTTCTTAAGGTAATGGGGATTGTGGAATTCGTGGGTGAGTTCCCTCACTTTTTTTCCCTGGACTTGATCCCTGATTATAGGAGATAAAAAAACAACCCCCCCACCCACTTACTGTGATCAATTGCTTTAATTCCTGTGTCGTTCCAAACATTTGCTGCATAAACTTAAGATAAGTATGACTCTCACACTAGATCCTTCTGAATGTTTGGGTGCAGAACATTAATAACTGTTGGTATGTGTTAGTCACCCCTGAGTTTCAATTGATTCAGACCAAGCTATCTTTAAACTGGTTTGGGCAATTGAAACGACACCATGTTGCACCGTCAATATCGAATACAAGCCTTGGAAGTCACAACCATTTGTTGGTTCAACATTGGTAGCCTCTCCGGCAAAAACATTTATGTATTGGTCTTGAATTCATATCTCATTAAAAGTGTTTAACAATATTCTGTTAAAGTAACAGCAAACTGCTCTTATTAATATCTTCTTGGTCTCGATAATAAAACAGTGTGAGCTTGGTCTTTTAATACAAAAACCTCCTAGAAGTCTGTGAGTAGGTAAACTTATTTAAATACGTATTGTTAGTTCTCTATTGTATGCGCCATACACATCGGAAGGACGTTATCCACAACTTGGCAATATTTAAACAAACTGCTGTTGAACCGATATCATATAGTTTAGTTTTCAATCAAATTGTAGGAAGAGGTCTTTCACTCGCTGTGAATAATTCCTGCACTATTCCAAACCTTTACTGCATACATTTACTCTCACACCATATTAATACTTCCGAGGTTTTGGGTGTACAACATTGATTCGCTGTGGGTATGTTTTCACCACCCCTGGGTTTCAATTCATTC
Source organism: Leptobrachium leishanense (assembly GCA_009667805.1). NCBI lineage: Eukaryota > Metazoa > Chordata > Amphibia > Anura > Megophryidae > Leptobrachium > Leptobrachium leishanense. The sequence goes on from CM019066.1 coordinate 92,370,884, forward strand.
AGACCAAGCTATCTTAAAAGCTGGTTAGGCAATTATAAACACCATGCTAACACTGTCAATATTGAATTCAAGCCTTGGATGTCACTACCATCCGTTAGATCAACATTGGTAGCCTCACAGGCAAAAAGGTTTTTTTTTGTATTAGTCTTAAATTCATGTCTGATTAACAATGCTTGACAATATTCTGTTAAATTAACAACAAACTGCTCAATGCGCGTTTCCTTGCTGAACTAACAGCAGTTTCATCAGCAGCTCTAGTGATCCTAACTTCAGGATCTGTTTAAATAGGTGTTGGCACCTTTAATTAACCTTTAACACCTTTGATCAGATGTTTTCTTATATTTTGCAAACCCTCATTATGATTGATTTCAAGGACTTCCTTAACTACAATCCCCTTAATCTCAAATTTACTTGTGACATCCAATTACGAAGTTTAAATTTTTTGGACATTACTATCTCAAAAAAGGATGAGAAAGAAAAAACGTGTCTGTCTACAACACTATATAAAAAAGAGACAGCCACTAACAGTCTCTTTAATTTTTCAAGAGTTATCATCCACTACCGTTAAAACGAGGAATACCTTACAGTCAATATCTAAGATTGAAAAGAATATGTTCAGATGATGAGGAATTCGCTAAAAGAGCAAAAGAATTGAGACAGAACTTCAGGGACAAAGGCTTTCCAAATAAAACCTTGAAGAAAGCATATAAGAGAGTGCTACATATCCCTAGAGAGTCATTATTGCAAAGCAAAAAACAACAAATAGAGAAACCCTTAATAAGATGCATAGGTAACTTCGACAATGGCTGGGAAGAAGTTAAAACCATCATGGAACGCTATTGGCCTTTGATTACATGGGATCCCCAATTTAAAGAAGTGAAATCAGCACACGTGACAATCACAGCATGAAGGTGCCGCAATATTAACGATACGATAGTTAGGAGTCATTATCAGGATAGGAATAAACCATCCAATACTACCTGGCTACATCATAATTTGTATGGCACCTATAAGTGCGGACACTGCTGTGCTTGTAAATATATCCAACAAGATTCAAGAAAAATCAAAGACTCGAAGGGACTAACGGAATATCAAATCAAATCTTTCTTTAACTGCAATATGAAGGGATTAGTGTACGCCATTACCTGTAAGTGTGGTATGTTATATGTCGGTAAAACATTCAGACCTTTTAAGCAAAGAATTCAAGAACATATTGAATCAGTTCGTAATCAGCTGGATACACCAGTCGCGAGACACGTTCAGTTACAACATAACGATGACTTAAATTCATTACGGTTTTGTGGAATTGAAAAAGTCTTAAGATCACAAAGACAAGGAGACTACGACCTCTTATTAAGAAGAAGAGAATGTGTCTGGATATATCAGTTAAATACACTAGGTCCAGCAGGTCTCAATGAAGGCTTTAATTTCACTCCCTATATAGGGACCTAAATTTTGACCTTATGATTCATATAGTTCATCTTTGAACAAGAACCATTGATTTAGACCAATAAGAGTATATAGAATCATGAAGGAGTATTTTATGTATGAATAATGGAATTAAAATTTAAGCTAATGGGTAAAGGACCTTTCTTTAAAACCACATAGAAATATTTGGGAAACAGTGTTTTCATTACAGAATTATTTTTATTCAAGGTAGGACAGTATATACGTGGGAGTATGTTAGACAAGCTAAATTCAATCCATTGAGATTGTGACTGATAAAGAAAGATTTTGGAGCTCTGCATATACCGTCATGTTCCATAGAACCCTTAAAGGGCGGCGTCCGTGGAGGGGGTCTGGCTGAACTAAGGGATAGGCGGATTGTATGGATGTGGAGAGGTTCATGCAATGGTCACTCTCTGGGATTATGATATGGCTTGTGGGATCGCTGGTTGAGATCGAGTAAATAGTTGTGCTTAAATATTAGGAGAATTACCAATGTGCACCACTGTCCAGATAACCATTATTTAATACGTGCGATCAAACAGGATTGTAGGTAAATTTAGATCTCACCGACCCTTTAATCACATGACCGAGGAGGTCATGTGGATAATGCTTTGAATTGACAAATGTCAAAACGTATATATACGAAAATGGTCCTCATGAGAATCTATAATTGAACACTAAGGGAACCCAATTAAAGGTTAATTAAAGGTACCAACACCTATTTAAACAGATCCTGAAGTTAGGATCACTAGAGCTACTGATGAAACGGCTGTTAGTTCAGCAAGGAAACGCGCATTGAGCAGTTTGTTGTTAATTTAACAGAATATTGTCAAGCATTGTTAATCAGACATGAATTTAAGACTAATACAAAAATTTTTTTTTGCCTGTGAGGCTACCAATGTTGATCTAAGCTTTTAAGATAGCTTGGTCTGAATGAATTGAAACCCAGGGGTGGTGAAAACATACCCACAGCGAATCAATGTTGTACACCCAAAACCTCGGAAGTATTAATATGGTGTGAGAGTAAATGTATGCAGTAAAGGTTTGGAATAGTGCAGGAATTATTCACAGCGAGTGAAAGACCTCTTCCTACAATTTGATTGAAAACTAAACTGTATGATACCGGTTCAACAGCAGTTTGTTTAAATATTGCCAAGTTGTGGATAACGTCCTTCCGATGTGTATGGCGCATACAATAGAGAACTAACAATACGTATTTAAATAAGTTTACCTACTCACAGACTTCTAGGAGGTTTTTGTATTAAAAGACCAAGCTCACACTGTTTTAATATCGAGACCAAGAAGATATTAATAAGAGCAGTTTGCTGTTACTTTAACAGAATATTGTTAAACACTTTTAATGAGATATGAATTCAAGACCAATACATAAATGTTTTTGCCGGAGAGGCTACCAATGTTGAACCAACGAATGGTTGTGACTTTCAAGGCTTGTATTCGATATTGACGGTGCAACATGGTGTCGTTTCAATTGTCCAAACCAGTTTAAAGATAGCTTGGTCTGAATCAATTGAAACCCAGGGGTGACTAACACATACCAACAGTTATTAATGTTGTGCACCCAAACATTCAGAAGGATCTAGTGTGAGAGTCATACTTATCTAAGTTTATGCAGCAAATGTTTGGAACGACACAGGAATTAAGGCAATTGATCACAGTGAGTGGGGGGGGGTTGTTTTTTTTTTCTCCTATAATCAATTGTAAACTGAACTATATGATGCCGGTTTAAACAGCAGATTGGTTAGAACACTTGCATAATATTGCTATGTCGTGGTTAATACCATTTTGATATGTATGACGTACACAATAGAGAACCATCAAGCTGAACCTTATAAGTCTACTAACTCAGACTTCTGGAAGGCTTCTGTACTAAAGACAAAGCTTACACTGTTGTAATATCGAGACCAAGAAGGTGTTAATAATTGTCATATGCAGGTCACTATCTGTTTAATTGATGACTATTTTTTATAATTAAAATGGAATGAGTTCATTTTAATTTTATTGAATAAAGTTTAATGTTTTAGTAAAAAGAGGGATTCTTCCTTGTTTAGAGGAATTTGCCTATCATAACCGGTGTTTAATCACTTTTGCCGATTTAAGTTCTCAGACCGAGGGCGGTCTTCTATCGCCGTTGGATATTTTGCAACATAATACTCACAACAGCCTGGAAATGCTACTTTAAGTATATCTGAGAGTAGCGCTGCATTACTGGGCAAAGAGTGAAAGGGTAGCAGGCACAGGTTTCCCATATTAGCATCCCCATTTTAGTGTTAGGTAGGGAACAGGGCCCAAAATCTTTAGAAAAATTATAAGAAAGGAGCACATGGATGTATTTAAAAATGCGCTCTGTCCCCTTAGACTCCAAATATATGACACTAACGTACAGCCTGTCACAGACATGAGGTATGTCCTGGTAAAAAAAAATAACTGTATAATGCTATGGAATCTGCTGGCGACATGTAAGAGCGTATGCCTGCATGGTTAATGTATTCACATTCCCAACAGTAATTAGAATCAGTGAGCCTCAAAGTCCTTTTAGACTGGGAAAGGTGTGTGGATGCCTGACTTAATTTAATCACCAGAGGTGATTAAAGATCGGCCAGAAGCTGTTTGGCCAAACAGGAGCCTTAGAGGGAATCCTCATTTTGAACTAAGGAAATGGGAAAGTCTTGTCCTGTGTTCATCCTTAGCAGGGGGGCTGAGTTCACACCTTCATTAGGCTGGAGTGAAGGCATAAGGCAAATCAAAGACTGTTTTTCTCAGAGTGTTTCATAAAACACGATTAAGAAGTAGCTCCTTTGTTCTCAGAGCATATCCTACAGTATAGGTTTTTGCATGTAGGTATCTGGTATTTTTCCCCAGTTAATTTTTTCAGTTTGTAAAAGATGGCATGGGAAGTCCAGGAGCAGATCTTGACACTCCTACCGTGCCACCCCGGAAACCTTAGACCAAGAAGAATTGTATAAATCTCAGCCACAGAGTCCGGCATGTGTCTACTTTCTGGGGTTCACGCAAGTGGGGAGTAACTTTCATTTTGTTTTCAACCCAACACCTGGGTAGAGATTCTAGCTTTGTTGTAAGTATCAGGGCTTCTTTGTTATCCTTTTTCTTTCCTGCTTGTTGGGAGTGTAAACAATCTTGTAATATCTTCTTTTTTTTTTTAATGCCCTGTGACTTTTTTCGTCCTAATAAATACACTATATTGCCAAAAGTATTCACTCACCCATACATATGCGAGTCAAGGCAGGTGAGCGAATACTTTTGGCAATATAGTGTATATTCCTTTATTAAGCTCTGCCTTTTTCTGATCTAAGAATCAAGTTACCTGAAGAGACATTTGTTATAATAGCCTTGAGTTTCGGGACAATCTACTAGATTGGGTTTAGTGGGGTCGGTCTACTAAACAGTTTTTGTGGGTTTAATTGAACGGGGCATTTCAGGTCACCTCCGTTTCATATATTAGGCATATGTATCGATCCTCATTTTCCTACAGAGCACTGCAAATATGGAATAACCTCCCAGACGCCATCAAATCTTCCCCCAGTCTAAAGTCCGTTAAGAGATCTATATTAACATACCTCAATACGGAATGCACCTGTAAACATGTAACACAGTGACTATATACAGAATGCACCTGTAAACATGTAACACAGTGACTATATACAGAATGCACCTGTAAACGTGTAACATAGTGACTATATACAGAATGCACCTGTAAACATGTAACATAGTGACTATATACAGAATGCACCTGTAAACATGTAACACAGTGACTATATACAGAATGCACCTGTAAACATGTAACACAGTGACTATATACAGAATGCACCTGTAAACATGTAACACAGTGACTATATACTGAATGCACCTGTAAACATGTAACATAGTGACTATATACAGAAGGCTCCTGTAAACATGTAACATAATGACTTTATTTCCTACATATTTATTTTTCTGTTAATCTGTATATTTGGTCTTGTGTTAATATCTTGCATTTTACTTTTTTGTATTTCTGTAACCACTCAATGTTCTTGAACCCAGGACATACTTGAAAATGAGAGAAATCTCAATGTATCTTTCCTGGTAAAATCCTTTATAAATAAATAAATATAAGACCTGTGGTGGCAGCATTTATTTAAGGGAAGTGTGTCGCAATAAGAGGGTTGGTTAAACATTATTTTGGGCCTAGCACAGACGAATAGTAATTTTTATCCCTGATCCCACTTCGCCAAGTCGTATGCCCTTCTGTCCTGATTAAAGTCCTACGGGACTGAAACGTCGATGCTGTACCCATGATCCAATAAAGGAATTTGTTTTACTACAAAAAGAGTCTCTGAGTGGCGGAACATCGAGGAATTTATATATATATATATATATATATATATATATATTTATATATATATCATCAAGCCAAAGATAGTACTTGTTTATTTCCGCTTTTGGGTTGGTACAAAATGTAAAAGAGTTGCTTTCTCTCCTCATCCCTGACTAATGGCTGTGTCTACAAGCAACAGGAGCAACGGAGTAGATCAAAATGAGATCTGTAAACTCTATATGGACATTTATGTAACTCTGCCCTGTTTCAGAGCATGTTGCACATGCTCTGTTGTTTAAGAGATTTCTGGTCTCTGCGTTCATTTTCCGTTTTTGGTGTCAGGATGAGCTTTACACACTCTGTAGGCTTTCATTGGCTTACGGCATGACAGGGAAGGTGCTCCTTTGTAGAGTGCACACCGACACCTTCACTGGTTCTCTATAGTGCACACTGTTTGCACGTGCTAGTGTAGCAGAAACACTAGGACATATACAGGACTGGATCTGCAGGACATGGAGGACTTTTATCTTTAAGGTGCAAGTAAACAGTCACAATCAATTGCGGCAGACTGCCTTTCCTTTTAAACATTGCTCATGTTTTGGGTCTGTCCAAGTCACTAGTAATGCTGACCTGGCTGGAGTGATGAAAGGAATCCCTCAGCTGGCCCAGGATCAAATACACAACTTGGACGATTGTCTCTAGCTGTCCTGGAGTGGAGGGTGAAGCTTCCTCTACACCCTCCTCTCTGGAATACTACAGAAAAGAGTGTCAGCAGCTGTGTAAAAAAATGAGAGTTCAGGACTCCTAGAAGGCTGCCTGTGCAGTGAAGGCAGAGCTCTTACCAGATGCTTGACGTCTGTGGTCTCTCTGCCAGGCTGAATAAAAATCTTTTTGTAAGCAATTTGGAGTGACTTATTTCATGAGTATTATCAAGAAATTGCCAGTGAAATTCAGATTGTTCCACGTTTACTAGTTTCCTTTACAATTGCTCCACTTTTCATAAACATTAGTGATCAGTCACATAAAAAATGATTTCACATACCAGGAGGACCATAGGAAACATTACTATACCTCCCAGGGTAAATTTATGAGTACATTCAGAAAACGCTAGAGTTCCTTTTAATGTCTATTTTATGTCACTACCACTTTATTTAAAAATGCGCGAAAGTTCTATATTTTAAATTGTTATTTGATGCACCTTGGTTGTCTTTTACAACGGCTTCTAGTTTAGGAGCAACGAGTGTGGTAAAAGAACAAATTCTCTTACCACGGCAAAGTGTTATTATATGTTAATCACAGGAAGTCATAAAACTATCATTCGCTTGGTACCCAGCTTAAAATTTGCACGCCATGTTGATTAAACTATTATAGATCATAGGGATCCCGGCAACATTCTCATCAAATAGATGCCTTGATATGAACAGGAAAAAAATTTGCAATCATCAGTCTGGTCAGAAAGCTGTAACTGGAAACCAGTTAACAGGAAGCCGTGCTGAATAATTGGCCAAACAAGAGACATGATGCGTAAACAACTTTGCAATGTCACAGTCAGAGGAAATGTTTGGCAAACCCTGCTACAAAGGCTTTCAGGAAAATAAAAAGCAGATATGGAGAATGAAATAATGTGAGGAAGCAGCCATTTGCTCCGCTTGACCTTCAAGCTCTACCTTTCAGTCCAGGCATCTAAACTCATGAAGCAGACAGACATATTTAAAAAAAAACTAGTGATAAATATGTGAAGTAAAAATAACTGTATCTGAAAAACGTCTTTAGTTTTAGCAGATATGTGTATATATGTGAAAACATGCATGCCTAATGGAAGAGAAAACAAGATAAAAAGACTTTCAGGGTTATTCAAAGAGAATCGAAAAGTCACCGCACGTTCGGTGACTTTTTGTTCTCTTCAATTCGGTGTGATTTGGCCATCCCATTTCAACAACCCTGCGGTGTATTCAGCAAGCACCACGGGGCCGCCGTAATGCAGGGAAAAGTCGCCGCAAACCCGCCGAAAACTCCCCGCAAAACCAGGGTGAATGCACACCGAAACCGGCAAAAATATCTGGATTAACCCCTGCCGAACACGCCGGAGAAACCCGAGAAGGAGCCTCATCACAGCACAGAGCAGCCGCCGGAAAAAACCGACACCGCAGACGAATGGAGTTAAAAAAAAACAAACAGTACGCTTGAGGCTAGGGTCAGACTAACGCATTTTTTGCGTCTTCTGTCAAAAAGTGCGTCTGGACGAATGGACGCGATAGCGGTCACACGGTGCGCAATTACGGCCGTGATTTTAGATGGAGCTATAAAAAACAATGTTCTTGAACCCAGGACATACTTGAAAACGAGAGAAATCTGAATGTATCCTTCCTTATTAAAATCCTTTGCAAATAAATGTAGGCCAGACATGTGCAGCGTCTGACGTCTCCTAATCACGCACACACGCCGCTATGCGGACGCAGCGCACTCTGTGCATCAGTACTAGCGGTTCGACGTTCTTGCAAAAATGCGTTAGTTTGCCGCTTGCGTTGTCTGGCCGCACTTTTGTGCAGCCGTACTTTGTATGTTGGTCCTCATTGGACGTCATTTGCTGCAACCACGGCCGTAATAAAGTGCAGCTAAACGCACGTTCAAACAGCGTTCGTCTGACCCTGAATGTCTGAAAAGTGAAACTCTGCAAACAAACTACTGAACGAAAATGTCTGAAATTTACTTATGAGGTCCAATGAATGATAATAAAAAGGTCTGTTACAGAAAAAAGAAAAAACTTTAAAAATTTATTTTTAACCCCTTAGTGACCGGGCGGTTTTACACAAATCCGTCTTTTAGTGACCGCTGCTGTTTTTACGTTTCTGCGCTGTTAGTGTTTAGGTCAAATTTTCCTCTTACTCGTTTATTCAACCCACACATATTATACACCCCTTTTCCCGCCATTAAATGGACTTTCTAAAAATACCATTATTTCCATCATATCGAATAATTTACTATAAAAAAAAAATGAAATATGAGGAAAAAAATGGTAAAAACACACTTTTTTGTAATTTAATCCCCAAAATCTACAACCACCCAAAACGACCCCGGCTAAATAGGTTCAAAATTTTGTCCCGAGACTAGAAATACCCAATTTTTACATGCGTTTGCTTTTTAACCCCTTCACTGCTGAGACAGTTCACCTATGTGCGCTGCGCTCATTCTGACCATTTTGTGCTATTTATTTTTAGATGACAGCCTAGGTCCTATTTAATTAAACTCCCCCAGACAAAAAAAACTTAAAAAAAAAAACATTTTTTTATTTTATTTAATTTTTTTATTATTTTTTTTTTATTTAATTTTTTTTTTTTAATTTTTTTAAAACCAAACCTGGTCATGTTTGGTATCATATGAAAGGCCATAATCAGGCCATCTAGCTGCCATGGATCGGGAGATAAAGGGATCCTTAGGATCCCCTTATCTCTACATGGCAGCTAGAGGGTTAACTGGCCCACTGACATCCTCACACATATGGTGAGGTTGTCAGTGGGTGGGGGGGGACCTGGAGGCTTGGCTGACATCCAAGATGTCAGCCCCCTCCAGGTTTGAATCGCGTTTTGGCGCCAATTGGCGCCGCAACGTGATCCGGCGGCGAAACATGGGGACGCCCTCTGATGACGTCACCACGCAGCGTGGCGACGTCATCAGCCTCGCCTGCCCATTTAAATCACATGGGCAGGCTTCCTCCCTGCCAGATCGCCGTGGGATCCGGCGAGGGAGGTGAGTATCGGGCGGGAGGGGGATTAGGCGCCGCTGACGTACCCTGTACGTCCGCGGGTCTAAGGGAGACCCGAGGACAAGACGTACAGGGTACGTCAGCGGCCCTTAAGGGGTTAAAAAAACGGAAAATTTTTTTTGCAGAAAAATGCTTGAAAGATCCTAAAAAAAAATCTATGAATAAAGAGACTCTTTACTGCAGAATTTTATAATGAACGGTTTATTAGATATTGAATTAAAACGGGACTATTTTTAACATTGAAGCCTATGGGATTCTCCTGAATAAACCTGTCGAATGAATCCACCGAATGGCAGGGCATTTCGGCAACTTTTCACTGCTGGTTTTTGTTCTCTGAATAGACGAAGCTATGGGGATTTCACTGCCCTCGAACAGGCACCGTATGTGCAGGCAATTCGCCAACATTTGGCGAACTGCCTGCTCTCTGGATAGCCGAATGGCCAAGAAAGGTAACCGAACGCTGATTTTCAGCGTTTGGTTACCTTTCGCCAGCAATTCGGAGCTCTTTGAATAACCCTGATTGAGTAGGTCAAGAATAATCTTTTTAGGTTTGTAATACAAGGTCCTACTGAAAGGTCTGTAGCTACTAACAAACGCTGTTGAAACAGAGTGAGGGCCGGAAAATGACAAGGCCACAGTGTTGATGGTATACAAGTTATGTGTTATAAGAACAAATGGGAAGTTCCAAATGTCATTCTCCCTCAAGAGAGGTTCACTAACTCCACCTTACTGTATGTAATCAGAAAAGTGGGGAGACCTGACAAAGAGCTTTCAGAGACGTCATACTTAAGCCGGAGACACACTGTTTTGCGTGCAGCCAAAGCTGGCCATTTTCAACTCTGGGCGTTCAGCCACGCGGCCCGATGCTGGCTGAGTGGGAAGAGAAGATAGGGCTGTATACACTGAGCACATCTCGACGCGCAGCACCACCTACACGCACTGCGTGTCACTTCACATTCGGTGTTTCTCTGATTTTAGGCTCAAGTGTTCTCCTTCCCAGGCTTCAAACTGAGACCTGTCAGAATGGCAAACACTGACTAGTGTTTAAATCTTGGTTGGACAAGGTACTACTTAAGGGCAATCTGAACCATATAAGAACTTGTGTTTGAGAAGCTTTATGTCATAATCATGTACTGATGAAAACTTTTAGAATCACCTGTTTATGTTAAACAAGCCCAAAGATCATCATCATCTTTTCTACAGTATATACCCAGATCTTTGGGACGCAGTATAACCATTCTTTACTGTACAAACACGAGTCAACTTAAAGAGGCAGAATATAATAGTTTTGGCAGTAAAATCCCCCATAATTTCTGGTGTGGAATGGGAATGTCGCATTGGTCCATGAACAAAAAGGACCAGGCACTAAATCTTCCAACAATGATAGATATGTTAAAGAATTGGAAACATTTCTTCCCTATATGAGCTTTTTTAGAATCTAACTACTTAGGTATCTCATTTTGGACACATATTTTGGAGATAGTAATGCCATATTGTCCTGTTCCTATTCATGATTAAAAACATTTATGTTTCCAGTCTGGCACCCCAGCAGCCTGAAATGTCAACAGCCGCCACTGTATGCTACAGACAGCAGAGATTGAGTAGCGTAACTTCACAAGGGAGTAGGGGAAAAAAAACAGACTCTTCTCAGTAAAGATTGCAGCATGTATGGCTTAGCACTGCTAGTTATGCAAATGCTCAAGTATCCAAAAATTAGCAAAGTTTTTTCAAGTGACAAGGACACATATATAGAAGATAGCATAATTCTTCCAATCTATTATCATGAATTAATTTCCTCTGCATGCTGGAAGAGAACTTTCTTCTACTTTACAGCTTCCAAAACATAAAAAAATATTAATTAAAAATCTGCATGTGGCATAATGCCTTCTTATGGAAATTACAGCAATACCTTGTATCTGTACTGTACAGGAATTTTCAGTAATTATAGCCCCCTGTATCTTATCCATGCACAGCAGTGAGTGACCCCAGAGCTCTCCCTGTATTCTGCCCTCTCCCCGGCTGTTGTAATGCAGCAATAATATTTGCTGCACATTTTCTTAGAGTGAGCATGAGGGTATATAATACAGATCATCCACAGTCATGCAAGGTAACAGGAGTGAGGCTTAAATTATATATTTGCTTCTCTGCTGAGAAAATGCAATTCCTGCATTAAAAAGATATGTAAGTGGGGTTTTTTGGCTACATTTTGTTAGTTTTTTAGGCCAGCGTTTTGAAGAACGGAAGGAACGTCCGTGAGAGTAGAAGTTCCCAGGGGCGGACTGACATTTAATGGGGCCCCTGGGCAATAGGAGATCTAGGGGTCCCTTGTGCCATGCCCGCAGTAGGCCACACAATAAGCATTGCATATGAGTATACACAGGAGCCACAGCAATATAACTCACAGTAATGGCTGGGGTGTATGGGCACAGAATCCACAGCAATATAACTCAGTCATGGCTGGGGTGTATGGGCACAGAATCCACAGCAATATAACTCACGGTCATGGTTGGGCTCTGTCATTCTTACTTTGTGGAGTGCAGGCAGCAGATAATGTGGCGAATCTAGGAGCAATACCAGCCTTTAGGGTGCAGCGCCGGACTGTGACAAGCACAAAGACAAATACATGCATTTACACACACAGCCATACGTTCACATACATAACCATATATCTCCTACACCCCGGGTAGGTAGCAATAAAACTCACAGTATTGTTCGCTGTGTATGAGCATATCCCAGAGCTCCACAGCTATACAACTCACAGTAATATGCAGTGTGTATCACAAAATCCACAGCAATAAAACTCCCAGCAATGCAATGTGCGGTGTGTGTGAGTGTATCAGAATCCCCATCAATTAAACTCCCAGCAATGTGCGGTGCATATGAGCGTATCAGAATCCACAGCAATAAAACTCCCAACAATGTGTGGTGTGTATGACCGTATCAGAATCCACAGCAATAAAACTCTGAGCAATGCAATGTGCGGTGTGTGTGAGCATATCAGAATCCACAGCAATAATACTCCCAGCAATCTGTGGTGTGTATGAGCGTATCAGTATCCACAGCAATAAAAACTCCCAGCAATGTATGGTGTGTATGAGCGTATCAGAATCCACAGCAATAAAACTCAGAGCAATGCAATGTACGGTGTGTGAGCATATCAGAATCCACAACAATAAAACTCCCAGCAATGTGTGGTGTGTGTGAGCGTATCAGAATCCACAGCAATAAAATTCTGCATTGAAGAAAGGGCGGGTGGCTGCGTACGTGCGTGTGCAGGTCACACAGTCCGGCCAGTCTCAGTACCACCTGACTGGCTGGACTGCGTGACCTGCACACACGCAGCCACCCCCGCCCTTTCTTCAACTCGGACTCTCACGCTATTCCAGACTAAGCACCCCCTGCTGCCGTAAACTATTGGACTGCCTGCAATCCGAATGGGATCGGGTTGTAGAGCAAGAATCCAGCATGGAATCTGGGCCCTCCTCAACCCACGGGCCCTCGGGTGGCGCACGAGTGCCCGATGGGTCAGTCCGCACCTGGACATTCCTTCCACTCGACGCTCATCTGACGCCCATCTGGCTACCTCGCTGAGCGCAGTTAGTGCGCTCAGCCCCGCAAGGCGTGATCCTCCTATGGAGGATTGAGCTTTGCAGCTCTGCCAACGTGTGTCCTAGCGCTTTGACGGAGTGGCCTGCTGCACGGACGCAGGACGGAAGCCTGAAGCCACGTCAGTATGGGCGCACCTAGTGCGCTCGTCTGACACTGGCCTTAATCTTGTCACTACAGACTCGTATATACTTATTTTTAGGAGTGCTGGAGTTTTATGAGATTTAATTGTTTTTATAATGCACATAATGGGTGAGATAAAGTAAAATAATGTACTACTGAACTGTTAGGCTGGTGTATCACAATCATGTCTTCTCGAATGTTAATGACAGACCATACAGATACATTTACTGACTGTCTCACTGTACTTTTGTTATCTATAACCAAAGAGAGATAGCCATATGTAATTCTGTCTCTCTCCCACATTACCAAACTAGTCTTTGTGAGAGAAAATAGGACCTGTCTTCTAAAGAAAACAAGACACAGGTCAGACACAAATGTCTAGACAGTGACCAACTAATGTAACAGATACACATTTATCTTTCAAAACCAAATAATTATCATATCTAGACATACAGTTTATATGAGTGTCCATGATTTAATAACTCTGAACAAGAAAATTTAATTCAGACAAGTATTTATCTTTCAATAAGGAGAAAGTTATTTAACTGAGGGAGTTAAATATAAAACTTTATGGGCCATGGGTGACATTAAAGCAGACAGTGGTCTTTCTACTTTGTCTAGGATTGAAGTTTTCATATTAGTTTAGTTTTTCTGTGTTAAATTACATTACAGATGGTTTTCTTTAATCATCTAGAATCTAGTTATTTTATTAAGTTTTACAATACACGAGTTTTAATTATGGGCCAAAATGTAAAAGAATTTCCAGTAGAAAATAAAAAAATATGATCTTTCTAATGTGTTAGATAACAAGGCAGCCATTTGTGACCATTGGATATAGAATTTGGGGAACCTATTCCAATGTTGTCATCAATTTATTGGCTGGGGCTAGAGATGTTATCTCAAAGCCTGCAATCCCTACGTTTAGCTTGCGGCACAGTCTTTGAATCAGTTTTCTTTAGATTAATGGCTTCTACACTTTGGATATTAGTTGTTAATTTGCAATGAGAATTTTGCAACCTTGCTCATTCTTCTCATTCTGGTCTCAGAACCTGGTCACTCAACACATTACAACAACATCCCCATTTATAAAAGTCCCAAATTTACCATAGGGTGAAGGGGTCGGCACAATCTGTGACTTCCTCTCTACTCAACAGAAAACTGTGAACAAACAGTTCCCAGGGTCCTCCTGTGAGTAATCTGCGGCTAATGTGCAATCTACCTTGCATAAATCTCACAGCAGGATTGCACTTGGCTCATTGGACAACAGCAGAACTGCCAGTATGTTTTTGTGATTCCCTATTTTCTGAGTCAACCCGCTGGTGCAGCAGTTGGTTGAAATACCGGATGGATGGAGTAGAGGTAACATCACCGCTCTATAACCGTGGAGACACAGGTTCAAAACCTGGTCAGAGCACCTCTCCAGTGTGTCCTTGGGCAAGACACCTAACGGTAAATACTCGCCACCCAGGACATACTTGAAAATGAGAGAAATCTCAATGTATCCTTCCTGGTAAAAAACTTTCTAAAAAAAAAAATAAGCCTGGTATCAAAGAGCTGGTAAGGGATACTTTCTTGGGGTGAATTGCTTTCCTCTCTTTTTTTTAGACACCATCTGAATAGAACCCTGGTGTTAGTGTTACAGAAGTGTTATGACTACAGAACATTATAAGCTTTAAAAACGTACTGCCACACAAAACAAACATAAGCAAGGGTGACATAATGTAGATTCATCCATTCCACATCATCATCTATCATTTTATGCATTTCTGTGTTGCCCTTTATGTTTACTTTACCTTTGACAATAGTCAGTATCATTAGAAAAATGTATTTTATATCCTGCTTCTTTCTATCAAGCGCACCACAACTTGCACTGTGTATGTAATTACATGTTCTCATTGATGTACTATAATTTCATGTCAGGATATCCCAAGGCTGTGACCTTTGTCATAATTTGGTTTTGTAAAATGTAATGTATCCCTGTTATTTCTATATCCTGCTCATCATTAATGACAAAAAAAATACTACATTAATCCACGTGGATGTCATTTGTTTTCAATAAACCAAACCAGATTTAAACCAATTCAAATCTAATCCATTCACAATGGTCAGCCTTGGAGATTCAACTGTTTGCACGCAATAACACTCAGCTGGGGTCAAAAATATAGAAACTGACTTTTGTGAAAATCCACAAAGGTTTTTTTTTACGTGGGTAAAGCACCTGGAAGCAGAACACACAGTGCACCTATTTTAGCTCACTCTTGCAAACACATCTGGCTACATGCTCAGAAGAAATATTGGGCCATATTAAAAAGTTCACGCTAAAACAAGGACATGAAGGAAGAAAACCTGCGCCTACAGAATTCTCCTTCGCGTCCTCACTTTAGCATGATATTACAGGGCAGGCACTAATCCAGCTGCCTGCACCGTAACACAGCGCTAAGCAGGGCTCGATTCCTGCGGGAACACGCGGGAACGCGCGAGAATGCTGTTCTCGCACTTCTCCAGCAGGGGTAACACAGCAGGAAAGCAGGTTCCCACTGTGGGCCTAGAAAAAAGAGTATCCTGTGAGCACCGGTGTACTCCCTCGCGCGGCCGCCATGCTGTGAGGCTGTGACGAGGCCTACAGCTGAGATCTCGCAGGGTCACAAGATGTCACAAGAGTGCGTCACAGCCTCCCTCAGGCTGTGGTCGTGGAAGGGAACACATTGTGTGGTGTTGGGGCTGTGTACCGCCATTCAATTATGAGAACTGCTGTAACCTCTGACCTGTCAGATCCCTTCAATGCAGCCCAGAAAACAGGGAGGTGGGAGGGACATTAGAGGCTGTGTTCAGAGTGCATGCCAGGGCAATGACATTATGGTAGCTGGCGGTGCACAATGATGTCAAAGGCATTCTGCCTCAACAGCACAAAATGGAGCACAAAATGGCATTCCCTATAAAATGGTTAGTGCCTGGCAACTAAGAACCCACTCTGGTATCGCGTCACCTAGTGTGTTTCTGTGTTCAATATGATTTCCTGTGTACTTGACCCTGCTTTCTCTTCATCCTAGAACCTATCCTACCTGACTGTGCCTGTGTATATATAATTGTGGGGTCTGTGCCTGTGTATATATAATTGTGGGGCTCTGTGCCTGGGTATATATAATTCTGGGGGTCCGTGCATGGGTATATATAATTTTGAGGGTCTGTGTCTGTGTATATATAATTATGGGGGTCTGTGCCTGGGTATATATAATTCTGGGGGTCTGTGCCTGTGTATATATAATTCTGGGGTCTGTGTATATATAATTCTGGGGGCTTGTGCCTGTGTATATATAATTGTGGGGGTCTGTGCCTGTGTATATATAATTCTGTGGTCTGTGCCTGTGTATATATAATTCTGAGGGGCTGTGCCTGTGTATACAGTGGCAAGAAAAAGTATGTGAACCCTTTGGGATTACATGGAGTTTGCATAAATTGGTCATAAAATGTGCTCTGATCTTCATCTAAGTCACAACAATTTGAAAAACACAGTCTGCTTAAAATAATACAACACAAACATTATATGTTTTCATGTGTTTATTGAACATAACATGTAAACATTCACAGTGCAGGGTGGGAAAAGTATGTGAACCCCTAGCCTAATGACTTCTCCAAGAGCTAATTGGAGCCAGGAGTGAGCCAACCTTCAGTCCAATCAGTGTGATATTATTGAATGTGTTGCTGAAAGCTGTCCTGCCCTTTAAAAACACACACCAGTTTTGGGTTTACTGGTTTCAAGAAGCACTGCCTGATGTGAACCATGCCTCTCAGAAAAGAGCTCTCAGAAGACCTACGATCAAGAATTGTTGACTTGCATGAAGCTGGAAAGGGTTACAAAAGTATCTCCAAAAGCCTTAATGTTCATGTGTCCACGGTAAGACAGACTGTCTACAAACGGAGAAAGTTCAGCACTGTTGCTACTCTCCCTAGGCATGGTTGTCCTGTAAAGATGACTGCAAGAGCACAGCACAGAATGCTTAATGAGGTAAAGAAGAATCCTAGAGTGTCAGCTAAAGACTTACAGAAATCTCTGCCACATGCTAACATTTTTGTTGACACATCTACAATAAGGAAAACATTAAACAAGAATGGAGTACATGGGAGGACACCACGGAGGAAGCCATTGCTGTCCAAAAAGAATATTGCAGCACGTTTGAAGTTTGCAAAAGAGCACCTGGATGTTCCACAGCACTACTGGCAAAATATTCTGTGGACAGATGAAACCAAAATAGAGTTGTTTGGAAAAAACACACAACACTATGTGTGGAGAAAAAAAAGCACAGCACACCAACATAAAAACCTCATCCCCACTGTAAAACATGGCGGAGGGAGTATCATGGTTTAGGGCTGCTTTGCTGCATCAGGGCCTGGACAGATTGTTGTCATTGATGGAAAAATAAATTCCAGAGTTTATCAAGACATTTTGCAGGAAAACGTAAGACCATCTGTCCGCCAACTGAAGCTCCGCAGTGGATGGGTGATGCAACAGGACAATGACCCAAAGCATACAAGTAATTCAACAAAAGAATGGCTTCAACAAAACAAAATACGCCTTCTGGAGTGGCCCAGTCAGAGTCCTGACCTCAACCCGATTGAAATGCTGTGGCATGACCATAAGAGAGCGATTCACACCAGACATCCCAAGAATATTGCTACACTGAAACAGTTTTGTGAAGAGGAGTGGTCCAAAATTACTCCAGATCGCTGTGCAGTTCTGATCTGCAACTACAGGAAACGTTTGGTTGAGGTTATTGCTGCCAAAGGAGGGTCAACCAGTTATTAAGTCCAAAGGTTCACATACTTTTTCCACCCTGCACTGTGAATGTTTACATGTTCTGTTCAATAAAAACATGAAAACATATAATGTTTGTGTTGTATTATTTTAAGCAGACTGTGTTTTTCAAATTGTTGCGACTTAGATGAAGATCAGAGTACATTTTATGACCAATTCATTCAAAACTCCACGTAATCTCAAAGGGTTCACATACTTTTTCTTGCCACTGTATATAATTCTGGGGTATGTGCCTGTGCATATATAATTCCAGGGTCTTTGCCTGTGTATATATAATTCTGAGGGTCTGTGCTGTGTATATATAAATCTGGGGGCCTGTGCATTTGTATATATATAATTCTGGGGGTCTGTGCCTGTGTATATATATAATTCTGAAGGTCTGTGCCTGTGTATATATAATTCTGAGGGTCTGTGCCTGTGTATATATAATTCTGGTGCTGTGCCTGTGTATATGTAATTCTGGGGGTCTGTGCCTGTGTATATATAATTCTGAGAGTCTGGACCTGTGTATATATAATTTTGGGGGTCTGTGTCTGTGTGTATATAATTCTGGGGGTCTGTGCCTGTGTATGTATCATTTTGGGGGTCCTTGCTTGTGTATATAGAATTCTGGGGGTCTGTGTATATATAATCTTGGAGGTCTTTGCCTGTGTATATATAATTTTGAAGGTTTGTGCCTGTGTATATAGAATGCTGGGGCTCTGTGCCTGTGTATATTTAATTCTGGGGGGTCTGTGCCTGGGTATATATAATTCTGAGGGTATGTGCCTTTGTATATATAATTTGGAGGGTCTGTGCCTGTGTATATACCGTAGAATTCTGGGGCTCTGTGCCTGTGTATATATAATTCTGAGGTCTGTGCCTGTGTATGTAGAAATCTGGAGTCTTTGCCTGTGTATATAGAATTCTGAGGGTCTGTGCCTGTGTATATAAAATTCTGAGGGTCTGTGTCTGGTTGTACATGATTCTGGGGGTCTGTGTCTGAAGTCTGGGGCTCTGTGTCTGGGTATATATAATTCTGAGGCCTGTGCCTGTGTATGTAGAGATCTGGAGTCTGTGCCTGTGTATATAGAATTCTGAGGGTCTGTGCCTGGGTATATAAAATTCTGAGGGTCTGTGTCTGGTTGTACATGATTCTGGGGGTCTGTGTCTGAAGCTCTGTGCCTGTGTATATATAATTCTGAGGGTCTGTGCCTGGGTATATATAATTCTGAGGGTCTGTGCCTTTGTATATATAATTTGGAGTGTCTGTGCCTGTGTATATACTGTAGAATTCTGGGGCTCTGTGCCTGTGTATATATAATTCTGAGGTCTGTGCCTGTGTATGTATAAATCTGGGGTCTGTGCCAGTGTGTATATATAGAACTCTGAGGGTCTGTGCCTGTGTACATATAATTCTGAGGGTCTGTGCCTGTGTATATAGAATTCTGGGGTCTGTGCCTGTGTACTGTATATAGAATTGTGAGGGTCTGTGCCTGGGTATATAAAATTCTGAGGGTCTGTGCCTGGCTGTACATGATTCTGGGGTCTGTGTCTGAAGTCTGGGTGGGTGTGTGTGTATGAGATATATATTTATGGAGCAATCGTTGTGCAAGGTATTTGCCCATTTGAACTACCTATTACCAGTGTTCCATCGTTTGATTAAGTTGTAACTGAGCGAGACCTTCGTCACTGCCAGTGCATGTACATCCCTTCTGCTCGCATGAAATTGGCTGTTCACTGCCAAAACAACACAGTACAGATGTGCGCCGCACCACAAAATGCACAAGCTACATCACACTAACAGGTCAGTGGTAATGTGTCAGTGTGAAGTGTCCTGCGCATGTGCACTATGTGGACAAGGCGTGGCGCACATGCAACCTGCCTGTTTCTGTGTATGAGAAAGGAGCGTATAAGAGTGTGTGTGTGTATATATACACACACACACTTTTTTTCAGGTAGTGGGGTAGTGGAAATCTTGGGTGAGTTCCCTCACTTTTTTTAGGCTTTTTTTAGGCTTCCATTGCCGGTCACATGACCTGCAAGATCTTGCCTCTCGTGAGATCCGGCAGGTAAGCGTAGTGATTCCCAGAGGGAGACTGGGGACTTTTCTCCCCCAGTCTCCCTCTGCTACGGCAGCCAGAAGAAGCGGATCGAGCGCCCATTCTTGCCATGGGATGAGAGGTGAATATCTGATATTTGGGGGGGGGGTCCAGCTGGTGCTGACTGATTCCACAGAAGCGGAATCAGTTAGCATCAGCTCCTAGCTGTGGTTAACTTTTCAGTAACCGCAGCGGGAAATAATTAGCGTTAGGACTTTGTAATCCTAACGCTAATTAACTCTTTGCACTCCCCGTGTTAAGCATAGCGAGCACAAAGTACAGTAAACTCGCGTTGAAAAGCGCAAGCTCCCTCCGAATCGCTAACGAGTTATATAACCCATTAGCTTTCAGAATGTAATAGGGTCGGCCCGTGCTAGGGCCACTTAAGCTAATGTTAACGCTCAAACAGCTAATTTATTAATATATTATATATTGAAATATTATTAATATATATGTATCAGGGACACTCATCCCATTAAACACTAAAGTATAGATTTTATTCAAGGTATGGAAGACTGTTCTTTCTGTCTACATTTAACTCCGAGTGGTAAAATTATGTTGGTATCCTATGGCAATGTTGCTATATCGTGGCAGCGAGAGAAAAAAAACACAGCAAAAATGCTACAGTATTAAAAATGCAGTACAGATCTAAACAAGTATTAAAACAAAGTTGTCTTTAATAGGGATGAGCTGTTCGGTTCGGACGGTTCAGGGTTCGGTCCGAACTTTGGTTGTTCAAAAGTTCGCTAACTTCGAACTTTTTGGGTGTGTTCGGTTCGAGTTAGAAAAAAAAAAGAAATTTTGAAAAAAGTATAGAAAATGCTTAAAGAAATACTAAAAAATCTAGAAATAAAGAGACTCTTTACTGCAGAATATTATAAGCAACGGTTTATTAGATATTGAATTAAAAACTAATGTGTACGTGCAAAGATTCTCAACTTTAAATGACCTCTGTTCACAAACGGGCATAAACACCAGGTGTTTTTAGTCTGTTCTAATGAATTTGATACTTTGTATGTATGTAGACTATACTAAGGGTGTGGTGTCTGCTTTTGAGAAGTGTTAATTTCTCTCCTCTAATATGCTGCCTTTCTAATGAGACCAAACACGATCATGTAGAAAAAATACAAAATTTCCTCATTTCCCGCTTTTAACATCTAAAGCAATGTTATCACCTCGGGATTAAACATTCACAGGGTTATTCAGAGAGCAGTGAAAAGCAGGAGAATAACTGAAGAAGTTAAAATTCTAGGTCAAAATAGCCAAACCAGAAAAATTCTCCCTTTTATCTCACTTTCCAAATCGGCTATTTGGTCTAGATTGTTCTCTTCTCCTGCCAGTTCTCCTGGCTTTCACCTCTCTCTCAGGGTTGTTCAGAGAAAGGTGAAAACCAGGAGAATGGCAGGAAAAGAGAACAATCTGGACCAAATAGCCGATTTGGAAAGTGAGATAAGGCTAGGGTCAGACTAACGCATTTTTCGCAGCGACCGTCAAAAAGTCCGTCCGATTGCATTGCCGTATTTTTTCACGGAATGCGGGAAAACGGTCATACGATGCGCATTTTTGCGCGTGATTTTTTACGGATCCAAACCAGGAAACTTTGGGTGTCTGGACGTTATGTTGACCGGACATGAGCAGGGTCTGACGTCTCCAAATCACGCACACACGCCGCTAGTGGACGCAGCGCACTCTGTACGTCCGTACTGGCGGTTCTGCGTTCTCGAAAAAATGCGTTCATTTTCCACTTTCGTGCGACCGTACTTCGTATATTGGCCGTCATTGCCCGTCATTTGCTGCTAGTGCGGCCGTGATAAAGTGCGGCTAAACGCATGTTAAAAATTCGCTAGTCTGACCCTAGCCTAAATGGGAGAATTTTTCTGGTTTGGCTATTTTGACCTAGAATTTTCCATTCTCCAGTCATTCTCCTGCTCTTCACCGCATGGTTATTCAGAGAAAGGTGAAACTCAGGAGAATGACTGAAGAGAAAATTCTAGGTCAAAATAGCCAAACCAGAAAAATTCTCCCATTTATCTCACTTTCCAAATCGGCTATTTGGTCTAGAATTTTCCATTCTCCAGTCATTCTCCTGCTTTTCACAGCCAAAAAATCTGTAAACTTTTTCTGCGTGTCCGAAAATGTCTCCTCTTTTCATACAGACTGCCGCCCCAAGCAGTTGTTTATGGATAGATTAAAGGAAAAGCATTTACCGTCATTTGAAATGTCATTTTTTGGTTTTTACATATTTCTATACATCCTAGAAATCCGCCACTTCACGGGCAGGTTAAGGGGACCTCCTAGGCACGATATTTGAATGAATTTTTCGTTTTTATTTTTAACCCTTATTTCATGGAAAACTCACTGTCCCTTTAAAAACGTTTTTTTTTTCTACTTTTTGTCCTTGCTTCCTGTCCCCCAGGACACTACCCGGACCCCCATACACCTTTTATGGCAAATATCTAGCATATATGCCCTCTTGGAGGGCACTCTAAAAAACGAATTTTCATTCCCATTGACTTGTATTGAGTTCGAGTTCGGGTTCAGGTTCGGATCCGAACATTTGGAAAGTTCGGGTTCGGGTCCGAACCGAACTCGGGGGGTGTTCGGCTCATCCCTAGTCTTTAATTCGAAAAAAAGATGCACTGTCCCCTATTTTTGCTGTGCAGATTAACACTATCAGGGTTATCCAAAGAGATTCGAATTGCTTGAGAAAGGTAACCGAACGCTGAAAATCAGCGTTCGGTTACCTTTCCTGACCATTCGGCTATCCAGAGAGCAGGCAATACGCCAAATCCTGGCGAATTGCCTGCACATACGGTGCCTGTTCGGTCCCTGTTCGAGGGCAGTGAAATCCCCATCAAAAAGCACTGCTTCGGCTATTCAGAGAACACAAACCAGCAGTGAAAGGTTCCCCTAATGCCCTGCCATTCGGTGGTTTAATTCGGCAAATTTATTCAGGAGAATCCCATAGACTTCAATGTTAAAAATATTCCCGTTTTAATTCAATATCTAATAAACCGTTCATTATAAAATTCTGCAGCAAAAAGTCTCTTTATTTATAGATTTTTTAGGATACTTTAAGCATTTTTCTGAATTTTTTAAAAAAAAATTAAAAGTCCGATTTTTTTTTTTTTTTTTTTCAGTTTGCTTATTTTTTTTGTAACAGCCCTCTTTATTATCATTCCCTGGACCTCCTGTGAAAATTTCAGACATTTTCGCTCAGTAGTTTCTTTGCAAACAGCGTTTCTTTTTCCCAGATTCATACAAATGGTTTTTCTAATTTATTCACTGCCTCCTCTACGTCACAGCTGCTTCGGCTCTGTGTGATTCGGCTCCTTTTCGGCTCCTGTTCGGCTCCTCTTCGAAGGTTAATCCAGATGTTTTTGCTTGTTTTCAGCGTGCATTCGGTTAGTTTTCGGTGAGTTTACGGCAGCTTTTCCCTGCAATTCGGGGACCCTGTGCTGTTTGCTGAATACACCGCAGGGTCACCGAAATGCAATCGGCAAAAGGAACCGAATTGAAGAGAACGAAAAGTCACCGAACGTGCGGTGACTTTTCGAATCTCTTTGGATAACCCTGTATGTTCATGATAGGGTTAATATTTGTGCTTGTTTTAGGCTAGGGTCAGACGAACGCATTTTTCACGTTGTCCGTGAAAAAGTGCGTTCGAACGAACGTACGTATTTTTTCCCGGAATACGCGATAGCGGTCATACGATGCGCCTTTTCGGCCGTGATTTTGTACAGATCATCAATAATACACTTTTTGTGTCTGGACGTTATGTTAGCCGGACATTAGCAGCGTCTGACGTCTTCTAATCACACACACACGCCGCTATGAGGCCGCAGCGCACTCTGTACGTCAGTAGTAGCGGTTTGACGTTCTCGAAAAAATGCGTTCGTTGGCCACTTGCGTTGCACGGACGAACTTTCGTGCGGCCGTTCGTCGTATGTTCCCCGGCATTGGACGTCATTTGCTGCTAGCACGGCCGTGATTTCGTGCGGCTAAACGCACGTGAAAAATGCGTTCGTCTGACCCTAGCCTTAGTGTTAGGATTATGGGTAGTTTTTCTTAACTCCTTCACTGCTGAGCCATTTCACCTCTGTGTGCTGAGCTCATTTTTACTGCTTTCGCTCATCATGTTTAAATGCGATTTGAAGTCACGTTTTATTATACAACCCAGATATATTATATATCCTTTTTTCCGGCAGACTCGGCAGATTCATAAACTATCATTATTATATGGATACGTCACGCCCTGCCTGAATATTATAACAAAAAATGCAATAAAATTTGAATTTTCAATCATCTACAGCGTGTAAAGTGTTTTTTTTCACATTTTGTCATGCGAGCCTTTGCGATTATATTTTCTATGGGGTGCTCTTGTTAAAAAAATTAGAAATGGGGACTCATTACATTTTTTTGGGATGGAAATTATGTAATTTATAGCAAACACCCCCCATAGAAAAAAATGATTAGTGCAGCATCATTGTTCACATCATAATTGAAATGGGAACAATATTGCTGCATTAATAAAAATAACATAAAAAAACCCCACTTTTTGGTTTTTACTTCGAACATGATCATGTTTGGTATAATTGGAAAGGCCATGCTCTGACCTTTCAAATGATATTAAAAATGACCCACCTAGTTGCCATTGTTCGGGAGATATGGGGGTTCAAAGGAACCCCTATCTCCACCAGGGGATTTCCTTGGAAAATCCCCGGGCAGCTAGGGTTTCCCCAGCTAACTGATGTCATCGCGCCATGTGCGATGATGTCAGGTGACGAGTGGGGACCCAGAGGTGGAGCCACCGTACAAAATGGCGGCCCCCACCGGAGCTAGGCCACGATCTGGCCCGAATGGCACCGGATTGCGGCCAGGTGCCTCAGGGGTTAAAGTCGGGCACCGCTTAAAAGGGGAGCCTTTTAAGTGGTGCCTGCCTTGTCACACTAGGTCCTCCCAATCGGGAGGGAGAGAGATACGAAAGGATCCCCCCTCCCTTTCAGGCGATCTCCCAGCTTTGCCAGGGGGGGTCGCCTGAAAATTAAGTCATCGTGTCCGGTGCGATGACACCATTACCTTTAAAAGCGGCGTCTGACTTCAAGGATGTCAGAACGCCGTGGGACCCAGAGGATAGAGGTGAGTATCTCTCCTGGCTCCCAGGTTTGCGGATGACGTGTGGGGAATGTCCTCTGCATACAGCGGGAGTCAATGAGGACGTTCCCCACACGTCCTCCGCAGGGAAGGGGTTAAATAATATTTTAACAAAATTACTTATTTATCTGTTCATTTTTCTGACACTACATAAACTAGCAATCACAAACAATGGGGTTACCACACTCAGTAGTACTATAAAAGGAACCCAGAAAACCTTTTTCTGGAGCCTTCTTAAGGGAACTCTACCACTTACATAAGCTGGAACTAGATTACTTGTGCAATACAAATGTAGCGCTCACTCCCGGAGGAGCCGCTGAAAATGAACCACGGGTCAGTCTCCCCGCACTAGGGAATAAATATACTCCAACACAGTTGTGGGTTTTTATCATTTAAATAGTTTACTAAAATATTAGGCAGATGTTGAGATACGGTACACACAGATATTATTACAGTACTTTCGTATTGCGATAAAACGCGTAGCGGAAAAAAAACGAAACACGAGGCTTCGTATTTCGGAAAATAAAATATTCGTAACCGAACATAAAAGAAAATGCAATTGCACGAATATTCGGAAAAGGGACACGTAGCGGAACCCCAGAATATACAATCACTTCGTATCACGGTAAACGCGCAGCGGAAAAGAGAAAAATATATTCAGAACGTATCTTTAACCCCTGTTCCGATTTGTAACAAAAGTGAGTCCTGCACAGGTTAAGTCCCAGAAGGTAAAAGGTGTGTATGTGTGTATATGGTACCCGGGTACTGTTCAACTGGCCAGTGAATTTACTTAAAGAATGTCTTCGACTAGTCAAGTTGGGGCCCTGTGGACTTCAAAGAGAAAACAGCAGCTTATTCTTTGTATTACAAACGGCCTTGGAGGCCTCTCACCCATCCACCGGTTGCTTTAGGCTCTGCTGACCCAGGACGTCTCTCCGCTCGATCTTGACTGGGGATACTAGCGGCCGGATCCGTTGTCTGACTTCCCGTAGCTTGTCCACGACTTTGGCCCAGCTCACCGCCTGCTCCCAGTACCCGATCAACTTGCGGTGACTCCTTACTCGAGGTTTTCGGTTGGTTCAATCTGCAGCAACTCTGGAACCTTGGAGGGCTCCTTCTCCTTAGGCGGAATCACCCGGTAAAAGACTTGACAGGCTCTCTTGCTCTCAGGCCCAGGCCTTCTTATGATCTATCGCACTGCATCTGCTCTCTCTCGTTCCCTGGCGCGCTCTGGCGCGTTCTCCACGAGGCGGAGGATGTAAGGGTCCAGTCCCCACCCACTTCCTGTCTCCTCGCAAAGCATGCCGGGAATTGTAGTCCCAATGTCCAGTGTCTCTGATCGCGATAGTCTCCATCTTGTGGCCAAAAATAGGTACTGCCACAGCAAGATTTTAACACAGCGCTACACAAACAAAACCACCTTTTAAAACACACACTGCAGTGTTCATTTCTTTGTTTGAAGTAATTGCATGGAAAAAGGAAAAATAAAGTAAAGTAAGGTTTTGATCTCTTATTTACATTTTGTGAATTTTTTCTGCCTGCCCTAACATCTCCCAGCATCAGCAAGCAAGGCAAAAATCTAAACAAATATATATCAGTGGGATGCACGGCAAATATCAATAGGGTGTGTACCAGTGGATCTTTTATTACTTACAAACTATGTAATCACAAACTGTAAATTTTATACTCTTTATCATGAACCATATAACATCCAAAAAACGTGGATGTCGATAAAAAATAAGGGGGAAACATTGCTGGGGTTAATGTGTCACCAGTAAAACTGTCTGAAAAAGAGGTTGAATGTCTGGTCCACTCAGGGCAGGTACTCCCACTAGGCAAGCTAGGCAACCGCCTAGGGCGCCCTGCCGCCTAGGGGCGCAGCTGGGCCCCAACCCGGGTTCCATTATTATACCCATTACTCATGTGCAGCTCGTGTAACAAGCATTGGCGACTCACAGACTCCCGCTAGTGGCACAGAAGGTAGGCGTCTTATGGTAACACGCAGGTGCCATAGATGACATGCGGGCACCACCAGAGGCAGATGAAAGAAAAAAAGAGGCAGAAGAAAGAAAGGCACAGAAGAAAGAGAGAAAGGAATAGAAGAAAGAAAGACAGAGAGAAAGAAAAAAAAGAAAGAGAGAGAAAAAAGAGGCAGATGAAAGAAAGTAAAAAAAGAGGCAGAAGAAAGAAAGGCACAGAAGAAAAAGAGAAAGGAACAGAAGAAAGAAAGACAGAAAGAAAGTAAAAAAAGAAAGAGAGAAAAAAGAGGAAGATGAAGGAAAGAAAGGGAAAAAAGAGGCGGAATAAAGAAAGAGGCAGATGAAAGGGCCCCACCCCTAAAAAAAAATTTTCTTTTTTTTTTAACTTTTGCAAAGTATTTTACCAGGAAGGATAAATTGAGATTTCACTAATTTTCAAGTATGTCCTGGGTAGGCAAGGCCTAGGCTTTCACTTTCCAGGGGGCAGCAAAAAACCTCACCACTATATGGGTTACTCACAGAGCACCGAAATGACGCAAACTTTTTGGTGTTCTGTAGTTCCCTGCACTTAGGAGAATAAAATTTCCCCACCCTGCAGTGAATTCACCATTCACCGCAGGGTCCCCAAAGTGCATGGAGTCGGCCGCTGAATGCTGCCACCGCAAACCCGTGGCCTGCTGTTTTCAAAAGAACTACAGAACGAAAATGTCTGGAATTTACATATAAGATCCTATGATTGATAATAAAAAGTTCTGTTACAGAAAAAAAGAAAAACTGCTATTAAAAAAAAGGGGGGGAAATTTTGCCCAAAAAAAATCTGAAAAATGACTACAAGGTACTAAAAAAAAAATTCAATGACTTTTTACTGCAGGGTAAAATAACAAATGATTTATTAGATGTTGCATAAAAACGGGAATATTTTTAACATTGAAACCTATGGGGTTCGCCTGAATAACCCTGCTGATTGAAACCACCGAACATCAGGGCATTTCACTGCCATTTCTCTGAGTCTCAGTACCACATGACTGGCTGAACCATGTGAAACGCACGCGCGCAGCTGCCCGCCCTTTCGTTAACACAGACTCTATTCTGGACTGAACACTCACCGGGAAGGGAATCAAAGCTACAGTGCACCCTCTGGCAGTGGCACCCCACTGCTGACAAGATGGCTCCACAGCATAATTGCTGTGTGCTCATATACACTCGGTTTGCTGGGAGTTTTATTGCAGTGGATTCTGATGCACTCATACACACCACACATTGCATTGCTGGGAGTTTTATTGCTGCGGATTCTGATACGCTGACACACACCACACATTGCATTGCTGGGAGTTTTATTGCTGTGGATTCTGTGATACACACTGCATATTACTGTGAGTTTTATTGCCCTGGAGCTCTGGGATACGCTCATACACACTGCACATTACTGTGAGTTTTATTGCTGTGCAGTTCTGTGATATGCTCATACACACTGCTCATTTCTGTGGGTTTTATTGCTGTGAAACTCTGTGATACGCTCAAATGCAGTGCACGTTTCTGTGGAGTTTATTGTCCAACCAATTAGGCTAGGGTCAGACGAGCGCAATATTAACGTGCGTTTAGCTGCACTTAATCGCGGCCGTGCTAGCAGCAAATGACGTCCAATGCCGGGCAGCATACGAAGAACGGCCGCACGAAAGTCCGTCCGCGCAACGCAAGTGGCAAATGAACGCATTTTTTCGAGAACGTCAAACCGCTAGTACTGACGTACAGAGTGCGCTGCGTCCGCTAGCAGCATGTGTGCGTGATTAGGAGAGGTCAGACGCTGCTAATGTCCGGCCAACATCACGTCCAGACGCAAAAAGTGTTTTATTGATGATCCGTACAAAATCATGTACGAAAATGCGCATCATATGACCGCTATCGCGTATTCCGTGAAAAAATACGTCCATTCGTTCGAACGCACATTTTCACGGACAACGCGAAAAATGCGTTAGTCTGACCCTAGCCTTAGAGCGGCTGTGATCCAGTATACTTGACATGCGTGGTTGTTCTTTGTAAAAATGCTTGAATTTAAACATTTCATAATTTTCTTTATCTCAATAGATACATTTGAAATGGTATACAAAATATACAAGTAGGCACTTGGTATCCACTTTTAATATAAAGAGAGGAAAAGGCGGAGCTCTAAGAGGAAAAGGTGGAGCTTAAAGAGGAAGGGTGGGGATTAACCAGGAAGAGGTGTGCCCTTGACAGGAAGGGGTGCCTCAAATTTAAATTGGGGGGTGCATGAGTTTAGTCAGGCCTAGGGCAGCACAAAACCTAAATACACCACTGGGGTCACCTGTCAACAGGGAGGAAGACAATTACCCAAAGGCGAAGTCCCACTCAGAGCCAGTGCTGGGGCTCCACATTTGTGAGTGGAATGACCATATAGTATATCACCCACCTATAATGTATCGCAGTGTTGAACTACGATCTTCTATATTTTTTGTTTCTTTTATATATCATCACACGATGTACCACGTATTTATATGAGACATCCAGACTCCAGAGCATATCGAATTGCGCTCACCAGATACATTTGATGTATTGTTGGGTGTCTTGTCCAAGGACACTTACTGGAGAGGTACTCTTGCCGGGATTTGAAACTGTCAGGGTTATTCAAAGAGAATCGAAAAGTCACTGCACGTTCGGTGACTTTTCGTTCTCTTCAATTCGGTGCGATTGGCGATCCCATTTCAGCGACCCTGCGGTGTATTCAGCGAGCACCACAGGGCCGTCGTAGTGTAGGGAAAAGCCACCGAAAACTCACCGCAAAACCAGGCGAATGCACACCGAAACCCGCAAAAACATCTGGATTAACCCCGCCGAAGACGCCGGAGAAAACCGAGCAGGAGCCGATCACAGAGCAGAGCAGCCGCCGAAAAAACCCGACACCGCAGACGAAGGAGGTGAAGAAAAAAAAACAGTCCGCTTGAATGTTTGAAAAGTGAAACGCTGTTTGCAAAGAAACTACTGAGCGAAAATGTCTGAAATTTATATATGAGGTCCAGGGAATGATAATAAAAAGGGCTGTTACAGAAAAAAGAAAAAACTTTTAAATTTTTTTTTTAAATATTGGGAAAAGAATTTTTTGCAAAAAAATCCCCATAAATGCTTAAAAGATCCTAAAAAAATCTATAAATAAAGAGACTTTTTACTGCAGAATATTATAATCAATGGTTTGTTAGATATTGAGTTAAAACTGAAATATTTTTAACATTGAAGCCTATGGGATTCGCCTGAATAAATCTGTCGAATGAAGCAACAGAATGGCAGGGCATTTCAGCAACTTTTCACTGCTGGTTTTTGTTCTCTGAATAGACGAAGCATTGCTTCTCTATGGGGAATTCACTGCCCTCAAACAGGCACCGAACAGGCAGCGTATGTGCAGGCAATTCGCCAACAGTTGGCGAAATGCCTGCTCTCTGAATAGCCAAATGGCTAAGAAAGGTAACCGAACGCTGATTTTCAGCGTTTAGTTACCTTTCGGCAGCCATTTGGATCTCTTTGAATAACCCTGTGTGCCTCCACAGTTACAGTTGTGTTCAAAATTATTCAACCCCCACTGAAATTGAGTGTTTTGGCCAGTTTGACATTGATTTTGATCATTCAGTCATCTTGCTTACAATTAAATCAAAGAGGCACGTGTAGGTCAGACAAATATAACATAACATTTATAATGAAATAACCACAAATGTCTTTTCTCTGCTCACATCATTATCAGTTTTATTCAACCCCCAAGTGACATCTTAGTACTTAGTACAACATCCTTTTACAGTTATAACAGCTTTTAAACGTGAAGCATAGCTTGACACAAGTGTCTTGCAGCGATCTACGGGTATCTTCGCCCATTCGTTATGGGCAAAAGCCTCCAGTTCAGTCACATTCTTAGGCTTACGCACTGCAACTGCTTTCTTTAAGTCCCACCAGAGGTTCTCAATCGGATTTAAGTCAGGTGACTGCGATGGCCACTCCAAAATGTTCCAGCCTTTAATCTGCAACCATGCTCTAGTGGACTTGGAGGTATGCATGGGATCATTGTCCTGTTGAAAGGTCCAACGTCTCCCAAGCCTCAGGTTTGTGACGGACTGCATCACATTGTCATCCAATATCTCCTGGTACTGAAGAGAATTCATGGTACCTTGCACACGCTGAAGCTTCCCTGTACCTGCAGAAGCAAAACAGCCCCAAAGCATGATTGACCCCCCGTCATGCTTCACAGTAGGCAAGGTGTTCTTTTCTTCATAGGCCTTGTTCTTCCTCCTCCAAACATAGCGTTGATCCATGGGCCCAAACAGTTCTAATTTTATTTCATCAGTCCACAGAACACTATCCCAAAACTTCTGTGGTTTGTCCACATGACTTTTGGCATACTGCAGTCGACTCTTCTTATTCTTTGGAGACAGCAAGGGGGTGCGCCTGGGAGTTATGGCATGGAGGCCTTCATTACGCAGTGTGCGCCGTATTGTCTGAGCTGAAACTTCAGTACCCACATCTGACAAATCTTTTCTCAGTTCCTCAGCAGTCACACGGGGACTTTTCTCCACTCTACGCTTCAGGTAGCGCACAGCAGTCGAAGTCAGCATCTTCTTTCTGCCACGACCAGGTAGCGTTTCAACAGTGCCCTTTGCCTTGAATTTGCGAATGATGCTTCCTATGGTCTCTCTTGGTATATTTAACATCTTTGCAATCTTCTTATAGCCATTGCCCTTCCTGTGAAGAGTAATCACCTCTTCTCTTGTCTTCCTGGACCATTCTCTTGACTTCACCATGTTTGTAACCACACCAGTAAATGTCTAGAAGGAGCTGAGTATCACAGTCATTTTAAAGCTGCCTAATTGGTGCTTATTATGCTTTATTGCTGCTCCGTGACATCCACAGGTGTTTTCAATACCTGATAGAAAACACTTGAATGAACCTCTGTTCTTCAGAGTGGCAGTCTTTAAGGGGTTGAATAATTGTGTCAATGAAGAATTCACAAAAGAAACATTTACTACTGTATTACAAAACCAATTGATGTCATTTTAGTTGCATATGGTTCTTTAAAAAGTCCTTGTAGGATTTCATTCTGAATACAATTACAAATGTACACTAAATTCCCTAAAACCCTTTACAGCATTGGGGGTTGAATAATTTTGAACACAACTGTATAGCGCAGTGATGTTACCTCTACTCCGCTGATCACCTATGCTGGTTTATATTATTTTTCTGATGTGTTTGTTTGTGACTGTCTCTAGCTGGCCCCAAGCGGCCGTTGTTCCTTATTGTCTATTGTACGGATTACAATCTTTCAAAATAAAAAATATTAATATATAAAAAAAGTTTTTATTGTTTTTGCGCTGCCTCCCCTAACCTCAATCCTTCTACCTTTTAAAAAAAGCATCTACTGATGATGTCTTCTAGAAATTATGCAGCAGAATCCCTAATTGTTGCAGATTGCAAGCATTGCTCTGTAATGAAGCCCAACCTGTTTGTGTTATTGTTTTCTGTGTTAATGAACGCTAAAGAATAATTGTTGCCAGAACCAAAACTGTCCAGGCTGACATTAAGGGCGAGCGCCTTTTACATCGCATGTAAGGGTAAAATCTATTACTTCTTCTACTTGAAAGATTGGTACTTTAAATGGACAGGGAACTCATTAGTCACCTTTTAGTTAAATGCACTTAATTAGGGAAAAGTGTATAAACACAACTTAAAGCTGATCTTTTTCACAACAGCGTTATTTGGAGAGTGCTTGCACATGGCTAATGACATCTAATTACAGAATTGCTCTAAATAGTTTAACCCCATCGTGAGCAGAAGATCCTAACTTGCCACATTGTAGTAGATTTTTTTTTACCATTTCCAGAAACACAAAGGTTAAAAACAGTGGGAAAAGACGACTGATGACTTTGCCAAATTCACATGACTAATAGATTTTGTTTAATTTCATAGCTGTCACATTAACACTTTCAGGTTAGGGAAAGGGCAGCCGTTACACTAATGCACAACAATGGAGAAAATTGGTATTGAGAAAAAAAATGCTTTCCTTTATTGTTCTTTATATTTTGGTCACATCTTTTTTTGGCAGTTACGAGTTAATTATATAATGACACAAGCTATATAATAAGATAGTTTCTTACAAGTGAAGAGAATGTCATTAAGGCTATTCTATGTTGTGTTTCATGCTGTCAGACAAAGGAAAGTTAAATGACAGGACATTACGTATGTACAGGGTTAGAGAAACACATGCTGTAGATTCATTCTGTTACAAATGGTTTCCCTGTGTTCTGGGTCTACATCCCTTGTATAGTAGACAGGTCATGTCTCAATGTCTCACACCTTATCATTGGTCTAGACTCCACTTTTATTATCTTTATGCCACTGTATCTCCAACAAGCACAATGGCAGGTCTGGATTCATGTCTGTGGAACATTATACATTTTGTGATTAGACCAGGGGAAAAAAAACTACAATGAACGGTGCTAGTTGGCACATCTACGTACTGGGTTTTTTATTTTTTTATATATGTAAAACCTCTCCATATAAAGTATTTTACTACTAAAAATGTACCTGATGGTTAAACTGAAACTTAGCTGAATTGGCAACTATAAAGAAAAACTGTAATTTATCACAATTATATACAGGGTTATTCAAAAAGAATCGAAAAGTCACGGCACGTTCGGTGACTTTTCGTTCTCCTCAATTCGGTTCGATTTGGCGATCCCATTTCGGCGACCCTGCGGTGTATTCAGCAAGCACCACAGGGTCCCCGAATTGCAGGGAAAAGTCACCGCAAACCTGCCGAAAACTCGCCGCAAAACCCGGCAAATCCACACCGAAAACCCACAAAAACATCTGTATTAACCCCGCCGAAAATGCCAGAAAAACCCGAGCAGGAGCCGATCACACGCAGCGCAGCCACCGGGAAAACCCGACACCGCAGAGGAATGGAGTAAATAAATTAAAAAAACAGTTCGCTTGTATGTTTGAAAAGTGAAACGCTGTTTGCAAAGAAACTACTGAGCGAAAATGTCTGAAATTTACATATGAGGTCCAATGAATGATAATAAAAGGGCTGTTACAGAAAAATAAGTAAAGTTAAAGTTCGACCCGAACTTAGCCTGTTTGAGCAGATCGCGAACCCCGAACATTTCCGGGTGTTCGCCGCATGTTCGACCACAATGGACCACAATGCATTTTCCCACTGCCTGAAGCTCGTAATTGGCTACAGCCTTGCACCTGACCACAGGTCTGGTGCAAGACTGGTTGAACACTATGCCAATCACCACTCAGAGTCCTGATTGGGAAAATTTTGCCCAATCATGGGCTCACAGAGCTAAGTCCCGCAGCACACTATATAAGGTTTCCACGCAGCGCTTCTGCACGCATTTCAGAGGAGATTTCAAAGGAGATAGTTGTGTGTGTTGTTACTGCCGGTCTGCCATGCTACTGGGGGGGTCTGGGGGGTTCTCATTTCGACCAAATATCAGGGAATTTAGGTGAAGTGTGTCTTGTCACTGTGCCAGCAAGTTTTTTGGGGGTTTACAACTTTATTTAAAACATTTGTGAATTGAGGTGATTTTCTGGGTCTTGTCACTGTGCCAGCAAATCTTTTTGGGGCTCACTAATTTCTTTAAAACACTTGTGAATTAAGGTGATCTGTGTCTCGTCATACAAACAGTACCACGCTGTATTTTGGGGCTCACTAATTTCTTTAAAACACTTGGGAATTAAGGTGATCTATGTCTCGTCATACAAACAGTACCACGCTGTATTTTGGGGCTCACTAATTTCTTTAAAACACTTGGGAATTAA
This sequence comes from Leptobrachium leishanense, assembly GCA_009667805.1. Classification (NCBI taxonomy): domain Eukaryota; kingdom Metazoa; phylum Chordata; class Amphibia; order Anura; family Megophryidae; genus Leptobrachium; species Leptobrachium leishanense. The sequence continues at coordinate 92,406,006 of CM019066.1, forward strand.
GGTGATCTGTGTCTCGTCATACAAAAAGTACCACGCTGTATTTTGGGGCTCACTAATTTCTGTAAAACACTTGGGAATTAAGGTGATCTTCTGTGTCTCGTCACACAGCCAGCAATTTTTTTTGGGGCTCACTAATTTCTTTAAAACACATGGGAATTAAGGTGATCTGTGTCTCGTCATACAAACAGTACCACACTGTATTTTGGGGCTCACTAATTTCTTTAAAACACTTGGGAATTAAGGTGATCTATGTCTCGTCATACAAACAGTACCACGCTGTATTTTGGGGCTCACTAATTTCTTTAAAACACTTGGAATTAAGGTGATCTGTGTCTCGTCATACAAAAAGTACCACGCTGTATTTTGGGGCTCACTAATTTCTGTAAAACACTTGGGAATTAAGGTGATCTTCTGTGTCTCGTCACACAGCCAGCAATTTTTTTTGGGGCTCACTAATTTCTTTAAAACACATGGGAATTAAGGTGATCTGTGTCTCGTCATACAAACAGTACCACGCTGTATTTTGGGGCTCACTAATTTCTTTAAAACACTGGGAATTAAGGTGATCTGTGTCTCGTCATACAAAAAGTACCACGCTGTATTTTGGGGCTCACTAATTTCTGTAAAACACTTGGGAATTAAGGTGATCTTCTGTGTCTCGTCACACAGCCAGCAATTTTTTTTGGGGCTCACTAATTTCTTTAAAACACATGGGAATTAAGGTGATCTGTGTCTCGTCATACAAACAGTACCACACTGTATTTTGGGGCTCACTAATTTCTTTAAAACACTTGGGAATTAAGGTGATCTATGTCTCGTCATACAAACAGTACCACGCTGTATTTTGGGGCTCACTAATTTCTTTAAAACACTTGGGAATTAAGGTGATCTGTGTCTCGTCATACAAAAAGTACCACGCTGTATTTTGGGGCTCACTAATTTCTGTAAAACACTTGGGAATTAAGGTGATCTTCTGTGTCTCGTCACACAGCCAGCAATTTTTTTTGGGGCTCACTAATTTCTTTAAAACACATGGGAATTAAGGTGATCTGTGTCTCGTCATACAAACAGTACCACGCTGTATTTTGGGGCTCACTAATTTCTTTAAAACACTTGGGAATTAAAGTGATCTGTGTCTCGTCATACAAACAGTACCACGCTGTATTTTGGGGCTCACTAATTTCTTTAAAACACTTGGGAATTAAGGTGATCTGTGTCTCGTCATGCAAACAGTACCACGCTGTATTTTGGGGCTCACTAATTTCTTTAAAACACTTGGGAATTAAGGTGATCTGTGTCTTGTCATACAAAAAGTACCACACTGTATTTTGGGGCTCACTAATTTCTTTAAAACACTTGGGAATTAAAGTGATCTGTGTCTCGTCATACAAACAGTACCACGCTGTATTTTGGGGCTCACTAATTTATTTAAAACATTTGTGAATTAAGGTGATCTGTCTCTCATCACTGGCTGCCAGCTATCAGTGTGTCTCACTGAGTTATACCAGAGTTATTTAAATCTTTATACCAGAGTTGAATCAGAGTTCTGTATATATTAATATATATATCACTCACCATGTCTGAAAGAACAAAAAGGACAGGCAGACGCTCCCAGCCACAGATAAGAGGGCAAGCAGCCTCTGTGTCGGGAGGCTGTGTCTCTGGTCGTGGTGGACATGGTGCATCCTCTGCAGGGGCACGCTTGTCCTTTCTAACTGGTGCTGGCCGTCTTAAGCAGCAGCAACATACAGAGGACTTGGTGGATTGGCTAACCAGACCATCCTCACCCTCCGAGTCCTCTGCCAGCCAGGCTTCTAGTGCTTTACAGTCCACCTCAGCTGCCAAAGCATCTAATGCAGCCTACATGTCCACAGCTACTCCTGCCGTAGCCTCGCTATCACACACGGAGGAGTCAGCTGAATTGTTTGACTACAATGAGAGTGACATGCTGCTTGAGGATGCGCAGCAAGTACAGTGCTCTGATTCAATCTCTGAGGTTGAGCAAGGGAGTATAATCAACCTAGAGGAAGGGGGTGCCAGTGATGACACACAAATAACTGGCACTCATGTTGCCCCAGCAGCTGCAGCATACTGCCAATTTGGCTCCAGTGATGAGGAGATAGGGGGTGAAGATGACATTGATGATGATGAGGTCACTGACTCCACCTGGGTGCCAGATCGAACTGAGGAATCAAGTGAGGAGGAGGGGGAGGGGGAGGAGGCACAGCAAACACGAGGCACAACATCCTCTGTGACCAACCGTAGCACTAGCCAGTCCAAGGCATCACATGTCAGAGCTGCTCCGGTGCAGAGCACTGTTGTCTCAAAGAACACATGCAGGAACTCTGCTGTCTGGGAGTTCTTTAAGAAATGTGCAGCAGACCCCACCGTTGCTATTTGTAATCTATGTCAGAGGAGGCTGAAGCGTGGGATAAACACCGGACACTTGGGTACCATGTGCTTGAGGCGACATATGAACAAGTGCCACACATCCCGTTGGGGCAAAACTTTGCGTAGGTCCTCCTCCTCCTCATCTGTCTCTACCCACACTGTATGTCCTGCCATGCAATTGCCTACAACCTCCACCGACAGGGATGATGCTACAGTAATGGATGTACCAGCAGGTCCTTCCTCTCAATGTGACATCATCCCAGTAGCTGAAGATTTACGCAGATTACGTTGCCGCAGCTGCTGCAGCGAAAGAAAAAATATAGTCCCAACCATCCCCAAGCAAAGCGTCTAAATGCCAGCTTAGCAAAATTACTCGCATTGCAGCTGCTGCCTTTCCAGCTGGTGGACTCTGCTCCCTTCCGTGAATTTGCTGAATGCGCTGTACCACAGTGGCAGGTTCCAAAACGCCATTACTTTTCATGCAAGGCCATTCCAGCACTCTACCAGCACGTGGAAGACAATGTTATTCAGTCATTGGGAAAGGCAGTCAGCAGCAAGGTGCATGTCACTTTAGACACGTGGTCCAGCAAGCATGGACAGGGTCGTTACATTTCCTTCATGGCACACAGGATAACTCTGATTGCAGCTGGGAGGGATCCAAGACGAGGCTCTGTGCTGGAGCTTGTTCATCCACCACGTCTCCAGAAAGCTGCTTGTATGAGGTCTGTCTGCTCCACCACCACCACCTCTTCCTCCTCCTCCTCCTCCTTCTCTGTCTCTGGCGAAGTGGCAGTTAAACCCACGCCTGACAGGGTCTACGCAATGGCTCAAGCAAAAAGATGCCATACTGTGCTTGAGCTGGTTTGTTTAGGGGACAGGAGCCACACCGGGTCAGAAATTTTGTCAGCTCTGCAGGGGCAGGTGCAGAGATGGTTAACACCATGCCAGCTTGAGCTGGGAATGATCGTCTGCGATAATGGCAGCAACCTTCTCTCCGCCCTATGCAAGGGTAAATTGACGCATGTACAGTTGTGTTCAAAATTATTCAACCCCCAATGCTGTAAAGGGTTTTAGGGAATTTAGTGTACATTTGTAATTGTATTCAGAATGAAATCCTACAAGGACTTTTTAAAGAACCATATGCAACTAAAATGACATCAATTGGTTTTGTAATACAGTAGTAAATGTTTCTTTTGTGAATTCTTCATTGACACAATTATTCAACCCCTTAAAGACTACCACTCTGAAGAACAGAGGTTCATTCAAGTGTTTTCAATCAGGTATTGAAAACACCTGTGGATGTCACGGAGCAGCAATAAAGCATAATAAGCACCAATTAGGCAGCTTTAAAATGACTGTGATACTCAGCTCCTTCTAGACATTTACTGGTGTGGTTACAAACATGGTGAAGTCAAGAGAATGGTCCAGGAAGACAAGAGAAGAGGTGATTACTCTTCACAGGAAGGGCAATGGCTATAAGAAGATTGCAAAGATGTTAAATATACCAAGAGAGACCATAGGAAGCATCATTCGCAAATTCAAGGCAAAGGGCACTGTTGAAACGCTACCTGGTCGTGGCAGAAAGAAGATGCTGACTTCGACTGCTGTGCGCTACCTGAAGCGTAGAGTGGAGAAAAGTCCCCGTGTGACTGCTGAGGAACTGAGAAAAGATTTGTGAGATGTGGGTACTGAAGTTTCAGCTCAGACAATACGGCGCACACTGCGTAATGAAGGCCTCCATGCCAGAACTCCCAGGCGCACCCCCTTGCTGTCTCCAAAGAATAAGAAGAGTCGACTGCAGTATGCCAAAAGTCATGTGGACAAACCACAGAAGTTTTGGGATAGTGTTCTGTGGACTGATGAAACAAAATTAGAACTGTTTGGGCCCATGGATCAACACTATGTTTGGAGGAGGAAGAACAAGGCCTATGAAGAAAAGAACACCTTGCCTACTGTGAAGCATGGTGGGGGGTCAATCATGCTTTGGGGCTGTTTTGCTTCTGCAGGTACAGGGAAGCTACAGCGTGTGCAAGGTACCATGAATTCTCTTCAGTACCAGGAGATATTGGATGACAAAATGTGATGCTGTCCATCACAAACCTGAGGCTTGGGAGACGTTGGACCTTTCAACGGGACAATGATCCCAAGTATACATCCAAGTCCACTAGAGCATGGTTGCAGATTAAAGGCTGGAACATTTTGGAGTGGCCATCGCAGTCACCTGACTTAAATCCGATTGGGAACCTCTGGTGGGACTTAAAGAAAGCAGTTGCAGTGCGCAAGCCTAAGAATGTGACTGAACTTGAGGCTTTTGCCCATGACGAATGGGCGAAGATACCCGTAGATCGCTGCAAGACACTTGTGTCAAGCTATGCTTCACGTTCAAGCTGTTATAACTGTAAAAGGATGTTGTACTAAGTACTAAGATTGAATGTCACTTGGGGGTTGAATAAAACTGATAATGATGTGAGCACAGAAAAGACATTTGTGGTTATTTCATTATAAATGTTATGTTATATTTGTCTGACCTACACGTGCCTCTTTGATTTAATTGTAAGCAAGATGACTGAATGATCAAAATCAATGTCAAACTGGCCAAAACACTCAATTTCAGTGGGGGTTGAATAATTTTGAACACAATTGTACCATGCCTAGCACACATTCTAAATCTGGTGGTACAACGTTTCCTAAACAAGTACCCAGGGCTGCCAGAGCTTCTCATCCAGGCCAGAAAAGTCTGCAGCCACTTCAGACGGTCATTCCCAGCAAGCGTTCGCCTGGCAGAAATTCAAAGAGAATTCCACCTTCCCACAAACCGTCTGATCTGTGACATGCCCACCAGGTGGAATTCGACATTAGCAATGCTGCAGCATCTGCACAAGCAGCAGAGGGCCATCAACGAGTACCTGTGTGAGTATGGCACAAGGACAGGTTCAGGTCAACTTGTTTTTTTTCCCCCCCGCAGTGGCTGATGATCAAGGATGCATGCACTGTACTGTCACCATTTGAGGAGGCAACGAGGATGGTGAGCAGGGACAGTGCATGCATCAGTGACACAATTTCTTTAGTGTTCCTGCTGGAGCACACTCTGCGAGGAATTATAGATGTGGCTCTAGAGGCAGAGCAGCGGGAGGAAGAGGAGGCCTTCCCTAGCTCTCAAGGCCCCAGTCTTTCCGCAGACAGCATTCCAGCGGGTCCTACTCAGATCAGACAGGAGGAGGATGAGGAGGAGGAGGACTATTTAAGTAGTGGGGGCATTGAAGGTGGGGATTCCTCAAGGCAGGGTTTTGTGTGCCCAGAAACAGAAGGGCTTGTGCGTGGCTGGGAGGAGAAAGTGCACGATACGGTCATCCTCATTGACCAGGAAGACTCGGCAGCTAATGCCACCTCCAACCTACGCTGCATGGGCTCCCTAATGATGCAAAGCCTGCTAAAGGACCCCAGGATTCGTGCTATCAAGGAGAGGGATCATTACTGGTTGGCAACCCTTCTTGATGCACGATACAAGGGGAAAGTTGCAGAGCTCATCCTGCCTGCACAGAGGGAGCACAGGATGACAAAACTTGAGGACGCTCTACAGCAAAACTTGGGTAACACCTTTCCAGGCACTGTTAGATTACCAAGTGCTGACACACGTGCTTCTGAGGCTGCAGGTGATCAGAGGAATAGCAGGGAAGGCCAGGGGCGCTTGACTGATGCAGTTTTAAATTTTTTTAGTCCTCGACGCCCAGGGACGTCAAATGTAGGCACCCATTGCCAGCGTCTTCACCATATGGTGCAGGACTACCTAGGGGCAAGGGCAGACCTGGATACCTTTCCAGCAGATGATCCACTGGCTTACTGGGTGTTGAGATTGGATCACTGGCCAGAACTTAGCCAATATGCTATGCAGCTACTAGGTTGCCCTTCATCTAGCGTGCTTTCCGAAAGGACGTTCAGTGCCGCTGGAGGTTTTGTCACAGACAAAAGAGTGCGTCTGTCCACCGACTCTGTAGACCGGCTGACATTTATAAAAATGAATCAGTCCTGGATCAGCAGCTATAAATCCCCTGATGCTGAAGTAATGGAATAGATAGGGGATGTCCTCTTCTGCATTCACAAAACCTCCAGCACTGAACTCTTCCACAATACCACAAAAGGGTTACGGTGTGAAGGCACTTGCTGCCATGAAAGGCACAATATCTGGCTGCACTGACGCCCATTAAAAAAAAAAAACTTTTCAATATAGGACCACATGGTCCACCCCTGCACTCTTACACAATACCACAGAGGGGTTACTGTATGATGATACTTGATGGCCTGGCATTAAAGGCACAATATCTGGGTGCACTGACGCCCATTACCACCAGATCAAAAACTTTTCAATATAGGACCACATGGTCCACCCCTGCACTCTTCCACAATACCACAGAGGGGTTACTGTATGATGATACTTGATGGCCTGGCATTAAAGGCACAATATCTGGGTGCACTGACGCCCATTCCCAGATTCATATCTTTTTAATATAGGACCACATGGTCCACCCCTGCACTCTTCCACAATACCACAGAGGGGTTACTGTATGATGATACTTGATGGCCTGGCATTAAAGGCACAATATCTGGGTGCACTGACGCACATTACCCCCAGATCAAAAACTTTTCAATATAGGACCACATGGTCCACCCCTGCACTCTTCCACAATACCACAGAGGGGTTACTGTATGATGATACTTGATGGCCTGGCATTAAAGGCACAATATCTGGGTGCACTGACGCCCATTCCCAGATTCATATCTTTTTAATATAGGACCGCATGGTCCACCCCTGCACTCTTACACAATACCACAGAGGGGTTACTGTATGATGATACTTGATGGCCTGGCATTAAAGGCACAATATCTGGGTGCACTGACGCCCATTCCCAGATTCATATCTTTTTAATATAGGACCGCATGGTCCACCCCTGCACTCTTCCACAATACCACAGAGGGGTTACTGTATGATGATACTTGATGGCCTGGCACCAAAGGCAGAATATCTGGGTGCACTGACGCCCATTCCCAGATTCATATCTTTTTAATATAGTACCGCATGGTCCACCCCTGCACTCTTCCACAATACCACAGAGGGGTTACTGTATGATAGTACTTGCATGCCTGGCACCAAAGGCAGAATATCTGGGTGCACTGCCATTGATGCCTGTATCAGATTCATATCCTCAGAGGGGTTATGGTGTGACGGCACTGTTGCCGACGCTAAAAGCCCAATTTCAAAGCACCTATTGTTACTTTCATCCAAAACCTGCATAAGTTTCACAATAATTTAGCCAAAAAAAACACTAAACTTTTTCTGCGCGTCGTAAAATGTCTTTTCATACAGGCTGCCGCCCCAAGCAGTTGTTTATGGATAGATTAAAGGAAAAGCATTTACCGTCATATGAAACGTAATTTTTTTGTTTTTAAGTGTTTCTATACATCCTAGAAATCCGCCACTTCACAGGCAGGTTATGGGGACATCCTAGGCACGATATTTGAAGGAATTTTTCTTTTTTATTTTTAACCCTTTTTTCATGGAAAACTCACTGTCCCTTTAAAAACGTTTTTTTTTTAAACTTTTTGTCCTTGTTTCCTGTCCCCCAGGGCACTACCTGGACCCCCATACACCTTTTATGGCAAATATGTAGCATATATGCCCTCTTGGAGGGCACTCTAAAAAACCGAATTTTCAGCCCCATTGACTTGCATGGGGGTTTGGGTTCGGGTTCAGTCCCGAACAAATGGGAAGTTCGGGTTCGGGCTCGAACCGAACTCAGGGAGTGTTCGGCTCATCCCTACTCCAGATTTCTCTGAAATAAAAACATGTCAGTGGTGTTACCCCTTCAGTGTTGAGCTAATACACCCCATGTGCTGTTCTAACTTTGACAAGTAAAAAAAAAAAACAATTTTAACCAAAATTTTTAAAATTCTCCTATTTTGGTGTAATTGATTTTATGAATTATATGACTATGAAAAAAAACATTTACTTGCTCCCAACATGGGAAATGAGATGGCGAGTAATGGCAGTGGCATTGTTCACTTTATAAGTAAAACGAAGACAATGTCGATTCATGTACTTGGTCATGTTTGATATCATTGGAAAAACCAGACTGACTTGACTTTTTGTGCTGTATAAAATGGAGATACAGGAATCCAAAGCAGTGTGGCGACTTATGTTTTAGATGAAACTGTGAATAATATTATACCAATATACTATAAATCCTCTAAAATTGCTCCCAATGTGGGAAATTAGGTGAATTATTGCAGTGACATTGCTTGCTATTATAAGTCTAAATTGGACAATGCCACTGCCTTAGAGCAAAAAAAAAAAAATTTTTGTTTTCTTTTGTTTGTTTTTCTCATTATTTTTTTATTTTGACTTTATATAAGGTAATGGAAAGGCCTGACTCAAGCCATTCCAAAGCCACCTATTTTGACCTTATGCGATGTACAGAAGTGGAGATACAGGGCCTCAAAGTCAATGACTCCACTGATAACTGTAGCACTGCTGAATAGGATTTAACAGGGTTTAACAGATCCTGCTGGCCATTCTGGGGTGGGAGAATCCGTGGATTGCTGGTGGGTTAGTGGAAAGGTGAATTTACTACAGGAGACATCGTCTATGTATAGCGAGAAAACTAGACAACGTCTCTCACATTTCATTTGCAGAGAGGGTTTAATAAATGTCTTTTTTTGCCATGCAGCCCCAATCTCTCTTGAATAGAGCATATGAATCTTGGCCAGTGTTTGACAAATATACAACTAATGGTAAATAAATGTTTTGTTGGTCAAGAAGCTAAAATACGGTGAAATTCTATCATCCCACAAATTGTATTAACCTTGGGGATGCAGGTGGTCATGCAGACACTTTTTCAATCAATCTTTCTATACAAAAAAAGTATGAATTCATTTTAAAGTAACTAAAATATTTAGTATTTATAAAGTGACTATTGAATTAATAAACTAAAGATATACAGGGTTATTTAAAGAGAATCGAAAAATCACTGCACATTCGGTGACTTTTCTTTCTCTTCAATTCGGTTCAATTTGGCGATCCCATTTCGGCGACCCTGCGGTGTATTCAGCAAGCTCCACAGGGCCGCCGTAATGCAGGGAAAAATCGTTGCAAACCCGCCAAAAACTCAAAACGAGAGCACACCGAAACCCGCAAAAACATCTGGATTAACCCGCCGAAGATGCCGAAGAAACCCAGGCAGGAGCCGATCAGAGCGCAGAGCAGCCGCCGAAAAAACCCGACACCGCAGACGAAGGAGATGAAGAAAAGAAAAAAAACAGTAGGCTTGAATGTTTGAAAAAGTGAAACGCTGTTTGCAAAGAAACTACTGAGCGAAAATGTCTGAAATTTACATATAAGATCCAATGAATGATAATAAAAAGGGCTGGTACAGAAAAAAGAAAAGATGATTTAAAAAAACAAACGGAAAAAAAATGTTTGCAAAAAAATCCCCAAAAATGCCTAAAAGATCCTAAAAAAATCTAAAAATAAAAGAAACTTTTTACTGCAGAATATTATAATGAATGGTTTATTACATATTGAATTAAAATGGGAATATTTTTAACATTGAAGCCTATGGGATTCGCCTGACTAAACCTGCTGAACGAAACCACCGAATGGCAGGGCAATTCGGTAACTTTTCACTGCTGGTTTTTGTTCTCTGAATAGACGAAGCATTGCTTCTCAAATCAAATCAAATCAAAATAAGCTTTATTGGCAGGACCAAATACATTTTAGCATTGCCAAAGCATATGGGGTGGAGTGGGTGGTAGTGGGACATATATAGGGGGGAATGGGCAAGTCCATGGACATTATCAGGGGACATTATGTGAAGGGGGATGGGGGCGAGTCTGTGTTGGGGATTTATAAGTCCAGAATCTCTCATGTTCCTCTCAGTCTGTGACATTCTGTGACGTATTGTGCAGATATTTTTACCGCCAGCTCCTTCTCCCAGTACGATGTGGAGTTTCCGAACAGTGGAGTTCACCAAACAGGCACCGTACGTGCAGGTAATTCGCCAGGATTTGGCGAATTGTCTGCTCTCTGGATAGCCGAATGGCCAGGAAAGGTAACCGTACACTGAATTTCAACGTTTGGTTACCTTTCTCCAGCAATTCGGATCTCTTTGAATAACCCTTTATGAATATATGTTTTTTTTTAAATCACATGATCATGTTTACATGGATTTGGTGTCCTTTGTGGCAGCATTACCCAGCAATGAGATCTAGAAGCAACTTTTATTATTATCTTACAGGAGTTAAATAGAAATGCACTACCCAATTCTGTGCCACTATGATGCTTTTTTGAAAAAAAATAATTCTGGTATATCTAATGAAATATAGCATGAGTTTATTGAAATAGTATGCAGCCTGAATTCGGAGGGAACTCATTTTTAATAGATTACATTTTTTACAGCTCAGTTCATATTGTTTAAATTATATATTATGCCTTCAGGTATACAAAAAAAGCAATCTGTACAAGAAACACTGTGTTCTTGCCTAGAGCCTTCACAAAGTAACACTAAGAACAGAATTGGCGGGTGACTAGGTCTTGAACATATCTCAAAATAATAAAAACATAATAGATGCAAAGAAACGTTTCAGTTCTTGGTTTCTATAAATTTATGGAAATTGTGAAAAAAAAAAAATATGTCAAGCAGGTCTACAGTCTTGGCTTCTACCTCTGTCCTTAAAATGGGTGAATTTGGTTATATATCACTAAACTTTAGCCTGGCTGACCCTGCAAGACAAATTATACTAAAAGGTAAAGATTTCAATCTTTATTTTGCTTGTCGATTCAAGGAAATGTTTTCATACATTGGCACAAAGCAGAGATCACTTGGCCATTTGCGCCCATTTTTCATTACAGAGCCGGGTCAGGACACTGAAATAACAGAATATACAGCAGATAGGTTTACTAATTCTTATATTTGTTTGCCAAATGTTAATCTGCTTTACAGTGAGCGACCTCCCTGCATATGTATGCATTGCCAATCAACTAGTTCCTTCTAGCTGGCTGCACACAGGAATTGTATTGTTTAATGTATCAGAAGAAATATGATTTTTATTGCCTTGCTCTTAGAATATTTATATACGTGACAAGGCAAAATTGCCATACTAAATGCAGTAATTGCAAGGCAAGATGAACGCAGGATTTGTTTTCATGTTCAAGAACCAGATTCTGGACATAACATAGGTCTCCTTGCCGCACAATCATGAGCATGTACAGCGCATTTCATTTGAATAGGCAGTGCACCCATAGAACATTTATGAATTTTAAGATAGAATAGAATGTAGCCATTTTTATTCTATGTATAAAACATTGTATTAAAGTATTAATAAATTATAAAAGTGATATTTAAAATTATTCTAGAAATAGTACTTCAGAAATTATGAATCGTGAATAGGGATGGGCTGCCGGTTCAAATCGGTTCGAAGTTCGATTCGAACATTGGCTGTTCGAAAGTTCGCGAACTTCAAACTTTTCGGGACGTTCGTGGAAAGTTCAAGAAAAAAAATGTTTTCAAAAAAATTCTTAAAAGATCCTAAAAAATCTATAAATAAAGAGGCTCTTTACTGCAGAATATAATAATAAATGGTTTATTAGATATTGAATTAAAACGGGAATATTTTTAACATTGAAGCCTATGGGATTCATAAACATTTCCCACTCCTTGTTGGTCAAACATTTCCCACTCCTTGTTGGTCAAACATTTCCCACTCCTTGTTGGTAAAAAATTACTCACTTCTTGTTGGTCAAACACTTCACACTCATTGTTGGTCAAACATTTCCCACTCATTGTTGGTCAAACATTTCCACTTCTTGTTGGTCAAACATTTCCCACTCATTGTTGGTCAAACATTTCCCACTCATTGTTGGTCAAACATTTTCCACTCCTTGTTGGTCAAACATTTCCCATGGCTTCAAATCATGTTTAAACATGAGCAAAAGCGGTAAAAATTAGCTCAGCGCACAGCATTGAAATGGCTCGGCACTCAGCAGTGAAAGGGTTAAAAAACAGGTTTTAAAAAAAAATAATTCATTGTTTCCTGTTCCCCAGGGCAGTGCCAGGACCCCCATACACCTTGTTGGCCAATATCTTGCATATATGCCCTCTTGGAGGGGACCTTAATTTTCGAATGTTCGAGCCCCATTGACTTGCATGGCGTTCGCATTGTGTTCGAGTTCGCGGTCAAAGTTATTCGGGTGTTCGAGTTCGAATGTGAACCGAACACGGGGGTGTTCGGCCCATCACTAATCGTGAATACAAAAAATACAACCAGGAAGCAGAAGAATAAACAATATACAGGTGGACCACCCCTTATCCAGAATGTTTGGGACCCTGAGCATTCCAGATTCTGCCAGATGTCAGAATCCAGGATAATCCGATGTTTTAGAGCAGTGGTTCCCAACCGTGGTCCTCAAGTACCCCCAACAGGTCAGGTTTTCCAGATATCTGAAGCACAGCACAGGTGATATGATTTGCTGCTCAGTGATTGCAGAATTCAGTCTGCCCGAGGCAATCCTTAAAACCTGGCCTGTTAGGGGTACTTGAGGACCGTGGTTGGAAACCACTGTTTTAGAGGAAAGAGATCACAACAAGAGACCTGGGATCCTAGTGCAGCCACCAGTGTGTACACATGCTAAGAGCAATTATTTATTTATTTATAAAGTATTTTACCAGGAAGGATACATTGAGATTTCTCTCGTTTTTAAGTATGTCCTGGGTGATGTGCAGGATTACTCTGCGGGCTCTGCCCACCAGCTCCCAGGGTGTGTTGTAGTTTGCTGCAGCACTTGGGAGCCAAGTTCCTGAGTGGCAGCACACATCCAGAGCGCCCATAATCTGAAAACCATAAAATCCAGAAGTTGCCAAAGATTGAAGATTCCTGTTTTCACAGTTTTACAGATTTTAGAATTCTAAATAATGGGTGCTCAACCTGGACAGTAAAACAATAAAGGAAAATAAAATCTACATCAAAAAGAATGGGGTTCATATAATCCAGGGAGAATAAAGGTCTATTATTACACAGCAAACTATTAGGTAACAAGGTAATGCGCCAAGGGTAAAATTATAAAAAAAGATGAAAAATTCAATAGTAACCAATCGAAAAATATAAAATACAGATCTCGACAAGATTTATCTAGAAAATGTCCTCCTTGAAAACAAACACTACACCCTTCCCCAGATTAGTACATAGTTGCAGCATGAACAACTGAGTCTGAACCTGATGACGAGTACAGCCCCAGATTCATCAAAAAGGAGTTTGATTCTTCTAATGTTACCAAATAATACCATCATTTTGTACTAGTAACGATCTAGAGACACCCTATCTGCACCTCACTGCACCATCTCACAACCGCTTAGTATATTGACAAAAGTGATGCCTCACTGCGAGTGCAAGTAGCAGGAGAGCTTTAAAAAGGACAAGGTGTACTTTTTAAAGAAAATAACTTGATGCTAGCCATGATGCGCTGTTTCTCACATATATCACAAGTAATATCAAGTCCCTGCAGGCTGGGTGGAGTAGAGGTGACATCATTGCTATATAAGCGTGGAGTGAGACTGTGGAGACACAGGTTCGATCCCGGCAAGAGCACCTATCCAGTAAGTGTCCTGGGCAAGACACCTGACCTAACGGTCACACCTAACCGTTTGTCTCCAAAGTGGAGTTTGCCATTTTATGAGAGGACCAGGCTCCTTGAATCCTTGACTTTGATACATACACCCTCTTAGAACTCATCATCCTGTTTGTATAATTTTATATTTTTCTGTTTTTTGTGTATGAAATGTCCATGTGATGACCAGCATAGCATAGCTTTGTCAAAAAGAAAGATTTCTTAGAGGTGTCTATCTCTATGTAGAAAAATACTGTCAAGTCATAATTAAGAAGAATGAATTTGACTTTGCAGCCCTGGAAGTACTTAGAGGCACACGAGCTGCATCAGTTATTTTTGGATGTTTCCCAAAACAATTTAGTGTCATCCATATGTCTGATGTTGCCAGCAGAAGTAGTTAGTAAACCGCTATCAATGGTTGTCAAAACATGACAAGCAAAAATCATTGGGAAAGCTTGAAACATGGCTGATTTTGGACAGATGCCATAAGCTTGGGATTATAAAATATATTCTCCATTCTACGGATGCAGCTATATATAGATGATGAATATAGTCACAAAGAAAACCAAAAATAACAAACAACAAAAATGTTATGTTAGAAAAGAGCGATTGTGAAGTCATTTATAAAAGTGCATCGAATGACATCATCTCTATTAGCGATTTGCATTTATTTACAGCAAAGAATACCTCTTCACAGCAATTTATAGGATATGTTAATAAACATAGCAAGTCTTTTAGGGACATCAGGAAATAATTAAGAAATTAAACAGGCAATATTGTAAATTTTCATTAATTATAACAATTTAAGACATTGAACAACAAGGTTTATTACATGCACAATTCTCATTGCTTGTGTGCAGCATGGTGAAGACAGCAGACAGCCGTATAATGTCAACACCCAAGAAAAACACAAACATTCAACATCCAATAGAACTACAAGCAAAAGCATCGATTTTTTCAGTCTGCTTAAATGGCCATTGAAGTAGTAAGCCCACCAACCTGGTCAAGGCAAAATCCCATAGGTCGGTCCTAACCATGTGAAATACACAGTGAAAAAAACAAGATATAACATTAGTGAAGAAACAAAACTGCAAAAAATAATGAAGTGATTATTTAGGAGATGCAGCACATTGAAGACCATATTAGACATGCAAACATTGAAAATTTTAATTTCGTTATGTTTTCATTCATTAAGTGACATTTTTCATTATGTTCGGATTTTTGTCTGGTTTTTCAGATCAGTCGTTATTTTCGGATTTTGTGTTACTTCCTATCATTAGTTGTCGCTTGAAATGTGGCATTCATAACAACATTTTATTCATTTTTCAGGTCATTCGTGTATGTCTTCATATTTATTGGATATGTTATTTGGATACAGGATTCATTTGCTATTTCGGGTTTTCTCGCCATTTCTGTTTCTTTTGTTATTTCGTGTTCAGTTGTTATTTCGGATGAATCGTTGTACGCGTCACTAAATAAACTGGTTTTAGTTGGTATGGTATTATTGCACATTAAAATTTACAAAACTGTTTTAATTTAATCATATGTATTGTGTTCTTTAGACTGGAGATTTAGGAACAAACGTTTATTAATTGAAGCACAATGCACTGCACGCAAGCTTTCCTGTCAGTGCAACCAATCAGAGAGCTTGACCAGTTCTACTACCAGTTACTCTGTCTCAAACATCCAACTAAAGAAAAAAGTCAAAAACAAACCCTTCTCTGGAATGCAAGAACAAGCTGATTTCCCAGAGATAGACAATAACACCGCCTGTCCGAAAAATCAAAAGGATCAGAATGAATCCAAAAGAAATATATTGCATTCGTTATTTTTAATGTTTTTGTTCTTCCGCCAATTCAGATTTTTGGTTTTTCATCTATTAGATTTTTCATATTTTCGTTCAAATGACTATTCCATTTCCTTATTTTCAGATTTTCTTTCTTTCGTCTATTCGGATTGTCGGATTTTACTTAATTTGCATTTCTTCTTTTTTTTAGATTTTCGGATTGGTCCGAATAAGTAAAAATGTTGGACGAAAAACCTATTGTACATGTCTAGATCATATTATCGTATCCACAAAAACCTAAACTGCTCTATTACCTGGTACCTACTCTACTAAGAACAAGGTAAAACTATCTAAAAATAGCATGTAGCTTAACTGTGATAAACGTATCAAATTGACTGTCAGGGTTATTCAGAGAAAGGTGAAATTGGAGAATTTTTGGAGAAGTGAAAATTCTAGGTCAATATAGCTGATTTGGAAAGTGAGATAAATTAGAGAATTTTTCTGGTTTGGCTATTTTGACCTAGAATTTTCACTTCTCCAAACATTCTCGAGAGTTTCACCTTTCTCTGAATAACTCTATGTGTTTCTTGTATAGTTTAGTGCAGTGTTTCTCAACTCAGGACCCACTAAAAGGCCAGGTTTGTGGGATATCTGAAGCACAGCACAGGTGATATAATTAGCTGCTCAGTGATTGCAGGATTCAGTCTACATTTCCCCAAGGTGATCCTTAAAATCTGGCCTGTAGTGGGAGGACTGGAGTTGAGAAACCCTGGTTTAGTGTACTACCATAGGACTGTAAATTGTCCCAATTCTTGGTCCTGTGACTCTCTATTTAACTGGGTTTTGAGCTAAATAGATACTGTAGATACTTGAGTATACCGCTAGATTTTGGTGACAAAAACTTACCTTAAAATTGGAGGGCTCGCGTTATATTCGAGACATCTGCATTGCGTGTAAAAAAAACTTGACTTGCTCAGGGATCCCAAGTCTCCCAGAAGTTCTGGTAGTCGCCCTGAATTGAATGTGGGCTCCCTGACACCCGCAAACACTTCAGGAACTCTCAGATGCGGGAGAGGTGGGATCCATCACGGACAGAGGGCATGCTCGGATTAAGCCAATCATTGAAGATTGGCTTAAAACCGAGCATGCACCCTAGGTCCAAAATGCGGTTGTTGAGCCTGCCTGCTGGATCCAGAGGTGAGAAAACGACACCTCCCAGCATACTGGCTATCGGTGAATGATTCACTTCACTGGTCACCTCGTTCTACGGGCCATTTTATCGCAAGTAAAGAAGACGGGTGGCCGGCGAGGCTTCATACTTAGTAAAAACTACAATCATTCAAGAGCAGAGCACCCTGGCCTGAGGGGTAGCCTGACTGTGTTAAGAGAAGCTCGAATAATTTTAATTGGTACAGTATACTGGTACAGTATACTTCTATAATTTTGCTCCTTGCGTTATATTTGAATCTTGAGTATTCTCTAATTTCCACAATAATTCTCTATCCATCGCGTTATATTCGGGTCGCGCTATACTAGAGTATCTACGGTAGCATTAGAAGTAACAATTATTAAAATAATTATAATGTGATAAAGCAAGAGCCAAGCATTTAATGACACAAAGGCTTTAAAGGCCAAACTGGACATTCCATGTAGAAGCATGGATTACATTTACATGGGTGGCAGTAGCGAATCGATCATCGCACCTTACGAAGCTGATTCACAAAAATGAATAGCGATTACTAAGGCATCATAACACTCAAGATGACTGTATGCAACTGATAAGCAGACAACTAATTAAGTACATAGACAATAACAGATGTGGAAAATGTAAAAAGTTATTTTTTTTTAAATGGGAGGTCAAGTCAACAGTAATGCTCAAATTCAGCTAGAGAAAATTCATAACAGATGTAATCACGAGGACACATTCATTTCTATGACTGTTTACCAGTTTAAAGAAGAGAATGTAACCTTTCCTTGCATGGCATATTTCGAAAAGTGTTCCATGTGTTACTCTTCAGTGACTTGTGGAATTCCATTTGCAATTAAGGATTCCAGGTCGAGTTTCACTTTCTAACAGAGAGAATTTGGCATTTTTGGGGGAGTTTAGAGGGTCCTGCACTGCTACACAAACAGGTCAAACGGCCAACTGCTTACTTGTCTATGATCTATTAATTAGAAAGGTCAAAACAGATTTTGTGTAACTGTTGTCGTTATTGTTCTAATTAATGGATACAGATGGAATGCATTTATGCACGTTGTTTCATAATATTATTATCTTTTCAAAGGCATGCAGAACCTAGCATTAACCCCTTTGCTGAAAATAAAGTCATACGTATTCTATCAATCCAAGATTGAGAACATTGAACAGATGATCTGTGCATTCTTCATTATCTCCTATAACGCTGTACCCAAATTACCTGTTTAAAATTGACAGTGATATCTACAGCCAGGCTTAACCTGATAATCTGCCATACGCCTCAAACTTCTTAATTCTTTCACATGGGTTTGTGTTTCCATAATGACTATATCCAACATCTGGTTCTTGCCTTCATTCATCCGGAAACTGTAGCACTAAATAAAATACAGGGACCCTCAAATTCCCCACGTATTATTATAATCAGTAAAATTATTTGTGTACAAATATATTTCACAGGAACTGACAACTCCGCCACTGCTCCCTTTGGGTTTCAAACCTGTATTGGGGGTAACAAAATCTTAAACCAAAATATGTTAAAACAGACAAACCACTCTTTAAAAGAATCATTCAAAATCACCCCAGGGCAATCAGTGTTTGCTTCACCCCTTTCACACACCTTTAGCTTTTTATATAGAACGGTTGCTTTCCCGCTCTGAACGTCTGAGCAATAAAAAAGCAAGCTGGAATTACACATATAGAAAGATACAAAAGGGAATAATTGCATCTTAAAAATACAAAGTACATATAGCACAGGATGTTTAATAATATGGCACCCTGCCCGCAGTAAATAGTTGCACTCACTGACAGACAATATCTGAAGGCATATCAGTGCTCACAAGACATTTGGAAGGTCTCCCCACCTCCACCATGCATACTTAGGACGTCACTGGAACAGCTGGGCTGCAGACTAATGTCTACAGACTGGAACGAGACTGCATAGATGAATGCAAAATCAAGGTATTTTATTTCAAATAAACATATTGGGCCCTATTCTGTAGTTCACGCTAGCAAAGGGATGCTAATGGGGAAAATCTACACATGCAGAGTACCCTGTAGTGTCCCCATGTTACGTGGTATTCCGGGGCAGACACTCGCTGAACACCTTGCCCTGGAACGTAGTGTCATCTACGTAGTATCACCTCCTGGACTCCATATGAGTCCATGGAGGGCTGTGCTTCTAGGCCGCGAAATCACGCAGCTCTGAAACTGGGAACTATTTGTCTCGCTCTGTACGCGGCCAGAAGAAGCGGCGGATTGAGCCGCCCTTCTCGTCGTGTGATAATAGGCGAGTATGGGATTTAACAGGAGGGGGTTAGGGGGTGCTAAATGATTCTGCATTTGCAGAATAATTTAACATCAGCTTTTGGGAACTTTCCTTGCGCGACCCAACGGTAATTTACAACCTGCACTTTGTACTACCTCACTCATCGAAACGCTAAAAAAAACATGGTGTTTCCCATGTTAGGTATAGGAAACATTTAAGTGCAGTAAACTCAGGAAAGCTGCAAAGCGCAAAAATTTTCACTCGAGTGTAGCATCAGGATTGGAATATTGATGGCAGACACGTTAAACTTTCTTCTCCTAGCGTTATCGAGGCGCTGGTGGGACAGCAGATGGAGGGGATGAGACTGTGGGTAAGAAACACAGGGCTAAATTACAATCTTCACGCAAAGGTTAACGCTCACTTGCGTGAGCATTAACGCTTGCTGCGGTGTTTACCGCATATTACAATCCAAACGCAAACGGGTTAAGTAACCCATTTGCGATTGGTAACTTGCGCTTTTCAGTGTGAGGTTACTGTACTTTGCGCTCCCTAAACTTAACATGGGGAGCGCAAAGTGTTAATCAGCGCTAGATTACAATGTCCCATGGCTGACTAACGTCTGGCTCTGGTTAGCAAAAAGTTAACCAGAGCCAGAACTTGGTGTTAACAGATTCCGCTAACAAAGGATAAAAAAATAAAAAAATAATCACATACTCACCCTCTGTCCCGCGGTGAGGACCACGGCTCCAACCGCCTCCTCCGGCCGGCGGGAGCAGGGAAAGACTGGGGGAAAAAGTCCACCCAGTCTCTCCCTGCGTATCACTATGCCGACCGGCCAGATCTCGCAAGGTCATCATATGACCGGCAGGGGGAAACTCAATGGAGTCCTGTGGACTCCATCTAGTGGATGTTCGCAGCTGCGCTCAGTGCTACCGCGAGCATCCAGGCTTTTACCGCATGGAAACAATGCAGGCAGCATTTTTTGCGCCTGCATTGTAATCCAGCTTTAAAATGCGGGCGCAAGGGGGAAAACTGAGGGCACAGTTTTTCCTCCCTTGCGCCCGCGTTTTAACGCTTGGATTGTAATTTGGCCCACTGAGTTTAGAGAGACGTCCAATGGATGCAAATAATTTACAACAGGGAGGAGCAAAACAAATGAAAAAGGAGGGGGAAAATACATAAACTAGCATTAAGATAAAATAGATTAAAAGTAAAAAAAACAGTAATATTATTGGAGCTGACCATTCCTCGTTTTTAGAATCCTGTGTACTAAAATGGCAAATTCATGGTTAATATATTATATATTGTCATTTTATGCATTAAATGCAATTCACCACAAAACAGAAACAGATATTTCTTTAAATTTGATTACAATTGTTAATTTTTTAGAAATTATTTAAAAAAATATGCCTAATCTAGAACCTCAAACGATTGAATAATAAACTGTGGAAAAATAAATTCACATGCTGCAAATTAGAAAAGAAAAAGTAAAAATGTACATTTATTTTTGCTTTTTTTTATACTATATTAATTGTATAGTTTGAATCTGTCAAGTCAGCAGAACAAAAATATACAAGTGTGGGTTCTGTAATAAAACAAGACTTCAAATAGCATTTAAAATAAGATCAACACACAGGGTGAATTGGCTCAGCATTGAAGGGGTTAATTCAGTCCATCCAATCTGGTTTTTACACATCAAAAAAAAACATCATGCTGATATTTACGTTTAGTTGTTTACTCTTTTAAATATTTACATTGTTTCTTCTTCCATTTCCAAGAAGAAATTAAAATATATATATATTTAGAGAAAGAATAAATAATAGCAATAATAGGATTAGAATAACTGGCACACTAATGCATTGCTTATTTTAGAGTTATTAATGTTTGTGCCAACTATCTAAATTGATTTATTTCTGTTGACCTCTTAAAAATCTGCAAAAAGATAAATAATGTTCTTTAAAGGACTGAAATATGAATTTACATAGCTCATGATGTGTCAGATAAGAATGGAATCTTGTATACTGTGGAAAAAATAAGTAAAACAAATATGTGGCACAAAATTATATTTGAAAAAATATATATTAAGAAAGTGTTCAGTCTCCACGTTGAAAATACCAGAGGTCTGTTAGTGGTACTTGGGGTATAACTCATTGGCTTTATCAGGGTTATTCAGAGAGAGGTGAAAACCAGGAGAATGACTGGAGAATTGAAAATTCTAGGTCAAAATAGCCGATTTGGAAAGTGAGATAAATGGGAGAATTTTTCTGGTTTGGCTATTTTGACCTAGAATTTTCAATTCTCCAGTCATTCTCCTGGTTTTCACCTCTCTCTGAATAACCCTGAAAGTTACCACTATATGCCTATTTAATTGGAAGAATATAGAGTCGTACAGGTAAAGTTACACATTTAATAATGTATTGCAAAATATTTTGCAGTTTTTATATGTTAATTTGAGAGGCATTCTCCTTAGTATTGGACTTTTTTCACTTATACTTTTTCCTATTATATTTGTGTCAAATATCAATTATTTTCGCTTACATTTTTTCACAGTGTGAATAGATTAGGACCCAACAAGAAGATTTACCTTGGCACTGGCTTGTTGGCTTACACTACTAAAGGCCATTATTAGCCCCTTCACTACACTATCTTGGGCTTCAAAGGCACCATCCAGTGCCCGATATTGAGTTATCTTGATCTGCTGCCCTGAAGGACAAAAGAAAATGAAATTTGTTTGCTGCAAATGAATTTTGTTTGCTTTTGGGCTGCAGAAGGTGCCCCCAAAGTTATAGTCCTGTGGGCATAATGCCCAAAGTGCTAAAACTGTGTAAAATCAGCTGAAGAATGTCCTGACATCGGACATTCAGCAGCCGATGCAGGGAACCACGAGCTACAACTGTAACGGCTGTAACTCAATTTGGCAGTAGATGGCACCATCTACTTGCCAAATAGGTTATTACAGTAAGAAATGCAATATTTCTTATTGTACAAATCAATTAAAAACTATTTTTCGAAAAACCACTGGTTCCTGACCATGGTTTTTTGAAAAATCACTTGGTAGTGTTAATTACCCAAAATCTCCAATATGTAGGCCAAAAGGATTTTGAACATGATTTTTTTCTCTGTTTTTAAATGTAATTCAATTTTAATTCAATGTGTTTATGGAGTGTATTTTATAATATACAGTCACATACACACATACATATAAATATACATACAGAAACTTCAATATATTGTTTGTGTTGGCATCACATGTAATTTAGTATATCCAAACCTTTGTGCTACAATGTAACTACATGATCCACCATTGTGACATGTTAAAAGAGCTATACTGGCCATCGCTGGAATCCAGACGCATCCTTCACCTTTCCAACATGGTGTTTAAGAGCTTTCTGGGAAGCTGCCACCCTACCTGAATAGACTGCTTCCTCCAGCAGCTCCCTCATCCTATAACCTCCAATCCAGGACCTGCACCTTACTTGCAATACCACAATACAAAAAGAAAGTGTCTCGACCCTCATTTTCCTACAGAGCAACGCAGTTATGGAATAACCTCCCAGACACCATCAAATCTTCCCCCAGTCTAAAGTCCCTTAAGAGATCTCTATTAACATACCTCGATACAGAATGCACCTGTAAACTTGTAACATAGTGACTATATACAGAATGCGCCTGTAAACATGTAACATAGTGACTATATACAGAATGCACCTGTAAACATGTAACATAGTGACTATATACAGAATGCACCTGTAAACATGTAACATAATGACTATATACAGAATGCACCTGTAAACATGTAACATAGTGACTATATACAGAATGCACCTGTAAACATGTAACATAGTGACTATATACAGAATGCACCTGTAAACATGTAACATAGTGAATATATACAGAATGCGCCTGTAAACATGTAACATAGTGACTATATACAGAATGCGCCTGTAAACATGTAACATAGTGACTATATACAGAATGCACCTGTAAACATGTAACATAGTGACTATATACAGAATGCACCTGTAAACATGTAACATAGTGAATATATTTACTACATATTTATTTTCTGTGTTAATCTGTATATTTGTGCTGTTTTTTTAATATCTTGCATTTTATTACTTTGTATTTCTGTAATGACTGTAACAATACAATGTTCTTGAACCCAGGACATACTTGAAAACTAAAGAAATCTCAGTGTATCCTTCCTGGTAAAATCCTTTATAAATAAATAAATACATTTTCACAGATATACATTTTCCATTTATTTTTCATAATGATCTATGTATTCAGGAATATATACTATTAACACAATCTACAAAAATAAGTACATAATTTGATTTGCTTTTAAAAATTGCAAATGGAAATTCATTTTATAAGAGTTTAATTGCTGGGGGACTAATAAAAACTAAAATGATTTACCAAGCTGAATCATAAATTAGTATATAGCATATTTGGCTTCTTGCAGTGAATTTAAATTTGACAATTTGGCAGAGCCTTGTACTAAATGGCTTCTTAAAGTAATTTAAGACCTGGAATAATTTTTCTTATGTTCAATAGTCAAGTATGTTTGTGATGTGCCAATCTTCTAATGTTATTTATTTGAAATGTATAGGAAAGGTCTGGACACTGTGTGTATACCATGTGGAAAAAGTGCCATGGATTGTGCAAGTTCCAATACAGCCTAGAAACCTAGTCTAGTAGCCCTAAAGCGATGCAATTCTTAGGAAAATGAAGCTTTTCTTTGTACCATGTATTTTGTTAACTGTCAAAGGGCCAGGTTATTTACATTTTATAAACACAGATTAAATCAATTAGGCAATCATTATTTAAAGATATATTAAAAATGAATGAATTAAAATAAACTTGGATCATAACTCAACAGCTGCTAAACTGGCCTTTAAATATAATCCAAGGTTTATCACTTTGACCCCTGGGAATGAGGGGTTATTGCCTAGATTCTCTAAAGCTTGTGGTCCTTTAGAAACAAAATAAATAAGTAATATGCACAAATCACCCATTTATCTAAGCTCTTTAACTCTCCTGCTGTCTAGTCATTTTGTCTAAGGATCTTGATCATTACTTCCTACACTTATTTACTCTCCTTTGTCTTCCTTTTAGCTGTTAAGACATTTCCAAATGAATGAGCATTAATTAATGTATTGTATAGTAGGTAATTTCTCTCAAGTAAAAGCAAAACCCTGGAGAATCATAGAAAAATTATGTCTGGCAGATGAAAATCTACAAGGTTATTCAAAGAGATCCGAATTGTGGCCGAAAAGGTAACTGAACAGTGAAATTCAGCGTACGGTTACCCTTCCAGGCCATTCGGCTATTCAGAGAGCAGACCGTTCGCCAAATCCTGTTGGTGCCTGTTCGTTGCCTGTTCGAGGGCAGTGAAATCCCCATAGAGAAGCAATGCTTTGGATATTCAGAGAACAAAAACCAGCAGTGAAAAGTTGCCAAACTGCCCTGCTGTTCTGTGGTTTCATTCGGCAGGTTTATTCAGGCGAATCCCATAGGCTTCAATGTTAAAAATATTCCCGTTTTAATTCAATATCTAATAAACCGTTTATTATAATATTCTGCAGTAAAAAGTTTCTTAATTCTTTGATTTTTTTAGGATCTTTTAGGTATTCCTCTAGATTTTTTTGCAAATTTTTTTTCCCGTTTTTTTTTTTTAATCATTTTTTCTTTTTTCTGTAACAGCCCTTTTTATTATCATTCATTGGATCTTATATGTAAATTCCAAACATTTTCGTTCTGTAGTTTCTTTGCAAACATTCAAGCGTACTATTTTGGTTTTTTTCGCTCCATTCGTTTGCGGTGTCGACTTTTTCCGGTGGCTGCTCTGCGCTGTGATCGGCGGCTGCTCAGGTTTCTCGGGCAAGTTCGGCGGGGTTAATCCAGATGTTTTTGCAGATTTTGGTGTGCCTTCGCCGGGTTTTTGCGGTGAGTGTTCGTCGGGTTTGCGGCGTCTTTTCCCTGCACTACGACGGCCCTGTGGTGCTTTCTGAATACACCGCAGGGTCGCCGAAATGTGATCGTCAAATCGCACTGAATTGAAGAGAACGAAAAGTCACTGAACGTGCGGTGACTTTTCGATTCTCTTTGAATAACCCTGCTAATTTCCAGCAACATGAAAGCATCGATCCTCTTCTATTGTTCTGTGTGTCAAGCCTGTTTGTTAATTTTATATTTGTTTTGTTCTTCCTATGGTACGAGAAAGTAGAATATGTTCTGGCCCCGAAACTGCACTGAACAGAGAATTTCCCCATACGATGAAATTTCGTGGCCATTCGGCTATTCAAAAATCTGGCAATTCACCAAATGTTGGCGAATTGCCAGGGAAATACAGTGATCTTCGGCTGCAGTGAAATTCCCTATAGAGAAGCAATGGTTAATCTAGTCAGAGAACACCAAACAGCAGTAAAATGTCAGAGAAATGCCCTGATGCTCGGTGGTTTCATTCGACAGGTTCAATCAGGTGAATCCCATAGGTTTCAATGTAAAAAATATTCCCAATTTTATTGAATATTTATTAAACCGTTTATGCTTTTAATCTGCACCAAAAAGTCTATTTATTTTTTAGGATGTTTTAGGCATTTTACAGGATTTTTTCAGTGAGATTTCTTTTTCCAATTTTTTTTAAGTAGCGTCTTTTTACTTTCTCTCTGAAATAGACCTTTTTATTATTATTCATAGAACCTTATATGTAATTTTCAGGCAAACAGCTTTTAAGCTTTTAAAAGAATGCGGTGTGGTTTTCTTTTCTGTTTTACTCCGTTTGTCGGCTTGCTGGCTTTTTGCGGCAGCTGGCTGGTGCTCTGTTCAGCGGAACATCTGCTTTTTTCAGATGTGTTCGGAGGTTTTGCTGCGGATCACCTGGTGTGTCCGTCATTTTTTTTTTCGTCTGGTTTTCCGTAAATTTTTCGGATTTGGCCGGCAGCTTTTGCCTGAACTACAGGGACCTTGCGGTTAATGCTGAATTTACCACAGGGGCGAGGAATTAGATTTTGTTGAATAACCCTGATAGGTTCATCCCCCTCCTGCTGAAGTGGCTGCACCTAAAAACAACTGGAGACTTGTGGTCAAAAATAGTAAGACAAACAAATTAAAATGAACATATAGGGACACAATTCTAAGACAATATGAACTGCGGCACCTCAGGGGAGCCACAATCTCTCCTTTATAAGAATAATGACCCATATTCATTGGTCTATTTGTGTCCAAAATATTTACAAACCTACACAAATATTTATAAACCATGCAATTCCACTAAAGACTAGCCAGATTGCCAGCTCCAAAAATGCCAAGCCTCGATCACGAGGCAGGCCTGTTAGCAAAGACACACTTTGAGAATGTCATGACCGTTCTGATTCCCATCGTGAGAAAACTGAGGAATGTACATGGAACACATACTTTCCCTCTCTTTGGCAGAACGAGGACAGAAAAATGGCTTCCGAAATCCATAATGAGAAAAAATGGATGTGAGGAAACAGAAAGAAGCATCCCGAACAAGTTAAAAACATTGCAAATGTCCTCGACACACAAGTCGCCAAAGGCAGAAAATGAAATCCCTGTAAGAACATAGAACTCAATTTGACATATACTAACAAAAGTAATGATGGTTTCCCTGCCTTGAGATCTTACATACGGTCATCTGAACTGTCGTGGGGAGTGTCAGTCCCTGACAGCTGACTTTATTCCAAGCTGTTACAACCTCTAGTGATTAGCTCTTATGTGAGGGATATGGGATGCATTGTGATGTTGGAGTTTGCCCTCGGAATACGGGTGACTACTTTATTACATCATATTGTACATGAAGGCCATTTTTTATTTGTTGTTATTCTACAAATTCTTCCTTTTTAGAAGCGCTCAATAAAAGATCTTGTTTTAGAATATATGAAGCATGCATATTCTTTGTTTAATCCCTTCCCGCCGCAGGACGTTCTATGCCGACCTGGTGGTGGGAGGGCTTTGAAGACGCATGGTGCAAATGTATGCCCCGCTGTCTTCAATGAGGCCACCTCGGCCCCTCCCCGCCTGCAGTTGGCTGTGGGGCGTGCCGCAATCAGTGCCATGTGACAGCACCTGTCATCGAGGCGTCCCTGTAACCCACCCATGCGTCCTTAAAGGGCTAACCATCCTTCTATGTATTTACAGCAGCAGCCACTTACCATTACTAAGTACGATCAAACTAAAAACACTTCGAAGAGATCACTTTGACCTGGGATGATGCCTACATAGACTTGAGGCACCAGACTTCTAAATGGACACTCCATAACGGTTCCATGAGATTCGGAGGCCAACGTTTCCTTATTTTCCAATATGCGAAATAAAATCCAAAGATTTTGGCTATTGTTTGTGTGACAGCAAACTAATAAGTCAAACTGACTTGCGGCCTCAAAAGGTTTGTCCATTCAGATTGAAGTTACTGTATTTAAAATCCAATCTGCAATGCTTGTTTTATACTCTATTTCATACATTGCCGAACATTATATTTATTTAGGGTATGGGCCTGAAAGGTTTTTTACAAAATGCAACATATCTGAATTCAAATATTCATGTGAAATTAAGTCTTCTGACAGATCCAATTAGATGCATTTTATAAGAGAGAACCATGGACAAAGCAATAAGAGGAACACATTGAATAGAAATACCTTGCTAAAGCTGATTACTGGACATCAATGAAGAAGTGAAACACTGCTCTGAATAAACATTACAGAATGGAAAGAACTGCAGAAAGGCATTGCATTACCGCACATGCTAAATACCCTAACTCTGGTCAGTGTGATAAAGTTATATCTTTGCTATTGTAAAGTATGGAGCACTGTAATAAGAAGTCACGGCAAAGATCTCATTTTCAGTAGAACTACATGAAACAACAGAGCCCTGCCATTACATCAGTCACCTGTCGATACAAATCATGTCTAGACTAATATTGACGAGGATGGGACCCGTGCACCGTAAAATCAAGAGAAGGCACTTTATTGGGATTGCAACATTTCGGCTGCTAGTGCAAAAGATACTTATGCTTGAGAGTAGAAGGTTGAGCTTGAGAAAGGCAGCACTAGCAGCTGAAATGTTGCCTTCCCAATAAAATGACTTCATTGGATATATACAGTGCACTGGCTCCCATTCTTTGCTTGTTGCTCTATGTAGGAGCTAGTTCTACCACAGATCTACTGCGCAATGTCGTTTTGGACACAGTTGTAGAGTGACAGGCTGGGTGCTATATTCTCTTTTGTTTTTGTCCCTTCAGACCAGTGTTTACCAAACCTGTCCTCAGGACCCTCTAACAGCAAGGTCAGACTGACCCACCGGGCCCACACACCACCCAAGGGCCCAGATGAGGGGGGGCCCGTCCAAATTGGCCGTCCTGACCCTGCAGTCTAGGACATGCGTGGAATGTCATGGGGACTCCCCAGCATGCAGGTTAGACCATGCCCATCCTGTGGGGCCGCTGCTAGGTGCCGATCTGATAATGAGCAGGGGCTTCAGCCACAGCTCTGGGATTCCCCCTGCCCAGCAGGATCCCATTGCAGGAGAGGCAGAGGTCCTTTAGACCCCTGTATCTACAGATCCATAAGAGCTACAAGGATGGAATATGGCCTGTCCAATGATACCCAACACCTGTATGTAATATGTAAAGTTCATAGCTGTGGAGTAATTTGCTGTGTGCATGAGTGTGAGTTTTATTGCTGTGGGGCTCTGTGAAATGCTTATACAAAACAGCACATTACTGTGAGCTTTATTGCTAAGGAGCTCTGTGATAAAGAAAATGTACCGTGTGTACGAGTGTGAGTTTGTACAAAGTGTATCAGTAATGTACAGTAATATTATTTATTAAGCGCCAACCGATTCCGCAGCGCTGTACAAGGTGCAATGGGTAAAGACAGGATAAAGCTATAATACATACAGGAGGCAGGTCAGTATTCCTGCCAGCAGATACAGGAGGACATGAGGGCCTAATTCCAGTGGGAATTTACAATCTCGATGGGTGAGGGAATTAGAAACAGAATTAGGAACAGTATCTTATAAACCTGAAAAGCGATCGGCAGCTTCTCACGTGTGCCACAAGGACCTTCTGCGCCGCGATGCAGCCTTAGCTGCAATGAGTGGGGGATGGCTGCTGCAACAGAGTGGTGGTCATCTGTAAGTCTGGAGGAGGCACAATGGATTCCCCAATTCGCTGGTGGCCCGAGTGGATTTTTTTAACTCCGTAAAATCATTATTTTGAAAATTAGGTGAATAAATGAATTATTTAACACAACAATGTATATGTGGGTTGTGTGTTGTATGGGTAGGGTTTTGTATGTGTGTGACCTTCTGTGAGCATGGCACAAGGGGCCCCATGATCTCCTATTGCCCGGGGGCCCCTCTAGTTGTCAGTCCGCCCCAGGCCAGATTTTACCAGAAGATCACCTTTGGGAAATGCAGACTGAATCCTGCAATCAATGTTCGGCGAATTATATTACCTTCAAATATCTTGCAAACCTCGCCTGTCAGTGGGTCCTGAGGATTGGTTTGGGAAACTCCGTGTTAGACCAATTTTAAAAATTACCTGCGGTAAGAAAGCAGATTGTACAACAAATGCTTATGTGGGCTATTGAATACGGAGATGTAGTGTACACAGCTGCATCGCAAACACTCGTCCAGAAACATACTACATTGTATAACTCATTCTGCCACTTTGTGCTACAATGTAACTACACGACCCACCATTATGACATGTTAAAAGAGCTAAACTGGCCATCGCTGGAATCCAGTCGCACCCTTCACCTTTCCAACCTGGGGCTATATTACAATCAAAGCATTAAGGCTAAGGTCAGACGAAAGCAGTTTTAACGTGCGTTTAGCCGCACGAAATCACGGCCGTGCTAGCAGCAAATGACGTCCAATGCCGGGGAACATACGACGAACGGCCGCACGAATGGTCGTCCGTGCAGTGCAAGTGGCAAACGAACGCATTTTTTCAAGAACGTCAAACCGCTACTACTGACGTACAGAGTGCGCTGCGGCCGCATAGCGGTGTGTTTGCGTGATTGGGAGACGTCAGACGCTGCACACGTCCGGCCAACATCACGTCCAGATGCAAAAGGGTTTTATTGATGATCCGTACAAAATCACGGCCGAAAATGCGCATCCTATGACCGCTATCGCGTATTCCGTGAAAAAATACATCCATTCGTTTGAACGCACTTTTTCACGGACAACGTGAAAAATGCGTTCGTCTGACCCTAGCCTAAAGCGCAGGCACAAGGGAGGAAAAACTGTGCCCGCAGTTTTTCCCCTTGCGTCCGCATTTTAATGCTGGATTACAATGCAGGCGCAATAAATGCTGCCTGCATTGTTACCGCGCGTTAACCCCCGGGATGCTTGTGGCAGTGCTGAGCGCAGCCGCGAGCATCCACACGATGGAGTCCATAGTAGGGATGAGCCGAACACCTCACCTCATCACCTCACCTCAGTTCGCATTCGAACTCGAACTTTTCAAAAGTTTGAATTCGAACTCGAACACGAACTCAATACAAGTCAATGGGACTTAAAGTTCGATTTTTAGAGTGCCCTCCAAGAGGGCATATATGCAAGATATTTGCCATAAAAGGTGTATGGGGGTCCGGGTAGTGCCCTGGGGGACAGGAAACCAGGACCAAAAGTTAAAAAAAAAGTTTTTAAAAGGGACAGGGAGTTTTCCATGAAATAAGGGTAAAAAATAAAAACTAAAATTTCCTTCAAATATTGTGCCTAGGAGGTCCCCATAACCTGCCCGTGAAGTGGCAGATTTCTAGGATGTATAGAAACATTTAAAAACATAGTCCTGGTCCGGGTAGTGCCCTGGGGGACAGGAAACAAGGACAAAAAGTTTAAAAAAAGACGTTTTTAACCCCTTCACTGCTGACGACGTGTGGGACTCAGCAGGTTGCACAACGCAAGTGACAAACGAACGCATTTTTTCGAGAACGTCAAACCGCTAGTACTGACGTACAGAGTGCGCTGCGTCCGCTAGCGGCATGTGTGTGTGATTAGGAGACGTCAGACGCTGTTAATGTCCGGCCAACATCACGTCCGGACGCAAAAAGTGTTTTATTGATAACCGTATAAAATCACGGATGAAAATGCGCATCGTATGACCGCTATCGCGTATTCCGTGAAAACATGCGTCCATTCGTTCGAACGCACTTTTTCATGGACAACGCGAAACATGCGTTAGGCACCGGAACCTTGCAGCACCGAAGTGCGGCCTAGCTCCGGTGGGGGCCGCCATCTTGGATGGCAGCTCCACCTCCGGGTCCCCCCTCACTGCCTGACGTCCTCACACATAGCGTCAGATAGCTGGGGAACCCCTAGCTGCCCGGTATCCCCTGGTGGAGATAGGGGGTCCATTTGAGCTAGGGGCTCATGGATGGTGTCAATCGAAAGGCCTGAGCATGGCCTTTCGAATGATACCCAACATGACCAGGTATAAAGTAAAAAAATAAAAATAAAAAAACATGTATTTTTTTTGTGTGTTATTTTTATTATTGCACCAATATTGTTCACATTTCAATTATAATGTGAACAATGATGCTGCACTAATGATTTTTTTCTATTGTGTGCGTTTGCTAAAAATCACATAATTACCCCCAAAAAATTTAATAAGACCCCATTTCAAATTTTTTTACAAGCGCACCCCATAGAAAATATAACCGCAAATTTTCATAGAAACATAGAAAATGTCGGCAGATAAGAACCTTTCGGCCCATCTAGTCTGCCCAATTACATGGATACTTTACCTGGATTTATCTTTTGTTTAGGATAGCCTTATGCCTACCCCATGCTTGCTTAAATTCAATTACTGTTTTGGCCTCTACCACTTCAACTGGAAGGCTGTTCCATGTATCCACCACCCTCTCAGTAAAATAATGCTTCCTGATGTTACTTTTAAACCTTTGCCCCTCTAATCTAAGACTATGTCCTCTTGTTTTTCTACTTTGTTTCCGTTTAAATATACTCCCTTCCTCTACCTTGTGGATTCCCTTTACGTATTTAAATGTTTCTATCATATCTCCTCTGTCTCGTCTTTTTTCCAAGCTGTACATGTTAAGATCATTAAGCCTTTCCTGGTAACTTTTCTCCTTCAAGCCGTACACCATTTTAGTAGCCCTTCTCTGAACTCTCTCTAAGATGTCTATATCCTTCTGGAGATACGGTCTCCAGTACTGCACACAGTACTCCAAGTGTACAGTGGCATGAGCACTTCCCCCCAGTCATTTTCCCCCCAGTCTTTCCCTGCTCCCGCTGGCCGGAGGAGGCAGTCCCCTCCCCGGTCCTCGCCATGGGACAGGAGAGGAGTATGCGATTAATTTTTTTGTTTTTTTAGGCTGGTGTTAACGGATTCCACAGAAGCGGAATCCGTTAACACCAAGTCCTGGCTGTGGTTAATATTTTTGCTAACCTAAGCCGGACATTAATCAGCGCTAGTAGATTGTAATACGAACGCTGATTAACACTTTTGCACTCCCCATGTTAAATATAGGGAGCACTAAAGTACAGTAACCTCGCGCTGAAAAGCGCAAGGTACCAAACGCAAACGGGTTACTTAACCCGTTTGCGTTTGCATTGTAATATGCAGTAAACACCGCAGGAAACGTTAATGTTCAAGTGAGCGTTAACCTTTGCGTGAAGGTTGTAATTTAGTTCCTGGTGTTTAAGAGCCTTTCTGGGAAGCTACCATCCCTACCTGAATAGGCTGCTTCCCCCAGCTGTTCCCTCATCCTATAACCTCCGATCCAGGACAAGCGCCTTACTTGCAATACCACAATACAAGAAGTAAGTGACTCGATCCTCATTTTCCTACAGAGCACTGCAATTATGGAATAACCTCCCAGACGCCATCAAATCTTCCCCCAGTCTAAAGTCACTTAAGAGCTCCCTATTAACATACCTTAATACAGAATGCACCTGTAAACATGTAACATGCAGGGTTATCCAAAGAGATCCGAATTGCTTTAGAAAGGTAACTGAACGCTGAAAATCAGCGTTTG
The DNA here is from genome assembly GCA_009667805.1 of Leptobrachium leishanense. NCBI lineage: Eukaryota > Metazoa > Chordata > Amphibia > Anura > Megophryidae > Leptobrachium > Leptobrachium leishanense. Next base: position 92,439,324 of record CM019066.1, read on the forward strand.
GTTACCTTTCCTGGCCATTCGGCTATCCAAGAGAGCAGGCAATTCGCCACATCCTGGCGAATTGCCTGCACATACGGTGCCTGTTCAGTCCCTGTTCGAGGGCAGTGAAATCCCCATAAAAAAGCACTGCTTCGGCTATTCAGAGAACACAAACCAGCAGTGAAAGGTTCCCGAAATGCCCTGCCATTCGGTGGTTTAATTCAGCAAGTTTATTCAGGCGAATCCCATAGGCTTCAATGTTAAAAATATTCCCGTTTTAATTCAATATCTAATAAACCGTTCATTATAAAATTCTGCAGTAAAGAGTCTCTTTATTTATAGATTTTTTAGGATACAATTAAGCATTTTTCCTTTTTTTTTTTTTTTTAAAAGTCCGATTTTTTCTTTTTTTTCTTCTTAACTTTACTTATTTTTTCTGTAACAGCCCTTTTTATTATCATTCCCTGGTCCTCATATGCAAATTTCAGACATTTTTGCTCAGTAGTTTCTTTGCAAACAGCTTTTCATTTTCACAGATTCACACAAACTATTTTGCTAATTTATTCACCTCCCTCGTCTGCGGTCTCAGCTGCTTCGGCTGTGTTCGGCTCCTGCTCGGGCTTGGTTTTCGGCAGCTTAATCCAGATGTTTTTGTGGCTTTTCTGCGTGCATTCGGTGGGTTTTACGGTTAGTTTTCGTCAGGTTTGCGGCAGCTTTTCCCTGCAATTCGGGGACCCTGTGGTGTTTGCTGAATACACCGCAGGGTCACCGAAATGGGATCGGCAAAAGGAACCGAATTGAAGAGAACGAAAAGCCACCAAACGTGCGGTGACTTTTCGAATCTCTTTGAATAACCCTGATGGTGAATATATTTATTTTCTGTTAAGACGTATATTTGTGCTGGTTTTTGTTAATAGTTTGCATTTTATTATTTTGGATTTCTTTAACAACTGTAACAATTCAATGTTCTCGAACCCAGGACATACTTGAAAACGAGAGAAATCTCAATGTATCCTGGTATCCTTCCTGGTAAAATCCTTTATAAATAAATAAAAATGATGAATTTACATTAGTACCTGTTAAAGACCATAAATTAAGCCGATTATTCTGTGAGTCAAACTGTTTTTTCTTTAATTCAGATAGATATAGTGGTTTTAGTCTTTCATATGCACTTAAAGATTTTACCTTACAGGTTGTAAAATGTCACTGTGCTCTTTCTAGATAAACCCTCTCTTCAGAAATAAAAAAACTTGACTTAACAAAATCACAATCACAAAACGTTTGACATAGAGTACATCGTAGTTGAGCTAGTGTCATTTAAAACAAGGAGGATAATGAATATGGAAGAAAAGCTCTTTAATCATGAAATAGTAATGAGCAGAAGTGTCTGTGCACAGAGCATTCTAGGTAATATGAGCAGTTGAACATGTTTATTTTAAGGTAGTTTGCATCTAATTTATATGTTCCTAAAGCAGTGGCTGTTTTCTATGTTATTTAGACTGACCTTTAAATACCAAAAATGGTATTTTACCTACATTTATCTCACTCTTTAATTAGGTCCATTTACAAAAGATACCACTTCTTTAAAGATAGATTTATAGAAGAAAAATGTTAAATACAAACTAACGTAGTCTTTAATGTCCATGTAGGTGTATTTCCTTTCCTAAGCAGTTTTCTATCACTCATGGAGAGATTTAGGTTTAAAGATAAAACATTATCTCTCTGCATGGGTGGAGATAATTGCAATTTTTTTTTGCTTGGATCACATGAAGATAGATTTTGTTTCCTGGTGGTCCAGTAGATTGGTGGTTGTGAGAAATCAGGATTCTTTGCTCTAGGCCAAACACCTCACTGTACACCTGAGAATATAATCCCCATCTTTCAAGATCATTGGCATTCTGGACCACCAGGGGAGCAGGTTGGTCACTGGGATCTTTCAGACATGATTCATTGGGGGCACCTCTCATCCCTTGGCGAGAACTGCGAGAACTTGGCGAGAAACGGCCCGATCCACCGTTTCTGGCCACCTGGAGCAAAGTGAGACTGGGGAAAAAAGTCCCCAGTCTCCCTCTGTGAATAATTCCATCAACCTGCGGGATCTCACGAGAGGCGAGATCATGCAGGTCATGTGACCCTGCAGCAGAAGCCTCCATGGAGTCCTTTGGACAGCAGTTATGGGGCAGGCTGCTGGATTCAGTTCCTGTCTAGTAATCCACTTGTTAAATGGGGTGGCTAAGAATAAATTTGTGAGCACAAATTCTTCCCCTTAGTGTCCCCGTTTTAGCTCAAGGCACATGATATTGCCATGAGATTTTTAATACTAGATCTAAAAAACCATGTTCAAAGAGATCCTCACCTTATCTGCTAGTCCAGATGAAGGCAAAATAACTTGGACCACGATCTAGTAAGATGTCACAAGTAGGGATGAGCCAAACACCCCCGAGTTCGGTTCGGATCCGAACCCGAACTATCAAAATGTTCGAATCCGAACCTGAACTCAAACTTAAAACAAGTCAATGGGGCTGAAAATTCGGTTTTTAGAGTGCCCTCCAAGAGGGCATATATTCTAGATATTTGCCATAAAAGGTGTATGGGGGTCCGGGTAGTGCCCTGGGGGACAGGAAACAAGGACAAAAAGTAAAAAAAAAAGTTTTTAAAGGGACAGTGAGTTTTCCATGAAATAAGGGTTAAAAATAAAAATGAAAAATTCCTTCAAATATCGTGCCTAGGAGGTCCCCATAACCTGCCCGTGAAGTGGCGGATTTGTAGGATGAATAGAAACACTTAAAAACAAAAAATTATGTTTCAAATTACGGTAAATGCTTTTCCTTTAATCTATCCATAAACAACTGCTTGGGGCGGCAGTCTGTATGAAAAGAGGAGACATTTTCGGACACGCAGAAAAAGTTTAGTGATTTCTTTGGCTAAATTATTGTGAAACTTATGCAGGCTTTGGATGAAAGTAACAATAGATGCTTTAAGGCTGGGTTCAGACTAGTGCACTTTTAACGTGCGTTTAGGCGCACTTAATCACGGCCGCACTAGCAGCAAATGACACGCAATGACGGCCAATATACAAAGTCCGGCCGCGCAAGTGGAAAATGAACGCATTTTTTCGAGAACGCTGAACCGCTAGTACTGACGTACAGAGTACGTTGCGTCTGCATAGCGGCGGGTGTGCGTGATTAGCAGACGTCAGATGCTGCTCATGTCCGGCCAACATAACGTCCAGACACCCAAAGTTTCCTGGTTTGGATCCGTAAAAAATCACGCACAAAAATGTGCATCTTATGACAGTTTAAGCGCTTTCCATGAAAAAACACCTCAATGCGTTCGGACGCACTTGACGTTCTCTGCGAAAAATGCATTCGTTTGACCCTAGCCTAAAATTGGGCCTTTAGCGTCTGCAACAGTGCCGTCACACAGTCTCACCCCTCTGAGGATATGAATCTGATACAGGCGTCAGTGGCAGTGCACCCAAATATTGTGCCTTTGGTGCCAGGCCAGCAGGTGCCATCATACAGTAACCCCTCTGCGGTATTGTGGAAGAGTGCAGGGGTGGACCATGCGGTCAGGGCAGGTGCTAGACTATTTTGCGCCCTAGGCAAGACCAGCTACTTGCACCCCCCCAAAAAAAAACGACACAACATGAAACTGCTAAATTTCTTTTTACTTAAGAATAAAGTTTGAAAAGCACCAATAGTAAAGGTAAAATAAATATAAACTGTATTAAACCATTTTAAATTAACTCTATTAAACAAATTAAAATTAACTGTATTGAACAAATATAAATTAACAAAAAAAAATAAGAGTTGTCACGTAAGTTTCAATTTCAGACACATCACAATTTCACTTTGCGTGCCTTATCCTTTGCAAATTTTCATCATGCGTATATATATATATATTGCCCAGGCCAGCTCACATCATGCGTATATATATTGCCCAGGCCAATCCCCTGGTGGAGATAGGGGGTTCATTTGAACCCCGATATCTCCAGGCATCTAGTGGGTCATGGAGGGTGTCAATCGAAAGGCCTGAGCATGGCCTTTCGAATGATACCCAACATGACCAGGTATAAAGTAAAAAAAATAAAAAATAAAATAAAAACATGTATTTTTTTGTGTTATTTTTATTAATGCAGCAATATTGTTCACATTGCAATTATAATGTGAACGATAATGCACTAATGATTTTTTCTATGGGGTGCGTTTGCTATAAATCACGTAATTCCCCCCACAAAATGTAACAAGTCCCCCTTGTCTAATTTTTGTATAAGCGCACCCTATAGAAAACATAACCGCAAACGCTCATTTGCTTAAATGTGAAAAAAAACAACACTTTACACACTGCAGATGATTAAAAATTCAATTTTTATTGCATTTTTTTCATACTATACAGCCAGGACAGGACATATACATATAAAAATTATATATTATGAATCTGCGGAGTCTGCCGGAAAGAAGGATATCTAACATGTCGGTCATTTAACAAAATGTGGCTTCAAAATCACGTTTAAACATGATGCGTGAAAGCGGTAAAAATGAGCTGAGCACACAGCGGTGAAATACAGCATATTAGAAGTTTTAGGAGGGAAGTTAACACTTCCTCAAATCTCAATCAGAAGCAGACACCACCCCACCCCCTCAGTATAGTCTACAATGTATCAAATTGATTAGACCAGACTAAAAACACCTGTTATGCCATTTGAAAAACACAGGTCATTTAGAGTTGAGAATCTTTGCACGTACACATTAGTTTTTAATTCAATATCTAATAAACCGTTGCTTATAATAGTCTGCAGTAAAGAGTCTCTTTATTTCTAGATTTTTTAGTATTTTTCTAAGCATTTTCTATACTTTATTCAAAATTTGTTTTTTTTTTTTGCGAACTCGAACCGAACACACCCAAAAAGTTCGAAGTTCGCGAACTTTCGAACGACCAAAGTTCGGTTCGAACTCCGAACTGATCGAACCGAAAAGCTCATCCCTAGTCACAAGTACAAAAGTCCTTCCTGACCCCATTTTAAGGCTGTTGACTATACTGTAAATCTGTATGCCCCTGGACCTATATTTAGAAGTAAAATAATCTGTTGGACAAGAAAAAAATATCAATATGTTTTATTGGAAAAGATCGTGAATAGGTTAATGCATAGGACGTCGAATGTGTAGGAATGAGAGTTGAAGGTTTTAGATAAACAACCTCAAGTTGGTCATTTGTGATTTTAAAGAATACACAAAAGTCAAAATGTATTTTAAAAATATCCGTAAGTGACATGTACTGACAATCTGCTGCAGTTTCACAATAATATCGCAACAGTGAAGCAGTCATAAGGTGTTGATTGAAAATCTCAGACATTTATAATGTCAGGCAGACAAATGATTGATGTTTTGCATTAGAAATGTGAATTTTATACACAAAAAAAGTTTGACACCTCATGTTGCACTAGGAACACAAAACCGAATGCAAAGTGGCACATTTTGAAGCATATTTTAACATAACCTGTCCACCTTAAGTCAAAAGAAAAGAGAATAAGCAGGATGTAGTGCAGAATTCATGCTGAAGGCCCCAACTGTGATTTAAAATAAAGCATGCAAATGGAACAATTTATATGACAAGCTGCTTAGCTTACAATTATGAAGAAAATACCGGAGGAAATTGCTTGAGAAACCTAGAAAACAGATCATTGATGTTGTGCAAATATCTGAAACAACAATGAGTAAAGAAAATGTAATTGCCTAGGGAACATTATACTCTCTTGGTTGTGTATCTCAGCCGAAGGATTCTTCACAGCATCTTTTATAATTAACATAGAATATGTGCTTCTTTCATGTACGTACTAACCATGCTTGCCATTTCCTATCTTTTATTATAATATTGGTTTGCAACACAATGGCATAGCCGTCATTGGGCTAAATTACAATCTTCCCGCTAAAAAGGGGGTGCTAGGGAGAAAAAAACTGCCCAGCAGTTTCCTCCCTAGCGCCCCCGTTTTAATGGCAGATTACAATGCAGGCACCACGCGCATCCTCTCAATGGAGTCCATAGGACTCCATTGAGTGTCTCCCTGCCGGTCACATGACCTGCCAGATCTCGCCTCGCGAGATCCAGCAGGTTGGCATAGTGATCTACAGGGAGAGACTCTGGGACTTTTTTCCTCAGTCTCTTCCTCTTTTCCCGGCGACAGAAGAGGCGGACGGAGCCGCGGTCCTCGTTGCGGGATACTAGGTGAGTATCTGATTTTGGGGGGGAGATTTCTGCAGGTGCTAACGGATTCTGCACCAGCGGAATCTGTTAGCACCAAGCCCAGGCTGCGGTTAACACTTTGTAATCCGAACGCTGATTAATACTTTGCGCTCCCTATACTTAATATGGGGAGTTCAAAGTACCGTAACCTCACGCAGTACAGTGCAAGGTACCAAACGCAAACGGGTTACGTAACCCAGTAGCGTTTTGATTGTAGTTTGCGGTGGCCACGAGGGCTAACATTAACGCTCACGCAGGTGAGCGCTAACGTTAGCACCCAGTATGTAATGTGGCCCATTGTGTAAAAAATGACCTACTAATGAAATGAGAGATTTATTTCTAAAGATTAAAACCATGTATTATCATGGGCAAAAAATTATACAAGCAAACTTAGTGCTCTATCACCTCATTAACGCTAGCGCTCACATAAATGAGTGAATCACCTCCCAAATGACGGGCCCTCTTACATTCTTAACGCAAAAACGCATGCTAAACTCGTGTTTTTTTGCGCAAAGCGTTAAACGTTAATGCACGAAAATCGCCGCTGGAATTACATTCCTTGCGCATTTTTCATCCGTCGGGAAATTGCGCTCGTAAAACTGACGCGCAAAAATGCACACAAAGTACCGTTGAGCGCAGAAATCAGTGAGCACAATGTAATTTTTAACGCGAGTCCGTTATTTTGCGCAGACAGCGCACAACAGACGTACGTTCTGACAGAGGACAAAGGTAGTGGCCATCATTTTTGACGGATCTAGTAAAAAAAAAACGTGCACATCAACGTTCTCCGTTGTGAATCCGCAGTTTGGTACGGTCGGGTTGTTACAATTTGCCGTTACCACCAGCTTTTCAAAGACGTTAAAATTATGCACGCAAACATTGTCTGTTAAATTTTGCGCTAAGATTTTAATACCATGTGCGCACCAGCACGCAAACGCATTTGCACTCACAATGTTAAGTATGGGACGCGCAACGTTGCATCCTGGGTCTCTTTTAACACATAACCCTCTAACCAATGCAACGCGCAGAGGCGTAACTACCAGGGGTGCAGAGAGTGCCACCGCACCCGGGCCCTTGAGTCCGGGGACCCACACTCACCTGCCTGGGTCTGGGGGCTTGTTTGTATATATGTATATGCGTGTATATATATGTATATATGAGTTTTACTTTGGAGCTCTGTGATATGGTCATACACACCACATATTGCTGTGAGTTTTGTTGCTGTGGAACTCTGTGATTTACACTGATACACACTGCATATTACTGAGTTTTATTGCTGTGGAGCTCTGTGATACACATAGTGCACATTACATTAAAAATGAGGTGGACTGAAGAGGTCATAGTGGACCTGGAAAAAAATGGGACATGGATTGTCTGGAGTCAACATTGTGGACCTGGAGGGGACCAATGCATGTTGATGGGAGGGGGACAAAATGTTTTTGCCTAGGGTAGGGGGGCCGTCATGGTGTCTACACCTGGGCCCTGAAGTTTCTAGTTACGCCTCTGGCCACGCCATACTAGATGGCTTATTTTTTTTTAGCAAAGATCAGGTATAAACAGCAGGTCACAGCCTCTTCTGTACAGTTGTTTCAGGCTTATTGTACCCTCATCCGTAGGAGCTGATTTTTTTTATCTTTGCTAAAGAAAAAGCCATCTAGTATGGCATGGCATTGATTAGAGGGTTCTGTGTTAAAACAGACCCAGGATGCAAAAAAAATATTTAAATTGCAAACATTGTTTGCAGGTCTTACCCAGAGTTCCATGCTGCATGTGGGGAATGTAGCTCATGAGCTCTGTGGAGCAGTTCTCTGTATTATGTATAAGTGACTTCTGCAATAATAAACTTTATTATTTGCAGTGTGGACACTTATAATCTCATTTTTCGCCCTCCATCACAACTTAACCCTTTCGCTGCTGAGGCTTTTCACACCTCTGTGCTGAGGTCATTTTTACCGGTTTTGCTCATCATGTTTAAACGTGTTTTGAAGGCTTATTTTAGTATATGACCCAGACATATTATATATCGTTCTTTCCGTCAGACTCAGTAGATTCATAATATGTCATTATTATATGTACAGTTGTGTTCAAAATTATTCAACCCCCACTGAAATTGAGTGTTTTGGCCAGTTTGACATTGATTTTGATCATTCAGTCATCTTGCTTACAATTAAATCAAAGAGGCACGTGTAGGTCAGACAAATATAACATAACATTTATAATGAAATAAACACAAATGTCTTTTCTGTGCTCACATCATTATCAGTTTTATTCAACCCCCAAGTGACATTCAATCTTAGTACTTAGTACAACATCCTTTTACAGTTATAACAGCTTTTAAACGTGAAGCATAGCTTGACACAAGTGTCTTGCAGCGATCTACGGGTATCTTCGCCCAATCGTCATGGGCAAAAGCCTCCAGTTCAGTCACATTCTTAGGCTTGCGCACTGCAACTGCTTTCTTTAAGTCCCACCAGAGGTTCTCAATCGGATTTAAGTCAGGTGACTGCAATGGCCACTCCAAAATGTTCCAGCCTTTAATCTGCACCCATGCTCTAGTGGACTTGGAGGTATGCTTGGGATCATTGTCCTGTTGAAAGGTCCAACGTCTCCCAAGCCTCAGGTTTGTGACGGACTGCATCACATTGTCATCCAATATCTCCTGGTACTGAAGAGAATTCATGGTACCTTGCACACGCTGAAGCTTCCCTGTACCTGCAGAAGCAAAACAGCCCTAAAGCATGATTGACCCCCCGCCATGCTTCACAGTAGGCAAGGTGTTCTTTTCTTTATAGGCCTTGTTCTTCCTCCTCCAAACATAGCGTTGATCCATGGGCCCAAACAGTTCTAATTTTGTTTCATCAGTCCACAGAACACTATCCTAAAACTTCTGTGGTTTGTCCACATGACGTTTGGCATACTGCAGTCGACTCTTCTTATTCTTTGGAGACAGCAAGGGGGTGCGCCTGGGAGTTATGGCATGGAGGCCTTCATTACGCAGTGTGCGCCGTATTGTCTGAGCTGAAACATCAGTACCCACATCTGACAAATCTTTTCTCAGTTCCTCAGCAGTCACACGGGGACTTTTCTCCACTCTACGCTTTAGGTAGCGCACAGCAGTCGAAGTCAGCATCTTCTTTCTGCCACGACCAGGTAGCGTTTCAACAGTGCCCTTTGCCTTGAATTTGCGAATGATGCTTCCTATGGTCTCTCTTGGTATGTTTAACATCTTTGCAATCTTCTTATAGCCATTGCCCTTCCTGTGAAGAGTAATCACCTCTTCTCTTGTCTTACTGGACCATTCTCTTGACTTCACCATGTTTGTAACCACACCAGTAAATGTCTAGAAGGAGCTGAGTATCACAGTCATTTTAAAGCTGCCTAATTGGTGCTTATTATGCTTTATTGCTGCTCCGTGACATCCACAGGTGTTTTCAATACCTGATTGAAAACACTTGAATGAACCTCTGTTCTTCAGAGTGGTAGTCTTTAAGGGGTTGAATAATTGTGTCAATGAAGAATTCACAAAAGAAACATTTACTACTGTATTACAAAACCAATTGATGTCATTTTAGTTGCATATGGTTCTTTAAAAAGTCCTTGTAGGATTTCATTCTGAATACAATTACAAATGTACACTAAATTCCCTAAAACCCTTTACAGCATTGGGGGTTGAATAATTTTGAACACAACTGTATACGTCATGACCTGTCTGTATATTATAACAAAAAATGCAATAAAATATGTATTTTCAATAATTTACAATGTGTAAAGTGTTTTTTTTTCACATTTTAACATGCGAACAATTGCGGTTATATTTTGTATGGGGTGCGCTTGTTAAAAAAATTAGAGATGGGGTCTCGTTACATTTTTTTTTGGGGAAAATTACGCGATTTTTAACAAACGCACCGCATACAAAAATCGTTAGAGCAGCATCATTGTTCACATTATAATTGAAATGGGAACAATATTGCTGCATTAACGAACCAAAAAAAAGAAAAAAAAAATATTTTTTTTTTATAATTTTTTTAAAATATATTTTAATTTTTATTTTTAATTTTTATTTTTTAAAAAACTTTTTTCACAGTAGTGTTTGGTATCGTTGGAACGGCCATGCTCTGGCCGATCCAACCATACCAAACTTTAACCCCTAGCTGCCACGGATCGGGAGATAGGGAGTTCATTGGAACTCCCTATCTCCACCGTTGGTGTCAGTTAGGGGTTAACTCTAGGACTGGCGTCATCGTGCTATGCACGATGACACCAGTCCTCAGGGGGAGTTCCCAGAGGCTTGGCCGACATCCAAGATGTCGGCCAGCTCCGGGAAAGGATCACGAACCGGCGCTTTTCAGCGCCGATTCGTGATCCGGCTCCCCAGGGGTTAATGCCAGGTACCATTTGGAAGGGCAGGCTGTGCCCTTCCAAATGGTGCCTGGGTTAACCCCCGCAATGCCGCCGATCGGGAGGGAGAGAGGTCCGAAGGACCTCCCCCCTTCCCTTTCAGGCGCCTCCTCCGCACATGCGGGGGGGGGGGCGCCTGAATTTCATCGGCGGCGGTTCCGGATGCTGGGCTGACATCGAGGATGTCAGCCCGCACCGAGGGGGCCAGCGATCGGCCGGAACCCGGCCGAACGCTGACCCCAAAGGGAGGACGCGCTCAGCGCGTCCTCCGCACAGCAGGAGCCATGTGGAGGACGCGCTGAGCGCGTCCTCCGCATGGAAGTGGTTAAAGGAATATATATATATACACACACGATACCTTTTTTATTGGAATTATATATATATATATATACAGTTGTGTACAAAATTATTCAACCCCCAATGCTGTAAAGGGTTTTAGGGAATTTAGTGTACATTTGTAATTGTATTCAGAATGAAATCCTACAAGGACTTTTTTTGAATAAAAGTTTTTTATTTTTCAAAAATAACAGGATCAAGGGATACAGAAAGAAAGAGTGGGGAATATGCACAACATATCTGGGGTATATATACAGCATTGTGTTGTTCAAATACGACATCATAAATTCGATTCTGTCTAAATGTGCTCAACTTGGCGGCACTCAGAGCGGTGTGTCGCATAATTGTCGATACGAAGTGTAAACATAATACCCACCCACTTGAAGAAGAGAAAAAAAAAACGGGGGGGGGAGGTAGGGGAATACCAGGATGTCAATCTGAGGTTACTCTATTCAGCGAGGAGGAGTCCAACGATGCAAGGCCAAACAGCCTACATCCATAGAATATCCTACAACCCGCACGCTTTGTATATCTTGTGTATATCCCATATTGCCCAAGGGTCCTTCTTGGGGGGTGTCAACCCACACATGTTGTTTACTTTAATGTCAAAGTCACGGTATTTGTTTAGCAATTGTGTTAGTTGGCGTAGTGTCGGGACCACGACCGATTTCCATTGACGAGCAAGAAGTAACAGAGTCGTGGAAACTATAATAAACATCATGCGAAGATGTGGGCGAGGTAGATGAATCATGCCCAACAGCAAAACCTCAGGCAAACACGGAATATTTTGACCGAGCACCTCTGTAAGTAAGGACGATACGTCCCTCCAAACCGGTACTACCTTAGGGCAGTACCACCATATGTGTCCCATCGTTCCCACCCCAGAAGAGCACCTCCAACATTCGTTGGAGACCTGAGGGGCGAATCTGTGGAGTTTACTTGGTGTCAAATACCAGCCATACATCAGCTTCCGTTGCGTTTCTACTAAGGTGGCGCATCTAGTTGCGCCCACCGCATACATATGGGCCTGTGCCCACTGCGTGGGAGTAAAGGCCTTAGACAGCTCGCCCTCCCAGGCATCCTGGAATGCCCAGCGTACCGCTGTTGATGGGGTGTTTAATATGTTATAAAAATGCGAAATAGGTTTGATAGTGGAATGGGGGTCTAAACAAAACAGTCAAAGTCATAGCGTTTTTTAAGAGAGTCCAACTGTGTGTCTGTCATGTTGATGGGGAGTGCTTGGGTTTTTAGGGTATTCACTGCGTGATATGAGACCTCACCATACCTCTGCAGCTCGCTTTGTAGTGCGGGGACCGTCTTGTCTGGGTCAGTCAAAGTGAGTAGTATGTCGTCCGCATATAAATTCAGTTTGTACGCCGTAGGCCCCACCTCTATCCCTCTAATGCAGTCGTTCTGACGTATAGCTTGCGCCAGAGGTTCTAAGGCTAAATCGTACAGTATTGGGGAGAGGGGACAACCCTGACGCGTGCCATTGGTAATGACGAACTCGTCCGAGAGAAAGCCCGAAATGAGCACTCTGGCAGAGGGGGAGTCATATAGAGCCTGAATCGCAGCTAAGAACGGCCCCGGGATCCCATATTTGCTCAATACCTCTCGCAGAAAAAGCCAGCTGACCCTATCGAAGGCCTTTTCTGCGTCCAACGACAGGATCAGGCTGGATTGATCCGATTTTTTCATCCTATGCAGCAAATTAAGTAGTTTCTTGGTGCTGTCAGGGCCCTGTCTCCCGCGGACAAACCCCACCTGGTCCTGGGCGATGAGAGTTGGCAGAATTAGTTGAAGTCTATCAGCTAATATCGCACTATATATTTTTATGTCCACATTTACTAGTGAGATGGGGCGGAGATTGGCGCATCGGTCTGGAGTTTTCCCAGGTTTGGGGAGTGTAACTATGTGAGCTCTCAGCATGTCTGCCGGGAAGTCTCCATCTGTTCTCGCTCTGTCGTATGCTGCTAGTAGATGGGGTGTTAATTGAGGTGCATATGTAGTGTAATAAAGACCTGGGAAGCCATCTGGGCCCGGGGCTTTTCGTTTAGGTTAAGACTTTATGACTTTTGAGAGTTCATCTGCAGTAATGGGGGAGGACATATGTTCGGATTGTGTACGTGTCAATGTCGGGAGGTGAATATGATCCAAATATTTCGATACGGTTTCCACAGTCGGGTGCGTTACAGTGTCGCTCATGTCCAGATTATACAGGGCCTCATAGTAATTAGCAAATTCGTTTGCGATGTCTTTGGGGTTATGTATTTTACCGCGAGCTGATGCAAGAGCTGTAACACGTCGTGGTGCATTCGCCGGCTTCAATCGTCGGGCTAGCAGTCTACTAGGTTTATTTTTAAGAGAGCAGAAAGTAGCGTTCATTCTGTCTAAGTTTCTAATGTAGCTGTCCGTCTCTAAATCAGTCAGTATAGTTAACTGTGCATCTATTTGTTCCGATAGTTTGGGGGATGGTGCAATCTTATTCCGAGTGTCCAAACTATGTAGTTCTGTTAGTACGTCCAGCTGTCGTTTCTGATAATCACGTTTGAGTCTAGCTGACCACCGTATACAGATGTCGCGGAGTACTGCCTTGTGCGCCTGCCAAAGTATAAGAGGGTTCATCTCAGGAGTAGCGTTCTCCTTGAAATAAAGGGTCAAAGCCTCCCGCACATCTTGTGCTGCCTGTTCGTGCTTTAAGAGCTCGACTCTAAAACGCCAAGGAGGTCGGGCGTATCCTTGGTATACATCCCCCAAAGTTAATAATATCGGTGCATGGTCCGACCATGTAATGGGTAGTATGCAGCAGTCTATGATGTAGGGTAGAACGTTACCGGGGGTGAAGAAATAATCTATTCTAGTGTAGCTGTTATGAACCCTAGAGCGAAAGCTATAATCTCTCGCAGTAGGGTGTAGCGATCTCCATGTGTCATACAGGTCGTATTGTGTCATTAATTCCCTAATTCTTCTGATGGAGGCTGTATTCTGAGGACGGCTACCCCCCACAGAGCGGTCTACGGTTGGGTCAAAACTCAGGTTGAAATCTCCGCACAATATCAGTGTGCCAGTTAGTACTTCCTGCACCTTGTTAAGCAATCTTGTAAGAAATTGTGTTTGAGAGGCGTTAGGGGCATAGGCAGACACCAATGTGTATATTCTTGAATTAATCGTGCAAACTAGGATTATATATCTTCCCCCTGGATCTTTAAGGAGACGGTGTGTCTCAAATTGTAATCTGTTGTGTATGAGGAACGTCACACCTCGCGATTTGGATCTAAACGTGGAGTGGAATTGCGTAAGATATTGAGGGGTCTTTAAGTTGGGGTGATCTGAGCGTCTGAAGTGCGTCTCATGGAGACAAATCACATCCGCGTTGTGGGTTCGGAGATCTCTATATAGGGAGTGCCTCTTCACCGGGAGGTTGAGGCCTTTTACGTTATAAGTCAATATTTTCATAGGGAAAGTAGAGGGAAAACCATGTTGGCCAAAAGTGGTCTCATGTCATTTGGTATCCGGGCTGCATCGGGGACTGACCCATACATGTGGTATTGAAAGTAACATCCTGGCAGAGGGGGGGGGAATTAACCATACATGAAGGAGGATAAAACCATATAAACAACGCCGGGATGCGGCACAACTATATACAAGACGATAACTATTAGTCTCCAATGGGAGTTCCCAGCCGGCAATTCCCAAGCTCATCCTTAGAGGAGGGAGACGGGGGTATCTGGGCCCCCCACATCGCAGCGATTAACCAGCCGCGTTAAAGCAGATCTCACCGCCCCGCTGCTCGATGGAACTCCGAAGCAGACGTCTCACAACGCAACCTTATTCATTTTGTAGCTGGAAAGTTGTAATCAGAGACAAGTCTTGGTAGAAAACACTGTGGAAGATAAGTAGAATGTTAGTTCGTCCACTCAGCGTGACTTCCAATCCGGTTCAAGGCGTCTAAAGGAGGTTCTCCCACTGGTCTCAGCATCAGGTAACTTAATTCCCCACTGCTCCAGCAGTTGGCGTCCCTCATCTGGGGATGCCAGCACCGTCATTGTACCATTTCTGGTGATCAGTAATTTGGTGGGATATCCCCACCGGTACACTACCCCAGACGAGCGAAGAGCTTCAGTGATGGGACGAAAACTGCGTCTACGTTGTAAGGTGGCCTGCGAGAGGTCTGGATAGACGGCCAAGTGGTCGTACTGCGTGCTCAACGCGTCCGGTTTCCTTAGGGCTCGCAGTATGTCCTCGCGTGGCTTGAAGTAGTGGAGCCTTAAAAGCACATCCCGTGGAGTCTTTGGAGGTGCGGAGGGCGGTTTAGGGAGTCTGTGGATACGGTCCATGAGTAGCGAGTCCGGCGTTGCCTCCGGTAGTAAGTGTGAGAAAAAGTCGTGAACATAAGTGTTCAAGTTTCGGGGATTAACCGACTCCGGGACTCCTCTGATCTTTAAATTATGTTGTCGAGAGCGATCTTCCAAGTCTGCCAATTTAGACGCGTAACGCTCCATCTGTTCCTCCATATCCTCAAGCTTCGTCACCATGTGGTTATGTGCTTCCGAGGCTTCTGACATCTTATTTTCAAGTCTGGAGGTTCTCTCCCCAATATCCCGGATGTCCTTACGTATGTTCGCTGAAATCGCTTCCAATCTGGACGTAAGTGTGGTGGTAAGGTCTTGTAGCATCCCTTCCATACGCGCCGAGAAAGCCTCCAGGTCCGCGTCTACCCCTCGGCGCTGGCTTCCAGAGGCCGAGGGAGGAGAGCCGGCGCCATCTTGCCTGTCTGCTCCTTCTTTGCGCTTACTCTGTTTAGGAGTGAAAAAATCACCTCGTTCCGCCGTTTTTTTTGTTTGGCAGCTGCCATAGTATTCCTCTCACAGAAGCCGTATAGCAGGGTGAGCAAATAAGAGTCTGTTGGAAGATATCCGCTTTAAATCGCTGCGTGTGGACGGAGAGATTCTAACACGCCATGTTAGATCGTCGGCCACGCCCCCTACAAGGACTTTTTAAAGAACCATATGCAACTAAAATGACATCAATTGGTTTTGTAATACAGTAGTAAATGTTTCTTTTGTGAATTCTTCATTGACACAATTATTCAACCCCTTAAAGACTACCACTCTGAAGAACAGAGGTTCATTCAAGTGTTTTCAATCAGGTATTGAAAACACCTGTGGATGTCACGGAGCAGCAATAAAGCATAATAAGCACCAATTAGGCAGCTTTAAAATGACTGTGATACTAAGCTCCTTCTAGACATTTACTGGTGTGGTTACAAACATGGTGAAGTCAAGAGAATGGTCCAGGAAGACAAGAGAAGAGGTGATTACTCTTCACAGGAAGGGCAATGGCTATAAGAAGAATGTGACTGAACTGGAGGCTTTTGCCCATGACGAATGGGCGAAGATACCCGTAGATCGCTGCAAGACACTTGTGTCAAGCTATGCTTCACGTTTAAAAGCTGTTATAACTGTAAAAGGATGTTGTACTAAGTACTAAGATTGAATGTCACTTGGGGGTTGAATAAAACTGATAATGATGTGAGCACAGAAAAGACATTTCTGGTTATTTCATTATAAATGTTATGTTATATTTGTCTGACCTACACGTGCCTCTTTGATTTAATTGTAAGCAAGATGACTGAATGATCAAAATCAATGTCAAACTGGCCAAAACACTCAATTTCAGTGGGGGTTGAATAATTTTGAACACAACTGTAATTATATATATATAATTGATACCTTTTTTATTGGACTAACGTTACATTTAAAATACAAGCTCTAGAGAGTATAACCTCTCTTCTTCAGGTCTGGAAGCTATACTTATGATTTTGGCATCTGGACTAACACGGCCTACCTAATCTACATATACATACATATATATATATATATGCACATACATATAAATATATACACACGTACAAACCCAGGACATACTTGAAAATGAGAGAAATCTCAATGTATCCTTCCTGGTAAAATACTTATAGATATATATATAATTTATAAATATAAAATATTTTACTAAATCTAGCCAAGAAAAAAAATGGTTTGCAGCATCCTTTTCTGCTATCCATAAAAACAATATGCCATCCCTTCATGCACAGTGTTGCCAAGGATCTCTACTCTGAAGTGCATTAAATCACATTATTGAAAATGTTGCTGTGCACTTACTTTTTGCCAGCAAAGTCCGTGTTTTGCAGAAATGAGAAAGGTGCCAAGCATATATGAGTAAATTCATCGTTGATTTGTCTCTCGTGTTGAGAATAGCTTTCTATTACACAATATGGCAAGAGTTATGGGTTTTATTTAGATGACAAGTTTAAAAATGGATTTAATAAACTACATAATTACACATCACACTATGCCAATACAGCAGATCAGGGAAAGTCTAATACGATCAAATATGTGCAAGGATGATTTCAAAGTACTGCGTTTGCTTCTGGGGATAAAAATTAAACCCGGTAGAAGTAGTTTAATATATGCAGTGTTTATAATTGTTTGGCAATTATATCATTTGTTGTACTGTGTATGTATTTAAGGGTGATTAATAATGTTCATAAGTGTTAGAAAGAATATAGGACGACATGGAAATCAAACAATATACACAGGTCTGCCTATTTAATTAAAGGTGAAAATTCTAGGTCAAAATAGCCAAACCAGAAAAATTCTCTAATTTATCTAATTTTCCAAATCGGCTATTTGGTCTAGATTGTTCTCTTCTCCTGCCAATTCTCCGGAGTTTCACCTTTAGTGAATAGACCCTATAATTTAGGGGCTGGATTAAAATTCAGGGTTGCATGCATTGATGGTTCTGCTGTACAAATTGTTGTCTCTTCTGCCTCCAGGCTTAACGTTACCATCATTGCATTTTACAGTTTGATCCTTTTGAACCAAAGTCACAAATTAAAAAATAAAGCATAACGCCACAGGCACTATTCTGTGTGGGTCAGTGTTTGCAGTTGCAGTAATAGTTGCAGTTCAACACAAATATTGAAGGGTCTATTCACAAAGCACCAAAATTGTGTGCAGTTTTGGTGCTTTGCATTTCGCCACATTTCGGCCATTCCATTTCGCCAAAAATACGGTGAATTCACTACTTAGCGGATAGTATTGTATTATTGTAGTATGGTATTTTGCCAAAATTGGAGTTGCCGAAGCAGTTATAGGATGTTGGCAGAAACTGCCAAACTGCACCGATTACTGTTGAATTGGCATCATCAAATTCCACAGAAATGGGGGAAAAAAAGAAACAAGGAAATCTCCTATTCTCCTAATAGGAGTTTCAATAAATAAAAATTTGTCTAAATAGTAAAAAAAAGGTCCTTTAACCCCTTCACAACCGCTAACGTACTATGTACGTCATGGCCACTGGTCTCCCTTAGACCTGCAGACGTCCAGGTCTCCTAACCTCCTCCCGCCGATACCTTCCTCACCAGCTACCACGGCATGTCTGGCAGGCTGGAAGCCTGCCCCGCCATTTCCTGGGGGCTGGCAGATGCAATGACATCATCACGTTGTGTGATGACATCATCGGCAGGCGCCCACCGTCGCCTGCAGTAAGATTCAGGAAGGGTGGACTCATTTGGAGCCCTCTATCTCCCCAATCGTGTAAGCTAGAAACGTACAAATTACACCGCTGGAAAGGGGAGAGTCTCCTCCTTTCAGAGGTGTTACAGCATTAACTGTTTCACTTCCGAATCATGATTCGGCACCAATCGGCGACGATTCGGGATCCAAACCTGGAGGTGACTGCCATCTTGGATGTCAACCAAGCCTCCGGGTCAACCCGCATCCACTGACATCCTCACCATATGTGTGAGGATGTCAGCGGATCAGTTAACCCCCTAGCTGCCAAGTGGAGTGGAGATCTCCCGATCCATGGCAGTTAGATGGTCATTTTGACATCATTGGAAAGGCCTGATCATGGCCTTTCCAATGATACCAAACATGACAGGTGTGGTGTAAAAAATTAATAAAATGAATAAATTTTTAAAAATTTTTTTTTTTAAAAAAATATATTTTGTCAGGGGTGGTTTAGTTAAATAGGACCTATGCTATCATCTAAAAATAATGAGCATAAAATGGTCATAATGAGCTCAGCGCCCTTAGGTGAACTGGCTCAGCAGTGAAGGGGTTAAAAAGCAAAAAACATGTAAAAATTGGGTATTTCTATTCTCGGGACAAAACTTTTAAACTAAATAGCTGGGGTCTTTTTTGGTGGTTGTAGATTTTGGGGATTAAATTACGAAAAAGTGTGTTTTTACCATTTTTTCATTAGATTTCATATTTTGTTATAGTAAATTATACAATTTGATGGAAATATTAGTATTTTTAGAAAGTCTATTTAATGGTGGGAAAAACATTGTATAATATGTGTGGGTTGCATAAACGAGTAAGAGGAAAATTTGACCTAAACACTAACAGGGTTATTCAAAGAGATTCGAAAAGTCACCGCACGTTCGGTGACTTTTCGTTTTTCTTCAATTCGGTTCCTTTTGCCGATCCCATTTCGGTGACCCTGCGGTGTATTCAGCGAGTACCACAGGGTCCCCGAATTGCAGGGAAAAGCTGCCGTAAACCTGACGAAAACTAACCCCAAAACCCACCGAATGCACGCTGAAAACAAGCAAAAACATCTGGATTAACCTTCGAAAAACCCGAGCAGGAGCCGATCACATGCAGCAAAGCAGCCGAACAGGAGCCGAATCACACACAGCCGAAGCAGCTGAGACGCAGAGGAGGCAGTGAATAAATTAGCAAAACCGTTTGTATGAATCTGTGAAAATGTTTGCAAAGAAACTACTGAGCGAAAATGTCTGAAATTTACACAGGAGGTCCAGGGAATGATAATAAAGCGGGCTGTTACAGAAAAAAGAAGTAAACTTAAAAAAAATAAAAAAATCGGACTTTTAAAAAAAAAAAAAAAAATCTGAAAAATGCTTAAAGTATCCTAAAAAATCTATAAATAAAGATACTTTTTCCTGCAGGATTTTATAATGAATGGTTTATTAGATATTGAATTAAAACGGGAATATTTTTAACATTGAAGCCTATGGGATTCTCCTGAATTAACTTGCAGAATTAAACCACCGAATGGCAGGGCATTTCGGGAACCTTTCACTGCTGGTTTGTGTTCTCTGAATAGCCGAAGCAGTGCTTTTTCATGGGGTTTTCACGGCCCTCGAACAGGGACCGAACAGGCACCGTATGTGCAGGCAATTCGCCAGGATTTGGCAAATTGCCTGCTCTCTGGATAGCCGGATGGCCAGGAAAGGTAACCGAACGCTGAATTTCAGCGTTCGGTTACCTTTCTCAAGCAATTCGGATCTCTTTGGATAACCCTGTTAGCGCAGAAACGTAAAAACAGCAGCGGGCACTAAAGGGCGGATTTATTTAAAATTTGCATAAAACCGCCCAGTCACTAAGGGGTTAAAAAATAATAAATAAAAAAAGGGCCTGTTACAAAATAAAAAAAAAAAATTAAAAAATTTAAAAATGGAAACGTCGTCCAAAAAGAATACATAAAGGTCTTTTAAAAAATAAATGATGAGGGTTTTTGCAAAGAATAAAAAAAATAAACGGTCTTAAAAAAAATTAAAAAGATATTACTTTTTTACATTGATAGCATTGGGATTCGCCTGTTTAAACCTGTCACACTGAAGCACCATAAATCAGGGCATTTTGTCAGAATTTCAGTGCAATCCGGCGTTCTTTGAATAGAAGACACAATAGTCTTCTATGGGCAATTTTGGTGCAGCCAATGTTGCCGAATTGAAACGTATTTCACTGTCAATTCATCTGTATTCGGTGAATTGACTACTTAGTGAATAGACGAATTGCCCTAAAATTTCACTGAACAGTGAAAGTCACTGTTCGGTGCAATTTCGGGCCATATCGGAGGTTAGTGCAGTGGTGCCTAATCCATAGGGATCAGATGGGGCATCACCCTACCATTTTTTTTTGCAATAAAAAATAATTTAAACTATATAATTTTTTTCTGTTGTTTATTGTGTCAATTAGCCCTTTCAATGAGGTGGACGCGCTCAGCGCATCCACCCGCATTGCTACTTGGCTGCGGAGGACGCGCTCAGCGTGTCCTCCCTTTGCAGCCTCGATCAGCCGGTATTCCGGCTGATCGCGCGGCCCCCCGGTGTGGGCTGACATCATCGATGTCAGCCCAGCCTCCGGGACCCCGGCGGGCACGATAGGCGTCATCGCGCATGCGCGATGACGTCTATTTCAGGCACCCCCCCGCCATTGCAGGGAAGGTGCCTGAAGGGGAGGGGGGAGAGGGCCGCGGGCCAGCGATTAAAGACAGGCACCGCCTGGAAGGGCACAGCCTGCCCTTCCAAGCGGCGGCTGTCTTTAACCCCTAGGGGGCTGGATCGCGATATGGCGCTAACATGCGCCGTGTCGCGGCCCCCTCCCGGAGCTTCCGGGATATCCCCCTAATGACTGGCGTCATCGCGCAGAGGCGCCAGTTTTGAAATTAACCCCTTGCTGCCACCTATAGTGGAGATAGGGGGTTCCAATGAACCCCTATCTCCCGATCCGTGACAGCTGTGGGTTAATGTTTACTATCATTGGAACAGCCAGAGCGTGGCCTTTCCAATGATACCAAATATGACCATGTAAAATTAAAAAAAAAAAAAAAAATTTAAAAAAAAAAAAAAAAAAGTTTTTTTTTTTTTTTTCGTTTTATTAGTGCAACAATATTGTTCCCATTTCAATTATAATGTGAACAATGATGCTGCACTAACGATTTTTTCTATGGGGGTCGTTTGCTAAAAAACACGTAATTTTCCCCCAAAAAAAGTAACGATTCCTCATTTCTCATTTTTTTAACAAGCGCACCCCATAGAAAATATAACCGCAAACGATCGCATGTTAAAATGTGAAAAAAAACACTTTACACATTGTAAATTATTGAAAATTCCAATTTTATTGCATTTTTTGTTATAATATACAGACATGACATAGCATATACATATAATAATGACATATTATGAATCTGCACAGTCTGCCAGAAAGAACAATATATAATATGTCTGGGTCATATATAAAAATAAGGGTTCAAAACGCGGTTAAACATGATGAGCGAAACCGGTAAAAATTAGCTCAGCACAGAGGCGTGAAAAGGCTCAGCAGCGAAAGGGTTAACATGTGCCTGATTGATAAAATGTGTTATGTCCCAACGTCATTATCTCCTCAACTGTTGCTAGGTAGATAGAGAAGAAAAAAAGAAAAATTACATGATTAGTTGTCTTTGACCAGCATCCATAAATCTGATAAGAGCTCTATGGGAACTTTTAGCATGGACTGCTGCTGTTATCAAGCCCCCTGCTGGTTAAGTGAGCTCTGACGGACATCAAAGCAAGCTCGGTCTGAGACTTGAATGCAGATCTTAACGGCTACACACACACACATGGGGAGGTTATATGGGGTGGAGGGAGGGGGGGTAGTGGTAAGTATATGGGGGGGAATGGGCAAGTCCATGGAATTTTTTTGCCTGCTTTAACCCCTTAGTGACAGAAAATGCACTCAAACATTTGCCTTAATGTGCCAACTATAAATAATAAAATAAATAGTAAATTAAATGAAAAAAAGTACAAAAGTAAACAGTTTTTTTCTTTCATACACTGAAGTTTTGTATAATTAGAGTTATTACATATATAATGGGTAGGATCAGTGTTCAGTTTTTATTTTTAGCAAATAATAAAATCCGTTTTTTTAGATTATTTATACTGAATAATGTTTTATATATACACATCTTGTGGCTAATTTCTGGATTACACATGTAGTCATTTAATTTATGGCAATTTAATTTGCTTCATTAATATTGATAGGTCTATAAGGTTTATTCCCTATATATGGGATCGTCCACATATTTTGGAGGTGGTAGTGCCATATAGACATATTTCTATTAATGATTAAAAACATGCAGGTTTCCAGTCTGGCGCTCCACCAAATAGAAATGTCCCCAGCTGCCACTGGGTTAGTATATAACCCCTTAAATGCTTGCTATTCCAAAGTGAGTGGTAACTTAACACTCAACTTATACATTATCTGTATTTTGCATAGAACCCACAAAAATGTTCTGTGCTCTAGAATAATAATCAAGTCCTAGTTGCTCATTATTCGCTCTTATTCTACCAGACTTAATACAGACTCTCTGACTCTCTGACTCTCACTGTGTGCATTACAAACAAAACCACTTTATAAAAACACATCATGCGGTTTTTTCTTTGTATAAAAAGGAATTGTATCTAACATAAAAAACAAATGTAGGCATTTTTCATCTCCTGTTTCCATTCTGTGTACTTTTTACATGATGGAACATTTACCAAAATCCTATGGCGAGTTTTACTTTGTGGCTGTGCTTTATCTTATACAGCTTATAATAGTTAATGAGCTGGAAGAAGGAATGCTTAGATAAGGCAGCAAGGAGTGTATTGCTACTCAAGATGTGAATCAAATCAAATCAAACCAAATCAAAATAAGCTTTATTGGCAGGACCAAATACATTTTAGCACTGACAAAGCATATGGGAAGGTTATATGGGGTGGAGGGGGGGTAGTGGTACGTATATGGGGGGGATGGGCAAGTCCATGGACATTATCAGGGGTAGGGGATAATGTGAAGGGGGATGGGGGCGAGTACGTGTTGGGGATTTATAAGTCCGGAATCTCTCATGTTCCTCTCAGTTTGTGACATTCTGTGACATATTTTCACCGTCGGCTCCTCTTCTCCCAGTATGATGTGGAGTTTCCTCGTCTCTTCTATAGAGGTGAAGTCCGGGATGAGAGCGGAGAGTCTCTGGAAGTGAGTTTCTCTCAGTGCTGAGTACTTGGGGCACTGTAGGAGGAAGTGGACCTCATCTTCCAGGGCCCCCTGGTCACAATGCTGGCACAGTCTATTCTCCCTGGGCTTGTAGGTCTGTCTATGCTGCCCTGATTTGATTTCCAGGCTGTGGACACTCAGTCTGTAGCGACTCAGGATCTGTCTGTCCTTGGGGTCTTGTAGTACCTCCAGGTATGGGGCCAGTTTGTATTCCCTCCGTAAGGATTGGTAAATGGTGAGTTTCTGGGAGTTTGCTATATCATGTCTCCATTATCTGGTGTAGTTTTCCCTGGAATCGTTAATTAGGGCCTTTGATATTTTGTCAGGTTGCATTCATGGGGCTTTGGATGATCAGGGTGGATATGAGTTGCTGCAGTCCACATGGTATGGTGTAGTCCTTGTTGGCCAGTGGGGCTTTATGGTGGTATGAGTTGAGGCTGCTGATGTTTAGGTGGTCCCAGTATGATAGCACCCTCTTTTGTACTGCAAGAAGGGGAGTCTGAACAGCTCAGACTGGCAAGCATTGTTAGAGGTGCTCCGATGGACTTGGAGGAGGTGCTTGCAGAATTCCAGATGGAATATTTCTGTTGGGCTGGTGTCCCATTTGGGTTGGTCAGGGTAGGTGATGGGGCCCTATACTTCACTGCCATAAAGGAGGATTGGACTGATGACGCTATTGAAGATTTTAAGCCAGACTCTTACAGGCGGTTTTAGTTTGTAGCGTTTTCTTCTGATGGCATAGAAGGTTCTACACTTCCCGATCGGTTTGTTTCTAGGCCGAGGTATGTGTAGCTGTTGGCTTCATCAAGAGTGCAGTCATTAAGTGTGAAAGAGGAACTCTTGGTTTTTGCGTTCTTCCTTTGGAAAACCATGACCTTTGTTTTCTTTTGGTTGATGGGTAGTGCCCATGCCGCACTGTATTTTTCCAGCACTTCCAGGCTGTCTTGTAGACTTCTCTCTGTTGGTGACAATAGTAGGAGGTCATCTACATACAACAGGAACTTCACCTTGGTGTCATGCAGAGTTAGTCCTGGTGCTGAGGAGGATTCTAGAGCTTCAGCCAGTCCATTGATGTAGATGTTAAAGAGGGTTGGACTTAAGCTGCAGCCTTGTCTGACTCCACGAGCCTGCCGGAAGTACTCTGTTCTCTTCCCATTCACCTTTATGCTGCAGAAGTTCTCATTATGGGCCATATTACATACTTGGTGCTAACTTAACCAGAGCAGTTGTAAACGTAAAACCATATTACATAGTTGGTGCTAACTTAACCAGAGCTGTTGTAAACTTAAAAACCTCCATAGGCTATAATGGCTCTGGGAAGTTTACAACAGCTCTGGTTAAGTTATCACCAACTATGTAATATGGTTTTAAGTTTACAACTGCTCTGGTTAAGTTAGCACCAAGTATGTAATATGGCCCTATATGAGCTCTTGATGACGTCATATGTTTTCCCTCCTATTCCACTCTCCAGTAGTCTGAGGAACAGCAATGGGTGCCACACTGAGTCAAAGCCCTTCTTAAAGTCCATAAAGCAGGCAAATATTTCAGTCTGAATGAAAGAAGACAAGGGGCTATATTACATAGTTGGTGCTAACTTAACCAGAGCGGTTGTAAACTTACCAGAGCAATTATAGCCTATGGAGGTTTTAAGTTTACAACAGCTCTTGTTAAGTTAGCACCAACATTGTAATATAGCCCAAGGAGTTTAAGGCTAGGGTCAGACGAACGCATTTTTCGTGTCGTCCGTGAAAAAGTGCGTTCGAACGAATGGATGCATTTTTTCACGGAATACGCGATGCTCATTTTCGTCCGTGATTTTGTACGGATCATCAATAAAACACTTTGTGTCTGGACGTTATGTTGGCCGGACATTAGCAGCGTCTGACGTCTCCTAATCACGCACACACGCCGCTAGTGGACACAGCACACTCTGTACTAGCGGTAACACGTTCTGAAAAAATGCGTTTGTTTGCCACTTGCGTTGCGCTGCCGCACTTTTGTGCGGCCATTCTTCGTATGCTGCCCTGCATTGGATGTAATTTGCTGCTAGCACGGCCGTGATTTAGTGCTGCTAAACACACGTTAATACTGCATTAGTCTGACCCTAGCCTAAAAGACTTCTGATCTACCCCCTTTTGATGTCTTTTGAATGCATCCCAGAAAATACAATGGTTTGAGTTAGTGATCCACACATAGAATCCATTCTATGGCCAATGCCTAACAGAGACAAGTAGGTGCTGTAAAGTTACTGTAAAGTTACTGTAAAAATCCGAAAAATCGAACCGTATCGAACCGAAAAAAAAATCGGTGCACAAGCCTACCCCCGGCTTGTGCACCGATTTTTTTTTCGGGTTTCGATACGGTTCGATTTTTCGGATTTTTAAACTTTTCGATTCGGCTCGTTTCGACCGATTTCTGTTTCGATTCGGTTCGGCTCGATTCGTTTTCGTGTACTTTTTTTTTCGGAATATCGACCATTTTTCGGATTTTCGTGTCACTTAGCTCGTTTTTTGTATCGAGTTTTCGTGATTTCGGAAATTTACGTTTTTCGGAATTGTACATGTTTTCGGAATTTCGACCATTTTTCATATTTTCATGTCACTTAGCTCGTTTTTTGTATCGACTTTTCGTAAGTTCGGAAATTTTCGTTTTTTCGGAAAGTCTGTTCTCCTCGTTTCAAAGCAATAAATTTTGATTTGACACATTTCAAGTCCATTCGAAAATTCCGAAAATATTTCGTTTCGGCTCGGAAAACTTTTCGGATCTGCCATTTTCGTATCTAAAAATTTTCGGAAATTTGGCCGCATCCGAAAACACGAATCGGGAAATTTCGTGAAAATTCAGAAATTCTGAAACCCGAAACGCACATCCCTAGAGCAGGGCAATTTACAACACAAAAGATTACAAAACGGATGCACTCAGTGACATATACAGAGTAAAATAGTTTCTTAACTAAACAAACATGAAGAAAAAGCTCATGTAAGATATCAGCAACATAAAATAAATACAATAAGGACATTTCATATTTTGGTGGTAGTGGTCCTTTATTAAGTCGCCATGATTTAGGAGTTGGATTTCCAGTAGCACCTTCTTGGATGATCACTTAGGAGTTGGCTGGTCCTGGCATGTTTTGGCACTCTGCATAAAGTATCTCTGGATTTGTTGCCAATAATAGCGTACTATATATTCTACCAGCAGGAGGAAACTTAGCATTAAGTGATTTCATGTTGGCAAAATCATTTAATTGGACTCAACTGTGTTATGTAGATTAAAGATTTCCAGAACTCTGGTATAACTCAGTGAGACACCCTGATAGCTGGCAGCCAGTGACAAGACACAGATTAAAATTCCCAGAAACCTCCTATAAATCTGTGAGACTCCCTGATGGGTGGCAGTGACAAGACACAGATTGAAATTTGCAGAAATCTGCTAGAGGTGTGTGGGACCCCCTGATAGCTGGCAGTGAGAAGACACAGATTACAATTCCCAGGAACCTCCTATAAATCAGAGAGACCCCCTGATGGCTGGCAGTGACAAGACACAGATTACAATTCCCAGGAACCTCCTATAAATCAGTGAGACCCCCTGATGTGTGGCAGTGACAAGACACAGATTACAGTTCCCAGGAACCTCCTATAAATCAGTGAGACCCTCTGATGGGTGGCAGACTGGTAGTGACAAGACACAGATTACAGTTCCCAGATATCTTCTAGAAGTGAGATCCCCCAATAGCTGCTGCAGTGAGAACACACAGAATACAACAATTCCGAGATATCTGGTAGAAGTGAGACCCCCACAATAGCTGCTGGCAGTGAGAACACACAGATTACAACAATTCCCAGATATCTTGTAGTAGAAGTGAGACCCCCCCAATAGCTGCTGGCAGTGTGAACACACACTAACAGAACAATCTCCTCTCAAAAAACATGTGCTGGGGCTGCGAGGGACGCCTTATATAGTGTGCTGCGGGATTTAGCTCTGTGAGCCCGTGATTGGGCAAAATTTGCCCAATCAGGTCTCTGAGCCGTGTTTGGCATAGTCTTGCACCTGTCTTGCACCTGACCTGTGGTCAGGTGCAAGGCTGTAGCCAATTACAAGCTTCAGGCCAGTGGAAAAGTGCATTGTGGTCCATCGTGGTGCATTGTGGGCGAACTCGAACCGAACACGCGGAAATGTTCGGAGTTTGCAAACAGCCGAACGGCCGATGTTCGATGCGAACTCCGAACAGATCGAACCGAACAGCTCATCCCTACCCTCCATGCCTCTAGCCTTGCAATACCTACCTATGCCTCCCAGCAATCCTGTCCAGTTTTCTTCTGCTCCTGTCCTGCCATTTAAATTCCTTGCATAACAAACTATTGCTACGGATATTGACCACGTTTTCTGCCAGCTGCCTTGCTTCCGAGACCCCTGCTGCTCCAGCCCCGTTTTGCCCTTGCCCATCCACACCTCTGCTCTGCGTATGATGAGGCTCATTGTATCCTCTGTGTCTTCAGGTTCCATTGTGGTCAGTTCCCTACAAACTATACTCAGTTCAACAACTCTCTTCCTTCGTTGTCCCTTTGTCTCTATTCTGTGTTTAGTGCACCCAGTGTCCAGCTCCTTTCTTATCTCGCTCTCTGTCTCGTGTCCTGTGTGCCTCTGTCCAGCCCTATACTTGTCGTGCTCAGCCACATCCAATATTCAGCTCTGGTTCCCGTGTTGCTTTTGACCTTACCCCTGTTGCACAGTCCTGACATAAAGCATATAATACTTTTGGATTGAATATTGGCTTATTTTTATATAGAAATCTTTATTGTATGTATGAGAACTTTAAAAAAGATGCATCTGGAAAAAAATTTTTTCTAAAAAGATGATATTTTCTAAAAAAAATGGTTTTAAATAATAAATTTCAATATAAGAAGGATAACAATGCAATAATATCTGAAATAATTAGAATAATAATCACAATAACCATTGGTGAATTTGGAGTGGTTTCTTTTAATATTTGGTATGTTTTTATTGTTGTTATTCTTTTTAATAGAGCATACGAACAATCCTAAAATACTGTCCAATGCAGTGCAGGGTTGTCAATCAAGAATATAATAAATCAATTTCCTTTATTTTTGAAGCAATTTAATGCTAAAGCACGTCCAGATGAAGTGGAAATTGCCATTCATGGTTGTTTCAAGGTATTGAAGATCTAGCCTGAAGGCCAAGGTGGGGGATTGGTTTTATATGAACTCAAGATGGTCAACGCACTGGTGAACATGCCACGGAAATTCAAGACTTCTACTGGTTTCACTGATAAGACCTATGTCTTAGCAGTGACCCTCCTGCCTTCTCCATATGGATGTGTTCAACCTCTGTTTCAACAAAGACTTCTGAAAGCACAGTCCTATAAAAATATAAGAACTTTCTACTGCAAAAGTGGATTCACTGTTTTCCATGAAATTTGACCATGCTAATTTCTAAAAATAATATAATTTGGATGGATAATTAAGCAAACAAGCTGACACAACTTTGCATGCCCTTACATCTTCCATCTGTGGTGGAATCAACATTGTAGCAGGGAAGCATTATAGAATATCAAGATTTCTAATATGGTTTGCTTTTTTTTATATGATACTGCTTAGCTGGGCAATATAATAAATGTTATAAAGATGAATAAATATACAAACACTTTTTTCCTGTTATACGTACCTGTGTAAAGAAATGTCGAAGTCGTTTATATTCAATACTTAGGGCCAAATTACATTCTTCACGCAAATGTTTGCGCCGGCGCAAAAACGCATTAACACAAGGGGTAAAACCTTTTGCGCCGAACGCCGTATTACATTGTCAGCGCAACAAACGCGCATAATCGTCTACCGCGGGTGAACCTGTGCGAACCCTGCGCGAGCTTACTGTTCGTCGCGCGTCCTATACTTAACATTGTGTGCGCAAACGTGAATGTGCGCTGGAACGTGGATGGTATTACAATCTATGCGCAGGATTTAACGCACAGCCTTTGCGCGCATAATTTTAACAACTCCGAAAAGCTGGTGTTAATGGCAAATCTGAACAACCTGACGAACCCAAATACACCAGCCTATAAAACAAAATGCAGCAAAGTATAGTTACACATTCTACGCATACCAAACCAATAAAATGGAGAAGTTGTGCGTGCATTTATTATCGCTGCAGCATATATGCTCAGATTGATTTTGTCAGGCGCAATTTCTTAACGTGAGATAATTGTGGTTCTTAATTCTGATTGGCTGAACCGCGAGAAAAAAACAGTGCGCACACTGATTACTGCGCGAGCATTTGTGTGCGTCCGGTTTATGCACGTTATTGCTCGACGGATGAAAAATGCACGAAGATTGTAATTCCAGCGGTGATGTGCGCGCGCAAACGTTTAACGCTTGCCGCAAAAATTCACGCGTTGAGCGTGCGTTTTTGCGTGAAGAATGTCATTTGGCCCTTAGTATATACACACTAAGGTTTTTGTATCAAATTTATATTTAATCATTTATCATTTAAATAAACTTTTACACAGAATCAATTTTCAAATTCCCCTTTTAGATCGTGTTCTGTTTACAACTATGAGTTTACCTTTTACTGCTTGCCCATCCAATTTTGCTTTAATTTTTTTTTTATCTTTATTTTTATGGACTATAGAACTTACCCTGAAAGGGTTAACACAGTCCACTGGGCTTTTCCCTTTTTTCTACCATTTAAACACAAATTGAAACAATATCCAAATGGTTTGAAGTGTATGTTTCTGATCAGCAATGTGATCCCTGCCCCAAGGGAAAAAAAAAAAATATCTAACGCTTAAATAAAACGGGAAAGAAAACGAACTCCACAAAACCCGACGCTAATACAGTCTTATGGTTCCAGCCGGGAGAAGGGATATTAAAGAAAGGAGAGCCAACTATATTGAGAAAACAAAAGAAATCTACAGAAACAGGGATGTGTTCATTAAAAACTTTTTTTTCCCCCCAACATCCCAAGGCTACTCAATATTAAAACAGCAAGCAGCCCCGCATTCCTTCCCAAATTCTATTTTGGTTTAACAAATTGCACTGACTTTTCCCTTTTCATCCACATGACATATTGTATTAAGAAATCTTCTGGTAGTTTGGTTAGGCTTAAGAAAGATTTTCCATTTTTTTTTTATTCTTTAAAGAATGTGAACGCCTGTAAAAAAAATAATAAAAATAATTTAAAAAAATTGTGAATATATTTCACAAGCTTCCTTGAACAGCATCGTTATTTACTATAAAATAGCACCCTGACCTGATCCCTACCTGTGTGGTCCCTTTTCGTGTGCTCCCCAAACACATTTCTAAAATGATTTTTTTCTGGTTCATATTTGTAGGAATTCGGGCTATCCTCCACGGATGGCGTCCGGCGCTCAGGAAAGTTTCCCTGAATATTTCTCTTGAGCATACACTGTCTCGAGTTTATAATGCAACCTCCTTGTTCTGGCATTTTCACAAATGGTTTTGACTAGAAAAATACAATGAAATCCATTTGTAGGTCACTATGTGTCATGAGCTGTGTCAAGATAAAGAGAAATGCTTCCACTCCTCCATATCTATGTTTGCTACTCTGACCACAATGACAATATGGGATTTATATCATGTAACGCCAAGTTCATGTACGAATGGAGGGGTCACTTCACCCCATATTAGATCAGCGCAGGGGAACAACAGCTTTCATGCTTTATCTAATTGCAATCCTACCACGGAGACACTGAAATTATCCTGTGCACATGAGCTTTCTGTCCTGACACACAATGGTTTAATAAGAAACATGGCCTTTGGAGCATGAGAATAGAGATTTATTAATACTGTCATTTTTTTTCTTGTTGGTCTCATAAATAATAAAATTTAAATCTCGATAGAGTCAAGAAAATTGTAAATAAATATTTGGAAGCCTTTTAGGTGATTGGTGAAGGGTTTCAGCCTGCTGTACATTTTAGATGTGGTGCCCATGTCCTTGCAGCCTACCTTCCTGGCCGCACTGCTTCAGTTGCCCTCCGATGGACATTGGTGGAGTGAGGTTGGTGTGGTACTTATGCCATTTCTCGTGTCGCGAGATTGACGTAACAAGCCCTCAGAATGACACAGCACCACTTTTTTTTTAAGGAAGGATACATTGAGATTTCTCTCCTTTTCAAGTATGTCCTGGGTGGCGAGTATGTACCGTTAGGTGTCTTGCCCAAGGACACTTACTGGAGAGGTGCTCGTTGGGATCAAGCCCATGACTCCACAGGCTCTCTCCATGCAGAGCAGTGATGTTACCTCTACTCCACCCAGCCGGTATACTTGATGATTTGGACACTAAATAGTGAATATATACTACTCCAATATGTCATTTAAATGACGCATCTCTCAAGCATCATAAACGTGTGCACGATTCTGTATGTGTATGTTCTGGTGCACTAGAGAGAAGCATACCAGTAGGAACTACATAACACCAATATAAACTCCTCCCTGGCATCCTTGCCTTGCCCTTTTGTCACTTTTGTTCAATACCCAAAAGTGCGTCTTTTTAGGATTGCTCTTTCTATTTTTGTCGTTAGCTCGGAACCCGATTATTCTCCTCTCTGCACTCCTTTGCATAACGATACTTGTGATTTCTGAAACCCTTGACCACGGCTATATTTTCTGAGCAATCAGTCGCTTTAGTCCTGTCAACTTGGCCATTTCTAAGGGCCAATCAGGGTTATTCAAAGAGAATCGAAAAGTCACCGCACGTTCGGTGTCTTTTCGTTCTCTTCAATTCGGTGCAATTTGGCGATCCCATTTCGGCGACCCTGCGGTGTCTTCAGCAATCACCACAGGGCCGTCGTAGTGCAGGGAAAAGCCGCCGAAAACCCGACGAAACACTCACCGCAAAACCCAGGCGAATGCACAGCAAAACCCGCAAAAACATCTGGATTAATCTCGTCAAACACGCCGGAGAAACCCAAGCAGCCGCCGATCACAGCGCAGAGCAGCCGCCGGAAAAAGCTGACACCGCAGACGAATGGAGTTTGAAAAGTTAAACGCTGTTTGCAAATAAACTACAGAACGAAAATGTCTAAAATTTACATCTAAGATCCAATGAATGATAATAAAAAGGGATGCTACAGAAAAAAGAAAAAAATGATTTAAAAACAAAAAATTCTCAAAAAAAATCCCGAAAAATGCCTGAAAGATCCTAAAAAAAATCTGTGAATAAAGAGACTTTTTACTGCAGAATATTATAATCAACGGTTTAGTAGATATTTTATTAAAACGGGAATATTTTTAACATTGAAGCCTATGGAATTCTCCTGAATAAACCCGTCACATGAAACCACCGAACTGCAGGGCAATTCGGCAACTTTTCACTGCTGGTTTTTGTTCTCTGAATAGACAAGCATTGCTTCTCTATGGGGATTTCACTGCCCTCGAACAGGCACCGTATGTGCAGGCAATTCGCCAACATTTGGTGAACTGCCTGCTCCCTGGATTGCCGAATGGCCAGGAAAGGTAACCGAACGCTGAATTTCACTATTCGGTTACCTTTCGGCCACAATTCGGATCTCTTTGAATAACCCTGATTGTCTCTTTATTGTATCTTTCACTTTTAATCCAGCCAGTTCTAAGGACTGGTGTTAGATTTTCACAGTATGTATCATAGCAGTATGATAGTTTTGATATGAAATATAGATACAAGCACATTCTAGAAAAAAATATAGAAGATAGATACAGTAGTGAAGTTCATTTAAACAATAAATTAATGTATAAAGTTGGGTGATCGAACTCACACTTTCCTGAGCCTATCGGGGCTCAATGATATCGCCTGAGGGTATCTTAGATGGCGCACCCAATGCCCAGATCGATCCAAAGATTCTCAGCTTCCACGGTTTTGAGGCCATCACCAAACGTGCCGGCAAACCCTTCATGCAGTTCTGTGCTTTCCACTCCTCAGCCTCTCACGTGCAGTCTTATTCTGTATAGTAGTTTTTCAGTGGAAAAATGTAAGTTTTGAAACCATTTTTAGACTTACCTTTAAAATAAAAAAACCACAGGACAACATTGTTAATACTATGCAGCTATAACAGCTTGAAAATACTTTTTGCCTAGAGTGTCCTTTAACCCCTTCACTACCAAGTGATTTTCCAAAAGTAAGACCTTCAGGAACCAGTGTGTTTTCTGTGTGTTAAATCATGTTAAATAATTAATTTACAATAGAAAATATTTGGGAATATACCTAATGTATTTCTTACTGTAATAACCTATTTGACAGGTAGATATTGCCATCTGTTGGCCAAACATTGTTACTACAATTGGGGGCTCCTTGCAGGATCATATGGAGAAAAGCTAGTCAGAGACAATCCTTCAGCTGGTTTTAAAACGTGTTAGCCCCTCCAATCCACGGTGCTAAAACTTTAGGGGCACGTTCTGGAGCCGTAATGCAAATGAAATTCGTGAGCTATAAATTAATTCCATTTGCTTTTGTCCTGCTCATCTGGAGATCGAGATAACCTGATATCAGGCACCTGATGTTAATTTGAGTTAACTCGATCTTGGGAGTGAAGGCTTTAAACCTTCAGTTACAGAAACCCCGATTACAACCAGTATTCCTTTGAAAGAAGCCTACTTTGTGGTCCTATAAAACTTTTACATAAAAATGGAATACTTCGCAAACCCAAAAAGCTAAATGGCACATTTTTCCTTTAAAATAAATCAACTCCATCAAGTTTATTGAATAAATACCACGCTCAAAGTGTTTGCTAATCCCACACATCTCTAGGGACATTGTTGCCGGGGGTGGTTGTTACTGATAAGTTATTATCATGAAAAGTATCATAATTGGTATAAATATGCAAGGTTTTTTTGTTTTGTTATTTTTGCCACCATGGGAAGGACACGCTAGACTCTATTGTAAACTTAATAAAGGACAAAAAAAAAGAACACATAATGCGCCATCATGCAGCTCCAGGGAACAGCGAAATAACACCAACGGTGACCTAGAAATTCATAGGAACGGCAGTAATTTGGAAACTGAGTCCCAACAAGATGTCTTGGAACATACAGTCATTTTCTTTTCAGTTTTTAAGAATTAACTCATCAACGCATTAGTTTATTAAACAGCAGAACACGGATTCCAGCAATTACTTGCTTTTAGCTGAGTTGCAGAAGCTATTAGAGGTGCCGCAGAGACTCTAATGTCTTTACCTACTGCTGATGTTCTGAGACAGAACGAGAGAAATGGATACCGGCATTTCTTCTTTATGCTCCATTTAGAATTAGCTGCAATAAACTAAAATGCTTAGGCAGATGGTAGGCTCCCTTATATTTATAAAATGTACTCTGGATGGCACACATTTATTGCTTTTATTGGTTTTTAAATGCAAAGTTGCTGGGTTTTCATAGAAGGATGTAAAGAAAATTAAAGGGTTTTAATAAATACTCACTTTCTGATTAGGAAGTCCTGTACAATACAGGGTTTAGAAAATGATATGTTACCAATAATGCTTCAGGCGTTTTCCCTCAAGAGTTCCTCTGCCTCAATTAACCACATGTAAAGAAGATATTTATAGGAAAGCAGTGTATAGTTCTATAAATAAGCCGATGTCATATAGAAGAGCGTTCAACAAGCATCCCTATCTACGAATACAAAATGCAGCTTACTTTTTGCCAAGTCAGTGATGTACAACTGAAGGCACTTAACCCCTTCACTGACAAGCTGTGTGCTATCAAACCACTGCCAGGATCCCGTGGCTTTATGGAAAACATCTATCCATTATAAACATAGTAAAAATTAATGTACTCTTCAAAGTACATTTTAGAGAGAGCAACCTTATATAACAGACATGGAGCTTCCTTAGTTGGTCATAAACTGCTACTAGGTGTACAATACTACAACTGGAGGTGTATAGATGATGACATCTACTCCATCCAGCCATTATTATCACTGCTTTATAACCGTGGAGACCCAGGTTCGAATCCCGGCCAGAGCACCTCTCCAGTAAGTGTCCTTGGGCAAGACACCTAACAGTACATACTTGCCTACCACACAATATCGGCTGTGGATTCCAGTGGTAACGTCTCTACTCTTTGACTGTGGAGAAGCAAGTCAAAATACCATTCAGCACATCCCTCCAATATAACTGTGGAGCAGCAAGTCTTGACTTTATGAGAAGAGGGTTCAACCTAACCACCAAGTCGCTGATCTACAATCATGGAAAGCCGACTTGATCCCACTCAGAAGACGCCACCAGTGAGTGTCCTTGGGCAAGACACTCCATGATATGGATGCGCCTACTTGCAAAATACTTGTACATCTCATAGATTGTAAGTTCCCATGGGAACAGGGTCCTCCTGAATCAGGTTATCATCCATGTGTGGTATTCTAATGCATCAACCCCTTGTGAAAACTGTTCATATAAAGTGCTGTGGAATTTGAGGCGTTATATAAATAAAGAATAATATTAATATAGATTCAGATAGCTTCAGCACTTTGAATGAGATATCTGAGGTGCTGAAAATTTGGGGGACACATTCTGGAGTCCATTTG
Source organism: Leptobrachium leishanense (assembly GCA_009667805.1). Taxonomy (NCBI): domain Eukaryota; kingdom Metazoa; phylum Chordata; class Amphibia; order Anura; family Megophryidae; genus Leptobrachium; species Leptobrachium leishanense. Next base: position 92,475,632 of record CM019066.1, read on the forward strand.
CAAACAAATTTCATTTGCTGTAAACAAAATTCCATCATCTGACTTTAATTGAATTCATGTATAAATTTATTGAATGATCACAGCTAAACATGTGACAGCTCTTCAGGAATTGACGGCTCTGAGTTTGCAGCTAATTCTCTTCATTTCTGTGACTTTGATCCTCTCTGGTCCAACACAAACATCGGCATGCTACAAAATGGCACAGTCCGATCGCACTGACACACGTTGAAAGTGTTGGTATACAGAATAGTGAGCTTTAAACTCCGACTCACATTCATACAAAGCTGGAATATGTTGAATATTTTCCCCTCTGTAAAAGTATTTTAGATATGGACAACGCGTAAATTGAAATTACTTAGGGTGGAACTAGGGTACTTAAACTCTATTGATTCAGATTCTATGTGATACAGTACATAGGATGTGGTTTGGCTACATTGGGTGTCATGGTAACTATGCTAAGCACAGCAATGTGAGGGAAGTGGACATTCACAAAGGCATTGAGCATACCACTGGAAATGCACTATGGTTCAAAAAGGAGAAGTTTTTTGTCCTGCTGACAGCCTCTGCTCAATTATTATTTTTTTTATTTTTTTTGGTGATTTAACTCACCATTTCCAACCCCCCCTCACCATGCGCAGCTCCTCCTCTTTTGGCTCAGAGGCTCCTGATCCTAGTAGTCCCTGAACTACGAATTATGCAACGCTACTTGTTCACTTTCCGTATGCAAGTTATGTATCGTCTGCGCAAAACGATGGATCAGCGGGTGGTCTCAGAGAGGGTGACGTTGACACGCTCTCTGCGCATTGATATCACTAGTGACTGATCTGGAGACGTGCAGTCAGGAAATTCAAAAATCCCTGGTGACGCTGGGTGGGATGGAGAAAACTCCTTCACTTCACCCAGCAATTCTGCCAGATTGGGTCAGCAGGGGACGACGACTCTACAGATCCTCCTGACCACTTTAAAGCAATAAAGTAGTCAGGATGACTAGAGTGTCCCTTTAACCAATACCCCCAGCCCCCACTCAAAAAATAATTTTATCTTTTTGGCCTTGGGCTTGTCTTCTTGAAGACATAATCTATTACACATGTTTTTCTGCAACTCAAGTTCAAGAAACCCTTTCTGAAGAAGTATCATGTTCAAAATGTCTTTTATACGTTGTGTAGGTGGGTGGGTGTGTATTTTACATAGAATGTAACATATTGTTAAATATTTATGTGATTTATAGTATACATATCACACAGTATTAGCCAAAGTAGAAAAATGACAAATACAAACTCTAAAATATGTATAAAATATATAGTACATAGTTACTTTAAAGTCCCATGGACAAAGCACATTGAGTTACTCTAACACGTTTATGCCACTGGGACTTGAGATAAAGTAGTTAATGATAGAGTAAATCATCTCCAATAAACCTTTATCCTGGCAGAAAACCAGTCCAATCAGGAGGTCCAGGTTATTCGTCCTCAGACCCAAATGGTGTTAAGAGCTTTTTGACTCCATTGAAAGCTTTTGCTAATATGAAAAACGCACATCCAGCCATTTCAGTAGTGATGACATTACGGTGCTTTCACCACTGAGAGGATATAATAAGATTAGAGATATGTGAGGAGGTAGAAAGCTAGCTTTTCAATCTTATTTTGTATCTCAGGAGCAGCTCTTAATGCAATATAATAAATGCATTCCAGGCCAAACCGGTACATTACAGCATCCTTCTCCTCTTTCTACTCCCTGCAAAGTTCCTTCTACCTCCTACCTTTTCCAAGTTTCTTTTTCAGTCTTGTTCTTTTAACTGCTTTGTTTTAAATATAAATCTCAAATTTCGACTCTAAAAAGAAGCCATTTTTATTACGCAATGCTAGTTGTTTGTTATATAAATTTGGGAAAATATTACAGATAACAGTAAATTAAAAAAATCCCAAACGTTCTTTCTGCATAATGCTCAAAATGTTATGTTTTCAGTTTTTGTCATAGGATCGTCGGCATCTTGAGTGATCATCAGATATAGATCCTTTTACAATATAATGTCATCATGAATTGAAGAATCGTGCTTCCATGACTGTCAAATTTGCCACTGGCATTATGGGTTGAGTGATGAAAGATCTCCTGCCTTTTCGGTGTGGCTATGATAGTCAGCATTTATGTATAATGACCCCACTCAATCACAATCAACAGCTCCCCTACTATTCCAATCGTTGCGACTCCCTACTGTTCACTATACGACATATTGTATAAGAAGTGCTCATTTATGGCCAGCAGAAGAATAACGGTGATTCCAAGGTCACTCGTTATTCTTGGATTAAGCCGGTTTTGAAAAACAGACATTCGACAAACCTTGAACACTTTAGCTTTTTAAAAGTGGTCAGGCTGTGTGGAACGCCCCTCCCCCACCTTCTTCCACCCCCTTGCCCGCCCTGTTTTGTAGTTATCACTGTGTGAAGCGGAGGAGTTTCCTGCCTAAACAAGAATCACCAGGCAGACAGGATTTGAATATCCAACCTGCCGGTCATCAATGATGTCAGCACGCACTGCATACTGACATCATCCTCTTTCCAAATACTCGCAGCATCAAGTTTTCTGAGAGAAGGTACCTGATGGATTGGTTCTGTGTGTGCATGTGCAGCTCCAAACGTTGACTTTGGTACACAAATTGCATTTAAAACCCTTAGCTGAAGGGGAGGAGCAGTGCGCGTCAAGGGAGAAAAAGGATGGAAGAGAGGGTTGGATAGATGCTGTCAGTAGCATCTGCCCAATTATTTAAGGACAAGAAAGGGCAGGGCGAGTTAAAAATCAGTAGCATGCCAAAGAAAAAAAAGATTTTCAGATAATTAGGTCATTTTAGAGTAAGAATAGGGGCCCTGGTTTCCACGGTCATTGTTTGATCAAAGTCCCTTGGAAGTTTTAAAAGAAATGAAAAAGTGCTTGATCCTGACAACTTTTGCAGGGTTATTCAAAGAGATTCGAGAAGTCATCGCACGTTCGGTGACTTTTCGTTCCCCGCATTTTGGGGCGGTTCGGCGATTCCTAGTTCGCTGACCCTACGGGGTATTCAGCAAGCACCGCAGGGTCCCCGTAGTGCAGGGAAAGCTCACCGCAAACACACTGAACACTCACCGAAACCTGCAGAAAACCGCCTCAAAAACCAAGCTGGACAGGTCGGAAAAATCCAAGCAGCCGACGATCAGAGTGCAGAGCAGCTGATGGAAAAAACCGACAGGCAGACGAATGTGGTGAGAAAAAAAACAGTTTGCTTGAAAGTTTGACAATTGAAACGCTGTTTGCAAAAAGACTACTGAACGAAAATGTCTGGAATTTACATATAAGATTCAATGAATGATAATAAAAAGGTCTGTTACAGAAAAATGAAGAAAAGATTTAAAGAAAAAAAACGGGAAACCAATTGCCAAAAAAATCCAAAAAAAGCATAAGAAAATCCAAAAAAAGCTAGTAATAAAGAGACTTTTTAATGCAGAAGAAAATAATAAACGGTTTATTAGATGTTGAATTAAAACTGGAATATTTTTAACATTGAAGCCTATGGGATTCTCCTGAATAAATCTGTCGAATGAAACCACCGAACAGCAGGGCACTTTGGCAACTTTTCTCTGGGTTATTCAGGGTTATTCAGAGAGCGTGAAAAGCAGGAGAATGACTGGAGAATGAAAAATTCTAGGTCAAAATAGCCAAACCAGAAAAATTCTCCCTTTCATCTCACTTTCCAAATCGGCTATTATGACCTAGAATTTTTCATTCTCCAGTCAATCTCCTGCTTTTCACGCTATCTGAATAACCCTGAAAGCATTGCTTCTCTATGGGGATTTCACTGGCACCGAACAGACACCGTATGTGCAGGCAATTCGCCAACATTTGGCGAACTGCCTGCCTGCTCTCTGAATAGCCAGGAAAGTAACCGTACGCTGAATTTCAGTGTTCGGTTACATTTCGGGGCCAGATCGGCTCTCTTTGAATAACCCTGTTGGTGGTTTTTTTTACTTTTTAAACTGTCACTTTCGAATGTGTATGTGTACGTGTATTTAGGTGTTTTTCTACATGGAGAACCATGATTATCAGGGGCACATGTCATTGATTAATATTACTATATATTTGTGGAATGCTGAACTCCAGTTTTTAAGTGCTGTGAGGATACGCAAACTCCATAGCCTCAAATTTGCAATAAAAACAGGGCTTTTGCTTAGGAAAATAAACACATGGCCTCCGTAATAATCATTAATAAAATGCCAGGCACATTTTACTTATAAATCCAACTCTGGGAACTGCGATTTTTATTAAGAGCTTTTATTTATGTCCTAACAATGTGATGTTTATGGCTCATAACGTTTGTCACCAATACAGCTGTGTGTTTGTTACCCGAAAAGAATTTGACAGCTGTCATTAAATTGAAGAAGTAAAAATGTCCCATCCAGACAAAGAGTTGTGTTTTTTTAAATGTTATTTACCTCAATTATATTGATATGGGTAAGATTCTATTAGTGATTAATTGTGTAATTACAATAAACTGTGAAATAATCAGTTAGATTACATTGTGCCGTGTTTCCCTTTCTGAGGTTAGTTTATTTTTATTTATTGCCTTTTATCAGTGAATTAACCTCCCTGGCGTTTTCCCGAGTGTGGCTTGGGGTTAACTTTCACTGCTGAAAGCGGTAACCCTGAGCCACACTCGGGCTGGATACATACCTTTACCTGCGCTCCCTCGCTGACCTCTGCGATCGCATTCTCCTCCGGCGATTGCAGCGTTTTGCTTCCTGGTTCCCTTCTCACGAGAAGGGAACCAGGAAGCATGATGTCATGATCGTCCGGAGTGTGACTGCAGGGGACAGCAGGGGACAGCGAGGGAGCGCAGGGACAGGTATGTATCCAGCCCTAGTGCGGCTCGGGGTTACCGCTTTCAGCAATGCATTTAAACCCGAGCCACACTCGGATACCGCTAGGGGGTTAAATAAATTGCAATGATTCTGACATTTAAAATATGTCAGAATCGTACTGCCAGGGAGGTTAATAGAGTATTGTCAAGATGTCGGACCAAAGAAATGTCAGACTTACCAAACACTGGAAACACATACACATTTATTCATTATTCAACTGCATTTTAGCTGTAACATACACCATTTTTCTTTGTTACATGAAATATAGAATCCTGACTGTATACTGCCAGGCGAGATCAATGAACTTGACATCATACAATCTTTGAACAGGGAACAACCAGGAAAAACAAGTTATTGTAAATGGGCTAATCCCAACCAATCTAACATGTCACACTCATTGATTAACCTCTTCACTCCAAGTGATTTTCCAAAAATCCACTAAAAGGAAGCAGTTGATTTCTGGAAAATCATTAATTGTACAGTAAGAAATATTTGGGAATATTCTCAATGTATTTCTTATTGTAATAATCTATTTGGCAGGCAGATGTCACCATCTACTGTCAAATAGGGTTCCTGCAGTTAGAACTGCTGCACTTGTCTCCCTGTCGGCTGAGGAATGCCCGATATGCCAGGACATTGCTTACTTGATATCAGCCAGTGTTAGCACCTTGGGCTTTATGTCCACAGGTCTAAAACTGTAGGGCCATTTCTGGAGCCCAAACCAAACAAAATTTCAGTTGCAATCACACACCACAGCCCCAGATCATTAACACGATCTCCAGCTGCTGTGTCTGCTACTGCTGATCATGTATACACGATCACGGTATGATGAGATTAATTAACAAAATCTCCCTTTACCATAGAGCATAAATGGAATCAATACAAACTTCAAAAAGCCCTATTGATTCCGAGATGCCCTGATTTGATTCTAAACCCATTCATTTAATTGAAATGATACTTCCTGATAACTTCTGGGTTTCTTGTCCTTGTTGACTTTGATACAATGACTTTGATACAAATGAATACAAAGAGGACTCTTCTCAGCCTCATAAACAACATGCTATTCTTATTCCAGTAGATGTCATGAGGACAGAGATGAATGATGATAGGGATGCTTTATGTTTGTACTGAAGAACAGAACATTCTGTATTATTCATAAGAACTAGATCAAAATGCAAAGTATTCTAGAACTGGAATGTTTGTTTATATATATATAAATATATAATATATAAAGAAGTCTGCATTCATTTCGATCTAATAACTATCCAGCCACATTTTCATTAAAATAATGGTCAATCAATAAAACTTTATAACTCATATTGTTTTGTTACTGGGGAGTTGGCCTTTTTTAGCGCTGTATAAGATGATTATTGGGCCTGCTCTCATTGTTATCGGCGGAGTAGGTATTTTTGATTTCTTAGGGGGTGAGTAGAGTAGGTCTCCTGGACCCATAGTCAATGAAAGGCACATTTGGGGGTTGGACAATGGCATTTCCTTCCCCCAAGACTTGAATAGAACCCACCAAATTTCCTTGGGTGTTTCGAGGGGAAGCCATTGTCCACCGCTATACAGTACATTTATTAACAGCCTCCACCCACCACGCATGTATGGAAGCTGGAGAGTGGGGATAGAAATATCCTGCTGTGAAGTCCTTCAGCCCCCACCCGATGACCATGGATGAGGGCCATGTGTATTGATTTATTTTTTAAACTTTACAGTGGCAGTGTCTAAGAAAGTACTGGCCAACCTCCACCAAATAAATCCATGCTGTATTGGCTGGCTATCTATGCTTATGGTTTGTTTTATCCAAAACAAGTTTATTGGAAAAATTCATATGAACCAAATTGCAGCATTTGCCAATTTCTGTCCAATTTATACAAACGGTCAGTTTTCACATTTCACAAAGCGTATACACATTTACAATATACAGGTGCATCTCAATAAATGAATGTGTTGGAAAAGTTCATTTATTTCATTAATTATTTCATTAATTCAAACAAAATTGTGAAACTTGTGTATTAAATAAATTCAATGCACATAGAGTGAAGTAGTTAACAGGGGTATTCAGAGAGCGTGAAAAGCAGGAGAATGACTGGAGAATGAAAAATTCTAGGTCAAAATAGCCAAACCAGAAAAATTCTCCCTTTCATCTCACTTTCCAAATAGGCTATTTTGACCTAGAATTTTTCATTCTCCAGTCATTCTCCTGCTTTTCACGCTCTCTGAATAACCCTGATAGTCTTTGGTTCTTTTAATTGTGATGATTTGGCTCACATTTAACAAAAACCCACCAATTCACTATCTCAAAAAAATAGAATACTTCAAAAGACCAATAAAAAAAATCATTTTTAGTGAATTGTTGGACTTCTGGAAAGTAGGTTCATTTACTGTAAATGTACTCAATACTTGGTAGGGGCTCCTTTTGCTTTAATTACTGCCACAATTTGGCGTGGCATGGAGGTGATCAGTCTGTGGCACTGCTGAGGTGCTATGGAAGCCCAGGTTTCCGTGACAGTGACCTTCAGCTCATCTGCATTTTTTGGTCTCGTTTCTCTTTTTCCTCTTGACAATAGATTCTCTATGGGGTTCAGGTCTGGTAAGTTTTCTGGCCAGTCAAGCACACCAACACCATGTTCATTTAACCAACCTTTGCTGCTTTTGGCAGTGTGGGCAGGTGCCAAATCCTGCTGGAAAATAAAATCAGCATCTTTAAAAAGCTGGTCAGAAAGGGGCGTGCCGGCCGACAGAGCGTGCAAACGCATGCTGCTATAGCTCCGTGACCGGCGCACGGCAAACTCCAGACCTGCGGCATTTAAAAAGCCCCCCCCTCACCTGTTTTTGACACCCCCTTGGAGGAGGAAACCTTCCTGCAGCCCGGATGGCACCTCCAAAAGGCACAGCGCTCCCTGGATGTCCCAAAATCAGCCCGCAAAGACCGCGGCCACGAAATCCAAGATGGCAGCTCGGCTCTTCCGGTTCTCCTCTCTTGATGGCAGACTCAGAGCTAGATGGCCCATATCACCTCTCCCACCATCCCCCAGTGTCAGAACAGGTGATGTGCTCACTCCTGTAGGAGCTTAGAAACACACTGCAGGGTGACTTTAAAGAGGCTCTGCAGGAGCTGAGGCAAGAGGTCCGGGACCTGGGGGACCGAACAGACTCCCTGGAAACCAAAGCTGACGATCTCTGTCTGGCCCACAACGACTTGGTGGATCAACTTTGAGTTAATTTAATGTAATAGGGGCCTAAAGGAGATGCAATCTGGTGACATATGCTTACAATGTGGCAGCATCATCTACAGTTGTGTTCAAAATTATTCAACCCCCACTGAAATTGAGTGTTTTGGCCAGTTTGACATTGATTTTGATCATTCGGTCATCTTGCTTACAATTAAATCAAAGAGGCACGTGTAGGTCAGACAAATATAACATAACATTTATAATGAAATAACCACAAATGTCTTTTCTGAGCTCACATCATTATCAGTTTTATTCAACCCCCAAGTGACATTCAATCTTAGTACTTAGTACAACATCCTTTTACAGTTATACCAGCTTTTAAACGTGAAGCATAGCTTGACACAAGTGTCTTGCAGCGATCTACAGGTATCTTCGCCCATTCGTCATGGGCAAAAGCCTCCAATTCTTAGGCTTGCGCACTGCAACTGCTTTCTTTAAGTCCCACCAGAGGTTCTCAATTGGATTTAAGTCAGGTGACTACGATGGCCACTCCAAAATGTTCCAGCCTTTAATCTGCAACCATGCTCTAGTGGACTTGGAGGTATGCTTGGGATCATTGTCCTGTTGAAAGGTCCAACATCAACATCAAAGGTCCAACAGCGTTTCAACAGTGCCCTTTGCCTTGAATTTGCGAATGATGCTTCCAATGGTCTCTCTTGGTATGTTTAACATCTTTGCAATCTTCTTATAGCCATTGCCCTTCCTGTGAAGAGTAATCACCTCTTCTCTTGTCTTCCTGGACCATTCTCTTGACTTCACCATGTTTGTAACCACACCAGTAAATGTCTAGAAGGAGCTGAATATCACAGTCATTTTAAAGCTGCCTAATTGTTGCTTATTATGCTTTATTGCTGCTCCGTGACATCCACAGGTGTTTTCAATACCTGATTGAAAACACTTGAATGAACCTCTGTTCTTCAGAGTGGTAGTCTTTAAGGGGTTGAATAATTGTGTCAATGAAGAATTCACAAAAGAAACATTTACTACTGTATTACAAAACCAATTGATGTCATTTTAGTTGCATATGGTTCTTTAAAAAGTCCTTGTAGGATTTCATTCTGAATACAATTACAAATGTACACTAAATTCCCTAAAACCCTTTACAGCATTGGGGGTTGAATAATTTTGAACACAACTGTATAAACTACTTTAAGTGATACAGTATTATGTTTGCTGTTCAATTTTTTCAGTCTGAATCCCAGACTTTCATCAGGACATCAGTGATAAAACCAAAGCCTATGGACAGGTTCTAGTAGCTGAAACCAGCAAACAGGAAGTTTTTTGTTATTATTTGTATAACTGCTGTATGAAGATAATTTGTGAATCTGCTCTAGCTCTTAATTACCTCCATTAATCCTCTGAACTAGGCCCTCTACACATCTTGTTTCTAGCTCCTAAGTTTGTAATTTTATTTCCTTACCCATTGGTTATTGTAAAACACTGCAGAAACTGTCAGCACTATATAAACGATGATGGTGAGTAATTAAAGTAGAAACCATGATATTGTGGACTGCCCTGTACACAGGGGCATAACTACCAGTGGTGCAGAGGGTGCCACCGCACCCGGGCCCTTGATATAGATATATATATACAGTATATATATAAATAATTACTTTTAAAATTTATTTTATACTTATTTGTGAGTTTTACTTTGGAGCTCTGTGATACGGTCATACACACCACATATACTGTGGGTTTTGTTACTGTAAACCTCTGTGATTTACAGTGATACACACTGCACATTACTGTGAGTTTTATTGCTGTGGAGCTGTGTGATACGCTCATACACACCACACATTGCTGTGAGTTTTATTTCTGTGGAGCTCTGTGATACATTCATACACAGCTCACATTACTGTGAGGTTTATTGCTGCGGAGCCATAGTGCACATTACATAAAAAAATGGGATGGACTTAAGAGGTCATAGTGGACCTGGAAAAAATGGGACACTGATTGTCTGGAATCAACATTGTGGACCTTGAGGGGACCTATGCATGTTGTTGGGAGGGGGGACAAAATATATTTTTGCCAGGGTGGGGGGGGCGTCATAGTTCCTGCACCTGGGCCCTGAGGTGTCTAGTTACGCCTCTGCCTGTACAGGTATGTTCCTAGTGAGTCTGACACCTCTGTTTCAAATTCAGCCTATAAATCAGTGGTTCTCAACCCTGTCCTCATGGCCCCTAACAGGTCACATTTTAAGGCTCACCTTGGGGAAATGCAGGCTGAATTCTGCAATCACTGATCAACAAATCATATCACCGGTGCTGTGCTTCAGATATCTGGCAAACCTGGCCTGTTGGGGGACTTGCAGACCGGAGTTGAGAAACACTGCTACAAATCACTGTTTTCTAACACTGGTCCACAAGTCCCCCTAATGGGGCAGATTTTAAGGATTACCTTTGGGCAAAAGCAGACTGAATTCTGTGATAACTGAAGACTAGGGATGAAAGGTTCGGGTTTGGACAGTTCGGAGTTCGGCCCGAACTTAGCCTGCTCGGGTAGATCGCAACTCCGAACATTTCCGGGTGTTCGGCGCATGTTCGAGTCCACAATGCATCACAATGGCCCACAATGCCTTTTCCCACTGGCCTGAAGCTTGTAATTGGCTACAGCCTTGCACCTGACCACAGGTCTGGTGCAAGACAGGTTCAACAGTATGCCAATCTCCGCTCAGAGTCCTGATTGGGCAAATTTTGCCCAATCATGGGCTCACAGAGCTAAGTCCCGCAGCACACTATATAACGTTTCCACGCGCCGATTCTGCACGCATTTCAGAGGACACTTCAGAGGAGATTGTTGTCTGTTGTTACTGCTGGTCTGCCACGCTACTGGGGGGTCTGGGGGGTCTCATTTCTACAAAATATCAGGGAATTGATATGTGTGTCTTGTCACTGTGCCAGCAAGTTTTTTTGGGGTCACTAATTTCTTTAAAACATTTGTGAATTGAGGTGATCTTCTGTGTCTTGTCACACAGCCAGTACCATGCAGTATTTTGGGGCTCACTAATTTCTTTAAAACATTTGTGAATTGAGGTGATCTTCTGTGTCTTGTCACACAGCCAGCAAGTTATTTGGGGCTCACTAATTTCTACAAAACATTTGTGAATTGAGGTGATCTGTGTCTTGTCACACAGCCAGTACCACGCAGTATTTTTGGGGTCACTAATTTCTACAAAATATTTGGTAATTGTTATAATCCGTGTGTTCTCACTGGCTGCCACCCATCAAGGGGTCTCACTGATTTATAAGAGGTTTCACTGCCACCCATCAAAGGGTCTCACTGATTTATAGGAAGTTTCACTGCCACCCATCAAAGGGTCTCACTGATTTATAGGAGGTTTCACTGCCACCCAAAGGGTCTCACTGATTTATAGGAGGTTTCACTGCCACCCATCAAAGGGTCTCACTGATTTATAGGAGGTTTCACTGCCACCCATCAAAGGGTCTCACTGATTTATAGGAGGTTTCACTGCCACCCATCAAAGGGTCTCAATGATTTATAGGAGGTTTCACTGCCACCCAAAGGGTCTCACTGATTTATAGGAGGTTTCACTGCCGCCCATCAAGGGGTCTCACTGCATTTTAGGAGGTTTCTGCGAATTGTAATCTGCGTCTTGTCACTGTTGCCAGCTATCAGGGGGTCCTATCAGGGGGTCTCACTGACTTGTAGCAGATTTCTGCGAATCGTAGTTTGTGTCTTGTCACTGGCACCCATCAGGGGGTCTCAATGATTTATAGGAGGTTTCTGCGAATTGTAATCTGTGTCTTGTCACTGGCTGCCAGCTATAAGGGTGTCTCACTGAGTTATACAAGAGTTCTGTAAATCTTTAATCTTTATACCAGAGTTGAATCAGAGTTCTGTATATATTTAATCTATATATCACTCACCATGTCTGAAAGAACAAAAAGGACAGGCAGACGCTCCCAGACACAGATAAAGAGGCAAGCAGCCCCTGTGTCGGGAGGCTGTGCCTCTGGTCGTGGTGGATGTGGTGAATCCTCTGCAGGGGCACGCTTGTCCTTTATAACTGGTGCTGGGCGTCTTCTTAACCTGCAGCAACATACAGAGGATTTGGTGGATTGGCTAGCCAGGCCATCCTCATCCTCCGAGTCCTCTGCCGCCAGGCTTCTAGTGCTTTACAGTCCACCTCAGCTGCCAAAGCATCTAATGCAGCCTCCATGTCCACAGCTACTCCTGCCGTAGCCTCGCTATCACACACGGAGGAGTCAGCTGAATTGTTTGACTAGAATGACAGTGACATGCTGCTTGAGGATGCGCAGCAACTACAGTGCTCTGATTCAATCTCTGAGGTTGAGCAAGGGAGTATAATCAACCTAGAGGAAGGTGGTGCCAGTGATGACACACAAATAACTGGCACTCATGTTGCCCCAGCAGCTGCAGCATACTGCCAAGTTGGCTCCAGTGACGAGGAGATAGGGGGTGAAGATGACATTGATGATGAGGTCACTGACTCCACCTGGGTGCCAGATCGAACTGAGGAATCAAGTGAGGAGGAGGGGGAGGAGGAGAGGAGGCACAGCAACACAAGGCACAACATCCTCTGTGACCAACCGTAGCACTAGCCAGTCCAAGGCATCAGATGTCAGAGCTGCTCCGGTGCAGAGCGCTGTTGTCTCAAAGAACACAGGAACTCTGCTGTCTGGGAGTTCTTTAAGAAATGTGCAGCAGACCTCACTGTTGCTATTTGTAATCTATGTCAGAGGAGGCTGAAGCGTGGGATAAACACCGGACACTTGGGTACCACGTGCTTGAGGCGACATATGACCACCCGCCACGCATCCCGTTGGTGCAAAACTTTGCATAGGTCCTCCTCCTCCTCATCTGTCTCTACCCCACTGTATGTCCTGCCATGTCATTGCCTACAACCTCCACTGACAGGGATGATGCTACAGTAATGGATGTACCAGGTCCTTCTCACAATGTGACATCCTCCAGCAGCTGAAGATTTACGCAGTCAGATTACGTTGCCGCAGCTGCTGCAGAGCGTAAGAAAATATAATCCCAACCATCCCCAAGCACAGCGTCTAAATGCCAGTTTAGCAAAATTACTCGCATTGCAGCTGCTGCCTTTCCAGCTGGTGGACTCTGCTCCCTTCCGTGAATTTGCTTTTACCACAGTGGCAGGTTCCAAAACGCCATTACTTTTCACGCAAGGCCATTCCAGCACTATACCAGCATGTGGAAGACAATGTTATCCAGTCATTGGGAAAGGCAGTCAGCAAAAAGATGCATGTGACTTTAGACACGTGGTCCAGCAAGCATGGACAGGGTCGTTACATTTCCTTCACGGCACACTGGGTAACTCTGATTGCAGCTGGGAGGGATCCAAGACGGGGCTCTGTGCTGGAGCTTGTTCATCCACCACGCCTCCAAAAGCTGCTTGTATGAGGTCTGTCTGCTCCACCACCACCACCTCTCCCTCTTCTCCTCCTCCTTCTCTGGCGAAGTGGCAGTTAAACCGACGCCTGACAGGGTCTACGCAATGGCTCAAGCAAAAAGAAGCCATACTGTGCTTGAGCTGGTTTGTTTAGGGGACAGGAGCCACACCGGGCCAGAAATTCTGTCAGCTCTGCAGGGGCAGGTGCAGAGATGGTTAACACCACGCCAGCTTCAGCTGGGAATGATCGTCTGCGATAATGGCAGCAACCTTCTCTTCCTACGCAAGGGTAAATTGACGCATGTACCATGCCTAGCACACGTCCTAAATCTAGTGGTACAGCGTTTCCTAACCAAGTACCCAGGGCTGCCAGAGCTTCTCAGCCATGCCAGAAAAGTCTGCAGCCACTTCAGACAGTCATTCCTAGCAAGCGTTCGCCTGGCAGAAATTCAAAGAGAATTCCACCTTCCCACAAACCGTCTGATCTGTGACATGCCCACCAGGTGGAACTCGACATTAGCAATGCTGCAGCGCCTGCACAAGCAGCAGAGGGCCATCAATGAGTACCTGTGTGAGTATGGCACAAGGACAGGTTCAGGTCAACTTGTTTCCCCCCCCGCAGTGGCTGATGATCAAGGATGCATGCACTGTACTGTCACCATTTGAGGAGGCAACGAGGATGGTGAGCAGGGACAGGGCATGTATCAGTGACACAATTCCTTTAGTGTTCCTGCTGGAGCACACTCTGCGGGGAATTATAGATGTGGCTCTAGAGGCAGAGCAGCGGGAGGAAGAGGAGGCCTTCCCTAGCTCTCAAGGCCCCAGTCTTTCCGCAGACAGCATTCCAGCGGGTCCTACTCAGATCAGACAGGAGGAGGAAGAGGAGGAATATTTAAGTAGTGGGGGCATTGAAGGTAGGGATTCCTCAAGAGAGGGTTTCGTGTGCCCAGAAACAGAAGGGCTAGTGCGTGGCTGGGAGGAGGAAGTGCACAATACGGTCATCCTCATTGACCAGGAAGACTCGGAAGCTAATGCCACCTCCAACCTACGCTGCATGGGCTCCCTAATAATGCAAAGCCTGCTAAAGGACCCCAGGATTCGTGCTATCAAGGAGAGGGATCATTACTGGTTGGCAACCCTTCTTGATCCACGATACAAGGGGAAAGTTGCAGAGCTCATCCTGCCCGCACAGAGGGAGCACAGGATGAAAAAACCTTGAGGATGCTCTAAAGCGACACTTGTGTAACACCTTTCCAGGCACTGGTAGATTACCAAGTGCTGACACAAGTGCTTCTGAGGCTGCAGATGATCAGAGGAATAGTGGTGAAGGCCAGGGCCGCTTGACTGATGCATTTTTAAATTTTTTTAGTCCACGACGCCCAGGGACGTCAAATGTAGGCACCCATTGCCAGCGTCTTTACCATATGGTGCAGGACTACCGAGGGGCAAGGGCAGACCTGGATACCTTTCCAGCAGATAATCCACTGGTTTACTGGGTGTTGAGATTGGATCACTGGCCAGAATTTAGCCAATATGCTATGCAGCTACTAGGTTGCCCTTCATCCAGCGTGCTTTCTGAAAGGACGTTCAGTGCCGCTGGAGGTTTTTATCACAGACAAAAGAGTGCGTCTGTCCACTCTGTAGACCGGCTGACATTTATCAAAATGAATCAGTCCTGGATCAGCAGTTATCAACCCCCTGATGCTGACGTAACAGAATAGATCGGTGATGTCTTCTGCATTCACAAAACCTCCAGCACTGAACTCTTCCACAATACCACAAAAGGGTTACGGTATGAATGCACTTGCTGCCATGAAAGGCGCAATATTTGGCTGCACTGACGCCTGTGCCAGATTTATATCATTTAAATTTTTTGAACCGCAGGGTCCAACCCTGCACTCTCCCACAATACCACGAAAGGGTTACGGTGTGAAGGCACTAGCTGCCATGAAAGGCACAATATCTGGGTGCACTGACGCCTTGACCAGAATCATATCTTTTTATTATAGGACCACATGGTCCACCCCTGCATTCTTCCACAATACTACAGAGGGGTTACTGTATGAGGATACTTGCTGCCCTGGCACCGAAGGCACAATATCTGGGTGCACTGACGCCCATTAACAGATAAAAAAAAGACTTTTCAATATAGGACCATATGGTCCACCCCTGCATTCTTCCACAATACTACAGAGGGGTTACTGTATGATGATACTTGCTGGCCTGGCAGTCTTGCACCAAAGGCACAATATCTGGGTGCACTGACGCCTTGACCAGAATCATATCTTTTTAATATAGGACCACATGGTCCACCCCTGCATTCTTCCACAATACTACAGAGGGGTTACTGTATGATGATACTTGCTGGCCTGGCAGTCTTGCACCAAAGGCAGAATATCTGGGTGCACTGACGCTTTACCAGATGCATATCTTTTTAATATAGGACCGCAAGGTTCACCCCTGCATTCTTCCACAATACCACAGAGGGGTTACTGTATGATAGTACTTGCAGGCCTGGCACCAAAAGCACAATATTTGGGTGCACTGCCACTGACGCCTGTATCAGATTCATATCCTCAGAGGGGTTACGGTGTGACGGCACTGTTGGGATGCTAAAGGACCAATTTTGAAGCACCTATTGTTACTTTCATCCAAAGCCTGCATAAGTTTCACAATAATTTAGCCAAAAAAATCTGTAAACTTTTTCTGCGTGTACGAAAATGTCTCCTCTTTTCATACAGACTGCCGCCCCAAGCAGTTGTTTATGGATAGATTAAAGGAAAAGCATTTACCGTCATTTGAAACATCATTTGTTTGTTTTTAAGTGTTTCTATACATCCTACAAATCCGCCACTTCACTGGCAGGTTATGGGGACCTCATAGGCACGATATTTGAAGGAATTTTTGGTTTTTATTTTTAACCCTTATTTCATGGAAAACTCACTGTCCCTTTAAAAACTTTTTTTTTAACTTTTTGTTCTTGTTTCCTGTCCCCCAGGGCACTACCCGGACCCCCATACACCTTTTATGGCAAATATCTAGCATATATGCCCTCTTGGAGGGCACTCTAAAAACCGAATTTTCAGCCCCATTGACTTGCATGGGGTTCGGGTTCAGGTTCGGACCCGAACATTTGTAAAAATTCAGGTTCGGGCCCGAACCGAACTCAGGGGGTGTTCGGCTCATCCCTACTGAAGACCAAATGAGGTTATTTTGCAAACCTGACCTGTTAGTGATCTTTGAGAACTGGGCTCGGAAACAATCCTCTAAATAACATGTGGGGCATCTTACCTATACAATAAATAATAATACTATAGAACAATGTGAGAAAAATAAAGATAGCATTGGGAGGCTTTTATTTAGTTGTCCTGCTAGCCCCATAACCAGGGCCAGATTAAAATCTCTATGGGCCTGGAGCTGAATATTTTGGTGGGCTTTTTTGGAATTTAGTGAAATGAAAACATATTTTCATATTAAATCAGATTTCAATCATTTACAGCGTGTAAAATTATTTTTTTACATTTTATCATCCAAACCTTTGTGGTTATATATTCTATAGGGCATTCTTGTTAAAAAATTGAAATGGAAACCTGTTACTGCATTTTTCGGAGAAAACATAAAATTTTAAACAAAAAATTAAAAAAAAAAAGAAATAGTTCCCTTGTGTTTTGGAGGATGGATGAATAATATGACTATGTATAAAACACTGACCTTGCTCCCAGCGTGGGAAATTAAAAGGTGAGTAATGGCAGTGGTATTGCTCATTTTATACGTGACAAATGGACAATGCCATCGCTTTGGAACTAAAAATAAATTTAAACAAAAAAGTGTTTTTTTTGTTTCTTTTCATTTAGATTTAGATTGTCACGTTTGGCATCAATGCAAAGGCCAGACTCTGACCTGTCCATTGACACCTCACTTGACCTTGTGAGGTGTAAAGATTAGTGATGCATGGCTCTAAAGTCTCTCCCCCCCCCCATGCTCTTCACTGCACTGCGGCGGTTTAGGTTTTTGATGTAACAATTAATTACAACGGATTGTACCATAACCTTCACACTTGTTGGTGACATGAGAAATGAGATGGTGAGTTAGTGCAGCATCATTGTTCACTTTATAATTGAAAAGTGAAAACTATTGCTGTGTTAGAAAGAAAACGAAAAAATAAAGACATTTTTCTTATTTTATTTTTATTTTTACATAAAACCATGAAATATTTGATTTCATTGGAAAGGTCATGCTCTGGCCTTTCCAGTGATACATAACATGACCTTATAGCTGCTATGGAGTTGGAGATACAGAGGTCCAAATGCCCTTCAATACAGACATATTTATCCTGGCTCTGGGCCTATTCTGTGGCATGGGCCTGGAGCTGCAGCTCCATCAGCCCCAGTGGCGTCACTAGGGTTGGTGTCACCCGGTGCGGTAACTTGTGGTGTCACCCCCCCCCCCGAGTTTTATGGATTATTTTTTTTAACTACTCTTACTCCTAAATCAGTACTCCCATATAACACTGAATGCTCATACACACAGCGCACATTACTGTGAGGTTTATTGCTGTGGAGCTCTCTCATATGCTCACACAAATTTTTGCCAACTGCCAGCAAGTATGGTGCCTGTTTGAAGGCAGTGAAAGCACACATGGATATATATTGCCCCAGCAGCTCTAGATATATTGCCCCCAGCAGCTCACCCATGGATATATATTGCCCCAGCTCACATATGGATATATTGCCCCAGTTCACAATTATATATTGCCCCAGCAGCTCACCCATGGATATATTGCGCCTCAGCTCACATATGGATATATTGCGCCTCAGCTCACATATGGATATATTGCGCCTCAGCTCACACATGGATATATTGCTCCAGACCAGCTCACACATGGATATATTGCCCCAGACCAGCTCACACATGGATATATTGCCCCAGACCAGTTCACACATGGATATTGCCCCAGCTCTCATGGATATGCCCCCAGCACACATGGATACTGCCCCAGCACACATGGATACTGCCCCAGCTCACATGGATATGCCCCAGCAGCTTTCATGGATATGCCCCAGCAGCTCTCATGGATATTGCCCCAGCAGCTCTCATGGATTTTGCCCCAGCTCCTCTCATGGATTTTGCCCCAGCTCATGGATATTGCCCCAGCACATGGATATGCCCCAGCTCATGGATATACTGCCCCAGCTCATGGATATACTGCCCCAGCAGCTCATGGATATACTGCCCCAGCAGCTCATGGATATACTGCCCCAGCAGCTCATGGATATACTGCCCCAGCTCAAGGATACTGCCCCAGCACATGGAATGCCCCAGCAGCTCATGGATATGCCCCAGCAGCTCATGGATATGCCCGAGCAGCTCATGGATATGCCCCAGCACCTCATGGATTTGCCCCAGCACCTCGTGGATATGCCCCAGCACCTCATGGATATGCCCCAGCACCTCATGGATATGCCCCAGCAGCTCATGGATATGCCCCAGCACCTCATGGATATGCCCCAGCTCACTCATTTATATGCCCCAGCTCCTCATGGATATGCCCCAGCAGCTTGATACTGCCCCAGCACCTCATGGATATGCCCCAGCATCTCATGGATATGCCCCAGCACCTCATGGATATGCCCCAGCACCTCATGGATATGCCCCAGCTCACTCATTTATATGCCCCAGCTCACTCATGGATATGCCCCAGCACCTCATGGATATGCCCCAGCTCCTCATGGATATGCCCCAGCACCTCATGGATATGCCCCAGCTCCTCATGGATATGCCCCAGCACCTCATGGATATGCCCCAGCAGCTCATGGATATGCCCCAGCACCTCATGGATATGCCCCAGCTCCTCATGGATAATGCCCCAGCACCTCATGGATATGCCCCAGCTCCTCATGGATATGCCCCAGTAGCTCATGGATATGCCCCAGCACCTCATGGATATGCCCCAGCTCCTCATGGATAATGCCCCAGCTCCTCATGGATAATGCCCCAGCTCCTCATGGATATGCCCCAGTAGCTCATGGATATGCCCCAGCACCTCATGGATTTGCCCCAGCACCTCATGGATAGCGGCCCCAGCACCTCATGGATAGCGGCCCCAGCACCTCATGGATAGCGGCCCCAGCTCACCTCCACCGCGTGTTCGCTCCTTCTGAGCGTCCGGCGGCACGCAGCTTGGGCGCTCGCCTGGGGGAGCCACGTGACCAGCCACGATTGGCTGGTGGCGTGTTTCCTCCAGGCGAGCACCGAAGCTGCATGCTTCGGACGCTCGCAGGGAGCGAATACGCGGCAGAGGGTGAGACACCCGCCCTTAGGGTGACGTGTCACCCTAAAGGCGGGTGTCACCTGGTGCGGGCCGCACCCCCCACCCCCATGTTACGACGCCACTGATCAGCCCCTATGTTAATCCGGCCCTGCCCATAACATACTGCTACTTCCTGTGGTATACATGTACTAAATAGAATTGCCAGATCAGCCATGTTTTCCTGGACATATAGGGCCACATTACAATCTTGTTGCTAACGTTAGCACTCACCTGCGTGAGCATTAACGTTAGCAGCGGTGTCTACCGCATATTACAATCCAAACGCAAATGGGTTAAGTAACCCGTTTGCGTTTGGTACCTTCCGCTTTTCAGCGCGAGGTTACTGTACTTTGCGCTCCCTATGCTTAACATGGGGAGCGCAAAGTGTTAATCAGCGTTAGGATTACAATTTACTAGCGCTGATTAACGTCCGGCTGTGGTTAGCGGAAAGTTAACCAGAGCCAGGACTTGGTGTTAACGGATTCCGCTTCTGCAGAATCCGTTAACACCAGCCTAAAGAAACAAAAAAAAAGAATCAGATACTCACCTCCTGTCCCGCGGTGAGGACCACAGCTCAAACTGCCTCCTCTGTCCGGCGGGAGCAGGGAAAGACTGGGGGAAAAAGTCCCCCCAGTCTCTCCCTGCATATCACTACGCTGACTGGCCGGATCTCGGTCATGTGAACACCAGCGTCTGGCTCAAAGGAGTCCTCTGGACACCAGCGAGTGGATAGCCACGGCTGCCGTGAGCATCCTGGGCCATTTTTTGCGGCCTGCATTGTAATCCCACATTAAAACGGGGGCGGTAGGGGTAAAACTACAGACGCAGTTTTTCTCCCTTCCGCCCGCGTTTTAACGCGGGGATTGTAATTTAGCCCATAATTTATTCATTCTGGTGGGCAGTACATGAAAAATGCTACCACATGGCATGTAGAAACCATTTTCTGCAGGTAAGAAATCAAAAAGGAATCCCAGGTGAAGTGACCTGCCTTGATTTCATCTCTGCAGCATATTATTTATACAGGTTACAGTGAAGCAATTTTCCCTGTGCTTCCCTCTACATGAAATAGTAATATGTGTCCACGAACACATGCAGGGTTATTCAAAGAGAGGTGAAAAGCTGGAGAATGACTTGAGAATGGAAAATTCTAGGTTAAATTAGCCAAACCAGAAAAATTCTCCCTTTCATCTCACTTTCCAAATCGGCTTTTTTGACCTAGAATTTTCCATTCTCCAGTCATTCTCCTGCTTTTCTCCACTCTCTAAATAACAACCCTGATGGTCAGTCTGATAACTCTAGTACAAAAGAAAAACATTTTGAAATAAAGCCGTCACTGCGTAAAAAAAAGACTGTATTCCAACCGCGGTGTAAACTTAACCAGAGCTGTTGTTAATTTACCAACTCCATAGAGTTTAAAGGGGCACTAACACTTACATAAGCTGTAACTAGATTACAAATAAAACCATATTATAAAACACATGCTGCTCATTTATTCATTTGCTTGACGTAGTTACATGTTAAAAAGAAAAACAAATATTTATTTTAATCAGGGGCAGATCCAGACACCGGTTTCGGGGGGGCACTCTACCAGTTTTGATTAAGAGCTGGTGTTGGGTTCACAGTGGCAGGCAGAGACATGCCTAATCGCAGGCTGTGCTTGATACACTCACTCTCCCCAGAACACTGCAGAGGGTCTGTCGTCATGTGGCTTAGGTGACGCCTGACTGACACAGCACAGCAATGTCCTGTGCTCTGGCACATGCTCTGTCACTGAGAACCACCAGCAATGACAGGCTGCAGGTACAGACACTCACTGATGCCCATACACTGCCATATAACCAGTGGCGACTCTATAAATAAATAAATAAATAAATATTATTCCTAAAGGATTTTACCAGGAAGGATACATTGAGATTTCTCTCGTTTTCAAGTATGTCCTGGGTTCAAGAACATTGAAGTGTTACAGAAATACAAAATAGTAAAATGCAAGAAATTAACACAAAACAAATATACAGATTAACAGAAAAATAAATATGCATTACATTATATTACATGTTTACAGGTGCATTCTGTGTATAGTCACTATGCTACATGTTTACAGGTGAATTCTGTATATAGTCACTATTGTTACATGTTTACAGGTGCATTCTGTATATAGTCACTATGTTACATGTTTACAGGTGCATTCCGTATTGAGGTATGTTAATAGGGAGCTCTTGAGTGACTTTAGACTGGGGGAAGATTTGATGGTGTCTGGGAGGTTATTCCATAATTGTGGTGCTCTGTAGGAAAATGAGGATCGAGCCATTTGCTTTTTGTATTGTGGTATTGCAAGTAAGGTGCAGGTCCTGGATCGGAGGTTATAGGATGAGGGAACTGCTGGGGGAAGCAGCCTATTCAGGTAGGGTGGTAGCTTCCCAGAAAAGCTCTTAAACACCAGGTTGGAAAATATATAGGAGGGCACATAAGATACCACAATTAAAACTGGGGGGAGTATGACATTTTCACTACTAAATGATGAATGAATGGTGGCAACGAAATTGTCCCATAGAAAAGTAATGGTTAATGTATTCACAGAACGCTGAATTACACTGAAATGTTGGTGAAATGGCCAGATGTTTGGCGATTAATTTCAACAGCTTTAGTCATGCGACTCCCATAGGTTTCAATGGACAGACTATTATCATTTTTATTCTTTATTAAACTGTTTATTGTTTTTCATTTTCAGCAGGTTTTTTATTTATTGATTTATTTTTTTTGGAAATTGTGGTTTTTTTTGGGTGAAATTTTTGATTCCCAATTTTTTTTTTAATGGCGTTTTTTTTGTTCTGTAACAGACTGTTTTATTAGTTTCTATAGGACCTATTTTTATTATTTCCACACATTTTCATGCAATTTTATGGTTTTAAACACCTTTTGAAGTATAGCAAAGTTATTATTATTATTCTTTATTTATAAAGCGCCAGCATATTCCGCACCGCTGTACAATAAGCACAGTATAGACAGGGTTACAATACATTGAACAACATTTGACAAACAGTACAGGAGGAGATGAGGGCCCTATTCAGTATTCACAATCTAGGAGGGTTGGGGTTGGAAACAGGAGGAGAGGACTGTAAGGTGAGAGTGATTGATGGTTGTGTCAGTGAGTTGGGTGGTAGGCTTCCCTAAATAGGAATGTTTTAAGGGAGCGTTTGAAGGAAGAGAAGTTAGGGGAAAGTCTGACAGTACGAGGGAGAGCGTTCCAGAGAGTGGGGGCTGCGCGTGAGAAATCCTGCAGTCTATCATGGGAAGAGGTGATGCGGGGAGAAGCTAGGCGCAGGTCACTGTTTGACCTTAGGGAGCGGGCTGGGGTGTATCTGGTGATTAGTGAGGACAGGTAGTGGGGCGCCGAGTTAGTGAGGGTTTTGTAGGTAAGGATAAGGATTTTGAACTTAATTCTGCAGTGGATGGGGAGCCAGTGAAGGGACTCGCAGAGGGGAGCGGCAGAGACAGAGCGGCGGGTGAGGTGAATTAGCCTGGCGGAGGCGTTCAGGATGGATTGTAGGGGGCAGAGGCGGGACAGAGGGACGCCAGATAAGAGATTATTGCAATAGTCGAGTCGGGAGATTACCAGGGCGTGTATGAGTTGTTTTGTGGTGACAGCGGTAAGAAATGGCCGAATTCTGGAAATATTACGCAGTTGGTATCGGCAGGAGGAGGAAAGAGACTGGATGTGGGGGATGAAGGAAAGAGCAGAGTCAAGTGTAACTCCAAGACAGCGAACTTGGTTTGATGGGGAGAGGGTGATACCCTCCACCGTGATAGAGAAGTCAGGAGGTGGGGAGGCATTGGAGGGAGGAATAAGTAGGAGCTCAGTCTTTGACATGTTGATCTTTAGGTGGTGGGAGGCCATCCAGGAGGAGATGCCAGATAAACAGTCACTGACTTTTGAAAGGACAGGGGGAGAGAGATCAGGGGTAGAGAGGTAGATCTGAGTGTCATCAGCGTAGAGGTGGTAATTAAAGCCAAAGCTGTTGATGATTTTGCCCAGGGAGGAGGTGTAGATGGAAAAGAGCAGAGGACCAAGGACAGAGCCTTGAGGTACACCAACAGATAGAGGCAATGAAGATGAGGAGTTACCAGCAAAGGACACAAAGAAGGACCTGTTGGATAAATAGGAGTCAACCCAAGCAAGTGCAGTGTCACCGAGACCCAGAGAGTTGAGGGTCTGTAGAAGGAGGGGGTTCAGAGTTTTTTTTTATTTCTTACCAGTTCGGTGGCGTTCAGCTACCTTCGATGAATTGTTGGCTGCGTTCAGCGGCTTGGAGGTTTTTGGAGGCTGATTGGTGGGCTTCGGCGGCTCAGCATTCGGCGGCTCAGCATTCAACGGCTCAACATTCAGTGCACTTCGTGGACCCTGCAGTGAATGCTGAATTCCCTGCAGGATCTTTGAATTGAAATCACTGAAACGCATGGAACGACAGAGCAGCAAAATGTCAGTGACATTTTGGTGCTCTGTGAAAACCCCCTCTGTCCATACCTGCTCCTGGCTGTCTGCTCTGCACTCCTTTTTTCTGGTCACTGACAGACAGAAAGGAGGGGGAGGGGGAGCTGCTGAAACTAGACTTGTGCACTGATTTTTTTTTCGGTTCGATTCGGTTCAGTTCGTCCGTTTTTTGTAAATTTTCGTTTCGGCCGATTTCCGTTTCGGTTCGTTTCGTTTTCGTTTCGTTTTTCGGATCGACTTTTTCGTAATTTCAGAAATTTTCGTGTTTTTCGGAACGTCTGTTCTCGTTTCAAAGTGTCTATTCGTTTTGACGTAAACTAATGGTTTTTCGGATCCGATATTTCTGTCGATACGATAATTCTGTCGATACGATAATTCTGCCATTGAGATTTCTCATGTTTTACAAGAAGGATACATTGAGATGGGAATGATACAAAATTACAGAATCAGCGATATAACCAAAAAATATGTTGTCCGAAATTACTGAAATGGAACCGAAATCAGGAATGGAGCCAAAATTACGAATGGAACGAAAATGTTTTTCGATTTTACACATTTCTAGTCCATTCGAAAATTCCAAACAAATTTTCGTTTCGTTTCGTAAATTTCCCGTTTTCGGAAAATTCGGATCTGAAAATTTTCGTAAAATCGGCTGAATCCGAATGCACGAATCGGGAAATTTCGTGAAAATTCCGAAATTCCGAAACCCGAAACGCACATCCCTAGCTGAAACTCCAGATGATTTGTTCCTGGAGATGAAGGGGTGGAAATCCCAGGGATGTTAAACTACATTGTGTGGGCTCTAGAGGGGCCATAATTCCTCAGCCCCACACAGAGGAAATGAAGGGAAAAAAGGGCTTTGAAAAAGTTCCTGGCTCTGCCTGTCCGTGAATCCCTCGAGGATCCCCTTTCAGGCTGCGAGCAGGAGACCCACCCCCACATGCAAACCAGGAGCCGGGTGCCCCTGGAAGCCACGTGATGAGCAGTCACGTGTGCTCCTCTGCCCTGCGCAGTGTGTGCATTAGAAAATCGCGATGTCTGGCTGCGCTGCATTCATCGTGATGTAAGTCAAGTTTGGGAGGTCGGCTGGGGTGACTGCACTGCTCGGAGGAGGGGTGGGCAATTGTCCGGCTGTGCCTCCTCTCTGAATCCACCACTGATCGGCAGTAAAGTTTCAGCAACTGCAGGCACCACCGCTGAGTCCTCACAAGCAGACACAGATTTTCTCGGGGGGGGGGCAATTGCCCCGTTGCCCCCCCTGGATCCGCCCCTGATTTTAATCTCCCTACCATTTTGTTCATTTTTCCCATGACGCAACATTTACCAAAGAATTTTCTTGACTTCTGTGACTTATCTAATCTACAGTACATAACAGTTTAGGCTGGTGTCAGACGAGCGCACTATGTGTGCCCGTACTGATGTACTTTCTGGCGGTCATTGCAGCGTTGTGACGCTGCAATGGGGGCCGGCCACACGCGGTTGCAGGCGTGACTGCGGCCATGCAGCAAGTCTCCCCATTGAAGTGCTATGACACATGTTCGACGGGGCTGCAAAGCGCGATCCTCCATAGGAGGATTGAGCTGTGCCGCGCTGAGTGCACTAACTGCGCTCAGTGAGGTGGTCAGACGAGCGTCAGAGTGGAAGGAACGTCCACTCTCACGGATGTTCCTTCCGCTCGTAAAAGCGTTCCTCTGACGCCAGCCTAAATGAGATGGAATGTTTAGATAAGGCAGCAGAGGATTATTGTTCTCCAGGCCAGTGGTCCCCAATCCTGGTCCTCAAGGCCCACTAACAGGCAAGAGTTACAGATTAATTTGGGATATGTAGACGGAATCCAGAAATCATTGAGCAGCAAATCATATCACCTGTGCTGTGCTTCAAATATCTGGCAAACCGGACCCGTTAGGGGGACCTGAGGACCAGGGTTGGGAAACACTGCTCAAGTCTACTCGATAGAAGAGATGTCAGCTGATTGAGATAAAACAGGGAGCTTGAAAGACTTTGAATCTACCCCCCTGGTGATGTCCTTTGAATACATCTCCCACAATAAAATGAGAGTTGAGACCCATAGACTCCATTCTATGGCCAATGCCACACAGTGAAGCAAAGATACGAGGGGGGGAGGGTGGAAGTTTAACACAAAAGATCACGCAATGGATGCACCCAGTGACACATACAGAGTAAAATATTTTCTTAACTAAACATACATGAAAAAAACAAAGCACATGTAAGATATCAGCAACATAAAATAAAGACATACAGTTGTGTTCAAAATTATTCAACCCCCAATGCTGTAAAGGGTTTTAGGGAATTTAGTGTACATTTGTAATTGTATTCAGAATGAAATCCTACAAGGACTTTTTAAAGAACCATATGCAACTAAAATGACATCAATTGGTTTTGTAATACAGTAGTAAATGTTTCTTTTGTGAATTCTTCATTGACACAATTATTCAACCCCTTAAAGACTACCACTCTGAAGAACAGAGGTTCATTCAAGTGTTTTCAATCAGGTATTGAAAACACCTGTGGATGTCACGGAGCAGCAATAAAGCATAATAAGCACCAATTAGGCAGCTTTAAAATGACTGTGATACTCAGCTCCTTCTAGACATTTACTGGTGTGGTTACAAACATGGTGAAGTCACGAGAATGGTCCAGGAAGACAAGAGAAGAGGTGATTACTCTTCACAGGAAGGGCAATGGCTATAAGAAGATTGCAAAGATGTTAAACATACCAAGAGAGACCATAGGAAGCATCATTCGCAAATTCAAGGCAAAGGGCACTGTTGAAACGCTACCTGGTCATGGCAGAAAGAAGATGCTGACTTCGACTCCTGTGCACTACCTGAAGCGTAGAGTGGAGAAAAGTCCCCGTGTGACTGCTGAGGAACTGAGAAAAGATTTGTCAGATGTGGGTACTGAAGTTTCAGCTCAGACAATACGGCGCACACTGCGTAATGAAGGCCTCCATGCCAGAACTCCCAGGCGCACCCCCTTGCTGTCTCCAAAGAATAAGAAGAGTCGACTGCAGTATGCCAAAAGTCATGTGGACAAACCACAGAAGTTTTGGGATAGTGTTCTGTGGACTGATGAAACAAAATTAGAACTGTTTGGGCCCATGGATCAACGCTATGTTTGGAGGAGGAAGAACAAGGCCTATGAAGAAAAGAACACCTTGCCTACTGTGAAGCATGGCGGGGGGTCAATCATGCTTTGGGCTATTTTGCTTCTGCAGGTACAGGGAAGCTTCAGCGTGTGCAAGGTACCATGAATTCTCTTCAGTACCAGGAGATATTGGATGACAATGTGATGCAGTCCGTCACAAACCTGAGGCTTGGGAGACGTTGGACCTTTCAACAGGACAATGATCCCAAGCATACCTCCAAGTCCACTAGAGCATGGTTGCAGATTAAAGGCTGGAACATTTTGAGTGGCCATCGCAGTCACCAGACTTAAATCCGATTGAGAACCTCTGGTGGGACTTAAAGAAAGCAGTTGCAGTGCGCAAGCCTAAGAATGTGACTGAACTGGAGGCTTTTGCCCATGACGAATGGGCGAAGATACCCGTAGATCGCTGCAAGACACTTGTGTCAAGCTATGCTTCACGTTTAAAAGCTGTTATAACTGTAAAAGGATGTTGTACTACGTACTAAGATTGAATGTCACTTGGGGGTTGAATAAAACTGATAATGATGTGAGCACAGAAAAGACATTTGTGGTTATTTCATTATAAATGTTATGTTATATTGTCTGACCTACACGTGCCTCTTTGATTTAATTGTAAGCAAGATGACTGAATGATCAAAATCAATGTCAATGTCAAACTGGCCAAAACACTCAATTTCAGTGGGGGTTGAATAATTTTGAACATAACTGTATCATTTTTGGTGGTTGTGTCCCTTTAATGGCCCTGGGAAGCTTACAACAGCTCTGGTTATATTTACACCAAAGGTTGGAATAAAGCCCAAATTGAATTATTTGAGGTTACTTCTGGCTAGTGTCTGAGCGCAGTTTCACCCCTAATATATGTGTTAAACTATTATCCAGTGTTTTTATAAGAAAATATACATCTACTGCAAACCAACCACAACAGATGAACACGTTATGGCAAGGGATCAGCTCCTCTTACCTTAAAGTTTTATCTGACCTGATTATGATGTAGTTTCCTCATTTGTCTCAGTAGATCTATGAATCACATGGAGGAAGGAGCTGTCTAGCCTAATTTAACCTGATAATGCACAGATGGCTATTGAATTTTTCACCACTCATCTGCCCACCCTGTATGTTCAATGAGCATTATACCCATAGGACAATCATACCACGACGTACAAATTATGAGCATCTTTAATAAGTAGAAGAATTGAAACACAAGGTAAACAAGTATTAGCCCACACTTGAAATATTCACTAGAATGTGTCAGAACCAGTTATAGCATGATATAGAAAGGAGTGTGACTTATAAAGTCCCAGTTTAAACATTTCTCTTGAACTTTTTAACTCCCTGACAAGTATTTTAATTATCTTTCTAAATCAATAAATATTTTAGAAAAAAAACAATTTCAAAGTCAAAAAAAATCTAGATATAAGTTACGTAATATGCCATCAAAGTGCGAATGTAGCTTTGGAAATGTTTGTCGTTGACATTAGGGTTGCCAGATCGGCCATGTTTTCCTGGACACACTTACAGGGTTATTCAAAGAGATTCGAAAAGTCACCGCACGTTCGGTGACCTTTCACTCCACGCACTTCAGGGTGATTTGACGATTCTAGTTCGCCGATCCTGCGGTGTATTCAGCAAGCACCGCAGGGCCCCCGTAGTGCAGGGAACACCTGCCACAAACCCGCAGAATACTCGCCGAATAATCACCGAAAACTCACCGAACACTCACCGAAAACCTGCAGAAACTGCCGCAAAAACCCCGCCGAACACACCAGAAAAACCTGACGAGCCGCCGATCACAGCACAGAGCAGCCGCCGGAAAAACCCGTCAAGCAGATGAACGTCGTAAAAAAACAAACAAACAGTACACTTAAGGCTAATGTCAGACAAACGCAGTCTGAGAGCACTCTGCCTGCGTGCATAACGACGAACGTACTGACGGAAGATACTGTAGACACCACACGGTCCGTTTTTTTTAACGGATGTAGAAAAAAAAGGGAGGTATGGGAAACAAAATTAATTAAAATTAAATGACAGGTACGGTCAGCCAGACCAAAAAAACTTTTGGGCGTCAACATGATGGATGTCACAAATGCGCTGCGTCTGACATCGCGTCATCGCAACAGGTCGCTACGCGGACAAGGCGCACTCTGGGCGTCCGTCGTAGCGCTTTTAATCGCGGCCTAAATGGAATATTTCTAACACTGAAGCCTATGGGGTTCGCTGAATTAACCTGCCGAATGATACCACCAAACAGCAGGGCATTTCGGCAACTTTTCACTGCTGTTTTGTGTTCTCTGAATAGACAAACCATTGCTTCTCTATGAGGGATTTCACTGCCCTCGAACAGGCACCGTACGTGCAGGCAATTCGCCAAAATTTGGCGAATTGCCTGCCCTCTGAATAGCCCCGAAATGTCCCCGTACGCTGAATTTCAGTGTCCAGTTACATTTCAGCAACATTTCGGACCTCTCTGAATAACCCCTATAATTTATTCGTGCTAATGGAAGCTGCATGATAAACGCAATTACAATCCATATGCTGCAGGTAAGAATCCAAAGAGGATGACCTGCCTAGATTTCCCTCCAGCAGCATATGAATTATACATGGTGCAAGAAAGCATCTTGCCTATGTACACCATCTGCATGAAATAGTAATATGTGTCCAGGAAAACATGGCCGATATGGCAACCCTAATGGATACAGATTACCTGTAAGCACATTATACACTGTGATAAAATTATAATTGTTGACTATAACCAATAGCATTTTAGCAATAAGCAGCCTTGCTTATAATTTTGATTATTTGATTTTATTTCTTCCGATCAGTTTGTTAACCACTTCACTACCAAGTGATATTCCAAAAAAACATTGTCAGAAACCAGAGTTTTTTTTAACCCTTTCACTGCTGAGGCATTTCACACCTCTGTGCTGAGCTAATTTTTACCGCTTTCGCTCATCATGTTTAAACGCGATTTGAAGACACATTTTATTATACGACCCAGACATATTATATATCGTTCTTTCCGGCAAACTCGGCAGATTCATAATATATCATTTTTATATGTATACGTCATGTCCTGCCTGTATATTATGACAAAAAATGCAATAAAAATTAAATTTCGAATCATCTGCAGTGTGTAAAGTGTTTTTTTTCACATTTTATCACATGAGCATTTGCGGTTATATTTTCTATGGGGTGCGCTTGTACAAAAATTTGAAATGGGGACTTGTTACATTTTTTGGGGGGAATTACGTGATTTTTAGCAAATGCACCCCATAGAAAAAAATCATTAGTGCAACATCATTGTTCACATTATAATTTAAATGTGAACAATATTGCTGCATTAATAAAAACAACACACAAAAAAAAACATATTTTTTTTAAATTTATTTATTAAGTTTATTATTTTGTTTTATTTTTACTTTGTACCTGGTCATGGGTATCATTCAAAAGGCCATGCTCAGGCCTTTCAAATGACACCCTCCAAGACCCCCTAGGTTCTGGAGTTATCGGGGTTCACTGGAACCCCGTATCTCCACCAGGGGATTTCCTTGGTTAATCCCCGGGCAGCTAGGGGTTCCCCGGCTATCTGATGTCATCACGCTAAGCGTGATGATGTCGGGCAGCGAGGGGGGACCCGGGGGTGGAGCCGCCATCTAAGATGGTGGCCCCCACCGGAGCTAGGCTGCATTATGGCGCCGCAAGGCGCTGAAGTGTGACCCGGCGCTTGAGGGGTTAAAGCCAGGCACCGCTTAAAAGGGGAGATTCTCCCCTTTTAACCACTTCGCTGCTGAGGACGCGCTCAGCGCGTCCTCAGCAGTCCCGGCCTCAGCAGTCTCAGCAGTTCCGGCCGATCGCTGGCCCCTCCGGTGCGGGCTGACATCCTGGATGTCAGCCCGGCATCTGGACCAGCAGCCGCCAGAATTAGGTGTCATCGCGGGGGCGCGATGACACCTAATTCAGGCGCCCCCCCCCGCATGTGCGGAGGAGGCGCCTGAAAGGGAGGGGGGGGAGGTCCTTCGGACCTCTCTCCCTCCCGATCGGCGGCTCTGCGGGGGTTAACCCAGGCATCATTTGGAAGGGCACAGCCTGCCCTTCCAAATGATGCCTGGCATTAACCCCTGGGGAGCTGGATCGCGAATCGGCGCTGAAAAGCGCCGGTTCGCGATCCTTTCCGGAGCTGGCCGACATCTTGGATGTTGGCCAAGCCTCCGGGAACTCCCCCAGAGGACTGGCGTCATCGTGCGTAGCACGATGACGCCAGTCCTAGAGTTAACCCCTAACTGCCACCAACTGTGGAGATAGGGAGTTCCAATGAACTCCCTATCTCCCGATCCGTGGCAGCTAGGGGTTAAATTTTGGTATCGTTGGATCGGCCAGAGCATGGCCGTTCCAACGATACCAAACATGAAAGTGAAAAATTTTGTAAAAAATAAAAAATGAAAAATAAAAATAAAAAAAAAAAAATTTTTTATTTTTTTTGGTTTGTTAATGCAGCAATATTGTTCCCATTTCAATTATAATGTGAACAACGATGCTGCACTAACGATTTTTGTATGCGGTGCGTTTGTTAAAAATAGTGTCATTTTCCCCAAAAAAAAATGTAACGAGACCCCATCTCTAATTATTTTAACAAGCGCACCCCATACAAAATATAACCGCAATTGCTCGCATGTTAAAATGTGGAAAAAAACACTTTACACTAGACATGTGCATTCGTTTTAGTACTAAAACGATTTAGTCAGAATTTTGGGATAATTTAGTTTTAGTATGACTCAAGAGAAACGAAACTGCTCAGTACAAAAAACGAAAGAAACTAAAATAAAATGCACTACATTTTAGTTTCAGTCCTTTTTGTGATATTACATTGATGAGTGAAGGAGACCAGCAATGAAGAGCGCAACATCGCAACATCCGAAGATCTGCACCCTCCACATGCCAATGCAGTAGGATGTTCTATACAGAGAGGGGCATTAATTAATGCAGGAGGATGTTCTATACATTATACAGAGAGGGGTATTAATTAATGCAGGAGGATGTTCTAAACATTATACAGAGAGGATCCTTTTTTTTCAGCCCTTTAAATCCAGTGGCTGTGAGCGCTGAGATCGGCTGCTTGTTACATTATCTCTCAGTACAATGTATCAGGCTCAGTTGTTACAGTAACTGACTGTAACAGTGCTCAGAGTTTCAGTAAAACAAGGAAATAATATTCTTCTAACCTCTTATATATAAAAATATTATTTACTAGTTTTACTGAAACTCTGAGCGCTGTGATGAGCAGCAGTCAGTTACTGTAACAGCTTTGCCTGACACAGGGCAGTATTACAATGTTGGTGCTAACTTAACCAGAGCTGTTGTAAACTGAAAACCTCCATAGGCTATAATAGCTCTGGGAAGTTTACAACAGCTCTGGTTATGTTAGCACCAACTATGTAATATGGCCCACATTGTGCTGAGAGTGAGAGATACTGTAACAAGCAGCGATCTCAGCCCTCTGAGGAGCCACTACAATAGTAATTGTATCCATTGGTTTTCGGATGAATGAAATTAGTTTTCATACTAAAGAACTGAAAACGAATTTCTTTAGTAACTAAATAAATTGCATTTTAGGACTAATCCATTAGTTCAAAACGAAATTTTGTGCTGTGCACATGTCTACTTTACACATTGTAAATTATTGAAAATACATATTTTATTGCATTTTTTGTTATAATATACAGACATGACATAACGTATACATATAATAATGACATATTATGAATCTACCGAGTCTGACGGAAAGAACGATATATAATATGTCTGGGTCATATACTAAAATAAGCCTTCAAAACACGTTTAAACATGATGCGCAAAACAGGTAAAAATGACCTCAGCATAGGGGCGGGAAAAGCCTCAGCAGCGAAAGGGTTAAGCGATGCCTGGCTTTTGGTGCTGCTCCTTACTGATCGGGAGGGCTTCGTCTTGGAAAAAAATCTTTTCTATCGTGGAGGTTTTTGGGTTTGACCTATTCAACAAACACATAGGATAAATGGAAATGGAATAAATGGAGACCAGTTACTGTATTTTTCTGAGAAAATCCTCGGTTACCAAAAATCTGTTGGTAGTGAAGGGTTAACGTCCAACTTGTGATCCAGCCCCTGAATTAGTAAAGTGCTGCTCCCAAAACATATGTCTGGATCCGCCTCTGATTGCACCTTTAGGCTGGGGTCAGACGAGCGTAGTGTTCACGTCCGTGATTGCGCCTAAAAGTACGTCCGTGATAGCATGACAGAAAGCCCATTGGAGCCTGACACATGAAGTACGTCCGCACTGAACTGAGGACGCACCACGGCCGCGGCAAACGGACGCAAGGCAGGCAAGAACGTACAACCCCTAGAACGGCCGCACAAAGTGCGCTGCGTCCGCAACGTCCGCATAGCTTTGTGTGTGAGTGATGGAACGTCCAGCATTTTTCACGGACCAAATGGTTTTGCTTTTTAATTTATTTTCCCGCCTATATCCGTCAAAATATACATCAGTAAATAAACGGACTGTGTGGCCACTACTGTGTCTTCCGTACTGACGTACGTCCGTGTGCACGGACGTACAGTCCGTAGAAATCACGCTCGTCTGACCCTACCCTTATATCTGGTTGCACTGTCTCCTCCTTTGTCTTCATGCACAGGCACTCTTCCACTACTCCAGGAAGTAGCTGGTTGTTAAAGACAATTGGAGGGTGTGATTCACATTGAGAAATATTACAAGTCAGGTAGGCTGAATATTATTAACTCTGTAATCTGATATCAATCATCTTGGCCCTGTGTAGAACAGAAACCAACCCCTGCCGTGAATGAAGACTGTAAGGAGCAATATTTTGACTCTGCAATATCTTGATGTTTGCTGAATAAACAAGTCAAAAGTCCTGCAGGTTGGAAATAAATAATTTAATGGGTTAAAATACTTATTTTTTTCAGATTTACTGCAGCTTTCTTTAAAAAGGACTAAAATGCCCCCTTTAAAAATTGTTAAGCCACATGACAAGCACAAGACTGCACCCATTCCCAAATCCAAATCCAAAAATACAATACTGAAGCTATAGAGGCTTTTAAAGCAGAAACACTAGTGTCTTTAAAATAACGTCTGGAAAATGATTGAATTCCATAGTAATGTGTCCATTGCAATAAAAAAGAATATTTACAAGAAAAATAACGAATGGCAAGTGAGATCCTACTACACCTCCATCGTGCCCCAGTTTAAATACCATCAGTAGTTCCTTTAATGAAAAGAAGTCTTTGTCCAAAATAACAGCGAAATAAAGAACACACTCTTTTCTTCTTTCTTATTTCGAGATGTTATCTGGGTTTTTGAGGTGCAGATAAGAGATTCAAGTAATCCATAGGTTAATGTGCTCCTTTCATAGCATTTGGTGGGAAGTGACAAGAGAACTTTTTCATCATGATTCACAACTACAGGGATTAAGCACATGGCAGTTGTTTGAGACAAGCCTGAACTCTCTTTGTTCTGAGAGGATAAAAGATATGGAGACTAAGTCCAGCTCACTGACACCCCTGCTCTTTATATGGAGGATTCCAAAATTACAAAGTGTGAAAAACATCTCTGATATGATATCACAAACATTAGAGTTGCTTGATTATATATATTGTTGCTTGATTATATATATATAATTATTATACCACAATCTCTGCACTCCTCTGTTCCAAGTATTGTTCCGGTGCCAGGGAAAGGACTTCTTCAGTATACCAATACACGATATCCTGCAACACGCAGACTTGTTCAAGCAATAAAGTTTTTTATTCACATTTAGGCTGGCGTCAGACGAGCGCACTATGTGCGCCCGTACTGATGTGCCTTCTGGCGTCCTTCGCAGCATGGAGATGCTGCAAAGGGGCCAGCCATACGCTGTTGCGTGTGCCTGAATTGCGAGTCTGTGCAGCAACCCTCTCCGTCAAAGCGCTAGGACACGCGTTGACAGAGCTGCAAAGCGCGATTCTCCATAGGAGGTGGTCGGACGGGCGTCGAGTGGAAGGAATGTCCACTCTCACGGACGGTCCTTCCGCTCTCCAATGATGCTTATCTGACCCCAGCCTTCTTGGTCGACAACATATCAGTCACAAAGGACTTTTTTCAAGACCAGGTCTTGAAAAAAGTCCTTCTGGACTGAAACGTGATCTATGAAGTATGAATAAAAGTCTTTATTGCTTGAACAAGTCTTCGTGTTTTTATCTTGAAGAAAGCTCCCTTGTAAGGAGCTGAAACGTTGATTTCTATGCAATAAATAAATATTTGGAATGAAAAAATCCCATGAGTGCTGACCATCAATTGAGGAATATATATACAGTTGTGTTCAAAATTATTCAACCCCCACTGAAATTGAGTGTTTTGGCCAGTTTGACATTGATTTTGATCATTCAGTCATCTTGCTTACAATTAAATCAAAGAGGCACGTGTAGGTCAGACAAATATAACATAACATTTATAATGAAATAACCACAAATGTCTTTTCCTGCTCACATCATTATCAGTTTTATTCAACCCCCAAGTGACATTCAAACTTAGTACTTAGTACAACATCCTTTTACAGTTATAACAGCTTTTAAACGTGAAGCATAGCTTGACACAAGTGTCTTGCAGCGATCTACGGGTATCTTCGCCCATTCGTCATGGGCAAAAGCCTCCAGTTCAGTCACATTCTTAGGCTTGCGCACTGCAACTGCTTTCTTTAAGTCCCACCAGAGGTTCTCAATCGGATTTAAGTCAGGTGACTGCGATGGCCACTCCAAAATGTTCCAGCCTTTAATCTGCAACCATGCTCTAGTGGACTTGGAGGTATGCTTGGGATCATTGTCCTGTTGAAAGGTCCAACGTCTCCCAAGCCTCAGGTTTGTGACGGACTGCATCACATTGTCATCCAATATCTCCTGGTACTGAAGAGAATTCATGGTACCTTGCACACGCTGAAGCTTCCCTGTACCTGCAGAAGCAAAACAGCCCCAAAGCATGATTGACCCCCCCGCCATGCTTCACAGTAGGCAAGGTGTTCTTTTCTTTATAGGCCTTGTTCTTCCTCCTCCAAACATAGCGTTGATCCATGGGCCCAAACAGTTCTAATTTTGTTTCATCAGTCCACAGAACACTATCCCAAAACTTCTGTGGTTTGTCCACATGACTTTTGGCATACTGCAGTCGACTCTTCTTATTCTTTGGAGACAGCAAGGGGGTGCGCCTGGGAGTTCTGGCATGGAGGCCTTCATTACGCAGTGTGCGCCGTATTGTCTTAGCTGAAACTTCAGTACCCACATCTGACAAATCTTTTCTCAGTTCCTCAGCAGTCACACAGGGACTTTTCTCCACTCTACGCTTCAGGTAGCGCACAGCAGTCGAAGTCAGCATCTTCTTTCTGCCACGACCAGGTAGCGTTTCAACAGTGCCCTTTGCCTTGAATTTGCGAATGATGCTTCCTATGGTCTCTCTTGGTATGTTTAACATCTTTGCAATCTTCTTATAGCCATTGCCCTTCCTGTGAAGAGTAATCACCTCTTCTCTTGTCTTCCTGGACCATTCTCTTGACTTCACCATGTTTGTAACCACAACAGTAAATGTCTAGAAGGAGCTGAGTATCACAGTCATTTTAAAGCTGCCTAACTGCCTAATTGGTGCTTATTATGCTTTATTGCTGCTCCGTGACATCCACAGGTGTTTTCAATAGCTGATTGAAAACACTTGATTGAACCTCTGTTCTTCAGAGTGGTAGTCTTTAAGGGGTTGAATAATTGTGTCAATGAAGAATTCACAAAAGAAACATTTACTACTGTATTACAAAACCAATTGATGTCATTTTAGTTGCATATGGTTCTTTAAAAAGTCCTTGTAGGATTTCATTCTGAATACAATTACAAATGTACACTAAATTCCCTAAAACCCTTTACAGCATTGGGGGTTGAATAATTTTGAACACAACTGTATATATATATATATATATATATGTGCTACAAACATTAAATGGGCACTCTATGTACCCTGTACATTGTCCCTTTAAACTTCATTCCTCTAAAAATAAATCATTCTATCTCTGCATCTAAGGGACCTTAGGGGCAAATAAATATAGTCCATAGGAAGGTGCATGCCATGTTTCTTACAGGCATACTATAGGGTTAAAATGGGAGAAAAGAGGAAGCAGACCCCTCTGCACTCCCCTCTCCTATTTTGACCCTATAATTTATTCTCAAAACTTACCTGAATCTGGTGCTGGTCTCCTTCTGAGACCTGCCGGACATGATTTGCTGCCAGCAGCACCATGTCACGTGACCATAAGGGGGCTGGAATCTTCAGCCAATCCAGTGGCTCTCTGTGCCAGAGTCATTGGTGGGACTTAGTTCCCAAAGCCACAGAAACTGAGCTCAGCTCTCAGGGCGTGTGCGGGAATAGTTCCCTTCACTCTGAGGACTGAATCAGCCCTCTGAGAGGGAGCAGGGAGCTCAACGCAGGTTGGTCACTTCTAAGTAAGATAAGATTGAGTGGCCGCACTGCATATAGTGTCTCTTTCTGTCCAAATAGATATTTGCATAGTAGGCATGATTGAACCGTCACCATCATTCTTGATTTCAACAAAGAGTGACTTTCTGATTTACCCGCAGTCCCGTTGGAGAGGTCAGCAGTGCATTCCTCTTTGATCATTTCTGTTAGAGGTTTGTTTGCTATGAGTGCACTCCTGCCTCTTGCAGCAGAAGACCTGATAACAGTATGAACCACCATGGAATAAGCAGCTTGCATGGATATTACTTGACTTTAACATAGCAGCCAAATGTGTCACTCTCCTCCATTATTAAGGACAGGTTTCCTGCCAAAGAGTTGCAAGCAGGTTGGCATGGTAGAAACACACAACTATGCACACAAGCAGCATACAACAATAATAGAGAACATTTTTCCATAAAAATAGGTCAGGTATACACATCATATAAAAAGAACGAGGTTAAATAGAAAGTGAGGAAGATCTAAACATTCCAGGATTGTAAAAGCTTTGTTATATTTTCTATATCCTTATTTACTTAAAACCAGGATTTATCTTCGTGTTTTAATAAAAGAAAATAATAAAAAGAATATTTTATTCAATATTTAGACAATATTTTAGGCGATCCTATTTCGGCAACCCTGCGGTGTATTCAGCAAGCACCACAGGGCCATTGTAGTGCAGGGAAAAGCCACCGAAAACCAGCTGAACACTTACCGCAAAACCCGGCAAACTCACACCGAAACCTGCAAAAACATCTGGATTAACCCCGCTGAACACGCCGGAGAAACCCGACTAGCCGCCGATCACAGCGCAGAGCAGCCGTCGGAAAAACCCAATACGCAGACGAAGGAGGTGAAGAAAAAAAAAAAAAACGGTACGAAAAGGTCTGGAATTTACATATACGATCCAATGAATGATAATAAAAAAGGCTGTTACAGTAAAAAGAAAAGATGATTTAAAAAAAAGGGGGGAAAAAATTTGCCCAAAAAATGAAGAAACAGATCCTAAAAAATCTATACATAAAGAGACTCTTTACTGCAGAATATAATAATAACTGGTTTGTTAGATATTGAATTAAAATGGGAATATTTTTAGCATTGAAGCCTATGGGAATCACCTGAATAAATCTGTCGAATGAAACCACCGAACAGCAGGGCATTTCGGCAACTTTTCACTGCTGTTTTGTGTTCTCTGTATAAACAAAGCATTGCTTCTCTATGGGGCATTTCACTGCCCTTGAACAGGCACTGTATGTGCAGGCAATTCGCCAAGATTTGGCAAACTGCTTGCTCTCTGAATAGCCGAATGGCCAGGAAAGTTAACCATACGTTGAATTTCAGTGTTTGGTTACCTTTCGGATCTCTTTGAATAACCCTGTAAGCAGGGCTCAAAATTTCAATTCCCATCGCGGCGGCGCGATGACACCTAATTCAGGCGCCCCCCCCCCCCCGCATGTGCGGAGGAGGTGCCTGAAAGGGAGGGGGGGAGGTCCTTCAGACCTCTCTCCCTCCCGATCGGCGGCGTTGCGGGGGTTAACCCAGGCACCATTTGGAAGGGCACAACCTGCCCTTCCAAATGGTACCCGGCATTAACCCCATGGGTGCCGGATCACGAATCGGCACCGAAAAGCGCCGGTTCGTGATCCTTTCCCGGAGCTGGCCGACATCTTGGATGTCGGCCAAGCTTCCGGGAATGCCCCTTGGAGTTAATCCCTAACTGCCACCAATGGTGGAGATAGGGGGTTCATTGGAACCCCCTATCTCCCGATCCGTGGCAGTTAGGGGTTAATGTTTGGTATTGTTGGATCGGCCAAAGCATGGCCATTCCAACAATTCCAAACATGAGTATAAAAAAAGTTTTTTAAAAAATAAAAATAAAAATATATTTTAAAAAAATTATAAAAAAAATTAACAAGTTTTTTTTTTTTTTTTTAGCTCGTTAATGGAGCAATATTGTTCCCATTTCAATTATAATGTGAACAATGATGCTGCACTAACGATTTTTGTATGCGGTGCGTTTGTTAAAAATCGCGTAATTTTCCCCAAAAATAATGTAACGAGACCCCATCTCTAATTTTTTTAACAAGCGCACCCCATACAAAATATAACCGCAATTGCTCGCATGTTAAAATGTGAAAAAAAAAACACTTTACACGTTGTAATTTATTGAAAATTCATATTTTATTGCATTTTTTGTTATAATATACAGACAGGTCATGACGTATACATATAATAATGACATATTATGAATCTGCGGAGTCTGACGGAAAGAACGATATATAATATGTCTGGGTCATATACTAAAATAAGCCTTCAAAACACGTTTAAACATGATGAGCAAAACCAGTAAAAATGAGCTCAGCACAGAGGCGGGAAAAGCCTCAGCAGCGAAAGGGTTAAATTATTTTATGAAATTACACTGTTAAAAGATTTATTCAGAATAAAGCTACAAAAATAAATAACATTAATACCCAGGCACCAGACCCAGACAAGTAGTTTCATCCATTAAGTACAGACAGACTCCTCTCCAACAGATTTTAGGACCAAATTAATTTGGGGTTTATGCATCCAACATATCAAGTCGAACTTAACCTGCCATATGAATAATGAAAAGAGCGTATTATCAACAGAAGTTAGAAGACCCCAAAGTCAGGTTTCCTCCTTGGATGCTTAAACAGATAAATCCATTAATATTCATGTGCGATCTTCCATCCCCATTTTTTTCTCCTTCCGTATCACCTCTTTCTTTATAAATAGATTTATTTTGCATAAACTCAAACGGCTATGCTACCATTTCACTAAATATGGACCCTCACAGGAGTTGTAGTAGTGGCGCCACTTCCAGCGCTGACAGCTCGGCAGCTTTTTACTTTCACTTAGTTTACAACAGGGGGTGGGGAACCTTTTTTTTTCTGTCAATTCATTTCTCCCTCCTTTTATTTCATTTATTTTGCCCAATTCATTTCTCTCCCCAGCATTTATTTAATTTCTCTCCCCAGTTATTTCATTTCTCTCTCCATTTAATCCATTTCTGTCCCCCACTCAATTCATTTCTGTCCCCCACTCAATTCATTTCTGTCCCCCCACTCAATTCATTTCTGTTCCTCACTCAATTCATTTCTGTTCCCCACTCAATTCATTTCTGTTCCTCACTCAATTCATTTCTGTCCCCCCACTCAATTTATTTCTGTCCCCCACTCAATTTATTTCTGTCCGCCCACTCAATTCATTTCTGTCCCCCCACTCCATTCATTTCTATCCCCCCACTCAATTCATTTCTGTCCCCCCACTCCATTCATTTCTGTCCCCCCACTCAATTCATTTCTGTCCCCCCCACTCAATTCATTTCTGTCCCCCCACTCCATTCATTTCTGTCCCCCACTCCATTCATTTCTGTCCCCCACTCCATTCATTTCTGTCCCCCACTCAATTCATTTCTGTCCCCCACTCAATTCATTTCTGTCCCCCACTCAATTCATTTCTGTCCCCCACTCCATTTAATGCAATACACTCCACACCTCCCCCTGCCTTTACCTGACCTCCGAGTAGACTGAGGGGGCGGTGATTATCTCCGCTTCCCTCACTCACTTCGGCATGCTGGATTCAGCGACGGAGCATGAAGCAGATTAAGCTTGAAGCAGTAAGGAGAGGGAATTTGAGTAAGGAGAGCAGCGGGAGAAGGAATTTGCACCCCCCCTCCCTTTGTGGCACTCTGAGGACTGTTTTCCTCCCCCGCTGGGTGGACGTTCTCCTTCCCTGGTTCCTGGATCGCCGGCTACACTGATCTGGAATCACTGTAGCCGGCGTGCTCTCTATGGGGAAGGGAGAAAAGGAAACTGAGCGTTCAGCGTGCCGGAAATGACTCGGGCCATGTCCAGCTGTTGCTGAAAAAGAAAATCACGCTGACTGGCCCTGAGCACGTCGGCCAGGCAAAAAAAAAAACTGCCGCCGCCGGAATACACAGAGCAGGCAGTGCGATATAATTCATCATGCTGCCTGCGTGTGAATTCCCGCTCGCCCTCAATTGATTTCCACTCGCCAAATGCGAGCAGGCGAGTGAAAATTTTGAGGGTTGCTGTAAGTATACTTCATCCATGGAAAAGACTAAATTTTCTTAATAAATTTTTTTTTTGTTTTTAGAAAGTATTTTACCAGGAAGGATACATTGAGATTTCTCTCGTTTTCAAGTATGTCCTGGGTGGCGAGTATGTACCGTCAGGTGTCTTGCCCAAGGACGATTACTGGAGAGGTGCTCTTGCCAGGATCGAACCTGTGTCTCCACAGTCTCTCTCCACAGTCGTAGAGCAGAGATGTTACCTCTACTCCACCCAGCCTGCACTACATTAATCCAGTTAATATCATTTTGAAAATTCAGATCATATTTATTGCTATTTTTGTTTTTTATTTAGGCACCAGGCAAATCATTTTGAAAGCCATAGAGACATAATACTAATTAAAATTCTCATATTATGATACATCAGCTGTTTCCTCATTGACAACCTATTCAATAGCTAGATTTGTCATCTCGTGCTGTCATTTTATCGTGAAACATGGGAGTAAATGTTCTCCAAAACACAACGTTAAAAATATACTACGTGTCTACAAATGTGATTTTTCTTTTTTTCTCCATCCTCTGATCCTTCTGTTAGAAAGCGGGTCAGCGGTGTCAAACTCATCTAAGAACTCATAAAAAATGTATTGTGCTGAAAGGTAATGTCTTGACAAAGTCTCTTTCATGTGTGTAAGTACAGTCACCTTGATAGGATCTAAATCTTCACATTTTTTTTAAGCACACACTGTAAGTCCGCCCCATGTCCACTGCTTAGGGAAACAAAGATCAATATGAATTATGAAACACCTAGCAGGTATAGGGCTTAACACAAATACTTAAAACACTAGGGGCCTGATTCCAACCAAGCTGTAAAGCTAACCGCTGCAAAGACTTCCTGCCTCTCAGAGCCTGATGTTAAGTGATTTATTCTATTGCAAAATCAGTTAACCATTAGAATTATTTGATCAAATAATCCATATTTCTGATATCACCGTGCCGAGGGTGGAGCCTTCCTCTGGCCACATGCAGCAGAACAACGGTAACAATAGTTCCCCGTGCACTTCGACAGCTCCTAATTAACCCCACTCACTAGCAGAGCTCGCACAATGTTCTATGGACACCAGAAGCTGATATAAATCGTCTCCCAAGCTTTGCGACACAACACGCTAATACAGTGGCTCAATCGGAACAGAGCTCTTAATAACGAAAGGCTCGTGGATATTGTTATTATTTATTTATATAGCACTACCACATTCCACAGCGCTGAACAATGGGCACAATATAGACAGGGTTGCAACACATTTAACAAGATTTTGTTAAAAAAAAACAGTACAGGAGGAAATGAAGTCCCTATTCTCATGGGAATTTACAATCTAGAAGGGTTGAGGTGGAAACAGGAGGAGAGGACTGCAAGGTAAGAGTGATGGACTGGTTAGAGCAGGGAGGTGTATCAGTGAGTCGGGAGTATGTTTCCCTAAATAGGAAAGTCTTAAGGGAGCATTTGAAGGAAGGGAAACTAGGGAAAGCTTTCCAGAGGATGGGGGCTGCACGCGAGACATCCTGCAGTCTATCATGGGAAGAGGTGATGCGGGGAGAAGCTAGACGCAGGTCACTGTTTGACCTTAGGGAGCGAGCTGGGGTGTATTTGGTGATTAGTGAGGACAGGTAGTGGGGAGCTGAGTTAGTGAGAGCTTTGTAGGTCAGGGAAAGGATTTTGAATTTAATTCTACAGTGGATTGGGAGCCAGTGAAGGGACTTGCAGAGACAGAGCAGTGGGTGAGGTGGACAAGCCTAGCGGAGGCATTCAGAATGTATTGTAGGGGAGCGAGGTGTGAGAGAGGGAGGCTGGATAGAAGATTATTACAATAGTCAAGTCGGGAGATTACAAGGAGGTGGATGAGTTGCTTTATGGTGTCAGCTGTAAGAAATGGCTGAATTCTAGAAATATTACGTTATTGGTAGCGACAGGAGGAGGAAAGAAACGGGAT
The DNA here is from genome assembly GCA_009667805.1 of Leptobrachium leishanense. Taxonomy (NCBI): domain Eukaryota; kingdom Metazoa; phylum Chordata; class Amphibia; order Anura; family Megophryidae; genus Leptobrachium; species Leptobrachium leishanense. The sequence goes on from CM019066.1 coordinate 92,519,670, forward strand.
GTGGGGATGAAGGAAAGAGCAGTCAAGTGTAAGTCCGAGACAGCGAACCTGGTTTGATGGGAAGATAGTGATACCCTCGACCATGTTGGGGAAGTCAGGGGTCGAGAGGAATTAGTAGGAGCTCAGTCTTGGACATGTTAATCTTTAGGTGGTGAGAGGCCATCCACTAGGAAATGCCAGATAAACAGTCTCTGACTTTGGAAAGGACAGGAGGAGAGAGATCAGGGGTGGAGAGGTATATCTGAGTATCATCAGCATAGAGGGGGTAATTAAAGCCAAAGCTGTTAATGATTTTGCCCAGGGAGGAGGTGTAGATAAAGAATAGCAGTGGACCAAGGACAGAGCCTTGAGGCTCACGCACATTTTATCCATTAGTGAGCAAATATTAATGGCTCAGCTAGAATAGGGCCCTGGATTTTCAGATACCCCTGTGAGCTGAACACAACTGCAAGCATCTTCGCCAGTTTAACCATTACTTATTTAGATTAAAATTTAAATAACACGTCTAACTGCATTAATCTATTCAGAACACTGAAATGCACCGAAGTGTCACTGAAATGCCCTGATTTTTGGTGATGCAGTTCGACAGGTTACACAGGCGGATCCAATGATGAAAAATATTACCAATTTTTATATTTTTTTTTATTCAACTGTTTATTCTTTTCATTTTCAACAAACCATCTTTTTATTTATTTTTGGGATTAATATAGGTAAAATTTTTGATTCCCAATTTAGTTTAAAAAGGCGTTATTTTTTTAAAAAAAAATCTCTAACAGACTATTTTATTGTTTTTCAAGGGACCTTTTTTATTCTTCCCATACATTTTCATGCATTTTTATTGTATTAAACACCTTTTAAAGAATAGCAGTGCTCTGCTTTTTTTTTCCTACAGTGGTCTATTCAGCGTTCAGAGGCGTCTTTTGGCAGCTCCATGTTCGGGACCCTACGGTGAATAGTGAATTCACCGCAGGGTTGGCAAACTGAAATTGCCGACAATGCACCGAAATTCACTGAAATTTTGGTCCTTCCTGAACAACCTTTTTAGTTTTCAGATCTTACGTGGGATGTTCAGCTTCTTAAAAACGTTGTTGAAGTCCATTATTTGTGTCTGGAGTCACTGTCGGTGGACCATGGAGTATGACAACCTGTTTCTCCATAGAAACCATTTAAAATATATGACTTTCATTATCCTCCTGTACTGTTAATAAGACTGGTTTCATTCCATTAATCAGGGAAGGAATCTGTTAAAATATTTAAACGATTCATGCCCAATTCTGAGTGCTTAGTTATTAATGCATAGGAGGGAGCTGAAGCTTACATATTCAAATCAGGGTTTGTATTCATTTTAACAGTGAGAAATTGTATTGAGGAAAAACATACACTTGATTAAAAAATGAATTGATTTACAAATGCATAGTAACATGCTATAATCAAATTGAAGCAGAGTATTGTTTTTTTTTGTAAAAAAAAAATTACAATGTATAAAATTGAAGACAGGCCTCAGGATTTATGAAATAGTCCAAATTATCTACGTTTAAAAAACTACAGTATTCAAAAAGGGTACAACCTGATATTAATGAGTGTACTTTCACAGATTTTTCAGCAGCTACAGTTAAGTCCATATATATTTGGACACGGGCACAATTTAAAAATTTCCAGGTATTTACCACAACATATTCAAGCTATAGTTCAATAATGGATATGGGCTGAAAGTGCACAGTCAGGTTTAATTTGAGGGTATGTACATGCAAATTGGAGGAAGGACTTAGGAATTACAGCTTTTAAGAGTGGCCACTCTCCCTTTTTCAAGGGACCAAAAGTAATTGGACAGTTGAATCAAAAACTGGTTCATGGCCAGGTGTGGTCTACTCCCTCGTTATTTCTTCATCAATTAAGCAGGTAAAAGGTCTGGAGTTGATTCTAAATTTGCATTTGGAATCTATTGCTGTGAACCTACATCATGCGTTCAAAGGAGCTGTCCATGCAAGTGAAACAGGCCATTGTAAGGCTTCAGAAACCAAGCAAATCCATCAGAGAGATAGCAGCAACATTAGGGACCATATTACGATCCTAGCGGTAAAACGGGGGTGCTAGGGAGGAAAAACTGTGCTAGATTACAATGCAGGCGCTAAAAAAGCTGTCTGCATTGTTACCGCGCGCTAAGCGCAGCCTCTCAATGAAGTCCATATCAATGAAGTCCATAAGACTCCATTGAGCCAGACACCGGCGGTCACATGACCTGCTGGATCTCACCTCGCGAGATCCGGCCGGTCAGCGTAGTGATACACATGGGAAGACTGGGGGGACTTTTTCCCCTGGTCCTCACTGCAGGACAGGAGGTGAGTATACAAATATTTTTTTTAATTTTTTGGCTGGAGTTAACGGATTCTGCAGAAGCGGATTCCGTTAGCACCAAGTTCTGGCTCTGGTTAACTTTTTGTTAACCGCGGCTGGACGGTAATCAGCGTTAGGACTTTGCAATCTTAACGCTGATTAACACTTTGCGCTCCCCATATTAAGCATAGGGAGCGCAAAGTACAGTAACCTCGCACAGAGAAGCGCAAGGTACCAAACGCAAACGGGTTACTTAACCCACTACCGTTTGGATTGTAATTTTTTTTAATTTTTTTTTGAGAAAGGATTTTACCAGGAAGGATACATTGAGATTTCTCTCGTTTTCAAGTATGTCCTGGGTTTGCGGTAACTGTCACGAGAAAACGTGCGCGCCACGACGAAGGGTTAAGCAAATCACTATCTGTCTAACCTAGACCCAAAATAATGACTACGCGGCCCACAATCCCCCGCACGCGCTTGCCTAACTGTCCCAGCAATGTCTTCCTCACGACGGGCACGCGAACGTGATGAAGTGGTCACAGGATTGCAATGCAGCATCCGTCTACTCTCGACCCGGAGTACCGACTACGTTTCCCACAATCCCTGTACTCACTTTCCTTATTCTATTTGTCACACTGCCACCACAAACCAACCTTTTTTATTCAAGAGGCTTACTGCTTGACTTAGAGACGGTTTGAAACTCTGGTCCTGCACCCCACCACAACTCACGGTTTAGTAGGTAGACTCGAGCTTTCGCAAAGGCAAATCTCTATGATAATCCAGCCCTTCAGTTAGCGTGGATCGAATATCAGGCAGAAGCAGATGTTAATAAGTTTTATTACGATAAACAATTAAATGATTTATCACAGTGCATTGGTTACAGAAAAATAGAATAATCAAGGATTTACACACGCAAAACAGCAAAAATAAAAGAAAGGATTAACCGTGTAAGGACCGTACTACGGGTTGTGTAGCAGGTTGAGGTTGTGAGCCCAGGATGCAGTGATGAGGCAGGTTTAAGGATAAACAAAGAGTGTTTATTATAAATAAACACCGTGGCATGGGATCAGACAAGGTAACAGAAATAGAGACGTCAGGGTTCAGCAAGGGGTCTGGTACACGGGGAGTCTTAGATGGGGGGAGGCAGAGGAGGAGCAGGATGGAAGGGTACCGGTGTATGAAGTAATGAATGTCCAGAATAAAGCAGAGGATCCTTGGAGTCTTTGGTAGAGAGTTTCAGGAGGTCTCAGGGAGCTTTGGCAGATTGGTCTAGCAGACAAGAACTTCATTGAATGTGGAAGTCAAGGGTTGAGGGTGGGACTCCTTATATGAAGGGCTAATCAAGGAGGATAAAGGGCAGGTTTGGATCCAGGGCCAGGACGTCAAAATGAGGAAGGTGCATTGTTCATACCAGAGCCTTGAAATCTGCAGGGGACATGCAGGATGTGAAACCAAAAGGGGGCGCCAGGGGGTGAGGGCCTCCAGGACCTTACAAACCGCTTCCATGCAGAGGATGCACTCAGCGCGTCCTGCCGCATGGCCACTTCACTGAGCGCGTCCTCCCTCTGCAGCGGCGATCGGTTGAGATTCCGGCCGATCGTGGCAGCCCCCCGGTGCGGGCTGACGTCCTCGATGTCAGCCCAGCCTCTGGGACCCAGGCGGACACGATAGACGTCACCGCTAGATATGAACTTGAACTGCCATGCACATCCATGTACAAAATGGGAAACATGCCTGTCAAATATAGTTTTATGATAATGTATTTATAATCACTAATCATAATCCTACATCCATGAAAATGTTGTTGTTATGAAATTGTTTGGGAAATTGGTATAATATTCAGCGAAGCTCATATTTCTTTCACTTTTCACAATACTTTAAACAATGGAATCCTTATAAAAGTTCTAAATTGCTCTGACACAAATTCTATTAAAAGTTGTGCAATATAAGCTTGTTTTATATTGGCTTCAGAGAAAGGGTTGAGGTGAAGTTAATCATTATAAAACTGAACTTCCAGTCTCATTCCAAATATAAAATGTGCAGCTCTGTGCCGTCGATAAACTACCTACAATTATTATGAGCTCAGACTATGTAACATCCATTCCACACCAGACATCTAAATAAATTCCGCTTTCCTAAGTATTAATTTTAATGGAAAGCAATATATGGCAACAGTCTTAATGTTGCTAGAAGTACAATAAGTAGCAATAAAAATGGACGCGACAGATTCTAAATATATGTACCACCATTAACCAGCTGAATTACTCCTCTATTAACTTCTCAAGTACATTTTCTTGCAGAACATGAATTCACTTACATAGACCGTTGCTTTAACTTCTTTACGTCTGTTATGTAACTAACACTGGGCCATATTCCATTTGTTTTGGTAACAATTGCTTGAGGTTTGGTAATTACTGCTCTGCTTTTACACGTTGATGCCACTTGTTTGGGACATCCTTTAACCTCTTTTTTGATTGGTTTGACATAGCGTGGCCATGTGTACCCAATTGATTGATTAAAGAGCCTTCTCTGGTTAACTCTGCTGCACATGGCCACCCTATGGAAAAACCAATGAAATGAGGTCCATAGATGAAGCTCTCTCATGAGCTGAAAGGAAAATTTATCAAGGTTTCCTATTGGATAACATTCCTAGTTAAATATTATTTGACCTATCAGGTTTATTTATCCTCAAGACCCCTGGAATGTTTTACTAGATCTTGTCAACTGCTGGATGGCAAGTCTATTCTCCCTACATGGGGCTTTAATGTAGAGAGTTAATTTACTGTGTGTTAAAGATAAATTAGGGTTAAGGGGGTTTAGGCTCATAGATTGAAAATAGGGGGAAGTTGTGGTATTTTAAATATTTTTTTGCTTTTTAATATAATTGTGTATATTATACATATGTTTTCACATACTTTAGTATATAAATACTTGCCTTTATATGCATGCGTATATATTAATCAGTAGTTAAGGGGTTAAATACTAAGAGGTGGGGGTGATAGGTGAGATGTATAGCGGTGTATATGCATAAGGGCATGGGGTGTGTATTAAGGGTGTTATGTAGGGTATAGGTAGAAGAGGTTATTTTTATGGGTTAACTTTCGAGCAGTTAACTAGTCATATTGTGTTCCGGGGATCCTCAGGATGTAATCAACCGGTTAGGACCCATGGGTTTGTGGATGGAGAGCAGGTGGGCTGCACTGGGACCTAGCCCCTCATCAAATTAACCCCTCACTCACTGGCTTAAGGTTGTCATAAGAAAAGCTGGGGCCCGCCTTATGTCAGTAATTCGGCATGCTGACATTTTTGTACAGGTTCGTATAACATCCCATCAGAATAATCAGTTACAATGTTACGTGACCCTGGTCTTACGGCTGGGCAGTTCCCAGCTTTCCAATCCAGAATGCCCCACTACAATGTACTCCGCTCCTGCTGCGATTCAAGGACATTGTGAATGAAGGTGATAGCTTTTGCGTCGATATCAGGCACATTGCGTGAATATTGATGCTTACTGAATCCATCCCAAAGACATGTATGTCGATTTTAACAAGGAAATCGAACAAAGCTGAGAAATGGTAAATCTAGGGATACTGTGATTTAATGGTAGCGGCAAGAACAATTTATACGTCTTATTATATGAAATGCTGCATTTTAGGCCGATTTTTAAACGGCTGTTAAAATTAAATGTTAAATTTGTCATTTTAAGAATGACACCTTGTGCTCCCTTTGCGGGTGATACTCGTTTGTCATATGATTGTAATCAAGAAATGGACAAGGGCAGAACAGGAGATAAAAAAAATGTGCAGGAAGAAATAACTCCACGGGAAGCTCTTTCAATAGATTCCGCTGGAGAAAAATTGTTCCATAAATTAGGCCTTCCATATATTAGGAGGGGGGTGTTTTCTAGATTTTTCAAGCTGCAAACTAGACAAGGTCAATGCAAAAATCATGATCTCAAGCTGTTGAAAGATGGTATTGTTTATGTTTAATAAGTGTTATATGTGCAGGATTTTTGATCTTGACATATCCAGCATTGTGACTGACATGTTTTTTTTTTTTTTTTTAATGAATCAATATGTTTCAGATTCAGAATTTCTGTAGCTTATTCTTTGAAGTCTGGAGAAAATCTATTGAAGACCATCAAAGATATCAGTCCCATCCTAAGGTCATTTATATATCACAAAGGTAAAAAAAAAAAATGAACATAATATATTTTTATTTATTTTATTTTTATTTATAAAAGGATTTTACCAGGAAGGATACATTGAGATTTCTCTCGTTTTCAAGTATGTCCTGGGTTCGAGAACATTGAGTGGTTACAGAAATACAAAATAGTAAAATGCAAGATATTAACACAAGACCAAATATACAGATTAACAGAAAAATAAATATGGAGGAAATAAAGTCATTATGTTACATGTTTACAGGTGCATTTTGTATTGAGGTATGTTAATAGGGAAGTCTTAAGGGACTTTAGAGTGGGGGAAGATTTGACGGTGTCTGGGAGGTTATTCCATAATTGTGGTGCTCTGTAGGAAAATGAGGATCGAGCCATTTTCTTTTTGTATTGCGGTATTGCAAGTAAGGTGCTGGTCCTGGATCTGAGGTTATAGGATGAGGGAACTGCCGGGGGAAGCAGCATATTCAGGTAGGGTGGTAGCTTCCAGAAAAGCTCTTAAACACCAGGTTGGAAAGGTGAAGGGTGCGTCTAGAGTCCAGTGATGGCCAGTTTAGTTCTTTTAACATGTCACAATGGTGTGTCATGTAGTTACATTGTAGCACAAAGCGACAGAATGAGTTATACAATGTAGTAAGTTTCTGGAGGTGTGTTTGTGGGGCGGCTGCATACACTACATCTCCATATTCAATGGCTGGCATAAGCATTTGTTGTACAATCTGCTTTCTTACCGCGGGGCTCAGGCAGGATTTGTTTCTGTACAGGGCACCTAGTTTGGGGTAGAGTTTAGATGAGAGTTTTTCGATGTGGGGACCACAATTCAATACCATGCACATTAGCTTGATACAAACACACACAGAAATGCAGAATAGTACACCTAAAAGTGCCCCTATCCTATTGTAATTTACAATTGTGTCCTATATAAGTGTGTGAACATTTCCGTTACTTCTAGTACATTGAATTTACATATATCACAGTAGTAAATTAGTTTACAAACTTCTAAATAAAAAAAAAAAGCATTACACCCAGACGTCCGAGGGGAACTCGGTTCCCATTCAGCTAATATACTGGGAAGCTGAACACTTTTCTATTTAGACACAATTTTATAAAAAGTACTAATATATATATATTTATATCTCTTTTCCAGGGTTTAAGTACATTGAGAAGGAAAGAGATGGACAGTTTCTCTGTATTTGCCAAAGGAATGGCATTTTCATACGTAAAGAAGCCCTGCAGCTTGTGCTAATCTATACCTATAAAAAATGTTTTCTCCGTCGTCGCACATCCGGTTTCTGTTGACTGCACGCACAGCCAACAGAAGCCTAATGCGCAGCTTCGGACAAACGCTGGATCCGCACACAGCCTCTACCCGTCGGCCGCGCGCGCATTCAGGAGAACAGGATGTGCACGCAGTAGCCGGGTAGAGGCTGCGCGTGCATCCTGTAGAGCCGGATGCGTTCGCAGCAGAAGGCTATAGGCTGTGCGCGCTCTACAGGATGCGCACGCAGCCTCTACCTGGCTGCTGCGTGCGCATCCTGTTCTCCTGGATGCACGCGCGGCCGACGGGTAGAGGCTGCGCGCAGATCCAGCGTCTGTGAGCTGGGGGCATATATATCTATGTGAGCTGGGGGGCAAATATACCGATGTGAGCTGGGGGCAATTATACCCATGTGACTTGGGGGCAAATATACCCATGTGAGCTTGGGGCAATTATACCCATGTGAGCTGGGGGCAAATATACCCATGTGAGCTGGGGCAATTATACCCATGTGAGCTGGGGGCAAATATACCCATGTGAGCTGGGGGCAAATATACCCATGTGACCGGGGGGCAATTATACCCATGTGAGCTGGTGGCAAATATACCCATGTGAGCAGGTGGTAATTATACCCATGTGAGCTGGGGGCAATTATACCCATGTGAGCTGGGAGCAAATATATCCATGTGAGCTGGGGGAAAATATACCCATATGAGCAGGGGGCAATTATACCTATGTGAGCTGGGGGCAAATATACCCATGTGAGCTGGGGCAATTATACCCATGTGAGCTGGGGGCAATTATACCCATGTGAGCAGGAGGCAATTATACCCATGTGAGCTGGGGGCAATTATACCCATGTGAGCTGGGGGAAATTATACCCATGTGACCTGGGGCAATTATACCCATGTGACCTGGGGTCAAATATACCCATGTGAGCTGGGGGGCTATTATACCCATGTGAGCTGGGGGGTCTATTATACCCATGTGAGCTGGGGACAATTATACCCATGTGAGCTGGGGGCAAATATACCCATACGAGCTAGGAGCAAATATACCCATGCGAGCTGGGGGCAATTATACCCATGTGAGTTGGGGCAATTATGCCCATGTGAGCTGGGGGCAAATATACCCATACGAGCTGGGAGCAAATATACCCATGCGAGCTGGGGGCAATTATACCCATGTGAGCTGGGGGCAATTATACCAATGTGAGCTGGGGCAAATATACCCATGTGAGCTGGGGGCAATTATACCCATGTGAGTTGTTCTCCTGGATGCACGCGCGGCCGACAGGTAGAGGCTGCATGCGGATCCAGCGTCTGTGAGCTGGAGGCATATATATCCATGTGAGCTGAGGAAAATATACCCATGTGAGCTGGAGCAATTATACCCATGTGAGCTGTGGGCAAATATACCCATGTAAGCTGAGGGCAAATATACCCATGTGAGCTGAGGGCAAATATACCCATGTGAGCGGGGCAAATATACCCATGTGAGCTGGGGCAAATATACCCATGTGAGCAGGAGGCAAATATACCCATGTGAGCTGGGGGCAATTTATATATCCATGCGAGCTGGGGCAAATATACCCATGTGAGCTGGGGCAAATCTATCCATGTGAGCTGGGGCAAATCTATCCATGTGAGCTGGGGCAAATATACCCATGTGAGCTGGGGCAAATATACCCATGTGTGCTGGGGGCAATATATATATCCATGTGAGCTTGCAGGAAAATATACCCATGTGAGCTGGGGACAATATATACCCATGTGAGCTGGGGGACAATATATATAAACCCATGTGAGTTGGGGCAAATATATCCATGTGAGCTGGGAGCAATATATATACCCATGTGCGCTGGGGCAATATATATACCCATGTGAGTTGGGGGGCAAATATATCCATGTGAGCTGGGGGCAATATATATATCCATGTGAGCTGGGGGCAAATATATCCATGTGAGCTGGGGGGCAGAAACTGGAGGGGATAAACAGCCACATCATTGGGAGCACTGGGCAGCCATATGCTCTACAACAATAGACTGCCCTCCGGGCAGGCTTGATACCTGTTTTTTTATAAAAGGAATTATGGATGGACAGAAATCTGATTGAGTTCCCACACTTAAGACCCATGTCAGACGAGCGCACTGCAGAGTGGAAGGAACGTCGATGAGAGAGGAAGTTCTTTCCACTCTCCACTGCCTCTGCTGCCCTCAGCTGTGCAAATCGCTATCCTCCTATGGAGGATCGCACTTTGCAGCTCTGTTGACGTGCTTTCTAGCACATCAACGCATTAGTTCCCTAGACGGACACTTGCTGCGCGCGCAGTTCATGCGTGCGCACAAGCGTGTGACCGGTGCCCATCGCTGCATCACGCGGCTATGACGGCCGCCAGTAAGTGTGGGCGCACAGCCGAACTAGGTGCGCTCGTCTGACACCAGCCTTAGGGGTTATTTACAAACCTCCGTATTGGCCCCTGAATTGCACGGTGAATTTCACCGTTCGTGCAATGTCAGGGCAACTAATTTGTTCACTGAGCTGTCAATTTGTCAAATACAGGAGAAGTGACAGCAAAATACAATGCAATTCGCCAAAAATTGGCAGTGTTCGGCGGCACCGAAATTGTATCATAGAAGACTATCTTGTCTTCCACTACCAGAACGCCAAACTGCATCAAAATTCCAGCGATATACCCTGATTTTCAGCATTTCATTTTGACAGGTTTAAACAGGCCCTTAGGTTTCCTTTTTGTATTTTTTAGACATTTTTTTCTTAAGATCAATTTTTATTTTGAAACAGACCTTTTTATTATCTAGACAAATATTAGGAGAATAGGAGATTACTTTTTTTTTTACAGTTCGGTGAAATTCGCCGATGCCAATTCAACTCAATTTGGCAAATTTCACTGATGTCCAATTACTGCTACGGTGACTCCAATTTCTGCAAAATATGGTAACCATTTGCTAAATAGTAAGGTAACCCGATTTTCGGTGACATGAAATCGCCGAAAAATAGCAAAACACAAAGCACCAAAATTATGCTGAACAGTGAATTGCTCCATATGGTGCAATTTCGGGGCCATTCGGCTAATCAGAAAACAGGCAGTTCGCCAAATTTTGGCGACTTGCCAGCGAAATACAGTGCTGTTCGGCGACAGTGAAATCCTGAATAGAGAAGCAATGGTTAACTTATTCAGAGGACACCGAACAGCAGTGAAATGCCCTGATGTTCGGTGTTTTCATTCGGCAGGTTTAATCAGTTAAATCCCATAGGTTTCAATGTTAAAAATACTCCCATTTTTATTCAAAATCTAATAAACGATTTATTCTTTTAATCTGCAGCAAAAAGTCTCTTTATTTTATTTTTTTTTGGGCATTTTTCTGGATTTTTTTTCCATTTATATATAAATATTTTTTTTTTCCTGTAACAGACCTTTAGATTATTCATAGGATCTTATATGATAATTCCAGACATTTTCGTCCAGTAGTTTTTTGCAAACAGCGTTTCAAATTTGACAATAATTTTTTATTTTTTTTACTTTACCTCGTTCATTGGCTTGTCGGCCTTTTCCGGGGGCTGGTCGGTGCTGTGTTTGGCAGGTCTCCGGGCACATTCGGGGTGTTTACGGTGGCTTAGGCTAGGGTCAGACGAGCGTGATTTCTACGGACTGTACGTCCGTGCACACGGACGTACGTCAGTACGGAAGACACAGTAGTGGCCACACAGTCCGTTTATTCACTGACGTATATTTTGACGGATGTAGGAGGGAAAATAAAATAAAAAGCAAAACCATTTTGTCCGTGAAAAATGCTGGACGTATAAATGCAGTCCGTCTGACCACGTTCCATCACTCACACACAAAGCTATGCAGACGTTGCGGATGCAGCGCACTTTGTGCGGCCGTTCTAGGAGTTGTACTTTCTTGCCTGCCTTGCGTCCGTGGGCCGCGGCCGTTGTGCGTCCGCAGTTCAGTGCGGACGTACTTCATGTAACGGGCTCCGATGGGCTTTCTTACATGCTATCACGGACGTACTTTAAGGCGCAATCACGGACTTGAACACTACGCTCGTCTGACCCCAGCCTTATCAGATCCGATAATTTCAGAAGGTTTTGCAGCATTTTTTTGTCTTAAATCGACGGTTTTGCATCGGCTTTTCCCTGCACTTCAGGGACCCTGCGATGAATGCTGAATTCACCGCAGAGTCAGGGAATTTGATTCGCTTAAGTGCAGGGAATAAGAGAGCACCTAAATGTCGGTGACATTTCTTAATAAACCCTTAAGTGTGAGGAAGTTTTGGATAAAAACAGCTGATTTGAGGTTCAGGTGAATGGGTCCAAAATGGGATATGAAAGGGAAGGACGTGTATATGTATACCTGTGTGTGTCTGTGTGACTTAGCCTATACCTGTGAGCAACAAAAATATTTTGTCACACAGTACGGGAGTGTTCAGGTTTTGCTTGAAGAAAAGGTGGCAACCCTACCTCACACATCCCCTCACTTCTCCAGCATGTCTGTTTCCATCTCACAGCCAGGGCTTGCACACTTCCTTACTGCACCAGTATGTCAGCTTCCCTCTCACAGCCAAGCCTCACATACGCCCTCAATGCTCCAGGGAGAACCTGTGATATTATTGCAGAACCTCCACCCACCTAAGCTCTGTAATGGCACCAGATTGCAAGTAAAAGCACTGCACAGAAATGTGATTGAAGCTATGGTGCTAACCGGTTCTGGCCGGGGGGGGAGTCGGTGTTCATACCACCACAAATACCTCTTTTACCTTCAGAATATAATTCAAAAGATTTCAGTTCACCCTAAAGGTTTGTTTTGCGATGACCATCAAGGCTCAGGGACAGACTTTGAAGGTAGCAGGGATTGACATAAGAGAAGACTGTTTATCAAGGGCTCTATTACAATCTGGGCATTAAAACACAGGCGCAAGGGAGGAAAAAAGTTTTCCCCCTTGCGCCCGCTTTTTAACGCCAGATTACAATGCAGTCGCAAAAAAAATGCTGCCTGCATTGTAGCGCCTGTTAAAAATCTTGATGCGCGCGGCAGCGCTGAGCGCAGCCGCGAGCATCCACTCGTTGGAGTCCATAGGACTCCATTGAGTTCCTCTCTGCCGGTCACGTGACCGGCTGGATCTCGCATCACGAGATCCGGCCGGTCGGCGTAGGGATACGCAGGGAGAGACAGGGGGGACTTTTTCCCGCTGTCTTTCCCTGCTCCCGCCGGTGATGACCATCAACAAGTCTCAGGGACAGACTTTGAAGGTAACAGGGATTGACCGAAGAAAAGACTGCTTATCAAGGGCTCTATTACAATCTGGGCGTTAAAACGCAAGCGCAAGGGAGGAAAAACTGGCCCGCAGTTTTCCCCCTGCGCCCGCTTTTTAACGCCAGATTACAATGCAGGCGCAAAAAAATGCTGCCTGCATTGTAGCACCCGTTAAAAATCAGGATGCGCGTGGCAGCGCTGAGCGCAGCCGCGAGCATCCACTAGTTGGAGTCCATAGGACTCCATTGAGTTCCTCTCTGCCGGTCACGTAATTTTTTTATTTATGGAAGCATTTGAATGAAACAACTTTGTTTTGTAGCTAATACGCCCTGACTATCATCTGCAATAAACATTACTTATTACTTTAAAACATTAACCTGTAAATTAGATTTTGTAGAGTTTGGACAAAAAAAAACTAATGATTTTTTAAAAAACAATTGGAACAAATGCCAAAATCCACACAAGTGAAGCCGCTGGCAAAAGCTAGTCACATATATAATTAATCGTATTGTAAAGAACGAATCCATTGGGTGGGTTACTATCTTACCATAGCTACATTCCCTGTGTGTTCTGCAAGGCATTAAAAGCAGTGTGTTATATACACTTTAAAGTTGTTAAAGAGATGTGGCATGATATACTGAAAACAATGGTGCAAAAGGGAAAAGATAAAACCCATCAAAGGCAACAGTGGAAAGTAAATTATAAATAAATACATTATAGGACGAACATGCAATCACCTGGTTTTGTAATAAATAATACAACAAATGGCATTAGCGAAGCATAGTCATAATAAGAGATAATACAGCTTGGAATATTGAGCAGATGCACAGGAGAATCGACGCGTTGGTTGGAGGGTATAAAGAAGAGAAAGCATAAAATATATCAGATCATGCTGATGTTAAATCCCATCTTTATTTACAATAGTAAAGAAAAGATTTCCAAAGAGAGATGTTGCGAGAACATGCAAAACAACCTCCATCCATGTAAAGTAAGGGTAGGCATACCTAAATGACACCGTATGGTATTTGTGATGAATGCCGCCACTCAGAGAGTAGATCCACCGTTAAGTCCCTTCCTTGCACCGGAGATGCTAAGGGACATCAAGAGAAGTCTATGATAAGGTTCTCCAAGCACTGGCTGAAACCTTAGTGTACGGTAAACATGGTATATTTACTACGCACACCATTGGGTTCTTTACTACTAGCTGTTTTTATTCATATCTCTGTCCGCCCTCAGACATCCCTGCACTAGGGCAACACTGCCCCGAGTGGGAGCCCACTTTGATCGTCGAATCTTACCGGTGTGCTGGTTATGTATCCTAGTAGCCTGGTGTCTCAACTTTATTGTCCACATTTATTTGAGGATGTTTCCAGTGGAACAGAGGCACAACCCAGGTACGGCCGAGTAGCTCTGGTCCCCCGGCTACTTCTGAGCAAGAAGCACACTGATCCATGCATGAGCTGTAGAAGTCCGGCGGCTGGTGCAGTGTACCCGGGTACCTGTTCCAGCAGAGTGACCATGCTCGCCGCGGGTGGAGTGGGCGTTCGGATGGTAGGGGTCCTGATGGTGCTCCCTCTCAGGAATCACCCCATAGCAGGGTCCTATATTTAGGGACACACCTCCCAAAAAGCGCTGTGGTAGATTGGACGCAGCTGAAGTGCTCAGGGGTAAAGTCTGGTGGGCACCAGACAGGTCTCGGCTGGTGGTTGGCTTGATTTATATGCATACAGCGGGCGGGAGAAATACAATTTTGGGAAAGGCGGGATACATTTTGCAACACTCACAATAATCGAAACATAACATAAATAACAGGGAAACTAAGAATCAATAAATAACAATGAAATATTATAATAACAAAATAAAGACAATAAACAAAGTGGCGGCCGTTCCGTCACAATACAGTTTTATAATCCACAGTAAAGAGGCAACCGTTCTGTCACAGTGTTCTTCAATTGACTCATTTAAGTCATTTTTAGAGCCATTTTATTCTCTCTAGTGTTATCAGGGAATACAGTATTAATAGAAGGATTCAACAATTATTGCAAAAATACATTTATTTAGGGACACTCAGCATAACAACAACAAAAATTGGAGGGGTTACCTATTAAGTGTGGCTGTACTGTATATTATAGCTGGAGAGAAAACAAGGTTGGGTCAGCAGAGGTTAAAGCTTAACCAATCCATATTTGAGAGGGTGGTTGGGTTGAGTGTCCCATTCACACATTTACAAAGCAACAAGGGGATGTAAATGGCACATAGTAAAGACTTTAAAGGGGTCATTTGTTGGGCACACCTAAGTACAAATAGGTGTGCTCCATGAATAGCAAGAAATCAAGCTGAACAGGATACAATTATCAAATACACAAACAATGGTTAGTAAGTGACTGTTACTCAAATCTGTAATCATCTCTATATGCAAACTGCTGCTTCTGCTATTATCGTGAGCTTAGTTACCCAGGTAGTCCTGTGATGAAAGAATAATAGTCATATGGAGCTACTCGACGACTTACAACCTATGAAACGTACATCTGTACATGACCACAAGTATTTCCTGTAATAAAAGATACAAATAAAAAAAATCCATTAGCAGGTGATAGCAGAAGTATTATTATAGTTTATATATCGCCAGCATATTCCGAACAATGGGCACAATATAGACAGGATTACAATACATTGAGACCGAACAACAATTTGATAAACCAGTATAGGAGGAAACAAGGGCCCTATTGGTGTGGGAACTTGCAATCCAGAAGGGTTGTGGGTTGGAAACAGGAGGAGAGGACTCCAAGGTGAGAGTGATGGGCAGTGAGGTTATTAGTGAGTCAGGTGGTCGGCTTGCCTGAATAGGAATGTCTTAAGGGAGCGTTTGAAGGAAGAGAAACTAGGGGAAAGTCTGACAGTATGAGGGAGAGCATTCCAGAGGATGGGGGCTGCACGTGAGAAGTCCTGCAGTCTATCATGGGAAGAGGTGATGTGGGGAGAAGCTAGGCGTAGGTCACTGTTTGACCTTAGGGAGCGGGCTGGGGTGTATTTGGTGATTAGTGAGGACAGGTAGTGTGGAGCTGAGTTAGTGAGAGCTTTGTAGGTCAGGGTAAGGATTTTGAATTTAATTCTGCAGTGGATGGAGAGCCAGTAAAGGGACTCGCAGCGAGGAGCAGCAGAGACAGAGCGTCGGGTGAGGTGGATGAGCCTGACAAAGACATTCAGAATGGATTGTAGGGGGGAGGCGAGAGAGGGAGGCCAGCTAGAAGATTATTACAATAGTCAAGTCGGGAGAATACAAGGGCGTGGATGAGTTGTTTTGTGGTTTGTGGTATCAGCGATAAGAAATGGCCGAATTCTGAAAATATTTTGCAATTGGTAACGGCAGGAGGAGGAGAGAGACTGAGCTTCTCTTCGCTCAGGGTCTCCCAAATCTGGATTTTTCTGAAGTATTTTTGCACAATTCCTTCACAGTCCATCGACTGCCTCTCTTGAGATGGCTTGTACAACAGGTGGTCTCAGAGAGGGTGATGCCAGCATGCTCTCTGCATGCGGATATAACTAATGACCGACCTGTTGACCGACAGCTGAGAAATTTAAAAAATCCTGGATGCTGGTGATGTTGGGTGAGGTAGAGGAAACTACTCCACTTCACCCAGTGATTTTTCCAAATCGGTTTAACAGGGAGGGGGCTGCAGAAGTGGTCATTTTAAAATGTAAAAGTGATGAGTGTCCCTTTAAGGCGTTCTATAACATACAAAATGCTCAAGACTTCTGTGGAATCAAAATTACAAAATAATGGTTAATAAATTAAAGCCACATAGTATCACTGACTTTCTTCTACAGCTGCCCTCAGGGTTTTTATTGCTTATAATGTTTTTTTTATATGTCCGTCTCCTAAGATTAACTGTGTTCATTAGCATATATTTCCCATAATATCGTATAAAAAGCAGTCAAATTTAAATTTTTATATATATACAGATGCTTTCTGAAATCGGAATAGCCAGATATTATTTAATTTTAAAATATGTAGACTTCTGTTCTGGAGTATTATACATGTAGTACACAAGAGAATCGTAGAAAGCCTGGTCTGCAGCACACAGAGTTAAATCTTCAGAGAGAAACAACACAAGGGATGAAATCCAAGTGTCAGAATGCTGGAGAGTGACCATGTCAATCCACTTAGAGTTATAGGTGCCACTCATAGGAGTGCGCAGGGGATGTGTCTGATATGCCCAGGGCACACCTTAATGGTGGGTGAAGAAGTCCTCTTTCACCCCTTGCATTGACATGTTAGCTGTCCCTTATCTGATTCATGATCCAAAAACCCTTGCGCAGCGCTATTTTTTTTTGCGTGCAGCGTTAAACGTAAACGCGCGTACATTAACGCTGGTATTACAACTCGAGCGCATTTTTTCATCCGTCAAAAATACCACGCGTAAAAAAGATGCGCAAAAAAGCGCACGCATTAACGCTGCGCGCAGAAATCAGTGGGCAGACTGTTTTTTACACGCGATTCAGCCAATCTGAATTAAGAACCAGAATTGTCTCCCGTTCAGTTTTTGTGCCTGCCAAAGTCAATCTGAGTATATATGCTGCAGCAATAATAAAGACACGCGCAACGTCTCAATTTTATTGTTTGGGTATGTGTAGAATGTGTAACTATACGTTGCTGTATTTTTTTTTTGGGCTGGTGTATTTGGTTTCGGCCAGGGCGTTCAGATTTGCTTTTACCACCAGCTTTTCAAAGATGTTAAAATTATGCGCGCAAACGTTGTCCGTTAAATTTTGCGCTAAGATTGTAATACCTTGCGCGCACCAGCGAACAAACGCATTTGCGCTCACAATGTTAAGTATAGGACGTACAAAGTACATTACGCTCACAAAGGGTTTGTGCAGGTCCACCCGTGTTAGACGTTAACGCGCATCTTTTTGCACGGACATTGTAATAAGACGTTCTGCGCAAAGGGTTTTGCCCCTCGCGTTAATGCGTTTTTGCGCACGCATTAACGTTTGCACGAAGAATGTAATAGAGCCCAAGGTGTCTCCTACTGGCCTCCTCCACATACTGAACTCCAGTGAGGTAACCCTAACACACTGTCATGGCTTCCCTAGAATGTATCTGTACACTGCAGAAAAAGGTGGGAAGTTTGGATCTGTATTCCAACCCTAATGTAAACTTAATCAAAGCTGTTGTAAACTTAGCAACTTTTAATAGCTCTTGGAAGTTTACAATAGCTCTTGCTATGTTTACACCAATGTTGGCATTTTTGAATTTTGTTCTAAGAGTAGCATTACCAAAACTATTAAAATAAGCCCCGATTGATAAATATTAACTATTTAAGCAACCACTTCAACACAAAATTTGTTGAAATTCAGAGTCGCTGCTTTCAAACAGCATCTTTCATTTTGCCATCTGACAACCAGAATCATTCAATCTGTAGAATAGGACTTCTAAAAGGCTATTATGTTGCAAGATTTACCGCAACGCTACCCAAGAAGATGAGCAAAGTATCATCTTATTTTCTCTTTTATAGCTTTTGGCTGTGTAGTACAAACATTTTTTTTCTTAGTCATCTTTGCTTTGCCCAGCGTTTGTAGTTTTTGCCAACCCAAAAAAACAAAAAGAGCTTGTTAGAATGCCGTAAGCAATTTTGTCTGACACGTGTATAAAATAAAGTGATTACTGTAAAGTGCAGCAGACAGCCTTTTCTCCTATGTTAAGATATAAAACCCCAGACGATTTTCGTCAAACAGCTCCCCTGAAACCTTTCAATAAACTCCCAAGTATTGAACAACAATAATTGCCTATTTTATTAAAACAGAGAAGGAATAAAAAGATAAGGATGTTCCTTCTTTAATCATCTCAACAAGCCAATTTCATTAGCTTATTTGTCCAGTTATTGATTAAATGCAAATTGTTAGAGGCTTCAGATTGTGCGAGACAGAAGTAATCTTAAAAATTGAACTGGAAATCGTCCAGCATTGCCTATCTGTCCCGTAGCGCTAGTGCGACAGAGAGCAGGTCATTCAATTAACATTCATCATAACCTCACTAATCACTTTCCAGTACTCCACTACGGATAGTGCCTGTTTGGTCAATAATTACAAATGTAATATTTGTGCGAGGGTATACAGTTAGGTCACGAGAATCGATTGATGTGTTCTACAATTGTATTTCTTAGAGACCAGAGAAGCGGGATTTAAAAATTGGCTGCTCACCCTTGGCCCACCAGCTGTTTTGGAACTACAACTCCCATGTTACTCAGCCACTCGTTAGTTCAGAGCTTTGTGGAGAGTGTAGTTCTAAAACATCTGGAGGGTTTGAGCACCTCTGTAGTATGGACAAAACACAGATTACCAGCAATGAGTTGCCCACTGATGAACATGCGCCTGCAAGAGCCCCATAAACAACAGATAAATAATAACACTGACAACTTCTTACTCTCTGGAATAATGTTTATTATAGGCCATAGTTTTCCATATTTTCCATATTAAAATATAATAATAAAACAATGAGAAATAAAAGACAGTGCTGTAAGGATTCTCTCCTTCTCTATCTATACGTTTCCAAACCTAACCCTAACTTAACTCCATTCCCATTTTGCTTCCTTCTCACCAGCAAATTCTCCATCCTACCAAGAACCCTTCCTCAGCACTGCCTACCAACCCCCGCTGTGACACAGGGGAATAAAATGAACCCATAATCCCAAAACCCACTGAAAATTAACCCCAACACCCCAAACTAATATCAATACATAAGGGAGGGAGGGTGGGGATGCTGCTCTCCCGGTTACCTCAGGAAAAAGGTACACAGGGTGACTGCTCGCACGCTTTTTAATGCACCTCTCAGCCCCGCCCACTCACCTTCCCGCTCTTACTATCTCACCTAAACCTAACTCTTTGCATACTGGCCTCAGGGGCAACTCAAGGGCCCTCCACCTGCGTTGCTCCTGGCCTTCAAAACCATATTTTCTGCAACAATCAGGGGGTATATTGGTGGCATCAGGATTGTACAGTCAATTGCTCACTACACACAACTCTTAAATAATGGTATATAGCAAAGATCAAAAGGGTATTAGCGCACTTAAACCCCAAAAAGTCAGCCATGGTACGATATACGACACTACTGTGTAATAAGCACGACTGACTGTTTTGGGGTTTAAGTGAGCTAATACCCTTTTCTTCTCTGCTATATACTATTTTGAGTGTGCAAGGGATACACCGTATTGGGTGAGCAGCACATGTCTGATCTTGTACAATTTTAATCTGTAAAATGATGCTGGCCTGGCACCAATCCACTTTCTATTTTGCACCAGTGTTCTATAAATAATAGCCTAAACGTAAATACAGTTTGAGTACCTGAAATCCAAAATCAGAAATTCTCCTAAGTTTTCAGAGTCTTCCAAGTTTTCTATTTACCTTCCTGAAGCTCCAGAGGGTCCTCCTTCTCTCCGTCATTCTTCAGTGGTCTGTAGCACTATTGGAGAAGGTGTAGGAAGATGCTGCGCAGCTGCAGCATGTGTCATGCTGCACAGAGCCAATGAGAGCCACACTGACTCTGTACAGCATGTCACTCACAAAGCTCTGCTCGGCATCTCCAAATGTGCATTTTGCAGGTGTTGCAGCAGGTTGTATCTCACAGCTTTCCTGCTGCATCCCCCTTCCACAACCGCTTTGAAATCTGTCTGGGTTCTGAAAACAAGAGTTATCAGAAATCCGCAATGCTCTTTGTCCCAAACATTTCCAGATAACAGGTACTCAACCTGAGGCACATTCAGTTCCTCAGCCACTGCAAGTGATACAGTAAGTTAGCAACTTGGCACTGAACGCTGTGTTGCAGTTCAGCGCTCAGCACTGCTAACTTAGCACTTGCAGCTCAGTAGAGAGGTGCTGCAGAGTAGCTGAGTGTGACGTGGGAAAATTGGCCGCCTCCACGGAGCAAATAATCCAATAAGGAAATGTCCAGTTTGAAGTTATGGTGGAGCAATACACCAAATATTTATTGATACATGGCAAACAGTAACACTAAAGTGGTAATAAAATGGACAACAGTGGATAATGCAGAAACGGCAGCTTTCATTAAGCAATCCTCCGCCCTTTTGCTTCAATATAGTGCCGGCTGGGTAGAGTAGAGGTAACATCACTGCTCTGCGTGGAGAGAGCCTGTGGAGACATGGGCTTGAGCCCGACGAGCACCCCTCCAGTAAGTGTCCTTAGGCAAGACACCTAACGGTACATACTCACCACCCAGGACATACCTGAAAACAAGAGAAATCTAAATGTATCCTTCCTGGTAAAATACTTTCTCAAAAAAAAAAAAATATTCGCAGCCAAAGCGTTCAGTGAGACTGCTGCAGCAAACTGAACTGCTGCAATTCAGCAGCTGCTGAGGAACTGAACAGGCCTCTGTACTCCAATACACTTGATACAATTTTTCATGAGGCTTTGGCGACTCCATTTTCACTGCACTATGGTGACCCTATGGGGATTGGTGAATTTACCATAAATTTGGGAAAATGGAACCCCTAAGTGCAACGAAGTGAATATCCCCTTAATTTTAATATCATGATATTGGTAAAGAGTAAATCAGAACTTCCTTCAGACAACTACTATTACGTCCAATTGTCTTGAAGCTAACTTCTTGGGTGACCTGTTGCTTATTTCTCCCACCTTTTTGGTATATACTACTTAAGTGAAGATTGTGTTACTTTATGCTATGTTTTGGTCAGCAATCCATTAAAGTGACTGTTGATCTCACACTCTGTGTACTACTTGCCTTTTCGAGATGGATCGTTTACCCTTTATGATAGGTGTGTAGGTATTGTGTCTTCCATCTCAATAATGTGAATAAATGACTTTATTCTTATATTCCCCAAAAGAGCTCTATTTACTGTCATATTCCTGCGATGAATGTGTCCATGTGACTTCCTGCAAATACACTTATGTCAGCCTTATTTTGCTGTGCTTCAAAATGATCAGATAAACCAATTTATTCTACTGTCCTGGGCCTGTCAGACAATGACATATTCGCTCAGCAGAGAGTAAATATAATCAAGATGTAACTAACTGCAATGCTTTCATGAGGAAAGAGACAGGAGATATTTCATCAAGAAAAATGCTTAGTCCTTAATCCTGAATAAACTCCACATGCGTGACTGATACCTGCGCAGTATCCTCCCACTGATTACTCTTACAAGGAGACGAATTTGAATTCGGTGAGCACACGAGTTGTATGAAGGTTGTCGTATTGACAACATGATTGTTTGCTTCAAGTTGAAGACATTGGTGCAGTATTCTGGGCACAAATAATCCAGGGTTGTTTTCCTACAGTAGTGTCACTGTGACACCAAACACACATGTATTATCCATATTATCTGTTCATTGTTTCCCGTCAACCAGTGGTATATCTCTACACCAAAACATTACATCCTAAAATGCCAAGAAAGGAGCTTCTATTGTTTTTGTGTGTAATGGTTGGAAGGGTGGTCTGAGCCCAGTAATGCAAGGATTCACAAGTATACAGACAGGAGGGACTAGGATTCTTTGGAGACGCTGGGTATGTACCTTGGAGTTGCAGACAGGACACAAGGCAGACTCCAGGCAAGGTGCAAGTGGGTAGTCCAATAGAATGGTCAGGACGGTCTGTTGGTCAGAGGCTGGTAGAAGGCGGTAATCGGTGGGCAAAGCAGGGGGTCTGGTACACAGGAATTCAAGAGTAGTTCAGGGAGCTTCAGACTGGTTAGCAGCACAGTTAGTAAAAAAAAAAAAGTTTGGAGACGATATTCGAAAAATGCCGCTGGTCCGAAATAAAGTTGGCTGGTAAAAGATCAAACAAGCTTATTGTCGGCCAGCATTGCTGATTTGTGCTTTTAAAACCTGACTAGTAGAAATGGCTAAAAAAAATCTATTTCCCTCTATTTTCCTTCCTGGAAATCTGTTTATCAAACACCTTTTCGCATTTGAAATTTTTTCAGAAATTGGCATTCCAATAAATTAGAAATGAATCGATATTTCCATTGAAAGGTTTAACCACGAGAACCAATATACGATCTGAATTTTTATCTGGAATCTAAATGCCAGTAAACCCACATTTGAATCTCCCGAACCGAAAATTGGCTGACAGGATGTCCTCATTTCGGCCATAGGGTCAATTAAAACGGACCTCAAATGTCAAAAAGATGGAAAATAAAAGATGCTTTCCTTTTGTCAAGCTGAAACGAGCTTTCATTAACCTTAAAACTCCTGTTTTTGCATACAGGTAATGTAAATGACTCTAGCACCCTCTATAGGCCACATTCAAGTGGTATGGCTGACATGTTGCCTTAACAAGCATCCTAATAGGAGTGCTCGATTCCTCCATTTATTCTTTTTACATTCAAGTGTACTCGTCACCCAGGACATACATGAAAACTAGAGAAATCTCGATGTATCCTTCCTGGTAAAATACTTTCTCAAAAAATTTTTTTTTAAGTCCTAGTAACACATAAGGGGTTATTCAATAAGAGCCAAACTTGCCAAATATGCCTAGTTGCCAGTGAAATACAGGGCAGTTTGCCTCAGGTCACTGTAATATGGTGATCTTCTGCGGCAGTGAAATTCTCTGACAGAAGTGTAAGGCCCCGTTCACACTGTGCGATTTGAAAGTCGCGCGATTTTCATATTTGCGACATGGTGCGATAATGTCGCGCAACATTGCTGTTTTGTGTGATTTTTGCAAAGCACCACCAATACAAATCGCAAAATCGCAGATAGCAAAAAAAGGGTCATGTACCAGCGACATGCTTCCACAACGCGCGACAAGCGACGTCACACGGCAAGATGTGAACAGCTCCTTTGAAATGCATTGGAGAAGCTACATAGTGCGACGATGCGCGGATTTTGCTGCGACGTCGCGGCAAAATCCATGCGATAAATCGCACAGTGTGAATGGGGCCTAAGGGTTAACGTATTCAGAGAACATTGAACAGTACCGAAATGTTGGTGAAATGCCCTGATTTTCAGTTTGACAGGTTTAAAAAGGTAAATCTCATAGGTTTCAATGTAAAATAAATTGCTGGTTTTATCCTTTTTTTTATATTCAACTGTTTATTCTTTTAATTTGCAGCAAAAAGTCTTTATTTATTTTTTAGGGATTTTCCTGAATTTGTCGCAATTTTTGATTTCCAATTTTTTAATGGCGTTTTATTCTGTGACAGACCATTTTATTAATCTTTGTAGGATTTTATTCTATTAATTCCATGCATTTTTTTGTTTCAATGGCTTTTTTTAAAAATTTAATTTTTTTAAATTTACCCTCAGTTCGGTGGCGGTCGGCGGCTGATCTGCTTTTTGCGGCAGCGTTCGGCAGATCGTCGGCTGTTTTTGTTGGTCTATTCAGCGGGCTGATTGTTGTTGTTCAGCATACCCCATTCGGCGCACTTCGGGGACCCTGCGGTGAATGCTGAATTTTACTGGAGGGTCAGCGAAATGAAGTTGCCAAAGCGCACTGAAGTGCGCTGAACGGGAGAGAGCACTAAAATTTCAGTGACATTTCTGTGCTCTCTGTATAACCCCCATAATGAAATTAAGTTTAGTGAATTTCACGGCTTTTCTCCCCTCTTTAAAGCGAGGCATGTTACTCCCTATAAATACATAAATACATATTAACGCTGGTTTCACAATCCGAGTGCATTTTTCATCAAAAAATAACCGCGTAAAAAGACATGCAAAAATACGCGCACATTAACGCTGCGTGCAGAAATCGGTGGGCGGACTGTTTTTTCACGCGATTCAGCCAATCAGAATTAAGAACCACAATTGTCTCCTGTTCAGTTTTTGCACCTGTCAAAATCAATCTGTGTATATATGCTGCAGCAATAATAAAAACACGCACAACTTATCAAATTTATTGTTTGGGTATGTGTAGAATGTGTAACTATACCGTGCTGTATTTGGTTTCGGCCAGGACGTTCAAATTTGCTGTTACCACCAGCTTTTCAAAGGCGTTAAAATTATGCGCACAAACGTTGTTCGTTAAATTTTGCGTATAGATTGTAATACCATCCGCATACCAGCGCACAAACACATTTGCGCTCACAATGTTAAGTATAGGACGCGCAATGTACATTACTCTCGCAAAGGGTTCGCGCAGGTTCCCCAGCGGTAGACGTTAACGCGCATTTTTCGCATGGACATTGTAATACGACGTTCCCCGCAAAGGGTTTTTCCCCTCGCGTTAATGCGTTTTTGCGCATGAGTTAACGTTTGCGCAAAGTATTTAATAGAGCCCACAGTTTCTTTGTTAATGGACTTTTAAATATCATGAACAGTACTGTGAAAAAAAAATGGTAAAATGGCAAAAATCTGTTTTTGATAAAAAAAAAAGTATCAGACAAAACTATGAAAAATATATACATTAAAACAAAGCCAAAACCTGCGTGATGTATGTTTTTCATAATTATCCACACCATACAGAAAAAAATCTTGGTCACCCAAATAGCAGTCTTTAAGCTAACAGTAGAAAGCAGCATGTATGACTGAATAATCACAATAATGCATTGAACAGACTGGAACAAAAATCCAACATAAACTCATTATGCAATAAATTTCTGAATAGTTAATGAAAGCCAATATGCCATCATGTCAGCTTATTTTAAAACCGTTCAGCAGACTTAAAAATGAAATTGAAACATTTTAGCTTTTAGGGAAAAGTAGAAAGACGTTTGGGTTTACATGTACTGTGCAGGCATTCGATATCGGTTTACTTGTTAGCGGTCTCTGGCCCGCAGACAGCAAGCAAAATAAAATGCCTTGAAAATTAAACACACGTGAAACATGACAAATACAATGTAGCACCACATAGTATAGCGATACCTAGTCTGGATAGGCCATGTAAACTAACCTTCTAGTAAAATTAACGTAACAACTTTCATTCCATGTGAAATTCTGTTTACATCCCTGTCAATTAGCATTTAAAACAGCCTCAATTTCACACAAAGTATCCAAAAGAAAAGCATAGTTTACAAACGCAAAGTCAGGAACAAATTATGAACCACCCAGATACCTGAAAGGTACTGCGAGAGACATACTAGTGTTTTTGTAAACATTTACCGAAATCAATTCAGCATGTTAAAACATGCATTTTCCTAATTGATTTCCATTTATCAAACGTACTGCAAGTTATTTCTGATAAACAGAAGAGTCTGTGGACTACACACTTACCTAAACACACACACAGGGCTCTATTAAATACTTCGCGCAAACGTTAATGCGTACGCAAAAACGCATTAACACGAGGGGGAAAATCCTTTGCGCAGAACGTCGTATTACGATGTCCTCGCAAAAAATGCGTGTTAATTAGGGATGAGCCGAACACCCCCGTGTTCGGTTCGCATTCGAACGCGAACAATTTCAAAAGTTCGAGTTCGAACTCGAACACAAACCGAACTCAATGCAAGTCAATGGGACTCAAAAGTTCGATTTTTAGAGTGCCCTCCAAGAGGGCATATATGCAAGATATTAGCCATAAAGGTGTATGGGGGTCCGGGTAGTGCCCTGGGGGACAGGAAACAAGGACAAAAAGTTTTAAAAAAGACGTTAGGAGTTTTCCATAAAATAAGGGTTAAAAATAAAAACGAAAAATTCCTTCAAATATCGTGCCTAGGAGGTCCCCATAACCTGCCCGTGAAGTGGCGGATTTGTAGGATGTATAGAAATATCGCCATCAGAGACCCACACACGACACCTAGCCACCCTTAAGGGGTTAAAATGCACAGGGACTGGCTACTATCCTGTTAGATGATGGAATGTATTATACAGTCATGGCCGAAATTGTTGGCACCCCAGACATTTTTCCAGAAAATCAAGTATTTCTCACAGAAAAGTATTGCAGTAACACATGTTTTGCTATACACATGTTTATTCCCTTTGTGTGTATTGGAACAAAACAAAAAAAGGGAGGAAAAAATAAAATTGGACATAATGTCACACAAAACTCCAAAAATGGGCTGGACAAAATTCTTGGCACCCTTTCAAAATTGTGAATAAATAAGATTGTTTCAAGCATGTGATGCTCCTGTAAACTCACCTGGGGCAAGTGACAGGTGTGGGCAATATAAAAATCACACCTGAAAGCAGATTAAAAGGAGAGACGTTCACTTAGTCTTTGCATTGTGTGTCTGTGTGTGCCACACTAAGCATGGACAACAGAAAGAGTAGAAGAGAACTGTCTGAGGACTTGAGAACCAAAATTGTGGAAAAATCTCAACAATCTCCAGAGATCTAGTTTGCCTTTGTCCACAGTGCGCGACATTATCAAGAAGTTTGCAACCCATGGCACTGTAGCTAATCTCTCTGGGCGTGGACGGAAGAGAAAAATTGATGAAAGGTTGCAACGCAGGATAGTCCGGATGGTGGCTAAGCAGCCCCAAACAAGTTCCAAAGAAATTCAAGCTGTCCTGCAGGCTCAGGGAGCATCAGTGTCAGCGCGAACTATCCATCGACATTTAAATGATATGAAACGCCCAGGAGGACCCTACTGCTGACACAGAGACATAAAAAAGAAAGACTACAGTTTGCCAAAATATACTTGAGTAAGCCAAAATCCTTCTGGGAAAACGTCTTGTGGACAGATGTGACCAAGATAGAGCTTTTTGGTAAAACACATCATTCTACTGTTTACCGAAAACGAAATGAGGCCTACAAAGAAAAGAACACAGTACCTACAGTGAAATATGGTGGAGGTTCAATGATGTTTTGGGGTTGTTTTGCTGCCTCTGGTACTGGGTGCCTTGAATGTGTGCAAGGCATCATGAAATCTGAGGATTACCAAAGGATTTTGGCTCGCACTGTAGAGCCAAGTGTCAGAAAACTGGGTTTGCGTCCGAGATCTTGGGTCTTCCAGCAGGACAATGACCCAAACATACGTCAAAAAGCACCCAGAAATGGATGGCAACAAAGCGCTGGAGAGTTCTGAAGTGGCCAGCAATGAGTCCAGATCTAAATCCCATTGAACACCTGTGGAGAGATCTTAAAATTGCTGTTGGGAAAAGGCGCCCTTCCAATAAGAGAGACCTGGAGCAGTTTGCAAAGGAAGAGTGGTCCAAAATTCCGGGTGAGAGGTGTAAGAAGCTTATTGATGGTTATAGGAAGCGACTGATTTCAGTTATTTTTTCCAAAGGGTGTGCAACCAAATATTAAGTTAAGGGTGCCAAGAATTTTGTCCAGCCCATTTTTGGAGTTTTGTGTGACATTATGTCCAATTTGCTTTTTTTCCTCCCTTTTTTTTTTTGTTCCAATACACACAAAGGGAAATATACATGTGTATAGCAAAACATGTGTTACTGCAATACTTTTCTGTGAGAAATACTGGATTTTCTGGAAAAATGTCTGGGGTGCCAACAATTTCGGCCATGACTGTATGTATAAAGCAAGGTATATATGACAATGGATAGTCAGAGACTCTAGGGACTCAGCTTGTACGCTTTATGATAGACATTTTCACGTTGTGTTGTGTTACTAATGCAGAAGCAGCAAGCCCTTCCACCACGCTTGCACCAAAACTATAGATCTAACACAATAATAATTGTATGCTCACATAGGCCCTTCGGGAGAGGTACATGACATACAAATACTGGAATATTACGTTTAAATCTAAGGAGTGTGATAAAGATTTTATTAAGCCCTTGATGACAAATGACGTAACATCTACATCATTAATGATTGGCTTTACAGAGCCCTGGTCCTTAAAGGGTTAAACAGCATATCAGAGGAAATGTAGTAGAAATGAACACTTCTTAGAATTCAGAAGCACAGTGTTCATACATGTGCAGGAGCCACACCCAGTCTGCAGGCAATTTATCAAATTCATGAGGCCAGACTAATTAGAAGCACATGTTATTTCCAAACACTAATTAACACATGTTGTTTACGTCATTTCAGAGCCCTGCTGTAAGCAAGCACATGTCATTTAGAGGTGAGAATCTTTGCACCTAGCCAATACATTAGGCAGACTGTAAAGCATGCTTTCCTTGTAAGCTAGAAAATCCACATCACCCATAGCAGCATTTTAACCCTTTCGCTGCTGAGGCTTTTCACACCTCTGTGCTGAGGTCATTTTTACCGCTTTCGCTCATCATGTTTAACCGTGTTTTGTAGCCATATTTTGATATATGACCCAGACATATTATATATCGTTCTTTCCGTCAGACTTGGCAGATTCATAATATGTCATTATTCTATGTATACGTTATGTCATGTCTGTATATTATAACAAAAAATGCAATACAATTTGAATTTTCAATAATTTATTATGTGTAAAGTGTTTTTTTTCACATTTTAACATGCGATCCTTTGCGGTTATATTTTGTATGGGGTGCGCTTGTTAAAAAAATTAGAAATGGGGTCTCGTTAGAGTTTTTTTTTGGGGAAAATTTAGCTTTTGTTAACAAACGCACCGCATACAAAAATCGTTAGTGCAGCATTATTGTTCACATTATAATTGAAATGGGAACAATATTGCTGCATTAACAAAACAAAAAAAACTTGTTTATTTATTTTTTAGATTTTTTTTTAAAATATATATTTTTTTTTTTTAAAAAAAAACATTTTTATTTTCATGTTTGGTATCGTTGGAACGGCCATGCTCTGGCCGATCCAACGATATGAAATATTAACCCCTAGCTGCCACGGATCGGGAGATAGGGGGTTCATTGGAACCTCCTATCTCCACCATTGGTGGCAGCTAGGGGTTAACTCCAGGACTGGCGTCATCGTGCTATGCACGATGACGCCAGTCCTCAGTGGGAGTTCCTGGAGGCTTGGCCGACATCCAAGATGTCGGCCAGCTCCAGGAGAGGATCACGATCTGGCGCTTTTCAGCGCCGATTCGTGATCCGGCTCCCCAGGGGTTAATCACAGCCACCATTTGGAAGGGCAGGCTGTGACCTTCCAAACAGTGCCTGTATTAACCCCCTGCCCCCCTCCCTTTCAGGCGCCTCCTCCGCACATGCGGGGGGGGCGCCTGAATTAGATGTCATCGCGCTGCCGCAATGACATCTAATTGCTCGGCCTGGGTCCCGAGTGCTGGGCTGACATCCAAGATGTCAGCCCGCACCGGGGGGACGCAGCAATCCGCCGGATTGCTTCCTGTGCATGGACGCGCTCAGCGCGTCCATAGCACAGGAGAACCACTTGGCTGGACGCGCTGAGCGCGTCCATAGCAGCTAAGTGGTTAAAGATGAAACACACAGGCGGCGCAAAAAATCTGTATGGAGAAACAAAACTCTTTGGGATCTCACTCCTGATATCCTTTCTTACTGTAAAGAAGCTACAATGAGCATCCACCTTCCTCACTGTAACAAAAACTCCACTATCTTTACTGTTGCAATAAAACAACCAGAGAGAGGTCAGGATACAGAGAGAGCTCTCAGGTCACTCACTGCTGAACAGGGATAAGGTTCAGGGACTTACCATAGAATCCCTGTACCATAGAAATCCAAGGTGTAATTTCTATATGCAGACTTTATGTCAACAAATGTCAACAAACCTATATATTTTTAATATGCTACTGTTATTTTTGGAAGCTGTATTGCTAATAATATCATTATGATCACTACAAGTCCCCGTAAGCAGGAGATCTGAACATTTTTATTATCTACCTTTTTTACTCCAGATTGGGGTTTTTGCCTTCTTTTGGAGCAACAGCAGTAGGTGATGTGTGAAACGCTGAATACGATGGATGCATGTCTTTTTTCAGCCTATGTAACTATTGCTTTTAATATATTTGACACAATGGCCATTTCTACATGTATGGTGATTATGCCGACCTCGTTTGAAAGGGTGCAGGAGAAGGGAAACCATCCAGGGTCTAGAACCTTTCATGCCAGGGATATTGCTGTAGAGAATAAACAAGCAAATTAAAATTTAAAAAGGAGCAAATTAACGCTATTGTAATCTGTTGTCCATCTTACAATAACAGTATTTATGCAAAACAGATGATTTGCCCTACAATTTTTGTTAGCTAAACGTCCCATGTTTCACGTAAATGTCATGATAATGTTTTATTTGTATTTTGATGGTGAAAGGGTTAAGTGCCCTCCGACTCTTATCCTTTCTTTTACAAGTCTTTACAAGTGAATTCCATGCACTTCATGATTTGTCAATTTGTACATCCAAAGATGCACTTTTGCATGACACCTTCTCTTATAAAAATTTTTTTAAAAAAAAACATATTTTTGGTTTTTTGACCTTTTAAATAAATTTACTCTCATTCTAATTTTAGAACGGGGGTTTTATCCGACACGTGATTGGACATTCTGGGCTCTATTACATTCTTTGCGCAAAT
Organism: Leptobrachium leishanense; assembly: GCA_009667805.1. NCBI lineage: Eukaryota > Metazoa > Chordata > Amphibia > Anura > Megophryidae > Leptobrachium > Leptobrachium leishanense. The sequence goes on from CM019066.1 coordinate 92,551,023, forward strand.
ACGCTCGCGCAGCGCGTTAATTTGTGCGCGAAGCATTAAACATTACAACGCGTAAATTAACGCTGGTATTACAATCTGAGCGCATTTTTTCATCCGTCAAAAAATAACGCGCGTAAAAAAGACGCGCAAAAATGCACGCGCATTAACGCTGCGCACAGAAATCGGTGGGCGGAGTGTTTTTTTCACGCGATTCAGCCAATCAGAAATAAGAACCACAATTGTCTCCCGTTAAGTTTTTGCGCCTGTCGAAATCAATCTGAGTATATATGCTGCAGCAATAATAAAAACACGCACAACTTCTCACTTTTATTGTTTGGGTATGTGTAGAATGTGTAACTATACTTTGCTGTAATTTTTTTTCGGGCTGGTGTATTTGGGTTCGGCCAGAACGTTCAGATTTGCCATTAACACCAGCTTTTAAATGACGCTAAAATTCTGCGCACAAACGTTGTCCGTTAAAATTTGCGCATAGCTTGTAATACCATCCGCGTATTGCAATGCATTTGCGCTCACAATGTTAAGTATAGGA